>CM077024.1:140163488-142663488 GCA_039090855.1 Macrothele yani | reverse complement strand
AGAGCCATTGTAACTGCTGATGGTTTCACCGAATCAAAGGCTTTTTCATAATCGATAAAAGCCATGCACAATGGAAGTTCATATTCCTCGCTCTTTCAATTAGTTCTCTCAGCACATGGATATGATCTATTGTGCTGTAGCCACTCCTGAATCCAGCTTGTTCTCTCGGTTGAGCCATGTCCAGTGTTACCTTCAAGCGGTGTGAAAGAACTTTAGTGAAGATTTTATAAACTACTGATAGGAGGCTGATAGGTCTGTAGTTTCCGAGATCCTCAATGTCACCTTTCTTATGTAGCAGGATCATTGTAGCGGTGTTCCAATCCTCAGGAATCTTTCCTTCATTAAGGCATCGAGTGAAAATTTGGGCGAGTACTGTTTCGATTTCTCCACTTGCTTCTTGTATGATGTCTACAGTAATTCCATCTTCTCCTGGAGCTTTTCCCCGCTTCATATTCTTGATTGCATGTGCAACTTCTGCTGGAAGGACTGGAGGAACTCTGGTACTGGTATCTTTCATGATGTCTGGAGTGCATGTATCATCCCTTTCATATAATTTGGAGTAGAAATCTTTCACTCTTGTCAAAATTTCGCCTCTATTTCTTGTTACAGAACCATCTTCTTTTCTCAGTGCCATAATCTGTTTTCTTCCCTTACTGAGATGTCCCTTTGCTATCTTTAGGCTTTGGTTGTTTTCAATTGCTTTCCTCACTAGTTCACAGTTGAATTTTCTTACGTCTTCAGTGATACTTTTTCGTACTGTCTTGCATAGCTCTATATATTCCACTTTGGAAGTCACATCTTCTTTAGTTGTCCTCATCTCTCTTCTTTTTTGTATCAACATTTTCGTTTTTCCTGATAATTTATTTACATGAAACTTGTTCTTAGACCCAGCTAATTTTGTTGCTGTTTCCATAAGAGCTTTGGTTACTTTTCTGTTAACTTCAGAGATGTCCACTTCTTCTGATGTTAGGCCTTCTAAAGCAGAGAACCTGTTCTTCAGTTCCAACTTGAAGGTATTATGGTGTTTTTAAGGTTGGTTATGTCAATAGATTTTGTTTGTCTTATGAGCTTGCCACGTTCGAGTTTAGTGTTGAGGTGCATCTTACATCTCACCAATCTATGGTCACTACCTGTGTTGAACTTGTTTAGCACACTGCAGTCTTCTATGACGAATTTTTTGTTACACATAATAAAATCAATTTCACTTGTCGTCCCATTTCGATGTCTCCATGTCCATTTCCTGTGTGGTTTTTTCTTGAAGAAGGAGTTCAAGATGAAAAACCCTTCTGCCTCTGCAAACTCAACGAGAGTATTTCCACGCTGGTTTCTGTTGCCATGACCGAATTTACCTACTGAAGTTTCATTCTGTTGCCGTTGCCCTATTTTTGCATTGAAATCTCCCATAATTATTTTCAAGTGCTGCTTACCTTTATTATTTAGATGACGAATTTCCTCATAAAATTCTTCAATTTCTTCTTCAGGATGACTTGTGGTGGGTGCATAAGTTTGAATAATCTGAGCTTGGTATCTTCTCGATAGTTGGATAACGAGTCGTGCAGCTCTGTCAGAGGAACTTTCAACTTCTACCACTTTATCCTTCAGTTTCTTGTTTATTATAAATCCAACACCACTAGTTCTGCCAGTATCTGTCCCACGATAGTAGAAGAGATGTCCACTTTTCAGTTCGATGAGATCTTCTCCTTTTCTCCTTACCTCACTTAGCCCCACGATGTCCCACTTGATCCTTTGTGGTTCCTCTTCGAATTCAAGAAGCCTTGAATCAGAAGATAGGGAGCGTCCATTGTACGTTGCCAAGGTCAGCATCAGATGGCAGCCTAGTCCGGTCCTCCGGGGATTCTTAGCACCCTCTGCCTTCATGTCGCACTGGCCGCTGCCTTGGCCAGGTACATTCCAGCTGCTGGAGACTGAGGGCCAAGATTTAAGTTGTGGAGTCATTTTGGGGGGGTTTGGCCATAACTCACCACGCTGGCCAAGCGGGTTGGTGAGTGTGGGATAGAATTTCCTCTAATCCCGATGGTATAGTTATACCGCTATTGGCGGTCGTCAGAGCCCCTTTAGTGGGAACAGGATGCACCACGAGAAGGCGGGGTTGACATTTGTCAAGGAGAGGCTGTGATGTTACGCATCACCTGACCTTACATCCCAGAGATGATTACAGAGAACTATTAAATCTTTCCGCTCTTATGAATGGAATAGATGTGAACAATATTATTCGGAAACCAGGTGCTCACCACAGAGCTAAATGCATGGCAAAAGCCATTTATTCATTAAAAATTGAACTACTGTTTGATGGAAATGAATCTATCATACAATTGACACCTCAACAATTTCAAGGCCTTCATAGGTTCAATCGGTTTGTTGTATGCGTATTGCATATACATTCAATCATGGTACACATGTCAGTCTATTGTAGATGCACCAGTGAACGACGTTTTACTTATACAAAGATTGCATGAATATGATGATATACAACTACGCAAAACAGGAAAAAAGATGATTTTACGTCACTCCTGGTATTTAAGTGAAGAGTTTGCCACTCTTTGTTTGTTTTCAACACTTCTTAGTGCCAAGGAGAAATATATGTTAGTTAGTAAAATCAGTGAAAAAGAATTTGCACAGTCTATTAAAGAAACTTCCTTTAAAATTTGATGACTTAAATGTCTCTCGCAGCTTCTTTCACACTGCACAAATAGACGACAGCTTCCTAAGCGTGCCTGTTGAGAAATGGCCAGAAACACAATATTTTAAAGAAGCTGAAGAAATTGTTAAACATTTGCCATGTGTTAATGACTGTGCTGAGCGAGGCATAGCATTAATCAAAAGTTTTAATGATGCAACAAAAGATGAAGAACAAAAACAGTATTTATTGCAGGTAGTTAAAATGCATAGAAAGAACTCCGCGAAGTGCAACCGTAAAGATCTTCAAGATATGTAAAAATTATTAATTATGTTATTTATAAAATGTTAGGCAATATTTTCCTCTTTATTATCTTGTTAAACTTGACAGGTGAATTTTGCTGTAAAACATTATTTTTACATTGCATTTTGCAATGTTGAATAAAATTTGTTTTTTGTCATTTTCGTAATAATTTTTCTTATGTTTTCTACACTAAATATTACCAATAGAGTACATTTTTTTAGAAACGACATATTAAAAGCATGTAGCATTTTAGATAAAAAAATATATTTAAAAAATAATGATTTCGTAAGTAACTGTCAAAAATTATCGAATTAAAACTATTTTTTAAACTTTTTAGCGACCTTGAGGGACCTCTAAATATTTTTTTTTAAGCTGAAATTTTACAGGAGATCTTAAGTACACCAAACAAAACTTTTTAGGGGTGAGAGTCAAAATATTTAAAAAACAAATTTTTTGGGACACCCTACCTGTCAAAATGCTAATTGAAGTAAATATAATTATGGTCATCAGTTGACATACACATTGTTATCAATGTGAAATTTTTTATTATTTATGCTCTATTATTCAGTTAATTTGAAATTGGAGTTGATGCCTTCTCTGTACCCTCTGCCTTGAAGAAGGGCAATTGAACTTTAGTACATAATACTAATTGAATGCATAAATGTTTGTGGACCAGTTAAAATGGATGTGGGCTACCAACTTCTGACACACATTGCTGTGCATAACTTCTATGCATTAATTTCTCAGTTATTACACTCATGTTAATATGCTTTTGTACCTGACGTCCCTGTTGAGACATTGTGTTTGTCTGATTTGTAGATTGTCTTTTTTTAATTTGTGTTTTCATATTTGTATCATATTTCATTTCATATTAGATACTGGTATTACTATTTTAATTACTACCTTCTAGATCAGCCAAAATTACTCACCTACTTCTTAGTATATTTGTAGTATATTTTACCTTCAAAGTATGTAAAACGGTACTGCAAATATGTTAGGAAATAGGTGAGTACTTTTGACTGACCTAGAGGGTAGGAAATATACCGAATGTAAATTCTTGCATAATGAGAGTATCAGTCAATGAGCTCATTATATGTATTGCAGTTTTTAGTGTTTTATGTTTCGTTAGAGCATTTTTGTTTTTGATTTATTTCCAGGATTGATTCTGCTTCACGTGGTGGTCGCAACACCTAACAAGGATGCCCCAAAATGTCAAGAATGTCTAAACTGCGTGAAAAGAAGCTTTAGCAGTGCCTGTTTTACGATGCCTGCACCAGGCATTTCGTAAACCTCTTTAAATGTATGAAACGTTTGTGAAAGTGTACAGTTATGATTTAAATAACAACCCTTTTTTATCCTAAAAATACGTTATTTATGACAACTCTTTCTGAAAGATTGTAAATGCTTAGCAATAAATTATCTTTGCTGAAGTGCATATTCCCACTTATTTCTAAAATGTAGTCCTTGCTTAATGAAACTGCCGGTAGAGCCTGTGCATCATAGTTGTTCTTTGTGAGATGCAGTTATAGGCTTGTACTAAATGTACATAAGCTGATGGGTTTCTGATGTTTATTGTGGGATTCATTTATGCCTAGAGTTCTTGTATGTTTGCTTCCATAAATGGGAAGAGCAGCTCCCATGATGCAATGGTTTAAGCACTAATTTAGACCACTGGATGTTGTGTTTGTCTTATAGCACTGTCTTTCTCTCATCCCTGAACTAATGGGCCTAATATTAGGGATAGGCAACCACTTATGGCCCATCCAGTTGCTCATGATGGTCATTAAACAAAATGGGGAGAACAGTCCTCTTGATGCAGTGGTGATCTAAGCCTTAGCTTAGATTGCTGGATAAATATGTTTGTCTTATATCACTGGCTTTCTCCCATCCCTGGAACTAACAGGCCTAATAATTAGGGATAGGCAACCACTTATGGCTCATCTAGTTGCTTGTGGTCGTCTTCAAACAAAATGGGGAAAGCAGGCCCCGTGATGCAGTGGTGGCCTATGCCCTAGCTTAGATCACTGAATAATATGTTTTGTCTTATATCACTGGCTCTCTCCCATTCCTGGAACTAATGAGCCTAATAATTATGGATAGGCAACTACTTATGACCCATCAAGTTGCTCGTGTGGCCGTTAAACAAAATGGGGAAAGCAGCCCCTGTGATGCAGTGTTTGACCACTGGATATGTGTTTGCCTCATAGCACTGGCTGTCTGCCTTCGCTGGAACTAACAAGCCTAATAATTAGGGATAGGTAACTACTTATGGCCCATTAAGTTGCTTGTGATGGTCATTAACATACATTAGATTCTTCCGCAAATTCGCGGAATTCCGTTCCATTTTTTCTTCTTCTTCTTCTTTTTTTTTTTTTTTGTCATCATTTGGATCATTCTCAAGATCGATGCAGAACTAAAGATAAATGGGGAGTGGGGGGGTTAGGAAGGGGTCATTTTCCGTCTGGGGATGGCATTTCGTCTTTCAAAACTTTCAAAAACTGATGTTAAACGAACGGAGTGACGATTTTCCCCGTCATCATAATTTCTTTTTCTCACGATGTTGCCTGTTCCCAATATTGTTATTAAATGTCATTTTATTGCATAAATATTTGTATTTCAGCATGAAACTGCGGGCAACGATTTCCAATTTAAACGGAAGTTAAGACGGTGCGAAGATTTCCCTGTAGTCTTCAGGCAAAGATTTTTCCGTGGATTCGAAGAATTCCGCCATTTCCTTTATCATTTTGGGCATTCTCGAGATCAATGCACAACTGAACAGAAATTTTTTGGAGTAATGGAGGGTGAGAGTGATTCGTTTTTCGTTTGACGACGGGATTCCGTCTTACGAAACTTTCGAAAACGGAAGTTATATGCAGCAGAGATTTCTCCCGTAATCTTTTTTTTTTCTCGCGATGTTTCTTCTGCCCAGTATTGTTCTTAAATATCCTTTTATTCCACAAATACTGCATTTCAACCTAAAAATGGTGGAAGAAGTTTCCAAAAACGGAAGTCGGTCGGAGCAGAAGATTTCACCTGAAATCGCATTTTTCTTCCCCTTCCCGCGATGTTCTCACTATCCTGTGTTGTTGTTAAGTGTTACTTCCCCCCCCCATAAATGTCTACACTTAAGCTTGGTATGGGAGGGGAAATTTTCGAAAAAACGGAAGTGACGGAGTTTGAAAATTTGTTGGAATTGATGCATGGTGTTCAAAAGTATTCATATTCTGAGAGTTACACCATTTTTCTAAAGTAGCGAAAGCTTTGATACCATGCATTCGTGGTTCTCAGGCTGAAAGTTCTTTCAGCATGATGGATAAATTATTGTCATCTGAAGGAATAAAAGGAGAGGAGGAAAGAAAAGTGGTGAAGAAATAGGAAGGGAATTATATCAACAGAAAGGAAAACTAAGCAAAGATTGCTGTGCAGCTGCAGAGTCAACAAAAGACAAATATGGCCATGGAACTTGCTGAGAAGAAAGCAACACAAGAGGAAAATTGAGCTGATATTCTAGCAAGTAAAAAACAAACAAACAAAAAATAAAACGGAGAGAGAGAGATAGAGGTGTGTTTGAAGCAGTGTCTTTTAAAATCACTTTATTTTGTTTTGAATTCAGTAATTTTATATTGTGAATACAGTGAACAATTTAAAATCACTTTATTTTGTTTTGAATTCAGTAATTTTATATTGTGAATACAGTGAACAATTCCATCTTGGTCATGCTGCTTTATATTCACACTTTCTTGTCACATGTTCTGATTTTTTTCGCCCGATTAAAATGTTCAGCTTTTTTCCCCCTTGGTCAGTCTCATGTATGCATTAAACAGCAACAATGAGGGGGGGGGATTTTCATCACTCTGTGGTGGATCATCGAACATACCACATACATTGTTCTTTAAAATTACTTAATCCAGTAGTAGTACATGATTTTTATTTTGTTGTTGTTAAAGTTTTCAAATCTAAGAAGTCATTACAACTGCATAGTTTTAAGTTAAGTCTTTGAGAAATGTTTACAATTTTTGTTAACCAAAAAAAAAAAAAAAAAAAAAGTTTTCAAGCAAAGCAAATCCAGTTTGCATTGCTTGAATATTTTGTCAATTTTCCATGTATTGTGAAGAAAATTTCTTCCTTCATTGACATGAAAGTTTTATTTAATCACCAGCTGGCTGGCTTCTACAGTTTAATACAGCAGAATACTCTTTCTCATCCACTTACCAAGTTTGTGTGAGTCTGACCATCAATTGGGATTTCTAAAGTTCCTGTCAGAAATAATGTTGATAATATTGAGTTGTTGGCCTTTGAGTACCTAACTTACATATTTAATGTTAGATTGATGCTGCAATCTCTCTTTTGAAGATGAACTGTTCATATCAGCAATGCACATGCGCAGAAAATCACAGTATGCAAGTTGTTTGTGCATTACGATATGCAAATTAATGTGTGATGATATAAAAGGAAGCTACTGCTCTCCCAGAACATATACTTGACAGTAGCATATCATGACATGAATTCATGGAGTTTGTTGGAGGTATGATTACAGAGTGTCACATCAGTAGTCGAATATTCAAAGCAAGCAGAATATAAATTCTGTATTTGCTTGTAACAATTACTGGTCATCCATGTAACACCTCTCAGAAAACTTGAAAATTTCATCCCCCCCCCCCCAAAAATGAAAATCGGGAGAATCAAGTTCGATTCCCGTTCCAGGAAGATGAAATTTTCAAGTTTTCTGAGAGGAGGTACTGAGATCACCAGTAAGTGTTACAAGCAAATACGGAATTTATATTCTGTTGGCTGTGAATATTCTATCGATTTGCCATGTATTCTGAAGAATATTTCTTCCTTCAGTCTTTTCATAAGAGAGAAAATCAGTTAAGCATTCCTAAGTCAACTGTATTGGATATAGTGCATTGCTGGCAGAGCAAAAGTGCCCCCAACCATTAAAACAAACTTGTATACCCAAAAAATTAACCGATAGAGGCCGTCAGAGACTATACAGACAAGTGAAAACTCTGATGTTGTACAGCTGAAAATATGTGTTTAGGTGTCACAAGGGCTTCTGGTGTCCATGTTTGTATAAGAACCTTCTCCACACAATGGATTTTCATTGTTATGTCACTCCACAGAATGCCACTATTAATTTGTTTAGTGTAAAGTTCACTAAAAAAATTTCTTATCACAAAGGTATATTTGAGTCTTTAAAGAGAATTAGTAAGAAGTATAATATTAGGCTTGCTGCAAGTTTAGAGAACAAAGTTAAAAAAAATTTCCCTAAAATAGTTCAAAGAGAAGAAGATATTTTAAAAATGCAAGGTGTATTCTGTGAAGTAAAATGTAGTTGTGGACTATCTTGCATAGGTGAAACAGGTCGCAGACTAGAAACTCGTATATCAGAGCATAAAGCTGCTATAAAAGATTGCTCCAACAAGACTGGTTTAGATAGGCATGTTTGAGAAACTAGTCACAGAGCATGGATTGGAATTCCCTTAAAGTCATCATTTTCCAAAGCAATTTTCAAAAAAGAAAGCTAAAAGAAGGAATAGAGATTGAGAAAAATAAAAATTCCATCATCAATGACTGCAAAGGATTTTCCTTGCCAAACATCTGGCAGGATTTGAAAAATAACTGTAACTGCGATAGTGACGGGAATAAGTGACAACAAAAAAAAAAGACAGCCTGAAGAAGGAGAAGAGTTTTCTCCGAAAATTTGCAATTTAAATAAAAAAATTCCTAGTAAAATTCCCATAATGGTTGTTTTTGATTAGTAATTGAATTAAGAAACTAGGAAGCCATTTCTCAACATGAGCTTTATTCAAAGAATAATATCATAGTAAAACTAAAATCTGATATTAGTGCACTTAGACTTAAAGTGGAAATAAAATTAAGTATTCTTACTGTAAATGAAGATAAAATAACAAAGAACAATTTTTATTTGTAAAAAACCCAACTCATCCCACATGGGCAGTAAAAGGTGACTTACAGTGGCTTATTTTTTTGTGACATTGTTTATCAATGATAAACCAGCTACTTAACACCTTCAACTCTGACTTTTAATGAATGTGTAATTTGCATTTTTTTTGGACCAGTGACTAAAAAACATGGCTGGCTTTTCAAGAGCTCATTTGTATTTGGTATTCACTGTCTTCGTGTACTGCACATTTTTTTTTTTTTTTTTAGCACGTGATCTTAAGTGGGAGCTACTGTGTGAGAATACTGTGTGAGAATAATGTGAGAAGTGGTATAGCGTAGGCCACCATGGCTCTCAACTGATTGTGCATTGAGTTCCAGTAAATATTTTCCACAACATTCTTTGCAAGTTTAGAAGAATGTTTACTTTTATCATTGCATAACATTTCAAGCTACGATTTTATTCTAGGTAAAAATTACATTTTTACAACAATGCTTCTTAGCTAATTTTCTTTTTACATTTTTATTGCACAGAACAGGCTAGGAAAGATGTAGTTATTTCTTTTTGTTCCCTAGACAGAACAGTAGGGTGTTTTTTTCACATCCACTCTTTATTTAATTAGTGTTTGACTATTTTCCCAGCTGACTGTCCCCCCTCAGTTTGGGCAAAATGAGACACCACAGCAATACCCATTGTTTCTGAGTTGTGTAAAGGATGTTGCATGGCGTGATCTTTTTGATAGTGTTAATCTAACATTCTATCAAATAACACATTATTATAAACTACCATTGTGATAATCTGACATCATGCAATGTTTCAGGGGGGGGTCTTTTTTTTAATTATTATTCCTTTTAAATCACTATAGCTGAGACTCTTCTTTAGGGTTTTCTTTTATGTTGCTCCTCTCACTGGTGTTATGCTTTTCCTTTCATTCCTTTTACTCCTCTTCTTTTTACTTCTCTTCTATTTAAGCACAAATCTTCATTCTCGATGTTTTTCTTGTATACTGAGCTCAAACAGAATGTGTTGGTTTTTTTCACTGAATCCAATTAGCTGCAGAAATATTGACCCCAGAAGATATTTCATGATGAAGCTGTAAGATTTTCAACTGCGTAAATTGTGCACACAATTTTTAGTCCAAGCATTTCTTTTGGCAGAAAATAGAATATATGGCCTGCAATAATGTAGGTCATTTTTCTCAGCCATGCAACCATGAATAATCAGAATATCAAGAACTGTGAAAAGTGGAAGACTGCATTTTTAGATTTTTTAATAACTTTAGCGGAGAAGTAGATATCTCAGGAATCGAAGATTCAAAGCTTTTTGAAGCAAAGCTTCAGTAATTTTGAAAGCAGTCTTCGATTGCTGTTTCTTTCAAAAGATTTTGCCACCCACATGCAGTTGTTACGAATCTGAACAGACGGGAAGGACATGACGCCGTAGGTCCAAACATATTGAAAATAGAAATGAACAGATGTTTAGATAGGAAAGCTTTAAAGTAAAAGTGATGAAAAATTAGAGGTAAAGTGTATTCATTGCCACTGGCTAAATGCTAAATAGTTGAAAAGCTAAGTTTCTTACTGAGATTTAAATGACTTTTTGTATGTTTTTAATTTGGTGTTTTAAGTAATTAATTTGCATGATCATTAATTGCCAGGAGTGGTTTTAACTGAATACAACGTGTTGGAAAGATGATACTTTGTTAGCATTGGGTGTCTTATGATTAAGAACTGCCCTTTGCAAAGCAAGTAAATCCTACAATTTAACTGCCTTCCCAGTGTTTAGATGACATATCATTTGATGAAAGAAATCACTACCCACATGAAAAAAATAAGACCTCACATGAATACCACGAGAACGGTGAGCATAGGGGAAGATGTGAAGCAGGTCAGAATAACACATCGTGTGGCTCCCCTGTTCTTTTCCCTTGCACAATTGAAAACGTATGTTCAACGTCTCACGTTATTTTTCCGATTCACGTCAAGGAAGAAATATGTGAGCAATATAGTTCCAGTTTTATGCCGTTAGCATCAGCTAACATGGATTTTCACGTTGCAGTATCCCCTTCACATCCATGTAAAGAGTTAGAGACCCGTCCAGAGGTAAAATCGGAAGAATCTCACGAATTTCATCAGACTATCATAGGACTCGATTTAGATTACAATTGCAAGCATTGTAAAATGTCTCTTCCTTGTGATGAAGAGAAAATTTATGGTGTACGACTAAAAAGTCACGAGGAATTTTCAATACAGGCGAAGGAAGAACCTTGTGAGGAAGATAATGGATGTCCTAATGTATTATTACAAACACAGACTGAAAACGTTTTGACTCAGAAAGGTTTTCATGAAGAACTGTCTGCTCACAATCCAAATGACAAAGTAGTTGATGAATGGAATTAGCTTTCAGATGGAAAATTAGGATCTTTCCACGAGAGTGCCCAAAATACCACTGCGGAAACCTGTACAACAGATACGGATCATGCACCGAACGGCATTTCTTCTTCTTTTGCCTTAACTGTCAGGCACGAAAATGTAGATCTAAAAATAAAAAGTGAAGTTGTGAGAAAAGACGGCCTTGAGGAAGATGACAGAATGAATCTTGACTTGTTGTTGAGAACACCAGTTGGCAAGTTTCCTTCTTCAAATAATGAGCATCAAAAAGACCTTTCCCACATTTAGGTGTCATACCAGAGGTTGAAACGCAACACGTGTCAGATAAAAAGTCAAATCCAACGCATGAACATCGTCAGAATTCAAAACACAGAGAAGCAAGCGTATTAGTAACTGATCCGCACGTGAATTCTGATCTTCAACAAAAAGATGATGATGCGTTTTCAATTCATGTGAAAGAAGACTGCGAAGAAGACAACGAAAGAAGCTCTGTGTCAGTATCACAAACATCAACTGACGAACTGCTTGCAGTAAAAGACGTTCATGAGAGAACATCACCCCTTTCTCCAAATGGTAATCCTGATTTTGTAAGATATCACTATTCAGGTGAAAAATCGAAACCTACGCATGAGCCACACAAGAACACCAAACAGAGAGTCGAAGATGATGGACTATGTCATATTCCTTCTCGTTGTCAGCTTGAAACTAGTGTACACGAAAATTTGAGTCTCCAACATAAGGTTGGCATTGGAATTTCGGTTCATGTAAAGGAAGAATGTTGTGCAGAAGAGAAAGACACAAGTATTGATCCTTTTTCGCAAAACGTCGCTAGGAATGTTTTGATGCAGAGGAATCTTCACTTGGCGGTATATTCCCATGCAGAAGACAAAGAGGAGTTCAAAAGAAATACCTTTCGGATCAAAAATCGAAACCATTAGAGGTATTCCATCGGAACGACAATTCCAGTGAAGAATGCAAGTCACACGAAATTAATGTACCACGTGACTCTGTTCCACCTGTATCTTCTGAAACTACCGAAAATGTGGATCATCAAATAGAAGATGACTTCCTCTCTTCTGCATGCAAGCAGGAAGGATATTGTGAGGGACATAGAATTCAAAATTCTGTTGGATTGTTGGAAACCCCATGCGCGGAATTTACTCCATCAAGTAATCTGTCTGATGGATTGCCTATCCACGACCATCAAATTAAAGGTGACTTTACCTATTCTGTATCTGTGAAAGAAGAAAGTTGCGAGGAAGAAGATGTAAAGTTGTTGTCGGATGCAGCGGTTGATGAATTTCTTCCATCAAGAGACTTGCTCGATGAGTTGGCTTTTGGCGACTGTGAAATAAAAGATGTCTTCATCCCCGCTCTGCGCGAGAAGAAAGAAGATACGACATTTTTGTCAAAAATGCCAACTACAGAATATCGTCCATTGAATAGTGTGCACAACTGCATTCCTTTTCAAGGCCATCCAATTAAGGACAACTTCGCCTTTCCTCAATGCGTTCACAAAGGAGGTTGTGAGGAAGAAGAAATAAAGTTTTTGTCAGAAACTCCAAAGGACGAATTTCTGCCATTGGATAATTTGCATGGAGACTTACATTTACAATGCCATCAAATTGAGAATGACTTCACTGGGTCTAAATCTGTTAACAAAGAATGCCGCGAGGAAGAAGATGTACAATTCTTGACGGAAACGCCAACTGGAGAGTTCCTGCCATTAGATGATATGCTTGATGAATTATCTTTTCAGTGCCCAAAATACAAGCCAGAAGACGAGAGGAGGTGCTTTGCAAATGAGAAATGCAAATTAGATGAAAACAATAAAATGGCTCTTTCTGAAACTAATACTCAAGAAAATGTGTCAGCACAAGCAAAGGATGACATAATTTTATCGCCTCTCTTCGAAACTGAATCACGCGAAGAGGGTATTACATTGCGGCCGAATTCTGCAGACAAATTCGTTACGCCAAATGCTTTACACGAGGAAATATCCTCGGCAGACTCTAATGCCAAACCGAAAGATGAAAAAATGCCTTTCAAAGAAAGTAATTAAGATGTATCACGAAAATTTTGCACACCGTGAAAATTCTAAGTTAAATTGTACATCACATGACGTTGCTCATAATTCGTCTTGCTCTCCAGCAACACATAAAACAGTGAAGCCTCATTTAAAAGGCCCTCTTTCACAGACTCAGATAAAGAAAAACTGTTGTGACAAGGACAGCAAAAATCGCCCTTATCTCTCTTTGCAAACACCAAGCAATGCGCTTCTCGGACGTCAGGTATTTCAAAAAGGAATATCTTCTCCGAAATCAAATGAAAAAGCAGTAATTAGCGTAAAATATTTTCCACACATAAAATCAGAGCCGTCAAAGGAACACCACCAGAATGTGAAAGTCTCCAAAAAAGTTCAACTGGATAATAAAAGTGAGATGTCTCCTAACACAGCAACTAACTTGTCTCTTCCTTCTTTGTCTAGCATTCAGAAAAACGTGGACTTACAGGAAGAAGGCAAATTTGCTTCTGAAGAGCACAGAGTGAAAGAATGTAAATTTGCTTCTGAAGAGCACAGAGTGAAAGAATGTAATATGGGTAATGGAAAGAGTTCTAGCACATTGTCAAAAATACCACATAGGAAAAAAGTTCTAGCACATTGTGAAAAATACCACATAGGAAAGAGTTCTAGCACATTGTCAAAAATCCCACTCCCTGCTTCAAAGGAGTTTCGGAAAGGTATCTCTTTCACAAAACTAAAAGGTGAGCAAACGGCAAAAGTTACATTCCTTTCACACGAGGAATTAAAAGCTCTGCATCAGCAGTACCACAAATCCCGTAACTGCAAGAACGTTGAATTAGACAGAGGCAGTGCTTCACGTGACGCTAATGGTCGTACGTCTCTTTTAAACACGCCGAAGAAGCTGAATTACCTGAAGAAGGATACCGCTACTCCACCTTCTAGTGTAGTGAAACCAACAGCTGAATATTTTAAGGAAGGAACTGTAAATAACCCTTAATCATTGTTGAAAAAACACCCCAAGACGTTAAGAAAAGATTCTCCATGTAAAATATCTCACTCCTCTTCGAATGCTAAATCGAAAGCACAATTCACAAGTCCGCCAAATGTGAAACCTCAAACCTCAGTGGGAAATCACCAGAATTCCCAGAAAAAAGCTAAACTCGATAAAAATATTGCATCATGTTACACTTCTCTTTCTTTTGTAACTAATATTCCCGGAAATCTGAACTTTCAGGAAAAACACAACCTTTCTTCTTCTACACACCCGAAAGACAAGTGCTCTCAGAAAGACAGCCTGAAGAATCAAATACCAAAGGCACCAATGCCAAACCTGCTTTTAAAAAACTTTCATGGTGTGACACTGCAAAATCAGGATGTTCAACAAAAAGCGAATCAAGTGTCAGAGCTTCAACAGATTGAAGGGAATAAGAAAATATACGAGTTCCAAAATCAGAACACATCACATAGTAGTCTTGTTTCATCTTCACCTTTGTGTGTTGCACAAAACATGGTGGATATGCAGTTAAATGCTTCCTCAATTTCCACAAAAGAAAACTGTTCTGAGGATAATAAAAAGAGGTGCCATTACTCATTGCTTCAAGAATTATCTTCCGATCTTCCATCGCTTAAAGATTTCCATGAGGTGTTGTTGTCTTCATCAGAACTGGGCAAATCTAAAGATGGAGCACCAAACAATGAACTACAGTTTCGCATGAATACCAGAAACGAAAGGAAAGCTAAATCTAGTGAATATAGTACACTGAGCCGTCATGTGTTTTCCTCTCCTGAAATTCGTTACCCCGAAACGATGGAACCTATAGAAGAGGAGACTTTCCTGCTCCTCTTACAGAGGAAGACTTTTCGGCTCCTCTCACAGAGAGAGACTTTTCTAAGGTAGAGCATGTGATTCTCGAAGAAACAGTCACTTCCCCAAACTCTGTTAGTTCTGTTTCCAGAGTAGCTCAAGAAGTGAGCTGTTCAGAGGTGTCTAACCCCAGTAATGAAAAAACAACAATGTTCAACGCTCCTGAGACTATACACCCTGAATATGATGCAGTTCAAGTTGCAGCTAAGGCTCAGCACGTGTTCGGAGGTCCTGCGAACATGTGCTCACCATTTTCTAGAATTCCATGGAGTGACTCTTTGTGTGACATTTGCGAAAACTCTCTTTGAGAGTTCTCAGAAATTTCGAAAGAGAACCGTGGCTCTTCGAATTTCAGATTCGGAGAAGAAGGTGCCCTTTTTGGATCACAATTCGATAAGGACTCGGAATATAATTTGGAGCGAGACGAAAAATTCAATAAGACTAACTGCTTTGGCGATAGCTTTGAATCAACCTCTTCATGTACATCCCACGGCAGTGCGTCAGAATTTAAAGTGACAGACATATCTTCTCAGGAAGATCCAAATATTTCTGAAGAAAGTTACTTGAATTGGATGCCGTTGGATGCGCTGTCGAACAACTCCGTTATTATGAATCAGGTTTTTGGAGCAGTAACGCAAGACAGTGAAAAATGCCGCACTAGTCTTGAAGACAAAAATCAGTCTTTGGCAAACATCAGGTCACCCGACGGGAAATAATTTGTGAATAATCAACATCTCGGAACTCCTGTGATGCCTAACGACACTTCTGTTTTCGGAACAGTTGCTCACCGTAAGAGCGTCCTAAAACGATCTTCTTCGGAAGGCAACAAAAGTTGCTCGCCCCATACGAAAAATACTTTTTGCTATGGAGATGACGATTTAGATTTTGAGCCAGAACGTCACTTTAAACGCAGAAGAGTATCTTCCGGATCAAAGGAAAGTACTCCTAATCGAAGAGAAAATCTGAAAGTGAAAGGTAAATCTAGACTGAGAGACTTCTCAGATGGTTGTAGAAGTAAGGAAAAATAATGTTTTGATGACGAAGCAAGGGACATGGAAGAAACAGGCACAACTGCTGTGCTAAACAGAAGGGTGTTTAACCTTAGGAGTCGTAACAAGACCTCCACTAACCCGGAATTGGCTTCTCAAAAATCTGAGCCTGGCAAATCTCAGTGTCTCCTTTCGTCTGTCAGAGAAACTTTAAATGAATGCGAATTGTACATATATGATGAGGCCAATGACTGTTTCGTAAGGAAAGAATATCGTAATCAAGAGAATGATTCAGAAAAAGATATACCATTTTCTCCTGTCTCGGCCTTCAAAAGGCTCCGTGTGTTGTCTCCCACGCCACTGTGTGAGAATGAAATTGGATATGACAGCCAGACAGACAACACTTCCCACAACACAATGGTGGACAAAAGGCGAAGAGACAGGTCGCACCTTGAGGAGGAGACAAGCGTGCCAGGATCTTTCACGAGCACATCACTTTCGAAGAATATTCCAGACAAAAACGTACCAGCAGAAACCGACCAAAACTCCTGTCTCAGAATTCTTTCTCTCGCCTCTTACATTGCAACCACGAAGAAAAGGAGAGGTAGGAAAAGAAAGCACTTATCCAAACCTGTGCCAAAGAGTAAAAGGGCGTATAATTGCACGAAAAAGAGTGACGTAGAATTATTCAACGAGTTGCAGTTGTCATTTCAGAAACAGCAGGCAGCCGTGATTAGAAGGCACCACTTGGTTCAAGGGACCGTGGCAAATCGGAATGTCAAAGGTAAGGCTACTCATAAACGAAAGTGGTCCAGAAGTCCCATGTGGGGCGAGGCTACTTGGAGTTTGAGTGTTTTGTACCACGATCTTTTGGAACCTTTCCGGCAGCTGTCGTTGTCCGATCGCGCACTGAAGAGTTTCCTCGCTAAGATTAGCGAGACTATCAACAAAAAGTGGCACAAAAAGAAAGAACGCTCGGTTTTTCGTGACGCCCATAATCCACAGCCAGACCACTTACGCTTTCCTAGTGTGACTTTAGGCGAAGATGGCATTTCGTTCAGTTTTCTCGATCAAGAACAAAACGTAAGTGACGGAATAAATGAGGAAATGAGTTTCAACGAGATAAACCCTGACAAAATTGAAATTTCAGACAGTAAGAGAACTGAAATTTCAGAACTGTTTTCTAAATATGATGGCCACTGGGAAGGCGAACCTTCAGACTGCATTGAAAAAGATACTTGGGTGTTTGCAGACGAATTTGCTTCGTTAATTGAGTTAAATGAAGAGTTTTAGAAAAACAAATTTTTAAGGTGTCTTTGTGTGGCACGAATTTGCTGAAAATAGTATCACAAAAGGTCTCAGACTTTGTATTCGATTAATTAAGGAGTCGTAATAATTTAGCAGACGCTTAAAATGAAGGTAACAATACTCGCTGTAACTTTTGTAAACTTGATGCACTGATGTTTAGTCAAACATAACGGCTGATCTCAGAGACGCCAAACTGTAAAAATATACAATTTTAGAATTATTTAGTTTGTTTTATATAATGTACAATTAAGTTTAAAAGTCTGATTTTCTTTTAGAAAGTGATTCTGTTTACGATTATTTAAAACGAATTTTCTAACCCCAATCATTGAGGAATAGGCTTCTCTATATATGTGCAAAAGTGCTAATAACCTTACATACGTGCAAAAGTACTAAATACATTCATGCATTTTATATAGGTGCAAAACTGGAAATTAGTTATATTTCGTAAAACCCTAAATCATGTCAAAAATCTACTTTATTTATGAAATTGATTTTTGCATTTGATTAAGAAAACGTTGTAATTCACTCTCTTAGGGTAAGTGTATGTTTGTTTACATATATCAGAAATAAAATGATTTGAGGTAAAGATGTGTGTATTAAGATGTCATGGTGCGAAATTAGCCTTTTAATTTTGGTAACGGACATTTGTTTTGTGAGTTTTTACTTTTTCTCAATAATCTTTATTGATGGGTATTTCTCTTCTCATGTATATAACGCAAAATCACTTAAAATCTAACAATGCTTGAAGAAATATTACATTATGAAAACTATTTGTGTTTGATTTTAAAAATATTTACAACTGTGATAATATCTTATCGTTTATCTTGAGAATAAATGAATAATTCATAAAAATAAATGCTTTGCGTTTAGAAATTACGTTTTAGTAAATTTGTTCAGTTTATAAAGCAAATTACTTTTGGTATTACTATCTTTAATATTACTTTGGACAAACATCATAAGTAGAGGGATTTGGCCGGTCCGGCACCAGCCATAGAGTTAAAATTAGGCTGCGCCCGCTGCCCCGCAGACAGCCAGATAGAAGAGGACGAGGGGGCGTGGTCAGTAGCAGCCTGGCTCAGCCAACTGCATCTTATTCCCCCCCCCACACACACACGGACCGAAGTGGGTGCTTATCTTCGGAGATAGCAGTATTTATTGAAATTTGATAAATTTTTGTGAATCTGGTCCACGGATGGCCTAGTCGTCAGCGTTCGTAACAGCCACGGAGGAATCACAGGTTCCATCATAGGCAGGTACAAACGCTCGAACCACTAAATATTCGCCGTGCGTCGGATCGGCACGGTAAGCCGTCGGATCCCGGGTACTGGATCCCCGGTTATAAATAAGGGCGTTTTCCTCCCCCTTTCTACCTCGCTTCCGTGTCACTTTCCTATTGGGTACTCTAGCCCAAATCTCCTAGCTTCTTATTTCTAAGGGTTGTTTAAGACCTGGGGTCAGATACTCCCTTCCCAAAATCCTCTACATATGATCTGATCTGATCTTTTCGGAAATCTTTTCGTCAACCGGCCAGAACACGTAAAACAAGTCAAGCTACGACTTTGATTTTTACAAGATATGTTTATTAGGTAATACAGAACCAATGATTATTAGAGGTGGGACGAATCCTAACTTTTCTCGAATCCGAATCCGAATCCTAAAAGGTTCTCGAATCCTTCATATAAGAATAATTATGAGAAAAAATGGGAAAGAAAAGACTTCTACTCAAGTCCGCTACTCCTATGTGGGATGACTCCACCCCAAAATCTACCGCCATTCGCGAAACTTTAGAGATCATCACCAACAGTAAACCATGCAATGACAACCTCTCGCTGGAGTTGCCTCGAGTTTGGAACCAGTTCTTCAAATAATGAATGCATTTCGTTTTCTTCTATGATTCCGCGTGTTAACGAGCATGACGTCTAGAGTCTTTGGATGAATAATTACTTAGCGTCTGCTCGTTTATGGAAAGTCAAGTCACCGCGTTCAAATTGTTGAAGCGTTCTATTATTCAGTTTGCAGTTTGCTGTCTACCTTCCTTGAGAAAGCCATCTGGTTGATGTGCGAAAGCTTGGAAACCTTGATTTGTATTCTACACCAAGAAATTCGGACTAATAATATAGTTATACTATTAAAAGTTTTTAATTGAAGCAAAATTTGAAATCTGTCTTTAACGAAAAACAAATAAAATAACACAGTTTTCAAAAAATATACCCAAACTTATCAAGAAGATACAAATGAAATTTATAATTTACATTTACTAAATGAAGTACTCTTCAGTACTTCATTTAGTAAACGAAACTTGATGTTCATTTCCATTTTCTGAACAAAATTTGACAAAAAATATTTGAGTAACAATTCGCATTTTTGACATTTTTCTTTAATAACAAAGGTTCCAAAACCTTTTTAAATCAAAGCAAGTGTAGATGTGGAGGGGAGATTATCTCAAGAGTTAATGTAGATAAACACTAAACATGGAACACTAAATTGAATAAAGTCTTTCCAGAAATTAAGAAAAATCGAAAACTTTTTTTTTTTAAGAGTTAATAAAAACACTAAACACTGAACTCTTTCAAAGAAATGTAAAAAAATCAGAAACCTGTAATGGAGATTTTTATTTAAAAACACTGGCATTCGAATTTCCTCTACTTCGTTTTTTATCAGCTATAACACCTGATGTGCTGAATACAGCATGACAAATATCGCTCTAGAACAAGCACCAAACGCCAAGTTTTTTAGGTTAAAATTCGAAAGATTCGAATGACGAAAAAAGCGCGAAGATTCGAGTTTTCGAATCTCGAATCTTTTTCAAGATTCGCGGGATTCGAGGATTCGAATGTTCCATCCGTAATGATTATGATTTCGGTGTCACACGTACCAGGTGCATCTATATATAGCTAATAATCTGCGTGGCCGCCTCTGGCTTGTATCACCTGCTGTATGCGCTGAGGCATCGAAAGATGTGTGAATCTTGTCCTGTGAAGTATTCATCTAGGCTGTATTGGTACCATGAAATAGCCATCCAGGCTCCAAAGTTCATCAAGGGTTGGTGGCGGACGGTCGTCCCGCTGTACTTGTCGTTTCAGTATGTCCCAGAGATCTTCTATGGGTGATAAATCTGACGATCTCTAGCCGGCCATGGCAGAAGTGGAACGTTGTTATCTCTGAAGAGAGAAAACAATGCTGTCGCTGCAACATGCGGTGTGGCATTGTTCTGATAAAATATAGACCAGGAAACGTCCTGCAAGTACGGAAGGGCGACCGGCCGTAGAATGTCAATGACGTAACTTGAGCTTGTTATGGGGGTATGGACTCCGCACGACAGCTGATCTGTTTTAGTACCCCTCGTATTGGTATGGTATGCCTGGTGCGAATACACTCTTTCCCACACCTCTCTCCCTGTCGTCGGCGAACACAGATGCGGGCATCATTTTCGCCTAAACAGAAGCGTGTTTCGTCCGAGAATACAATACTGGGCCATTCGTAACACTACTCCCTTTGTTCCAAACACCGCTGCAGCCTGGCAGTCCGTTACTGCGGTGCAAGAGGTATTCTGAAGAGGGGTCGTCGAGGCTGCCCGAACTGTAATAACCGGAAATTTACAGCTGACGTGAGAGAATGCGTTACAGTTCGCCACTGCAGGGCCAACGCCGTTCATCATGCAGAACAGTCACTTAAAGACATCCTCATGAGATGACAGCTGTACTGCGGCAGTGTATGCGTACGACGTTCAGAACCTTACATCGCACACCCTGTGGCCTAGATAATATAATGGCTGTCACACGCTCGCTGTGAATATTTTGGGTACGTTATCGGATGCATTCACAGCAGTTGTCGCCAATCATGACTTCTTATACTCGTGGTAAAGCTAACCTGACTATGGTGTAAAAAGTAATAGGTGTGTACTTCCACTACATAATATACACTGGCGGAAAGTGAAAAAGAACACCAAGAAGGAATTGGCGGACGATCATGAAATTTACATATGTTAATGGGGTCGAGTTTACGTAGGTGTGATGTTAATTTCGGGACCAACCGGTGAGCGCTTACGCCACAGCACGACATAATATGCAAATTATCGTCGGTGGTATTTAAGGAGTTCGGCGAAGTGAATATAATCAGTCGTCGGCGTACGGACACGTGCGAAGACCCTGAAGAAGCTGCAATGCCTGGCTCGGACTTTGAGCGAGGTCGTCTAGTCGGACTCTGCGAGGCCGGGTGGTCGAACCGTCGTATTGCGGAGCGAATTGGACGGGAAATATCGGTAGTGGTACGATGGTGGCGTAGATGGTCCGAGGAACATTCCCACACGTGAAGACGGGAACCGGGAGTCACAGACGGACTGAACACTCTTCTTATGAGCCGACCGGTCGACGCATAAGAAGAGCGGCGTTGTCAAGCAGAACATCCACTGCGACGCAAATCCGAGCTGCCGTTGCACCTGAGGTGACTGTGCGAACAATCCGCAACCGTCTACTGAATGCAGGACTACGTGCACGGGTGCCTTTGGCATGTGTACCTCGTTAGGAACGGCTGCAGTGGTGTCGCCAACGTCTGCACTGGAGAACGCAATGGCGATCTGCCGTGTTCAGCGATGAAAGCAGATTCTGCTTGGGAGCCTCCGATGGCCATATGCGTGTTCGCAGACGCACAGGGGAGCGTCTCCACCCTTCTTGCATCGGCCTGAGACACACAGGGCCTATACCTGGTCTCCTGGTGTGGGGAGCGATCAGCTATCACTCCCGCACACAACTAGTGTTTGTACCGGGTACGTTAAACAGCACCTCCTACATCAACAACATCACTCAGCCCGCTGTTGTGCCATTTGTAAGGTCGGTCCATCGTGGTGTTTTCCAGCAAGATAACGCACGCCCACACACGGCACGTGCAACGCAACATGCACTTTAGGGTGTGAGACAACTTCCATGGCCTGCACGTTCACCGGATTTGTCCCCCATTGAGCACGTGTGGGATTTTATGGGACAACGACTTATTTGGTCTCCACCGCCAGCCACGACCATCCCCGATTTACGCGTCCAGGTTGAGGATGCTTGGAACTCAATACCCCAAACTTACATCCAACATCTGTACGACAGACTCCATGCCAAAATTGCACAGTGTGACGCAGTTCACGGCGGTTCAACCTCGTACTAACCATGTTACACGGAAATGTTATTTTTCAGTTTACCAGCAAATACAGCTGTATTTTGCCATAATGTTTTGATCACGTTATGCTCTGTGTTCCGTTATTATGCTGTATAAATTTCGTTGGTATCAGACGTATCCTTCTTGGTGTTCTTTTTTCACTTTCCGCCAGTGTAGATTCGTTCTAAAACCTCGTGTAGGAACTTCTACTGGGACTTAAAAATACATAGTTATTCTACATATTGTTGTTACGTACATTAAAAAAAATAATGAAGATATCAGTTTCAGTCGCATTTCGAAAAAATAAAATAAAATAAGATAAAGAGATATTCGTGTTTAGGTGACGTCATTCTTTTTCGTGTCAGTCGGAATTGTGTATTAGAAACGCTTATACCCGAAGGATATTTACTGCAGGTGGAGGTGGGATAAACAAACAATGAAGTGATTGAAGGGACGCTAAGTTTTGCTCCTTTCTTCCAGAGGGGGTGGGGGTCGCTGTAAAAATATCAACGGAAACTTTCCTTTTGTTCAGCTTGCATTGCAGTCGCACTGGCACAGACTCGTCGTTTATAGGATGGTCACCAACATACTACGCCTCACTAATTCTGAGAAATACTGAAACCAATGAGATTTTTTCAGTGTAAAGGGTAGCCAGCGTGAACTTCATAATCAGCACGGGTTTGCCTCAAGTAGAGAAAACCTGCGAACAACCTGAGAGCACTTGAGAACGAACGCATCCTGTTACTTCAGGAAGCAGGCAGGTCGTGTTAACGAATCACCCAACATCTGAATCGTTGTGATGTATAAGGGAGGCGGTGTTGGCAGCAGTGGTAAATGATGGCACACATACACGTCAAGAAGGTTCTGGTTCGCCTAGTTCGAAAACTGGGAAAGAGCCAAGGTCTGTTAACCCTGGAAACGAGCATCGCCTCTTTGTTCGACAAACCCGAACATCTCCGATAGCGTCTTTCTTCATCATTCAACGAGATTTAGCAACCTCTACGCAGCATCCTGTGTCATCGTGAATTATTCCGGGAAGACTTACGAAGGCTCCACCGCCAGCCACGACCATCCCCGATTTACGCGTCCTACCCCTTCCTACGTCTACCATTAACTACCCTACATCAAGGACCCTATCCGAAGTGGCGTCATTCCCAGGAATCAAGGTCTGCGTACGACTGGCGTCTCATAATTTTTTTGTGAAGAATCCCGTTTCTGCTTTAGAGCGGATGACAAATGCATTCGCATATCGAGCAGCGCTCACGACAGGCCTCACTTGTGGAGCTGCACACCGCCATTTCTAGATGTATTATGGTGTAGGGTGGTACTTGCTATGATAGCCAGACGCTCCCAGTCATTGTAACAGGGACGTTAACAGCACAGTGATACATTCAAGTTATCCTGCGGTACTATTTTCTAACTTTCATACTACGCCTCGAAATAAAGAGTCCTATCACTCTGATACTATCAGGCGTACAAATAAGTTTTAAAGCGTTGTTTTTGTGTGTGACGCATACCGCTAATTTACATATCCGACATTCCCCCGCGTTGTTGTCATGTGACCGTAACAGGTCCAGAGTATAAAATCTGACACAGAAGTTTGCCCAAGAGTCACACGCACTTGCACATGATGGCAAGCGATACTGCATTTATTCGACAATGCATTCGTTACGAATTTCATCAAGGAAAAAGTTCTGCAAAAGGCATGTGCGTCGATCTGTTCTGTTCTGGGGGAGAATATTGTATCGAAAAGCATTTGTAAGTTTTGGTTTAGAAGGTTTAAAGCAAGTGATCAACGTAACGGCGCACCGCAGAACGTTGCACATGTGGGACTCCAAGCATTTCTGGATGAAGATTCGTCTCAAACGCAAAAAGAACTAGCAAAACAACTGGGGGTAACTCAGCAAACCATTTCCAATCGTTTACGCGCAATGGGAAAGATTCAAAAGGTAGGAAAATGGGTGCCACATGACCTGAGCCAGAGGAACAAGGATGAGAGTGGCATGGAGTTTTTGAAGCTGTTGAATAAACAACACAGAAAGTCTTTCCTTCGGAAAATCGTTACGGGTGATAAAAAGTGGATATTGTACGACAATCCCAAACGCAAAAAACACTGGATAGACCCCTGTGAAGCAACGACTTCGATACCGAAACTCAGGATTCACTCCAAGAAATTTCTGCTGTGCATCTGGTGGGATATGAAGAGTGCGCAATTATGAATTTTTGGAACAGGGTCAAACTGTTACTGTTGATCGCTACAAGCAACAATTGCTGCGATTGAACCAGGAAATCTGTCGAAAACGTATATTCACAGGCAAAGTATTGCGTCCCGTGAAATTACTGCGTGACAACGCTAGGCCGCATGCCGCGAAATCGGTCAAGGAAACGTTACTGACGCTTGGCTGGGAAGTTTTGGAGCACCCGGCGTATAGTCCAGACATAGCCCTTCAGACAATCATTTGTTCTGATTGATACAACATGGTTTGTTTGCTGTACGGTTCCGGATATGTGACGAAGAGCAAAAATGAGTTGACGATTTCATCGCGTCACACGACGAAGTATTCTTCATGGCTGGAATCCGTGAGCTGCCCGACCGATGGCAGAAGGTGATTGATAATGACGGCGCATATTCTGATTCGTAGAGGTAGTGTTGTTTTCTCTCAAATTACATGATGCGTTGTTTTAAAACACTTTAAAACTTATTTGTACACATAATATAATCACTTCTTTATATCTTCCTGTACAATGACCGTGTTAAGTTTCATTATGATAGGGCGCTTGCTTTGAAGTGCGTCGATTTTATTTCAATAGGCCACCGTTCAGCTTTCAATATTCTGCTGCCATTTGTCGCAACAACACAAGAGAAAGAAATGCTTGCTTGGTTTTTTGGTTACGGAATTCAAATCTACAACAGCAAACTGAAGAGATGGGAAATTTTGATACAGCTCCGGGAATAGTGGTGAAATTTGTAATGGCAACAGTGAAGTAATGAATCTGGTAGTTGTAAGAACAGCGAGATTGATTCATAATGCTGGATCAACCATGCCTGCTCCACGATAAGTTGGGAGAAAGCTGATTTAATAAATGCAATGTTTTCGAATATTTATTACTTTTCACATATTTGGTTGTAATAACAGTCGACAGTGTTTCGCGGTTAATGACCTTCGTGAGCAACACAATGGGCTGTATAGAGTCGCCTATCTCTAATTTAAGGCAACTAGCTCCAGGGAGTGCAGACAGTCAGTGCCGTGACACAATTATACCATCTATGCCTCACCGGGATTTGAACTCAGACCCTAGGCCACGAATGATCAGAAGCCAGTGCTTCGTACAACTCCCCCACTGGGGTGTTTTTCGTACACTCTGTCATGGCAGGCTGACTGAGACGACATCCTAAGGAAGATAATGCTCAATGGTAAACAGTTTCATGTACATTTACAAAGTAAGTGAAGTCAGGTACGTGACAGGGATCTTTAGGAAACTTCCAAAAGATATTAATTACGCCTCCCCGGTGGCGCAGTAGCTAATGGATAGCTTTTGATCATTCGTGCGAGATGGATCTGGGTTCGATTCCCGGTGGGACATGGATGTTGTGTCGGTCTTACGGCACTGGCTCTTTCACTTCCCAGGAGTCTGTGGCCTTAAATTATGGGCGGGCGACTGCTTATAGCCCACAGAGTTGCTCACGATGGTCGTTAACCTTTTAAGTGGCCGATGTACCTAAACCAAAAGTTGACCAAATTTTCCCGCGCTCCTCAAACAGAAGTGTTCTCATAGTGGCCAGGCTATGCGATCGCTACGGGAAAACAATTCCTTTCCTTCTTTCATTCCAGAAGTACCGATTATAAATCTGTCGATGGTTGTAAATGCTCCCTTACAGTATGTAGTCGGATTCCCTTATAGTTCTTTATTCTCTGTTCCACCACCCAAGGAATAATTCGGAAGTAGTCCCCTGGACATGGGCACTGTGTCGCAGGGTAGAAATAAGTTACTTAAACATCTTTTCTCTTCTTTCTTAGATTTGTCGCCCTTTTTATAGCATTCTTAGGGGGAAACGTAATCAAACAAGAAGGATTAAGGACAATCATGCCCCCAAATGACCACTTAGAATGACAAACCTCAGATGAAAACAACGATTTCTGGTGCGCAGGTTCATGTTTTTAACCCCGTGTTAATTCGTTCCAGCCCGTTAAAGGGTTAAATCGCTAATAAAAAAAAACAGATATTAAGTACACCAATAATAACAAAGTAAAAAACAAAGTCATATAATCTGGGAGAATGGTGTACATCAAAAATTCACCCTGCCTACAATCACGTACTTTATCGTAGGCAGGGTGAAATCAGCCTCCCTGTACCAGCCAATAATGATTCAAGAAATTTGGTTTTATTACCTGCTTTAAAGATTTTTTTCTTTGCTTTTTCTAAAAAGTAGCACGATTTGTTGCGTAATTTTCAGCTACAAGCCACTACTGCAACAAATACATTTTTCTATTTGTAGAGGCGCTACACGCCACACTGCTGTAAGCGTAGCGTGCTATTTCCTATAGCTGCTCTTAGTGCTGTGGTTAAATTCATTAATCATCGCGGAAATTCGTCAATCGTTGCTTCGCTTTCCTTCTTAGTTTACCGCCCTGAATAAACAACAATGCAAAGCACCCAGTGCAAACATGCCTGGGATATAAAAAAATATCAAGTGATGTCCTCAAATTTGGCCCAGTTGACAAATGGACTAAATTTAACAAATGATCGACAAACAGATAAACGAAAGTTATTTTCAGATAGCTGCGGAGCACCTACAAATGTGAGAGTGTGAATACGATTTCACGTGTTTATATACAATTTCCAAAAAAAAAAAAAAAGTAAATAAATAAAAATAAAGAAAACTGCAAGACTGTAATGATTTAAAAATGTGGTATATGTAGAAAACCTCCGATGCAGGTGTTTATGCCTTTCCACTACAATATCTGAACAACTCCAAGGGTTACAACATCTGAATCTGAATGACCAAGCGTTCGTTCAGAATTAGACTCAACGAACATAAAAGAGACACAAGGGATGGAAAGGCAACCAATGCACTGTCAAGTGAAAAAGTTCAAGCCCGCTGATCCTATGTGGGATGATATAAAGAAATTAGCTTTCTACCCCACGTCTAAATCTACAGCCATTCGCGAAACCTTAGATACCATAACCAACAGTGGGGCTTGCAATGATAGCGTCTCTTTAGAATCGCCACTGATGCTATCTAATGGTAAAAATGGGGATATAAAAACTTAGATATTACATGGGAAATATCTTCACCATCGAGCACTGTCCGACGTGAGGTGGTTTTCAACTCTGAATTTTACAATCAGCGATATTTTGAAAAGTACATTACACGTCGCGCCCTCTAGCGGTAAAACTGCTGCGCGTTATTTGTAGAAGAAATTTTAGAAAAAATGATCCTAGCAATCTTTCTTTTTTTTTTTTTTTTTTCTCTAACCCTCGAAGTTGAGTAACACTCTGGTGTGACATTGGAGCATTACTTTCGGCGACAAGCTGATTTCATGACGAGTTTTTTTTTTTGTTTCATAAATAAATGCTTCAAGTGGGGGGATGCATCAAATAAAAAAATTTACATCTCTTAACGAAAAATCTGTGCATTATTTTGCAATAGAAAATACACGCAAAATATTCGCACATATGAGAAAAATAATTCTCAAGCAAAAGCATTATATCAGTTGGGCTTTTAGAATCACACACAGAGCTGCAGTCTCATACAGAAAAACACCTTTACGTTTCCAGCGGAAAATCTGCCCATCATTAGAAGCAGAAAATACTCACAAACGTGTCTGTCATTGAGGCATATTGGAATCAAAGCTAATTTCGTAATGCGCATTATACTGTATGAGGGTATACACAGTCCAGTCAAAAATTATGACCACCTGTTAGCATGCGATATGAACTCCTCGTGCTGCCAATACCGCAGATATATCACGTGGCATTGGTTCAGTGAGACCTCTGAACGTTTCTGTAGGGATGCTATACCATGAAGACACCCAGAGCTTCTCTGAAATCCTCAAAACTCATTGGTGGTGGATCCATACGTCAGACCTGTTGGTCAAGGTAGTCCCACAGATGTTCAATGGGATAGATATCTGGCGAGTGCGGTGTCCAGGATAGTTAGCTAAAGTCACTGGAATGCTCCTGAAACCATTCTTGCACACGCATAGCAACATGGCAAGGAGCATTATTTTGCTGAAAGCAACCTATGCATCGGGGTATACATTCATCATGAATGCTGAATCATATTAAAGTACGGAGGCCAGGAAAAAACCCACCGTACTCTTGCTGGAAGCAACCCATGTCATCGGGGTAGACAGTCATCATGAATGGGAGCACCTGATTGGTCACAGTGGATAGGTAGCCTGACGCGTCCATCATGCGATCGAGGGGGATGATTGCTCCCAATGATTCGCAGGAAAACATGCCTCACACTGTGTAACTTTCTGCCCATTTCTTCACAAGTATCGTGTTGAGATTATTTTTTGTCAGCAGTGCTTAGCCATGCTCTTCACTGGTCATCCACACGATAAAGCAGAAAAGTTGTTCGTCTGAAAAGACGACACTCGTACACTATTCGATGGTCAAGTGCCTCCTCTCAAATACAAATTCCCGTAGCAATCATCGATTTCTGGCCGTCAGCATGGGTGACTTGAGCGAACGGCATCTCTGGAGACCCAAAGAGAACAGAGTTCGTTGGAGTGTGGTCTGCGATCCATTTCTGGATGTTCGCGCATTAAATGCTCTGCCCAGATGTTCCAATGTTGCCCGTTTGTTGGATCGTACTATTCGGGATAGTCGTCGCTGCCCTCGATTACTGCAGGTCTTGCCGGTTTCCTTTCATTTCTTGAATATTTTAACAACTGCACTGCGTGAACATCCCACAATAGCGGCCGTTTTATAATGCTACCACCCTTAAGTGGGTAGTCAACAATCATTCCATTTTCAAACTCCGTTAAGTGACGTCCTTTTCCCATTTTCATCCGAAAGTGCGTGCTGTCCGCGAGTTCCTGTCCTTTTAAATGCCTTACAAGATTTTCATAAGTCGCTACGCACGCCATCTGAATGCTGGTTACGATTTCTTCTCACATCAGGGATGGTCAGAATTTTTTGAGTGGACTATATTCAAGGTCTCAACTATAAATAAATATTCACTAAATGGTTTCTTCGTAATAAGTGAAAGCAGATATGCATCGAATACAGCGACTGATAGTTTCTCTTGACCATGAATGTGTTTTCTGCAAAGATATACAGGGGTGGACAGAATAATGTGAACACCTAGGAAAAGAGGGTTTTACAAACCTAATAGGGTATGGGACCACCTTTGCCATTCAAAACTTCCTGAGTCCTTCATGGAATGGACGCATACAAATCATGGACGGCGTTTAGTGGGTTGTTACACTATTCTTCTTGCAGAAACTGCACCAGGTCCTTGAGAAATGCAGGAGGAGGATAAAGGGAGCTTACTGTGTTTTCCAACACAAACTAAAGTGGCTGGACGATATTTAAGTTTGGTGATTGGGTAGGCAAAGGAAGGTTTCAAAGTTCGTCCTCATGTTGTTCAAACCCTGATTGGGCGTTATCATTTTGATAGATAGCATCCCTTGCCGGAAACAACGCCTAAGCCATTGGATGGATTTGGTCGTCCAAAATGGTTTCATACGCCCTCTGCCAGTCATCCGTCCTTTCAAGGTGATCGGGGGACCTACTGAAAACCACGTATGACCGCCCAGAGCATGGCAGAACCACCACCATGCTGCACTGTTTGGAGCAGACAGTCTGGGTTGAACGCTTCTGATGGTGCTCTTCACACGTCAACATGTCCTGCGGTGGGGAATAGTGTGAATGTGGATTCATCCAAGCACATCACACGCTTCCATGCATCGGCAGTCCACGTTGGCACCACTGTCGTCGCCGTTGTGCATTCACCCGGTCACCAGACGTTTAGTAATAGCAGCTTTGCCATGAATATTTTGTTTATGCAGTTCCGTGCTCATTGTGTTTGTTGATACTGGGGTCTGGAGATGCAGAGTTAGCTCCGCACTAATTTTCGGCACCGTGGTCTTCTTACTACGGGTAACAATCCTCCCCTGTTATCTCCTGTCTGTATCAGTTAGGGTCGTTTTTCCGGAATCTCTTGTGTTTCGCAGACAAGGTTTTGCCACGAACGCGGTATGCTGTCATGACGCTAGTTACAGTAGCTCTCGATATACCTAATACCCTAGCGATTGTTGTTATGAAGGCACCAACTAGCCGGCCACCAGCAATTAGCCCTCTTCCGAAGAGCGTTAGGTCGCTCATTTCGTCGTCACCCTGATAGGAATTTGCAACCAGACACTTTAAATGCACTTAAACACGACCTTGAGGTTCTAAAAAAAGCTATTACAACCAAAAATTGGTGGATACCTTTGCGTATTGCGACGTACGCAGCTGCATTAAAAGTCACGTCTCTCAGCGTGGCGTTCACATTGTTCTCTCCAACCAATGCAAGTTTGATCACTGACACTATGCAATATGATGAAGGAATTAAACTAGGAGAACATTTTATTTTTGTTCTAAATTGTAGGGTAAAAGACTTGGATAAAGGAAGACATCGTTTATCACACATACGGCAGAGCGTGGTAATCCCGATCATTAAATGATGATGCTGTGGTATGCACTGTTGGGCTGAAACAGGTAAGTGGCATGCAGAAGTATTGACGACAAATTATGTGGTCGAGTCTCGGACGAATCTCAACGCCTCATCTCGCAAATTGCCTGTCATTACTCCACCGATGGCGTACATGATAATATCGGCAGTCATAAATGTTTTGTTGCTGGCAGTCAGCACCATCATAGAAAACCTCATTATAGTGTCAAATACAGACTGAAGGATGCCATTTATAAGGCTTTTCACTTCGGAGCTCATCTGCATCGATTTTTCTCTCACTTTTTTTAAAATTCCAGAAACATTGATGGATGAATCTGGAGCTCTAACATTTCTACGATATAACCATTGACAAGAACACCTAATAACTTCTGCCATTCTGGACGAGCCTTTGCATACATTCTTCACATGTTTTGGCATTGATCTTTTGCTTCCAGCTTTCTTTGCTTCCTTTTCTATTTCTTTAATCAAATGTGAAAGGATGAAATCCAAAATGGCTTGAAGTGCTTTTCTAGCTGACTCGCGAAAGCGGCATCCATACTGCTGACAAGCCTTCTTCACTTGGCTAGAAGGTATATAATGCTTGGTTTTCCGTTGTACATTCAGTCTTTCGAAAACAGACAGCTTGCTCCTTCTTGTTTTAGGTGTTTCATTTTTACGTAAACTGTATTTAGGAGGGAGAGGCATCACTGACGGCAAGCTGTCCACAATATTTCTTGTAGTCACATCTTTTTCGTCTACCTCTAAACGAACCAGAGATCCTGAAAAGAAAAAAATCAAATATATCTGCATATACATATAAACCTTTTTTACGTTAACAACATTTTTGCATAAACCTTTATTTCAACATTTTTGACAAACACAAAACAATACATAATGCAATCTATAAAGCTTAAAAAAATTGGAAAAACAACAACTAATTATTATCAATAGTGGCTGTAGCTAACACCGCGTCACATGCAATATGAAAAAACAAACAAACAAGAAAGTTGACACCGAATTTTCGGGTGTAACGTCTTTTTAATCCGCTCTGACGCAAATTAAATTTATCAAAGCTATTCAAAGTCAATGGAACCGGTATGGAAAACAATAGATCTGGCCAAAGAAAGAAGATTTTCAATCGGGTTTTTAATCCCTCAGATATTGCTGAAAACGGAATCGTGAGCTTACGAACTCTTAGAAACAGAGATATCGACAAAAATAAGATCTGACTTTACGTCCCCTGGTGGGAAAACCATGCATTATTTTAGGAAGAAAGTATTCTCAAAACGTTTATCCGTATAAGCGGTATCGGTCGATGAAAAAAAAAATTGTCGAGTTTTCAGGATCCCAGATTTTGCAACAAATACTTCAGAAGCAGAAATTAACACATATGACACCTGGTGGCTAACCATTCTTTACCAAACATTAGAAATTATGTGAAAAATATTTTCCATCAGGTCTTGTATGCGATACACGAAGAATTTTTCAAATCAGAGCTTTAGGAGCAGAAATAACGCAGAAAACCCAATTTACCTTTGTGCCCCCTACCGGAAAGTGTATGATTTACTTGAAAATTTTGAATTTATGGGAAAAGCATTTCGCATCGGAAACACAATCGAACAAAGAAGGAATTTTTCAAATCGTACTCTTAGAAGTAGAGATTTTGACAAAAATAAGGTATACATCAACGCCCCCTGGCGTAGAAACCATGCATTTTTTCAAGAAGAAAATTTTCCTAAAAGGTTTGTCGACATGAGTAGTATCGGTCAACAAACGACGTTTTTTTCAATCGAGAATTTAGAAGCTCATATTTTGCTGCAAATACATCAGAAGCGGAAATTGAGACCTACGCCACCTGGTGGCGAAACCATTTTTCTCAGAAAGTAGAAATCTTGTGCAAAGGATTTCCCATCAGGAGCTGTATCCGGTGCAGAAAGAAGTTTTCAAATCGGAGATTTAGAAGCAGATATATAGGGGGAAACGCAATTTACATTTACGCCCCCTAGCGAAAAGTCTATGAATTACTTGCAAATTTTGAAATTATATGAACCATATGTCACACTAGAAACACTATCCAACAAAGAAGGAGTTTTTCAAATCGGACTCCTAGAAGTAGAGATATTGACAAAAGTAAGATATACATCTACGTCCCCTGGCGTAGAAACCATGCACTATTTTATGAAGAAAATGTTTCTATAAGGTTTGTCGACATGAGTAGTATCGGTCAACAAACGACGTTTTTTTCAATCGAAAATTTAGAAGCTCGTATTTTGCTGCAAATACAACAGAAGCGGAAATGAACATTCACGCCCGCCTGGTGGCCAAAGTATTCTTTACCAAAAATTTGAAATTATATGCAAAAGATTTTCCATTAGGAGATGTATCCGCTGAAGAAAAAACTTTTCAAATCGGAGTTTTAGAAGAAGAGTTATCGGGGAAAATGTAATTTACTTTTACGCCACCTAGCGGAAAATCTATGCGTTAATTTGAAAAAGTAACTATATGTAAAATACTCTTCGCCATAATTGGAATCGAAAGATATATACATTTTTTTCCAATCGGATGTTTAGAAGCAAATATGTGGAATAAAACGTATTTTTGAATTCGACATCATCTGCATTTACGCCCTCTACCGGCGAAATTGTACATCGTAAAAAAAACGAAATAAAGGATCATCATTTGCATATTTCAAGCTTCCCCATGCAAAAAGAATTTTTCAAATCGGACCAATAGTTGCTGAGATGTCGTGGGTACAGATGGACGGACGGACGGACAAACCGATAACAGAAGCACGATCTTTTTTACCAAAGACGTGCCAAAAAACAACAACTGGGATACCTCTCTAACGCCACGTTGGTTCTCCTCACGATCTGAGCAGCAACGCGACAGGACATGGACTCCACTAGCTCTCTGTAGTACGGTAGAGACAGGGCACAACATCCCAGCAAAAACACAAGTGCTGGGAAACTGCTGGCCACCAGCTGGCAGTGATGGGTCACTGATGGCTGAAATCTGCCGCTCACGGCCCGGTAGCGGTCCGTTGGTGGCAGCGTTATCAGTTGGCGTGCCATTGATGGCCCTGCAGCATCGCCGTGAATTGTGGGCCTCCAAGCAAGTGCCACTAGTGGCCCGTTGCTGGCAATCAATGCAACCCCAACAGCAGGTGGAAGCAACGGGACTGCGCATGCGCAGAAGCAACATTTGCTGTGTCTCTCATGGTACTAGTTAGTTGAAGACGACGCTATCGCCATCGTGTTATTTTAGTGGATGTTAAGAAAAAAATCCATATGTAGAGAGGCGAATTAATTTCTTAATGAAATTCCACGTCGACGAAGATATCAGATTAAGCCATGAAATACACCCACTCCATTCCCATGAATAACAATTCATGGAATGGAGTGTGTGAATAACAAGACAAAATTTGAAACCGCTTGAAACAAATGTTCTGGAAAACCATTAAAACAACGTTTGTTGGGAAAAAATAAAAAAAAAAACGAATATACGCGTACAAAATTTATTAATTATTTGAAAGAAAAAAAAAAAAGCAACGCTATGTGGATATAATGTACTCATCCATGGGTTGAGTACACAAGACTGGGAGGAATTCGCTTCTAAAAATAACGAGAAGTAAAATAAAATAGCTTTCCTCTTTAAAGCAAATGTAGCTTCGGACAACGGAAAGGAAAGAGACAACGTTAAAAATGTAACAGAATGTGACATGAACCCGGGTAAATATATATTAATTCAACAATCTCCTTTCAAGACGACAAGGACAATACAAAACTTTGGAAAGCGACTCTAAAGTATGTACACTCCTTAAAAATGAGTGAAGTTCCCTTAAGGTAAAAAAAAAAACCAACTATCGTTACGTTGAAAAATTAAATTTAAACACCGTTGTTTCCACCTGGTGTTGGGGTTTCTTAGGTCGCCAGCTACGGGTCACTAGTGGCACTTGCTTGGTGGCCCGCAATTCACGGCGATACTGCAGGGCCATCAATGGCTGCAAACTGATGGCGCTGCCACCAACTGACCGCTATCGGGCCGTGAGCGGCAGATTTCAGCCAGCAGTGACCCATCACTGCCAGCTGGTGGACAGCAGTTTCCCAACACTTGTGGTTTTTGCTCGGTAATACCTCCTTGATAAATTGTTTAGAGTCAACGTGCAAATGATTGGGTACATTCTTTCCTTTTCGGATATTTGTCGATATTGTAGTTGATCCGAACAAAGAGTTCAGAGTAACAGAATGTCTTTTCCCATTTTCATGATGACGTGCAATGCTGAGAAAAAATGTTTACACCATTGTCTGTTTCAGTGATGTTTCAATGAATTATATAAATTAATCTAACAAAATATGATTTTTTAAACTCCTGTTTGGAGAAAGATGTAATATTTCCCTATGCAAATGTTGAACTACGACAAGATTAAATACAACTTACATAAAAATTCAGTACTTTTAATGTCAAAAAAATATTTAAAAACAAAGACTGTCTCAAAAAAGTATGCATTTGATAATTATGCAGATAATATTTTAAGAACTAAAAAGAGCAGCTAGAGAAAAAACCAGTATTTTGATACATCCAAAAATTTATATAATTCCTTTCAGCTAACCCAAAAGACATTTAGGTGTATATGTTACTAAGGATCTTTACCACAGAAACAAAAAATTGAGATGATTCAGAATTGGTAGCACAGCTTCAATCAAAAATGTTGTATGAAACATTTAAAAGAACTAAATCGACAGAGCATTCGCATGTCCTTCACGTGGAAAAAATGGAAATCACAAAATCAAGTTCAAACATAAAAAAGTGTTTGCAAGAGTAGAATTTCTTTCCATCTTTTTCAATGTGACAGAAAGTCACAAGATGCCTATGCTATCTAAGAACTGTGCAAACAATGTCTTCTCTAAATTTCACAAGGAATCTATAGCATTGCAATAAAACATTTAAATGACCGAAATTAATTTCAAAGTTCACCACATGTTAAAAAGGAATTGCCGTTGCAATTTGTTCACATTACCTGGGGCATCAAATCCAAAATGAGATAATTCATTTGTTGTCTTCTGAGATTAAATCTATCATTGTGAAAATGATAGAAGACAGTAAGTACTATTCACTGATTTTAGACTGCACACCGGACTGCAGCCATCAAGAACAGATAACAGGGGTCATTAGATTCTTTATTTTCAATGACGTAAGAAACGAAGTTGAGGTAAGAGAATTTTCTGGTCTTTTGTGAAATTCTCAATCCAACAAGTGCTGGCCTGACTACTTTTATCACTAATCCTTAGCGGACAACAATTTAAAAAAATGAAAATATGCGCGGACAGGGTATGACAATAGCACAAACATGAGAGAAAAAAAAACCCGGTTAGCAGGCCCATGTACTAAACAAAAATCCACGAGCATTTTATGTTCCTTGCTCTGCTCACAAGCGCAATTTTGTAGCTTATGATGCCACAAAAGTAAATTATCAGATAACTGATTTTTTTTTCTGTCATTCAACGTCTGTTCACATACTTCTCTTGCTCGACTAAGAGGTGGGGAATTTATATGAAAAATGTATCTGTTTACATTGAAAGCAGTTGCAGACACTCAATGGGAACTCGAGTTGAAGCAGTGCAACCTTTGCGATTCGGTTTATCGGAAGTTTGAAATTATCGATGACGAAAACAATGAACCTACCAAACATAACGCTCAATGTTTGTTAGAAAAATTGGAACCTTTTACGTTTATATGTTCCATCGTTTTATGGTATGAGGTGTTATGGAGAGTAAGCTAGGCTGATGACTGTACCTGCGCCATTTAAATACAGACTACGCAGTACGCAGGGATATGCGGAACTCCCTCAAGGTTAGAAAATTGACGGAGCTGAGCGAGCAAACCTGTCAGTCACCGGAAACTAGTCTTTCAGTCGGACAGATTCGGTCTTGGGACCTGTGGGGATCTGCCGCACCCCACGGGGCCGGCACTTTGCACACTTCAGTCATAGCCCGTGTGTGCGACGTGCTAATGGGCGGGGCAAACGGATTTTAATTTTTTTTCACAGCACTGGCTGAGAGATTAGTTCGCCAACGCGAGTTTTGGGACATATATCCTTTAATGGTATCTATGAAAATGAAATACATGCACATTCAGTTAAATGAGGGTCTCATGCAATCCCTCTCACAAAAGATTCAGCAGTATTGAAAACACAATACACAGAAATATTTACATGGTCCGCATGACTAGGGCTTGTGCTACGGCGATAACTCCGGGCCACAGTCATCAGAAACACCTCGGTCATAGAGCAGCAACGCTGCACTCAAAAGCAACGCGCCTCTGAGAAGTTCCACTGGCGATCAACCATAGTTGATGTGGTTTTTAACCTGCTCAAGTTCACGTTGCAGACTGGGACAGGGGAACAGGTCTTACTAAAGCTGGAGTGGACGAAGTCCAGCTTCAGACGGAACTTGGTATTCGCAGCCGAGCAATTGCTGCACTTAGGTGTGGATGCACACTTGTGGTGCTGGTGCCCAACATCCCCGCAATCGACACACCTGTCTTCAGACTCATGACAGTTGCTACGAAAATAGCCGAAGACATTGCAGCCGAAGGAGCCAAAAAAAAGATTGCTTTTGAGAACTCTTCTTTGCTGCTTTTGAGTGTTTGGGTTTTCAGATTTTTTTTTTTAATTAATTTTCCTGTTCGTTGTTAACAGTTTGGTTTAAATTATATATACAGGGTAATCAGAATCGACAGCACAATAAACTTGCCGGAAGATTTCTCGTGGAGAAAGAAGCCGAAAACCGTTGTCCGTTGTCCGATCGGACGTCGCATTTCGGAGATATACGCGCGGAAATATTCGTGACGTCACATCCGGTAACGCACATGCTCGTTGAAGAGCAACGTGGATAATTATACAGACGAACGTATCACAAGGCAGTCAAGCCACCCCGGTGGGGCAGTGGTCTATTACAACAGGATTATCCTCGAAGACAGGCATACTGTGAATGGCTGCTACAGCAACATGCTCATGATAATAGTTTAATCAGCCGGATCTTGTGGACTGATGAAGCAAATTTTGCACGGCAGGATATCTTCAACACCCATAATAGTCATGTTTGGGCATTGAATAATCCGCACGCAACACCTGAACACGCTCACCAGGTTTGGTGGTCGTGTGGAAGTGATTCGATGGAAGTGATTCCGCTTCTATGCTCTGACCTTTGATCCCATTTCGCCCATTTTCAATAGGGTTGGTGGCCAGGTGGTGCCCTACCACATAGTAAAATTTCCTCGAAATGGAACCACTGTTACGCACCTTATGACGCATAAGGGCAATGGAATGCATCCCGCTCCTATGTCCTGACCTTTGACTCCACTTCACCCACTTCACCCACTTTCAATAGGGTTCGACCTCAGGTGGTCCCCTACCCTACCACATACTAAAATTTCATCGAAATCGAACCATATTTACGCAAGTTAGGACGCATAAGGGCAATTGAATGGATCCCGCTCTTATGGCGTGACCTTTGACCCCACTTCACCCATTTTCAATAGCGTTCGTCTCCTGGTGGTCCCCTACCACATACTAAAATTTCATAGAAATCGAACCATTTTTACGTGAGTTATCGTGCCGACAGACGGTCGGAAAAAGCTGTAGCATATACGCTTCTTCAACCTACGGTTGGGAACGTAAAAAGGGGTAATAGTCACTCCCCTCAAGTGCCGCTTTAAAGGGCATTCGATTAGGGCGATGAAGGAGATGAAGTATTGGGACGTACTGCAGAGTGTAAATCACCCGTCAAGACGACAAGTCTGCAGTGATACATTCCCTCCGTGTAGCTTAGTTGGGAGAGCAAACATATTCCGGAGAGAGGGGACGCGGTTTCGATCTTCATCACAGACAAATTTGTGTTTTCACAGGATCTGGGGGTTATCTTACATATCAAGATGTCCGGACTCCCACACCTAAGATATCTGAAAGACAGGTGTTCAGTAATACTAAACAGGATCAACGACATGAGGCTGACTGGGCCAGGCAAGAAACCGGTACACAAGCAGGGTTTTGAATCCTAACCTATGCCTGTTCGGCATGGTGTTCGAACACAGTTAGGATGAATAATGGTCTCATCCAAATTCAGAGAAGATCCTTGTTGGGAATCACGAGGTGCCTCCGCATGAGCTTCAAAGCTGCCCTACAGGTGTTAGCTGGGTGCGAACCAGCGGACCACGTAGTAGCGAGAGAAGCAGTAATGAAAGCCCTCAGAAATGGAAAGGGCTGCCTCGGTGGCGCAGTGATATAAGCGATGGTTTCTGAAGATTCTTCTGAGATGGGTCAGGATTTGAATCCCGGTGAGGCATGAATGTTACATATTGGACCTCCTTTAGCACAGATTACAGCACGTATTCTGTTTGGCATAGATTCCACAAGCCTCCGGAATGCGTCTACGTCTACAGCATACCCGGGCGCTATATGGGAGACGCGGATTCGAATCCCGCTCCAGGACGATGAAAAGTTTCAAGCTTTCGGGCATTATCTGACTTACCATCCTTGTCACATTTACACCAAAAATCGGATTGTCATCTTCAAAATTTGTATTATATGGTATAATCACGTATGTCTTTCATGATAAGCACCATCTTTTTTTAGAAAAGACGTGCTAGAAAAGCAATTTTTTGTCTAACATTAGGTTGTATAACGAAGTAAATTTCTTCCTCCTTTTTGGTCCACGTCGGGGATCGAACCCGAGTCCACTTATTCCGGAACAAGTAGCTCTACCAACTGAGCTACGCAGACGTTCGTTCTTGCTGCTCTCTGCCTTTATGTCGTGTGCGTCCTGCGGGGCAGGCACATCACAGTTGATAATTTTAATTTCTCTCCTCACAGTTATTGCCAATTCTAATCACACAGCGTTTATACAGTCTTTCCCTCTAGGCTACGAGTAAAAATCCATCTGATGATTTCCGTATGGAAATCATCAGATGGATCACAATACATAGACGCGGTACCAGTGGTGATTCTTCCCTCGGAGAGAAAAAGAAAAACAATATCCCTAAAATAACATTAAAACAAGTAGGCATAATTTCACATTCCTTCCCACCACTGCCACCTGGATTATTTTTTACAAGTATTAGTGCCACGCACAGGAAAAAAATTCGGAAAAAAAATAAAAATAAACAAAGCTAGCAATCATTTAATACTAGGCAATTAAACTACGTCCCCACACGCAAATAATAATTGACAAATTTGTCAACAAACTAAAATATGAGAAACCTAAAAATACGAAATGCAGCACTTCAAAATATCCCATTTACCAGAGTTCGTTCGCACGAGAATCTGTATTCCTCCTCTCAACCTGAGCACAAGGTGAAGTATTGACTCTTTCTGGATATTGTAATCTGAGAGTGTTCTTCCATCCTCTAACTGCTTGCCAGCAAAAATCAGACGCTGTTGATCTGGTGGAATTCCTTCTTTGTCCTGTATCTTAGCTTGCACGTTTTCTATAGTATCACCTGGTTCCACTTCCAGGGTTATAGTTTTACCTGTAATTGAATTTCATATAAAACACTGCACAAGTAATAAAACTTCGCATTACATGTATTTGAAATGGTCACTTAGCAATGCATTTTCATGTAATACTGCAAATAGTAACTGACTAATAATTACACATGGGATTGCTGCAACTTATTACCAGAGTAGCCATTCTGACTTTCAAAATTCAAGCTCTTCCTGACAAAATTAAATTTTAGAAAATTTCAAAAAAACAATAACAGCCAATGTGCAAAAGGAATTGGGGACAGGCAGTCAAGTATTAAGATAAATTTTATGCTATACTGTACCCAATTCAGATTTCTCTTTCAGACATGCCAGCCTAGAGGTGACTATCTGCAATCAATAAGACTACAGCAGCTTTCTATAACCAACAAATGGCATCAAACTTTATGAAGTACAATAAATGTCAAGTCACAACTTTGCAATAAGCAATGTTTAAAAAAAATAAAAGCTTTCTGCTGACAAATTTACATGGTGTGGGCCAAATAACCAGCCTATGTTTAGCCTCCTACTGGCATATATTACTGTTAGACATTATTCATGCCATTTACTTTTATTGGTCCAGTTTGTTTTGTTGAATTTTTCAATATGGAGCTTTAAAAAAAGATGGAGAAAATTTTTAAAAATAAAGAGGCTACACACAACTGTTTCTTGCCAAGTGATGTGAACCAAGCTTATTTTCCGCCACACATTCCATGAAAATTAAGGAGAGGAAATCTTCAACACAGAAAAAAACTTGCTCTACTGAATCCCTCATTGGAATAAAGAATTCAATGTTGTGAGGGGAGCAACAGTTTCAGAATGTGGAGCAGGAACTCCAACTGCCCAACGCTGAAAAAATTGTTTCACTTTTAATGTATGATTATTTACCATTTAAAAAAACTCCATGTGACAGAAGCAGGAAAACAGAAACGTTAAAGTGAAAAAAAAATCAGTTCCATTGCCCAAAATTGAAACAGTAAATCTGATCGAACTTACACCATTTGTATAACAAAAGTACAAGTTGTGGTAATCATGATTTTAGATGTTTAATGTTAAATATGAGGTAATTACAAGAATAACATTTGAAACATTTAGGATCAAAGGCATTAATGGTTACCTGTAGTAATCTCAAATTCTTTTTACACAATTGGATTTGAGATTACTAGAGGTAATCATTGATGCCTTTGATCCTAAATGTTATTCTTGTAATTATCTCATCTGATATTAGACTTGTAACCTTAAGGATAGTTATTTTGCTTCCTATACTTCCAATGGGCAAACTTCTGTACACATTTGCTTCACAACTAATGTTTCCAAGGATGAAAATTTGAACATCGATTAAAATATCTTCATATTATAACTTAGAACACTTAATATTTTCTAAAACATAACCCTAATTATATTAAAAATCAATAACTTTTCCTTTGGTGGTGTTGAGACCAGAAAAAAATGGCACGACCTGTACATTGATGACGTCAGTAGACAAACAAATGTTGGATTGCTTAATTATAGTTATGTTTGAGAAAATATTAAGTATTCCAAGTTATAATATGAAGTTATTTTAATCGTTGTTCAAATCTTCATCCTTGGGAACTCATTAATTGTGAAGAAAATGTGTACAGAAGTTTACCCATTGGAAGTATAGGAAGCAAAATCACTAGACGTCCACCTTCTGATAATTGTCTTATGACATATTCTAGTTAAAACATAACAATTTCAGATGTGCAGTACTAAATCAGCAATTAAAAAAACACCCGGAAAACAAGGAAGTTATTTTATAACTATGGTTTTATTCCAAAAGAAAATACTTATTTTTGGAACTTTGTATGTAAGCCTTTTTTTTAAATGTTTCCCCTGTTTTATTGGAAAATTTGACAAACATTTGTTTGTCAAACTTTCCTTCAGAAGGAAAACAAAGGGCAACTGTTTTGATGCCCATTAATGCAGAGCATGACAAATATTTAGTATCTAGAAGCCTCTGCACAGGATTCTAAATTCTTATAATATAACATTTATACACACCGACATTTCATTACTATTTTTTCTAAGCATTTCCAATAAAATAAGAAATATAATACGTTTACTACATTTCGTAAATCTCACCCAGCATTGAAATATGAACTTCATTCCATATCAAATGAGCACTTGCATGCTTCATAGAGAAACTAGTCAGTGCAATACAAGCAACTTTGAAATCCAGTGGAAGATACAAAGAAATCACCCGACATAGATTACAGGATGAGGAGGTAGCTTTTTTTTTTTTTTTTTTTTTGCTGGGATCCCTAAGGGGCAGGTCTATAAACTGCATTTGTAACATTAGCCTAGGAAACATCCAGGATTGTCAAGGGGGGACATACAAATTGAAATCCGATTTACTACATTGACAGAAAGCATCTGAACTCCGCTGTTGTAGTGCAATGACGTGATTCGTTCATACCCTTGTACATGCACTTTTCTCATATTAACACATTGCCCTTTTAACATACGGTGTTTTTACTTAGAATTGGGTTGGTTACATTTACTACTTTCCCTACTTTACCTCCCTGGTAATTTTAGGATGGTGCCCTGCTACTCTGCCCCACATTATAATTATCATTTAAATATAGCACACATCACCAAACAAATTCATATATATACCCTATCACCAAACAAATTCATACTGTAAACTGAGGAAACTTGTTCTAAAGAGTTATGCTCTGCATAGGTTCACTGGGTAGTACCAACATACAGTTGTCACAACCCAACTAAATTATATTCCTTAAAATAAAATAAGATTAAGATGCGCACCTGTCAAGGTCTTTACAAATATCTGCATACCACCACGTAGCTTCAACACCAAATGCAGGGTAGACTCCTTCTGGATGTTGTAATCGGACAGCCTGCGGCCACCTTCCACTTGGTTGTTCTCAAAAATCAGTTTTTGCTGATAGCTAGACTCAACTACTGGCGTAATAGTTTTGCCGGTCAGAGTCTTGACGAAGATCTGCATTCCACTACGAAGGCGTAAAGCAAGGTGGAGAGTAGAGTCGTTTTGAATGTGGTAGTCTGAAAGTGTGCGCTCATCTTCTAGCTGCTTGCAACCAAAAATCAACCTTTGCTGATCAGGTGGAATGCCTTCCATATCTTGAATTTTGGCTTTCACATTTTCTATTGTGTCACTGGGTTCAACTTCCAAAGTAATGGTTTTGCCAGTCAGAGTCTTGACAAAAATCTGCATACCTCCACGCAGCCTCAAAACAAGATGCAGGGTAGACTCTTTTTGGATGTTGTAGTCCGAGAGAGTGCGCCCATCTTCCAACTGCTTTCCTGCAAAAATCAACCGCTGCTGATCAGGTGGGGTTCCTTCTTTATCCTGAATCTTAGCTTTTACAGTTTCTATTGTATCACTGGGTTCAACCTCTAAAGTTATTGTTTTGCCGGTCAAGGTCTTCACAAAGATCTGCATGCCACCACGCAACCTCAACACCACATGCAGAGTAGATTCCCTTTGGATGTTGTAATCCGACAAAGTGCGTCCATCTTCCAACTGCTTTCCTGCAAAAATCAACCGCTGCTGATCAGGTGGGGTTCCTTCTTTATCCTGAATCTTAGCTTTTACAGTTTCTATTGTATCACTGGGTTCAACCTCTAAAGTTATTGTTTTGCCGGTCAAGGTCTTCACAAAGATCTGCATGCCACCACGCAACCTCAACACCACATGCAGAATAGATTCCCTTTGGATGTTGTAATCCGACAAAGTGCGTCCATCTTCCAACTGCTTTCCTGCAAAAATCAATCGCTGCTGGTCTGGTGGAATTCCCTCTTTATCTTGGATCTTAGCTTTAACATTCTCGATGGTATCACTGGGCTCTACTTCTAGTGTGATTGTCTTTCCCGTCAGGGTTTTCTCAAAACTCTGCATGCCACCACGCAACCTCAACACTAGATGCAAAGTGGATTCCTTTTGGATGTTGTAATCTGATAAGGTGCGCCCGTCTTCCAACTGTTTGCCGGCAAAAATTAACATCTGCTGATCAGGAGGTATACCTTCCTTATCTTGGATCTTTGCTTTTACATTCTCAATGGTATCACTAGGCTCTACTTCAAGTGTAATGGTCTTTCCTGTGAGGGCTTTTACAAAAATCTGCATGCCACCTCTCAAACGAAGCACCAAGTGCAGTGTAGACTCTTTTTGGATATTGCAATCTGAAAGAGTGCGGCCATCTTCAAGCTGCTTACCAGCAAAAATCAAACGCTGTTGGTCTGTGGGTATTCCTTCCTTATACTGAATTTTTGCCTTCACATTTTCAAGTAGTGTCACTTGGCTCCACTTCAAGGGTAATGGTTTTCCCTGTCAGTGTCTTGACAAATATCTGCATCCCATCTCGTAACCTCAATACAAGATGTAGAGTTGATTCTTTCTGGACATTGTAGTCAGAAAGAGTACGTCCATCTTCAAGTTGATTTCCAGCAAAGATAAGCCTCTGTTGATCTTGAGGAATGCCTTTCTTTATCCTGAAATTTTGCTTTCACATTTTCAATGGTATCACTTGGTTCCACTTCAAGAGTGATAGTTTTGCCTGTCAGCATTTTTACGAAGATCTTCATGGTTTCCCTGGGGGAAAAATGAATAAGCATTAAAACTGCACTTTATGTATACTGAATGCTTTACAAATATATAGTACATTCAATTAGAACAGTATTAAAATACAAAACAACATGAACTGCAATGACACCTTCAAAATTAAACTGTTTTCTTAATACTTTTAACAGAGACTTTGAAGATTGTACGTTCAAGGGCGTCCGAACTTAAATATAAACAGTGGAAGTCCTGAGGGATTTAAAGAATTTAAAAATTCATGTGGATAGTTAACTTGGAAGATATAGCTAGCTGTATCTTCCAAGTTAATGGCGGTATCGATCGATGTGCAAATTCTGTATTCGCCGGGCAGTTTTTGCAAAATAACATCCTTTATTTCATCAACGGATGCATTCCTTGGAGGCAGGATAGGTCGTTCACACAGTTGTGGCTTCTTTGGAGCAAATTTCTACAGTAGGATAAATTTTATCAACTAATTCCTTAATAGATAATACAATGCTTCCCAGGTTACTATGTACTGGAATCAAGCCGTTCAGATTAGGTACTTTGCCATCATCAACAGGTATAACTGAGTAGAAAATTGGGTATCTCCACCTCCTAAGTGAGCTCTCATATTTGTTCGTAAATGAAGCGTTTCATTTTTTTTTCCACATTGGAGAGGATTTTAAACACGCTTTAGCAATGTCTGCTCGTGTTCCTTTCACAATTACTGGCAAAGTTAAATGATAAAAAATGAACGAAATAGCCGATGTTCAGTGACGTATTCAGGCATCTTTTCGGTGGTGCTTAGCCCCTCGAAAATCCATGAACACCAACCCCCATAGATTTTTGGATGATCTCCCCTTATATTTACTCTAATCGTTTTTGTTTGTCGCAGAATATTTAGAGAAATTTATTAAAAGGAAAGACTTAAGAAAACGAGGGAAAATATAATAATAAAACAAACAACATCCACAGTCTGAAATTTCTATCATCCTTCAATAAAACCTTAAACACTCCTCGCTGAAGGGGCAAGTTTTCAAGCATTGAATAACTACTTCTGCAATAAAAACCCAACGCCACACAGTAGAGATGTTTGCACTGTAATACATAATATTTTGGAAGCTAGAATTCAGCTTTATTTCAATCTTCTAGATGCTGACTTTCCATGTATGCGGTTAAGCCTCAGTGTAGCTAACATGACATTAGCGCTTCCAATACAACAAAATATTTGCTACCTAATTTTTAAATATTCCATATTATGAGAGATTGTTACCATAAAAAGGTTGCTTTTATTCTTCGCTGTGGGGGGTTATTTACGCTCTGTGACAAAAAAAAAAAAAAAAAAAGAAAATCAAGGCACCTGAAACTGTCATCCACACACACAAACGGTCAGTTAGTTTGTGTTTTCTTTTTACTATGAGCTAAAATAAATAATCTAACCAAATGGCAGAGGAATGGTTTACATCAGACGTTTTGAGGTAACGCTGTAACGATTCCTTATTAATCAGAAACACACTTGTAGTTGTAAGGCGAGGCCATTTTTTTCATCTAAATAACAAAATTGTGGTTATCCTAATATATAAAAGGCTAAGTTTCCTAAGACGTAGAACACTTTTCAAGTCGTCATAGCAACAACTGAGAAACAAATGTTTGTGACGTCACGATTAGCTTTTCGTGTTTTCGTGCAGGTGACGTCATCACCTACACGCGCACAGTTCCCGCGTATACCACTTTGTTTTGTTGTCATAGCAACAAAGAATACGGCTACTGGTGTGACGTCCTCTGATCCAAATCTTTCTCACATGACGTCAGAGAAGCGTTACGTCACAAGGTCAACTGACATTCTATTTCAACATACAGTAGACCAACGTCTTTACGAAAAAAAATTTGGAAACAGCATGCCTCAAAAGTAGCAAAATAAATTAAAGTTAATTACAGAATATTGCTAGGACAAGCCGCCAACGGTAACCGATAACTCGGGTACAGCTGGCATATTTTGAGCGAAGCTATTGCAAAATCTAAGCTCACTAAGGAGTCTCTTATAACAAATTCTAAAAAACGAACGCGTAAAATTTATGACTTCCAGAACAAAAGTACGAAACATTCTAAAAAAGAAATGCCTAAAATTTATCATCAACTACTTTCTTTCACGTTGATTGTGATCTTGAAAAAGCCTCCCAGTGGAGTGCGAAAGCTTGGCGAATATTTGTGCTAACTACACCACGAAAATAAACGGATTTCATACGCTATATGCGTTTCGTAATTATTCAACTCTGGTGTATTTAAAAATAAAGAACGAAATGTAAGTTAATTGTTTTTTTTAGCTTCTAAAAAGTAAAGCAAATTTTGAATGCATTCCCGTACTGGTTTACCTAACTGAATAAAAAGGGACATATGCATGATTTGCCATAACCATCTGTGTGAGGGAGAATCAGTAGTTGACCCCAAAGGTTTAAAAAGGATAACTGATTTTAGCCTGAAAAGAAAAGACAGTTTGCATGAAAAATTAGAGAATGTTACTTCTAGAGTTCAGCATATTTGCCGGCGGAATTACACGCGAGAAAGTAGTATTAAGGCTTCACATGTTACAAGTATTTCTTCAGCATCAGCGTTGAAGCACGATATCATTCCGTGTGCTACAGAATAGAGCACCTGGTGGGCCACAAGATCTGAAACTGCTTACGCATTATTGTGTGACTACATTGAAAAAATAGAGGAATGGCACTACACCATAAATGATTTATAAAATATCATGGCCTTTCTACACCCATTACTGATAAATATTTGAAGCAGCGACTGTTAAAGCATTTCGAAGGCAGGGTAGTGATAACAAATATCTAACTCAATGGGCTATAAGTAGTAGCCCATCCCTAATTTAGGGTCACTGGTTCCAGGGAAGGGAGAGAGCCAGTGCCGTAAGACAAACACAACATCCATGCCTCAACGGGATTCGAACCCAGACCCTTCTCGGACAAATGGTCATAAGCCAGCGCTTAGACCACTGCGCCACCTGGGCGGTAAAAACATTTCTGGGAAGGAGAATATTGCATGTATGAGGAAACACGACAATTTAGATGATGCCAGATACTTTTATTACAAAATATCAATTGCGAACTATCACTGAGATCAAACTCTGACTTGAGAAAATTTCCACCAACAGTAGCAGCAGCTCGACAACATTTTTTGCGGGTATACCTTCAAGTTCAAATGTGGTAAGGGAACAAACTTGACTCCACCAACTGGGGTTGAAGTTAGAGGGTGAAAGACTAAAGCCAATTACGACTACTTTACCAGGAGCACCAGATGAACTTTTATGTTTAATTTCGTGCAACTGTAAGAAATAATGTGGGATTTCCTGCAGTTTCCGAAAAGCCGGATTCTCATGTTCTCCTATGTGTGGACGTTGCTTTGGACTGTCATGCACAAACAACCTGATATAAGCGACGACACTTATCATAATTTTGCCACAACTCTGCGTTATTCAGAACCACAGAAGCCAATGTAAAACAAAAGCTATATAATTTAAAAAGTTATAAAGTTAATCATCACCGCTTTTGTCTGCAGCCCTTTCTTTTTTAATCACAGTTTTGTGCAATTTTAATCTCAGTTCATTCAGAAAATTTGAAAATGAAAATGTGTGTGTTTTTTTAAGTATTTTGAAATTGTAGAAACAGCAGCAGTCCATAGAACTAAATTCATACTTCATAACAAATGTATAAAGGAAAAAATTACATTGTCATATTTCAATTCAGCAATGCGTTTGCGCATAATAATCATTAGTCCCAACCCCTTTGGGGGATCGGGGGTTCGGTGTGAAGCATACAGGCAAGAATCGGTGCCGTTTTTGCAATTGCGAAGCTGAGTTTTCCTTTCTTTTTTTAACCTATCGTTGAAAATTATACTCCCCGCAACATTATTGCATGTTTTACCCGATGTTTTGTCATGGTACAATAGAAGGCAAACTATAAAGTATATTAAGACAAATAATACATCGTTGTAAAGGTTAAAAAGTTTGCTACAACTATTATTCGGAGCATTTTTCGGAAATTTTGGCTCTGTGAAGCGGTAATTGCAATTAATCGGTAAAACGTCGAGAAAAGAAGGTGCTATTCTGCGGGTTTTCGAAAATTGCAGCAAAACTATAGGGGATATAGTAAAAATGAATGGAACAAAATTTATAGATCATATCAAGAGGAATAAATTAAAAAAAAAATCACTGTACGCCAATTATTTCAGGATTTAGGAGTGGATTAGTATTAGCCTAATTTCCCCTTTATGGGGGTGTAGGGGGAGCAAGAGGGGGAGGGTGGGGACTTTTGTGAAAATGCTGAGCCCAACGAGTTCTACCAGCCTGCAAAAAATCAGCTTTTAGCTAATTTGTTCCGGGTCAAGTCCTTTATTTACTGGGCTAAATACTGCACCATAGCAAAACGTTTAGAAAAAAAAATCCGGGTGTGAGACGAACTGAAGCAGAGACGTGGCTAGACTTGGAAACCAGGATAGGCAACAGATGGGCAAGTATTACTTTTCCGGTAGCAAGTTTGATAGCAACTTCATTTACAAAACACTGAAAGACAGAATTGTGTTTTTTTTTCAACAAGTTTCAAATATATTCGCAAAATCTCCCCCCCCTCGCCTTCTTCTGGTTACATACTCATTAAATTTTGAACTGTCTTCATGTTTTAGTATTTTTTGAATGTAAAACAACCGAAAGTTTGAATTAGCAAAACCTAAAGAGTTACATACCCGTATAATAAACATGACGCACTGCTACCAGCGGCAGCAACACGCACTGATTAAAAAAAATATAGTTATTTAAATGACACACATCTAATAAATACAATATATTCCTACGCTTCATTTTTTAATAATTATTCAACCATTTCTGTAAAAAAGATTGTTAATAATATTCTAACGGAGAAACCTGAAAACAAAGAAAATATCGTTATTCAATTAAATGAATATTTCATAAAATTTTATCTTTTCAGCAGTCCGTTGATTACGAATATCTTGGTGTTTCTCTGAAAAAAAGTAATGATTAATAATAATGAGTTAATTCACAAACACATATATCTTAAATGTAATGCATTTAGTTTTATTTAACACGAATATTACCTTCAGCAAATCCTGTTACTTATAAGTAGTCGAACGAGCTGCAGATCAGAGCTATTTTGGTTTTAAATATTAACTGTTATCAAGACGTTGGCTGGCTGTGTTCTGAATTCGAATTCTGTACTTAATCTTAAACAGCGAGACTCAATGCACGCTCTTTTGTGACTATGTGAAAGGAGATATTCTAACAACTGCAGACCACGGTCGATGATTTACTTCCTAATGGCGCGTGCGATGCTAAATGACGTTGGGAATTAGTCACAATTTCAACAAATAAATAGAACACCATATTATTGGCAAAGTAATGTCTTAATCTGCCAATAATAAAAATGTAGGCGGTCCCAGCATAAGAACGTAGGATGCAACCAATCACAGTCACTTTGTAATGGAAGGAATCCTGACCTAACCCATTCAAAACATACATGCATGCACATAACACAAGACGCCGGGGACCCCTGAAAGCCTCATACCCATGGTACCAAACTGTCTAAGTCGGTCCCTGTTTGTTTACACGGTTATCGGGGGAAATGTTTAATGATTTTAGACACTTTTAGCCTAAAGACTACGTAACCTGGAAAAGCCAAGAAACTGTCATTTGAATGTTCAGTTTGTTATCTTTCCTTGTAAATCATCGATAACATCGTCATGAACATCACTGTCACAAGAGAAATGAAAAGGGAATACGTGCTGTCAGCTCTCAGCGCCGGGAGAACCCCAGATAAGATTGCAGAAATCTACAAATTCTCTCGAGATGTAAGAGAGGCATTACATCTTCCAACGAGACCGCCCCAACTTGAGGCGTAACTAGGTATTTCTGAGCCCGGAGCAAAACACAAAATATTGCGCCCCTTCCAATCCCATCTGTCTTTATGTCTAATATACACTGCTGGCCACCCAAAATGCAACACCAAGAAGGAAGCATCCGATTGGCCTGAAATTCGCAGCATGCGTCGCCCGCGAGAGGACATGCAAACGATTAGCATTGCAGGATATATGCAAATCATGTGCGCCCGGCACGCCACCGAGAAGCACTATAAGAAGGGTGCACAGAAGGCGGGGTGTAAGTACTGGAAGTGTGTTGTGCTGCTGGACCTGTGCGTGAGAAGCTTCCTGATGCCTCGTCGCAGAATACGGCAGTCATTCCAGCACGTTTCGGAGTTCGGCAGAATACGAATAGCGGCTTATCGCAACAGCGGTTTATCGTACCGAGACATCGGCGTCTGTGTGGGACGACATCCAGCCACAGTGAGGCGAGTATGGATTCGGTGGGTGCAGGACGGACGGACGGACCGACGTGAGCGATTGCCGCAGCCGCAGCACACCACCAAACGAGAGGACCGGCATGTTGTGCGGCGGGCATTGACGGCTCGCACCGCCACATCACGAACGTTAGCGCAGGAATTAGGATGTGTTGCACAACAACCTGTGTCAGCACGTACCGTTCGACGTCGTCTGCAGGAGCGGGGACTTGTCGCACGGCGCCCATTGCTCCGATTACCATTGACGTTACACCACCAGCGAGTGCGGCGGCAGTGGGCCGTTGAACGCCCCACCTGGATAACGGAATAGCCCAACATTGTCTTCTCCGACGAATTCCGCTTCTGCCTGCAACACCACGGTGGTCGGATCCGCGTGTGGTGGCACCGCGGCGAGAGACTGTATATGACGCCTGCATTATGCATCGCCATACCGGTCTGTCGCCTAGCGTTATGGTTTGGGGCGCAATTGGATATGACACCCGCACCCCTCTGGTACGCATCGCCGGTACACTCAACAGCCACTGCTACATCTCCGACTTTTGGAGCTTGTAGTCCTCCCTTACCTGCAGGACCTGCCAGCGGCCACGTTTCAACAGGACAATTCGCGCCCGCACGTGGCACGCATCGTGCAACAATTTTTCACGGCCCACCAGGTGTTACTGCTGCCGTGGCTTACCTGTTCTCCCGATATGTCGCCCATCAAACACGTCTGGTCTCTGATCGGCAACAGAGCGGCCCGGCAATCACCACCCGCGGCTACGCCTGATGAACTGTGGCAACGCGTGGAAGCAGCCTGGACCGACATACCCCAAGCCCACATTCAAAGCCTCTTTCGTTCGATGCCGCGGCGTGTAGCGGCCGTTATTACTAGCCATGGGAGCCAAACGAATTATTGATGTCTGCATGTTCCGCAAGTCGCACGGGCCTGTAAGCTCAATCGTTTCATCTTTGTATCTATTCTTATGTGTCCAGTAAATCTGACTTTGCTATCTCGTGTCCTTGGTGTTGCATTTTGGGTGGCCAGCAGTGTAAATACATTAATAATTTAATAGTGCGCATTAGTACACGGTCGAGTCACATTATTGTGACCACCAGCTAATATACAGAATAACGGCCGTGTGCAACGTGGACAGCAGCTAGACGGGCTGTGAGGGACTCAGTAAGGTGCTGGAAGGTGTTCACAGGCATGTGTAGCCATGCTGACTGCTTTGCATCTGACAGCTGCTGGAGGGCGCGTAGTGGAGGACCCGTAGAGCGAACAACACGATCGAGGTGGTCCCACAGATGCTCAATTTGGTTTAAGTTTGGAGAATTAGGGGGCCAGGGAAGTACTTTGAAATCTTCATCGTGCTCCTCCAACCGTTCTTGGACATTTCGAGCAGTGTGGCACGTCGCATTGTCGCGCAGGAAGATTCCATCCCCCTCAGGGAAAACAAACAGAGTGTATGGGTGTACCTGGTCTGCAAGGATGGATGAATAATGAATTTGGTCCATAGTGCCTTCCACAAGTATGAGTGGACCCAGGGAATGCCATGAAAACATTCCCCAGACCATAACGCAGCCCCCACCAGCTTGTGTTCTTCCAGCAATGGTTGAAGAGTGTTTATTCTCGGCTATTTCTTGCCTTATACGCCAACGTCCATCCTTTCGATGATGCAGAAAACGTGACTCATCGAAGAAGGCAATCCTTTTGCCAATCAGCGGAGGTTCAATTCCGATACTGCTGTGCAAGTGTAAGCCTTTTCTTCCGATGCAGCTTCGTTATCATAGGTGCAGTGACCATCCGTCTGCATTGGAGCCCTTATGCAGCAGGGTTCGTTGAACTGTCGTTCTAGACACACTTCCGGTAGCTCCCTGGTTCATTCAGCCAGTGAGTTGCTCCAATGTAGCAAGTCGATCGGCCATCACGTACCTTCGCAGCCAATGTTCACCTCTCACATCAATGGCACGTTGTGCTCCGCAGTTTGCACGTCGCTTAATACGCAATGGTGCCATTTCTCCAATCACGATACACTTTAAACACAGCAGCACAAGAAATAATTCACAAATTGCGCTGTTTCAGAAATACTGCCACCCTTGGCCGAAAGCCGATATTTATCCCTTTTTGCAAATCTGATAAATCGCTTTTTTATCCATGACAGCAACGAGTGATATGTTTTCAGAATGCCTACAGCACACCTTATATACCCTCCTAGCCAGCTCACGACACGCGCCTTCTTTCATTGTCTACGCGCTGTTGACTTCCAAAGTAGGAGGTGGTCTCAATAATGTGATTCGACTGTTTATTACTTACATAAACCATACACTGCTTGACAAAATTAACGTCACACCGCAATGTATCTCTATGGGGACGCATAATCAGGCAAACTGTTTTTTTTTTGTGCATTAATTTTCAAAAAATAACTGATCTGAATCTGATCAAATGTTGTAAAAGTGGAAGGTACTATTTAAAGCACACAAATTCAAGATGTATTTTGCTTTGCTTAGTAGAAAATTGAACCAAATTTAAACTCTTTGTACTGTCTAGTTTAATTCCCAAGAAAACTGTCACTATTACATATAAGAACTTGAAAATTTTTTAAGCAGCAAAATACGGAATGTATCTCAAGTGCATGCTTTCAGTTACTTTCAATTATCTATATTTGGCTGAATTTCCTTCCTGTAAGAATTTCTTACTATCGGAACGAGGCCAGGCTTTTGCAAATGTCCAGGTTCCCTGATTAATATTTTCATTGTAGTTTAACAACCTAACGCTTATATATTTTTACTGGGGTATGTACTTACTGGGTGTTTCTTTATAACTTGCAAACAAACGGACAGGACAAGAATAATGTCAATTTGCCTTATAACTTGCAAATTAACGGGCGTAATTTAGTGAAATTTGACACGGACCTACCTTGGTGAATGAGAAACATAATGATAGCAGAGCAAGTGTTTAAAGTGGTAACCATTAGCATCAAAGCACATTTGCACACACCTCTCCATGTTACGTAAGGTATTCACCAACACATTGGGAGTCACAGGCTCAGTTTCCGGCAAAATGTTTTTGGAGAGTCCGTGGCTTGTTGACATACACTTTTCATTTCAGCATGCCTCATAGGAAGAAATCCGGTGAGCTAAGGTCAGGCGATCTTGGTAGTCAAAGCCCCTTAGAAAGGATAAGATGTTCAAAGAAGGAAAAAAAATCAGCCATGCTGACATTGGAGGTGTGGCAGGTGGCATCATCCTGCTGAAAATAGCTAGTACGGAGTTCTACATCGTCCAACTGATTAACAAGCTCATGGAAGATTTCCATGTAGACTGCGGTATCCACCGTCATAACACCAAGGCACGATGACTGTTGACAATCCCGTAACAACAGCACAGTCAGATGCGTCACACCAACTGCCGAGGACAACGACCACGCCATCGGCCTTCACTTCGCGCAGGCGCTACACATGAGCTAGAGAGTAACCACGCCACTCGCTACTCTCTAGCACGTGCTTCGCTCCTGCGCGAAGTGAAGTCCGATTGCGTGTTCACTGTTCTCGGCAGTTCGCTGACCATGCTTCTCCTACACAAAGGTAGGTCCGTGTCAAATTTCACTAAATTACGCCCATTAGTTTGCAAGTTATAAGGGAAAATCAGGGGCCGAGAGTGAGTGAAACACCCTGTTCAATAAATATAGTGTTATAGAATGAGGTGTTATTTCGTATTCCAAACGGGAAAGACATTCCCCCCCCCTTCCTTTAATTGCATCGGAAGAAGTTATGAAATGGGAATGGGGATCGCTAGAGAAGGGTTTTGTGCACTTCCCTTATCCTTACATTAAGGATGTTAAGGGTAGTAAAGACGAACTGGAAGAGGAACGTCATCTGGGATTGTAAAATGCAGAAGGGGAAAGGGAAGGTCAGATTCCCAACTGCTTCGGAGTTCAGACCTTCGGCACCACATTCAACAGACCGAATGCAACGGACAGTCGTGGATCACAGAGCAATAACTGAATATCCCCCAGAGAATCGTCAACAGTGTGAACGACATATTTACCTCACAACGTACGTACAACGGCGTCATTATTCCTGATTGTAGGCAACTAACATCCCTAAAAATTTAAAGGAAGGAATGTGAATTTTAAGCTGACAAGGTTACTGATACCGGCGAAACATTATAAGAAAATTCTATACATAGACAAATGACAAAATATGGCACGAAAAAACTGTACCAGAAACCGTTGCAGACGTTTCATTTTCAATTTTAACAAGATTCTACGCGGTGGGTTTATGCGCCCTCTATCGAGCTGCGGCCAGAGCAGCCGCCCCGCTTGTTACGCCTCCGGCCCCAGCACACAAGGCCAAAGTGACTCAGAATTGGCTTCAGGAGAACGTGCCTTACCACCGGTCTTCGGACGTTTGTTTTTCCAGCTCCTTCGACTTGAATTCCTTTACTATACGTGCGGGTTAGTTGAAAGACAGACTAACAAGCATCCCCATAACACCCTTGACTCCGTCAAGAATGCCGTGGCCAATGTCATGACCCACATGAACAAGGCCCAGGTCGCCAGGCCTGCGAACAATTCCACTCAAGGATCGAGGCCGTCATCGCCGCCAATGACAGGTTCATTTAATAACTACGAAGTGTGTTCGTGCATCAACTATCATACAACATTTTGCTTCAATAAAACGTATATTCGTGTTTCAATTAAGTGTTTTATAAATTTTCTACATTTACCAGCCAATTCTGAGTCACTTTGGCCTTGTAAAATGCAGAAGGGCACGAAAAAACCCTGCATATTCGAAAAATCTTTTATGTAGGAAACTCGCAATCAAACACGGCCATCTTCGTAGGTCCCATTAAAACACTGGTGAAACCAGAAAGGACTAAATAGAACTCCATAGGATACGTTGAGTTTTTTCCGCACCGTTTCGTATTTGTTCCTTATTTTACCAAGGGTCTGAGTCTTCTACAAAGGAGCACTTGATATATACAGCTGTTACGAACGAAATCGCTTGTATATGTCTCTTATAAAGCCCAAGTTGTCCTAAAAATTACGTACCGACTAAAATAAGAAGTACATAACGGCTTCAAGAGGTGATTTTGTACATGACGTCTGTGTGTACGAAGTGCTCGTTTAATAATTCTGGCGGAAGAAGCAGGAAGCAGAAATGGCTCCCAATAAAACTCAGTCTACCCCATTGATCTCTATCTAATTATTGCTATGGTTTCACTAGTCTCTTAATTGGATTACAGACTTTCGTCTGCTCTAGAATTCCGACTGTTTCCTAAAGAACTAACACCCAAATAAATGAAAAAATTGCAGACGTTGTGTGAAAACAGAAATTTATCTACGCCTCCTCACTCCGGAGTAAGGTGCTTTCCCAACTAAGCCGCACGGACGGAATGTATCGCTGCAGATTTGTCGTCTTGACACGTACTTTTACTTCTGTTGTACGTCACAGTGATCGTATTTGAAATGACGTTTCTTAATGCAGTTTTAGAGTGAGTTATCCAGTCATTCATACTTTCAAAATAACATTATCGAGAACAAAGAAGCAACGGTTTTATGTATTTATATCCACCATCCACCCCTGTGTACAGCTATTCAACAAATGAGAGGAAATATCTTCACTTAATTAATAAATCCATTTATTTGTTACCAGAGAGTTTCTTATTAGGATCAGAAACTGAGAAACATGTGCCGTGGCATGGTACTTACCCTTTAGCGTTTCTATGCAGATATTACACGGTTCATTTCGGAATGCCAGAAAGAGATATTGTTTTGAACGTGTTGCGTAACATGGCCTTGTTTTCATGTAAGCTTATAGATAAACAAGTTTGTAAAATCATGCACTGCATTGATTATAATAAGCTTTCCAACATACCAGAAATCATTACTCAAGTTATGAGAATAATGGCTGTGGAATAAATCTCGGTCCTGTGCCCTGACATTTAATCCCATTTCGATGATATTCAACAAAACTGGTTCGGTATACCTCCGAAATAACATGATAACGTTTTGTCGCAATCGAAGCAATTTTACGTAAGTTATGATGCAAAAGGACTATGGAATACATCCCACTCCTGTGTCCTAACCTTTGACCCCATGTCGCCCACTTTCAATAAAATTCGTCCCCAGGCAGGCTCTTACAACATACTAACATTTCATACAAATCGAAGCATTTTTACATACGTTATGACACATAATGGAGATGGAAGTGATTCCGCTCCTATGCCCTGAACTTTGACCTCATTTCGCCCATTTTCAATAGGGTTTGTCGCCAGGTGGTCCCCTACCACATACTAAAATTTCATCGAAATCGAACCTTTTTTACGTTAGTTATGGCGTATAAGAGCAGTGGAATGGATCCCGCTCCTATGTACTGACCTTTGACCCCCTTTCGTTCACTTTAAATAGGGTTCCTTCCCAGGTGATCCCCTACCAGATACTAAAATTTCATCGAAATAGAAAGATTGTTACGCGAGTTATCGTGCGGACGGACATACGCACACAACGCGTGACGTAATGAGGCAGATGGGAATGGCGACCATCTGCTCGCCGCAAGAGTGTGACGTCATAAAACTTTAATAGGATATACACACAACGCGTGACGTAATGAGACAGATGGCGTGACAGCGCGCCAACATTCTCAAACGCAAGATTGTGACGCCATAAGATTTCTAAGCATTGGTAACATTAATGGAACGACGCCATGACACTAAAAACGTTATAATTCCGGTGGTTATTTAACCCACTAAACGAATTCTCCTAAAGTCGAGATCAAGCAAAATCGATTTCTAGTACCAGAAAACGGTAGGTTAACGACGTTCATCAAAATTCTTAGAGCCGTTTTCAAAATAAAATGTACATACATACATACAAGAATTGCTACTTTAAGGTGGACGTCAAGTAATTTTGCTTCCTATACTTCTAATGGAAAAACTTCTGTACTTATTTTCTTTACAATTAATGCGCTCCCAAGGATGAAAATTTGAACATCGATTAAAATAGCTTCATTTCATAACTTGGAATACTTAATATTTTCTAAACCATAACCGTAATTATGCAATCCAACATTTATTTGTCCACTGACGTCATCAAAGCACAGGTCGCGCCATCTTTTTTCTGGTTTCAACACCACCAAAGGAAACGTTATTGTTTTTTAATATAATTATGTTTATGTGTTAGAAAATTTGAAGTATTCCAAGTTATAGTATGAAGTTATTTTAATCGATGTTCAAATTTCCAACCTTGAGAACACACTAACTGTGAAGGAAATGTGTACAAAAGGTTTTCCAGTGGAAATATGGGAAGCAAAATTGCTTGACATCCACCTTAATAGTGTGGGAAAAGGGCGATGGAATGGATCCCGATCCTATGTCCTGACCTTTGACTCCATTTGTACCATTTTCAATAGAGTTCCACTCCAGGTGGTCCCCTACCACATTCTAAAATTTCATCGAAATCGAACTATTTTTACGCACCTTATGACGCATAAGGGCAATGGAATGCATCCCGTTCCTATGTCCTGACCTTCGACTCCACTTCACCCATTTTCAATAGAGTTCGTCCCCTGGTGGACCCCTACCACATACTAAACTTTCGTCGAGATCGAACCATTTTTACGTGAGTTATCGTGCCGACAGGCGGACAGACGGACGGAAAAAGCTGAAGCATATACGCTTCTTCAACCTATGGTTGGAAAGCGTATAAAAACCGCTTCGTTGCTATGACAACAATATTTACGTGTGCCGTTGAAACAGAAATTATTGTGTAGGAACGGTCAATAACCGTTGGAAACGACTGCCTCAGATCAAAAACCGTAACGCATCACAATAATGTATGCTGATCTTATACGCGCATGTACGTTCATGGACGGGGTTTGATATAATGTTTATACAAATGTTCACTAATAACGGAAACTAAGAAAGATATATTTGTGAAGCAATTTTTGCTTTTCGTGCATTTGGACAGATATTCAGTGACTCACAACTATTTTCTGATTTAATTTCTAAAGATTGATGTGTCAGCTGTGACGTTGTTTCGTGTATATGTTTCTAGTTACTGTCTCCGAATATTCTTCCTGGGAGAGCCGGTCAATTGTATTTTTAAAGAAACGTATTTGAAACCTCCAGTGGACTCTAATTCTAGGTATTTATTCACCAAACGTATTTCTGTGCATAGCCACAAGAGATGAAACAAGTTAGTAAAATCATGCAATGCATTGATTATGATACGCTTTCCAACATACCAGAAATCATTGCTCAAGTTATCACTCAAGTTATGAGAATAATGGCTGTGGAATAAATCTCGGTCCTGTGCCCTGACCTTTGATCCCATTTCGATGATATTCAACAGAACCGGTTCAGTATACCTCCGAAATAACATGATAAAGTTTTGTCGCAATCGAAGCATTTTTGCGTAAGTAATGATGCATAAGGGCTATGGAATAGATCCCGCTCCTGTGTCCTAACCTTTGACCCCATTTCGCCCATTTTCAATAAAATTCGTCCCCAGGCAGGCCCCTGCAACATACTAACATTTTATCTAAATCGAAGCATTTTTACGTAAGTAATGGCGATGGAAGTGATTCCGCTCCTATGTCCTGACCATTGACCCCATTTCGCCCAATTTCAATAGGCTTTGTTGCCAGGTGGTCCCCTACCACATACTAAAATTTCATCGAAATCGAAACTTTTTTACGTTAGTTATGGCGCATAACAGCAATGGAATGGATCCCGCTCCTATGTACTGACCTTTGACCCCATTTCGTTCACTTTAAATAGGGTTCCTCCCCAGGTGATCCCCTACCAGATACTAAAATTTCATCGAAATTGAACGATTGTTACGCGAGTTATTGTGCGGACGGACATACGCACACACGCGTGACGTAATGAGGCAGATGGGAATGGCGACCATCTGCTCGCCGCAAGAGTGTGACGTCATAAAACTTTAATAGGATCCACACACAACGCGTGACGTAATGAGACAGATGGCGTGTCCGCGCGCCAACACTCTCAAAAGCGAGATTCTGATGTCATAAGATTTCTAAGCACTGGTAACATTAATGGAACGACGCCATGACACTAAAAACGTTATAATTCCGGGTGGTTATTTAACCCACTAAACGAATTCTCCTAAAGTCGAGATCAAGCTAAATCGATTTCTAGTACCAAAAAACGGTAAGTTAACGACTTTCATCAAAATTCTTAGAGCCATTTTCAAAATAAAATGTACATACATACAAACAAGAATTGCTACTTTAAGGTGGACGTCAAGTAATTTTGCTTCCTATACTTCCAATGGAAAAACTTCTGTACACATTTTCTTCACAAATAATGCGTTCCCAAGGATGAAAATTTTAACATCCATTAAAATAGCTTCATTTCATAACTTGGAATACTTAATATTTTCTAAACCATAACCGTAATTATGCAATCCAACATTTATTTGTCCACTAACGTCATCAAAGCACAGGTCGCGCCATTTTTTTCTGGTTTCAACACCACCAAAGGAAACGTTATTGCTTTTTAATATAATTATGCTTATGTTTTACAAAATGTTAAGTATTCCAAGTTATAGCATGAAGTTATTTTAATCGATGTTCAAATTTCCATCCTTGGGAACACACTAATTGTAGAGGAAATGTGTTAAAAAGGTTTTCCATTGGAAATATAGGAAGCAAAATTACTTGACGTCCACCTTAATAGTGTGGGATAAGGGCGATGGAATGGATCCTGATCCTATGTCCTGACCTTTGACTCCATTTGTCCCATTTTCAATAAGATTCCACTCCAGGTGGTCCCCTACCACATACTAAAATGTCATCGAAATCGAACCATTTTTACGCACCTTATGACGCATAAGGACAATGGAATACATCCCGCTCTTATGTCCTGACCTTTGACCCCACTTCAACCATTTTCAATAGGGTTCGTCCCCAGGTGGTCCCCTACCACATACTAAAATTTCATTGAAATCGAACCATATTTACGCAAGTTATGACGCGTAAGGACAATTGAATGAATTCCGCTCTTATGGCGTGACCTTTGACCCCAATTCACCCATTTTCAATAGGGTTCGTCCCCTGGAGGTCCCCTACCACATACTAAAATTTCATCGAAATCGAACCATTTTTACGTGAGTTATCGTGCCGACAGGCGGACGGACAGACGGACGGAAAAAGCTGGAGCATATACGCTTCTTCAACCAACGGTTGGAAAGCGTAAAAAAATACTTTGTTTAATTACACTGGCGTATTTAGTTTCCTTACATACGAGACGTCTTTCTGGACCAATATTTAGCACATGTTTTGTAAGAAAAGTACATGTTTATCGTATCGTTGTCCATCCAACCGCCGGTGGACAAAAAACCTATGCAACTAGCAGTCCGATTTGAAGAATTTATTATGCACCAGGAACAGATACGGATTTTCCAATATACTGACTAGGCCCGTGCCTAGGGTAGCAAATTTTAGGAGCGTCAAATTTCAGTGGTAGCAAAAATCTATAATTTGTTGAATGCCCATAAAAATAAAGAACGAAACATTTAAAATTAAAGTAAAAGTGGAAATTAACATTAATTCCGAAAACTGCTGCATACCAGATTTTGTTTCCGAATTCCTGTAATCCATTTCCTCTTTGGCTTGAGAAACTACAGACAAACATATATTAATATTTTTAGAACTTTAAAACTCGGCAATTTTCAAAATTTCGATACTGTTAAAATTCGAGTGTAGCACTTGTGCATGGATTCTAAAATTCGCTTTGATTTCAAATTCTGAATTTTTTCATAAAAACACGACACAACGAATTGTACGCATTGAAATTGCAAACAAAATCAGTGCTACAGAGATAAAGCGCCAATTAATTTTCAGCCAACTGGTGTCCTTAGCTGACGATCAAAAACTATGGCGAAACATACGTCCAATTGTCCTGCTTGGAAGGTTATACGCTGCCATGTATCAAAACATTAAAAATTGTTGAAAAACAAAAAAAGGGGAAGAGAGAAACTTTTACCAAAGCGTCTGATTAATTACAATTACCTAATCAATTTAGGAATTAATGGCGGAAGTCAAAAGTAAGGAAATTTTGTCAACGGTAGACGAAATTTTGGTATTAATTGCTTTAAGAAAGCTTCTTTACAATTTTACTACATTTAAGTTTTAAATTGCTATTTTTATTTGTACTTCTCTTTGGATAGGCTGCATCCCCCCACCTCCCCTTAACATTGCGTTTTGTTTCTGAATCGGATCCAAATGAGTTACATGAAATTGTAGCCATCAAATTCTTTATTTTAAAGGGGAGTACGGGCGGCAAATTTGATTAGGCCTAGGGGCGGAAAAGCCCTAAATCCGTCTCTGACTAAGGGGCATGAATGTGAAAAAGACAATTCTTTCTTTCCCGAATTTGCCAATAGAGGGCGTAAATGCAGGTGCTATTGAATTAAAAATACAATTTATTCTATACAATTGCTTCTCAATGTCCAACTGAAAAAACTATTTCCTCCCTTCGGCACCATTTATTACAGAGACTATTTTGAATACACTTTCTTTTTCAAGCAGTGCCTGTTGATAAGTTTTTCCGCTAGGGAGCATAAAGTCAAATGACGACTTCCCCGATGTCTGTGCTTTCAGAAGTCCGATTTGAAAAATATTTTTCCTAACAGATGGAGGTTGTGGTGAAAATGCTGTGCGTATAATTTCTAATCTTTTCTAAAAAAAAATGGTTTTGTCACAAAAGGCTTAAGTGTAAAAAACTGTATATACGTATAAACAATACTGATTAACCCAATTTTTTTTGATAATGTATAATACATAACTTCTCAGTACATTTTTCTAGCTCACGAAAAATTTGAACACAAAATTTTTTTAACACCCTCAGATTAAAAACAAGCAGAATTTTAGGAAAACCTAAAAATTCAGCAAAACGAAAATATATTTACACCACCTAGTGAATACTTGCGGATGATCTAAAATACGTAATATAAGCAGGGTTACTTATAGTAAATTAAAATCATTGAAAAAATCAACCGAATATTTATTATCGATAAAACATCCAGAAATAGAAATAGATACTAACACACAAAAACGGCTGAAAAGTGTGTTTCGAAAATTAACAAATTGGGCACAAAAAGTTCTTAAACCTGATGAAAGATATCGGAAGCAAAAGGGTTTTCAACTCGAACATTTAGAAGAAGAGATATACAGATAAACATGATATATTTGCGTTATCTAAGAAAAAAAGGATTTTACAATAATCTTCCCAATAAAGAGTATCCTACTAAAAAATTATAAGGGATTCTTTATAATCGAATTAATTCTATCACAAATAAAAATATAGGCTGACTTTCTTTGCGGGAAAATTTTGAATAATTAAAAAGTAGAAAATATGCTAAAAGTATTCTAGCAAAAACTATGCTAAGAAATAATAATTTTCCAAATACGTCCCTTGGAAGCAAAGATATTGAGAAAAAAACTTGACATTTACGCTTTTTAGCGTGAAAACTTTGCATTATTTAGAGAACATAATACTCTCCATCTTTATCGCAGCGAATGACATTCAGTAAAAGAAAAAAAAAGTTTGTTAACAACTTTTGACGAGTAGATTCGGTTGCAAATACAAAAACACGTGCCAGAACTATGAACTAATCAAAACCACGGTTGCATGTAAAATGTTTCACGTAGTCAGTGGTATCCGGGTTAATGGAATTTTTTTAAACCGGACTTTTAGAAGCAGAGATATCAAGTAAAATAGATTAAATATTTGTACTCTCTGTGGGGAAATTGTACACTGTTTTGGGCAGGCAATGCACACAATTGTTATCGTAGTTAGTAGTATTAAACCGAAACAGAATTATTTGAAAGGGGTGTTACACGCGCAGATATTGCTGCATATATGCTGTAAGGGATGTAAGGTCAGGTGATGCGCAACATCACAGCCTCTCCTTGACAAATGACAACCCCGCCTTCTCGTGGTGCATCCTGTTCCCACTAAAGGGGCTCTGATGACCGCCATTAGCGGTATAACTATACCATCGGGATTAAAGGAAATGCTATCCCACACTCACCAACCCGCTTGGCCAGGGTGGTGAGTTATGGCCACCCCCCTCTAAAAGGACTCCACAACTTAAATCTTGGCCCTCAGTCTCCGGCAGCTGGAATGTACCTGGCCAAGGCAGCGGCAAGTGCGACATGAAGGCAGAGGCTGCTGAGGTTTAAATATGCATTTATTAAACACTCGAAGTACAGAATGAGAATGTGAGTCATGAAATGATTATGTACAAATGAGCGCCAGAACATGTAGGCAAAGAAATAATACTACATACACTTCCTGAGGGTAAGATAGAGGGGGAAATTAAACAGGTTAATTAACGATGTAATTATCAACAAAGGATAGGGTATTCATAATAGTTCAAACTGTAAAGGAAGCTCTCAGGCCATCAATCTGGAACCAGCTGAGGTATGGTTCCTCCAGAGTTCTTAGAAGTTGGGAAGGGTATCTTTATGGACAGCGTGTTCACGTGCTAACTGTAGACGAAACTTTAGTCTAGCTGTGAAGTGATGGACAAGCTTCTCGCTTGCCTCTGTGAGAGTAGGTACAGTGGAGTTTTCCTGATGCGTCAGTTGATGGGAGTAGATTACTATTTTTACAAGCGTGAAAATATAAACACACACTGATGGCAGAGGAGAAGCAGGAAGAATATTTTGAAGTAGGGTAAAATATGAGGCAGCACTCAGATTTCCTGGGCAAAGATGGTATGCAATACGGAACATGAGATTTAACATAGGTAGCAAGACTGGACAAAACCAATAGACATGTTCAATGTCAGCCGGGACATCACAGTAGGCACATTGTGGAGAGACAACAAGAATCATTTGGTGTAGTAATTGAGGAACGGGGAGGCGGCGATGCAAAAACAGCCAATGAACATTTTCTTCAAGAGGAGCAGCAAGGAGAGGATGTCAAGGAGGCAGAAGGAACAGTAGGGATAGGCATTGGTTGCTCAGGTGTACAAGTGCGAAGAATTTCACTCAAAATCTTCTGTGAGCATGCCTCAGGCGTAAAAGATTTCATACGGAGTTGCACAAAAAACGGGAAGAGTCGCGATGCTGCTGCAACCGGTAGAACTCCTTCAGGAGAGGCCAAAGATGAGTATAAACGGACAATCGACGATTTTATCGACGTGTAGAGTGTCCGGGAAGAGACGGAATCACGAAGATGAGTAGATAGGCAAAAGAAGTCTTTCCATGTAAGGTTGAGGTTCACAAGGTCTCGTACAGTAATAATGCCTGCACGCATCCATTCTGGAGAGGCAAAGAGTGGTCGGTCAGAGGGATGAAGAGCTGATGAGTAGAAGAGTGGTTCATTTAGGATCTCCGTAGTGCAGGAGGGGGGTGCTCTCTGTAATGGGAGAGACCTCAGGATTTCTTTGGCCTCATAGTAAACGGCCAGGAGGCTTTGTCGCAAAGCTGGGAAACCATCCATTCGAAGAAAGACGACGAACGTTAATTAAGGATTTTTCAATGAGGCAAGAACCTTTCGTACTCTGCATGTATCTGGGTTGGAGCTATTGAGCAATCACCTGAGGACCGAACTAGGCTGCCATTTGATGCTGACCTTGGCTACTTACAATGGACGCTCCCTATTTTCTGATTCAATACTTCTTCAATTGGAAGAGGAACTACAAAGGATCAAGTGGGGCATCGTCAGGCTAAGTGAGGTAAGAAGAAAAGGAGAAGATCTCATTGAACTGAAAAGTCGACATCTCTTTTACTATCGTGGGACAGATACTGGCAGAACTAGTGGTGTTGGATTTATAATAAACAAGAAACTGAAGGATAAAGTGGTAGAAGTTGAAAGTTCCTCTGACAGAGCTGCACGACTCGTTATCCAACTCTCGAGAAGATACCAGGCTCAGATCATTCAAACTTATGCACCCACCACAAGTCTTCTTGAAGAAGAAATTGAAGAATTTTATGAGAAAATTCGTCATCTAAATAATAAAGGCAAGCAGCACTTGAAGATAATTATGGGAGATTTCAATGCGAAAATAGGGCAACGGCAACAGAATGAAACTTCATTAGGTAAATTCGGTCATGGCAACAGAAACCAGCGTGGAAATACTCTCGTAGAATTTGCAGATGCAGAAGGGTTTTTCATCTTGAACTCCTTTTTCAAGAAAAAGCCACACAGTAAATGGACATGGAGGCATCCCAATGGATGGACAAGTGAAATTGATTTTATTATGTGTAACAAGAAATTTGTCATGGAAGACTGCAGTGTGCTGAACAAGTTCAACACAGGTAGTCACCATAGAATGGTAAGATGTAAGATGCACCTCAATGCAAAACTCGAGCGTGGCAAGCTCATAAAACGAACAAAGTGTATTGACATGACCAACCTTAAAAAACATCATGATACTTCAAATTAGAACTGAGGAACAGATTCTCTATTCTAGAAGGTCTAGCATCGAAAGAAGTGAACATCTCTGAAGTTAACAGAAAAGTAATCAAAGCTCTTATGGAAACAACAACAAAATTAGCTGGGTCTAAGAACAAGTTGCATGTGAACAAATTATCAGGAAAACCAATATGTTGATGCAAAAAAGAAGAGAGATGAGGACAACTAAGGAAGATGTGACTTCCAAAGTGGAATATATAGAGCTATGCAAGACAGTATGAAAAAGTATCACTGAAGTCGTAAGGAAATTCAACTGTGAACTAGTAAGGAAAGCAATTGAAAACAACAAAAGCCTAAAGATAGCAAAGGGACATCTCAGTAAGGGAAGAAAACAGATTATGGCACTGAGAAAAGAAGATGGTTCTGTAACAAGAAATAGAGGCGAAATTTTGACAAGAGTGAAAGATTTCTACTCCAAATTATATGAAAGGGATGATACATGTACTCCAGACATCATGAAAGGTACCAGAGTTCTTCCAGTCCTCCCAGCAGAAGTTGCACATGCAGTCAAGAACATGAAGCGGGGAAAAGCTGCAGGAGAAGATGGAATTACTGTAGACATCATACAAGAAGCAAGTGGAGAAATTGAAACAGGACTCGCCCAAGTTTTCACTCGATGCCTTAATGAAGGGAAGATTCCTGAGGATTGGAACAATGCTACAATGATCCTGCTACATAGGAAAGGTGATATTGAGGATCTCAGGAACTACAGACCCTATCAGCCTCGTGTCAGTGGTTTATAAAATCTTCACTAAAGTTCATTCACACCGCTTGAAGGCAACAACACTGGACGTGGCTCAACCGAGAGAACAAGCTGGATTCAGGAGTGGCTACAGCACTACAGATCATATCCACGTACTGAGAGAACTTATCGAAAGAGCGAGGGAATATGAACTTCCATTGTGCATGGCTTTTATCGATTGTGAAAAGGCCTTTGATTCGGTGAAACCATCAGCAGTTACAATGGCTCTGAAGTCCTGCGGTATGGAAGATGCATACATTAATATTATTAATAACATCTATGAAAATGCAAGTGCAAAGATTCGGCTGTTTGAGAATACAGCACACAAAAAATTGGAAACTGAGTGAGGCAAGGTGACACCATATCTCCCAAGCTCTTTAATGCAACATTGGAAAATGTCTTTCAATCACTGAACTGGGAAAACAAAGGGATAAAGATTAATGGAGATTTCCTAACTCACCTTCGTTTTGCTGCTGATGTAGTCATTTTTGCAACTATCCCAACAGAGCTGCAGAGCATGATCCAAGAATGTGCTGACAAGAATAAAGAAGTGGGATTAAAAATGAACTTTCAGAAAACAAAAGTGATGTACAATGCTTTTACAAGAAATGAAGATTTATCGATTAATGGAGAAAAGCTGGAGATAACAGACACGTACGTTTATCTTGGGCAGCAGATATCAAGTGAGGGTCACACTGATGAAGAAATTAATCGGCGTATAAAACTTGCCTGGAGAGCTTTTGGAAGAAACAGCATAATTTTCAAGAGCAATATGCTATTATGTCTTAAAAGAAAAGTGTTTGATCAATGCACCCTTCCAGTGCTGACGTATGGTGCAGAGACGTGGACCTTAACAAAAAGAGACATACAAATGCTGCAGACAACTCAAAGAGCATGGAGAGGTTCATGCTTGGTGTAACCAGGAGAGATAAGAAGAGGAGCTTTTGGATCAGGAAAATGACAAGAGTGGAAGTCATCATGAGCAGAGTAAAATCCCTGAAATGGCAATGGGCTGGACATACTGCCAGAAGGACAGACCATCGATGGACAGTCGAAATTTTAGATTGGATTCCAAGGGACAGGAAAAGACCCAGAAGAAGACCACATGGGAGATGGGTGGATGAAATTCGAAAGTATGCGGGAGTAACATGGAGGAGACTGGCACAAGAGAGACCGTTGTGGAAGAGGCTTGGAGAGTCCTTCGTTTAGCAGTGGATTGATAATGGTTGCCAATGATGATGATGGTGATATATATATTCTCAAATGTATTCTTGTGTTTATTGCATTTATATGTTTAGTAGGTTGAAAGAAAAACCGAAGAAAATGCAATAAACACAAGAATATATCTGAGAAAATAAATTCAGAAAAATAAATCTAACTAGTATATGGGGCCAATAACTCGGTTCCGTAGTATGCCGAAAGAATTAGCAATAATATGGAATAATAACGAATTAATTAGGAAAAATGAAATTTAAAAAATGCGGACATATATTTGAATGTGAATAGAAGAACGTAGAAATTAAAATGGAAAACCAGGCTGCCATCATCAGGCGAGCACCAGCCTGGGGCAATGTGGCTTCTCAGGTAACAGTAAACGACTTGGAATAAACCAATAGTTGTCTGACCATGCTCTTTAAGCCACTGAGACCTGAAAGAGAAATGGAATGAGAAACACCCAAGTGACAACACTCTAATAAATTTAGGGAAACGAGACTGACCAAATGGCGGCAGATTCAGCTGGACTTGGTAAGGCGTCTAAAATCGAGAGACTGAAATATGAAATGTATATGTTTATATTTCAGTCTCGATTTTAGGCGATTTACTAAAGCCCAGATGTAGGATTCTGCCGCCATTTGGTAAGTCTCATTTCTCTAAATTTATTACAGTGCTGTCACTTGGGTGTTTCTTATTCCATTTCTTTTTAGGTTTCAGTGACTTAAGGAGCACTGTCAGTCGACTATTGGTTTATTCCTAGTCGTTTCCTGATACCTGAAAAGCCACGCTCCCCAGGTTGATGCTCTCCTGATGATAGCAACCTGGTTTTCCATTTTAATTTCTAAGTTCTTCTATTCACATTCATATATTTGTCCGCATTTTAAATTCCATTTTTCCTAGTTAATTCTTCACTATTCCATATATATATATATATATATATATATATAGACAAAAGTCAACGAACACCCCTTGAAAAGCAAATGAGCGGATCCGCTGCGTTGTTAAGGTGCGCGGAACAACTTCAAACGGTATAAAAACAAGCCTACAGCTGACCGCGATCATATCGCACTGAGAGGTTGAGTGAAAATGTCGCGGCGGGAGAGAACTGACTTTGAGAAAGGAAAGATTGTTGGGTGTTATATTAGTGTGTTGTCCACAGGAGACACCAAGAGACGTTTAAATATACCCAAGTCAACTGTTTTGGATGTGCTAAATAAGTGGAAGACACATGGCGTGTCTGAAGCAGCAAAACGTACTGGCAGACCAAAGAAAATCAGTGATAGAGGACGTGGAAGCCTCAGGAGAGTCGTTACAGCTAATCGACGAAGTACTGCACAAGACCTCAGTGTACAAGAGAGTAAAAATGCTGGAACATCTGTATGTACACGTACCATTCGCAGAGAACTGCATTCCATGGGTTACCATGGTCTTGCGGCTGCTCATAAATCTTTCATCTCTACTCGGAATGCTGCTCGTCGTTTAGCATGGTGTAAAGAACATTTATTGTGAACTGTAGATCAATGGAAACTTGTCCTATGGACTGATGAATCCAGATACACGATCCATCAGTCTGATGGCCGTGTGTGGGTACGGCGGCAGTCGGGGGAAGCCTATTTACCACAGTCTACTGTTTCTAGGGTCAAGTTTGGAACTGGCAGGGTACTCGTGTGGGGGTGTTTTTCGTGGTATGGTCCTTGCCCATTGGTTATCGTGGACAAACCTGTTAATCTGCACGTCTACCTCGATATTCTAGGACAATTATGCCCTACCATCTCTGTGGCAATACTATTGAACCGAGCCTTGTTGGTACCAGCAGGATGATGCACCGAGCCATAAAGCAAGGTTTCAAAATCGCTTTATTCTAATTTATCATAAGAAAACATAAGAGGGAGACGTACAGTATTGGGCGTCTCACTGGGAAATAATACAAAACTGATAAAAACATGATGGTATATACACTGCAATGACAATGGGGATGAATAACAAATGCTGCAAGCAAAGCTTATTGAATAAAAAATTGCAGAAGTGACAAAGAGAAACACATCGTGTCACATGACATTGGCTGGGCATGATTTACAGGATAACACAGGCGAAACAATAGTACACAATTAAAAAAGGAACAGCACAAACACCGCCGTGAAGGTAAAACATTACATACATGAGATAAAAACACAGCGTGCACAATTGTGCAAGTTATTTAACGAGGGCACCAAAGCAACATAATACAGGCGGGGTGAAAGTAAGTAATGTACACGAGTAAGCATGAAAATACACTGAGATGGCATTAGCATTCACAATTCAACGGTAGTGTGGATTGCACGAGTCGTAGAGTGGAGGAGGGCCACCAGGGTGCCAAGGAACTCAGCAAAGGAGGTGTAGAATGTCCTAGGGTTCTGATAGGTGTAGCAGTCCAGAATCAATCGCAAACCATGGAGCGGCCGGTGCCCAGGTAGCATAGAAGGTGGCTTCTCGACGACTGGAAGAAGCCGACTGGTACTCCAGGCGGAGTCGAGAAAGCAACCGATCTTGAAAATGGCACAAAAAGTGCTGCGCTGGCCTGGTGTAAAGAGACCGGCGAGGAAATGCTGCGGAGTTGTTGAAGGTATATGTAAATAACGTGTTTAACCAGCACGAAAAGATAGGCACATACTGAAGGAAGAGTTGTAGGTGGATGAGCCCGCAGAAGAAGATGTCTGTAGGCAGTGAACGGAAGATCTTGAGAACAAGAGCGACTGGCAATCCGGAAAGCCTGGTGGAGGAGAGGCATCAGGATGGGACAGTAAAGGTAGACGTGAGAAACGTCTGCCTCCTGTGCGCAGAAGGAGCAGAGAGGGAGGAGAGAAGAGACATGCGAAAGAGAAAATACGGAACAGGGAGGCGATTATGCAAAAAGAGCCAGTGGGTATTAATTTCAAGAGGGGCAGATAAGGGTGAGCGGGCAGCGGCCCAGACAAGAGGAAGAGAAGCAGGGGGAACCTCCAGAATAGAAAGCGGTGAAGGGGTGGCAAGGTGTACTAGAAAACGATAAAGAGATTTAGAGAGAGAGAGGAGAGAGGAAGAACCGAGTTTGTGAGTCGGAGGAAAAACGGCAGCGGAAGAGGGGCAGAAAAGACAGAGACGAGACCGGTGGGGGAGACAAGATCAGGGAAAAGCGAAAGAAGTGCAGTTAGCAGAGAGTCATAGACCAAATGGGCGGATGGGGACGAGAGAATAGCAGGGGGAGGCCAGAGAGAGGGCGCCAGGATAGATCCGAGTTAGTGAGGTCTTGTACAGTTACTACACCTGCTCGGAGCCAAGAGGGGAATGAAAAACAGGGGAGATGGGGGGATGAACAAGGGAGTTGAAGAAGAGGGGTTCAGAAAGAAGCTCTAGAGTTGAAGAGGGAGGGGAGCGAATGAGGGGAGAGAGCGAAGGTGAATGAGGGCTTCAGAATATGCAGGTGGGAGTTTGGAGGGGGGGAAAGGACAGCAATCCATGAGAACTAAAGAAAGAAAGGAAAATGTGGGTTACGCAAGGAGGCAAGAACGTCACGTACCTGAACTGCGGAAGCCACTGGAGCCGTGAAAAGGTGAATGAAGTTGATCACTCGGCTTGCTTTGTAGCACAGCGGGACATCAGGTAGGCCAGCACCACCATAGGAGGGAGGAGCACAGAGCTTGTGGACGTTAATCCAGTGATGACCCGCCCACATTACTCGAGTAAGGCAGCGTGTAACCTCCTGGAGACAGAAAAGCGGGGTCGTAGATGCAATCCAAGAATGCTTGCAGATGGACAGAAGGTAGGTCCTGGTGAGATTTGCACGCTGGTAGTAGGACGTACAGAACTGCGCACGACACCAGAATGCAGCTGTGCGGAGGAGGCGAGGATGGAGTTCCGAGCGAGTTGCACTGGATGTAGCTTGTGGTGCGCCTAAGTGCACACCCAGGAAGCGTTGGGTAGTGGATGACCATGTGGCCCCCCATGGAGCATCCAAGCGATCAGACCACGACCCGCACCACAATCCAGTGCTCTTAGACGTATTCAGTTCAGCTGCAGAACATGAAGCATATGCGGAGAATAAACGACGAAGCAGTTGGAACTGTGAGTCACTACGAATGCAGACGGTGACGTCATCTGCATAAGCAGAGTAAATGACTGAGTGATGCCGTGAGCTGGCAACTGGTGGTGGAAGTTGTGCTAGAAGAGATGTTTGCAGAGAGCGTAGAAAAGGCTCGACGGCAATCGCAAACAGTTGACCAGAAAGCGGGCAGCCCTGACGAATAATTCCGTATCGTGTGTGGACTCGCCAGCACAGAGCCCTGATTTTAATCCCGTAGAGCACCTACGGAATGAATTAGATCGCCGCATAAGAAGTTTGGAACCAAGGCCTTCTACTAAGCAACAGTTAGCGGCAGCATTATGCACTGAATGGAAGCACATACCTATCTCTGTGTTCCAAAACCTTGTCGATAGCCTGTCTCGAAGGGTCGTACATGCATTAAGGCCAAAGGTTGACCGACCCTGTACTAATGTGTGTCAACAAATGCTATGTTATTTGTCTCTTGTAGATGTCCTTTGAGTTTTGTCAATGTAGTGTATTTATATATATATAGAATGACCAACTCAAGTTATAAACACCGAGAGCCGTCCCAGTTCTTCAGTGGTCAGAGCGCTGACTTCTGACCATTCGACCAAGATGAGGTCCGGGTTCGAGTCCTGGTGTGTCTCACGGCACAGGCTCTCTCTCTTCCCTGGAACCAGTGGGCTCAAATTAGGGATTTCCGACTGCGTATAGCCCACCGAGTTACGGTGATCGTTAAACGTCTAAACAAAATAACTCCAAGATCCACTGTCGGCAATTGTATTTTGTTGTTGCACGACAATGCACGTCCTCAAACTGATTTCCACACCGTTGAGATTTTCCAGCTAGTGAATACTCAAGTGTTGGTGAGTCCTCCGTATAGTCCTGATATCACTCCCACGGACTACCACCGGTTTGGTATGCTCAAAGACGCCTTAAAAACCCCTTGATTTGCCACGAACCAAGAAGCAAAGCAGTTCATGCGTCACTTGTCAATGAAAGCATTTGTTTTCTGACAGTATGAAGCAGCTCATTCAAAGCTGGACCAAGTACGTTGAAAAGGAAAGAAAATATGTTGAAAAATAAATTTCTCGTAAGTTCTCAATTGTAGTTGAAATATACTTTATATACATATTGCTGATAGATATTAACTCGTCTCCGTATCTTTTTTTTTTTTTGATTGAAGGTTTAACGACCACCGTGAGCAACTCAGTGGGCTATAAGCAGTCGTCCGTTACTAATTTAGGGTCACTGGTTCCAGGGAAGGGAGAGAGCCAGTGCCGTAAGACAAACACAACATCCATGCCTAACCGGGATTCGAACCCGGACCCCTTACGGACGAATGATCAGAGGCCATCGCTTAGACCACTGCGCCACCGGGGCGGCCTCCGTATCTACGTCGCCTAACTTATGAGCCTCTTTTTCTACCTGTTGGTCATCCTGTCCTAAATCAGGTCGTGTGTTTATTCAGTTTTTTCTAAATTCCTCCCAGAAACTTTCCAATATGGAACTTCGTTGAATGGCTCAGAGATCTATTAAAACTGATCAAGTTGTGTAGTATCACATGGCGGCAGCAGATATACATATTTTACATGCCCACAGGTCTCGGTACTATAGCTATGCAGTCAAAATTAATCGAATGAGCCTCCTTCCTTCTCACGCGTCAGCCTATGTGAGCATGGTTCTCTCTATACAAATCAATAATCGCTTTCCTAGCAGACGTATCATTTCACTTCAGATGGCATCTGTTGGGATTAATATAATTTGCAAACACAGCGAGTTCACTTAACTGTCAGAGCTACATTCAACCAATATTTTACGGATTATACGCGGCGGCTTTATGTTCGCCTCAGTTGCTGTATAATATTGCTGACGTGAAAATAAATGGGTTCACACGTGAAAATTATGTAAAATTCATGATGCCTCCGTGTTCAACTTTAAATATACACTTTTCGTTTTCCGTTTACTGTAGTAAAATCTCAAGTACCTGAGAATTTTGATAACTCGCCACAAAATAAGAAGGAATCAGTATGACCAGAATACGCTTTACGATACCGCGAGAGAGAAGATGCTGAACACTACGATTTGCATGAAGCATTTCTCTGACTGATGTATTAATTCATTACAATTCTAAGGAAACAGTCACTTGACATCTGATTTTCACCAGTCCAGTACCAGCTTCTGGACTAAGAATGGCTCTTCAGCAGTTCAGAACTGGGTGAGCAATTAGGGGGCTTAGTGTGGTGCGGGAGGGGGAGGGGGGCACAAATTTTGAAGAACTTGGCAGTAATTTGGCCAAAAAATTCAGTTCGTGTAAATTTTAGCCGACTCCGATGATGTTATCCCCAGTGAATAAAAAAGTTTTCAGATATACAGGGTGTCCGAGAATTATTAGACACATTACAAAATTATGTACAAAAAAAAAAAACTATGAACATTGTCTGTTTTTCTATGTCACGTATTACTAACACGATTTCTATATTTTTGTTTTGCAGAATTGTTGTTCCCAGAATCCGATAGAGGGCACTAGGTGTGGCCTGATGTATGAGAAATGCACAAACAGTAGTCATGTCATCCGTACAGCAGAAGGCGATGTGTGTGTTACTGCTTGCGGAATTAAAGTCTGTCATTAAAGTTAAAAGACGGTACCGTTTAGAGTATGGTTGTAATCCTCCGTCAACGAATTCAACTAAGCGGTGGATGAAACAGTTTAAAGAAACTGGCAATGTGGAACATCGTGGAGGCCTAGCGTCAGCGGTGAGACGGTTGACAAAGTTAATGAAAGTTTCCGACGAAGCCTCACGAACCCCGTTCGTAAAGCAAGCAGAGAACTGTGCATTCCGAAATCGACAGTTCACGATATCTTGCACAAGAAATTAAAGTTTAATACTTATAAAATTCAAATAGTGCTGAAGATGCATGTAAATGATCACACTCTGCAACACGATTTCGCTGTGGATATGCTGAATCGAGAGGAAAACGACGAAAACTTTCTCAGTACTGTAATTTTTAGTGATTAATCCACATTTCATGTATCAGGTAGTGTGAATCGTCACAACTGTAGGATATGGGGCAGTGAACCGCCTCATGCTGCTATTGAGCTGGAACGTGATTCTCCAAAAGGTAATGTGTGGTTGGCCCTAGCAAAAAGAGAAGTGATTGGCCCTTTCTTCTTCTGTGAAAAAACATAAATGATGACATTTACTTGGATATGCTAGAAAATTTCGCTATACCCCAGATCAGTAGATATGACAACGTCGTTTTCCAACAAGACGGCACGCCTCCGCATTGGGCAACGTGTGTACGTAAGTGCCTAAATGAGCATTTCCCCAACAGATGGATTTGGCGTGGTGGTCCCATTCCGTGGCTTCCTCGCTCTCCAGATCTAACTCCATTGGATTATTTCATGTGGGTTATGTGAAGGATCGTGTCTATCAGACGCCTCGTACTGATTTGCAGGAACTGAAGCAGGTTATCACAGCTGCTATTAAATTCCATAACTCCTCAGATGCTTGCCAATACATGGCATGAAATCGAATATCGCTTGGACGTAGGCTACTACGAGCAACCAAAGGATCTCACATCGAAATTTATTAACTTGTGTAGTTGCAATGTACGTTAGTACAGTCAGTTTCTTTCCATCTGTTTAATGTTTTGTTTTATATAATTTTGTAATGTGTCCAATAACTCTATGTAGTATTTTTTAATTGTATTCAAAACTGGAAACCATGAGTCCGAACCTCCATGGCATTTAATAAGTTACAATTTCTTTGCTACTTTAGCTTGCTTACGTCATTTTTTTTTTTTTTAAATATTTACTGTCATAAAACTGTTCAAAAACTTTAGTTTGTAACCTGGCAAGGAATATATCTTATGCTGTAATTGCAAAAAGGTGTTTTTCTAACACTCTTTTAGACATACTCTCAAAGAACACCTTCCATTTCACAGATCAGATCATATGCAGAGAACTTTAGGAAGGGACTGTCTGATCTCAGGTCTTAAACAATCCGTAGAAATAGGAAGCCAATAGATTTGGGCTAGAGTACCCGATAGAAAAGTCACGCGGAAGCTAAGTAAAAAGGGGGAGGAAGACGCCCTTATTTATTACCGGAGGGCCAGTACACGGGGTCCGACGGCTTAATGTGCCCCTGAGGTTTCTTCGTGTCAGTCACGAACGTTTATCACTAGGCCATCCGCGGCCCTGCATTTCACCGAATAGTACAACACTAAATTTAACAGAAAATTAATTTTACATAACAAAATTTCTGTGAATTGAAAAAAATTATCTACGTTACGTAAAATCGTAGATGACTGTACTCGCCATGTGTTCTAACTTCTTAAATATTTTTTTTGTGGGGAGGGAGCTAAAGGGGTGGGGGCTCAAAGAAAAGTTAGGTGGGTTGAAGCCCGGCTGTAGCGTTGTGCCTGCTCTTAAGTGAGTTCTCGCGCGAGTAAAGAACATGTCATACGCCTAATATAAGATAACAGCTTTCTAACTGACTAATATCCCTGTAACGGAGTGGTCAGAGGCGCGGACTTTGGACTAATCGTTCAAGATGGTCTACATTTGAATGGGTGATGCATTTGTTTTACGCGCTTGTTTTTATCACCTGCGTGGTGGTCGTAATTAGGGATTGACGACTGCACGTCGTCTTAGATACTCATGGCGGTCCTTAGACTTTGACCCCCCCCCCCAAAAAAAAACAAGAAAGATTGCACCGAATTTTCGGTTGTAACGAGCATTTTTTGAATCCTCCCCGCTGCGAATACAATAAATCAAAAAGAAATTCAACCGTATTTCTACAATCGATAAAATATACAGAAACAGGAACAGCTACTTACTTCCACCAGTGGCTAAAATGTATGTTACGAAATTTAAGAAACGTTGCACAAGAAATTTCTCATAGCACGTATCAGAGACAACTAACCGCATTTTCAAATCGAAACGTTGAAACAAAAATACAGAAGGAATACGATAGAACTCTACGCCTTCTAGCGGAAGAATTTTGCATAACAGAAAAATCGAACATAGGCGAAAAGTGTTCATGGCAAAAGCTATGCTAAGGAAAAAGGCTTTTCAAATACGTCTCCGGGAAGCACAGCTAGAAAGTAAAAAGGTTTTGACATTTATGCCCACTAGTCAAAAAACAGTGCATTATGTAAAGGATATAACATTCCCCATCTTCATTGCAGCGAATGGCATACAGTAAAAAAAAAGAAATTTTTGAATAGGGTTTTTAGAAGCGGAGATACAGCGGCAAATAGAAGTAGACAAACACCACCTAGCGGCAGAACTGTGAACTACAAAACTCGTCAAATATGATGTAAACCTAAGGTGTTCTACAAGGTAAATGGTATCCGGTCTTAAAAGAGTTTTTTAAATGGGACATTTAAAAACAGAGATATTGAGAAAAGCATTAGGTTTTTGCGTCCCCTAGGGGGGAAGATGTGCATTTTTGAGAAGTAAATGCACACAAAATGTTTTCATATTTAATTGTATCTGACCGAAAAAGAATTTTTTGGAATCGGGTTTTTAGTCTCGCGGACATCGCTATAAACGCAAACGTAAACATACGCCCCCTAGCGGGTCGCTTGTGCGTCAGGAAAAAAAATCTGAGATCATATGTGAAAGATTTCGCACAGAGGAAACGCTTTCTGACAAAGGAAGAATTTTTCAGATCGGATGCTTAGAAGCAGAGATATCGCCAAAAATAAGGTACATGTTTACGCATCCTGGCGGGAAAACTCTGCGCTATTTTAAGCAGAAAGTGTTTCCTAAGTTTTTCCGAGGTGACCGGTATCGGTGCGTGAGGGAAGTTTTTCAACGCGTTTTTAGAAGCTCAGATTTTGCTACATAAACACATACATCAGAAGCAGACATGATCTCTTACATTCCCACGTGATCAAATTATTATTCACCAAAAATTAGAAATTTGTATGCAAAACATTTCTCATCAAGAGCTGTATCAGGTTCAGAACAATAAATAAATAAATAAATCGGATTTTTAGAAGCAAATATATGGAATAAAAAGTATTTTGAATTCGATTCCATCCGCATTTACGCCATCTAACGGCGGAGTTGTGCATCAAAAAACAACAGAAATGCAAGGATCATTGTTCTCACATTTCAAGCATCCCAATACGAAAATAATTTTTCAAATCGGACTATAGCTACAGCGATATAGTGTTCACAGACAGACGGATGGATAAAGTGGTAACATAAGCACAACAGTTTTTTACAAAAATTTAGCTAAAAACGAAAGATTGCGGAAACTGCCGCAATGCTGCTACCCGTGGAATATCTCATGAGCAGATACTCTGCCTCATAAGTTGAGAAACGACAAGAATTCAAAGCAACTGGAGTCAAGGATGTCTGGCGAAGAACTTAACGCAGTACTATTCGGGTGAATAATAGGCCATCCGCGGCCCCATTGTGAATTCCATAATGGGGCCGCGGATGGCCTAGTGGTCAACGTTCATGACTACCACGGAGAAACCTCATGTTCGATCCCAGGCAGGTACGAACGCTCGAACCACTAAATATCCGCCGTGCGTCGGATGGGCACGTTAAGCCGTCGGATCCCGGGTACTGGCCCCCGGTGATAATAAGGGCGTCTTCTTACCCCTTTCTAATTCGCTTAAATGTGACTTTCCTATCGGGCACTCTAGCCCAAATCTCCTAGCTTCCTATTTCTAAGGGTTGTTTAAGACCTAGGGTCAGACACTGCCTTCCTAAAATCCTCTACATATCTCAATGTGTGCACCTACAGTAAACGATCGGGCACAAATCATATGAAGCTACTCTACAGACACGTTGACTACCTCTACGTCGTCAAAAGAGGGTCTGCCGGATAGAATGTGCTATCTGGTGTGAAAACACAAATTTGCCGGTGGTGAGACTTGAACCAGCATACTTCTGCTCCGGAGCCGAATGCTTTCCCAATTAAAGCACACCGACAAGTGCTTATCACTGCTACTTGCCGTTTTGACATGTACGCCACTGGTGCTACTAGAGACTCGAATTAAGACGGATGATGTTTCCCGATGAGTTCCCTCTCGGCTAGTATTATATGATATCTGGACAGATATTTGGTGTCTGGAATAAGATAGATTTGTGACATGCTAGATCCGCTCCCATTACGGTAGCGAGAAATAGTACGAGGGTTGTACCGAAAGTAATGCAAAAGCGGGTATAACTTTTTTATTAACTGGCAGAGGTCATTCGAATTGCATGTTGGTAGAGTAACTCCTCCTCTATAGTAACCATTCTTCTTCATTACAGGTAAATCATGGATTCCAAGCAGAAGCAACGTGCCGTCACTGAGTTGTCGACATCCACAGAAGGCTACAGAATGTTTACGAAGATGACACCATTGACAAGAGCAATGTATGAAGATGGATGAAGAAGTTTAAAGAAGGGGAAACCAACATTGAAGACAAACCACGCAGTGGGAGACCATCATCTGCGACCATTGACACGAATCGTCAGCGAGTGGATGAATTGATTCGCGCGGAGAAACGAATCACAATCCGTGAGCTTGTTGCACAACTGGACTGTGGTCACAATACCATACAGAAGATGGTGGAAGACTTAGGGTATGGGAAAGTGTGCGTAAAGTGGGGTACCTTGGCAGTTGTCACCCGATTTAAAGGAGAGAAGGGTGGAAATCTGCTCTGATCTACTAGAAGCGTTTGAAGCCAATGAAGACACGTTTGTTTTATGGTCTAGTGACAGGGGATGAAACGTGGGCGTATCTTTACGATCCGGAAACGAAGAATCAATCCATGGAATGGCGTCACACCTCTTCACCAAGGCCTAAGAAATTCAAGAGCCAGTGATCAAGTCATGGTGACTGTTTTTTAGGATGACAGGGGTGTCATTCTTCTTGATTTTCTGGAACGCAGCCGCACCGTGACCAGCGAGCTGTACATTGAAACACTCCAGAAGTTTAGAGAAGCCATAAGGAGGAAGAGACCGAACAAGAATCTGAAAAAGGATCTACATTCACCATGACAATGCGACACCACACACATCTTTGGCAACAAATAAGGCGATCAGCAAATTAGGCTGGTCGGTGGACCCCATCCACCGTACGGGCCATATCTGGCGCCCTCCGACTTCCACCTGCTCGGTCCAATGAAAGAAAGTCTCCAGGGACAACGATTTGATGACGCAGATGAGGTGAAAGTGGCTGTGAAAAAGTGGGTACAACAGTCCACACCTGAATTTTTCCAAAGAGGATTTGAGAGTTGGGTTCAACGATGGCGCAAACGCATCGATTGTGATGTAAATTTTGTTGAGTATTATTTTGTATAAAGAAGGAGTTACTCTTCCAACATGTGCAATTTAAACGACCTCTGTCAGTTAATAAAAAAGTTAATCCCATTTTTGCATTACTTTCGGTACAAACCTCGTATTATTAACAGCTGTTTTTTGTTTATTTGTTTGTTGCATTTCGGGGTTGAACGACCACCACGATCAGCTCTAAGGACCATAAGCTTTCGTCCGCCTTTGATCTGGGACCACTGGTTCCAGGGAAGGGAGTGAGACAAGAAACTCCCTATCCATGCCTTATCAGGAACTCGAACTCCCATTCAATCATCCAATTTGGATGAGTAGTCAGAAACCTTAGTCAGCTTTGTTACACAGAATGCTACAAACATTACAAATTAGCAACCTTGGGCAGTCCTCTCGCCAGACAAAGAAGTTGGATAGGGGGGGGCATTGATGGTTGAAGTCAGACAAAAGATATGAAAGAGGTAGGCCATTGGATCGTAGTCTGAATGGCTTGGACGGGAAAAACGAAACGCAGTGTCGGGCGAACCCCTCTCTCTACAGACCTGATTCTCGTTTGTGCAGTTATCTAAGCGCCTGTTTCTGACTATTCCTCCGAGATGGGCCCGGATTCGTGTCGCAGATGAAGCACGGATGGTGTGTTCTTCTTATGGCATCAGCTTTCCCGAAGCTGTCGCCCTAAATTAGAGATGGTAGACTGCTTATTGCCCATCGAAACTATACTGGTGTTCAAAAATAACGTGATAAACACAAAATCCTGAATAATGCAAAATTCACACAGCCGAGTTTAATGACTGTTGGTACGGATGTACCATGTATGGGCAACGCGCAGCAATACACAACAGAAGAGAAATGCCATCACAGTATGAGGCGGAAGCGTGCGCACCACAGCATGGCTGTCCAAAAGTGATGCAACAAGTGGCACAGATTTTGAGAGGCTAATAGGGAAATATGATTACCCGGAATAGCGGTGCAGCTCGCACAACAAGCAATCATGCTGTTTACAAGGCTGTGAATGAGATGAAAGTTTGAGGCAATAAGTGCAACTTCTCCACCAAGGCACGTCGGAGTCTCGGGAGGGTTCTGAGAAGGGAATGCAGGCTCGCAGTTGCTCTTCCAATGGCATCCCACACGCGCTCTATCGTGTTCAGATCTGGAGATCTCGCGGGTCTCTCCGTCTTGCGAATATTCTCACTCTCCAGGTATTCGTAGACTAGCTGATCTCCACGGGAGTGTTATCGTCCATAAAAGTAAGTGGGTGTTTACAGCTCCACTGAAAATCGCGCATGGGTTTCTAGGATGTCATCCCTGTCGCGTATAGCAGTCATGATACCTCCTGGAAAGACGTGTAGCGGCGCCGTCCATCTAATATGATGCCAGCCCCAAAACAAGAGTCCTTCACAACCGTAGTGGTCAATTTCCCTAATGTTGGAGGCAGGACCGCTAGGTCTCAATACCGGAAAAGACCGGGGGGGGGGGGGGGGGCTGAAGACTCATATGGTGAGGCTCTGTGTTCAACGTCAAAAAATATTCATCCGCGAATACAGATGCAAGTCTCACTTTCTTTTTCGTTCTTTTAGTTAATTTACTTTTCTAGCACACATTTCTTTTGTCCATGCCGAAAAGTAAAAAAAAAAAAAAAGATTTTCAATAACTGAGTGAGGAGGGTGCACTGAAACTGAACTCTCTTGAAATGTAAAAAAAGGATCGCATTATAAGAATTTATTTGACTGAGTTTGAGGGTCATCATCGCTGGAGGAAAGATAACTAACAGCTAGCATGATTTTTTTTTCTTTTTTTTTTTTCAGTTTACTATCAAGTTTATTTTCCGTTGGTCCACTGAATCTCATTGAGGAGTCATTGATGTCGAATTTCGGCTCTTTCTTCTCCAACTTTAAGGTCGCGTTCTTCTTAGTTGGTGCTCAGAGGCAGTCTCTTCTTACGGTGATCAACAGCCAAACATCCCTTCGCCACCCAAAAGCCAAAACCTCTTATATTCACGCCAATAAACACTTTTCTTTTCTGTGACGTGCCTGCCCAGCAGGACGCACATGAGATAAAGGCAGATAACAATGAGAGCTCGTAGCTCAGATGGGAGAGCAACTTACTCAGGAGTGAAGGGGACTCGGATTCGATGCTAGACGTGGACAAAACTGTGTTTTCACATCCCACACGTGCATCGGAAATTTACAAAAACTGATCGTAAAACGATGAACAGCGAGAAGTTGGAAGCTCTGTTCGTCTGTATCTTTCTCTTTTTTACGCTTTCCAACCGTAGGTTGAAGAAGCGTATAAGCTCCAGCTTTTTCCGTCCGTCTGTCTGTCCGCACGATAACTCACGTAAAAATAGTTCGATTTCGATGAAATTTTAGAATGTGGTAGGGGACCAACCCTATTGAAAATGGGTGAAGTGGGCAAAGGTCACGCCACAAGAGCGGGATCCATTTCACTGCCTTTATGCGTCATAACATGCGTAAATATGGTTTGATTTCGATGAAATTTTAGTATGTGGTAGGGAACCACTGGGCACGAACCCTATTGAAAATGGGCGAATGGGGTCAAAGGTCAGGCAGGGCATAAAAGCGGTATTTATTCCATTGCCTTTATGCGTCATAACATGCGTAAATATGGTTCGACTTCGATGAAATTTTACTATTTGGTAGGCACCACCTGGGCACGAACCCTATTGAAAATGGACGAAATGGGGTCAAAGGTCAGGCAGGACATAAGAGCAGGATTGGTTCCATTGCCCTTATGCGTCATAACTTGCGTAAAAATGGTTCGATTTCGATGAAATTTTAGTATATGGTAGGGAGCCACTGGGGTCGAACCCAATTGAAAATGGGCGAAATGGAGTCAAAGGTCAGGACACTGGAGTGGGATCCATTCCATGCCCTTGTGCATCATAGCTTACCAAAAAATGTTTCGATTGCGACAAAACGTTATCATGTTGTTCCGGAAGTATAGTGAATCGGTTCTGTTGAATATCAACGAAATGGGGTCAAAGGTAATTGCACAAAAGCAAGATTTATTCCACAGCCATTATTCTCATAACTTACGTAAAACTGCTTCTATTGCGACAAAACTTTAGTATGTTATTCTTGAGGTGTACTGAACCGGTTCTGTTGAATATCATCGAAATGGGGTCAAAGGTCAGGACACAGGAGCGAGATTTATTCCACAGCCATTGTCCACATAACTTGAGTAATAATTTCTGGCATGTTGGAAAGCGTATCATAATCAATGCATTGCATGATTTTACTAACTTGTTAGCTCTCTTTCTTGCACAAAGATTTCTCTTTTGCACTGTTTTACATCGTCTAGAGGGATATATTTAACTAAAGCGTTCTTTTTTTGTTTTTTGTTTTTTGTTTTATTGAAGATGTAACGACCAACATAAGCGACTCAATGGGCTATAAGCAGTCGCCCGTCCCTAATTTAAGGCAACTGATTCCAGGGAAGGGAGAGAACCAGTGCCCTAAGACAAACACAACATCTATGCCTCATCGGGATTTGAACCCGGACCCATCTCAGAGGAATGATCATTAGCCAGCTCTTAGACTACTGCGCCACCTGGGCGGCAGAAAGGGTTTCTTTGACAACACTTCTTTGTAGGTTCTTAACTACCTGGTAGTTTTTTTTAACAGTAACTGAGCATCTCATAGTCATCACTTACGAAGAGATGAACAGAACTTCATGTTCAACTATGATTCGAATTCCGCCAATCTACCTTTTTTTTTTTTTTTTTGTAAGATATTTCATTTTACGTTTCTCAAAGAAAAACAACAAAAAAGAAAAAAAAAAAACAGGATTTCTCTTTACCCTGACACAAAACCTGTCTCTATGTCGCATAGAATCACTGACGCAGCTGTTCCTACAAATTCACTTCGAGAAGCAATTTTTTTGAGTTATACATCGTTCGCGTTGTATCGTTTCAGTTTTGTATTTTTTTTTAATGTTTAACTAACAAATACAGTATGTCAGGTAGGCTATTTATGCTTACCATGAAATACAAAAGAAACGTTCATAAACCATCAAAAACAAAAGTTTAGAGAATTTACAAGAGCGTTCATTTTCCGGGGGTGGTGGGGTTGGGGAACTTGCTTACCTTGCAGGGAGTGTGAGCCCCTTCTACCCTTCCAGCCTCCTTCTAACTACGGCCCAGGTTGGAGGAATGATTTCGGCTTTGCGTCTCCCTCCAGATGTGCAAACGTCGACAATACGTATTTAGGCTTTACCGCGACTCGTCATACGAGGGCCATTTCAAAAGTTTTGCACACTGTGGGTTACCTCTTAAAAGAGGAATTTATTTCACAACATACCTTCGAAGTAATCTACATGTTTCTTTAATGACACCGGTGAAACGTTTGGATATGCCTTTTATTGCAGTCAAGACACCTCCGTTGTTGAGGCGTCGGATTACTTAGGCCACCTCATTAAAAACACCCTGAATCTTACTAAATCGTTTTCCGCGCATCTTCACTTTTGGGAATAAATAATAGTATGGTGGGCTCATGCATAGGCGGCGGAACCTAATATTTTGAGGGGGGGCAACTTCTCCCAGAGCGAAAACAATTTAATAAAAAGTAAGGGGGAGAGAGAGAAATAAAGCAACGAAGGGTAGATGAGGGTACTCTTACATATCATCATCAACCATTGCCAATTCACTCCTGGATGAAGGTCTCCCCATTTGCCTTCCACAGCTTTCTATCTTGAACCTGTGTCTTCCAAGTCACTCCAGCAGGCTTTCGTATTTCATCCACCAATCTTTCACGTAGTCTTGTTCTGGGTCTTTTTCTGTCCATTGGTATTATATTTAATATTTCAGTTACTCAAGCACGGCCAGTTTTTCTAGCAATATGTCCAGCCGATTGTCTCTTGAGCGTTCTCACTTTGATCAAGACGTCATCAACTTTTTTCCTTTCCCTAATCCACGTGTTCCCCTTCCTATCTTTCTTAATTACCCCAAGCACGCACCTTTCCATTTTTTTCTGAGTTGTCTTTATCCTGTGTATGTCATTTTTAGTTAAGGTTAATGCCTCTGCTGCGTATGTAAGAACTGGAAGGAAACATTGATTAAACAGTTTTCTTTTAAGACATAGTGGTAAACTGCTCTTGAAAAATGTGCTGTTTCTTCCAAATGCTGTCCAACTAAGTTTTGTACGCCTATTTACCTGAATTAGTCAAAAGTTCGTCCCATTTTGAGCTCCACGTATTGTTGAAGCTCCGTATTACTCCGAGTTCCTGGGCGAGCTCTGATTGTGTACGACAGGGATCCGCATCCCCAACAGTTGTTCCAGTTCCTCATCGTCAACTTTCTGTGGCTTTCCCGAACGTTCTGCATCACGGAGATCGAAATTTTCCTGCTTAAACCGCTGAAACCACTTCTTACACGTACTGTATGACACAGCAGCCTCACCCAAAGCAGCAGAGATCATTTGCTGGGCTTCCGCAGCACTTTTAAGCGCGAAAAGGAGGTAGTGCCTGAAATGTTGCTTTTCGAACGACGTTGCATTCACCGTCTTCTTTCGTCCCTTCTGTCACTACACCTGTGAGCGGGTACGGTTGCCTGGAAAGCTGTTGGATGGCGCTGCAATCAGCCATTATCGCACACATCTATTTGCATTTGCCGACGTTCTATGATCGCTTGCGGTTAGGGGCCGGGAATTAAGTTGCACACCTAATAGGATCGCTAGTCGGTACACGAGATCTGACTTGCCTCACCTTCTTCCTCCATTTCTAGAAAAAAGCTTTCGGAACAGGGACAAATTAACCAGCAAATGTAGACACAACTTTGCATACCGAAGTCTGACTCACAACTGACGCAACGATTGGAGCGAATGCATCATTCTACGGTCATTGCGTGCGCAGTGTGCAAAACTTTTGAAATGACCTACGTAGAAGAAAACACAGGCCCGTTAATGAGGTATCCAGCTGCGATATTGTCGGGTCCAATTCAGACTGACCCTTTTGTACGATGCGGCGAGTAGGATACAGACCATTGGTCTTTTTGTATATAGATCTCTCTCATGGAGACTTCTGTAAACTTTTGGTCTCGACATCGCTGTTTCCGTATCAGAGCAGAGCTGCTCCTGCGAGAGTTGCCTGGCTATCGACTCCCTTTGGCGGTGAGCTGTTAGAGCCGAATACCGATCTTCTTGACTTGTTGTGGATTGTGATAGTCCTTGTTTCGGTCTCCTGGTTATTTTTCCAGTTTCTTGGAACTGTCTCCAGAGGTTAGAGACCACTTGCATCGACACGTTGAATCAGTGGCCTAGCCAGAAATTTCTGAATGGGGGTCCATGGATTTGGTTCATTGGTGAAAGTCTCATATAGACATACATACATATCGAGCCGCGGATGGCTTAGTGGTTAGCGAGTCAGACTATCATTGCAAGGTCCTCAGGTTCGAGCCTGGGCTGATCTTTCAGGGATGGTGTGATTTACTAACAATCGCTGAATATCCGCCGTGCATCGGACGAGCACGTTAAGTGACGGCTCCCAGGCTGGACCCACTGGTTAAATGGGTATCCTTTTTCATGCCTCCCCTGAAATTCTCTGACACCTGTGTGTGCAACATCGTACTTGTACGGTGGCGCCATCTACTGTACTGTAATCTCACTACAAACTATTCTGTTAAAGTCGCTAGTCTTGCTCTCATTCCTTCCGTTTCTGTGTCCTGCCCAAAAGGCGATCTCGCTGTAGGTGGCTGGGACCTAAACTCTACTCACTGTGGACGGAAGTCCTACAAGGAAATTACAAATATTGTTCACATAGACATACATATCGCTTTAAATTCGTACTCAATCCCTCTCAAGGGGGTGGGGTGGGGTAGGGGGTCAGGACCCGAACACCACCCACTACGCTACGCTTCTGCATTGAGTCATCTTGCTACCTCCTCTTGCGATCGCCCTGCTTCCAATCTACCCATAGCTCTCCACCATAAAAAATCGTCTAAACGATGATGCGGAGCCGTTCTTCCACTAACAGTCCAACTCGAGCGTCAATACCTGCACCCCGCTCAGAACAGCGCTTATCAAGGTCACGTGCTTGCCAACTCCATGACGTAGGTCATCATTTGCATATTTCCATAGGAGCGAGCAGAACTTTGTTGGGGTTTGTCGGCTTATCATTTCCTCTTACATATACACAGTGCAGTCACATTATTGTGACCTCCAGCTAATATCCAGAGTAACCACCGTGTGCAGCGCGGACAGCAGCTAGACGGTCAGGGAGTCACTCAATAAGATGCTACAAGGTGTTAAGCCATGCTGACTGCAGTGCACCTGACAGCTGCTAAAAGGTGCGTGGCGGAGTGTCCATGGAGCGAACAACACGATCAAGGTGGTCCCACAAATGCTCAATTGGATTTAAGCCTGTGGAATTAGGGGCCGCAGGAAGTACTTTGAAGTCTTAATCGCGCTCTTCCAAACACTCTCAGACATTTCTAGCTGTGTGACACGTCGCATTGTCGTGCTGGGAAATCTCATCCACCCCAGGGAAGACAATCAGCATGTACGGGTGTACGTGGTCTACAAAGATGGGTTCAGAATGAATTCGGTCCATAGTGCCTTTCACAGATATGAGGGAACCCAGGGAATGCGATTAAAATATTACTCAGACCATAACGCTGCCCCCACCAGCTTGTGTTCTTCCAGCAATGATGGAGAGTGTTCGTTCTCTGATGTTTCTCTTCTTATACGCCAACGTCCATCCGTTCGATGAAGCAGAAAACATGGCTCATCGGACAAGGCAATACTTTGCAAATCAGCCGAGGTCCAATTCCGATACTGTCGTGCAAATGTAAGCCTTTTCTGCAGATGCACCTTCGTTAGCATAGGTGCAGTGACCATCCGTCTGCATCAGATCCTCATACGCAGAAGAGTTTGCTGAACTGTCGTTTCAGATACATTTCTGGTAGCCCCCTGGTTCATTCGGCCAGTGAGTTGCTCCATTGTAGCATGTCGATCGGCCCTCACGCACCTTTGCAGCCGAAGTTCACCTCTCACATCAATGGCACGTGGTGCTCCGCAGTTTCCACGTCGCCTATTTGCAATGGTGTCATTTCTCCAATCACGATACACTTTAACCACAGCAGCACGCTAACAGTTCATAAACTGCGCTGTTTCAGAAATACTGGCCCTAAAGCCGATAATCACCCCTCTTTGCAAATCTGATAAATCGCTCCTTTTATCCATGACAGCAACAACGGATATGTTTTTAGGATGCCTGCAGTATACGTTATATACCCTCCAGTCCAGCTCACGACACATGCCTTCTTTTATTGGCTACGCGCTATTGACGCAGGTGGTCACGATAGTGTGACTCGACTGTGTATACATCTCTGAAACATCTTTACAATTGGCCGTTTCGTTTTGGACATATACTCGAATTTGTATTTTTCACGCTAATTTTGGACACCAGTGTACAAGGTTAACGCCACACTAGGAGAAGCCGGAGTTCTCTCATCGGGAACACCCGACATTTTTGTTTGTTTCGAGGCTTAACGACCACCGTGATCCCTAAAGATATAAGCAACTGTAGTCTCCTTAATTTTAGGCCACTGAGCATAGAGAGCGACCAGCGTAGGGTAAGAATACCACCCATGCCACTTCCTGGACTCAAACACGGGAGCGAACCATTGACATATAGATATGCCAAAACCTATAAAAAAAATTTAGTCTTACCACTTCAGAGATTTCTTGTAATACTATGACGTCGTAAACTATTGTTAGATCATCTTGCGGTATCGTTGGCTAACTACTGAGTTGTCTTATACGCATGCTCAAGGACTTGCTGCAATTTCAAAGTTTTACCCAAAGAGCCATACGCTGTGGTACAGTGCCTAGAAGAAGCGTTGACAAACTTCTATGGGGTATTTACAGGTTTCCTGCTGCCGCGATCATTAAAATTTCATTCGGATGATCGCAATTGCATGCTCCACTGTAGCTGTGGCCACCCATACACCTGGTCTGGATGATTGCTTCATGACGTCACGACAAGCTGATAAAAATTTTAACACCATTGTTTGAGCCTGTCACAATACTCGGGAGTCTAACTACTGCTATGCGTGTTTCCGCCGCTTGTCATGACGCCACGATGCAATTGTTCAGGCTCAGGCTCGGGATTGCTTCATGACGTCACGACGAGCTGATAAAAACTTTAACACCATTGTTTGAGCCTGTCACAATACTCGGGAGTCTAACTACTGCATTGCGTGTTTCCGCCGATTGTCATGACGCCAGGATGCAATCGTTCAGGCTCAGGCTCGGGGTTGCTTCATGACGTCACGACGAGCTGATAAAAACTTTAACACCATTGTTTGAGCCTGTCACAATACTCGGGAGTCTAACTACTGCTATGCGTGTTTCCGCCGCTTGTCATGACGCCACGATGCAATCGTTCAGGCTCAGGCTCGGGGTTGCTTCATGACGTCACGACGAGCTGATAAAAACTTTAACACCATTGTTTGAGCCTGTCACAATACTCGGGAGTCTAACTACTGCTATGCGTGTTTCCGCCGCTTGTCATGACGTCACGGAGCAATCGCTTAGGCTCGGATAATGAAAAAATAAATGAAAAAATGCAATGAAAGAAATATGTTGAAACAACAAGAAGGCTTCGGAAGATATCTGATTTGTACAGTGCGATTCGATATGATATATATGATATGATATTGAAAGTTGATTTTCTTTCTTTGAAGTAGAGTCATTTATGAATTCTAGAGACTTATTGCCTCTTACGTTCGAAGATTTATTTTATTTAAATATTCCATTAGTTTTGTCTGAATTCCAAGGCTTTATCTTCAGATCCGTACTGATTTTAGTCAATTCGATCCCTGCAAAGACGCATTTTTTTCTTTCACGGTGGAGTGCCATGTACGCATTTGAACCTCCAAATTTGAATGCTCCACATTGAATGCTCCACATTGCTTATAAACATAAAATTTAAGAACAAAATTTCAGTTAATAACGTTCTGTGACGTTTAACAACTTTTCTGCCATAACATTTTTTTTGGCTGTCTTGGTTTAGTTCACGTTTCTGCCACACTCAGAAAAATTCGTTGCCATCATTTATAAACTTAATCGTAGAAGTCTTGAGTGCAGTTTAAATCATGTTTACAACTGTTTCTTTTTCTTCTTCGTAATTCGTATAAATATTGGTTTTATCTACTCAGATCATGGTTCCTGATACGTTAATTAGTTAATTTCGTCTGCAGACACTATCGGTGCGTATTTCTTAATAGTTTATTGAAATTCATAGTTGAAATTTCGAGTTATTCTAGGTGAAGCTAGTATGGTATGGAACATCAGTAAATAACGCTGTTTTTGTTCTGTCTTATTTGAAAGAAAGTTGGTTTGAATAAGATTATGTAAATAAAAATCAGATACATGTAAGGGAATATGATAATTTAGGAAAGACGAGAAAAATCCATTCATAACCGTTTTGTGGTTAGTAAATTGATAAATTTTGTTTTAACGGTATTAAGTGATTGTTTTAAATCCGGCTGTAATCAATGAAATTTATTGTATTTTTTTTTATTAATAGACTAGAAAGCTTTTACAGCTGTTACCTTTTCAATCGTTTGCTTTGACTCTTATGAACATACTGGTACTTCCTAAGAATACAGAAAACTGTTATTATTTTGCTTCGCGTAACCTAGAAATAAATAAATAATGCTTTGCGTCTCTACGTAAGTTCAGGAATGGATAAGTAGCTTATCAATCAGTGGTTTCAAAACAACTCTGATGAAGGTAGAACGTGTCAATGTGTTTATTAACCAGCTTAAATTTAAATTGCAAGGAGCTGGAAGATTTTTTCTTTTTCTTTTTGTTGGGTGATTTAACAACCACCGTGAGCAACTCAACAAGCTATAGCATTTTCACAAGCTATAAGCAGTCACTCGTCCCTAATTTAGGGACACTGGCTCCAGGGAAGGGAGAGAGCCAGTACCGTAAGACAAAAACAACATGCATCTCCCACCGGGATTCGAACTCAGACCCACTGCGACGAACGGCCATAAGGCAGCCCTTAAACCACTACGGCACAGGGGCGCCTTAGTCAGCCTAAGGGCTAGAAGTGTTCACCCATCTCTAATTTGGAGCATTGGTTTAAGAAACAAGTTAGTAAAGTCATACAATGCATTGATTATGATACGCTTTCCAACATACCAGAAATTATTACTCAAGTTATGTGGATAATGGCTGTGGAATAAATCTCGCTCCTGTGTCCTGACCTTTGACCCCATTTCGATGATATTCAACAGAACCGGTTCACCATACCTCCGGAACAACACGATAAAGTTTTGTTGCAATAGAAGCAGTTTTACGCAAGATATGAGAATAATGGCTGTGGAATAAATCTGGCTTTTGTGCAAATCACCTTTGACCCCATTTCGTTGATGTTCAACAGAGTCGGTTCACTATACCTCCGGAACAACATGATAAAATTTTGTCGCAATCCAAGCATTTTAGGTAAGTTATGATGCACAAGGGCAATGGAATGGATCCCACTCCAGTGTCCTGACCTTTGACCCCATTTCGCCCATTTTCAATAGGATTCGTCCCCAGGGTTCCCTACCACATACTAAAATTTCATCGAAATCGAACCATTTTTACGCAAGTTATGAAGCATAAGGATAATAGAACATATCCCGCTCTTATGCCCTGCCTGGCCTTTGATCCCATTTCGCCTATTTTCAATAGGGTTCGTGCCTAGGTGGTTCCCTAACACATATTAAAATTTCATCGAAATCAAACCATATTTACGCATGTTATGACGCATGAAGGCAATGGAATGGATCCCGCTTTTATGTCCTGACCTCTGACCCGATTTCACCGTTTTTCAATAGGGTTTGTTCCCAGGTGGTTCCCTATCACATACTAGAATTTCATCGAAATCGAACCATTTTTACGCAAGTTATGACGCATGAAGACAATGGAATGGATCCAGTTCCTATGTCCTGACTTTTGACCCAATTTCACCCATTTTCAATAGGGATCGTTCCCAGGTGATTCCCTACCACATAGTAAAATTTCATCGAAATCGAAATTTTTTTACGCAAGTTATGACGCATAAGAGCAATGGAATGGATCCCACTCATATGTCCTGACCTATGACCCTGCTTCGCCCATTTTCAATAGGGTTCGTCCCCAGGTGGTCCCCTACCACATACTAAAATTTCGTCGAAATCGAACCATTTTCACGTGAGTTATCCTGCGGACGGACGGACGGACAAAGCTGGAGCATATACGCTTCTTCAACCTACGGTTGGAAAGCATAAAAAACCAGCGCCATCCGACAAACACATTCCCATGCTTTATCCGAAAGTCGATCTCGGACCCTATGCAGGGTCGGATTGGGACGACCAAATCAGGCCGGGAAAAGCAATTTTCCTAAGCAATTAATTTTTGTACTTTTTTAGCCATGATCATCTATTGCCGAATGGTATTGATAAATCTTTCTTAAATAGACGCATTTTTAAAGTCTACCAATCAATTGATATGACCCATGAATAACCCCACCATGAATAACGTTTTTTTTTTTTATTGGAGGTTTAATGACCACCGTGAGCAACTCAACTCAATGGGCTATAAGCAGTCGCCCGTCCCTAATTTAGAGCCACAGGTTCCAGGGAAGTGAGAGAGTCAGGGCCGTAAGACAAACAGAGCATCCATGCCTCACGGGATTCGAACCCGGACCCCTTTCGGACGAATGATCAGAAAACATCGCTTAGACCACTGCGCCACCTGCGTGGCAAATAACCATTTTGCTACGTGAATTAGAACTGAGAAATATCGTTGTTTAAGATAAATGCGGGTGGGGCATGAATTTAGGAATATCTCTGCGGAAGAATCACTTTGTTCTCTGTGCCAGCTTGTGGATAAAGAGGTGGAGGTGATGGATTCTCACAATGGGTGTTAGTGTCTCTTTCGAGATTGAAAAAGGAGAGAAGGAGCAACCAATGACCCTGAGCTCCAAGCCAGCGCGCTACACATAACTGTAGTTAGCTATTGCTTAACTAATTTATATCATCCTCTTTGGTCTGGGGCACTTCCCATATAAATACGGATAAATTCCCTATATCATTTCACAGCCCAATGTATTGGTAAAAAGGAAATTTTCATTTTAAGGAAAATAATTTCTTAGACAGTATAGAGCTCAAATTAAGTTAACGATTATTATTCCAAAAAAAAAAAAAAAATGTCTTTCTCTAAATGTTGACAAAAAAAGTACGACAAAGTGGGCCATTTCTCCAGAGGTCCAGGGAAATGTCCCGGTGACCCGGTAGGCCAATTCGCCGCTGGACCCCAGCTTCTTGCGAATGGTCAAAGCCTGTTTTTGTCACCACTCCTCCGCGAAAGCGGAGAAGCTGAAAATTACAAGCAGGGTCGTTTTTCATTTTATAGTCGCCATTTTACTTTAGCTTAGTGCCCCAGTTGGAGAGTGGGATTAGTCTTTTCATTACAAAAGCCTTCACATAGTTTCCAAGTTCGCGTGTATCGCTGCTCCATGTTTACATTCGGCCGGCTCACACCCACCACCAATGAGCAAAGTAACTAGTCCAAGATGCATTTTACGTATGAAGTTTTTTTTAAAATAATAATAGAGTAACCGCCGTAATGACTTGGATTTTGGGGAGGGAGAAAATTGAGAATATAATTTAAGAAGAAATAATATGGGTGGACTACCGAATCAGTAGCCTCTTTCAAGTAGTCTCCGATTTTGCGTGTATTATTCCGCCTTGTTTACATAGAACCTGTTCACATCCAAGATGAAATGGCAAAGAAAGTAGTTCACGTTAATTTTATGCTGTGTGTCTTTCTAGAATTTTACTATAAATAGATGCTTTAACGACTATTATTTTTGTAAATGTGTTTTATGAAGAAAATTTGGACCTTTCCTGTTATCTGCCCGCCACTGTTTGCTTTTGTTCATTGTTATGTAAAATAACACTGTTTGACTTCCGAATTAGACACTTTCTAGATGTACGCGATTTTGAGTGTATCGTTCCGCTTTGTTTACATGAAACCTGATCACACCCAACATGAGAGAAAGTAGTTCACGATAAATGTTATGGGATTTTTTTTATTGGTATATAAAATGACACTATAAATAGTAAAAACCTACTTATTCACTTTTTAATAAAATTTTAACTGTTTAAGAAATATATAAAATAAAAAAAATATACAGTATAAGGAAACAAATGAAAACCGGTAGGTACAAATTAGGTACCGATATCATTCCAGGGGAGGGGGGCAACACGCTACGATATATTTCTTAATTCCTAAAAATGTATCGTCTTTAATTTTCAATCTTCTTCGCCACATAAATTCACCTAATTCCAGAACGCAGACAAACGTTAAAAAGAATATTCCTTCCGAATGACCACACATAATTCCAAAGCGCAGACAAACGGTTAAAAGCCGCCCCGGTGGCGCAGTGGTCTAAGGCGTTGGCCTCTGATCATTCGTCCGTTAGGGGTCCGGGTTCGAATCCCGGTCAGGCATGGATGTTGTGTTTGTCTTACGGCACTGGCTCTCTCCCTTCCCTGGAACCAGTGACCCTAAACGGGCGACTGCTTATAGCCCATTGAGTTGCTCACGGCGGTCGTTAAACCTCCAATAAAAAAAAAAAACGGTTAAAAGAATATTCCTTCCGAATGACCACACATAATTCCAAAGCGCAGACAAACGGTCAAAAGAATGTGATCACTGCGCATAGGTAGTACGTATAGACTGCCAAAGGCTCTGTGTTCTACTTTCGAAATCGGGAACTACTTGAATGCGTTCTTATTCGGAAGTCAAATAATGGCAGATAACAGGAAAGGTTCGAAAATTTATCGAATAAAGTACTTTGGATTTTTTTTCCTGTCCGGAGAATTTTTTTTTTTAGTGCGAAGCAAATTCCATCTTAGTTCTGTGAAAGTAAATACAAACATTTCAGAGATCTTTTTTTTTTTTTTTTTTTCATGAATTAAAGTTACTAAGACTGATATTTCAGATTTTTTTCTATTTTTTCGGAAAAAATGGTTGCCAAAGACATTAACTTTGTGCTATTTGCAAAGTATTACTCGCAGATCCGAAGGAAAGGATGCATGGGAAAACGTAGCTTCGGCAGAAAAGAAGACTTTAGGTCATGTGTAACCTTTCAAATAGCAAGAACCTAAATTATTTGCCACAAACCCTGAATTATATACAGCTGCTTTTCTAACTTCTTCTGCCATCCAGTTGCGGAGTTGTCAAAGGCGTTAGTCGTTTAATATGAGCCCGGGTTCGAGTGCGGATGAGGAATGGTTGGTGCGATTGTCCAGTAGCCATAAGTTAGGAATGTACGACTACTTATACTCCTACGAGTTGTTCATGTTAGTCGTTAAACTCCGAAAAAAAATCAAAGAAAAATAATTCTAGAGATTAAGAAAAGAGGGATAATTGCAGGGTATGTATCTACACGAAAAATCTGATGTTCGGTCTTGAGAAGTTGACTCTATGTGTTTTCCTTGAAGCTATCATTGGCGTGTGCTATCTTACCGGCGATTCTGGTATTCCTCGTTGTCTGCATAGTTTCGAGCATCTTGGGACATACGGACGTCTCAGTATTTCCATGATTTTAATAATATAATTAATATTACAAAAAGCTTTTAAAGACATCATAGAGGGAATGCATACATAAACGAATCGCTCAAGGAGTTGTAAACATGAAAGGCCTATCTGCACCTTGCATTCTGTCATTGGCGCAGGAGGCTTTGGGGAGATTAAGCCCTCCAAGGAGATTAAGAGCAACGTACGTCACAAATTAAACATTCAAAAATATTATTTTACATGTTCAAAAAATCACATAATGTCTTCTATCACATGGTGTTTTCTTCCCAAAGCCCTATAGCACGTCACAAGCGTATATAAACTATAGGCGTACACTGCATATATATATATGCGCAAACATTGTGTACGTATAATATATATAGCCCCCTCCAACAAGAAATACTGGGTGCGCCACTGCATTCTGTCAATCAGGAAAACTGCTGCACAGATTGAGCATAACTTTATCCGAAATGATTGGCTGCTACAATGCCTCTGATTGTTTTGGTTTTTAGAGTATTTGCATATATTAGACATATACATATAATCAGATAGTTTGAGGATGGTACGAAGTCAAAACATTAAATATACATTCCTTAGATTTAAAACTAAATTCAAACTGAAAAATCAATAAACCGGAGGAGTTCAGGAACGACACAAACGTATCCGACTCAGAACGAATTTTCGACAGTCATTCCCTGCGGAAATCGTTCAGCGGAAGAGACAAAGAACGACATAAACGAATCTGACTAAGAACCGATTCTCGACAGTCATTTCCTGCGGAAATCATTCATCGGAAGGATCGGGGAACGACACAAACGAATTAGAGTCAGAACCGATTCTCGACAGTCATTCCGGGCGGAAATCGTTCAGCGGAAGAGACAAAGAACGACATAAACGAATCTGACTAAGAACCGATTCTCGACAGTCATTTCCTGCGGAAATCATTCATCGGAAGGATCGGGGAACGACACAAACGAATTAGAGTCAGAACCGATTCTCGACAGTCATTCCGGGCGGAAATCGTTCAGCGGAAGAGACAAAGAACGACACAAACGAATCCGAACCAGAACCGATTCTCGACAGTAATTCCTTGCCGAAAGCGTTCATCCGAAGAGTCAAGGAATGACACAAGCAGATACGACTCAGAACCGATTATCTACAGTCATTCCCTGCGGAAATCGTTCAGCGGAAGAGACAAAGAACGACATAAACGAATCCTACTTAGAACCGATTCTCGACAGTCATTCCCTGCGGATATCGTTCAGCGAAAGAATCAAGAAACAACACAAACGAATCCGACTCGGAACCGGCACTGGCTCTCTCCCTTCCCTGGAACCAGTGACCCTAAATTAGGGACGGCCGACTGCTTATAGGCCATTGAGTTGCTCACGGCGGCCGTTAACCCTCCAACCAAAAAAACGGCTTTCTGTTAGTAGAGTGTTCGGAGTCAGAATGGGAAAAGTTGCCGATTTATCGGAGTTTGATAAAGGACAAATTGTGGCGGCACGGTGCCTCGGAACTACGATCTCGGAATCGGCGCTGCTTGTGAGTTGTTCACGTGCCGCTGTAGTGAGTACGTATCAAAGGTGGTGCACAGATGGCCAAACGACGAACTACCGTCCAGACTTGTGTCATCCGCAGCTCACTGATGCCAGAGGGAAGTGGAGACCCTCGCGCATTGTTCACATGGCCACAGTGCGACAAATCACCCGCTGCTACAGCAGTGGTGATCAGTGCACACAGTTCATCGCAGCCTTCGGCGAATGGGCCTGCGTAGCCGAAGACCCAGCTGGGTCCCCATGCTCACTTCACCTCATCGCCAACAACGCATGAAATGGGCCGAAGATAATCCAGATTGGACCGTGGATGATTGGAAGAAAGTGGCCTGGTCTGAAGAATCAAGATTCCAGGTGCATCACGTAGACAGCGGAGTGCGAATACGCAGATTACCAAGGGAAGCTATGGCTCCTGGATGCACTGTTGGGCGGAAACAGGCCAGCGGCGGCGGTGTTATGCTGTGGGCAATGTTTTCTTGGGATACTTTAGGCCCCATTATCTCAATAGCACAATTCCTGACAGCTGTCAGGTATCTGAACATTGTTCGGACCAAGTTCACCTATTCATGGCAACTGTGTTCCCAGATGGTGATGGCCATTACCAGCAGGTAAATGCGCCATCTTACACTGCCAGAATTGACAAGGAGTGGTTCGATGAACACGCTGGTGACGCTCTTGTAATGCCCTGGCCTCCAAATTCACCTGACATGAACCCAATCGAACATTTGTGGTTCGACTTGAAAAAGAGGATTCGCGCTAAATCACCACCACCCCTAAATGTACGGGAACTGGAGGACCTGCTTTTGACATTATGGTATTAGATACCCCTGGATACCCGTGCCTTCTTATCGAATCGATGCCTCGCCGAGTATCCGCTGTTTTGCGGACTAAAGGGGGTCTTACGGCTTATTAGGTAGATGGTCATGATATAATGGCTCGTCGGTGTACATACAGTATGTAAAATATTAAAGATATGTGAGATGAGAAGTTGATATGTGCATCCCCGCGCAGAGTAGAACAGACCCAAACCGAGAGCTGGCGATAAATAGGCGGATAGCAGGACTTCTCAACCGTATGTCGCAATCGACTAACATGGGTAAACGTGGTGATCTGAGAGAGTTTGATCGTGGACTCATTGCCGGTGTAAGACTGATGGGTCATTCTCTCGTGGTAGGAACTCTAGGGTTCCCGAGAGCAACCGTATCAAGGGTGTACCGCGAGTATACTATCGACAGACGACCCAGTGCCCAGACAGCAAGTGGTGGCCAACCACACGATATTGATAACCGAGGTTGACGTAAACTATATAGGCTGGTACTGATCGACCATCTGGCAACGGCGGCGCGATTCCTATCGAGGTAAACTGTCATCTGAGACTGGAACCATCCTGTGGACCCCAAGGTATCCGAATTTAAACCCTGTGGAAGCTCTCTGGGATGCCGTCGAGCGGAGGTTCAGATCCATGGATCTGAAGTTCCGCCGTCTCGGGCTGAGGTGTGGACAATGCGACAACAGGCATGGTTGACCTTACCTCCGGAAATCTTGGCATCTGGTAGAGAAGATGTCTCGACGTGTACATGCCGTTTTTCGCGCTAGAGGAGGAACAGCACACTATTACTAAGGTATCTCTGTTGTTTTGTCCATTGAATATATTATTGCCAATGACGTGCGCACTAGGTGGTCTGTGAGGATTTCAAAATTTGTCAGACGTACCACGTCACATGTTCTCGCAGCCCCTCGGATGCGGTGTGAGAAGTCTTCTGTGAACTGCTTTCGTATGCGCTCGCAAGGAGCGGGGGAAGGTCCCATTTTCCGGTTCGGAGATAGAGGTGATCGGGCATGTTTTCATTGTCCTCCACTCTTCGCTTGTCCACCAATATATCCCTTAGAGTTTCGGCCCGGGAGAATCCTTTCGCGCTCAAACAAAGCAAACTGCTATCCGCTTGGTCATATGACTGGAGGCCCTCTTTTAGAGAACTATACCATATGAAGGAACATTAAGTTGAAACAAATCCCCTTCATCAGCCATTACTGAAATTATATAAACTTTTCTCGATATCTAAATCTCGGAAATATAACTCAGTAATAGCTGCTTCACTTGACAGTAATGATAATAATTATATATTTATTTAGCATGGGCGTGATTTAATGAACCAAGGTACGCCCCTGCATGCCGCGGTCCAATAACATTTGCCCGCGTTCCACGTTGGGTACGCATAGCATAGGTTCGTCACCCCCTGGTATTGTAACTTATGGCGTGAAACGACGAAGACGTGCTACTGAGATGACGTATGAGTCAAATCGACAATGAAGCAGAGATAAGCCAGCCGGCACAGTTTAGTTGGGAGAAGAGCCGCTCCGGAGTAGGAAGGTGTGGAATCCCACCTCCTGCAAACGGTTATATGTTATAGTTATGAACTTGTAGAGTCTTGCATGGAGCTGTCGCAAGGATTTACTTAATACGAATTTAGAAAATGCTTGAGAACATTTTGAAGTTAGAATTCGGGAAATACTTTGTTTTTGAGTGTCTATTTACTACGAATAATCGAGCAAAAACAACAGCTTTTACTTTTGGTATCACAATCTGCTGATTCGGAGAGCGGATTTCTTTCGGTGACTGCGAATGCGAAGGAGTTCGCCTTCAATCTGCGATCAACACCCACAGTTAATCAGCGTTGTTGTCTTCGGATAAAAAATGAAAGCTCTTCCAGGCTCCGTATCCACCAATATATTCATGCCTCAAGAGGCGGAGGAAATAACATCCGCACAAACATCTAGCGCATCGTCATATAATGTAACCCTTTCCCGCAGCAAACGAAACCAGCTTTCTGGAGCTTCCTCAAAAAAAGATGAACCCATCTGCTGTTATACAAAAAGCTCGCTTACGCTTCAAGCAAGATGTGATCAGCGGAACTGACCTTGAATGGGAAAATACGATGTTCACTCTTCCTTTGGACGGGAAAGAAATCAATTTTCCGGAGACCATTATGGGTCGCATCTTATTTTGATGCATTCTAAATCAAAACAATTGGGATCTTTCGATGTGAAGCAAATCGAATTTTGTGAATGTCTTACAAAACGGGTTAACGGAAATTGGGTACAAGAAACGATATAATGGACAGCGGCATAGTTAATGTTTTTCCACGTTAACTGAAAAACATTAGCCACAATATTTACCTACGTACCAAAGTATGAACAAATAATTTTGTTCAGAAATCCCTCTAAAATTTTCGTTAACGTTTCACCATAAAATAAAAGTTGAAACCAGGTGTTGCATTCCAATTCGTGATGTCCAAGAACAGGATAATTGTGTTCAGAAATCCCTCTAAAATTTTCGGTAACGTTTCACCATAAAATAAAAGTTGAAACCAGGTGTTGCATTCCAATTCGTGATGTCCAAGAACAGGATAATTGTGTTCAGAAATCCCTCTAAAATTTTCGGTAACGTTTCACCATAAAATAAAAGTTGAAACCAGGTGTTGCATTCCAATTCGTGATGACCAAGAACAGGTTAATTGTGTTCAGAAATCCCTCTAAAATTTTCGGTAACGTTTCACCATAAAATAAAAGTTGAAACCAGGTGTTGCATTCCAATTCGTGATGTCCAAGAACAGGATAATTGTGTTCAGAAATCCCTCTAAAATTTTCGGTAACGTTTCACCATAAAATAAAAGTTGAAACCAGGTGTTGCATTCCAATTCGTGATGTCCAAGAACAGGATAATTGTGTTCAGAAATCCCTCTAAAATTTTCGGTAACGTTTCACCATAAAATAAAAGTTGAAACCAGGTGTTGCATTCCAATTCGTGATGTCCAAGAACAGGTTAATTGTGTTCAGAAATCCCTCTAAAATTTTCGGTAACGTTTCACCATAAAATAAAAGTTGAAACCAGGTGTTGCATTCCAATTCGTGATGTCCAAGAACAGGATAATTGTGTTCAGAAATCCCTCTAAAATTTTCGGTAACGTTTCACCATAAAATAAAAGTTGAAACCAGGTGTTGCATTCCAATTCGTGATGTCCAAGAACAGGATAATTGTGTTCAGAAATCCCTCTAAAATTTTCGGTAACGTTTCACCATAAAATAAAAGTTGAAACCAGGTGTTGCATTTCCAATTCGTGATGTCCAAGAACAGGATAATTGTGTTCAGAAATCCCTCTAAAAATTTTCGGTAACGTTTCACCATAAAATAAAAGTTGAAACCAGGTGTTGCATTCCAATTCGTGATGTCCAAGAACAGGATAATTGTGTTCAGAAATCCCTCTAAAATTTTCGGTAACGTTTCACCATAAAATAAAAGTTGAAACCAGGTGTTGCATTCCAATTCGTGATGTCCAAGAACAGGATAATTGTGTTCAGAAATCCCTCTAAAATTTTCGGTAACGTTTCACCATAAAATAAAAGTTGAAACCAGGTGTTGCATTCCAATTCGTGATGTCCAAGAACAGGATAATTGTGTTCAGAAATCCCTCTAAAATTTTCGGTAACGTTTCACCATAAAATAAAAGTTGAAACCAGGTGTTGCATTCCAATTTGTGATGTCCAAGAACAGGATAATTGTGTTCAGAAATCCCTCTAAAATTTTCGGTAACGTTTCACCATAAAATAAAAGTTGAAACCAGGTGTTGCATTCCAATTTGTGATGTCCAAGAACAGGATAATTGTGTTCAGAAATCCCTCTAAAATTTTCGGTAACGTTTCACCATAAAATAAAAGTTGAAACCAGGTGTTGCATTCCAATTCGTGATGTCCAAGAACAGGATAATTGTGTTCAGAAATCCCTCTAAAATTTTCGGTAACGTTTCACCATAAAATAAAAGTTGAAACCAGGTGTTGCATTCCAATTCGTGATGTCCAAGAACAGGATAATTGTGTTCAGAAATCCCTCTAAAATTTTCGGTAACGTTTCACCATAAAATAAAAGTTGAAACCAGGTGTTGCATTCCAATTTGTGATGTCCAAGAACAGGATAATTGTGTTCAGAAATCCCTCTAAAATTTTCGGTAACGTTTCACCATAAAATAAAAGTTGAAACCAGGTGTTGCATTCCAATTCGTGATGTCCAAGAACAGGATAATTGTGTTCAGAAATCCCTCTAAAATTTTCGGTAACGTTTCACCATAAAATAAAAGTTGAAACCAGGTGTTGCATTCCAATTTGTGATGTCCAAGAACAGGATAATTGTGTTCAGAAATCCCTCTAAAATTTTCGGTAACGTTTCACCATAAAATAAAAGTTGAAACCAGGTGTTGCATTCCAATTCGTGATGTCCAAGAACAGGATAATTGTGTTCAGAAATCCCTCTAAAATTTTCGGTAACGTTTCACCATAAAATAAAAGTTGAAACCAGGTGTTGCATTCCAATTTGTGATGTCCAAGAACAGGATAAATTGTGTTCAGAAATCCCTCTAAAATTTTCGGTAACGTTTCACCATAAAATAAAAGTTGAAACCAGGTGTTGCATTCCAATTCGTGATGTCCAAGAACAGGATAATTGTGTTCAGAAATCCCTCTAAAATTTTCGGTAACGTTTCACCATAAAATAAAAGTTGAAACCAGGTGTTGCATTCCAATTCGTGATGTCGAAGAACAGGATAATTGTTGATGATTTCGTCCCTCTAAACAAATTCGGTTTTATGAAATAGAAATTTGGAGAACGCGGCATCTCGACGTTTCTTTTTACATCATTGACCTGATCATATGCGTGAACACGGAATTTTTCTTGCCTAATCTTTACAGCCGTTACAACTGCACGCCGGTACGTCTTGTACCATTTGTCTGAACTCTACAATCATTAACACTGAACTTTTGATACTGCTTATTGCGCTGATTGCTTGATCTCTACAACTGTTAGCCCTCCGTTTCCGTACTTCTTGTTCAGCCAGTTGTCTGACAACTGTTAGCACTCCGTCTCAATACTTCTTGTTCCGCCAGTTGCCCGTTCTCAACAACCCTTAGCACTGCTCTTCGATATTTCTTGTCCCGCCACTTGCTTGACCTCTACAACACACTATTTCTGTTTGTGCCACTTTCCTCATTTTTATCACTGAGCTTCTGTACTCCTTGTTGTGGCACTTGCCTGACCTCTATCACCCTTAGCAATGCGCCTCGGTACTTCTTGTTACGCTGCTTGCATGATCTACTTTTCCAACGCATATCTCTCACTATGTAGAATATATTACATCTATTCCCTACTTTTTCATAATAGGCAGTCCTGCAGCTCAATTTACACTTCTATTTGCAAAAGTGTTTCCTACTCTAAAATCTAACTGAAAAAAACAAAAACAAACTTTTTCTTGTAGAATAATCTTCATTATGAAAAACTTTGCGCTCAATTTCTAATAATATACAATATCTCCGATAGCGGACGTGAAACTTCGTTACGTTTTCTTTCATATCTGTATTTGTAATTATTTGCTTTGAAATAATCCTTTTGTTTCGGTTATCTTCTGCCATGAGATCAGATCATCAGACCATATGTAGAGGATTTTAGGAAGGGAGTGTCTGACCCCAGGTCTTAAACAACCGTTAGAAATAGGAAGTTAGGAAATTTGGGCTAGATTTCCTGATAGGAAAGTGACACGGAAGTGAAGTAGAAAGAGGGAGGAAGACGCCCTTATTTATTACCGGGGGCCAGTACCTGGGGTCCAACGGCTTAACGTGCCCATCCGACGCACGGCGGATATTTAGTGGTTCGAGCGTTCGTACCTACCTGGGATCGAACCCGAGGTCTTCTCCGTGGCAGGCACGAACGTTGACCACTAGGTCACCCGCGGCCCTTACTGCCATGAGAAACGTTTTGCTTACATTTTCTCATAACACCTCTTTCACCCGTTGTTTGGCACTTGCAAATGATTTATCGAGTCTGAGTTCTGTTGAAAAAAATATCTTTGTAAATGTTTGCATTCACTATGAAGATTAAGACGAACACTGTATATTTTAATTAATGCCCAGCTTCTCTGCTGTGGGGCGTGATTGCATTATTGTTTTGGTTGATTTTCTACTTTTCTAAAATTCTCTTTTGTATCTTAAAATATTTGAAAAGTCGTGTTCACTACACCCGGGATTAAATGTCACATTTCTTGTTTATTTAAGAAAGCTGCTTCAGAATATTACTAATTTTAATCACTTTGTCTTATGACCTATGAACGGGGCACTTAATCTGGCGAGTATAGTGCACCTCACAAGATTAGTGTTTTTAGCACGTCTTTTGTAAAAAAAAAAAGATAGTGCTTATGCTATCGGCTTGTCCGTCCGTCCGTCTGTGCTCACAATATCTTTGCAACTATTAGTGTGATTTGAAAAAAATCCCCTTGCATTGGGAAGTTTGAAATATGCGAATGATGATCCTTCATTTTTTTTTTTTTACGGTGTGTCGCCGCTAGAGGACGTAAATGCATATGATATCTAATTCAAAATGCATTTTATTATTCCATGTATTAGCTTCTAAACATCCGCTAGAAAAAAAAATCTTACCTTTCGATTCCATTTGTGTCGAAGACTATTTTAAGTATAGTCACTTTTTCAACTTACGCATAGGTTTTCTGCCAGAGGGCGTAAAAGTAAATTGCGTTTACCCGATATCACTACTTCTAAAATTCCAATTTGAAAAATATTTTCTTCAGCGGGTACAGCTCCTGAAGGGAAATCTTTTGCATATAATTTCTAATTTTTGGTAAGGAATGGTTTGGCCACCAGGCGGCGTAAGTGTTTATTTCTGTTTCGGATGTATTTGCCACAAAAGCGGAGCTTCTAAAATCTCGATTGAAAAAATTCGTTAATGGACCGATGCCACTCACGTCGATAAACCTTCTCGGAATATTTTCTTCTTAAAATATTGCATGGTTCCTCCACCAGGGGCGTAGCTATATATATCTTATTTTTGTCAATATCTCTGTTTGTAATGCTCCGATTTGAAAAAAATCTTTTTCGTTGGATAGAGTTTCCCGTGCGACATGTTTTTCAAATAATTTAAAAATTTTCAAGTACATAGAATTTCCGCTAGGGCGAGTAAAAATAAATTGCGTTTCCCCCGGTATCTCTGCTTGGTAAACTTCTATTTGAAAAATTATTAATGTACCTCATACAGCTCCTGATGGGAAATGTTTTTCATACAATTTGTAATATTTAGTAAAAAATGGTTTGGCCACCAGGGTCATAAGTCTTTATTTCTTCTTCTGATGTATTTGCAGCAAAATCTGAACTCCTGGAATCTCAACTGAAAAAATGCTTTCCTGGACCGACACCGATCGCATCGAAAAACCTTTTGAGAATACTTTCGTCTTAAAGTAATACATATTTTCCCGCCAGGGGGCGTAGATGCATATCTTATGTTTGTCGATATCTCTGATTCTAAGAGTCCGATTTGAAAAATCCTTTCTTTGTTGGAGAGCGTTGCCGGTGCGAAATGTTTCTCATATGATTTCAAATTTTTCTGAGGACACAAGTCTGCAATCAGAGGACGTAAGTTCACGATTCCGTTTAGAGCAATATCTGCGGGATTAAAAACCCGATTGAAAAACCTCTTTCTTCCGTCAGATACTACTTTTTTCCATGCCGGTGCCATTGAATTTGAATAACTTTGATCAATTTAATTCGCGTCAGAACAGATTCAAAGAACATGCTCATTACAATAAAAAATTCGGTGCGGTCTTTCTTGTTTTTTCGTTTCTTATAGGCTACCTATGCGAACACACCAGAAGTTATTTATGAAGACACTACGCCTTTCAAGCAGTTATTTATTTCCAACTATTAGAAACTATTTCATAAAACTCTTCCACGTATTTATAATTTTTATTTCTTACAGACTGTCACCCTTAGGCTCGGGTGACGCAATTAATTTTTTTTTTTTTGTCATATTTTCCTTCTGAACTTCTCAGAATTTCCTCATACTTTTTTGGCAAAGATTAACAGCGAGTCGAAGGTATATAAGAAGAAATGCCGAGAGTAAAGAATGTGTAGTGCAGTGAGGCACGACGAAAGATAACTTTTTTGAATTTGGACCGCATATTATATTGATGGTGTGTACGCTGCCTAAGTTTAGTCTATGATAATGTGATTCATTCTACATGTTGTTGTAGTTATTCAAAGAGAAATTGTGTTGATGTTTTCATGAAGTTGTACTGCGATTGACGGCAAGGAAATAAATGAGTGATTGGATTGTTACTCGTGCTGCAAATACCCCGAGAGCGAGCCAAAGATGATTATGTGCTCGAACCGGGCTCAGACTGCATAATATTTACTACGGTTCGAGATCGGGAGGTCTCGGATTCTAAAAATATTCTCTTTTTTTCAACTGTAATTTTATGTTATTTAGCATTGGAGTCTTAAATTACACTTCCGAGTTGGTTAAAAGGATTCATCTATTAGCGGTATGCAAAAGTTTCCGCCTCTCCCGCTAGCGGGCGCTGTAGGGGTCTAACCGGCAGACGACCCGTGCTATCAGTTCGTACATAAAGCCAAGCATGGCGATCGATAAATTTAATTTGCTGCACTGTTTATTATTCATGTTTAATTTTGGGAAAAGTATTATGAAGCATACGGATTCATATGTCAGGCGTATGGAGTAACGGTTATGGGTGAGCAGACGTGTCGAGAATGGTTTGCCAGGTTTAAGAAAGGTGATCTGAGCTTGGAAAGCAAGCCACGTGCATATAGACCGCAGGAACTCGCAGACGAGGAGCTGGAATCGCTGTTGCAAGAGAATGCCACACAATCGACCACGCAACTGGTGTTATGTTTGAAAGTGGCTCAATCGGCGGTGGTACTGCGTCTACAGGTCTTGGGGAAGACCCAGAAGATTAGTAAGTGGGTTCTTCATATTTTAACGGAGGGTTCTTCATACATGTGGGTTCTCCATACTTTAACATACTTTAATATTGGACAATGATTGGGCATTTGCATGTCGTTGCTGAAGAGTTATTTTTTTGTTTTTGTTTTTGTTTCATTTTGGTTGAAGATTTGACGACCACCGTGAGCAACTCAATGTGCTATAAGCAGTCGTCCGTCCCTAATTTTGGGTCACTGGATCCAGGGAAGAAAGAGAGCGAGTGCCGTAAGACAAACACAACATCCATACCTCACCGGGATTCGAACACAGACCCTTCTCGGACGAGTGGTCAGGAGCCAACACTTAGACCACTGCGCCACTGGTGCAGCAAAGAGGTTTCAAGGGAAGAATTTCTTGTGGAAGGTTGTCACCGGGGATGAAAAATGGGTCTATTGCGACAACCCCGTACGTGGGACAATCCTGGGTCGACCCAGGCCAGCCATCAACATCCACTGCAAAACAGGATATCCACGGGGGAAAGGTGCTGTTGTGTGTGTGGTGGGATGTGCATAGAGCGCCGTACTTGGAATTGTTGAAACTGGGCGAAATAATCACTGCACAACGATATGGCGATCAGTTGATGAAACTGAACGCCGCAATCGAGCAAAAACGTCCACGGACAGGTAAAGGACGCCGCCCATACATCCTGTTAGACATTAATGCCAGAACACATGTCGGTGTCCCCACGAAATCAACCCTTGAACAGTTACACTGGAAGGGTTTACCGCACCCAGCTTACTCCCAGGACATTGCGCCCTCAGAATTTCATCTGTTTCGCTCTATGAACATTCCCTACCCTAACAGCGGTTCACCACAGTTCCAGAGGTGGAAAATTTCGTCACTGCCTTCTTCAGCTCAAAACCCGAGTCCTTCTATCACAGGAGCATTCATTTGTTGCCTGAAAAATGGCAAAAGGTCATTGATGCTAACGGCCAATATTTCGTTGAACAAATGTGTACTGGTCTCCTGATTGTTCCTGTCTCCTTTCTCCTTAAAACCTTAACCAGCTGGAACGAATAAACTCGGGGTTAGCAAAATGGGCTGAAATCAGCTCTAACCAATATATTCGCTTCCTAAGAAACTGGTCGCACTCTGGTGGAACGAGTGAGCTTCCTCGTTAGAAGGCGAGGAATCTCACTCTTGCTTTATTTTTCAAAGTGGTCGTTCAGGGGGATGATTAACACTAATCCTTACTGATTGATTAGCTTCAAAATGGGTTACAAAAATGGCGACGAATCTAAGAAAGGAGAGAGAAGATGTTTGAGTCACTTGTTTCTACCCAGTGGCATGATGTCCATGTTAGAGGAATTAGTCCTTCCCCACCATGTCTTGGGTAATGGAGCAGAGAATGAACTAGAAAGGAGGGCTTACACACTTATGGCAGGTTTATTATCAGTACTGATGAGATAAGAAGAAGATATAAATTGCTTAGTTGTAGATTTTGGCAAAACAAAACATTTGATGTGGCGTTCAGAAAGAAAAATCCGTCCGCTACATGAATAGGGTGCGCAGAAAATTTTGACCACCATTTGGTTAAGATACATCGGCCGCTTAAAGAAAACTTTTGCATACCACTAATATAAATGGGTCTGAGAGGGCAGTGGGTACTAAGGAAGGAGATTTATTATTGGTTTGGACAGAAAATCCGTTTTTTTGGTTTGGATAGAAAATCCGTTTTTTTGGTTTGGATAGAAAATCCGTTTTTTTGGTTTGGATAGAAAATCCGTTTTTTTTTTTTTGGTTTGGATAGAAAATTAATTCGTCTTTTGGTTTGGATAGAAAATTAATTCGTCTTTTGGTTTGGATAGAAAATTAATTCGTCTTTTAGTTTGGATAGAAAATCTGTTTTTGGTTTGGATAGAAAATAAATCCGTTTTTTGGTTTGGATAGAAAATCCGTTTTTTTTTTGTTTGGATAGAAAATTAATCCGTTTTTTGAATAGAATCCGTTTTTTGGTTTGGATAGAAAATCTGTTTTTTGGTTTGGATAGAAAATCTGTTTTTTTTGTCTGGATAGAAAATTAATCCGTTTTTTGAATAGAATCCGTTTTGTGGTTTGGATAGAAAATTCGTTTTTTTGGTTTGGATAGAAAATTCGTTTTTTTGGTTTGGATAGAAAATGAATCCGTTTTTTGGTTTGGACAGAAAATCCGTTTTTTTGTTTGAATAGAAATTCCGTTTTTTTTTGTTTGGATAGAAAATGAATCCGTTTTTTGAATAGAATCCGTTTTTTGGTTTGGATAGAAAATGCCATAGGCCATTCCATAATAATTTTCCAATCAGAGTCGCCTGCATGAAGGCGACTCTGAGTGGAGAATTATTATGAAATCCGCTGAAACACGCAACTGTAATCACTAAATGATCTGCAGTGTTTTCATAATAAATCTTTATATTTTTCATTGTTCTCACAAGAACATGAGTTAAAAGCTTAAGATTCCTAGATTTCCTCTTGGATTTTCTCATGATTTACCATTGTATACTTTTCTTAGTGCATCCTTTTTTTTTTATGCAATGTGAAGCCACAGGGGACTTCGACCATTAACGGTTCCAAGTGTAAATTGGGAGGTGTGTGTGGATGGTAGTGAAAAAGCTGAAACTGTCTCGCCGACCCCGCTGTACACAGCGACACGAAACCTTTATCCTTGGTGAGTCACTGCATTGAAATTTGTTCGTCTTCCAGCCTCTGTTTTTGACAAAGTGGAATTCATATGAGATAAAAGAAAAACTATTTTGTAAACCTCTCTCTACTATAACGTAACTCGTTTTCGTGTGCAATATTGGTGTTACGCTATGTCTAAAACCATGACTAAGGAAATGTTGAACTAAATGAGAATACGATGCAATAGTTGCACGGGATTAAAGTTTTACGGCCAGACGAAACATATACACAAGTCAAACTTACGATAATCTTTTTTTGGTCCAACAATATTTGATGAAATCCAAAATATAGCACTGCGAGTTTTACACTTCACACATAATGCCTTAATTATCTGTAGTATAATCTAGCTTAATAACGATCGAACATCATCACACACACACTAAGCAACTGCTGTACCGTCCTTTTTATCTAACGTTCTTATCACATTCATACGTCACTCTCTCTGACCTCAAGCGTGTTGCCAACCTCATTCATGTGAGAGAGAAGATATCACGTTAAGTTTGGAAAGTGCAAAAGAGAACAAACTCAAATTTACATAGGAAAAGGAACTAAAAATGAAAGTTAAATTAGAATATACTTCACACTACGTATCTATTAGTTGCCGAGACATAACTCCTGGGCTCCATGGTCATGGTAGGCCCTAAGTCTATATAGGTAGGCCCTAAGCCCCTATAGATCCCCTTCATCCGGCCCTGTGCCATTCATTGGTGGATTCCAAGGGTGAAGGAAACGCTTCTTCAAGGGCCATAGATAATAAATAGCAGTATTAGAATAAGAAATAAATCTTGTACAGCCTGGCGGACCACTCGAATTTCCAAATCACTGGTCCGCCAAAATGCCACTAATCGGTGATAAAAATAAATTGCACATTTACAGTATATGTAGAAAATAAGGTATCATTTTCCTTGTAATAGTACATCGCAAATTTAGAACAGAATGTGTGGGTGTACACATGAAAATAGTACTAATAAATAAAACACAAAATATGCTACGCAGTAGTAGAAATCTAAAAGAAAACGCTGACCAGTCTGTATCCAAAGTTAGTAGTTCACTCATTTTTACTGGTGAAGAAATGGCACCGATACTAATACATTTTGTGTGCACGTGGTGTTAGTTTCCAGGACGGTAGCTTGATTATAAGGGTACTGATATGAAGCACTGTGCACTATCATTGCACTTCGTACAGTGCACTGATTGTGAAGCACTTTGCAACATACCAAATGCCACCCCTTCATGGAATACCTTGCTTCAGTGTGAAAGGGAGGAGGTTCTCTCATGTGGATAGAAATGCAATTTAGCAAAGTCAGAACATAAATGGTTCTTCAACCTCCAGTTGGGAAATAATATAAAAGACCCATCTATACTCTGCGGTTACCACTTGGGGAAAAAAGTGGCCTATCTTAAACCAAATATTTCTGTGGCTGACTTCGGTTTTTACATTTTCAGAAAGCTGAAATATGGTTCTCAATTTCAATGCTCAATTGGTGAATATATTTCAGATACGTAGAGATAATGCAAGTAGACGATGTCATCGCTCTGTCCGCGTTATTTTATAAACAACGCATAGCAACTGAAAAAATGTTGTTCCGACACCGCTCGGATCGAATCCCAGATCTCTTGATAACTAGCCGAGTGCGTTCACTTTACGCTACGGTGCCAACAATTCACCGCGCTATTTGTGGTTTACTGGTCAGTATCTGATTACACAAATCCTTATTTCTATTTAATTACAGCTGATAATTCTTATGGATTTATCAGCTTTAATTAAATAGCTTGCTCTGTTGAATGCCACCAGATGGCGACACATCAGTTGTTGAGCCCATTGATAAGGATTTGTGTAGTTAGATGCTGACTGATAAACCACGCATAGCGCTGTGAATTGTTGGCACCTTACCGTAAAGCGAACACTCTGGACCAGTTATCGGGAGATCTGGGGTTCGATTCCAGCGGTATCGGAAGAAATATTTTTCAGTTGCTATACTTTTTTTATAAAATAACATGGGCAGAGCGATGATATCGTCTATTTTCGATATTCAATTTTTGAGTAGAATATTTGAATTTCAAAAATCTGCAACCTGGATTCTTTGAAATCTGTGGTTCAGTTCTTTATAAACTTACAAATTCCAAAACAAACTGGAAATCAAAAAACTTACTGGCTGCCCGGGCCAGTAACATAAAATTTCCAGTGGTCCGATGGAATTTTTACTAGCCAATGGCCAACGGACTACTGTGTAATTCGAACGCTGATAAATAGCACACTTCTGTTCGTGAAGATTGCAACATCAAGAAAGAATCGCGCTATTCAAATGAAATTTATATCACACATTCCTCATGTTACAGTAGGTGTCTGATTACATTTGTAGAGCTATACAAGATTTTTCCGCTTCAAAACTCAGTATCGTATGCAGCCGACTCGAGCAACAATAACAGTCTGTACGCGGCGTGGCATTGAATGAAAGAGGTTTTTGAATCATTCTTTGGAATATTCTGCCAGGCTGCTTCTATGCGAGACCAGAGTTCATTCGTGGTGACTGGAGAAAGCACTTGACGCTCCAGTCCCTTAGCTGACATGTTCCAGACATGTTCGATCGGAAACATATCCGGCGAATGTGTAGGTCAGGGAAGAAGCGGTATTTTCCGTGCATGGAAGAGGCCCTTTATATTCCTGGTCACATGGGACAGAGCATTGTCCTGCACGAATATGTCTCCAGAATAACTCTGGAGGAAGGGTATCACCTCAAATATCCCTGATGTATAGCTGGCTATTGAGGGTTCCCTCAATTCGTGTCAGGCGAGATTTCGTGTTGAACCCAATGACGCTAAGCGTTGGGCCGGTATGATGCAGCAAAATGCTCGCTGCGGGGGGCCTTTCACCACGGTGTCCTCGAAAACATATGCAACCACCGTGGTGCATCGCGTTGAATCGTAACTCGTCAGAAAACACGACCTGTTGCCAATCAAATCGCCAATGTTTGCGTTCGAGACCCCATTGTAGCCTGAGGCGGTTGTGGTTGAGGGTCAAAGGAATGCGCAGAAATGAGCTGCTAGTGGCCAGTCCTCTTTTTAGCAAGCGACGTCGAACTGTGCTGGAGTACAAAGCCTGACTGTAACAGTGGTCCACTGCTGGGCTAACACTGTAGACGTTGCTATGCGATCGGTCGTTCATGCGGTAGAAGTGTCTATCATCACGTGTATTTGGTAGATTTTGCGATCCATTTTCCAGATTTCTGTGCGTCTGAGCCTCATCTGGCCAGTGACGTCACGTTTACGTGACTGTACTGGCGTTCCGTATAGTACGAGCGGAAACCGCAGCAGGAAAATCCAGCTTCTGTCATCCCAACAACACTCCCTTGCTCAAAGTCCGTTCGGTGATCATAATGCGACCCTCTTCGGCGACAGGGTACAGTGAAACACAAGAAGTACCCTTTCGATTCAGTGTCGGCTCTTCACTGATTGCAGCAGCTCGTCTGAGCCATCTCTTTATACCCAAGACCGGACAGTTCGGAGGGCGCTGTTCCGAAAGCGCATACGCATTTTCACTGACATTTTAATCATTTGCATGTCCCAACCTGTTGTACATTTCCTGTAAGTTTCAAGCTAATACCAGCCGTCCTTCATGGTGTTGCAATTTTCAGAAACAGTGTATTAAGTACACGTTATGGTATACAATATGGTGGTATTGGAAAAAAATTATTTAACAGCGTATCCTTAGGCCCAGCATGATATGAAAAAAAAGAATTAAGTACATCATGATATGAAAAAAAAATTAGGTCCGGCATGATATGAAATAAAAAAGAATTAGGTTCAGCATGATATGAAAAAAAGAATTAGGTCCAGCATGATATGAAAAAAAAAAAGAATTATGTCCAGCATGGTATGAAAAAAAGGAATTAGGTACAGCATGATATGAAATAAAAAAGAATTAGGTCCAGCATGATATGAAAAAAAAAAGAATTAGATCCAGCATGATATGAAAAACAGAATTAGGTCCAGCATAATACGAAAAAAAAAGAATTAGGTCCAGCATGATATGAAAAAAAGAATTAGGTCCAGCATGGTATGAAAAAAAGGAATTAGGTACAGCATGATATGAAGTAAAAAAGAATTAGGTCCAGCATGATATGAAAAAGAGAATTAGGTCCAGCATGATATGAAAAAGAAAGAATTAGGTCCAGCATGGTATGAAAAAAGGAATTAGGTACAGCATGATATGAAATAAAAAAGAATTATGCCCAGCATGATATGAAAAAAAAAGAATTAGGTCCAGCATGGTATGAAAAAAAGGAATTAGGTACAGCATGATATGAAATAAAAAAGAATTAGGTCCAGCATGGTATGAAAAAAAAAAGAATTAGGTCCATCATGATATGAAAAAAGAATTAGGTCCAGCATGATACGAAAAAAAAAAGAATTAGGTCCAGCATGGTATGAAAAAAAGGAATTGGGTACAGCATGATATGAAATAAAAAAGAATTAGGTCCAGCATGATATGAAAAAAAGAATTAGGTCCAGCATGATATGAAAAAAAAAGAATTAGGTCCAGCATGGTATGAAAAAAAGGAATTAGGTACAGCATGATATGAAATAAAAAGAATTATGCCCAGCATGATATGAAAAAAAGAATTAGGTCCAGCATGGTATGAAAAAAGGAATTAGGTACAGCATGATATGAAATAAAAAAGAATTAGGTCCAGCATGATATGAAAAAAAGAATTAGGTCCAGCATGATATGAAATAAAAAGAATTAGGTCCAGCATGATATGAAAAAAAGAATTAGGTCCAGCATGATATGAAATAAAAAGAATTATGCCCAGCATGACATGAAAAAAAGAATTCCAGCATATGAAATAAAAAAGTTAGGTCCAGCATGATATGAAAAAAAGAATTAGGTCCAGCATGATATGAAATAAAAAAGAATTAGGTCCAGCATGATATGAAAAAAAGAATTAGGTCCAGCATGATATGAAAAAAAAAGAATTAGGTCCAGCATGGTATGAAAAAAAGGAATTAGGTACAGCATGATATGAAATAAAAAAGAATTATGCCCAGCATGATATGAAAAAAAAAGAATTAGGTCCAGCATGGTATGAAAAAAAGGAATTAGGTACAGCATGATATGAAATAAAAAAGAATTAGGTCCAGCATGATATGAAATAAAAAAGAATTATGCCCAGCATGACATGAAAAAAAGAATTTCAGCATATGAAATAAAAAAGTTAGGTCCAGCATGATATGAAAAAAAAAAGAATTAGGTTCAGCATGATATGAAAAAAAAAGAATTAGGTCCAGCATGATATGAAAAAAAGAATTAGGTCCAGCATGGTATGAAAAAAAGGAATTAGGTACAGCATGATATGAAATAAAAAAGAATTATGCCCAGCATGACATGAAAAAAAGAATTAGGTCCAGCATGATATGAAATAAAAAAGTTAGGTCCAGCATGATATGAAAAAAAAAAGAATTAGGTCCAGCATGATATGAAAAAAAAAGAATGAGGTCCAGCGTGATATGAAAAAAAGAATTAAGTCCAGCATGATATGGAAAAAAATTATAAAACTTATATCTGTGGAAACTTTACCAGTTGTGCTGGCAGCCAGGAATGGTTCCACAGGATTGAGGGGACGCTATTATTGTTCCTATTTTTTGTATAAGGAAAAAGGTGTTAAGACTGAATGCAAGAACTACGTCAAACACAAAATTAAGTACTGCGTTATCGTCCTCTTTGCAGAAAGCAAGGAACAAAAGCTGTTCGGCTTTTAAACAGCCATTGAGCGTGTGCACAAAACCTGCAGCAGGCACGCTTTCTAAAGATGTAGTTTACTAAGTTCTACAACCATTCACGGGCTCGATTTTAATATTAACAGTTGTTTTATTTTCACTTTGCATTCTCCGACCCCAGGTGTTGGAGAAGATGCTTCCACATCCCCCTGAGTTGAGCCCTGATCTCCGATTCTTATGGCCTTGAACATCAGGAGACGGCCTTCTGGTGGGCTGATCTGTCGCTTGAGAATAAACGTGGGAATTTATTTTAAGCTTTATTAAGACTTCGCATAAAACGTAAAAAAGAAATTGCATAAACAAATCGCTCTTTCCGCTGCCTTGCGACTCAGAATAGATGAATACAAAGAAAGTACAAATGAAAGCTTTACCACACGTTTTATCATCTGCCAACATAACTTTATCAATAAAATAATATAAGGATTGCCTTTTAGTTACCGTTTCTGTGCGGCTCCACCTGCTCAAAATTTAAACCTTCTAAGGATTCTTTTAGCTCGAGTACAGACTAGATTTTTCCCTTATTGCTTCTGTTTTGTATGTGTTTTTATATTTTACTGAAACATATTCAGCACGATATTTATTCCATTTCTTTCTTTCTTTTTGTATATTACAGGTAAGAAGATACTGAGGCTAGAGTAAGGTACCTGGACAAGAAATTAATCTCTGCAACGAAATCCTGTGAAATAAAAAAATTCTAGGACTATTAAAACATCTGAATACGATAAAGTAAGATCTTCCTCATCAGATGGTATGGTGTTACCGATTGAAGAGAAACAACGTCAATCAGACGTGATAAAAGATCGCCTAAGATCGGCTTCCACAGAAGTAAGAAAAGTTTCCTTTTCACGGGAGAACGCCAAGAACGTCAAAGAAGGAGATTTTATAGATAAAGATGGGATTAATTCTGGAGCAATCAATTTAAATCCCAGTGGATCATCACACTCTGTGTGTGACAAAGCCCACGGGAAAGAAAGTATGAGGAAGAGCGCACCTGCTCCTAATGAAAATCACGAAGCAAGACAGGAGAAGCCAGATCAAAAAATTATAAAAGTAAATCGAGGGTTGCAAACACGTAACTCAAGGTCAATAAGTAAGAAGGGATCTATAATAGATTCCAATAAGGTATCATGTGACTGTGTTTATTGCTATCGTCCGTCTGACAAACACAAGAATCTAAATGTTAATCCCAAGGATGCTTCTTCAAATAACAACGGTGCAAAGGGCTGCAGATCATCGTCAGGATCAGCACCTAAAAGTGCTTTTCCATCAAAAGGTGTTCGAGACGAAATATCTCCTCCGCGCAATTCGAATGTGAAAAGGCCGCTGCCGGATAAGAAATCAATCCCGTCCCTCAATAATCCCAAAGAAGCCAAAAACAGCAAAAAACCTCAGTTAGGTAATAGTGCTACAAAACGACACGTTATTCCATCTTTAACTGAAAGAGATGAAAATAAGGGTTCCACAAGTAAGGACAGCATCCTTCCTTCAGCTGTGAAAGAGAGGCGTTCTCGAAAAGATAACAAATACAGTTCTTTAATAAAAATATCATCTGAACATCTTCCTCCACGTCCAAAAAGAAGTTGTCGTGAACAACGATCTTCCCCGAGTTTATGTAGTAAGCCAGAACGGGAGAAATTGCTCTTTGTTGACGAAGAGAAGCAAACTTTTTCTGGAAATACGGAGAGATGTCAAATGGATGAGAACAATAGGTCGCTTCAAAGTGCTCTTTCATTTCTCTTTTACCTCGGTCTCCGTCCAAAACATTGCCCTCCTTTCACAACTCATGGGAATGCAGAATGTTCAAATAAAAATAGCACAAACCCTCTTGAGGCGCAAACATTGTCTTGCAATACGTTAAATGACTTGAGTGGTCTAATACCTTTTTCTCATTCGAGGTATAAATCAGTTGTGGAAGACATGTACCTTTTAGATGATGTATCAGAGCTGGTAGAGGAACATCACAAGAATGCTAAAAGAGATGAATTAGAAAGTGCCAATAAATCATCAGATGCTTATCATTCACTTACTGTAAATAGCAGAGAAGAAAATGTGAATTTTATTAATCCAAATGACGATAATGGTTGTTCGTCGTGCATCTTGGGTGAATGTTCTAGAGAAGAAGACAGCAAGGGCCCTGATATATTGTTTCAAACATCACCTAATCACTTGTCTTCTCCAAAAGACTCTACTTGGGGTATGCGTTTGCAAGATCAAAGCAATAAATTCATAGTAGAACAAAACCTCGAATTAAATGGCAATCATCTCGATGTCAGAAGTGCGGCAGACAGTGAGATTGAAAACAAAAGGACATTGTGTGAGATTCCTCATCTTTCTCCAACTGGCATGAAAGAAGATGTTGAACTTGCTTCACAGGATAATTTTTCCTCTGCAACATACACGAGGAAAGAATATTCTAGGGAAGAAAATGGCAAAAGTCCCTTTTCACTGCCTCTAACATCAACTGACAACTCAACAGCAAAACAACTTCATGAAGTATCTCTCTCGGGTGCAGATAATGAATCAGAAATCGAAAAAACGTGCCTTTTGGACGGAAAGTCAAAGCAATCAGATGATCCCAGAGATGCAAAAACTGATCAATCGAACAAAAACACCTCGCGATGTGAGCAATTTCTTTCACCTTCAACAACCGAAATTATGGATGTCGTGCCAAATGGTGACCTTGCACCTCCAGTAGACACAGATGATGAAATTGCTAAAAACAGAAACGTTCGTGGTTCTCGAGAAAGGAATGGCAAGAATTCCAGTACATTGAGACAAGCATCAAGTCCCGTGCTACAAAAGGATTTTTACACGAAAATGATCTGTCCATATTCAGACGGTCAACCAATAATCGAAAAACCCCACCAATGTGATGATAAATCATGGTTACTACAAGGAAGAATCCAAAATTCCACTGAAAAATCGGGCACTAATGACCCAAAGAGTGGTTTTTCTGTTTCTCCTTTTTTAGCTAATGTGAAAGAAGGAAATGCGACAACGGAGTCACAGGATCACGTTTCTCCGTCCTGCAGGACAAGAAAGGAAAAGCCTGCGGAAGAATGTCGAAACTATTCCAGTTCAATGTCCCAAATATCTGTTGAAAATAATGTTGGGGAATATTTTTGTGAGGGAATTTCCAGCTCATCTTTTAGCGAAAAATCAAATGAGCAAGGAAATTGCATTTCGTCTGGGGAATCAGAAACGTCACACGTGCTTTACCAAATGAAAGTCATTGATATGCGCTGTTGTAACGCTGTTCCTCCTCCTTTGACTAAAGCGCAGGGGAATCATCCTGACGAGTTGAAGAGTGGCATCGCTTTCTCAGTCCAATCGGAGGAAGATATTAATGAAAAACAGATTAAAAGACCTTGTTCTCTGTCACGAATATCTCGGATCAGCAGCATTACTTCCGAAGGTGTTTCAGATTCAAGTGATAAATCAGACGACATAGAACCATGCCTTTTGTTTGAACAGACAGAAATTTCACATGATCAACATTCGAAAGTTCTCGAATGCAAAAGCAACAAGACTGGGAATGATAATACGCTGTACGGCACCGTGCTTTCTTCTTCCACAGGAAAGGGAAACGTCGAACCTAAAAGTAACATAGCGAGAAATAAAAATAATTCGAGTTCCTCGTTACAAATGTTACGTAAAAATATACATCCTTTAGAATTCATTCCTGAGAGTGCGGCGTTTTCTTCTCCAGATGTCTCGGATGAGAGATCAAATACTTTGAAGAATATGGATGTCCAGAAAGAGTGTAAGCAAACTTCCCCGGTAGAAACACGTTCTGTGGAAGAACGTTGTAAGGAAGCCACTTCGTTATTTCAAGCATCATCTGAACTGCGTGCAGCAAAGCATTTTCAACAGGGAAAACCTTTAACATCTGTAAACAAAGGAAAAAAGTGCGACAACTTTCTTCTTCTAGGCGAGGAATCGGAACTCTTTAAGGACAATAAAGAGGTTATGAAGAGCAACAAAAGAGCTAAATTATGTGAAAACAGTGCAATATATGACATTCCGCCTTCTTTCACTGCAACTGTGCCCCACAATGTGAATTTTCTACCAAACAATGACAGTACCTCCACGGCTCAGGTGAAAAAATGTTGTGAGAAAGAAAATAAAAGGAGCAGGAATTTATTTTCTCGGACAGCAAGCGACCAAGTTCTTCTAAGACAGGAGTTCCGTGAAGACAAAGCAGAAGCTAAAAGAGAACACATTTTAGATGAGAAAACAGAAGTGTCGCCAGAGTGTCATCAGAATGCTAAACATTGTCACTTAGATGTCAATGCATCTTGTGTTGCTTCTTACTTAACGTATGTAGATTTTAGTCAAAAGAACTCTCTCTCCACGACTCAAGAACTAAGGTGTGAGGATGAAAGTAGAAGCTGTTCTTCGTTAGTTTTGCAAACACTTACTGAAACACCCCCTGCACCCATTTCTGCTCATGAAGAAGTACCTTCCCAGTGTTTAGATGACATATCATTTGATGAAAGAAATCACTACCCACATGAAAAAACTAAGACCTCACATGAATACCACGAGAACGGTGAGCATAGGGGAAGATGTGAAGCAGGTCAGAATAACACATCGTGTGGCTCCCCTGTTCTTTTCCCTTGCACAATTGAAAACATATGTTCAACGTCTCACGTTATTTTTCCGATTCACGTCAAGGAAGAAATATGTGAGCAAGATAGTTCCAGTTTTATGCCGTTAGCATCAGCTAACATGGATTTTCACGTTGCATTATCCCCTTCACATCCATGTAAAGAATTAGAAACCCGTCCAGGGGTAAAATCGGAAGAATCTCACGAATTTCATCAGACTATCATAGGACTCGATTTAGATGACAATTGCAAGCATTGTAAAATGTCTCTTCCTTGTGATGAAGAGAAAATTTATGGTGTACGACTAAAAAGTCACGAGGAATTTTCAATACAGGCGAAGGAAGAACCTTGTGAGAAAGATAATAGATGTCCTAATGTATTATTACAAACACAGACTGAAAACGTTTTGACTCAGAAAGGTTTTCATGAAGATCTGTCTGCTCACAATCCAAATGACAAAGTAGTTGATGAATGGAATCAGCTTTCAGATGGAAAATTAGGATCTTTCCACGAGAGTGCCCAAAATACCGGTCCTGCGGAAACCTGTACAACAGATACGGGTCATGCACCGAACGGCATTTCTTCTTCTTTTGCCTTAACTGTCAGGCACGAAAATGTAGATCTAAAAATAAAAAGTGAAGTTGTGAGAATAGACGGCCTTGAGGAAGATGACAGAATGAATCTTGACTTGTTGTCGAGAACACCAGTTGGCAAGTTTCCTTCTTCAAACAATGAGCATCAAAAAAGACCTTTCCCACATTTAGGTGTCATACCAGAGGTTGAAACGCAACACGTGTCAGATAAAAAGTCAAATCCACAGCATGAACATCGTCAGAATTCAAAACACAGAGAAGCAAGCGTATTAGTAACTGATCCGCACGTGAATTCTGATCTTCAACAAAAAGATGATGATGCGTTTTCAATTCATGTGAAAGAAGACTGCAAAGAAGACAACGAAAGAAGCTCTGTGTCAGTATCACAAACATCAACTGACGAACTGCTTGCAGTAAAAGACGTTCATGAGAGAACATCACCCCTTTCTCCAAATGGTAATCCTGATTTTGTAAGATATCACTATTCAGGTGAAAAATCGAAACCTACGCATGAGCTACACAAGAACACCAAACAGAGAGTCGAAGATGACGGACTATGTCATATTCCTTCTCGTTGTCAGCTTGAAACTAGTGTACACGAAAATTTGAGTCTCCAACATAAGGTTGGCATTGGAATTTCGGTTCATGTAAAGGAAGAATGTTGTGCAGAAGAGAAAGACACAAGTATTGATCCTTTTTCGCAAAACGTCGCTAGGAATGTTTTGATGCAGAGGAATCTTCACTTGGCGGTATATTCCCATGCAGAAGACAAAGAGGGAGTTCAAAAGAAATACCTATCGGATCAAAAACCGAAACCATTAGAGGTATTCCATCGGAATGGCAGTTCCAGTGAACAATGCAAGTCACACGAAATCAATGTACCACGTGTATCTTCTGAAACTACCGAAAACGTGGATCATCAAATAGAAGATGACTTCCTCTCTTCTGCATGCAAGCAGGAAGGATATTGTGAGGGACATAGAATTCAAAATTCTGTTGGATTGTTGGAAACCCCATGCGCGGAATTTACTCCATCAAGTAATCTGTCTGATGGATTGCCTATCCACGACCATCAAATTAAAGGTGACTTTACCTATTCTGTATCTGTGCAAGAAGAAAGTTGCGAGGAAGAAGATGTAAAGTTGTTGTCGGATGCAGCGGTTGATGAATTTCTTCCATCAAGAGACTTGCTCGATGAGTTGGCTTTTGGCGACTGTGAAATAAAAGACGTCTTCATCCCCGCTCTGCGCGAGAAGAAAGAAGATACGACATTTTTGTCAAAAATGCCAGCTACAGAATATGGTCCATTGAATAGTGTGCACAACTGCATTCCTTTTCAAGGCCATCCAATTAAGGACAACTTCGCCTTTCCTCAATGCGTTCACAAAGAAGGTTGTGAGGAAAAAGAAATAAAGTTTTTGTCAGAAACTCGAAAGGACGAATTTCTGCCATTGGATAATTTGCATGAGGACTTACATTTACAATGCCATCAAATTGAGAATGACTTCGCTGGGTCTAAATCTGTTAACAAAGAATGCCGCGAGGAAGAAGATATACAATTCTTGACGGAAACGCCAACTGGAGAGTTCCTGCCATTAGATGATATGCTTGATGAATTATCTTTTCAGTGCCCAAAATACAAGCCAGAAGACGAGAGGAGGTGCTTTGCAAATGAGAAATGCAAATTAGATGAAAACAATAGAATGGCTCTTTCTGAAACTAATACTCAAGAAAATGTGTCAGCACAGGCAAAGGATGACATAATTGTATCGCCTCTCTTCGAAATTGAATCGCGCGAAGAGGGTATTCCATTGCGGCGGAATTCTGCAGACAAATTCGTTACGCCAAATGCTTTACACGAGGAAATATCCTCTGCAGACTCTAATGCCAAACCGAAAGATGAAAGAAAATGCCTTTCAAAGAAAGTAATTGAGATATATCACGAAAATTTCGCACACCGTGAAAATTCTAAGTTAAATTGTACATCACATGACGTTGCTCATAATTCGTCTTGCTCTCCAGCAACACATAAAACAGTGAAGCCTCATTTAAAAGGCCCTCTTTCACAGACTCAGATAAAGAAAAACTGTTGTGACAAGGACAGCAAAAATCGCCCTTATCTCTGTTTGCAAACACCAAGCAATGAGCTTCTCGGACGCCAGAATGTGAAAGTCTCCAAAAAAGTTCAACTGGATAATAAAAGTGAGATGTCTCCTAACACAGCAACTAACTTGTCTCTTTCTTCTTTGTCTAGCATTCAGAAAAACGTGGACTTACAGGAGGAAGGTAAATTTGCTTCTGAAGAGCACAGAGCGAAAGAATGTAAATTTGCTTCTGAAGAGCACAGAGCGAAAGAATGTAAATTTGCTTCTGAAGAGCACAGAGCGAAAGAATGTAAATTTGCTTCTGAAGAGCACAGAGCGAAAGAATGTAAATTTGCTTCTGAAGAGCACAGAGCGAAAGAGTGTAATAGTGGAAAGAGTTCTAGCACATTGTCAAAAATACCACATAGCAAGCGTCCTCCTTCAAAAGACTTTTCCGAAAGTACCTCTTTCACAAAACTAAAAGGTGAGCGAACAGCAAAAGTGACATTCCTTTCACACGAGGAATTAAAAGCTCTGCACCAGCGGTACCACAAATCCAGTAACTGCAAGAACGTTGAATTAGACAAAGGCAGTGTTTCACGTGACGCTAATAGTCGTACGTGTCTTATAAACACGCCGAAGAAGCTGGATACCTTGACGAAGAGTACTTCTACTCCACCTTCAAGTGCAGTGAACCCAACAGCTAAATATTTTAACGAAGAAACTGTAAATAGTCCTAAACCATTGTTGAAAAAATACCCCAAGACGCCAGGAAAAGATTTTTCATGTAAAATATCTCACTCTTCTTCGAATGCTAAATCGAAAGCACAATTCACAAGTCCGCCAAATGTGAAACCTCAAACCTCAGTGGGAAATCACCAGAATTCCCAGAAAAGAGCTAAACTCTATAAAAATATTGCATCACGTTATACTTCTCATTCGTCTGTAACTAATATTCCCGGAAATCTGAACTTTCAGGAAAAACACAACCTTTCTTCTTCTACACACCCGAAAGACAAGTGCTCTCAGAAAGACAGCCTGAAGAATCAAATACCAAAGGCACCAATGCCAAACCTGCTTTTAAAAAACTTTCATGGTGTGACACTGCAAAATCAGGATGTTCAACAAAAAGCGAATCAAGTGTCAGAGCTTCAACAGATTGAAGGGAATAAGAAAATATACGAGTTCCAAAATCAGAACACATCACATAGTAGTCTTGTTTCATCTTCACCTTTGTGTGTTGCACAAAACATGGTGGATATGCAGTTAAATGCTTCCTCAATTTCCACAAAAGAAAACTGTTCTGAGGATAATAAAAAGAGGTGCCGTTACTCATTGCTTCAAGAATTATCTTCCGATCTTCCATCGCTTAAAGATTTCCATGAGGTGTTGTTGTCTTCATCAGAACTGGGCAAATCTAAAGATGGAGCACCAAACAATGAACTACAGTTTCGCATGAATACCAGAAACGAAAGGAAAGCTAAATCTAGTGAATATAGTACACTGAGCCGTCATGTGTTTTCCTCTCCTGAAATTCGTTACCCCGAAACGATGGAACCTATAGAAGAGGGAGACCTTTCTGCTCCTCTTACAGAGGGAGACTTTTCTGCACCTCTTACAGAGGGAGACTTTTCTGCTCCTCTTACAGAGGGAGACTTTTCTGCTCCTCTGACAGAGGGAGAATTTTCTGCTCCTCTGACAGAGGGAGAATTTTCTAAGGTAGAGCATGTGATTCTCGAAGAAACAGTCACTTCCCCAACCTCTGTTAGTTCTGTTTCCAGAGTAGCTCAAGAAGTGAGCTGTTCAGAGGTGTCTAAGCCCAGTAATGAAAAAACAACAATGTTCAACGTTCCTGTGACTATACACCCTGATTATGATGCAGTTAAAGTTGCAGCTAAGGCTCAGCACGTGTTCGGAGGTCCTGCGAACATCTGTTCACCATTTTCCAGAATTCCATGGAGTGACTCTTTGTGTGACATTTGCGAAAACTCTCTTTGCGAGTTCTCAGAAATTTCGAAAGAGAACCGTGGCTCTTCGAATTTCAGATTCGGAGAAGAAGGTGCCCTTTTTGGATCACAATTCGATAAGGACTCAGATCATAATTTGGAGCGAGACGTAAAATTCAATAAGACTAACTGCTTTGGCGATAGCTTTGAATCAACCTCTTCATGTACATCCCACGGCAGTGCGTCAGAATTTAAAGTGACAGACATATCTTCTCAGGAAGATCCAAGTATTTCTGAAGAAAGTTACTTGAATTGGACGCCGTTGGATCATGCGCTGTCGAACAACTCCGTTCTTATGAATCAGGTCTTTGGAGCAGTAACGCAAGACAGTGAAAAATGCCGCACTAGTCTTGAAGACAAAAATCAGTCTTTGGCAAACATCAGGTCAATCGACGGGAAAGAATTTGTGAATAATCAACATCTCGAAACTCCTGTGATGCCTAACGACACTTCTGTTTTCGGAACAGTTGCTCACCGTAAGAGCGTCCTAAAACGATCTTCTTCGGAAGGCAACAAAAGTTTCTCGCCCCATACGAAAAATACTTTTTGCTATGGAGATGACGATTTAGATTTTGAGCCAGAACGTCACTTTAAACGCAGAAGAGTATCTTCCGGATCAAAGGAAAGTACTCCTAATCGAAGAGAAAATCTGAAAGTGAAAGGTAAATCTAGACTGAGAGACTTCTCAGATGGTTGTAGAAGTAAGGAAAAACAATGTTTTGATGACAAAGCAAGGGGCATGGAAGAAACAGGAACAACTGCTGTGCTAAACAGAAGGGTGTTTAACCTTAGGAGTCGTAACAAGACCTCCACTAACCCGGAATTGGCTTCTCAAAAATCTGAGCCTGGCAACTCTCAGTGTCTCCTTTCGTCTGTCAGAGAAACTTTAAATGAATGCGAATTGTACATATATGACGAGGTCAATGACTGTTTCGTAAGGAAAGAATATCGTAATCAAGAGAATGATTCAGAAAAAGATATACCATTTTCTCCTGTCTCGGCCTTCAAAAGGCTCCGTGTGTTGTCTCCCACGCCACTGTGTGAGAATGAAATTGGATATGACAGCCAGACAGACAACACTTCCCACAGCACAGTTGTGGACAAAAGGCGAAGAGAGAGGTCGCACCTTGAGGAGGAGACAAGCGTGCCAGGATCTTTCACGAGCACATCACTTTCGAAGAGTATTCCAGACAAAAACGTACCAGCAGAAACCGACCAAAACTCCTGTCTCAAAATTCTTTCTCTAGCCTCTTACATTGCAACCACGAAGAAAAGGAGAGGTAGGAAAAGAAAGCACTTATCCAAACCTGTGCCAAAGAGTAAAAGGGCTTATAATTGCACGAAAAAGAGTGACGTAGAATTATTCAACGAGTTGCAGTTGTCATTTCAGAAACAGCAGGCAGCCGTGATTAGAAGGCATCACTTGGTTCAAGGGACCGTGGCAAATCGGAATGTCAAAGGTAAGGCTACTCATAAACGAAAGTGGTCCAGAAGTCCCATGTGGGGCGAGGCTACTTGGAGTTTGAGTGTTTTGTACCACGATCTTTTGGAACCTTTCCGGCAGCTGTCGTTGTCCGATCGTGCACTGAAGAGTTTCCTCGCTAAGATAAGCGAGACTATCAACAAAAAGTGGCACAGAAAGAAAGAACGCTCGGTTTTTCGTGACGTCCATAATCCACAGCCTGACCACTTACGCTTTCCTAGTGTGACTTTAGGCGAAGATGGCATTTCGTTCAGTTTTCTCGATCAAGAACAAAACATAAATGACAGAGTAAATGAGGAAATGAGTTTCAATGAAATAACCCCTGGCAAAACTGAAATTTCGGACAGTGAAGAAACTGAAAATCTAGGACTTTTTTCTAAATATGATGGCAACCGTGAAGGTGAGCCTTCCGACTGCATTGAAAAAGATACTTGGGTGTTTTCAGACGAATTTGCTGCGTTAATTGAGTTAAATGAAGACTTTTAGAAAAACAAATTTTTAAAACGTTGTTGTGTGGCACGAATTTGCTGAAAATTGTATCACAAAGGCTTCAAACTTTGTATTCGATTAATTAAGGAGTGAATCATTTAGCAGATGCATAAAATGAATGTAACAATACTCGTTGTAAACTTGATGGACAGATTTTTAGCCAAGCATAACAGCTGATCTTAGAGACGCCAAACTGTGAAAATACACAATGACAGAAAAATTTAATTTGCCTTATATAATGTAAAATTAAGCTTAAAATTCTGATTTCTTTTTAGAAAGCGATTTTGCTTATTAATTTTTTAAATGTATATTCGAATCGTAATCACCGAGGAAAAGGTTTGTCTATATATGTGCAAAACCGGAAATTACATGTTTTATAAAATGCTAAATCATGTTAAAAATTTGCTTTAATTATGAAAGTGTTGTTTTGCATTTTACTCAGACAGAAGTTGTAATTGATTCTCTTACAATAAAGGGTATGCTTGTTTACAAGTGTCAGAATTAAAATGATTCGGGATGAAGTGTGTTTTAAGATCAAAAATCATGGTGAAAAGTTTGCCTTTTAATTTTGGTAAGGGACATTTGTTTCGTGAGTTTTTAAAAAGCTTTATAAGTTCTTTTTGTCAGTCAGACGGGTATCCCTCTTCGCATGTACGTAAGGTAAAATCACTTAAAATGCAACAATGCTTTAAGAAATATTACGTTATGAAAACCATTTGTGTTTAATTTAAAATATTTACGGCTGTGATAATATCGTATCGTTTACCTTGAGAATAAATTAATAATTTGTAAAAATAAAGGTTTTACCTTTAGAAATTGCGTTTGAATAACTTTATTCGGTTTATAAAGCTAATTATTGTTGGTTCTACTATCCTGAATATTATTTTGGACAAACAGATCATATCGTATTTAATAAAATACAGATCCTATTTCAGCAATATGATGCTCTTTCCTTTTCCATTTATAACACGTGGTATTATCTAAGGCTTATAAAGTGTTTCTGCGTTCCTAAATCAGGGCCACGTGCTCCTGGGAAGTGAGAGACACTAAATCCTTAGCGAATATATTATTCGTCATCATCAACCGTTCTCAACCCCCTGCTGGATACAGGGCTCCGAAAGTATTTTCCACATCTTGATGATTCTAATTTCAAGTCACTCCAGCATGCTTTTGAATTTCGTCCACCCATCTTCTACGACGTCTAATTCTTAGTTGTTTTTTCATTGAAGGTTTACCACCCTGAGCAACTCAATAGGCTATAAGCAGTCACACCTCCCTTATTTTGGGCCACTGGTTCCAGGGAAGAGCGAGAGACAGTATCTTAAGACAAACACAACATCTATGCCTCACTAGGATTCGAATTCGGACCCATCGCGGGCGAATGTTCATATGCCAGCGCTTAGTCCATTGCGCCACAGGGAGGGCTGGCGTATGTTACCTTTCTATTGTGTTATGTAACAGTGACGTGTAGATCAATTGAATATGAGCCACTCTCCTTTAACTCAGCCTGGCACGACCTCTGCTGGTCTTCTCAGCACATAAAAGGCAAAAAGTATAAGGAAATAAGAATTTCTAATTATGTATTAAAATTCTACGTATGAAAGTTACATGGCAAACATTTCATCAGCTTTAGAGTGAATGAAGCTAATATCATGCAGGGGAAATGCTTGTTAATTCAATTGCTGCCAGATTTAAGGTCTTTCTAAAAAATGGGGGTATCATATAATTAGTCCTTATTGCACTCCTAGCACTTCCAAGGGATAATGCAAAGATAAATTTCCAAACTTGCACGAAACTTAAAAGATTGCCTATTCATGAAAGGCGCAATACATTTTGTATTTAGCCAGTCAAGAACTGCGGACATGAATTAATGAAAATAATGGCATTTGCCTTTCTCAATATCAAAATTATCTTAGAAAATTCTGACAGTGCTAAGTTAAAATCTAGTTTTGCTAAAAACTGTGTAAGGCTGCCACCAGCGTCTTAAAATCTACGAGGTAGGATACAAAAGATCCCGGACTGAGTCCGTAAGTTCATAGATAAAGTTAGAGTTACAAAACTGAAGCACATCCTCCTTCAAAATAAGACCCTCTTGCAACAACAAGCTTTTATCAGCAGCGTTCGAGTTCCTCGAAGCACTTCTGGAATCGATTTTTTGCAATGTTCTTCAGTGCAACCAACAATGCGCTTTTCACTACTGCTCTCGAAAACCGACGAACCTGAAGTCAACGTGTTACCTAATGAAAGAGGTGGAAGTCGCTAAGGGCGAAGTCAGATGGGTACGGTGTGTGTGTGTGTGTGTGTGTGTGGGGGGGGGGGTAATAGTTCTTGTTTTGGCATGAAACTCACGAACGAGGAGTGCCCTGTGTGCAGGTGCATTGTCGTGCAACAGCACCCACGTTTCATCACCCCACAGTTGGGGCCTCTTCTTGCGGATCGACTCACGTACACGTCTCATGATATCCAGATTGAGCTTCTTGTTGACATTGCATCCTTCACGGATAAATTCAAGATGAACAATATCCTGGATGCCCAAGAAGACCTTTAGCATAATCTTACTTTTGCTGCGATCTTAGCAGATTTTCTGCTTGCGTGAAGGCGAAGGCGATTTCCACGTAGTTGATGCCTGCTTAGTTTGTGGGTAGAAGAGGAAGCACCATTTTCATCCCCGTTATGATTATTTTAAGAAATTGTGGGTCTTGGTGGGCAGCGGTTACGGGATCGCCCGCCATTTCCATCCGTATGGCCAACTGATCTTAAGTTAACATGCGTGGGACGATGTGTTGACACACTCGGTGCATCTTCAAATAATCTGTTAGTATTCGTTGACACATAGTCTCCGATATCCCAGCAGCCTCGGCTATTTGCTTGACTGTCTGTTGACTGTTGGCGCGTACGATGGTCGCAACCTTCAAAATTTTTTTACCCGCGCGAACTGTCACTGGCTTCCCGCTTCGTTCGCCGTCTTCGACATCCTGTATTGCTTCTCTGAAACGTCGATGCCAATCGAATGTTTATGACTGTGATAGCGTGTTTTCGACAATCTTCGAACTTTGCGTAAGTTGCTCACAATACCCGGATGTACGATGTACCGCACCGAGCGCTTGACGTAGACGGACGAAACCAATTTATCTGTAAGGCAGATAATGTCGTAACGTAATGCAATAATCACCGTGGGTATGCGAGTCACGAATTTTGTCGTACAGGCAAAAATGAAGAAACTCATGAAACATCGAGATCTCCAAGGTGAACTGGTCAAGGACTTATATAACTGCTTCGAAATCCTACAAAATGACGTGTTTTGTTCTCAATGGTTGTTTTTACAAGCAAAATCAGGGTGCTATTTCCTCTCCCTTGAACTCCTCTCTCTTTCATTACTTGCGGAAATTTACGTAAAGGCATGTTCGTTGCTCCCTCTCCTTTTCACCGTTTGGTTGGTATGTTGGTGATATTTTCATTATTTGGGCACATTCCAAAAATTAATTGTTGACCATCATGTCATAACTCGTTTCCAGGCTCACCAATATTAAATTTACTGCTACTGAGTAATTTAATAATAGTATTATTTTTCTGGATGTAAAGATAAACATTAATTTGAACTTTCTCTTGACTTATACAGAAAACCTTCTATCTCCCCTAATATTATCCGTTTTCATTCACATAATTTTGCAAAATATAAAGTTGCTGCTTTTTCTTTTTAAATATACATACACAGTGCGTCAAATAATTTTTAAGACTGGTGCTAGATTTCAGCCTACGATGGCGCCACCAGTGTAATCGCGAATGCGTTATAAGCCGTGACCATCTGCTTGCTTTCTGCTAAAAGTACTGCGCAGTTGTTAAAGTAACTCAAACGAAACGGCCGTTCATTAGAGAAGTAAAATTTTTTTCATGTTGAATTATTAGGATGGAACAAAGGGCTGTTATTAAATTTAACGCAAAACTTGGTAAAAGTGCCTCGGAAACGTGCCAAATGATGAAACAAGTTTACGGTGAGTTTTGTTTAAGTAGATCAAATGTTTTCCTGTGACACAAACGTTTTTTGGGCGGAAGAGATACGCTAAAAGATGAGAAGCATACTGGAAGACCAAGTTCATCTAGGACACCTGAGATTATTGCAAAAGTGCGTGATTTCGTGGCAAACAATCGATGTGCGTCACTAAGAATGATGAAAAAGTCTTTAAACATCAACAAAGAAACGATTCGCACCATCCTGCATGAAGATTTGGGCAAAACAAAAGTCTGTGCTAAATTTTTTCCACACACATTAACCAATGAACAAAAATCAAGGAGAAGTGCACATTGCAGAGACATCATTTCAGCCGCTGAAAATGATCCAAACTTCTTAAAATCGATTGTTACAGGTGATGAAACATGGTGTTTTCAATATGTTCCTAAAACAAAGCGACAAAGTGCGGAATGGAAGTAAAAAAACTCACCACAAGCCAAACAAACAAAAAAGTTCCATCGAAAATCAAGACAATGCTCATTACATTCTTCGATAGTAAGGGTATTATCCACAAAGAATTTGTTCCAAGTGGACAAACAATTACTGGTGAGTTTTATTTAAATATTTTCAGGCGTTTGATGGGCAGAATTCGTCGCATTCGTCCAGAATATCGGGATGAAAACAGTTGGTGTTTGTTTCACGATAATGCACCCAGTCACACCTCACTTCTTGTTCGTAGATTTTTGGTGACAAATAACGTCTGTGTGTTGAATAATCCACCGTATTCGCCTGATTTGGCACCCTGCGACTTTTCTTTATTCCCCAAACTTAAAATGACGTTAAAAGGCGGTTATTTTGATGATATTTCGACCATACAAACAGCTTCGACGCGTGCTTTGGAGGAAATTCCGCAAAGTGAACTGGAACAGGCATTCGAATCATTATTAAATCGCTGTAACAAGTGTATTGAAGCCGGAGGGACTTATTTTGAATAACAAACCAAAACAAATTATAATTTCTTGTTTCTATTTCATTTTACAGACCCAGTCTTAAAAATTCTTTGCCACACTGTGTATGTGTAAAATTCGCCTTTTTACAAGAAGAATATAATAATAATATCTGCATTAGTTGTGCACATAACGTTCTTCTCTCCTTTATTCATAGGCTAATTCGTATTTTTGTATCTCAAAAAAGTCTCTGAAACCCATCTCCTCAGGCCATTTAAAGACCTCTAGACACACTAAGAGACAGAAGGCGCCCAGGGAGAAGGCTTCCCAAACTATCAGAGCAGACGTGGAATGACGGGGCCATGACCTCATGCTCTAAACACCACACCTGCCCATCAGCTCTATGCTGCTAAAGCGGCATTCATATGGTACATGACACGATGCTACCCTGAGGAGGCCCAGGTTTGGTGTTCTTGCCACCAGGCGAGGCGTAATGTCCCATGACAAGCAGTCAACAGTGAAACACGAGTAGGGCGTCAGTTCCCGTACCCAGGGTGTGCCGGTTGCTCTGTTCCTTTCGCTCGCTGCGTCTGTTTAGGCCTCTGATATTTAATATGACATTTATATCGTCTGCTTAGGCCTCTGACATTTAACCTTGAAGTAATTTGCGCCGCAGTTGCCAAACGATCGGTATGTAAGAGCCTGGATAGTTTGCATCGACCGAAATCATCGATGGCGCGTTGTCAGCTACAACTTGTTCTCTAGGAGCTGATACGTCTGTCGATGTTATACTCGCTGTACATTCTTGATACGGTTGCTCACGAAAACCCTAGGGTTCTTAGGTAAGTCTCTGAAAATTATACTTGCATAATTTACAAGCTAACAAAAGTATTGGATTGTTTAGTTTTAAAACAAAAACAAAGCAAAAGAACACCATAATGGGATGTATCTTCATTAATCAAAAAAATTACAATGAAGAAATCAAATAATTAAATTGAAATGACAACAAAAAGTGGTCACATATTTATACCTCTTCGTGTACGAAAGGTAGAGTTCGCCGCCCAGGTGGCGCAGTGGTCTAAGCGATGGCTTCTGATCATTCGTCCGGAAGGGGTCCGGGTTCGAATCCCGTGAGGCATGGATGTTGTGTTTGTCTTACAGCACTGGCTCTCTCCCTTCCCTGAAACCATTGACCCTAAATTAAGGACGGGCGACTACTTATAGCCCGTTGAGTTGCTCCCGGTGGTCGTTAAACTATCAATAAAAAAAAAAGGGGGGAAAAAAAAGGTAGAGTTCAGAGAATTCATTTGTTCTAAGTTTCCTTAAATATCCTTCAAATATCAGCATGCAAGATAATATCTGATAAATTCATAATTACTTTTGTCAGAGACTGCTGAAACCTTTTAATACTTGACATTATGTCTGCTGCATTCTGTAATTACGATGACTCTGCTCTCACTGTGTTAAACGAGTCACAATAGGAGCTTCTGAAAGGTCTAATCCGGACACAATTGTAGAATCATTACCGAGTGACTTTTACCTGAGATGTACAACGAAATACACCCAGGAATACATTTAAGCATTAGATTGGGGGGCAAGCAAATCTTCTGAATGAAGATCATTGCTTGGTCCGGAAGAATGTGACCATTGTTCGAAGGTTAGGCCTAAGTTAACATCGCTACCCCATTACGTTTGTACAGATACGGTACATAAGAAAGGTATGAAGCTTGGACACAATAAAGAACGTTGCAGTGCTTTCTCTGAATGCTGAATGCAATTTAATGTAATAATTAAATAATTCTTGTATAGAGGATTTTAGGAAAGCAGCATAATACGTCTGGTCTTAGGAACAGCAGGTTACGATATTAGGTATGCTTCCATTAATCCATTCATCCATCTCGTCCGTCCATGGCGGTTTGAGTCCCGCGAAGGCAACTATGCGCCCTTTAGGATTACTGGCAAATTAATGCAGCCGGCTTGCAATTCCTCTCCTGCATACGGATAAGTTTCAAAGGGCGTCCGGGGCCGACTTCACAAGGATCGATCTACGGATTCGCGTCCCCAACCACGGAAAGCTTGCGGAAAACCCCGAAAAAAACCGCAGACTAGATGGCAGACGGAGCTGGGATTCGAACACCCTTCAGAAACGCCTACAGGGCTGGGATTCGAACACCCTTCAGAAACGCCGACGGGGCTGGGATTCGAACACCCTTCAGAAACGCCGACGGGGCTGGGATTCAAACACCCTTCAGAAACCGCAGACTAGATGGCCGACAGGGCTGGGATTCGAACACCCTTTAGAAACCGCAAACTAGATGGCCGACAGGGCTGGGATTCGAACACCCTTCAGAAACGCCGACTGGGCTGGGATTCAAACACCCTTCAGAAACGCCGACAGGGCTGGGATTCAAACACCCTTCAGAAACCGCAGACTAGATGGCCGACAGGGCTGGGATTTGAACACCCTTCAGAAACCGCAGACTAGATGGCCGACAGAGCTGGGATTCGAACACCCTTCAGAAACGCCCGCCTCCCACATAGAGCATAGCGAATTAACCAATTGCGCTATGCCGGTGGTCAGGGTATGATTTAGGAAAGATAAATGTTAGGCAGTCAAGTGTAGCTATACAGTTTGCTGGCTCCACCACCAGTAAGATGGAACACAATCCACGGGGGACTAAACGAAGTAATACTGCAGCTAGCGGACAAAATTGGAGGCAGCAGAGACCATACCCGGGAAGGAGACTGAAGGAGACCCACATAGAGCTACGGAACTCACCAGGGTGACTGTTGACCGACAGGGCTGGGATTCGAACACCCTTCAGAATACGCAGACTAGATGGCCGACAGGGCTGGGATTCGAACACCCTTCAGAAACCGCAGACTAGATGGCCGACAGGGCTGGGATTCGAACACCCTTCAGAAACGCCCGCCTCCCACATAGAGCATAGCGACTTAACCAGTTGCGCTATGCCGGTGGTCAGGGTATGATTTAGGAAAGATAAATGTTAGACAGTCAAGTGTAGCTATACAGTTTGCTGGCTCCACCACCAGTAAGCTGGAATACAATCCACGGGGGACTAAACGAAGTAATACTGCAGCTAGCGGACAAAATTGGAGGCAGCAGACACCATACCCCGGAAGGAGACTGAAACGTACAAGGGAGCTGAAGCTCACTTCACCTAAAATTAAATTTTATCAAATTATTTCCATCTAAGCAGGCATTATATCCTTCGTAAGTCAAAGCGTCCTGCCCAATGCACAACTCCTTTAGCAATATTTTATTCCTCTGACTGGAGTGCCAAAGTAACTATATAAAAATTCTAATGAACAAGGTGTCCGTTAGATATCCTACGGAACTCACCAGGGTGACTGCTGGCCGTTGTTTGGAGCCCATTGGTAGTGTTATTGAGATAGAAGTTATTCTCTACTAACTAACACTTGCAATTGCTCGGAGATGTCCGTTAATGGAGGTTTCACTGTGTAAGTAATATTGGCAATATATTAGTCTTAACTATCGCAAAAACAACAACAACAACAATGCCATCGTAACTGATTTCATCAAAAAAAACATGTCTAACGAGATGGTGCGGCCAAGCTTTCTGTTAAGTTTCCTCAGCTGCTCTAGCAGACCATGCACAAATTCCTATTAAAATACAGTTCTGCTCTTTAACAACATTATTATAGAGGAGCCAGTTTTCTTGTCATTGAAATCCATCACATGCTCGTAAGCCAAGAGCTTTGCAACAGTCAGGATGAAAAGAAATGTTGGTAAACGGTTTGAAATCAACTATGTAAGAAGACTAGGAACGGAAGTAAACTCAAATTCCAAAGAGAAAAATCTGTTAATATTTTAAGAACTTCAATCACAAACCACATTAATCATAACTCTAAATCATAATTCTGGGATGCATAATACATATTTTAAAACTTTATTTATGCTTCAATATTGAAAATATATTAGTATTAGCAAATTCATATCAAAAACAACAATAGCAAGAACAATTCCATCGTAAAAAATTCATGAAAAACAACAACAAGAACAATTCCATCGTAAAAAATTCATGAAAAACAACAACAAGTACAATTTCATCGTAACAAATTTATTAAAAACAACAACAACAACTTTCCTCAAACAACATGTTTAACAAGATCGTGTTCTCACTGCTCTAGCAGACTATACAAACATGATTATTAAATACAATTTTCCTTTTTCACTTCCAAAGTTCAGTGTAAACAGTTAAAAACCAGTTTAGCTTATCCTTAAGTCGTGAGTGAAGACTTGAATAAAAAATAAAAATATTGTAAAGGTCTAGCAAAGTATCAATATCAACTAATCTGGCGTCATACGGCTCCGTCTTTAAACCTAATCTGAAAGAAAACCGTATATCAGTACTGTAAATCTTATGACAACACTTTTACCTACTACAAAACACTTCAAATTTAACATTGGACCAGAATTTACAATACAGTACAATTTATTCAGTTGAACCAAAAACAAAATTTATAAGTATATATAACGGTATGCAAGCATCCAACCTCGCAACAATGAGAAAAAACCTTAAGGGGCGTGACAAAGCCCACGCCGCCTGGGAAACCAGAGAAAAAAAATACATAATTAGATTTAAATAGATATACAAAAACTGAAGTGCATATGAACAATATTCAATTTACTTTACATAAATAAACTGAATTGCAGATGAACAATATTGAGTCTAAGCTACATTAACTACTTTGTGACCATGTCCGAAGTAAATGCTCCAGTAACTTTTTCTTAAATAACGAAAATCAATTAATTTAATTTCTTCAGGTAAACCTTTCCATACTCTTGGACCGCCAGAGCCCACATTACCTAGCGCAAGATTAGTTCTAGCAAAATTTGGACGATAATAATTTGCAAAGCGTGTGTTATAATCATGCAATGGCAACTGTAACGACAATAAATCTTTACAACCGTTCCTTTTTATTCTGTGAAACATAAATGTTATTAATTTGAATTCATAAAGCTCTTTTATAAGCAGTATATTGTATTTCCTAATAATACTATCTAAAAAGTCAGTCGGAGAGTCCCTAAGAAGACGTAGATATCTATTTTGTAACCTCTGAATTCGATTAATATTTAATCGTGATGTGGAACCCCAAATTAAAAAAAAATAATAAACGTAAGAAAAAAGCAAGAAATATGACACCGAATTTCGGGTGTAATGAGCACGTCTTTTCAATCCGTTCTGACGCAAATTAAATTTATCAAACCTATTCAAAATCAATGGAACCGGTATGGAAAGCAATTGCACCAGACGGAAAAAAGAAGTTTTTCAATCGGGTTTTTAATCCAGCAGATATTGCTGTAAACGGAATCGTGAACTTATGCCCTCTGGTTGCAGACTTGTGCATTAAAAATTTTTGAATTTCTATGAGAAGTATTTTTCAGCGGAAACCGTGTCCAACAAAGAAATAATTTTTCAAATCGGACTCTTCGAAGCAGAGATATGGACAAATACGAAGTATAAGATATGCGTCTACGCCCCATGGCGAGAAAACTATGCATTATTTTGTGAAGAAAATATTCCTAAAAAGTTTGTCGACGTAAGTAGTACCGGTCCACAAACGAATTTTTTTCAGTCGAGATGTTAGAAGCTCAGGTTTTTCTGCAAATTCATCACAAGCGGAAATTAAGACTTACGCCCCCTGGTGTTCAAACCATTTTTCACCAAAAATAAGAAATTATATGCAAAGGATTTCCCATCAGGAGATGTATCCGGTGCAGAAAGAATTTTTCAAATCGGAGTTTTAGAAGCAGAGATATTGTGGGAAACGCCATTTATTTTTACGCTCCCTAGCGCAAAGTCTACTAATTACTTGAAAATTTTGAAATTATATGAAAGACATGTCCCACCGGAAACTCTATCCAATAAAGAAAGAATTTCTAAAATAGGACCATTAGAAGCAGAGATACACTGCTGGCCACCCAAAATGCAACACCAAGAAGGACACGAGATAGCAAAGCCAGATTTACTGGACATATAACAACAGATACAAAGATGAAACGATTGAGCCTACAGGCCCGTGCGACATGCGGAACACGCAGACATCAATAGTACGTGCGGCCCCCATGACTCGCAGAAACGGCGGCTACACGCCACGGCATCGAACAAAAGAGGCTTTGGATGTGGGCTTGGGGTATGTCAGTCCAGACTGCTTCCACAAGTTGCCACAGTTCATCAGGCGTAGCCGCGGGTGGTGCTTGCTGGGCCACTCGGTTGCCGATCAGCGACCAGACGTGTTCGATGGGCGACATAACGGGAGAACAGGCGGGCCACGGCAGCAGTGACACCTGGTGGGCCGTGAAGAATTGTTGCACGATGCGTGCCACGTGCGGGCGCGCATTGTCCTGTTGAAATGTAGCCGTTGGCAGGTCCTGCAGGTAAGGGAGGACTACAGGCTCCAAAACGTCGGAGATGTAGCGGTGGCTGTTGAGTATACCGGCGATGCGTACCAGAGGGGTGCGGGTGTCATATTCAGTTGCACCCCAAACCATAACGCCAGGCGACGGACTGGTATGGCGATGCATAATGCAGGCGTCATACAGTCTCTCGCCGCGGTGCCGCCACACGCGGATCCGACCATCGTGGTGTTGCAGGCAGAAGCGGGATTCGTCGGAGAAGGCAATGTCGTGCCATATAGTAGTCCAGGTGCGGCGTTCAACGGCCCACTGCCGCCGCAGTCGCCGGTGGTGTAACGTCAATGGTATTAGGAGCACTGGGCGCCGTGCGACAAGTCCCCGCTCCTGCAGACGACGTCGAACGGTACGTGCTGACACAGGTTGTTGCGCAACACACCCTAAGTCCTGCGCTAACGTTCGTGTTCTGTGCACCCTTCTTACAGTGCTTCTCGGTGGCGTGCCGGGCGCACATGATTTGCATATGCCCTGCAATGCCAATCGTTTTCATGTCCTCTCGCGCGTGACGTGTCCTGCGAATTTCAGGCCAATCGGATGCTTCCTTCTTGGTGTTGCATTTTGGGTGGCCAGCAGTGTATTGACAAAAAATATACATAAATCTATGGATTATTATGAGTTTCTCTTTATTTATATAATTAATCTGTCTTCAACATATATTATTATTATTATTTTTTACACAGGTTGTGATTATTACATTATTACTTCTTAGGGGTTCACGAAACGGTGCTTATTAAACTGCGTACTACCGACGACGCATTCGACGACTACCGTTTTTCGATGCTCGTGCCGAGGTCGAACGCAGTGTTGCACATTTTTTTATAAAAACATTATCAGTTGTTTTGAGATAAGCTATGTACGTACGCTGTTGTTTACGCTTTCCAAACGTAAGTCGAAGAAGCGTATATGCTCCATCTTTGTCCGTCCGTCCGCACGATAACTCACGTAAAAATTGTTCGATTTCGATGAAATTTTAGTATGTGGTAGACGACAACCTGGGAAGGAACCCTATTGAAAATGGACGAAATGAGGTCAAAGGTCAGGACATAGGAGAAGATCCATTCCATTTCCCTTATGGGTTATAACTTACGTAAAAATTATTCGATTGCGACAAAACTTTATCATGTTGTTCCGAAAGTATACTGCACCAATTCTGCTGAGTATAATCGAAATGGAATCGAAGGTCAGGGCACAGGAGCAAGATTTATTCCACAGCCATTATCCTCCTAACTTGAGTGATGATTTCTGGTATGGCCGGCTATGGCGCAGTGGTCTAAGCGATGGCCTCTGATCATTCGTCCGAAAGATGGTCTGGGTTCGAATCCCGGTGCGGTATGGATGTTGTGTTTGTCTTACGGCAGTGGCTCTCTCCCTTCCCTTGAACCAGTAACCCTAAATTAGGGACGGGCGACTGCTTATAGCCCATTGAGTTGCTCACGGTGGTCGTTAAACCCCCAATCCAAAAAAAAAAAAAAAATTCTGGTATGTTGGAAAGCGTATCATAATTGCATGATTTTACTAACTTGTTGTACAACCTTTTGCCATAGGTCATATAGGCAAAAGATTCCTTCCCCAGAATTTCACAGGTTTCAGCGCCAAAACCTGCTCAAGGTAATTATTTTTACTGATAGGGTTCAAAGAATTGTGCCATTGAAGAAATCCTGAAGCAACCTGAAAAGGTGGATGTCCCGTTGTTCGGTAGACGAATTGAACCTCGAACCATTGAGGGACTCGTGAAGCGTCCTGAAAAGGTGGTCGCCTGATTGTACGGTAGAAGCTCGTAGTGTCGTATTCCTTTCTAGTCCCACCAAACACTGAGCAAAATCTTCTTTGGGTGTAGCCCTTTTTAGGGGTCGCTAATGGTGTGTTACCACACTGCAACCATGTTCTTCTTTGGGCGTAGCCCTTTTTAGGGGTCGCTAAAGGTGTGTTACCATGATCTTTTCCCCACTCAACACATTGTTGTACATACGATTATATCATCATCATCATCATTGTCAACCATTATCAATCCACTGCTGGACGAAGGTCTCCCCAAGTTTCCTCCACAACGGTCTGTCTTGTGCCAGTCTCCTCCATGTCACCCCTGCATACTTTCAAATTTCATCCACCCATCTCCCATGTGGTCTTCTTCTGGGTCTTTTCCTGTCCCTTGGAATCCAATCTAAAATTTCGGCTGTCCATCGATGATCTGTCCTTCTGGCAGTATGTCCAGCCCATTGCCATTTCAGGGATTTAACTCTGATCATGATGTCTTCCACTCTTGTCATTTTTCGGATCCACGAGTTCCTCTTCTTATCTCTCCTGGTTACACCAAGCATGCACCTCTCCATGCTGCTTTGAGTTGTCTGCAGCCTTTGTATGTCTCTTTTAGTTAAGGTCCACGTCTCTGCACCATACGTAAGCACTGGAAGGATGCATTGATCAAACACTTTTCTTTTAAGACATAATGGCATATTGCTCTTGAAAATTATGCTGTTTCTTCCAAAAGCTCTCCAGGCAAGTTTTGTACGCCGATTAATTTCTTCATCAATGTGACCCTCACTTGATATCTGCTGTCCAAGATAAACATACGTGTCTGTTATCTCCAGCTTTTCTCCATCAATCGATAAATCTTCATTTCTTGTAAAAGCATTGAACATCACTTTTGTCTTCTGAAAGTTCATTTTTAATCCCACTTCTTTACTCTTGTCAGCAAGTTCCTGGATCATACTCTGCAGCTCTGATGGGGTAGTTGCAAAAATGACTACGTCATCAGCAAAACGAAGGTGGGTTAGATAATCTCCATTAATCTTTATCCCCTTGTTTTCCCAGCTCAGCGACTGAAAAACACCCTCCAATGTGGCATTAAAGAGCTTCGGAGATATGGTGTCACCTTGTCTCACTCCCTTTCCAATTTTTACGTGTGTTGTATTTTCAAACAGCCTAATCTTTGCACTTGCATTTTCATAGATGTTATTAATAATATTAATGTATGCATCTTCAATACCGCAGGTTTTCAGAGCCATTGTAACTGCTGATGGTTTCACCGAATCAAAGGCTTTTTCATAATCGATAAAAGCCATGCACAATGGAAGCTCATATTCCCTCGCTCTTTCAATTAGTTCTCTCAGCACGTGGATATGATCTATTGTGCTGTAGCCACTCCTGAATCCAGCTTGTTCTCTCGGTTGAGCGATGTCCAGTGTTACCTTCAAGCGGTGTGAAAGAACTTTAGTGAAGATTTTATAAACTACTGATAGGAGGCTGATAGGTCTGTAGTTTCCGAGATCCTCAATGTCACCTTTCTTATGTAGCAGGATCATTGTAGCGGTGTTCCAATCCTCAGGAATCTTTCCTTCATTAAGGCATCGAGTGAAAATTTGGGCGAGTACTGTTTCGATTTCTCCACTTGCTTCTTGTATGATGTCTACAGTAATTCCATCTTCTCCTGGAGCTTTTCCTCGCTTCATGTTCTTGATTGCATGTGCAACTTCTGCTGGAAGGACTGGAGGAACTCTGGTAATGGTATCTTTCATGATGTCTGGAGTGCATATATCATCCCTTTCATATAATTTGGAGTAGAAATCTTTCACTCTTGTCAAAATTTCGCCTCTATTTCTTGTTACAGAACCATCTTCTTTTCTCAGTGCCATAATCTGTTTTCTTCCCTTACTGAGATGTCCCTTTGCTATCTTTAGGCTTTGGTTGTTTTCAATTGCTTTCCTCACTAGTTCACAGTTGAATTTTCTTACGTCTTCAGTGATACTTTTTCTTACTGTCTTGCATAGCTCTATATATTCCACTTTGGAAGTCACATCTTCTTTAGTTGTCCTCATCTCTCTTCTTTTTTGCATCAACATTTTGGTTTTTCCTGATAATTTGTTCACATGCAACTTGTTCTTAGACCCAGCTAATTTTGTTGCTGTTTCCATAAGAGCTTTGGTTACTTTTCTGTTAACTTCAGAGATGTCCACTTCTTCCGATGTTAGGCCTTCTAAAGCAGAGAACCTGTTCTTCAGTTCTAACTTGAAGGTATTATGGTGTTTTTTAAGGTTGGTTATGTCAATAGATTTTGTTTGTCTTATGAGCTTGCCACGTTCAAGTTTAGTGTTGAGGTGCATCTTACATCTCACCAATCTATGGTCACTACCTGTGTTGAACTTGTTCAGCACACTGCAGTCTTCTATGACGAATTTTTTGTTACACATAATAAAATCAATTTCACTTGTCGTCCCAATTGGATGTCTCCATGTCCATTTCCTGTGTGGCTTTTTCTTGAAAAAGGAGTTCAAGATGAAAAATCCTTCTGCCTCTGCAAACTCAACGAGAGTATTTCCACGCTGGTTTCTGTTGCCGTGACCGAATTTACCTACTGAAGTTTCATTCTGTTGCCGTTGCCCTATTTTTGCATTGAAATCTCCCATAATTATTTTCAAGTGCTGCTTACCTTTATTATTTAGATGACAAATTTCCTCATAAAATTCTTCAATTTCTTCTTCAGGATGACTTGTGGTGGGTGCATAAGTTTGAATAATCTGAGCCTGGTATCTTTTCGAGAGTTGGATAACAAGTCGTGCAGCTCTGTCAGAGGAACTTTCAACTTCTACAACTTTATCCTTCAGTTTCTTGTTTATTATAAATCCAACACCACTAGTTCTGCCAGTATCTGTCCCACGATAGTAGAAGAGATGTCCACTTTTCAGTTCGATGAGATCTTCTCCTTTTCTCCTTACCTCACTTAGCCCCACGATGTCCCACTTGATCCTTTGTAGTTCCTCTTCCAATTCAAGAAGCCTTGAATCAGAAGATAGGGAGCGTCCATTGTAAGTAGCCAAGGTCAGCATCAGATGGCAGCCTAGTCCGGTCCTCCGGGGATTCTTAGCACCCTCTGCCTTCATGTCGCACTGGCCGCTGCCTTGGCCAGGTACATTCCAGCTGCCGGAGACTGAGGGCCAAGATTTAAGTTGTGGAATCATTTTGGAGGGGTTTGGCCATAACTCACCACGCTGGCCAAGCGGGTTGGTGAGTGTGGGATAGAATTTCCTCTAATCCCGATGGTATAGTTATACCGCTATTGGCGGTCGTCAGAGCCCCTTTAGTGGGAACAGGATGCACCACGAGAAGGCGGGGTTGACATTTGTCAAGGTGAGGCTGTGATGTTACGCATCACCTGACCTTACATCCCTACGATTATACGATTATATAAACGATCCTTTTTTCATCACTAGTCACAAATCTTCTCAAAAACAGCTCGTTTTTATATATAAGAAGCGTGTAACAGATGAAAACTCGATCAAGAAAAGTTCCTCTAGGTCACATTGTGTGCGACTTATACATTATACCGACTGACGTAGGACTTATGTGTAGGACTTACACATCAAACTGACTGGCGAAGCCAAGTTTCGAGATCTTTGGTGGATTTCGATAAGTTGAGTGCCTCTGCTCAATCCCGTGTTGTTCCATGGAAATTGTCCACACACTGTGAAAAATAGGTGATATGAATTCGAGGAAAATTTTTGAAAATAATAAAATAACGTGCGGCAAAGTTGCCGGTAAGTGTTCGCCTTTTAACGAAATTCCGGTGTTTAAAAGTTCATGTTTTTTTTTTTTTTTTTAACTTCCGTGTTTTCACAGATATTCCGTTTATTTCAGAAAAGACCGTTTCCACTATCTCTGCATTTAGACAGAAAATTAGCAAAATCGAAGACGCAGAATTTTTCAGCCTTACGCCAGAGAATCCATTAGAGCTGGTAGTGGGGATCGAACGAAGGTCGTTGGGGTTAGGAACCGCATGTCTTAACCGCAGAGCTAGAGTCTCTTCGTAACCGCACTCATGTTCAAGGTAAAACTGCAACGATACAGTTTTCCCCATTGATGCGAGTGATTTAGTCATGGTATTTTCTGTCGGCGCTTATTTGTGGAATATGTTTGTAATAACTTTATTTTTTCTGTACGAAAACTTTTCACAAATTAAGTATTTTTTATCGTAATCTTTCGAAGCAACACAATGCTTTAGAAGCTCAATGTAAACAACTGCCATGAACAGTTGGCGTTTCACTCGGATTACGACGGTTTACAGATCTTAAGCACGCCACCTGGCGGTCAACCATAAATTTTCGGTAGATAAACTACATGTTCACGATGTTTAAGCTGTTTTAACTGTTACTGTATTTTAACCTTGACAATCTGGCAACGTTCTTCTTAAAGTGGTTATATACCTGTTTTTTCATGTGCAATCAGTCGATTGGCAACACCTCTGAGGGCAACACGCTTTTATTTCCCGATCAGTAGACATATAATTTATTCCCGGTCATTAGACATGTTAATGAACATTATGGTCATTAGACGTTTTTATTTCCCGGTCATTAGGCATGTTAATGAACATTTCGGTATGGTACTGTAAAATTACGGTTTATTGACTGACCACTCAGCTGCCGGCGTATCTACCGTAATTTGACCCCGCAATTTTTTACAGTGTTGATCTCTTTTTTAGTTCACAATAACATTCAATTATCTTTAAGAAAAGGTGAAATACACAATTTTGAAGTTTTATTTCACAGAACTTATAAATATCTATTTACTGTACCACGTCTCTGGTACAGTAAATAGGCACAATGTGCGAATTCGAGGATCAGAAATCCTCATTGTGTCACCGAACAACAGAGGAATAGCCCGAAAGTGAACGTATAATGCGGCTTGATGCATGACAGAATCATAGTACCGGTCTTCTTTATAGTGCCTACGGTAACATATAACGTGTACCTGAACATGCTGGAACTTTTTGAAGCACCTCAGTTGCATGCATTCCAACCTTCGGTTATTTTCCAATAAGACGGTACCGCACCACATTGGTCAATAATGGTTCGTGAGCTCCTGAATGCCACGTTTCCAGAGAGATGGATGGGCCGCGACGGTCCCATGACATGCTCACTTCAATCGCTCAACATAACCCCTCTAGACTTTTTTCCTGTGGGGTTATTTGAAAGACCAAGTTTAATACTCTAACGGTGTTCTGGATGTCGAGATGTTGAAGAGCAAAATGACGACCGTCATTGGTTCCGTCTCTGATGAGATGCTAAACAAGTCTCTGATGAGATGCTAAACAAGTCTCTTATGAGATGCGAAACAAGTCTCTGATGAGATGCTAAACAAAACCTGGCGTGAAATCGAATATCACTTAGATGTCCTCCGGGTCACAAAATGGCGCCCATGTGGAGGGGTATCGCTCATTTCACCTAAAGATCCCTTCACCGAAAATCACTTCACCGAAAAGTTCATTTTGCCGAAAGGTCATTTCACCGAAAAGTTCACTTCACCGAAGGGTCATTTCACCGAAAGTTCATTTCACCGAAAGGTTGTTTCACCGAAAGGTTATTTCACCGAAAAGTTATTTCACCGAAAAGTTCACTTCACAGAAATGTTATTTAATCGAAAAGTTCATTTCACCGAAAGGTCGTTTCACCTGAAGGTTCATTTCACCGTAAGGTCGTTTCATCGAAAGATCACTTCACCGAAACGTAACATCCCCATCGTTCTCTATGGGATGACAGGAACTTCTTAGATGCTTAATCGGGAAGTCCACAATGCCCCGAATTTATCACTTACAGAATCATTAATTGTTATGAGTCGGTGATTCCGGCAAAGGAGAGAGGAAAAGAAAATACAAAAATATAAGAAAACGATCGCTATAATAAAACTGCACATTTTTCGAAAAGCTCCATGATGAAAAAGTGGTCTTAAATTTGATTTTTTATATAGTGACTGAAATTCTTACTACACACAAATCGTGCAATTGTTTTTGAATGTTTATATGAAAACTACTTTTGCATCGTAAATTATATGCAATATACTGTATTTATGCAGAAATTTAAACCCAAGGTCGAATTTTAAGACTTATAAATGTACGACTTGGGTGATTAATGTTGCCAGATTTATTTTGAATCTCATAAGTAGTATTAAGGAAGTATTAAAATTTCTGTAATTTGGGATGCCATTGAAATGAAAAATAAAAACGTTCAATGACATGTAGTACAAATCGAAAGTGTATTACATCAAGAGAACAACTGAACTCTCAATTAAACTTATTTTTACCGGTAGCAATTACTATATATGCAGAATTACTATAATATCATACGGGGTTAAAATTTAAAACAAAATTTCCTCCAGGACGCTAACGGTTTCGTTAGATTGCCTTGAGAAATACGGCTTTGCTCAATGAAAAAGTTTACTACACCTCCAAACTTTTCAAATAATGCAAAAATGTGTGTGTGTTGGACGGGGGGGGGGCAGTTTCTTGGACATGTTAACAGCATTCTCTCTCTCTCTCTGTAATCTATATATACAGGGCATGCCCGTGATGTTGTTCATGCGTGGGCATGGTGGAGGTCTGGCTGCCTTTAGATGAAATTAAGATGTTTTGTTACCCACATCCCCCACATCCCCCACCCCCCTACACACATTTCTTGAGGCACGCAGTCCAGATAATGATAGCATTATTTATGAAATTATCTTCCAAAAATTCAATGAAAACCTGCACAAATTGCCAATTTGTATTTCGAGGGAGAATCCTGTAAGAATACACATCATGAAAAACTACTTCTTATGGGAATACTTCCAAAAACTTTCAGAACAGGCAACAGAAAAATGAAATATTGAAAACCGACTGTGGAACGTATATGAGAAATGACGACGGGGTATGTTTCCTTCATACAGGGGGTGGGGGTCAAACTAACTTACATGGAAAATTCCCAAATACTGATTTTACACTTTAAAGCTATCAGGAAATTTCATTTTTCCTTTCGATTAAAACATTAAGTTGGAGTCCCTTGATTAATGCGAGGCTCGAGACCAATCCATTAAGATAGTAATGTATGTACGAAGGTATCTAAAGAAAAACAGGGATCGAGGAGTTACCTGAATTTTGTAGTGTACGCATTTTTACTTAGTTTCTCTTTTTATTATATTAGCAATCTGGATTTCATTAGCAATTAGGTTAAAACAAATAATGATAGAATGTATCGAAAGCCACTTACATTAATTAATCATGCAAAGCTTTATAAAATGCTTCACATTCTGCATTCAAATCCGTGGACTTCTTAAGACGAGCAAGTTTACTGCACTCATGCTTAAAGTCATCCTCCTGAATTCTGGTTTTTCTTCTCTTTCTTTTTTTTTTTTTTTTTCCACTGATAACTTGACGTTACTGTTTTGGGAGAAAAGAACTTATTCAAAAAAGGATTTGGAAAATCTTAAACAATACAAAGTGCGAGAGCGTCCAACTATGAGAACATGTATGTGTATTATAAATTATAAGAAAAAATACAGAGGTGTAAAGAAATACTGAATAAACCATTAAGTTGATACTATATGTCAATTTAAAAAGAAGAAACTCCTTTTTCCATTTTTCTTATAATTTCCATGAGCCTTCCCGGATGTTATCTGAAAGTATCTCTGGCATTAAAACTTAAAAAATAAAAAAAAACATCATCTTAAGCATAACTGCTGCAACCCATACCTGAATTTACTCACACAACTGCCAATTGCGATTACGCAAAGTGGAGTTGTACAGTAGTGATGGATTTTTCACAAACAATTCGTTCACAACGATGACACCTCACTGTGAATACCGAGTGGTTCACTCTCTCAGCGGTGAATTGCCATTCGACCTGTCATTATTGTGACAAAATCCGAAGTTGAAGCATGATTTTAACTTTATTCCGTATTTTCAAATGACTGCGTAGCTCATATATTACCGCTACTGAAAGGAAAAGCAGTATTGATGTAGAAGTTCGGCAATTTCGGTCAGCAGTCATTTTCAAAAATGCTCAGAACAAGTTAGAGATAAATCTTTACTTTCTTGCGAGATTAATTTGCATACTTTTAATAGATCGAACATAACAAAGTACGGATGACACTAGCGCTTGCTAGCAAACAAGCACATGTTCGGTCACAATTCTCAAATCTACGATTCTTAAGTTCTTAAGGCATTTTAAATTATGTAATTTAGTAATTATATTTCTTACACTACGTACAGCTGAGAGATTTTTTCTTGTCGGTTTGTTTGTTTCGTTTTGAAGTTTAGCTACCATCCTGAGCATCTAGAGCTACAGGCAGTTCTGTTTGCCTGTATCCAATTTGGAGCCACTGGTGCCAAAGCCATGGTGTAAACTCGGCACCCATGCCTCTCCTAGAACGCGAGCTCAGGACTAGCTCGGATGATCATCTAAAAGCCTACGCCTCTGGCCACATGGGGAGCAGGGAGTATACGGATGAATGCAAATGTGTTCCTTAATGCCCAATGTTAAAAGAATTTTTCTTTTCCAAGTAGGACCGATACATATTTGCCACACGTTCAGCTGCGTGCCTGGCGCGATATCTATTCATCTGAAAATACCAGAAAGCTGATACGTAGATGATCTTTGACATGGTGTTTCAATAAAAAACAAGAGAGAGAACCTATCGTGACAAATGCAAATGCATTAGACTCCTCGGTTATCCAATCTAATCAGAACCATTATACGGAAAATCTAAAATTCCGGATAATTGAGAAAACTCTGTAAAAACAATCGCTGATAAGGGGAATTTAACATAAATATAAATTGGTTTATTCATTAAATTTACAAAATACGCATACATAAATACCAATATATATTACTGTACTACATATACTTGTACACTGACTGGCCGAATTATTATGACCACCTGGTTAGTATGTTCTTGAGTCACCTTTTGCCTTTAATACAGCTTGAATTCTCCTTGGTGTGGACTCTATTAAAGGTCGGCAAGTGGCTTGTCTTATATTAGAGCAAATGCTATGAATTGCAACTCTTGAAGATTTGAAGGTAGCGGATCCAGCAGTCTGATGTCCCTTTCGACTTCGTCCCACAAATGTTCCATTGGATTGAGATCTTGTGATTGAGGTGGCCAATGTAGCAAGTAAAAGTCTCCGTGATGCTCCTCAAACTAGCCGCATCGTCCACTGTGAGGACTATGATATGGAGCATTGTCCCGCTGAAATTATTTATCTCCAGTGGGATTTACCACACATTTAACTGGGTAGACTTAGTCACCAACGTGATTTCAATACTTTTGAGCAGTCAAACGTTGCTCCACGCTGATCAAAGGTCCCAAATAACACCATGGAAACATGTTCCAGACCATAATGTTGCCTCCGCCAGTTTGAAGAGTAGTGACGATGCAAGATGGTTCCATTATGCACCATGCTTTCGTGCTGCTGTATCCATATTCTCACTCGTCCATCTGCATGGTGTAGTTGGAAACGTGATTCGTTGGACCAGATTACCCTCTTTTACTCATTTACTGCCCAATTCTTTCGTGCTGCTGTCTCCATATTCTCACCCTTCCATCTGCATGGTATAGTTGAAAACGGGATTCGTTAGACTAGATTACTCCTTTTCACTCATATACTGTCCAATTCTTGTGTTCCTGGGAGGACAGGAGGTGTTTCTTCTTGTTCGCCGCAGGTAGCAATGGTTTACGGACAGGCCGTCTGCTTCTGTAGCCCATACGATGTACTGTGCGGTTAACTGCACGTCGTTGAGAGGCCATCGGGCTTGTTCCTTGATTCAGATTACCTGTAATCTGACGAAGTGGTTCCTGTATGTTGGACTGAACAACTCCGCCTACTCTCCGCTCAGCTTGAGCATCCAGTAACCATTGACGACCACGCACCTTACGCTAAGACCCAGTTTTTGGACTGGTATTCTACTCTCTGTAAATTTTAACAACTTCTGCCCTAGAACATTTCACAAGTACAGCCGTTTTGCTAATGCTCACACCAATGCTCCGAGAACCCACACTATTCCACGTTCAAAGTACGTCATATCGCGTATTTAACTCACTATTTCTTGAACAATACACTTCATTAATATCTGCATGCCTTCAGAATAATACCGCTTCAGACATCTTGCTGTTAGATGAATCTACAGGATATCCACTTTGCATAAAATGATCTGGTGGTAATAATGATTTGGACACTCAGTGCATTCTATCCATAGTTATATGCGATACTTTATTACCATGGATTTTACATTGTTTTACAGGCGGAGCTTTATTAACATGGTTTGAATGGAAGGTTTTCACCAAACAGAAGTCACCGCTCTTTCCACGTTAATAAGTGAGTCACGGAAAAATTCTCATCGGCCGCCACCAGGAATTAAACCCAGGGTCTTCCAGTTACGCGCCGGACATGCTACCATTTCACCACAGCGGCCTCGAATTATCCAGACTCACAACGAGGAAAGAGCGATGACTATTAACGTGGAAAGAGCGATGCCTATTAACGTAGAAAGAGCAATGACTTCTGTTTGGTGTTCCTGATCCACGTCGAGTGCATGAATGAATTATTCATTCGCCTCCTAGTTATTTGTTCAGTTTCTACTTTCCATCTTTGGTGAATCCCCAGCATTGTGTGGGCTCCATGAAGCAACCTGTCATGTGGTTTGACAGTTAATCACTTGTGAGTCTTGAGAATTCGAGGCCGCTGTGGTGAAGTTGTTGCATGTCCGGCGCGTAACTGGAAGACCCTGGGTTTGATTCCCGGTGGCGACCGATGAGGATTTTCCCGTGACTCACTTATTAACGTGGAAAGAGCGATGACTTCTGTTTGGTGTTCCTGATCCACGTCGAGTGTATGAATTAATGGAAGGATTCGTTGACACTATTTTGAGAGATGCCAATCGTCGAAACAACACGCTTTCGTTTGGTAGATGCTCTCATGTTACCGACCACTTAACAGACATTCGATCTGTTGTAAAACCAACAGCAACAACGAAGAACATACAGTAAGCTGAGGGTTTATCGGCTTCATCCTATAGCTGGCTGGTGAAAGGTAACAAAGTCAGCTTCATCCAGTTGGCTTTTTTACCTTTCGGACTTCTGCTTGGTTTGTGCCCGTGTGGTTGAAGAGGGAGATATGGGAATAACAATGTTACGTGACCTTGGTACTTCATAATTGTGGGAGCGCCAACCAGAATATTGGAAAAACTGGAAAGCTATATAATAGGATACGTCTGTCCCTAACGCTCTGACGTCATTCAGTACTTGCAGCGCCATCTACTTTTATACGGTGGCCGAAATTGGAACTAAGCTCACCGTTATCGCACGATTCGTAAAATCAAGGACAAATACCAGAAAATAAAATAAAGTTAGTGAGGCAAACGATTTCATCTGTGGCAACACGCACGTGCTCGAACAACTGTATCCGACGCTTGTTCTGTTACGTAGGAGGTATGTCGTGTGTTTTTTCATTTTCTTCGCATTGCAGAGTAATTTCATAAAAGGAATGAAATTGCAGAGTAATTTTATGAAAAGAAACCAGCGTTCTTTTATTTCATAAAATAAAACCTGTATAATGGGCTAAGTCTGTCCCTAATGCTCTGGCGTCAATGCTGTGACGTCAACGCTCTGACAACATTCAGTACTTGTAACGTTATCTGGTTTTATCCGTTGGCAGACATCGGAACTAAGATTACCGCTATCGGACGATACATAAAATCAAGGAGAAATACTTGAAAATAAAATTTTATAAGACAAACGACTTCATCTGTGACAACACGCACGTGCTTTTACAACTGTCTGCGCCGTTTGGTCTGTTACGTAGGTGTTATGTCGTGTTTTATTTCATTTTCTTCGCATTGCAGAGTAATTTCATAAAAAGGAATAAAATCGCTGAGTAACTTCATAAAAAGGAATCAGCGTTATTTTTTTTTCATAAAAAGGAATTCATAAAGAGGAACCAAAGTTATTTTATTTTTCTTTGTGGTACAGGTGGAAAAAGATAAAGCTGAAATATATCATGGTGGTGTAGTGGTTAGCATACTCGGGCGCTATCCGGGAAACGTGGTTCGATTTCCGCTCCAGGACGACGAAATTTTGAAATTTTCGAATATTATCTGACTTAACATCCGTGACATATTTACACCATTTAACGGATTCACACCCTCCATATTAGTATTTTATGACATTTAATTAACATCATTTTTATTACCTAAATTAATTTACATTTTATGATTTTTAACGTACTATGACCGTCATATGACGGGTTAAAATCTATTAACCTGTCATGGGAATATTACATGACAGGTTAATAGATTTTAACCTATTTCTGTCATGGGAATATTACGAAAATTTTGTTGTTGGTGACCTATCTTATAGAATGGGCATTAATAATTCAACCATTTATTATAGTTATGTACATGAATTTTACGATTCGTGTTATAAAAATTTCAGTCCCAGCTTTTTCACTCGTGCATGCATGGGTGAAAAAGTTATGATATCTAAAAGAGAAACAGAAGTTAGGAAATTAAAAATTTACACGAAACATGGCTAAATACGTACCTATCTGAGAAAACAAACAAACAAACAAAATAGATTTTTTGCGTCGAAATTCTGTGCACACAGTCTTCATCGTCCAACCTTTCCAAAGCAAAAAAAAAAAAAAAAAAAAGTAAATAAGAATAAAAAAAGGAATTTCTTAAAGACTAGACATTCCAATAAACTGTCTCACGATAATGGGAGAAAGGGGTGCATGATGAAAATCAGAGGGGGCTCAGGTTACATCAGTACTGGCTACGTCTAATACGGCTAAAAATGTTATTCTTTTCTCCTCCGAACATCAGACTGATACATTTCCGTCATGTTATCGCCAAACATGTACCAATATCAACAATTTTCTTCTGTTAAATTAGATTACCTTGTCTTATTTAATGGAACAAAATTGTTGATATTGGTACATGTCAATACCTATTTCAATATAATAACAAAAAAACATATACATAATTTTGTGCAATTCTCTTACATAATTAACCGTGAGACATCTGCAACACTGAAGCCATCAGTAAACCTCAACAATTTCTCGTGAGTAACTCCTCGGGACAACTCACATTTCTTTATTTTCATTTTTAAAACCTGCAGACGAGTTGAACCTAAAACAAAAAAGAAATACTTTTGTTACAAAGTCATATTTCTTACATCAAAACAGAAATTGCACGTGATAATGATTATAATAAATAGATCTAAGAAAAATCGAGGGAGTACGGAAGTACTCTTTTGCAGGTTATTTGTGATTTACATCTTTCACATGTGAAGATCTTTTTTTTTTTTTTTTTTTTTATTTTTTTTTATTGGAGGTTTAACGACCACCGTGAGCAACTCAATGGGCTATAAGCAGTCGCCCGTCCCTAATTTAGGGTCACTGGTTCCAGGGAAGGGAGAGAGCCAGTGCCGTAACACAAACACAACATCCATGCCTCACCGGAATTCGAACCCGGACCCCGTTCGGACGAATGATCAGAGGCCATCGCTTAGACCACTGCGCCACCGGGGCGGCGAAGATCTTTTTGAATATGAAACAGAAGGAATGGTTGGAGAGTATATATATTTATTTACGTATAACACATTTCATCTATTCGGGTCACTCCCGACCACATGGAGCCACAGTCCGGTACATTCTGAGTGGAATTAAATCATAACAACAAACAATAAGGTTTATTAATTCCAGACATTGAGTGGTACTAACGACCACACCGAGCCAAAGTCCGGTACATTCTGAGTGGAATTAAATCATAACAACAAACAATAAGGTTTATTAATTCCTAACATTGAGTGGTACTTACGACCACACCGAGCCACAGTCCGGTACATTCTGAGTGGAATTAAATCATAACAACAAACAATAACAACACATTCGCCTCACTCCCGACCACACCGAGCCACAGTTCGGTACTTTCTAAGTGGAATTAAATCATAACAACAAACAATAAGGTTTATTAATTAATGAAATTAGTGGTACTTACGACCACACCGAGCCACAATCCGGTACATTCTGAGTGGAATTAAATCATAACAACAAACAATAAGGTTTATTAATTCCAGACATTGAGTGGTACTAACGACCACACCGAGCCCCAGTCCGGTACATTCTGAGTGGAATTAAATCATAACAACAAACAATAAGGTTTATTAATTCCTAACATTGAGTGGTGCTTACGACCACACCGAGCCACAGTCCGGTACATTCTGAGTGGAATTAAATCATTGACGTCAGATCGTCGTACTCTTGACGTTGCCACATACAGATGGCTAAACACCGGTTCAGGAAGTGAACCAAAATTCCTGGTGTAAAGTTTTTCGTAGACGCACCGGTGGCGCAGTGGTCTAAGAGATGGCCTCTGATTATTCGTTCGAAAGGGTTCCGGGTTCGAATCCCGGTCAGGCATGGATGTTGTGTTTGTCTTACGGCACTAGCTCTCACCTTTCGCTGGAACCAGTGACCCTAAATTAAGATCGGGCGAGTGCTTATAGCCCACTGAATTGCTCACGGTCGTCGTTAAATCTCTAACCAAAAAAAAAAAAGTGTTCGTATCTCTAAAGTGGACCGTATGACGTAACGCATCTCTGACGTCATGGTAGAATGATTTGGATTAGATGACGTCACACCAGCAGCTGTATTCTTTATTGTTATGACAACAAAACAAAGTGGTATACGCGTGGACTGTGCGCGTGTAGGAGATGTCTTCACCTACACGAAAAGCTAAACGTGACGTCACAAATATTTGTTTCCCGGCTGCTTCTATAACGACGTAGGAAGTGGCATGGAGGAGGAGGAGGGCTCTAGCAGATTATATATTAGGACACGGGCGTAAATAGAAGGCGTGTCCTGTATGTAAAAAAAGTATTCTTAAGAGGTTGGTGGTTCATTTCAGATTAAGTTTACGGTCGTTATGGATGAAACCAATGATATATCGTACTCGATGAAAGGCCACATTGTGGGTACACGGATGATGGGTGCGTCCATTTCAGAAAAGACGAAACTTAAGATGATAAAGTGTACCAGCAGTGATACCAAAATAGTGAAACAACGTTACGACAGCACAACTGTAAAGTGCGCCTAATGGTGTGACCCAGAAAATAAAGGATTGGTGCATGGCTTTTCACAGGGAAATTAGCATGCCCTAGTTTTGCGTTTAAAGCACGATGCAATATGAGTTAAACAGAAAAATATCCCCTCGACGACTAAGCGTCTTTGATGATGAGGTTATTGGATCTGCCTAGGTTGGCGGTATTCTTGGACCTGAGGTAAGGGATTATTCTGTGAAGACTGCCTGTTGCTGTGACGTTCCTTAAAAACTCGGATGAGTTTCAGGCACTAGTGTACTGTGACAGGACGTCGAACTTGTAAAAAATCCTGCAGGAAGGGAACCAGCTGTTGTAGTAAAGTGTTAGTTATGTCAGAATTGACATCAGCGGGATCCCTTAATTTATAAAGCCCTACTGTTTCCAGAGCAAACGAAACGGGACTATCTGACACCCCTGGAAAACAACTGTTGAGCAAGGCCGGCTTTATTTGTGCCAAAGAGAAATACTTCCAAGAATTCAGCCCTAAATCGATGATAAGAGCCCTCTGGGTTCATCCGACGCCACTGTCTGTACCAGCCTATATTGACAGTGTCTTGTAAACAAGTGCCAGTAATAGGCACTTGGCAATCCTCAGGAATATTATATAAATCGAAGTGATCTTCGAGATCTTCAAGAAATCTAAGCGATCCGCCATTTCCCTTGAATGTAACTGAACCTGCATGGGGTACATAATAAGCAAGAATTTTAATCTTTCTTACTGCGGGTGGTGGAGTGAATTATTACTGAGGAACTGCAGTTGAGGTACGCGGAACATGATTTTCGCACCTTTCGTATTCACAGTCCGATAAATCTGAACCGCAGGCCTCCTACAGTGGTACAGGAGAATTATTAGGTACAGTATAACGCTGAGTGCGTGGGGTATTTACTGGAGTGTTATTGGGCACAACATAATGTCTAGGGCGGTCAAAGTGACCCGAGAGGATCCGTGATATTTGCAGTTGCGTTTCTGTGACTTCCTCTCTGACTGTATTCGCAATAGTTCGGGCGCCAATATAACGTAACTCTTTTTACGTTATGTAGGATTTGTTATGTTAAAGTCCCGTATGTCCGGCTGAATAGATCTTAACCTAAGGGTAAATGCGATGCAACTTATTGTATTGGATAGCTAACTAACTTTAAATTAAGGTTTTTACGGCCAGACGAAACATACTTATACACAAAGTTAGTTTCACTGTAGAAACTCAAAAGAAAAGTTAAAATATAGTTAATGTTACACAACATAGGAACATAAACAAATACATGAAACTTTTACGTTATTAAAAACAAATGATTCCTCGACACTTACTGTCCAGCTCTAGATGAACAGCAGTTTTCACAGCTCTTTTTGCTGGGTTTCTCCTTACCACCCCGGAATCTAGAGTCACATGAGCTTCGTCGAAAACCAATACACTGGGGCTAAGTAATTTTGCCTAAAATGACAGGAAAAACACAGCATTCTACGTGCATGAAGAGATACGTCGATTATGTTGTCATGACAATTAACACATCAATAAACATCTCTGAATTGACTGTACAGTCAACTCTGGATATATAGTGAACCGAAATCATTGGTCCCGACCCGCAACATCGGAAATGTACATTAAAATGTTCGTTTATAGTGAACCCTGGACTTCGGTTACAGTGAACCTAAAAAATAAAACTTCAAAGAAAAGAATGTACTTGTAACATGAAACTATAACTTATTTCAAAACAAACTTTCTTGTAAAAACTTGAAAGAATGTGTTGAGAACAATATTGTAGGCCTACTACTCCTTAAATGCATTGAAGGACAAAGGTAGGATTAAAAACCTCAGCAACAGCAAGGTGGTGCTCTTGCCTGCCACACCAGTCTTCCAACCCATGAATCGAGGTGTAATTCACAGCTTTAAAGCCTGTTACAGAAGGGAAGTAACGCTTAATTTAATCCAAACCTTGGAATCAAAGCAGAACACATCAATAAATGTTCTGAATGCTGTACGTTTTGGAAACAAAGCGTGGAGGAGTGTGTCAGCTGTCACTTTACAGAACTGTTTCCGGAGGTCTGGTTTGGCTACTGGACGTGTGGCATTCGAAGAACAGGATTATGTTCCTTTCAATGACTTGCTTCATCATATCGGTGCAAATTCCACTGAAGTTGAATATTTTATCGATGCTGACTGTGAAGTTATAACGAATGAAATCCCGTCGGATGAAACTATTGTCGAGGCTGTGAAAAGCGGTTGCAACACGGAAGAAAACGAATCTGAAGATCACGAGGGCGATAATGAAGAACGTTTTCTAACAGTGAAATACATGTTGGAGGGTGTCAGGACTGTGCTAAAGTTCCTACAATGTATGAAAAATGTAGAATCGAATACAGCGAAAGCTCACTGTTCTTCACGTAATATCCGTAATATCAATCACATCAGAAAGCTTCAAAATTTTTAAGCATATCACCGTGATTGCTCGGAGGTGCAGAATATTAATGAACGATATACGGGATTACAATTGTACAATACAAATTGGAAGATGTGAATCCGTTTATTGGTGTAAATATGACATGGATGTTAAGTCAGATAATATCAGAAAACTTGAAAATTTCCTCGTCCTGGAGCGGGAATCGAATACGCGTCAACCGGATAGCGGCAAAGTACGCTAACCACTACACTTTCCAGTACGACAAAGTTTCAACTTTCTGATTAATTTGAATATAACCATCACAGCATTCACTAGTCGAATAAACCGGCATTCATATATAGCGAATCTGGACGTTTAGCATTCATTCCCGTGATTGCCCCGAGGCGCAGAATATCTATGAATGAAACACGGGATTACACAATTGTACAATACAAATTTGGAAGATGTGAATCCGTTTATTGGTGTAAATATGACATGGATGTTTAGTAGATAATATCTGAAAACTTGAACATTTGGAGGTCCTGGAGCAGGAATCCAACCCACGTCTCCCGGATAGTGCCCCAGTATGCTAACCACTAAACTACTCAGAGCGACCAAGTTGCAAGTTTCCGATTAATTTGAATATAACCATCACAGGATTTGCTAGTCGAAGCAACCGGCATTTATATATAGCGAACCTGAAGGTCTTAATTCATTCCCGTGATTGCCCGGAGGCGCAGAACGCCAATGAATGGAATATATGAATATGTAATATTCGCTATACATGAATGCCGGTTGCTTCGACTAGCGAATCCTGTGCTGGTTATATTCAAATTAATCAGAAACTTTAAACTTAAACTTAGTCGTTATGGGGGTGTAGTGGTTAGCATACTTGGGCGCTATCCGGGAGACGCAGATTCTATTTCCATTCCAGGACGACGAAGTTTTCAAGTTTTCGAAAATTTCATCGTCCTGAAACGGGAATTCGAACTCGTTTAGTGAACCGCTGTTCGTCCAGGGAATTATGCAAAGAGCGGAAAAGGTGGTAGTCGCTTGGGGCAATGTCCGAGAAACAGACTGGGTGCGGTAGCAGCTCCAAGCCCAGGTCCCTGATCTTGTGATAGCCCAAGCTCCAAGCCCAGGTCCCTGATCTTGTGATAGCCCAAGCTCCAAGCCCAGGTCCCTGATGTTGTGACAGCCCAGGCTCCAAGCCCAGGTCCCTGATCTTGTGATAGCCCAAGCTCCAAGCCCAGGTCCCTGATCTTGTGACAGCCCAGGCTCCAAGCCCAGGTCCAGCAACATTAGACGAAATCCAGCAACATTAGACGAAATCCAAAACACACCACTTCACATATCTTATTCAAGAAGTCCAACTTACGTCTACTTTTTATTAGTCCAGCAACATTAGACGAAATCCAAAACACACCACTTCACATATCTTATTCAAGAAGTCCAACTTACGTCTACTTTTTATTAGTCCAGCAACATTAGACAAAATCCAAAACACACCACTTCATGTATCTTAGTCAAGAAGCTTACGGTCAAAACGCATTAACAATCTAATATCTCCACACACAAAGCAACCTCTGTATCGTCTTTTTATCTGACGTTCTTATCACTTACATACGTCACTTTTGTTCCAACCTCAGTGTGTTGCCAACATCGTTCTTGTTTGAGAAAAAAGACATACCGTTAAGGATTGAAAATGTCTAAGAGAACGAACTCGAATTTACATAGAAAAAGAAACTCAAAAGGAAAGTTAAAATAGAATATACGTTACAAGGTCCTCGGTGCAATAACGAATTCTATGAACAGATAAGGCGTATTTTACCTTGTCCGGACAAGTAAACACTAAGAACTACGTTTATTGGTTGCAGACCAATCACCCCGACCTGTTGAAAATGCTGGCCTGACAGGAAAGTAAATGTGTGGTACTGTGTTTCACTGATGTGCAAAAGTTAAGTTACAAAAGTTTTTTTTTTCATAGTAGTAAAACAAGAAATGAAACATATGGTTTGAGAATTTTACAGGAGGAAATGTAACAGACTGTAAAGTAACGCATGACCGCATGATGACGCGCGTATGACGTTCCTGTGGGTGTTGCACATAGACTCGAGGAGCCAATAGTCGTGAAGGGCGGACAAGAACAAAGTGTAAAAGATCTTCACTGTTGTCAAACTGTAAGTAAAGGACACGTTGTCTTGAAAATGTCACACGGATAGCTTTTAAAGAAGAGCGGACTTCCGGGAGACTGGACAATCCCAAACACAAGTGGCACGTTGGCTTCGTGTGTCTCGAACGGTTGTCAAGGGTCTCTGGAGACAGTTTCAAAATACAGGAAGTGTTCATAGATAATTTATACCAGGTCATATAAGGTCACCTACCATCCCCGACGTGCGCTTTCTTGCCTTAACTGCAAAATTCAACAGAAGCATGACTTAAAAATCTTGAGTTATTTGCCAACCAAATGTCTTCAATTTTTTCCCCCGCTTAAATTTACCACTGAATTTAAGGACCTCTGCTCAATACCATTTTTGGGCTTTCAGCTAAAACGTGACCCATATTCTAATAAACTTGATTTTCTCGTGTACAGAAAACCCACCTACTTGCTTACGCTTATACCTAGGAGTTCTGCCCACCCAATCAGATACAAAATGGCAGCTTTGAACTTCTTGATACCCATTCCTCAACTATCAGACTCCGAAAAATTGAACTTGCTAAAATTACTGACATAGCTCTTTCCTATACGTCATGTGTACGGCAATTGATAAAACGTATTCAGCGTGCGAGATCCACAACCCTGATCTGTGAATCTAACAAAATGAAGTACATTGGTTCTATCCCTAATTTCCCGCCAGTGACATCAATACTTACAAATACTTTAATTAGGCATTTGGTGAGACTAATCACAGCCTGTTCTTCTTGGTAAGAAGTGATCGTGATTCTGTTCCTGACCTTCATAGGAATGGTATCTACTACATACCGATAAAAAACCAAGATCGTGCACTAGAAGATCTTGTTTACATCGGATTTACACTTCGATTACTGGAAGTCAGAATTAAGGAACACAAATGCAACATCAGAAGTGGAAGCTCCTCTACAGATTAGCAAGACTAATACAGCGTGACGCTTACTCCCCACGTGGGAAGATGCATACATTCTTTTGACCTTGGGGACTAAGAGACAGACCATATTTGCAGAAAGCTTGTACATGTATAAATTTCACGAGCGCTGTTGTAACGACGAACTGCCTACGGCTATTCCTCCAGCCTGGAGACCTCTTGTCCGTTAAGCACTTTGTCAGAGTCTTGTACTTTACTTCCACTCTTACCACCCGTAAACTACAAATGTTTTATCATTTGACTAACTTCATGAGTCTGCGCAGTTGATAATGCACATGACCACAACATCCTGACTTGTATATAAAGCTTCGTCCGCCCCGTTTTCATTCTTTTAACTGATTTCCCTGATGATACGATTGTTTGAAAGATCTTGAAAATATATTTTAATCTGTACATATGTTTTTTAACCTGTGATCAATTGATCACTGTGTTGTCCTTTTGAGATCGTGTATCGACAGAAATTTTAAATCTTAAATATTTTATTGCCTAGGAGCATGACATTTCCTTAGCTGGCTTCAGAGCTGACAGAAGCAACTGGACGATCAATATCCCTCTGGGAAGTAACCTGAAGGCTTCAGGAAAGTGATATTTATGCCAGAAGACCTGTGGTGTAAGTGCCTCTAAGATATTCCCATAGGAGTGAATCATTACGTTCGGCTCGGGAACATCTGCACTGGACACGTGAACAGTGGCCTAACGTCTCTTCACGGATGAGTCGCGCTTCTCAGTGGAAACGGATTCCTGACGTTTATTCACCTGGCGAGAACGTGACACGCGTTACCATCCATCAAACACCCGAGAGAGATGGATACATATGGAGGCGGTGGCTGTATGGTGTCGGCAAGTATAATGCGTAATAGCCGAACCGGTCTGAACCTGTTTTCTAGGGATTCCATCAATGCTATCTGCTACCGATATGAGATCGTAGCACATTATATTTGCATGTTCGCACCTGCGGTCGGCCCAAAATTTGTTTAAATAGAGCACAATGCCCATGTCCACCCCTCTCGACTGATGCTGGAATACTTTGAAAGTGACGATGTTGCGGTCATGGAGGAGCCAGCCAGGTCTGCGGACCTTAATCCTAGAGAACACCTGTGGGACACTTTAGGGAGATGGGTGGCTGCTCTGCAACACCCACCAAGAAGCGTACAAGAGCTACGAAGTACCCTTGTACAGCAGTACGATGGACTGTCCTGAGAACTTATTGACACTATCTCTGTTGGATAGCATGCTGTGAAGCTGACACTCATGTGTCACCATGAGAATTGATCACACATATTAAGTCAAAAGCATGTCCTTCTGGTATGCTTATTAATTTGTATACATTTTCTTCGAATAACACGTTTTATTTGAAATGCATTCAGTGCTTTTTCTTCATTTAGGAGAAACGTGGTTTCCCATGTTATAATTCTGCCGCATTTCGGTGTAATATCTCTAGCCGTTTGCACACAATGTTGGTGGTATTTGTGTTTGTATCTAAACTTTTGCACGTGAGGGTCCTAGTGCTTTCTTACTGGGACCATTCGTTTTCGAAGAAGGTACTCTAATAGGATTATAAACGTAAAGCGAAACTTCTTTGCACTGTATAGCCATGCTGATCACATATGTCATACAAGAGTTGCAAGAATGTACTTAATGCACAGTATCACTTGGATACGGGACAGTGCCCTACTGCATGTATTGAGGAGTGTGGAAGGCATGGTACAAAGTCACCTCGTTGGCCACGTCATCTCCCGACACTTTTCTTTCTTGGAGCCTGTGCGCTCTTCCGATTTGATCCCCTTCCCCTTGATATACGGTTACGTGAAAATCTGATGTCCAAAGTGCAACAGAAATGTACCACTACACAATATCATCTGGAAAAAGCCATAACAGCAAATATTCCGGGTGACATGTGTCGTGCCGCTGTAGCATCAGTCATGTCATGTCTCTTGGACGATGACGAACTTCACGAACACTTGGAAACAACTCTTGCAGTGGTAAGATACAGTATGCGTTTTCGCATTAAACATCTGTCATTTTTTGCAGCCATATTGGGTCAGTCACATCTCTGATAAATCTTTTTTTCATATTTAGTGACTCCGTTAGACTGCATTCGCTGCTTTACACATTGTTTGCCATGCTGACTTTAGACAATGCCGGCGGTGCTTCAAACAAGACACATTAACCGTAACCGTGAGATATTTTGTTTCATTCTCGAGGCTAACGTAATCTACGTACAATCACATCCATCCATTACAGCGTTTTCTGGAGATCTTTGAGTTTTGGCCAAGTGTGACGTGCCTACCCCGCAGGACGCACATGAGATAAAGGCAGATAGCAGTGAGAGCACATGCCCGTGTAGTATAGTGGATAGCACACGGAGCTCCAGAACCGAGAGTTGTGGGTTCGAATCTCACCCGTGGAATAAAAACGATGGAGAAATTTACTTCGTCATATTGGCGCGCGAACTTCCAGGATGACCTGGCTGTTAGGTTTCTCGCAATGGTATGATGTTCTTTCCACACAACGGGACAGTGAAAATAAGAATCCCTTCTTCAGTGTTTCGAAAAAATAAATCTGTGTGATGTTACTTTCCACACGCCAAATTATCTGGAATTTCTCAAATGTATGTTTTTCAATAGATGACTGCCTACAGCGACACATAGTCCCGGTTGAATCGTAACTAAATTATCTGGGATTTCTCAAATGTATGTTTTGCAATAGATGTAACCTACAGCGACACATAGTCCCGGTGGACTCGTAACTGAATTATGTGGGATTTCTCAAATGTAGGTTTTTCAATAGACGACTGCCTACAGCGACACATAGTCCCGGTTGACTCGTAACCAAATTATCTGGTATTTCTCAAATGTATGTTTTTCAATAGATGACTGCCTACAGCGACACATAATCCCGATTGATTCGTAACCGAATTATCTGGGATTTCTCAAATGTATGTTTTTCAATAGAGCACTGCCTACAGCGACACATAGTCCCGGTTGATTCGTAACCGAATTATCTCGGATTTCTGAAATGTATGTTTTTCAATAGATGACTGCCTACAGCGACACATAATCCCGGTTGACTCGTAACTGAATTATCTAGAATTTCTCAAATGTATGTTTTTCATAGATGACTGCCTACAGCGACACATAGTCCCGGTTGACTCGTAACCAAATTATCTGGGATTTCTCAAATGTATGTTTTTCAATAGATGACTGCCTACAGCGACACATAGTCCCGATTGACTCGTAACGAAATTATCTGGGATTTCTCAAATGTATGTTTTTCAATAGATGACTGCCTACAGCGACACATAGTCCCGGTTGACTCGCAACGAAATTATCTCGGATTTCAGAAATGTATGTTTTTTAATAGATGACTGTCTACAGCGACACATAGTCCCGGTTGACTCGTAAACAAATTATCTGGGATTTCTCAAATGGATGTTTTTCAATAGATGACTGCCTACAGCGACACATAGTCCCGCTTGATTCGTAACCGAATTATCTGGGATTTCTCAAATGCATGTTTTTCAATAGATGACTGCCTACAGCGATGCGTAATCCCGGTTGACTCGTAACTAAATTATCTGGGATTTCTGAAATGTGTGTGTTTCAATAGATGACTGCCTACAGCGACACATAATCCCGGTTGACTTGTAACCAAATTATCTGGGATTTCTTAAATGTATGTTTTTCAATAGATGACAGCCTACAGCGACGCATAGTCCCGGCTGACCCGTAACTAAATTATCTGGGATTTCTCAAATGTATGCTTTTCAATAGATGACTGCCTACAGCGACACATAGTTCCGGTTGACTCGTAACTAAATTATCTGAGATTTCTCAAATGTATGTTTTTCAATAGATGACTGCCTACTGCGACAGATGGTCCCGGTTGATTCGTAACCAAATTATTTGAGATTTCTCAAACGTATGTTTTTCAATAGATGACTGTCTACAGCGACACATAGTCCCGGTTGACTCGTAACTAAATTATCTGGGATTTCTCAAATGTATAAATTTTTGCAATAGATGACTGCCTACAGCGACACATAGTCCCGGTTGACTCGTAACTAAATTATCTGGGATTTCTGAAATGTATGTTTTTCAATAGATGACTGCCTACAGCGACACATAGTCTCGGTGGACTCGTAACAAAATTATCTGCGATTTCTCAAATGTATGTTTTTCAATAGATGACTGCCTACAGCGACGCATAATCCCGGTTGACTCGTAACTAAATTATCTGGTATTTCTGAAATGTGTGTTTTTCAATAGATGACTGCCTAGAGCGACACATAATACCGGTTGACTCGTAACTGAATTATCTGGGATTTCTCAAATGTATGTTTTTCAATAGATGACTGCCTACAGCGACACATAGTCCCAGTTGACTCGTAACTAAATTATCTGGGATTTTTCAAATGCATGTTTTTCAATAGATGACTGCCTTCAGCAACCGATGGTCCAGGTTGATTCGTAACCAAATTATTTGGGATTTCTCAAACGTATGTTTTTTAATAGATGACTGCCTGCAGCGACGCATAATCCCGGTTGACTCGTAACTAAATTATCTGAGATTTCTCAAATGTATGTTTTTCAATACATGACTGCCTACAGCGACACATAGTCCCGGTTGACTCGTAACCAAATTATCTAATATTTCACAAATGTATGTTTTTCAATAGATGACTGCCTACAGCGACACATAATCTCGGTTGATTCGTAACCGAATTATCTGGGATTTCTCAAATGTATGTTTTTCAATAGAGGACTGCCTACAGCGACACATAGTCCCGGTTGATTCGTAACCGAATTATCTGGGATTTCTCAAATGTATGTTTTTCAATAGATGACTGCATACAGCGACACATAATACCGGTTCACTCGTAACCGAATTATCTGGGATTTCTCAAATGTATGTTTTTCAATAGAGGACTGCCTACAGCGACACATAGTCCCGGTTGATTCGTAACCGAATTATCTGGGATTTCTCAAATTTATGTTTTTCAATAGATGACTGCCTTCAGCGACATATAATCCCGGTTGACTCGTAACTGAATTATCAAGAATTTCTCAAATGTATGTTTTTCATAGATGACTGCCTACAGCGACACATAGTCCCGGTTGACTCGTAACCAAATTATCTGGGATTTCTCAAATGTATGTTTTTCAATAGATGACTGCCTACAGCGACACATAGTCCCGATTGACTCGTAACGAAATTATCTGGGATTTCTCAAATGTATGTTTTTCAATAGATGACTGCCTACAGCGACACATAGTCCCGGTTGACTCGTAACTAAATTATCTCGGATTTCAGAAATGTATGTTTTTTAATAGATGACTGTCTGCAGCGACACATAGTCCCGGTTGACTCGTAAACAAATTATCTGGGATTTCTCAAATGGATGTTTTTCAATAGATGACTGCCTACAGCGACACATAGTCTCGGTGGACTCGTAACAAAATTATCTGCGATTTCTCAAATGTATGTTTTTCAATAGATGACTGCCTACAGCGACGCATAATCCCGGTTCACTCGTAACTAAATTATCTGGTATTTCTGAAATGTGTGTTTTTCAATAGATGACTGCCTAGAGCGACACATAATACCGGTTGACTCGTAACTGAATTATCTGGGATTTCTCAAATGTATGTTTTTCAATAGATGACTGCCTACAGCGACACATAGTCCCAGTTGACTCGTAACTAAATTATCTGGGATTTTCCAAATGCATGTTTTTCAACAGATGACTGCCTTCAGCAACCGATGGTCCAGGTTGATTCGTAACCAAATTATTTGGGATTTCTCAAACGTATGTTTTTTAATAGATGACTGCCTGCAGCGACGCATAATCCCGGTTGACTCGTAACTAAATTATCTGAGATTTCTCAAATGTATGTTTTTCAATACATGACTGCCTACAGCGACACATAGTCCCGGTTGACTCGTAACCAAATTATCTAATATTTCACAAATGTATGTTTTTCAATAGATGACTGCCTACAGCGACACATAGTCTAGGTTGATTCGTAACCGAATTATCTGGGATTTCTCAAATGTATGTTTTTCAATAGAGGACTGCCTACAGCGACACATAGTCCCGGTTGACTCGTAAACAAATTATCTGGGATTTCTCAAATGGATGTTTTTCAATAGATGACTGCCTATAGCGACACATAGTCCCGCTTGATTCGTAACCGAATTATCTGGGATTTCTCAAATGCATGTTTTTCAATAGATGACTGCCTGCAGCGACGCATAATCTCGGTTGACTCGTAACTAAATTATCTGGGATTTCTCAAATGTATGTTTTTCAATAGATGACTGCATACAGCGACACATAATACCGGTTTACTCGTAACTGAATTATCTGGGATTTCTCAAATGTATGTTTTTTATAGATGACTGCCTACAGCGACACATAGTCTTGCTTGATTCGTAACCGAATTATCTGGGATTTCTCAAATGCATGTTTTTCAATAGATGACTGCCTACAGCGATGCATAATCCCGGTTGACTCGTAACTAAATTATCTGGGATTTCTGAAATGTGTGTGTTTCAATAGATGACTGCCTACAGCGACACATAATCTCGATTGACTCGTAACTAAATTATCTTGGATTTCTCAAATGTATGTTTTTTAATAGATGACTGCCTACAGCGACACATAGTCCCGGTTGACTCGTAACTAAACTATCTGGGATTTCTAAAATGTATGTTTTTCAATAGATGACTTCCTACATCGACACATAATCCCGGTTGACTTGTAACCAAATTATCTGGGATTTCTTAAATGTATGTTTTTCAATAGATGACTGCCTACAGCGACACATAGTCCCGGTTGACCCGTAACTAAATTATCTGGGATTTCTCAAATGTATGCTTTTCAATAGATGACTGCCTACAGCGACACATAGTCCCGGTTGACTCGTAACTAAATTATCTGGGATTTCTCAAACGTATGTTTTTCAATAGATGTAGCCTACAGCGACACATAGTCCCTGTTGACTCGTAACTAAATTATGTGGGATTTTTCAAATGTATGCTTTTCAATAGATGACTGCCTACAGCGACACATAGTGCTGGTTGACTCGTAACTGAATTATGTGGGATTTCTCCAATGTATGTTTTTTAATAGACGACCTTCTACAGCGACACATAGTGCCGGTTGACTCGTAACTGAATTATCTGGGATTTCTCAAATGTATGTTTTTCAATAGATGACTGCCTACAGCGACACATAGTCCCGGTTGATTAGTAAATACCCTGTAGTTTTGTTGTTTTTCAAAGCTTTTGTTTCAAGAGTAATAAAATGTCAACAGTCAATAAATTAGTGAGTCAATTATCAATGTAAACTTTCAAGTAAATACCACATTTATTTTTGACAACATGTTATTGAGGTTTAGGTTAATACAATATTGAAGTAGAGAAATGAACACAAAATTACATCCAAAGTTCTCAAGGTGCTGATTATACACTGATAGCCAATACTACTGTTAACGAATATTAGCGGCAATATTTTCGTTTTCTTTTGTACAACAAAAAGCAAAAAAAAAAAAAAAATCTTATATTTGGCGAACTGCTTCAAATGAAATCTCCTAATTAACAGAAAAGTGTTTTGCATGATCTCTGGTTAAAACGATGCTCGAATGGTCACATTATTTTTAATTCACCAATAAATGTCATTTTTATCTTGTGATGTCACGAGGACGATTCAAAAAGTAAGAACCGTTCGCGCGCATTCCCGCGCAAGCATTTCCTTCAGTCGCACATGCGCAGTTGTGTTTCCTCATCCATTAGCCATGCCCTGACCCGATTTTGTGAAGTTGTGATTGTGCAAAAGGTTTGTGCTGTGCGTTAATAATGTTTAAGTTAATAGAACAGCTCGCCGACTGCAAAGTCCCATCTGTGATAAGGTTTCTGAATACAAAAAATGCCAGACCAAGTGAAATTCATCAGCAAATTTTAGAAATTTACGAACAAAACACAATCAGTACAGGAATGATGTGAAAGTGGGTTCGAATGTTTAATGAAGGACGACAGAGCGTTCACGATGAATTGCGCAGTGGTAGACCTTGTCCGGTCACGGAAGAATTGGTGTAGAGTGTGAATGAAAATATTAGAGAGAACACACGCTTCACAATTTTTGATCTTTCAGAACATTTCCCTGAAGTTTCGAAATCTTTACTGCATGAAATCATTACAGAAAAGCATCGCCGCCCAGATGGCGCAGTGGTCTAAGCGTTGGCTTGTAACCATTCGTCTGTTAAGAGCCCAGGTTCAAATTTCAAATTCCGGTGAGGCATGGATGCCGTGTTTGTCTTACGGTACTGGCTCTCTCCCTTACCTGGTGTCAGTGGCCCTAAATTAGGGACGGGAGACTGCTTATAGCTTATTGAGTGCTGGCTTGTGAGCATTCGTCCGTGGATGGCTGTGTTCGAATCCCGGTGAGGCATGGATGTTGTGTTTGTCTTAAGGTACTGGCTCTTTCACTTTCTTGGAGTCAGTGGTTCTGAATTAGGGACGGGCGACTGCTTATAGCCAATTGAGCGCTGGCTTGCCACCATTCGTCTGTGGAAAGTCGGGTTCGAATCCCAGTGAGGCATGCATGATGTGTTTGTGTCTCGGTACTGGCTCTCTCCCTTCCCTGGAGTCAGTGACCCTAAATTAGGGACGGATGACTGCTTATAGCTCATTCAGTGCTGGCTTGTTAGCATTCGTCCGTGGAGGGCATGGATGTTGTGTTTGTCTTACGGTACTGGCTCTCTTCCTTCCCTTTAGTCAATGGAACTAAATGAGGGACGGACGACTGCTTATAGCTCATTTACTGCAGGCTTGTGAGTATTTGTCTGTGGAGGGACGGGTTTGAATCCCGGCGAAGCATGCACGTTGTGTTTGTCTTAAGGTACTGGCTCTTTCACTTTTCTGGAGTCAGTGGCTCTACATTACGGACGGGCGACTGTTTATAGCCCATTGATGCTGCCTTGTCACCATTCGTCTGTGGAGGGTCGGGTTCGAATCCCGGTGAGGCATGGATGTTGTGTTTGCCTTACGGTAGTGGCTCTGTCCCTTTCCTGTAGTCAGTGTCCCTAAATTAGGGGCAGGCGACTACTTATAGCCCATTTATTTTTCAAGGTGGTCGTTAAACCTTCAATCAAAATACACCAAAAAAACCCCCAGAAAAGCTTCACCGGAAAGCGTGTGCACGATGCGTGCCAAAGATGTTGACGGAAGAGCACAACACAAAGCGCACGGAATGTGCTTTTTTATTTTTGGCGCGTTACGCGGAGGAAGGCGATGATCTTTTAAGCAGTATAATGACGGGTGATGAGACTTGGGTCTCTCACATTACACCTGAATCGAAGCAGTGATCCCTGTAATGGAAAAAATGGCTAAAAAAATCAAACAAACGATGTCAACGAGGAATATCATGTGCACTGCCTTTTGGGACAGGAAAGGAATTTTGCTGGTTTAAGGCACGACAGTGAACGCGACTGTTAATTGCGAGACACTGATAAAGCTGCGTCGTGCAATTCAAAACAAATAGCCAGGCATGCTGAGCAAGGGATTTCCTCTTCTCAACCTGGTCACCATCTAACTTTTGTGACCAGGTTGCCGCAAAACCTGGTCACGAAAGTTAGATGGGAACAGCTAGTCCACCCTTCCCACAACACGGATTTGGCGTCCAGTGTCTGTCATTTGATTCCTCACTTGAAACAACTTCTTGCTGGCCAGCGGTTCTACGACGGCGATGATGTGAATATAAAAACTGCGTGTCGGCTCAAAACCGATGCGGCGGATTTCAATGAGAATGGTATTCAGGAACTTGTGCCACGATATGATTAACGCCTAAATATCCACGAGGAATATGACGAAAAATAGATTAAGGTCTGTAGAATTCATCGTACATTAACGCTTAACTGGTGAAGTACGGGTCCGAGGGACCTGGTGGTTTAAATTTAGTTTGCCAAATCGCCGATAGACTGCATAGTAGCTTCCCAACATGTTCCGTTCTAGGCCATCAGTACCGATAGACTGCTCAGTAGCTTCCCAACATGTTCTGTTCTAGGCCATCAGTACCAATAGATTGCTCAGTAGCTTCCTTCATTCAGTAGCTTCCCAACATGTTCCGTTCTAGGCCATCAGTACCAATAGATTGCTCAGTAGCTTCCCTCATTCAGTAGCTTCCGAACATGTTCCGTTCTAGGCCATCAGTACCAATAGATTGCTCAGTAGCTTCCCTCATTCAGTAGCTTCCGAACATGTTCCGTTCTAGGCCATCAGTACCAATAGATTGCTCAGTAGCTTCCCAACATGTTCTGTTCTAGGCCATCAGTACCAATAGATTGCTCAGCAGCTTCCCTCATTCAGTAGCTTCCCAACATGTTCCGTTCTAGGCCATCAGTACCAATAGATTGCTCAGTAGCTTCCCAACATGTTCTGTTCTAGGCCATCAGTACCAATAGACTGCTCAGTAGCTTCCTTCATTCAGTAGCTTCCCAACATGTTCCGTTCTAGGCCATCAGTACCAATAGACTGCTCAGTAGCTTCCCTCATTCAGTAGCTTCTGAACATGTTCCGTTCTAGGCCATCAGTACCAATAGATTGCTCAGTAGCTTCCCAACATGTTCTGTTCTAGGCCATCAGTACCAATAGACTGCTCAGTAGCTTCCCTCATTCAGTAGCTTCCCAACATGTTCCGTTCTAGGCCATCAGTACCAATAGATTGCTCAGTAGCTTCCCAACGTGTTCTGTTCTAGGCCATCAGTACCAATGGACTGCTCAGTAGCTTCCCAACATGTTCCGTTCCACGCCATCAGTACCAAATTAGCCATCGGCGGTGTCTGTTGTGTCAGTGCCACCGTGTGCAGGGTCCCAGGGACCAAATGTCACCAGTTTCGTTAGTCATTCAAGTGCGCGTCACATTTAGTTTTTATATTGTATTAGTGTTGTGTTTATAAAAAATATGTTACACAAAACTTTTATAAAATGTCTTCAAGACAACGTCCTAATTCCATGAGAGCGTGTGATCCTGGATTTGACGAATTCGTGCATATATACTGGAACAACTTGAGCAAGAGGATCAAGACGCTAGGGATATAAGCGATTGTGAAAGTGATCATTATTCTGAAAGTTCGCACCTGTGGAAAAGATCCAAGAGCAACAACAAGAACGTTCCAATTCATTTCAAAAACAGACGGAAAAACGTCCCACATTGCAAAGACTGTAAAAATTCGGTTGTTGTTAAAATTATATTAACATCATACTTTTTAAGATTATTCGTTACTTTCGTGTTTGTTTGTTAAAATTTCTTTGGGAAAAAACCTATTGTGTTTAATTTTATTATGTTTTCTTGTTCCTGTTAAAAATAACGCTTTTTTTTTCGAAGTAACTAAGTTTGTTTATTTTGTTTTTAATAACAAACTTAATTACAAACAAATTTATGGTTTTCTTGTTGTTTAGACTACAGTTTATTAAACTTATATGCTTTAAAAATACATCCTTAGAAAGGGTGTGGGTCCGCAGGACCCGAAATCACCAGTTATGCACCGAAATATGTACGTCACCAGTTCACCGTTAAAAATTAGTTATCAGTAATTTTTTTTTCGTTTTACCTTCTAACTGCACTTACTTTCTGGATGGCCCAGTTCTTCAAAGTCAAAACCATTAGAAAATGTTGATGACCATCCACAAGATAATGTTAAGGGAAAGCGTATTAAAACAAAATTCTTTCCGATAAGTTGATGAACAAGAAGAACCGATCTAACCCATCAGGTTGAGATCAATTTTCTGTTACCTGAAAATGATGCTTCAATCTCTCTGCATTGTTATACCGTAATTTTAGGGCTAAACGTCCAGTCTTTTGTAAAAAAGGAACGGAGTTTTCACCCCCGGCGACTCTTATACCGATACGGCCTTTATTCCGTTGTGTTTTTTCTAAACAACTCCTAAGGAAACAGCAATTGTAAGCTTGCATGATATATCACTCTAACAGTAAATAACCGTGATTTTTTCCCTCTCTTTTAATCGTGCGTTTTTTTCCTGCGAGGTTATTGAGAACGAGAGGAAAATCCATCACCTATAATTTTTCTTCAAGGGTTTGTGTTTTCCACTTTCTTTACAAAGCTGCACTGGGCAAAAGTTTTAAAACACAGTGAAATCCATAAAAAAAAACAAGGAAATTCAAAGTTTTTATGTCACTCAATTTAACATTGAGAAAAGAACAACATGATGGGGTTGGGGAACATTTCTCTCATATACGATTTTAAAAGCCCAATTAAATAAAAAGGAATCTGTAGCAGTGATACCACGTTTCTATCATGTAAAGGCCTACAGCACTTCTGAGAATTTAGTGTTCTTCCATAAAACAGAATTAAAGCTGTTATCGAAAATAATATTCGTGGTTTTCTCATAGGCAGTAAACGCACTTTAAATTAAAAACAGAATCGTTTTTCATTTCTTCTTTCCAAAGCGTTCAATCCATGTTCTTTGTACCTTTTGAAAAAATATGCCTTTATAAGAAAAGACAACTTAATACACTGCTGACCACCCAAAATGCAACACCAAGAAGGAAGCATCCGATTGGCCTGAAATTCGCAGCATGCGTCGCCCACGAGAGCACATGCAAACGATTAGCATTGCAGGGCATATGCAAATCATGTGAGCCCTGCACGCCACAGAGAAGCACTATAAGAAGGGTGCACAGAAGGCGGGGTGTAAGTACAGGAAGTGTGTTGTGCTGCCGGACCTGAGCGTGGGACGCTTCCTGATGCCTCGTCGCAGAATACGGCAGTCATTCCAGCACGTTTTGGAGTTCGACAGAGGACGAATAGTGGCTTATCGCGACAGCGGTTTATCGAACTGAGACATCGGCGCCCGTGTGGGACGACATCCAGCCACAGTGAGGCGAGTATGGATTCGGTAGGTGCAGGAGGGACGGACGGACCGACGTGAGTGATTGCTGCAGCCGCGGCACACCACCGAACGAGAGGACCGGCATGTTGTGTGACGGACACTGACGACTCGCACTGCTACATCACGAACGTTAGCGCAGGAATTAGAGTGTGTTGCGCAAAAACCTTTGTCAGCACGTACCATTCGACGTCGTCTGCAGGAGCGGAGACTTGTCGCACGGCGCCCATTGCTCGGATTACCATTGACGTTACACCACCGGCGAGTACGGCGGCAGTGGGCCGTTGAACGCCGCACCTGGACTATGGAATGGCACGACATTGTCTTCTCCGACAAATTCCGCTTCTGCCTGCAACACCACGGTGGTCGGATCCGCGCGTGGCGGCACCGCGGCGAGAGACTGTATGACGCCTGCATTATGCATCGCCATACCGGTCCGTCGCCTGGCGTTATGGTTTGGGGCGCAATTGGATATGACACCCGCATCCCTCTGGTACGCATCGCCGGTACACTCAACAGCCACCGCTACATCTCCGACGTTTTGGAGCCTGTAGTCCTCCTTTACCTGCAAGACTTACCAGCGGCCACGTTTCAACAGGACAATGCGCGCCCGCACGTGACACGCATCGTACAATAATTCTTCACGGCCCACCAGGTGTCACTGCTTCCGTGGCCCGCCTGTTCTCCGGATATGTCGCTCATCAAACACGTCTGGTCACTGATCGGCAACCGCGTGGCCCGGCAAGCACCACAGCGCGCTACGCCTAATGAACTGTGGCAACGTGTGGAAGCTGCCTGGACCGACATACCCCAAGCCCACATCCAAAGCCTCTTTCTTTCGATGCCGCGGCGTGTAGCGGCCGTTATTGCTAGCCATGGGGGCCACACGAACTATTGATGTCTGCGTGTTCCGCAAGTCGCACGGGCCTGTAAGCTCAATTGTTTCATCTTTGTATCTGTTGTTATGTATCCAGTAAATCTGGCTTTGCGATCTCGTGTCCTCCTTGGTGCTGCATTTTGGGTGGCCAGCAGTGTAAATTATAACTAAAAAGCACAGTATTTCTTATATTAAGAGGTGTGTTCAGAATGTGTATTATCTTTCTGGGTAAGAAAGAAAATATTTCCAGTCAGAGCGTTTAAAAACTGCCCAATTTTCTGGAGCTTTACAGGGTCTGGCGAATGTATTATACGGTTTGATTAATCTTAGTATTGAATATGATTATGCAGAAATTCGAAAAACTAGGTAACACCATCATAAGTATCATTTTCAGCAAAGCCCTTTTTCATTCTTGCCAAAGTTTCACTTACCATTTGCAATTTTTTTCCATCTAACAGGTCAAGTACTCCAACAACCGATATCCAGTAACTTCCTCTTCATTTTGTACTACGAAATGCAGTGCTAACAGGCAGTACCGCCATACATATTTTTCCCCCATTTTATGTGTTAAGAATTTATGGCATCGTTTATAGGAGTGTTTGGAACGATATCTCAGGCGCAGCCAGTTTTGAAAAACTGGACTCAACTGAATATGAAGTCTGAATTTCGAAAAATGCTATTATCACAGACCGAAATTTAAACTGCGGTCCATCGAACCGCAGGAATGTTTACTCTAAAAAGACTGGAACGTTTAAAACAATTTACTTTATTACAAAAAAAAATCCAAGTCTGATTTTAGTTCTTGCAATTATTATACGAGATCATCGAGAGTTCTGGGGTTCGATCCCAGCGGTGCCGGAATACAATTTTTCAGTCGCTATGCGTTGTTTAAAAAAATAACGTGGAAAGAGCGATGACATCGTCCATATACGAGATCATTCTAGCACTAAGTAAATTCAGCAGGGCGATGGCTGTGCTATTATGCTACTGTTTTTATTTTTTCATGGACCGAACCATGTAAAATTCCTTCTGCTTAGACTAGGACAAGGGGCCAACGGTATACGATACCTTGGGTGCAGTTGACAAATTTTGAGAAAAGCTATTGCAAAATCTAAGCTCATGAATGCGTCTATTATTACAAATTCTAAAAAACGAACGCGTAAAATTTATCACTTCCAGAACAAAAGTACGAAACATTTAAAAAAAGAAATGTCTAAAATTTATCATTCCTTCACGCCTTCACGTTCGTTGTGATCAGGTTGTATGTAAACAAAGCGGAAAGACACACTCAGATAGGGAACCACGTTTTTCATTTTGTATCGCGAAAAACAGACACATACATACACAAACTTCCTTTTATTATTATAGATTAAGCAACTGTTGAGCTAACAGACGGACTCTTTTCATTTCTTCGTTTTTCAATTCAAACGATTGTTTTTAAATTAATGTTAGTGAGCCGACTTTCGTGAAAGGGTTCAAGTAAAAGACCATCTAGTTTTAATTGAAATTCCTCAATGACACGGAATTTCGGAATCGGAAGGCGTCAAAACCCGACCATGGCCGATGTCCAATTGCATGTCAAAAATCACGGTGATCGGATGTGTCATGTCGTAGCTATGCCCGAACAACTAATTGTCCCGAGGCGGATTTTTTCAATTATTATTAAAATTGGTCAGTTTTTTAATGGTCATTATTCTATACGACACGACCAATCACCATGATGCCAAACCTATGTTACTCCCCATGTCCTTCTCTTTCTCTGTGGCAAGTGTCACAGCGATCGGCTGAAGATCTTTGGAGGAGATAGGTAACAAACGACCCCTTCCCAAAACACGGAAAACCACCTAAAAATGCAAATTTTTGGACGATTATTCCTCAATGACACGGAATTTCGGGAATGGGAAGGTGTCAAAACCTGGCCATGGACGATGTCCAATCGCACGCAAAAAAATCAGCGTGGTCGGATGTGTCATCTCGTACCTATGCCCGAACAACTAATTGCCTCGAGTCTCGTAAAGATAGCTCCGCTCAATAACAGAATCTGATAAAATTTTTCAGTTTTCGTGCTGGTATAACATATTAAAAATAAAATTCGCCCAGTTCAAAGCAACGTTTGGAATTATCTCATGAAAATGTTCTCTGGGATGTACTGAACATCCAGACTCCTTTTACATAAAATTTAGTTGTTTGCTGGATAAATTGTTACTTCTGAGAATATTTGTGAAACGATATTGTCGTGCGCAGTATTCGGTTTACGTGAGTGCGGTTTTCTGAAATGATGGATTGGTAAAATTCGCCCAGTTCTAAGCTTCCTTCAGAATGATCTCATTAAAATTTTCTCTGAAATTTACTGAACTTCCAGCTTTCTTTTACATAAAATTCAGTTGTTTGCTGGATAAATTGTTACTTCTGAGAGCATTTGTGAAACGATATTGTCGTGCGCTGTATTTGGTTTACGTGAGTGCGGTTTTCTGCAATGATGGATTGGCAAAATTCGCCCAGTTCAAAGCATCGTTTAGAATGATGTCATGAAAATTTTCTCTGAGATGTACTGAACCTCCAGCCTTCTTTTACATAAAATGTAGTTATTTTCTGGACAAATTGTTACTTCTGAGAATATTTGTGAAGCGATATTGTCGTGCGCAGTGATTGGTTCACGTGAGTGAGGTTTCTGGAATGATGGCTAAATCTTTGTTCTGTCTAATCTAATTGGTTGAGCGATACACTCTCGAGTAGTGAAGCAGAACCATGTTCTGTAGCTAAATTCTGTGAAAAATACACTTGAGATTAGTCAGAAGTTGCATACATATACTATGTCATAATGATGATGTCTAACTTAATTTGCAGAGTTTTTCTTACTCGCTCAATTAGTCTTGAGATGATTTCTAACTTATTTTCAAACTGTCTCTAATCCATTTGGTAGGAGGTTATGCATTGCTTCGTTAGTACAAAGATAGTCTTTCTAATTTTTTGGAGGAAAAATACGGCACAGTTCATTTATAAGATCTAAGCTAACCTTTTGCAGCATTTACCAGAGATTATTTCAGTTGGTAGCGCTTTATTCTCAGTTACCTGAGGGCCGTTTCATTTCCCACTCAATCGCGCTAAAGCACCGAGTACCTGTAGTGCTAAGACTATTTAGAAACATGCTTTTTGACTGAGCAGTAACATCACCTGTTGTGTAAATTATTTGATCGAGCAGCTCTTGAATATAGTGGTTACCGTCTAGTTGAGTTAGGTAAACTAATCATGTTATCTCCAACGAAGTGGAAGAATACTTGTATCTCCTCCGGATACGCGTCTTATCGAAGTTGGGTATTTTACGATGGACAGCTCCCTTGGTCGATCTGTCTTGTTACTTTGGTTGATTTATATTGTATATTTCAACCGATACAGAACTGTTCTGGGATTCACTTTAAAAAGTTGTGTTTTAATTTAAGCTGAATTATTAAAACTGTGTTCTACAGCTCACTTTGTAAAGTCGAAGCACTTAGTTTTGTTGACAGTGCTATGCTCTGGAATGTTTTGAGCTACAGTGTTGTCTAGCATACTTGGTAGAATGTGCTCTAAAGGGTTGCTGATTGGATCATACCATGTGGATCGGTTGCTAGAGATTTACTAAGTCCTTCAGTTCCTAGTGCTTCTTGTTGAGCGATGTTTCACTCTCCAGATTAGTTGATAGATCATATCTACCTCAATTAGTAGAAGTAAATCTTTAGTGCAGATGTGGAATTCATATTAGTTGTTAGAGCTATGTAGGTTGAAGCTGTGTTACATAGCACCGATGGTAGATGCAAGCTCCTTTGATTTTTTTGAAAGTTTGTGCCCCAAAACACACATAGTACAACGATATTTGCCATACTAAGTTTAGTGGAAGGTATGATGCTTCAGTGGTGTATATAATCAGATGACAGTCAGGCTAGCAAGTACACTTCTTTTCTTAACGTTTCAAGACAAATCACGATATTCATACTAGAACTAGTTCCTTAAAAATCTATCCCAATCCATCCGGACAACGATACTAGTTCCAGAAGTCAAAATAAAAATTTTCTGTTTCTATATTATCAACTCAAGTCCATAAATGTTTCTTCCTATTGTTCTAAACGCGATTTCTTATAGAAGTACTCCATCACTTGGAGACATTTCCCTAGCGATTTGGGCGCAGTTCCTTATTATGCGTGGTAAGTTGTAGTTCTTAAGACAAAAAAAATTTCCTCGAAATGTCCTGAAAAGAATTCCTCATACACTTATATAAGGACCGGTTTCTAAATTAAGCATTTCAGCATACTTGTCTGAAAACGAATCGTTTCAGACTGAGACATGCTCAAAATTAAGATTTTTCTTTCTTACTCTTTTGAATGGTGTATCACAGAAACAATGAATCACTCTAATACTGTATATTTCAGCTCCTGCATTCGCCAAGTTTAACAGGTTACACGACTAATTCGAGTACTTTAACAAAAAATTCGTCAAACATGTACAGCTTATTTTGAGATAAGACCTCTCCTGAGCACATTCCCAAAGAAACTGGACTTTGAGTCTATCATCTCAATGGAGAAAACAAGAGTTGAATTTAGCATTTGCAAAAGGTTCTTTCGTATTTCATAAATAAACTTCCTGTTTTACTATTGTTAAACAGTATTAATGTAATTTGTTGCCCTTTACACTATACTCTGATTATCGGTGACGAAAGTTCTGTGTGATTTCCCGGGAGAATTGCAGAGGCTGAAGCAAGACGTGGTTTCTCTTACTTGTCGAGACTTAGAATTGAATAACAAGTAAATATATGGGTTCAAAGTGCTGTTACTCGCAGATATTATACCCGTCATGGCCACAACATTCTGGTTTAATATCGAAGGATCTCCAAAGGCAATGATCATTTCCTGAATGAGATACGGTAGACACGTGGCAAGGAAGGTTACCACTACTGTCAAAGTCATCTTCAAGGTTTTCGTCTTCGCCTTCGGAAGCTTGGAATTTGAAGTCGTACTTCCTTCAAATCTTTGAGTCCTCGAATTTCGGTCGTCTCCCGATTCCATGACATGGAACCCTCTAGATCTCGTCCAAATGACGTACAGGATTCTGGCATAGAGGCCTACGATGATAAATATCGGAAGAATAAAGACAGATAAGAAGACAAATCCCATATAAAGCTGCCTGAAGAGGAGAGATAAAGATGATGTGTAGAACTTGGCAACGCAAAACACCTTACCTGACGGCATTGTGTAAGCTTGGAATATGTAAATACTCGGTGAAGACGGAACCAAAGAAGCAACCCACGCTGCTATCAGATACGACTTTGTTTTGGGGTTACGTTCTAGGGGATATACAATGGCTGCATGTCTGTCAAGTGCTATGCTAACGATCAGATAATTTGACGACACCATCGTAAAAGTCTGAATGACTTTAAATATTGGACAGAAAGCTGCTCCGGCTATCCATTCTCGATCCATGCTTTCCCAAACGAGCTGTGACGTCATCGCAAAACATGTGACTAAGAGATCTGCTGCTGCTAGATTGATGAAAAGCAAGTGAACGTGATTTCTTTTGGATTTCTTACGGCGGATGTGTAAGCACATGATGATATTCCCAATTAGAGAGGCTACAATCATTACGGAAAGAATGGCTGTACGAATCTGATGGTGATACTCTGGACCCAGAACGCTTTGCGATTCGTCACCGTCTGATACTTGGGATTTATTATTGTAGTTTAGGCTTGGTTCGTTAGTTTCTGGAGATAGTGTGTCGTCCATGTCCTGCAATTTCACGGATCCTCAGGACGAGAGATTTTATATATCCAGAACTGCAAAAAGAAATAAGAATATGCCATTCAGTATTTTTTCAGTAAACTGCGAACATTTACAAAAAGTTACACGATAAAAAGTAACATTCATTGTTAGTTACACGATTGTCTCTAGCAAGCAAAATTAAAATTCATTTATTTTTTATTACTTAAAATGCACTTCTCTGTCAAGAGTAACTAAAAATAAAGTACTACGAATAGGTAAATGTAGTTTTAATGAAGAAATTTCTTTTATGCGTGCAGATGTTAATTACATACATGCATTTCACTAAGCTGTTCTCTGAGATTCAGAGGTTAGCTCCACAAAGAAATACATACTACGAGATAATTTTTTCTTTCTGTTGCTATAACAAACTTCTCCATTTACAGCGATCTTGATATACAACTCGGGCTTCACTGACATCCATCACACCCGTACACAAGATCTTCTATACTTCATACTCATAATCGTTTTCTAGTGCAGACACTCTTGAATCTGATCCTCCCATGATTTCCTTGGTCTTACTGTACCTTTCCTTCCTGACACTTGGGCTAAAAAAGATTCTCTTACTAAGCATCTCATCACTTATTCTTTCAACATGGCCAAACCACCAACTAACAGCATTTTGCTTCACATTACAAAACTACAACACATCTTCATTCCTCACACAATCAGAACGTGTCTTGCCACAAACCCCCTTAAGTAACGCATTTGTCCAGCACATAAACCACTCCTATGTTTCTTCTGTAGTACACAGGTTTGACTGCCATACAGTATATCACAGTAGGAACAATTACATTTTTATACACAGCCAGACGAGTCTCTCTTGAGAACCCATCATTCCTGTGAAAACCTCGTAAAGTAGTCATGACTTTCAATGAAGAATTCACTCGACTACTAATTTCAGATGTTAATTACGCTGTTGGCAAATAAAATTCTACGATAGTCGACTCTTGATAATCCGAATTTCGATAGCACAAAATTCTTCATAAATAGAAAAAAGCAATAATGAAAATATAATACAATAATGAAAAAATGCCGTCTGTGCACGGCATACTCTGGGGTTCATACCGGAACACCCAGATAGGTTTTATTAAAACACAAAAGTAAAGGTTAAAATCATAAGACCGTTCTGACACCCGCCCTGTGATAGAAGGACTCGGAGTTTGAGCTGAAGAAAGCAGTGATGAAATTTTCCACCTCTGGAACTGTGGTGAATCGCTGTTGGGGTAGGAACTGTTCATAGAGCGAAACAGATGGACATCTGAGGGTGCATTGTCCGAGGAGTAAGCCGGATGCGATAAAACCTTCCAGTGTAACTGTTCAAGGGCTTATTCCGTGGTGGCATCGACATGTGGTCTGGCATTATCGTGTTCCAGGATGACTGAGATGCGTCCTTTACCAGTCCATGGGCGTTTTTTCTCGATTGCAGCGTTAAATTTCATCAACTGATCGCTATATCGTTGGGAAGTGATTGTTTCGCCCGGTTTAACAGTTCGAAGTACATCACTCCATATATATCCCACCACGCACACACAACAGCACTGTTTACCCCGTGGATATCCTGTTTTGTAGAAGATGTTGGTGTCTGGCCTTGGTCGACCCAGGATCGCTTGCTTACGGGGTTGTCGCAATAGTCCCATTTTTCTTTCATCCCCGGTGATAACCTTCAAGAAATTCTTCCCTTGAAATCTCATCAGCAACGACATGAAGATGCACAATCGTTGACCAATATTATGCCCCGTTAAAGTATGCGGAACCCACTTACCGATCTTCTGGATCTTCCTCAAGGCTTGTAGACGCCGTACCACCGTCGATTGAGACACTTTCAAACGTTTCGCCAATTGCGTGTTCGATTGTGGGGCATCCTGTTGCAACAGCGATTCCAGCTCCTCGTCCGCGAGTTCCTGTGGTCTACCTGCACGTGGCTTGTCTTTCAAGCTTAGCTCACCTTTCTTAAACCTGGCAAACTACGTCCACTCATCCATAATCGTTTCGCCATACGCCTGACATATTGAACCTTATGCTTCACTCTCACTTTTCCGTAAATTAAACGTGAATAACAAACAGTGCCGCAAGTGAACTTTATCGACTGCCATGCTTGGCTTCATGTACGAACTGACAGCACGGGTCACTGGCCGATTAGAACCATACAACGCCCACTAGGCGGAGGCAGCGAAAACTTTTGCATATCCCCTAATACTTTGGCCTTCTTGTCAAAGGCGTAAGATTTGAGCTAGCCGTCTGAGCTTGGCTGAATTATGAGTCCAGATAAAGGCATGGGTGGTGTGCTTGTCTTACAGCGCTGACTCTCTCCCTTTCCCGGAAAGAGTAGCTCTAAATTACGGAAGGGTGGCTTCTCGTACTCCTAAGGGTTTTCCATGGTGATCGCTGAACTCGGATGCGAAAAAAAGAAGGGAATATGTTGCTAATAGCATTTTTCTTTCCCAACACATTATTATTGTCACCCGTAAGCAGACTAAACATTAATAGCAAGTTTTTTTGCTAGTAGTTCTGCTACTTCAACTGACTAAATCTAATGTCTTTTTTTTTACGCTTTCCAACCGTAGGTTGAAGAAGCGTATAACCGATATAGTCACGTTCCTTTCGAGCTCTGTGTTTGTGCCCAGTTTTTGGAAGTATATAGTGAGTGTTTGTTCCTATTTTTGTGTTCCCCTTCAAGAAGAAGATCTGTACATTCTTTTAGCTCAGCTCCCAAGTCGGTGAGTTGCATATTTTGTTTGCATTCAGCGTTTTATTATTTTCGATCAAACTGATCGATCCTTAAGTTAGTCCTCGTCATTTTCAATGGCAGGCACTGAGAAGGGTGATGTCCACGCTCACATCAGTGATGCTCATTCAACCTCCTCTTCCTCCTCACTTTCAGGAGACCAATCAGCATTTATGCCTGTCGGAGACGTCATACGCATTCAAGATGTCACGCGCGACTCCTCTGCAAAAGCTCAAGCTGATATCCCTGTCCAGGAGAGTGACGTCACCTTGACGCACGTCCCTGGTTCATTTGCCGAAGCTATGGATGTGACCGATTGCACGGTTGCGTTGCCTTCTACTGGCTCAACTCAGTTTACCAAGCCGCTACCAGCAATCAGCACTGAGTCGTATCCTTCCGCTGCAAACTCTATGTCTCTCACTTACTCCAAAGTGACCTCCGGAGCAAGAGTTCCTTCCAAGTTTATTGCTCCCGTTTTTCCTGACTCTTACGTCAGTGTTGAGGGTAGTTCTGCCACCATCGATATCCCAGAGGATTCCCCAGCCGGGAAACAATTTTTCTCCACAATGGATTTCGGTGTCTGTTTTGATGCATTACCAGACACGAAACTCAAGGAATATAGTATTGCCCTAAAGAAGATGTCAAAGGTCAGGACATAGGAGCGGATCCATTCCATCGCCCTTATGCGTCATACCTTACGTAAAATGCTTCGATTGAGACAAAACTTTATCATGATGTTCCGGAAGTATACTTTACTGGTTCTGTTCCGGTTCTGTTGAATATCATTGAAATGAGGTCAAAGGTCAGGTCATAGGAGCGAGATTTATTCTACAGCCATTATCCTCATAACTTGAGTAATGATTTCTGGTATGTTGGAAAGCGTACCATAAACAATGCATTGCATGTTTTTACTACCTTGTTTTTAAAACCTCACTGTGTGGCTTTGAGGAAAGTGCACTCGCAAGTCATAATACACTGGCGGAAAGTGAAAAAAGAACACCCAGAAGGAATGCCGGTAGGAACGTCATATTATAATATGTTAATTGTTAAGGGCAGCAGAAACTGTGATCTAAGTTGGAATGTCATTGGATGAAATAATGACGTCACCGTGGACAACATGCGAATCTACGCAGCGCGTGTTTAAAGACTAGGGCATGCAGAATGAAGTCATTCGTCTAGTGTGGTGTGATTCAGTGCTCGTTGAAGAAGCTACCCTGCCTAGACGATGCAGACGCGCTACATTTGTTCAACCCCGTTTCTCCGTTTTTCGAGGGACTAGTTAAAGTTAACGTATAATTGAAAAATCGTATAAAAGATACAGGGCACGTTTCCGCCCATAAATGGCAACACATTATTTTGTTGCAACGTATGGCGTAGATACACTGCTGGACAATTGCTAAGGACGGATCATAAACGGCTATATAGCGCATAAAAAAGTAAGTGTGGTTGGATGACAAGTGAAATAAAATAATGTCAGAATGCCAGGACATTACAAGAAAGACAATTTATTGTGCTCTGAAATCCAGAAGGCTTTGGAACGTGTTCAAGGGACAAACAGGCCATTTTGTGCAGAATACGTAAACGTGAAAAAAATGCAATTACCGTCCTCAGGCGTTCCGGCGTAAGATGTCAATACGGGATATGGCCACCATGGAGGGCGATGCAAGATTCCACACGTAGTGTCATGCTTTGCACAACATTATCAAGCAGCTGTTGGGGTAATATATTCTATTCCTCTGTCAGTGCACGGATGAGGGTGCCCTTGTTTATTGGAGGGCATTGGCGACCAGCAAGACTCCTCCCCAAAGCATTCCACACATTTTCAATAGGATTCAGATCTGGAGAACGTGCTGGCCATACGAGGCGTTGAATATCCTCGCTCTCAAGACACTCCTGGACAGCGATTGTTCCATGACATGTTGCGTTGTAGTCCATGAAAATGAATCTATCACCGACAGCACCACGGAACATGCGAACATGAGGTAGCAGAACATCATTAATGTATCGTTGGCCAGTCATAGTCCCAGTTGGAAGCACATAGAGGGACGTACGGCCATTGATCATGATGCCAGCCCATACCGTGACACTACATGTCGGATATCGGTCCCTTTCCTGTATGTTTGCTGGACAATATGCAGTACCACTATCACGCCAGATCAGTTGCCGTCGACAATCAGACGATAGACTGTATCTACTCTCATTTGAGAAGAGGACATCAGACCAGTCGTTATCAGTCCAATTGCGATGTTGATGGCACCATTGCAAACGGGCGGTACGGTGATCTCTGGACAATGGGATGCACACAACAGGACGGCGGGCGTATAGTCCTCCTTCATGCAAACGTCTGGCGACAGTTTTTCGGGAGATCCGCTTGCCAGTAGTAGCCATAAACTGATTTGCTACCTCACTAGCTGTGCTGCGCCGGTGTCTTTTTGTTGATAGCACTATGTACCATTTTTCTGCAGGTGTCGTACTGCGAACACAACCTCCCCCGTGACGTTTGCTACACTCTCCATTTGTTTGAAATTATTTCCAAAGCCTTGAAACAACACTGTGGCTGACGTCGAACTCCCTGGCAACATCTGTTATTTTTCGCCCTTCTTCAATCTTGCCAATAATACGGCCACGCGTAAAATCATCTAGGTGATGTCGGGAAGACATACTTAAAATTGCAAGTTCGTCAATTGATTCTTTCCCTTTCAACTTTGCGTTTGAACAACAACGGTCAATACGCGTCAAATCCTTTATATCTCTTATCAGCGCTATGACGTCACGAACAAGTTCGGCAATCCAAAATTTGCATACGCACAACACGTCTTACTGTATCCCGCACTTTTGCTAATTTCCACATTTTCCTGCCTTCCATTTTATGGTTGCTATCGTTGCTATTGTCATCCGTCATTAGCAATTGTCCGGCAATGTATTATATAAGTACTATGTAGCGCTTTTTCATGATCTTGGGCTCTTTTGTGATTTTCTTGGCTGTCCAATGTTCATCGGAGCACTTATGGGAATGTTAACGACACGAAACTACTAGAAGAATTGAAGGGCGGTATCCCCCACTTCCGCAAAGGTTCCAGTTTGAACGCGTAATTTTTTCGATGCAATTCAACCTGAAGACGGGGCATTGTTCACAATTTCTTTACGTTTCTAAATTGTCGTCGTAAATGCTGAAACTGAAAATTTAAATTTTGCAGTTAAAGCGCAGTTTTCGTCAGTGTGCAATTTTCAATTTCCTTCAAAATCATCATTTTGTCTTTTCAAGACAAGGTTTTTGGAGATCGTGAAGACGTGGCTCCACTGCAAGAAAATAATACAGCCGTTCTCACCGAAATGGTCCGATATGACAACGTCAAGGAAGAGCAAGTGTCTTTTTTCGGGTACCAATTGTAGCTCAGGAAGAGTACCCGCATTACACAGTCGGTGAATGCAAGGAAATAGGGACAACGAATGCGGAAAGTATAAGAAGGGTGACTGGAAAATGTAAAACGAAATTTGCGACGAAGGGAGAGGTTTGGAAGAGAGTTTGGTAAAGGGAATTCGAGTGGTTTGAATTTATAATTCATGTCATCCATCCCAATATCACAATTTAATACATAAATGAGAAGAAAGCTGATTCGATTAACGTATGATTGATAAAATAATTAAGAATTCTTGGATCGGCGACATTTTACGCATAAATGAGAAAAACGTATGAATTGGATACGTATTAACGGACTTTTATTGTAGTAGGTGAAGTAAAATGCGAATGTTATGATGCAGGCAAACTGAAGTAAAAAATAAATAGTGGTGTTGGCAAAACGAAATGAAGCATGCTTGGGGAGGCAGAATGAAATGTAAGACTCGTGGGCTGGAAATAAAGTAAAAATGGAATAGTGAAGTGGAATATGAGATCAAAACCTAATGATCTAGTAATACTAAAGGGAAAATGTAGCGTGCTATCTATAAACTATTAGGCTTATCAATTAATTTGCAGCGTTTTGTGGTGGAATATTTAATATACGCCTGCAGGTCGCATTTAGTCAAGATCAGAGTACGTCTGCTTTCTGCATCGCCTTCGGCTGCACGCGATGCTACTTGTCTTACACACTGCAATCAACACTTCTAGTCTTAACAAACCACTAACGACAACCGCTTGCACTTACAGCATTCTCTCCGCGTGCCGAACAGTTCCATTCTTGTACCTCTATAGCGGTTTTCCAGAGATTAAATATAAAGAGATAGTGCCAAATGTGCCTTTTTTGTAGTTTTAAATGTCAGTTATGAGGATTTAAGATTAGGTTGAAATGGTTACTTGTAATAGCAGAAAGCTGTAAGGTTTCAAACTTATTTTTTTTTAATTTTTTTAATTCGAGGTTTGACGACAAACGTTAGCAACTCAATGGGCTATAAGCAGTCACCCGTATCTAATTTAGGGCCATGGTTCCAGAGAAGGGAGAAAACAGTGCCATAAGACAAACACAACTTCCATGCCTCATCGGGATTCGAACCCGGACCCATCTCGGACAAATCAGCAGAAGCCATCGCTTAGCGCCACCGGGACGACATTTCAGACATAAGTACGCACCTGTAAATATAATTAACTAAATACTCGTAACTACAGAATAACCCAAACGGTCTAGGAAATACATCAGAAAATAATCACTTACGTTTCAATGTCCACAATTAATTTGTCATCATGGGCACATTGTTGCAGTACAGCGTTGGCGTAAAATCATATGACAAGCATCAAAAGACATTATCAACCGGCACGTCTGTCTACTAAGTCGTTGTCTCAAAAATATACAATTAGTTATCTCAATTCCTCTCAACAAATCACTACCTCGAGCAGCACTCTTTATAAATGATTAGCTCGAAAACTTCTCTGCTCTCTACATTCAGTTACTATATTATATTGACTTCTAACTCGCTGCCAGTGATGCCGAACTTAGAAAACTCGTCAGAGAAAATAATGTGTCGTTAAGTCAAAAAACGTTTACCAGAAGAAGCCAAATTTGCATGAGAACACAGAATGTCAAAAAGGAGCTTGAATTAAGGGCACACGTCACAGCCTTGTCAGTCACCATGTTCTGGTTTAACCATCCTGAACTAGAACATAGTTACCGACAAGGCTTCGGTCACCATGTTTTTGTCCAACTCTGGTTCAACTGACCCCACGAGTGGGCTGTCCGCTAACATGCGTCGTTCGACACAGAGTTTTGCCCCTTCACCCCCACAACACGAAATTCTGGCAAAATTTAAACCGTTTTGCTTTTATTGCTAGTTACGTGAAACGCCGGAAACGTTGAAAGGAGCTAATAAAAACACAGATGAGAAACAGTGAAACGACAGTACGATAATGTACCCAAAATGAAAAAAAAACTTATTTTTTTAGGCTGGATGAAAGAAAAATGGGTTTTTGTAAGGAAAATAAGGAGGAAACATATAAAAATACAAAGGAAATGAGCAGAAAAAATTTCTAATACTCAAAAGTTGTCAATGCACCTATCTTCTGATTTTTTTTAACTTTTTCTGTTTTTCTTTTTGGAGATATTTCTTCGAGAAAACGACTGCTCAAGCCTTTCCCCCTCTGATAACAAATGATTTGTAGCAGAAAATTGTGTGAAGGGGTCAAAATAAAAAGTATTCGTTTAACGGATAGTGTTTGAAGCACATTACATAGCTGATCTCACAAGGAGTATTTTGCCTCTATAAGAAATCAGCTAACGTGCTCGATGTTTATAGAAGTCAGCATTTATCTGAGTAGCCCTTTCCAGCGGTAGAAATGTTATTCCTGGTTCACACATAGGGTTTTCTGCTATGTTGTTGCCTTTCTTTTCTACGGAGCCTTGACAAAGCGGAGGAAACCCAATTACCAATCAAAGTCGTTCGTGTAGTTTCTGTTGGGAATTCTCCACGTAAGTGGCACTCAGCACAAGCTGAGAAGAGCTTCCTTGTCTTTTATTTAATACTCTCAACGAACTCGACGTCGCTTCAGAGAAACGTAATGATCGTGCGTGGGAAGTGAACAAGATTCCGAAGATTCTTCTGCCTGAGTCGTAGTCTAAGATCGAACATATTCTATGCAGAGGCATTTTGCTAACCACTAGGACAAACTTAAGCTAGAATGATTTTCGCAGTAACTTGAGCAAGTAAACATGTTTTAATTAGCCTCGCCGGTAAAGTGAAGAAGAATTCTGTGATAGACTTCGTTTAACGAACCGTTATGCTGTCTTCATCTCTTGCGTATTTAATGTCTTCACTAAGAAAATAGGTTTATGTTTGGCTGATTCATGGCATTTTAAGTACATTGGCATCTGAGACGTATATCTTTAATTTGAGCTTTCTTTTGAGTTCCTATTCTTATGTAAATTTTGTAACTTCTCTGTTTTATTTTCCTTCTGAACGCCACATTACTTCCCCGAATTTCCTTGTACGTTTGGTAACACTTACGGTAAGTTAAAGTGTAAATACACTATGTCCAAAGCCAAAATTGTGTGGAGAGTGGAGAAATTGTGAGGATTGTAGTGAGCCTGTTGATACTACCGTCAGAGAATTTTCTGGTTGTCATTATTACCTGGATACTACCGAAATGTGAAGCCTATATGTTATTGTAGCTATTGATCTTTAGTGAAGTTATCACAATCGAATGACGTCTACATTTGATACGAATAAATCACTTGCAAGTAAGGTAAGTTGTTCTTATTCATGCGAACCACGGCCGTTTTTTATACTGTTAGGCTTAAAATACCCATTTGTTCAAGAAGCAATTTTAATGAATCAACCCCAAAATATAAAATACCACATAAAATTTCTTTACCATAACAGCGGTGCTGTTTACGTTTACATTGCACTGCCTAAGACCTTTATCAGGACCACTCCCAAGTAATGTCCAGCGTCCCCGGTAGCTGTGTGGTCTGAGGCACTAGCTTCGGACCACTTCTCAGAGCTGGCGCGGGGTTGAGTCCCACATAAGCGGTCCCGGACGATTGGTCCAATGTCCGATTCGTCCAATGGTACGATTGGTGCAACGCCGATTCGTCCAATGGTATCATCTTACCAACGGTAAACTTTTTTATTTTCCAGAAAGGAAGAATAATTTAAATTATTCTCCTCTTTATATCCTTTTGAAAGATAATTTCCGTATATTTGGTAATTGCAAACATTTTACATAAACCTGGTAAAAGGCACTCAATGGAGCATTTCTCAGCTGCTTGCAAAGCACCTAGGCCGCGGGCACTGTTAGAAGATTTTAATTTACAACCTAGATATTTGGTATTTGTAAAGATGTTATAAAACTTTATGAAAGGCACTCATCGTATCATTTCTGAGGTCTTTGCAAAGCACCTAGGCCGCAGGCCTATGAATTAATATTTCGTGCTTAAGTGAAAGTGCAATATTATTAACTTGATTTAATATGTAAACGTTATGAATATGACATCGGTAGAATTAAAAGTCCTAAAAAAGCCTTGACCTAGAGCCTATGAATTAATATTTCGTGCCTAAGTAAAAGCTCAATATTATTAACTTGATTTTATATGTAAACGTTATGAATATGACATCACTGGAATAAAAACTGTTGAAAAGGCCTATGAATTAATATTTCGTGCTTAAGTAAAAGCGCAATATTATTAACTTGATTTAATATGTAAATGTTATGAACATGACATCGGTAGAATATAAACTGTTAAAAAGGCCTAGGCCTATGGCCTATGAATTAATATTTCGTGTTTAAGTAAAAACGTAATATTATTAACTTTATTTGATATGTAAACGTTATGCATATGACATCGCTCTAATAAAAATTGTTGAAAAGGCCTCTGTCCAAACCCCGACCAGTTGTTTCCATTGGGCAGTTGGCAGAACCCCACTGCATTCTACAAACAGAAACGGAAAACTAGAATATTTTATTATTTCATGCAAAAGAGAAACATTGAAGTTGACTGAACTGCTCGTACATCAGTAACTTCATACGGCAGCAAGGACAGTATAACAAAAAAAAAAAAAAAAAAAAAAACGCGATTCCAAAAAAAAAAAAAAAAAAAAAAAAAAGAAATCTGTAACCACAATATTACGCATGAAATGTAACATTATTTTACATTCTTTGGACTACCGGTACTTTCGTATAACATCGGAGATAGAATCAGAACAGATGAGACTTTTATAGCACGAGTAGCACTTCTGACAGATAGGACGGAATTGGACCAATCGTCCCATTGGACGAATCGGTATTGGACCAATCGTACCATTGGACGAATCGTACTTTTGGGCCAATTGTCCATTGGACGAATCTTCCCTTTGGACGAACCGGCATTGGACCAATCGTCCCTTTGGACGAACCGGCATTGGACCAATCGTCGTTGGACGAATCGTACCAGAACCCACATAAGGCATGGGTGGTGTGTTTGTTTAATGGAGTTGGCTCTGTCCCTTCCCCATAAGCAGTTGTCCAACGTTAGGGACAGCCGGCTGCTTACAGCTACTACAGTTGCTCATAGTGCTCGTTGAACCATAAACAGAAAACAACAATAACATTTATCAAAAGCACCTGAATATTGTAGCTACTGAAATGGGTAATATTCGTATTTAAAAGATATTGTAACACACAAAATTAACGTGAAATGCTTAAATTTGCCATCAAAATTCAGCACACCTCACGCGATGGTAGATTATAGGCTAGAGATAACTTGTATCTCTTCAGTCTTTAGTCGAAACCCGGATGCTGAATAAACTGTCTCTTTGTCTAGCTATTTTTCTTGAGCTGAGAAGAGAAAAGGGGCTATTTCTCTTCTCAGCACTAGAGAAATAGTCCCTCAGAAATCTCTCTGATCTCATAACATCTACTGTCGAAAGTGGCCTTCTATTGTAAACGCAAAGAGTTAGCTACATCCTGTGAATCAAAAGGTAGTTGAAAATACAGTTTAGTCTCTATTTAACGAAGCCCCATTGTTCCACATGTAAACTTAGTTATAAAAAAATTCGTTAAGTGGAAAAATTAACCAAAATTGTAAAAATTTAATAAAATAAAATGAAAAGGACGGTAAAATGTAGTTGAATTTGGAGAGTAAATTGAAATTTTAAGTACAAACTATTCGCAAATGAGTTTAAATTATTTTATATACTCGTACGCATATTCGTAGAAATGCACTGTCGAGTCACATTATTGGGACCACCAGCCAATATCCAGAGTAACCGCCGTGTGCAGCGCGGACAGCAGCTAGGCGGGCTGGTAGTGTCTCAGTAAGGTGCTGGAAGGTGTTCACAGGTATGTGGGGTCATGCTCACTACAGTGCCTCTGACAGCTGCTGGAGGGTGCGTGGTTGAGGATCCATAGAGCGAACAACACGATCGAGGTGGTCCCACAAAGGCTCAGTTGGGTTTAAGTCTGGGGAATTAGGGAGTCAGAGAAGTACTATGAAGTCTTCATCATGCTCTTCCAACCACTCTCGGACATTTCTAGCTGTGTGACACGTCGCATTTTCGTTCTGGAAGATTCCATCCGCCTCAGGGAAGACAATCAGCATGTATGGGTGTACTTGGTCTGCAAGGGTGGATTCATAAAGAATTCGGTTCATAGTTGCTTCCACAGGTATGAGTGGACTCAGGAAATACCACGAAAACATTTTCCAGATTATAACGCTGCTCCCACCGGCTTGTGTTTGTCCAGCAATGGCTGAAGAGTGTTTGTTGTCCGATGTTTCTTGTCTTATACACCAACGTCCATCCGTTCGATGAAGCAGAATACATAACTCATCGAAGAAGGTAATCCTTTCCCAATCAGCGGAGGTCCAATTCCGATACTGCCGTGCGAATGTAAGCCTTTTCTGCCAATGCACCTTCGTTAGCATAGGTGCAGTGACCATCCGTCTGCATCGGAGCCCCATACGCAGAAAGGTTCGCTGGACTGTCATTTTAGACACATTTCCGGTAGCACCCTGGTTCATTCGGCCAGTGAGTTGCTCCACACTGTAGCGTGTTGAACGGCCTTCACCCGCCTTCGCAGCCAATGTTCACATCTCAAATCAATGGCAAGTGGTGCTCCGCAGTTTCCACGTCACTTATTCGCAATGGTGCCATTTCACCAATCACGATGCACTTTAACCACAGCAGCACAAGAACAATCCACAAACTGTGCTGTTTCAGAAATACTGCCACCCTTAGCCGAAAGCCGATAATCATTCCTTTTTGCAAATCTGATAAATCGCTCCTTTTATCCATGACAGCAACGAGTGATATGTTTTCAGAATCCCTACAGCACACCTTATATACCCTCAGCCAACTCAAGACACGTGCCTTCTTGCATTGGCTAAGCGCTGTTGACGTCAAAGGTAGGAGATGGTCACAATAATGTGACTCAAGATTGTAGTGAACCTGTTGATATTACGTCAGAGAATTTTCTGGTTTTCATTATTACTTGCATCTGAATAAACAAATTAATGAAGAGAAGGAAACGGAGACTAAAGCTTACATTTCCTTTTCACTATCGTAATATTGGGTCGTTTCATAATTATTGGCCGATTCGGACGTAAAGAAACAAACAGCAGTAACAGACGACGAAATGCATTTTATTCCGAAACTTTTCTGCCCTCGGCAGCAATACACTGTTCCTAACGTGTCTTCAGTGCAAAAATGCCTCGGTGGCAGAAACTGGCATCACAATAGCCCGAGGAATCGACGGCGGAAATCACAGCATCCTTGTTAGCGAACCGCTTGCCCCTCAAGAAGTGGTCCAAATGGCGAAACATGTGAAAGTAAGTCTAAGGGGGCCAAGTCAAATGAATAAACAGGGTGAGAGAGGACCTCGTACCCCAAGGCGTAGAGTTTTTGCATGCTCCCAATAGACACGTGCGGTCGTGCCCCATCCAAACGATTGGCGAGCGGTGGTTGTTTGCTTCGTAATCTCTGGTGACATTCGTTCGGCTGATGGCAGGCAGCACACGTCCGTTGTGATTGTTTGACCTCGCGGCAAAAACCCATAATGAACCACAGTCTTGGCAGTCCACCACACAGAGATTGATTTTACGCCAAAGCTGTACTGCAACAATGTGCCCATGAAGACAAATGAATTGTGGACGTTGAAACGTAAGTGATTATTTTCTGATGTATTTCCTAGATCGTTTGGATTATTCTGCAGTTACGAGTATTTAGTTAATTATATTTACAGGTGCGTAGTTATGTCTGAAATGTCACTCTGGTGGCGCAGTGGTCTAAGCGATGGCTTCTGCTGATTTGTCCGAGATGGGTCCGGGTTCGAATCCCGATGAGGCTTGGATGTTGTGTTTGTCTTGTGGCACTGTTCCCGCCCTTTTCTGGAACCAGTGGCCCTAAATTAGATATGGACGACTGCTTATATCCCATTGAATTGCTAACGTCTGTCGTCAAACCTCGAATAAAAAAACATGTTTGAAACCTTACAGCTTTTCTACTACTACAAGTAACTTCAACCTAATCTTAAATCACTATAACACAGCTAGCAAAACGTCTGCCATTTCTAACGGTCGAAATGAGTTTCACTTGCATTAAGAAAACCTTCTATTTCTAAAAATGGAAAATTTCTAATAATACAAACTGTTTTTTACGTTGTGACGTACTACAGAAGTGAAAACATGTGTCAAGACGACAAATAAGCATCGAGATATTCTGTCCGCGTAGCTCAGTAGAGAGAGAAACTTACTCCGGAATGGGGGACGCGGACAAACTTGTGTTTTCACAACGTTTTCCGTATAATTTTAAGCCCTAACTGGTACTTCTGGCTGACTCAGACGTATTCATATTCGTGCTGAGTATTTTTTACCATATGCTTGCTGCTTTGAAAGCAGTCAATTAAAGATATTCTATTATTACCTTGTTTTCGAAATGTAAAGGTTTTATCTAATATTCCTTATAGTGTAAATAGTTTTGTGCACAACACAATCACTAGTATCTATGACCCGTAGTATCATTAGTAATTATGTGGTGTCTAGACGAATTTCAGACAAAGGTACCTTATTTAAAAATTCTTGGGTAAAAGAAACACACGTGGGGACACAGCTTTCTTAACAGAAGGAAGGGAACAAGAAAACGAATAATCTCATTTCATTAGCATGCCAAAATATTCAGACAATGGGAGTTGTGAAATCAATTCTTAACAAGCTTGCCTTTCGAAAAATATTAGCGAATCAACGTAGATGTAAATTTTCTGTTGCTAATTAGGACACTTCTCTGAAATGAAATATTAAGGATCCCTCGTTTTAGATTAAAATTTCCCTTTTCAGTTAATATGACATTGTACACTCAGTAGAAAAAACATTAGAGATAGGGGTGATGGGTAGTTGACATGGGATAAAGCTATAGGCATGGGTTACATAATATATAGATTACATATAAGCTATAGGTATGGGTTACATATCTAGTTCATTAAAAGAAATGTTGCATAATTTGCATAGTATACAATAAAATAAATTAGCATATCTAAAACCAACAACAAATAGAAAATAAATCTGATTGCAATGGGTGATCTGACCTGACTGAGAAATAACAGGTTACCTGGTGAATGACCTAGGAACACAAATGAATCATTGGTAATTGGCTTCAATTGAATAAAAGAACAAAGTTGAACAGTAAAAATTGCATGGCTGAAGAATGCAATTTGTACATTACGAAAATGTGAGACAGAAATAAGTTCCAACTCTGAAACTCGATGTTGGGTCATAAAAAAACACGTATAACAGATACAAATAAAAGCAGACGACAATTAGTTAAAAAAAAAAAAGACTCAGGAATTACAGCTATGTCCATAATGTAAATGCTAACTACAGTATGTGTGAAGGAAAGGAAAAAACAGTATCATTTATGTATCTCGCTCAGCATACGAAATAACAGCGAGGGATCGCACACAGGGTATTAGCACAGAACTCAAACATCAGCAAAATAACACATACAGTAGCGGCACATTGCAAAACTAAACAGATAAAGGGCATACATAAATACATACGTACATACATACGTATCACTAAGCTGTTCTCTGAGATTCAGTGGTTAGTTCCACAAAGAAATACAACCTATGTATACATTTTCAACTGATTATTTACTTACCCTTGCAGTACCAAACTTCTCCACTTACACCGACCTTGACACAAAACTCAGGTTGCACTGGCATCCATCACCCGACGTGCACAAAGCTTTATATATACTTCATACTCATAATCTTTTTCTCATGAAAACACTCCTGAATCTGATCCTCCTATGACTTATTTGGTCTTCTTCTGCCTTTCTTCCCTGCCACTTAGGCTAAATAAATTTTCTTAGTAAGTATCTCATCACTCATTCTTTCAACATAACTAAACGACCGAAGAATTTTAGTCTGCACCTTGCTAACAACATTTTGCTTCACATTACACAACTGCAACACTTCTTCATTCCACACACGATCAGAACGTGTCTTGCCACAAACCCCGTAAGTAACTCATTTCTCTAGAACACAAACGACTGCTATGTTGCTTCTGTAGTACCCAAGTTTTACTGTCGTACATCAGAGTAGGAACAATTACAGTCATGCACGGCCATGCGGGACTCTCTTGAGAACCCATCATTCCTGTGAAAACAACTCAAAGCAGCTATGACTTTCAATGAAGAGTTCACTCGCCTACTAATTTCACCATCCAATTTGTTCTCTCTGTCAAACATGCTTCCTAAATACACAAACTCATTCACCTGGTCAATCACTGTACCATCTATATATTTAAAACACAAGCGCGTTTCCTTTTACAATACGCCAGCGCAATCCACTGGAGCGATGCTCATGTTTTTTTTAATGAAAGCTACTGAACCACAGATTTGTCATCACTAATTTTTATTGTTCATAAGTAATTTTCTTTATGTTACCATGGCATTTTCTTTGTACAATCCGCCGTTCGTCGTTCTGGCGTTTATTCTAGCTTCAGTACTTACAGCGTCATCTGCGTTTCTGCGGTGGTCGGAATCGGAACTAAGCCCTCCGCCATCAACTACGTAGTCGTAATCATCCGAATCGGTTCAGTAATTTTCGAGATTAGTAAAAACAAATTCCGTATATTATCGTAAACTACTTTCTTTCACGTTGGGTGTCATCAAGTTGTATGTAAACAGAGCGGAACGACACACGAGAAATCGGGAACTACTTGAAAGCTATCTGATTACGCAGTGCAGCCAAAACTAATAAAAGAAAGAAAATAGCCTACGTCCACCGGAAAGAAATAGTCTTCTCAACGGTGAAATAATTATCTAAATCGTTTCAGTAGTTTTCAAGATTACCTTAAACACACAAAGTTTTTCTCTTTATATATTATTAGTGTTAATATTATTATAGATAAACGAAACAGCCTATGACCAGCGGAAAGGAGAAAGCTTTTCAACGGTGAAAGAATTATCTGAATCGGTTCAGTAGTTTTCGAGACTAGTAAAAAAATCGGTATATTATCGTGAACTACTTTCTTGCACATTGGATGTGAGCAGGTTATATGTAAATAAAGCAGAACGATACACGGGAAAACGGGAACTTCTTGAAAGCGATCTTATTCGGTAGTACAGACAACAATAATAAAAAATACTAAAACAATAATAAAAAATAAACGAAATGGCCTATGTCCACCGGAAAGAAATACGTTTTTCAACGGTGAAAGAATTATCAAAATCGGTTCAGTAGTTTTCGAGATTATCTCAAACACACAAACAAACTTTCTTTCTTTATAGGAAAGGGAGTCAGACAAGGCGACGTGATATCTCCCAAACCCTTTAATGCCACTTTGGAAAATGTCTTTCAATCACTGAACTGGGAAAACAAAGGAATAAAGATTAATGGAGATTATCTAACTTACCTTTGTTTTGCTGATGACGCAGTCATTTTTGCAACTACTCCATCATAGCTGCAGAGTATGATCCAGGAACTTGCTGACAAGAGTAAAGAAGTGGGATTGAAAATGAACTTTCCGAAGACAAAGTGATGTTCAATGCTTTTACAAAAAATGAAGATTTATCGATTGATGGAGAAAAGCTGGAGATAACAGACACGTACGTTTATCTTGGACAGCAGATATCATGTGAGGGTCACATTGATAAAGAAATTAATCGGCGCACAAAACTTGCCAGGAGAGCTTTTGGGAGAAACAGTATAGTTTATAAGAGCAATATGCCATTATGTCTTAAAACGAAAGTGTTTGATCAATGCATTCTTCCAGTGCTTACGTATGCTGCAGAGACGTGGACCTTAACTAAAAGAGACATACAAAGACTGCAGACAACTCAAAGAAGCATGGAGGGTTCATACTTGGTGTAACCAGGAGAGATAAGAAGAGGAACTCAATCAGAAAAATGACGAGAGTGGAAGACATCATGATCAGAGTAAAATCCCTGAAATGGCAATGGGCTGGACATATTGCCAGAAGGACAGACCATCGATGGACAGCCAAAATTTTAGACTGAATTCCAAGGGACAGGAAATGACTCAGAAGAAGACCTCATGGGAGATAGGTGGATGAAGTTCGAAAGTATGCGGGAGTAACATGGAGGAGACTGGCAAAAGACAGACCGTTGTGGAAGAAACTTGGGGAGACCTTCGTCCCGCAGTGGATTGATAATAGTTGACAATGATGATGATGATGATAGATTATATAACAGTGTAACTTGGATAATTCGAAGCTGAAGGGACCACAAAAATAATTCGAATTATCGACAAATGTGAATTAGGCAAGTTTGAATATGGGCACATTCAAGTACTGTAAAAAACAACATATTTATTCATAACATACAAAACAAGAATGATGACACAGAATTTTCGGGTGTAATAAGCTCGTGTTTTGAATCCGTTCTGACGCAAATTAAATTTATCAAAGCTATTCAAAGTCAATGGAACCGGTATGGAAAACAATAGATCTGACGAAAGAAAGAAGAGTTTCAATCGGGTTTTTAATCGCTCAGATATTGCTGTAAACGGAATCGTGAGCTTACGAACTCTTAGAAACAGAGATATCGACAAAAATAAGATGTGTTTTACGTCTCCTGGTGGGAAAACCATGCATTAATTTAGGAAGAAAGTATTCTCAAAAGGTGTATCCATATAAGCGGTATCGGTCGAAGAAAAAAAAATTAGTCGAGTTTTCAGGAGCCCAGATTTTGCAACAAATACTTCAGAAGCAGAAATTAACACTTATGACCCCTGGTGGCTAAACCATTCTTTACCAAACATTAGAAATTATGTGAAAAATATTTTCTATCAGGTCTTGTATGCGATACAAGAAGAAGTTTTCAAATCAGAGCTTTAGGAGCTGAAATAATGCAGAAAACGCAATTTACCTTTGTGCCCCCTAGCGGAAAGTCTATGATTTACTTGAAAACTTTGAATTTATAGGAAAAACATTTCGCATCGGAAACACTATCCAACAAAGAAGGAATTTTTCAAATCGTAATCTTAGAAGTAGAGATATTGACAAAAATAAGATATACATCTACGCCCCCTGGCGTAGAAACCATGCACTATTTTAAGAAGAAAATGTTTCTAAAAGGTTTGTCGACATGAGTAGTATCGGTCAACAATCGACGTTTCTTTCAATCGAGAATTTAGAAGCTCATATTTTGCTGCAAATACAATAAAGCGGAAATTAAGACTTACGCCACCTTGTGGCCAAACCATTTCTTACAAAAATTAGAAATGATATGCAAACGATTTCCCATCGGGAGCTGTATCCGGTGCAGAAAGAATTTTTCAAATCGGAGATTTAGAAGCAGAGATATAGGGGGAAACGCAATTTACCGCTACGCCCCCTAGCGGAAAGCCAGTGAATTACTTGAAGATTTTGAAATTATATGAAAAACATGTCACACGTCAAACACTATCCAACAAAGAAGGAATTTTTCAAATCGGGCTCTTAGAAGTACTGATATTGACAAAAATAAGATGTACATCTACGCCCTCTGGCGGAGAAACTGTCTAATATTTTAAGAAGACAATATTCCGAAAAGGTTTATCGATGTGAGTGGCATCAGTCCACGACATAATTTTTTAATCGATATTTTAGAAGCTACGATTTTATGGCAAATACGTCAGAAGCAAAAATTAACACTTACGCCCCCTGGTGGCCAAAGTATTCTTTGCCAAAAATTTGAAATTATATGCAAAAGATTTTCCATCAAGAGATGTATCCACAGAAGAAAACATTTTTGAAATAGGAGTTTTAGAAGAAGAGGTATCGGGGAAAATGTAATTTATTTTTACGCCACCTAGCGGAAAATCTTTGCGTAATTTGAAAAAGTAAGTATATCTAAAATACTCTTCGACATAAATGGAATCGAAAGGTATAAATTTTTTTTCAATCGGATGTTTAGAAGCAAATATGTGGAATAAAACGTATTTTTGAATTCGACATCATCTGCATTTACGCCCCCTACCGGCGAAATTGTACATCGTAAAAAAAAAACGAAGTAAAGGATCATCATTTGCATATTTCAAGCTTCCCAATGCAAAAGGATTTTTCGAATCGGATTAATAGTTGCTGAGATGTCGTGGGTACAGACGGACGGACAAACCGATAACAGAAGCATGATCTTTTTTTTTACAAAAGACATGCTAAAAAGTACAGTACGGTAAATTTACAAATTTTTTGCAAAAAAAACCCGTGAAAATTTGGCCTGCTTCTTAGACTTTATGTTACGGGTAAGTGTAAATTCCTCAAGTTTATCTAGTGAATGAAATAGAGAGTCACTTACATTCTGCTATCCCTCAACAAACTTCCTTAACTGTTGGAGGTGAACCAAGGCCTCTGCTGAATTTGGAAGGCGCTGTTCAGGAAATTCTGGCCGTTCCAGTTCTTCATCTGAAGTTACACAGCTGGTCTATTTATTCATAACATCAGCCAAGATCTCATCATCTGTGAGCTCACCACAAACAGCTAAATTGTCATCAACTCTCACAAAAGCCTCATACGGTACATCACGGCCTACGTCTTCCCAGTACTCCACAGTGGGTATGATCGCCTCGCCACCAATACGTTGATGTAGTTGAGACTCATCATCGGGGTGCTGTAAGCCTGCTTTTCCGAAGCGGTTGGCTATAGTTTCAGGTTTAACTTGTTGCTTCATCCAGAACTCGAAACTTCATCCAGAACAGTACGTATCCATTTTAAAAGGTAATTGTTGAAAATACGAGAACACGAAAATGGGGTTTTATTCGAATTAAACAAAAAAAAAGTTCGAATTAAAGGGTTTTTTAAACATGATTTATATAGAAAATTCAAGGGACCAAATGGAAAATTCGAATTAACCAAGAATTCGAATTAGACAAGTTTCACTGTATAATAAAAAAAATGTTAAGACCAAACTGGCAAACTAAAACACATTTTTAACACCGTTGTGTAAATTATCTAGGCACGATATCATTTCGGGTCACTGACAGCATGCCCCAATACTCCAACGCAAACCTGTCAACGGCGGGTAAGCATATGTTTATACAGTAACGGGGAACATCATCGTTAAATTCGTATACGAGTAGTTGGAAAAATTAAAAACGAATAGGAATATTACAAAAATTTTGTTGTTGGTGACCCTTCTCATACACTGCCCATTAATAATTCAACCGTTTATTACAGTTATGCAATTTATTACGATGAGTGTTAGGTGACAAGAAAAACTTCAGTCACAGCTTTTTCAACCGTGCATGACACGGGTTACGGAATAATTTAGACTTATATTACATTCAGTGCTAATTGCTCAAAAACCCATAACTCAGTTTGAATTTCATGCAAACTTCGTACATCCGGGACAACATAAAGATAAAGGAGAGAGAAAAAAAGTTAGTAAAATCATACAATGCATTAATTATGATACGCTTTCCAACATACCAGAAATCATTACTCAAGTTATTACTCAAATTATGAGGATAATGGCTGTGGAATAAATCTCGGTCCTCTGCCCTGACATTTGATCCCATTTCGATGATATTCAACAGAACTGCTTCAGTATACCTCCGAAATAGCATGATAAAGTTTTGTCGCAATCGAATAATTTTTACGTAAGTTATGATGCATAAGGGCTATGGAATAGATCCAGCTTCTGTGTCCTAAACTTCGACCCCATTTCGCCCATTTTCCACAGGGTTTGTCCCCAGGTGGTCCCTACCACGTACTAAAATTTCATCGAAATCCAATCTTTTTTACGTTAGTTATGACGCATAAGAGCAGTGGAATGGATCCCACTCCTATGTCTTGACCTTTGATCCCATTTCGTTCACTTTCAACAGGGTTCCTTCCCAGGTGTTCCCCTACCACATACTAAAATTTCATCGAAGTTGAACCATTTTTACGCGAGTTATCGTGCGGACGGACATACGCACACAACGCGTGACGTAATGAGGCAGATGGGAATTGCGACCATCTGCTCGCAAGAGGGTGACGTCATAAAACTTTAATAGGATCCACACACAACGCGTGACGTAATGAGACAGATGGCGTGACCGCGCGCCAACATCTCAATCGCGAGAGTGCGCCGTCATAAGATTTCTAAGATGGGTTACATTAATGGGACGACGCCATGACACTAAAAACGTTGTAGTTCGGGGTGGTTATTTAACCCACTAAACGAATTTTCCTAAAGTCGAGATCAAGCTAAATCGATTTGTTGTACCAAAAAACGGTAGGTTAACGACTTTCATCAAAATCCTTAGATACGTTCTCAAAATAAAATTTACATACATACCAAAATTGCTCTTTTAATAGTATGGGATAAGGGTGATGGGATGGATCCCGATCCTATGTCCTGGCCTTTGACCCCATTTCGTCCATTTTCAATAGGGTTCGTCCCCAGTTGGTCCCCTACCACATACTGAAATTTCATCGAAATCGAACCATTTTTAACGCAAGTTATTACGCATAAGAGCAATGGAATGCATCCCGCTCCTATGTCTTGACCTTTGACCGCACTTCACCCATTTTCAACAGGGTTTATTCCCAGGAGGTCCCTTACGGCATACTAAATTGTAATCGAAATCGAATCATATTTACGCAAGTTATGTTGCATCAGGGCAATGAAATGGATCCCGCTCCTCCGTCGTGATATTTGAGCCCAGTTCACCAATTTTCAATAGGGTTCGTCCCCAGGTGGTCCGCTGCCACATACTAAAATTTCATCGAAATCGAACCATTTTTACGCGAGTTATCGTGAGGACAGACAGACGGACGGCAGACAGACAGACGGACGGACTGACAAAGCTGGAATATGTACGCTTCTTCAACCTGAGGTTGGAAAGCGTAGAAAAACAACAGCAATACACTATACATGACATGGACATCCCCCGCACGGAGTGGAACAGCTTCAAGCCGAACACAGGCGATAAATAGGTGGAAAGCAGGGGTTCTCAACACTGTATCGCAATCGACGGACATGGGTAAACGTGGCGATCTGAATGACTTTGATCGCAGACGCATTGTAGACGCAAAACAGATGTGGTCATTCTATCTCAAAGGGGTAAGAACACAAGGGTTCCTGAGAGCAACCGTATCAACAGTGTACCGCGAGTATATCATCGACGGACCTACCTACCAGCGGTGCCTGAACACACGTAATTGATAACCGGGTCGACGTAGACTATCTAGGCTCACACAGACCGGCAGCTTTGCAACGGCAGCGCAAATCACATCCAGGTTAAATAACAGAGGTCCAAGCAGCGTCAACGAGCAAATGGTACGGCACACGTTGCATACCCTGGGTTACGGGAGTTGACGCCCTACTCGTGTGCTACAGTTGATTGCTCGTCGTCAGACTTTATGCCGCACCTGCTGCCGGGAACATAAAAACTGGACATCTGCAGAGTGGCCCCACGTCGTGTGGTCAGATGAAACCCGTTTCCAGCTGAACTGAGCTGACGGATGGGGTGCAGGCGTGGCGTCGATAGCATGAGGCTATGTTCACGTCGTGCCGGCTCTTTTCAAGACGGTGGTGATGGTTTTGGGGACCATCTCGCTGGACACATTAGGTCATTTAGTGTATATCGAGATGTCCTTAACCGCTGCGCGTACCAGCATGTGATGGTTGATCACCTACACGCTTTATGCTCTTCGTGCACCTGTGGTCGATGATCTGCTTCACAGGACAATGCACCTCCCCACCAGGCAGCATACACCCAGGTATGGCTCGAGGAGCACTCGTCTGAGTTTGGAACCATCAGGTAGCCCCCTAGGTCTTTGGATTTAAACCCTGTGGAAGCTATGTGGGATGCTGTGGAGCTGAATATCAGATTCATGGACCCTGGACAGAAGTCTCAAGCAGAGTTGACGACAATGATGCAACAGGCATGACGGGCATTATCCCCGCAAGCGCAGGAGTGGATGCCTCGGCATGAACAGGCTGCTATTCTCGCAAGAGGAGGACCAACATATACTATTAGTATGTGTCTCTAATGTTTTGTTCATTGAGTGTACATCTATCTATGCATATAAAAAAAGCTTCTAGATGTGAAACTGTTGAAAGAGTAGTTATAGGTAGGGCAGTAATTCTGTCGCGGCGCGAATTTCCGCGATTTCTTTCGCGAATTTTAGGGTTTTTTCTGTAATTTCGTGAATATCAAATATGTCCGCGAATTTTAGATTTTGTATCTATTTTTGCCTAATTTCTATTATAAGTTTTTTGGTTACTGTATTTTTCATAATTAAATAATTTTAATACTGCCTTCGTTAGAATTTACGCGAAAAATATACCGCAAAGTAAGCCTACTCGAAAGACCAAACCAGAGCTTTAAAGCTTGAATTACCCCTCAATATTGTTCGTTACGAAGATACTCTTTTCGAACAAGCTTGGCGGCGAATTAACGGTCACATGCACTCTGCTGAAGAGTGCACACGTGGTCTTTCGTGATTTCCCCCGCTACTGTTGAATGAGCTTTACGACTTGCCGGACTAGCAAACCGTAAACCTGATGTCATCAGTTGTGTTAGCACTTTTAGCTGGGAAAGCAGCTCACAGAAAAGAGTGTTTCGCAGAAGCTTAGCTTAGAAAATTTCTGCTTTCGTGTGAGTAGTATATGAAATAACTAGGTATTGTTCTTTAATTTTGAGAATGAGCCACGTGAGTAAAATGAGTAAGCAAGCAGTACAACAAAAAACCAGTGGATTTTTCAACAAAGGAAAGTTCTGAAAAGAATTTACCAAGCAAGCTGCATAAAAAAAGGTGTCTGAACAGTGAACCGAAAATAATGCAGAAATGTGTTGATGAATTAATTGAGAAAAGAACTGTACAAAACACAATCGCTCAATGGAACTTTCGAAATTAACGGGTGCCTTTTGTGCAGCTCACATCCCACTTTCCAAACTATATAACCCTACATTAAAAATTTACTTGGAAAATTCGTTGAAAGATATTGGTGTTATTCCAAATGCAAATTGGATGCGGAAATGCTATTTGCCGAAAACGTATGATATTCAAAGGCAACAAGTGAAAGATTTTTAAAAATCGGTATCCGGTGTAAGCATCGTAACAGACAAAACAGCTGATTCTGAAGATAGATACATTTTGAAAATTCTTGCTGTTCCATCAGCTGAGCCGAATGTTGAAAGCTGCAATGATGAAACCTCTTTGAATGCAATCTTCCTTGAGCGATTCACTTTGGAATCCGTAAATTTTAATGCAGTCAGCGAGGCAATACTTCACTGCGTTAGTAATTATGAAATACCTTTTGCTAATATAACCGCTTTTGTAACAGACAATGCATCTTACATATCCAAAGCGTGTGGAAATAGCCTGAAAGCAGTATTTTGAAATGGTGTTCACGTCACCTGCAATGCGCATCTTTTATATCTTTTGGGCGGAATTTAGCAGAATGAATTTGAAAATGTTAACACTTTAGTAGATGTCGTTAAAAGTGCCTTGACATCTTGTCCCTCCCATAAAGTATTTTTGCAAGAGAAGGGCAAAATACCTAGTACTTGCGTAGACTAGGTGGAACAGTTGGTTTGAGGCCGTGCATTTTCATTGCAAACATTTAGAAGACTACGCAGATTTTTTGAAAAAGAAAATGACAACAATAGCAGTTGTATTGTGGATAAAAGCATTGGGTATTGTCAAGATAGGGATTTAAAAAATAATCTGAAGCAGGTTGAGGTTCATGCGCCGTATATTTCCGGACAGCTCACTTTATTTGAAAAACAGCGAATTTCCGCGCGCAAAATATTTAATGAAATGTCGGACATCGCCAACAGTCTTCTTAGCAAGAGTAGAGACTGCGATCACACCACTGCAAAAAGAGCTCTATCTACTTGTTATGAAAAAATTAAGCATTATTTTGTTGAAGATAAAAAGCATCGACTTTGTCAGCTAGCCACAATTTCTTCAAAACATGTAGGGTGTTTGATCTCGATCAATTTAAGTCCTTGGACCTTTTAGACGACGATAATTTCACATACAATAATTTCCACATTCCTATGTTCGAAGATGAGGACCAACTAAAATGTGAATTTCTTTCATATAAAGCGAGTGTAAAAGAATTGCGCATCAGCGAAGGTTTGTTAGAATTCCGGAATACGAAAAAAGGTCGTTTTCCTAAGTTTTTGAAATCTAGATGTAGATTCATAGTCCAGAGAAAGGGCTGTCAGACAGAACATCTAAGAAAGGAGCCCTCTCTAAACGCAGACCTAAAACAATGATTGGACTATGGAAAGCAGTTGAACAGGAGTGGAATAAAATACCACTACACATTTTAAGAAATGCCCTGGTATCTTGAAATTCTAGATGTAAGTTCATAACCTAGAGAAATAGCTGTCAGACAGAACATCTAAGAAAGGAGCGCTCTCTAAACGCAGACCTAAAACAATGATTGGACTACGGAAAGCAGTGGAAGAGGAGTGGAAAAAAATACCACTACCAATTTTAAGAAATGCCCTGATATCTTGGAAATCTAGATGTAGGTTCATAACCCAGAGAAAGGGCTGTCAGAGAGAACATCTAAGAAAGGAGCCCTCTCTAAACGCAGACCTAAAACAATGATTGGACTACGGAAGGCAGTGGAAGAGGAGTGGAATAAAATGCCACTACCAATTTTAAGAAATGCCCTGTTATCTTGGAATTCTAGATGTAAGTTCATAACCTAGAGAAAGGGCTGTCAGACAGAACATCTAAGAAAGGAGCGCTCTCTAAACGCAGACCTAAAACAATGATTGGACTACGGAAAGCAGTGGAAGAGGAGTGGAATAAAATACCACTACCAATTTTAAAAAAATGCCCTGCTATCTTGGAAATCTAGATGTAGGTTCATAACCCAGAGAAAGGGCTGGCAGACAGAACATCTGAGAAAGGAGCCCTCTCTAAACGCAGACCTAAAACAATGATTGGACTATGGAAAGCAGTTGAACAGGAGTGGAATAAAATACCACTACCAATTTTAAAAAATGCCCTGCTATCTTGGAAATCTAGATGTAGGTTCATAACCCAGAGAAAGGGCTGGCAGACAGAACATCTGAGAAAGGAGCCCTCTCTAAACGCAGACCTAAAACAATGATTGGACTATGGAAAGCAGTTGAACAGGAGTGGAATAAAATACCACTACCAATTTTAAGAAATGCCCTGTTATCTTGGAATTCTAGAAGTAAATTCATAGTCCTGAAAAAGGGCTATCAGACAGAACTTCTAAGAAAGGAGCGCTCTCTAAACGCAGACCTAAAACAATGATTGGACTACGGAAAGCAGTGGAAGAGGAGTGGAATAAAATACCACTACCAATTTTAAGAAATGCCCTGCTATCTTGGAAATCTAGATGTAGGTTCATAGTCCGGAGAAAGGGCTATAAGGTAGAACATTTAAGAAAGAAATAATTGTATTGTAAACAGCAATTGGTTTGCTGGAAATTCGTTTTAAAAATGTGGAAACTTTTTCTGTACCTGAGGATGCAGAATGCCGCTTCTGTTGATGAGCGGTCAAAGGTGCACGCTGAATAGGCAGGGCCCGTTAATCGTCTGAACAGGCATGGCCCGATCATGATAACTCGGGGCCCTGGGCAGAAGTCTACATGACCTCCCCCCCCACACACACACATCATATTCTTACTCTGTCACAGAAAGACACACATACGTATGAAACTTTAAGGGTGATGTTTCAAAGCCATATGCAAACAAAAGTGAGACAGTTTAAAGTAACAATATACTAGGTACAATGAATTAAAAATCCAGACTTACTCCTTAATATGCATAATAGTATTTATAAAAAATAAACGCTGCTTTTCTGTTAGCCGGGTGCAAATGATAAATCGCCAAATATGGTTCACAAATCAAATTTTCGGTTTTACTTTATTAAGGGCAATCGACAGTTCTCAAATCATGTTCCGCTACGAAAACTTCTGCTGCGACATGAAGATATGTTGCATCTCCATCTAATACCAACAATCACCAAATAAAACTTTTAAAATAAAGTTTTATTTGGTGATTATTCTTACGATTCATATTTAATGGCAAAATCCTCTTTTCTTGAAAAAAAACAAACAAAAAAACATTCATAAACATTCTTTGGATTCTTTCGCTGATGCATCGTAATCTTTACAATGTTCATTACTGGTGCACAAGAAATAATAATGTTATTCTCAAAAATATTTGGTTTTTAACTGACCGTAACATAATACTTTAACAGCGATCCAGCAAGATTTTTGGTAAGTTCTTCTATTTCAGTCTTTAATTTCCTTTCAGCAGAACCGGACAGATACGTTCGTTGAGACATCACTTAAAAGTACGGTATAACCAACCCATGAATTCAACGAGCACAAATTTTGGGAAATAATTATGACTTGAAGAATATGATGTTGAAATCACATATTCAGACTTGACTTTTACAGCTAAATCTTACTGGAACATTTCATACACTGACATGGAATGCACGTAATTTTTCTCGAAGCTAGGTGTTTCCTTGTTATATTATCCAGAACGAATAACATTTACGCTAATAAAAATAGCACGCTCTATTATATTACCATATTCTTTTCCCCCGTTTGACCTGTACCATTTTGCGTGAATATGTTTTTGCTTCAGAAGAAACTTCTTTACCATCAGAAAGAAAAAGTATCATCTTCTATAGGCTATTATATTTCCCCGATATCTGACGCAATTCTGAATTCTGTCTGCTATAGCCGCCAGACACATTTCTCATATGAATACGAATGATGGACGATGGTGGAATTCTAAGCAGTTCTTCGAAATACTTTTTCCAGTCACAACAGAATCTGTAATGATATCTATTTGTGTTGCCGCACTTATAGCGCACGCGCATACGCACAAAAGTACGCAGCACGCAGCAGGAATATCTTTTTTTTTTTTGGAAGAAATGGCACCTTTTAGCACATATAAACACGGAGCTGTGTGTGTCGAAAGAAGAGTGATTACATTATCTTTTTGCCCCTTTTTCGGTCTGCCTGCCGCGCACACACATTGGATCAGGTAATACAGATGATTGATGCTTCTTCACACAAAGTCAAATCTATATTTTAACTTCATACGTCTTTTGTTGAGCAACGCTTGAACGTTGTGTCATATATATTTTTATCACACAGCTCAGGAAATAAAAGCAAAATGTCGGGAATAATTAGGGAAAAGCTGAATTTTGGCCAGTTGTTAGAACACTATAAGAGATGTATTTTTTCCAAACTCCCTACACCTCCGCCTAGTGCTTGTGCCTCCCTGAACTTCTCGTGATTCTTTGAAGAAATTAACAACGCATGTTTCTGACACAACCTTTTCCGTGAAATGACAGGAGACCCCCGAGTTTCAAGTATCTTTCATTTGCCAGGTAAATTTTGAATTTTCAGAAACCTTTGCGATATTCCTTACGTATAGACCGTATGCATTGACGTCACAAAACCGCGGCTCACGTCACATTTTTTTGTCTGCTACTTTCTTGCAGAACAACTGGTGTACAAGTGCGATCAAAGATGCATTGCGTGGGCTACGTAAGTGGGTTATCTATTGATCAAAAACAGCTTTGTTCTGATAAATTAAAGCTATTGGGCAATTGCGGTGACCCATACGAAATTCCATACTCACTTTTCCTGAACAATATTGTAGGAAGGGGAATGTTTTTGCTTGAAAGGAACTAAAAATTCTGCATTCCAGCACAGCCACCAGCTCCTGTGCTAAGAGCATATTTACACAGTTAATTAAGATAAAAACGTCCTGCCATCTTTAGCTAATTATTTAATTTAAAAGTTTACCTTTCAATAATTTAGATATTCCCCAACCTGAAACTTGAGCTAAGGTAATCCTCTTCTTTACACAAGTAAGGCTATGTATAGGGATATAATAATAATTATAATTGTGGCTAGTAGCACTAAGTTTCTTTACCTTATACACTGGTGTACAAAAATTAAGGACGAAGAGGAGAAATTAGCATAACAGCGGAACGAGCAGACAGAACGGACCGAAAGACCGCTCAGGAGATAGACTACGGTCCGGTACGGTAGGGCATGCGCATATATGCAGCATGACGTACGGGGGGGGGGGTCGGACGGGCATAAAGCACACGGGCGGTGTACGCTCAGCAATTCGGTGAAAGCTACTGCACAGTGTACATCGCTTTGAACGACGTCCAGTTGCTGCCACCGTGTGATATGGGCAACAGGCAATCCAGTAGACGGTATCTGGATGACTTTACCAGAGGTCGCGTCATTGGAAAGTTGGAAGAAGGTCGAAGTGTGACTAGTGTGGCCGAGGAGTTCGGGATCGCTCACAGCATCGTTTCACGAGCTTGGAGAGCATTTCAAACGACAGGAACAGTTGTCCGAGAGTTTAGCAGTGGTCGTCCACGAGCAACCATGGCGGCAGACGACCGGTATATTTTCCTACAGGCGAGAAGAGACAGACGGCAAACAGCGGGAGAAATCGTAAGGCACATGCAACAGACAACTGGACGTCCGTTATCGCATTTTACCTTGGCCAGGAGGCTACACAAAGGTGGTCTATTTGCACGACGACCAGTACGGTGTGTGCCATTAACGCCTGCTCATCGGAGTCGGCGGTTTCTGTGGTGCCAGGAACACAAGAACTGGACATATCAGCAATGGGGTCGAGTTCTCTTTACGGATGAAAGCCGATTTAGTCTGACGAGCGATTCTGGACGTATACACATCTGGAGAAAGCAGGGAACACGCAATCACACCTCCAGCATCATTCAAAGGGACCGGTTTGGAGGTGGCGGAATTCTCGTTTGGGGCGGTATCATGCTTGGTAGCCGTACTGACCTCCATATCTTCCAAGCAGGTTCAGTCACTGGTGTCCGCTATTGTACCGAGGTTCTCCTGCCTCACGTGCGTCTGCTTAAAGGTGATGTGGGTCATGAGTTCCTCTTCATGGACGACAATGCTACACCTCATCGTACAGTGGCTGTCGCAGAGCTGTTGGAGAGTGAAGATATTCAACGCATGGATTGGCCCGCAAGATCCCCGGACCTAAATCCAATCGAACACGTGTGAGACCTTCTCGGGAGATGCTTGGCAGCACGTCACGAGCCGCCAGCAACGATTACGCAGCTGCGATTGGCGCTATAAGAGGAATGGGCCGCGATGCTTCAACAGCTCCTTGACAACCTCGTCCTCAGCATGGGCAGACGTTGCAAATCCTGCAACGCAGTCAGGGGTGCTCCTATCCCCTACTAAAGACTGGATTTTTCTTGGCAGCCGCCTGTCACATGGGCGTTTCTGTCCAGTTGTGCTCGAAGCTACCTTTTTCAATAAAGTGCCTTTGTATCCTTTGGATTCCGTGTTTGGACGGGTTTTCTCACTTGTCCCATATTCTTACATCTTGGGGATCTTATGGTATGATTTGAGTCGATGTGGAGCACTTCTGCACGACGTTACATTCGAAAAACCGTCTCGTCCTTAATTTTTGCACGCCAGTGTATATAATAATGACAATAATAATAAACTAGTGAATGTTATCATGAGATAATTTTTCCAAAATCGGCCTGGGAACCCAACATATGCAGGTTCAATAAGATATTCAAGTGCTCCCCTACAGGAGTGGAAACATTCACGATAAAGAACAGCATAATCTTGCTCATAAGAAAGGTTAATTCTAATCTACATATTTTGATAGAGTTTTTGTAGATACATTTATGAACATACCTGTTACAAAATGTAAACTACACGCTAATGTTCCTCTGCTTTCGGTCATCAAGGTTAACTCTGCCAATACATGATAACCATAAATTTTGGGCCTTCTGAATTAAATTTTTATAATTCTGATCCCACTTCGTTCGTTCAGATGGTAATCTATAATAGGACACACAATTATCTCTCCCACTTCAGTTACTGCAGGCGAAAATAGCACATAACACCGTCTACTTTAACGCTCCACATTGCACATTTTAACGAAGTAAATTTCTTCGTCATTTTTGTCCACGCCGGGGCTCGAACCAGGGTCCCCTCATTCCGGAATAAGTCACTCTACCAATTGAGCTACGCGGACGTTCGTTATCGCTGCTATCTGCCCTTATGTCGTGTGCGTCCTGCTGGCAGGTACGTCATATCTCCCCACCCCCGAAAGAAAGCCGGGGGCATGGCCCACGGGTCAGCCGTGACCATGAGTCGTTGCAGGCAGTCATCCGCTGTAGAACGTGCACCTGAGAACTTCCAGTCAATCTGGTGTGTGGAATGCAACGTCACACACATTTTTTTCGAAGTGCTGGAGAAGGGATTCTCTTATTTTTCCTCTCTCGCGGTGTGGAAATAACATCACACCATTGCGAGATTTTGAACGGCCGGGTCATCCGGAATGTTCGGGCGCCATTATAACGAAGTAAATTTCTCCGTCATTTTTGTCCACGCCCGGGCTCGAACCCGGATCCTCTCATTCCGTAATATGTTACTCTACCAATTAAGCTACACGGACGTTCGTTCTGACTACTATCTGCTTTTATGTCGTGTGCGTCCTGCTGGCAGGTACGTCACAAAATCCAAGCAGTGCTTGTAGACCAGTTGATCACCAGAACGTCTGCTAGGATGGTTTACCTTGCTGTGACGTCATATGCATTCGGTCTATATTGACGGCAAATTGCCATTTCTAAGAAGTATGTGACGTACTACAGAGGTGTGACGCATGTGTCGAGACGGCAAGTAACAGTGATAAGCCCTTGGCGGCGAAACTTAATTGGGAAAACATTCGGGTCCGGATCAGAAGGATGTGGATTTGAGTCTCGCCACCGGAAAATTTGGGATTCGCAGGTGTTAACAGAAAATTCTAATTTTCAGAAACCTTACCGCAATTCTTTTCGTATGTAAACAGAAAAGTTGTGTTCTCACTTTTTCCGTATCCATATGACGGAAAAGTTTTGTTCTCACTTTTTCCGTATCCATATGACGGAAAAGTTTTGTTCTCACTTTTTCCGTATCCATATGACGGAAAAGTTGTGTTCTCACTTTTTCCGTATCCATATGACGGAAAATTTGTATTCTCCCTTTTCCGTATCATTATGACGGAAAAGTTGTGTTCTCACTTTTTCCGTATCCATATGACGGAAAAGTTGTGTTCTCACTTTTTCCGTATCCATATGACGCAAAAGTTGTGTTCTCACTTTTTCCGTATCCATATGACGGAAAAGTTGTGTTCTCACTTTTTCCGTATCCATATGACGCAAAAGTTGTGTTCTCACTTTTTCCATATCTATATGACAGAAAAGTTGTGTTCGCACTTTTTCCGTATCCATATGACGGAAAAGTTGTGTTCTCACTTTTCCTGTATCCATATGACGGAAAATTCCCGCTTATAGAAGCAATTCGCAGGAACAGTTGAGGCTTTATTAACTATTAAATTTCAATCAGCAGCAAAAGAACCTAATTTTGAAGTTCTATAGTCAGGTATAAGCAAATATATTGTGAATAGCATATGGTATGAAATTTTGCTTATTGTGGCACCGGATATTCCTTCCCCTTTCCATCACTTTGTGCACTACTATTGTGTAGTGTTACCGTAAGAAACCGGGTACTTCAATTGTTGTACAGGGGATTGTATAATTGTTGTATAGGTGACTTAAATTGTTATACAGGGTATTGTATAATCTCTATGTATCAGTCTGTGGAACCCTTAAGGTAAAAGCTATTATAGATATCAATATTATATTTCATATTTTGAAGTTTTGTTAAATATTATTACAAAGCAGTACATTTCACCTTTCTTTGGGCATAAATAACAGCCATTGTCAGTTTAAAAGGATCTCGAGCTCCAAAGCATTCTGTTGCTTCGAAAAATCCCGATGGAAATAAATACGTAATTGCGACGACGTGGATCATTTTTTAACCATAAGCAAATAACTACGTACGCTGTTTAACAGAAGAAAATGAACATTTATATTCCGGTGTTCACATGTGTTATCCGTAACCGTTCCTGTTTAATGTTTTGTTTACATCTTTTTTCTTTCGTTTGAAGTTAGATTTTGTTTTGTTTTTTCGGTTGCGATTGAAGTGGAAGCACACAATTGTAGGATGTAAGATGTTTTACTTTACTGGCGTTGCAAGCAAGGACGAACGTTACTATCCTTCGCAAACTTGACTGTTGTTTTATAACTCGCCTACGCTGCATAAAAAAAGTTACCCCTTTCGTTAGATGGGCGCTGCATCAAAAAAAGTTACCCCTTTCGTTGAAGCTAAACGGCGCAAAGCCGATTACGATCGAGCAAGGCGGTAACAACGAACTGCAGCCGAAAGACAGGAAGTTAACTTCCGCAATGCCGAATATTCCAGAAAAAAGAGACAAAAATGCAGTGCAGTTGAAAGGAATGCTGATATTCGAAGTTTGCGTGATCGTCAAAGTAATATGACCCCGTATCATATTGAAGCTGAATCTCAGCGCATGGGAAATGTTCATACTGCAGATGCAGAAATTATGATCCCCGAACAAAGGTAAGAACGCTGCGCTCGAGATGTTCAGAGGAAATTAACGAAAAGTTGGTATCTACCTTCCTGAACCAGTGTTTAGCCAGGGACAACTTTGTGTTGCATTGTCAAGAGTTCGACGGTTTGATGATGTCACAGTTAAAGTAGTCCATGGGCCAGAACAAGGAAAAATACTTCCAGATATTTAAAAAAAATATCCTGTACAAAGATATTTTCCAACGTCGTTGACTTAATTAATGAATGCTAAAAGAAATCACAAAAAACAAGTAATACAAAAAAAAAAAAAAGACATAGTGTAGCACGCAAAAGGGGGTCTACGTCCTTTACCGAGGGAGGATTGTCATCCAGAAAATGCTTCCGTGTTTTGTATTCCTGTACATGAACAACGAAGCACATCAAGGGTATGTTTCAATAGACACTCATTATTACCGATGGCTCTGCAAAAGATAATAAAAACGCTTGAATAGCAATAAGTGATTTCTAGATCCCGTTGCATTCTTATCTCAACGGGCTTTACAGCTAGTTTGCAATAAGTCTTACTATAAAAAAAATATTACTAACCTATTCAGAAAAATCAGCTAAAAAACAGAATATAATTATTAATTCACCCGCATTAAAAGCCAAAGCAAAAAAAATCATCATTGCGTGACTGAAGTTCTACCTAATACGTGAGTGTGTGTGCTTTACGAGTTTTTCTGTCTCAATGTTAGCCCGCGCGTCTGCAGTTGAAGCCGAACGAGGCAGGTTTGATCCACACTAGGGGTAAACGGGAAGGATCTGAAAAAGTCAAGATCGAAGATCTTGCGAAATTTCTGCATAAATAAGGAAAACCCAGAAACTGACTGTCTTTTCTGAAATAAATCGAATTACTGAACTACGGAAAATCTGTCAAAATACGGAAGTGAGAAGAAAAGGGAACTTTTGAAAACGGAAATTCCGTTAAAAGACGGATACCTACCGACAACTTCGCTGCACGATATTTTTCGTAATTTTCCATGAATTCACACCACTTATTTTTTACAGTGCGGAGGATAAATGTCTTCAGTTTTATTTGCACCACACTTGGAACCGAAACCTTTTTACTTGGAACCAATCTGAAAATCTCTTCGCGTTGGATATTTTTCCTTACCAGAAATTTGTTGTGAACAATATGTGACTCTTCAGGGCATACATTTCAGCCACCATTGGCCTTAAGTAGCGATTTCTTTGTGGATATTTTATCAGTCGTGTTATAACGAAGTAAATTTCTCCGTCATTTCTGTCCACGCCAGGATTCGAACCCGGATCCCCTCATTCCGGAATAAGTCACTCTACCAATTGAGCTACGCGGACGTTTTATTATGATTCCTATCTGCCTTTATGTCGTGTGCGTCCTTCGGGCAGGTACGTCACATTTCCTGGTACGTTACATCATCTCCCCCTTATTATTTTTTTTTTTTTCGAAGTGCTGGAGAAGGAATTCTCTTATTTTTCCTATCTCGCGGTGTGGAAATAACATCACACCAATGCGAGATTTTGAACGGTCGGGTCATCCGGATAGTTCGGGCGCCATTATAACGAAGTAAATTTCTCCGTCATTTTTATCCGCGCCAGGATTCGAACCCGGGTCCCCTCACTCCGGAATAAGTTGCTCTACCAATTGAGCTACGCGGACATTTTGTTCTGATTCCTATCTGCCTTTATGTCGTGTGCGTCCTTCGGGCAGGTACGTCACATCTCCTGGTACGTTACAGTGTAGAAATATCGGCTCGTCTTTTCTTTTGTAACGGATTCAATACACATGTACACGGTAGAGTCACATTATTGTGACCACCAGCTAATATTCAGAATAATTGCGGTGTGCAACGCGGGCAGCAGCTAGACAGACTTGGAGTGACTCAAAAGGTGCTGGAAGGTGTTCACAGCTATGTGGATCCATGCTGACTGCAGTACATCTGACAGTTGCTGGAGGGTGTGTGATAGAGGATCCACAGAGCGAACACCATCGTGGTGGTCCCACAGATGCTCAATTGAGTTTAAGTCTGGGAAAGTAGCGGACCAGGGAAGTACTTTGACGTCTTTGTTGTGCTCTTCCAACCACTCTTGGACATTTCTAGCTGTGTGACACGTCGCATTGTCGTACTAGAAGATCCCATCCGCCTCAGGGAAGATAATCAGCATGTATGGGTGTACGTGGTCTGCAAGGATTGGTTCATAAAAATTCGGACACAAGTATGAGTGGATCCAAGGAATGCCACGAAAATATTCCCGGGACATAACGCTGCCCCCACCAGCTTGCGTTCTTCCAGCAATGGTGGAAGAGGGTTTGTTCTCCGATGTTCCTCGCCTTATACGCCAAAGTCCATCTGTTCGATGAAGCAGAAAACGTGACTCATCGGAGAAGGCAGTCCTTTGCCAATCAGCGGAGGTCCAACTCCGATACTGCCGTGCAAATGTAGGCCTTTTCTTCCGATGCACCTTCGTTAGCATAGGTGCAGTGACCATCCGTCTGCATGGGAGCCCCATGCTCAGCAGGGTTAGCTGACCTGTTGTTTTAGACACACTTCCAGTAGCCCCAGTGAGTTGCACCAATCTAGCGTGTCGGTCGGGCCTCACGCATCTTCGCAGCCGACCTTCTCCTCTCACATCAATGGCACGTGGTGCTCCACAGTTTACGCGTCACTTGTTCGCAATGGTGCCATTCCTCCAGTCACGATATACTTTAGCTACAGCAGCACGCGAACAGTTCAAAAAGAGCGCTGTTTCAGAAATACTGCTACCCTTGGCCCGAAAGCCGATACTCATCCCTTTTTGCGAAACTGTTAAATCGCTCCTTTTATCCATGAGAGCAACGAATGATATGTTTTCAGAATGCCTGCAGCACACCTTATATACCTTCCCAGCCATCTCACGACACGTGCCTTCTTTCATTGGTTTCGCGCTGTTGACGTCAAAAGTAGGAGGTGGTCACAATAATGTTACTCTTCTGTGTAGAATGATTACATTGCGCATTTTAAATTATGCGCAGATCTTCTTTAGGACGCAGAAATGCGTTCGGTTTTTTGCTGTTTTTCTAAAATTCTGCTTTGAGGTGTTTGTTTTGTGTTGGAAAGGATTCAAAAGACGTGTTCATTGCATCCGAGAATTCGGTGTCCCCTTTCTTGTTCAGTTTTAAAGTTAACTGACCAAACGTTTCCCCGAATTTGAGGCAACATAGGTAACACCTATCTATTATTAACATAATCGAAAATCGAAAAGCCGTTCCCGTATCGCAGTGGTCTAAGCGTTGGCTTCTGATCATTCTTCAGGGGGTAGATCCGGGTTCGAATAACTATGACGTATGGATGTAGTGATTCTCTTGCGGCACTGGCTTCCTTCCTTCCCTGGAACCAGTTGGTCAAAATTAGAGACTGATGACTGCTTATAGCCCATCGAGGTGCTCACGGAAGTCGTCAACCCTCCCCCCTTCCTCTAAAAAAAACAACTTTGAATTATAATGCCCCACTTTTTTTTGTTTTTTTTTGTTTGGAGGTTTAACGACCACCGTGAGCAACTCAATGGGCTATAAGCAGTCACCCGTCCCTAATTTAGGGTCACTGGTTCCAGGGAAGGGAGAGAGCCAGTGCCGTAAGACAAACACAACATCCATGCCTCACCGGGATTCGAACCCGGACCTCGTTCGGACGAACGATCAGAAGCCATCGCTTAGACCACTGCGCCACCGGGGCGGCGCCCCACTTTCATAAATGTATTTGTGAATATTATTTATGCTGTTTTAACATACTGTTCTTTACGAGTTCCAAGTATGTCTAGCATTTAGGGCATAATCGATTAGTTTGTATCGACCTCGGAATCCTTGTTGATATGCATTGTGTGATGAATATTTTAAATTAAATACGACAGGAAAACCCTTTCAGGGGGAATAAATACTTTAATAACTTAAAGGAACAAGTTGGATGCCAGATGAAATATTTTTCCAGGCGTCACTTCCGTAAGTGTAATTTATGTCTTTCTGCCTGGCTGAGCACGTCTCAGTCAAAACAGTTATCTGGATAACTTGCCGTCAAAATCCCGACTCCAGGAGTTCCTTAAAATTTGAATAACATTTCGGTTCCTAATTTAACTAAGTAAACATCCTTTCTCAAAAGTAGTCAATTGTTACACCTTGGGTAAATAAAAATGCAAATTAATTCTTTCTCTAATTTTAAGTTTGCTTCACGTCAGCCATGAAGGAGAAAACTCGTTTTCACAGACCTGTTGGTAATTTTTAATCATCAGAGCATCTCTCGCATGCTGACAGACTTCGGTGTCCACGTGGAATTTATTACCTTGGCATTACGTGCCATCTGAATCTTTTAATGATGTTATTGAGCATTCACGCGGTAATACCTTCCCTACAAACTAAATCACAATCATCGTTTGTTTTAAGAGAGATAACGGAACTTTTCTTGGGTGGAAGCTACATCAAAGGAAGAGAGAAGTGCAGTCACGTTATGAGTTATGATGATGTTCGTGTCTATAGCCGTATATCGGGTCTTTGTAAATCAAAGCATTCGTTCACGTAAGAATCAACGGAGTTTCTAATTTTAACAAGTTTACAACGCGAATCTCTTCAATTTAACTCTGGTGTAATATCAGCTGTTTGTAATAGTCGGTACTGTGTGATCAGGCATTTACGGAACACTAACTTCTAATCGATGTCGACAATTGTCCAATGTGACATCTTGTTGCAGTTTAAGCCGCGTAATCTTTATGATTGGTGGAAAATTCCTACACCAGTGAACTTTTAACACTTTCTTCTACCACTAGGAAAACATCTACACCATGGAAATGACTCCTACACCCATAAACTCCAACACTTTCTTCTACAGCTAGGAAAACTGCTACACCACGGAAAACTCCTACACCGGTAATCTCTGATACTCTTTTCCACTGCTAGAAAAACTGCTACACCACGGAAAACTCCAACACCGATAATCTCTGATACTCTTTTCCACTGCTAGAAAAACTGCTACATAACGGAAAACTCCTACACCGGTAATCTCTGATACTCTTTTCCACTGATAGAAAAACTGTTACACCACAGAAAACTCCTACACCGATAATCTCTGATACTCTTTTCCACTGCTAGAAAAATTGCTGCACAACGAAAAACTCCTACACCGGTAAACTCTTAACACTTTCTGTTATCGCTCGGAAAACTCCTACACAACGGAAAACTCTTACACCGGTATTATCTGATACTCTTTTCCACTGCTAGAAAAACTGCTACACCACGGGAAACTCCTACACCGGTAATCTCTGATACTCTTTTCCACTGCTAGAAAAACTGCTACACCACGGAAAACTACTACACCGATAATCTCTGATACTCTTTTCCACTGCTAGAAAATCTGCTACACCATGGAAAACTCTTACACCGATAATCTCTTATACTCTTTTCCACTGCTAGAAAAACTGCTACACCACGGAAAACTCCTACGCCGGTAAACTCTTAACACTTTTTTCTACCGCTGGGAAAATTTCCACACCAAAGATAACCCCTACACCGATAAAATCCTACATTTAATTCTACTGCTAGTAAAACTGCTACAAACGGAAAACATTCTATACCGATAAACTCCACTTTCTTCTACAGCTAGGACAACTGCTTCTCCCGGTAAACTCTTACACATTCTCATGTAAGAGACTTTACAGAAATTGCATTTTGAACGGAACTTTTGTTAATGTGTAGGAGTTTATCCAATTGCATAAAACGACATGTTCATGTTTTTCTAACGGCATAAAGCAACGTGTATAAGTTTTTCTGGAACACAAATATGAGTGTAAGATCCTGCTGACATAAAGGAATATATAGAAGGTTACTAACTCACTAATTCTTGAGTATTTGGTATGTATAAACATGCAACAAAATCTGATAAAAAAGAGACTCAAGAGATCTGTCCTGAGGTATTTTCAAGGTATTTACTTTCCAAAGGCCTTTTGGGAAGTTTTTAAGTTGCAACCTTATGTTATTAAGATTTTACATCACTTTATATGTCAGAAGGAAAACTCTAACATATTGGTTTTATGCCACTAGGAAAACTCTCACCCTTTGACAAGACCACCGAATGAAATGCAATTTGTGTAAAGTCCCTTATTTAAGAAAGTATAAGAGTTTAGCGGTGTAGGATTTTACCAGGATGCAATCTTTGTGCTACCACAAATCACATTTTCCAAAAAGTCCTGTTGTCTTTAGTGTTGGCTGTTATGTGTTTGCATTTCCTTCACAATTCTCCATACTGATCCTATTTCTTCTCTTTACACCTTGGGGATGATCCGTCCCTAATTCAGTGCTACTGATTTTAGGAGAGGCGACGAAGAACAAACATACCATACATGTTTCATCCTGGGCACAATCCTTGGACCAACTCTAACGATCGTACAGAAGCCGGCGTCTCTAATGACTCGTTCAAATAAGACGCCAAACTGATTTTGAAACACTAATGAAAATTGTCAAAATTCTTGTATACATCATGGAACATTAATGCTGTTTAAAATACTTCCGAAAAGTTGATGGAGACAGGTAAAATGTTCGTGAATGCCCGGAAGCATTAAAAATCTTCTTAACGTTAATTAAAAAAAGCGCCGTCCCAGTGGAGGAGTGGTCAGAGCAGCGGGCTTTTGACTTATTGTCCGAGCTTGGCTGGACTTGATCCCGGGATGTGTCATGGGTGGAAATTCCGTACTGCGGCTTTGGTTAATATTTTATAAGTAATACGTAAGAGATATCGAAACAGAAAAAGCTTCGAAGGAAACTCAACTGTCGTAGAGTCACACTCTTCCATCAGCACCAGAGATGGAAACGGGTCAATGGTCAACGGGTCGGCAATTTCTTGTGGGTCAAGGTGTTCCTGACCCGATTTCGAAGCGGTATTATTTCCGTTTTGTTTCTGAAAAAATGCGTGCTGGGGAATTTTGTTCTCGATTCTGGTGCCAGCGGAGTAAGAAATGATTTGTCATACAAAAATATTGACGTCTTTTTCTTAAAGCAAAGAAGATTTCCACAGACAGACGATGCCATATCGTAAAACGATACTTCCTTTGCGTTCATTTTCAGTGCAATTGTCCGGAGCAAGATACAGGTAAACGCCTGTTGCCTGCTTCTCCGGTGTTTCACTCTTTCACACTCCACGTGTCACATTGTAAGACTAAGAGTTACTTTTAACATGGCATCTTTTGCATTGGGCATTCAGGAGGTTATGTTTGACGTGTTAACATCCCGTTCCATTGCTTGCCGTGTCGAAATTAATGCCTCATTTGTTAATACAGATGATTTTAATATTAAGGAGATTGAAAAAGGAGCTGAAGCCAACAAGTACGTGCTTGTTGAAAACAAAAGGGGGTAGATTGAATGATGGAAGTTGTTTCGTCTCATTAAGAAACAAGAAAATGTTTCACAGCAGCACCAATTTTCACAAGCTTGTGACGAGTTGAAAGTTTCCAAATTGTGAATGTTGATTTCATAAGAGTTTCTTCCTTCTGAGGAGCAGTGATGAAACCAACATCTACATTTTGGAAACTTTCAACTCATTTGAAGCTGGTGAAAATTAGTGTTGTTGTGAAACATATTCTGAAGCTTGATATGTTGTCAAAAAAACAGCAAAAACTTAAATTAAACATACAACAAGTTACTTACTTCAAACATTTTGACTGTAGCCCTGTCAAAATGAAGTGGAACCGCCTTAGCATCACTGCGGAAGGACGTTTTGATTCTCGCAGATGTGTTTGAAACATAAATGTGTTGAAACATGTGTTGCAGATGTGTTTAAACATGCTCAAAACAGTTAGGTTATGTGAATGACGACAGTTTCAACACTTTCTGTAAATTGTATGTTCCCGTAATACATTTGTATGATTTCTATATAGCTTACATGTACAATACCACTGCGAAGATACTTTTTGAATGCCCTGTGTGTGTGTATATATACACTGAAGTACCAGAAAAACTGGTACAGACGAGCTTATGCAAAATACATAGCAACGTCACCTATGCGCGTACGCGGTTGCGTCCGCCAGTTCGTATATAAAGCGACAGACATCCTTGCCAGCTGTAAGAGCTGTTTTCGGCATGAGAAGGACAAGTAATAACCATTTAAGCGATTTTCAACGCGGTGTCATAGTTGGCGCTCTTGAGATGGGCCATAGTATTTCGGAGGTAGAAACGAAGTTTGGATTTTCACGGACGACCATTGCAAGGGTGTACCGTGACTACAAGAATACTGGCAAAACCTCCAACTTACGATACAAGTGTGGCCGTAAAAAGACATTGGGTGAACGTGACCATCGTCTGCTGTCAAGAATTGTTTCACGCGATAGGCGTGCAACATTCTCGCAGGCATCATCGGAATTCAATGCTGGGGCCTCAACAAGCACCAGCGTCCGGACTGTGCAACGTACCTTGCACGATATGGGCTTTGGGAGCCGACAACCAACTCGAGTCCCCTTGATGAGTGCAGGACACAGAGCTATGCGCCTCGCTTGGGCACGGCTACACCGCCACTAAACACTTGGTGACTGGAAACAAGTAGCCTGGTCTGCGTTTCCAACTGTATCGGGCAGATGGAAGGAATCGTGTGTGGCGCAAACCCCATGAAGCCATGGATCTCGCCTGTCAACAGGGATCTGTACCGGCTGGTGGGGGGTCCGTAATGGTATTGGGTGTATTTAGCCGGATTTCACTGGGACCCTGGTACGTCTACAAACGTGTGTGACCGGCCAACATTATGTGCACATCCTTTCTGACGAGGTACACCCGTTCATGTTCTGCATTCATGCTGATGGGTTGGACCTGTTCCAACAGAACAATGCACTTCCACATAAGTGTCGGGGCGCCACATTAGGGTTAGAGAAGCATTTATCTGAGTTTGGGGTGTTTCCATTCAAACATAAATCCTCAGATCTGAACGTGATAGAACACATTTGGGATGCTATGCAACGCGCAATCGAACACAGGAATCCGAGACCTCGGAATACACCCGAATTGTGGAACGCTCTGCAGGAAGTATGGTGTATATTGCCTACAGCATATTTCCAGAAGCTAGTGGAGTCCATGCCCCGTAGTATTTTTGCAGTCCTGCGTTGCCGTGGGGGACCTACCAAGTATTAGTCTGGTGTACCAGTTTTTCTGGTACTTCCGTGTATGTATATACAGGTAGAAATCATACATAATACACGTATATATATAGAATTATACATTATACACATATGTACTGTATAATGTATATGATTATGTAAATTTATAAATTGAGTTTCGAATTTATATTTCAAAGCAGATTTGTCTGGGTCAAGTTCGGGTTGGGTCCAATTATATGACGTCCGGGTCAGTGCCGGATACGGGTCCAAACATTTGATCCGTTTCCAACTCTGGTTAGCACCACGTAAGCAAACTACAGAGCGAATACACGCTCACACACTACAGCATAAACGTGCATAGGTGCTACTTTCTGGCATCGCAAGGCTTTTAAAAATATCCTTAAAAATTGTACTGATTTTTTTAAATCACAAATTGCAAAAGAGAATTGAGTCCACGAAATTTGGTACCACGACACTACCTGAGGTAAAACGTGATGTGCTTTGCTACAGATTAACTCCTCCATAAAGTTTGTAAATATTATGAGGAAATTTCTATACGCTTTCAAAGTTGTAAAATCCTTTTGGAATCGCCCTGTATATCCTCGGTATCTTTAACATGCTCACAGTAAATGTGCAGACGAGCTGAGCATCGTGGAATGTCTTAATACGTTGAAAGGTCGTTTGGTGCCAAATTTCACATTTTGTAAGAAACAATGCATTCATTTTAAAGCCCTATTCTTTAGGATTCCAAAACTGCCTTTGTGTCTTGTCTACGATGAATAAATACAGAGTTATAGCAATCGGAATATCTAAACCCAGGTGTCAAACGAACGGGAAGTGACACTTGAAACGCTTTTTTTGCAGGATGAGATTTTCGTCCCGAACTCTTTACGGGAAACCTGATAATTGCAAAAGGTATGTAAATAAATTGATGAAACTTGGTATACATCTTTCTTACAATGTTGTGCATGCAACGAACTAAAAGTTTTGCTGTTTGCCAGTTCAAAGTTAGGTTATAGCTATTTACAGTCAACATATTGAAGAAATTAGTGGAAACTTCACACTAGTGCATGTAGCAATGAGTGTATCTCAGCAGTGTTTAGGAACAACACTTACCTTTTAGTTCACTGCATCGATAATAGTCATGCGCGTATAATCATGCAAAAAATGCTATCATGTATCTGTAACTTTTTTATTTATAGCGCTTACCGTAAACGGCATATTTCCATAAATTCTTTCACAAATTACGTACTCGTATATTGATATAATTTTTTTCAACGTTTATGTGTTTTTGTGCTTTAGCCTTCCTAAAACAAATACACATTCTTGAATGTTTTAAAAAAGTTCCCCCAAAGCAGTGGGATACCTTAAAAAGTCACACTACACTTGTGTGCATATGTTAGGAAGTTCTTTTAGCCCCCTGATGCTCTGCATGTGTCTGATTTAATTTCTTCCTTAAGTTTCGGACTACAGCGTAGAATGTTTCTATTGTTTTTGTCCAGTTCCTGTATTGCTATTCAGAATTAGCTTTTGAAAACTCCTTTTCTAATGAATGTGTACGTTTTAATTTTATCAAAGGAAAAACAGATACACTGAATACAATTAAAGAAAAAGTTAAACTGACTCCCTTTATAATAATTGAATTCCGTCTTTTTAATTTCATTGCAGTGTGACATGTAAATCCTTTCTTTATATCTGTTCTTTGGTGAATTTTTTAGCAAAATGCATTAAAAAATTCATCAACGGAGGAATGAAGACGCAAAGTATCTGTGATTTATTTCGAGCGCATCACCTAATTTTTTCCTGATGATTTCCCTTGAAACCTGACGTCAAAAAAATTACCGTCCAGATATTTTTGTAAGAAGCCATACTGAGTGTGGAAAAGTGCTTATTCTCCCAGACGGCTTTCTTTGCATCGGAAGGGAAGAAAAAAATGAACATTTGATCAATTCGTCGTCAATGAGAAGAAGAAGTTTATGTTCTTTCTCAGAGCAAATCCAATTCCACAGATTTTCTTTCGGCCACTTATGTTTAGTTGAAGTTATTAGAAGGACCCTTTTATGTCTCTGAGGGGTAACTGTCACAGCTGGTAAATCTTTTAGGAATTCCGCTATTTTGAGAAGATGAAGCTTGCATCCATGGCTGCATCGGAACCTTCGTGATATTTGACCTCCGTGACAAAGCATTTGTTACCAATGATCCATGCCTCACATAGTTTCATTGACAGAACTTTTCTCATTATTTTTTTCGGAGCGAACATTGTCTTCGGGCAATTTCGCAGAAGAGTTTTTATTTAAGAACGATGCGTAATTCGCTTTTAGCGATGTAAAAGACCTATATATATATATATAGAGAGAGTAATTAAAGTGCTTACTGAGATGAATCTAAGAAGGGGAAAAAAAGGACATAATTCAGGTTTCTTTCTGCAGAGAAATCGTGATTATCTTTTAACGAACTAATTTAGTTGCTCGGTTATTAAATATCAGAAGAGCTACTTCAAAGCTAAATACTGAAATTAAATTTCCTTTTGCTCATCACTTTATCTTAGAACACCCCAAAATGGCTGTAATCAAGTACTTAAATAACACGCATCTATCCTTTTAAATTCATAAAGCAGGCTATTTGATTCAGTTATCTAAATAATCCCTTAACGTCCAAGCAAACTATCGATGAAAGTTGATTTTCAGAAATATTACGTAATAAATGACCCTAGAGCTTCAAAGCAGAATAGGGTTCATAAGTATTTTAACTACTACTGCGTCGTGCTATTGAAACTATAACCTGCACGAAAACAAAAATTAAAAAAATCTCAGCAGTTCCTTGTGGAGCTTTTATTTGTTTCTTAGAAGTAACATTCTGCACCATGTGGACAAAAATGATTGGACACCCCCACGCATGCGCAATGGTTCGCTCCCGCAGCAGACACGTGGTCAACAAGATATAAAAACGGCAACGGGAGTACGCTCATATCAAGGGTTGCGGGTGGCCTAGTGGTCAGCGTTCATGACTGCCACGGAGAAGACCTCGGGTTCGATCCCAGGCAGGTACAAACGCTCGAACCACTAAATATCCGCCGTGCGTCGGGTGGGCACGTTAAGCCGTCGGGCACCGGGTAATGCCCCCCCCCGGCAATAAAAAAGGGCGTCTTCCTACCACTTTCTACCTCGCTTCCGTGTCACTTCCCTATTGGGTACTCTAGCCCAAATCTCCTAGCTTCCTATTTTTAAGGGTTGTTTAAGACCTGGGGTATTCACTCCCTTGCTAAAATCCTCGACATATGATCTGATCTGATAGCTCAGATCAATCGCTGATAAAACAGCTGGCAGAAGAGAGCTCTCCGAGTTTTAAAGGTTTTTGTAATGGGCTGCTCAATTGGATGTATAAGCATTAGAAGCATTGCTGTCAGACCGGTTGTTAAATCGACTGTGGCCTTTGTCATTAACAAATGGAAGAAGATGGGACATTGCAGGAATTCACCTGGACGACCCACGAAACTGCAACCCATGGACCGGATGGTGCTGTAGCGGAAGATCCGGGAAACCAGGTCCTTCCAATGCACCCCATAGCACATGAGCTCCAGATGGTCACAGATGTTATGGTCTCCACCAAGACACTTCAACGAGAGGTCCATGGTATCATGGTCATGGTCGTGCAGGTCATGGTATCATGGTCGTGCAGCCGCACATAAACCTCTCATCACAAAGACCAATAAAGCCACTCGGCTACAATAGTATCAACAGTGAAAAAATTGGATATTGGAGCAATGAAGGAATGTGTTATGGAACGATGAATCCCGCTTCACATTATTCAGATCGAATGGACGTGATTGGGTTTGGCGGTTACCCGGATAACGTCTACTTCCGGAGTGTACAGTGCAGACTGTGAAGCACGGAAGCTGTGGAGTTATGGTATGGGGATGCTTCAGCTGGTACAGTGTGGGTCCATTGGCTGACATTCATGGCAACGCAAACGCTGTGCTGTTTAGACATATCCTGGATAACTCAATGCTCCCAACATTGTGGCAGTTCTACGAACACAATGATTGTTTCTTCCAGGACGGTAATGCCATTTATCATGTTTCCAGGGTTACAAACGAGTGGAATGAGGAAAATCAGGTCTCGCGGATGGATTGGCCTGCTGAGAACTTAGACCTCAATCCCATTGAGCACCTATGGGATGAACGTGAACGATGGGTGAGGTCTAGACCAACACGACCTTCTTCACTGACAGAGTTGGTCGATGTACTCAAGGCGGAATGGAGGAATATCCCCCTCTTCGCACTCCATGAACTTGCGGGCGGTTTACCTTGACAGACAGCTGATGTAATCTCTGAAAATGGTGGACCTGCACGCTACTGATGTAAATACAATACTCTTAATACAGACATTTGACGTGGACTAGGAGCATCAAACAGAAGTCATCGCTTTTTCCACGTTTATAAGTGAGTCACGGAAAATTTCTCATTAGCCGCCACCGGGAATCGAACGCAGGGTCTTCCAGTTACGCGCCGGATATGTTTCCACTGCACCACAGTGACATCGAATTGCTCCAGACGCACACACACTAACTGCCAAACCAACTTGGCAGGTTGCTTTTTGGAGCCCCGCACAATGCTGGGGATTCACCAAAGATGGTAAGCAGCAACTGAAGAAATAATTAGAAGGCGAATGAATAATTAATACAGACATTTGACGTGGACCAGTAACATCAAACAAAGATCTTCGCTCTTTCCACGTTTATAAGTGAGTCACGGAAAAATTTTCATTGGCCGCCACCGGGAGTCGAACCCAGGGTCTTCCAGTTACGCGACGGATATGCTTCCACTGCATCACAGCGACATCGAATTGCTCCAGAAGCACACACACTAACTGCCAAACCAATTTGGCAGGTTGCTTCTTGGAGCCCCGCACAATGCTGGGGATTCACCAAAGATGGTAAGCAGCAACTGAAGAAATAATTAGAAGGCGAATGAATAATTAATACAGACATTTGACGTGGACCAGTAACATCAAACAAAGATCTTCGCTCTTTCCACGTTTATAAGTGAGTCACGGAAAAATTCTCATTGGCCGCCACTGGGAGTTGAACCCAGGGTCTTCCAGTTACGCGCCGGATATGCTTCCACTGCATCACAGCGACATCGAATTGCTCCAGAAGCACACACACTAACTGCCAAACCAATTTGGCAGGTTGCTTCTTGGAGCCCCGCACAATGCTGGGGATTCACCAAAGATGGTAAGCAGCAACTGAAGAAATAATTAGAAGGCGAATGAATAATTAATACAGACATTTGACGTGGACCAGAAACATCAAACAAAGATCTTCGCTCTTTCCACGTTTATAAGTGAGTCACGGAAAAATTCTCATTGGCCGCCACTGGGAGTTGAACCCAGGGTCTTCCAGTTACGCGCTGGATATGCTTCCACTGCATCACAGCGACATCGAATTGCTCCAGAAGCACACACACTAACTGCCAAACCAATTTGGCAGGTTGCTTCTTGGAGCCCCGCACAATGCTGGGGATTCACCAAAGATGGTAATCAGTAACTGAAGAAATAATTAAAAGGCGAATGAATAATTAATACAGACATTTAACGTGGACCAGAAACATCAAACAAAGATCTTCGCTCTTTCCACGTTTATAAGTGAGTCACGGAAAAATTTTCATTGGCCGCCACCGGGAGTCGAACCCAGGGTCTTCCAGTTACGCGCCGGATATGCTTCCACTGCATCACAGCGACATCGAATTGCTCCAGAAGCACACACACTAACTGCCAAACCAATTTGGCAGGTTGCTTCTTGGAGCCCCGCACAATGCTGGGGATTCACCAAAGATGGTAAGCAGCAACTGAAGAAATAATTAGAAGGCGAATGAATAATTATTACGGACATTTGACGTGGACCAGTAACATCAAACAAAGATCTTCGCTCTTTCCACGTTTATAAGTGAGTCACGGAAAAATTCTCATTGGCCGCCACTGGGAGTTGAACCCAGGGTCTTCCAGTTACGCGCCGGATATGCTTCCACTGCATCACAGCGACATCGAATTGCTCCAGAAGCACACACACTAACTGCCAAACCAATTTGGCAGGTTTCTTCTTGGAGCCCCGCACAATGCTGGGGATTCACCAAAGATGGTAAGCAGCAACTGAAGAAATAATTAGAAGGCGAATGAATAATTAATACAGACATTTGACGTGGACCAGTAACATCAAACAAAGATCTTCGCTCTTTCCACGTTTATAAGTGAGTCACGGAAAAATTCTCATTGGCCGCCACTGGGAGTTGAACCCAGGGTCTTCCAGTTACGCGCCGGATATGCTTCCACTGCATCACAGCGACATCGAATTGCTCCAGAAGCACACACACTAACTGCCAAACCAATTTGGCAGGTTGCTTCTTGGAGCCCCGCACAATGCTGGGGATTCACCAAAGATGGTAAGCAGCAACTGAAGAAATAATTAGAAGGCGAATGAATAATTACTACAGACATTTGACGTGGACCAGAAACATCAAACAAAGATCTTCGCTCTTTCCACGTTTATAAGTGAGTCACGGAAAAATTCTCATTGGCCGCCACTGGGAGTTGAACCCAGGGTCTTCCAGTTACGCGCCGGATATGCTTCCACTGCATCACAGCGACATCGAATTGCTCCAGAAGCACACACACTAACTGCCGAACCAATTTGGCAGGTTGCTTCTTGGAGCCCCGCACAATGCTGGGGATTCACCAAAGATGGTAAGCAGTAACTGAAGAAATAATTAAAAGGCGAATGAATAATTAATACAGACATTTAACGTGGACCAGAAACATCAAACAAAGATCTTCGCTCTTTCCACGTTTATAAGTGAGTCACGGAAAATTTTTCTTTGGCCGCCACCGGGAGTCGAACCCAGGGTCTTCCAGTTACGCGCCGGATATGCTTCCACTGCATCACAGCGACATCGAATTGCTCCAGAAGCACACACACTAACTGCCAAACCAATTTGGCAGGTTGCTTCTTGGAGCCCCGCACAATGCTGGGGATTCACCAAAGATGGTAAGCAGCAACTGAAGAAATAATTAGAAGGCGAATGAATAATTAATACAGACATTTGACGTGGACCAGTAACATCAAACAAAGATCTTCGCTCTTTCCACGTTTATAAGTGAGTCACGGAAAAATTCTCATTGGCCGCCACTGGGAGTTGAACCCAGGGTCTTCCAGTTACGCGCCGGATATGCTTCCACTGCATCACAGCGACATCGAATTGCTCTAGAAGCACACACACTAACTGCCAAACCAATTTGGCAGGTTGCTTCTTGGAGCCCCGCACAATGCTGGGGATTCACCAAAGATGGTAAGCAGCAACTGAAGAAATAATTAGAAGGCGAATGAATAATTAATACAGACATTTGACGTGGACCAGTAACATCAAACAAAGATCTTCGCTCTTTCCACGTTTATAAGTGAGTCACGGAAAAATTCTCAATGGCCGCCACCGGGAGTCGAACCCAGGGTCTTACAGTTACGCGCCCGATATGCTTTCACTGCACCACAGAGGCCTGGAATTCCTCCAGACTCGCACACACTAACTGCCAAGCCAATTTGGCAGGTAGTGTGTGCGAGATATAGAGAGAGTAATTAAAAAATATCGGGTCCAATCGCAAACATACACTTGTCCACATAGTGTATGTTTGCGATTGGACCCGATATTTTTTTTAACTCTTTCCGATTATTGAGATGTAATAGGGAATTTTCAAGCCTTTTATGATTCTGATTAAACAATTACATCTGTTTTCTTTCATCACGTCACAAAAAGTTACAAATTAGAGGAGAAAAAACGTTATAGTAAAAATCAGAAATAAGTAAATAAGTATACGTTAAAAATTACGTTATCTAGAAAAATCATATTTACAGGAAAAACATGTTAAACGTTACGCGATAGGAAAAACAAATATTTGCAAATAAAACATGTTAAAGTTTACTTTGGTTAGGAAAAACATATTTACAGTTGAACATGAATTTGCTCGCGGCTACGCAACATGTGGCATAAGATGGATGAAAATTTCTCCTCTTTGATTTTTGATTTGTAATTTCTCACTTTAAAGGAGCTGTTGCTGTTCAGCGTCTCCTTCCTCCCCCGACGATCAGGGAAGAGAGGGGGAAATCGGAGGTCAAAGGTTGATATGGTTAGCAAGAGGAAGTGTTTGTGGAGGGTGACAGCAGTTCGATTGACTTTTCATAGTTCTATATATAGGGAATTGCTAATAATAAATTTATTAAATAGGTAAGCTAACACAAGCTGATGGGTTCATACCTTCTGACGTACCACAAGGTGAAGACATATGTCAAGACAACATATCTGCAGCTAGACATTCTGTCCACGTAGCTCAGTTGAGAGAGCAACTTACTCCGGAGTGAGGGGACAGGAACAAATTTTTGTTTTCAGAACTTCAAAAATGAATAATTCTGGCTCCTTCCCTACTCTAGTTCTCATTAATTTACGTCTTAAGATTTTTAATGGTATTCAGATTTAGAGACTGGTTTTTAGTGTGGTTGGCGTTGGAAATAAATATATAATAAGTTTTTTGAGTTTAGGGTATCATCATGATTCTGGTGAGGCGGAGAGACTGTTTAAGTACTTTTTTTGTTCAAAGAGAATAATTTTTATATGTTTTTGTTCATATTTACATTCCGACGTACCTGAGACCTCTTTTCAATTTCCTTAATGCTCTCGGAGAATCTATCTCCTTGTTCTTCACGTACACTTCCTGGGTTTGTGGGAATGCAAAATTAATGTGAAATGTAAGAACTGCATTCACTTTATATTACTTTCTCGTGAATCTTTCTCTTTGGATCCATTGTGTTTGTTAAAAAGTGTCGCGTAACACTTTTTAAAGCTGAACAGTGTATGGTTGATTCATGGTTTTCTCCAGTAGCGACACGTCTATAGAAGCGAATAAGTATGTCCTCTACCGAAAATGTTTTTGTTAATCTAATTAATTTCGAAAAATTAATTAGATTAACAAAATAAAATAAATTACATTTAAACGATTTCTATGAGTGATAAGATTACATTGAAAGCATGTTGAATGTTATTATGTGTTGTGAAAAGCACCATTACGGCAGTGAAAATATCCTGCGTTTCCATTTACAGCTCATGTACAGCCTGAATTCTTCCTCCCGTGAGCACAGTTTCCTGCGCTCCCAGATCAGCGGTATTTGAGCATGCGCAGTTAAGCACTTGACTGTTTTTCTCAACCGTGAGCGAATTGTGTTCATGAATACGCTCCATCGGGCAAGGTAATCAACAGGGAGTATTTCTCAAGATTTGCGGAGTTTAAGGGCCGCAGTTTGTCGCAAAAAAACTGGCGGGCATTGCATAAGAGGGTCGATTGGCAACTCCACAGTGACAACGCGCCTGCCCATGAATCGTAACTTTGCAGCAGTTTCTTGCTAAGCACCTCATTGCAAGCGTCCGACAGTCACGATATTCGCCAGATCTCTCTCCCTGCGACTTTTTCTCTCCGCTAAAATCAAATACCACTTAAAAGAAAAAGAGATTTCAAGATATGCGACGAAACAGCTGTCCGGTATTTCAGAAGATGACTTCAAAAATGAATGCGACGAAGCAGCTGTCCGGTATTTCAGAAGATGACTTCAAAAATGAATGCGACGAAGCAGCTGTTCGGTATTTCAGAAGATGACGTCAAAAATGAATGCGACGAAGCAGCTCCCCAGTATTTCAGAAGATGACTTCGAAAATGAATGCGACGAAGCAGCTCTCCGGTATTTCAGAAGATGACTTCAAAAATGAATGCGACGAAGCAGCTGTCCGGTATTTCAGAAGATGACTTCAAAAATGAATGCGACGAAGCAGGTCGCCGGTATTTCAGAAGACGTCTTCAAAAATGAATGCGACGAAGCAGCTCTCCGGTATTTCAGAAGATGACTTCAAAAATGAATGCGACGAAGCAGGTCTCCGGTATTTCAGAAGATGACGTCAAAAATGAATGCGACGAAGCAGCTCTCCAGTATTTCAGAAGATGACTTCAAAAATGAATGCGACGAAGCAGCTCTCCGGTATTTCAGAAGATGACTTCAAAAATGAATGCGACGAAGCAGCTGTCCGGTATTTCAGAAGATGACTTCAAAAATGAATGCGACGATGTAGCTGTTCGGTATTTCAGAAGATGACGTCAAAAATGAATGCGACGAAGCAGGTCTCCGGTATTTCAGAAGACGACTTCAAAAATGAATGCTACGAAGCAGCTCTCCGGTATTTCAGAAGATGACTTCAAAAATGAATGCGACGAAGCAGCTGTCCGGTATTTCAGAAGATGACTTCAAAAATGAATGCGACGAAGCAGGTCGCCGGCATTTCAGAAGACGACTTCAAAAATGAATGGCTGCCCCGGTGGCGCAGTGGTCTAAGGCGCTGGCCTCTGATCAATTGTCCGTAAGGGGTCCGGGTTCGAATCCCGGTCAGGCATGGATGTTGTGTTTGTCTTACGGCACTGGCTCTCTCCCCTCCCTGGAACCAGTGACTCTAAATTAGGGACGGGTGACTGCTTATAGCCCATTGAGTTGCTCACGGTGGTCGTTCAACCTCAAATCAAAAAAAAAAAAAAAATGAATGCGACGAAGCAGCTCTCCGGTATTTCAGAAGATGACTTCAAAAATGAATGCGACGAAGTAGCTCTCCGGTATTTCAGAAGATGACTTCAAAAAATGAATGCGACGAAGCAGCTGTCCGGTATTTCAGAAGGTGACTTCAAAAATGCTTCGAACAGTGAAAACAGCGCTGGGGTACGAGTGTGGCTTCAGAAGGGGATTACTTCGAAGGCGATTAAGTTTCAAATCTGTAAGTCTTGTACTTTTTTTATAAATCCAGTCTGGATACTTCCGAATCACACCTCGTACTTAAAATGGACGGCAGGAAATTTCTACTTCAGTCACTTTCAGCAGTTACTAGCACTTCAGGAAACACTTCTGCAACGGCCGTTCCATAAAAACTGAGAGTAAAATAACCCAAAATGAAGAAATATAGGTACAGCAAAATATATGTTACTCTTTCTCAAAGTATCTTCCCTCGGATGACAAGCAACGGTCCCATCGTTTAGACCCCTTTTCAAAGCATGTGGCATTTTGTGAAAGCTGCTTTATCAAACCCTGTACAGCGTGAATAACCTCAGCATCTGTTTTGAATTTTGCGCCACGGAGCTTCTCCTTCATTGTTGGAGACAACCAGAAATCGCACGGTGCGAGATCAGAACTGCAGGCAGGCTGTGGCATGATTTCCATACTGCATTTCATAAGAAACTATTGAATGCAAACAGCCACATGTGGGCGGGTGTTATCATGGCGTAGGGCCTATTTGGCGGCCAGTTCCGGTCGCTTAATCGATATGTATCGTCGCAGGCGCTTCAAGACTGAGATGTAATACTCAGCATTGACAGCAATTTGTGGAGGAATGGCATGCTGGTAGACTACATCTTTATGATCAAAGAAAATTATCGCCATCACTTTCCCAGCTGATTTGATTTAGCAGACTTTTTTCGGAGGAGGCGAGCCTGTGTGTTTCAAGACACTCGTTGCGCGGTTCGTGAGGGGGTCCAAATAGTGGACCCATGTTTCATCGGCAGTTATTACTGTGTTTAGAAAGTTTGGATCCCTTTCAATCATTTGTTTCCACTCATGACACACCTGAACTCTGGCTAACAATTGTTCTCTCGTCAGGTGATGAGGCACCCATCTGGAACAAATGCGAAATGCCGACTTTTTGAAATATTAATTAACTCCGCTATGTCTTCACACGCCATTAATCGCCTACTTGCAGGATTTCCCAAATAGTGTTAACAATCCGCTCCGTAGCAACACTTTCAGGTCGACCAGGCCTAACAGCGAGTTCTGTCGACAAACGCCTTTTTTTGAAATCATGGTGCCATCTAAAAATCGTTGACTCACCCAAACATTTAACTTTGTAAGTTTTTTTCATTAAATCAACTGTTTCTGGAGCCGTTTTACCCAAACGATAGCTAAATGTTATCGCACAATGCATGTCACTTCCTAACTCTGAATCACTCACCTCCATAGCTGTATGGCGAAATGCAGCCGTACCTAAAACACCTGCGGAATAATAAAACCTGAATCGTCTGGCACGGCTAATAACTGTTGCCAGAAATACTTCCTTAATTCAGTTAGTCGTCTGGGTGGTTTTTTCCCCCTTCGCATTATTGACAACTTGAAAAAAAAATTGTTCAATTCTTATGAAACGGCCTTTGTAGAATAGTTAAAAACATAACATTTTTGGTCGAAGTGAAATGAATAACGAACGCATTTAAAAATGTTTTACTGGAAACTTTAGGAAGGGTTTCATTGAAGCTGGTTTTTTTAGCAGCCCCGGTGGTGCAGTAGTCTAAGCAATGGCTTCTGATCATTCGTCCGAGATGAGTCCTGGTTCTAATCCCGGTGAGGCATGGATGTTGGATTTGTCTTACGGCGCTGGCTCTCTCCCTTTCCTGGAACCGGGGCACTAAATTGGCGACGGGCGACTTCTTATACCCCACTGAGTTGCTCACGATGGTTGTTAAACCTCCAATAATAAAAAAAGAACTGGTTTTCTTTCAGAAGAAAGTACTAAAAATGAAGAATCAGATTTTACAGGTGACAAATTCGTTCTAATAAATGATGCTAACTATATTTTTGGTTGTAACGAAATCGGAGTACAAAATTATGTGGAGGCAGACAACAAACATTCTTTCCGTTGAAGAACTAATTGAAGATAAAACAGCATCCACTGAAAATGAAGAAAGTTCAAGTGATTATGAGAATGTGACAGATGAGAAAACTCAAGATTCCATCACTTCTGCGTGCTAGCTGTAGACAATAAAATTTGTAAAAACACTTTTTGCAAAAAACAATGACAGTTCAGCTTCAATACTACATATATGATCTTCAGAGTGCAAATGAACAAGTAGTTCTTCTTCAAAAGCGAAGTAAATTGAGCACCATTATGGATTACTTCAAACAACATACTTCAAAAATCTGACGGGCTCTGTATCATTAAGTTTAATAAGAAACTTCCCCCTTCATTTGAAACTTTTAAAAAATGTAAAATATTGTCATTTTTTCTAGACATTTCCAAGACCGAAATGGAAGAACCGGTAACTTCTAAGTGATATAAGCAATATTATAAATGCTATTGCGTAAAATAAAGTTTTCTGTTCATCATATAAAAATGAAAGAAATGTCACGATTGGGTTGGTGCGAGTGAAATGTCCGAAAAAGGACCAGCACATGTGGACGGCAAGAACGGAAAAGCAGAACAACTTACCTAAGCAAAGTAATCCACCTCGGTATCGACACGTAGTTGCCATCTGTTCGGCGAGGCCATGATCCAGGAACGAAAAACTTCTTCATGAAAGAAATACGGGATTACGCCATATAATACAAATTTTGAAGATGACAATCCGATTTTTGGCGTAAATGTGACAAGGATGGTAAGTCAGATAATATTTGAAAACTTGAAAATTTTCATCGTCCTGGAGCGGGACTCGAACCCACGTCTCCCAGAAAACGCCTAGGTATGCTAACCACTACACCACCTAGAACGACCAAGTTTCAAGTTTCTGATCGGAAACTTGGTCGTTCTGGGTGGTGTAGTGGTTAGCATACCTAGGCGTTTTCTGGGAGACGTGGGTTCGAGTCCCGCTCCAGGACGATGAAAATTTTCAAGTTTTCAAATATTATCTGACTTACCATCCTTGTCACATTTACGCCAAAAATCGGATTGTCATCTTCAAAATTTGAAAAACTTCTTGTTGCTGGGACACGAAGAAGTCATCAACTACATGTTGAACCTCATTGTCTGTCGTGAACTGTTTCACAGACAGGAAGTGATCCAGGCGACGAAACAGATGATAGTCTGTCGGAGACAAGTCCGGGTGACAGGCAGGATGAGGCGGTGCTTCGTAGCCCAAGGCACTTAGTGTCAGCATCGTTCGTTGTGCGACATGAGGGCGAACGTTGGAGCAGAAGAATAATATATCTGTTGACCAAAGCCGGTTGTTTCTGCAGCAATATCCGGTGCATCTGGTGTAATTCAGCACAATAACGTTCTGTAGTGATGGTTTGGCCTCTTGCGAAGGAACTCCGATGAATTCTTTCGGCTGGGGACCACCAGACAAGGAACATCATCTTTTTGGTGTGTAGGGGTGGCTTAGGATGGCGTTCAGCACCTTGCTTGACCATTGTGCAGATCGTTTCCGATTAGCATTAAGGACCCACTTCTCGCCGCAGGTGACGATTCGATGCAGTAGAGGTTCTTGTTTATTCCTGGCAAGCAGCGACTTGCAGACTTCCAAACGCCTAGTCTTGTTGGCAGTTGTCAACCCATGTGGCAGCCACATGTCCAGTATTTTTAACTTACCCAGCGCGGCCGGACGTCGAACAACTGTCGTGTGGTGGACACCTACCTCTGCCGCTATCTCACGACAAGTTTTTCGGGTGTCCGCTTCCACCACATGTAACAGAACATCGTCAGAAACAGCAACAGGTTGGTGACCTTGTGCTTCGTTTTGCATGTCCACATCCCCTCTTCGAAACTTCACAAACCATCGCCGAATGGTTCGTTCGTTGGCCGTGTTCTCCCCAAACGCTTTGTTAACGTTTCGAGTGACCATTACTGCAGAATGGCCCAGTTTAAATTCATACAGGAAGATGACTTTCAAATCCGGCGTCTGCATGTTTCCCTTGTAAGCCATGTTACGTCCAAACAAACTATGCCTGGACCTTGTTCTTCACACACGTGCTAGCTATTTATAATAACTCTGTGACGTAATACCCGCAACACCTGTGGGTGGTTCCATTCCGCTGTGGTGGGGGTCTATCTTCACTGCTCGTTCGCGCAGGACATTTCATTAGCACCAACCCAATTTTTTGTTAATTTAAAGCTTTGTTGTCACTATTTAGCGCTAATTTATCTGCAAAATACCGGTAATTGCAAGGCAAGCTCAACAAGTAATGCCTATGCGCAAATGTCTCGCGCATGACTTGTTGCCTAGCTACGAATCAGACGGAAAACGATTCTTTGTGCCATTAGCTTCATTTTACTGCGTAATAGAACTCCGTACATCTATCTATTTGTTGGTATTTAATTGTGTTTAAAATGGATGACTGTTTTTCAACTGTGTCGATGGTTGTCAAAGAACGATCAGTTATCGAGTTTTTAACTCATGAAAATGTACCTCCCAATGAAATTCAGGCTAGATTAGTGGCAGGTCATAGTTTTGGAACTTTGGACATAAGCACTGTTCGTTGAGTAAGAAAATCAATGGGCAGTGGGGAAATGTTGACCGTAAAAGATCAACAGCGGAGTAGGAGGCCAGTAAACGCAACTTGAACAGGCAAAAGTTGATGAGCTCATCTGGGAAAATCGAACAATAACTCAAACGACCATAGCAGATAAATGAACATTAATCTAGGTAGTGTCAATTACATTGTTAACGTTGCAGGATACAACAAAATGTGTGCTCGTTGAATTCCACGTCATCTAACGACTGAAATGAAGAAATCAAGACTTGAAACATGCCAAAGGTTGCTTGCCTACTATGACAGATATGGAAGTGATTTTTTCTCCAAAGTATTGTGACCGGTGATGAGAGTTGGGTTCGCCATTACGACCCAAAAATGGAATATCAGTCACTGGAATACTGATGTCCATCATCTCCTCGAGCAAAAATATTCAAAACTCCAATTTCTGCCGTTATATGCATGCTCAGTGTGTTCTGGGACTACAGAAGCATTATTCATCAGGAGTACTTGGTCAAATATTCGACTATCAACTCTAAGGGTTACGTACATACTTTGAAATAGTTAAAGCAAAAATAAACCGCGTGCGTGGGGGGAAAGTCTGAAACATAACAACGTCAAACCCCACTACTTTGCTTTCACTATATAGGCCATACAGAAAATCGAGTTTGAAATTCTTAAACGCTCTACTTACAGCCCAGATTTGGCGCCGTCCGACTTCTGGCTGTTTTCTGCTCTCCAGAGACATCTGAAAGGCATTCAGTTCACCTGCGACGAAGATATTCAAGCCGCTACGACAAAATGGTTCCAAGAACAATCTGAAGAATTTTACAGAGACTGGGCTCGTATATAATTGTCGAGGCATTATTTTTGAACATCCTTTGAAATTATAAGCGCAACACTCTGTGAATTAACGCTTTGAGAGGGTTTCATCTGAGTTAAATACAGCCCCAAATTTTTTGCACTCCACAGGTAGAAATGTTTAAATAGCAGACGTATTTACGAAAGCTACAGCTAGACAATTTCTTTCTCTCTCTCATCTCAGCAGTACTTACCATAAGCCTGTCACAAATGATAAGCGCTTCACTCTTATCCTTTATTCACTGCTCCATGACGCAAGACATAATTAGGAAGGGCTAGTCCCTTTATCAGGGACATCATGCCACTGAGTAGACACAGGTGACTCAAACATATTCTATCTCTCCTACCTTAGTTTCGTCACTACTGATATAGCCTTTTTGGCGGGTAATCAATCTGAAAGGATTCATGCCAATCATCCCCTAAACGACCTCTTTGAATGAGAAAGCGAAGGGTAAAGCAACGCATTCTGATGCGCAGGCTCACTGATTCCAGCCGCGTTTTGACCACTTCTCAGACAACGGATATATTCGCTCGAGATTATATCAACACGTTTTGCTAACCTCGCGTTAATTAATTCCAGCCAGTTAAAGGGTAAAAAGACCAAAAGTTAAGGTTATGATACGCATTTTACAATGAGTAACATATAAATAATGAGAGAGAAGACTGTTCTTTCACAGCAATATTTTTCCATCAGGTTTTCAAATGCGATGCTTCAGTATATACGTACATACATACAGAGACTTGACATAAGTCAATATACACCTTTTGATGTCATACAACCCCAGATCATAACACTAACTGGGTGTTTCACGATACATGTAATGCAATCAGGATGCAAATCTTCTCCGATTCTTCACCTTACCTATTTTATGCCATCACTACCAAACAGGGAGATTTTGGTCTCATCACTCCAAATAACACTGTCTCATTGTTCCGCTGTCCAGCTAACATGGGTTTTAGCCCAGTTTAATCTTTTCAACCTTTGTTTGAGAGATAAACATTACTTTTTTCGTGGAATTCTAGCTTTTAGACCAAATTCCTGCAGTCTGCGCCGAACAGTTCTTACACTCAACTACACATTGCATTGCGCCATTTTATCTTGTATACAACCAGAGGATTTCTTCTGTCACCTAGGCACAGTCTCTTAATTCTTCTATCATCACTTGCTGTTGAGCACCTTTTCCTGCCCTTACCAGTCTGGTTTTGTAGTGACTGAGTCTCCCTATACTTCTTCAAAAATTTAGAAATGCCACTTTTGGTTAAGTTTCCACCAAGTTTTCTTCTAATTTCTTCATAACTGAAGTCTTGTTCACTTAATAGTACTATTTTACATCACTTTCTGGGTGACCAGTCAACAATTTGCACCATTTCTTTTATTTTATTACGTTTTACAAGCTCACTAAATGAAAGAACACAAAAAACCCCAACCAACTTCATAGCAATCATATAATACACTGACAAATGTCCTCCTCTCAGCTGCAATACATGACATCAATAGCTGAATCCCACTGTGACGTGATTGGCTCATTGCCAAAACAAGATGACAGCTGATTGGCTCTCTAAACACTCATGCTCATTGGCTACATTCAAATGAAGGAAAGCTACTTCATATCAACATAAGCAAGTTGTGCTTCCGTTTCCTGGTTATTTGGCTATAACCTTTCACAGAATACAGATAACTGAACAACTTTGTCGCGTTACATTCTTGATGAAATTATCTTGTGCCGCCCCGGTGGTGCAGTGGTCTAAGCGATGGCCTCTGATCATTCGTCCGTTAGGGGTCCGGGTTCGAATCCCGTGAGGCATGGATGTTGTGTTTGTCTTACGGCACTGGCTCTTTCCCTTCCCTGGAACCAGTGGCCCTAAATTAGGGACGGGCGACTGCCTATAGCCCATTGAGTTGCTCACGGTGGTCGTTAAACCTCCAATCAAAAAAAAAATTATCTTGCCATTGATATATAATTTTATGATATTATTCCAAAACAAAGTGGTGTTATAAGCCATCAAACCTCAAAAATACACTTTTTCCGAAAGGTTTTAACAATTTTGGCCACTACAGTATGCACATCAGAAGCAGAAATCAACACTTTCATCCCCTGGTGGCCAAGTCATTTTTTACCAAAAATTAAAAATTATATGCGAAACATTTCCCACCAAGAGCTGTATGCGCTGCAGAAAGAATTTCTCAAATCGGAGTCTTAGGAGCAGAGATATCAGGCAAAAAGGCAATTTACTTTTACGTCCCCTAGCGGAAAATCTATGCGTAACTTGAAAAGAGGCTATAACTAAAATGGTTTCTGACATAAACGGAAACCGAAAGGTAAAAAATATTTTTTCTATCGGGTGTTTAGAACAAATACATGGAATAAAATGTATTTTGAATTCGATATCATCTGCATTTACGCCCTCTAGCGGTGAAATTGTGCATCTTAAATAAAAAACGGAATGAAGGATCATCATTGCACATTTCAAGCTTCCCAATGCAAGAAGAATTTATATTTTTAAATCGCACTAATATTTGCAGAGATATGGTGTTCACAGACGGACAGACAAACCGGTATAAGCACGATCTTTTTTACAAAAGGCGTGCTAAAAAGAGGGATGACACCGAATTTTCGGTTATATTGAACACGTCTTTTGCGTCCTTTCCGACACGAAATAAATATTTTAAAGCAGATTTTCAAAAAATCTACACATTCAGTTAAAAAAAATTATTCACTTACACCACTTAGTGAAACATCATTTCAAAGATCTCGTGAATAGCAGGTAACCACCCGTCCGTCTTTCAGGGGGTCGAAAGAAAGCCTAATTTGCTTACGATGCATCGTTTCCATTGCATCAAAAAGACATTTTTGTAATGGCTTTTATCCCATTTAGCATTACGTTCCCGTAATTTGCGCAGATTGCAGTGAGATATTGTAGCGTCTATGTAAAACGTGCTGAAAATAGTTAAGCGACAGTTTAGTAAAATATATTGTTGAGTTACAAAGAAATTAACTATTGCTATATCATTTCATGGGACAGCATTTAAACAACCAATTTTACGAATGGTTTTGACTGCTTGTGCTATCCATTTCCATTACATCGAAATTTTACGCATGGGATTTACTTTTCTGCTCTCTGGAAAAACAAAATAGGTCAAAAGGAAGAAGAAGAAAAAAATGTGCACTGATACGTCTGCTCATGTTGTTCTTTTGCCGAATTTAACATTCCACCTCAAGGCAGATATTTCTTTTTTCTACTTTTAAGGATTGTTGCCACTCGCTGCGTAGAAAGAAGTGGAATGCTTTCTCAAAATCTTTGTAAATTTGGAAGTACAAAGTGCTTCGATTCTGAATGAGAAATAAAGGAAAGCGTTTTTTTTTATTTCTTTCGTTGTTGTTAAAGATTTGTTTGATCTAAGGGATGTACTAACTATTAACTTTGAGGGTAGCACTTAAAGAATCTTTTACAAAAGCCTCCTGCGATTTCTTGACTCAGAGCGGTGTTTGCGTCACGTGTTCCGATGTGCAAACCGGAAGCAGATACGTGAAAAAAATCGAACAAACTCAGTCACAAGAAAGCAAACAGCTTTTGTAAAGATAACTTTTGGGTACATTCGTAGACAAGCACGAATAGTTAGAAAGTATTGACCTTAGAAAGAAACACAACATGATCACATTTTGGCTTTAAAATAGGATAGATGGTTCCACGTCGATAAAAGCACTTTGTGTTTTCCTTAGTGAAAGCATGCACTTTCAAGGCAAATTTATGCATTTTTGCATTTAGTGTTGTTTCATGTACGGTTCCTAGATTTCGTGAGGGAATTTCATTAACGATACGAAATGAAAGAAAAAATATTCTTTTGATGTTCTTTTGTTAGGCGCACAAATAAGTTATAAATCGTTTTTTGTGTGACGTATACCACTAATTTACATATTCGACAATACCCCGCGTTGTTGTCATGTGACCGTAACTGGTCCAGAAGCATAAAATGTGACACAAAAGTTTGCCCAACAGTCAAACGCACTTGAACATCGGTAGGTGAAAGATGGCTCGCGATCCTGCATTCAAATTTGAATTTGACTTTAATTTTGCCATATTACACACCATCCACCACACAATCAAATCGCACATACAATTTCTGTACCAAACAAAGATTGACCAAATACAAATTTCACCATATGCAAACACAAAAGAAATACAGTACATATATGTAAGAAAAGCATTAATACAACACATAAATGCAAAAAAATAGGAATAATAATACAACTAATACAAACACATAAACCATCAAACATGCAAATACAAATATTATACAATAAAAATATACATACACTGAAGAGCAATTGAATTAGAGATACCTGTCTAGTAACGTGTAGCACCACCTTTCGCACTGATGACGGCGGCGATTCGTCTCGGCATGGACTCGACAAGACACCGGAAGAGTTGGGAAGCCATACGGATCCACGACCCCTGAACAAGCTCCCACAGTTCACGAAGATTTGATGGAGGGGGATAGAGCCTCGAACATCTCTCTCGATGGCATCCCAGATGCTCTCGATGGGATTGAGGTCAGGTGACCTAGCTGGCCAGAAAAGTGAGGTCACGTCGGTGGAGTATTCATCTAACCATTCGGATGCAATTCGGGAGCGATGGCACGCTGCATTGTCTGTTGCAGGATGAGGTCCCCAGTGGAATGTTGAAGACGCACAAACGGGAGCAAATGGTCGTTCAGGATATCCCGGTAACGTTCACTTGTGAGGGACGATGTCACACGTACCAGGGGTTCCATTTCAGTCCACGTAAACAGTCCCCAGACGAGAATGCCACCCCCGCCAGCAAGAAGAGTACCCTGCTGGCAAGAAGGATCCATCGCTTCATGCGTATCGCGCCGTACTCGCATCCTGCCATCCGCATGTACCAACGCGAATCGCGACCCATCAGTCCAGGCAACATTTTCCCACATGTCTAGGGTCCAGTGGCGATGTTTCCGCTCCCATGCTAATCTTTGCACCACACTGTGATGTGCGATCAGCAGCGGTACCCTTGTGGGGCTATGTCTTCTGTACCCCATAGCGAGGAGATGGTTATGGATGGTGTAGCTGCTTACACGTTTTTGTGCACCAGCGTTAAATTGCCAAGTGATTTCTCGCACTGTGGCCCGTCTATCCGCCCGTACAATGCGAGCTAGCCGACGATGACCCCGCTCATCCACACGCTGTTGTCCACGGCAGTTGGCCCTTGCAGGAATGGTTTTACCGGATTCGATGTACTCACGGTGTACCCGTGACACAGTGGCTCGTATTATTCCCAGTGCCTGCACGATTTCCGAGATGGAGTGACCCATTCGTCGGGCCCCGACAATTTTCCCACGATCAAATGCGCTTAGATCCTTCGTCTTACCCATACTGCGTCCGAATCTTACTGATTCCCGTCGCATCACTCTTCATATTGTCGGTTCGCTGCATACGTCATGTCGTTTCCGTTTACAGGGCCGCCCACAGCGCCACATTTGCATAATGCCAGCTGTCTCTAATTCAATTGCTCTTCAGTGTATAATGCAAAGTACATATGAAGTAATAGTAATACAAAAAACATGTATGATAATATGAATAGTTTAGTTTCCAGTTTTAGTTTAAAAAGTTGAATAATTTGATTTATTCGACACTGCATTTGTTACGAATTTCATCAAGGAAAAATGCCGCAAAAGCATGTGCATCGATATTTTCTATTCTAGGGGAAAATATTGTATCGAAAAGCACGTGTGAGTTTTGGTTTAGACCGTTTAAAGCAGGTGATTTTGATGCTAGCGATCGAGAACGTAGCGGGGCCCCGAAGAAGGTTGCACAAGAGGAACTGCAGGCATTGCTGGACGAAGATTAGTCTCAAACGCAAAACGAACTAGTTGAACAACTGGGGGTAACTCAACAAACCATTTCCAATCGTTTACGAGCAATGGGAAAGATTCAGAAAGAAGGAAAATGGATGCCACATAACCTGAGCCAGAGGAACAAGGATGAGCGTGTCATGAAGTGTTTGAATCTGTTGAAAAAATAACACAGAAAGTCTTTCCTGGGTAAAATCGCTAAGGGTGATGAAAAGAGGTTATGGTACAACTATTCCAATCGCAAAAAAAAAAAAACACGGGGTAGACCCCGGTGAAGCAACGACTTCGATACCGAAACGCAATATTCACTCCGAGAAAGTTCTGCTGTGCATCTGGTGGGATAGGCAGGGTGTGCTTTATTATGAACTATTGGAACAGGGTCAAACTCTTACTGCTGATTATTACAAGCAACAATTGCTGCGATTGAATCAGGAAATCTGTCGGAAAGGTCCGTTCACAGACAAAGGACTGCGTCCCGTGAAATTACTGCAAGACAGCGCTAGACCTCATGTCGCGAAATCGATTAATGAAACGTTACTGACGCTTGGCTGGGAAGTTTTTGAGCGCCCAGAGTATAGTCCCGACATAGCCCCTTCACACTATCATTTGTTCCGATCGATGCAACATGGTCCCTCTGATGTACGGTTCTGGGCATGTAATGAAGAACAAAAATGGGTTGACGACTTCATCGCGTTACACGACGAAGTATTCTTCATGGCTGGGATCCTTCAGCTGCCCGACCGACGGCGGAAGGTGATAGATAATGATGGCGCATATTTTGATTCGTTAAGGTGGTGTTGTTTTCTCTCAAATCACAAGTTGCGTTGTCTTAAAACACTTCAAAATTTATTTGTACACCGAATACAACAAAAATGCTGATAATTCTAACACATTTATAAGAGCGAAAGCTTTGTCATAACGTGATATGAAAATATTGTTGGAACCCTCAGATAAATGATAGGGGGTAGAACTTCTGTTGAAATGTATGCTCTCCAGGTGGGAGAAGCGGTGTGCACCAATTTTATGAAGTAAAGTGACCCTAGTCAAATAGATGTTACCGGCACATGGAGGCCAAATTAAACATCGCGTGCCACTAATACGAAGGATCGTATACGCTTCGATTTGCGCAAGGTGGAGCGTTACGTCCGAGTCTCAAACAGTGTTGCCAGATACTTATACCTGAAAAAGGAAACTAGAGCTCAAAAAATCTGTAGAAATCAGAAGATTCTTTCTGCCTGAAATATGCACCATCTGACAAATGTAATGTAGTATTGAATGTAATCTCAATGCGAAGGAACACTTAAATTTACCGGTACTTTAAATAATACCAGTCCTCCACAAACTATTAAACACGGAAATGGAAATTCATATTAATACAATGCTAAGTCACTCTTTTACAAGATATTATTAATAATCAGCTTTATAAAATAAAGCTCATCATTAAAACTAACGTTAGTGTACATGATGATGGCAATGGCCTTTTAATGCAGTGACAGTTGTATTGGTCCCACTTATTTTCTTCCTAAAAACAAACAGTTAGCACTTACACCTCTTACTAAACAATACATAGATGCTCCCAAAGTACGTGAAATGAGTGCTATACTCAAAAAAGGTACCATTAACACAAATAACATACACTGGTGTGCAAAAATTAAGGACGAAGAGGAGAAATTAGCATAACAGCGGAACGAGCAGATAGAACGGACCGAAAGACAACTCAGGAAATAGACTACGGCCCGGTACTGTAGGGCATGCGCACATATGCAGCATGACGCAGGGAGGGGGGAGTGTCGGAAGGGTATAAAGCACACGGGCGGTGTACGCTCAGCAATTAGGTGAAAGCTATTGCACGGTGTACATCGGTTTGAACGACGTCGACTTGTTGCCACCGTGTGATATGGCCAACAGGCAATCCAGTACACGACGTCTGGATGACTTTACCCGAGGTCGCGTCATTGGGAAGTTGGAAGAAGATCTAAGTGTGACTAGTGTGGGCGAGCAGTTCGGGATCGCTCACAGCATCATTTCACGAGCTTGGAGAGCATTTCAAACGACAGGAACAGCTGTCCGAGAGTTTAGCAGCGGTCGTCCACGAACAACCACGGCGGCGGTCTACCGGTATATTGTCCTACAGGCGAGAAGAGACAGACGGAAGACAGCGGGAAAAATCACAAGGCACATGCAACAGACAACTGGAAGTCCGTTATCGCGTGTTACCGTGGCCAGGAGGCTGCACAAAGGTGGTCTATTTGCACGACGACCAGTACGGTGTGTTCCATTAACGCCTGCTCATCGGAAACGGCGGTTTCTGTGGTGCCAGGAGCAAAAGAACTGGGGTCGAGTTCTCTTTACGGATGAGAGCCGATTTAGTCTGACGAGCGATTCTGGACGTATACACATCTGGAGAGAGCAGGGAACACGCAATCACACCTCCAACATCATCGAAAGGGACCAGTTTGGAAGTGGGGGAGTTCTTGTTTGGGGCGGTATCATTCTTGGTAGCCGTACTGACCTCCACATCTTCCAAGGAGGTTCAGTCACTGGTGTCCGCTATTGTACCGAGGTTCTCCTACCTCACGTGCGTCTGTTTAGAGGTGCTGTGGGTCCTGAGTTCCGCTACACCTCCTCGTTCAGTGGCTGTCGCAGAGCTGTTGGAGAGTGAAAATATTCATCGCGTGGATTGGCCCGCAAGGTCCCCGAACCTAAATCCAATCGAACACGTGTGTGACTTTCTCGGCAGGTCCCACATGTGTTCGATGGGCTTGGCAGCACGTCACCAGCCGCCAGCAACGAATCCGCAGCTGCGATTGGCGCTACAAGAGGAATGGGCTGCGATGCCTCAACTGCTCCTTGACAGCCTCGTCCTCAGCATGGACAGACGTTGTAAATCCTGCAACGCAGTCAGGGGTGATCATATCCTTTACTAAAGACTGGATCTTTCTTGGCAGCCGCGTGTCACATGGACGTTTCTGTCTTCTGTCCAGTTGTGTTCAAAGCTACCTTTTCAATAAAGTGCCTTTGTATCCTCTGGATTCCTTGTTTCGACGGTTTTGCTCACTTGTCCCATATTCTCACATCTTGGGGATCTTATGGTATGATTTGAGTCGACGTGGAGCACTTCTGCACGACGTTACATTCGAAAAACCGTCTCGTCCTTAATTTTCGCACGCCAGTGTACTATGAACGTTTTCATAATATCCTGGGTTTTAACAAAATACTCGTACTTGAGAGAATCTTTGTATGACTGATCTATATTATAGATAATTAATTATAACATTTTATTCTAGATAACCAGTTATATGTTTACATAATTAGTTATCTAGAATAAAATATATTTTATGGCAACCAGTATGAATTTTGAAAAAATATATATAACATTTAGTCTTCGTGAACTTTTTCACTTTAGGGCCGCGGTTGGCCTAGTGGTCAGCTATCGTAACTGCCACGGAGATGACCTTAGGTTCGATCCTGGGCAGGTACGAACAGTCGAACCACTAAATACCCGCATTGCGTCGGATGGGCACGTTAAGCCGTAGGACCCCGAGCACCTCCCCCCCAGGTAATAAATAAGGTTGTCTTCCTCCCTCTTTCTACCTTACTTCCGTGTCACTTCCCTACCTGGCACTCTAGCTCAAATCTCTTAGCTTCCTATTTCTAAGGGTTGTTTAAGACCTGGGGTCAGACACTATCTTCCTAGAAATCTTCCACATATGATCTGATCTGATCTTTCTCACTTCAGAGCAATTCTGATGTGAGTCTGATCGATTAGCTCAGTACTGAAAGGATGTAGACATTCTTAGATAGCATGACCCTGGATGTGATAGATAAAACACACAGGTAGTGACGTACACTCTTTGACAGCTCCATTGCCAGGTCATCTAATGAGTAGTAATATAGACATTTACAGCCCGTGGAATCTGTGTGAAACTCAGAAATGACTGATAAACACGTACCATTCTGTACTTCAAATATCCTAGCTTTCTGCTTCTGAGTGCTGTTTAAGATCTAGGATCAGAAACTCCCTAAATTCCTCTCCAACAGCATTCATCCATCGTTCATTTTTAATCAACTTTGTCTTTCCTATCGGGCACCTTAGCCCAAATCTCTTAGCTTCCTACGTCTAAGTGCTGTTTACGATCTGTGGTGAAACACTACCTTCCTAAACTCCTCTCCTACAGCATTCATTCATCGTTCATTTCCAACCAACTTTCGCTAAAATATAATTCCACTGAAATAACTGTAGAACATTATAACTTCTCTAAGGCATTCAATAAAAGAAACCATAACCAGCTCATTGAAAAATTACATTATTTTCAGAGGTGCATCATACAAATTATTTTACAGTTTATGGAAGGAAAACCATTTGTCAAATAATCAAACAATTGCGTCTCCAGCCAAAAAATTAGGCAAAAATAGTTGAAAATTCAGGAGGTCGCCTTAAACAGACAAAAATCAGTAGATTACCAAAATTTATCAGTAGACAGAAGTCAAAGTTAAAAAAAAGTTTAATCAGTAGAATGGAAACACTGGCCCCAAAAGACGTGTTCAGTTGCTCGAAATTTCCTTATTCTTCGTGGTGTAGCGGTAACATACTCTGACGTAAATCGAGGAGATGCGGGTTCGATTCCTGTTCTAGGACGGTGTAATTTTCAAGTTTTCTGAGGCATGTTTACTTAAGTACACCTGTAATTCTTCGCGGAAGTGATTACTGTGTTCTGTTGTTTGACACGTAGTGCCGGTAAAGGCAATTAATTCCCTGTTAATATACAGAAATGAACACAGAAGTAAACTTAAAATTAAACGTCTTCTTGAGCTCTTTCTACGATTGCGTGGGTAGCGAAGAGTGTTTTACTTATGTCACTGCACGACAACGCTGTAAAAGGGTCACTGACATTGTCATAAATCTCGAAGAGGGCACCTTCGAATAGAAAGTCTCATGAGCGAAGCTGTGACAAAGAAACCTGTGATTTGACTTCAAACGAAAAAAATATTACTTTACGGGTGTCAAAAATTTAAGCATAGTTAAAAAAAACATTTTAGAGCAAACAAAAGGGAAGGGGGAGGAACGTAATGAAATAAAGTACAGATGACGTGGGAATACCAAGTGGGGAAGTCATGAAGTTATATTATGTGACGAACGATAATTTACATAAACAAGTTAATAAAATCATGCAATTATGCTAAGCTTTCCAACATACCAGAAATCATTACTCAAGTTATGAGGATAATGGCTGTGGAATAAATCTCGCTCCTGTGCCCTGACCTTTAACCACATTTCGATTATGTTAAACAGAACAGGTTCGGTATACGTCCGGAACAACATACTAAAGTTTTGTCGCAATAGAAGTATGTTTAGTCAAGTTATGACACATAAGAGCAATGGAATGTTTACCGCTCCTATGACCTGCCCTTTGACCCCATTTCTTCCATTTGCAATAGGGTTCCCCTGCCACATACTAAAATGTCAAAAAAATCGAACAATTTTTACGCAAGTTATAACGCATAAGGCCAATGGAATGGATCGCGCTTCTATGTCCTGACCTTTGACCTCATTTCGTTCATTTTCAATAGGTTTTGTCCCCAGGTGGTCCGCTACCACATACTAAACCTTCATCGAAAGCGAACCATTTTTACGTCAGTTATCGTGTTGACATGCGGACGGAGGGATGGACAGACAGACGGACAAAGCTGGAGCATATACGCTTCTTCAATTTACGGTTAGAAAGCGTGAAAAAAAGCGAAGCACCACATTTGTGGAGTTGAGAAAGAGCTGCAAAAATGCAAAAAGCAACATTTCTTGTTGTCATCGAACCCTGCTGTTAGTAGAATTTATGTCTTTACTGAATTAGTATGTCGGAAAGACGGCAAATGGCTATGCTCACACATAGTCGGATTACCAGATTGTAGAAATCCAGCCAGACGCCGCAGAAAAATGCCGGAAGAGCAATTAGCGTGAATCAATCCATTTCATCCAGACTTCGGAGAAGATACCTGAACAGTTGAGATGTAAATCGTTAACATCTGGTAGGTCATCTACGGACTGAAATGGCTCAGGAATTGGGTATGTGACACTAATAGCAAGACGTAAGAGGTCGATGTCAGCTATGGTGCTTGCATTAGAGCTGTCTGCGATTGGTGGACCAGAAGGCAAACGGTATACAGACGTCTCAACGAACAAGGGCTGCAATCAGGATATCCTGCAATTTGCATCCCATTTAATGCCAGGATACTGTGGGGCAGACAACATGGAGACTGGGACAAAAATTAATAGGCTTCTGTCCCGTTCTCTGATTAATCCAGGTTTATTTTTGAAAGTGACGATTGTCGCGTTTTTATCTGGAGAGAACCTGGAACCCGTTATTCCGCCGTAAGCATCAGCGTAATGCACCGTAACAGAGGTGGTGTTGTGCTTGTCTGGAATGGAATCATATCTGCCTGGAGCACCCAGATTCGTGCTTATTCTATTGGAACATTAACAGGTCCGATATTCAGAAGCGAAATCCTTAATCCCTACGTAAGGCTTTCTCGGGGTGCTCTTGACCAGGATTCCCGGTTCATGGACAATAACATGAGTCCTCACAGATCTACTATTGTTGATAAAGGGCTGATATCCACCGCATACCATGGTCAGCAAATACCTTGAATTTTAATCTAATAGAGCATGTGTTGGATGCATTTGTAAGACACATTGCAGGTCGTCAATCTCTCGAGGGACTCCGATCTGACTTTGTTTAGCAGTGGCATTTGCTGTCACAGAGTCTCTTTATCTCCCTTGTCAACAGCATGAGACATTGCAGAGACACTTGTATCGGTGTAAGAGTTTGCCATACGCTTTACTAGACCGTGCACAAAATCAGATACGCCTCCGGAAAATTCCTTCTGTTTTCACCATTTTGGACTATTGGTACTTGTTCGTGAATCGTCAGTTTTTATCTGATTTGTACTGCGCGTTTACACGGTCGAGTCACATTATTGTGACCACCAGTTAAAATACAGAGTAACCGCCGTATGCAGCGCGGGCAGCAGATAAACGGGCTGAGAGTGATTCAATACGGTGCTGGAAGGTGTTCACAGGTATGTGGAGCCATGCTGACTGCAGTGCATCCGACAGCTGCTAGGGGGTGCGTGGTGGACGATCCATAGAGCGTACAACACGCTCGAGGTGGTCCCACAGATGCCCAGTTCGGTTTGAGTCTGGGGAATTAGAGGGGCCAGGGACGTACTTTAAAGTCTTCACCATGCTCTTGTCTTTCAACCACCCTCGGAGATTTCTAGCTGTGTGACAGTTCGCATTGAGCTGATGGAAGATTACATCCGTCTCAGGGAAGACAATCAGCATATATGGGTGTACGTGGTCTGAAAGGAGGAATTCATAACGAATTTGGTCCATAGTGCCTTCCACAGGAGTGTGTGGACCCAACGAATGCAACGAAAGCATTCGCCAGACCATAATGCTGCCCCCACCAGCTTGTGTTCTTCCAGCAATGTTGAAGAGTGTTTGTTCTCCAGTGTTTCTCTCCTTATACTGCAACGTCCATCCGTTCGATGAAGCAGAACATTTGGCTCATCGGAGAAGGCAATCCTTTGCCAATCAGTGGAGGTCCAATTCTGATACTGCAGGGCAAATGTAAGCGCTTTCTGCCGATGTACCTTCGTTAGCATAGGTGCAGTGACCATCCGTCTGCATCGGAGCCCCATACGCAGCAGGGTTCGTTGAATTGTCGTTTTAGACACACTTCCGATAGCCCCCTGGTTCATGCGGCCAGTGGGTTGCTTCACTGTAGCGTGTCGATTGGTCCTCGTGCACCTCGCAGCCGACGTTCACCTCTCACATCAATGGCACGTGGTGATCCGCAGTTTCCACGTCGTTTATTCGCAATGGTGCCATTTCTCCAATCACGATACACTTTAACCACAGCAGCACGCGAGCCGTTAACAAACAGCGCTGTTTAAGAAATACTACAGTCCTTGACCTGAAAGCCGATAACCATCCCTTCTTGCAAATCTGATAAATCGCTCCTTTCATCTATGAAAGCAACGAGTGATATGTTTTCAGAATGCCTAGAGCACACCTTATATACCCACCAAGTCAGCACACGACACATGAATTCTTTTATTAGGTGACTTAATGCATTATCAGGGACAAGAGATGCGGAGACTGACATGATATTTTGCAATTCTTCGTCTGAGATATCCATCGTCACTGGAGACTTCAGCATTCTAATCAGTCAAATTGGTGTAACTCCCTGCCTTAAAATTCAAATTAGGAAGTGAGAATAATTTGATCCAGTCGGACTTGCTCTTTCTCGTGGCAAGAGTCTTCCGCCCAGCAACTTGGCGGACTTCAGGGCGATCATCAAGAAGCATGGACACTAACTTTCTGGATGGGCAAAGTGCCCATTATACTGTAGAACTTTCTGAACGACGATGGCTTTCTTTTTGGCGAGGTACTGAATGGCGTTGCAGGTTGCCCACAAGTTCTGGGGTTCATCGATCAGCATATGTTTGCATTTGATCGTAAACCACATTTGGGTATACACTTTCATGATGGAAGTGGCCAAGATCTTTAGATTTTGAGAAGGTCTGCTGGTTCCAATGTGTAATATGAAAACTTGGTTGGCTGGGGTGACACATCGGGCGTGATGCAGAGTTTCGGGACTGCTCTCCGCCAAGTCGGTGGGGCATTTCTCAGATGATACTGCTTTACATATCTCATGAAGATATTTCTGATCTGCACTGAGATGTTTAGCATCGACGTCTGTAATAATGGTCGGAATTGCTTTGAATTTGATCACAGACAGGTTTTCACAGTCTGTCAGATTTTTGCCGACAGGATCTAGAAAGGCTTTAGGGCAGGAGGTTTTCCCATCGACGGCCACCACGAGATGACGCAGAGGGAGTTCGTTGATGTGTAACTGACACATAACTCGATCAAGAGGTCTTCCCACTTTTTCTTCTAGACGTCGCATAACACCAGCATGTCTCCCAGTGTTCACAAGTGCTCCGTCGCACCCAAGGCAGGAAAGTTTAGTCACATATATGTCCCTTCTTTGGTCAAATATGTCCAGATGGCCTTCGTCACATCTTGGAAACGTGGGTTGACTGCAATCATCTTCACAAGTTTAGTTATGACAAAAACAAGCACTCGTAACTCAGCGTCATTCGGCCCACTGCATGTTTCGGGTTTCATAGGCCGCCTAGTCTGTGTAAGCCGTTTAGACCCTCTCCCCTCCCTTCTTCCAGCTTAGCGGCGCTTACTCTGGGGACTGGTGGGGGAAACGAATGGGGTATTTTGCCAGAACGCAGTGCGTCGTATTATTAGGTGTACAAGTTAGTTTTAAATAATTTTGTGTGTGATGCATACCGCTAATTTACATATCTGACATTTCCCCGCGTTGTCATGTGACCGTAACTGGTCCAGAGTATAAAATGTGACACAGAAGTTTGCCCAACTGTCACACGCACTTGCACATCTGTAGTTGAAACATGACAAGCGATACTGCATTTATTCGACACTGCATTTGTTACGAATTTCATCAAGGAAAAATGCTGCAAAAGCATGTGCATCGATCTGTTCTGTTCTGGGGGAGAATATTGTATCGAAAAGCACGTGTGAGTTTTGGTTTAGACGGTTTAAAGAAGGTGATTTTGATGTTGACGACCGAGAACGTAGCGCGGCCCCGCATAAGTTTGCACATGAGGAACTGCAAGCATTGCTGGATGAAGATTCGTCTCAAATGCAAAACGAACTAGTTGAACAACTGGGGGTAACTCAACAAACCATTTCCAATCGTTTACGAGCAATGGGTAAGATTCAGAAGGAAGGAAAATGGATGTCACATGACCTGAGCCAGAGGAACAAGGATGAGCGTGTCATGAAGTGTTTGAATCTGCTGAATAAATAACACAGAAAGTCTTTCTTGTAGAAAATCATTACGAGTGATGAAAAGCGGATATGGTACGACAGTCCCAAAATAAAAAAACACTGGGTAGACTCTGGTGAAGCAATGACTTCGACACCGAAACGCAATATTCACTCCAAGAAAGTTATGCTGTGCATCTGGTGGAATATGAAGGGTGTACTCTATTATGAACTATTAGAACAGGGCCAAACTGTTATTGCTGATCGCAACAAGCAATAATTACTGCGATTGAATCAGGAAATCTGTCGGAAAGGTTCATTCACAGGCAAAGTATTGCGTCCCGTGAAGTTACTGCATGACAACGCTTGACTGAGGAGTTTTGGAGCACCCGGCGTATAGTCCCGACACAGCTACTTCAGACTATCATTTTCTCCGATCGATGCAACATGGTTTGTCTGCTGTACGGTTCTGGACATGTGACGAAGGGCAAAAGTGGGTTGGCGAATTCATCGCGTCACACGACGAAGTGTTCTTCATGGCTGGAATCCGTCAGTTGCCCGATCGATTGAGGAAGGTGATAGATAATGACGGCGCATATTTTGATTCGCAACGTTATTGTTGTTTTCTCTCAAACTACATGTTGCGTTGTCTTAAAACGCTTTAAAGCTTATTTGTATACCTAATATAATCAAATAATCCGTATATATCGGATCTATACAATGATAAGAATGCAACATGTGCCTGTATGAGACACTCCTTGAATCAGACGCAAATTGACTGGTTTCCCAAGGAAATGAACGTTACGCCCGGAAGCCGAGGGGTCTTCTATGATGAGATGAAACATTTTTCTAGTCTTATTTTATTTTACACGAGGTCTATAAATAAAAAACCTGCGAAAGTGGGACGTATTTGCTTCTAGTTAAAAATTTCGATTTTTGGCTAAAAATTCGAAATATTGATGTAAAAGCGCAGACATAAGATATTCTCCAAATCCAAAACGATTTAAGCTGTTGCATACTAACCACCTACCACATTTTTTAAACACTTGCGCGTTTGAGAATCAGAAGGGGTTTTTTTTTCGCACCGCCCTAATAAACAGCCTATTTTTCACTTTGCTTTTCCTTTTTTGTAATTTAAAAGTTTTTGTTGATTCTTTCGGAGACCAGTATATTAAAACTGAGAGAAATTGAAACGTAATACAAATTTTGAAGATGGCAATCCAATTTTTTGTGTAAATGTGACAAGGATGGTAAGTCAGATAATATCCGAAAACTTGAAAAAAAAATTTTCGTCTTCCTTGAGCGGCAATCGAATCCGCGTCTCTAAGCGATGGCCTCTTATCATTCGTCCGAAAGGGGCCTGGGTTCGAATCCCGGTGAGGCATGGATGTTGTGTTTGTCTTACGTCACTGGCTCTCTCCCTTCCCTGGAACCAGTGACCCTAAATTAGGGACGAGCGACTGCTTATAGCCCATTGAGTTGCTCCCGGTGGTCGTTAAACCTACAATCAAAAAAAAAAAAAAAAAAAAAAAAGAAAAAAGAATCCGCGTCTCTCAGATATGCTAACCACTACACCACCCAGAACGACCAAGTCTCAAGTTTCCGATTAATTTGAATAAAACCATCACAGGATTCGGTAGTCGAAGCAACCGACATTCATGTTTAGCGAATCTGGAGGTTAAGATTCCTATCCCGTGATTTCCGGTTGCTTCGACTAGCGAATTCTGTGATGGTTATATTCAAATTAATCGGAAACTTAGGACTTGGTCATTCTGGGTGGTGTAGTGGTTAGCATAGCCTGGCGCTATCTGGGAGTCGCGGGTTCGAGTCCCGCTCCAGAACGGTGAAATTTTCAAGTTTTCAGATATTATCTGACTTACCATCCTTGTCACATTTGCACCAGAAAGCGGATCGTCATCTTCAAAATTTGTATCGTATGGTGTAATCCCGTATTTCTTTCATTATTGAAACGTAATATTTCGTTTCGAGGTGAGACTTAGCAAAATAAATTCGTATTTTGATTTATATAAATTTCGGTGATACTAAGTCTATGCTTTCTTGTATTATTTATTACTTTAATAAAATTCGTTTAAACTCTTTTACCAAATCTGCAGCAAACTTTGTCACAGCCTGACGTTTAAGTAGGACAGCCCTGCAGTTCACTATTTAAAAAACCTGCTTCCATTGTCCGTGCGTCAGGATTTAAATGGCGATTTTTTTCTTTCTCTTTGTTGTTGTTCTCGTTTAAAGAGCTGTCCTGTCTCTGCTTCCGTTATATAAACTACTTGGATATTAAAATCTCTTCTTTTTCTCCCTCTGCTCTTTAGTAGACTTCTTAAAAAGGGGACATGACAAGAGTGTTAATGATTATGCTTTTTCACGAGATACTCTTAGATCGACAACACCAGAAAAAAAAGCGATAAAAAGAAACGGAAGTTTCAGCGTTTAAGGAAAAAGTAAAAAGGAAAAAGTATTCGACGGAGAAGATTCAGCTTTTCGTAAAACGCGTGTTAATTATCCAGCTTTAATTAAAAAACGAAACCAGAAAAAGATACCAAAATTTAAATGCCGCATTCTATTTTAAACATGCAAATACTGAGAAAACGCTGTTTTTATAAAGACTGCAATAACATGAATACAGTCGCTCTAATCTTTAATGCTGAAGGGATACGAAGAATTTAAGAGCTTATTTAAGAACTACAAATAAGAATCAGCGCCGAAAGGGGGAAAATAAGCCTTTAAAAACAGATTTGTATATCGGCAGCATCGTATCATAAAGATCGCTCCTCAGGGAAAAGCTAATGTTAAATACTTGTTATTTACGCCGATGAGCTATTCCTATATGACCACCCCCAGGCTAAAGAAATGAGCGCGCCTGAAGAACGAACGGCGGCGCAGTTGAAGTTCACAAAGCAGTATATAAACTGGCGTGCAAAAATTAAGGACGAAACGGTTTTTCGAATGTAACGTCGTGCAGAAGTGCTCCACATCGACTCAAATCATACCATAAGATCCACAAGATGTAAGAATATGGAACAAGTGAGCAAAACCGTCCAAACAAGAAATCCAAAGAATACAAATGCACTTTATTGAAAAGGTAGCTTTGAACACAACTGGACAGAAGACAGAAACGTCCATGTGACACGCGGCTGCAAAGAAAGATCCAGTCTTTAGCAGGGAATATGATAACCTCGGACTGCGTTACAGGATTTACAACGTCTGTCCATGCTGAGGACGAGGTTGTCAAGGAGCTGTTGAGGCATCGCGGCCCATTTCTCTTGTAGCGCCAATCGCAGCTGCGGAATCGTTGCTGGCGGTTGGTGACGTGCTGCCAAGCGTCCCCCGAGAAGGTCCCACACGTGTTCGATTGGATTTAGGTTCGCGGACCTTGCGGGCCAATCCATGCGTTGAATATCTTCACTCTCCAACAGCTCTGCGACAGCCACCACTGTACGATGAGATGTAGCGTTGTCGTCCATGAAGAGGAACTCAGGACCCACAGCACCTCTAAACAGACGCACGTGAGGTAGGAGAACCTCTGTACAATAGCGGACACCAGTGACTGAACCTCCTTGGAAGATGTGGAGATCAGTACGGCTACCAAGCATGATACAGCCCCAAATTAGAACTCCGCCACCTTGAAACCGGTCCCTTTCGATGATGTTGGAGGTGTGATTGCGTGTTCTCTGCTCCCTCCAGATATGTATACGTCCAGAATCGCTCGTCAGACTAAATCGGCTCTCATCCATAAAGAGAATTCGACCCCATTGCTGATGTGTCCAGTTTTTGTGTTCCTGGCACCACAGAAACCGCCGTCTCCGATGAGCAGGCGTTAATGGGACACACCGTACTGGTCGTCGTGCAAATAGACCACCTTTGTGCAGCCTCCTGGCCCCGGTAAAACGCAATAACGGACGTCCAGTTGTGTGTTGCATGTGCCTTCCGATTTCTCCCGCTGTCAGCCGTCTGTCTCTTCTCGCCTGTAGGACAATATACCGGCCGTCCGCCGCCGAGGTTGCTCGAGGACGACCACTTCTAAACTCTCGGATAGCTGTTCCTGCCGTTTGAAATGCCCTCCAAGCTCGTGAAACGATGCTGTGAGCGATCCCGAACTCCTCAGCCACACTAGTCACACTTCGATCTTCTTCCAACTTCCCAATGACGCGACCTCGGGCGAAGTCATCCAGATGTCGTCTATTGGATTGCCTGTTGGCCATTTCACACGGTGGCAGCAACTCGACGTCGTTCAAACCGATGTACACCGTGCAATAGGTTTCCCCGAATTGCTGAGCGTACACCGCCCGTGTGCTTTTTACTCTTCCGACACTCCCCCCTCCTACGACATGCCGCATATATGCGCAAGCCCTACCATACCGGACCCTAGTCTATCTCCTGAGTGGTTTTTCGGTCCGTTCTGCCTGCTCGTTCCTCTGTTATGCTAATTTCTCCTCTTCGCCCTTAATTTTTGAACCCAGTGTATATACAACCCGAGGACCGTATTTCGGTTAGTAGAGTGTTCGGAGTCAGATTGGGAAAAGCTGCCGATTTATCGCAGTTTGATAAAGGACAAATTGTGATGGCTCGGCGCCTCGGAACTACGATCTCGGAAATGACGCTGCTTGTGAGTTGGTCACGTGCCGCTTTAGTGAGTACTTATCAAAAGTGGTGCACCATTGACTAAACGATGAACCGTCGTCCAGCAGTGTGTCGTCCGCAGCTCATTGATTCCAAAGGGGGAGCGGAGATTGTCGCGCATTGTTCACAGCGACCGCAGGGCCACAGTGCGACAAGACACCCGCATCTACAACAGTGGTGATTAGGGCAACGTGTCACAGCACACAGTGAATCGCAGCCTTCTGCGCATGGGCCTGCGTATCGGAAGACCTAGTCGGGTGCCCATGCTCCCTGCACGCCATCGCCAACAACGCATGAAATGGGCCCAAGATCATCGAGATTGGATCGTGGATGATTGGAAGAAAGTGGCCTTGTCTAACGAATCAAGATTCAGGGTGCATCACGTAGACCGCCGAACGTGGATACACCGAATACCAACGGAGGCTATTGAACCTGGATGCACTGTTGGGCGGAAACAGGCTGGTGGCAGCGGTGTTATGCTATGGGTGATGTTTTGTTGTGACACTTTAGGCCCCATTATCCCAATAGCACAATCCCTGACAGCTGTCAGATATCTTAACATCGTATCTGACCAAGTTCACCCATTCATGGTAACTTTGTTTCCTGCAGGTGATGGCCATAACCAACAGGATAATGCAGAATACCACACACACTGCCAGAATCTTCAAGGGGTGATTCGAGGAACATGCTGGTGACTTTCTGTTAATGCCCTGGCCTCCAAATTCAGCTGACACGAACCCAATCGAATATTTGTGGTTCGACTTGGAAAAGAGTGTTCGCGCTAAGTCAACACCACCCCGAAATGTACGGGAACTGGAGACCAGGTGTTGATATTATGGTACCAGATACGTCAGGATACCTATCGCCATCTCATCGAATTGATGCCTCGCCGAGTGGATGCTGTTTTGAGGACTAAAGCGGGTGCTATAGCTTATTAGGCAGCTGGTCATAATGTAATGGCTCATGGAATATATTTTCGTTTTATTTTAGTAAGAAAAATGTTTGGTAGTAAATGTTCAATATCAGCCTTTATTTTTTATAATCCGAAGAACATTCGGCATAACATTCTTCTAACACTATTCGAAAAATCTCAGCGGAGAACAACCCAAACACAAAAAAAGACATCATCATGTTCTGGAATACAATTTTTAAATCTGCAATTCTAATTTCAAGGCACTTTTTCATTTTACGTAGGTCACTTCAAAAGTTTTGCACACTGCGCTTTCACTGCCCGTAGGATAATGTAATCGCTCCAATCGTTGCTCCAGTTGTTAGTCAGACTTCAGTATACAAAGTTGTGTCTACGTTTGCTGGCTAATTAGTTTCTGTTTCGAAAAATTCTGCTCAGAAGTGGAGGAAGAAAGTGAGGCAGGTCAGATCTCGTGTAGCGACCAGCGATCCTATATTCAAATTGAAACTTTGCGAGGAAAATCATTTACCGAAATTCATAAAGCTTTGTGTGATGTTTGTGAGGTTAGTGTAGTGGATCGTAGCACAGTGTCACCGTGAGCTCCTCGTTACCGCCAAGGTCGGGAAAGCATCGGAGACGACCCAAGAAGCGGCCGGCCATCAGATGCAACGGACTATACCTTTTTGTCGTTATCGTCAACAGCATTTTATTAGAAGATCGACGGAAAACATATGAAGAGATAGCATTTGTCTACCGCTTCGGTTTTCAGAAAACATGTGTATCCCTTAACAGTCACTTTTCTCTTCGGTAACTACCATTTAACAGGCACTTTTCTTTTCTGACTACCATTTAAGAGCCACTTTTCTTTTCTGTAACTACCATTTAACAGCCACTTTTCTCCTCTGTAACTATCATTTAACAGGCACTTTTCTTTTCTGACTACCATTTAAGAGCCACTTTTCTTTTCTGTAACTACCATTTAACAGCCACTTTTCTCCTCTGTAACTACCATTTAACAGGCACTTTTCTTTTCTGACTAATATTTAAGAGCCACTTTTCTTTTCTGTAACTATCATTTAACAGCCACTTTTCTCCTCTGTAACTACCATTTAACAGGCACTTTTCTTTTCTGACTACCATTTAAGAGCCACTTTTCTTTTCTGTAACTACCATTTAACAGCCGCTTTTCTCCTCTGTAACTATCATTTAACAGGCACTTTTCTTTTCTGACTACCATTTAAGAGCCACTTTTCTTTTCTGTAACTACCATTTAACAGCCGCTTTTCTCCTCTGTAACTACCATTTAACAGGCACTTTTCTTTTCTGACTACCATTTAAGAGCCACTTTTATTTTCTGTAACTACCATTTAACAACCACTTTTCTCCTCTGTAACTACCATTTAACAGGCACTTTTCTTTTCTGACAACCATTTAAGAGCCACTTTTCTTTTCTGTAACTACCATTTAACAGTCACTTTTCTCTTCTGACTACCATTTAACAGCTACTTTTCTCTTCTGTAACTACCATTTAATGGCCACTTTTCTCTTCTGACTACCATTTAAGAGCCACTTTTCTCTTCTGTAACTGAAAAATGACAGAAGACAAAAGTGGCTGTCAAACGGGTTCCGAACAATCTGAGTGAAAAGCAGCAAGCAGTTCGCAAAGCGATCGTTCCGTACAGTAAGATACATTCTGGAAAAGTATGGATGGGAATTGCTTCCCCACGTGCCATACAGTCCTGACAGGCTATGACTTTCTCCCAATTCTGAAATGTCCACTCTGCGGGAAACGATTCAGGATATTTCTAATGAGGTAACCCGAGTGATTCGACGCCTCAACAATGGAGGTGTCCTGACTGGAATACAAGACTTGCCCAAACGTTGTGCCGCAGTCATAAAGAAACATGGAGATTACTTCGAAGGCCTGTAAAAGTATGTTGTGAAATCAATTCGTTTCTTAAGAGATAACTCATAGTGTGCAAAACTTTTGAAATGTCCCTCGTAAACTTCTTACTTGACAGGATTAATTTCGGACGAACGGTCAGAATCCAGCATCTAAACCACAGCGTCGCATGAGTTCGAAATTGCATGAATTACCATTCTCGTTACTAGTTCCATGCGATGTAGGGATATATTTTCTAAGGCGATCTACACTCCGCAGACAAAACATTAGAGATAGGAGTAATGGACAGTTGACATAGGCATCCCCTGCACAGAGTGGAACAGACACAGGAGATAAATAGGCGGACAACAGGGCTTCCTAATAGTGTATCGCAATCGAGAAATCTGGACGAACGTGGTGGGCTGACCGACTTTGATCGTGGACGCAAGGTCGGCTCAAGACAGATGTGTCATTCTATATCTCAAATGGTAAGAAATCTAGGAATTAAAAGGGAAACGGTATAAAGGCGTACCGCGAGGGTACCATTGACGGTCGTACTAGCTTGCGGAGAGCAAGGGTGACCGAACACACGCCACTGATGACCACAATGGACGAGTATCCCGGATCGTCCAGACAGATTGCTTTGTACTGGCGGCGCAAATCACATCCGGGGTAAATTTCGGAGGCCCAAGCAGAGTCAGCGAGAAAACGGTACCACGCACACTTCATACCCTGGGCTAAGGGACCTGACGCCATTCTCGTGTGCCGCTATTGACTGCTCGTCATCGGACATTACTCCTCATCTGGTTCCGGGAACTTTAGAACCGGACCTGTGCAGATCGGCACCGTGTCCTGTGGTCTGATCAATCCCGTTTTCAGCTAACTTGTGGTTGCGGGTGTGGCTTCGGCAGTATGATCCCATTACATCGTGCTAGCTCGGCACTATTCAAGGCGGTGTTAGCTCTGTGATGGTTTGGGGAGCCTCCTCATGGGACACATTAGTGTGCTTGGACAAGCCCTTAACCGCTGAGCGCTACTGACTGATCACCTACACGCTTTCATGGCCTGCAGGTATCCTGCAGTGTTGGTCTGTTTCAACATAACAATGCCGGGCCACGCCACAACTATCCAGGAAAGGCTCAAGGAAACCTCATCTGAGTTTGAAACCATTCAGTGGCCACCAAGGTACCCAGATTTAAACCACGTTGAAACTCTCTGGGATGCAGTGAAGTTGAACATCAGATCTACGAATCCTGGGCCGACGTCTTGGGTGGAGTTGTGGACAAGACTGCAACAGGCATGGCTAACACTACCCGAGGAAACCCTCCGGCATCTGGTGGAACAGATGCCTGTGCGTGTACAGGCGGTTATTCGAGCTAGAGGGGGACCAATACGTTATTAAGTAGGTATATCTAAAGTGTTGCCAATTGAGTTTATAGAAGAGGACACATCCTGTATAGAAAAGAACCTGACCAACTGAAAAACTGAAGTTTTAAGCATGTACTTTTACTCAAACCAAGGTGTGTTTACGTTAATTTTGGTTAAGAAATAACCCCACAATATATTTTTTCATTAAATACATGAACTCTACAGTAGTTACATTATGAATCTTGTGCTATTTAGTACCACAGCCCGTACCCAAATTGTGAGACACCTGTGTAAAATTTCACTTGTCGCTCTGATTTTCCCAGACTGTGAGAAAACCTTTCTATAATTAGAAATAAATATAATTTAAAAATCGCTGTCGTATAAGCTTATTGCAAAACCTTGCATAAAGGCATTGTTACATACAGGGTGCCCAGTAAAGTCCTTTTTCAGCCCCGTAACTTTCAAACGCCGACAGCTATAGTCATAAAAATGGTGTCTAGTTATAGTAAAGTGGCTATGTGCTATTCGAGGAGACCACTTACAGCGCCATCTAGCGGCAAAGGCAGGAGTTAGCGTGCCGATCTTAAAAACTATACGAGATACGGGAAAATAGTCAATTACCAAGTTGTAAACCAGCATCGATTTAGTACGAAAAGACATCTTGCGCCCACGTTTGCTAAGAATGGAACGCGTACAACGCTCTTTTGTTTGTTCGCGACGTCGAACACTGTTACGTCACGAAACGCGTCAGAAAGGAGCAATTAGTTTTCACTAGACACATTTACCGTTGCAGACACATTTACCGTTGCTGCTCAACGTGCTCTCCGTCAGGCACAATACACATTTGGACTCTAGATTGAATCTCACGCTGCACATTTTGCAGCATGTCAGGTGACACGCTGGAACAAGCATGAGTTATATGGCTTCGAATGTCCTGCAACGTTGTCGGAGGGGTCTGATACACCTGCTCTTTGAAGTAGCCCCACAGGAAGAAGTCCAATGGGGTGAGGTCCGGTGAGCGTGCAGGCCACTCTACGCAACCACCATAGCCGATGATTTGTTACTCGAATGTCTCGACCAGGTACCTTCTTACGTTTCCTGGCTGGTGCGGTGGGGCGCCGTCATGTTGGAACCATACAATCCGCAGTTGAGTCGGGCTGGTGCTTTGCGGAAGGCGATATTATCTCCTTTTTGACGCGTTTCGTGACGTACCAGTGTTCGACATCGCGAACAAACAAACGAGCTTTGTAAGCTTTCTATTCTTAGCATTCATGTGCGCAAAGTGTCTTTTCGTACTAAATCAATGCTTCTCTACAACTTTGTAATTGACTATTTTCCCGTATCTCGTATAGTTTTTGAGATCGGCAAGCTAACTCCTGACTTTGCCGCTAGGAGGCGCTGTAAGCGGTCTCATAGAATAGCGCATAGCCACTTTACTGTACCTAGACACCGTTTTTTATGGCTATAGCTATCCACGTTCGAAAGTTACGGGTCTGAGAAGGGACTTTAGTGGACACCCTGTATATTCTGTTCCATTCTGAATATGCGCCACGCAGAAGGTGAGAAAGATTACCATGTATTATCAGCATACGTATACATAACCAAATAAGATGTGTTGATCTTTCTATTTCAGGGTAAACCATGTGACATTTGTGCGAAAGAAATCAGCAAACGTCGAACAGGGGCATCGGGATTGTTGGTGCCTTAAAGAAACTACGAAATCGTATAGCGTGGGATTTTACCTTAGTGCAGAAGATTCTCTACAGCTTTTCTTATAACGTTATAAGCAGCTGGATGCCCTTTAGCAAGGCCGGACTGTAGGCTTGGGTGACACCGGTTAGTCTACAATTCGTAACACATCACACGTGGGCTGTAAGAATGACGTGATGCTGTTGGCACCAATGCTCGAAAGATGGTTATTTCACGTATCACATAAGCTTTCAGACACTTAGAACAGTTTCCCATATTCATAGTTTCTCATGTTTCAATTTTCAAATTTTAAAGAAAACAGTTTTCGTAATTTTTTCCATTTATTTCCGTTTACAGATGCACACTGTCATATCGGTAGCTATCAACTGGTATCAAAAGCTTTTTTCTCTCTGGCATTTATTTCCCAGTGTTCATCAGTGTATTCGTTAACATGGAACTTTTTTGCACTCATTTTTAGTTTCAAATTTAAATAACGCATTTTGTTTTTTACGAAACTCAATGTTGGCATTTGTGAGAAAATCTTTACACAAACTATCACAGGAAAGAAAAAATAAAAATAGAAGTACCATAAAATCTGCGATCTGTCTGCATTTTTGAGAAAATCATTACAACTATCACAAAAAAAAAAAAAATACCATTGGTATAATAAAATTTCTATTTCGAATGCATTTGCGAGAAAATCTTTACACAAACTATCACAGGAAAGAAAAAAATACGAGAAGCGTAATAAAATCCACGATATGACTGCATTTGTGAGAAAATCTTCACATGTGTCCTCGTCCATTGTGTGGATAAAGAGCGAAACGGGATACATCTGTGGAAAGAACATGGCGTTACTATGTATTCCATGACATGCACTCTTGGACCCAGGTTCACCATTGACCATGGCATGCACTCTTGGACCCAGATATACAATTTATGACGCTGAGCTGATGCCGATACTATGACATGGAAATGATACATCTCAGAGGTCGCCTTGCTCTGAGTTCGTACTTGTGAAGACAGTTTCGTACTGTTTGAGTACATCCTGTGACACCATAACCAGCTCGAAATGATACCCGGAGTTAGCTACTGGAGATACTAAGCGTTTTTCAAGCACTTATTGTAAAATACAGATCTTGCCTCCTGGTGGTTATCCTTGGACAACCATTCCTGGATCGATCTGTACATTTCCATGTCGTAGAAATCTTGTGTGTACCCAACTTACTACACTATGAGAAACTACTAAAGCAGCAGCAAGATCAATGTGCCGTACACCTACCTGTAGCATGCCAACAGCCCTATTTCTCTCGACAATGCTTTAACGAAGTTTGGATATCATTTAAGGTTAATCCCATATTGTGCACAATACATTCAGCAAATTTCTAGACCAAGCGGTGAGAAACGACCAGTTGTCTACTTCTCGCAGAGTATTTTCATCGGAGCTCGCACCCCACGTGATATGTTGTCATGATGCTAATTTACATACGACGTACCTACCCATAGTAATAACCGATCTCCAACATAGTTGATAAATTTGCACATGTCCACGTTTTGAAACCGCATATCTCTAACTTTTTCTGAGCAGTGTATTTTTGCTTTGCAATAAATATTTGGTGCACTGAACTGGATAACTTTATCGAGGACTGTGATACACATATACATTATATTGACAAAAGTCCAAAAGTCACCGGACATCCCTTTAAAAGGAAATGAACGGATCCGCTGCGTTGTTTACATGCACGGTACAGCTGCAAACGCTATAAAAACAAGTCTGCAGCTGACAGCGATCATATCGCACTGTGAAGTTGAGTGAAAACGTCGCGGCGTGAGAGACCGGACTTTGAGAAAGGAAATACTGTTGGGTGTTATACCAGTGGGTTGTCCATAAGAGAAATCGAGAGAAGTTTAAACATGCCCAAGTCAACTGCTTTGGATGCAGTGAATAAGTGGAAGACACATGGCGTGCCTGAAGCAGCAAAACGTACCGGCAGACCAAAGATTATCAGTGATAGGAGGCGTCGAAGCCTCAGGAGAGTTGTTGCAGCTAATCGACGGAGTACTGCACAAGACCTCAGTGTATAGGTGTAAAAAAGCTGGAACCTCGGTATGTATACGTACCACTCGCAGAGAACTTCATTCCATGGGTTGCCGTGATCGTGCGGCTTCTCATAAGCCTTTCATTTCCACTCGGATTACTCCTCGTGGTTTAGCATGGTGTAAAGATCATTAATCGTGGACCATAGATCAATGGAAACGGGTACTATGGACTGATGAATCCAGATACACGATTCATCAGTCTGATGGCCGTGTGTGGGTATGGCGGCAGCATGGGAAAAGCTATTTACCATGGTGTACTGTTCGTTCGGTCAAGTTGGGAGCTAGCAGTGTACTCGTGTGGGGTTGTTTTTCGTGGTATGGTCCCCTCCCATTGGTTATCGTGAACAAACCTGTTAACAAGCACGTTTACCTCGATGTTCCGGGCAATTATGCCCTACCAACTCTGTGGCAATACTACGAAACGGAGACTTGTTGGTACCAGCACGATAATGCACCGAACCATAAAGCAAGAACTGTTACGGCCTGGTTTGACGATAATTCCGTATCGTGTGTGGACTGGCCAGCAGAGAGCCCTGATCTTAATCCCATAGAGCACTTAAGGCATGAATTAGAGCGCCGCATAAGAAGTTTGGAACCAAGGCCTTCTACTAAGCAGCAGTTGGCGGCAGCATTATGTATTGAATGGGAGAGCATACTTACCGCTGTGTTCCAAAATTTCATCGAAAGCATGTCTCGAAGGGTCAAGTGCATGCAGTAAGGTCAAAGGTGGCCCAACATCGTACTAATGTATGTCAATAAATGCTATGTTGTGTTTCTCTTCTAGGTATCCGGTGACTTTTGGCAATATAGTGTACATTGTTGATCGCGCATTTCTGGAATTGTCGCCATGATTGCTTTTAACAGAAGGAAGGAAGAAATAAAAAGAAATGGTAGTTACCGAATTTCCGCTGTTATTAATGAATTCCGTCACTTTAGTTAAAATGCTTTCTTGAGAACAGCTGCGCCTACAGGTTACTATGCAGTTAGCTAACTTATGATTGTGAATAACAGCGGGGATATGGAAAGAAAAAATATCGTAAAGACGCAAGCTAATGGAAGGAGTCTTATCAAGTAAATGTATGCCCAGAAGAATGCTCCTATTTACGTTGCGTGAAAAAGGGGATTGACCGCTAAATATGTACTGTGCTATGAGCAATCGTCGTAGGGATAGAAGACTCAAAAACAACTTCGCTCACTCTCTGATTCACAAGAGACAACTCAAGAACGTTTCGTTCATTAAATTATTATAAATGATTTCAAACACTAAGGAAAATGAATCAATGAGGAAAGGAATGACACTGCGGAAAATGAATAACACGGAATTGTGTTTTCATGAAAATTAGCAGTAATCTATGGACAGCAATCGTTGTTTCATAGCATCCCGCATTATCCGACAAAAACTGAGTCTCACTGCCGCCGTATAACTGAGTTTCGATTAAATCACTTTCTAAACTTCCGATCTACTGAAAGTACTGCTTTGGTTCCTGGTTACGGAGTTTAACAACCGCCACGAACAGATTGTAGGACAAATTAATAAAGAGGTACTGTATGCTAACTGTACAGAAAATAGTGAAATTATATTTGTAATCCGATTTATTTGCTTAAAATATACTACGTTGGAATGATCAAGCGTTGGTTTAGAATTAGAATAAGAGAGCATAAAAGAGCGACAAAAAGGGCGGCAAATAGCCACGACCCTATCCGGAGCAGTCAAATTCAATTTCGCTGCTCCTATGAGGAATGAGATAAAGAAATTGGATTCCTTCTCCACACCTAAATCTACAGCGATTCGGGAAACTTTGGAAATCATTACTAGCAGCGAGGCTTTCAACGATAGCGCCCCTGTTCAGTTGCCACGAATTTAGAACTAGTTCTTCAAATAACGCTTTTTACGCTTTCCAACCGTAGGTTGACGAAGCTTATGTGCTCCAGCTTCGTCCGTCTGTCTTTCTGTCCGTCCGTCTTTCTGTCCGTCCGTCAGCACGATAACTCGCGTAAAAACAGTTCGATTTCGATGCAATTTTATTATGTGGTAAGGGACCACTGGGGACGAAGCCTATTGAAAATGGACGAAATGGGGTCAAATATCAGGTCGTAGGAGCGGGAACCATTCCATTGACCATATGCGTCATAACGTACGCAAAAATGCTTCGATTGCGACAAAACGTTAACATGTTGTTTCGGAGACATACTGAACCAAGTCTGTTGAATATCGTCGAAATGAGGTTAAAGGTCAGGGCACAGGAGCAAGATTTATTCCACAGCCATCACTAAAAATGCTTCTATTGCGACAAAACTTTAGCATGTTGTTTCGGAGGTATACTGAACCGGTTCCGTTGAATATCATCAAAATGGGGTCAAAGGTCAGGGCACAGGAGCTAGATTTATTGCACAGCCATTATCCTCATAACTTGAGCAATGATTTCTGGTATGTTGGAAAGTGTATCATAATAAATGCATTGCATGATTTTACTAACTTTTTTACTTACAAGATACCGTGTTTCACCAATGTGACGTCTCGCATTTTTGAATGAAATAACATTTATATCTATCCGCTTATTGTCTAGTCAAGTCACCGTTGTTCAAGCGTCCTATTATTTAAAAAGCCGTTTTCTGTTTACCTTCCTTGAAAAATTCATCTCATTGATGTGTGAAAGCTTGGAAATGTTTATTTCTATTTTGACGCCAATAAATCGGATTACTAATATACTGGAAAAAACATGTCCGGACACTCCGTTCCGCAACAAAAATGGAACATTCAAATAGACCACGTGTGCCAGATTTTCGTCAGAACTGAAAGCTCCTCAGATGTTTTATGTCGTCTACTCGTGAGACATGGCCACGCTTATAGAGCGTACTGACTCCCAACGAGGGTTTATTATACACTGAACAGCAATTGAAATAAAAATACCTGTCTAGTAACGTGTAGCACCACCTTTCGCCCTCATGACGGCGACGATTCGTCTTGGCATGGACTTGACAAGACACCGGAAGCGTTGGGAAGCCATACGGATCCACGACGCTTGAACAAGCTCCCACAGTTCACGAAGATTTGATGGAGGGGGTCAGAGCCTCGAACATCTCTCTCGATGGCATCCCAGATATGATCGATGGGATTGAGGTCAGGTGACCTAGCTGGCCAAGGAAGCGAGGTAACGTCGGTGGAGTGTTCATCCAGCCATTCGGATACAATTTGGGAGCGATGGCACGGTGCATTGTCTTGTTGCAAGATGAGGTCCCCAGTGGGATGTTTAAGACGCACAAACGGGAGCAAATGGTCGTCCAGGATATCCCGGTAACGCTGACCTGTGAGGGACGATGTCACACGTACCAAGGGTCCCATTTCAGTCCACGTAAACAGTCCCCAGACGAGAATGCCTCCCCCACCAGCTTGAAGAGCACCCTGCTGGCAAGAAGGATCCATCGCTTCATGTGGTTTGCGCCGTACTCGTAACCTGCCATCCGCATGTACCAACGTAAATCTCGACTCATCAGTCCAGGCAACATTTTTCCACATGTCCAAGGTCCAGTGGCGATGTTCCCGTGCCCATGCTAATCTTTGCACCCTGTGATGTGCGGTCATCAGCGGTACCCTCGTGGGTCGATGGCTTCTGTACCCAATAGCGAGGAGATGGTTCTGGATGGTGTGGCTGTTTACACGTTTTTGTGCACCCGTGTTAAATTGCCGAGTGATGTTTTGCCCTGTGGCTCGTCTATCCGCTGTTACAATGCCAGCTAGCCGACAATGACCCCGCTCATCCACACGCTGTTGTCCACGGCAGTTGGCCCTTGCAGGGACGATTTTACCGGATTCGATGTACTCACGGTGCACCCGTGACACAGTGGCTCGCGAAAATTCCAGTGCCTGCACGACTTCCGAGATGGAGTGACCCATTCGTCAAACCCCGACAATTTGCCCACGATCAAATGCTCTTAGATCCTTCGTCTTACACATACTGCGTCTGACTCTTACTGATTCCCTTCGCATCACTCCTTATATTGTCGGATCGCTGCATACGTCATGTCGTTTCCGTTTACAAGGCCGCCCACAGAGCCTCATTTGCATAACGCCAGCTGTCTCTAATTCTATTGCTCTTCAGTGTAGGGCTTCATATCAGCAATATGTCCGTGCGTGAGATTGCAGAACAATTGCAACATCCACGGTCAATCGTTCAAGATGTTATTAGTAAATGGAAACGTAAGGAAAATAAGATTGCTAGAAACGTTCACGAAGGCTAAGTAAATTGATGGAAAGAGACAAGAGAACTCTGAAACGTGTCATCCGTGGATACCGTCATTCCTCTGCACAAATCATCACCAAAGAATTTCAGGATTCAACCGGGTTGAGTGCGTGCGTTAAGACCGTTAGTAAGGTACAAGTCACAAGGTAAATTTGTATGACCGAGCTGTTGCATACCAGCCGTTAATAACTCGTAAGAATGCGAGTAAGCGACTTTCTTGATGAGAAGCGCATCGTCCATTGACCCTGGATCAGTGGATACGAATATTATGAAATGACGAATCACGCTACACCTTTTTCAAATCCGATAGTCGTTTCAAGGTGGGGCGTATGCTAGGTGAACGGTATCTTTCAGAATGTGTCATTCCAACTGTTAAATTTGGTGGTGGCAGTGTCATGATCTGGGGATGTATCTCTTGGTTTTACTCGAACCGTTGGTGATTACGGGTAGAAACATGTACGACACCCAGTACCCGGACATTCTGGCTTTACCAGTTTACGGTGACGAGCGCATTCTTGTTTCAGAAAGGCATCGCGCCGTGCCATAAAGCACGCTCCATTTCGACATGGTTTGAGAATATGAGTGTACAGAATTTGAAGTAGCCAACTCAAAGCCCCGACCTCAATCTTACAGAGGCCCTTTGGGATGAACCTGAACGTCCAAATTTTGTGCCTGAACAGATCACGACTTTGCGGGGGGAATCGGACAATATACCTGCGATTGGACCCTTCAACAGGCGAATACTTTAGTAACTAAGTATCCTCGACACGAAGAAGGGTGGGTATCCGTGTCCAGGAACATAAGTACGATATCCGAACTAACCGCAATAATACGGCATTATCTAGGAATGTCGTAAATGGAACGCTACAACCAGACTGGGTGAACATCAGACTATTGAACACTCCAGCGTATGAACACTCGCTACACCTTGTCGAAAGCCTGTACATCAAAGCCCTGGGTGACAGATGTTGCAAAGATTATACACCTGAGAACATTTCAAATATTTGAAAAGATCTAGTCGTCAATTTGAACTTTCAATTATAAACAAATTAAACTAAATGCGAATTTGACAATAACCTTAACTGTATAAAAAAATCCCTGTATTACCATGTGAAAATTAATATGGGAAACTTACACTAGTTGCAAGGTTGCGATGGCAACAACCATAACCTGTGACGCTTGAGACTTTCACTCATAGTGCATCGCTGTACTCCTTTATAAATCCATTTGAATAATGCATTACCTCTCTATTCAACCTGATGATGGGGTGAATGTTACACCGAAAGCTCTAGTGGGGTATTTTTAATTGTAAATATCTTTCATCTTTTATTAAATATACACTGACGGTAATGTTTGTTTTGTATGACGTATTGTACGAAATTACTTTTTAACTTCACGACTACTTACCAGAATCTCACTGAATGTGTGCCAAAGAAAGTGCGCACTGCAATGGTGGTCAAAGGCGAGGCCAACTCTTTAATGATTTTCCCATAATGCAGTGATGTATAAAAAGCACTGGTGCCCAGAGTCGTTTCCCCACATAGTTTTGTTTTACTATTTTATGTAATAACTCGTGGGACTATAAGCAGATCGTCTCCAATTCGGGGTCACTGGTTTTAGGAAATGGAAAACGGCGGCATTTGGCGCGCATCTCACCTGAAACTTGAAATCATCTCGGACGAATGATTGGAAGCCATTGGCTTTGATAATTCTGACACCAAAGCAGAAACGAGCTTCTTGAAATGGCATAATTGATCAGCTTTCTTTACTTTTTAGGAAATCTGTCAAACAATTTATTAGGCAAAAGTACAATGGGCACCTGAAAGTAATGCCTCGTCCCTTATAAGATTTTTAATTTTAGCAGCAAAAATGTGAAACTTGACGACAAAATACTTGGACATATTGTTAATAATGCTAGCCTATTCAAAGTATTGTCCATCACTTTCCGTACATTTCCGCCATCTTTGAACCCATTGGTAGAATTCATTTTGGAAAAATTCCTGATGCTGTTGTTTCGCCCATGAGTTCATAGCAAGTTTATCGTCTCTCACATCTTCGAAACGTTCCGCACGAAAGGTGTTTTTCAAAGGGACAAACAGAAAAAAGTCTGAGGGAGCTAAATCAGGACTGTAGGAGGATTGGGGCATCACCGTCCACCCCATTTTGGCAATAGCCTCTGAAGTCTCCATCGAGGTGTGGGGACGTGCGTTATCATGGTGTAAAACAACACTATGAAGTGGAATGTCACGTCTTTTCCTTCTGATAGCTTCCTTCGGCTTCTTAAATGTCTGCAATGTTTAGTGTTGCAACTCCTGGATGGTGACACGACGATCAGCTGTGATGAGGTCTTTCACTCGTTGCCTGTTGGCATCTGTCACTGCAGTTGCGGGTCTCACTCTCCGTTGTTTTCCCGACACTGAACTTTCTCCATGTCGAAACCTCTTCATCCATCTTCGTACATTACTGATATCGATTGTGGCAGCTCCATACACCGTTTTCCAGGAATTCAATTACGGCTCGCCGCTTTTGTCTGTCATTCATTTCTTTTTCTGTCATGCTTTTTGTCTGTATTTCTGTTTCATTACAGGGAAATAAAAAAACACTGGAGCAAAATTATTTTGACACATCAGGGCAGTTTTCTCAAATTTAGTCGATTTCTTTTACTTATTCCATTGTTATGTCTCACTGAGTGAAACCTTCTGCAAACATATACACTGTATTCACAAAAGTCCCCGGACACCTAGAAGAGAAACACAACATAGCATTTATTGACATATATTAGTACGGTGTCGGTCCACTTTTGGCCTTAATGCTTGCACTGACCCTTCGAGACATGCTTTCGACAAGGTTTTGGAATGCAGCAATAGGTATGCACTTCCATTCAGTACATAATGCTGTAGCTCTCTGCTGCTTAGTAGTAGGTCTTGGCTCCAAACTCCTTATGCGGCCCTCTAACTCATCCAATAGGAGCTCTATGAGATTAAGATCAGGGCTCTGTTCTGGCTAGGCCACACACGATACGGAATTATCGTCAAACCACGCAGTAACCGTCCTTGCTTTATGGCTCGGTGCATTATGCTGCTGGTACCAACAAGGCTCGGTTCCATAGCATTGCGAAAGAGTTAGTAGGGCATAATTGTCCAGAAGATCGAAGTAGTCGTGCTAGTTAACAGGTTTGTACACGATAACCAATGGGACGGGACCATACCACGACCCCCCCCCACACACCCACACCCACACGAGTACACTGCTAGCTCCAAACTTTACCGTAGGAACAGTACACTGCGATAAATAGCGTTCCCCCGGCTCGCGTCATACCCACATACGGCCATCTGACTAATGGATCGCGTATCTGGATTCATCAGTCCATAGGACCCGTTTTCATTGATCTATGGTCCACGATAAATGTTCTTTACACCATGCTAAACGACGAGTAGCATTCCGAGTGGACATGAAAGGCTTATGAGCAGCCGCACGACCTCGGCAACCCATGCAATGAAGTTCTCTGCGACTGGTACTTGTACATACCGAGCTTCCAGCATTTTTAGTCACCTGTACACTGAGGTCTTGTGCAGTACTCCGCTGATTAGCTGTAACGACTCTCCTGAGGCTTCGACGTTCTCTATCACTGATTTTCTTTGGTCTGCCGGTAAGTTTTGCAGCTTCAGGCACGCCATGTGTCTTCCACTTATTCAGTACATCCAAAATAGTTGTCTTGGGTATGTTTAAACGCCTCTTGGTTCCTCTTATGGACAACCCACTAATATAACACCCAACAATCTTTCCTTTCTCAAAGTTAGTTCTCTCCCGCCGCGACATTTTCACTCAAATTCACAGTGCGATATGATCGCGGTCAGCTGCAGGTTTGTTTTTATACCGTTTTCAGCTGTACTTGTTGCTAACAACGCAGCGGATCCGTTCATTTGCGTTTAAAGGGGTGTCCGGTGACCTTTGTCAATATAGCGTGTTTTACTCTTTTCGGGGCCACAATATAAGTGACACTAAAGATCACTTCGACAATTGAATGGGACTCATGCAGAAACAACGGCAATGCCTGACCCTTGACCTTTGTTTAACTAGAATTTCCACTATTTCCATTTCCACCATGTCTGTTGTGATGGGTAGCCTACCTCAACGCTGCGCATCAGATAACTCGGAATGAAATGTCCAGTAGATGACTAGGCGCATTCTGACATATTTCGTGCATCCATGAGGTCATTTTGAAGTGCAACTGTGCTCCGATATAAAGCCATTTGACTTTTTCGATTTTCGTCAAAGCGCCATGTTGCTTAGGAAAAAGACTGTGACAGATATGGTCTCGTGTACATTAGAATGTACATTCACTTTTCGCTTCTGTATCACTCGAAGATCGCAGAGCCACAAACATGATGATCTTGAATACAATTTTTTCGTTTACAAGGTACATATCACCTAACAAGCGAACGGGATTATACTGATTGTATGGGTACGGGACAAGTATCTTCAGTTTTCTGATGCTACACATCTTTCCTGACATAGGTAAAGTAAATCCCACGTAAAAAAAAATCGATGTAAGAAATGAGGAACGGTGGGTCGTTTTCCGAACATTGTTTAAATCTGATCGTGCCGCTTGCTGTCCCATCAAGTGGCGCAACAATAGTTAATTTCACTGTTAGTCAAAAATATACAGGGTGCCCATAAATGAAGTATACAACTTCAGTGTGCTTTGAGAAAAAAATTGCTATAAATAACAACTTACTTTTAATGTCAAAACACATGGTGACTGTGAAAATTCTTTTTTCTAACATCAGTAGGTCTCCCCGTGTGCTCTATTGGCTGCTCGCAGGATGTCTAAACGATAGTCCAGTTCCACCCACGTACACTGTATAATGTCAGGTGTAACAAGGAGGAAGGCTATGCTGTAATGTGTTCTTTGAGCTCAGTGATAGATGTAACCTTTTTCTTATACACAATGCCCTTAATAAAGCCCCAAAGAAAAAAATCGCATGGGGTAAAATCAGGAGAACAGGGTGGCCATGCCGTCGGGCCCCACGTCCAATCCAACGCACTGAAATATGGTGGTCCAAATATCTACGCACATACAAACACCAGTGCGGAGGCGCTCCATCTTGCTGGTAAGTGATGTCTTGAATATCCTGGTGTTGTGGAATTGCGGATTGTTCAAACATATCCAGGTACGTACCCTAGTAACGGTTGGTTCAGCGAAGAAAAAGTGGCCTATCACTCTGTTTTCCATTAGGCCAGCCCAGATACAGTATTAACCTTCGGGCTACAAGCACATGTAAATTTCTCGTGTGCTTTCACCACATGTGAATTTTTCGTGCTCCAGATTCGGCAGTTATGTTTATTCGCTCTGCCAGAAACATGGAATGTCGACTCATCGCTGAAACAGAAGCGTGAAAGCAGTATAGAGTCTTCGCCAATGCAGTTAAGTATGTCTACCGCAAATGTTTTTCGACGTGGTTGATCATTTGGTCGAAGTTTATGCACTAACTCTACTTTATATGTATGTAGGCGCCAACATATATGTACAACCTTGTGAACCGTTTCTCGCGGTATTTCGAGTTCACGACTGGCGACGCGGGCAGACTTCTTCGGGCTCATTAGAATAAGGTTTACGCACGTCTTTCACCTTTTCGTCCGAAATGGAAGGTCTCCCAGTACTTTTGCCTTTCAAGTCACTTCCTGTTGCTTTGAATTTATTTACCCATTGTTCGATGCTCCTTCGGGTCGGAAGCTGTCTCTTGTGCTCCGTTTTGAACTTACGCTGAACTGCTGTTAGAGATTTTGACTCCTCAAACCAAAACGCACGCGCTGCTTTCTCCACTGGGGAAGCCATATATGTTGTATTCCGTGTTTGACGAGATTTTTCATTGTATGTGACACCTGGCGCCATCTATCTCCTATCTAAACAAACTTAAAAGCTTGCCACGTCTCTTGACGTTTAAAGTCAGTTTTCTCTATCGTATTTTTTCGATAGCATTCTGAAGTTGTATACTTCATTTAAAAACACCGTGTATTTTACTAAACTGTCACGAAAAATCATTTCATTACGTTTTTCACAAACGTAGCAACATCTAATTGCAATCTTCGTAAATTACTGAAACCTGATGCTAAATATGATAAAAGCCATTGGAAAAATTGCATTTTGATGTTATGCATCTTTCTCGGCAGTTGTAAAGTATACCTCTAGCCGCCCCGGTGGCGCAGTGGTCTAAGCGATGGCTTCTGATCATTCGTCCGAACGGGGTCCGGGTTCGAATCCCGGTCAGGCATGGATGTTGTGTTTGTCTTACGGCACTGGCTCTCTCCCTTCCCTGGAACCAGTGACCCTAAATTAGGGACGGGCGACTGCTTATAGCCCATTGAGTTGCTCACGGTGGTCGTAAAACCTCTAATCAAAAAAAAAAAAAAAAAAAAAAGTATACCTCGTAGCCAACTGTGGCTTTCTCTTGACCTTCTCCACTGAGGTTAACAGCTATCGACGAGAGTTTTAAAATTATGTGCTACATAATGGGGTGTAGCCGGTAAGTATTCTACACAAAAAATATACCGATTCCCCCTCACTAACACACTTTCGATTCAGCTTTGCTTCTTGAGTTCGGAATTTAGCTTGCGCATGTGCAGATGGAATTTTACAGCAATAAAGGCGCGCCATTATTTAGTAAATATTTACTTTTAGAACTAACATATCTACTTTTATTGGTTTTACGACAGTAACATTTATTAATCCACCTACATAAGTACCGCTCAATGTCAGGTATTAGTACACCCTACTGTTTTTAGTTATGATTTACGTAATTCCACTTAGTATGTACCGTTCTGTCACTCACGAATAAATGTAGTGTACAACACACTGCATTTATTCGTGAGTGACGTGAATAAATGTAGTGTGTAGTATGTAAATAAACGTATACTCTGGGATTACCCACTCTATTTAACGCTCACAAAGATCTTACCATGCGAAAAACGTATACCATAAATTATTTACAAATAAATTGAAATCAGAATATTCGTTTTTCGATTTTTGAAGTCCGAAGATTGATTCGGTTATAAAATTCGAATTTCGCTATCCGGATATTCGGATTTCGAAATTCAGATACACAAAATACATATGCAAAAAAATGTCAACAAGCACTCTATAAGCTTCTCTGCAAGCACAATAATTGAAAGCATAACTGGATCTAGTACAGCTGCTGAAGTGTTGTTTTCATAAAGAAAGAGTGTGCAGCAAAGATAATATCAATTCGATGAAGATGAAATCGATTATCGTTAACCAATTAAAAATATACTTTTTTCTTTTTCTAGCGGAATTTAACTGAGATATAAACTTCTATCTTTTTTGTTCTTGCGGCGAGAAAAGGAATAATAGCGCGTTTCTTGTTTTTTCAGTAAAACTTATAGTTTCGCGGTCATTTATAATGTGCCCTCCAGGACTAAAGTTTCGTAAACTTTCTCTCGAATGAAATTAATATTCTGTCTGTGCATGTTTCGCACGCTTTAGTGTTTCGAAGAACTTTAGCTTCCACGGAGAGAGAGTTAAAAGTGTTTTCTGTCTTCTGGCTTTTAATTTAAGCTGTTTATTATCTTGGGGACTTTGTGACCAATTATTTTGCTAGGTAATCTAAAATTTAAGCTACATACTAGCAGAAGAATTTAATAATCTTCTACGGTGCTTCCCAACGTCGAGTATGATTAAAACAGCGCATATTTTCTAGAATATGATCTTGCGATAGGGATTAAAATGTTCTTCAAAATGGCTGGAAATTCGGTTGACTATTATCACCATTTGCTGTAGGTGAATTTTCCAATTGACAACATCTCAAGAATTTAAGAAAGCCATTTGCTGACTAAGATATAATCCGATACAAAAAGTCAGAAAGCCCTAAGAGAAAATATAAGGAAAGTGTAATTTTGATATTCCTGGTATTAGTTTTATAAAGATACTGCAAGTCGCTTCTAAAGAATATGTAATCCTAGTGATACTGAATTAGTACTGAAGCCTCAGTCCGTAGGGATCTATAAAATATTTAATTACAAAAAAGATATGGCGGGGTAGTCACTAAGATCCGCATCAGCCTGAGAATAAATATTTGCATCTAAGAATTTTTTAAGCCCCGACATTTATGCATCATTTGATGAGAGTTTGAGTTTTAAACTCTTTTGATACGCGCGCACACACACACACACGCACACACTTTCGGTTCGTGTTTGTTTGTTGGTTTAACGCCCACCGTGAGCAACTCGGTGAGCTAGAACTAGTCGTTCATGCCAAAGTTTGGGTCACTGGTTCCAGGGAAGGGAGAGAGCCAATGCCGTAAGACAAATAGAGCCTCCATGCCTCGTTGGATTTCGAACCCGAATTCATCTCGGTCGAATGGTCAGAAGCCAGCGCTTATACCACTGCGCAACCGAGGAGCCAGGTTCGTGATCTGTCGCCGTTAAGCATACAACGTGGTTCGAAAGCTGATTTCTGCATTGGGGTTTAACGGCCACCGCGAGCAAATCTGTGGGTCGTAAAAAGTCATCTGTCTCTAATTGATGGCCGCTGGTTCCAGGGAAGGGAAAGAACCAGTGCTATCAGACAAACACAACATCCAAAGTTTACTGGGGTACGAACCCGGACCCATCTCGGACGAATGGTCAGAAGTCTGCGCTTAGGCCACTGCGCCACTGGGGCGGCGGAAACTGCTTTCAGCGCTTAGTGGCGATTGGAGATTTCTCATTATAAACACGTCTAATTCCCCAATCGCCCTTAGGGCTTCGTGCAGGTCTTTTATCCAGTTAGCAGCAGAAGTAATTCTCGGGGCTTAACAAGCAACCTTTTGGGTTCGAATACTGGTTAACTCACAGAGAGTGCAATCTTTTTGTTTTTATGTAATTTTGTTGCGGTTTTTTTAATTGGAGGTTTAACGACCTCCTTGAGCAACTGAATGGGCTATAAGCAGTCGCCCATCCCTAATTTAGGGTCACTAATTCCAGGGAAGAGAGAGAGAGAGAGAGAGAGCCAGTGCCGTAAGACAAACACAACATCCATGCCTCACCGGGATTCGAACCCGGACCCCCTTTTGGACCAGAGTCGAGAAACATATTTGCAAGAAGAAACAGATACTTTCGCCCACATGCATCAGACATGTGCGTTTTGAAATATGAGAAATTGGAAATAGAACGTTCGTCACAGCAGATGTTATCCCAAGTAAAATGAATGTTTCTAACCGACAGTGATACGAGGCAGTGACATGGAAGAAATCGTAGTATAACTTTACACTCCCTATGGAGTAAGCTGTGCAGAAAAGCGAAGAGGTGTCGTCCTCTTTCAAGACAAAGCACTGTGTCACGCTTCTAATGAGAAGGCCGCCAAATACACTCGTGCTCCAAATTAAAGGATAATAAATAATTTTTAAATCTGTGCATAACTGGAAGAATTTATGAAGAAATTAAATGAGATTTGGCATAGAATATTATTATTACCTTACATTTATATAAATCAAGCAGAAGAAAATCATAATCATATAATTTGCATATATTAATATGATAATCTTGTTGTTTACATGAAAAAGTATTCCGTGGAACAATTAAACCTAACTAGACGAAATCCGTCAGAATCGACACTTAGTTTGTTTTTTTTTTAAAGAATAAACTCATATGAAACAACATATGTAAACTTTATTTGATTGACAAATTCATTCAACCACTTCAGTAAAGACAATAGTCCAGGTTCGTCATATATTTTTTTGACTGAAGGTTTAACGACCACCGTGACCTACTCAATGGACTATAAGCAGTCGTTCGTCTCTAATTTAGTGTCACTGGTTCCAGGGAACGGAGAGACCCAGTGCCGTAAGACAAACACAGCACCCATGCCTCAACGGGAGTTAAACCCGGACCCTTCACGAAAGAATGATCATAAGCCAGCGCTTAGACCACTGTGCCACCAGGGGCGTGATGAGCATCACGACTGCACCCTTTCTCAGTCGTAGAATGTGAGGCGGAAGTCCACTCATGTCGATCGTGTGCAACAATTCAACAGATAGCGCACTCTTTCACTCTCATCTTCAGTCACAACTGTGTTTGTAAATGTTGTTGCAATGAGATTCGCGTTGCGAATACTCTTCATTCTCTCTTGTCTGAGACATGTAGTTGCGACCCATTGATCGCTCATGCCTTCCAGTAAGGCTCTTACGTTTTCTTTTCTTTCTTTTTTCGCGGGAGAGACGTTCTGTTAAGTGTAAGTTTGCAATAAAGTATTTACTTACTTTAGGACTAATCATAGAAAATCATGCGCACACCAAGTCAGACACTGAACTGAGCACCTGACGTAGGTAAGGGCCTCACACTTCTCCCATAGACTTTACATGGAAACGTTGCCGCGCCGCCACGCCCGAACCATTGCCCAATCTCAGTTTTCTCTTCCACTGGAACATCTACATGGTAAGACCTTTATTTTGATACCTCAACCATATTTTTACGTTCAGCCTTCTCTCAAAATAAGTCTCACAACAAAAAAACTTATAGAATGAATATATAGATGGCGCAAATCAATATGTACATTCTAAATATTTTCACTATCAGTGGTCAACGGAATGTTCATTTACATGTTTACATAATGGGAAACGTCTTACCTACGTGAATAAACTGGATGAAATGAATATTAAATTGTATATATACATCACACAGCTCAACGGCATAACACAAGCAGGTCTTAGAGAGTGATGAGAACTTTGATACAAATGCCTGCTAGCGTTGCTTTGCGCAACGGTTCGCTAAGAGAAGACTTCGGACTTTGGCCTATCTCAGTCCCTCCATCCTTCCGCCTTCAACAGCGCGTGAGTCAACAGCTCTCTTCTCCCATAGACTTTACATGGAAACTTTGCCGCCCCACAACTCCCTAACCTTTGCCCCAATTTCATCTTTCTCTTCGAGTGGCACATCTAAAGGGTAAGACCTTTATTTTGATACCTCAACCATATCTTTACGTTCAGCCGTTTTCTCAAAATAGGACTCACAGTAAAATACCTTATAGAATCAATATGTAGATAGGCTACGTCTGTCCCTAACGCTCTGATGTCATGCACTACTTGCAGCGCCATCTTCTTTTATTCGGTGACCGAAATCGGAACTAAGCTTACATCTATCGCATGATGCGTAAAATCAAGGAGAAACACCGGAAAATAAAATAAAATTAGTAACCTAAACGACATCATTTGTGGCAACACGCACGTGTTCGAACAACTGTGTGCGACGTTTGTTCTTTTATGTAGGTTTTATGTCGTGTTTTATTTCATTTTCTTCGCATTGCAGAGTAATTTCATGCAAAGGAATGAAATTGCAGAGTAATTTCATAAAAAGGAATAAAATTGCAGAGTAATTTCATAAAAAGGAATCAATCTTATTTTATTTATTAAAACGGAAAAACGGAACAAGTAAAATTGTAAGAAAGTAACTGTAGGCGTAGTTTTGATTCGCTGTGATGGAAATTAAAAAAATTATTGGTTCCGTGGAATTTTAACGCAATGAACTGCAAGGAAATCTTTTGAGCAATCAAGTGACAATAACACAGGACATTGTATATCAAGAAGTATTTCATGGCCGTTAATTAACATAATTTTTATTACCTAAAATGTTTACATTATATGATTTTTAACGTACTGTGACCGACATATGGCAGGTTAAAATATATTAACCTATACAATAGGTTTCTGTCATAGGAATATTACAAAAATTTTGTTGTTGGTGATCTATCTTATAGACTGCCCATTAATAATTCAACCGTTTGTTCTAGTTATGCATATGTATTTTACGGTTCGTGTAATAAAAATTTCAGTCGCACTTTTTTCACCCCAGCATGAGACGGGCCATGAGCTAGTATTTAAAATGTTTTGCTTCACCCTTTAAGCGGCCAATGTGCTGTGCTTAAACTAAACGGTGTTCAAAACGTTTTCTCCCTCCAAACAGAAATGTTCACATAGCGACCGGGTTTTACGAAAGTTACGGGAAAATAATTTTTTTTTAACACCTCTCATCAGATAAGCAGCGAAAATAAACCTATTATAGGTGATATGCCCTCTCTTCCAGTCCTATATTCCCTGTTCCATGACCTAAAATGTGATAGAGAAAGGCTGGTCCAGCTCACATGAACATCATGCAACTGGGTAAAAAAAGTCACTCAAATGTCTTCTCTCTCCTTCCTTAAATTGGCTCCCTTTGTCAGTTAATTTTTCAGAAGGGATTGGTGTCAATCATAAGCCTGAAAGACAAGTCTGAATAACAAATCTGAGGGCGAACGCAACTTTTTTCGATGCTCTAGTCTTGAACGTAACTCATACGAGCATTTTTGAGATCACAGAACGTACCATGAATGAATTCGTTCCAGGCGCGTTCGGCCCACTTCTTAGACAGCGAATATATTCTTTTGAGTTGCGTTTATTCCATTTTGTTAACCCCAAGGTAATTATTTCCAGCGGGTTATATGTGTATTTTAATGCGAAGAACAATTCGCCCTGCCAGTCATACAGCACAATCAACTGCTCCTCACATTGTTTATGCTGGAATTGATGACAACTCCCCAACAAGAGCTTTTCTGAGTTCTTGAAGTGTTTTGGCTGGGGCCTTACGAGCTCGTCTCTCTAGAGCATCCCATACATCCTTAATGAAATTGAAGTTAGGGGATCTGGGTGATAAATTCATTCAGCTAAATGAGCTTAATGAGATTGGGCATTGTCGTCCGTAAGAATAAAATATCAGCGGACGGCTGCCTTGAAGACCTCACATATGGATTCAGGATCGCGTTCTCCGCACCTCACGGCAGTAAAAGTTTCAATTCAGTTACATTAAAAATAAAAATACAAAGAAATATAACAACAGTGTTTTTCCTGATATCCCTTGCTGTTATTTCTTTAACAGCAAAGGAGATCAGGGAAAATACCACAATAGTCCTGAAAAGGACCTGATCTCCCTATGCAAATGTTGGCAAGTCAGAGTCACCCCTGAAAGCATGGCGCATAACATTCAAAGAAAAGTAGTAGAAATTAGTTTTAGTAAAATTGCTTCCTCTCTCCTTTCTTCTCCACCCCCAACCCAACCTTCCCCACTTCCCAACCATTCTGCCCTTTTACTCCCGCTTTCCTAATTTATCCCTTTGAACTTTTTGTCCGTTCTTTCCCCCCACTTTCCATTTCAAGAAAAGTTGTAGAAATTAGTATTAGTAAAATTGCTCCTCTCACTCTTTTCTCCATCCCCCTCCCAAACCTCCTGTTCCCACTTTCCTAATTTATCCCTATGACTTTTTTGTCACTTCTTTCACCCCACTTTTTATTTCGTTTCTTCCTATTCCCTTTTTTTTATATTATTTGTAGTGCAAGGATGTAAAGTTTTAATTTTCTTTTAAATAGGTTCAAATTATTTATTACTGTAAGAACATGAGGTAGAGAATTCCAAAACTGAGGCCCACTATAACTTAGAGACTGTTTAACATACTGAGTCCTGTGAAAAATTGCTCTCATTTGAGATCTACCTCTAGTATTATAGTCATGGATATAGGTAATGCAATTTCAATTAACGTATAATCTATATAATTTTTTTTCTCCTGTACATGGCTTTTCCCAAATTATAATCATATAATTGTTTTGATGTTAATATGCTATATTTATTTGGGTTAGCTGGTATATATATAGGTGAGTTCATTAGTGAAAAGTGATTCATATCAGGATTGTGTTTTGATTCTAAGAGTCTAACGTATTTCTTTTGTAATGTCTGAAGTTTCCTTTAATTAGAGTTAGTTGCTTGTCCCCAAGATAAAATGCAATAATTTAAACGTGATTGCACCATAGAATAAATATATTAGAAGCTTTAGTGTTGAAACTGATAAGTTAGTAACAACATGACTAACTATCCCAATACTTGATGATACTTTATTCATTAAAACGTTAATATGGTTATTCCATTTTAAGTTAGACTGTAATTTTGTCCCTAGATATCAGTTACCATGTAACGTATACTCTAGATTCACTTTCCTTTTGATTTTTACTATCTCTGGTTATTTTATTTTTCTATGTAAATTATCTTCTTACTGAACGAGATGTTATTTCACCCGCTGAATGAGATCTGGCAATGAGTGTAAGTCATGACGTGGTGGCAGCCAGTATAAATAGGCGCGTTCAGCGATATGTAGGGAGAGCGTTTGTTGTTGTAGCGTTGTTGTACGGAGAGCGTTTGTTGTTGTACGGAGAGCGTTGGTTTATGTGAATAAGAGAGTTTGTTGTTGTTGTTGTATTGAGAGCTTCGTTCTATGTGATTAGTTTGATTCTTCATTATTGTGAAACGAGTTGTGTGTGTGTGCGTTGGATGATCAAGAGTTACATAATAAAAGAGCTTTTCGTAAGTACGTCTTTCTCAATTCATAGCTTTTGTCAGATCTCTGTCTGGCTGTTAGGTTTATGTCATTAGTTTATTACTATTAACAACCAGCGTTAAGACTTTATTCATCCTAATTACTGCTACAACATTACTACCAGTTATAAGTTTGTTCAATACTATTACTACACTACTAGCACGAGACTTTATTCATGATCTTAATTAACTAGTAACAACAACCATTTGAATTCACTATTTGAAGCTTAGTACAAGCATATAATTCAGTAGCAGAAGCATTATAAAACATTACTAGCTGGTAGAAGAAGTTTATTCATTATAATTGGCGCCCGAACAGGGACTCGAACCCTGGATCTTGACAATTATTACCCATGTCTTCCTTACCTGAGACAACTTCAATTTTTCACCCTAAGGCAAGTTTCGAGAGTGATGGTGTTTTTTTTTTTTTGACAATTTGCAAGAAGCCTGTGGCTCTAACTTTGATATGAATGATCTACACGTACCCAGGCATTCTTCACAATTTCGTAATGCACCAGCTTTCTATTACTCTGAGTCGCGGGTCATACCTGAGGGAGTTCAATCCTCTCAGCGAAGCAGAATGCTTGCCCATTTCGTGCCGCATGCAGGAACAATTAATTTCAATGGTTTGGAGGGGTCCTTAAAGTTCCTCGAAGATCTGGAAGATCATTTTAATCTATACAATATTCCTGAAGACTGCAAAGTACAAATCGCAGGCACTTGCTTGAAGGATACCGCTAAGACCTGGTATCGGCAGTGGAGAGTGTCGAACCCGATTCTCATTATGAGAATTTCCGTGCAGAATTTTTGGAGGTCTTTCCTTTCGGCCTCAGTCGAGCTAGCCTTGCACAACAGCTTTTTTCTCGTCAGCAAGGACCCAACGATAGCCCTGTTGCATTTGCGTTGGAAACAACACGCTTATATAACTTATGGGATCCACATGCCAGTCATGTTGACATGTTGGATACCCTATTGCAGCAGCTCGACCCATTTTTACAAGATTTTCTTGAGGTTCGACACCCTGCCACAATTCATGAATGCCTCGCCTCATACGCCGAACGTATGAGGAGCGACATGGCAAACATGGTTCCACTCACCATGCTCGGGCACCCCGCGAGGCTTATTACGAAAACCCTCAGCGGCATAATAGGCATAATAACTTTCAGCGCGAGCATACACAAGTGCACACCCAAGCTTCATACGTTCCACCACACAGAAGAGTGGCAAACCAACAGCGAGTTTCTGAACAATCTTCGGGATATCGTACAAATGCACAGTATGCTCGACCCCGTTCCAATCCGCAGCATTCGGAACGTTTTCATGCTCAGGGCAATGATGATTTTTCTGCCCTGGCTGAGGGAAGAAGTAATGAAAATGTCAACAGATACGCGGAGTTCCCGACGCAGGTTTCACGCAGTTTTCCTCGTCGTGAAAATTCTCCCGATACCCGGCAGGGTCGAGGTTTCAGACCGCATGATAATCCAACCAGGAATCCTTTAAACTTCCAAAGGAAGTAGACCAAGGGTCGGTCCTGCTTCCTGATACCAAGCATTCTGACCCTAAAACAGTATTAGTGACTGTCCAAACTCCTCAGTTGCCTGATGTATTCTTGACAATTGAAGATATTATTGTCGAGACAAAGTTCGACACTGGTTCTGAAATATCAGCCCTAAATACGAAGTTTTGCACTGACAATTTTCCTGAAATACTCGTTCAGCCTGCGACGCAGTATTTGCGAGGTGCAAATAACGAAATCTTCAGTATCACAGGAACTGTCACATTATCTCTAGGGCTGGGAAAAGCTCGTTTTACGCATTCTTTCCTGCTTATAGACGAACTACCTGTGAAATGTCTAATGGGCATGGACTTTATTCGTACGTTTCAAATAACTTTGAATTTCGTACAACATGTGATTTCTTTCCGGAACCCGTCGAAATGATTCCTACGGTCCCTATGGATGTAACGAGTTTGTTATTGAGTAACCAATTGAATGAGAGGCAACGAAACCAGCTTTCTCTCCTTTTTACAGGAAAGCCCTGGTTTATTTTCTGATCAACCTGGTTTCACACAGGTGGTTTATCATGTCATTGACACTGAGGGTTCGAAACCAATTGCGACGAAACCTTACCCTTGTGCTCCACATAAGAAACAGGAAATGCAACGTCAAATTTCTGAAATGATTAAACAGGGCATAATCAGGGAATCAACAAGCGCCTGGGCTGCTCCTATCCTGCCTTTTTGGTTCCAAAGAAACAACCCAATGAATTTCGTTTCGTGACAGATCTCCGCAAGCTCAACCAAGTCACAAAAACGATCAATTATCCACTACCTGTCATGTTGCATATTTTACATGACCTGTCTTCAACCAAATGGATGTCAACCTTGGATTTGGCGAGTGGATATTGGCAGGTGGCAGTACATCCGGACTCTGTCGATAAAACAGGCTTTGTGACTCCTTTTGGGGCTTATGAATATCTGCGTATGCCCTTTGGACTAGCTTCTGCACCTGCTACTTTCCAAAAGCTTATGGATACGGTTCTCAGACCTGTCCTGGGTCCCCATGTGCATGTATATTTGGATGACATTATTATTACATCCGAGACTTTTGACGAGCACCTTCTCTGCTCAAACAGGTGTTCCAACTCATATACAATGCTGGCTTGACGTTAAAACCTAGTAAATGCCAGATAGCGAGGGATGAGATTGTATATCTGGGGTTGAAAATCACTCCCCACGGCTTATTTACGGATAATAAAAAAATTAGGCCTATTGTTGACTTTCCTCGACCTAAAACAGCAAAAGAACTATCACGCTTTCTGGGAATGACCGGATGGTATCAGCAGTTCATCCCCGCGTATGCTACAATCTGTGAGCCATTGTATGCTTTAAAACGTAAATACAAGAAGTTTGTTTGGACACCTGAGGCTAACGCTGCATTCGAAACACTGAAGTCTGCGTTGACTCAGCCTCCGGTGTTGGCTTTCCCGGATCATACTAAGGAATTCGATATTTATACTGACGCATCTGGAGTTGGTCTTGGTTGCGTTTTGTCACAAGCTGGGCATCCAATAGCGTTTGCGTCTCGTACTTTAGCTAAAGCTGAACGCAATTATTCAGCTACGGAACGTGAATGTCTTGCTGTTGTGTATGCTCTTAATAAATTTCAATGTTACCTTAACGAATTGACAGTTCACATAATTACGGATCATTCTGCCCTTCAGTATTTGAATTCTGCTAAGCACCTATCTCAAAGACTTATGAAGTGGGCTCTGAAGTTACAAGAGAGCAATATCAAAATTTCGTATCAGCCAGGTCATAAGAATCAATTACCGGACGCATTGTCTCGCGTTCCGATTAGTGGGGTCCCCACAGAAACTACTCCTGGATGTCAGCCTTTACTTCTAATAGCTGATATAACATCCAGAGAGCAGATAATGGCAGAATTAATAAATGATCCAGATTTTGGGGATATCTATAATTTTTTGCTTGCGGGTTCGCCTCTACAAAGTGATCCTTCTCTGGCTGGAAGGTCACAACATTTTGAAGTCATAGAGGGTCTTCTTTATTATACGAAATCTAGACTACTAGGCAGAGTTTCGCCCATGTATTCCGCGAACCCTTAGAATGGCCCTTTTAAACGAATTTCATGACAAACCTCTTGCAGGCCATTTAGGTATTCGCAAGACCCGTTGTAAATTGCGGGATGTTGCCTATTGGCCTGGCATGTACCAAAGTGTGCTCGCATACGTTCAATCATGTCACTTGTGTCAGATTGGTTGGTTGGTTATTAGATTTTATTGGCGCAAGGGCCATGGTTGGCCAAAGAGCGCCAGACACAAGACAAACAGACAAAATTAAAAAACGGAGCATAAATCGCAAAAACTGGCTGACCAAGTAAAACCGAACCATGAGTACGAAGGAAGGGCCAAAAAAGACAAAGAAACAAACAGTATGAAAAACATGGTACAATGGTGAGAAACAAGCTGATTAAGTAAAACTGAGGTTGGTTGGTTGGTTGATTTTAGTGGCGCAAGGGGCAGGTTTGGCCAAAGAGCGCCAGACAAAGAACTATCAGCTACAGATTTTTAAAAGCGTGGAAAATGATTAAGAGCAGACAGGCTTGGTAAAAGTTGGAAAAGAGGATGATGAAAGCTGTGAAGACAAGTTAGTTAATTGGGTTTATATAAAAATTTATTAACTTACTATTATAATTTGTTTTTCATTCAACACAACTACACAAAGGATGAGTCACAGGAGGGGGACGAACTGTCACTCTCCTCCCCCACACTCCTCTGCAATGCTGGCAGAGGGCGGGGACGAACTGTCACTCTCCTCCCCCCCATGTTCCTCTGCAATGTAGGTTGAGGCCTGGGGACGAACTGTCACTCTCCTCCCTATGTTCCTCTATAATGTTGGTTGAGGGTGGGGACCTCGCTGAGGCCGAGACAGTTGCAATGTTGGTCAGGCGGACTGCGACAATTGGATGGACACTGCACACCTTTGCGGATTGAGGACCGGGTCTACCGCACGTGCAGCCTTTCTGCTGGGAACTGGAAAGAGTCGGTCGTCTGCAAAAGAGAAGGCGCAGACTCAGCTACCTGGAGCTCGGGGAAATCCACTTGTGTCGCTTGTTCAGCTGTAGATCGCTTGGCAAGTGCGGCGAGAGCTACAGGGCGTGGAACAAAGGGCTGCACGGGTTGTGGCAGAGACTGAACTACTGCGGCAAAAGTATGCTGTCGATTGGTGGGTATACCCAACTTGGCCTTTGCAGCAGGGTACGAGAGGCCTTCCAGGGTCTTGAGGCGCTGGATCGCCATCTCGTCCTTCCATTTCATACAGTTGCGGGAGTAAGCTGCATGGGCCTCACCACAGTTAACACAGCAGGCCGCAGAAGTGCAACCTTCCCCGTCATGTTCACTGGAGCCACAATTAGCGCAACGAGCGGAACTCTTACAGAAACGTTGTGAATGCCCGTACCTCTGGCACCTGAAACAGCGCAGAGGACTGGGAATGTACGGGCGAACTCCACAGACCAAGTAGCCAGCTTTGATTTCGGTTGGAACTTTCGGGGAGTTAATAGTCAAGATCACATTTTCAGACTTAATCAAAGAACCATCGCGCCGGAACATCATACGACGTGCAGCAATAACACCTTGATCTGCAAGTTCAGTCACCAATTCTTCTTCACTGCATGGCAAGAGATCAAACTCCGAAATAACACCCCGAGAGGTGTTAAGAAACGGGTGAGGTGTCACTTTGACAGGAATGCCTTGAAACTAGTGAGGTGCAGAAAAGTGTTACTCTGAGAAACACTGCAAGTTTGGACAAGCAGGTCCCCAGAGCGAAGCTTCTTCACAGACCCTCAAGGGCCAACCGCAGCGTCCAAAGCTTTACAAATGAAAAAGGGAGATCTGGTAGACAGTCTCTCATTCGGATCGATGGATTCCACAACTAAGTGTGTAGCATGCGTAGTCACAGCAAACGACGGGAGACGACGCTCCGGAGCTACTGGAACAGCTGCCGAAGAAGAGGTTCCACATTCTTGGTCCAGGTCAAGGTCTAAAGATCGTTTAAGGTTATGAGACTTGGTAGGTTGAGAAGACGAAGGAGAGTCATTGTCAATAATCATTTTCTCAGGGGACTTAAATTTGGAGTTTTTCTTTTTGTTTTTACCTCCATGGAAAAAAGGAAGAGGATTCGTCTGCAAACTACTCCACCCACCACCGAGCTCCTACAAGGGAGAACTGGAGGTCTGCAAGTCAAGAAAATGACGCTGGACACAGTTATGGAGCTTATACGTTGCAGATATAGTCCGGTGGCTGTGATCACACGCACTCGGCGGACACTTCGGCCTCCGGGTACCGTCATGCCAACGCCTTTGGCATGATCCCACAGCCGCCGGGCTTACTCCTGCCGTGCTATACGACAAAAAAGCCGCTAAAGCCCTGTACACAACTTGGTACAAGACTTCTGACTAGAGGTGGGTTAGTCTCTAGCCTCCCGTTTACAGCGAAGCCGGGGTCGAAGAGGAGTGTTGGTACACAGGAGGCACTTAACCGGTCTCCTGCGACCTCAGCCGCCAGACATCCCATTTCCGCCTCACGGGTCTCCGCACGCGGCAAACATGCTGGTAGGTCTAGCACCCAAACCAGCTAAAAGGAAAAAAAAAAAGAAATCCAAAGAAGACAAATCCTGGCAGGGAACCTAAACGGAATCTCAGCAACCTACGAACTGAGCGGTTAATTAATATGGTGGAGGGTAACAAAACCACAAGGCCGGGGTGTTAGTACATAACGTGGTAGCGATTAGGTAGAGTATACAACACGGGCAACTAGCCAGTGGAGAAAATAAATAAAAACAAAAAAAGCGAGACACAAGACCAGCTAGGGATCGTGGGGCCGCAACTCCCCAACAGCTGGATGAACAGCCTTAACTGCAAACACCAACAGCACCGAAACAAAAAACAAGCGGTGGCATGACATCAGATGTTGACCAGTCACAAGGTCAGCTCGGGCCGTGGGGCGTTGCTCCCCAAATAACTGGAAAACCAGTTATCCCCGTGCTGGGTGTGTCAGATTAATAATTACCGTATGTAAGACCGGCCGGTCACTTGAAATCTAGTTCAAGTTCTCATGTGTTTGACATTATTTCAATAGATTTATTGGGACCTTATCCTTTATCTGTTAAAAACAAAGCTCGTTACGTTTTAGTACTAACTGATATTTTTTCTAAATGGGTTGAAGTTTTTCCCATTAAAGCCGCTACGGCAGAAGTTATTTGTAATGTATTAGTTAATGAAGTATTCTCTAGATATGGTGCACCTAATAAAATAGTTTCGGATAATGGTCCTCAATTTATTTCTGACATTTTTGAAAGAATGTGTGCGAGACTACACATTAAACATAAATTCATTTCCCCATATCATCCCCAGAGTAATGCGGAACGCGTAAACCGCACGCTAGTGAAAATGATTGCTACATTTGTAATGGGTCATCATGAACGATGGGCTGACCATTTGGAGCTTTTTTCGTTCGCCCTCCGCTCGTCTGTCCACGAATTTACTAAAATTACTCCTGCAGAACTTTTTCTGGGTCGTAAAATTAAAACCCCTTTTGAAAATTTAACGGGGATTATCGACGAACTAAACCAGCGACCAACTCCGCAATCAGTACGAATCATGGCAGAAAAAGATCGTGTTTCAATGCTAGGAGCACAAGCGGCTCAAGCAAGATATTATAATACTAGGCGTAGGGAACCAGATCTTGTCGTTGGAGATCTCACTCTCGTGGAAACGCACTTCCAGTCTTCTGTTTCTCATACTTTAGTGAAGAAATTTGCACCCAGTTACGAAGGTCCATATCGGGTGGCAAATGTGTTTGAAAATAACATTGTTCTTGAAAAACATGACAATCAATTTCAATACGTACACGTTGCTCAGTGTCGCAAGTATCATGAACGAAATATCGATTTTATAATCAATCCTACTCAACCTTCTGTTCCACAGACTCAAGAGTCTATATCTCACGATCAACCGCCAGAAATTTTGGACGAACCAACAAACATTTTTGAAGAATCTCCAGTGATTTTTTCTTCACCCTCCTCCTCCAGACGGGTTTCAACACACGCAACCTGATTCTCCCATGAGACCAAGGCTCGAATCAAGTTCTTTGAATACTAGTATCGTTCCTTTCCCTCCAACCATTGCCAAGACTATTGCTGCGCCGTTTCCTGATAACTCTGCACCAACACAGGCTCCTACTTCCTTGAATACCTCGTCAGAAAGTATTCCTATAGGCAAAAATAAACATCGCCCTGCACGACCACTGAATTACAGCAGCGACTCAGAGGCTTCGGACATTTTTGATTTATCAGTTATAGATAATAATTTGACTATTACAAACCGTCCAGTAACACCAAAAGCTGGTCAAAAACGTAACTTGTCTCTTAATCTGCTTCGCCGCAACAGCGACGAAGGCAGAGATCCTTGCATCCGCCCGGGTTTCGCCCCTGGAACCTACGCTCAGGGCAAACAGGGCCGATGCCTGCTGCTACTCTCATGCCACGAGGGCGTAAGCAAAAGCAAACGATGTGGCCGGAGACACGTCCGTCCAAAAGAATACTGGAAGGACACCACGGGCCCCAGCACAAAGGGACTCCATATCAAAAGCCTGGGGGAGCCCGTTCCTATCAGCCGCAAGTATTTCCGGACCGCCAGACTTCGGCCGTTCCTGATCGACGGACTTCAGCCGTTCCTGACCGTTCTTATCAGCCGCAGGGATTTCCGGACCCACAGACTTCAGCCGTTCCGGACCGACGGATTTCAGCCGTTCCTGACCGTTCCTGTCAGCCGCCGGGATTTCTTGACCGACAGAATACAGATGTTCCGGATCCATTCAAATCGTTGAAACGCACTACGCCACCTGAATTTACCAGTCCGATTAGGCCTGGAAAACGTTATCGTACTAGAGTTTTTTATGCGTCCTCGAGATAAGTAAGTTCTCGTGGACAGGTTCTTTTCTCAGTTTGTTGTTTTTCCTGCACGACCAGTTGGCGTGTCAGAATTTCGTTTTTTCGTGTGGGCCTATGCATTCTTTTTTGTGTATATATGTGTTTTTTTATATATTTCTTCTATGTCCATCTACTAATCCAAATTTTTTTTTATATATCTATGTGCTTAGGGGTAAAATAATAAAATTGTTACTGTTAGGCAGCTCCAGGCAATCTTCGCTGCTGATACAGTTGGTGTGTATTCAACGAATAATGCGAACGTAATTTGAAATTAAAAAAGTGATTCCTGCTAGGCAGAATAAAAGGAAGGTATGCCGATGCAGGTTTGTATTGTTCAAAAATACAAGTTTCACAGACGAATACAGATTTCTTTGATTTTGTCATGCCAAGTTTGATATTGTAAATACTGCTGCCACCAAACAACAAAACAAAAAAGAGGTCGAGAAACGTCAATCAACGAAGTGTAAGACTTACACTCCAAAATTGATAGGTTTTTCGGAAAAAAAAAAAAATTAAGGGGGAGATGATGTAACGTATACTCTAGATTCACTTTCCTTTTGATTTTTACTATCTCTGGTTATTTTATTTTTCTATGTAAATTATCTTCTTACTGAACGAGATGTTATTTCACCCGCTGAATGAGATCTGGCAATGAGTGTAAGTCATGACGTGGTGGTAGCCAGTATAAATAGGCGCGTTCAGCGATATGTAAGGAGAGAGTTTGTTGTTGTACGGAGAGCGTTGTTGTTGTACGGAGAGCGTTTGTTGTTGTACGGAGAGCGTTTCTTGTTGTACGGAGAGCGTTGGTTTATGTGAAGGAGAGAGTTTGTTGTTGTTGTTGTTGTATTGAGAGCTTCGTTCTATGTGATTAGTTTGATTCTTCATTATTGTGAAACGAGTTGTGTGTGTGTGCGTTGGATGATCAAGAGTTACATAATAAAAGAGCTTTCCGTAAGTACGTCTTTCTCAATTCATAGTTTTTGTCAGATCTCTGTCTGGCTGTTAGGTTTATGTCATTAGTGTATTACTATTAACAACCAGCGTTAAGACTTTATTCATCCTAATTACTGCTACAACATTACTACCAGTTATAAGTTTGTTCAATACTACACTGCGGGACAATTGCTAGGGACGGATCATAAACGGCTATATAGCGCATAAAAAAGTAAGTGTGGTTGGATGCCAAGTGAAATAAAATAATGTCAGAATGCCAGGACATTACAAGAAAGACAATTTATTGTGCTCTGAAATCCAGAAGGCTTTGGAACGTGTTCAAGGGACAAACAGGCCATTTTGTGCAGAATACGTAAACGTGAAAAAAATGCAATTACCGTCCGCAGGCGTTCCGGCGTAAGATGTCAATACGGGTTATGGCCACCATGGAGGGCGATGCAAGATTCCACACGTCGTGTCATGTTTTGCACAACATTATCAAGCAGCTGTTGGGGTAATTTATCCCATTCCTCTGTCAGTGCACGGATGAGGGTGTCCTTGTTTATTGGAGGGCATTGGCGACCAGCAAGACTCCTCCCCAAAGCATCCCACACATTTTCAATGGGATTCAGATCTGGAGAACGTGCTGGCCATACGAGGAGTTGAATATCTTCGCTCTCAAGACACTCCTGGACAGCGACTGTTCGATGACATGTTGCGTTGTCGACCATGAAAATGAATCTATCACCGACAACACCACGGAACATGCGAACATGAGGTAGCAGAACATCATTAATGTATCGTTGGCCAGTCATAGTCCCAGTTGGAAGCACATAGAGGGACGTACGGCCATTGATCATGATGCCAGCATATACCATGACACTACATGTCGGATATCGGTCACTTTCCTGTATTTTTGCTGGACAATATGCAGTACCACTATCACGCCAGATCAGTTATCGTCGACAATCAGACGATAGACTGCATCTACTCTCATCTGAGAAGAGGATAGCAGACCAGTCGTTATCAGCCCAATTGCGATGTTGATGGCACCATTGCAAACGGGCGGTACGGTGACGTCTGGATAATGGGATGCACACAACAGGACGGCGGGCGTATAGTCCTCCTTCATGCAAACGTCTGGCGACAGTTTTTCGGGAGATCCGCTTGCCAGTAGCAGCCATAAACTGATTTGCTACCTCACTAGCTGTGCTGCGCCGGTGTCATTTTGTTGATAGCACTATGTACCGATCTTCTGCAGGTGTCGTACTGCGAACACGACCTCCCCCGTGACGTTTGCTACACTCTCCATTTGTTTGAAATGATTTCCAAAGCCTTGAAACAACACTGTGGCTGACGTCGAACTCCCTGGCAAGATCTGTTATTTTTCGCCCTTCTTCAATCTTGCCAATAATACGGCCACGCGTAAAATCATCTAGGTGATGTCGGGAAGACATACTGAAAATTGCAAGTTCGTCAATTGATTCTTTCCCTTTCAACTTTGCGTTTGAACAACAACGATCAATACGCGTCAAATCCTTTATATCTCTTATCAGCGCTATGACGTCACGAACAAGTTCGGCAATCCAAAATTTGCATACGCACAGCACGTCTTACTGTATTCCGCACTTATGCTAATTTCTACATTATCCTGCCTTCCATTTTATGGTTGCTATCGTTGCTATTGTCATCCGTCCTTAGCAATTGTCCGGCAGTGTATTACTACACTACTAGCAGGAGACTTTATTCATGATCTTAATTAACTAGTAACAACAACCATTTGAATTCACTATTTGAAGCTTAGTACAAGCATATAATTCAGTAGCAGAAGCATTATAAAATATTACTAGCTGGTAGAAGAAGTTTATTCATTATAACCATTTCTATTGTCTTATCATATAAAAATATAGAATTAGGAATTGTTAGATTTATCTGACGATTTGTAAAAATTATTGCTTTTTTCCGTGTTTACCATAAGCTCATTTGAAGTCAACCAATTAAAGTATTTTAATAACTCAAGATTACATCGGATAATAGTTTCAAAGATCTCAGAGAATCTTTTGAATGATGCGCAGGTCTGTGTGCCCGTTCATTATGATTCCTGCGCGCAGACGTTCCCTTTTCTGATGCTAGAGAGACTGTTGAAAGTCTCTCTTTCTCTCTAACGAGAATAAGTTGCGAATATGTACTTAATCTGAATCGTGACTCTTCTGTGAAAAGAACGTTTTCAAACTGGTGTGGACTCCAAGTGTGATGCTGGCAACTGCTCGTCAAACGAGCTCGGAGCGCTGTGAAAGTTATAGGGACACAGATAACTAGTCTTGTAAAAAAGTCATTACTCATGTAGTCATATACAAGAAGTAGACATTGAAACCGTCGCTCGTGTAACTCCTACAAGCTCCTAAAAGCTCTAAAGCAAGTTGCGTAGCAGACATATCTCTCTTCTCCGTGTGACAGTTGTAAAAACACTAATTTGCCCGTGACGGGAATCGCAACCGTGGCACTTCAATCCGGAGTAAGTTGCTCTCCCAACTAAGCTACACGGACGAATGTACCGCTGCAGATTTGTCGTCTTGACAACTGATTCACCTCTGCAGTACGTCACACAGTCAGACTCGTAAAGCGATCGTCTGAAACAGTTGTGACTCTGGAACGGTCTTGTTCTGGTCAATGACGAATATATATTTTTTTTTTGATTGGAGGTTTAACGACCACCGTGAGCAACTCAATGAGCTATAAGCAGTCGCCCGTCCCTAATTTAGGGTCACTGTTTCCAGGGAAGGGAGAGAGCCAGTCCCGTAAGACAAACACAACATCCATGCCTCAGCGGGATTCGAACTCGGACCCCTTCCGGACGAATGATCAGAAGCCATCGCTTAGACCACTGCGCCACCGGGGGCGGCTCAATGACGAATATCACCAGTCTATTGAAACTGCCTCCAGGCAGTCTAGAAAGTACAGGGCCATGACATTCCTCCATTTGTGACATCACTATCATGATACACTGCCTGATTCGTCGGTGTGGGGCTTGACATCATACACGACAGTGTTGGAATCCAAACAGAAGCCTTAGTTTCCGCGTGACATCACTAAAAGAGGGAACTCATCTTACTAATGCTACGGCATTCTGTTTTCTAGGCGGTCTTAACTGTCTCCAGAGCCTTGACAGGATATTTTGTGCAACATTCAATGTTCTGGAAACTTCCTTCTCGAACTAACCTGCTTCCATCCAACCAATCGCTTTCCATCGCTGAAAATCGTGCGTACAAAGTCTTCGTGACATAATCAGCTCCAAGTGCCACTGAAGTGAAAGGAAGATTTGAGTGAAGTAGCTATAACATGCTAGTAGACTCGCGCGTTTTATTTTAGGGCAATCCTCATTCGCATATCCCAGCTTACTTAATTCAAAAGAAAGTGCGGGTTTCCCAATTCTCGGTGAGTTATTCAACGTATTTCGGCAGCTATTTACGTTTTTGTGGATCGTCAGCAAAATTATGAGCAGTAGTGTACATACTGCATGATTTGAGTTGCTTCAGTATCCACTCTATTCTCTCGACTTTCTCCCCTAGTAACTTTTATTGGTTCTTTTAATGCGTAGAAAAACATCTCTAGGAAGAGACACACCTCTAAGTCTGAGGTGGTCGCAGCTGTATATGCGTGATTGGAAGATCAAGGTAAACCTTTTCAATCGAGTGGGATGAAGTCACCAGATGAGCCGCCCCAGTGGCGCAGTGGTCTAAGGCGATGGCCTCTGATCATTCGCCCGAAAGGGGTCCGGGTTCGAATCCCGGTGGGGCATGGATGTTGTATTTGTCTTACGGCACTGGCTCTTTCCCTTCCCTGGAACCAGTGACCCTAAATTAGGGACGGGCGATTGCTTATAGCCCATTGAGTTGCTCACAGTGGTCGTTAAACCTCCAACCAAAAAAAAAAAAAAAAAAAAAAAAGAAGTCACCAGATGATACACAGAAAAACTGGATTGTGGTAGCCTGGGAATTCATCAAAAAATAAAATAAGGACAACACTGATATCCTGTTATTACAGGGCTGTTCACTAAGTTTCTTTCAGTATCCTGTCGCGTGGGATCGTCATGCTTTTAATCGTAAAGAAATTAAACAGTGCGGGGTTTTAGGTATAATTTCCAGATGATAAAACAAATGAATAAATAAATAAATAAAAACTTACTTTTCTGAAGAAGTGTTCTTTATTCAGTACAGTACATCGGAAAGTTCACATACCGCAAAAGGAAATGCGGGTCCTGATAAAAGTAAATGCCTGTCCTGATTTCTATATTACTATTTATGTTGTTGCACATTGATTTTATCCTGCTTATTCTAGCAGATGTCTTTCTCAGTCACCTCGCTGCTACGTTCCCACCTTCAACTTCACCTTTACCTCGTTTTTCCAAATCGGTATCAAAGCAATCGGCCCCTCTTTCTCTCGGGGAGCTGAAAACATTCTTCGTCATGCGCAGAATCGCCAAATTTCCTTCGTACACGCTTCAGGTGCCAGAAAAACTCTTTGTTTTTTTTTTTTTTTTGCTTCCCTAAAAGCGCGGGCTTGCCCCTTAGTTCACTTTGCATATCTCCTCCTGAGATCATCAGGCCAGCTCCACATCACTTTCACTCATCTCCCACTCCTTCGTTAGCAACTTACTTTGCAAGTGTGCATTACCATCATTGCACCTTCCTCTTACGTGTAATTCATTGTTCCTTGCACACTCTTGTGAAAAACAGGGTGAATTCTGAGAACTCTAAACAATGCTGTAAAGCTATAATATTTCGAGAGCAATTAAGAAATTCTAAACAGAGAGTTAAGAATAACCAATGCAGGGAACGTGACAGCAATTGTGTTTTCTTCGAACATGGGAAGCATTGCGGTGAATGGCCATCTTCCCTATCTCATAAAAAATATGTTGGCTGAAAGTTTGCAAATGATTTTTGCAATGACCTGCCAAAAACTGACGAAAATGGAAATGGCTTTAACTTGTAAGATGATATCAAAGGAAGTATACTGATATTAGATTATGCCGAAACTAATGATCCCAGGCTAACACTATGTGGTAGATTCCGAACTTTTTGATCGAATCTCGCATTTAGTTTTTCTCCGTAAATATTTTTGTTTTATTCATTTGAAATATTTTAAATTCAAGAAAACTTACCAAAATAATGCCAGAAAACATTACAGTGAACCGTGATTTTTTACTAGCTGTAGTAAAGGACTATAAAGTCTGTGTGTCCTTGTGCATCGCGGTTATATATATTTTTTCTGATTCAGAAGCAGCTCTTTTTACATTATGCGTATAAACACCCCGATCTCTCTCTCTCTCTCTCTCTCTCTCTCTGTGGAACGCTTGACGTCGCAACAACGTCTGCATTTTTGCTATAACGTATCAATCATTTTGTGTGTACTCTCGAGACGTTAAAGTGATTACCTGCTATATAATAGCAAACGGTCACTTTTAGAAGTCAAGGTGATCGTGTACTAATGTAAAAACATTGGATTATCACTGCCTGGAGTTCTTTTTTTCCAATCTACAAAATTCGAATTGAATTCTTAATATCACAGCAAGTTGAGTTTGCACGCGATCACATTGAAACGTCAAAGTGATCGCGTGCTAATTTAAAAACATTGGCTTAATTATCAATGACTCCAGTTCTATTTATCTGATCCACGAAATTCGAATTGAGTTCTTAATATCACGGCAAGTTGCGTTTGTATATTAATTTAACTTAGCACAATTCGAATATTAATTTGTACGCTTTAATTATTTTTTACTTTTTTTCACTAACTTTCCAAGTTGGGTGCTGATTATATTATACATTTTGCAAAATATCGATTTATTTAAACGCTCTAACCTACAATAAAAATTGAAATCTTGAGATGTCAATGTGCGCAAGATTGCATCTAAAAGCAAATGTCGCCACAATAGCACATTGTCAAGAATTTAGATAGTTCCGATTTGTAATACCAGAGGTCGCATTGTTTTGCAGAAAAAGCATCGGTATGAAGTTTCAACCTAACCGTCGAATAGGACAGTCTAAAACAAGCCGTGAAGGGAATAAAAAGTGTGCAGGAGAAAAAGTAATTTAACGCGAAAAACCAAAGTAAAAGTTTTTAAGGTAAGTTAACACGAAAACAATTTTTAGAGTTTAGTTCGGATTATATTACACATTTTGCAAAATATCGATCTATGCTAAACGCTCTAATCTACAATTGCTAAACAACAAATATTTTGCACAGAATGTTATTTATCGGGAGGTCTTTTGAAAAACGGAAAGAAGTAGCATATAATTTTTAGTTCTAACATGAATGAATTCTTACTATACAAGGTTACAAGGAAAGTCCGTGATCAAGCCAATATCTCACGAACTATGGCAGTTAGCGATTTACTTCTTCTGCAGTTGTATAGGAAACATCCTATCGCGCACACAACAACACCACGAAGGATCCCCTCTACCACTATTTGGGGGGTTGAGAGGGCTATCGCACCCACCTTTGCAGATAGGGCAAAAAAGTCAAATACAAACTTGTTCAGCGAGGCAAAAATAATACATAAACCTTTTTTGTTCCATAACAAAGGTGGAAGGGGCTCTCCAAATTCAAAAAGCGAAAAGCAACTTGAGTCGCTGTGTCCGAAGCATGTTTGCATGGATTTCAAATGTGCATTCTGCTCCGTCGTCAGAATAGAAAAATGATATGCGTGGTCGGTATGCCAACACTTCGTGAACCAGTGACGGGAAATCGAAAGCTTTGCCACGTACGCAAGCCAATTAGATGTGCATACAGTTTCCCTATTGGATGAGTGTTTCGTCACTTTATGCTATTTCTCCTTATCTCAGTGTATTTTTTACTGTATTGGACTTCAAAGTGTGATATTGAATATGTCAAGGGACTGCATTTTATTTCAGAGCAAGAACTGTTAACAAGTTTTGTAGGAAATCTTTTCGTTTGCGCTTTCATTTACTTAGAACTTACCAGTTTAGATAAGTTCTAAGTAATAAGTTCTTGTCTAAATATTCTGTCATTTCTTCCGGATGTTGTGATTTTCTTGGGGCTGCATTCCCGGGTCCCTTCCATCTTTTGTTATGGGACAAAAACATTTATGTACTATTTTTGTCTCGCTGAACAAGTTTGTAACTGACTTTTTTGCCCTATCTGCAAAGGGGGCGGGATAGCCCCCTCAACCCCCCCAAAAGGGGGCGAGGGTATCCCTTGTGGTGGTGTTATTGTGTGCGCTATAGAGGGTTTCCTATACAACTGCACAAGAAGTAAATCGCTGACTTCCATAGTTCGTTAGATATTGGCATGATCAAGGACTTTTCTTGTAACCCTGTACAAGTTTTCATTATATTTCTTTACAGAAATCCGGCGTCTATTTGACAATTAAAAATTTCACTTCGTCATGACGGGCAACATCCCCTATATATTAATATTTATTTAAAGCTTAAAAACAACCGTCCTAGGACGAGCTATAAACTAATTTAATAAGTACCTCGTTACTATAGTACAAACCCTGACAAAGTGGGAAGCTACTATACTGTGCAAATTATTTGGGATAAAGCAAAAAAAATCACTCTTTTTTCCAAAACTATGCCTTTATATCATTCTATGCCTTGATATACACTGATAAATACCTGTATTAGTATGAAGTATGTCCTCCTTTAGCAGAAATGACCTCTTCAATTCGTTTTGGCATTGACTCCACTAATTGAGTGCACATATTTTTGACTTCATAATCGTGGAATCACACTTTTATAGCATTCGTTATCATGCGTTCTTTGGTTGCACAGTCCATTTTACCTAAACGTCTCTTCAAAATATTCCACAAGTTTTCTATGGGATTTAAGTCTGGTGAATTTCCAGGCCAATCAAGCAAATGAATTTGATTTTCCAGCATGACCAATTTCGAATTGTGACATGGGGCCAAGTCATGTTGAAATGTCCCGTCAAAAGTTTGCAAGAATGGAACAATCCTACGTTGTAATATTTCTACGTACTTGGCTGAATTCATCATACCTTGAACAGGAACTAAGCTTCCAGTGCCATTTGATGTGAACCCCCCCCCCCCCAAAAAAAAACCCATGTGTTTCAGAGGGTGTTTTACAGTTTGTTTGACATGCTTAGGTCTTAAGGGTTCAGTTGCTTCGTCTAAAGACATTTGCTTGGTAACAAATAAATGAGTTTCATCACTGAAAATTATCGTTTTCCAGTCGTTAGCAGTACATGATTTATATTTTTGGGCCCATGCTAAACGTTTTATCTTCATTTTCGCATTCAAATATTGTTTTTTTCGTTGGTCTTCTTGCTTTCCGGCCAACGTCCAGAAGCCTACGACGTACAGTTGAATCACTAACATCACAAACACCAGCCAAAAAATCTCTTTGAAGGTCGGTGCTTGTTTTTTTTTTTTTTGATTCATTTTACTATTTCTGATTAGATATTTAGCGGTTCGTTGAGTTGTTTTTTGTTTTCTTCCACATTTGCCTCTCCTTTTTTGGAGACGATGATCCGGATGCATTGTATCGCGTAAACAGTCTTGATACACTTGATTTGCCTACACCAACTGCAGAAGCGATATCTCTAACTGTCATAGAAGTGTGATCTTTCAGAGCAATTATTTTTGCACGCTTCCTTGGGGAAATATCCGTTTTTCAATACACGAAAGCAACACGTACTCACAGAGAGCAAAAACTAACATCCACCTGTCACACACGAAATCTCACAACTGAAGCTGAAGTGCCTATTTCCTGTTTAAAACCGGTCAAACCACACTCTTACTATCAAGTTCTAACAGTCACACCACCTCACAGGTCATAAAACCGGTTTACGTGGGTTTCCGACATCAACTGGCGATCACATTTCAATTCTGAGAATAAAATAGCTTGTCCCAATTAATTTGCACGGTATAGTATCATATTTTTTCTCGTATTCTTTCAGAGTACAAATGTATCAATCATTTTCTGGTATTAATATGATGACAGGTATAGTTTTTCACAATTTATCTGAATAACATGCAACAAGTTTCGTCCACATGCAGTTTTTCAACCGCTAAAAGCCAGTAATTTCCCGAAGCTCGGGTAATACCCGTTAGAAATCAATCTGTGGCTTTTATTGCACCACGCACATTCTTGTGTCGTTTCTGTTCCATTGAGGAGATGGTCTGCTGGTAACTCCTTAAGCCAATAATCCGTGTCTCGTTGATGGATTATAATCCTATTTATCAAGAACGCACCGGTGGGTTTATGATAATGAAACTTTCTTCCGAGAGATTTGAAGTGCTTGGAAGATCATTTGGGTGTCCTCATATAAGATTTCTGATTCTTCGGGAGTTAATCTTTGCTGACTTCAGACTAATACTGGACGACATCTAGGAAACCAATGAAGCGGAATTCAGAAAATTCTGCTGTGCATTCTTTGCTGTACTTTTAACTTTGCGCGCAGAAGAGCTGTATTGGTCGTAACGGAGCTCACGTTATTGAGCACTAAGTGAGGTATCTACAATCACTTTAGGCAGGTCACTTTTTTCCTCCTTCTGCTGCGTTTCTCTTTTACTTCCAATACATTGCCTAACAAATCAACTTTACAATATTGCTTTACGGTTAAAAAGAGTTCCATCTTTAAAAACAGTGATTTCGTATTTCAAATTCGAATCACACAGTTTTTTCGGTTGATATTTCGCAGAAGAATTTTAGGTGTAGCAGCTTTAATGAAACACGTCTCCTTTGCCTTGATCAACACATAGAATTATTCTGTAGGGCAACACTTCAACTACGTCTATTCTTTTAGTGATTTTCTTCATCCCTTCAATTGGCTTGAACGACGCCCCGGTGGCGCAGTGGTCTAAGGCGCTGGCCTCTGATCGTTCGTCCGGCGCTGGCCTCTGATCGTTCGTCCGGGTCCGGGTTCGAATCCCGGTGAGGCATGGATGTTGTGTTTGTCTTACGGCACTGGATCTCTCCCTTCCCTGGAACCAGTGACCCTAAATCAGGGACGGGCGACTGCTTATAGCCCATTGAGTTGCTCACGGTGGTCGTTAAACCTCCAATCAAAAAAAAAAAAAAAAAAAAAAAAAATTGGCTTGAACGAATGGGGTTAGCAAAACGAGCTGAAAACAGCTCGAACGAAGGTATTCGCTGTCTAAGAAGTGGACCGAACACGACTGCAATGAGTAACCTTGCACACCAAAAAGCTTTGCTTTTCCCTTAGCTACGTTATTCAAATTTCTCATTTAGGATGATAACTGAAACTAATCCCTTCTGATTAATTTCTTACTGAAAGGGCTATAAGAGTATTGACGAACCTAAGAAGGCAAACAAAAGAAAAAGACGATTGTGATACTTGTTCCAACTCAGTGGCATGATGCCCATATCAGCGGGACTAACCCATTTCCTTGGGGATTTATATGTATTGAAACTGATCATTTGGGAGGATAATTGAAATTAATCTTTTCTGACTAATTTCCTACTAAAAGGGCTATAACAATACCGCCGAATCTAAGAAGGGAAAGAGAAGTCGTTTGAGTTGCATGTTCCTACTCAATGGCATGGTGTCTGTGTCAGCGGGATTAAGCCTCCCCCTTCAATTTATATTTATTCAAACTGGTCATTTGGGAGGATAATTGAAAGTAATCCTTTCTGACTAATTTCCTACTAAAAAGGCTATAACAATGTAGCCGAATCTAAGAAGGGAAAGAGAAGACGTTTGAGTTACTTGTTGCTACTCAGTTGTAAGATGTCCGTGTTAGCTAGACAACCCTTCCCATTGAGGATTTATATTTATTCAAACTGGTAATTTAGATGGATAATTGAAATTAGTCCTTTCTGACTGATTTGCTACTAACGAGTCTGCAACAAAGTCGGCAAACTTAAGAAGGGAAAGAGAAGACGTTTGAGTTACTTGTTCCTACTCAGTGGAATGATGTCCGTGTCAGTGGAAGTAATCCATTCCCTTGGGTCATGTAGCAGAGAATAAAAGACTAGTAGAGAACGCTTATCACTTACGACAGATTTATGGTCGACAGCTCTGAGACGTGAGAGGGAAAGTCAATTGTTTTGTAGAACATTTCTGTTTGGAAGGGGGGGGCAGAAAATTTTGGGCACCAATTGAGTCAGGTGTATCGGCCGTTTAAATGGTTAATATTCTTTCGTCCGCATCCCTACGTTTCCTTTGGAAAGTAAATTAATCTTCAAAGCTGCAGTCAAACTTTGGGAACAAGTTGTTGTTTACATATTGATGAAATAATTTCTTGTAAACATCGAAAAAGTTTCCCTTCTTTGTTAGAAGACAGCTGAAAAGTGCTAATAAGAAAGCCTATTATTTAGTTTACATTTCAGTTGTTGGAGCTCAGTGTAAATGAGACACGAGAACAGTTTTGTATGTCTAAGTCAGAGAAAATGTTTAGAACGGCCTTCCTTAACTGTAATATGCACATCACTGCGTCTTCTCATGTGAATGGTAAGATGCGGCACCGCGGACGCAGTGCCCAAAGCGATGGCTTCTGCAATGTTAAAAAAATCTACTTAAAAATGAGAACCTGAAACCTATTCGTTTTATTTACGCTTTCCAACCGTAGGTTGAAGAAGTGTATATGCTCCAGCTTTGTCCGTCCGTCCGTCTGTCCGCACGATAACTGGCGTAAAAATAGGTTGATTTCGATGAAATTTTAGTTTGTGGTAGGGGACCACCCGGGGACGAACCGTATTGAAAATGGGACAAATGGGGTCAAAGGTCACGACGTAGGAGCGGGATCATTCCATTACCCTTATGCGTCATAACTTGCGTAAAATAGGGTTCGATTTCAATGAAAGTTTACTATGTGGTAGGAAACCGCCTGGGGACGAACCCTATTCAAAATGGGTAAAGTGAGGTCAAAGGTCAGAACATAAGATCGGGATGCATTCCATTGCCCTTATGCGTCATAACGTGCGTAAAAATGGTTCGATTTCGATGAAATTTCAGTATGTAGTAGGGGACCACCTGGGGACGAACCCTATTGAAAATGGGCGAAATGTGGTCAAAGATCAGGACATAGGATTGCGATCCATTCCATCGCTCTTATCCCATATTATTAAGATGGACGTCAAGTAATTTTGCTTCCTATACTTCCAATGGAAAAACTTTTGTACACATTTCCTTCACAATTAATGTGTTCCCAAGGATTAAAATTTGAACATCGATTAAAATAACTTCATATTATAACTTGGAAAACTTAATATTTTCTAAAACATAAACATAATTATATTAAAAATCAATAACTTTTCCTTTGGTGGTGTTGAAACCAGAAAAAAGACGGCGCGACCTGTACTTTGATGACGTCAGTGGACAAAAAAATGTTGGATTGCATAATTACAGTTATGGTTTAGAAAATATTAAGTATTCCAAGTTATGAAATGAAGCTATTTTAATCGATGTTCAAATTTTCATCCTTGTGAACGCATTAATTGTCCAGAAAAAAGATGGCGCGACCTGTATTTTCATGACGTCAGTAGACAAACAAATGTTGAATTGCATAATTATGGTTATGTTTTAGAAAATATTAAGTATTGCAAGTTATAAAAGGAAGATATTTTAATCGATGTTCAAATTTTCATCCTTGGGAACGCATTAATTGTGAAGAAAATGTGTACAAAAGTTTTTCCATTGGAAGTATAGGAAGCAAAGTTACTTGGCCGCCCCGGTCGGACGAAGTGGTCTAAGCGATGGCCTCTGATCCTTCGTCCGAACGGGGTCCGGGTTCGAATCCCGATGAGGCATGGATGTTGTGTTTGTCTTACGGCCCTGGCTCTCTCCCTTCCCTGGAACCAGTGACCCTAAATTAGGGACCGGCGACTGCTTATAGCCCATTGAGTTGCTCACGGTGGTCGTTAAACCTCCAATCAAAATAAAAAAAAGAAAAAAAGTTACTTGACGTCCACCTTAAAGTAGCAATTCTTGTATGTATGTATGTACATTTTATTTTGAAAACGGCTCAAAGAATTTTGATGAAAGTCGTTAACCTACCGTTTTCTGGTACTAGAAATCGATTTAAGCTTGATCTCGATTTTTTGAATGGAGGTTTAACGACCACCGTGAGCAACTCAATGGGCTATAAGCAGTCGCCCGTCCCTAATTTTGGGTCACTGGTTCCAGGGAAGGGAAAGAGCCAGTGCCGTAAGACAAACACAACATCCATGCCTCACCGGGATTCGAACCCGGACCCTTACGGACGAATGATCAGAGGCCATCGCTTAGACCACTGCGCCACCGGGGCGGCATCTCGATTTTAGAAGAATTCGTTCAGTGGGTTAAATATCCACCCCGAATTATAACGTTTTTAGTGATGGCGTTGTTCCATTAATGTTACCAATGCTTAGAAATCTTATGACGTCACAACTCGCGTTTGAGAATGTTAGCGCGCGGTCACGCCATCTGTCTCATTACATCACGCGTTGTGTGTGGATCCTATTAAAGATTTATGACGTCACACTTTTGCGGCGGGCAGATGGTCGCGAATCCCATCTGCCTCATTACGTCACGCTTTGTGTGCGTATGTCCGTCAGCACGATAACTCGCGTAACAACCGTTCGATTTCGATGAAATTTTAGTAACTGGTAGGGTATCACTTGGGAAGGAACCCTACTTAAAAGTGTAGGAAATGGGGTCAAAGGTCAGTACATAGGAGAGGGATCCATTCCACTGCTGTTATGCGCCATAACTAACGTAAAAATGCTTCGATTTGGATGAAATGTTAGTATGTTGTGGGGGCCTGCCTTGGGGACGAATTCTATTGAAAATGGGCGAAATGGGGTCAAAGGTTAGGACACAGGAGCGGGATCTATTCCATAGCCCTTTATGCATCATAACTTACGTAAAAATGCTTCCATTGCGACAAAACTTTATCATGTTATTTCGGAGGTATACCAAGCCGGTTCTGTTGAATGTAATCGAAATGGGATCAAAGGTCAGGGCACAGGACCGAGATTTATTCCACAGCCATTATTCTCATAACTTGAGTGATAACTTGAGTAATGATTTCTGTAATGTTGGAAAGCGTATTATAATCAATGCATTGTATGATTTTACTAACTTGTTTAAAATACAATCATATAGTAAACGAGTACATGACATGCTCAAACATAAGTAACCATACGTACTTACAAATAGTTGCGTCAATAAATATAAATATAATCTCATATTACTTCATTTTAGATGTTACAAATGTCAAGAGAATTTTTTTAATAAAAGTGCAAAGCGACACACGTAAATAATTAGTACAACAAAGTCACTGATGACAAGTAATTTAATAATGCATAAAGTATCTTTGTGTACGTTTTTACACTAAGTGTCAATCTCATAAATAATATATTGTCGCTTTCATCACTATATTTGTCATAAAAATGTGCGGTCCATTTGCCCAGCATGTGACAACGGGTATATCTATTATCCCAGATGTTCCACCGAATAATATACTTCCGGTTTATTCTATGAATAAATGAGTATGTATGGAGTACGCGTATTCCAAAATTTGAAATCGGGGCTTAATGGTTAAAGATTCAGACTACTGATAGAGGGACCTCAGGTTCAAACCTAGCCTGATAGGCTTGGTTGTGAATTTCTAACAATCGCTGAATATCCGCCGTGCATCGGACAAGCACGTTAAGTGAAGGCCCTCAGGTAGGAATCCCCCGGTTACAGTTCCTAAGCCCCCACCCCCACCACCACCAATTTTCTCTCTGCCTTCTACGTGCAAAATCGTACGCTTGTACAGTGGCGACAACTGAAAGCTAGCGCTGCTGCAACAGGACAATGCAAAATCCCATACTGCTGATCGAACCCAAGTTAAACTACAAGAACTGCATGGAATCCAGTCGCTGCCTCATCAAGATTACATCTCCAACGTTGTCCCTTTAGACTATTTCTTGTTTCGGGCGCTGGTGTATTTTCTAAGTGGCCAGAAGTTGAATATTTTGGAATATGCTGAACGCGAGTGCAAAGAGTTCTTGCCTCTAAAGCAAAAGCTTGATGTTATGCAGGAATTGAACAGCTGGCAAACAGATGTGTTCAAACTATTGAACATGACGGCATGTACTTTGAAATTTTGCATGGATTCTTCCGAGGTTCTGGAGAAGTGAAACTGTTGTATCAAAAACACCGATTTTTTTTTCCAGACACTCCAATAAAAGCGAGAGCAAGAGAGTTAAGGAGAGAATAGCGTTTTAAAGAAAAACCGATCAGCGTTATGTAGAATGATTAAAAATGAGATGTATAACGAAGTAAATTTCTCCGTCATTTTTGGTCCATGCCGGGATCGAACCCGAATCCACTTATTCCGGAACAAGTCGCTCTACCAACTGAGCTACGCAGACGTTCTTTCTCGCTGCTATCTGCCTTTATGTCGTGTGCGTCCTTCGGTGCAGGCACGTCGCAGATGTTTTGTTTTGTTTTATGTAATCGCTAAAACGTGATGCCCCGATGGAGAAAGACATCTGGGAAAAACTCCAGGCTAGTTGAATGGTGAGTAATGTGGCGACAGAATGAAGTAAGGATAAGAGAATTTCCGTCACTTCTTCCTGAAATGTTGACGAGGTGAATCTTTTAAATATTGTCTTCAAGTACGTTTAATTGTAAAAACCCACGACCCTCTCATGGATTTTTATGCTATTGTGAGCGTTATGCAGAACTTCTAAATTTGACAAATATATGTTTTGAAACTAGCCCACAAGTGAGTGTTTAAGGTATTATTCTAAAGATTATACACGGTCGAGTCACATTATTGTTACCACCTCTTATTTTTGAAGTCAACAGCGCGTAACCAATGAAAGAAGGCACCTGTCATAAGCTGGCGTGGAGGGTATATAAGGTGTTCTGTAGGCATTCTGAAAACATATCACTCGTTGCTCTCATGGATAAAAGGAGCGATTCACCAGATATGAAAAAAGGGATGATTATCGGCTTTTGGGCCAAGGGTGGCAGTATTTCTGAAACAGCGTAGTTGGTGAACTGTTCGCGTGTTGTTATGGTTAAAGTGTATCGAGATTTTAGAAATGGCACCATTGCGAGTAGGCGAAGTCAAAACTTCGGAGCATCACGCGCCATTGATGTAAGAAGTGAATGTCGGCTTCAAAGATGCGTGAGGGCCGATCGACACTCTACAGTGGAACAACTAACTGGCCGAATAAGCCATGCTGCTACCGGAAGCGTGCCTAAAACGACAATTCAGCTAACCCTGCTGCGAATGGAGCTCCGATGCAGACGGATGGTCACTGCACCTATACTAACGAATGTGCATTGGCAGAAAATGCTTACATTTGCACGGTAGTATCGGAATTGGACCTCAGCTGATTGGCAAAAATTGCCTTCTCCGATGAGTCACGTTTTCTGCTTCAACGAACGGATGGACGTTGGCGTATGAGGCGAGAAACATCGGAGAACAAACAATTTTCAACCATTGCTGGCAGAACACAAGCTGGTGGGGTCAGCGTTATGGTCTGGGGAATGTTTTCGTGGCATTCTCTGGGTCCACTCATACCTGTAAAAAGCACTATGAACCGAATTCGTTATGAATCGATCCTTGCAGACCACATACACCCATACATGCTGATTGTTTTCCGTGGAGCCGATGAGATCTTCCAGAACGACAATGCAACGTGTCACACAGCTATAAATGTCCGAGTGTGGTTGGAAGAGCACGATAAGGAGTTCAAAGTACTTCCCTGGCCCCTTAATTCCTCAGACTTAAACCGAATGAGCATCGGTGGGACCACCTCCATCGTGTTGTTCGCTCTATGGATCCTCCACCACGCACTCTCAAGCAGCTGTCAGATGCACTGCAGTCAGCATGGCTCCACATACCTGTGAACACCTTCTAGCACCTTATTGAGTCACTCCCAGCCCGTCTAGATGCGTTCCGCGCTTCACTCGGTGGTTACATTGTATAGTAGCTGGTGGTCACAATAATGGGATTCGACCGTGTGTACGAATTTTTTCCATGCTGCTGAAAGACATTCTTTTTATCTTTATGATATTCCTTTTATCTTTCGGGAGAAAGATAAAAGGAATGTCTTTTATTCAAGACCACTGATTTTCAAGGAAGCTAGAAAACCTTTATTTCAGAATGTCCAATATACATAGTCTAAAAATTCCTCTTGTGACTGATTTGCATACCAAAGTAGAAGTCTCCTTCAAAATGACACATTTGACATCTAGGTGATGATATTACAAGCAACATGTTGAGAAGACATTTACGAAAATGACTTCTGCGAGTATTTCAAGTTTCGTGTACAAACTCAGGGAACTATTCTGAGGAGGACCATCGTTTCCCTGTGGTCAAAAGGTGTGGAGCTTTGACACTTGGTCAACTACTAACAAGTTGTGTAGACGATCCCATGAGCGACCATCGTTTCCCTGTTGTCAAAAGATGTGGAGCTTGGATAATTGGCCAACTGCTAAGAAGTTGTCTAGTAGCTTTGAACCCTGTCTTAGGATCCCAGTCTTGCCTTTTTGCATACAAACGCCCTGCTGGTTCGGAAATCACGTGAAGGAGTTGATACAAAGTTACAGACTCCTCGTCATGAAAAATTCTACCTTTCTTCATTTTGAACATCATCCAGTGAAATTTAGCACTTCGTTCAGCCTAATATCGGAGTTGAAAATCAAATAGATAATCAAGGTATGTTGGGCTGCGTCACGCCGGGACAACAGTTTGTACGCGGCGTGGCATCAACTCCACACGACAGGAGAAAGGTCTTTATGTATTCTGTATCAGCTGTACAAAATGACGTCACTGTGTTAGACAACGGAGAAAGGCACTGCAGCGATAGACGAATATTGAATTCTACTACACATAGTATTCGATGGAATTCAAGTCAGGAGAATTTGGCGAACAAGAAAGCACAAAAAATGCTGGTGCAAGATCCAGGAACAGTTAACAATTCCTGAGGTCACTAAGATGTTGGCCTCAGCCTTTCTTGAGACGATAATCATTCCCTCAGAGACAATTCCTTCCCTTTTCCCATTGCACGGACTCCATGGTGGCGATTTGAAACGCTGCGTCAATGTATTCTGTGCTGGTCGATGACGTAAGTGCTCTCCAGAGCATTGGAGACGCCAACTCATTCATGGAGATAGAGGGCTGTAATAATCTGGTTCATGAGTGTATCCCTGCTTGCTTGTAATAGTTTTGCCTGATTCCATCCTCGCTTCCTCACCCGCACCTCCATAAAATTATATAATCCACTAAAGTTCGTATCAAAATAATAATTTTCTTCACAATCATGTGGCTATCATTCATTCACTAAAGTTCGTATCAAAATAATAATTTCTTTCCTTCATGTCTCTATTATTTTTTGTGATGTCCTAAAAGGGGTTCAGTCGTATCTCGAGAGTTGCACAAGACAAAGTATAGTAAGTGCCTGATTGGAACTTACAGTACCTATTTTTTATGATCCCTGCCCAAACTCAGATATTCACACTTGAAGTTGCAGACACAGACAAATGATTAAATATATTTACCTTACTTTGATTGCTCATAGTGAAGAACTATGTGCTGATAAACCAAGGTAAACATATTAACGAACTCTTCGGATACCTCAAAATAATTCATGACACAACCATAGCTCAATCAAAACCCGTTTGGTCACCCCTGTGGCGCAGTCTAATGAATGGCTTCTGACAATTCGCCTGTGATGGGTCCATGTTCGAATTCCGGTGAAACATGGATGTTGTGCTTGTCTTATGGCGCTGACTCTCTTCCTTCCCTGGAACCAGTAGCCCTAAATTAGAGACGGGCGACTGCTTATAGCCAATTGAGTTGCTCACAGTGGTCGTTAAACCCTTAGTAAAAAAAATGACCTTTTGTGTACGTCTTACTAACTTATCTGCTTGCCAGGAGCTTCTGAAAAATTAAGCTCTTGGGGGAAATGATGTTAACTAAGAAAATGTAAACAGAAGTAGTATTAAAATAAGAGCAGTGACACAAAATGGAAAGTTAAGTTAGAACATTTTCGTCACGTTTGAACTCGCATTATTTTTTAAGTTTAATAACATAATTTAGTATAATGATAGTTTTAAACACTTTGCAAAATATAGAAAGAAACTGAAAGAACAAAAGTAGCCGACATTGTTGCGAAAATACTGAATTTCATGAGTGAATTTAAGTTCGTTATATTTCAATAAAACTGAAATGACCAGGTAACGAATTCTTTGATCTAATATTTTGTTTCAGCGTATAAAAAAGTATGATTTACGCATTTTTGAAAAAGTAAAAACGATATTCCGAAAAGATAATTTTCTCTGAGCATTTAAAGGGTGAGTTTGAATTTCTCTAATGGTATTATTTGATTATTTTCAGAAGACCCTTATTATTCATTCACTCTCTCTCTTTCTTTTTGATCAGAAGACCTTAAGCACGCTTCAGTTAACTCAACCTTCTGAGAGAATATCTTTAACACAGCACCAAGTTCCTCGGATGATGCTAATAAGCAATTTCCACTGGCACCCGGATAGAGTAACTTACTCTTTCAAGCACAAAATCTTCATACAAAGTGATAGTGAAAATGCAGAAGCTCAAAGGAGAATTAAAACTTTGAGACACCAAGATCTCAGCCGACGAGATTCACGGTCGGGCTTTATTTGAAGTTTGTAAAGAGTTTTCGTATTCTCTAAACGTGTTATTAAATGTTTTGAATGGCATCTGCATCAACAACACTTAATGCAATTTTTGGAGCAGCTCAAATGAAATGTTCCTGGTCTTTTACACAAAACCAGGAAATATACATATTTTAATAAGGCCGCTGATTACACACTTAATAATTCATCTCTGCGAATTGCCCGTTTCGTAAAACTTAGTTTAAAATTTCCGAAGACGAAGCAAGTTAAAAATGTAGAGGCAGAAGAAGGTAAAATGATCTTAAATTTAGATGTGTGCTTTGATTCTTAAAGTAGATTTCACAAACCAGATATTTAGAAAAACGCAGTCTTCAGTTATAAATTATTACTCTTTTAATTGTAATATTTCTTTTGCTGAAAGCTCCTTTTTGCCTGATTTCTGTTACTAAAATCGCTTAGTATTTCCTTCCGATATTTAATGCTGGCAATATTACCAACATTTTTTTCTTCAAATTACTAGATTCATGAAGAGTAAGGAGCCTTCTTCCAATTTTTATGTTTTTCTGATCTTTCTCGTATTATGAACAATTCGTTGTATTATTCAAAACCTTCATTTGCTTTCGATTGACATTAATTTTTATCTAAGACGAGTATTCCACTGTTCATGGCATATAAATATATATTAGGTGTACAAATAAGTTTTAAAGCGTTTTTTGTGTGACGTATACCGCTAATTTACATATCCGACATTCCCCGCTTTGTTGTCCTGTGACCGTAACTGGTTCAAAGTATAAAATGCGACACAGAAGTTTGCCCAACAGTCAAACGCACTTGCACATCGGTAGGTGAAAGATGGCAAGCAATGCTGCATTTATTCGACACTGCATTCGTTACGAATTTCATCAAAGAAAACGTGCTGCGAAAGCATGTCCATCGATCTGTTCTGTTGTTGGGGATGGTAGGATGGTATCGAAAAGTACGTGTGAGTTTTGGTTTAGACGGTTTAAAGCGGTGATTTTGATGTTGCCAACCGAGAACGTAAGGGCGCCCTGTAGAAGGTTGCACATGAGGAACTGCAAGCATTGCTGGATGAAGCTTCGTCTCAAACGCAAAAAGAACTAGCTGACCAAACTGGGGGTAACTCAACAAACCATTTCCAATCGTTTACGCGCAATGGGAAAGATTCAGAAGGAAAGAAAACTGGTGCCACATGACCTGAGCCAGCGGAACAAGGATGAGCGTGTCATGAAGTGTTTGAATCTGTTGAATAAACAACACAGAAAGTATTTCCTGTGGAAAACGTTACAGGCGATGAAAAGTGGATACCGTACGACAATTCCAAACGCAAAAAACACTGGGTAGACGCTGGAGAAGCAACGACTTCGACATCGAAATGCAATATTCACTCCAAGAAAGTTCTGCTGTGCATCTGGTGGGATATGTAGAGGGTGCTCTATTATGAACTATTGGAACAGGGTCAAACTGTTACTGCTAATCGCTATAAGCAACAATTGCTGCGATTGAAGCAGGAAATCTGTCGGAAACGTCCATTCACAGGCAAAAGATTGCGTCCCTTGAAATTACTGCATGACAAAGCTAGTCCGCATGTTGCAAAATCGGTCAAGGAAACTGTATTGACGCTTGGCTGGGAAGTTTTGGAGCACCCGGCGTATAGTCCCGACATAGACCCTTCAGACTGTCATTTTTTTCCGATCGATGCAACTTGGTTTGTCTGCTGTACGGTTCCGCACATGTGACGAAGTGCAAAAATGGGTTGACGACTTCATCGCGTCACACGACGAAGTATTCTTCATGGCTGGAATCCGTCAGCTGCCCGACCAATGACAGAAGCTGATAGATAATGAAGGCGCATATTTTGATTCGTAAAGGTGTTGTTGGGTTCTCTCCAATTACATGTTGCGTTGTTAAAAACGCTTTAAACTCATTTGTACACCTAATACAAGAACCTGATAAGCTGAAATTGTAACTTGATAATGTCTGTAATCTTCAAATACTCTTTTTTATGCTAAACCTGTAGTATACTCATAATGTAAATATTCATCATTCATCATCTGTATATATTTTACCAATACTTTTTAGTTGTAGAATAAAGAACATTTGAACTCCAGCGACGTTTAACCAAAGAATATCTAACTGATAAGAAGGTAAGGCTCAGCGAGACGTAACTAGCGCCACTATATTATGCGGCAAAGAATTACTACACAGAAGCCAACATTACAGGCTGATGCCGCAGGATGCCGAGCAGACTGAGTTAGACTGAGCATGCGTGTTTGTGTTCAAAGAATATAAACGCTTGTTTGTGTTGGCGTTTTGTTCAAAGGTTTTGTTGTTCTCATCTAGATCTGCGTTTATATTACAGCCATGAAATACACCCACTCCATTCCGATGAATAACAATTCATGGAATGGAGTGGATGAATAACAAGAACAAATTTAAAACCGTTTGAAACAAATATCCTGGAAAACCATTAAAACAACGTTTGCTGAAAAAAAAAAGCTATCGTTACGTTGAAAAAATTAATTTATCAATTATATGAAACTGACTTTTATGAAAAATACCTCGTAATATTGTAAAATGAAAGAGGGAAGCATTCGATTACACAATGCATACCAAACAGACAGCTTTAAGCATACACTCAATCGTGGCGAGTTAGTTCGGTCGGTAGAGAGCTCAGCTATCACGCCAGCGGCCCAGGTTCGAACCTACTCAGATACGAACGGATGTTTTTCCGATCTGTTGAGAAAATTTCTCCAGCGCAGTGCGTTTAATTTACAAACTTCGGAAGGGTAGAAAAAAATTGTAGCTTTTGGAAACTGCGGTTGTCTTTGCTTTTTTTTTTTTTTTTTTTTTTTATTATTATGGCTGCTACTGGGAAACCAGCCTCAGCATTTTTGACATTTAAGGTATATTGTAAATATGAAATTCATGCCAAGCAACCTGGTATTACTACGGTGCTTAAAGTGAGAATAAAACTGCTAAAATTTCCTTAAAATAATATTAATTGCTAATGTATATATTTGTTTCACCAAAGGAAGGGACAGGAGGGATACTCAGAAAAGAACAACAAAAAAAAAAATGCTTTAGTAGACCCAATGAGACCGAAGGAAACAGTCGCAGATCAAAGCTTAGCTTCCTTTCCGTGAAATAGGCTTCCCGTCCCGTGTCTCCTACGCTTTTTGCGCCTGAATGTTAACTTTCCCGCAGAGCATCTGCTGCCGCATTACATGGTGGCGCTGCTGTCGCCTGTTTTACATTATCTCTACGAGAGTTGAGCTTCTTCACGCGAAGCGTTTATATTCTTTGGTTTAACTTCGGGAGAGGAGTACGCGTTACATGGCTTCTACATTGCCACTTCTGGTAACCGTGCGACTGAATATTTCTCTCTGTTGTGTCGTTAGCTCTCTTTCGCTGTGTTAGAAAAAAAACTTGCGTGAATCGGTATATTCCAACATGAATATTTAAAAAAAGTAAGTGTCAAACACTGTTCAGTGATGATAACCTAGACAGCTGTTTAACTCTTAACAGTTATAAATTGTTCACTCAATGCAGATGAACTATTAGACGAAAAAGCAGTGACCGACACAACATTAGGATTTAAATCTTTCGTTTTGTTTTGAAAACATTCCTTTGCATCACACATGCGTAAAACTTTGTTTAGCCACAAACATTACACATTTCTTACACGCGTAAAGATAATCGTTTTTATATGTTATTAATACTTTCAAAACTAATATTTCAATCACAGAAAAAGAGTGGAGTAAGTTGAATTGCTGAAAGCTCCTTTTGCTGAAAGCTAGAGGCGACCAGAAACTTTTCGCAAGAATCTCCAGCGATACTGATATCTTTTCAGCTTTGAGGCGTAAATCTATGAACTTTTTTCTCTTATTCCAGCTCTGAGAAAACGTATTTTTTAAAAGAAATTCTTCATTACAGCTTTTGTTATGAAAAATAATTTTCGCATATTTTCTAATTTTACATTATTCAAAATTCTGCAGGCAATGTACGTCAGCGCATATTTCTCCGTGAAAAGTATACGCTGACGTACCCAGCCTAACTAAAATATCTAAAAACTAAAATATCTATGGATAGAGCTTTCAAAACTCTGTAAGAAAAGCCCACACTCATTTGTGTTACATTTTACTTGATTCCCAAAATCCACTGAAAGGAACTTTTTGGTAGGATACGCTTCATTATGACGAATATTTAGCTACCTTTTTTGTTTAAGTAACGCAGAATATTTCCGCTACGGGGTGTAAAGTCATATCACGTTATACTCCACAGCTCTTTTTATAATAGTTCAACTTGAAAATCCTTTCTGCCTCTGATATCTTCTGCTATGAGAAACATTTTGACACACAATGATTTTTTTTTTTTTTGGCATATGACGTTTTTATTCTTTTTGCATTTAGTAAGAACGTGCTCATTAAAAAAAATGGTGGAGGGGATTGTATATGTTTTAAACTGCAGGAGTTTACGTAGAATCACGTCGGGTTGGAGAAGTGAAAATGTTTTAAGTTTTTTACGCTTTCCAACCGTAAGTTGAAGAATCGTATATACTCCACCTTTGTCCGTCTGTCTGTCTGTCCTCACGATAACTCGCCTAAAAATGGTTCGATTTCGATGAAATTTTAGTATGTGGTAGAGGATAACCTGGGGACGAAACCTATTGAAAACGGTCGAAATGGGGTCAAAGGTCAGGACATACGAGCGGGATCCATTCCATCGCCCTTATGCGTCATAACTGAAGTAAAAATGCTTCGATTGCAAAAAAGAAAAAATTAGCATGTTGTTCCAGAAGTATACTGAACCGGTTTTGCTGAATATCATCGACATGGGTCAAAGGTCAGGGCACAGGAACGAGATTTATTCCACAGCCATTATCCTCATAACGTGACTAAAAATGCTTCTATTGCGACAAAACTTTAGTATGTTGTTCCGGAGGTATAGTGAACCAATTCTGTTTAATGTAATCGAAATGGTGTCAAAGGTCAGGGCACAGGAGCCAGATTTGATCCACAGCCATTATGCTCATGACTTGAGTAGTGATTTCTGGTATGTTGGAAAGCGCATCATAATCAAGGCATTGCATGATTTTACTAACTTGTTTAAATATATCATGACTGCCTTGCTGTTATCTTAAACGGCGAGTTCGCATGAAAGGTAATCTCGGGGATATCAAACGCTCAGTAATAGGATCCAATGAGGTAAATGATGTGGATATGGTGGATAAACGAATTCATTTGATTTTGAAGGTTTTGACACTTTGTTATTTCTCAACGATTCTTGACAAGTTCCACACACTTTAAAAATTGCCACATCTTCATTTATAAATTCCCCTTGTATGTAATGTTTCTAACCAACTATCTTGAATACATTTTAAATCATCTTGAAACCATAAAAGATCGCAAACAACCCAAACATATCCGAAATTGTTAGCAAAAAATAGTTTACGAAACTGAGTAGTTGCCGCACCTTATACATCTGCACATGTAACACTTACTAAGTTTTCCACTATATTTTCGCTAACACGAAAATTCTTCTTTTGTCGTGTTGTACGCGTTTGAATAGTTGTTTTCCTCTTATTTTGAAAATTTTGTCCGCTTGTGGTTGCATATCAGCGGAAGTGGACAGCTGAGTACGCTGCGTCTCCTCTTGGGTGCGCTGCTTCTTCCGCTGTCTGCACAATTTCATCTTTTCAGATGAGGTCAAAGCAATTATTTTCGAAATATCTATCCCTCGCTCTTCGTCCACTCTACGTTTTCTGTAGTTTCTTATATGTTCCGCAACAGTTTTCCTGGGCATCTTTAATTTTTAAAAACTATAAAAAAAATAAAAATTGACTTCTGAAATTTAAAAAGGTTAAAAAAATGAGTGTGGCTTTTCTTACAGAGTTTTGAATGCTCTATCCATAGATATTTTAGTTTTTATCGTACGATAAAGAGTTTTCGAGATATTCATCTTTTAATGCTGACACAACGTAAAAATCGATGTTCAAATTTTCAAGGTCATAACTTTTAATCTAATTAACGGATTTTAACAAATAAAGCATTTTTAGGTACGGAAGTTTTTTAGCTGTTAAACACTTTTGATTCGATGTGAATTGGTTGAACGGTTGCGGGTTACTGAGCGCTAACCTGCGTAATTAACAGATTTTAACAAATAACGGATTTTCACAAATGGTAACTCTCCTACCGCTAACATGACACCCCGCTCAATGAGACATTAGACGTAATTCTACGTTAAAAATGCATACACAAGGAAAATAGCGTTTATTTCTTCCTATATATCGCTGCTATAGGATCATCTTATTATACCAATGTTTTCTTGCGGGTTTTTTTTTTTCAGAATTTAGTTATGTCACTTTATTTTATGTTCATTTAGGCATATTTAGGCATATTTCAGTTATTTCGAGTCCAGAGTTTATTTTGTCAACATAGAAAGGTATGTTACTTAACTATATGTCCGCATATTTGCATTTCATTCAGGGTTTGACCTTCTTCTGTTTAGCATGTCATCTATGCAATATGTCGTTCGGGTGGCAGAGTGGTACCAAGCACCGGCTTCTAATCATTCGCCCAAAATGGTCTGAGTTCGAATCTCTGGTGACGTTTGGAGAAATGGGTTTGTCTTACACCAATGGCTTTCTCCCTTGTCTGGAACCAGCGACCCTCAGATTACCGGCGGGTGATTGCCCATAGCTCACCGAGTTGCTCAATGTGGTACTTACGGTGTTAAAAAATGTGCGATAGGTTGCACCAAAATATGGTGACACAGCAGCTGTACCATTTTCTGAGAAAAACTCACCCTTATGTGGAACAAACAAAACTCTACAACATGGTGCAACTTTCCATCACGTTATGGTACCTCTACAACATAGTGCAACTTTCCATCGCGTTATGGTACCTCTACAACATGGTGCAACTTTCCATCACGTTATGGTACCTCTATAACATGGTGCAACTTTCCATCACGTTATGGTACCTCTGCAACATGGTGTAACTTTCCATCACGTTATGGTACCTTTACAACATGGTGCAACTTTCCATTTCGTTATGGTACCTCTACAACATGGTGCAACTTTTCCATCACGTTATGGTACCTCTACAACATGGTGCAACTTTCCATCACGTTATAGTACCTCTACAACATGGTGAAACTTTCCATCACGTTATGGTACCTCTACAACATGGTGCAACTTTCCATCACGTTATGGTACCTCTAGAACATGGTGCAACTTTCCATCACGTTACGATACTTCTACAACATGGTGCAACTTTCCATCACGTTACGGTACCTCTACAACATGGTGCAACTTTCCATCACGTTATGGTACCTCTACAACATGGTGCAACTTTCCATCGCGTTATGGTACCTCTACAACATGGTGCAGCTTTCCATCGCGTTATGGTACCACTACAACATGGTGCAACTTTCTATCACGTTATGGTACCTCTGCAACATGGTGCAACTTTCCATCACGTTATGGTACTTCTGCAACATGGTTCAACTTTCCATCACGTTATGGTACCTTTACAACATGGTGCAACTTTCCATCACGTTATGGTATCTCTACAACATGGTGCAACTTTCCATCGCGTTATGGTCCTCTACAACATGGAGCAACTTTCCATCCGGTTATGATGGTACAAGGTTGCATAATGTTGTTGGTTTTGTTTGCATCACACAATGGTGCATCTTTCCTCAGAAAGTGGTGCAGCTGGTGTAGCACCACTTATTGGTGCAACCTACCACAAGAGTTTTAACAGTGATAACACTTCCCATGCCCCTCAAAGAAACCTTGCCATAATACCCTGCCTTCTGGTAAATTGAAGGTAGCTTTGAAATTTTCCTTGTTGCTGAAATCTTCAGGTTTCGTATTACCACCTAGTCTAGGCAGGCATCGCAAAGTGGGTCTCGGTTTCGTAGTTCTTCGGTCTGGCACAAGTTCCTATCGTTTCTTCGTAGGAAATTACGCAAGCATGTTGTTACTAAGATCAGGTTGTTTGCTAAATAATTAACAAGAAAAGGTGATACCATATTTTCAAGTTGTAAAAATTAGATTTTATATTTATTCGAAACTCGATTCATTATATTTTTTTCGTGTCAGAAGGGATTCAGAAGACGTGCTCGGCTGTAATCAGCACATCTTTCGATATCCTTACGTCTCGAATGAAATATTCTAAAGCCATTCACGGTTAATGAAACCTGTTAAAAAAATTCAAGCTGATTTTTACATTCGATAAAAATATGTAGAATTAGAGGTAGCTACGTTCTTCCACTAACATGCTGAAAAGTGTTACACACAATTAACAATTGTGAACAAATTTGTCAGTTGTTACGTAACGCTAAATTTACGCAAATTTAATGTTACGAAAATTAACAGTTTGCCCAAGACAAAGAGATTTTCAAATCGAATAGTGAGAAGAAAAGATTTAAAGGAAAACATATGAATTTACGCCACCTAATGGAAGAGTTTTGAATAATGGGAATGCAGAAAATATGCGAAAAATATTCATCATAGTAAAAGCTATGCTAAGGGTGAAAAAAAATTAATATTTTTCCTAGAAACAGTGATGGCGAGAAAAAGGTTTTGATATTTACGCCCTCTTGAGGGAAAACTGTGCACTATTTAAATAGGAATATGTTCCCCATCTTTACTGTAGCGAATGACATTCTGTAAAAAAATAAATTTTCAACACGATTTTTGGAAATAAAGATACAGCTGCAAAAGGAAATGACTAACAGCATCTAGCGCTAAAACTATGAACTACAAAACCCGAAGAGTACAAGAAAAATACCCCACAAGGTAAATGTTATCTATGTGGCATCCTGTGTTAAAAGAACTTTTTAATCGGATTTTTAGAAGCAGAGATATCAAGAAAAAAATTTAAATATTTGTGCCCCTATTGTGGGAAAATGTTGACATTATTTCGGGATGAAGATGCCCTCAAATATTTTTCGTAGTTAGTAATATCTGACTGACAAAGGATTTTTCGAACAGGTTTTTAGGAGCGCAGATATTGTTGTAAATATGCTGTAAACACAAACGTGAACTTATATCCTAAGGTAGCAAAGTTGTACGTTCAGAAAAACTTGAATTTGCACGAAAAATGTCACAGCAGAAACACTCTCGGACAAAGTAAGAATTTTTTAAATTCGACTGTTAGATGCAGAGATATCGAGAAAAATATGGCATACATCCACGCCCCTGACGGGAAAACTATGCATCATTTTAAGTAGAAGATGTTCTGGAAAGGGTTTCCGTAGTGACCGGTGTCTGACCACGAAATAATTTTTATTCAATCGGGTTTCCAGAAGCACCGATAGTGCAGCAAATTCATCAGAATCATAAATATGAATTTACGCCCCCTAGTGATAAAACCATGTTATACCAAAAATTAGGAATTATATGCCACCAGAAACTCAAAAAGAATATTTCAAATCGATGATTTATTAACAGAGATATTGAGGAAATTGCAATTACTTTTACGCTCTCCAGCTGAAAAACTATGCGTTATTGGAAACAGAAACTGCACCTATTCGTTAAGAACGCTGTCGAAAGGAAAAAAGGATATTTGCAGTCGGATATTTAGAAGTAATGATATGGGATTAAATATATTTTGAATTCTGCATTTACGCCCTCTAGCGGAGTAGATGTCCATCGGAAAAAACCTAAAGCAAGGATTATGGTTCTTATATTTTTGGCTCCCCAACGTTGAAAGAGTTTTTTCTCAATCGAACTAATAGTTGCAGAGATAATATGGTTTCCAGAGGCGGACAAGGTGATACTATGGAGGATGTTTACACATTTTTAAAACGCTTTTCCGGAAATATTATTAATGTTTAAATAATAAAATTATTTACTTCTTGAATTTCAATCTGATAACCCTTTCTCTGGACTATGAACTTACATCTAGATTCCCAAGATCACAGGGCATTTCTTAAAATTGGTAGAGGTATTTTACTCCACTTTTCTTTTACTGCTTTTTATTTCCCAATCATTGTTTTAGGTCTACATTTAGGAAGCGCTATTTTTTTCAGTCCGAAGACAAAATATTGACACACCAGGAGACGTTTAAGGAATATGAGCAAAAGCCTTGATACTGTCTTTTTTTTTATTTTTCCAAGAAATACGATGGTAAATTTGGATGTATGACTGGTAGCCTCATCCTGATTGTGTTCTACTCTTTGAAAGCTCTGTGGGCAGAGGATTAGTATTTCCTCTTTAAATATAGAAGTTGGAACATTGTTTTGGTAACATTTAGAACCTATTTCAGCATTCTTTGCAACTTTTCTTAACTTTAATTTCCATTGTACGAGAAACCGACAATAATCACGAATCCTTAACTCAAACTTTCTTTGGATTCTTGGAACCAAGACTTCTTCTGATCTTTTGCAATAGCAAATACAACTTTCTTTGTTGCAGTCGTTTAAGTAGATCCATGCTTCGGTAGCATGTAAATTGCGAACTAAAAGGTGTTAAAACTCTGTATGTAAATTGCAAACCAAGGTCCATGACCTCTATATGTAAATTCCGAACCTACTTTTCTGAACACCTTCTGGAATTCAATATTTTTTTTATTGGAGGTTTAACGACCACCGTGAGCAACTCAATGGGCTATAAGCAATCGCCCGTCCCTAATTTAGGGCCACTGGTTCCAGGGAAGGGAGAGAGCCAGTGCCGTAAGACAAACACAACATCCATGCCTGACCGGGATTCGAACCCGGACCCCTTACGGACGAATGATCACAGGCCAGCGCCTTAGACCACTGAGCCACCGAGGCGGCTCCTTCTACGTTAGGGAAGAAGTACATAGAATTTATTGACACGAGAATTCTTTAAAAAGTCGATCTGTTTCGCTGATCAGTGCGTCAAATCGTCGAATACGTTTATACGTCTCACTTATACATATCTGATCAGGGAGCACGTGCTGTAAAACTGCTGGTGTAGTTTCACTTTATAAGTCCAGCAATATCTCAGCTTTTTTATTTTTTTATTTTCTGGAATTGCTGATTTAATTTTTAAATCAATAACGCATAGTAATTATGATTACAAATTTAATTCCTTGGTGAAAGCAATTCACAGTGCCTGGTCGCATGGAAAGTAATTTTAATTTTGTGTTATTTGCAAGCGAAGGAATGCAGAAAGCGTTAAATATTCACAAATTTCAAAGTCTCTCTCCGGTATTTTATAGTTCGTTCTCATTTGATACTCATGTAAAGAAATTAAATTAAGCACCATGACCTTTTAGAGATTACACAAACTCATTTTCATGGAAAGTTAAATAATTACAAAAGCATACGTACACAGTTTTATTTACTGAATGCTGAGATTAAACTATGGTTAAACTTTCAGTTTAAAGGGAAACAGGCATTTCGAAGTAATGAGAATTTTAAAATCATTTATTGTAACGTATCTGAGGCTGAAGTATAATTTTAAAAAGTTGTCCAGATGTATAAATGAAGGGTAATACACGAGAGATTTATCTTTCATGCTGCATTTCGGTCTTTAAATATGCTAAACACGCTTTACCTACGCATCACAAGTCCTCTTGAGACTCGTAACATACAACATCATACGGCAGTTCTCGTTTGAAGTGTAAGCGAAGTATAAGATGATAACGTCTTTAAAATAAATTATCAGCTTCGCCTTTACTGACAGGAAAAATTAAATATTCAAACATAATGACATTTGCAGCTACCATTTAAATCTCGTGTCACCTTGAAAGAGATGTTTGCGTTAAATTTAACACAATTACAGAATATTTTCAAGAAGTTTTAATCCGAAGGCAAAAGCAACGGAAATACATTCCAAGGTGAGTGAAACATTCACCATCCCGGTGGCGCAGTGGTCTAAGCGATGGCTCTACACTGGCGTGCAAAAATTAAGGACGATGGCTCTACACCGGCGTGCAAAAATTAAGGACGAGACGGTTTTTCGAATGTAACGTCGTGCAGAAGTGCTCCACATCGACTCAAACCATACCATAAGATCCCCAAGATGTAAGAATGTGGGACAAGTGAGTAAAACCGTCCAAACAAGAAATCCAAAGGATAAAAAAGGCGCTTTATTGAACAGGTAGCTTCGAGCACAACTAGACAGAAGACAGAAACGTCCATGTGACAGGCGGCTGCCAAGAAAAATCCAATCTTTAGTAGGGGATATGATCACCCCTGACTGCGTTGCAGGATTTACAACGTCTGTCCATGCTGAGGACGAGGTTGTCAAGGAGCTGTTGAGGCATCGCGGCCCATTCCTCTTGTAGCGCCAATCGTAGCTGCGGAATCGTTGCTGGAGGCTGGTGACGGGCTGCGAAGCGTCTCCCAAGAAGGTCCCACACGTGTTCGATTGGATTTAGGTCCGTGGACCTTGCGGGCCAATCCATGCGTTGAATTTATTAACTCTCCAACAGCTCTGCGACAGCCACTGTACGATGAGGTGTAGTGTTCTCGTCCATGAAGAGGAACTAAAGACTCACAGAACCTCTAAACAGACACACGCGAGGCAGGAGAACCTCGATACAATAGCGGATACCAGTGAGTGAACCTCCTTGGAAGATGTGGAGATCAGTACGGCTACCAAGCATGATACCGCCCCAAACGAGAACTCCGCCACCTCCAAACCGGTCCCTTTCGATGATGTTGGAGGTGTGATTGTGTGTTCCCTGTTCTCTCCAGATGAGTATATGTCCAGAATTGCTCGTCAGAGTAAATAGGCTCTCATCCGTAAAGAGAACTCGACCCCATTGCTGATGTGTCCAGTTCTAGTGTTCCTGGCACCACAGAAACCGCCGTCACCGATGAGCAGGCGTTAATTAATGGCACACACCGTACTGGTCGTCGTGCAAATAAACCACCTTTGTACAGCCTCATGGCACGGTAAAACGCGATAACGGACGTCCAGTTGTCTGCTGCATGTGCCTTGCGATTTCTCCCGCTGTCTGCCGTCTGTTTCTTCTCGCCTGTAGGACAACATACCGGTCGTCCGCCGCCGTGGTTGCTGGTGGACGACCACTACTAAACTCTCGGACAGCTGTTCCTGTCGTTTGAAATGCTCTCCAAGCTCGTGAAACGATGCTGTGAGCGATTCCGAACTCCTCGGCCACCTAGTCACACTTCGACCTTCTTCCAACTTCCCAATGACGCGACCTCGGGTAAAGTCATCCAGATGCCGTTAATGGACTGCCTGTTGGCCATTTCACACGGTGGCAGCAACTCGACGTCGTTCAAACCGATGTACACCGTGCAATAGCTTTAACCGAATTGCTGAGCGTACACCGCCCGTGTGCTTTATACCCTTCTGACACTCCCCCTACGTCATGCTGTATATTTGCGCATGCCCTACCGTACCGGACTCTAGTCTATCTCCTGAGTGTTCTTTCGGTCCGTTCTGCCTGCGCGTTCCGCTGTTATGCTAATTTCTCCTCTTCGTCCTTAATTTTTGCACACCAGTGTATTTCTTCGCAGGGAGAGGTCTGGGTTCGAATCCCAGGTAAGGCAATTGTGTTTGTCTTTCGGCATTGGCTCTCCATATGTTACTTGATCAACACGGACTCTGTCTGTGTAACTTGATCACGGCGGCGTATCTTGGGTCCGAGACCTGGGCTATATCACCCGTCCTCTCCCTAGTACTGTATTTTTTTTAAATTGCGAAATTTAATTCTTAATTGTTAAGTAATAGAAGTAACCTTTTTTCTGAATTTTAGGTACATGCCATTGCTAACATGATACCAAATAATTATGATGATTGATTAGGATTTGAACACTTATTTGTACATGAACTCCATTCTTCTTCTCCTTTCTGTGTGAACTTGAGGTCTACATTTTCATAAAATGTTTCTTCCGAGTACTTTTTCATATTTAAAAAGCGGACTTTTTGCTATTGACAAAACAGCCAAGTTTTTCGAATGTGCATGTCTTTGTGTGGCTCTAAGATGTATCTTGATTTATTTTAATGCAGAAAAACGTCTTTCGGCAGTTGCAGTTGTTGATTTATAGCTTAATATGAGGTATGCTAATTTATACACCTCATCAAACACTATGTCCAATTTATTCAACATTATGTAACAAGTAATGTCTCTTACTAATTTGTTTTTGTATTCATCAAGGGAATAAAACATCTCCAGTTCATTTTCTAGTCGAGCGGTATCAAAATCTGAAGCATGGAGTTCCTTAAGTTCTGACAGTAGATGTTCAGGGAAGCTTTCACAAAATTTATCAAAACAGTTCGAATCCAACAAAGCTACGTATTTAAGATATATCTCTGATTTCAATTAATTGACACTTCACAAAAACTAAAACAACTCTCGCGAAACATTCTTATGGGCGGGAGTGTGCGAGTGCCTGAGATAGTTCGAATAAACAAAGCCACGTATTTAAGATATATCTCTGATTTCAATTAATTGACACTTCACAAAAACTAAAACAACTCTCGCGAAACATTGTTATGGGCGGAAGTGTGCGAGTGCTTGAGATAGTCTAAGTCTTCTCTATTCTGAGCGAACCGTTTCCCAAAGAAATCGCTCATTCCCCTCTGCCATTGATTCATGTTGTCAAGGAAACGCTAGCAGGCGATGGTACGGAAGGTTTTCGCATCAGAACTGCGAAGACTCTGGAAGAGCTGCTTGTGTTAAGCCGTTGGTTTTCACTCGCCGGACTGTGTAAAAGAAGCGAATCCGCACGTGTTTTTTCCGCAGCGAAAACATCGACATATCTTAATACCGCTGATAATTGACTTATAGTTGTGTATATTTAATTCAGTTTTATTTGTGCATTCTCTGGGCTTCGAAGCTAGCTTAGCTAGCGTCGAGTATACGCCAGTGCTTGATCATTTGGCATACTGTATATCACGTTCGCTATGTACATAGTTGATGTTAACAATCTGCGTCGCCTCGATAGCGCAGTGGTCTAAGCGCTGGCTTATGATAATTCGTCCGTGAAGGTTCAAGGTTCGAATCCCGGTGAGGTATGGATGTTGTGTTTATCTTACGGCACTGGCTCTCTCCCTCCATTGGGATCAGTGACCCTAAATTTGAGATGGGAGACTGCTTATAGCCCAATGAGTTGCTCACGGCGATCGTTAAACCTCCAATAAAAAAAAAAAAATAAATAACAATATGTATGTACTGTCTGTCCTGTCAATGTATTTGTCAACCAAGTCCAATAAATAATTTTTTTAAACCTTCTATTAAAAAAAAAAAAGTGAAACGTTCGTCCCGTATTGAGCTACTCCTAGTATTTGGGCTTCCTTGAGAAACGCGCGCCAGCGTCAACTGGGCTCTGCGATGACGTGGAACACGCGGGACTAATGACGTGCATTTGGCACGGAGCCACACTGCGCTATCAGCTGAACCTAAAGGACGGAGGCTGATAATATGCTAATTGGTGTTCGGATGCTTGTACACTTTCATTAAAACAAATTTAGAGTGCCCTGGTACACGTTCTAGAAAATTTATGTTCTGCATCTTTCGCATGCTTCTACGCCATTATTAAAACAAATCTAGAGTACCCTGGTACACGTTCTAGAAAATTTATGCTCTGCATCTTTCGCATGCTTCTACGCCATTATTAAAACAAATCTAGAGTACCCTGGTACTCGTTCTAGAAAATTTATGCTCTGCATCTTTCGCATGCTTCTACGCCATTATTAAAACAAATCTAGAGTACCCTGGTACTCATTCTAGAAAATTTATGCTCCGCATCTTTCGCATGCTTCTACGCCATTATTAAAACAAATCTAGAGTACCCTGGTACTTGTTCTAGAATATTTATGCTCTGCATCTTTCGCATGCTAAAATGTTTCTTTTTTGAGGGATTAACGATAACCGTGAGCAAATCGGTGGGATATAAGCAGTCACCCGTCCCTAATTTAGGATCACTGGTTCCAGGGAAGGGAGAGAGCGAGTGCCGTAAGACACACACACAACGACCATACCTCACCGGGATCCGAACCTGGACCCATCTCGGACGAATAGGCCAAGATCTTTGTGGGTGCGAAATAAAACAATTGAATTGAGAGTATATATTTATTTACGCATAACATAGTGCATCTATTCGTGTCACTCATACGACCAAACCGAGCCACAGTACAGTACATACTTAGTGGAATTAAATCATAACAACAAACAATAAGCTGTACTAATTCATGACGTTGAGCGGTACTCTGGTAGGTGGATTCATGAATGTTATTTTCTTAAAACCAATGAAAGAAGATATATATGAGACATAAAAGTAAATACACTGCTGGCCATTAAACACGAAAGACAAGTGATATCAAAGCCACGTTTACTGTAGAGAAATCAGATGATACACGGGTGAATCAATTACAAATGCAGCACGGCGAAACGAGGGGAACATATAGCAAGCAGTATGTGGTGTAGCCACGATGGGCGGCCATTACAGCTGCTACACGGCCCGACACCGAGAAGAACAGACGTCGGATGTGTGTTTGGGGAATGTCAGTCCACGCAGCTTCGACACGAGACCACAGTTCCTCCGTTGTAACAGGGGGCGGTCGCTGGCGTGCCAGTCGTCCGGCGATGATGGACCACACGTGTTCAATAGGCGACATATCCAGTGACTGCGCAGTCCAAGGAAGACGTGGCACATGGTGGCGGTCTAGAAAGTCTTGCACGTGACATGACACATACGGTGGGGCATTATGCTGTTGGTAAATATCACCAGACAGAAGGTATAGTACAGCAACAGGCTTCAACACCTCAGCGATGTAACGATGGCTCTTCTACGTACCGGTAATGCGGACGAAGAGCGAGCGAGAGTGGAATCCAATGGCACCCCATATCATAAGGCCAGGTAGCGGGCAGGTATGGAACCAAGTTATTTTTTCCGATGAATCAAATGTGCGTCAATGTGAATCACGTGAAGAACATGTCCGACGACCGAAAGGCAAATGGTTTTATGAAAAATACACCGTTAGCACCGTGAGAAATCCGCCTGGTCAGATGATATGGGATGCTATGTTAGCCTCCGATACTGCTTCATTATCCTTTTTGGCGACAGGCACTACCATGACTGGTTCTTTTTATGTGAAAATGTTACGTGAGAAGCTGTTAACTCGTACGCAAGAGCAGAGATGCACAATCTTTATGCATGATGGTGCTGCATGCCACAGTTCAAAGACAGTAAAGCTGCCCCGGTGGCGCAGTGGTCTAAGAGCTGGCGTCTGACCATTCGTCCGAGAAAGGTCCGGGTTCCAGTCCCGGTGAGGCACGGATGTTGTGTTTATCTTACGGCTCTGGATCTTTTCCTTCCCCGGAGTCAGTGGCCCTAAATTAGGGACGGGCGACTGCTTATAGCCCATTGAGTAGCTCACGGTGGTCGTTAAACCTCCAATCAAAAATACAAGTTAGTAAAATCATGCAATGCATTGATTATGATACGCTTTCCAACATACCAGAAACCATTACTTAAGTTATGAGGATAATGGCTGTGGAATAAATATCGCTCCTGTGCCCTGACCTTTCATCCCATTTCGATGATATTCAACAGAACCGGTTCAGTATACCTCCGAAATAGCATGATAAAGTTTTGTCATAATAGAAGCATTTTTAAGTAAGTTATGATGCATAAGGGCTATGGAATAAATCCCGCTCCTGTGTCCTAACCTTTGACCCCATTTCGCACATTTTCAATAGAATTGGTCCCCAGGCAGGTCCCTACAACATACTAACATTTCATCCAAATCGAAGCATTTTTACGTTAGTTATGACGCATAAGAGCAGTGAAATGGATCCCGCTCCTATGTCCTGACCTTTGACCCCATTTTGTTCACTTTCAATAGATACTTCTGCCCTTCACTCAGTTTCAAATTATTATTATTATTATTTTTTTGTTGGAGGTTTAACAACCACCGTGAGCAACTCAATGGGCTATAAGCAGTCGCCCGTCCCTAATTCAGGGTCACTGGGTCCAGGGAAGAGAGAGAGAGCCAGTGCCGTAAGACAAACACAACATCCATGCCTCACCGGGGATTCGAACCCGGACCCCTTTCGGACAAATGATCAGAGGCCATCGCTTAGACCACTGCGCCACCGGGGTGGCAGTTTCAAATTGAGAGAGAATGCTGCGTGTGTTTTACGCACAAGGAGCATTATCTCTCAGTCTGGAAAATTTTCAGCAATCTTAATATTGAGAGCATATATAGGACAATTTTGTAAAACTCATTTCTTGGTTACTTCCTAATAATGGACTGATGTTTAAAAACAATCCTGACGCCAATCTTTGAATAAAAAAATATTTAAGTAATCTTTTCGCTTTACTTAAATTAATGGTGCACTGGGGTTAAAGTTTGAAAAAACTTCAAAGCCTCATATGTGCAGCTGCTCTAAATATCTCCTGTGGGTTAAGAAATCTTTATACACAGCTGATCCAAAATGTCAGTGTTAAACGAATTCCATGGATCGCCTCGTCTTCTGGAAGACGCACTTTCTTTCTTATCGGCTTCTTCTCACACGAGACGAGGAGAAAGAATCTTTCTCCGTACCGGTAGCTCAATAACACTCGTATTCATCAAATCCTAATAAATATTCAACAGCTCCTCGCCTCTCTCTCTCTCTCTTAGTAGAAAGTTTTCACTGTAATACTTCAACATAATCTGGCCGCGTTTACCACAGGATATTATTGTCACCATGTTGCATATACTTAACAGCTGCTTTCCAGAACTAGGAACAATTTGCTTAAAGGGTAATAAGTGGTTTCATAAACTTTGGATATGTATTACCTGAACTCTATATACGAGGTTCCATTTATTTTACTTTCATTATCCTGGATGTCTCTTGAGAATTAAATGTGAAGCAAGGTATCTTTTAGCCAGCTGCCAAATGTGCGCGTTAACTTAAAAATGTAATTAGTAGCTCTGGACTTCCAGGAAATTTAATTTACAATCAAGAGAAATGCTTAAAATCAGTGCTTCCCTTAGTGAATGATTTAGCACAAATATGCTGACGAGAAGTTCTGTCGGCTTTTGCGATTCGCTTGAGACCACTTTCTATTAGCAGATATCGTCATCTAACATTCCAAATCCACTGCTAGGTGGAGTTCTCACCAAGTGTCTTCCAAAATAAAGCCATTCTCTCCAATATAACTCCGGCGTGCTTTCAAATCTTATCCACCCATATCCCACGTGGTCTTCTTATGGGTCTTTTCTCCAGTCTAATATTAAAGGCATCACAGAATTTATATTGCTGTGAACCCGTATGCTACTAATCGACGAAGGGATTGAATCAGATTTCAGAAGGGGATAGAGTATGTTGGATCTCTTTGTACAGCTCAAATTTCACTTTTAATGTAGACTTAATCTTGTTAATGATAACTTTAAAGACATTTCTCGAAATTAAATTCCTGAGAATAACTGATTTTGAAGGGTAGGAACACTGAAGCAGTAAATTATTGGGAACACCCAAGGCAGCAATCAGACTCGAGCCATCTTCACTTACGTGCGCATGTACGAAATTAAGATGACTTTATAAACATCTCGCTGCAAAGAATTCAGACCTTTACGGAGAGTTGATAGCGACAATATGGGGGAAAACTCATGACATGATGGTATGCCCCAGGAGGGTCAGCTTAAGCTTCTGAGAAATGGCAAGCAGTCTGCGCTATGCAAGAACAAGTGTATCGCTAGTGTATGATGAATCGTGGGCAAACCACAAAACAAGCAGTCAGCGGTCTTCCTATGAGAGGAAACGACTGCTCGATGATAGAGAGCAACGGCGGCTCGAGAGGATTGTACAAGGTAACAGACGAGCTCCATGGCATCCAGTAACCGTGCAGTAGAACAGAGGTACCGAGAGGAGAGTTTCAACATACACTCATTGTCATAAAAATCCGCGCACCAAGAAGGAGGCGTCGAATTGAAATGAGATTTTAGTAGTGAGATGGCACATACCAAGGACAGAAGTGATTACAATATCACAGCAGCGGAACCATTTCCCACGGACATATGGTACACACTCTGGTCAGCGATAGTACCGCGTCGCACTCCCTCGTGCTCGGATACATGCGGGGATAAGGTCCGGCAAGGAATCAAAGAGACGCCGTATGATATCCTGGGACAGACTGGCCTACACTTCTTGCAACTGACGCTCTAAATCACGAACACTGGGACATACAGAAAACTGGCGTCCCATCTGGTCCCACAGGTGCTCGAGGGGCGAGAAAGCAGGCGATCTGGCAAGCTACGGAAGCGTCGAATCATGACGTAGATAGTCCTGGGAAACCCGGGCCGTGTGAGGACGGGATTTATCTTGTTGGACAATGGCTTTAGGACGCCCCACTATAAAAGGCAGCACATTGGGCCATAGGATCTTCTGTACGTAGTGCCGGGCTGTCGACATCCTTCGGATCACTGCGAGGGAAGTCCTGCTGTCATACGCGATGGCTTCCCAGACCATCACGCCTGCAGTTCGGGACGTGTGCTACTGTACAGTAAGTTTGGGATTGTAGCGCTCACTTGCGGTCCTCCACACTGTGACACGGTGGTCGTCCGTTCCCATAAAGAAAGCAGGATACGTCGCTGAACACTATTCGTTGCCAGTCTGTAGCATTCCACGTTGCCTGCTGCTGACACCACTGCAACCGATGGTCAGGTGTTAATGGCCGGAAACGTAAGGGCCGTCAAGACTATGCATTCGCCTCTACCAGGCATCTGGAAATGGTTCTGGCAGACATATGAGTCCCTTGTACAGCTGCTGCATGCCTCTGGATATTGGACAAGGACGTCGTTGCATCTATGAGTGCCGCTCTCACGATCCCACGGTCCTCTCTGCTGGTGGTGTGTCTGGGTTGTCCAGAACCAGTCTGCCGTGTTTGGGTGCCTTCTCGTGTCCATTGATTCTAACACGATCGCACCGTACTGCCCGATCGACTCAAATGGCGGCCGATTCGGCGCGCTGGCCACCCTGCCTCTATCATCTTGACGATACGGTAAAACTCCGTCAGTTATCCGTACGCATATCTACGGCGGCTCATCGGCATGTCTATCGCTCAGGGATCTCACCTGACTCTTACCGTGCACTTCGGTACAAATGTGGAGTCCCCTGCGCGGCGCATCATAAGTCCCATGGATTGTGATTGAAGCGCAGGTCTTGGATGCGCGGGCATGCGGAATTGCACAAAACTGTATTCATTTGCATGTCAGCCCTTCCCGTAGCTATTTGCGAAGGTTCACGTTAATCGCACGGTTTTTTCTTGGGGCGCGGATTTTTATGACAATGAGTGTACATAGTTCGCAGAACATTAGCGTGAATGGACTTCAACACCAGACGTCACCTTAGTGTACAACTTGTCTCGGCTAAAATCGACTAATTCGAATGAAGTTGGCACGGGATCACGATATGAGTACTTGAGGACTGGAGGAAGTCGCCTGGTTCGATGACTCACGTTTTCGATTAATACATGCGGATGGACGGGCGATACTAATGTGTCAACAGAACGATTCGATGGATCCCAGCTTTCTAGTGTTAACTGTACAAGATGGTGGAGGCGATGTAATGGTTTGGATTCTGTTTTCCTGGCAAGCTTTAAGTTCTTTAACGTCTCCGGAGCAGCATTGTGAATCATGTGGTGTTACTAATGGAGCGAGCTACTTCCAGCGGAATAATGCGCCGCCCATGATATAAAGCTTTGATTGCCACACAGTGGTTAGAGAAGAACGACAGTGACTTAAAGTTTTTAAATGGTCCCCGTGTTCCCAATACGTAAACCTGTGGGATTATATTGAGTAAGTAACTCATAACAGAACATTCGGCAATTGTCGGACGCCATCACACCCGCTTGACGGAACATGCCTGTAGAACGATGTCAGCACCTACTTGAGTTCATGAGTCATCACATTGAGGCTGCTCTGAAGGTCAAGGGCCGCACGTTATTAGGTAGGAGTTCCAAATAATTTGCTACGCTAGTGCATAATTAAAATATAAAATTATGAAGAATTAGATGAAGGTGTTTTTCTTTTTCGTTTGACTCTAAAATTAGCTCTCTAAATCGCCGCTGGTTTTTGAAATTTGAGAAGCAATTTCTGCCTTCTCTGATCTGCTTTCGTGAAATCCATTTACAATCCAAGTGGCATTAAGGGTTTCATTTAAAAAAGAACTGCCTCTTCAGTTTCTTGGTGATAATCCCCAAGCTGTTCCTCTTCTAATTCATTTTTGCCTTTTCTTTTTACTCTCATAGCAATTTCTCCTATGTTTGCGTTTTGGCTGTAACAAGGACATTGTTTAAATCCTCGGCACACAACAATTTTCTTCTCAACGCTTTGAATTTATTTTATCTCACTGACTTTATCTTCCATATCTTGTTTTTTTATATCTTTCCGTTGGGTCTGCCTACGAAACCAGTTTAACTGAAGAAGAAAATTATTAATTTCGTGCTGACAATACACTAAGAAATATGCCCAAGCACGATATAAAATCTCCATGTGCTTCACACTTGCAATAGTTAAAAGATGATAATTTACTTACAAATTAAAACACACTTAAGTTAAGACATCAAAAAGGCGATATTTTTCAGGGCTGCTACAACCACATCTTCAAGATGAGTGCTGCAACACAAGAACATGCAACCAAGACCAGCCTACTTAGATATGATCTGCCCATTTAGAGGATCCCTTCCTGAAACTGCGCCGAGCCTGTTGCATTTATTTGTCACCAGACGGCGGTACCTTTCGTCGTATCATATTGTGTACTTGTACGTTAGTGAAGCTAGCAGTTGATCTATGTCCAAAGCAATAAAACAAAAAGAATTAAGCAACAATTTGACCTAACTACACATCAACTTATCAATTGTAATATTTGTGCTTTCGGCAAAGGCAGGTACGCTTCAAATTTACCACGAGACCAGTTTTCCAAACGAGTTACGGCAGAAAGCTGTAGTGTTTACTGGTTTTGTGTTTACAACTTTGTTGTGAAGCACAGGATAAGTTTTTTTTCCCCTTTTTTTCTATGTTTGAAAGTAGGGTGTGTTATTTGAAAATTAATATGATGAAAACTTCAAGTCAACGCTGACTTCAGGAAACTTTTTTTTTTAATTGAAGGTTTAACGACCACCGTTAGCAACTCAATGGGCCATACGCAGTCGTACGTCCCTAATTTAGGATCACTGGTTCCAGGGAAGTAAGAAAGCCAGTGCCGTAAGACAAACACAACATCCATGCCTCACCGGGATTCAAACCCGGACCCCTTTCGGACGAATTATCAGAAACCATCGCTTAGACTACTGCGCCACCGGGGCGGCAGAACACTTTCCGAGGAAATTGCTTGGAACATACGTCACATTGTCAAGGCTTTATCCCTGTGTGCATAGCCATATGCTCTGAAAGATTACTTTTCCGAGCAAATTGCTTGGAACATGCATCGCATTGGTAAGTTTTGAATGCATCTGTGTGCATAAGCATATGCTGTGAAAGATGACTTTTTCGTGCAAATTGCTTGGAACATGCATCGCACTGGTAAGGCTTTTTACCTGTGTGCACCCACATGTTCTGAAAGATGACTTTTCCGAGCAAAATACAGAGTTCTAGAAAAGATGACTTTTCCGAGTTTCTACTAGAATTTTTTCCTCTGTTAGTCCAACAAAATATCTGTTCAGTGCCATTCTGTCAATCAAAATGGGAAATTTAGCTGGTCATGATTGCAGGGGAACTCGTGGTGAAAAGAAATTTGAATATCCTTAACATTCTTTTTTTCTATAATTTGAGTTACAGAATGGCATTGAACAGTATGGCATTTTTTTGTGCTAACAGTGGAAAAAATTCTAATACAAATTGATAGAAACTAACGTTTAACGCACATCCGAGCTTCTTGGAACCGCCGAAATGCAGCGCCATCTAGGGGCAAATTTATTCGCAAAGGCAGTCATGGAGCTGCTTGAAATGGGCAGGTCATATCTATGTAAGCTGGTCTTGCATGCAACTAATTATATACGGTGTAGAATGACCATAATGCAACAGTCAGTGCCAGAAGTTCATTGCCACAGGTAAGTTCGAAAAGAAAACATAAAAATAAAATTAAATGTTGGGTACGGCATCCTCACCTTGAAATAAGTCCTTGAGTAATAATCTCCACGGTTCCGGGATGTTAAATGGTGAATTCGTCATTGCAACATTTACGAGCAAACTCTATGATAAATAAACTCAGTTTAACTGATGATATTTTCATACATTGTCTCAGACGGAGAAATCTGGATCCTCAACGTCACTTCAAATTATTTCAGAAGTTGCACTTCACGATGCAATTTCAGTTGGGATATTCCTCTGAATTACCTAAAACAAATTTGCAATATTTTCAGATTATAAGCTTATCTATTAATTTGCCCTCCAGGCATAAACCAAAATACTAAGCAGGTCGGAGCCTGCACGAGTATTTCCACTCTTTTTTGATGGGGGCCTTGCTTGATATCTGTTGTCCCGGGTGAATGTTGGCATCCACTCTTTTCTAAATCTTCAGTTCTTGAAAAAGCATCCACTCTTTTCTAAAACTTCAGTTCTTGAAAAAGCACCCACTCTTTTCTAAATCTTCAGTTCTTGAAAATGCAATGTACATCAGTTTTGTTTTCTCTCCATATATATGGGCAGAAAGTGAAAGCCTTTTTTGGGTCTCGCATTCCTTGAACGCGCTTTCATAGACGGATCCTACCTAGGCAATATTTCCGAATAAGTGCTACCCTGAATGGTGACCACATATCCGGATCGACTGGACTTCCTGTAAGAAAACGCCTAGCGCCACAAGGTATGCATTGTGCAAGAATTATTCCAGGAACATGTAGAAACCTTTCTTCTGTTCACTTAGAGGCGAAATTCCCACGATTTGAATGTCATCGAACTTTTGGGAGATATAGAGAAATGCAACATTAGCCGATCCAACGCCGAACTGCTTAACCTCATTCTATCCAGCTGGTACCGAATACATTGAATCTACTCGTATTAGACTGCCTGCAGCAGTCTAATACGAGTATCTATAATGAATCTCTACAAGTATCAGTAGTGAATCTACTCGTATTAGACTGCCTTCAGCAGTCTAATACGAGTAGATTCAATGCCACGCCGGATTAAATGGAATTAATGGGATAAGGCGGCCAAATGTGCTTTTAGGTTGATGGATATAATGTTATGGCTCTTGAGTATACTTTTACGATTATTTTTACCTTTATCCCACAGAAAAAGAAATGTCCACAATCGTCTCATTAAAAGCGGAATGACCCGTGAGTTCTTCTACCTATCCCTTCTTGGATTTACCAAGCATGCGCTTCTCCAACCTCTTATTGGAAGAACGCTACAAAAAATGTATTGTTACTTAGCTCGTGGCCCACTATCTCAAACCGAAATCGAGAAGCCACACAGGATGGGACCAAAAGGGTCACGTTCGTACTCTGAATACAGTTTGTGACGTTCCTGCTCCGCAGGACGCACACGACATAAAAACAGATAGCAGCGAAAGCGAACGTCTGCGTAGCTCAGTTGGTAGAGCGATTTGTTCCGGAATAAGAGGACTCGGATTCGATCCCCGGCGTGGGCAAAAATGACGGAGAAATTTACTTCGTTATAATGGCACCCGAACTTCCCGGATGACACGGCCGTTAAAGCTCTCGCAATGGTGTGATGTTCTTTCCACACCGCGAGACAAGAAAAATAAGAGAATCCCTTCTTCAGCGCTTCGAAAAATAAATGTGTGTGACGTTGCATTAAACACACCAGATTGACTGGGAGTTCTCAAGTGCACGTTCTACAGCGAATGGCTGCCTGCAACGATTCATGGTCCCAGCTGACCCGTGGGCCATGCCCCCGGCCCTCTTTCGGGGGCGGGGGAGATGTGACGTGCCTGCTCCGCAGGTCGCACACGACATAAAAGCAGATAGCAGCGAGAACGAACGTATGCGTAGCTCAGTTGGTTGAGCGACTTGTTCCGGAATAAGAGTTACTCAGGTTCGACCCCCGGCGTGGACAAAAATGACGGAGAAATTTACTTCGTTATAAGTTAAGAAGTGTGAAAATAGGAATTTGTTGGTAAATAAGATCGTGCCTCTTCGCCTCGCTCCGTAGTGAGCTGTTCTAACTGACTAAGCTACACCGACGGAATTTATCACTGCATATTTGTCGTCTTGACAAGTGCTTCACCTCTGTAGTATGTCACATCATCACCCTCTTTTTTTTTTTTTTTTTTTGAAGTGAAGAAGGAATCTTTCATTAATTCCAGACAATGTGTGAAACAACATCAAATGTTTTTCGAAGAACCCAACGGTCAGTAGATCCATTTTTACGCTCGGGCTCCGGAGTGAGTCGCTCTAATCTACTAAGCTACACCGACGGAATGTATTGCTACAGATTTGTCTTCTTGTCACGTGCTTTACCTTTGTAGCACGTCACAGAAGACAGTTCAAACGCATATATTTTTCCAGAAAGCGTTAAACCTAAATAAACGAAACCTTTAATCACTTAAATACAGCTTAAAAAGTAACAGAAACAGCACAGTTTCGTTATGAAATAGAACTAACCGAAAGCGTGTGAAAATTAATGTTCCTGACGATACTTTCTGATCCCGAAAAGACAAACAGTTTTCTTTGCACTACAAGCGTTTATTTTTACTATTAGGTGTGCAACTTAATTCTCGGCCCCTAACCGCAAGCGATCATGGAACGTCAGCAAATAGCTGTGTGCGATAATTGCTGATTGCAGCGCCATCTAACAGCTTTCCAGGCAATCGTACCCGCTCACAGGTGTAGTGATAGAAGAGACGAAAGTTGACGGTAAAAGCAATGTCGATCGAAAATCAACATTTGAGGAACTGCCTCCTGTTCGCGTTTCAGCTGAAAAAAAGTGCAGCGGAAGCCCAGCAAATGACCTGCGCTGCTTTGGGCTAGGCTGCTGTGCCCTGCAGTACGTGTAAAAAGTGGTTCCAGCGGTTCAAGCAGGGAAATTTTGATCTCCATGATGCAGAACGTCCGGGACAGCCAAAAAAGTTGACAATGAGGAACTGGAACAACTGTTGGACGCGGATCCCTGTCGCACACAGTCGGAGCTCACCCAGGAACTCGGAGTAACACAGCAAGCCATTCAAAAGCGCCTGCACAAGCTTGGATTTATTCACAAGGAGGGCCGTTGGGTGCCCCACCAACTCACAGCTGCGAACAAGTCTAGGCGCTACGATGTTGCCGTGTCCTTGCTCTCTAGATTCAAGAAGAAGGATTTCCTCCACAAGATTTTTCCCTGTGATGAGAGGTGGATCCTCTACGATAATCTTAAGCGGCGCAAATGGTGGGTTTATCCAGGTCAGCCTACCACCAGTACTGCCAAGCCGAATAGTTATGCCAGGAAGCTGTTGCTATGCATATAGTGGGATCAGCGCGGTGTCATACACTATGAGTTGCTCAAACCGGGTGAAACGGTCAATGCTGAGCGTTATTGTCAGCATCTCATTCGTGTGAGTGGCGCACTGGAGGCGAAAAGGCCATACACCAGCAAGGCAGAAGGTCGGTCCTGTTACTTCAGGATAACGCGCGTCCTCACACCGCGAAAACGACTTTACTAACCTGGGATGGAAGATTTCGTCTCACCCGGCGTATTCTCCAGACTTGGCCCCTTCGGATTATAACCTCTTTCGCTCCCTGCAACATCACCTGAGTGATACGCACTTCACTTCTGTCGAGGAGGTCCACACAAGTATTGATGACTTTATCAACTCGAAACAGCCCTCTTTTTTCCGCAGTTGCATTCGGCAACCCCTGACAGATGGTTGAAATGTATCCAACACGACGGGGATTATTTCCCTGATTAGGTACGTATTCGATTTGCTATAAATTTGCTATCAACGTGTCGTGCCTATGGCCGAAAATGAAGCTGCACACCTAATATATATATGGCTTTGAACCCTGATTTACTGCAATTGTTTCTGCAATAAAACTACAGCTTGCCTTTTAACTTGTTAGTATGTACCCATTTGTTACAACTACGTTTTAACGTGCAGTCGGTTTATTCTGTGTACTCGTACCTGCATCACATATCACACCCTGTTCTTTCTTCGTCTGTCACAAAACCCAAAGGCCGCCCCGGTGGCGCAGTGGTCTAAGGCGCTGGCCTCTGATCATTCGTCCGTAAGGGGTCCGGGTTCGAATCCCGGTGAGGCATGGATGTTGTGTTTGTCTTACGGCACTGGCTCTCTCCCTTCCCTGGAACCAGTGACCCTAAATTAGGGACGGGCGACTGCTTATAGCCCATTGAGTTGCTCACGGTGGTCGTTAAACCTCCAATCAAAAAAAAAAAAACCCAAAGTGTCATCAACAGCCTGCTGTTTTCTCACATGTATCTTCCATTGATCACGTGACCAGTTTTCAGCTCCGCGACTCAAAATTCTCTAAGCATTAAAAAAAACTCGGGCGAATTAATTCTTTCCCAAGCCTCTGAGACACCAGTGGCAACGCAGAAAAATTCTCTTTTCAATAGCTGCACAGCTTGACTTCCAAAAAAAAAATCGTTTACAGAAAATGTAGAAAAGCACTTATCTCAAACGTCGATTGGTATTTTTAAGAAGAACGTTTCAAGAAAAACTTTTCACTTTTCTTTGTCAGCAAAAGCAGTTATGTTGGTCATCCTTGATTACACTAAATAAAAATACTTCAGTGTACTTTAAAAGGAGTTTGACAGAAAAACGCTGTGAGCTTCGCAAACACGGCGGGTAATTTAAGAGTACCTATATGTATAAAAAATTACGACTTTTTCATAAAGCAAATTATATTTTTTATTATTCAAAGCAAACGTGCTTACTTCCAGCTTTGGTGACTTGAGGAAGTATAACAAGTAGAGAGAGTAAGAAATTTGAAAAGAATAAAATGCAGATAGAAAGTTGGACACAATGGACAAATCTCAGGTTATTGTTAGATGCGACCAAACATTTTTTGCACCTGAATGTCAATCACTTTTACCGTAGTTAAAAAAGTGAGAATTTCTATAAGCAGGCATCATCCGTTACAAATGAACAAGAGACTAAAGGAGGCAATAAGGATGCATAAAATTAATTTATACAGTTGCATGTTTTACATTGATGATGTGTAAAAAAAAAAGCAGTTTCTATTCTTAGATATCTAAATTTGTTGTTTTCCCATATCTCATATTTTCCCTTGATTGCATATTAGTAAACGTGTGAAATTATAGCAGGGCTTAACAAAAAATCGATGAAAGCGCTTCTGAGCTAGCGTTTTTAGAGCTTTCCTAAATTTATAAATAGGATATATTGCAAGAAAATATTTAATTGAAACGTTCCAGTAATGAAAAGAAAATGATTAAAAAAAGCGAACAAAGTCTATATTTGGGCCGTCAGAATTGGTTCAAACCAGCGGACTCACTGACTCTGAATACAAGAAATTTGAAATATCTGAACATATAATTTTTTTTATCGTGTTGCAATTAGCGTAATGCACAGTCAATTCGAAGCGCGAGTAAGTATATCATTGAAGATCCTCTGAGTCAACGGCGTTCAGTGTTCTTTTATTTGGAACAAAAATGACGAGGTTTTTATTTTAACCAACTCGGGAGCAGCCAACATAAAGATGAGCATGTAAAAACCAGGTATTTTGCAGGTTGAGTTCTACAAATTTTAACCATTGAACCTGCTTTTCAGCACGTCTTTTGTAAAAAAAGATCGTGCTTATGTTACCGGTTTGTCCGTCCGTCCGCATGTACCCACGATATCTGTACAACTATTAGTCCGATTTGAAAAATTCCTTTTGCATTGGGAAGCTTGAAATATGCGAATGATGATCCTTCGTTTCGTTCTTTTTTTTTCAGATGTACAATTTCGCCGCTAGAGGGCGTAAATGCAGATGATGTCGAATTCAAAAATACGTTTTATTTCACATATTTGCTTCTAAACATCCTATTGAAAAAATTATTTTATCTTTCGATTCAATTTATGTCGAAGAGTATTTAAGATATAGTTACTTTTTCAAATTACGCATCGATTTTCTGCTAGGGGCGTAAAAATAAATTACATTTTCCCCGATAACTCTTCTTCTAAAACTCCGATTGGAAAACAAAATTCTTCAGCGGATACACTTCCTGGTGGAAAAACGTTTGCATATAATTTCTAATTTTTGTTAAAGAATACTTTGGCCACCAGGTAGCGTAAGTGTTAATTTTTGTTTCTGATGTATTTGCCATAAAATCTGAGCTCCTAAAATATCGATTGAAAAAATTCTTTCGTGGACCATTGCCACTCACATCGATAAACCTTTTCGGAATATTTTCTTCTTAAAATATTCCACTGTTTCTCTGCCAGGGGGCGTAGATGTATGTCTTATTTTTGTCAATATCTCTACTTCTGAGAGTCCGATTTTAAAAATTCCTTCTTTGTTAAATAGTGTTTTCGGTGTGACTTGTTTTGCATATAATTTCAAAATTTTCAAGTAATTCATAGACTTTTCGCTAGGGGGCATAGAGGTAAATTGCGTGTCCCCCTATATCTCTGCTTCTAAATCTCCGATTTGGAAAATTCTTTCTGCACCGGACACAGCTCCTGATGGGAAATCGCTTGCACATAATTTTTAATTTTTGTAAAAAAATTGTTTGGCCACCAGGGGCGTAAATCTTAATTTCCGCTTCTGATGTATTTGCAGCAAAATATGAGTTTCTAAATTCTCGATTGAAAAAAACGTCGTTTGTAGACCGACACTACTCATATCGTTAAACCTTTTAGCAACATTTTCTTCTTAAAATAATGCATGGTTTCTACGCCAGGGGGCGTAGATATATTTCTAATTTTTGTCAGTATCTCTACTTCTAGAAGTCCGATTTGAAAAATTCCTTTTTTGTTGGATAGTGTTTCCGATGCGAAATGTTTTTCTTATAAATTCAAATTTTTCAAGTAAATAATAGACTTTCCGCTATGGGGCACAAAGGTAAATTGCGTTTTCTGCGTTATTTCTGCTTCTAAAACTCCGATTTGAAAAATTCTTCCTGTATCGCATACAATACCTGATGGAAAATATTTTTTCACAATTTCTAATGTTTTGTAAACAATGGTTTGGCCACCAGGGGTCATACGTGTGAACTTCTGCTTCTGATGTATTTGTAGCAAAATTTGGGCTCCTGAAAACTGGACCAAATTTTTTTCTTAGACCGATACCGCTCATATGGATAAACCTTTTGAGAATAATTTCTTCCAAAAATAGTGCATGGTTTTCCCACCAGGGGACGTAAAGCCATATTTTATTTTTGTCGATATCTCTGTTTCGAAGAATCCGATTTGAAAAATTCTTTGTGTGTTCGAGGGCGTTTCCGGTGCGAAATGTTTCTCACATAAATTCATGTTTTTTCTTAACGCACAAGTCTGCAACCAGAAGGCGTAAGCTCACGATTCCGTTTACAGCAATATCTGAGGGATTAAAAACCCGATTGAAATACTTCTTTTTTCCGTCAGATACTATTGTTTTTTATACCGGTTTCATTGACTTTGAACAGCTTTGATAAATTTAGTTTGCGTCAGAACAGTTTCCAGAGACGTGCTTATTACACCCGAAAATTCGGTGTTATCTTTCTTGTTTTTTTTTTTTTGGAACAAAAATGGCGAGATTTTTATTTTTGCCAACTCGGGAGCAACCAACATAAATCTGATCATGGAAAACCCAGGAATTTTGCAGATTGAGTTCTACAACCTTTAGCGATTGAACCTGTCTTTTTTTATTTTTTTATTTGGAACAAACATGACGAGGTTTTTATTTTTGCCAACTCGGGAACTCAACCTGCAAAATTCAACCTGCAAATTCCTTTGTAGAACTCAACCTGCAAAATTCAACCTGCAAATTCCTTTGTAGAACTCAACCTGCAAAATTCCTGTTTTTCATACTCAGCTTTATGTTGATAAAGCTGAGCATGAAAAAACGAGGAATTTTGCAGGTTGAGTTTTACAACCTTTAACGATTAAACCTGCTTTTTCTATTTGGAACAAAAAATGAAGAGGTTTCTATTTTTACCAACTCGGGAGCAACCAGCATAAAGCTGAGCATTGAAAAACCACGAATTTTGCAGGTTGATTTCCACAACTTTTAACGAATGAACCTGTGTCTTGTTTATTCTCATGACAAAACTCAGAACAACAGGAGACTGTAGGTTTTTAAACTGGAACGGAAAGTCAGATGGGACAATTGGAATAGTGGAATAAAAATAGGGTTTGCTGTGGAACATGCGAGTCATTTTACATGTGTTGAGAGTTTCTCTTGATCCGTTCTAGAGTGTTGGAGGATCCAGATTGTTTCAATATAAAATAAATAAATAAATAAATGGTCAATATGAGGTGGAAAAATGCGCGAACGGAGGAGTAGAAATGTGAAGCTTTGAAAAAATAAAATGAGAGAAAATTCCAATTTTTCTGACATTTTGTTTCTTCTATTCTATTTGCATCTCATTGAAATATATTTCTTCGCTAAGAAATATATTTATTAGGGGACATAAACATAATAAAACAATAATTATTTTTATAAATAGTGAATAACACACAGAAAGCCGCGATATGAAACATAAAGTAGGACGCCGGCAACTGAGGTGGAAAGTGCACGCATTGGAAGTCTAACACAGAAAACAGCAAAATCAAATTTCAGATTGTGAATCGCGCGTTACGTCAAATTCGAAACGATATTTGAAGAAACTTAGTGCAAATTCTTATCTGCGAATTCAGCATTTGAAGGTGATTTTATAGCCTTCTGGAAAGTTCACGGACGATTTGTACTTGACATAAAGTTGTATTGACACTATTTTGCTGCGTGTGTAACATGTTCCTAAATCCGATTTCTTTTTAAATGTTTTCCTTAGTTTTTTGATGAAACAAATTATTGACATTTTTGGTTAGACAAAAAAAAATTCGTAATATTTTTTTTAACGTTCTATATGTTACAGAGTACTATCACCATGCAATCTTTGGTTGCCGCACGAATTTTGAAACACCCTTCATATAGAGCCTATACATGAAATCAGGCTCTATACATAATTACAACTCTTACCTCATGTGCAAATTTTTATTTGCGATCAGGAACCGCAAGCCGTTATCAGAAATATATTATTGCTTTATCAGAAATCTGGGTTTAAATTTAATACATGGCCCTGTGCATCTAATAAGATGCTGATCCTATCGTGTTCATTGTAATTACGAGTCTACAAAGCGAGGCCAAATTATCACTAAAATTCACTGAATCCAACCAAAATAACACATAATAAACACTACCATAAAAACACGTCGGAATTATTAAGATATATTAGAAATTCTTACCTCTGAATGTCTCTATCAGAGTTGACAGTTCCCAGTCTTCGAACAATGCACTCACTTCGTAGTCAGCCATAATTCAAAGCGAAATCTTAAGCGCAAAACGAAATTCTTCTGGTCAGTGGTAGTCTGGTAGTGCCCGTATGGAGTAGCTAGTAATCACGTGCTCTTTGTCGTAAGGTCGGTGCTACCTCCATATAGTTGAATTAACAAAATATAGCCAACGAAATAATTTTGTGTTGCCAACAAAACAATTCCGATGGAGTTTTGCTAAAGCAACAAAATAAATCGACAAAACAGCTCAACAAAGTTATTTTGTTGTTTCAAACAAACATTTTTTCTCAGTGCAGGTACTGCTTGTGGACCACGTATATCCCACAATGTTGTATCTCCACCCAAACAGGAATGGTATCTTCCAGGACGATAATGCTCCGTGCCGTCAGAACAGCCTCATACAGGAATATTTCGACAAACACAGTGTTGATATGAGATCTCGTATCGGCCCCAAACTGGCCAGATCGCTTTGGAATTGAACATCTGTAGAATGTTGTAGAACTCCAGGTGAAGCAATGTGTATTAGTACAAAATCCTCTATAGTACTGTTACCACGTTGTAGTATATGAGCTCAGAAAGGACAAGTTGACTTCAATGATAATGGAATATTTATATCTGAATCTAAGTATATTTCTACATGTACAATATATTCACATTTAAATGCTGAAAGCTCATATAAGTTACACTGGTGTGCAAAAATTTAGGACGAAGAGGAGAAATTAGCACAACAGCGGAACGAGCAGCCAGAACAAACCGAAAGACCACTCAGGAGATAAACTAGAGTCCGGTACGGTAGGGCATACGCATATATGCAGCATGGCGTAGGGAGGGGGGGGGAGAGTGTCGGAAGGGTATAAAGCACACGGGCGGTGTACGCTCAGCAATTCGGTGAAAGCTATTGCACGGTGTACATCGGTTTGAACGACGTCGAGTTGCTGCCACCGTGTGATATGGCCAACAGGCAAACCAGTAGACGACATCTGGTTGACTTTATTCGAGGTCGCGTCATTGGAAAGTTGGAAGAAAGTCGAAGTGTGACTAGTGTAGCCGAGGAGTTCGGGATCGCTCACAGCATGGTTTTACGAACTTGGAGAGCATTTCAAAAGACAGGAACAGCTGTCCGAGAGTTTATCAGTGGTCGTCCACGAGCAACCACGGCGGCGGACGACCGGTATATTGTACAACAGGCGAGAAGAGACAGACGGCAGACAGCGGGAGAAATCGCAAGGCACATGCAACAGGAAACTGGATGTCCGTTATAGCGTTTTACCGTGGCCAGGAGGCTGCACAAAGGTGGTTTATTTGCACGACGACCAGTAGGGTGTGTGCCACTAACTCCTGCTCATCGGAGACGGTGGTTTCTGTGGTGCCAGGAACACAAGAACTGGACACATCAGCAATGGGGTCGAGTTCTCTTTACGGATGAGAGCCAATTTATTCTGACGAGCGATTCTGGACGTATACACATCTGGAGAGAGCAGGGAACACGCAATCACTCCTCCAACATCATAGAAAGGGACCGGTTTGGAGATATCGGAATTCTCGTTCGGGACGGTATCATGCTTGGTAGCCGTACTGACCTCCACATCTTCCAAGGAGGTTCAGTCACTGATGTCCGCTATTGCACCAAGGTTCTCCTGCCTCACGTGCGTCTGTTTAGAGGTGCTGTGGGTCCTGAGTTCCTCTTCATGAATGACAACGCTACACCTCATCGTACAGTGGCTGTCGCAGAGCTGTTGGAGAGTGAAGATATTCAACGCATGGATTGGCCCGCAATGTCCCCGGACCTAAATCCAATCGAACACGTGTGGGACCTTCTTGGGAGACGCTTCGCAGCCCGTCAACAGCCTCCAGAAACGATTCCGCAGCTACGATTGGCGCTACAAGAGGAATAGGCCGCGATGCCTTAACAGCTCCTTGACAACCTCGTCTTCAGCATGGACATACGTTGTAAATCCTGCAACGCAGTCAGGGGTGATCATATCCCCTACTAAAGACTGGATTTTTCTTGGCAGCCGCCTGTCACATGGACGTTTCTGTCTTCTGTCCAGTTGTGCTCGAAGCTACCATTTCAATAAAGTGCCTTTGTATCCTTCGGATTACTTGTTTGGACGGTTTTGCTCACTTGTCCCATATTCTTTCATCTTGGGGATCTTATGGTATGATTTGAGTCGATGTGGAGCACTTCTGCACAACGTTACATTCGAAAAACCGTCTCGTCCTTAATTTTTGCACGCCAGTGTATATGCAGTGAGACATTAAAATCAGTAATGACGTATGTGAGCAACAACCAGGTGAGGCAGTTGGACATACAACCTCACTTCATACCAGAACTGTGGAACGCAGTTCGGACAGCTGTTTTGCAGAACCTCATACAAATGAACACACCTCGTGGAGTGAATTTATCGTCTGGTGGAGGCTGTTGTTTAGGCAAAAGGAGGGGGCCAAGAAGTATTAAGTAGGTGGTCCTACTTGAGTGAGCACTCAGTGTAAGTGATTCTCAAACAAACTTATTAAAGAAAAAGCTTGATTGTAAGTTACACCTTACAGGGCGTTTTGAAGTTTTAACTGTGTCCTAGCAAATAATACGATTGAAAACAAGAAAGATGACACCGAATTTTCGGGTGTAATGAGCACGTCTTTTGAATCCGTTCTGACGTGAATTACATTTAACAAAGCTATTCAAAATCAATAGAACAGGTACAGAAAACAGTAATATCTGACCGAAGAAAGATGTTTTTCAATCGGATTTTTAATCCCGCAGATATTGCTATAAACGGAATCCTGAACTTATGCCCTCTGGTTGCAGACTTGTGCGATAAGAAAACTTTGAAATTATATGAGAAACATTTAGCAGCGAAAACGCTCTCCAACAAAGAAATAATTTTTCAAATCGGACTCTTAGAAGCAGTGATATCGACAAATATATGATATGTATCTACGCCCTCTGTCGGGAAAAACATGCATTATTTTAAGACGAAAGTATTCTCAGAAAGTTTTTCGATGAAAGCGGTATCGGTCCAGGAAAGAATTTTTTCAGTCGAGCTGTCAGGAACTCATATTTTGCTGCAAATACATCAGAAGCAGAAATTAACACTTATGCCTCCTGGTATCATGCCATTCTTTACCAAATCTTAAAAATTATATCAAAAACATTTCCCATCAGCAGCTCTATGTGATACAAGAAGAATTTTTCAAATTTCAAATCGGAGAAACAGAAATATTGGAGAAAACGCAATTTAACATAGCGCCCCCTAGCGAAAAGGCCATGAGTTACTTAAAAATTGTGAAATTACATGAAAAACATTTTGCACCAGAAACGCAATGCAACAAAGAAGGAATTTTTCAAATCGGACTCTTAGAAGTAGAGATATTGACAAAATAAGACATACATCTACGCCTCCTGGCGGAGAAGCCATGCATTATTTTAAGAAGGAAATATTGCGAAAAGGTTTATCGATGTGAGTAGTATCGGTCCACAAACGAATGTTTTTCAATCGAAATTTTAGAAGCTCCGATTTTGCTGCAAATACATCAGAAACGGAATTTTTTTTTTTTTTTGATTGGAGGTTTAACGACCACCGTGAGCAACTCAATGGGCTATAAGCAGTCGCCCTTCCCTAATTTAGGATCACTGGTTCCAGGGAAGGGAGAGAGCCAGTGCCGTAAGACAAACACAACATCCATGCCTGACCGGGATTCGAACCCGGACCCCTTACGGACGAATAATCAGAGGCCAACGCCTTGACCACTGCGCCACCGGGGCGGCGAAACGGAAATTAAGACTTATGCTCTCTGGTGGCCAAACCATTTTTTACCAAAAATTAGAAATTATATGTAAAATATTTCCCATTAGGAGCTGTATCCGCTGAAGAAAAAAAAATTTCAAAACGGAGTTTTAGAAGTAGAGATATCGTGTAAAACGCGATTTACTTTTACGTCTCCTAGCGGAAAATCTGCGCGCAAATTCAAATGTTACTATACCTAAACTACTCTTCGACGTAAAAAACGAATGGTAAAAGAATTTTTTCAATCGGATGTTCGGAAGCAAATGTATGGAATAAAATGCATTTTGAATTCAATATCATCTGCATTTACGCCCTCTAGCGGCAAAAATGTACATCGTAAAAAAATAAAAAAAATAAATAAATTATCATCATTCGCATATTTCAGGCTTCTCAATGCAAAAATAATTTTTCAAATCGGACTAATGCAGTAGATATGGTGCCCCAGGCGGACTAATGCAGTAGATATGGTGTCCCCAGGCGGACTGGCGGACAAGCCGATAACATAAGTACGATCTTTTTTTACAAAAGACGCGCTACAGAAGTTCACACACGAGTCTGATAAGCCCAATATTCATCCACGCTGCTGGAGAATGGGCCAGAGAGCACTGGAAACTAACTATTGGCAAATCGCTCAAATTGGGTCCGAGTTTCTCGCGTGAACAATGGGGAGTGTGTTTGCTCTACCTCCCTGTTTCTGTCATTTCCCTGGATCCAGTGGCTCTAAATTGGAGATTAGTGACTTCTTATAGCTACACATGCTCGCGGGGGTCGTTTTATATAAGTGTCGATATTCAAATGTGCCGCCCCGGTGGCGCAGTGGTCTAAGCGATGGCCTCTGATCATTCGTCCGAAGGGGTCCGGGTTCGAATCCCGGTAAGGCATGGATGTTGTGTTTGTCTTTCGGCACTGGCTCTCTCCCTTCCCTGGAACCAGTGACCCTAAATTAGGGACGGGCGACTGCTTATAGCCCATTGAGTTGCTCACGGTGGTCGTTAAACCTCCAATCAAAAAAAAAAAAAAAAAAAAATATTCAAATGTAACTGAACGATTTCTTGCGATATCGATATTTCAAGACATATCCTGCTCTTCCTTTAAGAAGCCTTCGAAGCGAGAGGTGTCGCTTTATTGGCGCTGTTCTTCAAAATCCTCAGCGATGCTTCGGCGATTGTCAGACTTATTTTACATCTTAGTTCACGCCATTTTCAATAAAGAGATAAATAGGACTGAATTCGTCAATTTACTGAGGCCATTTCCGGTAAAGTAATAAATATAACTGAAATCTGTCAATTTCCTGACGACATTTTCAATAACCCAAATATATACCACATAAATCTGTCAATTTCCTTAGGCTGTTTTCAGTACGGTAATACATAGAACTGAAATCTGTCAATTTCTTTAAGCCATTTTCGATAAAGTAATCACTACATAGGACTGAAATCTGTCACTTTACTGACACCATTTTCGATAAAGTACTACACGGGACTGAAATCTGTCTATTTCCTGGCGGTTCCAGACTTTTCCCCGGTACAATATCTAAATTTAGCGGAAAAACTCTGGTAACCGTGGGCATTTCAGTGGCAAAAGTAAGAGATTCTAAAACCGCCTGTCGTTAGGAACCCGCTATTGGTAAATTTTTCAAGGTTTTACTTGCTCGTATAATTTTATTTTTATGATTTGTACATATATATTTAGAAAAAAAAATCCCGTTTCTTAAAATATTGCATATCCATAATAAAGTTTTGTTGCTATGCGTAAGTAAATAAATATTTTTGAAAGCATCTGAAGAAGTACTGAAGTATTGCATGTGCTTCTTAACGAAGTCTTTTTAACGCTTTCAAACCGTAGGTTGAAGAAGCGTATATGCTCCAGCTTTGTCCGTCCGTCTGTCCGTCCGTCCGTCTGTCCGTCCGTCCGTCTGCCGTCACGATAATTCGCGTAAAAATAGTTCGATTTCGATGAAATTTTAGTATGTGGTAGGGGACCACATGGGGGTGAACCTTATAGAAAATGGGTGAAGTGGGGTCAAAGGTCACGGCATAGGAGCGGGATCCATTCCTTTGCCCTTATGCGTCATAACTTGCGTTAATATGGTTCGATGACGATGAAATTTTAGTGTATTGCAGGGGACCACCTAGGAATGAACCATATTGAAAATGGGTAAAGTGGGGTCAACGGTCAAGAGATAGGAGCGGAATGCATTCCGTTGCCTTTATGCGTCATAACGTGCGTAAAAATGGCTCGATTTCGATGAAATTTTATTATGTGGTAGGGGACCTCCTGGGGACGATCTTATGACGTCACAACTCGCGCTTGAGATGTTGGCGCGCGGTAACGCCATCTGTCTCATTACGTCACGCATTGTGTGTGGATCCTATTAAAGTTTTATGACGTCACACTCTTGCGAGCAGATGGTCGAGATTCCTATCTGCCTCATTACGTCACGCGTTTTGTGCGTATGACCGTCCGCATGATAACTCGCGCAAAAAATCGTTTGATTTCGATGGACTTTATAGCGGTGCGTCCTGCTTGCAGGTACGTCACAACTTTTAGTATGTGGAAGGGCATCACCTGGGAAGGAATCCTATTGAAAGTGAACGAAATAGGGTCAAAGGTCAGGACATAGGAACGGGATCCATTCCACCGCTCTTATGCGTCATAACTAACGTAAAAAAGGTTCGATTTCGATTAAATTTTAGTATGTGGTAGGAGACAAACCGTATTGTCCCCTACCACTTGGGGACAAACCCCATTGAAAATGGGCGAAATGGGGTCAAAGGTCAGGACATAGGAGCGGAATCACTTCCATCGCCATTATGCGTCATAACTTACGTAAAAAGTCTTCGATTTGGATGAAATGTTAGTATTTTATAGGGGCCAGCTTGGGGACGAATCCAAATGAAAATGGGCGAAATGGGGTCAAAGGTTAGGACACAGGAGTGGGATTTATTCCATAGCCCTTATGCATCACAACTTACGTAAAAATGCTTCCATTGCGACAAAACTTTATCATGTTGTTTCGGAGGTACACTGAACCGGTTCTGTTAAATATAATCGAAATGGTATCAAAGGTCAGGGCACAGGACCGAGATTTATTCCACAGCCATTATCCTCATAACTTGAGTAATGATTTCTGGTATGTTGGAAAGCGTATTATAATCAATGCATTGCTTGATTTTTCTAACTTGTTTTTCTTACAATGGACGTGTAATGTAGTGCACTGGCTCTGATTGATCGTACTGTTGCGTATGAGTTCGAATCCCAGAGAAAGACGGGGGCACATTTTTACCTGCCAATATTGGTTCTCTCCTTTTCCTGGAGCCCGGATTCCTGAATTAGGCATGGGTAACATTTTGCCGAGTTTGATTCCTACAAGCAAAGTGAAATTACGAAAACGAAAGTTATGAGTGATCTTCTGAATGTGGCTGTGCGAAACGAACATAGCGTCTCCAGCATCCGAATGGTCAGAGGCTTGGTATGAGGCCTTTCGTTCCACAAGGGAGCAGGCTTGAGTTCCGGGTGAGGCAGCGGCGTTGTGTTTGTCTTAGGTCACTAGCCTCACCTTTCCTACAATCTGTAACCCAAAATTAAACATGGTTCATAGCCTTAAAAGTTGCTCAAACTAGTTGTGGTATTACTGGCTTCTACACTCAATAAGAAGAAGGTACCAAAAGCAAACAATTACACAAAATGTCATTATTGAGGACGGCTATTCTAGGTTGCCTGTAGGGCACACAGTCACATAATAACATGGGACACACACTATGTCAACCGTAGAGTTTACAAGTAATTTTACCACACAATCACATAGTAAAATAGCAGACCAGAAGGAGATGTTAGTATCATTACTTATTCGTGCAGACTTGTATTAATAGATATTAGGGCGGCGAAGACCCATAGCACGATGTATCGGATTACAGCTGGTAAGAAACACACCTTCAATCTGGCCTCCATTGTTTATTATGCCTCTATATATGTACATAAGTCATCAACTATTCAGGTTCTCAGAAGCGGTTCACATTATAGAAGCTAATAAGATGAAGGTTCAAAAAGCATAAGATCTTTCTGTTCACTCTGGACCCATTGTCATCTGACGATGGGTCCAGAGTGAACCAGAATCATCTGATTCTTTGGACCCATCGTCATCGTCATCTGACGAAGGGTCCACAGTGGACCAGGAAGATCTCGTGCTTTTCAAACATTCGTCTTATTATCTTGTATATATGAACCGCTTCTGAGAACCTGAACAGTTGCTGACGTACGTGTATATAGGCATAATAAACAATGGACGCCAGATTGAAGGTGTGTTTCTTACCAGCTGTAATCCGATACATCGTGCTATGGGTCTTGGCCTCCTAATATCTATTAATTAATAAGACTAGAAGTGAGCTTAATGGGAAAATCATGTTATCATTTACAATACGCACAGAGATTCTTAATTTTATCTATTCCTTCACTTCTAACCGGCTGCCAGTACTGACACATCCAAAGAAACTTTTCGTAGTTTAGACGTGTCGTTCAGATTAGAAAGTCCAATTAAAATGCCTTCTCACTTCGTAGCGTCCCAACCAAGGAAAGTTTATGGTTTTTTGTTGCTATGGGAGGGAAAAAGTGGGCAGTGATCCTTGAGAGGTCAGAGGGAAGGTGATCAGATCAGATCATATGTAGAGGATTATAGGAAGGGAGTGTCTGACCCCAGGTCTTAAACAACCCTTAGAAAAAGGAAGCTAGGAGATTTGGGCTAGAGTGCCCGATAGGAAAGTGACTCGGAAGCAAGGTAGAAAGGGGGAAGAAGACGCCCTTATTTATTACCGAGGGGCCAGTACCCGGGGTCCGACAGCTTAACGTGCCCATCCGACGCACGGCGGGTATTTAGTGGTTCGAACGTTCGTACCTGCCTAGGATCGAACCTGAGGTTATCTCCATGGCAGTCACGAAAGCTGACCACTAGGCCACCCGCAGCCAAAGAGGGAAGGGGATTAAGGAACATCCGCGCTTTCTACTAATGCTGGACAGGGGAAGAGAGTAACGATGGATCACGTATTTTTTCGGAAAGTAGGAATGACAACAGGGAGTCGGTTGGAAGTAGAGAGAGAGAGAGGAAAGTAGAAAGGATCTTGCTCCTCGGGGTGAAACCAGGATGGCGGGAGGAGAAAGAATGCCAACGTAAAGGCAAAAATGAAAAGCGCAAAAACGAATGCTAGCAGCGAGAGAAACCGATCAACGTATATAGGGAAACGAATTGAAACCGGGACAACACTTGAGACCTCCCTCATAATATCTGAATAAATACATTCTTGACTGCAACAGCTAGTTTAAATTTTAGCTGATATGTTATTTATCTGCTTCATCGATAGGGAAAATACGGGTTAAACCTCGAAAAAAAAAAGGCTCTCTACAAGCGAAGATCCAACAAACGCTTCACACAGGGCACAGAAATAAAGTTTAGTGCAAAGCCCTGTAACGCGAGATATAAACAAATTTTGCAAAACAGCTAGGAACAAAACGATGGAAATCAAACAGGTTATACACCGATTAGATATCTTATTATGACCACCTACCTAATAAATTGTGGAACCGCTTTTAGTCTTCAAAAAAACCGGTCACTCGGTGAGGCATCGATTCGATGAGGTGGCGATAGGTATCCTGGGTTATCTGGTACCATAATATCAACAGAAGGTCCTCTAGTTCCCGTACACTTCGGAGTGGTTGTAATTTATCGCGAACCCGCTGTTCCACGTCCAACCACAAATGTTCGATTGGGTTCATGTCAGATGAATTTGAAGGCCAGGACATTAACCGAAAGTCACCAGCATGTTCTTCGGAACACTTCTTGACGATTCTGGCAGTGTGGCGTGGCGTATTATCCTGTTGGTAATGTCCATTACCAGCAGGGAACACAGTTGTCATGAATGGGGGAACTTGGTCGGCAACGATATTCAGATACCTAACAGCTGTCAGGGATTGTGCTGTTGGAATAATGTGGCCTACAGTGTTCCAAGAAAACGTCGCTCACAGCAAAACACCGCCGCAATCGGCCGGTTTCCGAACAACAGTGCATCCATGTCCCATAACCTCCATTGGTATCCGGCGTATCCGCGCTCTGTCATCTACGTGATGCACCAAGTAAATTGATTCGTCAGACCAGGCCACTTCCTTTCAATCGTCGACGGTCCAATCTCGATGATCTTGGGCCCATTTCATGCGTCGTGGCGATGGTGTATAGTGAGCATAGGGACCCTGATGGGTCTTTGGCTACGCAGGCCCATGCGCAGAAGGCTCCGATTAACTGTGTGCTATGACACACTGCCCTGATCACCACTGTTGTAGCTGCGAGTGATTTGTCGCACTGTGACATTGCGGTCACTGTGAACAATGCGCGACAGTCTCAATGGACTTCGGGCGACACACCGCCGAGCTACAGTTCGTCGTTTGACCATTTTTGCACCACTTTTGATACATGCTCACTCAGCGGCACGTAAACAACCCACAAACCTCGCCATTTCCGATATCGTAGTTCCGAGTCGCCGTGCCATCAAAATTTGTCCTTTATCAAACTCCTATACATCGGCAGCTCCTCCCATTCGGACTCCGGTCCTCGGGTTGTATATATGCTGCTCTGTGAACTTCACCGGTGCCACCGTTCGGTCTCCAGGCGCGCTCATTTCTCTAGGCCGGGGGAGGGATCATAATGTAATGGATCATCGGCGTATGCGTCATATGGTAGTTAATCCCCATCCCTCCTTCCCGAGAAAAAACAGAGAAAAGGTACCTAACTCAGTTCGCAATTGTAGCTCGCCTGAGGAAACTTCAAGGTCTGAATTTAATGACAAGTATGTTGGAGCACAGCGTTTAATACTGCTCTTACTGGAGGTTTTTGTTTCCCGTGTAAAGGCCTTCGGGGATCGAGAGATACTTTGTGGTGAATACTTAGCGTCGGTTTTCCATTCCTGTATTCTTATTACACGAAAATAATTCGTTAAAGGCTCCCCGTATGAATGTCTTCGGGGATTATGTGATACTTTGTGGTGAATTCCTAGCGTCGGTTTTCAATTTCTCTGGTCTTATTACGCGAAAATAATTCGTTAAAGAAATACGTCTATTAAAGTTTATTGTCTTGTTGTGTGTCGCTTTAGGAATTTAGTTCCAGCGAAAGCGGAAACATTTGTGCAATTAAAGTTGTTAGTTTGTTTCGGTATTACAACCCCACAGGAACAGAAGACTGTGAGCAATCACTCCCAGCCTACTGGTATCAAGAGAGAGAGAGAGAGAAAGAGAGAGAAGACGTGAAGTAAAACTTCAGTAATCGTGTCGTATTCGGGATAAAACACGATTTGATTTGCACCGTTGGTTTATTTTAACAAGCTAAGCCGCATTTGTTGCGTTGGTTACGAAGACTTTTTCTACAAAAGGGAGAAAATACGTATCTTAAATACATTGGTAGCGAAGTTCTAAGCAGATTTACTGAGTAATTTCAATATAAAAATCAAACCCAGACTGCAGAATTTATTCCAAAAGTAATGATACGAAAAATCTGTCATTTTCAGTGGGCTCCAATCTACACCGCCGGAAAGTGAAAAACGAACACCCAGAAGGAATATCGGTATGAACAACATTTACGCTTTCCAACCGTAGGTTGAAGAATCGTATATGCTCCAGCTTTGTCCGCCTGTCCGCACGATAACTCACGTGAAAATGGTTCGATTTCGTCGAAATTTTAGTATGTTTTAGGGGACCACCTGGGGACAAACCTTATTGAAAATTAGCAAGCTGGGATCAAAGGTCAGGCAGGGCATAAGAGCGGGATATATTCTATTGCCCTTATGCGTCATAACTTGCGTAAAAATAGTTCGATTTCGATGAAATTTTAGTATGTGGTTGGGAGCCACTGGAAACGAACCCTATTGAAAATGGGCGAAATGGGGTCAAAGGTCAGGACACTGGAGGGGATCCATTCCATTGCCCTTGTGCATCCTAACTTACCTAAATGCTTGGATTGCGACAAAACATTATCATGTTTTTCCGGAGGTATAGTGAACCGGTTCTGTTGAATGTCAACGAAATGGGGTCAAAGGTCAGGACACAAGAGCGAGATTTATTCCACAGCCATTATCCACATAACTTGAGCAATAATTTCTGGTATGTTGGAAAACGTATCATAATCAATGCATTGCATGATTTTACTAACTTGTATTATAATATGTTCATTCTTAAGGGCGGCAGAAACTGTGATCCAAGTTAGAATGTCATTGGATGAAATAATAATACCACTACGGACAACATTGAAATGTACGCAGCGCGTATTTAAGGACTAGGACGTGCAGAACGAAGTCATGCGTCTGGTGTCGTGTTGTTCAGTGCTCTTTGAAGAAACTACCATGCCTGAACGACGCAGGCGCTCAGTTATCGGAGTTCCAGCGAGGCCGTATAGTGGGTCTGCAGAAAGGTGATTTGTCCTTCCGTCAAATTGTGGACTGAGTGGGACGATAGGTATCAGCCGTGGTTAGATGGTTGCGTCAGTGGTCAGAGTAGCATTCGCGCACTCGCAGACGTGGTTCGAACAACGTAGAGTTACGGACGCACGAGAGGATCGGCGTATCAGGAGTGCGGCGTTGGCATAGCGGACGGTTACGGCGTCACAATTTCGATCCTCTGTCATACCAAGGGTGTCTAGAAGAACGATGTAGAATCGTTTGTTGGAAGCACGACTATGGGGACGCGTGCCGCTGGCACTGTTACCACTGACCCCTGGTCAACGTTGAGCCTTTTTGCGGTAGTGTCAAGAACGAGTTCATTGGAGGCAAGAATGGGGGTCAGTGGTTTTCAGTGATGAAAGCCGATTCTGCTTGAGAGCGTCTGGAGGTCGTGCACGCGTCCGAAGGCGACAAGGTGTGCGGCTTCTGCCATCGTACATCTGCCAACAACACATTGGTCCTACGCCGGGCATTATAATGTAGGGAGAGATTAGCTATCACTCTCGTACGAGTCTGGTGTTTTTGTACGGGGTACACTGAATAGCAGTACGTACGTCGGCGACATCGTGCAGCCGGTCGTCCTGCTATTTTTCAGTGCGATAGCCGATGAGGTATCCTAGCATGATAACGCCCACCCACACACCGTTTGGGCAACTCAACATGCTCTTCAGACTGCATATCAACTTCCTTGGACAGCACGCTCTCCGGACGTGTCTCCAATCGAGCATATCTGGGACTGGATTGGACAAAGACTCTTTCGCGTACCCCGGCAGGCAGCGACTATCTCTGAATTACACGTTCAAGTTGAAAGTGAATGTAATGCTATCCCCTGAATTACGCGTTCAAGTTGAAAGTGCATGTAATGCTATCCCCTGAATTACACGTTCAAGTTGAAAGTGCATGTAATGCTATCCCCTGAATTACGCGTTCAAGTTGAAAGTGCATGTAATGCTATCCCCCAGCGTGAGCATGTCTGGGACTGGATTGGACAAAGACTCTTTCACGTACCCCGGCAGGCAGCGACAATCTCTGAATTACGCGTTCAAGTTGAAAGTGCATGGAATGCTATCCCCCAGCATGATATCTAGCATTTGTACGGCCGATTACATGCTAGATTGGAAGCTTGTACTACTGCTGGAGGAGGTGCGACATCTTATTAAAATGTACCTTCTGTACACTGTAATACCCATTAAAAGGTGAAATAAGCACTGAATCACTTCACACGTGTGATCACTTTCCTTTCCTAACAAGTTGTTCCTACGACATAAATCTCATAGATACAACTGCAATTTTTAATGGTGTTCTTTTTTTCATTTTCCGGCAGTGTATTTCGAGAGAACTATTTTTCTAGCGCGTCATCTGAACGGTGTATCTTCATAATGTTTTTATCATGGGTCAAATATTTTGACAATGTTTTAATGTTTTCGTAGCACGAAATTTACCGCCTCAATAGGCCAACATAACGTTGTTTCCTTTACTAGAGAAACTGAAACTGGGCAAGATTTCATTATACACTAAGTAGCAATTTATTTGGTAGAGTTTTGTTTTATCTAAATATAATTTCCTTTGTCGGAATGTTTTAAGCATTTTTATTCTATGCACCTTTAGGTTTAATTTGATACCAAATCTATGTGCTTCTGCGGAGTAGATCACATTTGATGGCCATTTGTATGACGGAGCCCAACAGTAATTTTACAGCTACCACGTCCAATTTCGCTAGTTATTTGCTCCAAAAGCAGTAGATAAGAATCAACCATATGACCACAATGACCCTGCGCACCTACCAAGAGTTGTTATGGAGGAAATTAAACCCGTTTTTAGAGATTTAACCAATCCACAGCTCCTCCAGAAAAGTTTATATGGTGGCACTTAAAATCTTGGTGAGTCCTTGAACAGCACAACTCGGCCGAGAATTCCGAAATCTACTTTTGTAATGAAAACAGCCTTAGAATTAGGTGTTTATGAGGTTTTAGCTCCATTTAATAAGGGAATCATAGGGAAATGTGAATTTTGAAAACATTGGGAATTTCTTCTGTCACAAATTGTATAGACACAATGAAAAAAACTGATGAACAAAGAATTGCAAAAGCTCAGAAAGTAATTCAAGAAGTTGAAAAAAAGTGTCTCCAAAAGGATAGCCTTGCCAAAAAGAAATTGGGGGACATGTACCAAGGGCAAGAGGATCCAGAATATCCTTCATATGGAGCTGGGATGCATTAAGGTAAGATTAGATGCATTAATTACCTCAGTGTTAGCTTTGAGCGCGTTTCTTGAAAAAAGCATTTTTTCAACACACAGGTACACTTTTCTCAGGAACCATAGGGGGTATCTGCATGATTTTTTTTTCTCATATGTAGCTCTACATTTTGAGCAGAGCGATTTTTAAAATTCCTATTAATTTTGAAAATATATTACTTTACAATTTATTTTGTAGCTTTTTAAAGCAATTTTTAAACAAACATAAAATTTGTATTTAAACTTTTTTAAAATACCCTCTGCTTAAAATGTTATTTACATTGTGTATTTTACAATAAAAAAATAAGCTTATATCTGTTGTAATTTCTGAAATAAATGTACCTAAAGTTGTGCAAATTAACATGGGTAAAATAGAGTAATCAGACTCTTTTTAAACAGGGACTGCGTTGCATGCACTGGAAGCATGTCGCAACATCGATGCAGTATTTCGAAAGGGATACTTTAATGAACGCAAAACATTGGTTTATTAAATACTAGTACCGTGACATAATCCTTGAAAGTAAACCACGCGGTAGATCAGAAGGAGCTATCGATGACGTAGAGTTGGATACCTTAATTGAATCCGATCCACGTTTAACGGTACGAGAACTACAAGAAAAACTTGGAGTACACTACACTGTAAAAAATAAGTGGTGTGACTTCAGAGAAAATTCGTGAAAATAACGCGCAGCAAAGTTGCTGGTAGTTGTCGGTCCTTGGCAAAATTTTCGTTTTTAAAGAAGTTTCCGGTACATTTTTCAATTTCCATATTTTCCTGAAAATCTTCCAAATACGTGCAGACAATGTAAATAGACAAAGCCATCGTTATTTCCAAGTTTATTTTTAATTAACACTCAGCAACCGAAAGATTGTTATCCGGACACCACTGGCATCGAATCCCCGATCTCTCGATATAACTAGCCGAGTGCGTTTGTCTTACGCTAATGTGGCCAAGAATCCACGGCGCTGTGTGTGTTTGTCTGCCAGCATCTGAGTTCACAAATCCGTAGGGATAGGCTAAGAACTGAGACATCTACATCGGGTGGGGCTTAGAGGCACAAGCTATTTAATTATAGGGAATACATCCAAAGGATGGGAGTAAATGGTGAAAATCTTCCAATTACGTGGAGACAATGTAAATAGATAAAATCATCGCTCTTTCCACGCTTATCTTTAATCACCACATAGCAACCGAAAAATTGTTATCCGGACACCGCTGGGATCGAACCCAGACAAATGGAGGCGTCTCAGTTTCTGAGCCCATCCCTATAGATTTGTAAATGCTGACAGATAAACAAACACAGCGTCGTGGATTCTTAGCCACCGTAGCGAAAGACGAACACACTCGGCAAGCTATATTGAGAGATCGGAGTCCAAATAGCAATTTTTCGGTTGCTTTGTGTATATCAAAGGTAAACGTAGAAAGAGCGATGACTTTGTCTATTTCCATATTTTCGCAAATTTTCCGTAGTAATTTTCCAGATTTCCATATTTTTGCAAATTTCCCGGTAGCGGGGTATGTTAGGTAATGCCATTTACTTCAGAAAAAGTCGGTTCATTGTTTTTCCGGATTTAACAGTTTTTTTGCAAAATCGAAGACTCTGAAATTTTTTATTCCTCACACCAGAGAATCCTCTCGCCTCGTTGTGATTCGATCTGAAGTCGTTTGGGTTGGCTCAACAGACAACTGAGGCAGAAAGACTCAGAAATCACCCTCACGTTTAAGGAAGAACTCTAATTGCGCGATGATGATTCTTTTGTCATTAATCCTAGCGAATTAGTCATTTTACTGTCTATTGGACTTTTTTTAATAGATTTATAATAATTTTATTTTTCTGTAGGTGAACTTTTCACCAATTAAATATTTTTTTCATCGCGATTTTTAGAAGTAACCGAATGCTTTGGAACTTGAGATCTTATTACACTAACGATGACTTCCAATTATCTTTAACAAAAAGTGAAATGTACTATTTTATAGTATTATTTTACAATGCATACGAGGGTTGTACCGAAAGTAATGCAAAAGTGAGAATAAATTTTTTATTAACTGACAAAGGTCGTTCAAATTGCACTTGTTGGTAGAATAACTCTTTCTCTATACAAAGGTACTACTCAACAAAGTCTCCATTACAAGCGATGCATTTGCGCCATCGTTGAAACCCAACCCTCGATTCCTCTTTGAAAAAATTCAGGTGTGGACTGTTGAACCCACTTCTTCACCGCCAACTTCACCTCATCTGTGTCATTAAATCATTGTCCTTCATTAGATCGAACAGGTGAAAGTTGGAAGGCGCCAGAACTGGGCTGTACGGTGGATGGGGACCACAGACCAGCCTCAGTTTCTGATCGACTGATTTGCTGCAAAAGATTGTGTGATTTCGCATTGTCATGGTGAATGTGGATCCTTTTCAGATTCTTGTTCGGTCTCTTCCTCCTTATGGCTTCTCTAAGCTTCTTGAGTGTCTCAATGTACTGCTTGCTGGTCATGGTGAATGTAGATCCTTTTCAGATTCTCGTTCGGTCTCTTCCTCCTTATGGCTTCTCTAAGCTTCTTGAGTGTCTCAATGTACTGCTTGCTGGTCATGGTGAATGTGGATCTTTTTCAGATTCTTGTTCGATCTCTTCCTCCTTATGGCTTCTCTAAGCTTCTTGAGTGTCTCAATGTACTGCTTGCTGGTCATGGTGAATGTAGATCCTTTTCAGATTCTTGTTCGATCTCTTCCTCCTTATGGCTTCTCTAAGCTTCTTGAGTGTCTCAATGTACTGCCTGCTGGTCATGGTGAATGTGGATCCTTTTCAGATTCTCGTTCGGTCTCTTCCTCCTTATGGCTTCTCTAAGCTTCTTGAGCGTCTCAATGTACCGATTTGCTGGTCACGGTGCGACCACGTTCCAGAAAATCAATGATAATGACACCCCTGTCATCCTTAAAAACAGTCACCATGATTTTCTCTGCTGAACTCTATAGCTCTTGAACTTCTTGGGCCTTGGTGAAGAAATGTGACGCCATTCCATGGATTGATTCTTCATTTCCGGATCGCAAAGATACGCCCACGTTTCTTCCCCTGTCACCAAATCGAAAAAAAAAGTGTCTTCATTGGCTTCAAACGCTTCCAGCAGATAAGAGCAGACTTCCATCCTTCTCTCCTTCAAAACTGGTGTGAACTGCCGAGGTACTCCCTTGGCACACACTTTCCGATACCCTAAGTCTTCCACCATGTTCTGTATGGCATTGTGACCACAGTCCAGTTGTGCAACAAGTTCACAAATTGTGATTCATTTCTCCGAGGATCAATTTATACACTCGCTGACGATTCGTGTCAGTGGTCGCAGATGATGGTCTCCCACTGCGTGGTTTGTCTTCAATGCTGGTTTTCCCTTTTTTAAACTTCTTACTATCTGTGCACATTGCTCTTGTCAATGATGTCACCTCCGTAATCATTATGTAGTCTTCTGTGGATGTCGGATAGCCTGTACCCTTCCTTCGTCAAGAACCCAATGACGGCACGTTGCTTCTGCTTGGAATCCATTATTTACCTGTAATGAAGGAGAAGGGTTACTATAGCGGAAGACTTACTCTACCAACATGTGCAAGTTGATCGACCTCTGCCAGTTAATAAAATAGTAATGCCGACTTTTGCATTATTTTAGGTACAACCCTCTTAAAATTTACTCTTCATAGCTATGTATAATAAGTCTTTTGTACAATACTTTCAGTACCTGGTTTCTTACGGTAACACAATATGCAGTGACTGGAGTACAAAATCACGGAGAGGAGAAGGAATATCCGCTGCCACAATAACCAGAAATTTATGCGATATGCTTTCCATAATATCCGATCTCACTACCGAACTTTAAAATCAGATACTTCGATAGACTACTGAAAATAAACAGTTAATCAAACCTGAAGTACTCCCGTGATTCGCTCTTAGTAGCGGAATGTTTTCGTCATACGGACACCGTAAAAGTAAGAACACAGTTTTCTGTGAATATACGAAGGAATTGAGGAAAGATTTCTGAGAAAATTCAGAATTTTCAGCTTTTTTCTAAGCGACGGCTTCTGATCATTCGTCCAAGATGAGTCCGGGTTCGAGTCCCTGTGAGGCATGGATGTTGTGTAGTCGTACGGCGATGGCTCTCACCCTTTCCTGGAACCAGTGGCCCTAAAATCGGGACAGGTGACTGCTTATAGTCCATTGAGTTGCGCACGGTGGTTGTTAAACCTCCAATCAAAACAAAATCGCGGCAGCTAATATATATTTTTTAGCAGATTCACGTAATTTTGCCCAAATCGGACGGAAATCACATTTTTGTTTTGATTGGACGTTTAACGACCACCGTGAGCAACTCGATGGGCTATAAGCAGTCGCCCGTCCCTAATTTAGGGTCACTGGATCCAGGGAAGGGAAAGAGCCAGTGCCATAAGACAAACACAACATCCATGCCTTATCGGGATTCGCACCCGGACTCCTTTCGGACGAATAATCAGAGGCCATCGGTTAGACAACTGAGGCACCGGGGCGACGGAAATCACACTGCTGCTACAGATACAGGGTGATCGGCTTGAGTAGGGATAATTTAAAAATACTGTGGTAGGGCCTACAGTCGATATAATATGCCAATATTTAACTGAAATTACAATTATGGATGGGAGTTTGTCTAGGCCTCCAAATGATCCCCTTTGCAGACTCGATTCATACCAGGTACTCAGTTCTTGCCACGTGTTTTCTATCATCTGTGGAAAGATTTATCACGTGGGACCGGATGGAAGCCGATACCACTTTTTTAGAACGATGACTAATCACAGATTCTTTTTCATATTGATGACTATTCACAGATTCTTTTTCAGATCGATGACTATTCACAGATTCTTTTTTTAGATCTATGACTATTCGTAGATTCCTTTTTAGATCGATGACTATTAAAATTGATGGATGGAAGCCGATGCCACTTTAAGCGTATCGGCATCCATATTCAAATTTCATTGGTGTGTGGAAGAGAAAATACGTACAACGCTCTCATTTGGGGGCATCCAGAATCCCCATGCTTTCTACGAAGTATAAAGACCAAGACCTAAAGTAAATGTGTGGTGCGGAGTGAGTCGTCACCAGCTGCACGGTCCGTTTTACTTCTCTGAGGACACTGTACGATCAGGACCACACCTGGGCATGCTGCTGATCTGTTGTGGTAATCACTGGATAACGATGTCATTTTTACAGCAAGACGGGGCCTCGCCGCACTGGTCACTAGAAGTCAGAACCTACCTCAACAATACATTCAATGACAACTGGTGTGGCTACAATGGCCTAATTCCTTGGTCTGCATTCTTCCCGGATCTCACTTCCCTGGATTTCGTTAAGTAGAGGTTTGCGAAGAACATGGTCTATAAACACCGACCTCAAAGCTTTAATGACTCGAAAGGGAACATTTCTGCAGCGTTCGCAAAAATCACTCAGCACATGTTAGAAAACACGTGGCATAAATTGAGCAGCCAGTATGAATTCTGTCGAGTCCCCAAATGTGGTCATGTAGAAGCTTTGATAAATTCCCACTTACACTGAAGAGCAATTAAATTAGAGACAGCTGGCGTTATACAAACATGTCGCTGTGGGAGGCACTGCAAACGGAAACGACATGACGTATGCAACGATCCGACAATATAAGGAGTGATGCGACGGAAATCAGTAAGAGTCGGACGCAGTGTGGGCAAGACGAAGGATCTAAGCGCATTTGATCGTGGGCAAATTGACGGGGCCCAACAAATGGCTCACTCCATCTCGGAAGTCGTGCAGCCACTGGAATTTTCACGAGCCACTATGTCACGGGTGCACCGTGAGTACATCGAATCTGGTAAAACCATCCCTGCAAGGGCCAACTTCCGTGGACAACAGCGTCTATATGAGCGGGGTCATCGTCGGCTAGCTCGTATTGTTACATCGGATAGACGGGCCACAGTGCAAGAAATCACTCATCAATTTAACGCTGGTGCACAAAAACGTGTAAGAAGCCACACCATCCTTAACCGTCTCCTCGCTATGGGGTACAGAAGTCATTGTCCCACGATGGTACCGATGCTGACCGCAATTTAAGGAAGTAAATATTAGCATGGGCGCGGAAACATCGCCGCTGGACCCTAGACATGTGGGAAAATGTTGCCTGGACTGATGAGTCGAGATTCACGTTGGTACATACGGAGGGCAGGATACGAGTACCGCGCAAACCACATGAAGCGATGGATCCTTCTTGCTAGCAGGGTACTCTTCAAGCTAATGGGGGTGGCATTCTCGTCTGGGGACTGTTTACGTGGACTGAAAGGGGACCCCTGGTACGTGTGACATCGTCCGTCACTGGTCAAGGTTACCGAGATACCCTGGACGACCATTTGCTCCCGTTTGTGCGTCTTCAACATCCCACTGGGGACCTCATCCTGCAACAAGACAATGCACCGTGCCATCGCTCCCGAATTGTATCGGGATGGTTGGATGAACACTCCACCGACGTAACCTCGCTTCCTTGGCCAGCTAGGTCACGTGACCTCAATCCCATCGAGCACATTTAGGATGCCATCGAGAGAGATGTTCGAGGCTCTGACCCCCTCCATCAAATCTTTGTGAACTGTGGGAGCTTGTTCAGGGGCTGTGGATCCGTATGGCTTCCCAACGCTTCCGGTGTCTTGTCTAGTCGTCGAGACGAATCGTCGCCGTCATCAGGGCGAAAGGTGCTGCTACACGTTACTAGACAGGTATCTCTAATTCAATTGCAATTCAGTGTATAAAGGTATGAAATATTGACGTATTATATCTGTTACAAGTCATACCACAGCATTTTTTATTTATTCATAACCAAACGGATCACCATGCATTACGTTCAACAAAAACAGGATTAAACCAAAAACAACTCAGCGAAACTACCAGATAATGCGTTTTGCAGCATACCTTTTGTTTTTTAATTGATTTCATTTCATATTCGGCAGCGTAGTTGTATTCATCAACAGAATTCACCGCAAACGGTAAAGGTAACGTAGTTCTTAACACCCAGGAATGTACCCCAACCAAGGCGCTGACCGCGACTTCCGAGGGACAACTCAAATCTGCTGTATGAAGGTAGCCCTTGTTACTAAGCCCTCTCCTTTTACCACGTGTTAACCCGTAACCATGGAAACGCAATGTGGTATACGGCTGGAAGGGTTTGGAAATCATCCAGCGGAGACACGAAATACCTAGACCGCGACAACGGTCAAGCGAGGAGCCGTTGTTTGCCAATTTTATTCTTTTAGTTACAGTGAACAGATGTTCATTAATGTTTTTAATTATCTGAATTCTTTGGGCTTCGCTACTGGGCCAGAAAATCTAGGATATTTCCTGAAGAGGAGAGTTGCCGACTAGTATCTATTCTGGGATATATCCGAAAACCTCACACGCGACTTGGTGGAAGCTGAGAACAAATAGGCAAGGAGGAATGTATGAAATTATTCATCTCTACTGCAATATTCCACTTGTGTTGTGTAAACAGCAGTCGGGGCAGTGAAAAGAAATTGAAAAGATAATAGAGGCATCGCAGATAACAATCAGGTTTGGAAAACAAAAGGATTCGAAGTACTGCCATTTCTAACATCATAATAACAATAAAATAATTTTCGCAAACGAAAGCTTAGAAGCAGTGTCGTAGTGGAAAAACTCGTAGACACCGGAAAAAATATCTTCCAGGCCCCCAGGAAAAAAAAAATCTTCGAGGCCCTGTTGCAAAAATCTATTAGCTTTCGATTACTAATTTTTTTTTAAATTTCATACTATTAACTACACGGTCGAGACATATTATTGTGACCGCCAGCAAATATCCAGAGTTACCGCCGTGCGCAGCGCGGACAGCAGCTAGACGGGCTGGGAGTGACTCAATGAGGTGTTGGAAGGTGTTCACAGGTATGTGGAGCCATGCTGATTACAGCGCATCTGACAGCCGCTGGAGGGTGTGTGGTGCAGGATCCATAGAGCGAACAACACAATCGAGGTGGTCCCACAGATGCTCAATTTGGTTTACCTCTGGGGAATTAGGGGACCAGGGAAGTACTTTGAAGTCTCCATCGTGCGTTTCAAACCGCTCTCGCACATTTCTAGCTGTTTGACATGTCGTGCTGGAAGATCCCATCCGATCCAGGGAAGACAATCAGCATGTGTGGGTGTTCGTGGTCTGAAAGGATAGATTCATAACGAATTCGGTCCATAGTGCCTTCCACAGGTATGAGTGGACACAGAGAATGCCACGAAAACATTTCCCAGACCATAACGCTGTCCCCAGCAGCTTTTGTTCTTCCAGAAATGGTTGAAGAGTGTTTGTTCTCCGATGTTTCTCGCCTTATACGCCAATGTCCATCTGTTCAATGAAGTAGAAAACGTGTCTTTTCGGAGATGGCTATCTTTTGCCAATCAGCGAAGGTCCAATTCTCATACTGCCGTGCAAATGTAAGCCTTTTCTGCCAATGCACCTTCGTTAGCATAGGTGCACTGACCATCTGTCAGCATAGAAGCCTCATACGCAGCAGGGTTCGCTGAACTGACGTTTTTAGACACACTTCCGATAGCCCCCTGGTTCATTCGGCCAGTGAGTTCCTCCACTGTAGCGTGTAGATCGGCCAGCACACACCTTCACAGACGACGTTCACTTCTAACATCAGTGGCACGTCGCGCTCCTCAGTTTCCACGTCGCTTATTCGCAATGGTGCCATTTCTCCAATCACAATACTCTGTAACCACAGCAGCATGCGAACAGTTCACATATTGCGCTGTTTCAGAAATACTGCAACCCTTAGCCCAAAAGTCGATAATCATTCCTTTTTGCAAATCTGATAAATCTCTCCTTTTATCTATGACAGCAACGAGGGATATGTTTTCAGAATGCCTACAGTACACGTTATATACCGTCCAAGCCAGCTCACGAAACGTGCCTTCTTTCATTGGCTGCACGCTGTTGACGTCAAAAGTAGGAGGTGGTCACAATAATGTGACTCGACTGTGTATATATACACTCATGGACAATGAAATTTGCGCAACTAGAAGAAAACATGCTACAACCGCGAAACTTTGCAAATAGCAACAGTGCGTGCTGGTATGCAAATGATCCACGTTTGGTGCGAGTGCACATGACCGCACACCCTGTGGTTGCGATGAAAGCACGAACCGGCAGCCTTAAAAACCGGCGTGTAGTCGATGTCCCATAAAAGCGAAAAGCACTGGCCGACGCAAGCTAGATACATACCTATAAGAATGCCGGGTAGACGCCAGAGACATCGATTTACGTAATTTACGGCCTTTGAGAGAGGCCTGATCATCGGGCTGAAAAACCGTAGGGTGGTCGTCGCCCTGTATAGCCCGCCACGAGGATTGTTCTGACCAAACCGTTCGACTGTGTTGGGCGCAGTGGACACGTGATGGCACTGCCATACGGCGGAGAGGCTCTGGACGGACCAGGAGGACCAAGGGGATCGACGGATCGTGCCCCAAGCACGAACGGACCACAGGGGGACCTTGGCCACTATACGGGCAGATGTAACGGTTTCTGTGTACTTACGAACCATTTCCCGACGCCTCGCGGAAGCGAATCTTCGATCCCAGTGCCCCTTGCGTGTGCTGCGATTAAAATCGGAACAACGCTGGCTCCGTTTGCAGTGGTCCCACGCCAGAGCGAAGTGGATTGCCACTGACTGGCGACGTACGGTGTTTAGTGATGAGTGCCACTTCGTTTTGAGGACAGGTGATCATTGTTTCCGGGTGTAGAGGTCGCAGGGTCAACGGCACGATCCCAACCTCGCTATCGAGCGCCACAGCTTCCCCATTGCAGACATTATTGTCTGGGGAGCCATTGCCTACGATAGCCGATCAATTCTAATAGCGGTACGGGGATCACTGAAGGGGCAGTGGTATGTGGATGAGATGCTACGGCACCTTGTGCTCCCATTCCTGGCAGGGATTCCAGGTGCGCTATACCAGCAGGATAATGCTTCCCGTGCACGGCTCGGGTTGCCAGGGCTGCCTACTTCAAGTCCAGACACTTAGATTGCCAGCCCGCTCCCCGGACATGTCTCCTACGGAGCACGTATAGGAGCAGTTGAAACGCCATCTGCGGCAGTGCCGCTCTATCCGGGATTTTGAGCACACCGTCCAACACGAGTGGGCCAGTCTGCTGCAGGGCAACATAAGGCGTCTGTTCGCTTCCATGCCGGATCGTATTGCAACATGTATCGCAGCACGAGGCGGTGCGACGCGCTACTGAAGATGACCAGACTGGGTGACACAGATCCATCTGTAATTGTCCTGCTGCTCTGTTTTTGTCAGCATGTGTATCATTCATCTGTATCATTACCTCCATAAAATTTTAGTTGAATCCGATGCTTTCTTCTTGGTGCGCAAATTTCATTGTCTGTGGGCGTATATACACGTGCGTATTTATATACACTGGCGTGCAAAAATTAAGGAGGAGACGGTTTTTCGAGTGTAACGTCGTGCAGAAGTGCTCCACACCGACTCAAATCATACCATAAGATCCCCAAGATGTAAGAATATGGGACAAGTGAGCAAAACCGTCCAAACAAGAAATCCAAAGGATGCAAAGGCACTTTATTGAAAAGGTAGCTTGGAGCACAACTGGACAGAACACAGAAACGTCCATGTGACAGGTGGCAGCCAAGAAAAATCCAGTCTTTAGTAAGGGATATCATCAACCCTGACAGCGTTGCAGGATTTACAACGTCTGTTCATGCTGAGGATGAGGTTGCCAAGGAGCTCTTGAGGCATCGCGGCCCATTCCTCTTGTAGCGCCACTCGCAGCTGCGGAATTATTGCTGGTGGCTGGTGACGTGCTGCCAAGTGTCTCCCGAGAAGGTCACACACGTGTTCGATTGGATTTTGCTCCGGGAACCTTGCGGGCCAATCCATGCGTTAAACATCTTCACTCTCTAACAGCTCTGCAACAGCCACTGTGCGATGAGGTGTAGCGTTGTTGTCCATGAAGAGGAACTCAGGACCCACAGCACCTCTATACAGACGCACGTGAGGCAGGAAAACCTCGGTACAATAGCAGACACCAGTGACTGAACCTCCTTGGAAGATGTGGAGGTCAGTACGGCTACCAAGCATGATACCGCCCTAAACGAGAACTCCGCCACCTCCAAACCGGTCCCTTTTGATGATATTGGAGGTGTGATTGCGTGTTTCCTGCTCTCTCCAGATATGTATACGTCCAGAATCACTCGTCAGACTAAATCGGCTCTCATCCGTAAAGAGAACTCGACCCCATTGCTGATGTGTCCAGTTCTTGTGTTCCTGGCACCACAGAAATCGCCGTCTCCGATGAGCAGGCGTTAGCGGCACACACCGTATTAGCTGTCGTGCAAATAGGCTACCTTTGTGCAACCTCCTGGCAAACGGTAAAACGCGATAACGGACGTCCAGTTGTCTGTTGCATGTGCCTTGCGATTTTTCCCGCTGTCTTCCGTCTGTCTCTTCTCGCCTGTAGGACAATATACCGGTCGTTCGCCGCCGTGGTTGCTCGTGGACGACAACTGCTATACTCTCGGACAGCTGTTCCTGTCGTTTGAAATGCTTCCAATCTCGTGAAACGATACTTTGAGAGATCCCGAACTCCTTGCCACACTTGTCACACTTCGACCTTCTTCCAACTTCCCAATGACGCGACCTCGGGCAAAGTCATCCAGATGTCGTCTACTGGATTGCCTGTTGGCCATATCACACGGTGGCTGCAACTCGACGTCGTTCAAACCGATGTACACCGTGCAATAGCTTTCACCGAATTGCTGAGCGTACACCGCCCGTGTGCTTTATACCCTTCCGACCCCCCCCCCCTACGTCATGCTGCATATATGCGTATGCCCTACCGTACTGGACCCTAGTCTATCTCCTGAGTGGTCTTTCGGTCCGTTCAGCCTGCTCGTTCCGCTGTTATGCTAGCTTCTCCTCTTCGTCCATAATTTTTGCACACCAGTGAATATATATATATATAAGAAGATGGTTCTGTAACAAGAAATAGAGGCGAAATTTTGACAAGAGTGAAAGATTTCTACTCCAAATTATATGAAAGGGATGATACATGTACTCCAGGCATCATGAAAGGTACCAGTACCAGGGTTCTTCCAGTCCTCCCAGCAGAAGTTGCACATGCAATCAAGAACATGAAGAGTGGAAAAGCTCCAGGAGAAGATGGAATTACTGTAGACATCATACAAGAAGCAAGTGGAGAAATCGAAACAGTGCTAGCCCAAATTTTCACTCGTTGCCTTAATGAAGGGAAGATTTCTGAGGGTTGGAACAATGCTACAATAATCCTGCTACATAAAGAAGGTGACATTGAGGATCTCTGGATCTACAGACCTATCAGCCTCCTATCAGTGGTTTATAAAATCTTCACTAAAGTTCTTTAACACCGTTTGAAGGTAACACTGGACATGGCTCAACCGAGAGAACAAGCTGGATTCCGGAGTGGCTACAGCACAATAGATCATATCCACGTGCTGAGAGAACTAATTGAAGGAGCGAGGGAATATGAACTTCTATTGTGCATGGCTTTTATCGATTATGAAAAAGCCTTTGATTCGGTGAAACCATCAGCAGTTACAATGGCTCTGAAATCCTGCGGTATTGAAGATGCATACATTAATATTATTAATAACATCTATGAAAATGCAAGTGCAAAGTTCTGCTGTTTGAAAATACAACACACATAAAAATTGGAAAAGGAGTGAGACAAGGTGACACCATATCTCCGAAGCTCTTTAATGCCACATTGGAAAATGACTTTCAATCACTGAACTGGGAAAACAAAGGGATAAAGAATAATGGAGATTATCTAACTCAGCTTCGTTTTGCTGATGACGTAGTCATTTTTGCAACTACCCCATCAGATCTGCAGAGTAGGATCCAGGAACTTGCTGACAAGAGTAAAGAAGTGGGATTAAAAATGAACTTAGAGAAGACAAAAGTGATGTTCAAAGCTTTTACAAGAAATGAAGATTTATCGATTGATGGAGAAAAGCTGGAGATAACAGACACGTACGTTTATCTTGGACAGCAGATATCAAGTGAGGGTCACATTGATGAAGAAATTAATCGGCGTACAAAACTTGCCTGGAGAGCTTTTGGAAGAAACAGCATAATTTTCAAGAGCAATATGCCATTATGTCTTAAAAGAAAAGTGTTTGATCAATGCATCCTTCCAGTGCTTACGTATGGTGCAGAGACGTGGACCTTAACTAAAAGAGACATACAAAGGCTGCAGACAACTCAAAGCAGCATGGAGAGGTGCATGCTTGGTGTAACCAGGAGAGATAAAAAAAGGAACTGGTGGATCCGAAAAATGACAAGAGTGGAAGACGTCATGATCAGAGTTAAATCCTTGAAATGGCAATGGGCTGGACATACTGTCAGAAGGACAGACCATCGATGGACAGCCGAAATTTTAGATTGGATTCCAAGGGACAGGAAAAGACCCAGAAGAAGACCTCGTGGGAGATGGGTGGATGAAATTCGAAAGTATGCGGGAGTGACATGGAGGAGACTGGCACAAGACAGACCATTGTGGAGGAAACTTGGAGAGACCTTCGTCCAGCAGTGGATTGATAATGGTTGACAATGATGATGATGATGATATGTATAAATATATATATATATATAGAGAGAGAGAGAGTCAACCATTATCAACCGACTGCTGGATGAATATTTTCTAACTTTCTGCTTTTGAGCTCTTGAATTTTGAGCTTTTGTCTCTTCTACAACTTTCTGTTTTGAGCTCTTGAGCCAGACATTTCCATGTCAATCTGGCATACCTTCAAATAAAGATCTATTGATGATGAGGAATATCTAAAAATAACCGAAACCTATGCTTGCCGTGAGCAACAGATATCTAGCGATGATCATATTGATGAAGAAATTAATCGGCGTATAAAACTTCGTTGGAGAGCATTTGGAATAAACAGTACAATTTTTAAGAGCAATTTATCTTTACGTCATAAAAGAAAAGCATTTAATCAATGCATCCAGGGGCTGCAGACAACTGTAAGAAGCACAGAGAGCTGCATGGCTGGAGATAGAAACTCGTCGATCAGGAAAGTGACAAGGGTGGAAGACATCATGATCGAAGTAAAATTCCTGAAAAGGCAATGGGCTGGACTTATTGCTGGAAGAACGGATCACCGATGAACAACTGAAATATTAGACTGGATACCAAGGGATCAAAAAATACTCAGAACAAGACCACGTAGGAGATGGATGGATGAAGTTCGAAAGCATGTCGGAGTGACATATAGATGACTGGTTCATGACAGACAGTTGTGGAAGATTGGGGAGACCTTCGTCCAGCAGTGGATTTTGATAATGGTTGGTGATGATGATGATGATATAACTCTGAAACACAAGTTATTGTGAAAGGAGTGTTGACGATTTCTTGAACATTGTTTTTGAAACGTATTATTGTTGCATGGTACAAAATGCAAAAATATATTTCACGTACTCATATTATATTAAAATAGGACACACCGCCAACGGTAACTGATAACTCGGGTACAGTTGGCAAATTTTGAGCGAAGCTATTGCAAAATCTAAGCTCATTTTAAAGCGTCTGCTATAACAAATTCTGAAAAACGAACGCGTAAAATTTATGGCTTCCAGAACAAAAGTACGAAACTTTCTAACAAAGGGAGATGCCTAAAATTTATCATGAACTATTTTCCTTCACGCCTTCACGTTGGTTGTTATCAGGTTGCATATAAACAAAGTGGAAAGACACACTCAAATCGGGAAACACGTTTTTCATTTTGTATCGTGAAGGACAGATACACGCTCAAACACGCGCGCACGCGCGAACTTCCTTTTATAATTATTATACATTAGGCAAGTGTTGAACTAACAGACGGAGTTTTCCCATTTCTTCGCTTTTTAATTCCAACATTTTTTTAAAATTAATGTTCGTGAGTCGACTTTCGTGAAACGGTTCAAGTAAAAGGCCATCTAGTTTTAATTGTAATTCTTCAATGACATGGAATTTTGGGAATCGGAAGGCGTCCAAACCTGACCGCGGACGATGTCCAATCGCATGGCAAAAATCACGGTGATCGGATGTGTCATGTCGTAGCTATGCCCGAACAACTAATTGTCCCGAATCTGGTATAGAGAGGGGATGTTTTCAATTATTATTAAAATTGGTCAGCTTTTAGTGGTCATTAGTTTTATAAGACATGGCCAATTACCATGATACCAACCCCATGTCACTCACCATGTGATTCCCTTTCTCTATGGCGAGTGTCACCGCGATCGGCTGAAGATCTTTGGAGGAGACAGGCAACAAACGACCCCTTCTCAAAACCCGGAAACCCCCTAAAATGCAAGTTTTTGGACGATTATTCCTCAGTGATACGGAATTTCGGGAATTGGAAGAAATCAAAACCTAACCATGGACGATGGCCAATCGCATGTAAAAAATCACGGTGATAGGATATGTCATCTCTTACCTATGCCCGAACAACTAATTGTCTCGAGTCTCGTAAAGAGAGCTCCGTTCAGCCTTCGGCCTCGCTTCGCTCAATTATTAAAATTGGTCAGTTTTATTAATGGTCATTATTTTTATACGATACGACCAATCACCATGATACCAACTCTATGTCACTGACAAGGTCCTTCCCTTTCTCTGGGGCAAATGTCAGCGCGATCGGCTGAAGATCTTTGGAGGTGATAGGTAACAAACGACCCCTTCTCAAAACGTAGAAAAACCCCTAAAACTGTAAGTTTTTGGACGATAATTCTTCAATGACACCAAATTTCGGGAATCGGAAGGCGTCAAAACCTGACCATGAACGATGTCCAGTCACATGCAAAAAATCACGGTGATCAGATATCTCATCTCGTACCTATGCCCGAACAACTAATTGTCTCGAGTCTCGTAAAAAGAGCTCGGCTCGGCTTTCGGCCTCGCTTCGCTCACTCATTATATTAAAATACCAACAATCCGTCATATTTCCGTAATGTACAGCAAATGTTAAAATAAAATTTTCTGCCAAACGTACCCATAAATAAGACTTAAATTTGACGGCTAAATCGTAACTGCCTTTTAAACATAAGGTACAGTCCAAATTTTGTTCAATTTTGAGATATGTCTTCCGTTCTCATCCTGTCCTTGCTTTTCGTATCCACTGCCGGAAAATGTTCTTGATGAAGCCACCATCTGACGTATTTCATCGGATCAACCTGGATTAGCGGAGATCAACAATTTTTGTGAATACCAATGAAGTTTTTTGCTGTGATGGAAAGAGAAAACCTACCCGCGATGATTACCAAATTCGTCTGAGAAAATCCCCTTTCACATTCACTAGGAGATATAGCAATGGTTTAGAAAGTCCACTGAAGCTGCAAATGTTGCACAGATTTTTCTTTTCCTTGAAGTTGTAGGTAGTCTCTAAAACCACGGATCATGACCTTATTTCTTATTCACGATATACACTGAACAGCAATTGAATTAGAGATACCTGTCTAGTAACGTGTAGCACCATCTTTCTCTCTGATGACGGCGTCGATAAGTCTCGGCATGGACTCGACAAGACATTTGATGGGGGGGGGGGTCAGAGCTTCGAACATCTCTGTCGATGACATCCCAGATGTGCTCGATGGGATTGAGGTCAGGTGACCTAGCAAGCCAAGGAAGCGAGGTCACGTCGGTGGAGTGTTCATCCAACAATTCGGATACAATTCGGGAGCGATGGCACGGTGCATTGTTTTGTTGCAGGATGAGGTCCCCAGTGGGATGTTGAAGACGCACAAACGGGAGCAAATGGTCGTCCAGGATATCCCGGTAACGTTGACCTGTGAGGGACGATGTCACACGTACCAGGGGTCCCATTTCCGTCCACGTAAGCAATCCCCAGACGAGAATGCCACCCCCACAAGCTTGAAGAGTACCCTACTGGCAAGAAAGATCCATCGCTTCATGTGGTTTGCGCCGTACTCGTATCCTTCCATCCGCATGTACCAACGTGAATCTCGACTCATCAGTCCAGGCAACACTTTTCCACATTTCAAGGATCCAGTGGCAATGTCCCCGCGCCCATGCTAATCTTTGCACCCTGTGATGTGCGGTCCGCAGCGGTACCATCGTGGGACGATGGGTTCTGTACCCCATAGCGAGGAGACGGTTCAGTATGGTGTGGCTGCTTACACGTTTTGGTGCACCAGCGTTAAATTGTCGAGTGATTTCTTGCACTGTGGCACGTCTATCCGCTGTTACAATTCGAGCTAGCTGACGATGATCCCGCTCATCCACACGCTGTTGTCCACGGCAGTTGGCCCTTGCAGGGATGGTTTTACCGGATTCGATGTACGCACGGTGCACCCGTGACACAGTGGCTCGTGAAAATTCCAGTGCCTGCACGACTTCCGAGATGGAGTTACACATTTCTCGGGCTCCGACAATTTGCCCACGATCAAATACGCTTAGATCCTTCTTCTTACCCTTACTGTGTCCGACTCTTACTGATTCCCGTCGCGTCACTCCTTATATTGTTGTATCGCTGCATACGTCATGTCGTTTCTGTTTACAGGGCAGCCCGCAGCGCCACATATGCATAACGCCAGGAGTCTCTAATTCAATTGCTCTGCAGTGTAGTATATTTCTATTTATACAGGGTGATACAGAACTCTTAGGACAAACTTTAAGGGGTGTTAGAACACACTGCAACAAACATTTTTTGTATACGAATGTATGGACGCAAGTGACACGTTGAGGCAAAAACACAAAAAATAGACATGAAAGGAAACATAAATTGTTTTCTTACAGCATTGTTGACAAGTGCTTCTTTACAGCAATGTTTACAATAATTGCTCAAAATTGCGTCCACTAACAGTAATACGTGCGTGGCAGCGTCGACGGAGTGATTGGTGTACAGTTTCAAAGATGTCAGGTATTTCTCGCACGTGGGCAGCCGCAACGGATATTCGAGTCACGAGGTCCTCAATGGAGTCAACTGGAGTCTCGTAATCGAGGGCCTTCAGATGTCCCCATAAGAAGTAATCGAGGATCGATAAATCCGGCGATCGGGGTGGCCAACGGACTGGTCCACCACGGCCAATCCATCGCGCCCCAAAAGTGGCATCCAGGTAATTGCGAACATTAATGCTGAAATGGGCTGGCACCCCATCACGGTGAAACCACAGTCCTTGTCGCACGGCCAGTGGTACATCTTGAAGCAATTCTGGTAAAATCTCTTCCAGAAATATACGATAAAATCTGCCATCGAGTCGCGTTGGTAGTAGATATGGGCCAAGGAGGAAGTCGTTCAACATACCCGCCCACAAATTCAGAGAATCGTTCTTGGTACGCATGTGGACGTGTAGCGTGTGGGTTACAGGTTGCCTACACATGACAATTGTGCACATTGAAAACACATTCGTGTGTAAAAATCGCCTCATCTGTGAACAGCACATGAGCTGGGAATTTCTTGTGTTTCTGTCTCAATGCGTCACTTGCGCCCATACATTCCTATACAAAAAAATGTTTGTTGCAGTGTGCTCTACCACCCCTTAAAGTTTGTCCCATGAGTTCTGAATCACCCTGTGTATAATGTATCGCTGTACAAATTTGTTCAGCCATACACCAGAGCTGAGACGGGCTGAGCCCGACCCTGAAAGCCCGAAGTAAAGCCCGGGCCCGAATCGGGCTCGGGCTGTAGAATATTTACGCGCCCCAAAAGTGGCATCCAGGGCTCGGGCGGCCTGTAGAATATTTACGCGCCCCAAAAGTGGCATCCAGGGCTCGGGCGGCCTGTAGAATATTTACGCGCCCCAAAAGTGGCATCCAGGGCTCGGGCGGCCTGTAGAATATTTACGCGCCCCAAAAGTGGCATCCAGGGCTCGGGCGGCCTGTAGAATATTTACGCGCCCCAAAAGTGGCATCCAGGGCTCGGGCGGCCTGTAGAATATTTACGCGCCCCAAAAGTGGCATCCAGGGCTCGGGCGGCCTGTAGAATATTTACGCGCCCCAAAAGTGGCATCCAGGGCTCGGGCGGCCTGTAGAATATTTACGCGCCCCAAAAGTGGCATCCAGGGCTCGGGCGGCCTGTAGAATATTTACGCGCCCCAAAAGTGGCATCCAGGGCTCGGGCGGCCTGTAGAATATTTACGCGCCCCAAAAGTGGCATCCAGGGCTCGGGCGGCCTGTAGAATATTTACGCGCCCCAAAAGTGGTTCGGGCTCGGGCGGCCTCGGTATCTTAGAGAGAGGGAGAGCGAGAAAAATTTTTTATATACAAATATGATTTTATATGATTTAGCAAATGAAGCACTTTATAGTCGGTAAAGGGAATTCTTCGGCAATTGGTTCTGGTTGGGGTGCGGGTATTCGAGATGGCTATTTATTCCAGGGTTGGGTAGAAAATGCCATAGGCCGCGCATTAGTGCGTTTTTGCAGAGAAGAAAAAGCTTTTTCAAGAACTATAGATATTGAATAGTTGATAGCATGCCTACAATAATTTTACCCCAATATCCACGCAGTAGCTCCCTGTTAATTCTATTTAAGAACGTACATATTACAGCGCATTATGGCACGATAATATTAGCATTATTTGAGCAAACATACAATTGTAGCACCGCAGAATCATTTTGGCTGCCCGGCTGCCCAAAGCACTTCACATGAAAACGAACGGTCAAAGAAAATCATACAGTTGCACTATTAAAATAGGTAGAGGTCCCTTCCTAGTCCCCATTTTAGAAACACATTGGTTAATTGCAGGAGGAGGAGAGAGTGGAACTGTGGAAAAGGAGATGTTTTTTATTAACGGTTGAACAGGTTAGCCAGTTCTCGGGGTCGTTCGGGGCCGGGCTCTATCTTGCAATATAAAATGCGTGCTCGGGCTCCGAAAATTGAGCCCGAAGTCAGCTCTACCATACACTGTGAAACGTTTTAGGAATCTAAACAGGCATGGAACTTTTTAGGAATCTAAACAGGCATGGAACGTTTTAGGAATCTAAACAGGCATGGAACTTTTTAGAAATCTAAACAGGCATGGAACTTTTTAGGAATCTAAACAGGCATGGAACTTTTTAGAAATCTAAACAGGCATGGAACTTTTTAGAAATCTAAACAGGCATGGAACTTTTTTGTGAACAACTTTGAAAAATCAAACACAACGTGTTAACTACTGTTATCTCGTTCTCTCACATGTTACGATATTTAAATATGGCTACATGTTACGGTGTTATTACGGTGTTTTCACTAAATAATTATCCCAAAATTTAAATCAAAAATTTTCTTTTGTAAAAGTTGATTGTACAGAAGTACAATGCGTTCGTCCAGAAAAAGCTATTTAGTTTTAATTTTCATTAAACAGCTCTGTAACACCATTCGGGATAAAAATCAATATTACGCACATAATCGTTCCGCTCTTTATAAGTATTTTGCTCAAATTTTCTAAATTCACATAACACTTATCTTAATTATTTGAAACTCATCTGATCATGCACAAAATAGTTATTTGTTCAAACATATTAAAGAATGAAAACCGATTTCGATTAACATTTTTGTTTTCTCTGAATTAACATTTTATGTTCACAGAAATTATTATATTATATTACATTATATTAAAGTTTTGATTTCATTTCTGCGTAAATATCAAAATTTTGCCGCTTTCGGGTTTTTGACTTTCTTTTGCGCAGTTTACCTTTTATTAGCCAGTTATTTCTTTCTGTACTAATAGGAGTGCTATTATGTCGGAGCATCTTTTTGACAAAACGTGGGAACGGCACATTACGAAATCGAATCAGAATTGCAATGATTTCAAAAACCAGGGTTAAAAATTTAAAGCTAAACAGCTACTTACCTTATACTGCTCTTTTAATCCTTGGATTATTTTTGTTCCTGATTTTATCCAATATTTTTTAAGGGGTTCTGTTTGTTATTATAATTTAAAGAGCAAATTTCGAGGAAAAGCGAAAAGCTTTAGACGAACTGCTTAAAAACAATTTTTTTCATGAATTACTAGCTGTTTGAGAGGAGTGTATTGGGTTTCGCGGTCTTCATTCGATGTCGTCCGCCAACTGAATGATATGTCCGTGTTGAGCAGCGTCGCTGAAGCCAAATGGCTCTCTAGCATTAAGACGAGCGATTCGCTGCCACGCAAGAAAAGAATGCGCGGTAGTGAAACGCGCTTCCAATCCCTTCCTCCCCGATTTCAGTCTGTCATGGCCCATTTCTTTCAAAATTGCCAATAACCTGGAATCATGAATCCAACATATATTCTCCTGGGAATTTCTGTGGGACAATATTTCGTCTTTATCCAGATGCAATTTCGCATTCTGAAAATTTCGGACTAAACTATATTATCCACTTACTTTTATAAAAGAAAGTATGTGCAGGTATTTCGTACGATTTGTTTTTTTAAGCTGGGGCAATATTTTTTTTTTCATATTCTTTAAAGACTAGCGAGACCGAGATTTTCAGGCTTTTTTTTTACCCCTGAATTCCAAGTACAGGAGGGACAGTATAGTTAAGGTGATTCCACCTATACTCTTTGCCTTATGTTTCCAATGGTAAAACTTTTTTACAGATTTTCTTCACATTTAATGTATTCTCAAAGTTGAAAATTTGCACATCGATCAAACTAACTTTAAGTTATAGCATGGGATACTAAAACATAACCATAAGTAAGCAATCCAACATTTGTTTGTCTACTGACGTCATCAATGCACAGGTCGCGCCGTCTGTTAACAGGTCTGAACATTAATCAGAGAAAACTGATTGATTTTTAATGCAATTATGGTTATGTTTTAGCAAGCATTAAGTATACCATGCTATAACTTAAAGTTAGTTTTATCGATGTGCAAATTTTCATCACTGGGCATACATCAATTGCGAAGAAAATATTTAAAGAAGTTTTACCATTCGAAACATGAGGCAGAGATTTTAGGTCGACCTACCTTAAAAGAAGACATTATTTCTCCGATATTTGCAATGCTGAGGTCTTCCGTAATATTTCCAAATCTTTTTATCTCATGTTCTTATACTAAAATTTACTCACACCCTTCTTGCCTGCTGTTCAACGAATATGGAAAAAGTTCTTTACAGTCTGTAAGTAAGTGCGCTATAGAGCTTGTTCGAGTGGGGATGAAAATATTCAGCTACGTTTTTCTGCTACGTTTTTGTTGGGGTTCTTCCATTTCAACTAATCATCGATGCTCATGGCAGCTTAAACATTAATGCACCTTGGCTATATATTGTACGCGGACTATACCGAAAGTAATTCAAAAGTGGGCATAACTTTTTTATTATTTGACAGAAGTCGTTCAAATTACACTTGTTGGTAGAGTAACTCTTTCTATATACAAAGGTACTACTCAACATATTCTCCATCATAAACGATGCATTTGCGCCATCGTTGAACCCAACTCTTGAATCCTCTCTGAAAAAGTTCAGGTGTGAACTGTTGTATCCACTTCTTTTTTTTTTTTTTTTTTTTTTGATTGGAGGTTTAACGACCACCGTGAGCAACTCAATGGGCTATAAGCAGTCGCCCGTCCCTAATTTAGTGTCACTGGTTCCAGGGAAGGGAAAGAGCCAGTGCCGTAAGACAAACACAACATCCATGCCTGACCGGGATTCGAACCCGGACCCCTTACGGACGAATGATCAGAGGCCAACGCCTTAGACCACTGCGCCACCGGGGCGGCGTATCCACTTCTTCACAGCGACTTTAACCTCGTCGTCTGTGTCATCAAATCGTTGTCCCCGGAGACTGTCCTTCGTTGGAACGAACAGGTGGGAGTCCGATGGTACCAGATCTGGGCTGTACGGTGGATGGGGAGGACGGCACCGACCAGCCAAATTTGCTGATGTGTGTGATCTCGCATTGTCATGTTGAATGTGGATCCTTTTAAGATGCTTCTTTGGTCTCTTCCTCCTTATGGCTTCTCTGAACTTCTTGAGTATCTTAATGTACCCCTTCGCTGGTCAATGTAAGGCCACGTTCCTGAAAATGAAGGAGAATGACACCCCGGTCACCCCAAAAATCAATCACCAGGACTTTCTCTGCTGATCACTGGCTCTTGAACTTCTTGGGACTTGGTGAAGAGGTGTGACGCTATTCCATGGATTGGTTCTTCGCTTCCGGATCGCAAAGATACGCCCACGTTCCTTCCCCTGTCACCAAATAAAAACAAAACGTGTCTTCATTGGCTTCAAACGCTTCCAGCAGATAAGAGCAGACTTCCATCCTTCTCTCCTTCAAAACTGGTGTCATCTCCGTAAACATTCCGTAGCCTTCAGTTTATGTCGACTGCCTGAACCCTTTCTTCGTCAAGAACCCAATGACGGCACGTTTCTTCTGCTTGGAATCCATTATTTACCTGCAATGAAGAAGAAGGGTTACTACAGAGGAAGAGTTACTCTACCAACATGTGCAAGTTGATCGACTTTTTCAGTTAATAAAAAAGTTATGCTCACATTTGCATTACTTTAGGTACAACTCTCGTATTATTCACAGTTAGAGTAAAGTATGCAAAGCGTTCTTGTGTTTAAATACAGCAGTTTCCTTACTTATGAATTTGAGACCGACAGTTATTTCGTGATCGAGAAGTTTGTAAGTCCAAAATCACTAATTTTCACGACTAAATACACTGCTCTACATACAGAATGCTACAACAGGAAGAATAATTTGTTATTTTAAACTTTGATGCTTGTTTTCGAATAATGCTTTAATTTAACCATGTTCACGTAATATAGGATCTTAAAGCGCTAAATGCCGCCCCGGTGGCGCACTGGTCTAAGGCGTTGGCCACTGATCATTCATCCGTAACGGGTCCGGGTTCGAATCCCGGTCAGGCATGGATGTTGTGTTTGTCTTACGGCACTGGCTCTCTCCCTTCCCTGGAACCAGTGACCCTAAATTAGGGACGGGCGACTGCTTATAGCCCATTGAGTTGCTCACGGTGGTCGTAAAACCTCCAATCAAAAAAAAAAAAAGCGCTAAATTAACTCTGTTGATTTATGCTAATGGTATTTGCTGTTTTCGTTGTTGATTCTTCTTTATTTTAGGCTGTTAAATTAAAGATGGAAAAAAAAGTCGAGCGATATTATTGTATGAGTTCAAAAATGAGACGTAAAGTAACGGAAACTACTCGCAATATCAAACAAGGGATCACCCACGAACGCACAGCTCAGCATTTTTTCGTAAAATTTCGTAACGGTGACTAGAGACTTCAAGACGAGGAGGGTGGCCGACATCCTTCTGCGATGGACGACAACCAACTGAGGGCCATTATCGAAGCTGACCCTCACAAAACAATTCGAGAGGTTGCAGGAGAACTAAACGTTGACCATTCAACAGTTTTTCGACATTTGTACCCAACTGGAAATTCAGAAAACCTGGATAAATGGATGCCACACGAGCTGAACGAAAATAAAAAAAAATCGCCGTTACGAAGTCTGCTCTCTGCTCTTTTCGCGCAACCAAAAGAATCCATTCCTTCACCGTTTCAAGTTATTCTGCATTTATACAGAAAATCCGCAAACTCGAATTTTTCAGCCGTTATGGAAGAGAAACATTTGGCTCCAGTAGTGAGGATCAAACTGAGATTATACAAACCGCCTCTCTTAACCACTGAGCCAGAATGTCTTCGGAATCGCACTGACGTTCCAAAAGGAAACTAACTGCGCGATGATGTATTTTTTCGCATTAATGCGAGTAATTTAATCATTTTATTTTCTGGTGGAGCTTCTTATTTTTTAAAACGTTTGTAATATTTTTTTTTTTTGTAACAGAACTTATCACAAATTATTTTTTTTCATCGCGATTTTTTGAAGCAACAGAATGCTTTGGAACTTGAGATCTATTTTTGAACTGACCCTGACTTTCAATTATCTTTAAGATACATTGAAGCTTTCGAGGAACGCTGTTGCAATGACAACAGTCCCATTGACTTATCCAGAATATGGAAATGCCATATTGTGGCTTTGAACTTTAATAACAATAATCATAGTTAACTTTTGAACTTTATGCACCCAATCTATCATCTACCCGCTTTGGTATACTTCATGGGTTTTTCAGCTGTGTTGCGATGGCAACAACTGGGACACTCTTGCAGCGAAGCTTTACCCTCAATACGTCACCATATTCCGCTGTATATATAGGTGCACATGAGCAGCAATACTCCATTCCATCTGAAGAAGGAGTGATTGTCACCCCGAAAGCACTCATGGGGTTTTTTATCTTGTAAAAAGAATGTCGTTTTTTGGTATTAGATCGTCGTATAATACCGTTTTTTGGTATTATGTGTCATTAAGTTAAGTCAAGTGAAATGCACTAGCATTATTTCATAAAACAACTTCTAAATAGAAAATATGTGCTTGGTACCTACGGAATTGTGTATTTTTTTTGCGCTTGTGTTGTACTGTGCCTGCGCCGTTTTTTTGTTCTGTTTTTTAGTCAGCTACAGTGGCCTAGTATCGCATGTTCTTCCGTGTAGTATGTTTTCATTTTTATTTTTCGTCTTTGCGATGTGTAGAGTTATTTCTTGATACTTTGCGTATGTTCTTCCTCTTATATATATATTTTTTTGTCTCACATCGGTTGCAAGCGTTGGCCGACGCACTTCAGTTTACCCCATAGAGTGGGTTTTTGCTTTTTATTATTAAACGCTCATGTCTTGGCTATTTGGCATTGTGATTTTTTACAGTTGATTTTTGTGTATGACTATTCATGCGAGCTGCGCTTTGTTTTTGGACCGGTGAGCCAAAAGGCATGTTGTGATCCCGGTGACTGTTTTTGTATTGTTTTATTTTAGCGTTTAATAAAGATCTATTTGAAGGCAGTGGTCTAAGCGATGGCTTGCGACCATTCGTTCGAGATGGGTCCGGGTTCGAATCCCGGCGAGGAATGGATGCTTTGTTTGTTTTACGGCACTGGCTCTCTCGCTTCCCTGGAATCAGTGGCCCTAAATTAGGGACGGGCGATTGCTTGTTGCTCATGGTGATCACTAAACCTCCAATCAAAAAAAAAAAAAAAGTACCTTTGTTCCTGATAGCTTCCTTTTGCTATCAGAAAAATTTTCCGCACAGTTTGTTAATTTTTGTAACACGCTTTTCATCCGCTGGGAGTACGTAGCTGTTTATATTTCTGGATATTTCCTCAATTGTTGAAATCCGTTTGATATTTTTTCTAATTGGTTCCATCGACTATAAGTAACTTTGAAACATTTTATTGGTGAGACGTGCTCATTACAACCGTGAATTTTGTGTCATCTTTCTTGTTTAATTTGTAGGAATTTAAGTAATTGAGTACAAATAGCTTTGTAGCAGAAAAAATATTTCAGTGTTTCCTTTCAGGTAAGGATTACACTGGTCCAATATATCTCTGCCTTAGTTAACTGCGCCACGAGCAGGCTTGAACCATTTCGCAACTACTGACACGTCTCAGTCAGGCAGAAGGACTTCGTCTGTGGATGACAAACATGTAACAGCATCCTGAATCTTAATGAGATTCGGCAAATTTATTCATCCTTAGGGCCCTTTATTCCGATAGCATCTGAAGCATGAACAATGCTGCTTTGTCAGGTTTGTTTAGTAATTAGTATAGAAGTAATTCTCCTCCATAGCACACTTGTTTTGATAACTGTGTTTTATAACAGCAGAAACGAATAATGCCAATGCACACCAGCTCCCATAAATTAAGAACAACACCTAAATATCGCGACAACTCGAAAAATGCATGATGAAACGTTATGAAATTTGGTAAAAACCAGTATCATTCGTGCGATAGAGGAAAATCCGAAAACATTTTGTAAGACACACTTTATTCCGACAAAAATGACCACATACAGAACCAAGGGGAAAAATAAGATGTCAAAATGAAATAGCCCATGCACCTTAATTGGGAGTGTGGTCCTTTGTAAAAGCAATGCAAGCCTTACAGCGATGTTTCATGTGGTTGATGATGATGTCCAGAAACTCAGTAGGTATCAACGATCATTGTTCGAGCACAGTAGATTGTCTATACCCGTACATGTCTTAGGGAGGGGTTTGTAGGCCGTTATTCGTCTCCCTATAGCACCCCAGACATGCTTAATGGGATGTAGGACCACAAACCTAGCTGGAGAATCCGTACGGCGACGGTTCCCTTTAAAGATAATGTTCTACAGCCTGTAGAAATAAACTAAATATTGGTTTATATCAGTGTATCATCATTGTCAACCATTATCAATCCACTGCTGGACGAAGGTCTCCCCAAGTTTCCTCCACAACGGTCTGTCTTGTGCCAGTCTCCTCCATGTCACCCCTGCATACTTTCGAATTTCATCCACCCATCTCCCATGTGGTCTTCTTCTGGGTCTTTTCCTGTCCCTTGGAATCCAATCTAAAATTTCGGCTGTCCATCGATGATCTGTCCTTCTGGCAGTATGTCCAGCCCATTGCCATTTCAGGGATTTAACTCTGATCATGATGTCTTCCACTCTTGTCATTTTTCGGATCCACGAGTTCCTCTTCTTATCTCTCCTGGTTACACCAAGCATGCACCTCTCCATGCTTCTTTGAGTTGTCTGCAGCCTTTGTATGTCTCTTTTAGTTAAGGTCCACGTCTCTGCACCATACGTAAGCACTGGAAGGATGCATTGATCAAACACTTTTCTTTTAAGACATAATGGCATATTGCTCTTGAAAATTATGCTGTTTCTTCCAAAAGCTCTCCAGGCAAGTTTTGTACGCCGATTAATTTCTTCATCAATGTGACCCTCACTTGATATCTGCTGTCCAAGATAAACGTACGTGTCTGTTATCTCCAGCTTTTCTCCATCAATCGATAAATCTTCATTTCTTGTAAAAGCATTGAACATCACTTTTGTCTTCTGAAAGTTCATTTTTAATCCCACTTCTTTACTCTTGTCAGCAAGTTCCTGGATCATACTCTGCAGCTCTGATGGGGTAGTTGCAAAAATGACTACGTCATCAGCAAAACGAAGGTGGGTTAGATAATCTCCATTAATCTTTATCCCCTTGTTTTCCCAGCTCAGCGACTGAAAAACACCCTCCAATGTGGCATTAAAGAGCTTCGGAGATATGGTGTCACCTTGTCTCACTCCCTTTCCAATTTTTACGTGTGTTGTATTTTCAAACAGCCTAATCTTTTGCACTTGCATTTTCATAGATGTTATTAATAATATTAATGTATGCATCTTCAATACCGCAGGTTTTCAGAGCCATTGTAACTGCTGATGGTTTCACCGAATCAAAGGCTTTTTCATAATCGATAAAAGCCATGCACAATGGAAGTTCATATTCCCTCGCTCTTTCAATTAGTTCTCTCAGCACGTGGATATGATCTATTGTGCTGTAGCCACTCCTGAATCCAGCTTGTTCTCTCGGTTGAGCCATGTCCAGTGTTACCTTCAAGCGGTGTGAAAGAACTTTAGTGAAGATTTTATAAACTACTGATAGGAGGCTGATAGGTCTGTAGTTTCCGAGATCCTCAATGTCACCTTTCTTATGTAGCAGGATCATTGTAGCGGTGTTCCAATCCTCAGGAATCTTTCCTTCATTAAGGCATCGAGTGAAAATTTGGGCGAGTACTGTTTCGATTTCTCCACTTGCTTCTTGTATGATGTCTACAGTAATTCCATCTTCTCCTGGAGCTTTTCCTCGCTTCATGTTCTTGATTGCATGTGCAACTTCTGCTGGAAGGACTGGAGGAACTCTGGTACTGGTATCTTTCATGATGTCTGGAGTGCATATATCATCCCTTTCATATAATTTGGAGTAGAAATCTTTCACTCTTGTCAAAATTTCACCTCTATTTCTTGTTACAGAACCATCTTCTTTTCTCAGTGCCATAATCTGTTTTCTTCCCTTACTGAGATGTCCCTTTGCTATCTTTAGGCTTTGGTTGTTTTCAATTGCTTTCCTCACTAGTTCACAGTTGAATTTTCTTATGTCTTCAGTGATACTTTTTCTTACTGTCTTGCATAGCTCTATATATTCCACTTTGGAAGTCACATCTTCTTTAGTTGTCCTCATCTCTCTTCTTTTTTGCATCAACATTTTGGTTTTTCCTGATAATTTGTTCACATGCAACTTGTTCTTAGACCCAGCTAATTTTGTTGCTGTTTCCATAAGAGCTTTGGTTACTTTTCTGTTAACTTCAGAGATGTCCACTTCTTCCGATGTTAGGCCTTCTAAAGCAGAGAACCTGTTCTTCAGTTCCAACTTGAAGGTATTATGGTGTTTTTTAAGGTTGGTTATGTCAATAGATTTTGTTTGTCTTATGAGCTTGCCACGTTCAAGTTTAGTGTTGAGGTGCATCTTACATCTCACCAATCTATGGTCACTACCTGTGTTGAACTTGTTCAGCACACTGCAGTCTTCTATGACGAATTTTTTGTTACACATAATAAAATCAATTTCACTTGTCGTCCCATTTGGATGTCTCCATGTCCATTTCCTGTGTGGCTTTTTCTTGAAGAAGGAGTTCAAGATGAAAAACCCTTCTGCCTCTGCAAACTCAACGAGAGTATTTCCACGCTGGTTTCTGTTGCCGTGACCGAATTTACCTACTGAAGTTTCATTCTGTTGCCGTTGCCCTATTTTTGCATTGAAATCTCCCATAATTATTTTCAAGTGCTGCTTACCTTTATTATTTAGATGACAAATTTCCTCATAAAATTCTTCAATTTCTTCTTCAGGATGACTTGTGGTGGGTGCATAAGTTTGAATAATCTGAGCCTGGTATCTTTTCGAGAGTTGGATAACAAGTCGTGCAGCTCTGTCAGAGGAACTTTCAACTTCTACAACTTTATCCTTCAGTTTCTTGTTTATTATAAATCCAACACCACTAGTTCTGCCAGTATCTGTCCCACGATAGTAGAAGAGATGTCCACTTTTCAGTTCGATGAGATCTTCTCCTTTTCTCCTTACCTCACTTAGCCCCACGATGTCCCACTTGATCCTTTGTAGTTCCTCTTCCAATTCAAGAAGCCTTGAATCAGAAGATAGGGAGCGTCCATTGTACGTAGCCAAGGTCAGCATCAGATGGCAGCCCTAGTCCGGTCCTCCGGGGATTCTTAGCACCCTCTGCCTTCATGTCGCACTGGCCGCTGCCTTGGCCAGGTACATTCCAGCTGCCGGAGACTGAGGGCCAAGATTTAAGTTGTGGAATCATTTTGGAGGGGTTTGGCCATAACTCACCACGCTGGCCAAGCGGGTTGGTGAGTGTGGGATAGAATTTCCTCTAATCCCGATGGTATAGTTATACCGCTATTGGCGGTCGTCAGAGCCCCTTTAGTGGGAACAGGATGCACCACGAGAAGGCGGGGTTGACATTTGTCAAGGAGAGGCTGTGATGTTACGCATCACCTGACCTTACATCCCGATGATGATCAGTGGCGTATATTGGGTCCGAGACTAGAGCTATTTCACCCCTCCACCCACACTACTGTTTTGTTTTGTTTTAAAATTGCGAACTTTAATTTTTATTTTTTATTGTTAACTAGTAGAAGTAACTTTTTCTAAATTTTAGGTACATGCCATTGCTAACATGATACCAAATAATTATGAGGATTAGGATTTGAACACTTATTTGTACATCAACTCCATTCTTCTCCTGAATACTTTATCTGTACATGAACTCCATTCTTCTCCTGAATACTTTATCTGTACATGAACTCCATTCTTCTCCTGAATACTTTATCTGTACATGAACTCCATTCTTCTCCTGAAGACTTTATCTGTACATGAACTCCATTCTTCTCCTGAATACTTTATCTGTACATGAACTCCATTCTTCTCCTGAAGACTTTATCTGTACATGAACTCCATTCTTCTCCTGAATACTTTATCTGTACATGAACTCCATTCTTCTCCTGAAGACTTTATCTGTACATGAACTCCATTCTTCTCTTGAATACTTTATCTGTACATGAACTCCATTCTTCTCCTGAATACTTTATCTGTACATGAACTCCATTCTTCTCCTGAATACTTTATCTGTACATGAACTCCATTCTTCTCCTGAAGACTTTATCTGTACATGAACTCCATTCTTCTCCTGAATACTTTATCTGTACATGAACTCCATTCTTCTCCTGAAGACTTTATCTGTACATGAACTCCATTCTTCACCTGAATACTTTATCTGTACATGAACTCCATTCTTCTCCTGAATACTTTATCTGTACATGAACTCCATTCTTCTCCTGAATACTTTATCTGTACATGAACTCCATTCTTTTCCTGAATACTTTATCTGTACATGAACTCCATTCTTCTCCTGAAGACTTTATCTGTACATGAACTCCATTCTTTTCCTGAAGACTTTATCTGTACATGAACTCCATTCTTCTCCTGAATACTTTATCTGTACATGAACTCCATTCTTCTCCTGAATACTTTATCTGTACATGAACTCTATTCTTCTCCTGAAGACTTTATCTGTACATGAACTCCATTCTTCTTCTGAATACTTTATCTGTACATGAACTCCATTCTTCTCCTGAAGACTTTATCTGTACATGAACTCCATTCTTCTCCTGAATACTTTATCTGTACATGAACTCCACTCTTCTCCTGAATACTTTATCTGTACATGAACTCCATTCTTCTCCTGAATACTTTATCTGTACATGAACTCCATTCTTCTCCTGAAGACTTTATCTGTACATGAACTCCATTCTTCTCCTGAATACTTTATCTGTACATGAACTCCATTCTTCTCCTGAATACTTTATCTGTACATGAACTCCATTCTTCTCCTGAAGACTTTATCTGTACATGAACTCCATTCTTCTCCTGAATACTTTATCTGTACATGAACTCCATTCTTCTCCTGAATACTTTATCTGTACATGAACTCCATTCTTCTCCTGAAGACTTTATCTGTACATGAACTCCATTCTTCTCCTGAATACTTTATCTGTACATGAACTCCATTCTTCTCCTGAAGACTTTATCTGTACATGAACTCCATTCTTCTCCTGAATACTTTATCTGTACATGAACTCCATTCTTCTCCTGAATACTTTATCTGTACATGAACTCCATTCTTCTCCTGAATACTTTATCTGTACATGAACTCCATTCTTTTCCTGAATACTTTATCTGTACATGAACTCCATTCTTCTCCTGAAGACTTTATCTGTACATGAACTCCATTCTTTTCCTGAAGACTTTATCTGTACATGAACTCCATTCTACTCCTGAATACTTTATCTGTACATGAACTCCATTCTTCTCCTGAATACTTTATCTGTACATGAACTCCATTCTTCTCCTGAATACTTTATCTGTACATTAACTCCATTCTTCTCCTGAAGACTTTATCTGTACATGAACTCCATTCTTCTCCTGAAGACTTTATCTGTACATGAACTCCATTCTTCTCCTGAATACTTTATCTGTACATGAACTCCATTCTTCTCCTGAAGACTTTATCTGTACATGAACTCCATTCTTCTCCTGAATACTTTATCTGTACATGAACTCCATTCTTCTCCTGAAGACTTTATCTGTACATGAACTCCATTCTTCTCCTGAATACTTTATCTGTACATGAACTCCATTCTTCTCCTGAATACTTTATCTGTACATGAACTCCATTCTTCTCCTGAATACTTTATCTGTACATGAACTCCATTCTTTTCCTGAATACTTTATCTGTACATGAACTCCATTATTCTCCTGAAGACTTTATCTGTACATGAACTCCATTCTTCTCCTGAAGACTTTATCTGTACATGAACTCCATTCTTCTCCTGAATACTTTATCTGTACATGAACTCCATTCTTCTCCTGAAGACTTTATCTGTACATGAACTCCATTCTTCTCCTGAATACTTTATCTGTACATGAACTCCATTCTTCTCCTGAAGACTTTATCTGTACATGAACTCCATTCTTCTCCTGAAGACTTTATCTGTACATGAACTCCATTCTTCTTCTCCTTTTGTGTGAACTTGAGTGCTACCTTTTCATAAAATGTTTCTTCCGAGTACTTTTTCATATTTAAAAATAATATTTTTCTCTGTTAACGAAACAGCCAAGTTGCTCGAATGTACATGTCCTTGTGTGGCTTTAAGATATATCTTGATTCTTTTTAATGTAGGAAAACTTCCTTCGGCAGTTGCAGTTGTTGATGGAAACTTTAATATTAGGTCTGCTAATCTGTACACCTAACTAAACACTATGCCCAATTTATTAAACTTGATGTAACAAGTAACGTCTTTTACTGTTTTGTTTTTATACTCACCGAGGGAATAAAACACTTTCAGTTCATGTTTTGGTCGAGCTGTATCAACATTCGAAGTACATAATTCTTTAGGTTCTGACAGTAGATGTTCAGGGAAGCTTTCACAAAATTTATCAAAACATTTCTAATCCAACAAAGCCACGAATTTAAGATATAATATCACTAATTTTAATTCATTGACACTTCACCCAAACTGAAACAACTCTCGCGAAACACGTGCTGTTACAGGCGGAAGCATGCGGGTGACTGAGGTAGTCGAAGTCTTCTCTTTTCTGAGCGAAACGTTGCGCAAAGGAATGGTTCATTTCCCTCCATACGCTCATTCATGTTGTCATGGAAACGCAAACAGGCGATCGCATCGAAGGTATTCGAATCAAAATAGCGAAGACTCTGGAAGAACTGCTTGCGTTATGCCGTTGGCTTTGCTCGCCAGACTAAGTCATAGAAACAAATCTGCGCGTGCTTTTTTCGCAACAAAAGCATCGACATGTCTTAATACCGTTGATAATTGACTTTTATTTCTGTATATTTAACGGACTTTTATTTGTGCAGTTTCTGGGCTTCGCAGCTAGCCTAGCTAGCCTCGAATTTACACACACACAGTAGAGCGTCGAAAATCCGAACGTCAAAAAAAAAAAAAAATCCAAAACGTCAAAATTTCGAACACGATCCCATCTTCTTCTTCTTCTTCTTTTTTTTTTTATCTTCTTTTTTTGTGATGGTGGAAAGTTTAAGTATAGTCCATTCATTTTAACTTTGCACTTGATGATAATAGAATCACCTAATTTTGGGGGTGCAAGCATTTTGGGGCGACGTATTGAAGGTGACTTCTGTTACTCAGAGACAAATGGCGAAAACTTCCCAGTCACTTGTTCTCTGCGGGGCTAAGATTTTACGACCCATTACCACGGCAGTACCGCCCCTTGTTTCATCCCTCAGCTCCATTGTTCACTGTGAGCCTGGAGGAAAGTTATTCTTCTTACACTCAGCATAAAGCATAGGTCCTATTCATGTCATTCACTGCATTGGAGACTGCCATGGTTTGGTTTGAACAACAAACTGAGTGCTGTTCAACTGAACTTCTCTTATTGAAAAGAATCAGGGATTTAGCGTCAAAAAAGCAAAGTTCGAAAATGGTGCAACAAAAATTTAGTGATTATTTTTTCTAAAACAAACTAAAAGTGCATGAACTTTTTTTCAGCACTTATTTTTTAATCCAGTGTAAATGTGCTCTTCAAATGTGTTATGATTGGTAAATTTTGGAATTTCGTACTTTACGTTTAAAAATTTCAGTAAAAATAGCAAACTTGTTTCGTATTGCATAATAACAAAAAAAAATCTGTGTCTTATGTTATTTTTTTTTTTTGTATACAGTTGCTCATTTTTGGTACATGTATTTGGGTAATATAATTTAGAAATGTTAGCGAATTTGTATTTTTTCACATGATTGATAATCCGAACACATCGAAAATCCGAACGTTAACCAGTCCTCCTAATTTGTCCGAATTTTAGACGATCTAATACGTATATATATATATATATATATATATATATATATATCGTCATCATCATCATCATTGTCAACAATTATCAATCCACTACTGGATGAAAGTTTCGCCAAGTTTCTTCCACAACGGTCTGTCTTGTGCCAGTCTCCTCCATGTTACTCCCGCATACTTTCGAATTTCATCCACCCATCTCCCACGTGGTCTTCTTCTGGGTCTTTTCCTGTCCTCTTGGAATACAATCTAAAATTTCGACTGTCCATCGATGGTCTGTCCTTCTGGCAGTATGTCCAGCCCATTGCCATTTCAGAGATTTTACTCTGATCATGATGTCTTCCACTCTTGCCATTTTTCTGATCCACAAGTTCCTCTTCTTATCTCTCCTGGTTACACCCAGCATGAACCCTCCTTGCTTCTTTGAGTTGTCTGCAGCCTTTGTATGTCTCTTTTTGTTAAGGTCCACGTCTCTGCACCATACGTAAGCACTGGAAGGATGCATTGATCAAACACTTTTCTTTTAAGACATAATGGCATGTTGCTCTTGAAAATTATGCTGTTTCTTCCAAAAGCTCTCCAGGCAAGTTTTATACGCCGATTAATTTCTTCATCAATGTGGCCCTCACTTGGTATCTGCTGTCCAAGATAAACGTACGTATCTGTTATCTCCATTTTTTCTCCATCTATCAATAAATCTTCATTTCTTGTAAAAGCATTGTAAATCACTTTTGTCTTCTGAAAGTTCATTTTTAATCCCACTTCTTTACTCTTGTCAACAAGTTCCTGGATCATATTCTGCAGCTCTGATAGGGTAGTTGCAGAAATGACTACGTCATCAGCAAAACGAAGTTGAGTTAAATAATCTTCATTAATCTTTATCCCTTTGTTTTCCCAGTTCAGTGATTGAAAGACATTTTCCAATGTGGCATTAAAGAGCTTGGTAGATATGGTGTCACCTTGTCTCACTCCCTTTCCAATATATATATATATATATATATATATATATATATATATATATATATATATATATATATATATATATATATATATATATATAATAGGTGCTTGAATTAGTTCCCGCTGTTTTTTGCCACACAAACACCTGTGTATTGCCACAGAACGGTACAGGATAGTCTATTCAAAGTAGTGTCTGTTGACAGCTACGACCCTTTCCCAACGTTGGGGTAACAAATGGATTCCGCGTATTAGAAAAATGGAGGTTCTTCCCAGGCAAACCATTCATCGAGCCATTTTTGGATATCTGCGAAAAAAAGGAAGTGCTGCTCTGACAGGCCATGTTGTAGCGACCGGAACAAATGGAAGTCCGAGAGAGCAATGTCTGGAGAATAAGGCGGGTGGAGTAAGAAGTCCCAGCCATGTGCCTCCAAGAGTTCTTTCACGCATTTGGTGACATGAGGTCTAGCGTTGTCGTGGAGAAGAATAACCTTGTCATGTGGGATCCAGTTTCCGAGCTTCTGGATCATTCCCATTGCCTTGAAACCTTTTCTAACCGTTGACTCGTCGACCCGTAGTGTTTCAGACAACTCGTGGAGCGTCTGACATAAATCTTCGTCCAATAAGGCCTCCAATGCGCCATCTTCGAACTTTTTCGGCTGCCCAGGGCACTCTTTGTCCTTCACGTCATATTCGTTGGCTTTGAAGCGTCGAAACCACTCTCTGAATGTTGTTTCCGAAAGGGCGTGTTCTCCATAGGCCTGCTCTAGCAAATGATGACTTTCCGCTGCAGATTTCTTAAGATGAAAGCAGAAGAGTAATGATTCCCGCAAATGCTCCTATTTTGGTACGAAACTCGACATCGTGAATGCAATACAATCTCGTGTTCTGTGCCCTCCGATTGCGTGTCACACACTGCTTCGCCCAGACTACGGACGGTACGTGCGTGCGCAATGGTGGTCACGTGTGGCGCGGGTCACAGCGCACCACTGCTGGGCTCTATTGGGCAACAGCGGTAATTAATTCAAGGACCTAATTTATATATCCCAGAGCGGGGTACGAGTTTTAGCAGCGTGGTATCAGCGTGGTATCAGCGTGGTATCAGCGTGGCACCAGTTTTAGTATATCTTACAACCTATTTGACATCGTCAGCCGAATCAAAGCGTTGGCCACCCAGGAAACTTTTCAAGGGATCAAGCAGACGAAAGTCCGGAAGAGCCAGATCCGGACTGTACGGCAGGTACCAGAGCACCTCCCAGTCAAATTGTGCAATTGTCTTTGTCCCTTCCGGTCGTCTGTCAAGTCCTTGGACATCCATCGCGCACTGACCTTGCGAAACTAGTATTTGTCATGCACAATATCCTACGCCATAGCGTATGATATGTTAAACTTCTGTGTCGATGTGTGCAGATAGATCCGCCTGTCTCTCAGAATTGCCTGTTCAATGCCTCTCAGTGGCAGGTGATGAGCTCGACGGGAACGTGGCGAATCGTTAAAGTTGCCACGGCCCTCTGCAAAGAAATTGCACCATCTGAAGATGTTGCTGCGGTCCAGGCTTTTTACCATCACGAACTTCGACCGGTTGTTTATTTTGCGAATTTCATCGAAGTTATTCGTTTAGTCCCCAAAAACCGGACTACATCGCATTGTACTTCATTCGTATACGACCCCAACAAACGCGACTTCTTTGTGCCGTCGTTCACACTATCTTTCATTGCAGCTACACCTGATCCACCCATACCAGTCTGTAGCATGGTATTCAAACTTGTGGTCTGCCAAAACTGCAACCTACAAAGATAAAACATTGGTGTGCTTTACTTTCCGATCTTCCCTAGTATCTCGTATGGCACCTGTATAAGGCCCATACGGGTCCAGGACATCATCCCGATGGGGTCGAGCATTCATGGTTCCTCTTGGAAGCAAACTGAGGTCCATGAGTTCAATCTAACGAGACGGCATCCCAAATTAGAACGCTACCACTACTATGAGTTCCCCTTTCACGGATCATAGACGGATGGTAGCATGTCCCTCGTTTTCCCAGATAAGGGCATGCCTGTAATCGCTCTGCAAAGCAAATTCGGACCCATCTGTGAAGAGTACACACTTCCATTGGTTTTCAGTCGAACTGACGTCTTGCCCAATTCAAACGCCCTGTCCTCTGTGACGGATGGTAGCATGTTTATCGTTTTTTTCCAGATCAGGGCATGCTTGTAATCACCCTGCAAAGTAAATATGGACTTATCTGTGAAGAGTACTGATCACCGATGGTTTCCGTTGAACTGACGTCACGTCTTGCTGAATCCAACGCCCCTACCTTTCCTGACTGAGGTAAGAATCATGCTGAGTGCTAGTTGTTTTGCATAAATACCTCCTTCGTGAAGCCTTCTTTATACATTGGAAGCACATACCACCATTCCTCCATCCGCAGCAAGGGCATATCGCAGCTGATTTGGGGTAGCCGTCCTTATCCTCCGCGCAATTAATCTTAGATATCTGTCTTCCACGGATGTCGTACCCCTAGACAATTCTTCGATGTACCTTCGAGAAGCTGTTTGCATATTCTGAAACTGGTTCCACAGTATGGGGACCACAGAAGGATTCGCATGCAGCAATGTTCCAATTTCTATCTGACTTTGGCTTGCCAATGTATTATTCCAATTGCTTTCCACCTCAGTTCATCTGTTAAATGATGTCTCGTAGCCATTACAACAAATCTGCTATCACAAAATCCTTTCTTTACACTCTGCAACATCGTGTGTTCTGCTGTTGCTCATTTGCATAAACCGATGCCATCGCCACTCATTTGCGTAGGGTACCTTGACTCTTCATTACATTTCACGTCATATACCCAAATTTCATCCATTTCTAGCTCTTCTTTCGCATATAATCGAGATTTTTCTGTTTTTTCCTTAATTTACGGAAGCTAGTGACTTGTGTATGCAGAAGCAGAGGGATATTAGTGTTTAACAAAGGGACTGAGTGATATCGATATAGGCCGCCCCGGTGGCTTAGTGGTCTAAGCGATGGCTTATGATTATTCGCCCGAGATGGGTGAACGTTCGAATCCCGTGAGGCATGAATGTTGTGTCTGTCTTTCGGCACTGGCTCTCTCCTTCCGCTGGAGCCAGTGGCCCTAAATTAGGGACGGGTGACTGCTTATAGCCCATTGAGTTGCTCACGGTGGTCGTTAACCCTTCAATCCAAAAAATATATCGATATAGTTCAGTGAGGCAGTTAAACGATATCCATCTGCTTCACCATACAATTTTCTATAGAACACCTCTCTGTATTCCATACATTTTGAAACACACATGCCCTATCGTGAATCTTAAGAAAAGATTAACCAGAGACGTCAGGAATATTACAGAAACAGTGTGCATCACAGGAAGTGAATCAAACAATGGTGTTTAGACGATAGCAACTTTTAAAGACAATAAAATTTACGCAAAACATTGTGCTACCCTATTTAAAATGTATGTTTAAGGACCGGATGTTCCATAAATAAAATATATGCAATGCGAGGGAGAAATATTCAAGACAGAACAATAGCCAAAATTAAGGAAACCTCAAATACTAAGCTGTGTAGAGAATCGCATTGATTTTCAAACTTCGCTTGTGGAATTTTATTTTTTGAATATTATTGTCAAGGCAAAATTTGGACAAATGACCATTCCATGACTAGTCTTGAGCTCTTGCTGCTGTTTTAAGAATGCAAATAGCCTTTTCAGCGTCAGATTTAATAAAACATTTGTACGACTTGACATAGGTTTAAAAACGTAGATCCTGCTGTATCTAAGTTTCAGTTTCATGCAAGAAGACATGGATGTTGTGACTCTTCTTCCAGTTCTGGTTCTATGCTCTTCCTGGAACCAGCGCCCCGGAATTAGGAACTGTGTCCACATATAGCCTCAGACGCTGCTCGTGCGGTTCCTTGAACTGCCAAAAAAAAATAAGCACCTATAAATGCCTGTGCAAGCAGTTTGGAACCCTCTGCTTGTCAAGTTTCGTGTAAATTTTCACTTCATTTTAACAAGACGAAGCAGACTGCACAATTTCTGTTTTTAAAATTTAACGAATTGTACTTTGCTCACATAATTTTTCGAGTTCAGTGTGACTATCCGGTAAGCTTTGTGACGTACTACAGAGGTGAAAACATGTGTCAAGATGACAAATCTGCAGCGAGACATTCTGTCCGCGTAGTTCAGTTGGGAGAGCGACTTACTCCGGAGTGAGGGCGCCCGAACGTAAAATTGGATTTACTCTCCGTTGGGTTCTTTGAAAAATGCGTGATGTTTGTACAGACATTGTTTGGAATTACTGAAAAATTCCTACTTCGCTTCAAAGACAAAAATTACGATGGAAATGATGTGACGTACCATTTGTCAAGACAACAAATCTGCAGCGAGACATTCTGTCCGCGTAGTTCAGTTGGGAGAGCAACTTACTCCAGAGTGAGGGGGCCACGGATTCGATGTCCTCGCGTACAAACTTGTGTTTTCACAGCTTCTGGATTGATATTTCCACTGTTAATCACTCTTTTGCTTTGAAAATCTGAAATTCTTACCTTCCAATAACAGCAGCTTCTGGAAACAGCCATTTTTTCTCATTCGACAACGTACAGCCCATCGTTTCCACCTTAGCTCATGTTGCAGCAAGCACTTTGAGCTTCACTTCAACAGAGTCACAAGACCATCTGCTCGATACAAAATGATATTGTGGGAAGTTCTTTTGTTTTGTGGTCATCAGTGACGGTATGAGCTGGCGATCTTGTGCGCTGTTGTTTGATCTAAGCCGGAACCAATATGGCCGTGAGCTAAAGATGCTGTGTGCCGTTCGTTGGTCTTCTGGTCACCAGCAAGAGTGTGATCTGATGACATAAATCAACTGTTGTTTGATTTTGTGATGACCAGTGAGGATATGAGTTGAAAATTTTATGCGCTTTTGTTTGGTCGTGTGGCCAATAGTGAGGATGTGAACAGACAATCTAGTGCGATGTTGTTTGGTCTTATGGTCACCAGTGAGGGTGTGAGATCACCATCTTGCGCGTTGCTGTTTTGTCTTGTTCTCGCTAGCAAGAGTGTGAGCTGACGATTTTGTGTCCTGTTGTAGCCAGTGAGAGTGTGAGCTGACGATTTTGTGCCCTTTTGTTTGGTCTTGTATTTACATTGAGGGTGTGAGCAGACGATTTTGTGCTCTGTTTGTTCTTGTGATCGCCAGTGAGAGTACGAGCAGCAAAAGATCTTGAAGGAGTGAGTAGACGGTCCTACGCGCTATTATTTGTTCTCGTGGTCAACAATAAGAGTGTGAGCAAACGAATTTTTGTGTTGCTGTTTTGTCTTGTTGTCTCCAAAGAGAGGAACTATCACAGATGTGATCACAAAAGCCACACTTTTTCAAAAATTTATCTTAAAAGATTTGTGAGCAGATAGATTTCTGTGGTTACACTTTATTCCAGGATATTACACTCCCTAAATGCGCTGGGAGTATGATTGCCGAGCATTATGTAAGGCGTGCTTTAGGCCTAACAGTACGTGCTAGTCTTTATGGTAAATTCCCTGAAGTTCTGCAATATTCCTGTAATCATGCCGTATTAACTCCGATCCTACACTGCCGGAAAGTGAAAAAAGAACACCAAGAAGGAATTGGCGGACGATCGTGAAATTTACATATGTTAATGGGGTCGAGTGTACGTAGGTGTGATGTTAATTTCGGGACCAACCGGTGAGCGCTTACGCCACAGCACGGCATAATATGCAAATTATCGTCCGCGGTATTTAAAGAGTACGGCGAAGTGAATGTAATCAGTCGTCGGCGTACGGACATGTGCGAAGACCCTAAAGAAGCTGCAATGCCTGGACATGGAAAACGTGTACGATTTCTGCAGTTATTGGACTTTGAGCGAGGTCGTCTAGTCGGACTCCGCAAGGCCGGGCGGTCATATCGTCGTATTGCGGAGCGAATTGGATGGGAAGTATCGATGGTGGTAACATGGTGGCGTAGATGGTCCGAGGAACATTCCCACACGAGAAGACGTGGAACCGGGAGTCACAGACGGACTGATGAGCGGACCGATCGACGCATAAGAAGAGCGGCGTTGTCAAACAGAACATCAACTGCTCCAAATCCGAGCTGCCGTTGCACCTGAGGTGACTGTGCGAACAATCCGCAACCGTCTACTGGATGCAGGACTACGTGCACGTGCGCCTCTGGCATGTGTACCTCTGACTCCAGCCTACCGTCAGGAACGGCTGCAGTGGTGTCGCCAACGTCTGCACTGGAAAACGCAATGGCGATCTGTTGTGTTGAGCGATGAAAGCAGATTCTGCTTGGGAACCTCCGATGACCGTATGCGTGTTCGCAGACGCACAGGAGAGCGTCTACACCCTTCTTGTATCCGTCAGCGACACACAAGGCCTACACCTGGTCTCCTGGTGTAGGGAGCGATCAGCTATCACTCCCGTACACAACTAGTGTTTGCACCGGGTACGTTAAACAGCACCTCCTACATCAACAACATCATTCATCCCGTTGTTGTACCATTTGTAAGGTTGGTCCATCGTGGTGTTTTCCAGCAAGATAACGCACGCCCATACACGGCACGTGCAACGCAACATGCACTTCAGGGTGTGAGACAACTTCCACGGCCTGCACGTTCACCGGATTTGTCCCCCATTGAGCACGTGTGGGATTTTATGGGACAACGACTTATCCGGTTTCCACGGCCAGCCACGACCATCTCCGATTTACGCGTCCAGGTTGAGGATGCTTGGAACTCAGTACCCCAAACTTACATCCAACATCTGTACGGCAGACTCCATGACAGAATTATACAGTGTGATGCAGTTCATGGCGGTTCAACCTCGTACTAACCATGTTACATGGAAAGGTAATTTTTCAGTTTACCAGCAAATACAGCTGTATTTTGCCATAATGTTTAGATCACGTTATCCTCTGTATTCCGTAATTATGCTGTGTAAATTTCCTTAGTATCAGACGTCTCCTTCTTGCTGTTCTTTTTTTACTTTCCGCCAGTGTATATTACCTCTAAGTTTTGATTACTTTAAGAGCTATCTCTCGAGTAAAAGCCGTCTTTGTGCGAATAATTGAAAGAATTCATTCTTTCAATTATCCGCACAAAGACGGCTTTTACACGAGAGATATAGCTTGTATGACTCATCATCATTATTTTATGAGCTATACTGAGCCTTCTCTGCATTTCCCAGTAAAATTGCAGTTGAAATGCTTCGTTTATTTTAAATTTTAAACAGACCAGCACAGTCTGAATATATTTCCAATTTTATCCTACAAGTCGAACATAAAATGGTTTTATTTTTGTATTACGATATGAAAAGAAGCTGGAACGTTTTCCCTAAATGTTTGTCCAAGAAATTCTCTAATAAATTCTGTATGAGTTTTGTTAGATCGTTAAATATTTTCCACTGTTTAAAGAAAATTGTTTATATACTATATTCATACAAACCATGCAAACGCATTGTTCATATAATCGAGGCGAAACTGCACAGAGTACCCGCATTTTGACTTATTGTCTTGACTTTTCAATTTAAGGGAACAATAGCTTTCCGAAGAGGCGGGCATTGGTTTACACAAGAAGAATATGAAAAAAAATAATCATTCGAGGAAACTGAAGTTATAAAAATTTCAGTCGACACGAGAGTGTACGTGCATTTTGTAGCCTTCGTTTCGAGACACTGTGACCGAGATATTTACAGCTGCAACCGAATACCTCCTAGGCATATTTTTTCTCCGAGTACTCTCAGTTTGTTCTTCTGAGGAGCGCGCGCGCGTGTGTGTGGGTGTGTTGCTTCATAACCTTTTCTTCGCTGAGGCATAATAGATCAGTTCCTGAAAGACCTCGGGGAGCTCCTGTGTTTATAACTATTTCTATCCGAAGCCTACTTACTTTTGTTAAACTCTAGATAGTTAGGAGCAGAAGCTAAAAAATGGTTTGATCCAGTTGCATCGAAAACTATACTCTAAATTTAGCAGTAATGACCATAAATATAATTTAAACGCATCCCGAATAAGCGAATAGTGTAGCTAACATCTTTAGTGATTCCCCCAATTGTAACTACAAAACTAATCTACGGTTACTTTGAGTTTTTATTGGAATGTGGAAATGTGTAGGTGGAAATAAATTAAATATAGGCGTACATGAATTGAATTTACGCTGACACATAAGCTATACATGTAGACATGCATCACTGACAATGAAATTTGCGTACCAGGAAGGAAGCATCGGATTGAACAGAAATTTTATGGAATTTTATGGAAACAATTACAGAGGAATTTGTGGCACGCAGTCCGGTCATCTTCAATAGCGCGTTGCACCGACTCGTGCGGCGATACATGCTGAAATACGGTCCATCATGCAAACGAACTGATGCCTGATGTTTTCCTGCGGCAGACTGGCCCACACGTGTTGCACGGTGTGCCCCAAATCCCGGATAGTGCGGCACAGCGGCAGGTGGATTTTAAACTAGTCGCACACATGCTCGATGGGGGACATATCCGTGGATCGGGCAGGCAATGTAAGTGTCTGGACATGACGTAGACAGTCCTTGGAAAACTGAGCCGTGTGCGGGCGGACATTATCCTGCTGATATAGCGTGCTAGGAATCCCCGTCAGAAATGGGATCACACTGGGCCGTAGGATCTCATCCACATATCGCTGGTTCATCAATGATCCACGTACCACTACTAGAGCTGATCGGCTATCGTAGGCAACGGCTCCCCAGACCATATTGCCTGCAGTGAGGGAGGTGTGGCGCTCTATAGCGTGGTTGGGATTGTGCCATTGACTCGGGAACCTCCACACCTAGACACGATGATCATCTGTCCCAAAACGAAGCGGCACTCTTCGCTAAAAACCACACGTCACCAGTCTGTAGCGTTCCCCGTCGCTCTGGTCTGGCAATACTGCACGCGGAGCCGGCGATGCTCCGGTGTTAATGGTAGCACACGTAAGGGGCGTTCGAATCGCTGATTCGCTTCCGCGAGGCGTCGGGAAATGGTCCGTGGGCACATGGGAGCTGCTACGTCTGCCCTTATAATGGACCGGGTTCCCGTGTGATCCGTTCGTGCCTTGCGCCGAATTCGTTGATCCTCTCTACCAGTGGTTCTCCTGCTCCGTCCGGAGCCGCTCCGCCGTGTGGCACTGCCGTCGTGTCCACTGCTCCCAACACAGTCGGACGGAATGGTTAGAACGATCCACGTGGCGGGCTAAACGGCGCCCCGACCATCCTGCGGTTTTCATCCCGATGATCATGCCTCTCTCAAAGTCCGTACGTTGCGTAAATCGACATCTCTGGCGTCTACCCAGTATATTTGTCACTCTGTACTGTTGCTTACGTCGGCCGGTGCTTTTTGCTTTCATGGGGCATCGACTACATGCCTGTTTATAAGGATGCCGGTTCGTGTTTGCAGCTCCACCACAGGGTGTATGGTCATGCACAATCGCACCAAACGTGGATCATTTGCATACTAGCATACACTCTGGCTATTTACAAAATTTCGCGGTTGTAGCATGTTTTCTTCTAGGTGCACAAATTTCATTGTCCTTGAGTGTATATATAGCTCAAAAACTTAGTAATAAGTAAATCCACCATGAGCAGTGGTAACCGACTCCACACACCGTGGGATGGAATGAAACAGAGTTTGGATGTATTGCATTCCATTCTGCTTCTACACGCATCCACAATTAGTTGGTTGTGGCAGGCGGCGAGGATATGCGAGCAAGTCGTTGCGAGATGACACCCAAGACGTTCTGTATAGCGACAAATCTGGCGAGCGAACACTCCAGGAAAGACGAGCGACCTGATGCGTCAGAGTACGTCTTGAACCATACGGGAAGAATGTGGTCGGGCATTGTCTTGTTGGAAGATAGCTCCCGGGATCGTCTGAAGGAAGGGTAGAAGGTCAGTTTCCAACACGTACGTGATGTAGCGTTGGCTGTTCAATGTACCTGTAATGCGTAGTAGGTGAGTGCGTGAATGAAACGCGACAGCGCCACAGACCATCAAGCTCGGCGTGTGACCAGTGTGGAGCTGCAAATTGCAGCCTTCCAGATGCCTTTCAACACGGTATCGGCGAGCAAGTATTCCCCTGTTGTGATGCATTAAATTGAATCTGGATTCATCCGAAAACACAATAAGCTCCCATTGAATACGTTCGCGGTACCACTGCGATAAAAAAGAGCCTGCCAAACCATTAGTAGTTCAGTAGAGACCATATCATTGCATGCTAGTCTCTACTGAACTACCAATGGTTTGGCATGAGTGTGACGTATTACAGAGATGAATCACGTGTTAAGACGACAAATCAGCAGCGATATATTCCGTCAGTGTAACTTACTGGTTAGTCGGTTAGAGCATCTCACTCAGAAGCGAGGGGACACTCGTTAGATCGCCGTCAGTGACAAAGTCCTTTTTTCATATTGATGCCCGAACGTAAAAATGGATCTAATGGCCGTTTGATTCTTAGAAAAATGTGTGATGTTCTTTTGACACATCGTCTGGAATTAATAAACATTCCTACTTCGCTTCAGAAAAAAAAATTAAGAGGAAGATCACAGCCCACTGGAAAGAGGAGGCCCTGAAACGATTTAGTCATGTGATCAAAAGGGTCTCAGCTTCCCTGCTCTGAACTGTACGTGAAGTCGTGAACGCCGTTAGTGTGTTGCTGTGAAGTTGTTCATATTTTATTATTTTATTATTTTTATTTATCATTGGGATTCTTTTCCAATGAAAAACGAATTAGCACTCGTAATAACATATAATGTTCATCACTGCAACAGAAGAAAATGTTAGAGCGTTTTTGAAAAAAAAAAAAACGTTATTTACTTCTATCCGCTGGTTTCTGCTGTTTCTGATATACAGGTAAGATTTCTTTTCTGTCTTAAGTAATATAACTTGCAAAGTTTAGTTATTTATATATACATTGAAAAAAGAATGTGTTATGCATATGTTTTGTTCGTTAAACTATATTATTAACGGTTTAGCATTTCCATAAGATGCAAATCTTACGGAAATGTTTCTTGCACCACTTTTGTTTTCATTAGTGGTAGATTTACTCAGTGCTATAAGTTCGAACGACAAAAGTTCGCCCTTCCAAAAAATAACGACAGTAAGAAAACATAAAAAAATATGTTCAAGTCAAGCAAAAGAAATGCAAAAAATACTTAAAAGTATTCTTCCTTGAGGAATCCATGAATAAGGAACACCGCTGACACCGCACACCAGTAATGTTATCATTACGGGTACAAGCCAGAACCAAAAATACCGACGCAGAAACCTCCGCAATGGCGGCGGAGCAAAGTCTTTCAATAAAAATAGAAAAAAATTGAAAAAAGTTCCGCGAAAATCCAACAGGGAGTTCTTCAGGAGCGAAACAAAAATTGTAGACCAGCCACCATCTTAGACTCGATGCAGACATCCAATAAGCCATCAAAAACGTTAAAATATTCGCATTTCGTGCCACAACGTTTTACGTAATTTGTCAACAAAACAACGGCACATTTCATTTATTTTGTGCGGCAAATTCCAAAGTTCCCATCAGCTGGAATTTAATTCTAAGCGAAAATTTCGCAAATACTTTGCCAGTTTCTTTTACACATTTGCTTTTCTTTCATTCTGTGTAAAAATTTCAAAGCAATTTCTGAACTAAATATTAGCCCATTTTATTCACATTGCAACACAACCTTCGAAGTTTCCATCAGCGCACGTTTTATTAAATTCACCCGCTTTATCAAATTCTCCTACTCTGTTACCCTTACGATTCAGCCCATCATTGATAGCTGAGACGACGTACACACGGTAATTGAGAGCTGGCACTCAGTTGGTCACATGACCTCAGTGACAGCCATTCGTTTCAGGGCCTCTTCTTTCCAGTAGGCTATGGAGGGAGATGTTGTGACGTATGACAGAGGTGAATCACGTGTCAAGCCGACAAATATGCAGCGATACATTACGTCAGTGTAGCTTAGTCGGCGAGAGCAACTCACTCCGGAGCGAGGAGACGCGGAGTCGATCTTCGTCACTAATAAACTCCTGTATTATTGCGTTATAAAAATTAATTTAATATGCTCGTGATGTCATCCACGTTTCTTCAAAAAAATCATCTTTGTTTCTTACGTGTTCCAATTCCCTGCATTTTTATGTCTATTATTACCTTGAAAAAGCCTCCCATTGGAGTGCGAAAGCTTGGCGAATCTTGGTGCTTATTACACCTCAAAAATAACGGATTTAATAAGCCATCCTGTTCCCACTAAAGGGGCTCTGACGACCGCCAATAGCGGTAACACTATACCATCGGGATTAGAGGAAATTCTATCCCACACTCACCAACCCGCTTGGCCAGCGTGGTGAGTTATGGCCAAACCCTCCAAAATGACTCCACAACTTAAATCTTGGCCCTCAGTCTCCGGCAGCTGGAATGTACCTGGCCAAGGCAGCGGCCAGTGCGACATGAAGGCAGAGGGTGCTAAGAATCCCCGGAGGACCGGACTAGGCTGCCATCTGATGCTGACCTTGGCTACGTATAACGGACGCTCCCTATCTTCTGATTCAAGTCTTCTTGAATTGGAAGAGGAACTACAAAGGATCAAGTGGGACATCGTGGGGCTAAGTAAGGTAAGGAGAAAAGGAGAAGATCTCATCGAACTGAAAAGTGGACATCTCTTCTACTATCGTGGGACAGATACTGGCAGAACTAGTGGTGTTGGATTTATAATAAACAAGAAACTGAAGGATAAAGTTGTAGAAGTTGAAAGTTCCTCTGACAGAGCTGCACGACTTGTTATCCAACTCTCGAAAAGATACCAGGCTCAGAATATTCAAACTTATGCACCCACCACAAGTCATCCTGAAGAAGAAATTGAAGAATTTTATGAGGAAATTTGTCATCTAAATAATAAAGGTAAGCAGCACTTGAAAATAATTATGGGAGATTTCAATGCAAAAATAGGGCAACGGCAACAGAATGAAACTTCAGTAGGTAAATTCGGTCACGGCAACAGAAACCAGCGTGGAAATACTCTCGTTGAGTTTGCAGAGGCAGAAGGGTTTTTCATTTTGAACTCCTTCTTCAAGAAAAAGCCACACAGGAAATGGACATGGAGACATCCAAATGGGACGACAAGTGAAATTGATTTTATTATGTGTAACAAAAAATTCGTCATAGAAGACTGCAGTGCGCTAAACAAGTTCAACACAGGTAGTGACCATAGATTGGTGAGATGTAAGATGCACCTCAACACTAAACTTGAACGTGGCAAGCTCATAAGACAAACAAAATCTATTGACATAACCAACCTTAAAAAACACCATAATACCTTCAAGTTGGAACTGAAGAACAGGTTCTCTGCTTTAGAAGGCCTAACATCGGAAGAAGTGGACATCTCTGAAGTTAACAGAAAAGTAACCAAAGCTCTTATGGAAACAGCAACAAAATTAGCTGGGTCTAAGAACAAGTTGCATGTAAATAAATTATCAGGAAAAACGAAAATGTTGATGCAAAAAAGAAGAGAGATGAGGACAACTAAAGAAGATGTGACTTCCAAAGTGGAATATATAGAGCTATGCAATACAGTAAGAAAAAGTATCACTGAAGACGTAAGAAAATTTAACTGTGAACTAGCGAGGAAAGCAATTGAAAACAACCAAAGCCTAAAGATAGCAAAGGGACATCTCAGTAAGGGAAGAAAACAGATTATGGCACTGAGAAAAGAAGATGGTTCTGTAACAAGAAATAGAGGCGAAATTTTGACAAGAGTGAAAGATTTCTACTCCAAATTATATGAAAGGGATGATACATGCACTCCAGACATCATGAAAGATACCAGTACCAGAGTTCCTCCAGTCCTTCCAGCAGAAGTTGCACATGCGATCAAGAACATGAAGCGGGGAAAAGCTCCAGTAGAAGATGGAATTACTGTAGACATCATACAAGAAGCAAGTGGAGAAATCGAAACAGTACTCGCCCAAATTTTCACTCGATGCCTTAATGAAGGAAAGATTCCTGAGGATTGGAACACCGCTACAATGATCCTGCTACATAAGAAAGGTTACATTGAGGATCTCGGAAACTACGGACCTATCAGCCTCCTATCAGTAGTTTATAAAATCTTCACTAAAGTTCTTTCACACCGCTTGAAGGTAACACTGGACATGGCTCAACCGAGAGAACAAGCTGGATTCAGGAGTGGCTACAGCACAATAGATCATATCCACGTGCTGAGAGAACTAATTGAAAGAGCGAGGGAATATGAACTTCCATTGTGCATGGCTTTTATCGATTATGAAAAAGCCTTTGATTCGGTGAAACCATCAGCAGTTACAATGGCTCTGAAAACCTGCGGTATTGAAGATGCATACAATAATATTATTAATAACATCTATGAAAATGCAAGTGCAAAGATTCGGCTGTTTGAAAATACAACACACGTAAAAATTGGAAAAGGAGTGAGACAAGGTGACACCATATCTCCGAAGCTCTTTAATGCCACATTGGAGGGTGTTTTTCAGTCGCTGAGCTGGGAAAACAAGGGGATAAAGATTAATGGAGATTATCTAACCCACCTACGTTTTGCTGATGACGTAGTCATTTTTGCAACTACCCCATCAGAGCTGCAGAGTATGATCCAGGAACTTGTTGACAAGAGTAAAGAAGTGGGATTAAAAATGAACTTTCAGAAGACAAAAGTGATGTTCAATGCTTTTACAAGAAATGAAGATTTATCGATTGATGGAGAAAAGCTGGAGATAACAGACACGTACGTTTATCTTGGACAGCAGATATCAAGTGAGGGTCACATTGATGAAGAAATTAATCGGCGTACAAAACTTGCCTGGAGAGCTTTTGGAAGAAACAGCATAATTTTCAAGAGCAATATGCCATTATGTCTTAAAAGAAAAGTGTTTGATCAATGCATTTTTCCACTGCTTACGTATGGTGCAGAGACGTGGACCTTAACTAAAAGAGACATACAAAGGCTGCAGACAACTCAAAGCAGCATGGAGAGGTGCATGCTTGGTGTAACCAGGAGAGATAAGAAGAAGAACTCGTGGATCCGAAAAATGACAAGAGTGGAAGATATCATGATCAGAGTTAAATCCCTGAAATGGCAATGGGCTGGACATACTGCCAGAAGGACAGATCATCGATGGACAGCCGAAATTTTAGATTGGATTCCAAGGGACAGGAAAAGACGCAGAAGAAGATCACATGGGAGATGGGTGGATGAAATTCGAAAGTATGCAGGGGTGACATGGAGGAGACTGGCACAAGACAGACCGTTGTGGAGGAAACTTGGGGAGACCTTCGTCCAGCAGTGGATTGATAATGGTTGACAATGATGATGATGATGATGATGATGGTCTTTCTTGAGTATTCACAGCCTGGTGTATTTAAAATACCGTTTGCTGCTTCAGCTTTTATTCAAAAAAATTAATTCCCATGTTTCCTTTTCCTCTGACATTCAATATGCACAGCATTAGAGGAAATATCACGATTCCTACCCAGCAAAAATACAAGTGTTGGGAAACTGCTGGCTACCAGCTGGCAGTGATGAGTCACTGCTGGCTGAAATATGCCAGTCACAGCACGGTAGCGGTTCTTTGGTGGCAGCTCCATCAGTTGACAGCCACTAATGGTCCTGCAGCATCGCCGTGAATTACGGGCCTTCAAGCAAATGGAAAGTAACTGGCAACCGAAAGAACACGAACCCTAGGTGGAAGCAACGGGACTGCGCATGCGCTGAAGCAACTCGTGCTGTATCTCTCGTGATACCAATTAGTTCAAGGCGATGTTATCGCCATCGTGTTATTTTAGTGGATGTTAAATAAAAAAAAAGCCGCATGTAGAAAAGGGAATTAATTTCCTAATGAAATGCCACGTGGACGAAGATTACCTTTGGAAGAAAATTATATAAATAATTAATAATGAACCCTAAGAAATTGTAAATTACTCTCATGTACTTATAGAAACTCATTTCTCAACGAAATTTTTGCAATAACACACAAAGAATCGAAAATACAGACAGCTATGAAACACACCCACTCCATTCCCACGAATAACAAGAAATAATTTCTGTATTCGTTATAACATACACATGAATAACAACAAATATTTTGTGTAATCACTCGTTTTAACATAACCTTTCGTTTGAAACAAAAGTCCCAAAAATATATTAAAAAATCGTCATGTTGGAAAAAAATAAGGATTATACAAGTGCATATTTTGTCAATTACACTGGCGGAAAGTGAAAAAGAACACAAAGAGGGAGACTTCTGATACCAACGAAATTTATACAGCATAATAACGGAATACAGAGGATAACGTGATCAAAACATTATGGGAAAATACAGCTGTATTTGCTGGTAAACTGAAAAATAACATTTCCATGCAACATGGTTAGTACGAGATTGAACCGCCATGAACTTCGTCACACTGTGCAATTCTGTCATGGAGTCTGTCGTACAGATGTTGGATGTAAGTTTGGGGTATTCAGTTCCAAGCATCCTCAACCTGGACGCGTAAATCGGGGATGGTAGTGGCTGGCCGTGGAGACCGGATAAGTCGTTGTCCCATAAAATCCCACACGTGCTCAATGGGGGACAAATCCGGTGAACGTGCAGGCCATGGAAGTTGCCTCACATCCGAAGTGCATGTTGCGTTGCACGTGTCGTGTGTGGGTGTGCTTTATCTTGCTGGAAAACACCATGATGGACCGACCTTACAAATGGCACAACAACGGGCTGAATGATGTTGTTGATGTAGGAGGTGCTGTTTAACGTACCCCGTACAAACACTAGTTTTGTAGGGAGTGATAGCTGATAGCTCCCCACACCAGGAGACCAGGTGTAGGCCCTGTGTGTCGCTGGCGGATGCGAACACGCATACGGCCATCGGAGGCTTCCAAGCAGAATCTGCTTTCATCGCTGAACACGACAGATCGCCATTGCGTTCTCCAGTGCAGACGTTGGCGATACCACTGCAGCCGTTCCTGACGGTGGGCTGGAGTCAGAGATACAAATGCCAGAGGCACACGTGCACGTAGTCCTGCATCCAGTAGACGCTTGCGGATTGTTCGCACAGTCACCTCAGGTGCAACGGCAGCTCGGATTTGCGTCGCAGTGGATGTTCCGCTTGACAACGCCGCTCTTCTTATGAGTCGATCGGTCCGCTAATCAGTCCGTCTGCGACTCCCGGTTCCACGTCTTCTCGTGTGGGAATGATCCGAGAAACCATCTACGCTACCATCGTACCACGACCGATACTTCCCGTCCAATTCGCTCCGCAATACGACGACCCGGCCTCGCGGATTCTGACTAGACGACCTCGCTCAAAGTCCGATAACTGCAGAAATCGTACCCGTCTTCCATGTCCAGGCATTGCAGCTTCTTCAGTGTCTTCGCACGTGTCCGTACGCCGACGACTGATTACATTCATTTCGCCGTACTCCTTAAATACCACAGACGATAATTTGCATATTATGCAGTGCTGTGGCGTAAGCGCTCACAGGTTGGTCCCGAAATTAACATGACACCTACGTAAACTCGACCCCATTAACATATGTAAATTTCATGATCGTCCGCCAATTCCCTCTTGGTGTTCTTTTTTCACTTTCCGGCAGTGTATTTGAAAAAAAGTAACGCTATGTGGATATAATGTATTCATCCATCGGTTGAATGCACAAGATTGGAGGAATTCGCTGCTAAAGATATAGACAAGCAAAATATAATAACTTTCCTCTTTCTAACAAATGTATTGCTTCGGACCGTGATTCACTAGATCTCACTCCCTGTAGCTTTGGACCCATATTCACTAGACCTTACTCCCTGCTACTTTTTTCTCTTCCCCAAAATCAAATAACATTTGAAAGGAAAAATGAATTGAGGAGGTACATCGATGAGCCATTGCATCATGACTACCCCCCGGCCTAGATAAATGAGCGTGCCTGGAGACCAAACGGTGGCGCAGGTGAAGTTCACGGAACAGTATAAACTCGAAGACCGGCTTTCAGTTAGTAGAGAATTCGGAGAGAAGGAAATTAATTCTTATTTCTAATTAAAAAGTTCAATCTGGCTTGTCAATTAATTTTGCTTCTTTAAAGAGAAATTTATAGTCCCTTTCGTAACAGTGTTTAGCCATCGATGACTTCTTTAGGTCACAGTTCCGAATGTAGGTCTTGAGCTCCTTCAATCGAAAACGCAAGGCTCTACGAGTCTGTCTTATATTCATCAGATATACGGGTCGGCCCTGTATATTAGATTCAATCACCAAACTTGATATTTTGGAAGCTTTCCATGTATATCAGAAATCTTCGCAACTTGTCATCCACCCCATTTCTATCAAGCGCGTGGAAGCATCTTACCAAAACACGTGAATGTAAACACCATTTATGATATCATATAATTTAAATATTTACGTCCTGATGAAGCTAGGTCAATACATATCGAAACCATGGTCGACTTGAAAAAATAAATATTTGTGACAAACTATGTTGTATTATCTTAATATATACTGTATAAGCCGGGTTTGTTTCATGTGGATGGAAGTGTAATCATACAATGGTGGAATACGTTTCTTTCTTTGCAAGTTATTTGTGGTTTTAGTATACTATTAGGTATGCAACTTAATTCTCGGCCAAAGACACGACATGTTGACAGCAAATTATAGCAAATCGAATGCGTACCTAATCAGGAAAATAATCCCCGTCGTGTTGGATATATTTGAGCCATCGGTCAGGGAGCTGCCGAATGCCACCGCTGGAAAAAAGAGCTGTTAAAGTTGATAAAGTCATCAATACTTGTGTGGACCTCTTCGACAGAAATGGAGTGCGTATCACTCGAGTGATGTTGCAGGGAGCGAAAGAAGTGATAATCCGACGGGGCGAAATCTGAAGAATACGCCGGGTGAGACAAAATCTCCCATCCCAGGTCGGTGATCGTGTTTAAAGTCGTTCTCGCGGTGTGAGGACGCGCGTTATCCTGAAGCAACAGGACAGAGCTTCTGCCCTTGCCGGTGTATGTCATTTTCGCCTCCAGTGCGTCACTCACACGAATGAGTTGCTGACAATAACGCTCAGCATTGACCGCTTCACCAGGTTTGAGCAACTCATAGTGTACGACACCGCGCTGATCCCACCATATGCACAGCAACAACTTCCTGGCATGGATATTCAGTTTGGAGGTATTGGTGGTAGGCTGAACTGGATAAACCCACGATTTGCGCCGTTTAGGATTATCGTAGAGGATCCACTTCTCATCACAGGTCAAAACCTTGCGGAGGAAATCCTTCTTCTTGAATCTGGAGAGCAAGGACACACCAACATCGTAGCGCCTAGACTTGTTCGCAGCTGTGAGTTGGTGGGGCACCCAACGGCCCTCCTTGTTAATTCGTCCAAGCTTGTGCAGGCGCTTTGCAATGGCTTGCCGTGTTACTCCGAGTTCCTGGGCGAGCTCTGACTGTGTGCGACAGGGATCCGCGTCCAACAGTTGTTCCAGTTCCTCATCGTCAACTTTCTGTGGCTGTCCCGGACGTTCTGCATCACGGAAATCGAAATTTCCGTGCTTAAACCGCTGGAACCACTAGTACTGTAGGACACAGCAACCTCACCCGAAGCAGCACGAATCATTTGCTGGGTTCCCGCCGCCCTTTGTTTCAGCTGAAACGCAAACAGGAAGCAGCGCCTCAAATGTTGCTTCTCGATCGACATTGCTTTCACCGTCAACTTTCGTCCCTTCTGTCACTACAGCTGTGAGTGGTTACGGTTGCCGGGAGGGCTGTTGGATGGCACTGCAATCAGCCATTACCGCACAGAGCTATTTGCATTTGTCGACGTTCTATGATCGCTTGCGGTTAGGGGCTGAGAATTAAGTTGCACACCCAATAGTAAACTAGTTCCTGAATGATTATTAGTGTTCTGTTACAATAGTATTGGTTTAACAATATTTCTCTCTTCTCCAGTGTTATTTTATTTGAAGTATACAGAGATGCATAATTTTTGTATCCTTTCTGGCAACCGTGGAGGGCACATTTAAGATTATCTACATCAAAAGCGCTCATGGCGAGCCGTGGGTTGGTAACTCCTGATGTAATAGCTCATCGGTGTACAACAGAAAGCGGCGAAGCAGCCGTTTGGTATTTCAAAAGATGACTCCAAGAAATGCTTCGAGAAGAGTAAACAGCGCTGGGGTAAGTGTATGTCTCCGGAAGGGGACGACTTCTAAAGCGATTAAGTTTCAAATCTGTAAGCCTTGTACTTTTTTTTAACAAATCCAGTCTGGATATCTTTTCATCATACCCTATGAATGTTTAGAATGTGATGAGTGTACCAGTGGCGGCGGAACCGTCCGCGCCGTCAGGGCCCGTGCCCGGTCAATAATTCCAGCCAAGATTTTTATTTTCATTTTTTTTTTTTGGCATATGTGCGATTGTACAAACGTGCCATACAAAGTTCCTCTAGGTAAGTAAGTGGTCGGGTGGTCCTAATCCCCAACAAAGCTCCTTAGGCATTGATTTTCTTCTGTTTGTTCCGGGAAACGGGAAGAGATGGGGTTCACCACGATTCGAAATTTCGGGCCCGGTCAAGAAACTTCACTTTCCGCCGCCCCTGGAGTGTACCTTCAATAATTACAATCCTTTTCTCCCACATTTCAGCTATTATCATTACTTACTGTTTTACACATGCTCTGCGGAAGGTATTAAACATTTTGTTAGCAAAACCTTATGCAATAGGGTAAAAAGGAAAACGTATTTGTAACAAGCACCGCGAACGTGTTTAATATCTGCAAAAATAACTCAAACAACTTTTAATACGTAACATTTTCTATATCTGGGAGTTTTTACACAAATTAGAGGGAAGGTTGTATATAACAGACATACGAAGTTGCGTGAATTTTCAATTTCGTAATTTGTTGTATTCATTTTTTCTTTAATGGGGAACAAAGATTTTTTTTTATCTAGGAACTGGCAAAGCGATTCCATAAACACATACTTTTTTTTTTTTTTTTTTTGCCCAAAGACTCCGATAAATAAGCGTAAGCCACAAATCTCTCTCTCTCTCTCTCTCTCTCTCTCTGTCTATCAAGGTCAGACTGTCGAATGGAAAAAACAGATGAAACAATTGGGTGCTCATTAACTCAAATAATGAACATCCTAGACTGCAAAGCGCGGAAAACACGATACGTGAGTGCAGAAACGTAGTGATTGAAGGTAACTACTTACAAGGGGTGGAGGATCCAATCACTGAATCACAAAAAAAGTCTCCTTAGGTCAAAGTGGAGATAAGAATGTGCTGGAACTAAAGGATCTATTTCTATTAAAGTTTGGGTACCTTTCTGATAATTACTTGAAAAAAAAAATAAGCAAATGGGAAGCTTGACAAAAACAAAAATATCTATAAAATGCACTGCTGGACAATTGCTAAGGACGGATCATAAACGGCTATATAGCGCATAAAAAAGTAAGTGTGGTTGGATGCCAAGTGAAATAAAATAATGTCTGAATGCCAGGACATTACAAGAAAGACAATTTATTGTGCTCTGAAATCCAGAAGGCTTTGGAATTTGTGCAGAATACGTAAACGTGAAAAAAATGCAATTACCGTCCGCAGGCGTTCCGGCGTAAGATCTCAATACGGGATATGGCCACCATGGAGGGCGATGCAAGATTTCCACACGTCGTGTCATGCTTTGCACAACATTATCAAGCAGCTGTTGGGGTAATTTATCCCATTCCTCTGTCAGTGCACGGATGAGGGTGTCCTTGTTTATTGGAGGGCATTGGCGACCAGCAAGACTCCTCCCCAAAGCATCCCACACGTTTTCAATGGGATTCAGATCTGGAGAACGTGCTGGCCATACGAGGCGTTGAATATCCTCGCTCTCAAGACACTCCTGGACAGCGACTGTTCGATGACATGTTGCGTTGTCGTCCATGAAAATGAATCTATCACCGACAGCACCACAGAACATGCGAACATGAGGTAGCAGAACATCATTAATGTATCGTTGGCCAGTCATAGTCCCAGTTGGAAGCACATAGAGGGACGTACGGCCATTGATTATGATGCCAGCCCATACCATGACACTACATGTCGGATATCGGTCCCTTTCCTGTATGTTTGCTGGACAATATGCAGTACCACTATCACGCCAGATCAGTTGTCGTCGACAATCAGACGATAGACTGTATCTACTCTCATCTGAGAAGAGGACAGCAGACCAGTCGTTATCAGTCCAATTGCGATGTTGATGGCACCATTGCAAACGGGCGGTACGGTGACGTCTGGACAATGGGATGCACACAACAGGACGGCGGGCGTATAGTCCTCCTTCATGCAAACGTCTGGCGACAGTTTTTCAGGAGATACGCTTGCCAGTAGCAGCCATAAACTGATTTGCTACTTCACTAGCTGTGCTGCGCCGGTGTCTTTTTGTTGATAGCACTATGTACCGATCTTCTGCAGGTGTCGTACTGCGAACACGACCTCCCCCGTGACGTTTGCTACACTCTCCATTTGTTTGAAATGATTTCCAAAGCCTTGAAACAACCCTGTGGCTGACGTCGAACTCCTTGGCAACATCTGTTATTTTTCGCCTTTCTTCAATCTTGCCAATAATACGGCCACGCGTAAAATCATCTAGGTGATGTCGGGAAGACATACTGAAAATTGCAAGTTCGTCAATTGATTCTTTCCCTTTCAACTTTGTGTTTGAACAACAACGGTCAATACGCGTCAAATCCTTTATATCTCTTATCAGCGCTATGACGTCACGAACAAATTCGACAATCCAAAATTTGCATACGCACAACACGTCTTACTGTATCCTGCACTTATGCTAATTTCCACATTTTCCTGCCTTGCATTTTATGGTTGCTATCGTTGCTATTGTCATCCGTGCTTAGCAATTGTCCGGCAGTGTATTAGCAAACGAAAAGAAGAAAACCAAAATTTTGTGTGGTACATAACTTATTAAAAGCTTTTGGAAGTACTAAGTAAAATAGGAGTAGATTGGAGAGACCGGAGGTTAATAGCTGAATTATACATGAACCAGACTGCCATAACAAAAAAAGTATGAAAAACTAAAAAACCTGTGATTGGGAGTAGTATAAATACATAATTTTGGTAAATGTTTTTACACATAAATGTCTGTCACCAACGCTCTTCAATATTTTCGCAGAAGAAATGATAATAAGGAGAATTTGATGACGAGAAATGACGATCACTATAGGAGGAAGAACAATACAAGATATTAGATTTGTAGATGACAAAGCAATATTAACTAATACTGAAGATGAACTACGTCATCTCATGCAAAAATTTGAAAGTGTTTGCCAAAAATATTGTATGAAAATTAACACAAGGAAAACAAAAACAATGAGAGTCTCAGGAAAAACCGGGAAATGTTGAGGTGATGATGAATGGAGAAAATGTAGAGCAAGTGAGACTACACTGAAGAGCAATTGAATTAGAGATACCTGTCTAGTAACGTGTAGCACCACCTTTCATCCTGATGACGGCGGCGATTCGTCTCGGCATGGACTCGACAAGACACCGGAAGCGTTGGGAAGCCATACGGATCCACGACCCCTGAACGAGCTCCCACAGTTCACGAAGATTTCATGGAGGGGAGTCATCTCTCTCGATGGCATCCCAGATGTGCTCGATGGGATTGAGGTCTGGGGACCTAGCTGGCCATGGAAGCTAGGTCACGTCGGTGGAGTGTTCATCCAACCATTCGGATACAATTCGGGAGCCGCATTGTCTTGCTGCAGAATGAGGTCCCCAGTGGGATCGCTTCATGTGGTTTGCGCAGCTATCTATCGCTTCATGTGGTTTGCGCAGTACTCATATCCTGCCATCCGCATGTACCAACGTGAATCTCGACTCATCAGTCCAGGCAACATTTTCCCACATGTCTAGGGTCCAGTGGCGATGTTCCCGCGCCCATGCTAATCTTTGCACCCTGTGATGTGCGGTCAGCAGCGGTACCCTCGTGGAACAATGGCTTCTGTACCCCATAGCGAGGAGATGGTTCTGGATGGTGTGACTGCTTATATGTTTTTGTGTACCAGCGTTAAATTGCCGAGTGATTTCTTGCACTGTGGCCCGTCTGTCCGCTGTTACAATCTAGTTAGCCGACGATGACCCCGCTCATCCACACGCTGTTGTCCACTGCAGTTGGCCCTTGCAGGGATGGTTTTACCGGATCCGATGTACTCACGGTGCACCCGTGACACAGTGACTCGTGAAAATCCCAGTGCCGGCACGACTTCCGAGATGGAGTGACCCATTCATCGGGCCCCGACAACTTGCCAACGATCAAATGGGCTTAGATCCTTCGTCTTACCCATGCTGCGTCAGACTCTTACTGATTCCCGTCGCATCATTCCTTATATTGTCGGATCGCTGCATATGTCATGTCGTTTCCGTTTACAGGGCCGCCCACAGCACCACATTTGCATAACGCCAGCTGTCTCTAATTCAATTGCTCTTCAGTGTATACAAATACCTAGGTAGTATAATCCAAGGAAATGGAAAACGTGACATGGAAATAAAAGAAAGAATTGGTAAACGAAAATATTCATTTAATAACAAGAAAAATTTGTTTATTAATAAAATGAATAAAAATTTAAAGGAAAGGTTTATGAAGTGTTATATTTGGAGTATAACTTTATATGAAGCGGAAACGTGGCATTTGAAATGTGGTTATGGAGAAGAATGGAGAAAATAAAGTGGCTTGAAAAAATTATCAATGATGAAGTATTGCAAAGAGTTGAAGAAGAAAGGAATTTACTAAAGACCATAAGAAAAAGAAAATATAACTGGATACTACATGCGTTAAGAGGAGACGGCCTACTAAAAAGGGAAAATTGAAGGAAAGCGACCAAGAGGAAGGAGACGACTAATGATGCTTGATGATATATTAGGTACAAGAGGCTATCAAGAAATGAAAGAGGAAGCAAGGGACAGAGGAAACTGGAGAAAGATAACTTGCTGAGATACCGTTGGACCTGTTAAGAGACAGAACACTAATGATGATGGTATCTTTCTACTTAAGAACACTTGTCGGCTTGTGAAGGGTAAGCGGTGCTGTAACCTTTCTTTGCAGATGATGGAATTCGAACTCACTCCTTCTTACTTCGGAGCGTGTATTCTACCAACCGAACTATCCTGGCAAGCTTATCTCTGCTTCATTGTCGATTTGACTCATACGTGAGCTCAGTAGTACGTCATCTACGTCACATCACGTAGTACCTTACAGAACCCCCTCCTTGAAAAAGGCGAAGAAATCGCCGGTTTCGGGTCAACTGACAACTCTGCTCAAAAGACCATCTCTCATTGTGTAAGAATTTGTTTTTATTACGTACACCGTATTGAAGAATCATCATTCACATTTTTCAAACCTCATGGCAAGGAGATTAATTTTTGTTCGGGCGCAAATATAACCTTTCTTTGCTGATGGTGGAATCCACATCCTCCTACTCCGAAGGGACTATTATCCCAATGGAAGTGCGACGGCAGGCTTATCACTGTTTCATTTTCGATTTGATTCATTAGTCCGTCAATTCTGCGTGCTTTTTGCACGTCATGTTACGCAGTAAGTATATCGCAGTGTATAGGCTATCCAGTATGGAGCCGATGCATAGAGTTTAGTTCCGCACCGAATCGACTTTTTTAGCCGCTTTCACCTAGCGAAGGTATTTTCGTTACTAACGAATTAAATCTTTTAAACTCCAGGGAAGAATTGCTAAAGGTTGCCCGTCGCCCGGCTAGCTGAGTAGAGAGAGAGCGTTGGTTTCTGACCAGTATGACGTATAGTCTAATTTCACTTTCATTTTTAGTTGTGCTTCTCTATGTAAATTTTGTGTTTATTATTTTTTGGTGTTTCAACCTTAATGTTATATTTCCTCGCTAACTGAATGTTATCTGGTAACAATCTTTAGGTCAAGGGTGAATGACGTATGCATGGCTGATCAGCAAGAGCGCTGGATATACACTGAAGAGCAATTGAATTAGAGACAGCTGGCGTTATGAAAATGTGGCGCTGTGGGCGGCCCTTCAAACGGAAACGACATGACGTATGCAGCCATCCGACAATTTCAGGAGTGATGCGACGGGAATCAGTAAGAGTCGGACGCAGTATGGGTAAGACGAAGGATCTAAGCACATTTGATCGTGGGCAAATTGTCGGGCCCGACGAATGGGTCACTCCATCTCGGAAGTCGTGCAGGCACTGGGATTTTCACGAGCCACTGTGTCACGGGTGCACCGTGAATACATCGAATCCGGTAAAACCATCCCTGCAAGGGCCAACTGCCGTGGACAACAGCGTGTGAATGAGCGGGTCCATCGTCGGCTAGCTCGCATTATAACAGTGGATAGACGGGCCACAATGCAAGAAATCACTCGGCACTTTAACGCTGGTGCACAAATACGTGTAAGCAGCCACACCATCCAGAACCATCTCCTCGCTATGGGATACAGAAGCTATCGTCCCACGAGGGTACCGCTGCTGACCGCACATCACAGGGTAAAAAGATTAACATGGGCGCGAGAGCATCGCCACTGGACCCTAGACATGTGATGAAATGTTGCCTGGACTGATGAGTCGAGATTCACGTTGGTACATGCGGATGGCAGGATACGAGTACGGTGCAACCACATGAAGCGATGAATCCTTTTTGCGACAGGGAACTCTTCAAGGTGATGGAGGTGGCATTCTCGTCTGGGGTCTGTTTACGTGGACTGAAATAGGACTCGTGGTACGTGTGACATCGTCCCTCACAGGTGAACGTAACCGGGATATACTGGACGACCATTTGCTCCCGTTTTGTGCGTCTTCAACAGACCACTGGGGACCTCATCCTGCAACAAGACAGTGCACCGTGCCATCGCTCCCGAATTGTATCCGAATGGTTGGATGAACACTCCACCGACGTGACCTCGCTTCTTTGGCCAGCTAGGTCACCTGACCTCAATCCCATAGAGCACATTTGGGATGCCATTGCGAGGGATGTTCGAGGCTCTGACCCCCCTCTATGAAATCTTTCTGAACTGTGGGAGCTTGTTCAGGGGTCGTGGATCCGTATGGCTTCCCAACGCTTCCGGTGTCTTGTCGAGTCCATGCCGAGACGAATCTGCGCCGTCATCTGGGTGAAAGGTGGTGCTACACGTTACTAGACAGGTATCTCTAATTCAATTGTTCTTCAGTGTACATATAATGTGTTAAGCTACCAGTGGTGCGTTAGCGGTAGTTGTGGTAGCTGCCTTTATCTGTAAGCGATATTTTTCATGAAAATAGTCTCTGTCGATCTGTGGTGTAGGATTCGTGGAAGCTGTTTTTACGCTGAAGCCGTATGTTCTGGGAGGTTTTTTTTTTTGGGGGGGGGGGGGTTTATTGGAGGTTTAACGACCACCGTGAGCAACTCAATGGGCTATAAGCAGTCGCCCGTCCCTAATTTAGGGCCACTGGTTCCAGGAAAGGGAGAGAGCCAGTGCCGTAAGACAAACACAACGTCCATGCGTCACCGCGATTTGAACTCGCACCCCTTTCGGACGAAGGAACAGAAACCATCGCTTTGACCACTGCGCCACAGGGGCGGCAAAGGTTTTGCTTGTTCGAGTGAAATCATAATGAGATTAAATTATTGCTGCCGTTAAGAATTAGTTCTTCATGAGTATTAGATATCGAGTGAAGTGGCTATGAGGTATTGACGGAATAAAAAAGAACTAAAAGTAACCTTTGTTGAACCTTACTTGAGTGCTCGTGTTTTTGCTTCGGGTGAGTGAATAGGAAAAATGAACTTTACGTAGTGTTCCTTCAGCTACACTTATACACGTTTTAAACATTGAAGAACACTACACTAGTTATCCGAATTAAGCGAAGGCCGTCTAGAAAGTACAAGGCCATGATATTAGAGAGATGAATTCCCTCCGTTTGTGACGTCACTCATGTTACACGGCAGCGTCGAGGTCTAAGCGATGGCCTCTGATCATTCGTCCGAAGGGGTCCGGGTTCGAATCCCGGTGAGGCAGTGGTCTAAGCGATGGCCTCTGATCATTCGTCCGAAAGGGGTCCGGGTTCGAATCCCGGTGAGGCATGGATGTTGTGTTTGTCTTACGGCACAGGCTCTCTCCTTTCCCTGGAACCAGTGACCCTAAATTAGGGACGGGCGACTGCTTATAGCCCATTGAGTTGCTCACGGTGGTCGTTAAACCTTCAATCAAAAAAAAAAAAAAAGAAAAGAAAAAAAGAAACCAATCAGAAGACTTGGTTTCCGCGTGACTTCACTAGAAGCAGGAACTTTTTTCTCCATTGTCATGGCCTTGTATTTTCTAGACGGCCTTGGTTAAGACCGTGTTTGGCCGACCCGGTGGTGCAGTGGTCTAAGCGAAGGCCTCTGATCATTTGTCCGAAAGGGGTACGGGTTCGAATTTCGGTGAGGCATGGATGTTGTGTATGTTTTAAGGCACTGGCTCTCTCCTTTCCCTAAAGCCAGGGACCCTAAATTAGGGACGGGCGACTGCTTATAGCCCACTGTGTTGCTCACGGTGGTCGTTAAACCTCCAATCAAATAATAAAAAAAAGACCGTGTTTCATTCCCTGATGTAGCGTAGGAGTCAGATGTGTCTGACCCTTTCCTCAAAATAGTGACCCCAAATTTGGTACGGGCGACTATTCGCAAAGTACCTGCCAACTGCACAGCTCTGCAAAATCCAATATTTCATGCGCAAGAACCTAATAGCTGTGCTAACGGAACACCGTTCGTCAGAAGGACCAGTTTTCCTCAAAAGACTTACATTATCAAGATATAAGTAATTAGTCAAATAGCAGCTTATTGTTGAACTTATAGGTAAATCGAAGTTCATGGATTTAACGGCCATGATTAAATTCGTTATACGCATATTGATAGTGTATTACAGAAATTGAAAATTAAAAAAAATTTAAAACGACGGAAAACTTTTGTAGTCGCGTTGAAAAACAAGGAAGATGACACCGAATTTTCGGTTGTAATAAGTACGTCTTTTCAATCCTTGCTGACACAAAACAACATTTTTCAAAGTTATTCATAGTCAATGGAAGCGGTTGGTTAAAAATTTTTTACCAGATTTCTATAATGCTAAAACATCCAAAAATAGAAACAGCTACTTACCAAAGGGTCCCCGCAAAAACACAAGTGCTGTGAAACTGCTGGCCACCAGCTGGCAGTGATGGGTCACTGCTGGCTGAAATCTGCTGCTCACCTCTCGGTAGCGGTCCGTTGGTGGCAGCGCTATCAGTTGGCGAGCCATTGATGGCCCTGCAGCATCGCCGTGAATTGTGGACCTCCAAGCAAGTGCCACTACTGGCCCGTAGCTGGCAACCGATGCAATCTAAACACCACGCGGAAGCAACGGACTGCGCATGCGCAGAAGCAACACTTGTTGCGCTTCTCATGGTACCAGTTAGATGAAGACGATACTATCGCCATCGTGTTATTTTAGTGGATGTTAAGAAAGAAAAAGCCATATGTAGAGAATCGAATTAATTTTCTAATGAAATGCCACGTCGACAAAGATATCAGTTTAAGCCATGAAATGCTAGATTACAGTCGTGAAATACACCCACTCCCATTCCCATATGAATAACAAGAAATAATTTGAAACCGCTTGAAAAACAAATCCTGGAAAAACATAATAAAAACGCCTGTTGGAAAAAAAAAAAGAATTATACGCAAAAATATAATACAAATTTATCATTTATTTGAAAGGAAAAAAAGGAAACGCTATGTGGATATAATGTACTCTCATCCATGGGTTGAATACACAAGACTGGGAGGAATTCACTTCTGAAAATAATGAGAAGTAAATAAAATACCTTTCCCCTTTAAAACAAATATAGCTTCGGACAACGGAAATAAAAGATACAACGTTAAAAATGTAACAGAATGTGACATGGACCCTGTAAATATATTAATTTAACAATCGCCTTTCAAGACGACAAAGACAGCTCAAAACTTTGGAAAGCGACTTTAAGTTGGTACACTCCGTGAAAATGAGTGAAGTTCCCTTAAAGTAAAAAAAAACTATCGTTACGTTGAAAAAAAAAATTATGAATTATATGAAACTGACATTTATGAAAAATACCTCGCAATATTGTAAAATTAAAGACAGAATCATTTAATTACACATTCTGCAGGAAAGAGACAGCTTCGAGCACACGCTCGAGCGTGGCAAATCAGTCACATCAGTAGAGAGCTCGCCTACCACGCCGAGAGCCCTAGTTCGTTTCCGCCCAGATTTTAGGGACGCGGGTGGCTTAGTGGGCAACGTTCGTAATGCACGCAAAGGACCTCAATTGCCACGGAAAGGGACCTCAGTTTCGATCCCAGGCAGGTACGAACGCTCGATCCCCTAAATATCCGCCGTGCGTCGGATGGGCACGTTAAGCCGTCGGACCCCGGGTACTGGCCGCCCGGTAATAAATAAGGGCGTCTTCCTCCCCTTTTCTATTTCGCTTCCGTGTGACTTTCCTATCGGTCATTCTAGCCCAAATCTCCTAGCTTCCTATTTCTAAGGGTTGTTTAAGACCTGGGGTCAGACCCTCCCTTCCTAAAATCCTCTACATATGATCATTTGATCATTTTTCCGCCGTGATTCAAACGGGCGTTTTTCCGGTCTGTTGAGAAAATTTCTCCAGCGCAGTGCTGTAATTCATAAGTTTCGTGAAGTGGAGGAAAAAAGTTGTAGCTTTGGAAAACTGCGGTTGTCCTTGATTTTTATGTTATGGCTACTACTGGGAAATTGGCGGAGAAGATTCGGCAAGCCATCAGTTACGTCACGTGGTTGCCGGCTGCCACTGCCGGCAAACTAGGCTAGCCATAATGTCATTAGACTAGCCATAATTTTTGGCACGAGCTTGCAGGGCCGCTGAAGGGCCACTTGTGGCAGCTACTGCCTGTGATGGATAACTGATGGCTCTGTTGTGGCATATGACACCTGATGGGGGTGCCAACTGTTGGCCAGCTGTTGGCCTGAACTGCTGGCCCTTCTGTTGGCCGCTCAGACATTTTATTGACGGCTCGACAGCGGCAACATAGAGATGGGACATTGCTGGCAGTGCGAGCTGCCAGCAATGGCCCAGTGCTGGCCCAGCAAGACTGTTTTTGTTGCGGTATGTTACAAAAATTAGAAAATGGTGCACAGAAAGTTTATCATAGCAGAAGGAAGATATCAGAGAAAAACAGATTTTCAAATCGAAACGTTAAAAGAAGAAATATAGAAAGAAACGTGATATTATTCTACGCCCTCTAGCGGAAGGATTTTGCATAATGGAAAAGCTGAAAATATGCGAAAAGTATTTTTCATGGCGAAAGCTAGGCTAAGATAAATAATTTTTCATATGCGTCTCCCGGAAGCAGAGATAGTGAGAAATAGACTTTGTCCTTTACACCTCCTAGCGGAAAAGATGTGCGTTGTTAAAAAGGACATAATGTTTCCCCATCTTTATTGTAGCATATGGAATGCAGTAAAAAAAAAAATTTCCTTCTTCAGTTAAAAAAATCCCTATCTTTATTGTAGCCAATGTCATTCAGTAAAAAAAAAAGAAATTTTCAATAGGGTTTTTTAGAAGCAGAGATACAGCTACAAACAAAAGTACACAAGCTAGCGACAGAGCTGTGAACTACGAAATACTCAGCAAGTATAAACCTAAATTGTACCATAAGGTAAGTGGCATTCGGTGTTTAAATAATTTCTATGTCGGACATTTTGAAGCAGAGATATCGAGAAAAACAAATTAAACTTTTACGCCCCTTAGCGAGGAAATGGTGCATTGTTTTGGGAAGGAAATACACACAAAACGTGTTCACAGGTAGTAATATCTGATCGTATAAGAATATTTTCAATCAAGTTCTTAGTCGAGCAAATATGGATGCAAACATGCTGTAAACGGAAACGTGAACTTGCGCCGTCAAGTGACATACCTGAGCGTTTAGAACATTTTGAAAATATACACAAAGCATTTCTATCTGTAAACGCTCTCCAATAAAGGAAGCATTTTTCAAATCGGATTCTTAGAAGCAGAGATATCGACAAAAATAAGATATACATATCTACGCCCCCTAGCGATAAAACTATAGACTATTTTAAGCGGAAGGAATTCTCAGCCGTCTCGGTGGTCTAAATGTTAGTTTATGACTGCATTTAGACCACCGGAAGAGCTGAGAATTCCGATATTGAAGGTGAATTAACTTCATTTTCCTTTGCTATCACAGGTGTCCAATTACTTGTTGGTAGATAGTGTATATGTAGAACATTTCCCAGCAGAAGCTGTGTCTGATGAAAGAAAAAAAAATGTTTGAAATCGGACATTTAGAAGCAGAAACACCGGAGAAATTCCAATTTACTTTTATATCTCCTAGCGGAAAATATATAAATTGATTGATTAAGAAACTGCACCTGAAATAGCCTTTGTTATGAAAGGCATCGTACACGTGGAATATTTTTTTCCGTAGGATATTTAGAAGCAATTATATGGAATTGCTACTTACCAGCGACCAAAAGGTGTAAAAAATCCAATATTTCATGTGTAACAACCTAATAGCTGTGCTAACGGAATACCGTTCGTCAGAGGGACCAGGTTTGCTCAAAAAGCAAAAGTCTTACATTATAGTTATGCCATATATAGTTATACCTCCAATAGCGGTATAACTATACCATCGGGATTAGAGGAAATGCTATCTCACACTCACCAACCCGCTTGGCCAGCGTGGTGGGTTATGGCCAAACCCCTCCAAAATTACTCCACAACTTAAATCTTGGCCCTCAGTCTCTGGCAGCTGGAATGTACTTGGCCAAGGCAGCGGCCAGTGCGACATGAAGGCAGAGGGTGCTAAGGTTTAAAGGTTTAATTTTTTTAAACCGGGACTAGGCTGCCAACTGATGCTGACTTTGGCTACGTATAATGGACGCTCCCTATCTTCTGATTCAAGGCTTCTTGAATTGGAAGAGGAACTACAAAGGATCAAGTGGGACATCGTCGGGCTAAGTGAGGTAAGGAGAAAACGAAAAGATCTCATTGAACTGAAAAGTGGACATCTCTTCTATTATCGTGGGACAGATACTGGCACAACTAGTGGTGTTGGGTTTATAATAAACAAGAAACTCAAGTATAAAGTTGTAGAAGTTGAAAGTTCCTCTGACAGAGCTGCACGACTCGTTATCCAACTCTCGAGAAGATACCAGGCTCAGATTTTTCAAGAGTATGCACCGACTACAAGTCATCCAGAAGAAGAGATTGAAGAATTTTATGAGAAAATTCGTTATCTCAATAATAAAGGCAAGCAGCATTTGAAGATCATTATGGGAGATTTCAATGCGAAAATAGTGCAACGGCAACAGAATGAAACTTCAGTAGGTAAATTCTATCACGGCAACAGAATGAAACTTCAGTAGGTAAATTCTGCCACGGCAACAGAAACCAGCGTGGAAATACTCTCGTAGAGTTTGCAAAGACAGAAGGGTTTTTCATCATGAAACTCCTTTTTCAAGAAAAAGCCGCAAAGGAAATGGACATGGAGGCATCCCAATGGATTGACAAGTGAAATTGATTTTATTATGTGTAACAAGACATTTGTCATGGAAGCCTACAATGTGCTAAACAAGTTCAACACAGGTAGTGACCATAGAATGATGAGATGTAAGATGCACCTCAATGCTAAACTCGAGCGAGGCAAGCTCATAAAACAAAGTGTATTTACATGACCAACCTTAAAAAACATCCTGATACCTTCAAATTGGAACTGAGGAACAGATTTTCTGCTCCAGAAGGTGTTATGTTGGAAGAAGTCAACATCTCTGAAGTTAAAAGAAAACTAACCAAGGCTCTTATGGAAATAGCAACAAAAATAGCTGGTAGTAAGAAAAAGTTGCATACAAACAAATTATCAGGAAAAACCAAAATTCTTATGCAAAAAAGAAGAGAGATGAGGACAACTAAAGAAGATGTGACTTCCAAAGAGGAATATATAGATCTATGCAAGACGGTACGAAAACGTATCACTGAAGATGTAAGGAAATTCAACTGTGAACTAGCGAGGAAAGCAATTGAAAACAACCAAAGCCTGAAGAGAGCAAAGGGACATCTGAGTAAGGAAAGAAAACAGATTATGGCTCTGAGAAAAGAAGATGGTTTTGTAACAAGAAATAGAGGTGAAATTTTGACAAGAGGAAAGATTTCTACTCCAAATTATATGAAAGGGATGCTACATGTACTCCAGACATTCCGAAAGGTACCAGCAGCATAGTTCTTCCAGCTCTTCCAGCTCTTCCAGCAGAAGTTGCACATGCAATCAAGAACATGAAACGGGGGAAAGCTCCAGGAGAAGATGGAATTACCGTAGACATCATAAAAGAAGCAAGTGGCGAAATTGAAACAGTACTCGCCCAAGTTGTCACCAGATGCCTTAATGACAGGAAGATTCCTGAGGATTGGAACAATGCTACAATGATCCTGCTGCATAAAAAAGGTGATATTGAGGATATCAGGAACTACAGACCTATCAGCCTCCTATCAGTGATTTATAAAATCTTCACTAAAGTTCTTTCACACCGCTTGAAGGTTACACTGGACATGGCTCAACCGAGAGAACAAGCTGGATTCAGGAGTGGCTAAAGCACTATAGATCATATCCACGTACTGAGAAAGCTAATTGAAAGAGCGAGGGAATATGAACTTCCGTTGCCTATCTTTTATAGAGCTCCTGAAAACTCTACTAAAAAACTTCTTTCGTGGACCGATAGCGCTCACATCAGAAAACCTTTCCAAAATACTTTCTTCATAAAATTATGCATGTTTTTTCCGCCAGGGGAAGTTTACGCATAGTTTATTTTTTCTTATAAGTCTGCTTCTAAGAGTCCGATTTGAAAAATTCTTTCTTGGTTGGAGAGTGTGTCCGCTGAAAAATGTTTCTGATATAATTTCAAATTTCTCTTAACGAACAAGTCTGACACCAAGGAGCGTAACCTTACGTTTCCGTTCACAGTAATATCTTCGTGACTAAAAACCTGATTGAAAAATTTCATTTTCGGTCAGTACTATTAAATAAGAAAACTCTGTGGGCGCATTTTCTTCCCGAAAAAATACACAATTTCGTCGACAAGGGGCGCAAATATTTAATCTGTTTTACTCAATATCTATGTTTCTACATGTCCGATTTAAAAATTTCTTCCAGCATCGGATACCATTTATCTTGTAGAACACTTTAAGCTAGCATATGAGGAATTTGGAAGTTCACATTCTTGTCCGTGGGTGATATTTTTGTACTTCAGTTTGGAGCTGTATCGCCGCCCCGGTGGCGCAGTGGTCTAAGGCGCTGGCCTCTGATCATTCGTCCGTAAGGGGTCCGGGTTCGAATCCCGGTCAGGCATGGATGTTGTGTTTGTCTTACGGCACTGGCTCTCTTCCTTCCCTGGAACCAGTGACCCTAAATTACGGACGGGCGACTGCTTATAGCCCATTGAGTTGCTCACGGTGGTCGTTAAACCTCCAATAAAAAAAAAAAAAAAAAAAAGAGAAATTTCGTTTTTACTGTATGCCATTACCAACAACAGAGATGTGGAGCATTATGCTCTATAAATAATGCAAAGATTTTCCTGTAGGTGCGTAAAGATCGAAACTTTATTCTTTGAAACTGTTTTTTTTTTTTTTTTTTTTTTAATTCACGAAAGGTTTTTTGATGGAAAGTTCTTTCTCCTTAGCATAGCTTTTTGCTTGAAGAATATTTTTCTCCTATTTTCGACTTTCCGTTAGGGAAAATTTGTCCGCTAGAAATCGTACAGTTATATTATGTTTCCTTCTACATGCATATTCCATCTTTTAACTGTTCGATTTGAAAATCTCTTTGTCTCTGATACCTTCCTTGTGCTATGAGAAACTTTTTGTGCACCATTTGTTAATTTTCGTAACATGCTTCTTAGCTGCTAGTGGAACTAAGTAGATGTTTCTATTTGTGGATGTCTTATGGGTTGTAAAAACTGGTTTATTGTTTTCCTAACCGGTTACATTGACTTTGAATAGCTCTGATAAATTTAATTCGCCTAAGAATGGATTCAAAGGACGTGCTCATTACTACCGAAAGTTGGGTTTTATATTTCTTGTTATAGTTGGAAACGGGATCGCACAGGATCTGCAGAGCTTTCAGTAGCCAACGGCGGCTTTTTCTGGGCACTAGGACAACATACAGTTTAAAACTGAAAAGTGTAAATAGGATAAGAATTTTAAAACTAAGAAACAATGGTCAAATGGGATAACAGTAGTTTAACATCTCGCGTTGTGCATTTAATATAGTTATTCTGTGTGTATCTTATGACAGCGCGGTATATGCACATGAGTAGATCTGTAGAAACAACATCGTTGCACACCTCTCTGTGAGGGAGAATCTCTATGGTCTCATTTAATGTTGTTCCTTTTGCGACGGTGTACGGGACAGTACCCTTGATCTCGCTTCTGAGCGGGGTTCCTCCATTTTTTTATTCTTGCTTTAACAGTCCAGTAGCGGGTTTGCCATATTTGACGTCACTTTTATGTTCTTCAACCCTTGTAGGAAGGAATCTTTGGGTCATTCCTACGCCGATTTTTTTATTGGGGGTTTAACGACCACCGTGAGCAAGCCGATGGGATATAAGCAGTCTATGGTCTCTGATTTAGGGCCACTTGTTCCAGAGAACAGAGTGATGCAATGCCCTAAGACAAACACAACGTCCATACCACACCGGAATTCAAACCCGGACCTATCTCAGGCAAATGATCAGGAGCCAGCGCTTAAACCACTGAGGGGCAACATGGTTCCAAAAACACCAATGCTGCCCCTGTGACGCAGTTCTATCAGCGTACATTACTGAAACAGAGTACATTGCAGAATTCTCAGACGTGATAGGTTGGAAATCATGGAGTACGATTATATCGGAGTGCATCTAGGTGGTTTTATATATCTCCACATCATAGTTAAACCTTTTTGCAGCTCTTTTGAACAAGAATAAGACTCCCGCAACATATGAGGTGGATCGATCACTTATTTGTTTCTAGTTAACCGTGCTGTACCTACACCATTTTATGCAACATTCGTTAGTTTTTGTTAGTTTTTCGTACAAGCATTTAATTTACGAGATACAGGCTCACACGAAGCTTACGGAAGATTATTTGAAATTGTTATGATTATTTGAAATTGTGTAACCAATTTCAAATAATCATAACAGTTTTAATATAAATGATCTCAATACACAACTGGTGTTAATTGACAGAACAGATCATGAACTTTTTATAGACATTTGACATGAGCACCATTTGTCACCCGAACAATGTCTAAACGGTATACCAGTTCTAGCCATGTTCGTTCGAGGGTGTCCGTATTAAATTTCTGCGGTGCGTGTGTAATCCTCTTCTTCAGGTCAACACTGTCTGCGACAGGTGTGCTGTGAACCTCACACTTGATGAACCCCCATAAAAAGTCACAGGGTGTTAAGTCCGGCGAACGTGGGGCCATATCTCCCAATCCATCGATTGGGAAATTTGGTATCCAGAGACCTCCTCATAATCAAAGCCCAATGAGGTGGCAATGACCGGAATGGCGAGTTAAGCCAACTGGGGATACACAAACTGCTTAATCATGTCTAGGTAATTATCAGCTCTCACGTTTGCTTCCTGAAAAGAAAAGGGTCCAGTAATACGGTCGATCATTATGCCACACTAAACATTCATTTTTGCGCTAGCATGTTTATGTTCCATTGTGCAACGCGGTTATTCAGTTCTCCAAATTCTCACATTCTGTTTATTAACCTTTCCAGAAACATGGAAAGTGCCCTCATCCGAGAAACAGATTTGTCTCAGTAAAGATTCAGCACTTGCAATGTTGTCCAACATATCTTCAGCAAACTGTTTAGGTTTCACATCATCATCTGGGGTTATGTGATGGGTTATTTGCAGTTCATACGGGTGCATTTCCAGTCACTGACGTAACACTCTGTGCACTTGGGAATGGCAGATGTCGTGCTGCTTGTCTGATGGACTTTGGAGGACTACGAATGAATGTTTGTCTCACAACCTTCTCTCTTCCTGGAACCAGCGCTGGTCGTCCAGGGCTTTTCTTTGAAAAGACTCTACCAGTTTCCTTGAATGAGTTGTACCCCTTTCTGATGCTGCTACGTGTGGGCGGTTTGCTCCCATATTTTGTTATGAAATTCTGCTGAACCTGCGTTTAGGATAGGGTTCCAATAAACCTCTCCACAATCTGTGCTTTTGTCGCAAGATATGTTGGCTACACTTTTAGAAAACTTGAGAGTATTCCTTACCACCTGCAACAAACAGAATGCTGATATTAGTTTCGTATCCAAAGTTATAATCATTTGAAATTGGTTACACATTTTTTTGAGGCCCCTGTATTACCTGCTGCGGGTGGTGACCCGAACTTACGTCGCCCTACACAGAAGTGCCTGTTCTCCCAAGTGAGCCACGCCGGCAGGCTTATCGCTGCGACGCTGCTGACTTACTCATACGTCACTGCGGTAGTACGTCATCTACATGATGTCACATAACACGTTAATCAATCGATTGGTGCACCTTTATTGAAATAAATGTGGCATCAGGTTTTGCTCCACTTATTTTGCATATCTCAAAGCTGTGGAAATTTAAATACACTAAAATTAGTTATCTGTTTCCATACTGTGTTCTTCAAATGGGTGGGAAAGACAACGAAGGTTGTTCTGAGAATTCTATTTAAGTGATGATATGAGTAAACACTTTTTTAAAAAGTTGCTCAAAATTAGATGGACAGCTTATTCAAGAAAAATTAGTGAATTTAAATACACTAAAATTAGTTAGGAAATTTAAATACACTAAAATTAGTTATCTGTTTCCATACTGTGTTCTTCAAATGGGTGGGAAAGACAACGAAGGTTGTTCTGAGAATTCTATTTAAGTGATGATATGAGTAAACACTTTTTTAAAAAGTTGCTCAAAATTAGATGGACAGCTTATTCAAGAAAAATTAGTGTCAAAAGTTGAATTCCCGAAATGATTACAATTTAATGAATGACTTTACTCATAGTTCCATACTTTACATAATTATTGTCGAGTTCCATTAATATTCTGCATCTAATTTCTCCAGAAACTGATATTTTAATTGTTACACCACCGAGAAGTACCGTCTTTTTTTTTTTTAGCAGAAATGATAAAATAAAGCGCGTGTCTCCGAATACAAGGAAGTTCTCTCGTGGATGTTACATTATTATTTCTAAATCCCTAAGCTTTCATGTAGCTTGGCAACATGTGAACACACTGAAATGAGAGGCTCTGTCTCAAGCGCTTGCTTGTTTCCATTCTTTTCATTTTATCTTTATTTCTTGAGGAAGCTAACAATGCCATTTTCGTAAAGTATCGAAAGTTTGGTCTCTACTACTTATCTTGTGTCTTCTTCGCACTCACTTTCGAGAATGGTTAACATGTTCATCTGATTATGAAACTATTCAAAAGCAAAGTATATCATTCATTAACATAGAAGGTTTTGTAATGTTTTTATTACTTGGAATAGTTTTTAGTTGAAGTTGTTGCTTTAACTGAGTTTTGTGGACATAAATCACACTAGAAATAATTAAGTGAATAAACCGCAAGTTGTTTATATTCCACGAAGTGATGTTTCAGTTAACCATTCACTTCAACCGACTATTCTCAGGTAGTAATTCATGAAAACCACTCTTAATATCAAACGCATATACACTGACTGGACAAAAAAATCACTGGAATAAAATCACCTACTTAGTAAAGAATATGCCCACCTTTTTTCCGAATAATAACCGAGATATTAAGCTAATATTATCTCATATGATCATTGTTAATTTGGTTTTAAACGTCCTAATGCCTTGAAACAGCTGTTCCTTGCTGAGTGAAAGCTGGGCAGATCCTTTATGACAACGTTTCCACCTATAGGAACAGGATAAATATCTTTAAAAATGTTTCACTGATTTGTTTCTACTAAACAAATACTACGTGTTGCTAATTAACCCTTTAACCGGCCGGAACGAATTAACTCGGGGTTAGCAAAATGGGCTGAAATCAGCTCCAACGAATATATTCGCTGTCTGAGAAGTGTGCTTAACGCGGCTGGAACGAGTGCTGAACCTGAGCATCGGAAAGCCTTGCTTTCCCGTTAGTTTTGTTATTCAGTGTGGTCATTTAGGGGAAGACTGACATTAATCCTTTTTGACTGATTGCCTGCTAAAAGATCAGTCAAAAAGGATTAACAATGGCGACAAACCTAAGAAATTTGAGAGAGAAGATGTTCGAGTCATTTGCTTTTATCCATGTTCGTGTCAGCAGAACTACCCCTTCCCCATCATTTTTTGGTGTCAGAGATGGACTAGCCCATCTGATCCATCTTTCCGGGGATTGGAAGTGTTGTGGAACAGATAATACCTTTCATTTTGGGCAGGTTTATGGACTGTACTGCTGAGATGAGAAAGTGAAGAAATTGTTTGGAAGTAGTTTTCGTAAAACCCGGTCGTTATGTGACCATTTCTGTTTGAGGAGCGCAGAACATATTGGGTTCTCTTTGATTCAGATACATCGGTTGCTTAAGTACAGTATGTGAAACATAGACTGTTTGGTGTAATTTCGAACAAACTGTAACGAAGCGAAATGCAACATATCGGTCTACCCATGTCTTTCTTTTATCCCTTACACCTTTCACTCTATTAAAATTGAGTGAGAGGTGTAGGAATGCGACAGAACTATGGAGCTGCACCGCTGTCCATAATTCTGTCGCATTCCTGGATGGAGGATCCAAACCTCACGAACGGACCTGAAGCTGCACAGCATCCCAAAGATTTTCGACAAAGTTCATGTCCAGTGAACAGAAAGGCAATTACAGGGTAGGAACTTCTGAGGAATGCTGTTTTAACCATAGTCTGGTCATCACAAATCTGTGCGGAGGCGCATTGTCCTGCAGGAAGAGTCCATTTCCCTGTGAGTGCCGAACGCAGATGGTCCGCAAGGATGGACCCGTAGTGTGCACCGTTCAGAAATACACTGCTCGACGTGGAAATTGCCCCACCCAGAAGGAGTGAGGATAAAGGGGTGAAATTGAGCATGCAAATAAGAATACATAAGTGTTTACCTTGATAATTTTCAGCCACGTACAGTTTTGCAGCACAATAGGTACGCTTCAGTAAGTGCTTGCAATACGGCATGGCAATGAGTCAAACAGTCTATGGATATCGTCCTGAGGAATGGAACACCAGGCACGGTTGACTTGCTTCCATAATTCATTGAGATCGTGCGCAGGCCGATTCGATTGCGGACGACTTCCAATGTGGTCTAACAGGTTTTGGATTGGAGATAAATCGGGCGATCCTTTTGGCCATGGCAGTGTTTGAACATGTTGTAAACATTGTCCGAAGACCCTAGAGGTGTGTACAAGGGCGTTATCTTACTGAAAAATGAGGTGCTATAGGCCATTCAAAATGGGCTGCAGAACCTCGCTCCCGTATCGTACAACTGTCAGTGTGCGCGTGATGCGGACAAGAACTGATCTGCTGTCATGCGCAATAGCACCCCATACCATTATGCCTGCCTGATGGGCGGTGTGGAGATCACGAACGAAATCGGTATCCGTCCGCTCATCAGGATGTCGCCAGACACGGATCCAGCGATTATCAGCAATCAGACATAAACGGGATTCATCACTGAAGACCTCAGTGGCCCATTCGTGACGTCCATCGGACTGCACCACTGCCTCTCCGACCCACATAAGAACCTTCCTGTAGCCACTAATGCCAACATATTACAAGAGTTCATTCATCCCTTTGCACGTGCGCAGCGGAACGACGTGTAGACCAGCACGCTTCACACAGGCCTACAATTCTTCCTCGCTGGATCGCATCGAAATGGCAATAAACCTGCCAACGGTGTGTTCCCGGAATTTTCGGCCTTCGCTGAACAGTTTCGCAGCTCAAACAACAAATCTGAAACGTCCGCGGCAATTCCACAAGCGACCACAATTACTATCCCTGTTGCTGCTGGCACCTTTATTTCACGAACGTGTGACGTCATCGGCTCCGGTTTAATATCATTTGCATATCTCGAGTGGGTACACCCGCCCTACGATTTGCATGTTTATAGCACACGTCCTTCTTGGTGGGGCAGTTCTATGTCGAGAAGTGTACATCTAGACGTACTAGAGGTTCCGACGAGTGGTAATAAAACAAGCTCCAAGTCATAACCGCGCCTCCACCAGGCTGAACATTTCCTTGTTGACACGGGAAGTCTTTCGTTTCTCTCGATTTCTGACAGATCGTCGCTCTTCTTTCTGCTCGAAATAACTGTAAACGAGACTTATTGGACCAAGACTCCCGTCTCCAATCATCCAAGATCCAGTGCCGGTGTTCTTTTCTCCAGTTCCAGTTTAGTAGGACAGTCCGCTGATGTAGCGTTAATATTAGGACTCGAGCGGGTGGGTGGCTCCTATAACCTACTGCGATTAATGATCACATGATAGTCTTGGTGGAGACAGTTTTGGGACCTCTCTTCTTGAAGTCGGCGGTGATTCGTGCCACTGGTACTCCTTTGTTGCTTGCAACTGTGTGAGATGAACATCGGCGGCCATGTTCAACCACCACTTTTCTCCGCCCACAACGCTGTCCACGATGCGACGCCACTCCGGAAATGGCGTATTCATTCCCGATACACTCTTGATACGGTTGAATGGGGATACCGCTATTCCTGTACCATCTCCGCGATAGAGTGTCCAATATGTTAACCCACGCTATCATCCCCCTTTAAAACTCTGTTAACTCACGACGTTTATCCATACTGACATACATGAATACGCTGATGTCCTTCTAATTATATACCTGCCAAAGGATGGATTCGTATACTAGCGAGATGGTGATAGCGTCGCGTTACCCAGAGACCAGGTATCACATGATTTCTGTCCTCTCATTGTATAAACATAGAAAGCTTCATCACTGACTAGTTTTTTCATCTACAGCAAGTTTTCATCTCTCCGGTACTCCATTCTACCGTTACACCACACATAGAGAATTCAGCATAGACTATTTACACTGCTGGCTATTAAAAGTGCAACACCAGGAAAATCGCATTCCAGGGGCAGGAAAGTTGGCAGAAGAGCAGAACACGGGCGCCCAAGTAAATATTTAATCGAGCAGCACATATGAAATCATGTGGGACAGTAACGCCCCCTGCCTCTCGTATAAGAGGGCTGAACATGGAGTCGGTGTTAAGCACTCGAAGTGTGTTTGCTCACTCTTCCTGGCCACAGACAGTTGCAGCATGTCCCGTCAAAGACAACGGCAGCTCTACCAGCAGGCTTCTGAGAATTAGATCGCGGGAGAATTGTGGCATATCGGGATTACTGATTATCACTCCGAGACATCGGTGCTTGCGTGGGATGGCATGCAACCACTGTGGGGAGAATATGGCATCAGTAGGTAGTGGAGGAACGAACACACCAACGTGCTGGATCCCAACCGCCCAGTCACACCATCTAACAACAGGAACGACATCTGGTGCGCGTGCCTCTGACAGATCGCACAGTCACATCGACCACCATAGTTCAACAGTTCGGGTGTGGGGTTAAACAGACAGTCTCCACACGGACGTTTCGACGTCGTCTGCAGCAGCTGGGCATTTTCGCACCGCCCACATTGCTTCAGCTAACTTTAACTGTACAACATCGGAGCCTGCGACCGCAATGGGGCCAAGAACGTGGCGCATGCAGGAGCGAATGGCAAGGGACTGTGTTTTCCGATGAATCCCAAATCAGTTTGCAGCACTATGATCGAAGAATCCATGTCTGGCGGTACCGCGGTGAAGTGCTGAATGAGTGCTGCATTATGATGCCCCATACCGGCAGGGAACCTGGAGTCATGGTATGGGGTGCCATTGAATTCCACTCTCTTACGCGCCACGTCCGAATTGCTGGTACGTTGAACATCCATTGTTACATCATTGAAGCGAGAGCCTGTTGTTGTACCATATCTTCAGGGACAGAGTGATGCCATTTATCCAAAGGATAATGCACGACCGCATGTGGCAGGCAACGTTCAAGACTTTCAAGGTCAATACCACGTGCCACGTCTTCCTTGGCCCGTGCGCTCCCCGGATATGCCGCCTATTGAACACGTATCGTCAATGATCGCCGGAGGACTGGGACCCTAGCGACCATCCCTGGCTACAACGGAGGAACTGTAGCATCGTATCAAAGCTGCGTAGACCGGCATTCCCCAAACACACATCGAACGTCTATTCCTCTCGATGCCGGGCCGTGTAGCAGCTGCAATTACCGCCTATGGTGGCTCCACCAGATACTGATGGTTATGTGTTCCCCTTGTCTCATCTTTCTGTATTTGTAATCGATTCATCCTTGTATCATCTGCTTTCTGTATCGATTCACCCTTGTAGCATCTGCTTTCTGTACAAGAAAAATGGTTTTGATATCTCTTGTCTTTCTTGGTGTTACACATTTAATGGCGAGCAGTGAATTTAATTCTGACTCACTGTCAGCTTTGCCAAAAACGCACAAGCTGTTCGGGGATGTATTGTGCCGTTCAGGAAGAAAATCTTTAACGGAGTAGTAATAAAATTTACAGAAGAAAACATAAACTCAAGACGAAAGATAAATAGAGGTATGCTTTTCAGTTTTTACTTCCTTGATGATGGTCCATTCAGTTTTGCTGAATCTTTATCTGTATTTTTATTCTTGATTTTCAAGACACATCTCCGAAGTTGCCTGATTGTTACTGAAGGCTGCTTCTCACTGAAGTTCCTTTGGAATTTCTGTCTACTTTCTCGCATTCCTTCCCGATTTGGTTGTCACACATTCACCAAAGTCACACTAATGAATGTCAGTGAATATCCTAATCAGCGGTCGTTTAAAAATATATTTACTCCAACCTTCTATGACGCTGTTGTTTTACTTTATTTCTCAATACAAACTTTAAATTTTTTGTTCTACCGTCTTTATTCCCTGCTTTTGTTACCCTGGATATACGACATTTACATTCCGTTTTCCTATTAAATACTTGATTAATTATTTTTTAACAGTCTGTTAATGCTGTCCCCCTTTCTTTTTCTTTATCATTCTTTTCGATGCAGGCTTAACAATCGCTGTAAGCAAATGATTGCACAAGGAGTCATTGTCCCTTGTTTTGGGTGACTGCCGCCAGCGAAAGGAGAGAACCAGCACTATAAGTCCACCGCACCTACGCCTCACTCAGAACGCGAGACAGAACCAGAATCGAAAGACACCCGCTCCCCGCCCCCACCCGATGCCTCATCCGAGATTTGAACCCATGCTCAGCTGGGATGATTGGCAACCAGAAGCCCACACCTCAAACCACTTGATGACCAGAGAAGATATTATGTGTGGAGCGTGCCTAAGAAATCAATTAAATGAATTTTAATTACAAATCTAAGTCAGAGTTTAGGTAGGTTTTTGCGACAAATTGGTCAAAAACAGAAAACTGGAGATGTATTGTGCCATGAATAATTTCATTTCCCAGTGGAGTTCAGAAGGTGACTCGCACCAGGATGCAAGTGTGTAATTTGCGCCTTTTAGAAATCAACATTACAGATCATCAAACAGAGGTCATCGCTCTTTCCACGTTTACAAGTGAGTCCCGGAAAATGTATCATTGGCCGCCACCGGGAATCGAACCCAGGGTCTTCCAGTTACGCGCCGGATATGCTTACGATCTTTGGTGAATCCCCAGCATTGCATGGGGCTCCAAGAAGCAACCTGCCAAATTAGCTTGGCAGTTAGTGTGTGTGAGTCTTGAAAAATTCGAGGCCGCTGTGGTGCAGTGGAAGCATATCCGGCACGTACGTGGAAGACACCGGGTTCGATTTCCGGTGACGGCCAATGACAATTTTTCCGTGACTCACTCATAAACGTGGAAAGAGCGATGACTTCTGTTTGATGCTCTTAGTCCATGTCAAATGTCTGTATTAATTAACATTACAGATGATTGAGAAAGTGGTTTTGGGGAATGGCTTGAGAATCGGTAAGCACCAACCTCAGAAAAGTTTGTTCAATTTCTATGTTGAATACACAGTCGTATAAGAATCATATGACCACCCCGGAATCGCAGTACTCGTATACGCACGGACGCAGCACAGGGTGCCCGTGACAAGATGGACCACACGAAGACATAAGTGGCCAGACAAGACAGATGAGTCATAGTGCGTTGCGTGAGCACAATGGGCAGAGGTAGTGATTTGATGGGCGTTCAAAAAGAAATGGTCATCGGCTACCGCGCTAAGGGTGGAAGCATCTCAGAAACAGCAGTCTTCGGGGGCTGTTCGCGAGGTACTGAAGTTAGGGTGTACCAAGAATGGACCGCTGGCACACCGAGTACCTCCCGACGTCAAAACGGTGGAGCCCCAAAAGCCATCAACCACAGAGGAGATCATCACCGCCGTCGACTGGTAAAAGGCAATCGACGTGCAACAGTGCAACAATTGACCACGCAAATGAACGCTGGGGCACCCAGATACGTGTCTCAGAAAACAGTAGAGCGAACCGTGTTATGCATGGGCCTCTGCAGAGTACGCTGCGTCAAGGAGCCCATGTTAATCCAGGTCCATCGGCAACGGCACCTGCAGTTCGCATGGGACTACCGTCATTGGACAGTGGAAGAGTGGGAAAAGGTTGCCTTCTCCGACGAATCGAGGTTTCTACTCCGTAGAAATGACGGGCGGTGGCGGATATGGTGCCAGACACACGAGAATCAACACACCGACACGCTTCTCAGCCACGTATACATGCCGGCGGTGGCAGTGTGCATGTCTGAGGAATGTTTTCGTGGTATAACCTGGGACCTCTTGTAGCACTGAATGGGTTCCTGAACGCCATTGGCCACCTGCCCATCCTCGTTGACCACATGCATTCCTTTATGTCGGACGCTTACCCTGGTGATGATAGTGTCTACCAACAGGACAATGCGCCGTGCCACGTCGCTAAAGGGGTGCGTGACTGGCTTCAGAAACACGACAGCGATGTATACGTTCTCCCTTGGCAGGCGAAATCACCTGACCTCAAACCCATAGAGCTCTTGTGGGACTATTTGGATCGACAAGTTCGACGTATCGACCCACAATTACGTAATCTCCTGGTCCTCCGTGCTCTTCTGCAGCCCGAAGGCGAACGCGTTCTTCGGGCAACATTTCGGGGACACATTGCGTCCATGCCACGCCGTCTCGTCGCTGTCATCCGGGCCAAGGGTTGATATTACCATTAAGTAGGTGGTCATATTACTCTGAAACCACTGTGTATATGCATTGATTTTTGCAACCAGAGTGTCTTGTTATCAGAGCAGTGTTATCATTCTCATTGGAAGCGATTTTCATGATCTTCAGTGATATGCAATCTATCTTAATAAAATGCGTTTCTCAGGCTGAATGGTTGCTGTTACAGTTAGAAACTCTCGGAAAACTTATTACATTTCTTGAAATACAGGCCATAGCCTCTGGGTTTTCAGAAGGTATTTCAACGGAGAGATAAGTTACCGTCACCAACCGTGAACTAAAGTATTCTTCACAGCTGAGAAACAATTCCACTTTTGTTTTAGAGGAAGCAAATGTAATAGATGGACCCACCTCATTTATTGAACTTGACATTTTAAAAGCTCTTCCTATTTTTCAAAATTATCTGCACCAAGTGAAGTGCGCTCTTCGTCTCTCGAGAATTTGGAAATTACCACTGTAAGAACTAAACCGTAACTTCCCGTCTCGATCACCATGTCACAGCTGAGGAAGAGAGGAAAAAAACTTCAGTTAGTCATCGTGAAACTTGATCAAATTTGATCCACGTGAAGAACATTAACAAAAGAAATCACGAATATGTGCTACAAATGAAAATGTTCATTTTATTTCCAACATAATTCTTTCCAGTCTGCTTTCATTGTTGATTATTTCTTACTTCCGGGTTTACTCACCTTTATGAGTGTCTAAGGCTAAAAGGAATCGCAGATCCCTTATTAGGGACGCTGGCTGTTATTCGAGGCGCTCTCTCTCTATCTCTCTCTCTATATATATATATCGCTCTCTCTTTCTATCTCTCTCTATCTCTCTCTCTATATATACATATATATATCGCTCTCACTCTTTCTCTCCCTCTCCCTCTGTATCTCTCTCTCTCTCTCTATCACTCTCTCTCTTTCTCTCTCTCCCTCTCCCTCTGTATCTCTCTCTATCACTCTCTCTATTTCTCTCTCTCTCTCTCTCTCTCTCTCTCTATATATATATATATATCATCATCATCATCATTGTCAACCATTATCAATCCACTGCTGGACGAAGGTCTCCCCAAGTTTCCTCCACAACGGTCTGTCTTGTGCCATATATATATATATATATATAACGCTCTTTCTCTCCCGCACTCTCTCTCTCTCTCTCTCTCTCTCTCTCTATCTATCTATCTATCTCACTCTCTCTATATATACACTGACGGAAAAAAATCCCAACACCACAAAAAAATAGTTGTAGAGGATTGAAAGGGCGGCAATACATTTGTAAAGGTAACATATTTAATCGATTAAGGTTTCAAGATCACAGCTTAATGTAAGCGCGAGAAGAGCCATTTTAAATGTGAAATGCTGGTACATTAATAACCGGTGTAACCGCCAGAATGTTTATTGCAAGCACGCAAACGTTCATGCATTGTGTCGTACAGGTGCTGGATGTCAGTTTGTGGGATGGAGTTCCATGCCTGTTGCACTTGTTCGGTCAATACAGGGACGGTTAATACTGGTTGGGGGTGACGCTGGAGTTGTCGTCCAATGATGTCCTATACGTGCTCGATTGGTGAAAGATCTGGTGATCTAGCAGGCCACGGCAACATGTTGACACTCTGTAGAGCATGTTGGGTTACAACAGCGGTATGCGGGCGAGCGTTATCCTGTTGGAAAACACCCTCGAGTGCTGTTCATGAATGGCAGCAAAACAGGTTGAATCACCAGACCGACGTACAACTGTGCCGTCAGGGTGCGTGGGATAACCACGAGAGTGCTCCTGCTGTCATAAGAAATTGTTCCCCAGACCATAACTCCAGGTGTTGGTCCAGTGTGTCTCGGCCGCAGACAGGTTGGTTGCAGGCGCTCACCTGGCCTCCTTCTAACCAACACACGGCCAACAGATCTCCACTCCGTCCTCCAATGAGCTCTAGCTTGACACCACTGACGTCGCAAATGGCAGTGGTTTGGAGTAAGTGGAATGCACGCTACAGGGCGTCTGGTTCGGAGCTGTCCTTCAAGTAACCGATTTGTAACAGTTCGTTGTGTCACTGTGGTGGCAACTGCAGCTCGAATTGCTGCCGCAGACGCGGTACGATGCGCCACGGCCATACGCCGTACACGGCGGTCTTCCCTCTCAGTAGTGCCACGTGGCCGGCCTGAACCTGGTCTTCTTGTGGCAGTACCTTCCCTTGACCACCGCTGCCAACAATCATGCACAGTGGCTACATTCCTGTCAAATCGTTCTGCAATATTGTGGAAAGAAAATCCACCTTCTCGTAGCCCTATTACACGACCTCGTTCAAACTCCGTGAGCTGTTGATAATGGCTTCTTCTTCTTCTTAAAGGCATTCTTGACTAACATCAACACACTACGTCGAATCTCAACGATAACTAACGCTCACGAACGTTACAGCGCGTATTTACAGCAAACCTGCTTTGCATGTTCCGAGGGCGCTACTAGCGCCCCACGTATGCGCCGAGCGCGAAATTTGCATAGACATCATCTTACAGATGTACTCTCACCGCCTACCAACTGTCGTTTATCTAACACAACCCCTTCTTGGTGTTGGGATTTTTTTCCGTCAGTGTATATATTGCTCTCTCTCTATATATATATATCTATCTCTCGCTCTCTTTCCCTCTCTCTGTCTCTCTCTGTCTTCCTCTCTCTCCCTCTCTTTTGTAACAAAAGTCACCCAGATAAAGTTTCAGACAGTCTTACTGTTAACTCTTTTACTCCATCAGTATCTTATATGGCCCTATATTTGAATATTCCAAATTACTTGAGGAACTAACCACAATAGCAGTAATACTTCAAAACTAATTAACTAAAGTTAGTAAGCTGCAAACTGGAATAACTCCAAGCACTGAATACAGGGTGTCTTAAACAGGTGGAACACATTTCAAATGATGATGAATTTTGATACAAAACTGATATCAGAATTCTGTTTGTTGCAGGTAGTAGGGAATGCCTTCACGTTTTCTAGAAGTGTACCTAATGAATTCTGCGACAAAAGCGCAGACTGTGGAGTGGATTATTGGTACCCGATTCTAAACGCAGGTACAGCGGAATTTCAGAACACAATATGGGAGCAAACCGCTCACACGTAACACCATCGGAAAGGGGTACAACTCATTCAAGGAAACTGGTAGAGTCTTTACAAAGAAAAGCCCGGGACGACAAGCGCTGGTTCCAAAAAGGGAGAAGGTTGTGAGACAAACATACACTCGTAGTCCTCCAAAGTCAATCAGACAAGCAGCACGACATGTGCCATTCCCAAATGCACAGAGTGTTACGTCAGAGATTGGAAATGCATCCGTAAAAACTGCAGATAACCCATCACATAACCCCAGAAGATCATGTGAAACGTAAACAGTTTGCAGAGGATATGTTGGAGAACATTACAAATTTTGAATCTTCCATGACACAAATCTGTTTCCCGGATGAGTGCACTTTCCATGTTTCTGGAAAGGTTAATAAATAGAATGTGAGAATTTGGGGAACTGAACACCCTCATTTCACGGTGGAACATGAACATGCTAACCCAAAAGTGAATGTTTGGTGTTGCATAAGGGTCGACCGTGTTATTGTGCCCTTTGCCTTTCAGGAAGCGACAGTGATAGCTGATAATTACCTGGACATGAATGAGCAGTTTTTGTATCCACAGTTGGATGAACTTGCAATTCCGGTCACTTTCCAACAAGATGGGGCACCACGTCATTGGGCTTTGATTGTGAGGATGCCTCTGGATACCAAATTTTCTAATCAATTGATTAGGCGTGGTGGACCCATTTCATGGTCCCCTCGTTCGCCGGACTTAACACACTGTGTAACGTACCAGGAGATGTGACGTACCTGCCAGAAGGACGCACACGACATAAATGCAGATAGGAATCAGAATAAAACGTCCGCGTAGCTCAATTGGTAGGGCAACTTATTCCGGAATGAGGGGACCCGGGTTCGAATCCCGGCGTAGACCAGAAATGACGGAGAAATTTACTTCGTTTTAATGGCGCCCGAACTATCCGGAGGACCCGGCCGTTCAAAATCTCGCATTGGTGTGCTGTTATTTCCACACCGCGAGATAGGAAAAATAAAAGAATCCCTTCTCCAGCACTTCGAAAAAAACAAAAATAAGGGGGAGATGATGTAACGTACCAGGAGATGTGACGTACCTGCCAGAAGGACGCACACGACATAAAGGCAGATAGGAATCAGAATAAAACGTCCGCGTAGCTCAATTGGTAGAGCAACTTATTCCGGAATGAGGGGACCCGGGTTCGAATCCCGGCGTAGACCAGAAATGACAGAGAAATTTACTTCGTTTTAATGGCGCCCGAACTATCCGGAGGACCCGACCGTTCAAAATCTCGCATTGGTGTGCTGTTATTTCCACACCGCGAGATAGGAAAAATAAGAGAATCCCTTCTCCAGCACTTCGAAAAAAAACAAAAATAAGGGGGAGATGATGTAACGTACCAGGAGATGTGACGTACCTGCCAGAAGGACGCACACGACATAAAGGCAGATAGGAATCAGAATAAAACGTCCGCGTAGCTCAATTAGTAGAGCAACTTATTCATGGAATGAGGGGACCCGGGTTCGAATCCTAGCGCGGATAAAAATGACGGAGAAATTTACTTCGTTATAACTGTGACTTTTTTTTTGGAGATTCATCAAACGTTCCATCAAAACAGCTCTTACCCGATTTACAGTACCTCTCTTGCAGACATTGCTGAGCTAAGGAGAATTATTAAACAGGCACTGCAGAAAGTTAATACGGACATTCTCGAACGAACATGGTTGCAACTGGAATACCGTTTACACATTGTTCAAGCGAAAAATGGTGTCCATGTCGAATGTCAATAAAACTTGATGATCTGTTCTATCAATTAACACAAGTTGTGTATTGAAATTATTTACATTAAAACTGTTATGAATATTTGGAACTGGTTACAGATTTATGGGACACCCTGCACACAGCAATTCCAATACGTAATTTTTTTTTTTTTGGTTGGAGGTCTAACAACCACCGTGAGCAGCTCAGTGTGCTATAAGCAGTCGCCCGTCCCTAATTTAGGAACACTTGTTCTAGGCAAGGGAGAAAGCCAGCGTCGTAAGACAAACAAAACATCCATGCCTCACCACGATTTGAACCCGGACCCATCTCGGAGAAATGATCAGAAGCCAGTGCTTCGACTACTACGCCACTGGGGCAAAACGCAACCTTCAAATAGACACAGTTTCAGGTAATGCGGTTTCCACAATTACATAGTGCGTCGCATAAATATAGATACAGAACAAATTCTCGAATAAAAAAGAAACAACAACGAGCTGAAATGTACACCTCATATTTATAGCAAAAATAGCATAGTACACTCAGCTGCATTATAGTTTGACAGAAACATAATAATTCCAACGCCAAGTACAAGAAAAAAACAGAAATACGCTGTCTCAAAAATATAAAGACTTACTAGTTATGAACACCTCCGGTACGAATAGTGGAGCCGTTGTTCCGAATAACACTGAAAACCCGATTGGGCATGCTGTCCACCAAGTGATGTAAGTGTTCTGGATGGAGTGCGTACCAGCTTCGTTCAATCTGCTCTCTCAATGCCACCACACTTGAGAACTGCCGTCCATTCGCATACACATCACGAGCTAGGATACCTCAGAGGTTCTCGACGGGGTTCAGATCTGGACTGAGTGCTGGCCAATCCATAGCGATCACACGATGAGTGTTAAACCAGGTTTTCGTTGATGCAGATTGATGACAGAGGTATTGTCTTGTTTTAACAGATAATCAACACCCACTAGAGTTTCGGCAAACGGTAGAAGGTGGCTGCTGAGTATATCCTGATACGTTTCGGAGTTTTTCCTGCCTTGCCGAAAAGCGATATCCGTTGTCCCATTGAACGCAAGAGCTCCCCAGACCATCACAGACCCTCCTCCTTTCTGTCTGCTGAAGAAAGTGCGTGGCTCGCGTCGTAAATCATGCCAGTAGCAGTTCCAATTGTCAGGGCCGTCCAGGTTGAACTTTTTCTCATCGGGGAAAATAGTTGTGATCCACTCGTCCGTCCAGTGCACGTGGCTGCTTGCCCATAACAATCTAGCTTCCTTGTGGCGCCGCGTGAGGTGTGGCAAACGGCGCATTTTACGGAGTACAATGTTGCGACTTTCCTTGATTCGTCTATGAACTGTGTCCTTTGAGACGGTGACATCAACAGTCCTAGAAACTTGACGTAGTGATATCCTTTGGGATGAAACTAAACGCATGATGGCACGATCATCTCGTTTGGTTGTTATTCGAGGCCTTCCAGGCCGTTTTCTGTCAGTTAACGCACCGCGTTTCGATAAAGTCTTATAAATGACTGCCCTACTCCTCCCCATGGCTTTAAAAATTTACGCTTCTGGCAATCCATTTGCTCTTAGTCTCCAAATCTACTGCACCTCCTCACCAGAAAGTTGACTGTTGCGTGGCATTTCGGCAAATGAACGTCTGACGGAAGGTCAGCTGTCTTTTGTAGGTTGGACCGAATTACGGCCCATGCGCGTGCGTACAACACGCTAATTTTTACATCTTATTTGCATGTGGCTACTTTACATAGTTGCCTTTATATTTATGAGACACCTAAAATTACACTATTTCACTTTGTGGTGTTCTTTTCACACAATCCGGTCGTCTCGACAGATCGAAACTTTTGTTGTAGGGTTATGTATAATTAGGTACCACTTCAGCTTCCTACCTATATTCGCATTGCGTTCACTTCAGCTTCCTACCTATATTCGCATTGCGTTCACTTCAGCTTCCTACCTATATTCGCATTGCCAATTTGACTGTCTCTATATTTATGCGACGCACCTTAACACCACACTACCACACCACACTTTCGGCTGCTACTTCAGCATTATATATTTCTAGTTCTCCTCTGTCAAAATGCATATGTCACGCTCTTTGACCACAGAATTGTTGCCAACCTCCTTCCAGGAGAGAGAAGATATAACGTTAAGGTTGAAAACACTAAAAGAGAATAAACCCAAATTTACATTGAGAAAGAAACTAAAAATGAAAGTTGATTTAGAATATAAGTCACAGCCATTGCTATAGTATATGCTGTCCACGTCCTTCCAGGACCTTAGGTCCCTGAATACCTCAGACCAATCGACCACGTGAGTAGGCATCGACGAATTCTCGTAACAAGATATTAAAGCTACTGAGTTTTATAAAACGTTACTTCGCATTTTCCCAATATACATCTAAGAACCAAAGCATTATGACTACCTGCCTAACATGATGTTGGTCCTCCACGTCCCACCAAAACAGACCCGGATATACACCGAAGAGCCAAAACATCATGACCGCCTGCCTAATATGATGTTGTTATACACCGAAGTGCCAAAACATTGTTACCATCTGCCTAATATGATGTTGGTCCTCCATGTTCCACCAAGACAGTTCTTACCCGGATATACACCGAAGAGTCAAAGCATTATGACCACCTGCCTTATATGACGTTGATCCTCCACATGCCGCCAAAACAGCTCTTATCCGGATATACACCGAAGAGCCAAAACATCATGACCATCTGCCTAATATGATATTTTTATTCACCGAAGGGCCAACATGACCTACCTGCCTAATACAATATCTACCAACAAGTAATTGGACACCTGCGATAGCAAAGGAAAACAAAGTTTATTCACCTTCAATAGTTGGTGGAGCCTCCACGGGAGGCAATTACAGCTGCGACCCTCCGCGGCATACTCTCAACCAGGTGTTGGACGACGGCTAGCGGTATTTTCTTCCACTCGGGTTGGAGAAGACAGGTCAGTTCCTTCACCGATTTCGGGCGGTGGGGGCAGCCCTTAAGTCGACGCTCCAACTCGTCCCAGAGGTGCTCGATACGGTTAAGGTCCGGGCTCTGCGCAGGCCAGTTCATTCGATTAACCCCATTGTCACCATACCAAGGCATGGTGGACCTCGCAACATTACAGGTGGCATTGTCATCCTGAAAGTAACATGGGTCCACCCCGTAAAATTTCCACAACGTAGGAAGCGCACGGTCATCCAAAATGGTGCAGTAGGTCTCGGCGTTAAGTCTACCAGGAGTTGTGAACAAGGGTCCCGTGCCATACCAGGAGAAACACCCACATAGCATAATTCCACAGCCGCCGAACTTCACAGTTGGCACAATACATTCCGGTAGGAGGCGTTCTCCAGGCAGACGCCAAACCCAGACCCTGCCATCCGACCGGCAGAGGGTGAACCTTGATTCGTCGCTCCAGAGATCCTGTTTCCACTGTTCAATGGTCCACTGTCGACGTTCTTTGCACCACGTTAGCCGGGCAGCGCTATTGGACTTGGTGATCAAAGGCTTGTGGGCGGCAGCACGTCCATGATGACCGAGCAGATGGGCTTCCTTACGGATGGTATTCATCGAAAGAACACTCCCGGATGCCTGTTGAAACTCCTCGCTGATGTGGCCCATCAATTTGGTGCGGTTCTTCCGCATTTCTCTGGCCAGCACCCGTCGGTCTCTAACTCCCAGTTTTGTGGGTCTGCCGGGTCGGGGCACATTCCGACAGTCACCTCTTATCTTCCACTTGTCAATTACGTAGGCCACTGTCTATTTGGGGTACTTCAACTAGCTGGATATGTCACGTATGGATCAGCCATTTCTGTAATACCCGACGATTACACCTTTCTCGAAATCAGAGAGCTCCGAACTGCGGGGCATCTTGCATGCGACTGGTTGCGTTGTTGTTTCCCACACGATATTGAACGGCGGTGGCCGTGACGTGTATTAGGACCGCAGATATCGTCGATTGCAGGGGTGTCCAATTACTTGTTGGTAGATAGTGTATGATGTTATACACCGAAGAGCCAAAACATTATGACTATCTGCTTAATATGATGTTTTCATACACCGAAGGGCCAGTATGACCTACCTGCCTAATATGATGTTATACACCGAAGTGCCAAAACATTGTGACCGCCTGCCTAATATGATGTTGGTCCTCCACCTGCAACCAAAACAGCTCTTACCCTGGTAATATACCGAAGAGCCAAAACATTATGACCACCTGCCTAATATGATGCTGGTTCTCCATGTGCCTACCGAAACAGCTCTTACCCGGCGAGACATAGATCTACAATATTTCTAAAAAAGGTGTCTTGTGTTATATGGTATCAACATGTTACCAGCAGATCCTTTAACTATTGTGTGCTAGGTGATTGTTTCCTCGCAGACCGGACCTGCAGTTCCAACCCAAACCACAAATGCTCGACTGGATTGACGTATGGGGAATTCAAAGGCCAGGGCAACATCTAAAAGCCATGAAGCAATTTCGGACAATGTGTCATAATAGCGTGGTGCATAATTCTTCTGAAAGAAGGCATTACTAGAAAACTGAAAGGATATATCTGATCTGCAATGTTGTTTATATATCATCAAATAGAAGTCATCGCTCTTTCCACGTTTATAAGTGAGTCACGGAAAAAATCTCATCGACCGCCACTGGGAATCGAACCCCGGGTCTTCCAGTTACGCGCCGGATATGCTTCCACTGCACAACATCAGCCTCGAAATTCTCCAGACTCACAGAGGACAAACTTTCAAATCACATGACAGGTTGCTTCTTTTGGAGCCCCGCACAATGCTGGGGATTCACCAAAGATGAACAGCAGCAACTGAACAAATAACCAGAAGGCGAATGAATGATAAATACACAGTTGACGTGGACCAGGAACATCAAATAGAAGTCATCACTGTTTCCACGTACATAAGTGAGTCACGAAAACATTCTCATCGGCGCCACCGGGAATCGATCCGGCGCGTAACTGGAAGACCTGGGTTCGATTCCCAGTGGCGGCCGATGAGAATTTTTCCGGGACTCACTTACAAACGTGGAAAGAGCGATGACTTCTATTTGATGTTACTGGTCCACATCAACTGTATATTTATCGATGTTTATACAGGCGGTAGACGTCCTAGTTTCCTGCACATCAGTGACTGGACCCAAGACTTCTCAGCAGAACATTGTCCAAAGCATTACACTTTATCCAGTGGTTGGGTTTCGCCCCAAGGTGCATCCCGATGCCTACACTTCCCCAGGTAAACGACGCACAAGTACTCGACCGCCCACATAGCCAAACAGGAAACGAGATTCATCGCTAAACAAACAACCTTTCTTCCAGTCATTCAATGTCCAGTTTTGAAGCTCACGTGCCCAGTGCGCGCCATTTCGACAATCAACCACGGTAAGCATGTGAACTCAAAGCGGTCTGTGGCTATGCAGCCCCATTTTGAGCAGAGTTCTATTTATTTATGTTGTGACCCCATTGTTCCCGTCAATAGCATTCAAATTACTAGCGAGTTGCGCCACAATATCCTTTCTGTAGCTTCATACCATACAGGAAAGCCTTCTCTCACTACTAGCATCGATGAACCGTGATCGGACCAGACCTTGCGCGTTTTGCGTTTGCCCTCCTCGGGTCACTTTTTGAAGGTACTAAGAACGTCGGATCGTGAGCACCCCACAATAAGTAACATTGCGCCTATGTCAATGGTCTGACATAAAATGTTACTTATACCTTTTCATGACTTTCACAAGCGTCATCATTCACGTGCGCTTGCTTCGATTTGCATAAAGACGCGTTGGTCGTAACATTTTGACTCTTCGTGGTGCATTCGCCTGCGTTTAGGAAAGGAAAAATTTCCGCTCAATGACAGTAAAAATGAACACAGAGTAGAACCTGTTATCCGAAATATCAAATGGCTGGCAATCCTCCAGTTTACGGCAGACGAAACCAGAGAACACAGAGAAACTTTTCTGAGGTCTCAATGTAGCGGAAGCTCTTGAGGATAGATATCGGTAGTTAGAAATCTTGAGGATAGGTATCAGGAGTTAGAAACTCATGAGGATAGGTATCAGGAGTTAGAAACTCTTGAGAATAGGTATCAGGAATTAGAAACTCTTGAGGATAGGTATCAGGAGTTAGAAACTCTTGAGGATAGGTATCAGGAGTTAGAAACTCTTGAGGATAGGTATCAGGAGTTAGAAACTCTTGAGAATAGGTATCAGGAATTAGAAACTCTTGAGGATAGGTATCAGGAGTTAGAAACTCTTGAGGATAGGTATCAGGAGTTAGAAACTCTTGAGGATAGGTATCAGGAGTTAGAACACTTGAGAATAGGTATCAAAAGTTTGAAACCGTCCACATGCCCATGGTGACGTACCATCATCGACAGCAACAATTGTACTCGACACGTGGGAGCAGTGACTCAACATTGGACGGCAGGAAAAGAATCGTTTCGTCATATGAGTCCAAGTTCTAGTTCAAACGTGTAGATGGACGCGTCCTCATTCGCTTCGCGCTGATGAACAGCTAGAGCTAGACTGCACGACTGGTTGGAAATAGGGTACCAGAGTAGATATTATAGCATGGAGATTGTTCTCATGAATATCAGTGAGGCCCACTGATCCACACTAAACGCTACCTCGCAGTCAGATCGTACCTAGTCAATGTTCCGGACCAAGTTTGTCCCTGCACGGTGACCATGAATGAGGATAGTTTAGAATACGTTCACTGCGACAACGTTGGTGTCACAAAGACTACATCGTTCAGCAATGGTTCGAGGATCACGTGTAAGCATTTCGACTGTTCCTCTGATTTTCAATTTCTCCCGACTTGAATCTGATCCCACATTTGTGAAATGAATGCCTCGTTCGTTTGCCGAAATCCAGAACATCTGACTGTAAACGCTGCGTGGTACCAACGGAAGTACATACCCCGTCACGGGCATGCGGTTTTCTTGGAGAAAGGGGGCTCAACATCCTATTGATGAGTTTTTCATAATGTTATGACTCAGGGTAATGTAGTAGTGATGGGACATTCGTGAACGCTTCGTTCACAACGAATGACTCTTCATCGTGAATGGTGAATGGTTCGCTCTCACCGATGCGTATGGCTATCCAATCCGCCATTACTGCGGTACACACTGAAACCGCGGCACGCTTTTCTTTTCCCCGTGCGCACGAATTCAGAACGAATTCACAGAAAGAAAAGTAATGCCGAGTCTTAATAGCTGTCAACCGTCATGCGAGTTAGCAGACAGCAGTCAGCTTAGGAATATGATGAAACTTAAGCTTGGGAATGATACGTGAATGCCGTTAGTTTTAATGATGTGCACAGATCTTTCGCTAGGAGCCGGCTCGTTAAGTCATTTGTCGTGAATGTTGGCGAGCTGTAGCGCCCTTGGGCATACAGCCTAAAAGAGCTGTGACCTTGAAAGCGCTTTGTTTGTAAACGCGGGATCCCTCAACGAATGATTTACTCAGTAAGCGTAGTGGCTACATGGAAATTGAATGTCCATTCGTTTGAATGATCACTGTGAAGTCTATTTTGCGTGAGTGATGAACGAACTCCCAAGAAATATTGATTTAGGCTATTTACTATACTCGCGGCAAAGGTGGACTATGAGGCTGAAAGTACGGAGTGTGACTTCTACTGCATAATACAGGGTGATTAAAATGATTGTCCAGATTACAAATGACAATACCTGGTTTATGAACATAGATACAGAGATCACACTTTTGCGCAATAAAGAAGGAAGTTTAGAATTTTGTTCCCATACCTTACTAATGTTCTATGTGACTCCCCTGGGTCACGCGGACATCATCTAAACGGTTGCTGAATGCGCATCTTTAGTTCTTGCAGTGTTCCCTGCACAGGTGACACATACACATCGTCTTTGACATGCCATCAATAAAATAAGTCGCAAGGAGTGAGATGCGGAGACCTGGGGGGCCACTTGCAGAAAACACTATCGCCTGTCCACAACGACAGGGTTTTCTGTCACACTGGCTTTAGCACACGGGCAGCTCACTTTCCTATGTCACCATAGCAACACAGCAGAAGGTTCCAATAAAATTCCAAACTCCCTTCTTTCTTGTGCAGGGATATGAGCCGTCTATTTATCTTCATAAACACATTATTGTCATTTTTCTAATCGGGGCAACAATCATTTTGAATTACCCTGTATAGTTAGTTCTCAGCCTAAAATATCGTGTTCTAGCTTGAACTGTGAAAAAAAGTGGGTAGTTGTTCTAGAACTACCCACTTTGTACGAGGGTGAATCAGAAAGCAAGGTCAAAGCTCTCGGTACATAGGAAAACAGAGCTGCGGCAGATTGCCATTTGAGGAGGGAGGGCACGTGACCTTGACAAGTGGCAGATGCAATCGCTGATATTCTAACCGCAGTTACCCAACAGTTGAAAGAATGTAAACATGGCCGCTCGTTTGTCGTAATACTGGATTGTCGAGCAGCGAAGTGTAGTGAGAATTCTTTGGGCTGAGGGTGTGCAACCCGCTAAAATTCATCGTAGGAAAATATGAGGAGGACAAGTGTATATGAGCCAGAGACATGTGTAAAAGTGGATAGAAAAGTTTCGAGCTAGTAGAACGAATGTGTTTGACGAAGCTCGCTCAGATCGTCCGTCGAGCTCTCGCACAAAAGGACCTTCTGGATCGAATCAATGCGCTCATTAAAAAAGATCGCCGGATTACTCTGTCTGAGATCGCCCAAAAGATAAGCATTAGTTATCGTTCTGCATTCTCAATAGTGCATGCCGATCTCGGATATCATAAAGTGTGTGCCAGATGGGTGCTACGGCGGTTGCCAGATACGCACAAGCAGCAACGCCTGGAAATTGGCAGAAATCTCTTTGCACCGATATGAGTCAGATTCTAGTATTATGGAGCGGATTCTCACTGAGGACGAAACATGAATACATCATTAGGGTGCAAAAGGCAAAGCATGGAGTGGTAACATACTAGCTCCCCATGCAAAAAGAAGTTCAAAGCTGTCCTTTCGGCACGAAAATTAATGCTGACTCTCTTTTTTGAGATGAAAGTACCCATCGAATGTTGATTGAGTCACCCTGTGTTTGATCCTTGAAAACTATCAAACACAAGGTGACTCAATCAACATTCGGTTGTATTGTGACTTGCTGAAAGACAAATTGAAACCAACAATTCACGCAAAATGACGGGGAATGTTATCCAAAAATGTGTTGTTGCTGCACGACAACGCTCGTCTACATACGTCATTGGCTACTCAACAAACAACTAACGAGTTGAAGTTTGAGGTGTTACCACATCCTGCTTACGGACCCAATCTGGTGCCGTGAGACTTTCGTGGGTTCGGGCCTCTGAAAGTCGCTTTGCGAGGCCACCGTTTTGAGAGTGATGTCCAGGTACAGGAAGCGGTGCATTCGTGGTTGCTGGAACAACCCAAAACCTCTTCTTTGCAGGAATCCAGACGCTTGTAGACAGATATAAAATATACGTTGAAGGACGCGGGAACTATGGTGAGAAATAAGGTAATTGTTATCCATATGCCTCTTAATTTAATACATAACATTGGCCCGACTTTTTGATTTACCCTCGTACATTTAAAAAATGAATATCTGAGTTTCGGTCGCTTTTCTAAAAATACAGATCTTCGCGTTTTGACCGTCGGCCATGTGCGTTAGAGAGGTTATACTTCGAAGACATTTAATGCTGGTGGGAGGTAAACGGACAGTCAAGTCTTTTGGCGATCTAAGTGTTACTCTTTACTTCCTCAGGGGGGAATCGCTGTTAATACAGTGAGCTCGAAGTGTTTTTTTTTCTGCCTCCTATCCTGGTGGACTCTCTCCCCTCATGGCGGACTCTCTCCAGCCATAATGGACACTCTCCAGTCATGGTGAACTCCCTCTAGCCACGCTGGACTTCCTCACGCCATGGTAGACTCCCTCCCTCCATGGTGGACTTCCTCCCATCATGGTGGTCTATCTTCTGCCATGGTGGACTCCCTTTCGTCATGGTATACTCCCTCCCGTCATGGTATACTCCCTCCCGTCATGGTGAGCTCCCTCCAATCATGGTGGTGTTCTTCCCGTCACGGTGGTGTTCCTCCCATTATGGTGGGCTCTTTCCCACTATGGTGAACTCCCTCCCGTCATGGTTGACTCCCTCCCGCCAGGGTGGACTCCCTCCTGTCATGGTGGACTCTTCCGCCATGGTGGACTTCCTCCTGCTATGGTGGATTCCCTCTTGCTATGGTGGGCTTTCTCCCGTCATGGTGGACTCCCTCCCGCCAAGGTAACACACTGCATCTCATTAGTACGAAGAAATACTGGGAAGTCTTGAGATCTTTTTGGTGAGTAGGTGTTTTCAGCTCCCATGCCATAGTCAGGCTAAGTTTGCCCTGAGTGTGGTATATAGCGATTAATTTGAACTTGGGATACTCAAAGTGATTTTGTGAGGATATTGTACTTCCCATACGATTTCAAGTTCACTACCTTCCGGTTGCCGCTGCGTTAGAATGCTGACGCTGAACACTTGGAATCCGGTTCGTGATAAGAAAGAATCATAAAAGTTATATTGTTCCTTGGTTTTGGTTCATTCACTTTCAATTCTCTGAGATCAACCTTTCGCTTTTCTGTGCAGTCAAATTGGAACTGTGCAGCTCTCATTTAGTAACTTACACTGAGCGATCACTGACCATCTACGTAATGCTTCGTAGGTCCTCCTTTCACCCTCAGTACAACAGCTGTCAGACTTGGCATAGATTCAGTAAGATGTCGCAGGGAGTTGGAAGGTATAGTCAATCAAGCTGTGTGAAATGCGGCTTTCAAAGCAGCTATGGAGGTGATTGGTTTATGCAGGCGCCTGATATAGTCCCATAGCGTCCCACAAATGCTTTATGGGATTAATAATTGTGCAGAGTGGAGGCGAATCGACATGCCGGAAGTCTGAGCTGTGGTCCTCAAGCCATTCCTGCACAACATGTGGCTCGGTGCATTGTCGTGTTGGAAGACCCCGTCGGCATTCGGGAAATAGTTCAACATTGCTGGGTGTACAGAGTCAGCAAGCAATTCACGATAATGGGCACCAGTGCACCAGGGGTCCAAGTTCCTGCCAGGAGAACCTGCTCCACACCAAACAACTACCTCCACCAGCTGGCAATGTGGAGACTATGCAGGACGGATCGAGTACCTCATGCTGTTTGCACCAAATACGTGTACAACTATCGACAGAGTGGAGTAAAAACCGCGACTGGTCACTCTAGCATTCATTTTTTCAGTTATCCGACGTCCAACTTTGCATGATTTTTGCACCAGGTGAGGCTTTTGCATTGATGATCCGTACTTAGGAAAGAATGTCGTCGCGGTCGTCTGCTGTTATAGCCCATACGCGGGAGTGTGCAATGCACGGTCATGATCGATACTGTTCGGATTGACCACTGTTGTACGCTGAAGAACAATTGAATTACAGATGCCTGTTTAGTAACGTGTAGCATCACCTTTCGCCCTGATGACGGCGGCGATTCGTCTTGGCAGGGGACTCGGCAAGACACCAGAAGCGCTGGGCAACCATACGGATCCACGACCCCTGAACAAGCTCCCACAGTTCACGAAGACTTGATGGAGGGAGGTCAGAGCCTAGAGCATCTCTCTCGATGGAATCCCAGATGTGCTCGATGGGTTGATGTCAGGTGACCCAGCTGGCCAAGGAGGAAAGCTCACGTCGCTGGAGTGTTCATCCAACCAATCGGATACAGTTCGGGAGCTGCATTTTCTTTTTGAAGGATGAGGTCCCCAGTTGGATGTTGAAGACGCACAAACGGGAGCAAATGGTCGTCCAGGATATCCCTGTAACGTTGACCTGTGAAGGACGATGTCACACGTACCAGGGGTCCCATTTCAGTCCACGTAAACAGTCCGCAGACGAGAATTCCAGCCCCCACCAGCTTGAAGAGTACCCTGCTGGAAAGAAGGATCCATCGCTTCATGTGGTTTGCGCCGAACTCGTATCCTGCCATCCGCATGTACCAACGTGAATCTCGACTCATCAGTCCAGGTAACATTTTCCCACATGTCTAAGGTCCAGTGGCGATGTTCCAGCGCCCATGCTAATCTTTGCACCCTGTGATGTGCGGTCAGCAGCTGTACCCTCGTGGGACGATGGCCTCTGTACCCCTTAGCGAGGAGGTGGTTCTGGATGGTGTGGCTGAATACACCTTTTTGTGCACCAGCGTTAAATGGCCGAGTGATGTCTTGCACTGTGGCCCGTATATCCGCTGTTACATCGCGAGCCAGCCGACGATGACCCCGCTCATACACACGCTGTTGTCCACGGCAGTTGGCTCTTGCAGGGATGGTTTTACCAGATTCGATGTACTCACGGTGCACCCGTGACACAGTGGCTCGTGAAGATACTAGTGCCTGCACGACTTCCGAGATATAGTGACCCATTGGTCGGGCCCCGACGATTTGCCCACGATCAAATGCGCTTAGATCCTTCGTCTTACCCATACTGCGTCCGACTCTTACTGATTCCCGTCGCATCACTCCTTATATTGTCGGATCGCTGCATACGTCATGTCGTTTCCGTTTACAGGGCTACCCACAGCGCCACATTACCATAACGCCAGCTGTATCTAATTCAATTGATCTTCAGTGTATTGTATACAGTTACGGAAAAAGTAATATCAACTCTGGAAATTTCTGACGTTTTTAGGTTTTCAGTGTTGCTACAAAAGTAAATATGCAGATAATACTCACAATATATATATATATATATATATCATTTTAAAGCGCATTTCATGCAGAAGTCAACTCAGTTTGCATAATGGGAATGTCTTTAACAGAACTCAAGTTATGACCAGAAATGTGCTGCGAAGAAAGCACACTTCGTTATGTTAAATGTCATTGTCGTTCCTACAAGCCGACGAAGCTTGCTTGTACGTCCGCGTACAGGCGATATAAAGGGCAGGCGATGTGCGTTAGGTTATTCCAGACGTTTTCGCAATGCACGTAGGTAGTTCGTTTGCATTGGCGAGTGTGCAGTCGTTGCTCATGTGGACTGCAGTGCAAATCTGAAGTTTAGAGTGCATTTCGTTTATTCCATGGAAACTGTGTTGCAGATATGGGACGATTAGGTGACTTAATCTTCCCATAACTGCAACGCACCACGAAAAGCTTCGCGAATGGTGACCTTAAGTGAATTCGGCAAAAGAAATGCAGAAATTATCCGGATAACTAGGGTGCACTGGAGTACAGTTGGGCCGCAGCTGACGAAGATCCGTGATATGGGTGGAATCAAGAATGGCAAGCAGAGTAAATGTGGCCGAAAAATGAAAACAACTCCTAGAAGTAACAGCGCGTTGAAACGGTTATGTCTGCGAAACAGGTTCGTCTCATCAACAGGTCTGCCAAAGAATTGCTGGAGAGCTGTGGTAATGCTGTTTGTTCAAGAACAGTGAGGGACAGGTTACGTTCTATGAGAACGACGCCTCATAGGGCAGTAAAGAAGCCATTGCAAACATGTACAATGCAAGAAGCGTTTAAAATGGGCAAAGGAACATAAGGAGTGGAACACTGATAGGTGGCGTCAAATGTTGTTTAGTGATGAGACAAAACTGAACCTCGATGGTAACAACTGATCCTCGTGGTTACAACGAAATAATGAGGCGTCGCATCCCTCTTGCACACTTAAGACAAGAAAGTATCCATACAGTGTTGTAATTTGGGGATGTTTTGCTGCTGCTGGAGTGGACAGAATCCGCGTGTGTGAGAGCACTGTTAATACACAGATGTACAAAGCTATCCTTCAGGACAAGATGAGGGATGTTTTGCTGCTGCTTGAGTGGACAGAATCCGGGTGTGTGAGAGCACTGTTAATGCACAGATGTACAAAGCTATCCTTCAGGACAAGATGAAAGATGTTTTGCTGCTGCTGGAGTGGACAGAATCCGCGTGTGTGAGAGCACTGTTAATGCACAGATGTACAAAGCTATCCTTCAGGACAAGATGAGGGATGTTTTGCTGCTGCTGGAGTGGACAGAATCCGCGTGTGCGAGAGCACTGTTAATGCACAGATGTACAAAGCTATCCTTCAGGACAAGACGAGGGATGTTTTGCTGCTGCTGGAGTGGACAGAATCCGCGTGTGTGAGAGCACTGTTAATACACAGATGTACAAAGCTATCCTTTAGGACAAGATGGTGCCTTCAGGACGTGATTTGTTCCAGGTTCAGCCATACATCTTCCAGGATGATTCGGCCCCATGCCACCGTGTAAAAATCATTAAATCTCATGTGACGTCTTTACACAATGTTGTGCCACTTCCTTGGCCTGGTAATTCGCCAGAGTTGAGCCCGAGTGAGAATTTGCGGTGCATTCTGAAAAGAAATGTACAGGAACGTCACCGTACAAATAAAGTGGAGCAGATTAATTCAATTACTGACGTTTGGCACAACTGTGTTTCATCCGATATGCTGTATAAGTTGTTTTACTCCATGCCCAACAGGTGTGCAGACTTTAAATCAAAAAGTCACCCAACGAAATATTAGGTACCTAATTGTATTTGAATTTGAACATGTTACTTTGCCATGATTTCTGTTTCGCAGCATATTTCTGTTCAAAACTTGAGTTCTGTTAAACATATTCCCATTCTGTAAACTGATATGGCTTCTGTATGAAACATGGTTTAAAATTATATATACACTGAAGTGCCAGAAAAACTGGTACAGACGAGCTTATGCAAAATAGATAGCAACGTCATCTATGCGCGCATTCGGTTGTGTCCGCCAGTGCGTTTATAAAGCGATAGATATCCTTGCCAGCTGCCAGAGCTGTTTTCGGCATGAGAATGACAAGTAACAACGATTTTAGCGATTTTCAACGCGGTGTCATAGTTGGCGCTCGTGAGATGGGCCATAGTATTTCGGAGGTAGAAACGAAGTTCGGATTTTCACGTACGACCATTGCAAGGGTGTACCCTCACTACAAGAATTCAGGCAAAACCTCCAACCTGCGATACCAGTGTGGCCGTAAAAAAGACATTGGGTGAACGTGATCATCGTCGGCTGTCAAGAATCGTTTCACGCGATAAACGTGCAACACTCTCGCAGGTATAATCGGAATTCAATGCTGGAGCCTCAACAAGCATCAGCGTCAGGACTGTGCAACGTACCCTGCACGATATGGGCTTTAGTTGCCGACGCATAACTCGAGTCCCCTTGATAGGTGCACGACACAGAACTATGCGCCTCGCTTGGGCACGGCAATACCGCCACTAGACACTTGATGACTGGAAGCAAGTAGCCTGGTCTAACGAGTCGCGTTTCCAACTGTATCGGGCAGATGGAAGGATTCGTGTGTGGAGCAAACCCCATGAAGCCATGAATCCCGCCTGTCAACAGGGAACTTTACCGGCTGGTGGAAGGTACGTAATGGTATGGGTTGTGTTTAGCTGGACTTCACTGGGACCCCTGGTACGTCTACAAACGTCTGTGACCGGCTCTGACGAGGTACACCCGTTCCTGTCCTGCCTTCATGCTGATAGGTTGGGCCTGTTCCAACAGGACAATGCACCTCCACACAAGCACCGGGACGCCACATTATGGTTAGAGGAGCATTCATCTGAGTTTAGGGTGCTGCCACTCCCACCCAAGTCCCCAGATCTGAACGTGATAGAGCATATTTAGGATGCCATGCAACGCGCTATCGAACACAGGAATTCGAGACCTCGAAATACACCCGAAGTGTGAAAGGCTCTGCAGGAAGTATGGTGTGCATTGCCTACAGTATGTTTCCAGAAGCTAGTGGAGTCCATGCTCCGTCGTATTTCTGCAGTCTTGCGCTCCCGTGGGGGAGCTACCAAGTATTAGACTGGTGTAACAGTTTTTCTGTCATTTCAGTGTATATTGTGAGTATTATCTGCATATTTACTTTTGTAGCAACACTGAAAACCCAAAAACGTCAGAATTTTCCAGAGTTGCTATTAATTTTTCCATAACTGTATTCTAGGTCGGTTGACTAATCGTGCCCTCTTGAAAATCCATTGGCCAATGGGCCGCATACGCTTTCGGTAGGGGTTGTTCATAACTCAGTGGTGAGTGGGTACTAATGGACATACAAAACTTCTAAAAGTGAATGACGGTAAACATGATAAACCTCTGTTTCGCAGTTCCAATTTATTCTGAATCGGGCGAAGAAATTTCAGGTGTATTAACCCCTTTTAAAGACGTAAAAAAATCGTTTTCCAGTCTTAGAAAAAAATATCCTTCAAGCTCTATTTCCGAAGGAGAACCTTTGACTTCCGTATGTTCTTTCAGACGTTGTAGCCATCTCTTTACCTTATGTCATTCTGGCAATGTCTTCTAAAAATCGAATTTTCTCTCTGAAAAGCCCTACAGACGGTTATTATCTCACCTGAACGAAGCAAAGTGGTTTCAAATGGATGGTACAAACTTGTTTACAATAGAATGGTATTTTTTTTATCATGTTTCCGAGAAGAAAGCTTCCGCACCCTTCTTACCTTCCTAAAGTAAATAAAATAATTCCCAGCGATCCGGTTTTTTTTTGTCAGGAAAGGGATGGAGATATTTATTTGCTGCTAATGCGTCTCCAAGAAAAAGTTAGTGTCAAGCTATTTGAAGAAATAATGCATTCTTTTGAAATCCTGTTACTACCAGTCGTCAAAAAAATCAGAGTTAACCAGAATGCATTCCGAAAATAATAATAAAAAAAAAAGATGCGCCTACTTAATCTTGCTTTATTATTAAAGCTAGGCCTTCCTGCTTTCTTTTTCTATCGCACATCTTACAAAGTGCCGTTTATTTAATTGAACCAGCGAGACCATTTTAATGATCGCTATTGTCACCAAACTCATATATTGATTTACGTCTTCTTTAATTTATAAAACTCTGAAAACCAAATGTGCCACAATCACTAACTCTAAAAATCACTCTAACTCCAATTTAAAGATAAGCTCATTTCAAGAAGAAGAAAAAAATATATAAATTATGGCTTTGAGTTTATGTTCTGCAGATGTTTTCACAAATCGTAAGGAATCAAGCAAAAACGTGGCACCCAATTCTCGGGACATCTTTTGAATCCTTTTCAGCACGAAAAGCATTTTTCAAAGCAGAATGTTAACAAAAGAAGAAAAAATCAACGACAAAGATAATGTCGCGCCGGTGGTGTAATGATCTAACCGCTGGCTTCTGACCATTCCTTCGAAATCGGTTAGGGTTCGAATTTTCGTGAGGCCAGGATATACCGTGTGTCTTACGGCGCTGGCTCTCTCCTTTCCCTGAAACCAGTAGCTCTAAATTAGGGATGGGCGACTGCATATATCCTATCGAGTTGCTCACGGAGGTCGTGAGACCCCGTCCCCAGAAAAATATTCCCGGTGAGGCATGGATGGTGTGTTTGTCTAACGGAACTGACACTGTCCCTTCCCTGGAACCAGTGGCCCTAAATTAGGAACTGGCGACTGCTTATACGTAGCACATCGAGTTGTTCACGGTGGTCGTTAGACCATTCCCCCTACACACACACCTCCCCTACAAAAATATTTTAGGTGAGGCATGGATGGTGTGTTTGTGTAACGGAACGGTCTCTTTCCCTTCCCTGGAATCAGTGGCCGTAAAATAGAGACGGGCGACTACTTATAGCCCTTTGAGTTGCTCACGGTTGTCGTTAGACCCAGACCCCCTCCCCCTTCTCCAGAAACATATTCCCGGTGAGGCATGGATGGTGTGCTTCTCCAATTGAACAGGCTCAGTCCATTCCGTGGAACGGAACTGGTTCTCTCCCTTCTCTGGAACCAGTGGCCCTAATTAAGGAACGGGCGGTTGCTTATATCCTATCGAGTTGCTCATGATGGTCGTTAACCCCCCCTCCCCCTACAGCAAAACATTCCGGGTGAGGCATGAATGGTGTGTTTGTCTAACGGAACTGGCTCTGTCCCTTTCGTGGAACCAATGGCCCTAAATTAGGGACGAGCGACTGCTAATAAACCGAGTTCCTCACGGTGTTCGTTAGACCCACTTCTCCAGAAACATATGCCCGGTGAGGCATGAATGGTGTGTTTGCTTAACGGAACTGGCTTTGGCCATTCCCTGGAACCAGTGGCCCTAAATTAGGAACGGGCGACTGCTTATAAATAACACACCGATCATGATGATCATATGTAGAGGATTTTAGGAAGGGAGTGTCTGAACCCAGGTCTTAAACAACCCTTAGAAATAGGAAGCTAGGAGATTTTGGGCTAGAGTGTCCGATAGGAAAGTGATACGGAAGCGAAGTAGAAAGGGGGAGGAAGACGCCCTTATTTATTACCGGGGGCCAGTACCCGGGGTCCGACGGCTTAACGTGCCCATCCGACGCACGGCGGATATTTAGTGGATCGAGCGTTCGTAACTGCCTGGGATCGAACCGGAGGAACTTTCCGTGGCAGTCACGAACGCCACCCACTAGGCCACCCGCGTCCAATAACACATCGAGTTGCTCACGGTGGTAGTTAGACTCCCGTCCCTCCCCCTACAGAAAAATATTTCGGGTGAGACATGGATGGTGTGTTTGTATAACGTAACTGGCTCTGTCTTTTCCGTAGAACCAGTGGCCCTAAATTAGAGACGGTCGACTGCTTATAGCCCATCAAATTGCTCAAGGTGGTCGTGAAAACAAAACAAAAATAATTAAAGGAAAAATCTGGGAAACAGCAAACTTATTAAGCGCATTTCAGTTTTGTTTAAACCTCATCATTGCCCGCCCGCCTTTGATCTTTTCTTCGAGAATCAGTAGGATGAAAAAAATAAGTGATGTAAATTCACAGAATATTCATTAAAGTAACGTGCAGTTCCGGTAGGTGCCCGTCTATTAACAAAATTTCCACTTTAAAAATTCCCGTTTCTTCTAAGTTCAGTAATTCAACAGTTTTTCCGTTGCCAGTAATTCCATTAATTTCAGAAAAGTTAGAGTTTAGTAGGTTTTCCGTATTTATTCAGAAAAGCCGTAAAATCTTCGAGTTAGACTTTTAATCAGATATTCTTTATTCTCGGCGTACGAAGTTAACGAATCGTTTCCCTGTGTCCCTGGCTGTTCTTCTTCTCAAAAACATAGCCACAAAAAAGGACATGGTGTTCATTCGATAGCGATTCGAGTTTGACTGACAAGAAATTGTTTTAAAATGGGAGTCGCTCGTGTGAAATCGGAGTACCGAGAGCCCGGACTAGAAATTACATGCGGGCGCGGGCAGCATCAGCCTTATTTGAAAGAAGCCTTACAGAGACATACACTGATGAGCCGTTATATTATGACCACCTATCTAATAAGCTGTAGAATCCCTTTAGCCCGCAAAACAGCGGCCACTCGGCAAGGCATCGATTCGAAGAGGTGGCGATAGGTAACTTGGGGTATCTGGTACCATAACGTCAACAGCAGGTCATCCAGTTCCCGTATATTTCGGGGTGGTGGTGATTTGGCCTACTTTTCCAAGTCGAACCACAAATATTCGATTGGGTTCATGTCAGGTGAATTTGGAGGCCAGGGTATTAAACAGAAAGTCACCAGCATGTTCGTCGAACTAAACCTTGACGATTCTGGTCGTGTGGCATGACGCGCTATCCTGTTGGTGATGGCCATCCCCAGCAGGGAACATAGCTCCCATGAATAGGTGAACTTGGCTTGCAACGATACCTTACAGATGTCAGAAATTGTGCTATGGGATAATGGGGCCTAAAGTGTTTCAAGGAATCATCGCCCACAGTATAACATCGCCACGGCCGGCCTGTTTCCGCCCAAAAATGCATTCAGGTGCAATAGCCTTCTTTGGTAATCGTCGTATCCGCGCTCGGCCGTCTACGTGATGCACCAGGAATCCTGATTCATCAGACCAGGCCACTTTCTTCCAATCATCCACGGTCCAATGTCGATGATCTTGGGCCTATTTCACGCGGCGATGACTTCCAGTGAGCATGGAAACCCGGCTGGGTCTTCGGTTACGCATGCCCATGCGCAGAAGGGTACGATGAACTATGTGCCGTGACACATTTCCCTGATCACCACTGTTGTAACAACTGCAAGTGATTTATCGCACTGTGTCCCTGCGGTCGCTATGAACAATGCGCGACAGTCTACGCTCCCGCTCTCGCATCAATGTGCTGCTGATGACACACGGCCAAGCGACGTTTCGTCGTTTGACAATCTGTGCACCACTTTTGATACGTACTCGCTACAGTGGCTTGTGAACAACCCACAAGCCGCGCCGTTTCCGGCAACGTTGCTCCGATACGTTGTGCCATCACAATTTGTCCTTTACAAAACTCCGGCAGCTTTTCCCATTCTGACTCCGAACACTCTACTAACCGAAAGCCGGTCCTCGGGTTGTGTATATACTGCTCTGTGAACTTCACTTGCGCCACCGTTCGGTCTCCAGGCGCGGTCATTTCTCCAGACTTGGGATTGTTATAGTGGAATAGCTCATTGGTGTAAAGAAAAGCGGCTCTTTGCCTCACCGAAGGAAGAAATCCGGGATCTCCGAGCACTAAATCTTCCCGGCCTACACCCCTGGGTGGAAAATTATCCAGATGCCGGAGATACAAATAAGAGAATACACTGACAAAAAAGTAAGAAGTGAATCCTGGCTTGAAGATGAAACAAGAAAGATGACACCGAACTTTCGGTTGTAGTGAGCACGTCTTTTGAATCTGTTCTGACGCGAATTAAATTTATCACAGCTATTCTAAGTCAATCGAACCGGTATGGGAAACAGCAGCGTCTGACCGAAGAAAAACGTTTTTTTACTCGGGGTTTGAATCCCGACATATTACTGTAGACGGAAACATGAACTTACGCCCTTTGGTGGAAGACTTGTGCGTTAAGAAAAATTTTAAACTATTTGAGAAACATTTCGCAGCTGAAACGCTCTACAACAAAGAAGGAATTTTTTAAAACGGACTCTTAGAAGTAAAGATATTGACAAAAAATAAGATATACATCTATGCCTCCTGGCGGAAAAACCATGCATTATTTCAAGAAGAAAATATTCCGGAAATGCTTATCGACGTGAGTAGTATCGGTCCACGAACGATTTTTTTTTTCAATCGAGATTTTAGAAGCTCAGATTTTGCTTCAAATACATCAGAAGCGGAAATTAAGACTTACGCCCCCTGGTGGCCAAACCATTCTTTACCAAAAATTATAAATTATATGCAAAAGCTTTCCCATCAGGAGCTGTATTCGGTGCAGAAACAATTTTTCGCAGAGGAATTTTAGAAGCAGAGATGGCGTTGGAAACGAAATTTATTTTTGCTCCCCTAGCGGAAGGTCTATGATTTACTTGAAAATTTTGAAATTATATGAACGCATGTGGTACCAGAAAATCTATCCAACAGAGAAGAAATTTTTCAAATCGGACCAACGAAGCAGAGATATTGACAAAAATAAGATATATATATATTTTTTTTTTTTTTTTGATTGGAGGTTTAACGACCACCGTGAGCAACTCAATGGGCTATAAGCAGTCGCCCGTCCCTAATTTAGGGTCACTGGTTCCAGGGAAGGGAGAGAGCCAGTGCCGTAAGACAAACACAACATCCATGCCAGACCGGGATTCGAACCCGGACCCCTTACGGACGAACGATCAGAGGCCAGCGCCTTAGACCACTGCGCCACCGGGGCGGCTAAGATATATATACGCCCCCAGGAGGACAAACCATGCAGTATGTTAAGAAAAATATATCTCGAAAAGGAAAAAGCGATATCGGAGAAACACAATTTGATTTCATGCCCCCTAACGGAAAATCTACGCGTAACTTGGAAAAGTGACTATACTTAAAATAGTCTTTGACATAAATGGGATCAAAAGGTAAAAAAGTTTTTTCAGTCGGATGTTCAGAAGTAAGTATATGAAATAATATGTGTTTTGAATTCGATATCATCCATATTTACGCCCTCTATCGGCAAAATTGTGCATCGTAAAAAACCCGCAATGCAAGGATCATCATTGGGACATTTCAAGCTTCCTAATGCAGAAATAAATTTTCAAATCGGGCTAATAGTTCCGGAGATATGGTGCCCTCAGACGGACGGGCAAACCGGCGGTAACATATAAGCACAATCTTTTTACGCTTTCCAACCGTAGGTTGTCTCAATCGGAGCATTTTTAAGCACAATCATGCAATGCATTGATTATGATACGCTTTCCAACATACCAGAAATCATTACTCAAGTTATGAGAACAATGGCTATGGAATAAATCTCGCTCCTGTGCCCCGAACTTTGACCTCATTTCGATGATGTTAAACAGAATTGGTTCAGTATGCCACCGGAACAACATACTAACGTTTTGTCGCAATAGAAGCATTTTTAGTCAAGTTATGAGGATATTTGCTGTGAAATAAATCTCGCACCTGTGCCCTGACCTTTGACTACATTTCGATAGTATTCAACAGAATTAGTTCAGTATGCCTCCGGAACAACATACTAACGTTTTGCCACAATAGAAGCATTACGGCTGGGGAATGAATATCGCTCCTGTGCCCTTACCTTTGACCCCGTTTCGATGATATTCAATAGAACTGGTTCAGTATACCTCCGGAACAACATGATAAAGTTTTGTCTCAATCGGAGCATTTTTAAGTAAGTTATGACTCATAAGGGCGATGGAATGGATCCCGCTCCTATGTCCTGACCTTTGACCCTACTTCGTTTGTTTTCTATAGGATTCGTTCCCAAGTTGTCCCTTACCACATACTGAAATTTTACTGAAGTCGAACAATTTTTATGCGAGTTATCGTGCGGACAGGCAGACAGAAGAACAAAGCTGGAGCATATACGCTTTTTCAACCTACGGTTCGGAAAGCGCAAGAAAAAGGTTATACATTTCGGTAAATGCAAAACATTTGGTAAAAATCAAAACACATACATTTTATAAGCCATGTTAGCGATTAATTCATTGATAATTTCATATCTATAAACTAATTCAAATATTAAAGAGCCTTAACATTTTCTTTTTACATCAATGGGTTGTTGTTTTGCACAAATTCACCGGTATTACTGTAGGCACAATGCATAATTTTAACAAATTATAATATACTTCATTGAAATAAGCTAGGAAGAAAAAAAAAAGGCAAAACTTAAACATTTTAGATAAGTTAATGAGGAATGTTCCATGCATCGCATTAAAATTGCCGTTATTGATATGGCAATTCCATGTTATTTCAGCAACACGGTGTGCGACTGATACATATTTCTTTTATTTCAGCACGACGTAGAAAAAGCACATTTATACATATTTCGTACAAAGTAAAAATACCGTACTGGACAAAAAAAAAAAAAAAACGCATAATGATTAATGAAAAGTTGCGAAGCCTAATGATTCATGACTCGTTGCTTAAGCCTAATGATACGTGAAACGTTTCTTAAACCTACTTAGTTTCGCGGGAACTATTTCGTTTGCAAAAAACTGTTCATCAATTCATAAGAAATACGCAAACTAAAAAAAAAAAAAAAAAAAAGATACTAACTTCTCTTCGAACCCTCATATCGTACGTTAAGTCTTCAGCGCTCACATTATAAGACACACGCCGAGGAATCACATTGTTTCTCGGTTTCAATCGCCCGGCTGCTGACGTCACGAACGGAAAAATTGCGTATGCGTTGTCTTGTAGTACTCGAGACGGCTTTGGTCAAGGCCAGATTTAGACAGAAGATAAATAAGCTTAAGCAAACGGCCTCACACTCTGAAATTTTCAGATTACCTTTCTTTTGTTACAGTTTTATAAACAGTCGGGTCACATTATTGCGACCACCTCCTACTTTTGACGTCAACCGGGCGTAGCCGATGAAAGAAGGCACGTGTCGCGAGCTGCCTTGGAGGGTATAAAAGGTGTTCTGTAGGCGCAATCTGAAAATATTTCCCTCGTTGCTATCATGGATAAAAGAAGCGATTTATCAGATTTGAAAAAAAAAAAAAAAAAAGAGGTCCCTTATGGCCTAGTAGTCAGCGTTCTTGACTGCCACGGAGAAGACCTTGGGTTCGATACCAGGCAGGTAAGAACCCTCGAACCACTAAATATCCGCCGTGCGTCGGATCTGCACGTTAAGCCGTCAGGCCCCGGGTACTAACCCCAGGTAATAAATAAGACGTCTTCCTCCACCTTTCTACCTCGCTTCCGTGCCACTTTCCCATCGGGCACACTAGACCAAATCTCCTAGCTTCCTAATTCTAAGGGTTGTTTAAGACCTGGGGCCAGACACTCCCTTCCTAAAATCCTCTACAATGACCTGATCTATAATCTGATTTGCAAAAATAGAAGTTTATCGGCTTTCTGGCCAAGAGTGGCAGTAGTTCTGAAACAGCGCAGTTTTTGAAGTGTTCGCGTGCTGCTGGGGTTATCGTGTATCGTGATTGGAGAAATGGCACCATTGCGAATAAGTGACGCGACGTGCAAATTGCGGAGCACCACGTGCCATTGATGTGAGAGGTGAACGTTGGCTTCGAAGGTGCGTGAGAGCCGATCGGCACGCTACAGTAGAGCAACTCACGGGCCGAATGAATTAGGGGGCTATACCGGAAGTGTGCCTGAAACGATAGTTCAGCTAACCCTGCAGTGCCGCCCCGGTGGCTAAGTGGTCCAAGCGATCGCCTCTGATCATTCGTCCGAAAGGGGTCCGGGTTCAAATCCCGGTGAGGCATGGATGTTGTGTTTGTCTTACGGCGCTCGCTCTCTCCCTTCCCTGAATCCAGTGACCCTAAATAAGGGACGGGTGACTGCTTATAGCCCATTGCGTTGCTCACAGTGGCCGAAAAAGGACCCTGCAGCGTATGGGGCTCCGATGGAGACGTATGGTCAGTGCACCTATGCTGACGAAGGTGCATCGTCAGAAAAAGATTGCATTTGCACGGCGATAATGTGTCTCGACTGCTGATTTGCAAATGATTGCCTTTTCCGATGAGGCACGTTTTATGCTTCATCGAGCGGTTGGACGTTGGCGTATAAGGCGAGAAACATCGAAGAACAAACACTCTTCAACCACTGCCGGCAGAACACAAGCTGGCAAGGACAGCGTTATGGTCTGGGGAATGTTTTCCTGGCATTCTCTGGGTCCACTCATACCTGTGCACTATGGACCGAATTCGAAATGAATCCATCCTTGCAGATCACGTACACCCACGCATGCTGATTGTCTTCGCTGGGGCGGATGGGATCTTCCAGCACGAATATGCGAGTGTCACACACCTAGAAATGTCAGAGAATAGTTGGAACAGGTGTTGGCCGCTGTGGTGTAAGGCTAACGCGCTTGGCTAGATATCGAGAGATTCGGGGTTCGATTCTTCGACGGCGGCCGAATAACAATTTTTCGGTTGCTGTGCGTTGCTTAACGTAGAAAGAGCGATGAATTTATTTACTCAACTGACGCCACGTTTTTAGATGATTTTCGCGTTGGAACAGTACGATGAAGACTTCAAATAACTTCCCCGCCTCCCTTATTCGCCATACTTAAACCCAATTGAACATCTGTGGGACCACTTCTATTGTGTTGTTCGCTTTATATATCCTGCACCCCGCACCCTGTAGTAGCTGTCAGATGCGCTGCAATCAGCATGGCTTCACATACCTGTGAACACCTTCCAGCACCTTATTGAGTCACTCCCAGCACGTCTAGCTGCTGTCCGCGCTGCCTGCGTTATATTACTCGATCGTGTATTTCATCAGTGTATCTTACGTTTTATCAATGGTAAACTGACTGGTTTCTTATATTCAATATTTTATCGGTGGTAATCATGCTACAGTTTGCATATTTAGTTTCATCTTCTGGAAGTTACAAGTTTACAATACTACTTAACACCTATGAATTTAATGCATTCAGTCACTAGACTGAATGCATTTAATTCACCTCATTTTTATAACGTTCTGATCGAGCAACGCTTTCCTCCAGTACCCGCTCGGAATTTTTACTGGGTGCCATTCTTGCCAAGTTCAGTTGTTGCACATGACATTTTCTGTTAACAATTGCTAAATACGGTCTCTATCGTTTCCCATGTCTTAGGGTGTCACCATATCTAAATCCATCCCTGTGTTTGTCCTACAACTGTGTGCTTTCCTTAGAACCAGTCGCCCTTAATTAGGAACGAGATACACCTTTAACCCTGGATGCTGACGAAGGCCGTTACAAGTTTCCTGTCTCGGTAATGCAGAAATATTAGTTGACAAACTCATTCATGATAAATGAATTCTTACAACAGTGAGCCTTGAGAGAGTTCTTTCTTTTTCTCCCTTTTTAATAAAGTACTTTGTTTCATTATTTGCATCCAGTTTTGTAACAATGTTTTAATATGGTGTAAAAGACGATTTTGTATATCTGTTCTCTTTAAAATGTGTTTCTGAGAAAAATATAAAAACAACAGATTTACGTCATATTTGCGAAAATATTTGGAGTAAGAAGAACGCTGAGAATTGGGAAATCATCATGGGAGTGTTTACCGTTTGGATAACTACCACCCTTTTGGTTTCATCGGTACACAAAGTATTTGGAGAACCCTCCGTTCACACTTCCAGACCGAAGTACCTGAAAGAAGACCACGACGTTGTGAGACTTTTTATTGGAAGCAAACCGGAGCCGAAGGCCATCAACTTAAAGAACGAAGAACCCGGATTGAAAAGTCACGTGCAACACGACCAGTTTGGCAGCGTATCAGCCATTATGAATGAGATGGAAAAGACACTAAAGATCATCTCGTACATGAATTTCGTGGCTTTTGTGAACAACGATCCGTTTCTGAAGCTGAAAGAGAAAAACTGCGATCCCAAATTACCTAAACACCTCTGCGCCAGCGCCCACAGGGCTTCAAAAGAATTTCAGAATTCTACGAAAGAATCTGACGTGAAGTTGAAATATCCATCACTGCATGTTGGTACCGAAAACATCACAGTCACCGCAAGCCAAACCCTCTTCCCGAATACGACATTCGCGGCAAATACACGTGCAGGTCAATTGCTAAACATATCTTCGACACACAATACAGACAAGGCACCTGATCTCCAGTTTGAGCCAAACGAAACCATTCAACTCTTTGTTGCTCGGCACATCTTTCCGCCGTTTCATGTGAACTCCACACCTAGTGTTTCGAAAAACTTTTTGCTGGTGCCAAAGAACCGAAGCGGGCCCCAAGATCCTCGAATGAACCTTGTCGAAAAATCCGTAGGGCATTTACCTAGAGGGTTCTCGAACTTTCATCATGCTTTTAATTTGGTGAGAGAGATGAAGAAGTATCAAGCAATGTGGAATCGTGATGACAAGAAAACCGAACATACCCATCCTGTCACACACAACTCCTCTGCGCCTTTGAAGTGGGAATACTATGAACAAGAGAGTGACGACAGCCTCATGCAAAAATCTAACGCGACAACGGTTTATATGGGTTGGCTACGATTCCATTGGGAGAAATTTGACATGTTCCCTATAATAGTGTGCGTTGTGGTTCTGATTTTCATTTTCCTTGTTAAGAAAGATCGATTATCTGATATAAGCTCCACTGTTAAACAAGGTTACTCGAGAGTGCCTTCCAAAGTCCCGAAGAAAGACCAAGGCGTCACAGTGTAGTAGATGATTTTTGACGCATGGTTTTCGGCTAACACTTTATCAATACGGTTTTGAGCAAAAGTTTTTATCAAAAATAAATTCCTCAAGTTCCATATAGCTCTTCCATGAAATAAAATGCATGTCTATTTTAGAATTTGTTAAATAGTTCAGGCAAACTTTCAAATAATTATTATTTCCACACTTCTTGCATATTGTTTTACGAATGATCGTCGAATAGCAATTCACGACTTTTCAGGTATCAAATAAACGTGAGCTTTGCATTTCACGACCTCTCAGTGCTCACGTGAAGTGCGTTTTGCAGTTGAAGACCTTTCAGAGCGTAAATAAATTTGAGAATGGTAACTCAGGATAATTCAGAGCTCAAACGAAGGTTTGGTTAGGAAATCAAGACCTTTCAGAGATCAATGAACGCGATGTTTGCGAATCTTTGTCTTTCAGAGCTCAAATCAACGTGAGTTTTGCTATCTCAGACTTTCGGACTCAAATTAACGTGAGTTTTGCAATCTCAGACTTTCGGACTCAAATTCACGTGAGTTTTGCAATCTCAGACTTTCGGACTCAAATTAACGTGAGTTTTGCAATCTCAGACTTTCGGACTCACATTAACGTGAGTTTTGCCATTTAAGGCCTTTCAGAGCTCAAACGAGCGTATGAGTTCTGCAATTCAAGACCTTTTAAAAAGTCAAATGAACGTCTGTTTTGGAAATCAGAATTTTTAGAGCTCAAACGAACGAGAGCTTGCAATACACCTTCTCTCAGATCTTAAATGAACGCGATGTTCGCAATTCACGATCTTTCAGATCTTGCATGAAGGTGTGGAAATCAGAGCCATTCAGAGCTCAACTGAACAAGCGTTTGCAATTAACTAGCCCTCAGAGCTCAGATGAATGTGAATTTTGCAATTCGCGACCTTTCAGAACTCAAATCAACGTGACTTTTGCACTCTTGGACCTTCAACGCTGCAATGAACGTACGGTTTGCAATCCTGGGCCTTTTAGAGTTGAAACGAACGTGAGTTCTGCAATTTAGATCTTCAAATATCATATTTAACCCACTGATATAAACAACTAATTTTTTAGCAAGTCTTTTGAAAAAGAAAATGGACATACTTATAGCATAATTTTGCCCGACTGTCCGTCTGTACACAAAATATATATGTATCTCTCAATCGGAATCGAAAAATAGTTTCTGCATAATCACGAGGAGGATGATTCACGAACTTTGCGGTAAATAGCATTTCATTATATGGCGCCAAATCTTTTATTATGTGAGGCATCATTTCTATATTTCTGAAGCCGCCCAGGTGGCGCGGTGGTATAAGCGCGGGCTTCTGCCCATTCGTCTGAAATGGGCTAGGATTCGAATCCCGATGAGGCATGGATGTTGTGTTTGTCTTACGGCGGTGAATCTCCCCCTTCCCAGGAACCAGAGGCCCTATATCAGGGACGGGCGGCTTCTTATAGCCCATTGAGTTGGTCACGGTAGTCGTTAAGCCCACAATAAAAAAAAATATTTCTGAAAGTCGAATTGAGAGAGGGAGAAATACATCCTGCATTCGGTAGCTGTAGTTGGGTGCAGTTTGTTCCCCGTTTTATGTAGAGCTTTACATTTTCATTGCTAGATGGCGCAAATGTACGTGTCTTTAAAGTTACGTTTCCGTCCTTTCTGGAAAATTCTTTTCGCATTAGAGAGCAGCAGTGACAGGAAAAAATGTTTCTCACACTATTCAAGTTTTTTGGTGTAAAATATACCAGCTCAGTGGCGTAAATTAAAATTTTTAACTCAATGATATCGCCTTTTCTAGCCATCGAACTAAAAACATATTTTTAGCATGTCTTTTGTAAAAAAAGATCCTGCTTATATTATCGGTTTGTCCGTCCGTCTGTCAGTCCGTCTGTACATACGATATCTCTGCAACTATTAGTCCGATTTGAAAAATTCTTTTTGCATTGGGAATCTTGAAATATGCGAATGATGATCCTTTATTTCGGTTTTTTTTTTACAATATACAATTTTGCCGATAGAGGGCGTAAATGCAGATGATGTCGAATTCAAAAATATGTTTTATTCCACATATTTGCTTCTAAATATCCGATAGAAAAAAATCTTTTATCTTTCGATTCCATTTTATGTCGAAGAGTATTCTAGATATAGTTACTTTTTCAAATTACTCATAGATTTTTCGCTAGGGAACGTAAAAGTAAATTACATTTTTCCCGATAAATCTCCTTCTAAAACTCCGATTTGAAAAATATTTTCTTCAGCCGATACATCTCCTGATGGAAAATCTTTTGCATATAATTTCTAATTTTTGGTAAAAAATACTTTGGCCACCAGGGCGCGTAAGAGTTATTTTTTGCTTCTGATGTATTTGCCATAAAATCTGAGCTTCTAAAATATCGATTGAAAAAACTCTTTCGTGAACCAATGCCACTAACATCGATAAATATTTTCGGAATATTTTCTTCCTAAAATATTCCATAGTTTCTCCGTCAAGGGGCGTAGATGTATATCTTATTTTTGTCAATATCTCTACTTCTAGGAGTCCGATTTCAAAAATCACCTTCTTTGTTGGATAGTGTTTCCAGTGTGACATGTGGTTCATATAATTTTAAAATTTTCAAGTAATTCATAGACATTCCGCTAGGGGACGTAAAGGTAAATCGCCTTTCCCCCTATACCTCTGCTTCTAATTCTCCGATTTCAAACATTCTTTCAGCATCGGATACAGCTCCTCATGGAAAATCCTTTACACATAATTTATAATTTTTGTAAAAAAAAAAATGGTTTGGCCATCAGGTGGCGTAAGTCTTAATTTCCGCTTCTGATGTATTTGCAGCAAAATATGAGCTTCTAAAATCTCGATTGGAAAAAAAGTCGTTTGTTGACCGATACTACTCATGTCGACAAACCTTTTAGGAACATTTTGTTCTTGAAATAATGCATGGTTTCTACCCCAGGGGGCGTAGACGTATATCTTATTTTTGTCAATATCTCTACTTCTAAGAGTCCGATTTTAAAAATTCTTTCTTTGTTGGATAGTGCTTCCAATGCGAAATGTTTTTCCTATCAATTTAAAATTTTCAAGTAAATCATAAACTTTCCGCTTAGGGGCACAAAGGTAAATTGCGTTTTCTGCGTTATTTCTGCTACTAAAACTCCGATTTGAAACATTCTTCCTGTATCGCATACATGACCAGATGAAAAATATTTTTCACATAATTTCTAATGTTTGGAAAAGAATGGTTTGGTCATCAGGGGTCATAAGTGTTAATGTCTGCTTCTCATGTATTTGAATCAAAATCTGGGCTCCTGAAAACTCGACTAAATTTTTTTTTTCGTTGGACCGATACCGCTCATATGGATAAATCTTTTGAGAGTACTTTCTTCCGAAAATAATGCATGGTTTTCCCACCAGGGGACGTAAAGTTACATCTTATTTTTGTCGATATCTCTGTTTCTAAGAGTTCGTAAGCTCACGATTCCGTTTACATCAATATCTGAGGGATTAAACACCCGATTGAAAAACTTCTTTCTTCCGTCAGATACTATTGTTTTCCATACTGGTTCCATTGAATTTGAATAGGTATGATAAATTTAATTTGCGTCAGGACGGATTCAAGAGACGTGCTTATTACACCCGAAAATTCGGTGTCATCTTTCTTGTTAACATGATGTTAACAACACTGTTAAAAATATTTTGGTAGGTTGAACCAAAAAGTATTTCTACACCAGTTGCACTACTTTCGAAAAAAAAAAAGATACACCATTGTGTGGAGTAAACTAAACCCAACAACATTGTGCAACCTTGCACTGCTTTACGGTACAAGGTAGATCCATATTATGGAGTAAGATTGCACCATGTTGTTGGTTTTGGTTGCACTACACAATGGTGTATTTTTCTGAGGACGTAGTGCAGCTGGTGTAGCACCACTTTTTCGTGCAACAACAAAATTTTAACAGTGAATATTACTATATATTGATCACTACTAGGTGTTGTTGATGTCACCGCACCTAGTAGTGATCAATATCTTGTCATTTGCAAACGTTTAAGACCACCAATCCGTTTTCTGTTGTTTCATCGGATTGCACTATCTCATTTAATGACTTGCCGAGATGACTGTGCATAGCAATCCATTCGGCCGTGCAGCTGAAAACATCAAACATTGCGCCAATAGAACCCAAGATTTGTCATGGTCATGTTTCTAAGAATGACTGAAGCTCCTTAACTTTCCCAAGTAAGAGCTGTCACAAACGACCGAAGGGGCCATACACTTTGTTCTTCCAAGATACCCCCATTTCTCTCGGGAGACGGAGAAGTGCTCCGTCTCCAGGTCTCTAGATGGCTCGTTCGATGCTTTCAAATTCTCAATTAATTACACGAGCAAGTATAATCTTCTTGTAAGCTGAAGAATCTCTTCTTTCTGGGGTATAACGGGTATTTGAATTGCGGTTCAACCTTTCATCTCATTCCTCATAAATCTGTGCCTTCGTCTGACTATTCTGATTCAAACGACAAACAGGCAGTATAACTATTTTTATCTACACTGTGATACTGAGTCTTCATAACCTGTTCGTTCTAAATATACTTGTGTTGTTAGAAAATTCTCCGAGTTTCAGATGCCTCCTCTTTAGCGCTGATTTAACACCGCACAACATGTACGTGGAAAATTGATAGAGGGGAAAAATGTTCCTGTAGAAATTATCAGAAGAAAACGCGATGTCTGGAAGTATTTTCTTGGTAAATAAAAACAAAGTGGAATAATCATTCCCCATACCTTTAGTACTACAACTCACACTCGGGTTGGATTCAGTTAAAACGGTGGCCGAATGTTTAGAGGCAAAAGCTTCTGGTTACTCCTCCGGGTAAGCACCCGGGAACAACCTCGGTTGTGGTATGGGTGGTAGGCTTGTCTTACGGCACGTGTTCTCTTCTCTCGGTGGAACCAGTGACACTAAATACTGGAAACGTCCCTTCTTGTAGTCCTTATCGTTGATTCCAGGAGGTCGTTAAACTCCGTCACAAAAATAAAGAGAGATACAGTTTGAATACTAAATTCTAAAAGATTGGAATAAATTCAGTATTCACTGTGTTTTTCGTTGGCTTTAGTATCTCTCACGAGAGTGAAGGGATACCAAAGATTACGCAGTGGAGGAGATCTTGGAAGTGTGTCACAAACAGAGGACATTCCTTGATTACAGCGGAAATCAAAGAGTCGGACCTTGAACATTCTCATTTGGATCGATTATGGTTATAAGATTGCAAGTGCGAAACAGGCAGAGCACGGGTCGGGCCTGAAACATTATTCTAGAGAGACCGGGCTGGGCTTTCACTTTTAAAACCTATGCGCTCAGTTAATAGGCGTATTTGCTTCCAAGCCTAACTGACCTTATCAGACATGGAAAAGGCTACATGATGACACCTCACAGAATGATAATAGCAATGTTTTAGGGAATTTTTAGAAAAGACTGTCTGACCCCTGGTCTTAAACAACCCTAAAAAATGGGGAACTGGGAGATTTAGATTAGGGTACGCGATACGAAAGAGACAGAGAAATATGTCAGGAAAAAGTTTAAAAAATGATAACTCGACATTCCAACAAGAACGAAGCTAATACACTACGTAGATTAGCAGTAATATCCGCGGCACCATCACAACCCCCTAAGTATAACATGCCATAAAATCATGCAACTCTCATTATCTATTTGATCCACGACTCACCTCACATAACCAAATTTTAACTCACCTCTGGAAAATCCAGCAGCTTTCAAGTAGGAACCATGATGCCTGCCTTAGGGCTGGGGCGCCTAAAGTAAATATTTGGGTTACAGTTAACCGCTTCTCTGATCAATCTGTTCGATGGTTTACGATTTATTCTCCTAAAGAACTTCTTAGAGAGTTTGTAGGAAAACCTTGTTACCTTTTCAGCGTACAGATGGTCCCTCAACTCCGGAATTGAAGTCCATCTAAGCACACCGATTATCATTCGAAAGGCCCTTTTCTGTGTCTGGTCAGTCCTCTTCCAACTTTTGCTATCTCCACCCCACACCGAGCATGAAATAAATTGTCTGACTACCATTTTATACAAGATCACCGTAATGTAACTAATTTTCCAGAGCAGTAGATTCAGTTGCTCAAATTTGTAATCCTCTCGTTTGTAATGTTTTTGTAAAATTATCTTGCTCTGTTTTTAATCTATAGTTGGAGTTAGGTACCCATGAAAGTCAACTATTTATTGTTCAACCCCGTGGATTTGGTTGTAATGACTCACAGGATAGCCTCCCGGAATATTTCGGTTCCTTAACTCCCTTCAGCATGCCAAAGATCAGCATGATACTGCTCTTAGACGGGTTGATCTTAGTCCCAAAGCCAGTGCTGTAAGTTTCCAACTCAGAGAAAATCTTGGAGAAGCTTCACAGTTCTGGTCTTGTTCAGGGACCTGGTGACATCCTGCATCCCCGTCCCGGTAGCGTAGGGGTTTAAGCACTGGCTTTCGACTTTTCGTCCGATATGGGTGCAGGTTCGAATCTAGTTGAGGCATGGATGTTGTGTTAGTCTCAGAGCACTGGCTCTTTCCTTTTCCTAGAGCCAGTGACCCTAAATTTGGGACGGGTGACTGCTTATAGCCCGTCGGGTTGCTCACCGTGGTCGTTATACCTCTAAACAAATAAACATCCGTTGTGTTATCTGCAAAACATCATGACTGGACTTTCTTGGGCTTGATCAAATCATGCAGATAAAGCTGTTCCAAGAACAAAAGGTACGGTCACTAAAGGTAAGACCTAATCAACGCCATAAGTAGACTTGGCACCAGAGCAGATGAAGGTTAGGTAGCAAACCATCTGCCACACATGGTCAAAGGCCTTGCTAATGTACATCTAGACAACTCCTGAGAACTCGCATTTCTTGTGTCCTTTGGAGGTGTACTTGAAGAGTCTGAACAGCTGGTGGGTTGTCGAATGCTTTGAGCCGAAACTACCTTGTTTATCAGGAATCACTCCCTTTTCCGCAAAAAACTGGAGCAACCGATTGAGAATAACTCTTTACAAGTGCTAACCACCAGCTATTCTTATGAGTTATTCTCCCACAAAGTAGATACTTCGTAACACATCATTACAAATTTATGGTTTATTAATTACTCATACCAACCGGTTCACTGTTGACGCCTGGTCTGAAAAAGTGTTTGCTTACTTAGTGGTTGAGAAAAGCTAAAAGTTCCAGGAAGAGCAGAATTCAAACTCAACTTAGTAGTTAAGGAAAACTAAAAGCGCAAAAAAAAAAAAAAAAAAAAATAGAATTCAAACTCAACGATGGAAAATTTGCAGAATTTCGTATTATTCGTTGTTTAATCAGATACATCAAAGACACATTTGATTTACTACTTTCTCCGTAGATCATGCAATATTGTCCTAACTATCAGAAAAGCGTACTAATGTTACGAGACGGTGGCGCAGTGGTCTAAGCGATGGCTTCTGACAAATCGTCCGAAAGGGATCCGGGTTTGAATCCCGGTGAGACATGGATGTTGTGTTTGTCTTATGGCCCTGCCTCTCTCCCTTCCCTGGAACCAGTGACCCTAAATTAGAGACGGGCGACTGCTTATAGCCCATTGAGTTGCTCACAGTGTTCGTTAAACCTCCAATGAAAAAAAATAAATGTTACGAGCAATTCTTACTTTTCTAAGACAGTTTGACATTGAGTTCTATTCAACTGATCCTACTCTGTTTTGACGTTTTGTTGTATTGCACTTTTGAAAGCCCCGGATTTCCAAATAAAGAAAGTGGTGTGGATATTTGTAAGCAAACTTTATCATTGAATCTTGGTCGTATTGTTGTAGTAATCATAGTCAATGGGCAAAACATTAGAGATACCTACCTAATAACGTGTAGTTCCTACTCTATCTTGAATAACAGCTTGTGCACGTCGAGGCATCGACTCCACCAGATTCTGGAGGGTTTTCGGAGGTAATGCCAGCCATGACTGTTGCAGCATTTTCCACAACTCCACCCTAGACGTTGGTTTAAGATCCATAAATCTGATGTTCCGCTCCATGGCATCCAAGAGCGCTTCAACAGGGTCTAATTTCGGGGAACTGTGGGGGCTACTGGATGGTTTCAAACTCAGATGAGTGTTCCTGAGTGGTGGCCGCCCGGTAAGCGTATCGTCCTGCTGCAACAGACCATCGGCCGCAGAATGCGCCATGGCCATAAAAGCGTGTACGTGATCAGCTAGCACATGCTGGTTGCGGACAGCGGTCAAGGATCTCTCCAGAGACACTAAGGAACTTAATGTGTTCCACGAGAAGGCTCTCCAAACCACAGAGAAGGCTCTCCAAACCACAGAGTCATAAACAGAGCCAACCTGGCACGACAGGGTCACGACCTCAGAGCCAACCTGGCACGACAGGGTCACGACCTCACGCTGTCGACGCCACCCGCACCATCACGTCAGCTCGGTAATCTTAGAACGGAAACCATCTGACGACATGACGCAGCCCCACTCTGCAGAGATCCGGTTTTCGTGTTCCCGACACCAGGAGAGGCGTAATGTCCGATGACGAACGGTCAACAATGGCACACGATTAGCGCGTTGGCTCCCGTATCGCAGGGTGCGCAGTATGCGCAGTACCATTCTCTCTCTGAGGCTACTTAAGCCTTCGACGTTTAACCTTTATGTGATTTGCGCCGCTGTTGCCAAGCGGTCAGTATGTATGAGCATGGATAGCCTACGTCAACCTTGGACATCAATGGCTTGTGATCGGCTACCTCTTGCTTTCTGAGCGCTGGAACGTTCGTCGATGGTATACCCGCGCTACACCGTTGATGCGGTTGTCCTCGGGAGTCGGGAACCCTATGCTTCTTACCATTTGGGTGATAGAATGACACTTCTGTTTTGCGCCGACAATGCGTTCACGATCAAAGTCTTTCAGATCACATTGTTTAGCCATGTTCGTTGATTGTGGCACACTACTGGGAAGCCTTGCTATCTGCCTATTTATCCCCTGCGTTTGGTTTGGTTGTGTTCAACTGCACGTGGGGAATGCTCATGTCAACTGCCCATCACCCTTACTCTAACGTTTTGTCTACTGAGCGTTTAGGTTTATTAAAGATTTGCAGCTGCTACAAACGACTGATAAGTAATACAGATTTTACAGTAAAGCAGATTCACTACGTCTACAAGCTAAGCAAAGCTTTTAGTATTTTTCAGTTAAGTAAAACTAACGTTAAAGATACAAATCTACAACCCATATTAAAGAAATTATATTATGAGTGGAAACAACTGATCAAATCGGATGAAGAATGTTTTGGAGAAATCCCTATTGCCTACGTCACTCTTTAGCCTTTCAGCACTACCAAGGAACCACCAAATTACACATTATCTTTAAATAAACTAATTCTTGATTCGTACAGCACCAAATGGATTTTCGTCGAAACAGGCACACCTGAACTGAGATTTCGAGAGAAATATCTCGATATCATCCGTAAAAATAGCAGTGGCAAACGGCATCCCGAAATACACTGACGGGAAAAAAACCCAACACCAAGAAAGGGTTGTGTTAGATAAACGACAGTTGGTAGGCGGTGAGAGTACATCTGTAAAATGACGTCTATGCAAATTTCGCGCTCGGCGCATACTTGTGGCGCTAGTAGCGCTCCTCGGAACATGCAAAGCAGGTTTGCTGTAAATACGCGCTGTAACGTTCGTGAGCGTTAGTTATCGTTGAGATTCGACGTAGGGTGTTGATGTTAGTCAAGAATGCCTTTAAAAAGACGAAGAAGCCATTATCAACAGCTCACGGAGTTTGAACGAGGTCGTGTAATAGGGCTACGAGAAGGTGGATCTTCTCTCCGCAATATTGCAGAACGACTTGGCAGGAATGTAGCCATTGTGCATGATTGTTGGCAGCGGTGGTCAAGGGAAGGTACTGCCTCAAGAAGATCGGGTCCGGCCGGCCACGTGGCACTAATGAGAGGGAAGACCGCCGTGGCACATCTACCGCGTCTGCGGCAGCAATTCGAGCTGCAGTTGCCACCACAGTGACACAACGAACTGTTACAAATCGGTTACTTGAAGGACAGCTCCGAGCCAGACGCCCTGTAGCGTGCGTGCATTCCACTTACTCCAATCCACTGCCGTTTGCAACGTCAGTGGTGTCAAGCTAGAACTCGTTGGAGGACGGAGTGGAGATCTGTTGTGTTTTCTGATGAAAGCCGGTTCTGCCTGGGTGCCAGTGGTGGTCGTGTGTTTGTCAGAAGGAGGCCAGGTGAGTGCCTGCAACCAACCTGTCTGCGGCTGAGACACACTGGACCTACATCTGGAGTTATGGTCTATGGAGCAATTTCCTATGACAGCAGGACCACTCTCGTGGTTATCCCACGCACCCTGACTGCACAGTTGTACGTCGGTCTGGTGATTCAACCTGTTGTGCTGCCATTCATGAACAGCACTCCAGGGGTGTTTACCAACAGGATAACGCTCGCCCGCATACCGCTGTTGTAACTCAACATGCTCTACAGAGTGTCGACATGTTGCCGTGGCCTGCTAGATCACCAGATCTTTCACCAATCGAGCACGTATGGGATATCATTGGACGACAACTCCAGCGTTACCTCGAACCAGCATTAACCGTCCCTGTATTGACCGACCAAGTGCAACAGGCATGGAACTCCATCCCACAAACTGACATCCAGCACATGTACGACACAATGCTTGAACGTTTGCGTGCTTGCATTCAACATTCTGGCGGTTACACCGGTTATTAATGTACCAGCATTTCACATTTAAAATGGCTCTTCTCGTGCTTACAATAAGCTGTGATCTTGAAACCTTAATCAATTAAATATGTTACCTATGCAAATGTATTGCCGCCATTTCATTCCTCTACAACTATTTTTTCGTGATGTTGGGATTTTTTTCCGTCAGTGTATTTTAAATATCCCAACAGCATCCAACCTTTCCTCATTCTCTATTTGTGCGATTTGTATGAAGTACGCAGAAAAGGGCTTAAAATTCTGTGAGGAAACGTACCTACATGATACTTTATTAAAATCTGATACGGAAATACCAATAACCGCCGGAGGCACTTAATTTCAGTTTATGATCCAAACGAGTTAATATTAGTCGCACATCACGAGAGTAAATTGTACACTAGACTTCCTGAAAATCATTAAATAACAGAACGAAGTATTCAGTTAGTTCCTGGAACATTTCGCATCACTGTATTGTAATTATACCAGATATTGGAAATTCGCCATCTTGAAATTAAAATCGCGGAAGGACTTGACTCCAATATTTCATTTAAAATTGTATTCCGAAAACTATCCTTCAATACCGATGATATATGAAGCAATATACACGGTCTAGTTACATTATTGTGACCACCAGCAAATACCCAGAATAACGGCCGTGTGCAGCGCGGACAGCAGCTAGACGGATTGGGAGTGACTGAAAGGTGTTGCTTAGAAGGAGTGAGGTGCTGGAAGATGTTCACAGATATGTAGAGCCATGCTGACTGCAATGCATCTGACAGCCACTGGAGGGTGCGTGGTGGAGGATGCATAGAGCGAACAATACGATAGAGGTGGTGCCACAGATGCTCAATTGGGTTTAAGTCTGGGGAATTAGGGGGCCAAGAAAGTTCTTTGAAGTCTTCATTGTGCTTTTCCAACCACTCTCGGACATTTCTAGCGATGTAACACGTCGCATTGTCGTACTGGAAGATCCCATCTGCCCCAGGGATTACAATCAGCATGTATAGGTGTTCGTGGTCTGCTAGAATGGATTCATAACGAATTCGGTCCATAGTGCCTTTTTCAGGTATGAGTGGACCCAGGGAAATGCCACAAAAACATTTCCCGGACTATAACGCTGCCCCCACCATATTGTGTTCATCCAGCAATGGTTTAAGAGTGTTTGTTCTCCAATGTTTCTCGCCTTATACCCCAACGTCCATCAATTCGATGAAGCAGAAAATGTGACTCATCGGAGAAGACAATCGTTTGCCAATCAGCGGAGGTCGAATTCCGATACTTTCGTGCAAATGTAAGCCTTTTCTGCCGATGCATCTTTGATAGCATAGTTGCAGAGACCATCCGTCTGCATCGGAGCCCCATACGCGGTAGGGTTAGCTGAACTGTCGTTTCAGACACACTTCCGGTAGCTCTCTGGTTCATTCGGCCATTGCGTTGCTCAACTGTAGCGTGTAGATCGGCCCTCACGCACCTTCGAAGCCGACTTTCTCCTCTCAAATCATTGAAACGTGGTGCTCCGCAGTTTCCACGTCGCTTATTCCCAATGGCGTGCCATTTCTCCAATTACGACACACTTTAACCACAGCAGCACGCCAACAATTCACAAAGTGCGCTGTTTCAGAATTACTGCCACCCTTGGACAGAAAGCCGATAGTCATTCCTTTCTGCAAATCTATGTTCCTTAGTTTGTTTGGAGAATTCCTCCAGACACACAAAGGAACCTAACGTGCCTTACGAGAAGGCTTCGCAGTCCATTACAGAGCCAACACTGCCTTGAACAGAGTCCACCTGGCGCGACGAAGCCATGGCCTCATGCGGTCGACGCCACACTCTCGCACCACCGTCAGCTCGGTAATCTGAAAACGGGATTTATCTGGCCCCACGACGTGGCTCCAATCTCCAGAAGTCCATTTTTTATGTTTCCAGCACAAGGCGAGGCGTACTGTCCGATGACAAACAGTCAATAGCAGACCACGTGTAGGGCATCGGCTCCCGTAGCAAAGAGTGTACAGCGTGCGCCATACCGTTCGTTCGCTGACGCTGCTGAGGTCTCTGACATTTAAGCTCGATGTGATTTACGCTGCCGTTGCCAAGCCATGTATGAATGACCTTGGATAGTCTACGCCGACCCCGATCATCGGTTGCAAGGGGTCGGTCACCGCTTGCTCTCTGGAAGGAGCAGTGAGAAACTTATTTGCAAATAAATACAAGTTAGTAAGATCACGCAATGCATTGATTATGATACGCTTTCCAACATACCAGAAATTATTACTCAAGTTATGTGGATAATAGCTGTGGAATAAATCCCGCTCCTGTGTCCTGACTTTTGACCCTATTTTGATCATATTCAACAGAACCGGTTCACTATACCTCCGGAACCACATGATAAAGTTTTGTCGCAATCCAAGCATTTTAGGTAAGTTATGATTCACAAGGGCAATGGAATTGATCCCATTCCAGTGTCCTGACCTTTGACCCCATTTCGCCTATTTTCAATAGGGTTCGTGCCCAGGTGGTTCTTTACCACATACTAAATTTTGATCGAAATCGAACCATTTTTACGCAAGTTATAACGCATAAGGGCAATGGAATATATCCCGCTCTTCTGTCCGGCCTGACATTTGACCCCATTTCGCCCATTTTCAATAGCGTTCGTCAACCTACGGTTGGAAAGCGTATAAAAATGAGAAGCAACTGCTATGAAATTGAACGAGAAGCAACTACTTCAGCTCTTTACACCATGTTGCTCATGGTATAAAAAGCTGATACCTTTCTTAATGGAATTTCAGGGCCACCCTATTTCAAAATCTTCTACGTAACTCATCGCTGGTCCATCTGTCGATGGTATACTTGTGGTACACCCTTGATATGGCTGCCCTCGGGAACTTTAGGGTTCTTACCACTTGGGCGATAGAATGACAGACCTGATCGGCGCCGACAATGCGTCCACGATCAAAGTCACTGAAATCACCACGTTTACCCATGTTCGTCAATTGCGATCAGTGTTGGGAAGCCCTGCTCTATTCCACTCTGCTCAGGGATCACCATGTCAACTTCTCATCACTCCTATCACCAATTTTTTTCTACTGAGGGCATATTTGAAAGCAGATTAAAAAAAAAATATCAGCGCAAAACAGAATGATTTTACGGTGTTGTCTTCCTGGAAGAGTCCAATGCCATGTTGATATATGGTAGCGTATAGGATCAAATTTGGTCCGAAACAATGCCTGTGTGAGATCTGGTCCTGAGAGTACGCTCAACGGAGATAGTGATTACCATTAGAATAATGTCCAATTGTCCATACTGTGTTATCGCGGCTCTAGGGCCTGTTTCTGTGCAAGAGCGGGGTCTGGTTGCAGCTGATAACCCCAGCAGTATCAAATACAGATCTCTTTAGTGGCATGTTGGAGCTGGAATTTGGACTCGTTAGACTATTTGACACTTTTCCAGTCCTGCAGTGCCCAGTAGTTATGCCTTGTGTTTATTACTCGGTTTGTCAGCATGCGACCACGAACGTGCTGTTGGCTCCACAGGCTCATCCCCAAGAGCGTCTTAGGGATTGTGCGTTCGAAAAGGTACTTCTGTGTGTTCTGATTGTAGTTTCCCTTGAAATGAGTAATCGTGAGCCCTCTGCTGTCGAAGTCAGCACGTGCAAACTGGCGTTCACCTCGACTATCAAACCGTGATGTTCGCCCCAGGGACGGAGCATCACGTTTTGATAGTCGCAGTAATCTAAGCGATGGCTTCTGATCATTCGTGCGAAAGGGGTCTAGGTTCGAATCCCGATGAGGCATGGGTGTTATGTTTTTCTTACGACACTGGCTCTCTCCCTTCCCTGTAGCCAATGGCCCTAAATTAGTGATGGGCGACTACTTATAGCCTACTGAGTTGCTCACTGTGGTCGTTAAACCACTAACCATAACAAAAACAAGATAAATGACACCGAATTTTCGGGTGTAATAAGCACGTGTTTTGAATCCGTTCTGACTCAAATTTAATTTATCAAAGCTATTCAAAGTCAATGAAGCCGGTATGGAAAACAATAGTACGTATCTGACGGAAGAAAGAAGTTTTTCAATTGGGTTTTTAATCCCTCAGATATTGCTGTAAATGGAATCGTGAGCTTACGCTCTCTGGTTGCATACTTGTGCGTTAAGAAAAACATGAATTTATATGAGAAACATTTCGCATCGGCAACGCTCTAGAACAGCGAAATAATTTTTCATATCGGACTCTTAGAAACAGAGATATCGACAAAAATAAGATGTGATTTTACGTCCCCTGGTTGGAAAACCAGGCATTATTTTAGGAAGAAAGTATTCTCAAAAGGTTTTTACATATGAGCGGTGTCGGTCCAAGAAAAAAAAAATTTAGTCGAGTTTTCAGAAGCCCAGATTTTGCTACAAATACAGTATATCAGAATCAGAAATTAACGCTTATGCCCCCTGGTGGCCAAACCATTCTTTACCAAACATTAGGACTTCTGTTAAAAATATTTTACATCAGGTCTTGTATACGATACAGGAAAAATTTTCCAAATCGGAGTTTTAGAAGCAGAAATAACGCAGAAAACGCTATTTACCTCTGTGCGCCCTAGCGGAAAGTCTATGATTTACTTGAAAATTTTTAATTCATAGGAAAAACATTTCACATCGGAAACACTATCCAACAAAGAAAGAATTTTTCAAATCGGACTCCTAGAAGTAGAGATATTGACAAAAATAAGATATACATCTACGACACACTAGCGTAGAAACCATGCATTATTTTAAGAAGAAAATGTTTCTAAAAGGTTTGTCGATATGAGTAGTATCAGTCTAGAAACGACGTTTTTTCAATCGAGAATTTAGAAGCTCATATTTTGTTGCAAATACATCAGAAGCGGAACTTAAGGTTTACGCCACCTGGTGGCCAAACCATTTTTTATAAAAATTGGAAATAATGTGCAAACGATTTCCCATCAGGAGCTGTGTCCGGTGCAGAAAGAACTTTTGAATCAGAGAATTAGAAGCAGAGATATAGGGAGAAACGCAATTTACCTCTACGCCCCCTAGCGTAAAGTCTATGAATTACTTGAAAATTTTGAAATTATATGAAAAACATGTCACACTGAAAACACTATCCAACAAAGAAGGAATTTTTCAAATCGGACTCCGACAAGTAGATATATTGACAAAAATAAGATATATATCTACGCCCCCTGGCGGAGGAATTGTGGAATATTTTAAGAAGAAAATATTCCTAAAAGGTTTATCGATGTGAGTGGCATCAGTTGCCCAAAATTTTTTCAATCGATATTTGAGAAGCTCAGATTGTATGGTAAATACATCAGAAGCAAAAATTAACACCTTCGCTTCCTGGTGGCTAAAGTATACTTTACCAAATATTCGAAATTACATGCAAAAAATTTCCCATCAGAAGGTGTATCCGCTGAAGAAAAAAATTTTCAACTCGGAGTTTTAGAAGAAGAGTTATCGGGAAAAATGCAATTTTTTTACGCCCCCTAGCGGAAAATCTATGCGTAATTTGAAAAAGTAACTATATCTAAACTACTCTTCCACATAAATGGAATCGAAAGATAAAATAATGTTTTCAATCGGTTGTTTAGAAGCAAAAATGTCGAATAAAACGTATTTCTGAATTCGACATCATATGCATTCATGCCTTCTAGCGGCGAAATTGTACATTGTAAAAAAAAACGAAATAAAGGATCATCATTCGCATATTTCATGCTTCCCAATGCAAAATGAATTTTTTCACCCTTCCCTGGAACCAGTGACCCTAAATTAGGGACGGGCGACTACATATAGCCCATTGAGTTGCTCGCGGTGGTCGTTAAACCTCCAATCAAAAAAAATAAAATAAAAAAGAAATGAATTTTTCAAATCGGACTAATACACTATCTTCCAACAAGTAATTGGGCACCTGTGATAGCAAAGGAAAACGAAGTTTATTTACCTTCAATAGTTGGTGGAGCCTCCACGAGCGGCGATTACAGCTGCGACCCTCTGGGGCATACTCTCAAGCAGGCGTTGTACGACGGCTAGCGGTATTTTCTTCCACTCGGCTTGGAGTAGGCAGGTCAGTTCCTTCACCGATTTCGGACGGTGGGGGCACCCCTTAAGTCGACGCTCCAACTCGTCCCAGAGGTGCTCGATATTGTTAAGGTCCGGGCTCTGCGCACACCAGTCCATTCGATTAACCCCATTGTCACCATACCAAGCCATGGTGGACCTCGCAACATGACAGGTGGCATTGTCATCCTGAAAGTAACATGGGTCCTTCACGTAAAACTGCCACAACGTAGGAAGCGCATGGTCATCCAAAATGGTGCAGTAGGTCTCGGCGTTGAATCTACCAGGAATTGCGACCAAGGGTCCAGTGCCATACCAAGAGAAACACCCCCATAGCATAATTCTACCACCGCCGAACTTCACAGTTGGCACAATACATTCCGACAGGAGACGTTCTCCAGGCAGACGCCAAACCCAGACCCTGCCATCCAAACGGTAGAGGGTGAACCTTGATTTGTCGCTCCAGAGAACCTGTTTCCACTGTTCAAAGGTCCACTGTCGACGTTCTTTGCACCACGTTAGCCGAGCAGCGCTATTGGACTTGGTGATCAAAGGCTTGTGGACGGCAGAATGTCCATGATAACCGAGCAGATGGGCTTCCTTACGGATATTATTCATCGAAATAACACTCCCGGGTACCTGTTGAAACTCCTCACGGATGTGGCCCATCGATTTGGTGCGGTTCTTCCGAATTACTCTGGCCAGCACCCGTCGGTCTCTAACTTCCAGCTTTGTGGGTCTGCTAGGTCGGGGCACATTCCGACAGTCACCTCTCATCTTCCACTTGCCAATCACGTAGGCCACTGTCGATTTTGGGTACTTAAACTCGCTGGATATGTCACGTATGGATCGGCCATTTCTGTGATACCCGAGGATTACACCTTTCTCGAAATCAGAGAGCTCCGAACTGCGTAGCATCTTGCATGCGACTGGTTGCGTTGTTGTTTCCCACATTATATTTAAAGGCGGCGGACGTGACGTGTATCAGGACCTCAGATATCGTCGATTGCAGGGGTGTCCAATTACTTGTTGGTAGATTGTGTAGTTGCAGAGATATCGTGGGTACAGACGGACGGACTGAACAAACCGGTAACATAAGCACGATCTCTTTTTTACAAAAGATGTTCTAAAATCCGTGATGCCTTTCCCTTTCTAATACATTGGGTGCATGTTTGTGTGTCCCTCTTTGAAGCCTTCCTGCCACACGTCGTTACTGGAACTCTTAAACCGCCAATCGTGTTTGCGATTGCTTAAATGTTGGATCTCGCCTCCCTCACCCACAAAATCATTAAACGTTAAAATTCTAATAAGACTTTCTCTTTCTCAATTGCACGTGCTTCGTATTATCAAACGAGCGCACCTTAATAATTCCCTCAATATGCATTCCCTTCAATCCTATGTACTGCGAGACGAGTCCACTTATGGAGGTAGAGGTGGTCTTAATGATGCAGACCAAGGATGGGCAAACAACGACCCGAGGGCCAAACACGGCCCGCCGGTGTGTTCATTCCGACCCGCGGGATAAATAATTTAAAAGTGTTGCTTCTCTTAGGCATGATACATTATTTAATCTGGAAAACATTGCTTGTTCTATTCCAAAATGCTTCTCATTAATTTCTGGGTACAGTTTCAAGATAGGATCAGTTTGACCTTTCAAATGTGACCTTTTCAATTTGTTCTCGACACTTGCTGCAACCCCTCTTTATTTAATCTCGAAAAAAACGCCAACCAAGTTGAATGAGAAAATGTCCACTGATGCCTGGGAGGATGCGGGTGCTAGGACTCCGACATGGCGACCGACTGACTGACAGTGGTGATGCTCGTGTAAAATTCTTTTTTCCTTGTCGGGACTTGGTTTTTCAGCCTCGCCAACTTTTTGAGGGAAGTGATCTTAGAAACCGACTTACTGATTAGCATCTGTCTTTTATTTTGAGAATCACCTTCTCACAGTTTAACTCAGATTATGAAAAAATACCGGAAACTTAATCGCAGTTCTACCCATCTCACACCCCATCATATAAATCTTCTGAATTAACTTAAAAACAATTTGGTTGTTGATATGTATGATTGTTTTGCAACCTCAGTGTTTTTTGAACTTCTTCGTGTGAGTCTATTATGTGTGTTTATCATTATTTAAAAATGAATTTTGAAGAAAATTAATGAAAATGTCTTTGGCCAGCTAAATGTTCTTTTTCTTTTCATTTGGCCCTCCTATAAGTACGTTTGTCCATTCCTGATGTAGCCTCTATATATAATATGAGGATGGTCTCAATAAAATCACCACGATATGTGCATGACATGTTATGTAAATGAATATATGGGCACGGTGTGTCCATGACATCTTACCTTAATGAATATATCGCTAAAATGTATACATGACATATTAGGTGAACGAATATATGGTCACGATGTGTACATGACATGTTAAGTAAATGAATGTATGGATAAGATGTGTACACGATATATTACGTAAATGAACATATGGTCATGATGTGTACACGACGTGTTACGTAAATGAATATGTGGCCACGATATGTGCATGACATCTTACGTAAATAAATATACGACCACGATGTGTACACAACAGTTACTACCTGTACATGGCATATTACGTAAATGAATTTATGGCAACGATGTGTACATGACATGCTACGCAAATGAATATATGGACACGACATGTGCATGACATATTACGTAAATGAATATATCGCTAAAATGTATACATGGCATCTTACGCAAATGAATATACTGCCAAAATGTATACATGACACGTTAGGTAATTGAATATATGGTCATAATGTGTACATGACATCTTCAGTAAATGAATATATGGATAATATGAGTAAATGACATATTAGGTAAATGAACATATGGTAATATTGTGTACATGACGTGCTACGTAAATGAATATATGACCACGGTATGTGCATGACACCTTACGTAAAAGAATATACTACCCACCATGTGCGCATGAGATGTTACTTAAATGAATGTATGGCCGTGATGTGTACATCACATAAAAATAGGTAAATGTATATAAAGACATATCAGGTAAATGAATATATGGCCGTGATGTGTACATCACATAAAAATAGGTAAATGTATATAAAGACATATTAGGTAAATGAATATATGGCATTTTATGTAAATGAATATATGGGCACGATGTGTACATGACATCTTACGTAAATGAATATATGGCCACGACGTGTACATGAGATGTTAATTAAACGAATATATGGACATGATGTGTTGTGTTAATGAATAAATGGCCACGATATGACATAACATATTAGGTAGATGAATATATGGCCACGATGTGTACAGGACATGTTACGTAAATGAATGTATGTCCACGATGTGCACATGAGGTGTTACTCAAATGAATATAAGCCCACGATATGGATATGTACATGACATGTTGCGTATATGAAATATGGTCACGATGTGTACAAGACATATTCGGTAAATGAGTATTTTGCTACGATGTGTACATGACATGTTACGTAAATGAATATATGGCCATGATGTGGGTACGACATGTTACGTAAATGAATATATGGCCATGATGTGGGTACGACATGTTACGTCAATTAATTATGCCAACGATGTGTACACGAAATATTACGTAAATGAATATTCAAATATTCTAGTAAGATGGGTGAATAAATCTTAGAAATATTTAGTGCTTTTTAGTAAAATCAAATGAATTTTTTCAATGGTGTCAGAGTTAAAACAAAAGATACTGCTAAACCAATTATTTTTACTAATACTTTTCATTTTCCCCTTGACGTTTCCAAATTGCATGGGAAGGTTTACCAAGGATTCACCAAAAACACTTTTGGGATATTATTGACATTCCTCTTTCTGCCAAAATCTTTGTTGCGCCGTTTTTTGATGGCATCACGACAGTTCTAAAATAGAAACTGTCACTTCTACTGACAGGCCTTAAGGAAAAGAAGACAACTTTGTAGTTTAAGTCGTATCGGTGTAGTCGCCAAAACAGGAATTCCAAAATAATTTATGGATTTTCTTATTCTAAGCTAGGTTTCCCCAAAAGAGCTTAACACGAAAACAACTTTCAGACACTGCCATTTAAAATCCCATGTCTCACCGAATTTCCAGAATTTTAGCTTTTTAAACACAAAGGTTTTTGAAAAAAGAAAAACTCTGGAATTGTGAGTCTAACGTGAGAAAGAAGAGTTGTATAATAATAATAATATCCTGAGTGAGTTTTTTCTTTTCTATTTTTAAAGATCAAGTGTGTTACTGCGTTTCCATTTTAAAATGACACTGAAATCCAAGAGCTTTTTCTGACATCCATGAAAAACTAAGAGTACTTCGGAATTTAGGAACGTCTACAAGACTGTCTGTTACGCGAAGGAAACTTCGAAGAAAAAGAAAAAGGTTTTCTATGACTTCTATATACGGTTCATTAAAAAATATCGAACACTTCTTTAGATCATGTAAGATTAATACCTTTTTCCAGAAGAATAATATTTGAGTTTGAACGAAAGGCATTCCCGAGAACTGCTGAATTCCAAAGTTTATACGAAATATGCTACATTTTTTCCCTTATATTGATATAAGTTACTAAAAATACTGTTTTCGTTTCAGTAAAGCACGCAGAATTATTTTTGCTCGCGAAAATAAATGTTTAGAAAACAGAGCGAATTGTTGCTGTTATCATTTCGACAAAGGTCAAATAAAAGAATAAATTCGAAAAAAATTGCTTATTGACACAAGTCTACCGCAGTTTTCTAGCGTGGTTAATATTGCTTTCATCACAACATAAGAGGTTTTTCTTTGACATGTTCTTCTGTTATGCATTCAACCAATACTGTGGGTATTTATGTCAGCAAATTATATTGCCCAGAATAATTAGAGGATGTGACGTACTACAATGTTAAAGCACGTGTCAAGACGACAAGTTTTCAACGATATATTCCATCCATGTAGGTTAGTTGGGAAAGCAACTTACTCCGGAGTGAGGATGCGTGGATTCGATCTTCGTCACGAACCAATTTGTGTTTTTACAGGAAGTATGTGACTTTGGCGACATTATGCAAGCCACTAGTACTTCGATGTCTTGCCAAAACATGCGCAAGTCAAGTGTGATGAAGACAGACGAATGATGCACACTCTTGTGCAAATTAGCATCTGTGACGTCAGAATACAAAAAATCACCTATAGGGATAAAAAAGGGTTTTCCAGGAGCTGCCTTCTTCCTGTCGCATTTATCTCGACATTGCTTCTTGAAGTTATCTGTTCTTACGATGTCTCAACAGCATGATTTACAGGAATCAACAGCGTTCAGATCTATTGTCAGGGTAGTTGCAGGTCAGACACGGTGCAGGAGCCATTGGAGTGTCACGGAGTGTCAAGTGTCATTTACGACTGTGGACATGATTCCAGGATACGGGAAGTATTGGAAGGTAAGGCCAAAGCCGTCCACGAGCAACTACAGCAAAGGAAGACGGTTATTCATTGTAAAAAGACATTCGGAATATGCGGTAAAATGCTACTTCTCAGCTCCAGCGAGTATTTCTTGTTTCAACAGAACGCAGGATGTCTCTCAAACCATCAGCAATTGCCATCGCCAAGATGGTCTGTATGCAAGTAGACCAACAATCTGTGCTCCTTTAACCTCATGAAAACATACGGCCCGTAGGAACTGGATTGAGTAATATCATGGTTAGGGACACGACGAGTGGACTTCAGTTCTCTGACGAGTCGATATTAAGTCTCGAGTGTGAAACTCGGAGGGTTTCTATTTGGAGAAGAGCTGGCACACGAAATAACCCAGCTTTTGTACAGAAAACATCATATTAATGATGGTCTGGACAGGCATAAGTATCGGTGGACGTACCGAACTGCACAACATCCAAAATGGCAGCCTGACGGTCCAGAGATATAGAGACGAGATCCTCAAATCCATTGTCATGCCGTATGCTGCAGCCATCGATGATCTGTTCCATATCATAGACGATAAGGCTCGACCTCATAGATCTCTTCTGGTGGAAATTATGCTTCAAGAGGAGGAAATCGAGGGTATAGAGACGCCAGCAAGCTCCCCTGGCTTAAATCCAATTGAGCATACATGGGATGCACTTAGCAGACGCATTGCAGCTCGGCCGGTACTTCCGTTGACCCTTCGCGAACTTTCGACTGCCCTCATTGAGTGGCGAAGATAACCCCAAAACCTCCTTGATAACAACCAGATCAATTCCATGCAACACAGGGGTGCAACCGTCTTAGCCATTTCAGTGGACCACACATCCTACTAGAGGTCAGTTACCACTTAAAAAGTCCTTTTTTGTTGTTGTACAGGTATAAAAATTGTTGTATAGCATATCGCATCACGTACATTAAATGAAAATACTGCATAAAAATTTGCTAGTGTGCTTTTTCTTACCCATATTACTGAATATTTTACGTTCAAAAACGTCAGTGGCACATGATTTTCTTTTCGATATTAATTCTTTTGAGCAGTGTACATAAAGAAAAATATAAATTAGTGACTTTAGGCGCTTCTGTCCATGTGAGACATTGTGTGCCCATGTAAGTGACACTGCACTCACTTACCAATAATTTTCGTTCTTTCGAGCAGGTGATGTTATTTTTTGTGTCTTGTTCTCAATTCAAATCGGTGTTACTTTGCGATTGCTCTACACGCAGGTAAAAGACGTGTGTATAATAGGGTGGGCCGAAATTTTTTATTTTTTATTTGCATATCGCCTAGTGCTGAAAAGTTGCCTTTTGGGCCAACAAGAATATATATATTTTTTTTAAATCGACCAATATCATACATCACACTAAGTTCGCGTTTTTCCGACCGCATTGGGCCGTAAGCAAAAACGAATGGAAATTTTTTGTACTTGAAATCGAGTAACCCCTAGTGCGGAAAAGTGGAAGAAAAAATGCAGAAGACTTGAAACCCACGGAATATGTACACTTTCATCACTGATAACAATTTTCACAGTACATTTCCAAACTTAGAAATAGCTTTCAGAATGTTCTTAACCTTCTTACCAGTCACGAATTATTCTGCTGAAAGATCATTTTCAGCAATCTCAAAAATAAAAAAATGAAAAAAGGACGTTATCGGGATATAAAAAAAAGTTTCATTTACTCGTGGTAAGATGTGTGGAAAAGGACATAACTCTGGGTAAAGACTTCAGTAATTTACAATTTTGCCCATGCAAAGACCCGTCAAAAACCGATGATCATGCTATAATTATGGTGCAGTCAGACATTGGGTGGAAAAGGGGGAAATTACGTAAGTGTTAATCAAATTTTGTAGAAAAGTGGGAAATTACGTAAGTGTTAATCAAAAGTAAGTCTTAATCAAATCATTAAAAGAAAAATAATCAAATTGATTAGGACTTACGTAATTTCAATCAAATTGATTAAGACTTGCGTTCTTAATCAATATAAAAATAATCAAATTTATTAAGACTTACGTAACTTCAATCAAATTGATTAAGACTTACGTTCGTAACCAATATAAAAAAATCAAATTGATTAAGAATTAGGTAATTTCAGTCAAATTGATTAAGACTTACGTTCTTAATCAATATAAAAATAATCAAATTGATTAAGACTTACGTTCTTAAATGAAACTTACGTTCTTAATCATATTATGAACAATAAGACTTAATAAAACTTATGTTCTTAATTATATAAGACTTACTTAATGAGACTTACATTCTTACTAAAATACTTACGTTCTTAATCAATAAAAATAATCAGATTGATTAAGACTTACGTTCTTAATCAAATCAATTTTAAATCTTAATCAAGTCAAATTTTCTCTTAATCAATTACGTAAGTCTTAATAAAATTTTGTGGAAAAGTGGGGAATTTCGTAAGTGTTAATTAAATCTTCATTTGCATCGTAAGTGTTCATTAAGGTAATTCATATTTGCTTCTTTTCCCACATTATTGTGTCTTTTCTGGTGCATTATATAGTTTTATAATAATAAACGTTATTATCATAATGTACAGTATTATTTTTCACGCAATCCTGAAGGTCAATAATTTGAAATGTACACTATGAAATTGGCCTACTACATTTTTCATTAATAATAAATATCATTGCAAAATTACTTAACACAGCGCAATAAAACACACTACAGACAAACAGATACATGCACGTCATGAGCCAGCACCATTTAGCAAGAGAACAAATTTGGTGATGGGGGGGGGCGCCATCTTGTCTTGTGCCCATGTCGTCAGGGACACATACTTTGTCCCTGCACGGTCGACTGATTCACAACTGAATTCTGTCGTCGACTGGGAGGGCGTCTTCGTCCACAAGATCTTGCAGATCTGCCCTATTCCGTTCTGCATCTCCTTCTGCCGTCCGCTACAATGTTTGTCCTCCACTCTGCAAGTACCAGTTCTGAACTTCACGAATCACTCAAGACAAATAATCGCACCAACAGTTTCCTCATCGTAAGCCGAACAAACCCATTCTCGAGCTTCGGCAGCTGTTTTCCAGCGAGTAAACATGAACAACAGACAGTGACTAATCTATATGCACCTTGTCTGTCATCATGTCCTAGCTCTTATTACCTAACGCGTGGGCTGTCGAAGCTGCCATGTGTCGTTTGACGCTGTGTTACGACCCCACAGTACGTAATACTCACAAAAATTCAACCTTTTTGCTGTTACTGTCCACTACGTAGAGCGCCGGGTGTTTCAGTTAGTCAGTACAAAGCTCGTGCTATGGGGAAAGGCGGAGTTTCAACGGGGAATGATCATCGTGAGGAACGTGGGATACACAACCGCAGGCATTTTTCAATGCTTGAGGGCCACCGTAGTGAAGGTATGGCAGTAATTACCACAAATGGCACATATACTGCTCGATATTGAAATTGCCCCACCCAGAAATAGTGATGATACAGGGATGAAATTGAGCATGCAAATAAGAATACATAAGGGTTTACTTTGATGCTATTTTCAGCCACGTACGGTGTTTATTAGATTAGATAAAGCAGCACAATGGGTACTCCTCAGTCAGTGGTTGTACCACCACGAATGGCAATACAGGCAGCAATACGGCGTGGCAATGAGTTATACAGTTGAGGGATATCGCCCTGAGGAAAGGACAATCAAGTACGGTTGACTTGCTCCCATAATTGATCGAGATCTCGCGCAGGTCGATTTGATTGCAGACGACGTCCAATGTGGTCCCAGAGATTTTCGATTGCTTATGAATCGGGCGATATTTCTGGCAATGGCAGTTTTTGAACATGTTGCAAACATTCTCTGGAGACCCGAGAGGTGCGTACACGCGCTGTACTTTGTTGTAAAATGCGGTGCTGTAGGCTATTCGGGAACAGTATCAAAATGGGCTGCAGAAACTCGCTCACGTATCGTGCAGCTGTCAGTGTGCCCGTGATGCTGACAAGAGGTGACCTGCTGTCATGCGCAATAGTACCCCATACCATTATTCTTGCGTGACTGGAGGCGTGGCGGCCACGAATGAAATCGGAATCTGTCTGCTCTCCGGGATGTCGCCAGGATAGCAGACGGTTCACAATCCCCGAATTCAGGGCATACTACAACCAGAGAACACAGAGGAACGGTTCAGATCAAGGGATGAAGTTCTTGTAGATGGGCCTAAGAAGTCGGTGGCCTGTTTATGCCTCCATGTTTACAGACCGTCATCGAAAAATCGGTTTGTAATGGGTCCGAGAGCACCGTGACCGTCATCGAAAACTCGGTTTGTAATCGATTACTAGGAAAATATGCTCTTGTCCGATGTGTCCAGGTTCTAGCTGCAAAACGCTGGAGGAGGCGTTTGTACTAGATGCTGCACAGGAGAACAGCTGCAACAAGACTGGAAAGAAATAGGCCGTAGGCGGAAGTGGCATGGAATGGGGATTGTTCTCAAGAAAATCACTAAGGGTCTCTGCCGTGGATCCTGCATACGCATTGTTTCGGACCAAGTGTTGCCTGTGTATCCGGATAATACTGGGCTCTTTCTAAAAGGAAACCACCCTTGTGAAAGGGGCCGAATTTTGCAGGACTGGTTCAAGCATCATTTTCAAGAATTTCGTGGCAACTGAATTTTCCTGAACTGAATACTATTGAACATCTGTGGGCTATAGTGGAACGCAGCGGTCGACAATACAATTTAGTGACTGGTTTCGTCGCGGAACTGCGGCACGTCATTCTGTCCAGAATACCTGAGGACACCTTTCGTGGCCTAGTAGAGTCGATGGCCCTCAGAATGCAAGTCGTTGTTGCGTCGAAAACCGCCACAACACGTTATCAGATGTGCAATCATAGTGTCATGGCTCATCTGCTGTGCATGCGTGAACAGTAGATTTGGGTTTAACAGTGATTTCCTGACATATCGATGAAGGTGACAGTTCCGAGGGAGTAACGATGACTTTAAAAGAGGACAAAATCACCGTATACGACAGAGGTAACTGTAAAGAAGCCGGAACTGAATCACCGTCTATCTAATAACAGTTACAAAATCACAGTTTGTGAGAAGTACGATACGAAGCAGGAACAGAGAGGAGGATTATGTACAGAAGCCGAGCACTATATGGGAAAAACAAATAAAAAGGTATTTATCTCCTATTCGACAAAACTAGACTAGCGCTTTCATCACTCCACGTCCCAAACACTTAAGCGACAGTATTAGAGAAATAACGATTTTACCCAGTTCGTCCTTTGTCGTCTACAGCTATTAGGGTAAAAACACCCTCAAATGAAAGATTTATCTCAGAGCGCGATTGATACAAAGGCCTAAACTATGACACCTTAACACTGATTTTGGAACTTTTAGTTTTAGTCACTGGTCATAAGGGTTACAGTATGGGGTGACAAAAAAACAATGACGTCAATTCGAATCCATCTCTAGCGAGAATATACACAATATTGACAAAAATCACCGAACACCCCTTCAAAAGCAAATGAACGGAAAAGTTGCGTTGTTAAGATGCGCGGTACAACTGCAGACGGTATGAAAACAAGCCTGCAGCTGACCGCGATTATATCGCACTGTGAGGTTGAGTGAAAATGTCGTGGCGGGAGAGAACTGACTTTGAGAAAGGAGAGATTGTTGGCTGCTGTATTAGTGGGTTGTCCATAAGAGAAACCAAGAGGCGTTTAAACATACCCAAGTCAAATGTTTTGGATGTACTGAATAAGTGCCAGACACGTGGCGTGCCAGAAGCAGCAAACCGTAACGGCAGACCAAAGAAAATTACTGATAGAAGACGTCGAAACCTCAAGAGAGTCATTACAGCTAATGGACGGAGTACTGCGCAAGATCTCACGGTACAGGTGAGTAAAAATGCTGGAACCTCATTATGTACACGTATCATTTTCAGAGAACTTCATTCCATGGGTTACCATGGTCGTGCGGCTGCTCATAAGCCTTTTATCTCCATTCTGAATGCTACTCGTCTTTTAGCATGCTGTAAAGAACATTTATCGTGGACCGTAGATCAATGGAAACAGGTCCTATGGACAGATGAATCCAAATACACGATCCATCAGTCAGATGGCCGTGAGTGGGTGTGGCGGCAGGCGGGGGAACGCTATTCAACACAGTTTACTGTTCCTACGGTCAAGTTTCAAACCTGGTAACTAGCACGTCTACCACGATAATCTGGACAATTATGCCCTACCAACTCTGTGGCAATACTATGAAACCGATCCTTGTTGGTACCAGCAGGATAATGCACCGAATCCTAAAACAAGGACCGTTACGGCGTGATTTGACGATGATTCCCTATCGTGTGTGGACTGGCCGTCACAGAGCCCTGATCTTAATCCCACAGAGCACCTATGGGATGAAGTAGAGCGCCGCATAAGAAGTTTGGGAACAAGGCCTAATACTTAGCAACAGTTAGCGGCAGCATTATGTACTAAATGGATCAGCATACCTATAGCTGTGTTCCAAAACCTTGCCGAAAGCACTTCTCGAAGGGTCATTGAATGCATCAAGGCCAAAGGTGGTTTCAGAATCGATTTAATGTAACAAAACAGAGGAGACGATGAAGATGGAATCGTCTCAAAGAAAAAAAAGAACAGGAATGATACAAACTGATAAAAGCGATGATATCTACATTGAATGAGTAATGACAAATTTACAACGTGATGCAAACAGAGCAATGCTTGAGGAAGAACAAAATGGTCACAGGCGGGGCACTGCAGTGCGAAAGAACATTAAAATGTCAAGGCAGAGTCTTAACTCACCGTGAGATATAACGGACTTGGTGTAACAGCGAACCACGGGGTCACTGGTGACCACGTAGCATAGAAGGAGCTTTCACGGCATGCGGAGATGGCAGACTGATACTCCTGCTGTACCACCGTGCACAGAGTAACGGAAAGCATGGTGAAAGGTGAAGTCCCAAGTGCGCCACCTATAAAAAAGTGTCGAGGAGTGGCAGTTCGTCTGTTGCAGAAGTAGTAAGTCGGCCCCAAGAGGCGACAGATCTTCCAGAACGAGAGCGTTAGCGAGGGGTTAGCTGACCCCCTACAATTCAGATTGGCGACCTTGAATGGGTAAGTCCGACATCGAATGAAGGGCAGCTATGGCAGCTTTCTGGAATGTGTCGAGGCGATTGATGATACCACGACACCACAAGACGTAGTCGGGTTGCTTGGCATTATGATGGAGGAATTTGAAGATGGAGGTTGCTTTGTCGAAGACCTCTGGAAGAACTGCTTCAAACTGCTGTAAAAAGATGAGAGAAGCCTCCCGATTTGTTTTATGAGTTAAAATCTCGTAAAGACCTTCAAAGGAGACAGGTTCTGAAGGAAGAGAGGCATTGGTAAGCAGAGTCGAGAAATCTTCAAACGTCCCTTGGACTTTGAAGAGAAAGAGCTCGAACGTTACAGGGGTGACTTGGAGCCTGCTAGACGGGTGGAACTATGTGGGCGGCCAGTCGGAAAAAGGTGACTTCTTTTTTCCTCCGGGCCTCGGTACTGGTAGTAGAGCGACGTTTGCCGTGGATCGATGACACACGAGATGTGGAATCAGAGGAAAGGTCCACCTCATCGCCGGAAGCAAAAGTGCCGACAGTGAATGAAGCTTGAAGATTAGCCGTGATGTCCTCTGAAGGACAGAGAACACGGGAAGACAAGGATGAGTCAAGCGGAGGAAAATCCGACAGTGGAGAAAGCAACATCGGAAGACGCGTGTTGATCGAAGGCTTTAATCAGATTTTTGGCAGAACTGGGTTCAGGAGGTGCAGACGCAGGAGGAGTCATGGCAGCAGAAACGGAGGAAGAGATAGAATGCTGCCTTGGAGCTGCAGGAGTCAGTGGCTCTGCATGGGGGCATTGAGCCTGCTGATGGCCGTAAGCCTTGCAGCGTGAGCAATGAGCAGAGATGAGGAGTTCAATCCGGCGGCGCTCGTTACCGCAACGAACATCGAGGAACCGTGGAAACTTTATGAGATGCTCTTCCGACGGGAAGATGATGCGAGCAGTTCTACGGAAACCACAGGTATATTTATCATCGGGGTCAAAGGGCGAAGAGGAGGGAGTCTTCACTGGGCCGACTACTAAGCCTCATCGACTAAGTGCAGCACACAGCATATCATCAGAGATCTCTGGGGGTACCGGATGTAGAGAGACCAGAACAGGACGCTAGGCGATGAATTCGGCCAAGAGGCCACGAGACAAGACAAGCTCGGCATATTCTTTCTTCGAAAAATAAACAATCACAGTTCGTGGCTTACGGGTGAAGTGAGTGATGGCACCAGAAGGAAGCATCTTTTTGAGAACGGAGCTGTACTGTTTCAAAGGAGTGTTGGGATGCGCATCAAAACAAACCCCCAACTCGAAGATCGAATGAAGACGTTGACCAGCAGGAAAGTTCTCGGAAATGTCTAATAAGATGGTGTCACCGTTGTGAGTAACGTAAGAATCTATAGGGGGCAGACGAGACGAGGAGGAAGCCAGTGGAATACCAGAGGCAGCCGCAGAATACGTGTGTGCAGAAGCGCCTCCTCTGGAAGACACTGGCGCAGCATGAGACAATGTACTGGAAGCAGAGGCAGTAGAAACTGTAGAGGACAAATCAGCGACGACATCAGAGACGTCCATGAATTCATCATCGCCAGCAGAGGCCAGGGACGTCACATCCACGTTCTCAATGGCAACGTTGGAGACCTGAGCAGGAGAAGACGTGCAAGTGACAGGAGGAAAATTAAGAGGCTCTCCACTAGCAAGCGAAGATGATTGATCGGCTGCGTCTGTCGTTGAAGAGGCGACGCGAGGAGCTACTGCTGTAAAACTGCTGTAAAAAGATGAAAAAAAAACTGCTGTAAAAAGATGAGAGAAGCCTCCCGATTTGTTTTATGAGTTAAAATCTCGTAAAGACCTTCAAAGGAGACAGGTTCTGAAGGAAGAGAGGCATTGGTAAGCAGAGTCGAGAAATCTTCAAACGTCCCTTGGACTTTGAAGAGAAAGAGCTCGAACGTTACAGGGGTGACTTGGAGCCTGCTAGACGGGTGGAACTATGTGGGCGGCCAGTCGGAAAAAGGTGACTTCTTTTTTCCTCCGGGCCTCGGTACTGGTAGTAGAGCGACGTTTGCCGTGGATCGATGACACACGAGATGTGGAATCAGAGGAAAAGTCCACCTCATCGCCGGAAGCAAAAGTGCCGACAGTGAATGAAGCTTGAAGATTAGCCGTGATGTCCTCTGAAGGACAGAGAACACGGGAAGACAAGGATGAGTCAAGCGGAGGAAAATCCGACAGTGGAGAAAGCAACATCGGAAGACGCGTGTTGATCGAAGGCTTTAATCAGATTTTTGGCAGAACTGGGTTCAGGAGGTGCAGACGCAGGAGGAGGCATGGCAGCAGAAACGGAGGAAGAGATAGAATGCTGCCTTGGAGCTGCAGGAGTCAGTGGCTCTGCATGGGGGCATTGAGCCTGCTGATGGCCGTAAGCCTTGCAGCGTGAGCAATGAGCAGAGATGAGGAGTTCAATCCGGCGGCGCTCGTTACCGCAACGAACATCGAGGAACCGTGGAAACTTTATGAGATGCTCTTCCGACGGGAAGATGATGCGAGCAGTTCTACGGAAACCACAGGTATATTTATCATCGGGGTCAAAGGGCGAAGAGGAGGGAGTCTTCACTGGGCCGACTACTAAGCCTCATCGACTAAGTGCAGCACACAGCATATCATCAGAGATCTCTGGGGGTACCGGATGTAGAGAGACCAGAACAGGACGCTAGGCGATGAATTCGGCCAAGAGGCCACGAGACAAGACAAGCTCGGCATATTCTTTCTTCGAAAAATAAACAATCACAGTTCGTGGCTTACGGGTGAAGTGAGTGATGGCACCAGAAGGAAGCATCTTTTTGAGAACGGAGCTGTACTGTTTCAAAGGAGTGTTGGGATGCGCATCAAAACAAACCCCCAACTCGAAGATCGAATGAAGACGTTGACCAGCAGGAAAGTTCTCGGAAATGTCTAATAAGATGGTGTCACCGTTGTGAGTAACGTAAGAATCTATAGGGGGCAGACGAGACGAGGAGGAAGCCAGTGGAATACCAGAGGCAGCCGCAGAATACGTGTGTGCAGAAGCGCCTCCTCTGGAAGACACTGGCGCAGCATGAGACAATGTACTGGAAGCAGAGGCAGTAGAAACTGTAGAGGACAAATCAGCGACGACATCAGAGACGTCCATGAATTCATCATCGCCAGCAGAGGCCAGGGACGTCACATCCACGTTCTCAATGGCAACGTTGGAGACCTGAGCAGGAGAAGACGTGCAAGTGACAGGAGGAAAATTAAGAGGCTCTCCACTAGCAAGCGAAGATGATTGATCGGCTGCGTCTGTCGTTGAAGAGGCGACGCGAGGAGCTACTGCTGTAAAACTGCTGTAAAAAGATGAAAAAAAACTGCTGTAAAAAGATGAGAGAAGCCTCCCGATTTGTTTTATGAGTTAAAATCTCGTAAAGACCTTCAAAGGAGACAGGTTCTGAAGGAAGAGAGGCATTGGTAAGCAGAGTCGAGAAATCTTCAAACGTCCCTTGGACTTTGAAGAGAAAGAGCTCGAACGTTACAGGGGTGACTTGGAGCCTGCTAGACGGGTGGAACTATGTGGGCGGCCAGTCGGAAAAAGGTGACTTCTTTTTTCCTCCGGGCCTCGGTACTGGTAGTAGAGCGACGTTTGCCGTGGATCGATGACACACGAGATGTGGAATCAGAGGAAAAGTCCACCTCATCGCCGGAAGCAAAAGTGCCGACAGTGAATGAAGCTTGAAGATTAGCCGTGATGTCCTCTGAAGGACAGAGAACACGGGAAGACAAGGATGAGTCAAGCGGAGGAAAATCCGACAGTGGAGAAAGCAACATCGGAAGACGCGTGTTGATCGAAGGCTTTAATCAGATTTTTGGCAGAACTGGGTTCAGGAGGTGCAGACGCAGGAGGAGGCATGGCAGCAGAAACGGAGGAAGAGATAGAATGCTGCCTTGGAGCTGCAGGAGTCAGTGGCTCTGCATGGGGGCATTGAGCCTGCTGATGGCCGTAAGCCTTGCAGCGTGAGCAATGAGCAGAGATGAGGAGTTCAATCCGGCGGCGCTCGTTACCGCAACGAACATCGAGGAACCGTGGAAACTTTATGAGATGCTCTTCCGACGGGAAGATGATGCGAGCAGTTCTACGGAAACCACAGGTATATTTATCATCGGGGTCAAAGGGCGAAGAGGAGGGAGTCTTCACTGGGCCGACTACTAAGCCTCATCGACTAAGTGCAGCACACAGCATATCATCAGAGATCTCTGGGGGTACCGGATGTAGAGAGACCAGAACAGGACGCTAGGCGATGAATTCGGCCAAGAGGCCACGAGACAAGACAAGCTCGGCATATTCTTTCTTCGAAAAATAAACAATCACAGTTCGTGGCTTACGGGTGAAGTGAGTGATGGCACCAGAAGGAAGCATCTTTTGAGAACGGAGCTGTACTGTTTCAAAGGAGTGTTGGGATGCGCATCAAAACAAACCCCCAACTCGAGGATCGAATGAAGACGTTGACCAGCAGGAAAGTTCTCGGAAATGTCTAATAAGATGGTGTCACCGTTGTGAGTAACGTAAGAATCTATAGGGGGCAGACGAGACGAGGAGGAAGCCAGTGGAATACCAGAGGCAGCCGCAGAATACGTGTGTGCAGAAGCGCCTCTTCTGGAAGACACTGGCGCAGCATGAGACAATGTACTGGAAGCAGAGGCAGTAGAAACTGTAGAGGACAAATCAGCGACGACATCAGAGACGTCCATGAATTCATCATCGCCAGCAGAGGCCAGGGACGTCACATCCACGTTCTCAATGGCAACGTTGGAGACCTGAGCAGGAGAAGACGTGCAAGTGACAGGAGGAAAATTAAGAGGCTCTCCACTAGCAAGCGAAGATGATTGATCGGCTGCGTCTGTCGTTGAAGAGGCGACGCGAGGAGCTGCATCGATGCGGATGGAAACACCGCCCTCATCGGCAGATGCCATAAACAATGGCAAGGGTTAACGAAGAAAAAGACCAGCTCGGTGTGTAAATTAAAACAGTGATAATGAAAACAAATCAGCACTCACCAACTTGTGAGGGATCTTAAACGAAAGAACAGACCTTTCACTTCGGCACACACATAGAAGAACAATGCTGGGACACAGAAAACACGTACGTGAAGCACTCAAACACGGAGCTCGTGAAGACCCGTGTAGGTTAAAGGTGGACCGGCAGCGTACTAATGTATGTCAATAAATGCTATGTTGTGTTTCTCTTCTAGGTGCCCGGTGACTTTTCTCAATATAGTGCATTGTTAGCGCTGGTACCATTCATCTCGAAGGGAAAGAGATTGAAGTAGGAATTTACACGCGCATGAATCACAGATCAGCTCTTCTACATATTGAAGCATTTTTACGGTACATAAATTAGCCGGATTGAATATAAATGATATCATAGTTTTCAAAAAAATAGGAATTGATATTAAGAATCACCTCAAGGATTCTGAAAAATGGGCAAAGAATTGCGTGTTTTTTCATGAAAGTATGAACGGTTTGTTGTTAATGTTTGCAAAAGGCAATAAATCATAAATTTCCAATTGTGGGCGTTTTGCAATTATTCGTGCGTCAGTAACCCGAATAGTCGACTGTACACTGCATTTGTAAATGGTGATCAAATACTTTATTGTTAAACACAAATGGGATTTGTCACTGTCGCTTTCATTGTTGTTGTTGTTGGTTTTTTGTCCACCTGTTGCACATTTTTCATAATAATTGACCTAAAAACATTTCATGGACAATGTCTTCGCATTTCTATTAAGGAAGAAAGCGGATTTTGTGTGATTTTGATGTATGTAGCAAGATTACCGTTAGTAGCTATTTTTACTCTTGGAGCGATTTGAACTCCAATTTTAGGATGTTTTTCTTTTATAGACGCCCATAGAGTACATGAAATTGAAATTCCACACGGAATTTCTCAAGTTCTGTAACATCTTCCTGTCTCCTATATATACATATATTTTTTTTTTGAGACGCGAATGCTATTTCAATTTCTTGTAATGCTTTCTATCTTTCTTAGTTATTTCTTATCTGCTGTCTCCACGCACAATAGAATATATTCGTAAACATGACTTCGAATATTCACATGCGCTTCGAGTAAATATATCTCGCGCGGGATCAAATCTGAAACTAGCGAACTTATCGGGAGAGAGTTCAGACACTTTCTTTGAGAAAATTCTGTCTATGAAAATGCAATCTGTTATACTATTGGTCTCGAATGACATTCATAATAAGTTAAAGTTCCTTACAACATTTTCAATCGTTTCGCTTGTGTGGCAACCGCTCACTTGTGTATGACTTGTACGCAGTAGTACACTGGTGTGCAAAAATTGAGGACGAAGAGGAGAAATTAGCATAACAGCGGAACGAGTAGGCAGAACGGACAGAAAGACCACTCAGGAGATAGACTAGGGTCCGAACGGTACGGCATGCGCATATATGCACCATGACGTAGGGGGAAGGGGGAGTGTCGGAAGGGTATAAAGCACACGGGCGGTGTACGCTCAGCAATTCGGGGAAACCTATTGCACGGTGTACATCGGTTTGAACGACGTCGAGTTGCTGCCACCGTGTGATATGGTCAACAGGCAATCCAGTAGACGACATCTTGATGACTTTACCTGAGGTCGCGTCATTGGGAAGTTGGAAGAAGGTCGAAGTGTGACTAGTGTGGCCGAGGAGTTTGGGATCACTCACAGCATCGTTTCACGAGCTTGGAGAGCATTTCAAACGTCAGGAACAGCTGTCCGAGAGTTTAGCAGTGGTCGTCCACGAGCAACCACGGCGGCGGACGACCGGTATATTGTCCTACAGGCGATAAGAGACAGACGGCAGGCAGCGGGAGGAATCGCAAGGCACCTGCAAAAGACAACTGGACGTCCGTTATCGCGTTTTACCGTAACCAGGAGGCTGCACAAAGGTGGTTTATTTGCACGACGACCAGTAGGGTGGGTGCCATTAACGCCTATTCATCGGAGACGGCGGTTTCTCTGGTGCCAGGAACACAAGAACTGGACATATCAGCAATGGGGTCGAGTTCTCTTTACGGATTAGAGCCGATTTAGTCTGAGAGCGATTCTGGACGTATACACATCTGGAAAGAGCGGGGAACACGCAATCACACCTCCAACATCATCCAAAGGGACCGGTTTGGAGGTGGCGGATTTCTCGTTTGGGGCGGTATTATGCTTGGTAGCCGTAATGGCCTCCACATCTACCAATGAGGTTCAGTCACTGGTATCCGCTATTATACCGACGCTCTCCTGCCTCACGTGCGTCTGTTTAGAGGTGCTGTGGGTCCTGAGTTCCTCTTCATGGACGACAAAGATACACCTCATCGTATAGTGGCTGTCGCAGAGCTGTTGGAGAGTGAAGATATTCAACGCATGGATTGGCCCGCAAGGTCTCTGGATCTAAATCCAATCCAACACGTGTGGTACCTTCTCGGGAGACGCTTGGCAGCACGTCACCAGCCGCCAGCAACGATTCCGCAGCTGCGATTGGCACTACAAGAGGAATGAGCCGCGATGCCTCAACAGCTCCTTGACAACCTCGTCCTCAGCATGGACAGACGTTGTAAATCCTGCAACGCAGTCAGGGGTGATCATATCCCCTACTAAAGACTGGATTTTTCACATGGACGCTTCTGTCTTCACATGGACGCTTCTGTGTTCTGTCCAGTTGTGCTCGAAGCTACCTTTTCAATAAAGTGCCTTTGTATCCTTTGGATTCATTGTTTGGACGGTTTTGCTCACTTGTCTTCTGTTCTTACATCTTGGTGATCTTATGGTATGATTTGAGTAGATGTGGAGCACTTCTGCACGACGTTACAATCTAAAAACCGTCTCGTTCTTAATTTTTGCATGCCAGTGTAGTACTTGGGACTGGGAAAATGGAAACAGTTAAAAATCGGCAGAAACAGATTTACACTGGCGGAATGTGAAAAAAAGAACACCAAGAAGGAATTGGCGGGCGATCATGAAATTTACATATGTTAATGGGGTCGAGTTTACGTAGGTGTGATGTTAATTTCGGGACCAACCGGTGAGCACTTACGCCACATCACGGCATAATATGGAAATTATCGTAGGTGGTATTTCAGGAGTACGGCGAAGTGAATGTAATCAGTCGTCGGCGTACGGACACGTGCTAAGACCCTGAAGAAGCTGCAGTGCCTGGACATGGAAGACGTGTACGATTTCAGCAGTTATCGGACTTTGAGCGAGGTCGTCTAGTCGGACTCCGCGAGGCCGGGTGGTCGTGTCGTCGTATTGCGGAGCGAATTGGACGGGAAGTATCGGTGGTGGTACGATGGTGGCGTAAATGGTCCGAAGAACATTCTCACACGAGAAGACGTGGAACTGGGAGTCTCAGATGGACTGATGAACGGACCGATCGACGCATAAGAAGAGCGGCGTTGTCAAGCAGAACATCCACTGCGACGCAAATCCGAGCTGCCGTTGCACCTGAGGTGACTGTACGAACAATCAGCAACCGTCTACTGGATGCAGGACTACGTGCACTTGTGCCTCTGACTCCAGCCCACCGTCAGGAATGGCTGCAGTGGTGTTGCCAACGTCTGCACTGGAGAACGCAATGGCGATCTGTCGTGTTCAGCGATGAAAGCAGATTCTGCTTGGGAGCCTCCGATGGCCGTATGCGTGTTCGCAGACGCACAGGGGAGCGTCTCCAGCCTTCTTGCATCCGCCAGCGACACACAATGCCTACACCTGGTCTCCTGGTGTGGGGAGCGATCAGCTATCACTCCCGTACACAACTAGTGTTTGTACCGGTAGCGTTAAACAGCACCTCCTACATCAACAACATCATTCAGCCCGTTGTTGTGCCATTTGTAAGGTCGGTCCATCGTGGTGTTTTCCAGCAAGATAACGCACGCGCAACGTAACATGCACTTCAGGGTGTGAGAAAACTTCCATGGCCTGCACGTTCACCGGATTTGTCCTCCATTGAGCACGTGTGGGATTTTATGGGACAACGACTTATCCGGTCTCCACGACCAGCCACGACCTTCGCTGATTTAGGCGTCCAGGTTGAGGATGCTTGGAACTCAATACCCCAAACTTACATCCAACATCTGTACGACAGACTCCGTGCCAGAATTGCACAGTGTGACGCAGTTCATGGTGGTTCAACCTCGTACTAACCATGTTACATGGAAATGTTATTTTTCAGTTTACCAGCAAATACAGCTGTATTTTGCCATAATGTTTTGATCACGTTATCCTCTGTATTCTGTTATTATGCTGTATAAATTTCGTTGGTATCAGACGTTTCCTTCTTGGTGTTCTTTTTTCACTTTCCGCCAGTGTAGATGGAAGATAAAGTTATTGGTATGCGTCACACTTATTAAAAACGGTAATGTTTACTCATTAAAGATTTGAAATCCTATCGAACTTTGCTTTCAATATTTGTCTCTGTCTCTCTGTCTGTGCAGAATATGAAAACCAATCAAGAAACATACTGTATGCAAGTACACGCCTATATAGACGCCATGCATGACTCAGGAGAGTATACAGAATTTCCTTTCGGGGCTCCGAAGGCGACGCAGGATATATGTTTTTGAAATCCAGCTGAACAAGATTAAAGTTAATGAAAAATACACTGTAAAAAAATTTCTGAAATTTCCATGCTACTTCCCCTGATTCCTTTCGTGAATTAACGTAGCATATTTCTGATGCAACCTTTTCCGTGAAATGACGAAAACAAACCTGAATTTCAAGGATTTTTCATATTTCAGGGAAATTCTGAATTTTCAGAAACCTTCCCGCAAAAGCTTTCTTATATTCACGGTAAATTACCGTTTTCAAAATGTGTTAACGGAAAATTCTGAATTTTCAGAAACCTTTTCCGTAATTCTTTTCTCATACTGACGGAAAAACTGCGTTCTCACTTTTTCCTTATTCACATGACGAAAACGTTCCGGTAATAGAAGAGATTCAAGGGAATGTCTGGAAATTTGATTAACTGTTTAATTTCAATAGTCTGTCGAAATATTTGATTTCGAAGTTCTTTAGCAAGATCGGATATTGTGGATAGTGTATCGGATGAATTTTGTTTATTGTGGCACAGAATATTTCTTCTCCTCTCCCCCTTTTGTGCATCATTAATTTATTATTTATTGCGTTACTCTAAGAAATACGATGTCTACGTATCGATCTTTGGACCCCTTAAAACAAAGGCTATTATAGCTATCAAGAGTAAATTTTATAATTAGGAGTCTTGTGATATAATACTGTAAAAAAAGTACATTTCACCTATTTTTAAAGATAATTGAAAGACGTTGTCAGTTTAAAAAGATCAGGTTGCAAAGCATTTTGTTGTTTCGAAAAATCACGATGAAAAATGCTTAATTTGTGAAAAGTCCTCATAGAGAAAAAAACAAACTATTGCAAACCTATTCAGAAAAATAACAAACTCTAACAGAAAATAAAATGACTAAATCACACGCATTAATAACGAAAAACATTTTTACATCGTGTGAAAACTCAAGGGTCTAAGCGATGGCCTCTGATCATTAGTCCGAAAGAGGTCCAGGTTCGAATCCCGTGCGGCATGAATGTTGTGTTTGTCTTACAGCACTGGCTCTCTCCCATCCCTGGAACCAGTGGCCCTAAATTAGGGGCGGGCGACTGCTTATAGCCCATTGAGTTGCTCACGGTGGTCGTTAAACCGCCAATCAAAAAAAAAAATTAAGTTTGTCCGCGCGTCACTCCGAAGTACGTCGCTCTTCCAACTGAGCTACGCGGAGAGAATGTCCCGCTGAAGATTTGTCGTCTTGACACATGTTTGCACCTCTGTAGTACGTCAAACAATCGTCCCGCAATTTGTTTTACGATAAACGTAAGTTCAAACCCTGAGCGTTTCTGGCTGGGTGGTTAAAGACGTCCTTTATCTGATGGCCCAACCCAAACGACGGGGGTTCGATCTTGACTGCTGCGAAAGGATTATCTACTGTAAGGTCTAAGAAGTACAGGTTATTTGATTTTTGCGAAATTTTAGTTTAAATACGGAAAAACCTGAAATGAATTTTTCTGAAATAAAGGAAATTTCCTATTATGGAAAATATGTGAAAATGCGGAAGTTAAAATAAACTGAAAAAGACGGACCTCTACTGGTAACTTTGCTGCACGTTATTTTCAGAAACTTTTCCGTGAATTCACACCACTTGTTTTTTACAGAATAGAAAAGAAATTAAGGCATTTTTTTCTAATGTAAGTCGCATTTTAACCAAAAACTTTAAAAAATTAAACACTTATGGGGGTGTGCAAGCCGCCTCTCCCTCTAAGTACGCCCCTGTACGTACTTGTATTCAAAGCATGAAACTCAGTGTGTTTGTCGCAGCTACTTTGAAGATTTAACCTTAGCAACTTAACATTACTCAGCGTAAGGTTAAAATACTGGAGATTCATCTGACAAATCAATCGTGTAATCTTTGGCAACGATATTGCCTGTCTTGTCTACGAATCATTCTTCATCAAATGCCCTCCTGTTACCATGGTAACGCAATTTATCCCGTTAAACTCAATCAATAAACATACGAGATGCCTTCTTGTGAGTGGAACTATCACTACAAAAGAAAGGGGATCTGATTTCCTTTGTTGATTATGTGCACAGTTTGTTCGTAAAGGAATCGCGATATTCTATTTACTTTTATTACATGAGTATCGTATTTCCTGAATCCAAAGCCTAAATTTTATTACGCTGAAATCTTGGAATCGGGAACAAAAAAGGGAAGCCGCGTTCTTTCACTTTTTTGGGAGCTTAACTGTTTTGTATCGGATCTAAGACAGTAACATAGAATAGAAACACATAAAGACGCATGATCTTCAAAATCCATATGTGTGTGATGGACAGTTTTGAATGATCGCCCGAGGAGACCAAGTGGTATGAAGCGTTGGCTTCGAGTCCGAGATGTGTCCGAATTCGAGTCTAGGTTGAGGCAACGATGCCAAATCTGCACCACCCTGAGGGCCAGTGGCCACAAATTAGGGAAGGAGTGCCCCAGAGTTGTTCATGGTGGACGTCAACACATCCTCACCCTCCACAAAAAACAAAAAAAAACAGTTTTGTTAGGTTATTCGAAACTTCAATCACCCAAAATAAGGTTCAAAATGAATTTGTTAATCAAAATAATCACCACCAACAGACACACACTGTTGCCAAAGAAATACAGCCCCAGTGGCGCAGTGATCTAAGCGCTGGCTTCTCAGCCTTCTTCCGAGATGAGTTCGGGTTCGAATCCCGATTAAGAATGGATGTTGTGTTTTTCTTACGGCACTGGCTCTCTCCCTTCCCTAGAAATAGTGGCGCAATGGTCCAAGCACTGGCTTCTGACCGTTCGTCCTAGATGTGTTCGGGTTCGAATGCCGGCGAGCCATGGATGTTGCGTTAGTCTCATGTCACTGGCGCTCTCCGTTCCCTGGAACCAGTGGCACAATGCTCCGAACACTGGTCTCTGACCGTTCGTACGAGATGGGTACGTGTTCGAATCCCGGTGGAGCATGGAAGTTGTGTTTGTCTTAAGGCACTGGTTCTCTCCCTTCCCTGGAACCACTGGTGCAATGATCCAAGCGCTGGCTTCTGACCGTTCGTACGAGATGGGTGATGTGTTCGAATACCGGTGAGGCTTGGATGTTGTGTTTGTCTTACGGCACTGGATCGCTCCCTTCTCTGGAACCAGTGACCCTAAATTAGGGACGGGCGACCGCTTATAGCCCAATGAGTTGCTCACGGTGGTCGTTAAACCTCGAATACTAAAAAAATACAAGCTGCCATCGTGAAAATATGGCGAAATTCGGAGAGCGACAAACTCATGGAATACATTTTCAACTGATATTTGATTGAGAAATAATTTAAACTGTAGAAAGATGTCTAGGTACTTGAGGAACTGATAGTCCACAGATGGGGTGAATACAATGAATGAGGAAAAGTTTCGTATCTCCGCTTTTGCAGCCTCTGGATCGTGCAACCTGGGATTTCGAGTTACTATGCAATAGCATAAACCCATGGCGATTGCCTAATGCCTGATATTTGGTAGACAGTTTTCATCCATAATGTCAAGTTCTTGACATTACCTGTCCCCCTTGATGCTTTCACACGGTGAAGAGTGGATCACACCAGTCGCGGTACTCCAAACCAACCTCCTTGCACCAAGCTGACCATCGTCTTCCAGGAAAGGAGTTCAGCCTCAAGGTGTGCATTGGGCTTTACCGCATGTAGTCTTTCAGATGTCTACTCGCGTGCAACATTCCCATTACTGCTGCTTACGTTATCTTCCTACTTCCACTGTCACCCCATTCAGACGGCAGTTGTTCCGTTCCTATGTGTTTCAGCCGCAGTGAGACGCAGTGACTAACCAGCCAACAGTACATAGGTTTATGATAAAGCCTCCTGTAAAAGTATCCGTGTAATGATAGGATTTACAATTACGTTGGCCAGGCATTAACACTCCTTCCACGTGCCTTCTTTACCGAGATCACTCCGATGTAGTGGTCAAAGCGTCCACGTGAGGTCAACTAAACTTAGCTGCACCGAGCTGTTCGCCTTTTATCTCCCTCACTTATCACGTGATTGGTTCGCAATTTCAATAATTTACATAACCCAACTGTCAACACATACACACTAACTGGCATGGCACTCCGACAAACACTTCCTAGTGTGGCATTTTCTACGTCTAGTAGTGTATTAATACACTGAGTGGCCAATTTATTATGACCACGTCACAGTTTTAAGCAAATGAGCTATTGCTGCACGCTGTTGCCGCCAGAGGGCGAGGCTAGTATAAAAAGGGAAAGCTTAGTGCTTGCGACTGTAGTAGAAGTGATTTTTGAGTGACGAGATGGGTAAAAAATGCGATTTCACGGACTTTCAACGTGGGATGATTATAGGAGCTCGAAGCTATGGAGCGAGTATCACCGAAACCGCCGCGCTCGTGAAATGTTCTAGAGCAGCTGTTCTTAAAGTGTTTAAAAACTGGACTGTCAGCCAAAAAACTGGGTCTGTACGTGCAACGTGTGGTCGTCATCGACTAGTGACTGCTCGGGCTGAACGGAAAATGTCCAGACTGGTAACAGACAACAGAAGGGCAATAGTACAGAAAATTACAGACCATCTTAATCAAGGATCCCCTCAAATGACCTCTGAACGCACTGTTCGCCGTACACTGCATCGGATGGAATATGGCAGCCGAAGGCCTGTTCGAACACCTTTGCTGTCTGCGGTTAACAAGAGAAAACTTCTCCAGTTCGCACAGGAGCACAAGGATTGGACAGTCTATAATTAGAAACAAATTATTTTGTCCGACGAATCACGTTTTCAGTTGCATTATGCCGATGGCCGAGTGAGAATTTGGCGGAAACAGCACGAAAGCATGGACCTCAAATGCATTGCTACAACCCTTTAAGCTGGTGGAGGCAACGTTATGGTTTGGGGAATGTTTTCCTGGCATGCTTTGGGCCCTTTAATTCGTGATGATCATCGTCTGACTGGCACATCGTATCTAAACATCGTTGCAGACCAAGTGCATCCTGTCGTGTGGATGGTTTATCCCAATGGCGATGGCTACTTTCAACAAGATGATGCGTCCTGCCATAGTGCTCGTATTGTACAGGATTGGTTTCAGGAACATGCCGGTGAGTTTACTTTGCTTAGGTGGTCCCCCACAATCTACAGATCTCAACCCCTTGTGGGATGAAGTTGAACGAGCCATCAGACAACTGGATCCACAACCCTGCAATTTCACACTCCTGGAAAGTGCTATTCATCAAGCATGGTATCAGATTCCACAAACCACCTATCAACATCTCGTGGAGTCCATGCCACGAAGAATCGACGCAGTATTAAAGGCAAAAGGTGGCCCAACAAAGTACTGAGGTGGTGGGGTCATAATACAGTGGCCACTCAGTGTATAGGAGCATGGTTGAAGCGTTCTGAGTAAAGCAATTTTTTATTTAATTTTGATCCTAAACAAAATAAATATGCCGCTGCCCCCTATTTCATTACCTCGTAGTTTATATGATTCTCTCATGTGAAATGTCTCGCACAAATTGATTGGTTTGTGACACTCCTATAAAAAAAGTGCAACGCAATACCAGGATGAACACAGAAGTACCGCAGTTGGCTAAAGCTTTGCTTTGCGTCTGTATGATGGACGCGTTGTTGGGTTTCAAATTATGTCGCCAGCCATCCAGTTCGCAGTTTCCCAAATCTTCGACGAATGTAACGTGAATTGCATAGTGGATCCCAAAAATAAAACCTGGACTTAATGAGGTATTTCTTGCAGTGGCATCTTGCACTACCGTAATCATTATTAGATCAACTTGAGATACTCCGTTAATGAAGGCAACGGGAGAATCTTATTATACACGCACTGACAATAAAGAAATACGAGTAAATGGACTTCATTCAATATCGAGCACTGCCACCTTTTCTGGAGGCAGCGAATGTTCTATGTAGAGGCTCAGTTTCAATACCAATAAATCTGACGACTGCAATTTAAGAAGGGAATCACACACTTTTGCAGTTTTATTATACCTCCTGTTTGGAAATTTTCCAAAAGTCTAAAAAGGAGTACAGAATTGATGACAGTTAGAACACTTGGTCTATTACGTTGGCGTAATTTTGCTTTAAACCAGTTTAATTAAGCTGTTTTATTTTTTTTTAAAGTGTTTTTATATCACACCTATCCTCAAACGACGGAAGAATCCTTTTTATTATTAAGCAGTTTTTTGATTTAATTCTTCTTAGCATTTTTAGATTTTTGGAATACCTTGTAGTTTACATTCTCTCCTTATCTGCAAGTCCATACTGACCATGTATTTTGGCATTTTATTGCCCTTTCCTTGGAGTGATCATGCACGTTCATTTTTAATATTTCAGTGTTTTAGTGTTCACCTAGTTTTTCATCAGTGCTTCCACTTTTAGGGTAATTACCTTGTTTTGGGGTTATTTGTACTCCTCTGAGAGAAACAATAATTTTTATAGGGTTTTAGGGAATTTTAAAGTAATTTGAATCTCTTTCAGAACGTGTTTGTTTGGTTTTTGCAAGTATTCTTAACCGAGCAGTTGGACAAAATTGAAAATTTGTGTTTGCATCTGACAATTGCTGCGTCAACCACTAGTACATCCCCATGACTGTGACACACGGTTTGGTACATGACCTGATTAAGGCTAAGACTGTGCTGAGAGCAGTAAAACGTGTTAACTGTTTTTTGCTTCAAACGGCAATTTTCATACAGTTATTATTCAGTTTTATAGCATTAGTAAGCTCTGTGATTGTTTTTAACTAAAGATAATTAAAGCTGACGTTTTTTAGTATGAATGAAGTGCATTCCAACATGTTGATGAGTAAATGTTGAGAGAGAAACAGTGACTGATTTGATTAATATGAATGTGGAAGAGGTGTCAACATTCGCGAAACTCCACCCAATGTCTATTAGGCATTGCTAATGACTGTAAGAAGCAAAATTGAAACTGTGGTTACAGAAATCGAGTAAGAGCCAATCGGAGCATTTTTAAAAAAGATCTATCTTATTGTAAAATCTGTGAACTACCTGTATCTAAAGAAAAGGTAGAAAACTTAGTTACATTTTTTATTTGAAAACAGCTTTAAAGCAGAGAAGGCCTATTTTGTTATTCGAATTTAGGGTAGTTTGACTACATTTAGGGTAATCTGCGACGAAATCTAAGGTACTGAATTTTTATGCTGTGGAAGAACTGTTTTTCATAGAAGTCGTAAGTGGGATAGAGTACCCTTTCAAAGATAGTAATTACGACATATTTCGCCAGAAGATCAGTTCTCTTTAGCCCACGTAGAGGGCTCAATATTCTTCTGAGAAGGTCTTTGTTCGCTTTTTTTTTATTGGAGGTTTTACGACCACCGTAAGCAACTCAATGTGCTATAAGCAGTCGCCGGTCCCTACATTAGGGCCACTGGTTCCAGGGAAGGGAGAGAGCCAGTGCCGTAAGACAAACACAGCCTCCATGCCTCACCAGGATTCGAACCCGGACCCCTTCCGGACGAATGATCAGAAGCCATCACTTAGACCACTGCGCCACCGGGAAGGCTGAGAAGGTCTACCGCGAGATAAACTCTTTGCCAAAAATAATAATAATAATAATAATAATGAAGCTTCCAGAAGGAATCGTCGAATGAAAATTGTTATGTGCAATGTACATGTGCAGTAAAGATGTAATATTAGAACAATTAGCTATTTATTTGGATAAAACAGCTACACGAGTGGAACAAGTCAGTACGTTGTAGCATCATCTCTGGCTCGGATACAAGCAGTCACCCAGCGTGGCATAGACGCATACAGTTCACGAATACTGGCATGAGCTATTGCTTACCAGATGGTGTCTAAATTTTGGGCCAGTCCACCGACATTCCGGGGTGGGCGTAGGTGGCGTCACATCATATCCCAAGCATGTTCAATCGGTGAGATGTTAGACGATCAAGCTGGCCATGTTAGGGTGTCGACATTACGGAGGCAGACCTGAGAGAACTGTAATTTGTGTGGCCGGACATTGTCCTAATGAAAAACTGCTCAGTGATGCTGCGACAGGAATGGGAACACATCAGGTCGTAGCATGTGTAGTCTACGTATCGTTGAGACGTGAGGGTGGAACAGAGTATTATTAAGAGTGTCCGGTATCGTAAGAAATGGCTCCCCAGACAGTCACTCCCGGTGTACGATCCATGTGCCGTTTCACGGTAGAGGCGAGATCCGTGTGCTCGCCTTCAGACACGTACGCGCTGGTCATCGGCGCCAAGTGCAAACCGTGACCCATCACTGAAGACAAAACGACGCCGCTGGACACTATCCCACGTTGGTCAGGCCTGATGCACTGAAAGCGGTGCCTGTGATGGTTGCTGGTCATTGGTAGGGAGCGGAGTGGCCTCATAGAATGTAATCCGGTCAGTGCTGACGGAAGGATACCACGACAAGAATCACCTCTTTCTAGTATGTCCCGGAAGATTTCAACAGGATTGACGTCTGGGGGCAATGGAGGGCCAATGGAGTGATTGAAGTCGTACTAATTAGGATACCTCGACAAGAATCACCTCTTTCCAGTATGTCCCGGAAGATTTCAACAGGATTGACGTCTGGGGGCAGTGGAGAGCCAATGGAATGATTGAAGTCGTACTAATTCTCATCAGACCGTTCCTACACGATTCTGGCACGATGAAAAGCTGCAATGTCATTCATAAACCAGTTACCAGAAGGTCTGGAACATATGCAGGATGTAGCAGAGTTTTGCTGTCCAACTGGTGGATTTGTCAGTCGGCCCTTTTGTAAACATGTGGGCTCGCGTTCTAGTGTGAAGACTGGGCCTTGGTTTCGGGGTGATATCAATAAACCCACGATTCATCGCCAGTCATGAGAGTTTTGAAAAAGGTTTCGTCATTTTCAACGCACTTGAAAATGTCACTAGCAGCTGAAACACGGGCGTGTTTTCGTTGAGCCAAGAGCAATATTAAACTTGGCTGAGACGCGTCTCATACCCAAATCGTCTGTAAGAATCGACAGAACTGAACCGAAATTAATGCCCAATAGCGATTTGGTGATTTTTCCACACAGCTGTGAGCACAAGTTCGGCATTTGCTGGTTGACAGTCTGTTCATCAATTTCAAGACTTTCACGACCACCTTTCAAATGTTTATACCACCCATAAACTTGTGCACGGCTTAAACAATTCGCCCTATAGACTTTCTGCAAATTTAAGTACATGTCCTTCCAATTTTCACCAAGTTTTTGACAAAAATCTGATGCAAATTCGTTGATAGTTTTTCCCGACATGGCAAATAGGACGAACAGCTTCACATTCGTAAGAACAAAGCACTACTGAAAACAAGTTGGTAAAATCATGCAATGCATTGATTGTGATACGCTTTCCAACATACCAGAAATCATTACTCAAGTCATTACTCAAGTTAAGAGGATAATGGCTGTGGAATAAATCTCGCTCCTGTGTCCTGACCTTTGAGCACATTTCGATGATATTCAACAGAACCGGTTCAGTATACCTCCGGAACAACATACAGAAGTTTTGTCGCGCCGCCCCAGTGGTGCAGTGGTCTAAGCGATGGCCTCTGACATTCGTCCGAAAGGAGTCCGGGTTCGAATCCCGGTAAGGCATGGATGTTGTGTTTGTCTTACGGCACTGGCCCTCTCCCTTCCAAACGTCTTCGTTTTGTTGGTCTGGTGTCTGGCGCTTTTTGGCCAAATTTGGCCTTTGCGCCAATAAAACCAATCAACCAACCAACCAACCTCTCCCTTCCATGGAACCAGTGTCCTAAATTAGGGACGGGCGACTGTTTATAGACCGTTCAGTTGCTCCCGGTGGTGTTCGTTAAACCTTCAATCAAAAAAAGTTTTGCCGCAATAGAAGCATTTTTAGGGAAGTTATGAGGATAATGGCTGTGGAATAAATCTAGCTCCCCATTTCGATTATATTAAACAGAATTGGTTCATATATCTCCGGAACAACTTGATAAACTTTTGTCGCAATCGAAGCATTTTTGCGCTTTCCAACCGTAGGTTGAAGAAGCGAATATGCTCCAGCTTTGTCCGTCCGTTTGTCTGTCTGTCTGTCCGTCCGTCCGTCCGCACGATAACTCGCGTAAAATGGTTCTAGTTCGATGAAATTTTATTATGTGGTAGAGGACAACCTAGGAAGGAACTGGATTGAAAATGAACGAAATGGGGTCAAAGTTCAGGACATCGGAATGTGATCCATTCCATCGCCCTTATGCGTCATAACTTACGTAAAACTGGTTCGATTGCAACAAATCTTCATCATGTTCTTTCGGAGATGTACGGAACCGGTTCTGTTTAATATCATCGAAATGGGGTCAAAGGTCACGGCACAGGAGCGAGATGTATTCCTCTGCTATTATCCTAATATTTTGACTATAAATGCTTGTATTGCGACAAAACTTTACTATGTTGTTCCAGAGGTATACTGAACCAATTCTGTTTAATATCATCGAAATGGGGTCAAAGGTCATGGCACAGGAGCGAGATTTATTCCACAGCCATTATGCTCATAACTTGAGCAATGATTTCTGGTACGTTGGAAAGCGTATCATAATCAATGCATTGTATGATATTACTAACTTGTTACGTAAGTTATGACGCATAAGGGCGATGGAATGGATATCCTCCTATGTCCTGACCTTTGACCCCATTTCTTCCATTTTCAAAAACGTTCCTTCCCATGTTGTCCCCTACCACATACTAAAATTTAATTAAAATCGAACCATTTTTACGCGAGTTATCGTGCAAACAGGCAGGCAGACAAAGCTGGAGCATATACGCTTCTTCAACCTACGGTTGGAAAGCGTAAAAATGCCGGAAGAGCATGGAAATCTTGCCCATCACAGCACATTCAAAGTAGGCTCCACGGTGAACCTTTACCAAACCGCCCTGCTGTGTCGCGTGATTTCCAACCAGTCTGGAAACTTTTTGATCTCTTGAATACCAACCTTGTTATGTGTGTTATGTGATGTTGCTGAACGACACCATTTCTCTGGAAGAGCCAAAGATGTTCACCCATTGAAAGTGGACGTGCTATTGCTCCAACCTGATACATCTTCCAATTCGTATTTTTTAAACATACGGTTCAGTTGTACTATCGTTCTCATCAATTGAACATATTGCTTCAATTTCATCTCTGTATAAATATCATTTATGAAAAAAATATTTGTCATTTTCAAAAGGTATGTATTTCCTTTTTTCTGTGGTTACCATGGTGTTACCCAAAAGTAAAATTGATGGAATCACCTCTACTAAAGGAATGAGACAGTGTTCAGCCAAGCTAACTGTGCTTTTTTAGTCAGGAAAGAGGCAATATTTATTCCTTCTGAAGCACATCTTACATCAAAATTATGGCCCACGCCATAATTTGATAAACTGACAACTGCAAATGGTCAGTATCGTGGGGGGGGGACACTAATGATCCCCTTCAGCACTTTCACAAACTGTTGCTGCAGCAGAAGAAAGTTGGGGTCATTACTTGATGTACCATGCCCAACAAAAACAGTGTCACTGGGCCAGCACTGGCCCAGTACTATGTTGCCGCCGCCCAACCGTCAATAAAATGTCCCGGTGGGCATTACATGAGCCAGCAGTTGTAACCCCATCTGTTGTCGTGCACTAAGTTCCTAATGATATACACAAAGATTTCACTTTATTAGATGTGGCTTCATATTACATTTATGAAAAAGTACACTCACAGCAAATTCAACGAACACTTTCTTTGAAAAGAAATCTTCGAAGACTACAAGAATTTTACATAAGGTATTATGACGGAGTAACCATCATTTTTATGTCAGGGGCTAGATTCGAACCCAGAAGTCTCGGCTCCGGAGCTCCTAGTGCTATCCACTATACTACACTGGCATGTGCCCTCACCCCTATCTGCCTTTTCCTCATGTGCGTTCTGCGGGGCAGGCACGTCACAGTATGTGAAGAAAGGAAATGCACGCCATTCGCTGTTTGCTAAATTAAACTAATCTGGGGGTTTAAATATATGACACCGGTTTCTACAAGATAGAAATGCTTCTGTTATTTGAAGACCTTACTGAGATTAATGAGAAACAAAAGGGATAATTTTAGAGGCACAACTCTCTTTGCAAGCTCATTAATTACTTGAAACTTTGGAATTTCCTATCAGGTTACCACTCTGGGGTCCTTCCGCTTGATCGTTTTAATCGGCAGGTGTTAAAATCCAGTGCAAGAAAACACGTTTTGAGTAAATTCATGATTTAAATAATTATAAAGAGGCCGGAAGATCATGTTGATCATGTTTCATAACAGATTCCTCGTAGAAATAAAAGATTCCGTATCTATCATTCATTTATCTACGTTGGCTGTTTAAAACGACTTGCTCTGGGTAAAACAAATAAACTGACATTAAATGCGAACAATGTTGTCTTTTTTTTTTTTTTTTTGTGTTGCATTGAGAACGTTCAGGGCAATGCTTGCTGCATTTATTTATTTTAAAGAAGATAAAATATGTTTATCCTGAACACCTTTTTCCTCGCTGTGATGGGTTAACTAAAGATACATTTCTGCGCAATTGGATTGTTCATAAACGACTTCAGAAATGGAAATAACTCTTCAGAAAAATACGCTATGCCGAAATAAAGTCTCCGGATGCCAGCGCTTTTTACACAATACTGCATTCAGTGCAAAATCCATAAGGAGTTGACACACCTTTGACCTGTAACGTATATTATATTTTAACTTTCCTTTTGAGTTGCTTTTTTACGCTTTCCAACCGTAGGTTGAAGAAGCGTATATGCTCCATCTTTGTCCGTCCGTCTACCTGTCCGCACGGTAACTGGCGTAAAAATGTTTCGATTTCGATGAAATTTTAGTATGTGGTAGGGGACCAACTGGGGACGAACCCTATTGAAAATGGGACAAATGGGGTCAAAGGTCATTACATAGGAGCGGGATCATTCCATTGGCCTTGTGCGTCATAACTTGCGTAAATATGGTTCGATTTCAATGAAATTTTACTATGTGGTAGAGCACCGCTATAGACGAACCCTATTGAAAATGGACGAAGTGTGGTTAAAGGTCAGGACATAGGATTGCCATCCATTCCATCAACCTTATCCCATATTATTAAGGTGGACGTCAAGTTATTTTGCTTCCTATACTTCCAATGGAAAAACTTTTGTACACATTTCCTTCACAATTAATATGTTCCCAAGGATGAAAATTTGAACGTCGATTAAAATAACTTCCCATTATAACTTGGAAAACTTAATATTTTCTAAAACATAACCATAATTATATTAAAAATCAATAACTTTTTCTTTGGTGGTGTTGAAACTAGGAAAAAGATGGCGCGACCTGTACTTTGATGACGTCAGTGGACAAATAAATGTTGGATTGCATAATTACGGTTATGGTTTAGAAAATATTAAGTATTCCAAGTTATGAAATGAAGATATTTTAATCGATGTTGAAATTTTCATCCTTGGGAGCGTATTAATTGTAACGAAAATGTGTACAGAAGTTATTATTGAAAAGAAATTATTGTAAAGAAATGTGCTCTAAGAATTTTGAGGAAAGTCGCTAACTGACCGTTTTCTGGTACTAGAAATCGATTTAGCTTGATCTCAACTTTAAGAGAATTCGTTTAGTGGGTTAAATAACCACCCCGAATTATAACGTTTTTAGTGTCATGACGTCGTCCTATTAATCTTACCCATGCTTAGAAATCTTATGACGTCACAATCTCGCATTTGATAATGTTGGCGCGCGGTCACGTCATCTGTCTCATAACGTCACGCGTTGTGTGTGGATCCTATTAAAGTTTCATGACGTCACACTCTTGCGTGCAGATGGTCGCGATTCCCATCTGCCTCAATACGTCATGCGTTGTGTGCGTATATCCGTCCGCACGATAACTCGCGTAACAATCGTTCAATTTCGATGAAATTTTAGTATCCGGTAGGGGATCACCTGGGAAGGAACACTATTTAAAGTGAACAAAATGGGGTCAATGTTCAGGACATAGGTGCGGGATCCATTCCACTGCCGTTATGCGTCATAACTCACGTAAAAAAGGTTCGATTTCGATGAAGTTTTAGTATGTGGTAGGGGACCATCTGGCTACAAACCCTATTAAAAATGGGCGAAATGGGGTCAAAGGTCAGGACATAGAAGCGGAATCACTTCCATCGCCATTATGCATCATAACTTACGTAAACATGCTTCGATTTGGATGAAATGTTAGTATGTATGTTGTAGGGGCTTGCCTGGGGATGAATTCTATTGAAAATGGGCGAAATGTGGGTCAAAGGTTAGGACACAGGAGCGGGATCTATTCCATAGCCCTTATGCATCATAACTTACGTAAAAATGCTTCGATTGCGACAAAACTTTATCATGTTATTTCGGAGGTATACCGAACCGGTTCTGTTGAATATTGTCGAAATGGGATCAAAGGTCAGGGCACAGGACCGAGATTTATTCCACAGCCATTATTCTCATAACTTGAGTAATGATTTCTGGTATGTTGGAAAGCGTATTATAATCAATGCATTGCATGATTTTACAAACTTGTTCTCTGTAAATTTGAGTTTGTTCTCTTAGACATTTTGAAATCTTAACGTTATGTCTTTTCCCTCAGACGAGAATAATATTGACAACATCCTGAGGTCGAAATAAGAGTGACGTATGTGTGGCCGGATAAGAACGATAGATAAAAAGGCAATGCGTGGTTGTTTAAGGGGATTGATGTTATTCATGATAGACGTGCTGTTATACTGTGTATGGATGTTAAATCCCTGATATTGTATCGAGTAAGCCAATAAACCATATGTGAGTGTGGAGTCAACCCATGCAAGCACAGTAAAAGTATTTGTAAGTACTACTTGACCTCTTTTTTGTAAGAAGTATGGGTACCTTCTAATATTGCATCACTAAACTGACAGTCTGACGTAAAGACTAAGTTACAGCGGAAAGAAAATTACGTTATAGACCACAATTACATCATGCACTCTTCATGGCACCCTTTCAATGAGATTCTGGTTAGTAGTCGCAGGTATATTGTTCTACTCCTCCCGCAAAGCTGAGGTCAGTTCAGACGCAGAAGTTGGACGTATCGTTCTAGCCCGGTTCGGACTTTTAGGTTCATCCCAAAGATCTATATAGGATTGAGGTCGGGGCTTTGAGCTGGTCACCCCAAATTCTGTACGCCTATATCATCAAACCATGTCGAAATGAAGCGAGCTTTAAGGCACGGCGCATTGTCTTGCTGAAACAAAAATGGGCCGTTTCTATAAAACTGATAAAGTGAAGACAGTGCGGCGTTGTCTAGAATGTACTCGTACTTCGTGGCGTTCATGTTTCTATCCACAGCCACCAACGGTCCGAGTTCATACCACAAGGAACATCCCCAGATCATGACACTGCAAACACCAAATTTAACAGTTGCGATGACACGTTCTAGCAGATAACGCTTGCCTGGCATGCGCCACACCCAGCAACGACCATGGGATTTAAAAACAGTGTAGCGTGATTCGTCACACCATAACACTCGTTTCTAATGGTCTAGGGTCCACGGACCTTGCACCAAGCAAGTCGCTTACTCGCATTCTTACGAACTATTAATGGCTGGTATGCAGCAGCTCAGCAATGTAAATTTAACTTGTGCAGTCCCTTACGTATTCAGTGCACACGTTCACCCCTATTGAATGCCGAAATTATATGGTAATGATTTGTGCGGAGGAATGGCGGTACCTACGGATGATACGTTTCAGAGTTCTCTTGTCCCTTTCCTTCAATAAACTTGACCTTCCTGAAAGGTTCTTGACAGTCTAAGTCATTCACCTATCCATTTATTAATAACGTCCTAAACAGTTAGCCATGGGTGTTGCAATTGTTTTGCAATCTCACGCGCGGGCAGGTTGCTGATATGGCACCCTATAATAATACCGACACACGGCTGGACAATGGTTCGTCGTTTGGCCATCTGTGCACCACTTCTGATACGTACTCACTACAAAGGCACGTGAACAACCCACAAACCGCGCCGTTTCCGAGATCGCAGTTCCGAGGCGCCGTGAAATCACAATTTGTCCTTTATCAAACTCTGATAAATCGGCAGCTTTTCCCATTCTGACTCCGAATACTCTACTAACCGAAAGCCGGTCCTCGGGTTGTATATATATATACACTGCTGGCCACCCAAAATGCAACACCAAGAAGCATGCGTCGCCCGCGAGAGGACATGCAAACGATTAGCATTGCAGGGCATATGCAAATCATGTGCGCCCGGCACGCCACCGAGAAGCACTATAGGAAGAGAGCACAGAAGGCGGGGTGTAAGTAGTGGAAGTGTGTTGTGCTGCCGGACCTGTGCGTGGGAAGCTTCCTGAGCCTCGTCGCAGAATACGGCAGTCATTCAAGCACGTTTTAGAGTTAGACAGAGGACGAATAGTGGCTTATCGCGACAGCGGTTTATCGTACCGAGACATCGGCGCCCGTGTGGGACGACTTCCAGCCACAGTGAGGCGAGTAGGGATTCGGAGGGTGCAGGAGGGGCGGACGGGCCGACGTGAGAGATTGCCGCATGCGCGGCACATCACCGAACGAGAGGACCGACATGTTGTGCGGCGAGCATTGTCGGCTCGCAGCGCCACATCGCGAACGTTAGCACTGGAATACGGGTGTGTTGCGCGACAACCTGTGTCAGCACGTACCATTCGACGTCGTCTGCAGGAGCGGGGACTTGTCGCACGGCGGCCATTGCTCCGATTACCATTGACGTTTCACCACCGGCCAGTGTGGCGGCAGTTGGCTATTGAACGCTGCACTTGGACTACGCAGTGGCACGACATTGTCTTCTCCGACGAATCCCATTTCTGCCTGCAACACCACGATGGTCGGATCCGCGTGTGGCGGCATCGCGGCGAGAGACTGTATGACGCCTGCGTTATGCATCGCCATACCGGTCCGTAGCCTGATGTTATGGTTTGGGGGCGCAATTGGATATTACACCTAGTACGCATCGCCGGTACGCTCAACAGCCACCGCTACATCTCCGACATTTTAGAGCCTGTAGTCCTCCCTTACCTGCAGGACCTGTCAGCGGCCACGTTTGAACAGGACAATGCGCGCCCGCACGTGGCACGCATCGTGCAACAGTTCGTGACGGCCCACCAGGTGTCACTGCTGCCGTGGCCCGCCTGTTCTCCCGATATGTCGCCCATCGAACACGTCTGATCGCTGATCGGCAACCGAGTGGCCCGGCAAGCACCACCCGCTGCTACGCCTGATGAACTGTGGCAACGTGTGGAAGCAGCCTAGACCCGACATACCCCAAGCCCACATCCAAAACCTTTTTCGTTTGATGCCGCAGCGTGTAGCGGCCGTTATTGCCAGCCACTGGGGCCACTCGAACTATTGATGTCTGCGTGTTCCGCAAGTCGCACGGGCCTGTAAGCTCAATCGTTTCATCTTTGTACCTGTTGTTATGTGTCCAGTAAATATAGCTTGGCTATCTCGTGTCCTTCTTTGTGTTGCATTTTGGGTGGCCAGCAGTGTATATATATATACTGCTCTGTGAACTTCACCTGCGCCACCGTTCCATCTCCAGGTGAGCTCATTTCTCTAGCCTGGAGATGGCCATAATGGATGGCTCCTCTGTGTAAGTGGTCCCCAAGAAAGGATTCGCTCATTGTAGATGTGACACGATCCTGCATAATCCGTAATGGCTCAAAGGAATGCCATGAAATGGCAGGTACCCCACAGCATTAGGGATCCAACCTTCATGCTTCACAGAAGGAACCAAACAGTTGGGGTGGTACCCTGCAGCAGGTTTTCGCGGGATGTACATTCCACCAGTGGTAGGAAACAACGTGAGTCACGATACGTCAGACCAGATAGCACATTTATCGTCTCTAACATCCCAGTTTTTATGTGCTTTGCACCACCTTACATGTTTTGTTGCATTGGTGTTGGTAATCAGAGTTTTGTGGATTAAACCACGACCATAAATACCGGCACGATGGAGTTCCCGAAGAAGTGCTAAGACGGAAACGGAATCATTCCGACTGGTGTTCAAGTTTGCTGCTATAATATGTGCGATACTGTGGTCTTGTGCTTCCATTGTACAATCAGTTCTGACGTTCGCCTACCTATGTCTGATATTTTCGCATGCGGTCCACAATTTGCACGATTGGAGACAATGCAGTATTCTTTTTGATACGTAGTCATAATCTTCGATACAGTTTCTGGTAGTACATCTACTATTTCTGACGTTCTAGATACTGAAGCTTCTGCAAGACCCGCACTAATGTCATGCCTTCTTTGAAGTCATTGAGATCTGTCATTGTTGACAATTTCGCTCGAATAACTGTTTCACTGAGACTGTGGCACTGCTACGTGAGTCTCGACATTGTACTCCCCCACCCCTTTTACATACCTTACAATTGTGACTGTCGTCGTCCCAGTGAACTGCGTACGGCACAATACGTGCACTCCACTTGCAGTCAGCGTTTTCATTATTTTGAAAAAAAAAACCCTGTTGACGTTAATCATTAAAATCGTTCCAGCAAGGAAGTGTAACATGTCTTTCTTGATCAAGGTTCCAGCAAGAAAAAGCGGCATGCTTTCCTTGATCGTGGTTCCAGCAAGGAAGACTAGCATGCTTTTCTTGATAATAGTCCCAGCAAGGAAGGGTAGCATACTTTCCTTGATCATGGTTCCAGCAAGAAAGAGCACCATGCTTTCTTTGATTATGGTTCAAGTAAGAAAAAGCGGCATGCTTTCCTTGATCGTGGTTCCAGCAAGGAAGACTAGCATGCTTTTCTTGATAATAGTCCCAGCAAGGAAGGGTAGCATACTTTCCTTGATCATGGTTCCAGCAAGAAAGAGCACCATGCTTTCTTTGATTATGGTTCAAGTAAAAAGAGTAGCATGCTTTCCTTAATCATGGTTCTAGTAAGGAAGGGTAATATGCTTTCCTTGTTCATGGCTCCATCAAGGAAGAGTAGCGTGCTTTCTTTGATCATGGTTCCAGCAAGTAAGGGTAGCATACTTTCCTTGATCATGGTTCCAGCAAGAAAGAGCATCATGCTTTCCTTGATTATGATTCAAGTAAGGAAGACTAGCATGCTTTTCTTGATCATAGTCCCAGCAAGGAAGGGTAGCATACTTTCCTTGATCATGATTCCAGTAAGAAAGAGCATCATGCTTTCCTTGATTATGGTTCAAGTAAGGAAGACTAGCATGCTTTTCTTGATCATAGTCCCAGCAAGGAAGAGTAGCATACTTTCCTTGATCATAGTTCCAGCAAGTAAGGGTAGCATACTCTCCTTGATCATGGTTCCAGCAAGAAAGAGCATCATGCTTTCCTTGATTATGGTTCAAGTAAGGAAGACTAGCATGCTTTTCTTGATCATAGTCCCAGCAAGGAAGAGTAGCATACTTTCCTTGATCATAGTTACAGCAAGGAAGACTAGCATGCTTTTCTTTATCATAGTTCCAGCAAGGAAGGGTAGCATACTTTCCTTGATCATGGTTCCAGCAAGTAAGAGCATCATGCTTTCCTTGATTATGGTTCAAGTAAGGAAGACTAGCATGCTTTTCTTGATCATAGTCCCAGCAAGGAAGAGTAGCATACTTTCCTTGATCATAGTTACAGCAAGGAAGAGTAGCATGCTTTCTTTGATCATGGTTCCAGCAAGTAAGAGTAGCATACTTTCCTTGATCATCGTTCCAGCAAGAAAAAGCATCATGCTTTCCTTGATTATGGTTCAAGTAAGGAAGACTAGCATGCTTTTCTTGATCATAGTCCCAGCAAGGAAGAGTAGCATACTTTCCTTGATCATAGTTCCAGCAAGGAAGACCAGCATGCTTTTCTTCATCATAGTTCCAGCAAGGAAGGGTAGCATACTTTCCTTGATCATAGTTCCAGCAAGGAAGACTAGCATGCTTTTCTTGATCATAGTTCCAGCAAGTAAGGGTAGCATACTTTCCTTGATCATGGTTCCAGCAAGAAAGAGCATCATGCTTTCCTTGATTATGGTTCAAGTAAGGAAGACTAGCATGCTTTTCTTGATCATAGTCCCAGCAAGGAAGAGTAGCATACTTTCCTTGATCATAGTTACAGCAAGGAAGAGTAGCATACTTTCAATGATCATGGTTCCAGCAAGAAAGAGTCATTGTTGGCACTTCATCGCTGTCACCCAGGGGGTGTCCACTCGTCCGAGATTAGTCTGGGTTCGAATCCCGGTAAGGCATGGATCTTTGTTTGTCTTACGGCTCTCTTCCCTTCTCTCCAACTATAGTGGCCCTAAATTCGGGATGGGCATCTGCTTATATCTCGTCGAGTCGTTCACGGTGGTCGTTAAACCCCCAAATAAAAAAGCATTAAAAGGAAATTCATTTCTGAAGGTGAAATTTGAAACGCTAGACTGCCGCCCCGGTGGCGCAGTGGTCTAAGGCGCTGGCCTCTGATCATTCGTCCGTAAGGGGTCCGGGTTCGAATCCCGGTCAGGCATGGATGTTGTGTTTGTCTTACGGCACTGGCTCTCTCCCTTCCCTGGAACCAGTGACCCTAAATTAGGGACGGGCGACTGCTTATAGCCCATTGAGTTGCTCACGGTGGTCGTTAAACCTCCAATCAAAAAAAAAAAAAAAAAGAAAAAAAGAAACGCTAGACCACATTTTTGTTGAGGGTATGTGCACTTTGCACCCATTGCTTTGAATGTCTACAAGTGCTTTGGGATGAGTGTAGTCCGTTAAAAAAACGAGAAAACCGGGTTATCATTTTAAAAGGCACCCTGTACTTTTTCTTCTATTTTGGCTAAGTGTTGAGCAGATGAAAAATAAGTAAATCAACTAACGATCCATTTATTAGTTTAATACACTACAAAAATCCGTAATTATGTATATTGCCCAACATAAGAACCCCATCCTCAGTCTTTGTTCTGTAGGGAAACTCTCATTTCCGTTTGCACATGTATTCTGGTGTAGGTAAATACTCCGAAGCAGATAATTAATTCCAACTTGTTCTTTTATCTTTGCACTCCATGCCGAAAGAGGATTTGTTTGCTTTGACTGAGATATGTAGCAACAGACGCGGTCTGATCTGCATCGCCCAAATCTTTTCTCAGCGGGATGAGCTGTATTAAACGTTCTTGTTTGCTCTAACTTCCGTTGCTTGTCACGGATCCGCCCGCAGGGAAATAATGGTGAAACAAAATTCCTTTCCGCTGTGTCGTTGATTCGACTAGGAGTATCCGCATCCATCCAGTATTGCCCACTATACACTTCAACGAAGATATATAGTACCATATTGGCTTTAAACGAAAAAAAAAAGACATTTGCCGTAAGCAAGAAAAGGACTGAACAGTACGTTTGTTCCTACGCTCAGAAATAATGCCATAAGGCTTTTCTTCCAGGAAGTTTGATACACACGTAACTTCAGCAAAGGAGAAAAAGTAAAAACGAGTAAATAAGGAAAGCTACGGATATTTAAAATGAAAATGTTAATTTATTCCCACATTCTGCGTTGCACCGATCTGTTGAAATACCGGAAGTCTGAAATTTCAATTTAGGCATTTAATTAATTTCTTTAAAATAATATTTAAAATTAACATTTTGTGTTTAAACACACATGAAGGGAAACAGGCATAGCTTTCAATTTCAAACTCTTTGTATCCACTAAGTTCATGAAGATTTCTTCGATGATCAAAGTGTTAAACATGAAATTAATATTTATCTGATATTTGAAAGCCGTAGTTAAAATTGAATAACATTGCGATTTTTGGCGTAAATGTGACAAGGATGGTAAGTCAGATAAAATCCGAAAACTTGAAAAAAAGTTTTTCATCGTCCTGGAGCGGGACTCCTATTCGCGTCTCCCGCTCCAGGACGATGAAAATTTTCAAATTTTCGGATTTTATCTGACTTACCATCCTTGTCACATTCACACCAAAAATCGGATTGTTATCTTCAAAATTTGTATTATATGGCGTAATCCCGTATTTCTTTCATGAATAACATTGTTCAGTACCAGGGAAATCAAAAACATGACCTAACTGTTTTTTTAACTAATTTTGAAAGTACGGTAATTAACTATCTCCGTGTTCGTCAGATTTAAAAAATATTTCAATAAATGAATGGGAACAGTCGTTTGTTTTCCAAACTAAGGCTTCTAAACATACGTAACTGACAGCAGAATCTGTTTAAAACAAGCCTGTATTATAAGTGAGCTCTCAGACTTGACGAGAGAAACGGGATCTTTTCTTTTGTACGTTCATTCAAAGTTAATCTGATCGTTTTTAGCCAACAAAATATAAAGAAGTCCCCGGATTTAACGAGGGAAAGAAAAGCTAAGATGATCACTTTTAACGAGAAAAGTAACAAAATTCAATGAAATTTCATATTTAACGTGGCAGAGAAAATCTGCTGCGCACTGCCGGGGAATGCAGGAATAGAAATGGCGGCGTACAGGACGAAATTGCAACAGAGCAGAAGAATCCATGTGCGCTTATGGAAGGTTGTCTGTAAAACAGCTATGGGGAGGGAGTACATCAGATACTCAACAACTGAGGTGTGCAAGAGGCACTCTCAGCCATCTATTCCACCAAGTTACAGTGTTTTATATATAGTCATCCATGTAATACTTCTCAGAAAACTTGAAAATTTCATTGTCCTGGAGCGGGAATCGAACCCCGCATATCCTGATTACCGGTCTAGTGTCGGGGTTCGATTCCCGTTCCAGGACGATGAAATTTTCAAGTTTTCTGAGAAGATCAAATAGAAGTCATCGCTCTTTCCACGTTTATAAGTGACGGAAAAATTCTCATCGGCCGCCACCGGGAATCGAACCCAGAGTCTTCCAGTTACGTGCCGGACATGATTCCACTGCACCACAGCGGCCTCGAATTCCTCCAGACTCACATACGACAAGCTGCCAAACCACCTGGCAGGTTGCTTCTTTGGAGCCCCGCACAATGCTGTGGATTCGCCAAAGATGAACAGCAAATGAACAAATAACTAGAAGGCGAATGAATAGTTTGGGTTGTCGGAAAAGTCATGACGTATTTTGGCACCCGATGGCGGTTGGGCGGTTTTGGAAGAACTAGAGGCATGCGTAGCTCTGTTATCGCTATGGCATTCGATAGGTGCCAGTTCTAGCTGCAGTCTAAAAGGAATAGTGAGCGATTTGGTTGATTTGCGGAGATTTGACATCAAGTTGTAGAGGGAAGACCAAACTGTGCATTTTCGCCATATTTTACTGTTTTACTTACCTAAAGGGAAGAACGCGCGCCAAGCTTGTGAAAAGTAGCGTAAAGTGTACGGTGATAATGCTCTACAAGAACGTCAGTGCCAGCGGTGGTTCGCAAAATTCCGTGCTGGTGATTTTGACCTCAACGATGCTCCTCGGTCCAGGAGACACACCGAGGTTGATGACGCCCAAATCAAGGCACTGATCCAGTCAAACCCACGTTACACGACACGAGAGATTGCAGACACATTGCGCATCCGTCATTCAAGCGTTCACGACCACCTGAAGAAGCTGGGATAGGTAAGCAAGCTCGATGTGTGGGCTCCTCGTGAACTCAAAGAAGCTCAATTGACGGCGCGTATAAAAATCTGCGATATGCTCTTAAACGTGAGGAAAACGATTCTTTTTTGAAGCGACTGATAACTGGGGAAGAAAAGTGGTTTGTGTACAATAATGTGCTGCGCAAACGGTCTTGGTCCCGACGTGCTGCTTCGCCTCAAACGACATCCAAAGCAAACATCCATCAGAGGAAGGTTCTGGTCTTAGTGTGGTGGGATTTTAAAGGTGTCTTGTTTTTCGAGCTCCTACCACGGAACCAAACAATCAATTCGAATGTGTACTGTCGGAAATTGGACAGTTTGAACGAATCCATCATCCAGAAACGTCCAGAGCTCAGTCATCGTAAAGGTGTTGTGTTCCATCACGACAACGCGAGACCACACACTAGTTTGATCACCCGCCAAAAATTATTGGAGCTTGGGTGGGATGTGTTGCCACACTTAGCATACTCGCCTGACCTTGCAGCGTCAGACTTCCACTTGTTTCGCTCTCTTCAACAGTCCTAGCATGGTATAACGTTCAATTCACATGAGGCTGTAAATCAATACCTTGTACAGTTTTTCGCCACGAAAAACAGGTCCTCCTATGAACGAGGCATTCTGCAGCTCACTGAAAGATGGCAAAAGGTCATCGAACAAAACGGGCATTATATCATTGATTGATCTTTGTTCTTTCTATCTATAAATGACCTTTGCAAAACATGGCTAAAATACGTCATGACTTTTCCGACAACCCAATAAATACACAGTTGACGTGGATTAGAAACATCAAATGGAAGTCATCTCTCTTTCCATGGTTATAAGTGAGTCACGGAGAAATTCTGAAGATGGCCGCTGTGGTGCAGTGGAAGCATGTCCGGCACGTAACTGAAAGACCCTTGGTTCGATTCCTGGTGGCGGCCGATGAGAATTTTTCCGTGACTCATTTATAAACGAGGAATGATTTCCATTTGATGTTTCTAATCCGCGTCACCTGTGCATTTATTTCTGAGAAGTATTACATGGATGACCAATAAGTGGTACAAGCAAATTCAGTTTGCTTTGACTATTCTGTCGACTTTCCATGTATTATGAGGAATATATCTTCCTTCATTGTTTTATACATAGTGTTGTCAACGCCCCGTGTAACTTAAAGACTAACAACTTACTCGCTACGTCATCGTAAGTGGACTGCATGTTTGTTTTCAGTACTCGTCAGCCAAAGAGAACACGGGGTTTCTGGTGTACTATGAAAAAGCAGAACATAGTAGATGTTCAAATGCAGTCGTTGTTTGCAGTATTTTGTGTAGAAAAACCGATTGGATTTGTGATAAGCACACGTATAGGACGCTGAGTTACGTCGGTAGCCAAGACAATTATGTTTTTATTGCTAGCCCAGTTAATTATGTAACTCAGAATACCAAACACAACGTTTATAAGTATTGGGTTGGAAAGAAAGTAATGTCCGATGACCAGGTACCCAAAGTCGAAGCCCCATCCACAAAGCACATTGGCTACTGAGATTGCGCAGTACACCGGCATGACATCAACAGGTAAGTGGCAAAAGTCAGAGGCATTTAACCGTCAGAAGGCAAAGAGTGTAAGTGCCAGCCAACATGGAAGTGGACAAGGAGCACATCCGCCATTGCATGCTGCATGAGTTTTCGCGGTAGCACCCCCGCAAGTGCTGTAAGGAACATTACCAGTGTGTACCGTAATGCCATAACACATCATCAGTGCTGTCGCTGGTTCGAACGGTATCGAGACGACATTTTTGACCCCTCAGACCGTCCCAAACCCGGAAGACCAGCAACAGTGGATATGGACATGCTCAACACCGTATTGGAGACCGACCCCCATGTGACCATGCGGGAGTTGGCCTAACAGCTGTCGCTTCCCCACACGAGTATAATCACTCACCTGCGTCAAATTGGGAAGGTGACCAACATAGCTGAGTTCGGGTTCAATTTTAAGAGCCCGAGCCCGAAGTATGTCATCCCGAGTCCGCCTGAGCCTGAATTTTATATTGCAAGATAGAGCCCAGGCCCGAACGAGCCCGAAAACTATGATTAACCTGTTTAGACATTAAAAAAAAAAGTCTTCTCTTTCAGACTTACAATCTTTCTTACCCGTGCAATTAACCGATGTCTTTCTTAACTGCGGAGTGCGAAAGGGATGTCTATCTATTTCTATAGTTTCTTTGACCAATTATTTATTCCTGAAGTGTGTTGGGGGGGGGGTATTAGGTAATAAGGAAAAATCGGGAGGCACAACAATCTTCGTCGTGCGTTGCTCAATAAAATTAGCAGGGAGCTGCCTCTTTGAGGTAGGGAGCATAATTTCGTCAGCTTGCTATGTACTGTCTGGAGTTCTTATAGAAACTTTTCCTCCGCAGAAATCCTGTAATTCGTGGACTATGGAATTTTGTTACCCAAGCCCGGAATGGATAACCCTGCCGAATTCCTACTCCCCATCTAGACCCAGTTGCCGAAGAATTCTCTTTTTTTTTTTTTTTTTGGTTGAAGGTTTAACGACCACCGTGAGCAACTCAATGGGCTATAAGCAGTCGCCCGTCCCTAATTTAGGGTCACTGGTTCCAGGGAAGGGAGAGAGCCAGTGCCGTAAGACAAACACAACATCCATGCCTCACCGGGATTCGAACCCGGACCCCTTTCGGACGAATGATCAGAGGCCAGCGCCTTAGACCACTGCGCCACCGGGGCGACAGAATTCTCTTTAACAACACGAAAGTGTAAAAACGTCTCGTGTGATAAATAATGTAAAATCACTTTAAAAGAAAAAGGAAGAAAATTCTCTCCCTCTGTCAGAGCCCGAGCCCACCCGAGCCCGAACTCCAGTAAGTATTACGCAGCCTGAGCCCGCCCGAGCCCGGTTCGGGCTAGGGCCCTGCCCGTCTCAGCTCTGGTGCACAAGAGGAGTTTGGGTACCCCATCAACTCACTCACAGTTGGGCAGAAAACAAATCACATGAGTGCATGCGTCTACCTGCTTACGCGTGATTGTTGGACCGCATTTTGACAGGTGACAAAGAAATGGATCTTGTATGACAATGTCAGCTCCTGGAAACATGGTTCGATCTAAAACAAAAGTCCATGCAGATCCTCAAAGCCGGCTTACACCTGTGTAAGGTTCTGCCGTCTGTTTGGTTGGAATATGCGGGGTGCCCTGTTTTTTTTTTTTTTTTTTGTTTGTTGTTGTTTCTTTTTTGGGGCTGCTGCGGAACAACACCTCTAACACCGCCGATGTGTACTGCTGTTAGATCGACTACCTACACGATCGTTCACGTCGGAATGACCAGCACTGCCGAACCGCGACGGCGTCCTACTACAGCAGGATGGAACGACACCTCACACAGCACGGTGACCTGTCATAAGATCAGAGACCTGGCCTGCCGGACACAGTACATTCCCAAGACATTGCTCCAACCAACAACTACCGTTTCTGGCCGTTGCACCATTTTCTAGACGTACAGTTGTTCTCCAACCGAGATGTGCAAAATGTTTATCTTTAAGTGGCAGATTAATGTTTTAACGGACCAAATTCCGCAGCTTATATAAATCAAGATTTTATCTTTTCATGTCTTCATGTACTACCATTGATTTAATCTTTTAAGCTGTCAAAGCTTTATGTATATTTTAGCTCATTAGCATAATAAAGTATTATGACTTCAGTTGTGTGCAGTCTTTATATGTCTTTTTTAGTTAAGGTACACGTCTCTGCTCTGTAAGTAAGCAATGGAAGGATGCATTGATTGAACACTTTTGTTTTAAGACATAATGGACTATTGCTCTTATCGCACTGTTTCTCCCAAAAGCCCTCCAACCAAGTTTTTTACGCCAATTAATTTCTTGATCAATGTGACCTTCACTTGATGTCTGCTGTCCAAGGTAAATGTACAAATTGGTTATCTCCAGCTTTTCCTCATCAATTGATAAATCTTCATTCCTTGTAAAAGCATTGTACTTCACTTTTGTCTCCTAAAAGTTCATTTTTAATCCCATTTCTTTACCCTTCTCAGCAACTTCCGGGATCATACTCTGCAGCACTGAAGTATTATTTCATAGAACTCTGAAGGGTTCTTTGAAATATTTTTTTCTTTTCAAAAATAAAATTGAAATAAAACCGGATCGAAATCGGGTCAGGTACTTGACAGACCCGTTTGACCCATAAGAAAATGTCGACCCGGTGACCCGTTGATTCGCTGACCCATGACCCATTTCCATATCTTGTTTCCTTTTTATGGCGTTAGAGAGATTGTTGCGGGTGTCTGGTTCTCTCCAGATGAGAATACGTCCCAAATCATTACTTAAGCTGAACTGCGATTCATCTGAGAAACGAAAACTCGCCCATTGGTCTAGAATCCGAGTGTGATGTTGGCGACCGCACCTTTCACGAGCTCTCAGGGCGGGAAAATTTACAGGAGCACAAATAACTGCTGTCCTAGCGTAAAGCATTGCTCACGAAGTCTTCTAGAAACAGTACGCCTTTAAAAACCCCGTTCCTGTATCATCTACGATATCCAAATAGAGTCGCCTAGTGGACATCTCCCTGTACCGTCTGGCAGTCGGACTCATAGCGATCGTCTGTAGTAGTTGTGTCACTGGGACGGCCTTGCCCTGATCCACGGCTGTCACCTTCTGTCTCTTGTAACTATCTTGACGGAGCACTTTGTGGAACATTAAATACTCTGGAAACTTCCTGAATTCCATCCTAACAATCGCTCTTCCCGTAAAGTAAGGAGGATGCAGAGTGGAAGCAGCCACACAAACCCGTTGGAACTCCTTCCATATAACGTGGCGCCTTTATCGACCCACAACAGAACCAAAATGTGGCGTGACCATATGACGTCGGCAATGGCTGCCATGGCAACCCAGCTCTCTGGGATGGATGGCGAGCAGCTGCTCCGTGCCACCCTTCCTTCGTTTCTCCTATCAATTTTGTGCTCAACTTATGTCACATTCTAGGCGAAGTGATCGGAAACACAGTCAATACACAAACGCAGGGTACAAAACAGATAAACCAAAAAACTACCGAAGCCAATAACGTATATATCGAAACGGATGACAATGGAATACAAATGAAAATTGAAAGTGAAGTCGAGTCACGCTTACATTGTGAAGAAATCACACGTGAATGAAATGAACAGCTAAGACATGTTTTACTAAGTTATGGAATTCGCAAAGAAAAGTTAACGATTAGTACGGAATAAGCAGAATAATTCCACTTATTAGAACCCCAGAAGAAACTAAAAATGAAAACCAAAATAATTCTGGAAAATGATACGAATTTATATGTCGCATATGTCGTCTGCAACACGACTGGCAAGCAATTCAGAGTTCAAATAGACAGTCACGTGGTTCGCGGTGGTTCCTGGGAAGCCCAGCTTTAGCCCAACTATCAATCAACGGGTAGTTGTTGCAGGTCAATGGTGCGCTGCAGTCGACTTCATGACGTCAGAGTTACAGATTAATACAGGCTTTGTCCTCTCTGTATATCCTTATTTTCTGGCTCTCCCCCGCTGAAAATCGCACATGCGATATCTCCATGACATAAACAACTCGATGTAATTAATAATAAGGAAGTGAGGCAGGATATACGTCGAACCAGATTCATAACTTTGTCAAACAATCCAGAACTAGCCGTGTTACTCTTTCTGGGCCGCAACTTTGCTACCTTGACTCTATCCCCTACATAACCAAATGTTTCCTATTAACTCAAAACCACGCTCAGGAGGATGAACTTCGGTATCGGCATAAGGTCGCCGGTACCTTTATATGCATACGATGCTTAAGATAAATATTGACAAGGCCCCCTCTCCTCAATGAGGCAGGTGTTATGCCATCCCACTACAATATGCGGACGGCTCCAGGCGATACTACGTCGGAATGACCAAACGTTCGTTTGGAATTAGAATCAACGAACATAAAAGGGATACAAAATACGGAAAATAACCACTCGTATATCAAGAGAAGTCAAGTTCAAGTCCGCTGATCCTATGTGGAATGATATAAAGAAAAGTAGCTTCATATTCCACATCCAAATCTACTGGCATTTGCGAAACCTTGGAAATCTTGACCAGCAGCGAGGTTTGCAATTACAGCGTCTCTTTAGATTTGCCGCGCATTTGAAATCAAATCTTCAAATAATTCTGTATTTTCTAGTCCACACGACTCACCACGTTCAAATTGTTGAAGTGTTTTATTTTCCAGTTCGCAGTCAGCTGTCTAACTTTCCTTGAAAAAGACATCTGGTTGATGTGCGAAAGCTTGGAAACTTTGATTTCTACTCTACGCCACGAAATTCGGATTCCTAGTATAGTTATTTTATTTTCAGTTCGATCTGGTACTGAAGTGAAAGTAAGAATTGCCTATACCTGGGGAAAGGCTAACCTGACTATGCAGTTTAAGTTACGGTGTGTGTACGTCCACTGCATAATATACAGGGTGTCCGCAATGTCTTGTTACCCCTCTGTAATAAGAAATGTAAGTGAGCTATGTATCTTTTGTATGATGTATATGTTGAGTTATGGTCTATATTGTGTTTATTTAAAGATTAGGTACCGGAACCATGTGGGAAACTAGCGAATATACCCTGGAACAGCGGATTGTTGTCAGTGTCTGGGTACACGAACGTCCACAAACAGAGAAGACAATGCGTGACGTGCGTGCCGATTTCCAACAACGATTCGACAAAGAGGCCCCTCCAAAACAGACTCTTCTGCGGTGGGAACAAAAACTCTTCGAAGCAGGCCACATCAAGGATAAACCACGAATGGGAAGACCATCAACCAGAGTGCAACAGTGTCAGGCGGTCGAGGAATCAGTTATCAGGTCGCCGCCGAAGTCGCTCCGCAAACGATCAGCGGAGCTCGGAATTCCACGATCGACACTGCATAAGCACATGAAGTTCACATGAAGTCCGCATATCGCCTGATGTTCGTTCAGGAGTTATCAGACATCGATTTAAACCGCAGACGGGATGCATGTGCAATGATGCTTCAGATTTTTGCCACAATCCCAAAACGTGGAATGGTCATTTTCAGTGATGAATGTGCGATATACTGCAGCTGTTGATCACGGAACGTTGTGTTCTGGTCCAAGGAATACCCACATTATGTCGAAGAATTGGAACATCATCCTCCGCATGTCATGATATGGGCTGCAATGAACAGTCGACATCTGTTTGGACCGTATTTCTTTGATGGTCCAGTGAATCCGACAACTTCTCTGGACATGCTGCAAACCTGGTTTGTGCCACAACTTGCAAATCTTGGCATTCTGAATTACGTATGGTTCCAACAGGATGGGGCATCCGCCCATTATGCAATCGCTGTTCGGGAATACCTTGGTGAGGTCTTTCGGGATCGTTTGATCGGCCGAGGCTCGGCAGTGCTGCCCGCTCCACTTGAATGGCCACCTTGAAGCCCAGATCTCTCAACGTGTGAAAACGCCCTTTGGGGTTTCATAAAGGAGGTTGTTGCACAGCAGCGCTACCAAACCACTGATGAACTTAAACAAACAGTGAGACGTGCTTTCTCTCGTATCAACCACAACTGCTTCGCAAAATGTCCCACAGAACATGGCGTAAAATTATTCCCTGTCACGAGAATGACGGAGCCCAAACGGATCCACTTGGACGTTTAAGGACGCCTCAACATATAACTCAACATATACATCATACAACAGATACATAGCTCACTTACATTTCTTATTACAGGGGGGGGTAACAAGACATTGTGGACACCCTGTAGTTCCAGTTTAAAAGCCGTTTTCGAGCTTGAACTGAGACCTAAGAAAGCACATGGATATATAGATGTTCTAAATGTCGGACGGACGTACGCACATTAAAAAAAAAAATAAAGATCCCAGTTTCGGTCGCGTTTCTAAAAAATACAAATATTAGCATTTTGGCGGTATCATTGTCACTTCTGTTTTGTTTCAGAGAGGCTATACGTTAACAAGAGGATATTTACTGCGATTGAGAGGGGAGAATTGTTAGCCAGAGGCGGAGATAGTGGCTTGGTGGTCATTGTAATGAATTTACTCCTTTCTTCGTGGTTGCTGTTTTTAAATACTCATTCATAAATCGTTTGTCTGGTGGTCGGCAAAGTTGAGAAGGTGTGGAGGTGGAGGGTGACATCGTGATTGAACGCGGGAAGTTTTCTTTTGTCTGTCCTTCAGTCACCCTTAGAAGCAAGGGTCCCCGACACACAGCATCCAATTAGTGCGCGGAGAAATGCTGATAAACAACAGATTTCAAGTCGGTGAATGGGTTTCAAAGCCTTAAGAGCGTAATCAGGTTAGTTTTGCCCAGAATATACACTACTGGCCACCCAAAATGCAACACCAAGAAGGACACGAGATAGCAAAGCCAGATTTACCTGACACATGACAACAGATACAAAGCTGAAACGATTGAGCTTATAGGTCCGTGCAACTTGCGGAAACACACAGACATTAATAGTTCGTGTGGCCCCCATGGCTGGCAATAACGGCCGCTACACGCCGCGGCATCGAACGAAGGAGTCTTTGGATGTGGGCTTGGGGTATGTTGGTCCAGGCTGCTTCCACACGTTGTCACAGTTCATCAGGCGCAGCCGCGGGTGGTGCTCGCCGGGCCACTCGGTTGCCGATGAGCGACCAGACGTGTTCGATGGGCGAAATATCGGGAGAACAGGCGGGCCACAGCAGCGGTGACACCTGGTCGGCCGTGAAGAATTATGCACTATGCGCGCCACGTGCGGGTGCGCATTGTCCTGTTTAAACGTGGCCTCTGGTAGGTCCTGCAGATAAGTAGGACTACAGGCTCCAAAACATCGGAGATGTAGCGGTGGCTGTTGAGTGCACCGGCGATGCGTACCAGAGGCTACGGGTGTCATATCAATTGCGCCCCAAACGATAACGCTAGGCGACGGACCTGTATGGCGATGCATAACGAAAGCGTCATACAGTCTCTAGCCGCGGTGCCGCCAACACACGGATCCGACCTACCTGGTGTTGCAGGCAGAAGCGGGATTCGTCGGAGAAGGCCATGTCGTGTCATTCCGTAGTCCAGGTGAGGCGTTCAACGGCCCACTGCCGCCGCACTCGCCGGTTGTGTAACGTCAATGGTAATCGGAGCAATGGGCGCCGTGCAAAAAATTTCCGCTCCTGCAGAGGACGTCGAACGGTACGTGCTGACACAGGTTGTTGCGAAACACACCCTAATTCCTGCGCTAACGTTCGTGATGTGGCAGTGCGAGCCGTCAATGCCCGCCGCACAACATGACGGTCCTCTCGTACGGTGGTGTGCCGCGGCTTCGGCAATCGCTCACGTCGGTCCGTCCGTCCGTCCCTCCTGCACCCACTGAATCTATACTCGCCTCACTGTGGCTGGATGTCGTCCCACACGGGCGCCGATGTCTCGGTACGATAAACTGCTGTCGCGATAAGCCACTATTCATCCTCTGCCGAACTCCGAAACGTGCTGGAATGACTGCCGTATTCTGCAACGAGGCATCAAAAAACTTCCCACGCACAGGTCCGGCAGCACAACACACTTCCACTACTTACACCCCGCCTTCTGTGCACCCTTCTTATAGGAGTTTCTCGGTGGCGTGCCGTGCGCACATGATTTGCCTATGCCCTGCAATGCTAATCGTTTGCATGTCCTCTCGCGGGCGACGCATGCTTGGAATTTCAGGCCAATCGGATGCTTCCTTCTTGGTGTGGCATTTTGGGTGGCCAGTAGTGTAGAACAGCTACACGTTGCGAGGAGACTTCCGCGTGTTTTATACGCGCTCCTATTTTAGTTTGCATATTCCGTCTTGCCTACCGCAAAAGTAAAAGCTGTAAAAGCGTCCGCTTAGCGAAATTTGAAATTCGGATGTTCGTTAATTTGCAGTACAATATAGGTTTTTCTAGATTATCGTATAATTATGAATACCACGATAGATGTGCGCAAGTATCTGTCCTGATAATTTTGTTAACTCTAGAGAGCGCTCAATAAAATGCTTTATTAAATATGTATTTACTGCGATTCACGAAGCTTCAAGGTCAGACAGTCTTCAAACCAGGAAGAATTCCTCGACATCTGCTGCTTTTCTTATTTTTCGGCTTCGTCTCGTCAATTTATCTTCACCCAACAAACTTCTGTTGGCCATCGTTATAAAGAGGGGCTGTTATATCGACTTTATATTAGCTTAATCGTTCGAGATTTGACCTATTATTTATTTTTCAACAGTAGCAAACATAAGGGAAACAACTTCAAACTATTTGTTCCCTTTCTTTCTCTTTTTCACATTTTCTATATTTATTGGATGTTGAAGTATTGCGTAATACTCAATGTCTCCAGACGTCTTAAATGAAATCTGCTACAAGAGATGGTTACATTTTCTTTCGTCGACTTATTTTCTGCATTCTTTTGGCATAATACCCATACATAAACACATCGTTTGACGCGGTAGATGTGTACCACTTATCTCAAAATTCATGTTTCTCTTTACAAATTATTTCCAGCAATATCTGCGCGTCTGTATGCCCGATTGAAAAACACCTAAATTTTCGGTCATATCACGCTATGCAGGAAAAGAAATTTCTGCAGTGAAGTATAGTGATTAAATTTATAATACATTTTCTCGATATCTTTGCTTCTAAAAGTCTGATTTGAAAAATTCATTTTGCACATTCACTTTGGAGGCCGTTCTGCCTACGCTTCTGAATCTTTTATAAATCTGAGTTCTCCTGTTAAATGATGTAAGTGTGTATATTTGTTAGTAACTGCATCTCCGATTCGAAAACCCCACTGAAAACATTATTTCTTAATTGTATACCATTGCTTACGGTAACAATTGTGACCATTATCCTCTTTAAATAATGCAGTTTCTTTCAATCGGCCGTACATGTAATGACTTTTTTGCTCGCTATCTCTGCATCTGCAAGTTGTACTTGAAAGCGTTTTTTCATTCGCATAGCGTTTGCTATGAAGAACATTCTATGCAATTTCACATTTTCAATTTTCCATTATTCACAATATATCCCCCAGTGGCATTCGTGCATGCTTCTATTTGAATTACATTACACTATATTGACAAATGTCACCACACACCCCTTCAAAAGCAAATGAACGGATCCGCAGTGTTGTTAAGATGCGCGATACAGCTGCAAACGGTATAAAAACAAGACTGCAGCTGACCGCGATCATATCACACTGTGAGGTTGAGTGAAAACGTCGCGACGGGAGAGAACGGACTTTCAGAAAGGAAAGATTGTTGCGTGCTATATTAGTGGGTTCTCCAAAAGATAAACCGAGAAGCGTTTAAACATACCCAAGTCAACTGTTTTGGATGTACTGAATAAGTGAAAGACACATGGCGTGCCTCAGGAGAGTCGTTACAGCTAATCGACGGAGTACTGCATAAGACCTCAGTGCACAGGTGAGTAAAAATGCTGGAACCTCGGTATGTACACGTACCATTCGCAGAGAACTTCATTCCGTGGATTACCGTGGTCGTGCGGCTGCTCATAAGCCTTTCATCTCCACTCGGAATGCTACTCGTCGTTTAGCATGGTGTAAAGAACATTTGTCATGAACCGTAGATGAATGTAAACGCGTCCTATGGACTAATGAATTCAGATAAACGATCCATCAGTCTGATCGCCGTGTGTGGATATGGCGACAGCCGGGAAAACGCTATTTACCACAGTGTACTGTTCCTACGGTTTGGAGCTGACAGTGTACTTGTGTGGGGGTATTTTTCGTGGTATGGTCCCGGCCGATTGGTTATCGTAGACAAACCTGTTAACCAGCACGTCTACTTCGATATTCTGGACAATTATTCCCTCCCAACTCTGTGGCAATACTGTGGAACCGAGTCTTGTTGGTACCAGCAGGATAATGCACCGAACCATAAAGCAAGGACTGTTGCGGCATGGTTTCACGATAATTCCGTATCGTGTGTGGACTGACCTGCACAGAGCCCTGATCTGAATTGCATAGAGCACCTAGGGGATGAATTAGAGCGCCGCATAAGAAGTTTGGAACCAAGTCCTACTACTAAGCAACAGTTAGCGGCAGTATTATGTACTGAATTTAAGCTCATACCTATCGCTGGGCTCCAAAATCTTGTCGAAAGCATGTCTTGAAGGATCAGTGCATGCATTAAGACCAAAGGTGGACCGACACCGTACTAATGTATGTCAATAAACGCTATATTTTGTTTCTCTTCCAGGTATCCGGTGACTATTGTCAATATAGTATATATTTCAGTGGCATCAAGGTATGCATTATATCATCAAAGGTATTCGGACAACCCATTGTGTTGGCAGAAATGACTTTATTATTGCAACCTGTACGTAGTGCGTCCACATTTTGCTTGTATGACAGCCAGGGCCGGAGTAAGTGTGTGGTTGGGGGGTGGGGGTTTTTAGGGGCCATAGCCTTGAGGCCCACCAGTACTAAGTGCCCAGGAGGAGGCATGTCTTAGCAAGAGAGAGAGAGAGGGGGGAGCTCATAAAAGTTTAACTTTTGTTTCGTATGATTTCCACTTCTTCAGAAACAGTAACTGGAAGACGTACAGATTTCAAGCAGCGACTCACTAAATATAAAGTTCACTCACACCTCCCAATTTCTACTTGGACCCGTTAATGGTCGGTCTCTTATGGCTTCACATTGCACAGCAAACAAGTTAGTAAAATCATGCAATGCATTGATTATGATACGCTTTCCGACATACCAGAAATCATTACTCAAGTTATGACGATAAAGGCTGTAAGATAAATCTCGCTCCTATGTCCTGACCTTTGACCTCATTTATCCCATTTTCAACAGTGTTCGTCCCCAGGTAGTCCCCTACCACATGCTAAATTTTCATCGAAATCGAACCATTATGCAAGTTAAGACGCATAATGGCAATGGAATGCATCCCGCTCCTATGTCCTGACCTTTGACCCCCCTGCTTTTCAATAAAGGTTCGTCCCCAGGTGGTCTTCTACGACATACTAAAATTTTCATCGAAATCGAACGATATTTACGCAAGTTATAACGCATAAGGGTAATGAAATGCATCCCGCTTCTATGTCCTGACCTTTGAACCCACTTTACCCATTTTCAATAGGGTTCGTCCCCAGGTGGTCCCCTAACACATACTAAAATTTCATCGAAATTGAACGATATTTACGCAAGTTATGATGCATAAGGATAATGGAATGCATCCCGCTCCTGCGTCCTGACCTTTGACCCCACTTCACCCATTTTCAATAGGGTTCGTCCACAGGTGGTCCCCTACCACATGCTAAAATTTCATTGAAATCGAACCATTTTTACGCGGGTTATGGTGCGGACAGACGGACAAAGCTGGAGCATATACGCTTCTTCAACCTACGGTTGGAAAGCGTAAAAAAAGATGTACTAAGAAAAGTATACAATGCTAAATCATTAGAAAATCCAAAATGAAAGCTAAGAATCTTAAGCTCTTAACTCGTGTTCTTATGAGAACAATGATAACTATAGTGGATTATGAAAAGCTTTGCAGATAATTAATTAGTTTGAAGAATGCACTACGTATTAATTTTCACAAGTATATTGCTACAGTTTCGTGTTTTAACCGACTTCAAAATGATTTCACCTTCACAAGTTCTTTTGGGGCCCACTCAGATGTCTTAGCCTAGGGGCCCACTAAGGCCTTAATGTGGCCCTAATGACAGCGGCAACACGGGTCATACAATCAAAATACTTCCGGTTGGTCTAATAGGAATGGGATGTCATTCATCCTACAAAGCTGCTGCCGGACTAGAGAGCAAAGACGGTCGTTGTGATCGATTTCGTACACGTGACTCCAGTTCATCTCAGAGGTGTTCTCTGGAATTAAGATCCGGACTCTGAGCATGCCAGTCCAACAATTCCATCTCACTTTCAAGAAACCAGTAATACACACGCGACTCCAGTTCATCTAAGAGGTGTTCTCTGGAATTAAGATTAGGATTCTGAGCATACCAGTCCAACAATTCCATCTAATTTTCAAGAAACCAGTCCAACACACGCCGTGCAGTATGGCAGCGGGGCTCCTTCGTGTTGGAAGAGACAACAGTCATTTCCATAATAATACCGCATTGTTGGTGGGACAGAATTATCTAGAACAACAAAGTTAAACTTCAAGGTTTATGTGGTACAGCAACCAACGGGCCGAGTAGCACCCACAAAAAACAACCTCATACCACGTTGGAGCCTCTACTGAACTTAACAGTTGGAGGAACACAGCCCGAGGAAAAGTGTTTGCCGGACTGTTCCCAAATCCAAACACGCCCGTCAGATTGAAAGAGTGAAAAGTGTGTCTCATCACTCCATAAAACAGTTTTCCATTCGAACACAGTCCAGGAATGACGAGAGACACACCACTGTTTCTGAGCGCTAACGTTGTCATACAGGACTCATTTCTCGTCACCGGTCAAAATGCGGTCCAAGAACGGGTCAACTTGGATACGTGCAAGCAGGGAAACCTTGTAAGCAATAGAAGAACGAGAACAAAGGCAAAAATAGTATACAACTTAATGAGCTATATGTAGCTGTCCTTCCCTAATCTGTGGTCACTGATTCCCACAGAGGGGAAAGATCCAGTACCGCAAGACAAACACATAGTCTATGCCTCACTCGGGATTCAAACTCGGATCCATCACGAGGAGCTACAGACTCGAACCACTCAGCTACCGGAGCGGTACCTGGAGTTTCGAAGAACTAAGAAATAATAGTGCGGTGGTACAGGTATGTATCGGAAAGGTGCGAAGGACGGGTTGAACGTTGGAGTAGGTTACTTTATAACGAAGTAAATTTCTCAATCATTTTTGTACGAGGGGCGGGATTCGAAATCTCGTCTCCGGAGGTCCGAGTACTATCCACTATATACTACACTGGCATGTGCTCTCACTGCTATCTGCCTTTATCTCATGTGCGTCCTGTGGTGCAGGTACGTCATATCTCCCCTCGGCTCCGGAGCTCCGAGTGCTATTCACTATACTACACTGGCATGTGCTCTCGCTGCTATCTGCCTTTATCTCATGTGCGTCCTACGGGGCAGGTACATCACATCTCCCCTCGGCTCCGGAGCTCCGAATGCTATCCACTATACTACACTGGCATGTGCTCTCGCTGCTATCTGCCTTTATCTCATGTGCGTCCTGCGGCGCAGGCACGTGCCCCCTCCCCCTCTTAAAGAGGGCCGAGGGCATGGCCCACGGGTCAGCCGAGATCATGTGTCGCTGTAGGCAGTCATCCGATGAAGAACGTGCATTTGAGGACTCCCAATCCATTTTGTGTGTGGAACGTAACATCGCACTGGTTCATTTTTTCGAAGCACTGAAGAAGGGATTCTTATTTTTCCTGTCTCGCCGTTTGGAAAGAACATCACCCCATTACTAGAAACCTAACAGCCAGACCATCCTGGAATTTCGGGCGCCAATATGACGAAGGAAATTTCTCCGTCCTTTTTATGCAAGGGACGTGATTCGGCCCTATAACTCTCGGCTTCGGAGCTCCGAATGCTATCCACTATACTATACTGGTATGTGATCTCGCAGCTATCTGCCTTCCTCTCATGTGCGTCCTGCAGGGCATGTACGTCACATCTCCCCTCGGATCCGGAGCTCCGAGTGCTATCCACTATACTATACTGGCATGTGCTCTCGTTGCTATCTGTCTTTATCTCATGTGCGTCCTGCGGCGCAGGCACGTGCCCCCTCCCCCTCTTAAAGAGGGCCGGGGGCATGGCCCATGGGTCAGCCGAGATCATGTGCCGCTGTAGGCAGTCATCCGATGAAGAACGTGCATTTGAGAAATCCCAGACAATTTGGTGTGCGGAACGTAACATCGCTCTGGTTTATTTTTTCGAAGCACTGAAGAAGGGATTCTTATTTTTCCTGTCTCGCCGTTTGGAAAGAACATCACCCGATTACTAGAAACCTAACAGCCAAACCATCCTGAAATTTCGGGCGCCAATATGACGAAGGAAATTTCTCCGTCGTTTTTATGCAAGGGACGTGATTCGGCCCTATAACTCTCGGCTTCGGAGCTCCGAATGCTATCCACTATACTACACTGGCATGTGCTCTCGCTGCTATCTGCCTTTATCTCATGTGCGTCCTGCAGGGCATGTACGTCACATCTCTCCTCGGCTCCGGAGCTCCGAGTGCTATCCACTATACTACACTGGCATGTGCTCTCGCTGCTATCTGCCTTTATCTCATGTGCGTCCTGCGGCGCAGGCACGTGCCCCCTCCCCCTCTTAAAGAGGGCCGGGGGCATGGCCCACGGGTCAGCCGAGATCATGTGTCGCTGTAGGCAGTCATCCGATGAAGAACGTGCATTTGAGGACTCCCAATCAATTTTGTGTGTGGAACGTAACATCGCACTGGTTCATTTTTTCGAAGCACTGAAGAAGGGATTCTTATTTTTCCTGTCTCGCCGTTTGGAAAGAACATCACCCCATTACTAGAAACCTAACAGCCACACCATCCTGGAATTTCGGGCGCCAATATGACGAAGGAAATTTCTCCGTCGTTTTTATGCAAGGGACGTGATTCAGCCCTATAACTCTCGGCTTCGGAGCTCCGAATGCTATCCACTATACTACACTGGCATGTGATCTCGCTGCTATCTGCCTTCATCTCATGTGCGTCCTGCAGGGCATGTACGTCACATCTCCCCTCGGCTCCGGAGCTCCGAGTGCTATCCACTATACTACGCTGGCATGTGCTCTCGCTGCTATCTGCCTTCATCTCATGTGCGTCCTGCGGGGCAGACAAATCACACACACACACCTCAACCTCAGACATCCATAATCATAATACAGCAGTTTCACTCTCCGTATTTATACGCACAACTCGTAACGTTCTTCAACTTTATATTTATGTACATCAGCATTCCGTGATTTTTTGTCTGGTGTATTTATGTACTTCGTTTCTTCTTTTTCCGTTTTGTTTGAAGTTTTAACGAACACCGCAAGACTTTTCTTTTTGATTGAATATTTTTAAAATACGTCTCCAAACTACCACCGAGAAGAACTTGCAAAGAATACATTCCAATGTTAAAATGATTAATCATTATTACAGGAAGTGTTAAACCGACAATTCTTTTCGTGATGGACCAGTCGAGATTTGCAATAAGCATTACAGAAGTCGCCTATACCTGTTTAAATCAATAAGAAAAACTTCGCGGACTTGCATAGTATGACGCTGTGTCGCATTTTTAATACTTTTTCTAGTTGCCTCCCACTGTCTCCGTTGTTGTCTCCCCCTCCTCCCCCACATTTCCGCTTCCCAGAAACGGAAATGTGTATTGAAAAAAAAAATTGTCTGAGAAGAAATCGAGTGCGATGTAGCAGAAGAAGAAAATTCCAATTTATTCTAAACGCCCACTTCTTCTCGCCAAAATTAATAATTTTTCTTTTCACATTTTTTCCTGGAGCGTGAAAATATTTAGGCAACTTTAGAGTGAAGGAATATCTTTTGTGGGAAGCAGAAATTTAATACGTTCGTAAAATACGATGCCAGAGAAACTCTTACGCTTCTGGAACTTTTCCACTTGAGCAGCATCGTGCAGATTCAGTAATGTGTGCGCCCACCACCATTTAAGCAACTGTTATTTCCTGTGAATGCGTCAGATTTGTTTGCGCACGGCGAAATGCTTACTTATTGACTACCAAATAAATTCAGAAAATGAAATGTCAAGATGTATGGCCCGATCGATCGGTTTTCACTTTCCCCTTTAATCCGGAAAGTTGCGAAGTGCATATAAATATTGCTTTAAGCGAATTGTTATTTTTCTTTAGGAACTAGCTGAATTCAATTCCGCGCTCTTCCCTTGAATAACGATTAAGATGCTATTCTGGTTTTTACTTCCATGAATGGCCGCTTTACGTGCATAAACTCCTGAGCCTCTATTCCACGAAAAATATCCATTTTTTTTTTTTTATGAACTCTAAGTGTATAAGTCACGTTAGTAGTGCAGTGACATCTTCGGAATAAATGGATATCGTAAAAAAAAATCCATTCTGCGTTTATAATGTAAACCACGTTAGTTGTCTTTCCATTAGGTATTAATATGTTTCTTTTCATGCAGCAGCTAGAGTTATGCAAACACAAGAAGTGACAAGGCAGAAAACGTACTTATGACTAATGTGCCATTCATCTGTTCACAAAATCTATTTGACTATCATTTATTTCTTCAGAGGATTCGCTTTCTGCTTGCGTGCAGCTAGGATGAAAGATCGTATACGTGGGTGAATCGAAAAGTTACGCACACTGTTTTTTTTTTTTTGGCAACAGTTTAATAGATAGGAGAAACAAAACATATACACAATAAAACTACAGTCAAACCCCTATTTAACGAACTGCGATTTAACGAATTCCGCGGTTTTACGTGCATTTTTTTACGGTACGGATGGAATTACATTGAAATTAATGCTTGGTGTTTCCCGATTTAACGAACACATTTCCTCAATTTAGTGAAGCTTTTTTTGTTTTGTTTTTAAACCACCAAACTACCCTGGTAGCACAGTCTTGCAATCTAACGTAGGCCCAACACTGAGCCACCGACTTTCAGGAACAGAAGGCATTGGCTCAGTGTTGGGCCTAGGTTAAATTGCAAGTAACAGCAATAACATGTTAGCCAGCATTTTCACGTTAAAGTTAGCTACAAAGGGAGCCTCGCGTAACAGGAAATTTTAACGCATGCAGTTAAGGTGGTTCTACCTAAAATCTCTGCCTTGTGTTTCCAATGGTAAAACTTCTGTACATATTTTCTGCGTAATTAATGTATCCCCAAGGATGGAAACTTGCACATCGATAAAATTAACTTTAAGTTATAGCATGGGTTACTTAATACTTGCTAAAATATAACCGTAACTAAGTAATCCAACATTTATTTTTCCACTGACGTCATCAATGTATAGGTCGCGCCATCTATTAACATGTCTGAACATAACTCAATGAAAAACGATTGATTTTTAATATAATTATGGTTATGTTTTAGCACGTATTAAGTATCCCATGCTACAACTTAAAGTTAGTTTTATCGATGTTCAAATTTTCATCATTGGGAATACATAAATTGCGAAGAAAATATGTAAAGAAGTTTTACCATTGGAAACATGAGGCAGAGATTTTAGTTGGAACCACCTTAAAGAGCGTTTCAAAGAACACTATCAAGAGACGCTGATGGCTTAGTGGTTAGTGCGTCAGTCTATCAATGCAAGGTCCTCAGGTTCGAACCTGGGCTGATCTTTCAGAGATTGTGTGATTTACTAACAATCGCTGAATATCGGACGAGCACGTTAAGTGACGGCCTCCAGGCTGGACCCACTGGTTAAATGGGTATCCTTTCCTAGGCCCCCCCCCTGAAATTCTCTCACCCCTCTGTGTGCAACATTGTACTTGTACGGTGGCGCCATCTACTGTACTTTAATCTCACTACAAACTGTTCAGTCACAGTCGCTAGACTTGCTCTCATTCCTTCCGTTTCTGTGTCCTGCCCAAAAGGCGATCTCGCTGTAGGTGGCTGGGACCTAAACTCTACTCACTGTGGACGGAAGTCCTACGAGAAAATGACAAATACACAACACATTAAAAAGAACACTATCTGCGACGCACAGCTTGACGGAATCATAAATCAGTTCGCCTTTTCTGCGACTATCAAGCGTAAACTTCTTATAAGGGAAAGCAAATGACCAACAAGATCCGAAGGAGCGCAAAGTTTTCTTGCATGGGTTGGAAACAGGAAAAAGAAAGGCAAAGTGGGAGAAGAAATCTAGGAAACCCTGGGAAATTCTTGTTTTCAGCTACAGACAGAACAATAGCTTTCTGTAAAATCAGGGGACACACAATGGACGTACCCGTTCCTGAACCTCTGAAGTTCTTCCCCAAATTGCGCTTCTTCTTTTCTTCTCAGTGTTAAATCTACAGGTCAAATTAAACAACACTCTTCGATATGCAACTTATAATACTGAAATTGTTATTTAAGAAGATAAATGCCCCGAAACAAAATTATTTTTGATGCTACATATCGAGATCTAATATCTACGAATCATGTATTTACTATTAAAAATAAATTAGTACGCATCATAACATTTTTTATAGTAAATTTCGTAATTAACAGTACTATAACACCATAATACCTTCAAGTTGGAACTGAAGAACAGATTCTCTGCTTTAGAAGGCCTAACATTGGAAGAAGTGAATATTTCTGAAGTTAGCAGAAAAGTAATCAAAGCTCTTATGGAAACCGCAACAAAATTAGCTGGGTCTAAGAACAAGTTGCATGTGAACAAATTATCAGGAAAAACCAAAATGTTGATGCAAAAAAGAAGAGAGATGAGGACAACTAAAGAAGGTGTGACTTCCAAAGTGGAATATATAGAGCTATGCAAGACAGTACGAAAAAGTATCACTGAAGACGTAAGGAAATTCAACTGTGAACTAGTAAGGAAAGCAATTGAAAACAACCAAAGCCTAAAGATAGCAAAGGGACATCTCAGTAAGGGAAGAAAACAGATTATAAAGATGGTTCTGTAACAAGAAATAGAGGCGAAATTTTGACAAGAGTGAAAGATTTCTACTCCAAATTATGTGAAAGGGATGGTACATGTACTCCAGACATCATGAAAGATACCAGTACCAGAGTTCTTCCAGTCCTCCAAGCAGAAGTTGCACATGCAATCAAGAACATGAAGCGGGGAAAAGCTCCAGGAGAAGATGGAATTTACTGTAGACATCATACAAGAAGCAAGTGGAGAAATTCAAACAGTACTCGCCCAAATTTTCACTCCATGCCTTAATGAAGGGAAGATTCCTAGGGATTGGAACAACGCTACAATGATCTTGCTACATAAAAAAGGTGACATTGAGGATCTCAGGAACTACAGACCTATCAGCCTCCTATCAGTGGTTTATAAAATCTTCACTAAAGTTCTTTCACACCGCTTGAAGGTGACACTGGACATGGCTCAACCGAGAGAACAAGCTGGATTCAGGAGTGGCTACAGCACAATAGATCATATCCACGTACTGAGAGAACTAATTGAAAGAGCGACGGAATATGAACTTCCATTGTGCATGGCTTTTATCGATTATGAAAGAGTCTTTGATTCGGTGAAACCATCAACAGTTACAATGGCTCTGAAATCCTGCGGTATTGGAGATGCATACATTAATATTATTTATACATCTATGAAAATGCAAGTGCCATGATTCGGCTGTTTGAAAATACAACAGACATGAGAATTAGAAAGTGAGTGAGACAAGATGACACCGTATCTCCGAAGCTCTTTATTGCCACATTGGAAAATGTCTTTCAATCACTGAACTGGGAAAGCAAAGGGATTAAGATTAATGGAGACTATCTAACCCACCTTCGTTTTGCTGATGACGTAGTCATTTTTGCAACTACCCCATCAGAGCTGCAGAGTATGATCCAGGAACATGCTGACAAGAGTAAAGAAGTGGGATTAAAAATGAACTTTCAGAAGACAAAAGTGATGTTCAATGCTTTTACAAGAAGTGAAGATTTATTGATTGATGGAGAAAAGCTGGAGATAACAGACACGTACGTTTATCTTGGACAGCAGATATCAAGTGAGGGTCTTATTGATGAAGAAATTAATCGGCGTACAAAACTTGCCTGGAGAGCTTTTGGAAGGAACAGCATAATTTTCAAGAGCAATATGCCATTATGTCTTAAAAGAAAAGTGTTTGATCAATGCATCCTTCCAGTGCTTACATATGGTGCAGAGACGTGGACCTTAACTAAAAGAGACATACAAAGGCTGCAGACAACTCAAAGCAGCATGGAGAAGTGCATGCTTGGTGTAACCAGGAGAGATAAGAAGAGGAACTCGTGGATCCGAAAAATGACAAGAGTGGAAGACATCATGATCAGAGTTAAATCCCTGAAATGGCAATGGGCTGGAAATTCTGCCAGAAGGACAGACCATCGATGGACAGCCGAAATTTTAGATTGGATTCCAAGGGACAAGAAAAGACCCAGAAGAAGACCCCATGGGAGATGGGTGGATGAAATTCGAAAGTATGCGGGAGTAACATGGAGGAGAATGGCACAAGACAGACCGTTGTGGAAGAAACTTGGGGAGACCTTCGTCCAGCAGTGGATTGATAATGGTTGACAATGATGATGATGATATAATTCAGATTTCACTGGAAGAAAGAGAACTTAGCTGCTTATGTATTCTGTTATGAACACTAGCTTAATTTGAATACTGCATTCGAAAGGTTTCCTCGGCTTAGCGAATTCCCCGATTTTACGTACAAGACTGTTGGCCCCTTGAAGTTCGTTAAATCGAGGCTTGACTCTATATTTCCTAGCTATTTTTCAACATAAGAACATAGACGCTCAAGACATTTATTCCAGCGTGGTACTAATTCTAGTATACCTTCTTCATAAAAGTCCTTTTTCTGGGCACCTGCAGACAACCGATTTTACTTCGTCAGCCGAATAGAAGTGTTAGCCGCCTAGAAATCTTTTCAAGGGATCAAACAGATGAAAGTCCGAAGAAGCTAGGTGCGGACTGTACGGTGGGTACTGCAGCACCTTCTAGCCGTATTGCGCAATTTTGTCACGAGCTTGCTGTGTAACATGTGGGCGAGCGTTGCCATGAAGCAGTCTGACATTTGCAGCGTCTATGTTGGGTCTTTTTTCACGAAGGGCACGACGCAACTTTGTGAATGTGTTAGCTTAAGTTTCGGCATCCGCAGCAGTCTCCGTTAAATGAACCTCCACCAGGATAACGCCCTGCATGTTCCAGAACACTGTCATGAGAACGTTTTGGGCAGATATTGATACTCTGAATTCCTTTTGGTGGCGAGGAGTCGGAATGTTTCCACACTATACTGGCCTTCTTTTTTTTTCTTTTTTTGGAGGTTAAATGACCCCCGTGAGAAACTCAGTGGGCTATAAGCAGTCGCCTATCCCTAATTTAGGGCCACTGACTCCAGGGAAGGGGGAGAGCACCAGTGCCGTAAGACAAACACAACATCCATGCATCACCGGAATTCGAACCCTTTCCGACGAATGATCAGAAGCCATCGCTTAGACCATTGCGGCACCGGGGTGTCTCCTTTGTTTCGGGAGTGTGGTGGTACGGCCAGGTCTCATCGCCCGTCACTACACCTGCTAGAAATTCATGTCTTTCGTGTGCGAAACGCATCTAGTGGTCCAAGGATGATATCATTCTCTTTTCCTTCTCGTCATCTGTCAAGTTCTTGGTTACCCATCGCGCACTGACCTCGCGAAATTACAATTCGTCACGCACAATATCGTGTACTATACCGCACTGTAAAAAATTTACTGTAGATTTTACGGTTTAAAACCGTTTTCTAGGGTGCCAACAGAAAATCGTGAATTCTACAGTTTTATGTAGTGTTTGAGCAAAGCTATAGCTTTGCTCAAACACAATCAACACATTCGTTCCAGCCAAATTTTTGTGTTTTCGTGATTATTTGGACTGTGAATCACTCCAGCAAAATTCTGTGCTGTTTTCGTCATTAAATGCAGTGTTGGAGAAAAGCTATAGCTTTGCTCCAACACTGCATAAAACTGTAGATTTTACGGGTTTGTGTTGGCACCCTGGAAAAAGGTTTAAAACCGTAAAATCTACAGTACATTTTTTACAGTGCGTGCGAAATGTTGATTTTTTGCGTCAATGTGCGCAGATGGATCCGCCGGTCACACAGAACTGCCTGTTCAATGCCTCTCACAGTAGCAGGTGACGACGCAGTTACAGGTCGACCGGAACGTGGCGAATCGGTAAGGTTGCGACGGCCCTGAGCAGAGAAACTGCACCATCTGGAGATGTTGCTGCGGTTCAGGTAATTACCACCATACACTTCGACCATTTCTTTGGGAAATTCCGTCGGAGTTTTCCGTTTAGCCCACAAAAATCTCACTACACCGCGTTGCTCTCCATTCGTAGACGATGCTAACAAAGGCGACATCTTTGTGCCGTCGTTCACACTGTTTTCCACCACGGCGACAGCTGAAAAAACCAAACCCGTCTGTTGCGTGATATTCAAACTCGTTGTCTGCCAAATTGCAACCTGCAAAGAGAAAAAGAGTGCTGTGCATTACTTTTCGATCCTCCCTTGTATACTTCGATTTGCATTGTGTGATTAATCGTATACTTCGATTTGCATTGAGTGATTAATCGTATACTTCGATTTGCATTGAGGGTTTAATCGTATACTTCGATTTGCGTTGAGTGATTAATCGTATACTTCGATTTGCATTGAGGGTTTAATCGTATACTTCGATTTGCATTGAGTGATTATCGTATACTTCGATTTGCATTGAGTGATTAATCGTATACTTCGATGTGCATTAGGTGATTAATCGTATACTTTGATTTGCATTGAGTGATTAATCATATACTTCGATTTGCATTGAGGTGATTAATCGTATACTTCGATTTTTTTTTGATTTTTTTTTATTGGAGGTTTAACGACCACCGTGAGCAACTCAATGGGCAGTCGCCCGTCCCTAATTTAGGGTCGCTGGTTCCAGGGAAGGGAGAGAGCCAGTGCCGTAAGGCAAACACAACATCCATGCCTCACCGGGATTCGAACCCGGACCCCGTTCGGACGAATGATCAGAGGCCATCGCTTAGACCACTGCGCCACCGGGGCGGCATACTTCGATTTGCATTGAGTGACTAATCTTATAATTCGATCAAGAGTTAATGTAGAAAAACACTAAACATGGAACACTAAATTGAGTAAATTATTTCCAGGAAATCAAGAAAAATCAAAAACATGTTTGTTTTAAGAGTTACTAAAACCACTAAACACTGAACTCTTTCAAGGTAATCTAAAAAAATCAGAAACCTTTAATGGAGATTTTTATTTAAAACCACTAGGACTCAGATTTTATCTGAGTCCCAAAACACATCCCCAATTACTTGGCGGTTTCTTGTTCTGGGTGGTGTAATGGTAGCACACTCGAACGTAAATCGAGAGATGCAGGTTCGATTCCCGTTCCAGGACGATGTAGTTTTCAAGTTTTCTGAGGTATGTCTACATACTTACATGATTGATTTGGTATTCATCTGCCCGTGACATCTAATTGACTATCACAGAAAAACACAATTTTCTCTGCCTTTGAGATTCGTCTATTTCCGTAGCTCAGCCATAATGTGTCCTCTTTCAGGTGGAATGTGATGACACTGATTTTGACAAACAATTCTTTATGAACCGGAGCTAAATAATTTGCCTGACTCAAGACCGAAAGCGAAACACTATATGCATCGGAAGTATGATCTACATTCGTCGTCACCAGATAGCAATTAGAAAGATATTCTAATTGCTACGCATTTAGAATATCTTTCCTAATTCCCAAATTAGGAAAATATCAATCCTGATTCCCAAATTAGGAAAGATATTTTGTTTCTTGTTAAGCTCACGTGACAGGAACATTTTAATGCCGAAAACAATGCCGGTGTAGTTACGTTAAGTGTCAAGCGCGATTTCTCCACCGTCTCATTTATAGCCTCCTTCCTTTCGTAAAAATTGCACACCATAATGCATTATGTTGCGGAGTAATATACTCGTATTACTGTTCTGCATGTACTCTGCATAATGTTGCAGAGTATACAGATATAAATAAAAAAGTTTTGATGCTGCCAACTAGACTAAATTAATACTGAGCATGTGTAACTCTCAGTACAATGTACACACCGAGATAAATAATTGAAAAATAAACTCACCTTGTACTGATTTCGCCCCCATGGTTATGAGCATGTGTTAGAACATGCATGCTTAATACTTTTGTCTCACACATGAAATGAAGATTGAAAATATACAAAAATGAAGATTGAAAATATACAAAATGAAAATTGAAATATATTTATTTGTATAGGGTTTAGGGTAGTTAGACTGGAACTAGGATTTAATTTTCCTGTAATGATGATTATCAAATATCTTTTCCAAACTTCTGAGATATTCCCTTGTTGTTGGGGCACACAGAAACACCTGATTCATTAAATAGCTGCTGCAAACATAGCACATTTGCTTTTCCCTGACCTGTTATTTAAGTGGTCATTTTTCAACTTTCAGTAGTTATTTGAAAATATCAAATTTAGTTTGATTACATTTTGAACATTTTCCGTTTACAACATTCAACTCTTCAACCCTCTTTGCCGCTAATTTTTTAACACGAATTTTACATTTTGTACATGGAGTAATTGCTCACAATCATCAGTCAAAAATAATTTAAATAATTTGAAGCAAATAATGAATGTTTTCACATTGATGTCTCCAGCTACCCGTGGACATGCCCGTCGGTTAGCGTGACGTCACAAGCAAGTTCTTAATCCGGTGGCCAGACCCGTAAAGACAGAGAGGAGAGGAGGAGTCCCGGCGGTCCCGACACAACTCGGTAAATCTGTGCAGAATTCAGCATTGGTGCACCAGGGGTCATTTTCGAGTTCACCACGTATACGACCATGTCGGGGATGGGTTGCAACAGCCAACGACCATGTGTGTAACCTTGTTTAACTTCTTATACTTCCTATTGTACCAGTCTACTTTAAGTTCTAATACTTCCTATTGTACTAGTCTCCTTTAACCTCCTGTACTTACTATTGTACTAGTCTATTTTAACCTCTTATGCTTCCTATTGTACTAGTCTAGTTTGATTTCTTGTACTTTCTGCTTCATTAGTCTCCTTTAATGTCTTATACTTCCTATTGTGCTAGTCTCATTTAATCTCTTATACTTCCTATTGTACTTGTCTAATTTAACCACTTACACTGAACAGCAATTGAATTAGAGATACCTGTCTAGTAACGTGTAGCACCACCTTTCGCCCTGATGACGCCGGTGATTCGTCTCGGCATGGACACGACAAGACAACGGAAGCGTTGGGAAGCCATACTGATCCACGACTCCTGAACAAGCTCCCACAGTTCACGAAGATTTTATGGACGGGGTTCCGAGCCTCGAACATCTCTCTCGATGGCATCCCAGATATGCTCGATGTGATTGAGGTCAGGTGACCTAGCTGACCAAGGAAGCGAGGTCACGTAAGTGGAGTATTCATCCAACCATTCAGATACAATTCGGTAGCGATGGCACGGAGCATTGTCTGTTGGAGGATGAGGTCCCCAGTGGGATGTTGAAGACGCACAAACGGGAGCAAATGGTCGTCCAGGATATCCCGGTAACGTTGACCTGTGAGGAACAATGTCACACGTACCAGGGGTCCCATTTCAGTCCACGTAAATAGTCCCCAGACGAGAATGTCACCCCCACCAGCTTGAAGAGTACCCTGCTAGCAAGAAATATCCATCGCTTCATGTGGTTTGCGCCGTACTCGTATCCTGCCATCCGCATGTACCATTGTGAATCTCGACTCATCAGTCCAGGCAACATTTTGCCACATGTCTAGGGTCCAGTGGCGATGTTCCCGCACCCGTGCTAATCTTTGCACCCTGTGATGTGTTGTCAGCAGCGGTAACCCCGCGGAACGATGGCTTCTGTATCCCATAGCGAGGAGATGGTTCTGGATGGTGTAGCTGCTTACAAGTTTTTGTGCACCAGCGTTAAATTGCCGAGTGATTTCTTGCACTCTGGCCCGTCTATCCGCTGTTACAATGCGAGCTAGCAGACGATGACCCCGCTCATCCACACGCTGTTGTCCACGGCAGTTGGCCCTTGCAGAGATGATTTTGCCGGATTCGGTGTACTCACGGTGCACCCGTGACACAGTGGTTCGTGAAAATCCCAGTACCTGCACGACTTCCGAGATGGAGTGACCCATTCATCGGGCCCGGACAATTTGCCTATGATCAAATGCGCTTATATCCTTCGTCTTACCCATACTGCGTCCGAGTCTTACTGATTCTCGTCGCATCACTCCTTATATTGTCGGATCGCTGCATACGTCATGTCGTTTCCGTTTACAGGGCCGCCCACAACGCCACATTTGCATAACGCCAGCTGTCTCTAATTCAATTGCTCTTCAGTGTATAGTGCTTATTGTACTGGTTTCCTTTAACTTCTAATACTTTTTATTCTACTAGTCTCCTTTAACCTCTTATACTTCCTATTGTACTAGTCTATGTCAGCCTCTGATACTTTCCGGCATGTAAATCGTTTTCTAACCTCTTATGTACTAGTCTTTTAACTTCTTATGCTTCCTATTATACTAGTCTGTTTTAACCACTTATAGTTCCTATTATATTAGTTTTCTTTAAATTCTTATACTCGTACTTTCTATTGTACTGGTCTATTTTAACCTGTTATAATTCCTACTGTACTAGTGTCCTTTAGGCTTTTGTACTTCCTATTGTACTAGTCTGTTTTAGTTATTATACTTTCGATTGTACTCATCTCCTTTAATCTTTAATATTTCCTATTGTAGTAGTCTATTTTAACTTCTTATACTTCCTATTTACTAGTCTATTTCAACTCCTTATATTTTCTGTTTTAATAGTCTTTTTTAATCTCTTATACTTTCTATTGCACTAGTCTCCTTTAACCTCTTATACTTCCTATTGTACTAGTCTATTTTAACCACTTCTTCTTATTGTACTAGTCTCCTTTAACTTCTAATGCATCCTATTGTACTAGTCTTATTTAACCTCTTATACTTCCTGTTGTACTAGTAGTGTATTTTAGCCTATGACACTTCCGATTGTACTAGTCCTTTAACATCTTACACTTTATATTGTACTAGTCTGTTTTAATCACTTATACATCCTATTGTACTAGTTTTCTTTAACCTCTTAAACTCGTACTTTCTATTGTACTGGTCTATTTTAACCTCTTAAACTCGTACTTTCTATTGTACTGGTCTATTTTAACCTCTTATACTTCCTATTGTACTAGTCTATTTTACCTATTATACTTCCGATTGTACTCGTCTCCTTTAATCTTTTATATAACCTATTGTAATAGTCCATTTTAACCTCTTATACTTCCTATTTTCTTTAATTTCATGTACTTCCTATTTACTTGTCTTCTTTAACCTCTTATACTTCTATTTACTAGTCTCCTTTAATCGCTTGTACTTCCTATTTCTTTGTCTCCTTTAACCTCTTATACTTCCTCTTGATTTATCCAGAGGATCAATCAAGAGGAAGTATGGCCGCCCCGGTGGCGCAGTGGTCTAAGGCGTTGGCCTCTGATCATTTGTCCGTAAGGGGTCCGGGTTCGAATCCCGGTGAGGCATGGATGTTGTGTTTGTCTTACGGCACTGGCTCTCTCCCTTCCCTGGAACCAGTGACCCTAAATTAGGGACGGGCGACTGCTTATAGCCCATTGAGTTGCTCACGGTGGTCGTTAAACCTCCAATCAAAAAAAAAAAAAAAAAAAGAGGAAGTATCATGCTGTTGTTCCTGAAAATCCCTGCGAAACCGGTGTTCCTGAGATAGTGTTGAGTATCAATCATGTTCAGAGTCGTTCTGACCACTCATTTCAAGCATTCTGATGCTTAATCGAACGCTAATTGGTGATCAACGGGCTGCTGTACCTGATTTATAACCACACCCCGCTCTCACGTGCCGTCTTACTGATTGGAGTGAGCCATTTATAGGAAGAAGGCAAGTGTATCTCATGAACCGGCACAAGTGTGTGGGGGGAGGGGAGGGAGGGGGGATTTAACTCTTTAAGCGGCCAATGTATCTGAACCAAATGGCACTTAAAATTTTATGCATTTCTCAAATAGAAACGTTCGCATAACGGTCGGGTTTTACGAAGCTACTGCAAAACAACTTCTTTCCTCCTCTCATCTCAGCAGCATCCGCGGTTCGCACGGCCCATGGATTTCCGTTTTTGCAGACCTGGAAAAATCCTTGTTTTTCATGTTTTAATGAAAGATCGTAGATTTTTTTCTCGCAATGAAAAAAAGAATGGTTGAGATATTTGTTGTTGTTTTTGTTTTATTTTCTTTTGATTGATTTGGGATGTAACGACCACCGTGGGAAACTCAATGGGCTATAAGCAGTCTCCCGTCCCTAATTTAGGGTCACTGGTTCCAGGGAAGGGAGAGAGCCAGTGCCGTAAGACAAAAAAACATCCATGCCTCACCGGGACCCATCTTGGACGAATGAACAGAAGCTATCGCTAAGACTACGGCACCAGCGGGGCGATCTTGGTTTGATTGCATCACTTTGTTCTACTATAACTCCGTGTGGGATCTGCTGGCGATGACATCACTTCGTTCCATAGAGTTCGGAGGCGTGATGTTATCGTTTTTCTCACGCAGCACAGGATTTCTGAATGCCAAATTACCAGAGGCCTTGGTTTGTAGTGCAGCAGTTGTGCGCAGTTGGAGTCCCAACAGTGTGTGGAAACAAATCTTCCTGCGAGTCCAAGGTGGACCTTTTTTCTAACACGCACGTGTCTCACTGAAGAAGACTGATATCTGTCCTCCCTACCGCCAATAGGCATCGAAATATTATGGCTATTTAATACGAAATCTTCATTGCCATGGTGAAATTGTTTTCCCTTATTATCATTGTTCTAAGTCCCAGATTGCTTCATACAAGTTTTATACAGAGCAGATTTTATACGGGGAATTTGCCACTTTGTCAGAGATGTAGCACACACACACACACACACGCGCGCACTCAACAACACTCAAACACTGAAACCTTAGGACTTCGTAAGAATTCAAAATGCATACTGAATTTTATCCCAATTTGCAATATATAAAACAAAGAACTACGATTTTAACAAAATTTAAGCTCCTGAAGTTTTCCGATAAAATCCTAGAGAATGCCTGGAAAAGTCCTTGAATTTATTTTCTGTAAATATGTACGATCATTTAACCTGTCGCTGGTGGTAATAAGCTCTCCTTTCTAGTCCTTTGTTCATTTTTGTTCACTGCTGTATGACTTAAGGCATAAGGGGATAACCCCCTCATACGAACATCATGTAACTGGATAGAAATAAGGGACTCAAACATTCTCCTTCTCCTTTCTTAGTTTCTGCGTCACTCTTACAGCCAATATAGCCAAGGTTGCCATATTGGCTTTTTTCACGCAAAAATCCCGAAATTAGGCTTTTTTCAGTTTAGTTGGCGTCAGAGAATTGCTTTGGCGTGTTTGGCTTTTTTCAGTTTAGTTGGCGTCAGAGACTTGCTTTGGCGTGTTTGGCTTTTTACATTAGTTGCACGAAAGCTATATAAACCATCATCTTTCAAAATAATTTTCCTTCAGAAAAGTAGTTTTTGTTACGAAATGGTAGCGCCTTAACGACAGACTTGCCAGAAATGGGAATCCACTCAGCTTAAGCTCTGATTGACAGTTGACTCGGAATTCCAGGTTATGTTTAATACTTTGATGAATTGTTAAGGGCTAATGGCTTATTTCAGTGGTGCTCAATTAACTCAATCAAAATCTGATACAAATATCAAAGTAAGTCTGTTAAAGAAAATAATGTTAGACTGCAAAATTTACTTGTTCTTGGTGCTTGCGACACCTGTTGCACATGAATATTAAAGACTGAACAACCTTTTTCAACAAACCACAGCAGATCCTTATGAATTGCACTAAGAATTGTTCTTACACCAGAAAAATCTTCGGAGCAGATTACATGAAAAAAAGTATTCATCTAGTTGATTTCGTTATCAAATTTTTAACAGAATGTAGTATCTAGAAATAAAATATGTCAAAGAAAAAGGTATGTGTATGCTAGAAGAAGCTCTTAGTCAAGTTACGTGTTGATTTCCCTCGGCGAGAGATATATTTCCAAATCTATCACAATTGAGCCCTAACGTCATTTTGAAACAAGTTTCAAAGCACCTTTATATACACCTTGCAGAGAACAACATCAGCACTGTTGAAGAACAATACAGAAAAATGCCTTTTGTCGATTGGAAAGAAGCTTCATTTAAGAAAGATGGACTCCCTAGAAAGAGTGAACAGTTTTGGGTTGTCATGCTTCCACATCATGTGTTTAAAGAGCTCGCCACTTTTGCCCTTACTTGTCTAATAATCTCAGTAATGCTGTAGTTGAGAGGATATTCTCTCTTGCAACCCCAGTTAAAACAAAGGCCAGGAACAAAATGCAACTGAATTTTCTTGATACTATGGTGAGAAACAGAGCAGAACTGTGGCTTTCAAACAAATGTTGTAAGGACTTCACTCCATCCGTGAAAATGCTAGAAGACTTTACATCTGAAAAGCTTTATACTGTAGGTTATATTTGTCCCAGTGGATATGACAGTAGTAAACTGGATCTAGAGCTTTTCATGTGATGTGAGTATGAAAAATGCTTTTGTAATGTTTGGCTCTTTTCCGGCTTTTATCTAGTACTGTTTGGCTTTAATTCTAAATTTTTTATCTGGCGACCCTGCTTATGACAGGTAATCAGTTAGAAATGATTAGTGTCAGTCATTCGTCTGAACGGCAATTCTGAGTAATAATGCCAAGTGGAAAGCAACTCTTTTTGATGCTGAAGTTTATTCATTCCAGCCGCGTTCGGTCAAGTTCTTATACAGCAAATATATTCACTCCAGCATATTTCAGCCCATTTTGCTGAACCCGAGTTAATTGATTCCAGCCGGTTGAATTGTTAATATTTCATATCATCATCATCATTGTCAACCATTATCAATCCGCTGCTGGACGAAGGTCTCCCGAAGTTTCCTCCACAACGGTCTGTCTTGTGCCAGTCTCCTCCATGTCACTCCCGCATATTTTCGAATTTTATCCACCCATCTCCCATGTGGTCTTCTTCTGGGTCTTTTCCTGTCCCTTGGAATCCAATCCAAAATTTCGGCTGTCCATCGATGGTCTGTCCTTCTGGCAGTATGTCCAGCCCATTGCCATTTCAGGGATTTAACTCTGATCATGATGTCTTCCACTCTTGTCATTTTTCGGATCCACGAGTTCCTCTTCTTATCTCTCCTGGTTACACCAAGCATGCACCTCTCCATGCTGCTTTTAGTTGTCTGCAGCCTTTGTATGTCTCTTTTAGTTAAGGTCCACGTCTCTGCACCATACGTAAGCACTGGAAGGATGCATTGATCAAACACTTTTCTTTTAAGACATAATGGCATATTGCTCTTGAAAATTATGCTGTTTCTTCCAAAAGCTCTCCAGGCAAATTTTGTACGCCGACTAATTTTTTCATCAATGTGACCCTCACTTGATATCTGCTGTCCAAGATAAACGTACGTGTCTGTTATCCCCAGCTTTTCTCCATCAATCGATAAATCTTCATTTATTGTAAAAGCATTAAACATCACTTTTTTCTTCTGAAAGTTCATTTTTTATCCCACTTCTTTACTCTTGTCAGAAAGTTCCTGGATCATACTCTGCAGCTCTGATGGGGTAGTTCCAACTACGTCATCAGCAAAACGAAGGTGGGTTAAATAAGCTCCATTAATCTTTCTCCCTTTGTTTTCCCAGTTCAGTGATTGAAAAGCATTTTCAAATGTGGCATTAAAGAGCTTCAGAGATATGGTGTAACCTTGTCTTACTCCTTTTCCAATTTTTATGTGCTGTATTTTCAAACAGCCGAATCTTTGCACTTGCATTTTCATAGATGTTATTAATAATATTAATGTATGCATCTTCAATACCGCTGGGTTTCAGAGCCATTGTAACAGCTGATGGTTTCACTGAATCAAAGGCTTTTTCATAATCGATAAAAGCCATGCACAATGGAAGTTCATATTCCCTCGCTCTTTCAATTAGTTCTCTCAGTACATGGATAAGATCTATTGTGCTGTAGCCACTTCTGAATCCAGCTTGTTCTCTCGGTTGAGCCATGTCCAGTGTTACCTTCAAGCGGTGTGAAAGAACTTTAGTGAAGATTTTATAAACCACTGATAGGAGGCTGATAGGTCTGTAATTCCTGAGATCCTCAATATAACCTTTTTTATGTAGCAAGATCATTGTAGCGTTGTTCCAATCCTCAGGAATCTTCTCTTTATTAAGGCATCGAGTGAAAATTTGGGGAGTACTGTTTCGATTTCTCCACTTGCTTCTTGTATGATGTCTACAGTACTTCCATCTTCTTCTGGAGCTTTTCCCCGTTTCATGTTCTTGATTGCATGTGCAACTTCTGCTGAGAGGACTGGAAGAACTCTGTTACTGGTACCTTTCATGATGTCTGGAGTACATGTATCATCCCTTTCATATAACTTGGAGCAGAAATCTTTCACTCTTGTCAAAATTTCGCCTTGTTACAGAACCATCTTCTTTTCTCAGTGCCATAATCTGTTTTCTTCCCTTACTGAGATGTTCATTTAGGCTTTGGTTGTTTTCAATTGCTTTCCTCACTAGTTCACAGTTGAATTTCCTTACGTCTTCAGTGATACTTTTTCGTACTGTCTTGCATAGCTCTATATATTCCACTTTGGAAGTCACATCTTCTTTAGTTGTACTCATCTCTCTTCTTTTTTGGGTGTATGATATATACATGTATATTTTAATGTACTAACACGCATTAATTATGTGTGATAAAAAATTGATATTTTCTATTCGAAATCACAGTAAAATTGTGCAATCGGGAAGAGGACCTAAATAGTTTTTAGAGTCCCTCCTTTAGTTTTCAATGCGCCACTGTTTAAATTCCAGTAATTCTGCTTTATTATATTTGGTATATTATTCGTAGCAGCGCGTAAAGAAGTCCACTGATTCGTGAACAAGTTACTTGAGGCAGGACTGCCGAGTGTAATGAGCACGCTGAATGCTTTAGTGATATCAATTTTCCAGGATTAATATCTGATTTACTAAGTATCCTTTGAAACGAAGGATATACTAGTTTATATGCGAGCTTTCCCAGTGACAAGCTGTTGTTAGCGCAGTATCACCTAGTTGAATAGGATGAGGATGACAGCATGGATGAATATGCAGTGCCTCTCGCCTTGAGTCAACGCACTAACACATCAGCCCTTGGGTCCAATTCTAGTATGACTGATTGCGGCGGCTGGTGGAAGCTCTTGCTTGAGCTATCACCTGCATTTCAGTGATATAAGAGCAACGGGACATTTTCCCCAATTATTAATTTTCATAGAATTAATATCGGCAGCTCGCTTGAAAGATTTAATTCCTGAAACGAAATCTGGTGGCAAAAGTTATTTAATGCTCGTCGCCTCTATGAAGATGAACTGAAAACTGCAGGCCGCCCCGGTGGCGCAGTGGTCAAAGCGATGGCCTCTGATCATTCGTCCGAACGGGGTCCGGGTTCGTATCCCGGTGAGGCATGGATGTTGTGTTTGTCTTCCGGCACTGGATCTCTCCCTTCCCTGGAACCAGTGACCCTAAATTAGGGACGGGCGACTGCTTATAGCCCATTGAGTTGCTCACGGTGGTCGTTAAAGCTCCAATCAAAAAAAAAAAAAAGAAAAATAGAAAACTGTAGAAGACATACACAGTCCAGTTAAAAAATTATAGCCACCTGTTAGTATGAGCTATGACCACTTCGTGTCGCCAATATTCTAGATATACGGTCGAGACACATTATTGTGACCACCAGCTGTAAACGCCCATCCAGAGTAACCGCCATGTGCAGCGCGGACAGCAGCTAGACGGGCTGGGAGTGACTCACTGAGGTGCTGAAATTTGCTTACAGGTATGTGGAGCCAAGCTGACTGCAGTGTATCTGACAGTTGCTGGAAGGTACGTGGTGGATAGTTCATAGAGCGAGCAACACGATCGAGGTGGTCTAACAGATGTTCAAATTGGTTTGCGTTTGGGGAATTAAGGGACCAGGGAAGTACCTTGAAGTTTTCATCGTCTACTTCAAACCACTCTCAGGCATTTCTAGTTGAGTGACACGTCTCATAGTCGTTCTTGAAGACCTCATCCCCCTCAGGAAAGACAATCAGCATGTATGGGTGTACGTGGTCGGCAAGTATGGATTCACAACGAATTCGGTCCATAGTGCCTTCTACAGGTATGAGTGGAACCAGAGAATGAATGCCACGAAAACATTCCCCAGTCTATAACGCTGCCTCCACCAGCTTGTGTCCTTCCAATAATGGTTGAAGAGTGTTTCGTTTCCGATGTTCCTTGCCTTAAACGCCAACGTCCATCCGTTTGATAAAGCAGAAAACGTGACTAATCGGAGAAGGTAATCCTTTGCCAATCAGTGGATGTCCAATTACAGTCATCATGAATGAGAACACCTTATACACCTCAATGGATAGGCAGGCTCAAGCGTTCGTCGTGCGATCATGGAAGATGATTCTTCCCTACCATTCCTAGGAAAACATGCTCCCACACGAGCACACTACCATCTCTTGCTGTTTCTTCTCGAGCATTGTGTCGGGGTGATTTCTGTTAGAAGTACTTTGTCGTACTATCCATCGGCAATTCACACGATAAAACATAAAACGTAAGTCATGTGAAAAGGCAACTTTCTTCCACTGTTTGATGGTCCAATGCCTCCTTTCAGATGCAAATTCACGCCGTAATCATCGATGTCTGCCAGTCAGCATATGTATCTTCAGTAGACGTTGGTTTCTCGACGTGCCTGCATTAAATGATGTTGTGGCTAGTTGTTCCATTATGGTCCGTCTGTTGGATCGTACTTGTCGGGATAGCCGTCGCTGCCAAAGGTCGTCAATTATTACCCCGATTACTGCAGGTCTTGCCGGTTTCCTTCCATTCCTGGAACACTTTAACAACTTTACCACGTGAACAACCCACAATATCAGCCGTTTCTGTAATGCTACCAGCCTTCAGTCCGGTAGCAAACAATCATTCCTTTTTCAGTCTCTGTTAGGTCACGTCCTTTTCCCATTTTCACACGAAACTGCGTATCGTCCGCGAGTTCATGTCATTTAAATGTCTTACATGATGTCCATATGTTGCCACGCACGCCATCTGGCTGCTGGTTACGGTTCCTGCTTACATCAGGTGTGGTCATAATTTTTTTACTTAACTATCGTACTTGTATATACACTTGTGCTCAAAATTAAAGGATAACCACAAAAAAGAACATGAATAGTTATCGATGTTAGTGAACCTTTGCTATTGGGCGAATATTCTTCTCAAAGGTAACTCGCGATTCAGCTAGAGTAGTAATTGGCGATTTATTCTCAACTGGAGAGAACCAGCTGGCAGCAATACTCCCTCTAACATAAAAAAAAGGGACTACTCTGGTTGCAGTGGCGTGAAGATCTGAGCTGAAACCATGACGAACAGGAGCACACACCTTGACATCTTTCAGAGTTGCTCAACTGTTTCCCCGTGGTGCAGAGACGAGATCCTGAACCCAGGACACCCAGGTCCCATCTTTGTTTTTGTACATTAATGCCCAACTCAGTTCAGCTCATTTGGTTAACGATTTTCTCGTAGAAGAAGATATTCGCCGGATTAAGTGGCCATACAGATCTCCTGACCTCAATTCCATTGAGCGTATGCGGAAAGCTCTAGGGAGACCATATGAAATCAACCAAGAAAAAATTAATTTTGGAATTTGATGCAACGGATTTGTCTAATTTAGGGGATATTTGTCTATTAGCATCTCAAAAGAAAAAAAATTGAATATTTTCTGTTTCCGATTTTTGAGTTATTTCATTTTTAAAATTGCCAAAATGTTTTAAAAACTGCTTGCCGCCGGAACTATTATTGCCATTTGCAAGAGACCCGTTTCAGCTACAGAGTTCTGTATGGTATCATTTTAAAGCTTATGAGGAGGGCTTTCATTTGATATATAACATTCATTGCTTTTGAAAAAAAAAGTTGGCAGGTTTTAAAAAACGTATTTTAAAATTTCCAAAAAACTAATTTTTTTTAATTTTTAAAACATTCACACACGTTGGCACACATTTACTGAAGGCTCAGTCCAAAATTTCAAGATGGTATCTCTCTGGTACAATATAAAAATTGAATTTTTTTGTGCAGGCATGCAACTATTTAAGTTAGCTTATTTTATATATCTAGCTCTTAGTGCCGCGGGTGGCCGAGTGGGCAACGTTCGTGACTGCCACGGGAAGGGCCTCAGGTTCGATCCCAAGCAGGTACGAACGCTCGATCCACTAAATACCCGCCCTGCGTCGGATGGGTACGTTAAGCCGTCGGACCCCGGGTACTGACCCCCTAATAAATAAGGGCGTCTTCCTCCCCCTTTCTACTTCGCCTCCGTGTCACTTTCCTATCGGGCGCTCTAGCCCAAATCTCCTAGTTTCATATTTCTAAGGGTTGTTTAAAACCTGGGGTCAGACACTCCCTTCCTAAAATCCTCTACATATGATCATATCTAGCTCTGCATTATTAATACAGATGCACACATACCATTGCGTTACTGATACAGAAATTCATTTTTCTTTGATTAAAAATATGATGCTGGTGTCATCTCTTTTTGCTTCAGCCAATACGTTCCACCGGTGGCTGTTACTGGATCCACCTTACAAAGGATGAGTTTCCTGCCATTCTAAGAATCAGGTTTTCTTGGATAACTAAATGAGGATGGTGGTCCAGAAGGATGTAAGAAAGAGATCACGTTCTACATGATCTTTTGAAAGTGCACATTCCACCCATCAAATGGCATCATATGCACAGACTACGAAGCGTGCGATATGTTCAAAGACCACATCTGGACTAACTCTAACACAATGTACCAAAGTTTCTTCTGATTCAGAAAGCACTTTAGTCTCCACTTTTTGTAAACTTACTGGTATGAATGCATGAAACTTCTGAGTCCCTGTTTCAGTTTCTTCAAACCATGCCTCTAAAAGTCTGTCTTCTTCCAAGTATTTATCATTCCTCATAGAAGGAATGTTCTCCTTTCCTCATCGAAGCAGCGAGAGAGGCGTCATGATTATTTATTTTGAAAAAGGGTTCTGGAAGCTAGTTTTGGCTGCCAACCTCTTTACTGTGTCTCCAACAACATCACACACTTCTTTGTCATGCGCTGTTACGTAAAAATGCCACTTAGCATCAATGCTATCAAAATCTCCACGATGATTGCACAAATTTGCTCAGTTCTTGTGGTTCTTATATTGCAATGCTTTACCATTAGAGAAGTAATATACACTGGCGGAAAGTCAAAAAAGAACACCAAGAAGGAGACGTCTGATACCAAGGAAATTTATACAGCATAATAACGGAATACAGAGGATAACGTGATAAAAATATTATGACAAAATACAGCTGTATTTGTTGGTAAACTGAAAAATAACATTTCCTTGTAACATGGTTAGTACGAGGTTGAACCGCCATGAACTGCGTCATACTGTGCAATTCTGGCATGGAGTCTGTCGTACAGATGTTGGATGTAAGTTTGGGGTATTGAGTTCCAAGCATCCTCAACCTGAACGCGTAAATCTGGGATGGTCGTGGCTGGCCGTGGAGACCGGATAAGTCGTTGTCCCATAAAATCCCACACGTGTTCAATGGGGGACAAATCCGGTGAACGTGCAGGTCATGGAAGTTGTCTCACACCTTGAAGTGCGTGTTGCGTTGCGCGTGCCGTGTGTGCGCGTGCGTTATCTTGCTGGAAAACACCACGATGGACCGACCTTACAAATGGCACAACAACGGGCTGAATGATGTTGATGATGTAGGAGCTGCTGTTTAACGTACCCGGTACAAACCCTAGTTGTGTACGGGAGTGATAGCTGATCGCTCCCCACACCAGGAGACCAGGTGCAGGCCCTGTGTGTCGCTGGCGGATGCAAGAAGGGTGGAGACGCTCCCCTGTGCGTCTGCGAACACGCATACGGCCATCGGAGGCTCCCAAGCAGTATCTGCTTTCATCGCTGAACACGACAGATCGCCATTGCGTTCTTCAGTACAGACGTTCGCAACACCACTGCAGCCATTCCTGACGGTAGGTTGGAGTCAGAGGTACACATGCCAAAGGCACACGTGCACGTAGTCCTGCATCCAGTAGACGGTTGCGGATTGTTCGCACAGTCACCTCATGTACAACGGCAGCTCGGATTTGCGTCGCAGTGGATGTTCTGCTTGACAACGCCGCTCTTCTTATGCGTCGATCGGTCCGCTCATCAGTCCGTCTGTGACTCCTGGTTCCACGTCTTCTCGTGTGGGAATGTTCCTCGGACCATCTACGCCACCATCGTACCACCACCGATACTTCCCGTCCAATTCGCTCCGCAATAGGACGATACGACCACCCGGCCTCGCGGAGTCCGACTAGACGACCTCGCTCAAAGTCCGATAACTGCTGAAATCGTACACGTCTTCCATGACCATGTATTGCAGCTTCTTCAGGGTCTTCGCACGTGTCCGTACGCCGACGACTGATTACATTCACTTTGCCGTACTCCTTAAATACCACCAACGATAATTTGCACATTATGTCGTGCTGTGGCGTAAGCGCTCACCGGTTGGTCCCGAAATTAACATCACACCTTACGTAAACTCGACCCCATTAACATATGTAAATTTCATGATCGTCCGCCAATTCCTTTTTGGTGTTCTTTTTTCACTTTCCGCCAGTGTATTATACTTTCTTTAAGTTTGGCGGACAATCTTTCAGGAAATCTAGAAGCTTTCTTCCCCACCCAGGATAACAAAGTCCCAAGTCATCCTGGGTGCTGTAGCAAATAGCCTGTTCGAATAGTAATCGGGAGATGCTGGTTCGATTCCCGCTCCAGGGGGATGAAATTTTCAAGTTTTCTGATGTGATAGATACACTGCCGGACAATTGCTAAGGACGGATGACTATAGCAACGATAGCAACCATAAAATGGAACACAGGAAAATGTGGAAATTAGCATAAGTGCGGGATATAGTAAGGCCTTGTTGTGCGTATGCAAATTTTGGATTGCCGAACATGTTCGTGACGTCATAGCGCTAAAAAGAGATATAAAGGATTTGACGCGTATTGACCGTTGTTGTTCAAACGCAAAGTTGAAAGGGAAAGAATCAATAGACGAACTTGCAATTTTCAGTATGTCTTCCCGACATCACCTAGATGATTTTACGCGTGGCCGTATTATTGGCAAGATTGAAGAAGGGTGAAAAATAACAGTTGTTGCCAGGGAGTTCGACGTCAGCCACAGTGTTGTTTCAAGGCTTTGGAAATCATTTCAAACAAATGGAGAGTGTAGCAAACGTCATGGGGTAGATCGTGTTCGCAGTACGACACCTGCAGAAGATCGGTACATAGTGCTATCAACAAAAAGACACCGGCGCAGCACAGCTAGTGAGGTAGCAAATCAGTTTATGGCTGATACTGGCAATCGGATCTCCCGAAAAACTGTCGCCAGACGTTTGCATGAAGGAGGACTATACGCCCGCCGTCCTGTTGTGTGCATCCCATTGTCCAGACGTCACCGTACCGCCCGTTTGCAATGGTGCCATCAACATCGCAATTGGACTGATAACGACTGGTCTGCTGTCCTCTTCTGAGATGAGAGTAGATACAGTCTATCGTCTGATTGTCGACGACAACTGATCTGGCGTGATAGTGGTACTGCATGTTGTCCAGCAAACATACAGGAAAGGGACCTATACCCGACATGTAGTGTCATGGTATGGGCTGGCATCATGATCAATGGCCGTACGTCCCTCTATGTGCTTCCAACTGGGACTATGACTGACCAACGATACATTAATGATGTTCTGCTACCTCATGTTCGCATGTTCCGTGGTGCTATCGGTGATAGATTCATTTTCATGGACGACAACGCAACATGTCATCGAACAGTCGCTGTCCAAGAGTGTCTTGAGAGCGAGGATATTCAACGCCTCGTATGGCCAGCACGTTCTTCAGATCTGAATCCCATTGAAAATGTGTGGGATGCTTTGGGGAGGAGTCTTGCTGGTCGCCAATGCCCTCCAATAAACAAGGACACCCTCATCAGTGCACTGACAGAGGAATGGGATAAATTACCCCAACAGCTGCTTGATAATGTTGTGCAAAGCATGACACGACGTGTGGAATCTTGCATCGCCCTCCATGGTGGCCATATCCCGTATTGATATCTTACGCCGGTACGCCTGCTGACGGTAATTGCATTTTTTCACGTTTACGTATTCTGCACAAAATGGCCTGTTTGTCCCTTGAACACGTTCCAAATCCTTCTGGATTTCAGAGCACAATAAATTGTCTTTCTTGTAATGTCCTGGCATTCTGACTTTATTTTATTTCACTTGGCATCCAACCACACTTACCTTTTCATGCGCTATATAGCCGTTTATGATCCGTCCTTAGCAATTGTCCAGCAGTGTATTACATGAGAAACAATAAATACAGTCAATTCAAAGATGTCTGATTGCTGTGCTGATTATCATGATATATTTTCCACGTACTATGAGAAGAATATTTCTTCCGCATTACATTACACTTTTATTTGAAATTTTCAATCTCTTTACGTTGCTCAAGGATTTCTGAATTGTTTCATTGAGATTCATTTTCTTCATCTTTATAACTACTCTCTGCATTAAAAAATGATTTATTATATGAACTTTTTAATTTCTCTATCTTTTCTCAGCAATACTTTTCAAAACTCTTAATTTTCTTTCTATTAACCGGAGACTCACCAAGAAAGGTCATAGAGGCATTCAAGTAGCATAAGCTTGTATCTACATCCATAAATTCTGAATCATGGTTACTACAACTAAGACCAGAATTATTACTTTGCTCTGAAAGATTTTCTTTTCAGGAACTCGCCCCTCATGTTGTCATTCCTTCCCCTAACTGCAATCTACAGGAAGTGCAAATTTGCGGGTTTTCTTCAATGTCATATTTGAAAGAGGTCATCCAAGTTGTCATATTCTCAATGTTTACTAATTCAGTTTTCTCTCCTTTTTATTATTTTTTTTTATTTTTGAAACGATTGCAACAGCAAACGGACCACTTCTTGTCCATATTTGAAAATAAAACTTAAAACTAGTCTGATCTAAAAAAAAATAACAGCACTAATAAATAAATCAAGTTTAAAAGATAAATAATTCATCGCTTGAGTTAATTGAAATCTACGCACCCTGGAAGCTACACCACAACTGAACTACTTGGGCAAAGAAGTGGGGAGAGCAGGAATGAACATGTTACTGTAGGAAAGGGATGACTCACACGTGAGAATACTTGTGCATTACTGTCTTTAACTGTGTCTAACTCATGATACCATAGATATACCGTCTTGAAATTTTGACTGAGCCTTCAGTTAATGCGTATCAATGTGTGAAGTTTTTGAAAAAAATTTAAAAATTTTTAGAAGTTTTTGAAAATTTTTAAAAAATTTATTTTTTTGGAAATTGCAAAATAAAATGTTTCAAAAGTGTCAAACATTTGTTTTACTCAAAAACAATTCATGTTATACACTAAGTGGTCACTTTATTATGACCACCCTCTCAGTACTTCGTTGGGCCACCTTTTGCCTCTAACACTGCGTCGTTTCTTCGTGGCATGGATTCCACGAGATGTTGACAGGTGGTTTGTAAAATCTGAGACCATGCTTGATGAATAGCACTTTACAGGAGTGTGAGATTGCAGGGCTGTGGATCCAGCTGTCTGATGGATGTTCAACTTCATCCCACAAGTTCTCAATGGGGTTGAGATGTGGAGATTGTGGGGGCCACCTAAGCAAAGTAAACTCACCAGCATGTTCCTGAAACCAATCCTCTACAATACGAGTACTATGGCAAAACGCATTATCTTGTTGAAGTAGCCATCGCCATTGTGATAAACCATCCACATGACAGGATGCACTTGGTCCGCAACGATGTTTAGATATGATGTGCCAGTCAGACGTGGATCAACACGAATTAAAGGGCCCAAAGCATGCCAGGAAAACATTCTCCAAACCATAACGTTGCTTCCACCAGCTTGAAGGGTTGTAGCAATGAATTTGGTGCCCATGCTTTCGTGGTGTTTCCGCCAAATTCTCACTCGGCCATCGGCATGGTGCAACTGAAAATGTGATTCATCGGACTACAAAATTTGTTTCCAATTATGGACTGTCCAATCCTTGTGCTCATGTGCGAACTGGAGACGTTTTCTCTTGTTAACTGCAGACAGCAAAGGTGTTCGAACAGGCCTTCGGCTGCCATATCCCATCCGATGCAGTGTACGGCGAACAGTGCGTGCAGAGATCATTTGAGGGGATTCTTGATTAAGATGGTCTGTAGTTTTCTGCACTGTTGCCCTTCTCTTGTCTGTTACCAGTCTGGACATTCTCCGTTCCGCCCAAGCAATCACTAGTCGATGACGACAACACGTTGCACGTAGAGACCCAGATTTTTGGCTGACAGTCCAGTCTTTAAACGCTATAAAAACAGCTGCTCTGGAACATTTCACGAATGTGGCGGTTTCGGTGATACTTGCTCCATGGCTCCGAGCTCCTACAATCATCCCACGTTGAAAGTCCGTCAAATCGCATTTTTTCCATCTCGTCACTCAAAAATCACTTCTACTACTGTCGCAAGCGCTACGCTTTCCCTTTTTATACTAGCCTCGCCCTCTGGCGGCAACTGCATGCAGCCATAGCTCATTATCTTAAAACTGTCAGGTGGTCCTAATAAAGTGGCCACTCAGTGTATATCAAATAAAAGCCCTTAAAAGCTTTAAAATGAGACCATTTCCAACTATGTTGCTAAAACAGGTCTCTTGTAAATTGCATTTAAAGTTTTGGCGGTGAGCAGTTTTTCAGACATTTTGGCGATTTTGAAAATTAAATAACTCAAAAGTTGGCAACAAGAAAAATCCAAAAAGAAAAATTATTTTAATATTTTTTTACAGTTCAGATGATAATAAACAAATATCCCAAAAATTAGCCAAATTCATGACATCAAGGGTTTACGCACTGGTTGATTTGACAGGAAAATTACCCCATTGGAGCTTGCCAGCTTCTCTGCAAGAGCAGTTGAAGAACTCAGAAAATCTCTTGTTGAGGAATGGCCATTAATTCTCCAAAAGCTTATCAGTACCCTCATAAACAGTATGAGGATAGATATTAAGAAGGTCAAACTGCATGACTGTCAAGAACGATCGTGCTCCATATTAAAATAGCTCATATTTTAACAAAAGGCTTGAAATATTGTTCCATGGACTGCTGTTTCGTGTAGACTAGAAGACTATGATATTAACACATGTTAACACACAGCGGAACCTCCATTAATGGACACCTCCAAACAACGACAACTTCCGAGCAATGTTAAGTTTTGGTTGGCCCCGAACAGTTTCCGTAGGATTAACATGAACGATAGACTCTGAAGAAAGAGACCTCTTAACAGAGGTCAATGGGCCCCCAGTAGGCCCCGAAATAAATCTTGCGGATACCCTGCCCCCTTGTATTTTACGTCAAGAATTATAAAATAGGGACAAATTGCTAATGATATAATGGGTTGGATTACGATTGGTGCAGTGGTATGCTTAAGTGAAAAGAAAGGAATTAAAAATGTAGTTCGTGAGGCGAGCTGCAGCTTCCATATATGTTTCAATCGCCCCCGGTGGCTGCGGGAGGTGGTTGATGAGGAGTGGTTGAAACAGCAGTCCATGGAACAATATGTGCACATTGGAGGCGATGTTTCTTAATTTGCTCCCTGTAGACTCAGTTCCTACTTTACAGCCCGCGACCGGACAAACGTGCGGTTACGCTTTACTATCTAACACTTTTCTTTTTCTTTTTTCCTTTAGCATACTCTAGTCTTAGTCTTCTTGTTTGCCATTTCTAAGCGCTGTTTAACACCAGACGTCAGACACTGTTTTCTTAAAGTCCTCTAGACCATGAATTATTTAAAATATTTAATTATTATACTCAGCTTTATTCAACAGTCAGCATTTGGGAAAAGCACTGCAACGTTTTCTTTATTGTGCATCAGCTTCATATAAGGTGTGTCCCAAAATGTTAGAGCCACAGGATAAAGTGGATAAATAACAAAATATAATTCAATCAAGTGATTGTACAGGAGTGCATATAAGTATCTATGCAATGAGACATGCACTGTATTGAAAAAAGTCACCGGACACCCCTTCAAAAGCAAATGAACGGATCAGCTGCGTTATGAAGGTGCGCGGTACAGCTTCAAACGGTATAAAAACAAGCCTGCAGCTGACCGCGATCATATCGCACTGTGAGGTTGAGTGAAAATGTCGCGGCTAGAGAACACTCACTTTGAGAAAGGAAAGATTGTTGGGTGTTATATTTTTATTCGATAGTCTGGCGCCCCGGGTAGTAACAATATGTTTTGTATAAACACTCTCTATACGTAAAAACAGCTTAATATCTTTTTGAAGTTTAATCTTATTTCCTCCTTTTAAAGAATTTCTTTTTCCCTCTGATAACATCGCAAACAATCATTGCTATTTATTCTTTAACGCAGTGCTCTACTTCATTCCGAAACTGGAACTGCTGTTATTTCTTTTGACCTTATTTTCTGTTCAAAAGAATCTTCTCGTTAAATGAGGTAAATCATCTGATGAAAAAGTGATACTTTTCAGGTCGGAGTTTCCAGTTATCAAGATATCCGATGTGCAGTTCGCTAAAGAAAATATTGTTTTGAAAACTTAGACTGTTTAAAAACCGCATAGCTTATAAATTTAACCTCATTAGTCAAAGGGATTAGATGCCTGTGGATGGCTGCTTGACCGTGTCCTGCAGCGCTTTACTTGCATCCATTATTTCATTATAGTCCTACGAGCATATTTATTGTTCAGTCTTTGACGTGGCTTTTGCGTACAACATATTTGCTCTCAATAAGGGAGCTGGCGGGGTAATAATAGTAGAGTAGACATATACATTGGTGCCCAAAATTAACTTGATAAACATAAAATCATGAATAACGCAAAATTTACAGGACAAAGTTTAATGGCAGTTGGTGCAGACATACATACACTCATCGTCAAAGGAACAATTGCGCAGTTGCACCCAGAAGGAAGCAACCGACAGGAATGAAATTTGGTGGGTAGGTTTGACATCTTGAGACATGCAAATGATTCAAGTATCACGCGCCGCTGCGCATGTGACGAAAGCAAGGAGGGGTCGTAGAACTGTGCCTGACAGGTATTATAAGGTCGTCCCGTTATGCGCGCTTGACATTCTCACTCATGCTGTTGTGCTTATTGCATCCTTTGCAAGTGAAGTATGCCTGGGAGAAAAGTTCGGAAGCAATTCGAGCAGTTGGAGGAGTTCGAGAGGCGCCGCTTTGTCGGACTCCGGGAAGTGGGATGGTCTTATCGCCTTATTGCGCTCTATACCGGTCGTGCGGATATCACCATAGCACGCTGTTGGCGGCAGTGGAGAGAGCAAGGCCCGCTGCACCGACAAGAAGGGTCTGGAAGATCTAGACGAACCACGGAGAAAGAGAACCGATGGGTTGTCCGACATGCGCGGAGTGACCCAACAGACACGATTCCGGATATTCAGTGAGCAGTGGTGCCCTCTATGCATCGTCAGATTAGTGCCAGCACCATTGGCAGACGGCTGCATGACGTAGGACTACACGCACTCAGACCGTTACGACGACTGCCCTTAACACCATTGCCGTCACCGATGCAATGGTGTCGTGCCAGACTGTCATGGAGCCACTCAGAACAGTAGCGGGTGATCTTTAGTGATGAGTCCCGCTTTTCTCTTGGACGAGACAACCATCGGATCCGTGTGTAGATGCACCGTGGTCAGTACCAAGATAAACGGTTTGTTGTCGAGCATCACACGTCCAGAAAACCTGGTGTCAAGGTGTGGGGTGCAATTGTCAACGATGCCAGATCATATTTGGTGTTCACTACAGGCATTTTGACAGCCTAACATTACGTTAATGAGGTCCTACAACCATTGGCCCTACCTTTTCTGAACGCTCGCTCTGGTGCGATTTTCCAACAGGACAACGCTCGTCCGCATGCTGCTGCTGTCTTGAGAGCGTGCCTTCAAGGCACTGACACCAAAGTGGGTCGAAAAAACCCGAAATTCTCTGATCGAAACTCCCTAGTGCGGAAAGGTTGTAAGTGAGTACCACTAAGAATTGTGTGAAACATTTTTCAAATTGGTTAATATCTTTGGCTCTGACCAGAGGCTCAAAGTTTTGAAATTTCGAGTGTCCGTCGAAAATACCAGAATTACTCGGATCGAAATGCCCTAGTGCAGAAAAGTTTTCAATAACAGAAAAGGTTTTCAATAAAGTATAATTCCAATCACCTAATTTATTTGGCTCTGACAATAGACTTGAAGTTTCGAAATTTTACATAAAAAACGCGAAATGTATAATATTGAAATAATACACTCGCGTTCACGCTCCCCTTCAGCCAATCCAGTCTTCGTCTACTCCTCTCAGAATGAAATTAACCGCCGTTGCTCTTACCAACGTGGGTGGTGTAGGTGTGGAGATGGGATTCGAGGCCACCACCAGAGCCGAGCCATTTCCGAAAGTGTGACTGTAGTGACACGCTGCAGTATAACTTCGCTAGCGTAATAGGGGAACGCACTGGCAATTTCAAAGTCTTCACATTCAAAGCCTCCTCTGAGACAAACGTTTGTTTGTCCCATTTTTGGTATCGAGAAAGATCTGTGTGACAACCAGCTTCCGACATATGAAGATGTCATAAGGTGTTGTTTCAACGAGATTAGTAAAATTATTTTGATACTGAGTGCTCAAACATATCGATGGCCCTAAAAGTGGTCCCAAGTCATATGGTGGTCACATGGGTAACCAAATTCCTGGATGCAAAGAGTTACCTGTAGTCAAATATGAACACGTGGATTGTGATTTATTTTCAATTGTGATTTATCTCGAGCTCAAGAACTACAATGGATATCATCCTTTGCTAAAAACCATGGTTATCCGTGCGACGTTGTTAAGGGGGTGCACAATAAAGTACGGTTTGCTGTGTCAACTGCTTTAATTAATGAACAAGTGCCTAAAGACTATGTTGGATTTATTGATTTCAATCCACATGTTGTAAACCTTCTCACCAACATATACTCCCGTCATAAAATACAATTTGGAATACGATCATGCAATCTATATTCCATTATCCGCAACGATCGTGACAAAATTAACAAAAGGAAAAAATGGGGTGTGTATGTTATTCCTATGCTCGACACTACTTCTGGTGAACTAAATAATCATTATGTGGGTTCAACCAAAATAAATTTGGATTTGAGATTAAATGAACACAGATATAATTAAAAAATGAATCACCAAAGCACCTCTTTTGCAAGAACTGTAAGTGCTGGAAAGGTCCTTTGATCACGGAGTCCATGGGTGATTTTGTCGGGCCCTATTCAGACGCACCCTTCTGGGCGATGCGGCGAATGGGATATAGAACATTGGCCTTCTCTCGTACAGACACTTCTTGTAAAGTCTTTTGTAAACTCCTACGGGAAGTGCGATATCGCTTTTTCCGTAACATAAGAGAGATCCAGGGAGAGCTAACTGGCTGTCGACTTTCTATCGAGATGAGCTGTTAGAGACACATACCGGTCTTCTTGGTCGGCTTTGTCCCGGCCTTCTATATATTATTCCAGTTTCCTGGAGCTGTCTCCAGACATTGGAGACCACTTGTCTCAACACATTGAGCCATCTAGCTACCTCAGCTTGCGATTGCCTTCCAATCTGACGACCGCTCTCCAACGTATAAATTTTTCTAGGCGATGGTGCGGAGCCATTGTTCCACTAACAGTCCGACTCCAAGTTCAACTACCGAATCTCGTTCAGAACAACGTTTATTAAGTTCTTGTTCCAGCCAACTAGATGAGGTATGATCGTCATTTAGATATTTCGATAGGAGCTAGCACAATGTTGCTTGCGTACATCGACTTAGCGTTTCCCCTTGAACATATCTATGAAAAATCTTTAAAACCTGTCGTCTCGTTAGGGACGTACTTAATTTTGGACACCAAAATTCGAGTATATATAACAAACAAAAAGACTGCTGTTACAGAAAAATTTCCACAAACTGACAAACCAATTCAGGTATGAATTTGCTAACCAAAAACCAATGTAAAGCAAGTTGGGAACAAATTGGAACCATGACAAAAATATTGTAAGCAGTAATCTGTGGCTTCTATTTTTTTCCAGGCATCAGCCCATATCACATTTTGCCATTTAAAAGAAGACGTAGTTGAACATGTGTTTTTTGCTATATCAAGTACACTAAAGGTCAGGTGATGCGTAACATCACAGCCTCTCCTTGACAAATGTCAACCCCGCCTTCTCGTGGTACATCCTGTTCCCACTAAAGGGGCTCTGACGACCGCCAATAGCGGTATAACTATACCATCGGGATTAGAGGAAATGCTATCCCACACTCACCAACCCGATTGGACAGCGTGGTGAGTTATGGCCAAACCCCTCCAAAATGACTCCACAACTTAAATCTTGGCCCTCAGTCTCCGGCAGCTGGAATGTACCTGGCCAAGGCAGCGGCCAGTGCGACATGAAGGCAGAGGGTGCTAAGAATCCCCGGAGGACCGGACTAGGCTGCCATCTGATGCTGACCTTAGCTACGTATAACAGACTCTCCCTATCTTCTGATTCAAGGCTTCTTGAATTGGAAGAGGAACTACAAAGGATCAAGTGGGACATCGTCGGGCTAAGTGACGTAAGGAGAAAAGGAGAAGATCTCATTGAACTGAAAAGTGGACATCTCTTCTACTATCATGGGACAGATACTGGCAGAACTAGTGGTGTTGGATTTATAATAAACAAGAAACTGAAGGATAAAGTTGTAGAAGTTGAAAGTTCCTCTGACAGAGCTGCACGACTCGTTATCCAACTCTCGAGAAGATACCAGGCTCAGATCATTCAAACTTATGCACCCACCACAAGTCATGCTGAAGAAGAAATTGAAGAATTTTATGAGGAAATTCGTCATCTAAATAATAAAGGTAAGCAGCACTTGAAGATAATTATGGGAGATTTCAATGCAAAAATAGGGCAACGGCAACAGAATGAAACTTCAGTAGGTAAATTCGGTCACGGCAACAGAAACCAGCGTGGAAATACTCTCGTAGAGTTTGCAGAGGCAGAAGGGTTTTTCATCTTGAACTCCTTTTTCAAGAAAAAGCCACACAGGAAATGGACATGGAGACATCCAAATGGGACGACAAGTGAAATTGATTTTATTATGTGTAACGAAAAATTCGTCATAGAAGACTGCAGTGTGCTAAACAACTTCAACACAGGCAGTGACCATAGATTGGTGAGATGTAAGATGCACCTCAACACTAAACTCGAACGTAGCAAGCTCATAAGACAAACAAAATGTATTGACATAACCAACCTTAAAAAACACCATAATACCTTCAAGTTGGAACTGAAGAACAGGTTCTCTGCTTTAGAAGGCCTAACATCGGAAGAAGTGGACATCTCTGAAGTTAACAGAAAAGTAACCAAAGCTCTTATGAAAACAGCAACAAAATTAGCTGGGTCTAAGAACAAATTGCATGTGAACAAATTATCAGGAAAAACCAAAATGCTGATGCAAAAAAGAAGTGTGATGAGGACAACTAAAGAAGATGTGACTTCCAAAGTGGAATATATAGAGCTATGCAAGACAGTACGAAAAAGTATCACTGAAGATGTAAGGAAATTCAACTATGAACTAGTAAGGAAAGCAATTGAAAACAACCAAAGCCTAAAGATAGCAAAGGGACATCTCAGTAAGGGAAAAAACAGATTATGGCCCTGAGAAAAGAAGATGGTTCTGTAACAAGAAATAGAGGCGACTTTTGACAAGAGTGAAAGATTTCTGCTCCAAATTATATGAAAGGGATGATACATGTACTCCAGACATCATGAAAGGTACCAGTACCACAGTTCTTCCAGTCCTTCCAGCAGAAGTTGCACATGCAATCAAGAACATGAAGCGTGGAAAAGCTCCAGGAGAAGATGGAATTACTGTAGACATCATACAAGAAGCAAGTGGAGAAATCGAAACAGTACTCGCCCAAATTTTCACCCGATGCCTTAATGAAGGGAAAATTCCTGAGGATTGGAACAACGCTACAATGATCCTGCTACATAAAAAAGGTGACATTGAGGATCTCAGGAACTACAGACCTATCAGCCTCCTATCAGTGGTTTATAAAATCTTCACTAAAGTTCTTTCACACCGCTTGAAGGTGACACTGGACATGGCTCAACCGAGAGAACAAGCTGGATTCAGGAGTGGCTACAGCACAATAGATCATATCCACGTACTGAGAGAACTAATTGAAAGAGCGAGGGAATATGAACTTCCATTGTGCATGGCTTTTATCGATTATGAAAAAGCCTTTGATTCGGTGAAACCATCAGCAGTTGCAATGGCTCTGAAATCCTGCGGTATTGAAGATGCATACATTAATATTATTAATAACATCTATGAAAATGCAAGTGCAAAGATTCGGCTGTTTGAAAATACAACACATATAAAAATTGGAAAAGGAGTGAGACAAGGTGACACCATATCTCCGAAGCTCTTTAATGCCACATTGGAGGGTGTCTTTCAGTCGCTGAGCTGGGAAAACAAAGGGATAAAGATTAATGGAGATTATCTAACCCACCTTCGTTTTGCTGATGACATAGTCATTTTTGCAACTACCCCATCAGAGCTACAGAGTATGATCCAGGAACTTGCTGACAAGAGTAAAGAAGTGGGATTAAAAATGAACTTTCAGAAGACAAAAGTGATGTACAATGCTTTTACAAGAAATGAAGATTTATCGATTGATGGAGAAAAGCTGGAGATAACAGATACGTACGTTTATCTTCGACAGCAGATATCAAGTGAGGGTCACATTGGTGAAGAAATTAATCGGCGTACAAAACTTGCCTGGAGAGTTTTTGGAAGAAACAGCATAATTTTCAAGAGCAATATGCCATTATGTCTTAAAAGAAAAGTGTTTGATCAATGCATCCTTCCAGTGCTTACCTATGGTGCAGAGACGTGGACCTTAGCTAAAAGAGACATACAAAGGCTGCAGACAACTCAAAGCAGCATGGAGAGGTGCATGCTTGGTGTAACCAGGAGAGATAAGAAGAGGAACACGTGGATCCGAAAAATGACAAGAGTGGAGGACATCATGAACAGAGTTAAATCCCTGAAATGGCAATGGGCTGGACATACTGTCAGAAGAACAGACCATCGATGGGCAGCCGAAATTTTAGATTGGATTCCAAGGTACAGGAAAAGACCCAGAAGAAGACCACATGGAAGATGGGTGGATGAAATTCGAAAGTATGCGGGAGTGACATGGAAGAGACTGGCACAAGACAGACCGTTGTGGAGGAAACTTGGGGAGACCTTCGTCCAGCAGTGGATTGATAATGGTTGACAATGATGATGATGATGATGATGATATTGGCAAAACTCACCGGACACCTAGAAGAGAAACACAACTTACCATTTATTGATATACATCCACCTTTTGCCTTAATGCATGCGCTGATCCTTCGCGACATGCTTTCGACTAGGTTTTGGAACACAGCGATAGGTATGCGCTTCTATTCGCTACATAATGCTGTCGCTAACTGTTACTTAGTTGTAGGCCTTGATTCCAAACTTCTTATGAGGCACTCTAATTCATTCCATACTAATAAACCGGCACCGTACTAATAAACCGGAACAATATATAGAAAGCCGGGACAAGGACGATCAAGAAGACCGATATTTGTGTCTAATAGCAAATCTCGATAGAAAGTCGACAGCCAGGCAGCTCTCGCTAGATCTCTCTTATGTTACGGAAAAAGCGATATCGCAATTCCCGTAGGAGTTTACAAAAGACTTTACAAGAAATGTCTGTATGAAAGGAGGCAAATGTTCTGTATCCCATTCGCCGCATCGCCCAGAAGGGTGCGTCTGAATAGGGCCCGACAAAATCACCCATGGACTCCGTGATCAAAAGACCTGTGCTCTTTTCATGATTAAAATTAGGGTTCTGTGCTGGCCAGTCGCACACGATATAAAATTGTCGTCAAACCACGCTGTAACAGTCCTTGCTTTATGGCTCGATGCATTATCCTGCTGGTACCAATAAGGCCCTGTTCCATAGTATTGCTGCAGAGTTGGTAGCGCATAATTGTCCAGACTATCAAGGTAGACGTGCTGGTTAACAAGTTTGTCCACAATAACCAATGGGCTGGGACCAGATCACGAAAAACACCCCGAGACGAGTACACTGCCAGCTCTAAACTTGACCGTAGGAACAGTACACTGTGGTAAATAGCGTTCCCGCAGCTGCTGTCATACCCTCACACGGCCACCAGACTGCTGGATAGTGTATCTGGATTCATCAGTCCATAGGAACTGTTTCCATTGATCTACGGTCCACGAAAAAGTTCTTTACACCATGCTAAACGACGAGTACCATTCCGAGTGGAGACGAATGGCTTATGAGCAGCCGCATGACCACGGTAACCCATGGAATGAAGTTCTCTGCGAATGGTACTTGAACATACCGAGGTTCCACCATTTTTACTCACTAGTTCACTGAGTGTCTTGGGCAGCGCTGCGTCGATTAGCTGTAAAACTCTCCTGAGGCTTCGACGTCCTCTATCACTGATTTGCTTTCGCCTGCCGGTACGTTTTGCTGCTTCAGGCACCCCATGTGTCTTGCACTTATTTAGTACATCCAAAACAGTGAACTTGGGTATGTTTAAACACCTCTCGGTATCTCTTATAGACAACCCACTAATATAACACCGAACAATCTTTCCTTTCTCAAAGTCAGTTCTCTCCCGCCGCGACATTTTCACTCAACCTCACAGTGCGATATGATCGCGGTCAGCTTGTTTTATGCCGTTAGCAGCTGTACCGTGCATCTTAACAACGCAGCAGATCCGTTCATTTGCTTTTCAAGGGGTGTCCTGTGATTTTTGTCAATATAGTGCATATATTAAAAGTCCAAATGCAATTTTCAAAATTTAACAAAACAAGACGAAAAGAAAAATCCCTCCCTCAACCCTAAATTTTTTATTAGCTTACCATAATCAATTACCCTCGGATAGAGCGCCATCCAAAACACAAATTACCTAAGGATGCAATTAAAAAATACCAAGAAAACCATTGATTCAATGGAAATAAAAGCACTCTTTCGAATATGTGAAGTTCCTTTTCTACTTTCTGCTGAAGAAAGGAGAAGCAATAGGTAGATTCATTTATTCCTTTCTACTTTCTGCTGAAGAAAGGAGAAACAATAGGTAGATTCCTCCCTCATCTCAGGGAGATTTCCGCGTTCAGGTAAAAAAATTGATTACTTGGTTACAACACTCGGAGTGTAGGTAAACAGCAAAAATATCCTGCGTGTCATGAATATGTTATTGCGCGTTGAGAGACGATGGGATAATATCGAGGTGACAAAAGAAGAAGATGAGGTAACTTTTAAAAGAATCACGTGACAGGTGAAATGATAGAAAATTTGCTCAGTGTTATGACAGACCTTCTCTTCGTTTTTTCATTCTGCGTGGACGAACAGCAAGTGTGCCTGAGTCCAAGTAGTCAACGGTTTCGATTAGCTCGTCAATTATGGTGAACCTGCTGCCCAAAGGGTATTCATTCCCCTATGCTAGCTAGCGATGCGTGAACCGGCATAGATTTGAGTCTTGTCGAAATCGATAAAAAGAACAGAGACAAAGAGAAACTAACAAACTAGTTCGCAATGAGTTCAAAACTTTCCTAACTTCAGCAAACATTTGCGGACTGACAAGGGAAGAAGACAATCGTTGTCTGACTCGTCACAAAAATCTGCCATCGGGTAAGTTTTTTGCTACTTAAATAAATTTTAAATTAGAAATGTCTCTGTCTTAAATTTCACTCAAACTTAAACAGCGTGTCTGGACAAAAGAAGTGAAAAATGCTGGTTAAAAACAAAGCTCGGGGAATCTTTGCGAAACTGCACCATCCATCAAAATAATAGTAATTAATGCTTACTGCTTTTCATACCTTCTGTTTCTTGTTTACTTTTCGTGCACCATAATTTTAGTTGCTTATGTCTTCGACGTCTAAACTGCAATCAGTTATTGTTCTCTGGGTTGTGGCAGTCAGTAAAGTCATTATAATTGGTTGGAACTTCTCTGAGCCTAGTGTCTACATCGTCTGTCAATGTGTACTATAATACATTCAATGGACAAAACTTTAGAGACACATCCCTCACAGTATGTTAAGGGCGGCTCTGTGTGGTTAGTGTTGTTGGTAGTCCTCTAGCCCGAAGCATGTACACGCCAAGGCATTGACTCCACCTGATGCTAGAGGGCTTTCGGAGGTAATGATAGCCATGCCTCTTGCAGCATTGTCCGCAACTCGGTGTCTGATCCCTGGATCTGATGTTCCGTTCTACGATATCTTTGAGCTCTTCCACAGGGTTTAAATCCGGGGACCTTGAGGACCACTGGGTGGGCCCAAACACAGATGAGTGTTCTTCAAACTATGCCTGGGTGGTTGCAGCCCCATGGGAAGGAACATTGTTCTGCTAGAAAAGACCACCAGCAGCAAGATACACGAAGGCATGATCAGCCAGCATATGCTGGTAGCGCGCAGCGGATAAAGACCTTCTGTAGACACACTAACGAACTTAATGTGTTCCATGAGAAGACTCCCTAAACCATCGCAAAACTACCACCACCTTTAACAGAACCGAACTGGCACGACGGGACAATGTCTTCATTCTGTAGGACGGGACAATGTCTTCATGCCACACCCGTAAGCTTTCGCTAGATGGGTACAGCTGAAATCGGGACACACAAGCTTCTGGAAATATGCTGTAGGCAATGCACTCCATACTTCCTGCAGAGCGTTCCACAATTCGGGTGTATTTAGAGGTCTCGGATTCCTGTGTTCGATAGCGCGTTGCATGGCATCCCAAATGTGTTCCATCACGTTCTGATCTGGGGACTTGGGTGGGAATGACAACACCCCAAACTCAGATGAATGCTCTTATAACCATAATGGGGCGTCCCGACACTTGTGTGGAGGTGCATTGTCATGCTGGAACAGGCCCAACCCATCAGCATGAATGCAGGACATGAACGGATGTATCTCGTCAGAAAGGATGCGCACATAGCGTTGGCCCGTCACAGACGTTTGTAGACGTACCAGGTGTCCCAGTGAAATCCAGCTAAACACACCCCATACCATTACGGACCACCCACCAGCCGGTACAGTTCCCTGTTGACAGGCGGGATCCATGGCTTCATGGGGTATGCGCCACACACGAATCCTTCCATCTGCCCGATACAGTTGGAAACGCGACTCGTTAGACCAGGCTACTTGTTTCCAGTCATCAAGTGTCCAGTGGCGGTGTTGTAGTGCCCAAGCGAGGCGCATAGCCCTGTGTCATGTACCCATCAAGGGAACTCGGGTCGGGTGTCGGCTTCCAAAGCCCATACCGTGCAGGGTACGTTGCACAGTCCGGACGCTGATGCTTGTTGAGGGTCCAGCATTAAATTTCGATGATACCTGCGGGAGTGTTGCACGCCTATCGCGTGAAACGATTCTTGACAGCCGACGATGGCCACGTTCACCCAATGTCTTTTTACGGCCACACTGGTATCGTAGGTTGGAGGTTTTGCCGGAATTCTTGTAGTCACGGTACAGCCTTGCAATGGTCGTCCGTGAAAATCCGAACTTCGTTTCTACCTCCGAAATACTATGGCCCATCTCACGAGCGCCAACTATGACACCGCGTTGAAAATCGCTATTACTTGTCATTCTCGATCCGAAAACAGCTCTTACAGCTGGCAAAGATGTGTATCACTTTATATACGCACTGGCGGACGCAACCGAGTATGTGCATAGGTAACGTTGCTACGTATTTTGCATAAGCTCGTCTGTACCAGTTTTACTGACACTTCAGTGTACGCCGATGAGCTATTACAATGTTACGACGTACCTAACAAGCCGTAGGAACCCCTTTAGCCAGCGAAAAACGGCCACTCGGTGAGGCATCAATTCGATCAGGTAGTGATAGGTATTCTGGGGTGTCTGGTACCATAATGTCAACAGCAGGTCCTCCAGTTCTCGTACATTTCGGGGGGGGGGTAACGCGAATCCGCTTTTTAAAGTCGAACCACAAATGTTCGATTGGGTTCATGTCAGGTGAATTTGGAGGCTACAGAAATTCACCATCATGTTCCTCGAACTACTCCTTCATGATTCTGGCAGTTCGGCATGGCGCATTATTCTGTTGGTAATGGCCATCACCAGTAGGCAACACAATTGCCATGAATGGGTGAACTTGGTCCGCTACGATGTTCAGACTTTACAGGTAAACCATGTCGCTAATGTGTGCAGCACACACCTAGAACAAATCTTTCTTATTGTGCAGATCTTTTTTCTAAGAATACCCAGCCTGTTTCCTTACCTACACGAAGCTGTTCAGCAAGTAGCCTAGTGGTTATTCGCCTGTCTTGGGCAATTATTTCGCAAGCCTCCACCTCATTTCCATTTGTCAGGGCAGAAACTGTACCTCCTGTGAGTTGTTCATCCTCGGAAAACTTCCTCCAATCTCTAAACTTTAAAAACCAGCGGAACATCTGTGCACGTCTCAGACAGTCATCGCCGAAGACATTTTAGGTATTGGTACACGTGCGTGGCAATTTTCCCTAATTCACAGTAAACTTTTGTCACAGCTCTTTGCTCTGTTACACAACTTCTAACACATTCTACTTACAGTCTTACTTTAAAAGTGGCCACACGAAAACTGCTGCGTCAACCGACTCGACAGTTGCTCCTGCGATTAGAGCACACCCTAGCGTCAAAATTATAAACACGTTTGTTACTTTTATACAAAGGGCTGTTTCGTAAAAATCAGTTTTATTACTTAACGAGCATACTCTGTATATAAGTGAGTGGATGAATACGTATTGTTGTTATGTGATTGAGATCTATCTGACAGTAGCGGTTTTTTCTGTCAGTGGAGCAGATGCATGACCAGAACTCCTAGTGAGTGGTACACAAAAGATCACGTCATCATTACACGCAAGTGCTGATTCTTTTAACCCTGTCTAACCGTTGGCATTATTATTTATATAGCCAGAGCGCATTTAAGGAGACAGGGGGCTCAGGAGCTGGGCAGTATTTTGGGGCCCGAGTATTTGTGGGATATCTAGGATTTCACTATGGATGGATGAATAAAAATACCCAGGAGAAAACATTCCCAAAACTTGACGAAGGCATGGAAATATCCCCTCCGTATTGAAGTGTGTGTATCCCATGATTTATGGAAGAACCAGTGGTGGCAAAACAATTTAAAAATGCATGGTTGAAAAATGGATACCGTATTGAAGTGTGTATCCCATGATTTATGGAAGAACCAGTGAGCCGCCCCGGTGGCGCAGTGGTCTAAGGCGCTGGCCTCTGATCATTCGTCCGTGAGGGGTCCGGGTTCGAATCCCGGTCAGGCATGGATGTTGTGTTTGTCTTACGGCACTGGCTCTCTCCCTTCCCTGGAACCAGTGACCCTAAATTAGGGACGGGCGACTGCTTATAGCCCATTGAGTTGCTCGCGGTGGTCGTTAAACCTCCAATCAAAAAAAAAAAAAAAAAAAAAAAAAGAACCAGTGGTGGCAAAACAATTTAAAAATGCATGGTTGAAAAATGGATACCACTTCAGTTCTGTTTATTCCCCCCCACACACATGGCTCAGCTTGTTGAAATTATTTCGAAGTAGTGGGCGAAATACGTAATATGATCCAAACGAATTATTTATGCATGAACGCGCACCTCCCTCCAACAATCGATATGTGTGCAAAAAACATCTGCAAGGCTTTCGAAAGATTTGCGGATGGACTGGAGATTTTTTTTTATTGGAGGTTTAACGACCACCGTGAGCAATTCAATGGGCTATAAGCAGTCGCCCGTCCCTAATTTAGGGTCACTGGTTCCAGAGAAGGGAGAGAGCCAGTGCCGTAAGACAAATACAACATCCATGCCTGACCGGGATTCGAACCCGGACCCCTTACGGACGAATGATCAGAGGCCAGCGCCTTAGACCACTGCGCCACCGGGGCAGCGGACTGGAGATGACTATAGGTTTTGCGAACTCTTAAAAAAGCGGAAAGAAATAGAATTTTTTTTCACTAGGCAGTTTCTTATAGTTTTTGCTGTGCTATCTTAAAAAGAAGTACTCTTGAACTCTGTCAGTTCTTCAAACATCCTGCATAATTCTGGGGCGTCTTGAAAATGTGAGGCCCGGGGTAGAAGCCACCCCCGCTTAAATGGGCTCTGCACTTAGTCGGGGCAGAAGTGAAATGTGTGTGTTCAACAAGTTCAGAATTAGCTAAGATTACTTAATTAATCAAACAAATGCATCAAACTTTAAAAACTCTACATAATGTTTGCGTTTATGTCTTCCAGCTGCAAGCTTATGCATTGGAAAAGGGCCAGCAGATATAGATCTTTATTCTCACTGTTGAAGGTTCCCGATGAAGAAACATTCTCGAGAGAGTACCTTGGTATTCTTTGTAGAGAATTTATGCTATGCATCTTTAGCATGCCAAGATCTTTGTCGGTGTGAAGTAGAACGAGTGATTCGAGAGTATACATTTATTTACATACAACACATTGCATTTATTTACGTCACTCAGTACCACACCGAGCCACAGCCCGATACATGCTAAGTACAGTAACAGGGACAAAGTGAAAAAAGTTCGTTTCCTTGAGTTTATCTGGACGTTGCTCGTCATTGACGGAAGTAGGCGAACGTACCCAAAGTGCGTGGGAATACGACCGTAACCGTCCAGAACCGGTCTTTGCTATGTTCATCTGCCTAGTTGCAGATTACGTTCAGTTCTGAGCCGGCGTTTAAAAACAGCATACGTGAGTGAGTTGGCGGTGTAAAGTGCAGTAATGGATATTTCGGCAAGGAAATGCGCTAAATTTTAGCGTTTAAGAAAAATACTTCGATGACTATTCGCGATATTTTATGGCCACCGATGTCAGTAAATCGAGTGTTTCAAGACTATTGAAAGACTACAAAGATAGTGGATCTATGTCACCAAAACAAAACGAAAACGTAAGACATCACCACGAACTGATGAACTGATAACAAGGAAAAATGTAATATGTCCATCAATGACAAGTCAGGACTTACAGAGAGATTTAGCTACCAGAGGTGTAAAGATACTCTTATACAAAGTCAGCCGCAGACTATTAGAAGTTGGACGACCTGTAAAGAGACTTGTGAAAAAGCAGCTCCTGACAGCTTCAATGGAAAACAAATGTTTGCGATGGGCTAAAAATCATAATCACTGGACTTCTGATGATTGGAAAAGAGTGATGTTTAGTGATGAGGTCCATTTGTTTGTCCAAGGACCGAGCAAATCAGTTCTACGACGGAATAAAGGTGAACTTGTCCAAGAAGCACATGTATAACAGGAGGTGAAACACCCAGTTAAAAAGATGCGTTAAGGGTGTTTCACCTTTGAAAGACCTGGAAGCCTTTCCTCCTATTGAGGAAATGATGAATTCCGATCAATATTGCGAAATAATAAAAGGGACGAGTGTTCCAGAGATGGAGAAGTGCTTTATGGTGCGCATGGCATTTTTCAGCATGACCTTGTTCCATGCCACACTTCCAAAAAAGTGCAGGCACCGGTGTAAGAAAAGAAGATTGACATTCTAGAGTGGCCTGGAAATTTACCTGATCTCAGTCCCACTGAGAATATGTGGGCTATTGTGAAATCTAGGCTCAAAAAGACTAATTGTTGAGACTTCATTTCGTACATTATTCATGTGTGGTATCATGACCCGGAAATGAAAATGTTTTGTCAGAAACTAATACATTCAGTGCCAAAACGTGTTAAACAAGTTATTGGAGCCTAAGGTGGGCACATGAAATATTAGAAAGCTTGTAATCCATTCATGCATGGTAGGCGTGAAATAAATGCTGAAATCTAACCTTGTCCTAATTAATTTGCACACCAATATAGAATTAAATCATGACAACAAATAATAAAGTTTACTAATTCCCTGCATTGAACTGTACTTTGGTAGGTGGATTAAATAAATGAATGTTATTAGCGTAAAATCAATGAAAGGAGATGCGTGATTCATATAAGTAAATATTTACTAAACTATGGCGGCAGCAAAAAGTATTTCGATTGTTTAGTTTTTCCAAACAATATTTTTTTTTAATTCTTATATATTATTTGGTTTTAGACGAACTTAAGAAACGAGCCTGACACGGATGAAATCTGATGCATTAATAGCTACAGAAGTGCATCTGGGCATACCCAAACTAAAATCTGACCACAAGATACAAAGGAAAGCTGAATTGCAAGTGTGTTAGTGAGAAGGGTTGGTAACTTTTAGTCTCGGATATCCACAAATCTGACCACAAGATACAAAGAAAAACTGAATTGCAAGTGTGTGTTAGTGAGACGGGTTGGTACCTTTTGGTCTCGGATATCCACAAATCTGACCACAAGATGCAAAGAAAAGCTGAATTGCAAGTGTGTTAGTGAGGGAAGTTGGTAACATTTGGCTTCGGATATCCACAAATCTGACCACAAGATACAAAGAAAAACTGAATTGCAAGTGTGTTAGTCAGAAATGTTGGTAACTTTTAGTCACGGATATCCACAAATCTGATCACAAGATACAAAGAAAAACTGAATTGCAAGTGTGTCAGTGAGAAATGTTGGTAACGTTTGGTCACGGATATCCACAAATCTGACCACAAGATGCAAAGAAAAGCTGAATTGCAAGTGTGTTAGTGAGGGAAGTTGGTAACATTTGGCTTCGGATATCCACAAATCTGACCACAAGATACAAAGAAAAACTGAATTGCAAGTGTGTTAGTCAGAAATGTTGGTAACTTTTAGTCACGGATATCCACAAATCTGATCACAAGATACAAAGAAAAACTGAATTGCAAGTGTGTCAGTGAGAAATGTTGGTAACGTTTGGTCACGGATATCCACAAATCTGACCACAAGATACAAAGAAAAACTGTATTGCAAGTGTGTTGGTAAGGGGTTGGTAACTTTTGGTCTAGGATATCCACAAATCTGACCACAAGATACAAAGAGAAACTGAATTGAAAGTGTGTTAGGGATGGGGGTTGGAAACTTTTGGTCGCGGATATCCACAAATCGGACCACAAGATATTAAGAAAAACTGTATTGCAAATGTGTAAGTGAGGAGGGTTCGTAACTTTTGGTATCGGTTATCTGCAGGCTGTCCCGCAAGTAGGGACGCATAGGAGAAAAGCACATACAACTACAGAATATGTTCAAAGTATCCTCCGTTGTGTTGCACAGACAGTTATGAAAACGCAATCTCCACTCTTGCAGCACTTTATAGATCACACTCGAGGGAATTTGATGACACGCCTGTACAATGCGGTTTTTTAAGATGGAGTATGCTTTGAATTTTGACCTCGTACACCACTGCTTTCAGGCGACTCCACATATAAAAATCGAGCGGAGTGAGGTCTGGGCTTCTTGGAGGCTACCCCATGTGCCCTTATCGTCCAATACACTATTCGGGAAACTGCATGTTAAGGTAATGTCGCACTGTCAGCGCGTAATGTGGAGGGGCACCATCCTGCTAAAACCATTACGGGAATGTGCCTGCTGGGTTCAACAGGCTTAAAAATACTTCCTCTTGAAACATGTTCTGGTACGTTTCAGCGGTTACCCTGTCGTCAAGGAAGAAGAGGCTAACGATTTTGTCTTTCCATATCCCGCAGCACACCATGACGCGCCCGCCGCCTTGTTCCTTGGAACAATTGAACCAAAAAGGATTTTGCAGTGACCAGTATATTGATTGTTCCGACGGTTGATTTCCCCGGAAAAATAAAAGTTCGCTACATCAGAGAAGAGAATTCGTGATGGAAACGTCCCATCATTCAGGTATTGTTCTTCTGCCCATTCTCAAATCTGAATTCGCCTATCAAGATCATCTTCGCTTAAACGCTGATGGAGTTGCAGTTTGTATGGATTCCAGTGATCAAGTTTCAAGATGCGGTGGAACATGCGTCGAAACGACCTCTTGGGGATGGAAACGCAGCAAGCCATCACATTGCACTGTTAAAATATTTTCTGATAGGTTGCTACATCACTTTCTTAGAAAAGATACATCATTCTGTGGTGCAAAATAAACCGAACAACATGGTGTAAGATTGTACCATAGCGTGATGAAAAGTTCAACCGCGTTGTTGGATTTTGTTTGCGAAAAACGATGGAGTATCTTTTCTCAGAAACTGGCACAGCTGGTATAGCACGACTTTTTAATGCGACTTACCATAACATGTTTAATAGTGTGGTACTGGTTTCGTAGTCCGTAATAGTTCTTAACGGTCCGCTGCGAGGCCTGTCATGTATGGACCCAGTTTCCTTAAATTTGTATTCGGTGTGCAACTTAATTCTCGGCCACATGCACTACACATTGACAGCAAATTACAGCAAATCGAATACGTACCTAATCAAGGAAATAATCCCCGTCGTGTTGGATACATTTGAGCTATCGGTCAGGGAGCTGCCGAATGCCACTGAGGAAAAAAGAGGGCTATTTCGAGTTGATAAAATCATTAATACTTGTGTTGACCTCCTCGAGAGAAATGAAGTGCGTATCACTCAGGTGATGTTGCAGGGAGCGAAAGAGGTGATAATCCGACGGGGCGAAGTCTGGGGAATACGCCGGGTTGGACAAAATCTCCCATCCCAGGTCGGCGATCGCGTTTAAAGTCGTTTTCGCGCTTTGAGGACGCGCGTTATCCTGAAGCAACAGGACCGACCTTCTGCCGTTTCCTGTGTATGGCCTTTTCGCCTCCATTGCGTCACTCACACGAATGAGTTGCTGACAATAATACTCAGCATTGACCGTTTGACCAGGTTTGAGCAACTTATAGTGTACGACACCCTGTTGATCCCACCATATGCACGGCAACAACTTCCTGGTATGGATATTCGGTTTGGCTGTACTGGTGGTAGGCTGACCTGGATAAAACCACGATTTGCGCTGCTTAGGCTTATCGTAGATGATCCACTTCTCATCACAGGTCAAAATCTTGTGGAGGAAATCCTTCTTCTTGAATCTGAAGAGCAAGGACACGGCAACATCGTAGCACCTAGACTTGTGCGCAGCTGTGCGTTGGTGGGGCACCCAACGGCCCTCCTTGTGAATCCGTCCTAGCTTGTGCAGGAGCTTTGCAATGGCTTGCCGTGTTACTGCGAGTTCCTGAGCGAGCTCTGACTGTGTGCGATAGGGATCCGCGTCCAACAGTTGTTCCAGTTCCTCATCGGCAACTTTCTGTGTCTGTCACGGACGTTCTGCAACACGGAGATCGAAATTCCTATGCTTAAATAGCTGGAACCACTTCTTACACGTACTGTAGGACACAGCATCCTCACCCAAAGCAGCACAGATCATTTGCTGGGCACTTTTTTTCAGCTGAAACATGAACAGGAGGCAGTGACTCAAATGTTGCTTCTCAAACGACATTGCTTTCACCGTCAACTTTCGTCCCTTCTGTCACTAAAGCTGTGAGCGGTTACGGTTGCCTGGAAAGCTGTTGAATGGCGCTGCAATCAGCCAGTATTTCACACAGCTATTTGTATTTTCCGATGTTCTATGATCGGTTGCGGTTAGGGGACGAGAATAAGTTGCACACCTAATATATCAACTTGCCAACACATCTTTGTGTGATTGGTGCGCAGTCTGGATGCAGCTTGTTCAATTCTTCGGCCACTGCCTTGTGACTTCGGGTCCCAACCAGCAAAATCTCATCAATTCGTTCCTCCTTACTCAGAGACATAATTTACCTGTAAAAGAAAAAAAACACAAACGTGAGAAACTCACATTGTGTGTCTTAAGTGCATTTCAGGGTCTGGACTTGTGGGACACCCTATATATGTTACATCCCATCGTATTGTAAATTATTTTAAAGTTCTCGTCAATAGCTGGTGGAGTGAGGTCGAGAGGAACCTAAATTTCGTTTCAATGCACTGTTTTCGTAGCATCAAAATTGCATTTTCGTAATGGGCTTTATCACATTTAACATAAGATTCTCGTAATTTGCGCAGATTGCAGTAAGATATTGTGTAAAACGTGATGCCCGTCCCAGTGGCACAGTAGTCTAAGCGATGGATTCTGATCTTTCGTCCGAGATGGGTCAGGGTTCGAATCCTGGTGAGACATGGATGTTGTGTTTGTCTTACGGCTCTGACTCTCTCCCTTCCCTGGAACCAGTGGCCCTAAATTAGGGACATGCGACTCAAGAAGTAAAAAAATAAAAAACGTGATGAAACAATTTTCGGCGATAGTTTAATAAAATATGTGATTGACTAACAATTAAATTAACTATTGTTGCGTAGCTTTATGGGATAGCATGAGGGACGATCAGATTGCCACAATGGTTTCGACAATGACGCACTGTTACCCATTTTTGTTACATCGATTTTTTTTTTATAATTCGGATTTAGTCTACTATTGTTGGGAAAGATACATACTGTAGCACTAAAATGAAAAATGAAATCGCGGAAATGATTCTAATTATAAGCTATGTACTGACGGAAAGACATGATGGCGATCTTATTCTGAAGTACGTTCTTTCTAGAGATATGTTGAAAAAATCGCGCTTATAAAGAAATGGCGCCATACAGATAGCGTTGTGTGTGCGTTTGTGTGTCTTAAGTGCCTTTCACCCCAGTTGTTTTGTTCACTACAAGCACTTTCTTGGCTTCATATTCACAAAGAAATGGTTGTGAAAATTACTTTCTGTCTAAAGCACAAAGGCAGCTTTCTCTCAGTATTCTTTGAAACCTTAGAACAAGGGGAAAATCTCCATTGGTTAGCTATTTCCAAACATTTGCTTTTTGATGTACGAAATTTATGAAGTCTTAGAAACGGATCCGCTTGGTTGAAGACAAACCTGATTTTGTATGCCACTGTATAATTTCGTTTTGGAATTAAAAAGAAAGAAAAAACCGACATTGAAGAAACGAAAATGCTAACACGTGGACATGGCTTTCAATGAAAATTAAATTATCAGGCGAAAAAGAGGGAAAACTGAGTATTCGGAGAAATCACGTATTCACAGCGTGTTAGATAAAAGTGCTGAAATAGCATGCTGAATACTTCTAACTGTGCTTAGAATAAATTCCACGAATCTGCATTTTATTTAAGTTGCTGACTAACATCCATCCGATCCCCACGAATTCCGACAAAAGCATTTTAAGTAACTGGATGGCCAGTAGCGTCTTTTCCGTCAAACACGATTTTCTGCGTTGTCTCTACTGCGCATCCCGAGCGTCAGCTCAGCTTTTGTAAAAACATAGAACTGAATCATTTTTCAATGTTTGCTCAAGTTACCTGAGTGCGGTAAATTTTAGGCAAACTCTTTTTCATAAAAACATTAAAAAACATTCGTTTTCATTTCTCATACAATATAGCCCGCTTATAACGAAGAGCTCTGGAACGGAGAAACCCTCCTTAAATCCGGGCGCTCCCTATGAAAAGTGGAAATTAAATCTGGGCGCTCCCTATGAAAAAGGGAAAATTCTTACCATGCAAAAAATACGCATACATGATAATATGCATACACGTTTATATTGTATATCCATAACAATTGGGTATGCCGCCTCGGTGGCGCAGTGGTTTCAGCACTGGCTTATGACCCCAGGTCCGAGATGGGTCGGGGTTCGAATCCCGGTAAGGCATAGATGTTGTATTTGTCTTAAGGCACCGGCTCTGTCCCTTCCCTGGAGCCAGTGGCCCTAAAGTAGGGACGGGAGACTGCTTATAGCCCATCGAGTTTCTCACGGTGGTCTTTAAACCTTGAATAAAGAAACAAAATAATTGGATATACTTTAAATATTTAATTAATTAACTACATCAGCCCTATAATTAATTAGTGAAACCTTTCAAATAAAATCAGCTTGACGGCCACGTGAGATTGACTGCTGTTTAATTAGCGCACATGAAGCAAAATCAGAACCGATCCTCCCAGTGCAACGCTCACTTGGAGGGTGAAAGGGACAATGGGCACAACTGCAGGAATTGTTATCTTCTGTTTCCTCTTCGGCGACATTTCCATTCCATTACTCTTCCATCCTTTTCTGCAATTGTCGCCCAGAAATCCAGTTACATATGCACTGGCCTCACTCAGCCTCTTTCTTTCCCCAGGAATAGGTGGCCAAATTTCAACTCTGCTGACGCGATACACCTAAGCTATAACCCCTTGAAGTGAGTGGCAGAGAGAGAGTCCCTTGCACAACTCGCTTGTTGAGCATTTGGTGTTCTCCTTCCTCATTACTTTTCTATCAACCTTCTTCCGCTAGCACACCTCGATTCCCGATTTCTGGAATAGAAGAATAGAAATGGTGTGTATGCCACTGTTTCTATTCATCCATTCACAAAAGTGGGCAGCAAATTATCTCTGCCTCGTTAAATATCGAATTTCATTAAATCTTGTTACTCTATTTGTTAAAAGTTTTCATCTTAGCTTTTCACTCCCTCGTTAAATCCCGGACTTCATCAAATTTTATTCGTTAAAAACGCTCCAATTCGCTTTAAATTAACATTATACCAAACAAAAGTTCCATTTTTGCTCTTAACTCCGAGATTTTGCTAAATACGGGTTCTTTATAAACGGGTTCAGCTGTACTTACAAGGTACAAACAAAAAGTAAATTAAACATTTAAATCTAACGAGTTGTAAAAACAATACAAGTGTGTACTCATATCTGGTGAATTAGAACATTTTTTGAATAATCGTTTATTTTGTTTCCCTAAAACCTTGAGGAGTAGTGAATAAAAAATTATATATTATAAATCCGTAGTGTCTTTTACTTCCGTTTCTTCGAGAAACGGAAATCCTATCAAAAGTTTGCGTTTACAAATATATTTGTGATTGGACTTATTTTTTATGGCGTAAAAGTAAAAAGAAATGTGAGACTGTGTAAGTACAAGTATGCTATTAACTCAATAGTTTGTTATCAACGACCCAGACTTAGAAGGTGAGCAATGCCGCCCCGATGGCGCAGTGGTCTAAGCGCTGGCTTCTGCCTGATCAGTCGCATTTTTTCGAGCTCCTGCCAATATTAGAAGTTTCCTGTGAAGTTTGTGTTTTTTATTGCGTTTGTTCTTTAAAAGTTCGTGTGTTGTTATTACCTGAGTTCCTTCCTCGCAAGTAGTGAGGCGTACAAGCTGTACGTGCTTATTTTTTCGTTTTTCGCCTGTTTTTGAGTGTTGCACATGTACAAGCTGCAACGCTCGAGCCGTGAGGGTTAGTAGCCGGGCTGGCTACTACCTCCACCAGCATGAGTGCCATATACCCGTCTATATCTCCTTCCTCTGCGCTTTCTTCGTCGTCTGTATCTTCCGTGACCACCATGAATGGTGTTCAGTCAAATAGTGTTGTGGTTTCGTCAAATAGTGTTGTGGTTTCGTCGCCAACTGTACCGCTGCTTACAAATGTGCCGGAGGCTGGGTCAGGGGTACCCAGCTCTTCTATTCCTGTGTCTCGTTCGTTCGCCGCGGCTGTGAGTGCGACTTCTACTTTACAAAGTGCTTCTGTGTCTTCGCGACCAGAGTTTACACGTGTTGCTTCCGCTTTAAGGATAACATTACCACTCGACTCTCCTCAAGGTAAGGAACTTTCGTCTGCCTTACCTTTAAGTGCATTTGTTCCTGCTCTGCGCGACACATCCCTCCCCGAGTATTTCAAATGCTATTTCTGAAGTTGTACCCGAAGAAAGCATTGTGTCTATTATCCGCTTGGGAGGGTGTTGTCGTGCACTTCACTCATCAACAAGCGGTGGACAAAATCCTGGCTTTTGGCTTGGACATTGGTTCCGTACATCTCCAACCAGTTGCAGCAGCTCAAAGACCAGTGACTGTCACCTTGTCTCCAGTACCCACAGCTGTGCCTGACTCGGTATTAATTGATGCCCTTAACACCATGGGGCGAGTAGTTGGTACCACAAAGTACCTCCCAGCTGCTGCTCGCGACTCCCCCTGAAACATGTTCAGGGCGGTCGTCGCCAATACCGAGTCATCTTTCCAACCCCACAAGCAATAGTTAACCGGCCAACCACCCTCGAACTCATAACTGAAACCCGGACCTACATTTTCAATCTGTTTTCTGGCGTCCAGTGCTTCCGATGTAAGGGTGAAGGTCACCTTGCATCGGCATGCCCACATTCCACAGCTGCTACTGTTCCAACTCAATCACTTGATGCTGCTGTTCCAGCGGAGACTCTGCCCACCGTTCCGGATTCTTCCCCCACATTCCCCACTCAATCTGTTCCAGCTGCTATTCCTGGTTCCACCTCTGTCGTATCACCTCCAGTGGTCCGTGTTGCTTCGGCATCCACTGACCTGCAGGAATTTCCATCGCTGCCAGCGTCTGAAGGGGCCTCCACCCCCAAGGTTCAGCGGACCAAGAGGCAAAACTCCCCTGGCTCAGCGAACCGTCGTGCGAGTTCCTCGGACCGCCAGAAATCCAGGAAGACGGCTACATCCTCGTCACCTTCACCTGGACCGGCTGCTGTTACTTCTTCAGTTTCCATCTACAACCGGTTTTCTTGTTTGCCGAACGATGATTCCATGGACGTTACCGTTCCCGATTCTGAAGAAACTTTATTTGCTGAATCTGATGACGACTCTCCTGCCCCCTCTCTGGTTGACATCACCTCTATGTTTGCTGACATTGAGGTGCCCTTAAATCCTCTCTCATTCACAGATCTGTATGACTTGATTGCTCGCCCCAGGCGGGCGAAATTGATTACTCTCCCTTGTAAAGCGAGTAAACTATCTCACCTTCCGGAGATGCTAACCCAACTGACGTTCCTGCATGAGTTATTATTAAATGTTGATCTGCCATCCGGGACAGAGCAGTACGCTCGCCGGTTGGCGTATTTACTTAAAGTTTTGAAGGCAGAACTGGAGGGTTGGATGCAGCCGCCCCAGTGATGCCTTCCCTAAATGTGCTCTGCTTTAACTGTAGAGGCCTTGCGTCTTCAGCCGCGAATGCTCTAATCTTCGAGGACGTTCGTTTCCTGAGGACAGATATCCTCCTCTTCCAGGAGACGAACTGTTCCTTAGCGACCGGGTATTCCCGCTGGAGACGCTGGCCCTACGCTTTTTATCACAACTACCGGGCGCACATTGGGTCCGGTACAGCGATTGCATTCCGTACTCGGTTTCATTTTCACTTCTTTCATATATCGTTGAGTCACAGAGTCTGCTGAGCTCCTTTCAAGGTATCTCCTTTAGTTATCTTTCCCGTCGTTTTCATGTTTTTAATCTGCATATGCCACAATCATCGGTTGATGCTGATGCTCTTCTTTTGCATTTGATTTCCCTTCTTTCCCAAATTCCCTCCTTCTGAAATCGTTCTTATTGGTGGTGACTTCAACTGCACTCTCCAACCGGGTCTTGACCGTGATGGTTCCGGGGAGAGTCGCCTTAACCTTTCCTCCCAACTGTCTCAACTAGTTAGTAATTTTTGTCTCATTGACGCATTTCGTACCATCCATCCTCTGTCCCGTGAATTCACATGGTTTCCTCCGGCCGCCTTAGCGCATGCTGCGGCTCGTCTCGACCGGTTTTATGTTTCTAGTTTCCTCCACTCCTCCCTTGTTGAAGTAACCCATCATCCTTCTGTTTCTTCCGACCATCGTCCTGTTCTTCTGGAAATATTTTTGTCCTCTTTCTCTGTCCCCCCCTCCCCGGTTTGGTCTCTCGATGATTTTCTCCTTTCCGATCCCACTTTTCAGGCCGAAGTTCGTTCGATTATTTCTTCATCCATTTCTGAACTTCCTCTCACAGTTGACCCAGCAGCTCTGTGGCTTTCCTACCAAACTTTCTATCCTATCGTTTGCACGTCAGTTCTCTTTTTCGTCCCGTTTTCACCGCTTTCATGATTTAACTACTCTTCACCGTAAACTACAGTTCCTTTCTTCTTCAGATCCATCGTTTGCAGCTCTTCAATCACAACTTCATAGTATTCTATCTTCCTTTGCTTCTTCGTCTCTTACCCGGTTAAAGTTTTCCAAGTTACATTTTCATGATGACCCGTTTCAACACCTTCGACATCTTGAATCCCACCGTGCTCTGAGTTCCAACATTTCTTTTCTCTCGCTTCCAGATGGCTCAACTGTTTCTGATCCAGTGCAGATCTGTGATCGAACTTTTCAGTACTTCACTGATCGGTTTCGATTGCGGGTCCTGCCGCCTGCAGAGAATTCTCCATTATTATCACATCTTCCTCAGGTCCCGTCTTTTTTCCCCTCCTTTGGTTTCACCGATCTCTCCCTCGGAGGTTCGTTTTGCCATTTCTAGTCTGAATGACCGCTCCGCCCCTGGGGCTGACGGTCTTCCACTTTCTTTTTATAAAACCTTTCTTCCTGCTCTGCTTCCTCTTCTCGTTGCTTGTTTCAACTCGATCTTTTCTTCTTCGACTTTCGTTTCTTCTGACTTTGCTTTTGCTCTTCTCCGCCTAATTCCTAAAACTGGTAATCTTGGTCTTCTATCTAACTGGCGCCCCATCTCGATTCTTAACACCGACTATAAGATCTTTGCAAAAATTCTGGCCCTTCGCCTTAACCCTGTTCTACAATTTATTATTCATCCTGACCAAACTTATACGATCCCTTCTCACTCGATTGCAACTAACATCACTACCATCCGTGATTTACACTCTCTAGCTTCCCGTCTTTCTGAACCTCTCGCTATTTTTAAATTAGATCAGAAATAAGCATTCGATTCTGTCCATCATTCTTATCTTTTCTCTGTTCTTCGTCACTTTGGCTTTCCTTCCCTTTTCTGTCAGGCACTTTCCAATCTATATTCCCATTCTTCCTTTCGCGTTCGGACCTCTTCTTTTATGACGGCTGCTATTCCTCTTGCAAGCGGTATCCGGCAGGGTTGTCCCCTGTCGGGTCAACTGTTTGCCCTCACGTTTGAACCACTTCTTATTTCCGTTCGATCTCGTTTGCTGGCAGGCATTCCGCGTGGTGTGGCCTCCACACGGCACCATCGCGTGGTTTTGTCGGCCTATGCGGACGACCTTACTCATTTTTTACGTTCCCAACAGGCTTTTGGTGTTGTTTTGTCTACCTATACTGAGTATGCTTCAATTTTAGGTGCGGCCCTTAATAGCTCTAAATCTGTTGGCTTGTGGGCTGGCTCGTGGTCGTCCCGCGGCGACCGCCCTTGGGGTGCCCGGTGATCGACCACGGTCATCAAACTTCTTGCTTGGAGTGTTCATCGGGAACCCGGTGGCGGTTGATGCCGCCACTTGGTCCCCTTTGGTGCAGCCCATGAATCGACGCCTTGCCCCTTTTTGCCGTTTGAAACCGTTTCTTTCTTTTTTAGCAGGTCGCATCTTCTTTCCACTTTTCTTCTTCCGGCCCTTTCTCATACTTGGTTTGCTCATTTCCCTCCTCCCTTCTTTCTTCGTCACGTTCAATGTCTTTTTACAGATTTTATATGGGATATCGTACATTGGGTTCATCGATCCACGCTTGTTCTTCCGGTTTCTTTTGGTGGTCTTTTCCTTCCGGATTTGTCCCTTAAATCGAACGCTTTCCATCTCCAACATTTTTTGATGATTTTTTCCTTTCCTTGCGGTTCTTCGATTACTCTAATTGACACTTTGCTCTTTCCACGAAGTCATTTTCTTTCTCTGGCTACTTTTATCCGCATGGACCTCTTTCCACTCATTCCCAATCACTTTCCCGCTACTTACCGTACCGTTTTCTCCCTCTGGCACTCCTTATGTCCAGTCCGCCTCCCCCGCTTCGACTAACGATCTCCTAGCGGAACCGCTTTCCTTCTGCTCTGCCCTTCGTTCTCCAAATTCTCAGTATCTGAACTTCTCCACTTGGTTTGTAAGTGGCGTCGTTCAGGTTTCTCAACTTTTTGATTCTTCTCTTCACTGGAAATCTTTTGATCACCTTTCCCCTCTGTTACTTGATACCCCTCAGCATCGCGCACAGTTATGTCTTATTCAATCCTGTCTTATTCGTCTTTATCCTTCTCTTTTCAATTCTACAGGCCTCATTCCGTCTTCCTCCCCGTCGCTCAGTCTTCCCTTTCTTCAGCTCCATTTCGCCAGCCCCCACCTCGGAATTTTGAAATTTCGACTATGCCATTCGTTTGTACTCCGTTTGTACCGGATTGTACCGCAAAAATTTTCGTTTGTACCACTTCCGGTAACGAGTTATTCCCATTTCAAAGTGGGGGGGCTGGGGAAACGGCAGCCCCCACCTCGGAATTTTGAAATTTCAAATATAGCATTCGTTTGTACTCCGTTTGTACCGGATTGTACCGCAAAAATTTTCGTTTGTACCACTTCCGGTAACGACTTATTCCCATTTCAAAGTGCGAGGGGGCAGGGGCTGAAGAAACGGCAGCCAGCCCACCACGCAATATTGAAATTTTGACTATGCTATTCGTTTGTACTCCGTTTGTACCGGATTGTACCGCAAAAATTTTCGTTTGTACCACTTCCGGTAACGAGTTATTCCCATTTCAAAGTGGGGGGGCTGGGGAAACGGCAGCCCCCCCCCCACCTCGGAATTTTGAAATTTCAAATATGGCATTCGTTTGTACTCCGTTTGTACCGGATTGTACCGCAAAAATTTTCGTTTGTACCACTTCCGGTAACGAGTTATTCCCATTTCAAAGTGGGGGGCTGGGGAAACGGCAGCCCCCCCTCGGAATTTTGAAATTTCAAATATGGCATTCGTTTGTACTCCGTTTGTACCGGATTGTACCGCAAAAATTTTCGTTTGTACCACTTCCGGTAACGACTTATTCCCATTTCAAAGTGCGAGGGGGGCAGGGGCTGAAGAAACGGCAGCCAGCCCACCACGCAATATTGAAATTTTGACTATGCTATTCGTTTGTACTCCGTTTGTACCGGATTGTACCGCAAAAATTTTCGTTTGTACCACTTCCGGTAACGAGTTATTCCCATTTCAAAGTGGGGGGACGGCAGCCCCCACCTCGGAATTTTTGAAATTTCAAATATGGCATTCGTTTGTACTCCGTTTGTACCGGATTGTACCGCAAAAAATTTCGTTTGTACCACTTCCGGTAACGAGTTATTCCCATTTCAAAGTGGGGGGGGGCTGGGGAAACGGCAGCACCCCACCTCGGAATTTTGAAATTTCAAATATGGCATTCGTTTGTACTCCGTTTGTACCGGATTGTACCGCAAAAATTTTCGTTTGTACCACTTCCGGTAACGAGTTATTCCCATTTCAAAGTGCGGGGGCTGGGGAAACGGCAGCCCCCACCTCGGAATTTTGAAATTTCAAATATGGCATTCGTTTGTACTCCGTTTGTACCGGATTGTACCGCAAAAATTTTCGTTTGTACCACTTCCGGTAACGACTTATTCCCATTTCAAAGTGCGAGGGGGCAGGGGCTGAAGAAACGGCAGCCAGCCCACCACGCAATATTGAAATTTTGACTATGCTATTCGTTTGTACTCCGTTTGTACCGGATTGTACCGCAAAAATTTTCGTTTGTACCACTTCCGGTAACGAGTTATTCCCATTTCAAAGTGGGGGGGACGGCAGCCCCCACCTCGGAATTTTGAAATTTCAAATATGGCATTCGTTTGTACTCCGTTTGTACCGGATTGTACCGCAAAAATTTTCGTTTGTACCACTTCCGGTAACGAGTTATTCCCATTTCAAAGTGTGTGTGGGGGGGGGGGCTGGGGAAACGGCAGCCCCCACCTCGGAATTTTGAAATTCCAAATATGGCATTCGTTTGTACTCCGTTTGTACCGGATTGCACCGCAAAAATTTTCGTTTGTACCACTTCCGGTAACGAGTTATTTCCATTTCAAAGTGGGGGGGGAAACGGCAGCCCCCACCTCGGAATTTTGAAATTTCAAATATGGCATTCGTTTGTACTCCGTTTGTACCGGATTGTACCGCAAAAATTTTCGTTTGTACCACTTCCGGTAACGAGTTATTCCCATTTCAAAGGGGGAGGGTGAAAAAACGGCAGCCCCCACCACGCAATATTGAAATTTCGACTATGCCATTCGTTTGTACTCCGTTTGTACCGCAAAAATTTTCGTGTGTACCACTTCCGGTAAAATGAAATGGGAATACCATTTCAAAGTGAAATTCTGGGGAAACGGGAACCCCTTCACCACGCAGTTTTGAAAATTCGACTATGCCATTTGTTTGTACTAAATTTGTACCGGATTGTACCACGGACATTTTCGTTTGTACCTCTTCCGGTAACGAGTTAATCCCGTTTCAAAGTTGGGAGATGGGGAAACGTCAGCCCCCCCCCCCTCCTCTACGCAAATTTGAGATTTCGGCAAGGGCATTCGTTTGTACTCCGTTTGAATCGGATTTTACCGCAAAGATTTTCGTTTGTACCACTTCCGGTAACCAATAATTCCAATTTCAAAGTGAAGAGCTCGGAGAAAATGGCAGCCCCCACCTCGCAATTTTGAAATTAGGACTATGACATTCGTTTGTACCCCGTTTGTACCGGATTGTACCGCAAAATATTTCGTGTGTACCACTTCCGGGTACGAGTTATTCCAATTTTAAATTGGGAACTGCGGAAACGGCAGCACCATCACCACGGAACTTTCAAATTTCAACTATGCCAATCGTTTGTACTCCGTTTGTACAGGATTGTACCGACAATATTTCCGTTTGTACCACTACCGGTAACGAGTTATTACGAGTTATTCCCATTTCCAAGTGGGTGACGGAGAAACGTCTCCATCTTCCCCCCCTCCTCACCACGCAATTTTGAAATTTTGACTATGCCATTCGTTTGTACTCCGTTTGTACCGGATTGTACCGCAAACATTCTCGTTTTTACCACTTCCGGTAATCAGCTATTCCGATTTCAAAGTTAGGAGATGGGGAAACGTCACCTTCCCCACTGCGCAAATTTGAAATTTCGACCATGTCATTCGTTTGTACTCACTTTGAATCGGATTGCACCGCAAAAGTTTTCGTTTGTATCACTTCCGGTAACCAGCAGTTCTAATTTCATAGTGGGGGGCTCGGGGAAAACTGCTTCCCACTTCGCAGTTTTGAAATTTCGACTGCGCTATTCTGTTGTACTCCGTTTGTACCGGATTGTACCGAATTTTTTTCTTTTGTACCACTTCCGGTTACGAGTTATTCCCATTTAAAGGTGGGGAGCTGGAAAAAATGGCATCCCCTCTACTACGCAATTTTGAAAATTCGACTATGTAACATTCGCTTGTGCTGCGTTTGAATCGGATTGTACCACAAAAAAAAAAAAAAATTCGTTTGTACCACTTCCGGTAACCAGTGATTCCAATTTCAAGTGATGCTGGAGGGAAAAGGGAAGCCCCCACCTCGCAATTTTGAAATTTATACTATGCTATTCTGTTGTACTCCGCTTGTACCGGATTGTACCGCAAAAACTTTCGTTTGTTCCATTTCCGGTAAACAGTTATTCCTATTTCAAAGTGGGGGCTGGTGAAACAGCAGCGATATTGAAATTTCGTCTATGCCATTGTAACACAATCGATTTAAATTTATCCGGTTGTAACACAATCGATTTTAATTTATCCGGTTGCAGTTTGAAATCCGTGAATGGTTTCTGTGTTCTTTGAGTTTGAGGAAAGCACCAGTTCTTTGTATGAATGGGCTAATGTAGAGCATTTGCTATCTGCAAAGTACTGTAGTAGTAGATATAGGCGACGTAGATATGTGTTTCGCATAATTTTATACTTATTACGTATTATTACAGTCCCTGTCTCCTTCGTATCCTATACGTACATGACATGCGTACTTGTGCACTGATGGAGTCTAGGTTCAGTCTATAATAATGTTTTCACAAATCTCCTCCAGAAGTACTCTGGAATTTGACACTATTGTCTTAGGTGATCTCTCGGTCATTTGTACTTAATTCTCTGCTTCAACTTTGGGGTCTAATGCTGTTTAACTGTACTGTTTTTATACAAACAATTTGCTGTAGCACCCGGTGCTATATTGTGCAGAAGGTACAGGCTTGTGTTATTTGCCATTTTTAAGACGTCATGATGTGTCTTAAAATAAACGGGATCGTAATTTTTGTAGTACTGTATTAAAATGGGAAGAAGAACGCAAAAAAATATTTTGGCGTCCTCTTATGGCGGTACTTGTGACGATGATACATTTGTTTCATTGTTGTCTGTGTTAGAAAAGAGGCGTCGCCAGACTATTCTTTGGGGAGTGAGGCTGGAGGGTTCTTTTTTTGGATTGATTGGAGGTTTAACGACAACCGTGAGCAACTCAATGGGCTATAAGCAGTCGCCCATCTCTAATTTTGGGTCACTGGTTCCAGGGAAGGGAGAGAGCCAGTACCGTAAGACAAACACAACATCCATGCCTCACCGGGATTCGAACCCGGACCCCTTTTGGACGAATGATCAGAGGCCATCGCTTAGACCATTGCGCCACCGGGGCGGCGGAGGTTTCCTGAACAGCGCATAATTTTGTTTTTACATCCTCGTACTCAACGTTTCCCCCCTCATGCGTTATGAAAATTAAACATCAGTTTTTTAAAATTTATAATTCACATTTTTTTGTTTAATAACATTTTTAATTTAAAATAATTAATGTAATTTTACTTAAAACAATTGTAACCCCAAAATACTCGTTTTAGCACAATATGTTTACCCTAGCGTTAATATTATTTAAATATTCATCTACTCCACATCATGGGTGCGCTTTTCAAAATATTTGGTTGTCACCCAGGTTGGTTTTCTGCATTCCTGCATTGGACTCGCCTTCTATATGCAATGCCATGAAGTGCCAGGCTTATAGAACATCCGTGAGTTAAGAGCTTTTTAAACAAGGGAATAGTGGATGCTGTGTGTTCTCTGAAACTTTGCTGGGAAATCTGGTTTATTTCTGCTTCTGCAGAGTAAATAACAGGCAAGGGAAAACATTTAAAGGAACTACTGCTTGATCTGTTTCCATTTTATATAACGCAGTGTTTCTGCTCAGAACTTCTGCCATATGTGCAAAAGGAACACTTCACGTATAGTCATTGGTTATTTTCAATTCAGCTCTTTCAGTAACAAGAAAAAAAAACAAAAAAACTGTATGTGCAATGTTCCGAAACATTAATAGTTTAGCACTTCCCTGCAATATCGCAGTTCCACTACAGTAAATAGCACACAGGGTAACAAAATCCAAAGGGTCTCTTTTTAATCAGTTTTGTTTTACTTAAAGCAAAATTTAGGCTCAAAAAAAAAAAACATTTGCTGCATATAGAAAATCAACGTAGCGAACGCGAATTAGATCATTTATCAACAGCTTTATTTTAAAAACGAAAGAAAATATGTACATTAACAGGTTGGCACTTCGCTGATGCAGAGTAAACAACACACAGGTAACTAATTGTAAAAGACGCTTTTTAAGGTGTTTCCCCTTGTATTAAATGCAATATTTTTGATCATATCCATTATTTCATATTAAAGATTGATGTTCCAATCCCCTACTGTATCTTTTAAAGAAAGACACACACGAAAAATAAAACATTTTGATATTATTACATCTGAAAACCATTGCTTTAGCAGGATGAACAAAATGCAGGTAGAAATTGTAGGAGATGCTTTTAAAGAAGTTTCCATTGTATTTATAAAGAAATGTTTTTGCTGTTTAACCTTGTTGTGTGTGAAAAATGTATGTTTGTGGTTTGAACTTTTTGTTCTCAGAAATATAATACCACATATTTTTTTCTTTTAAATTTATGTGAAGTATAAGACCATCATAATAATTTACCACATATTATTTTTTGGTAAAGCATTAGTATATTAAATGCACTGAACTGGAAACTATTACTTCAACAGAATAAATAACAGACAGGGAGGAAAATTCAAACAACTTCCTTTTAATAGATTGTCATTCTATTTAAAGCAGCATTTCTGCTCATAACGTTGGTCATTAATGGAAATTGAATGCTTCCCGTTGGCATTTTTTATTTTCAATGCAGTCCTTTCATCAACAAAAACATCAATTTAACAACACACATATATATTGAAAATTCTGAAACATTAATTGTTTGGCATTTCACTTTTCTACCATTTCTTGAACAGAGTAGACAACACATAGGTAAACGAAGTTCAAAAATATACCTTTTAATCAGTTTTCGTCATATTTTAAGCAACATTTGTGCTCAGAACATTTGCTGCATATGAAAGAACAACGTTTCAGGCACCTATTACATTCTTTGTACACAGTCTTGTAAAAATAAAAAAATTATGTATATTAACAGGTTGGCTTTTCAGTGCTGCACCACTGCTTTGGCAGAGTAAACAACACACAAGAACAAATTGTCACACAAACTTTTAAATATGTTTACATTGTATTTAAAGCAATAATTTTGTTCATAATTATTGCTGCATATGAAAAATGAATGTTTATGGTCTATATTAGATCATTTCTACACGGTTTCTCGGAAATGCAACTTTAACATATTAGCGTTCAAATGTTCTTTATTTTTCTAATTCAAATACTGTGGATGCTAACATATTACACCATGGAAAATATATAGAAAAATATACAAAATGATAAAATATTTACGACAAGGAAATACAATTCCAGCCACATAATGACTGAATATTCAAGAACTGAAAACAAGACAAGTTTATAGTAACTGAAAGCAAAACCCTTAAAATTAACTTTAGACTACATTTAGTATTCCGGAGGTTAAATTCAAACAGACGTCAGCTTAACATCATAAGTAAATACTATGCGAAACCTAATTAACAAGAGTAAATAGAAAATGCAAAAATAAAACCAATGAAAGATGATAATATGCTATATGTCATCGAACATGTGCACTTGGTAACAAAACCAATAATGGGAATGTCTTACTCATAACACAAAAGATGAAATATCAAAAATACTTATACTATGATTTGATCAGAACACCAGCTCACCGACAACCAATTGACTAAAGTTTTAATAAGGAACAACAGTTCCAATGCCATTTTATACAAAACATAGAATTAATGATAAATCGCAGCGTGACTCCCTCTCCAATAAACCCATTTTCCTCATGAATTATATTATTAATTCTATCAGTACAATTGTGTACCAAAATACGCTTTGAGAACAACTGAGAATGAGAGAATAATTCGAAAATGACCACTGCAGTACTGTTGCTTTGGCAGAATTAATAGACAGGGGAAGGGCTAATTAAAAAAAATACATTTGATATGGTTCTATCATAATAACGGCAACATTTCTGCTTAGAACATCTGTTACATATGGAAAATCTATGTTTCAGATGCCAATTGGATCATTTCGACACAATCGTGTTTTAAAAACCAAATGGAAGGAATGCATTAACAAATTGGCACTTCATTGCTGCAGGGATGATTCGGCAGATTAAACAACACACGTGAGCAAATTGTAAAAGACACTTTTTAATATGTTTCCATTGTATTTGAAGCAATATTTTTGCTCATAACCATTGTTGCATATTAAGGATCAATGTTTTAGGCACCTACTGAATCTTTTACACAAGCCCTTCTCTTTTTGAAGAAAAGCCACGCACACGCACATGCAAGTTTGTAAAACATAAACATTTATATATCAGCACTTCTATGCTAATATGAAGTGCTATATTTAATGTTTTGCTACAGCAGGGTAAACACCTAGGAAGAAATTGTGAAACAAACAACTTAATACATTTCCATTGTCTTTTATGCAAAGCGTCTTTCTCATAGTACGTGTCCATTGCATTTCATGAAAGAATTTTACTCATAACCATTGCTGCATATGGAAAATATATTTCTCGTGCCTATGGATCATTTTTACACAGTCTTGTGCATAAAAACGTATATACATATACATATATTCACTTAAAATATAATATAAACAGATTTGCGTTTCAGTGCAGTACGATTGCTTCGGTAGAATAAATGGCTGCCAAGGGTAGTACTCCGAAAACACATGGAAAAAAGCATAATTCCGTGTCGTTATACATAACGTTTCAAGGGAGAAAGCAAATGTAATGCTGTCATATTAGTTCAATACACAATTGTTAATGCTGGCGTAAATCTTGTATCTTGGCATAAATCATTAACCCAGGTGAGTCAGCTCCAGTAATACAAGAAAAATTTGAAAAGGAAAAAATCACATTCACGCTGGCTCCTTTATTTTATTTTTATTTTTTTCAATATTAGAAGAAATGTTTAAAAAAATTATCAGCCGGGAGTTCAAGCATCATGAATTATCGAATGCGATTGATTTTTGTATAGTTATAGGAAAATCATTTTTTGAAGATTATTTTAACCGAACAGTCTCATAGGTCTCAGAGTTGTGTTAATTCTTGGGACCATAAACTACATACAATTAAGTTCATAAATTTTTAATAATACTTAATAATTATTTTAACGAGGGAAACCACTTTTTAGAATTACTGATACTGCATTTTTTGCTTGAAATCAAGGTTTTACAATGATCAAGTTGGAAAGCAGTAAAAAAAGAAAATTTACAGAAGCACACACAATGTTCAAGAAATAGTGGTCAGAGAAATATTTCCATAACACCGTAACAAAATTTTATGACTTTTGTGTCAAAAATTTATGTTTACGAAAATAATTTTCTATTCGAAGTCATTACAAGAGTGAAGTCCTCCAGAAATACAAGTATGAGCGCTATTGAGTCTAAGGCTTTCTCAATACAACAAAACGCATAACAAAAAGTAAGTTTCCATGTACTACAAGAAATAGCCTGCTTCCGCCTCATATTCGTCCACGCTGATTTTGTTCGTTAATGAATTGGTTAGAAATGTGTTCGTCCGAGATGCGTCTAGGTTCAAATCCCGGTGAGGCATGGATGTTGTGTTTGTCATATGGCACTGGTTTCTCTCTCTGGAACCAGTGGCCCTAAATTAGAGACGGGACGACTGAGTTGCTCACGGTGGTCGATAAAGCAAACAAACCAATTGTATAGGTATTTCCGTGGGAGGGGCAGTGATTGTGAAATTATACAAAAAATCGTGCATTTATGCGTTTCTTACACGTAAATATTACTGGGCAATACCTTGTAAAGAAGTAACTCATATTGTGCTGGCTTTAAAATCTAACAGAAGAAAAAATTCGAGACGGAGTGCTACCGTTTCTGCAGGCTACCATTTTGTTTTGCGAAAAAAAAAATGTTTTGGCACACGTGGAATCCGAGTGCGTCTTATCCGGGATCAAATGTAGTACAAAAAAATGGCATTTTGATGTTATGAATTTTCCGAGGAAAGAAAGGTGACTGGTGAAATGGATCTTACAGCAGTAGTAATTGAAACACGTAATATATTGAAGAAATGAAACCCGGAGTAGCCCGTAAACCAATGAAGCCCAAACTTAATATTCATTATTACTTAATTAAAGGAAAGAATGGCATTTGTTTTTCCTGTGCTATTTTTGGATATCACATTATTTCACACAGTATATATTAGCATTTGACACGAAACATTCTTTTCTCTAGAACAAGGCCTTTTCTTATCTTCCAAGTCATTGTACACTTCCCAGTGGTTATTCTCCCGCAGACAAAGAGCAATGTAATGTCCAATCCTGTTCAGCCGAGTTCCTCCTGAATCAGAAAAAACTATTGCTCCACGTAGTTTATAGATGTGCTCAAAAACTGTAAGCTCACGTGGAATGTCAGATAAGCGTACGTTAATGTCTGTTCCTACATCTGACGTGTACTTCCCATCGGTAGATGTGCTGTTTAGTTCAATTAATAAATGTTTGCCATAAACGGAGAATGTAGTAGTTTTAATTCCTTCGCATGTTTCACCACATGATATCAGCACTGGACATTTAGTGTTCTTTGGGGATAAATATTCAACAATGTGTTGTTGGATATTTTCTAAGCTATATTCCTCGATCTCAACTACAAGTACAACACGCTGGATTGACTTGTTTGATACGCAGTCCTCCGACCGACTGCATGAACAGCACTCAGTGATAGATGGCACCTGAAAGAGCATGCGTTTTGCCATTTCTGTTATGGTTGTTTCCGCCGAAATTTGACGGACACCGTGAGGTAGGTCAATAACTGGGAATGACTCCCTTAAAATTGCAGCTCGCTTTCGGTAACTGCTAGAAGTCACACCAGAGTTCACCATTTCGCAAATGAGTTCAAATATAGCACAACCGGTTAGACCTTTCCCATACGCTTCGTATTCGGGACTGTCACAGATAGCACTTGCCAATATTTGTGCTAAAGAATCAAATGCACAGGTTTTATTTATGACGAATTGTGAATCTTTTATTTTAATAGATTTCAGAGATATACTTCTGTTACCGTTTTTCAACAATCCAATAGCCTTTGCAAAAACTTTTTCGGAAATCAGTGTGCATTATTTCCCTTTGTGGTTCTAAATAAGACTGCCTGTGCCGTTTTTTTGGAGGAAGCCGCGCGTATCCTCTCCAATTTTCCACGGCAATATATTCATCATCGTGGTTAGCGTTTTTCTTTGCACATATTTGGCAAATCCTTTTCTCACCGTAGCCTTCTTCTTGAAAGGAGCTTCCAGCTACAGGAAATGAACATCCAATAAGGATATGTACTGGCGTTTTACAGTACATGCATCGATGTGCACCACTGGGTTTGTGCCCGCGCTGACAAGCTGAACAATCTGATTTTACACCACCTTCACTTAGCAAAGGCACTGTTGTGTCCAAAGGCAAAGTCGTTTCCGAAGGCTCAGCGCTCCTCGACGGCATGGTATCTTTTTGCATCTGTGTTTTATACTCCGGTTCTGTTGCTACAAGTTTCATTTGTCCCTCTAGAGACTTTATGTGCAGACTCAAAAACACGTCCGGGTGTAAAGGTTGTTTAACATTTCCCAGGACTCTATTTTTTAAATCGTTGAAGCTACTCTCCACAGATGAACTACTGCTAGTTTGGGAACCGAAACCGAAAACTGGTACCATCACAGCTGACCATAAGGGCAACCGTTTTACCAAATCTATGCAACATTTAACTATTTCTGGAAGGAACTGCAAGTTATCATGGTCACTATCTTCCTGTTGAACTTTCAACAGACACTCATTACTGAGTCTCTTTGCCCATAAGGAAAAATCGGAATCTTCTTCCGTCCTAGGCATTGTGTCGCTGTTCTCCATTTCGGATAAACTGTAGCTTGAATCTTCGAGAAAATTTGTAAAATCAGAGTCTCCAGTGGCAATACGTCTTTTTAGATTATGTTTAGAAATTTCACAGGAAGTTACTCTTTGAGTTTTGTTGTCGAATCCTTCAGTTTCGCTCTGTGACACCGTAAATATATCTTTAAGAAGATCTTTAATGTCTTGGATATTAGGCGATAGTAATACTTGCGCTATGGAGCGAATGTAAAAATTTCGCGTTCGGTTGCCTTTGTTACACAAAGACTTCCACGTGGCCACAATTTTTATGGTGTGAGCTACATCACACCGGATAAAAGTTCGAGGTTTGTCAACTTGCTTTGTGTGAAAAATTAAATGAAAGCAAGCATCTAAATAGTCCCTTAATCCACTATATTGGGTAAAGGCCTGAACAGCGGCTGCAAGTATGGCTGTGGAGTGGTCGCAGGATATCTCCTTTGGTAGCACACTGGCTTCTTTCAGCCAGACGGCCAGCCAATGGTATATGGTGATTTTGTCGTGCTTTTCTGATATCATATTACTGACAGAAAATTGTTTCGGACTATCGTTAACAGTAGCCTCGTACAGAAATATATGTGAAGATTTATTTCCACATGGCCTTTTGAGTCGTTTAATTATACTGCCCGTAGCATCAATACTGATTTTTGGTACCGGCTCCTTCTTACAGTACGCCCGATAGACTTGAATTTGTAAGGGCATCCAATACAAGGCATAAAATGGATCGTAACTAATCCATCGAATGGATCCTTGGTACTGGCTGTCATACATCATATTGTTTATCCGTATGATAGGGTCTTCATGGGTAAAGTCTTTTTTAGTTCTTTAGATTTCAGAACACGCAAAGCATTAGCTGTAGGCAAGTGACTAGGCAAAGAATTGCCAAACTGCATGATTTTCCTCGCTTGGAGCCTCCGATATACTACCGCAGATTGCCCTTCTTCAACCATAGCCGTAGCAGCAAGACGTTTAGGTGATCCTACTAGTCGACGTTTCAGAGAGGACTCACAACTAGAAAAATTTCCCGAGTACTGGAAGTATATGAGAACTCTTGATCCGTCAACCGGCTCTTTCTCTATATGTCCATGCAGTTGAGATTGACACGTTGAACACTGGGCCGATATTTGGACAAAATGTTCTCCTGTTGGATGAACTTTAGCCCGCTTGAATGCTAAACAGCATCTAAGTGATGTATGCTCCCAGAAATGGTCATTTATTATGGATGCCCAAGCGTTGGGAGGCAAAACCTGGTAGTCACGAGACAATCTTCCAGGCTTACTCTTCTCCAAACATTTATACACAGCTTTTTGCGGCCTCACATTTATCCATTCTGCAGGGGACAGGGTTATCGTAAATGTTGCACACCGGGATGATGGTGCATTAACCGAGGAATAATCATCAGTTTAGGTCTCATTTGATCGTGTAGCGTCTGGTAGCGTTTCCTTTTCACTATTAGTTACACCCAATAAATTCCAAAGATTGTACCGATTGAGTTTGACAATTACATACAAGTACTTACTTGAGTACTTAAATTCAAGGCTTTCGCTTATCCGAAGCCAAATATCTGACGATGGGGGTCTAATATTTCCATTAGGTAACACAATATCTTCCTTAGCCCTGACTATCATATCAACCAAATGCTGTCTATCCAAAGCAGGTCTTTTAGGCATTTTGGGGCTGATTGATTCCACTTTATTATCACCACTATCCCCCCTAACTATTTGATACGTAGTACATGAAAACGAACACAAAAATTTTCTGCGACTCAACCGATCTATCGAAATGCCAAAAAGATCTTGAAGGTTCGTTCTCCTTTTTTGAGTGACTAAGTTCCCGCAGGATGGCGTCTTCTAATATCAAAGTTAAGTTTAAGTATTAAAATCTGAGTAATTAAAGCAGATGCTATTTTTCAGTTTGCTGTTTTATATTTGTTCAATCCCTAGCCCCTGACGAATGCTCTGTGAAACCGAAAAAAGAATAAAAAAAAAAAAAAAACTAGCTTGTGAGAACCAAAATATAAACACACCTTAGTTATGTCTTCAACTAGTTTATAAGTACATAAAAGAAAACAAATCTTATGTAAACAAAATTAATTCAGGACCACTGTAATCTGTTTTTGATGCAATTTGTTTATAAAAATAACGGCATTTACTCATTAGATATACAGCAATAAAGAAGTTACTTAAGATTCTGACTTCAGCTAAGGAATTCTTTCATTTCTCCATTCGTGGTATTTCGTAGTCAGAGATTTCTCCCAGAATTTAATACTTCTGTTTACTACTGAATGAAAACCTTTATACAAGTTGGATAGGCTGTGGAGTGGATTTACAAATTTCCTTACGAGCTGGGAAGTATTTGTAAACAACCTTTAAAGCTTCCGTGCAGTTCACACAAAGCGTGTTGCTGTTGAAAAAAAAGGAAGAGCAATAAAATTATTGTTGTGTACCCTAGCGGATGTACTTAATAATTGGGAGACGTGAGACTGTAACGGAAAGCTCAACTACGCTAGTTAATACTATAATTGCGAGTTAATTAATGTTGTACAGTTACATGCGTTAGCTAATTCAGAGCCAGGCAGAAAAGATTTTTCCCTTTTAGCAAACACAAACATACTCACAACAATAAGGAATAAATAACGGAAATGGCTGAGCTTCTAAGATCGACTTCAGTTCAAATAAGTTTTAGTTGGATGCCGCGGCAAGATAGGAATAAAATAGGAAGTTTTACTCACCGTCTGGGTGTGTAATTTATAACCTGGAAGTTTTCACTATTTGAGTTGAGCCTCTAACACGTTTCACAAACACACTAGTACACGACTTGTTATCTCTACACTAATTACTTGCTGAAATGATAATCTCTTTATGACATGGGGGCTTTCCTTGCCGCCCCCGCAATACTAACACTCGATATAGCCCGCAAAAGGGCGGACCAGATGGGGGATGTCCGAGGCGATTTACTCTCTCCGTGCCGATTTCGAAGTTCGTTGACCAGGGTGGGATGAATTACTGTCACTACTATTTCGCGGAATTCCGGGGAAAGGGTTCCACACACACACACTTATAAATGTTATCGTCCAAATCTTTTGAGTGAGTCCTGGTCGTTTTTTCCGATTGCTTTCCGTCCCGAATCACCGTTTCTCGGTGTTGGGAATTGCTGTTTACATACGGTTAACAGTAGTAAAGCTGTTATACTACTGTAGGCTTATCATGCGTTACATACTACATTTACTATTAACAGGCTCTTGATCACTACTTCTTTCGGTACGCTTCCCCTCTGGTTAAACTTTCCTCGGACTACGAACGCCGATCTAGCTAATTTTCAGAACTTTTCTTTCCGTGCGGGCGGCGGCCTCGCAAAAATTGACAAATCCTCTTAAAATAAGATAGATTATCACCTGCTAGAGATCTTCACATTTTCGGGATTAAAATACTAATTTTCCTCAAATTGACAGCTTCTGGAGGATCTGCAGTTATTCCTCATCGTTCGGAATTTTGAATGCGACTAGAACTCTTGCTTTGTGTGGACTTGATTCGCATTTCTCTGAACCTCCTTCGCGTCTGGTTTATATCAACTAGCTCAGTGGATTCTCATTCCGCACAGATTCGACGCTAAAACTGTTTTTCTCCGGTGACCTCTTCACCCCCATTATCGTAAGTTATCGTTCTAAAAGTCAGATCTGAAGCCTAGGTCTCATAGTATACGACAAATTATGGGGTTGTTTATCTCTTGCTAAGAATTCGTTGCTGTTCGTCTGGTCTTCCATCGTCGTCAACCCTCTCACGGGACCTCTGTGGTAAACATAGAGCGTTTGGCGTTTGAGAGCAAGGGAAGGGAATGTACGACTTCTGATCCCTTCTAACTTTATCTCTTCTTTTTCCTTTTCGAATTTCCACTCAGTAACCCATTTTACAATAATTATTCTCTGAATTAATCTGGACAATTTTCGTAATTTATCCAAACTTTTTTCCTCAATTATCTCTGTTTTGCCCTCTAAGCTAATTAATTAAGTAGGGGCCCAAGTTTTCAAACTATTATGAAATGATGTGGTCATGAATTGAATTTATCAATCGTTATCTCAACAGGCTGCATTGTAAGGAGCGAGAAAGAACATAAAGCTGCGGAAAATACATTAACTGGGTCTGGACATTTTTTACTTGCCAGTGGGGTTAGCACCACTCAACGTCTTCGAAAAAACAAACGCTGCATCAAAGGAAGGGAGGGGATAGTATGACCCCAAGCCTTTCCTAAATTGTCGAGAAAGAAAAAGAAGCACCTAAAAAGAAAAAAAAATGCGATCCTGTCTAACTTCATTTCAAAAAATGTATCCACGACTACGAAATCATTTCCGTACAGCAAAAGTTCACTATCGAATTTCTCTTCACCTTCTCAAATAGGTTTTAAAATTACTCACACTCTTTAAGCAAAGAAAATGAATAATGTTCTATCATATTAGTAAAATGTGAGATTGCTTACAATTTTCAGCGCAAATATTAGGTTGTTGCACATGGAATGGCGGAATATTGATGGAAACTTGAAAAAACCAAATTCCGTTGTAAAATAAGCATCATCGATCTAAATAATCACATCTCGCAGCAAGTGTTTTACCATCGAGAAACAAGATTTCGTAGCCGTCGTAGAAAATGTCGATCTACGAGATGTGACAAACCAACGAAATTCGCGTTTAATTGATGTTCACGAAACGATTGACTGTGTCGAAATGTGCCCAGGTACTTGAAGAAGTGGAAATCCGTAGAGGACATATCAGATGAAAGACGGATCAGGTAATGTTTTGCAACACAGCTGGTGCAGCTTCTGGATCGCCTTACGTGCAACATGGGGTCTCGCGTTATGATGGAGAACAATCGGCTCAGGGCGATTGATTAATGCCGGCTGTTTAATGGAAATTTTATGGCTGTTAGGTGGACAATACATATACACCAAAGGCCCAAACGTTATACATAACAAAGCAAATGCAAGTAAACGATGATGCGTGTGAAGGCCATGAAACGCTATATCGCCTGATATTCACCTCCGTTACTCAGGTTATTCTTGTTCTTCGGATGGAAAAAACAGCGAACTTTAGCAAGTTTGACAAAGGGCAAATTGTAATGACCACATGATTCGGTCAGAGCATTTCTCAGAGAGCAAGGTTTGTGGGGTGCCCACGATCATCTGTGGTTCGTAAATTCAAATGGGGGTATTAAATCAGAAACGAACGGCACGGTGTACGCCGAACACGGCTCATCGATACTAAAAGGTGAGCGAAGGCTATCTCGAATGGTACAAGCCAACAAAAGAGATTTGAGTGCTATTGACGGGGATATGATGCCTTAACACATAATTAATCGAACCGTACTGAAAACAAACGTGCGTAGCCATAGGCTGAATACACAGTATACGTATATTAGAGGTCTGCACGGGCCTTAATTTGGAAAGCCCAGCCCAGCCCGGCCCGTAAAATTTCAACAATTACCAAAATACGAATTTCAACATTTGGTACACTCGGTCATTCGACTCCCGAAGAGTTTTTGTTTTCGTAATTGCTCCACGTATTCTATTACAATAAACGTTAATTCAGAATATTTCTGAGACTCTGTATAAGTCACGTGACGTCCGAGGAGGGGGGGTTGTATACACAAAAATATTGCATGAAAAGGACAATTTCCATGCCTTTCAAATTTTCTGGGTTTTCACATTATCATTCCCTACCACCGGACACGGAAATATCCTTGGGGATAAGGAGGGGGGGGGGGGGGGTAATTCGAAAAGTACGAAACATCCAGAATTATGAGTACGATCGTTCTACTGGGAGAAGATTTTATGGCTTTATAAACTGCACCTATCTCTACTGGCATATCATATCGCTGGAACATAATATGTCTCTCGTGTGTGTGTGGGGAGCACATTTGTGCCGCTTAAGATGCGATGTTCCAGACTTTGTGCTATCGTAACTCAAAACGTTTCTGCATTTAGTGCACTGCATAACGTTTACCGGACGACTAGTTTCAGAACGGGACAGTAATTTAAAATATTTCCAAATATTGCTTTCCCCCTTTACATTGTCTACAAGCACGTATTCTCCGGAAGCGATTTTTTCGCGAAAAACGTTCGCTTACTTAAAATCCATAATAAGTATTGAAGAGTATTTATCAGCAACACTGAACTCAGCATGGGCTAAGGGAAAACAAAGACAGACTGTCCAGCTATTCAGTGACACAGAAGTTTTGAAAACGGCTGCCTCAGAGTACAAATGGGGAAAATACGGCTCAGATTTATACACAGAAGTAAGTTTCTCCCAGCTCATTTCTCCCGTGCCATTTAAGACAACCTAAAAGCTTTTCACACATCTAGAGAACAAAGTTCGCCGACCAGAACAATAAAAGAGATCGTCTGCGAGCGGGTGGCTCGGTTTAGAAATGCTGCAGTTAATAGCCTGCCCTGAAGAATGAGAGGAGGATGAAAGTTAGAGAGAGAGAGACAGACAGACAGGGAGAGAGAGAGAGAGAGAGAGAGAGACAGAGAGACAGGGAGGGAGAGACAGGGAGGGAGAGAGAGAGAGAGAGAGAGAGACAGACAGACAGGGAGACACAGGGTGAGAGAGAAAGGACCACATTCACATTGAAAAACTAAGGGAGCTGACCCACTCCAATTGTTTTGTAGGAGGGGATGATGTCGTAAAACTTTTATTTTTTCCATCAGCGGAAATTATTCAGTCTCATCTTGTTGCTGTATGTTGCGAATTTTCCAAACGAGAAAGGCTCAGTACATCGATTGGTTTGCTCATAAAAAAAAAAAAAAACCTAAAAAAAAAACCTATTCGGCCCGTGTTTGTTTTGCATTAAATATTGAAGGCCCGGCCCGTTTACCCAACTTAGAAATGAGCAAAGGCCCGGGCCCGTGCAGACCTCTAACGTATATACGTTTTAAAACAGAAGACTCGAAAAAAATGATCCATAAACATATGAAATAGATCTTTCAAATGCAATAATTATGAGCGAAGGGATTGCATAAAATGTTAGGGAAAGGAATAAGCAAAATGTTTTGCATAAAGTAAACGGAATGTATTAAAATGTGTTATATAATTTCTCCCTATGTGTTGTTCATTCTGCTAAAGCAATGATATTTAGCAAAGTGATATTATGTAAGTGTTTTATGAAACTGTGCGTTTGTGGGTGTGACATTCATTTAAAAGAGAAGGCCTTGTGTGAAAGATCCAGTAGGTGCCTGGACCATTGGTCTTCAATATGAAATAATGGATATTATCAAAAATATTGCTTTTAATACAAGGGAAAACATCTTAAAAAGCGTCTTTTACAATTAGTTACCTGTGTGTTGTTTACTCTGCATCAGCGAAGTGCCAACCTGTTAATGTACATATTTTCTTTCGTTTTTAAAATAAAGCTGTCGATAAATGATCTAACTCGCGTTCGCTACGTTGATTTTCTATATGCAGCAAATGTTTTGAGCCTAAATGTTGCTGTAAGTAAAACAAGTTTGTAAAATCATGCAATGCATTGATTATACATAATACGCTTTCCAACATAACAGAAATCATTACTCAAGTTATCACTCAAGTTATGAGATTAATGGCTGTGGAATAAATCTCGGTCCTGTGCCCTGACCCTTGATCTCATATCGATGATATTCAACAGAACCGGTTCGGTATACCTCCGAAATAACATGATGAAATTTTGTCGCAATCGAAGAATTTTTACGTAAGTTATGATGCATAAGGGCTATGGAATAGATCCCGCTCCTGTGTCCTAACCTTTGATCCCGTTTCGCCCATTTTGAACAGAATTTGTTCCAAGGCAGGCTCCTACAACATACTAACATTTCATCCAAATCGAAGCATTTTTACGTATGTTGTGACGCATAATGGCGATGGAAGTGATTCCGCTCCTATGTCCTGACCTTTGACCCCATTTCGTCCATTTTCAATAGCGTACCTCTTCATGTGGTCCATTACCACATACTAAAATTTCATCGAAATCGAACCTTTTTTACGTTAGTTATGACGCATAACAGCAGTGGAATGGATCCCGCTCCTATGTACTGACCTCTCACCCCATTTCGTTCACTTTAAATAAGGTTCCTTCCCATGTGATACCCTACCAGATACTAAAATTTCATCGAAATCGAACGATTGTTACGCGAGTTATCGTGCGGACGGACATACGCACACAACGCGTGACGTAATGAGGCAGATGGGAATCGCGACCATCTGCGCGCAAGAGTATGACGTCATAAAACTTTAATAGGATCCACACATAACGCGTGACGTAATGAGACAGATGGCGTGACCGCGCGCCAACATTCTCAAACGCGAGATTGTGACGTCTTAAGATTTCTAAGCATTGGAAACATTAATGGAACGACGCCATGACACTAAAAACGTTATAATTCGGGGTGGTTATTTAACCCACTAAATGAATTCTCCTAAAGTAGAGATCAAGCTAAATCGATTTCTAGTACCAGAAAACGGTAGGTTGACGACTTTCATCAAAATTCTTAGAGCCGTTTTCAAAATAAAATGTACATACTTGCATACAAGAATTGCTACTTTAAGGTGGACGTCAAGTAATTTTGCTTCCTATACTTCCAATGGAAAAACTTCTGTACACATTTTCTTCACAATTATTGCGTTCCGAAGAATGAAAATTTGAACATCGATTAAAATAGCTTCATTTCATAACTGGAATACTTAATATTGTCTAAACCATAACCGTAATAATATTTTCTAAACCACAACCGTAATTATGCAATCCAACATTTATTTGTCCACTGACGTCATCAAAGTACAGGCCGCGCCATCTGTTTCCTATTAATAGTTTAGCACTTCCCTGCAATATCGCAGTTCCACTACAGTAAATAGCACACAGGGTAACAAAATCCAAAGGGTCTCTTTTTAATCAGTTTTGTTTACGCTTTCCAGCCGTAGGTTGAAGCAGCCTATATGCTCCAGCTTTTTCCGTCCGTCTGTCGGCACGATAACTCACGTAAAAATGGTTCGATTTCGATGAAATTTTAGTATATGGTAGGGGACCACTAGGGGACGAACCCTGTTGAAAATGGGTGAAGTGGGGTCAAAGGTCACGCCATAAGAGCGGGATCCATTCAATTGCCCTTATGCGTCATAACTTGCGTAAATATGGTTCGATTTCAATGAAATTTTAGTATGTGGTAGGGGACCACCTGGGGACGAATCCTATTGAAAATGGGTGAAGTGGAGTCAAAGGTCAGGACATAGGAGCGGGATGCATTCCATTGCCCTTATGCGTCATATGGTTCGTAAAAATGGTTCGATTTCGATGAAATTTTAGTATGTGGTAGGGGACTACCTGGAGAGGAACCCTATTGAAAATGGGACAAATGGAGTCAAAGGCCAGGACATAGGATCGGGATATATTCCATCGCCCTTATCCCACACTATTACGGTGGACGTCAAGTAATTTTGCTTCCTATATTTCCAATGGAAAACCTTTTGCACACATTTCCTTCACAATTAGTGTGTTCCCAAGGATGGAAATTTGAACAGCGATTAAAATAACTTCATACTATAACTTGGAATACTTAACATTTTCTAAAACATAAGCATATTTATATAAAAAAACAATAACGTTTCCTTTGGTGGTGTTGAAACCAGAAAACAGATGGCGCGGCCTGTACTTTGATGACGTCAGTGGACAAATAAATGTTGGATTGCATATAGAAGGCGAGCCCAATGCAGGAATGCAGAAAACCAACCTGGGTGACAACCAAATATTTTGAAAAGCGCACCCATGATGTGGAGTAGATGAATATTTAAATAATATTAACGCTAGGGTAAACATATTGTGCTAAAACGAGTATTTTGGGGTTACAATTGTTTTAAGTAAAATTACATTAATTATTTTAAATTAAAAATGTTATTAAACAAAAAATGTGAATTATAAATTTTAAAAAACTGATGTTTAATTTTCATAACGCATGAGGGGGAAACGTTGAGTACGAGGATGTAAAAACAAAATTATGTGCTGTTCAGGAAACCTCCGCCGCCCCGGTGGCGCAATGGTCTAAGCGATGGCCTCTGATCATTCGTCCAAAAGGGGTCCGGGTTCGAATCCCGGTGAGGCATGGATGTTGTGTTTGTCTTACGGTACTGGCTCTCTCCCTTCCCTGGAACCAGTGACCCAAAATTAGAGATGGGCGACTGCTTATAGCCCATTGAGTTGCTCACGGTTGTCGTTAAACCTCCAATCAATCCAAAAAAAGAACCCTCCAGCCTCACTCCCCAAAGAATAGTCTGGCGACGCCTCTTTTTCTAACACAGACAACAATGAAACAAATGTATCATCGTCACAAGTACCGCCATAAGAGGACGCCAAAATATTTTTTTGCGTTCTTCTTCCCATTTTAATACAGTACTACAAAAATTACGATCCCGTTTATTTTAAGACACATCATGACGTCTTAAAAATGGCAAATAACACAAGCCTGTACCTTCTGCACAATATAGCACCGGGTGCTACAGCAAATTGTTTGTATAAAAACAGTACAGTTAAACAGCATTAGACCCCAAAGTTGAAGCAGAGAATTAAGTACAAATGACCGAGAGATCACCTAAGACAATAGTGTCAAATTCCAGAGTACTTCTGGAGGAGATTTGTGAAAACATTATTATAGACTGAACCTAGACTCCATCAGTGCACAAGTACGCATGTCATGTACGTATAGGATACGAAGGAGACAGGGACTGTAATAATACGTAATAAGTATAAAATTATGCGAAACACATATCTACGTCGCCTATATCTACTACTACAGTACTTTGCAGATAGCAAATGCTCTACATTAGCCCATTCATACAAAGAACTGGTGCTTTCCTCAAACTCAAAGAACACAGAAACCATTCACGGATTTCAAACTGCAACCGGATAAATTAAAATCGATTGTGTTACAACCGGATAAATTTAAATCGATTGTGTTACAATGGCATAGACGAAATTTCAATATCGCTGCTGTTTCACCAGCCCCCACTTTGAAATAGGAATAACTGTTTACCGGAAATGGAACAAACGAAAGTTTTTGCGGTACAATCCGGTACAAGCGGAGTACAACAGAATAGCATAGTATAAATTTCAAAATTGCGAGGTGGGGGCTTCCCTTTTCCCTCCAGCATCACTTGAAATTGGAATCACTGGTTACCGGAAGTGGTACAAACGAATTTTTTTTTTTTTTGTGGTACAATCCGATTCAAACGCAGCACAAGCGAATGTTACATAGTCGAATTTTCAAAATTGCGTAGTAGAGGGGATGCCATTTTTTCCAGCTCCCCACCTTTAAATGGGAATAACTCGTAACCGGAAGTGGTACAAAAGAAAAAATTTCGGTACAATCCGGTACAAACGGAGTACAACAGAATAGCGCAGTCGAAATTTCAAAACTGCGAAGTGGGAAGCAGTTTTCCCCGAGCCCCCACTATGAAATTAGAACTGCTGGTTACCGGAAGTGATACAAACGAAAACTTTTGCGGTGCAATCCGATTCAAAGTGAGTACAAACGAATGGCATAGTCAAAATTTCAAAATTGCGTGGTGAGGAGGGGGGGGGGAAGATGGAGACGTTTCTCCGTCACCCACTTGGAAATGGGAATAACTCGTAATAACTCGTTACCGGTAGTGGTACAAACGGAAATATTGTCGGTACAATCCTGTACAAACGGAGTACAAACGATTGGCATAGTTGAAATTTGAAAGTTCCGTGGTGATGGTGCTGCCGTTTCCGCAGTTCCCAATTTAAAATTGGAATAACTCGTACCCGGAAGTGGTACACACGAAATATTTTGCGGTACAATCCGGTACAAACGGGGTACAAACGAATGTCATAGTCCTAATTTCAAAATTGCGAGGTGGGGGCTGCCATTTTCTCCGAGCTCTTCACTTTGAAATTGGAATTATTGGTTACCGGAAGTGGTGCAAACGAAAATCTTTGCGGTAAAATCCGATTCAAACGGAGTACAAACGAATGCCCTTGCCGAAATCTCAAATTTGCGTAGAGGGGGGGGTGACGTTTCCCCATCTCCCAACTTTGAAACGGGTAACTCGTTACCGGAAGAGGTACAAACGAAAATGTCCGTGGTACAATCCGGTACAAATGGAGTACAAACAAATGGCATAGTCGAATTTTCAAAACTGCGTGCTGAAGGGGTTCCCGTTTCCCCAGAATTTCACTTTGAAATGGTATTCCCATTTCATTTTACCGGAAGTGGTACACACGAAAATTTTTGCGGTACAAACGGAGTACAAACGAATGGCATAGTCGAAATTTCAATATTGCGTGGTGGGGGCTGCCGTTTTTTCACCCTCCCCTTTGAAATGGGAATAACTCGTTACCGGAAGTGGTACAAACGAAAATTTTTGCGGTACAATCCGGTACAAACGGAGTACAAACGAATGCCATATTTGAAATTTCAAAATTCCGAGGTGGGGGGCTGCCGTTTCCCCAGCCCCCCACTTTGAAATGGGAATAACTCGTTACCGGAAGTGGTACAAACGAAAATTTTTGCGGTACAATCCGGTACAAACGGAGTACAAACGAATGCCATATTTGAAATTTCAAAATTCCGCGGTGGGGGGCTGCCGTTTCCCCAGCCCCCCCCTTTGAAATGGGAATAACTCGTTACCGGAAGTGGTACAAACGAAATTTTTTGCGGTACAATCCGGTACAAACGGAGTACAAACGAATGGCATAGTCAAAATTTCAATATTGCGTGGTGGGCTGGCTGCCGTTTCTTCAGCCCCTGCCCCTCTCGCACGTTGAAATGGGAATAAGTCGTTACCGGAAGTGGTACAAACGAAAATTTTTGCGGTACAATCCGGTACAAACGGAGTACAAACGAATGCCATATTTGAAATTTCAAAATTCCGAGGTGGGGGCTGCCGTTTCCCCAGCCCCCACTTTGAAATGGGAATAACTCGTTACCGGAAGTGGTACAAACGAAAATTTTTGCGGTACAATCCGGTGCAAACGGAGTACAAACGAATGCCATATTTGAAATTTCAAAATTCCGAGGTGGGGGGGGCTGCCGTTTCCCCACCCCACCCCACCCCCCACTTTGAAATGGGAATAACTCGTTACCGGAAGTGGTACAAACGAAAATTTTTGCGGTACAATCCGGTACAAACGGAGTACAAACGAATGCCATATTTGAAATTTCAAAATTCCGAGGTGGGGGCTGCCGTTTCCCCAGCCCCCCCACTTTGAAATGGGAATAACTCGTTACCGGAAGTGGTACAAACGAAAATTTTTGCGGTACAATCCGGTACAAACGGAGTACAAACGAATGCCATATTTGAAATTTCAAAATTCCGAGGTGGGGGCTGCCGTTTCCCCAGCCCCCCCACTTTGAAATGGGAATAACTCGTTACCGGAAGTGGTACAAACGAAAATTTTTGCGGTACAATCCGGTACAAACGGAGTACAAACGAATGCTATATTTGAAATTTCAAAATTCCGAGGTGGGGGCTGCCGTTTCCCAGCCCCCACTTTAAAATGGGAATAACTCGTTACCGGAAGTGGTACAAACGAAAATTTTTGCGGTACAATCCGGTACAAACGGAGTACAAACGAATGGCATAGTCGAAATTTCAAAATTCCGAGGTGGGGGCTGGCGAAATGGAGCTCCTTTCTTCTCTACTTAAACGATTCTCCATTTTTACCCCATCAAGTTACAGCCAAGCTCCTTTATTCGCATTTTTCTTACCAATTTCATAGCTCCATTAGCAATCCCTTCTGTTTCAGCTACAGATCTTCCAGCTACGTGGAGTGATCCATCGACTTCCCTGGCTTCCCTGAAAACCAGGGACATTCATTGGCTACACCTACACCGTCGGTTGCTCACTCCGCGTACCCTTCATCGTTTCCGTCATTTGGCTTTCCCGCTTTGCTTCTTTTGTTCTACACTTGGTGATGTGTCACATTCCTATGATTCTTGTCTGGTGTTGCAGCCCTTGTTTTCGATTATGTTTTCCCTTCTTTCCAAAGTTTGCCCTTGTCCTCATACAATGTTCCATTTTTATTTCCTCAGACGCGATTCTCCCCCTGTAGATGTCCACAGTTCTGTTTGTGCATTCATCATTCTCCAAGCGAAGTTGACGATTTATTTGTTTTACCACTCAAGCGTGGATCGAGCTTCTCTCCGGCGTTATCATCCGGCCAGAGTGTTTTTGTGCAGGAGGTACCGATCATCCATCAGATCGGTCCTCCAACTTGAGTATGACATGGCGCGGGTTCGGCAGGATGTGCCTGTCTTTTTCTCTCTCTGGTCTCCATATTTGTCATGGTTTCATGTTTCTGCAGGCATTATTGCTCTCCTCCCGTAGCCAGAGTCTATTTATATATATATATATATATATATATATTTTTTTTATTGGTGTTTGTTTTGTTTAGTGCATAATTTTTGTACATACCGTAGATCTGTGTCAGTGGGTTAGTGTCTCCTTTAGTTTATCTTCTTGTTGCTTTTCGTGCACACACATTCCCGTTAATTTGTTGTCGGTAGCGTTTACTGACTTTTTTCTTTTCTTTTCTTTTATTTTATTTTTCGTCGGCCTCAAGCTGTTGGTCGACAAACTTTTTTGTGTGCCGGCTAAGCGTTTTGGTATTTTCTGTTTATTGTTTACTGTTACCAAGGTGTTTTATGTTGTTTTGTTGATGTTGATTGCATTTTTCCTGTGGCGTGCACATTGTCTGATGTGTTTTTGTTTTGTTTTTTGTTTTTTGTTGCTCAAGTTTCGGCTTTTTTTTCTAGTTTGCTTTTGGTGTCGTTCACCTATTTTATATTAATTACTCGTCGGTTTCACACAGTTTACTGTCGCACGGTTTTGTGTTTAATGTTGTGGTTGTTTTTATTTTTTTTGTTTTAATTTTTTTTTTCTTGCTGAACGGGTACTGCTGGCATGTGGTACCGAGGTTTTTTTTTGTGTGTGTTGGTTCTGAACCTTACCGACGTGTTTCTTGTTTTTGTCTTGTGTAGTTAGTGTTTATTTTTGTGGTTAGTGCAGTGCATACAGTGCGTATTCACTGTTTCAACCCGAATTTATTTGGTGGTGATGCTTGTCTGCAAGTTTAACCCCTGTGTTCTTTTTCACAAAGTTTTCATGGTGTTATTTGTGTATTGTGCATTCTTTATTGTGTTCATGGTGCTATTTGTGTATTGTGCATTGTGTGTTGTTTTCTTGGTGTTATTTGAATATTGTGCTTTGTGTGTTGTGTTAATGGTACGGGGTGTTAGTTTCTAGTGGTTGTTTTTTTCTCTGTGTTGCTGTCGGTCTTAGTGACCGAGATACGCTTTAAATGTAAATTTTTGTTGTTCGTCGGCTTACAGCCATTTGTCAACGCATTTCTCCGAACTCCCAGGTGTTGTTTTTTTCCGGCTGCAGCTTGTTGTCGGACCGTGTGTTTTGTTTTTCCCTTTACAGTTTTGACAAACTCGGCTGACTTTTCTTTACCGCCTTGCTTCATTAGTGGTCTGTCCTGTATGTATTGTTTGTTGTGCAACTGTTTTCTTTTTATCTTGCCTTGTGTTATTCTTCAACCTGCTCTGATGTCGTCTGCTTCTTCCTGTAGAGTACTATCTGTTTATTGTGATATTGATTGTGTGGAGTTATTATTGTTACCGGTGAGTTATTGTGCAATTTTTTTCCTGGTGAAAATTTGGGTTTGTATGTTGTCTTTTTTGTAAATAAATGCTCTTTTGAAGTTCTGACCGTTCTTCAGAGCTGGGTCCGGGTTCGAATCCACGTAAGACATGGCTGTTATGCTTGTCTTACGGCACTGGCTCCTTCCCTTCTCTGAAGCCGGTGATCCTAAATTAGGGACGAACAACTGCTTATAACCTATCTAGTTGCTCACGGTGGTCGTTAAGCCCCAAAGCTTAAACGGCTAGCACTCGCCCAACCTTAATTTTAGAGTTTCGGGTCTTCCCGACGAGAAGGCGAGGATCATTACTGCTTGTCGGAATCCAGCATGCATATCGTACCCGCCATTCATTACTTTTTCTGCGTTTAACTATTATCATGTGCTTCTTTCAATTAGGAACGGGCGATTTGTGGCCACTGGCTCCGATTGGGAGGGTCAAGACTATTGGGCAGTTATCATGCCTTATCCAGGGTATGCCTTGGACGAATAACGCCTTAGACCCCTTATCTACAGGTACGGCATACTCCTTTGTGTGTTTGTGTGTTGTTGATGTTGCTTTATCGGGTTCTTTTATTGGAGATTTAACGACCACTGTGATCTACTGAATGGGCTATACGCAGTCACTCCTCCTTAATTTATGACCACTGGCTCCTGGGAAGAATCAGAATCATTGCGGTCAGACAAACACAGCATCATTGCCTAGCCGGGATTCGATCCCAGACCCAACTCGGACGAATTGTTGTACGCTAGCGCTTAGACCACTGCACCACCGGGGAGCTTATCAGGTTTTAACGATTGCATTGAGTGCTCAAAGGGCTATAAGCAGTCGCCCATCCCTAACGTAGGAAACGAATAGAGCTAGTGCACGCAAGACAACCACACTACCCATGCGTTATCGGTATTCGAATCCGGGACCTCTCGAATGAACGGTTACAAGCCTGCACCACTGGAGGTGTCACGCTCCGGTTTCTAACCTAACCTAACATAAAATAATAATATATTACGCCGTTCGGGAAGTACGCGAAAACTTTCAGTGGTGTACTTTTTGGAAAACTGAAGTGAAGACACAGATGAGCTCTGGCAGTTGTGTATTACGTGCTTCGAGTTAACTTCGTTTCTACTGATCAGATAGTGTAAGTGGTAATAACGATAAAGCAGCTGCGACAATCAGTCATAGTGGAAGAACAGCGCGTTTTTTTAAGTTTGCTGTCTCCTAGCAGTAATCCAAAGCGTAGAAAAAGTCTTCCGCAGACAGCAGATCGTCGAAATGTTGTCAAGAAAACGTAAAGGCCGAATACCACCCAAAACATGCTTCAATATGCGGTCAACCGATTTCGATCTCCAGATAAGAAGCCAAGCGATACGTCCAAGAGGTCTTTCTGCAGTCATGTTGTGCAACTGTCAGTGGCCTTTCCACTGAACTGGATATCCTTCAAGCAACGTGTCTCCTAGCAGTATTCCAAAGCGTGAAAAAAAGTCTTCCGCAGACAGCAGAACGTCCAAATGTCGTCAAGAAAACGTAAAGGCCGAATACCACTCAAAAGATGTTTCAATATGCGGTCAACCGATTTCAATCTCCAGATAAGAAGCCAAGCGATACGTCCAAGAGGTCTTTCTGCAGTCATGTCGGGTAACTGTCAGTGATCTTTCCACTCTACTGGATATCCTTCAAGCAACGGTTTATACCTTGCTGACGAAAAATTTAGAACGACGAACAAACTAGTGACGTGGGTACCACACGCACTAACCACGATACAGAAGGAATTCCACTACGAACTTCCACGGAACAACCTTGAGTGATATCCTCGCAATAGTAGGGTGCTCAAAAGGTCCCTCTGCGTAGATGAAAGTTGGGTGGAATTTTACGCACCAAGGAAAGGAGATCAGTCACGGTCCTGCGTTGAACCTGGTGTTTTATCGTCGTCATCACACCGTGCAAAGTTGTGTGAGGGGAAAATCTCATTGGTCTTTGGCATGAATGTTCGCCGTGTGGCTTTCTGGAAGACGTATGATGACATTACCATGACATCGGAGTGGTACGTACGAGTCAGTTCTACAGGAGCATATCCCAGGATGGGCACTACCACATCATGTGCAACGTCCTGTCTTCATACCAGTGGCGGCTCGTGGTAAGCTGAGATGGGGGCTGCATCTCAATTTTGTAAATATCACGATACCACTTCGAAAGTTAAGTTACTGCGCCTGTGCTGACGCTGTCCGTTTAATAATAATAATAATAATAATAATAATAATAATAACAATAATATATATACGAGGATAGATCCAAAAAAAAAAAAGGTTACAAGCAGCAGCATTGGAAAAGTAATTAGTGTGGAGGGTACATTTGTTGCCCAGAGTGGAGACAGATGGTGCTAGTTGTCTGACAGTGGAAGTTAGTGCAAGTTCGCAGACGCGTGAGAGCGATTGAAATGTCAAGACGTTTAGAAAAGTGGTCCCGCTTGGAGGTGCGAGCCGTAATTCGGTTCTTATGGGCAAAGAATGTGTCCGCATCTGCAATTCACAGTCAAATAGTGGAAGTTTATGGTGAAGAAGCAATCAGCCGACAACGCGTAGCGAAATGGTGTCGCTCTTTTCAATCGGGCAGAGAGGATGTGGAAAACCGCAACAGGGCAGCGAGCGGCCGTCCAAGTTCGTCAACGACAGAAATCAACACGGCACGAGTTGACGAAATGATTCAAAATGATCGACGAGTAACTGTGCGTGCAATGGTGTCAGAGCTGGGACTCGGCTATGGTACCGTTCAGCGTATCGTTTCTGATGTTTTGGGATATTCCAAGGTTTGTGCCAGCTGGGTACCACGTGCGTTATCCGAGGAGCAGAAAGCCACACGAATGATGTGCAGCCTCACGTTTTTGCAGCGTCACCATGCCGACGGCCAGCAGTTCATTGATCACATCGTTACTGGGGACGAAACTTGGCATCATCACTTCGTCCCCACAACCAAAAGAGCCAGTATGGAGTGGAAACACGCTGGATCACCAACGAAAAAGAAGTTTAAGGTTACACCCTCTGCCAGTACAGTTATGGCAACCATATTCTGGGATGCATGCGGTGTTATCCTTATCGAGTATCTGGAGCGTGGCCATACCGTTCATGCCGATCGTTATTGTGCCGCTTTGACAAGGTTACGTGAAGCCATCCGACGCAAACGGCCTGGCATGTTGAGTGATGGTGTCATCTTCCTGCATGACAATGACAGGCCCCATACTGCACGCAAAACTCAAGAATTGCTGCAAAAGTTCAAGTGGGAAGTCTGGAGCCACCCCTCATACAGCCCAGATTTGGCACCCAGTGACTACTTCCTTTTTCCGAAATTGAAGAAACACTTATCTGGAAGAAGGTTCTCTTCCGACAGTGATGTGAAAACAGCTGCCGAGAACTGGATCAATGGGCAGAGACGTGATTTCTACCGAGCCGAGTTAAACAAGTTGGTTATGCGTTCCGATAAATGCCTGAACAGATTTGGTGATTATGTGGAAAAGTGATTGGCAGGTATGCCTCATAATTCCCTTTTGAATTTTCTGTCTATTGTTAATCAATCGTTTTTTATGACCCTTGTAACCTTTTTTTTTTTTTTTTTGGATCTATCCTCGTATGTACTGATCGAAAGTGCTTTTTTTTTACAAGAAATTAATATTTAGATTTTGTATTTAGCGATTGATGGGGAAAATGTAAAGGTACCGATACCTAAATTAGGCAACAGATATTAAGCGATGGCCACATTGTCACATTTATGAAGAAAATAATCGACCTATAAAACTTCGTCGGATACATTATTTCTTAAAAAGAAACTGATTAATCAGTGCATCCTTCCAGTTCTTACGCATGGAGCACAGGCATGGACCTCAACTAAAATAGACATACAGACGTTGCAGACAACTGAAAGAGGCATGTAGAGATGCATGTTTGATGTTACCTGGAATGATACAAATAGGAACTCGTGGATCGGGAAAATGACAAGAGTGGAAGACATGGTCAAAATTCCTGAAATTGCAATGGGATGGACATATTGCTAGAAAAAAAACCCACCGACGGAGAGTTGAAATATTGAACTGGATAGCAAGGGAAAAAACAATATCCAGAAGATGACAAGAGGGAGATGGGTACATGAAATTCGAAAGCATGAAAAAAACTGACTCAAGGCAGACTGTTGTGGAAGAAGAAACTTGTAGACTTTCATCCAGCAGTGGATTGATGGTGGTTGCAAATTATATATACATGCATATACTGTACGTATATATATATATATATATATATATATATATATATATATATATATATATATATAAGGACAAAAAAATTAATGCGTGTGCCAGTAGTAGCGGAGACACACTCAAGATCATGTACGCGTTACGCGTTCTCAAGTGTCTCATTCTGACTCCTAGAAATATGACAATATATATTTTTTCTTCTGATACACTCCCTTTGAAACTTCGACTTGATACCGACCACTGCAACTTGGACGGCGATGAAAAACATTTTGTGGAATTTTGAAGGGTCTTCTAGAATTTCGCGACGAGTTGTTATTGCGATACTCACACACCGGCATTTTCCTTAATAAAAACGGATTGCAAACGTATTCAGTCCAGTTTTAATTCTGAAGCCATCATGATAACAATTTAGTGTAGAAAAATTTGTCTTCCAAAATTTACCAACTTCGTAAATTTTCGAAACAATGATATCTGATTAAATGTTCGTTTCAAAGTAATTAAGTACATTACCTCAATTAAAAATGCGCAGCTGATTTTTGGGAGGGAGGGGGATGCAGCAGAAAAATAAAATGTATCCAGTGGAGTGACTGCAATGATTTTTGGTGAATAAAAATTTACGTGAGTTTAAAAGCGAAAATTTCGCTGTGCTTGATAAGTGAAGAAATCAATTTTGTGAAAGTATTTCGCTGCAGAAATTAGTATCTCTCTCTCTCTCTCTCTCTCTCTTTTTTATTTTTTTTTTCAATTTATCCAATACTGAACTCTATTTTTAATCGCAATTTGTTCACATGCCCATTTTGACCAGAAGAGCCCATTTTGACAGAAGAAAATATAAGTAAAACTTTTTTTGCAAAAGTCCCGGCATTCCAGCAACTGAGTATTTGTTATTAGATGGGAGCAACATTGTTGTTAGAATTATTACGTTGAATAAAAGCAGGAACAAACCAAAAATTGGAAGAAAAAAAACAAACCAGGTTGAGTAATACATTCAAACGTACTTTATTTACTTTATTTAATACTTTATTTCAACATTCGTCATTATTTTTAATTCATTCCCCTATTTTATGTCTTATTCGGAAGCACAAGAACCGTATTAATCAACAAAGCACACAAGCCCGGCGATGCATTCCCACCCAACGAAAGACTGCATTCGCGAGCAACCCTGCTAGCGAGAGCTGCCATGAATGCAGTCCCTGGGGAAGTTTTATTCAAAGGAAACGAACTGATGTGGAAATAGGCAGAGTTTCCCACACGAGTTGGTTTCAATAGCCGCCAGGGCTGCAAGAAGCACAGTCCGTGACGTTCTTCCCGCTCCCACTGGTGTTATGCAGGGAAAACTTCCAGTTGAGTTCAGAACACTGCAGTCGTGGCATTATGCTGGGAAAACTTACAGCGGTGTTCACAAAACTTCTCTTTCTTGGTACGGCATGAAAAAAAAACTGCTTTGGGTAGGGGGCTGCAGCCCCACAGCCCCATAGCAGGAGCCGCCCCTGCTTCATACACGTAAGCATACGGCAGCACAAGGTCCAGATTATTCGGCCGTTCGTTAAATACGTCGTAGAATGTTTGGGTTGAGTTGCTCAACCTATCGCATTCATCGGAATAAACCCCTGTGAGTTCAACTGGTTTGTCCATTTCAAAAGGGTGGTGTCTGCTACTCGCTAGAATAGTAAACAAGATTTGGATCTCTGAATCACAGACATTTTCCACAGATTTAATGCCACTGGTGCTTGTAATGATATTCGTGAACTGCACACACTTCGGGAACGTGTTATTGATAAAGACGAGAACTACTAATAATTATCCTCAAATATTATGATTAATGCTTCACTGTTACTGGAATTATTGTAATTTTGAAAGTGTTAATTTATATATAACCAAACTACGTTATATAAACAACACTTGCCGTTTCTACACGATATGATAAAAGTCGATGATGGCGACATTAAAAACTTTAATTAAAAGGTTAAAAGTTAAAATACATAAGCACTTTCGGGTCTACTATAGACCCATCGTCAGATGCGAATTAAACCGTACGCAGAGATTGCATAGGGTTATATATCATAAACGATGCCAGATTGCAACTTAAAATTTGAGAACCAAAGACACATAGGAGACGTAGTCAATCACAAAACCTGTACACGAGAGGCAACGCCTTGTGGGTGGAGGAAAAATAAGGGTCTTCCAAACCTCGGGAATATAATTAGGGAAATCATCATTGCAACAAAAGTCAAAGTTCTTAAGTATAAATGTACTTTCTGTAAATAACATAGTTGATTTACATGACGTAAATGCCAGTATTGTCATATTGTCCCGATCTAGAAAAAAGTTACCACTACCAACTGGTCTTGCCAAGGCAGTCGTTTGTGACCCGTTCCGAATATTGTATTTGTATTCCATAAGTCTGGTATGTATCTTCCTTGATGTTGAGCCGATATACACATAATCGAGAGTTCTTGGATTGTTCGATCGCAACGGTATACCATAAACACCCCATTTATCGAGGCTTGGCACAGGATCACGATCGCTACGGATCGATGACCGTAGCGATCGTGATCCTGTGCCAATTCATGGTTTTGACTCCAAAGTCGACTTTATATCCGTGGCAGGCATTCGTCACGGCATGAACGATAGGTGGAACACATTACACTGACCCCACAAATCTTGACCTCTGGTTTTCCTTAGACAAGGAAGTTAATGCCCTATTTGCAACTTTCCCAATTATACGCTAAACGGCAAGTGTTGCTTATATTGACTCATACACGATTTAAGCTTTTTTTAACAAACTACAGTATACTAGAAGTTATGCCCGTTCTCCGAACGGGGAATCTATAATTTTTTGAACATAAAATAAAGAAAGGGAAAAGCAATTAAGAGAAAAAAATTTAATTTAAAATCCATAACTGTTATACGATTTAGAACAGGGTCGTGAAGTCAATACATACAGTTTGACGTAAAACGGAGCAGACTTTGCCCCCCCCCCCCTAATGTTAAATCAAACTTTTATGAAATTTTGACAGCATTTCAACGTTTCTCGCATATTAATTATCTTTAAACCTATCAGCATTCTGAACAGTAAAGCTAAGCCTCCCTTTTGAATTTTTTGGTTTTCAGACTTTCCTAGGAGTAGAAGTGGTAGAAAATTAAAGGACACAATATTTCAGAGCTGCCATTTTCACTTTTTGTTTTGTTTTGTTTTCGGACTTTTCTAGGTGTTCGGGCTTTAAGACCTATAAGCATACCAATTTTAAGAACTCTGGGTCATTATTTAGACGTGGTCGAACAAATTCGCAAAAATATTAAAGCATGCCGTGTTCCTAAGCCGCCATTTAGATGGTTTTTTTTGTTTTGGATGTTTCTAGGTATGCAGACGTTAAGACCTATCAGCATACCAATTTTGAGATCTCTGGGTCATTTAGAAGTGTCTAACAATTCACGGACGGAAACATTTTCCCATTTCCCTGTATGTATAAAGAATACGACAAAAAGACCACCAAGCAGCATCCTACAGTTCTCAGGACATATACCAAAATATAGTACTAAAGTGCAAGTTAAAGTTTGGAGTACTATTACGCGTATACTAGTACTCAACAAAGAGTACATTCAGTGACATTAGAACTACCATTATCAATTATTCACAGTTGTTAATGACATCTGGCTGTGTGTTTTCGAACTACTAAAAGTTTAAGCACGTTTTCTAAATCTTTTTATTTTTAGCACGTCTTTCGTAAAAAGAGATCGTGCTTATTTTATCGGTGTGTCAGTCTCCCCTTTCGCCCGTCTGTAGACACCATATCTCTGTAACTACACTTCCGGACAATTGCTAAGGACGGATGACAATAGCAACGATAGCAACCATAAAATGGAAGGCAGGAAAATGTGGAAATTAGCATAAGTGCGGGATACAGTAAGACGTGTTGTGCGTATGCAAATTTTGGATTGCCGAACTTGTTCGTGACGTCATAGCGCTGATAAGAGATATAAAGGATTTGACGCGTATTGACCGTTGTTGTTCAAACGCAAAGTTGAAAGGGAAAGAGTCAATTGACGAACTTGCAATTTTCAGTATGTCTTCCTGACATCACCAAGATGATTTTACGCGTGGCCGTATTATTGGCAAGATTGAAAAAGGGCGAAAAATAACAGATGTTTGCCAGGGTGTTCGACGTCAGCCACAGTGTTATTTCAAGGCTTTGGAAATCATTTCAAACAAATGGAGAGTGTAGCAAACGTCACGGGGGACGTCGTGTTCGCAGTACGACACCTGCAGAAGATCGGTACATAGTGCTATCAACAAAAAGACAGCGGCGCAGCACAGCTAGTGAGGTAGCAAATCAGTTTATGGCTGCTACTGGCAAGCGGATCTCCCGAAAAACTGTCGCCAGACGTTGCATGAAGGAGGACTATACGCCCGCTGTCCTGTTGTGTGCATCCCATTGTCCAGACGTCACCGTACCACCCGTTTGTAATGGTGCCATCAACATCGCAATTGGACTGATAACGACTGGTCTGCTGTCCTCTTCTCAGATGAGAGTAGATACAGTCTATCGTCTGATTGTTGACGACAACTGATCTGGCGTGATAGTGGTACTGCATATTGTCCAGCAAACATACAGGAAAGGGACCGATATCCGACATGTAGTGTCATGGTATGGGCTGGCATCATGACCAATGACCGTGCGTCCCTCTATGTGCTTCCAACTGGGACTATAACTGGCCAACGATGCATTAATGATGTTCTGCTACCTCATGTTCGCATGTTCCGTGGTGCTGTCGGTAATAGATTCATTTTCATTAACGACAACGCAACATGTCATCAAACAGGCGCTGTCCAGAAGTGTCTTGAGAGCGAGGATATTCAACGCCTCGTATAGCCAGCACGTTCTCCAGATCTGAATCCCATTGAAAATGTGTGGAATGCTTTGGGGAGGAGTCTTGCTGGTCGCCAATGCCCTCCAATAAACAAGGACACCCTCATCCGTGCACTGACAGAGAGGAATGGGATAAATTACCCCAACAGCTGCTTGATAATGTTGTGCAAAGCATGACACGACGTGTGGAATCTTGCATCGCCCTATATGGTGGCCATATCCCGTCTTGGCATCTTACGCCGAAACGCCTGCGGACGGTAATTGCATTTTTTTCACATTTACGTATTCTGCACAAAATGGCCTGTTTGTCCCTTGAACACGTTCCAAAGTATTCTGGATTTCAGAGCACAATAAATTGTCTTTCTTGTAATGTCCTGGCATTCTGACATTATTTTATTTCACTTGACATCCAACCACACTTACTTTTTTATGCGCTATATAGCCGTTTCTGATCCGTCCTTAGCAATTGTCCAGCAGTGTATTAGTCCGATTTGAAACATTCTTTTTTGCATAGGTTAGCTTGAAATATGCTAATGATGACACTTTATTTCGGTTTCTTTTTTTACGATGTAGAGTTTCATCGCTAGAGGGCGTAAATACAGATGATATCGAATTCAAAATACATTTTATTCCATATATTTGCTTCTAAACATCTGATAGAAAATACTATTTTATCTTTCTATTCCGTTTATGTCGAAGAGTATTTTAGGTATAGTTACTTTTTAAAGTTACGCATAGATTTTCGGCTAGAGGGCGTAAAAGCAAATACGTTTTCCCCGATATCTCCTTTTCTAAAACTCCGATTTAAAACATTTTTTTCTTCAGCGTGTACAGCTCCCAATGGAAAATCTTTTGCATATAATTTCTCAAAGAGCGAGATACAAGTTGAGAATACTCCAAATACGTGGCGACAAGTAAATAAATAAATACATCGCTCTTAACCACGTTCTAGAAACACACAGCAACCGAAAAATTGTTTTTTCAGCCGCCGCTGTGGAGTTCTGTTGGTTCAATTCCACAGCGGCGGCTGAAAAACAATTTTTCGGTTGCTGTGTGTTTCTAGAACGTGGTTAAAAGCGATGTATTTATTTATTTATTTATATAATTTCTAATTTTTGGTAAAGAATACTTTGGCCCCCAGGGGGCGTAAGTACTAATTTTTGCTTCTGATGCATTTGCCATAAAATCTGAGCTCCTAAAATCTCGACTGAAAAAATTCGTTCGTGAACCGATTCCACTCACGTCGATAAACCTTTTTGGAATATTTTCTTTTTAAGATATTGCATGGTTTCTCCGCCAGGGGGCATACAAACATATCATATTTTTGTCAATATCTCTGCTTCTAATGGTCCTATTTGAAAAATTCTTTCTTTATTGGATAGAGATTCCGATGTGACATGCTTTTCATATAATTTCAAAATTTTCAAATAATTCAGACTTTGCGCTAGTCGGCGTAAAGGTAAATTGCGTTCCCCGATATATCTGCTTCTAAAACTACGATTTGAAAAACTCTTTCTGCACCGAATACAGCTCATGATGGGAAATCCTTTGCATATATTTCTAATTTTTGGTAAAAAAATTGTTTGGCCACCAGGGGCCGTAAGTCTTAATTTCCCCTTCTGATGTATTTGCAGCAAAATCTGAGCTTCTAAGATCTCGATTGAAAAAAATCGTTTGTGGACCGGTACTACTCACGTTGACAAACCTTTTAGGAATATTTTCTCCTTAAAATAACGCATGGTTTCTCCGCCAGAGGGCGTAGATGTATATCTTATTTTTGTCAACATCTCTACTTCTGGTAGTCCGATTTGAAAAGTTCTCCCTTTATCGCATACAGCTCCTGATGGAAGACGTTTTTCATCTAATTTCTAATGTTTGGTAAAGAACGATTTGCCCACCAGAAGGCATAGGTGTTAATTCCTGCTTCTGATGTATTTGCAGCAAAATTGAAGCTCCTGAAACTCGACTAAGTTTGTTTTTTCTTGGACCGATACCGCTCACATCGAAAAACCTTTTCAGAATACTTTCTTCTTAAAATAATGCGTGGTTTTCCCACCAGGGGGCGTAAAGTCACATCTCATTTTTGTCGATATGTGTGTTTCTAAGAGTCCGATTTGAAAATTTCTTTCTTTGTTGGAGAGCGTTTCCACTGCGAAATGTTTCTCACATAAATTCAAATTTTTCTTAACGCACAAGTCTGCAACCAGAGGGCATAAGGATATCGTTTACAGCAAGATCTAAGGATTAAAAACCCGATTGAAAAACTTTTCTTCGGTCAGATACTATTGTTTTTCTTACCTGTTCCATTGATGTTGAATAGCTTTGATAAATTTAGTTTACATCAGAACGGATTCAAAACACCTGCTCGTTACACACGAAAATTCGGTGTCATCTTTCTTGTTTACAGATACTAGGAGATTTATATGTTAAAATCTAGAGTATTATTTCTGATCTTTTTCTGTTACCATCATTTATTTTTACAGCTTTTGCGCTCTAATTATTCTTTGATTTATCGCTCCTTTCGGCAGCTTTCCAACTATTTAATTAAATCTTAAACTTGCTTTGCTTCCATTTTTTCTTTACGGTATCAGAAGTAATTCTTTCTTTTTCGGCTTTCAGTCGTTTCATTAAAACTCTCTTTCATTGTTGATTTACTGCTTTGGAGCTCCATTTCGCCAGCCCCCCACCTCGGAATTTTGAAATTTCGACTATGCCATTCGTTTGTACTCCGTTTGTACCGGATTGTACCGCAAAAATTTTCGTTTGTACCACTTCCGGTAACGAGTTATTCCCATTTCAAAGTGGGGGCTGGGGAAACGGCAGCCCCACCTCGGAATTTTGAAATTTCAAATATAGCATTCGTTTGTACTCCGTTTGTACCGGATTGTACCGCAAAAATTTTCGTTTGTACCACTTCCGGTAACGACTTATTCCCATTTCAAAGTGCGAGGGGGCAGGGGCTGAAGAAACGGCAGCCAGCCCACCACGCAATATTGAAATTTTGACTATGCTATTCGTTTGTACTCCGTTTGTACCGGATTGTACCGCAAAAATTTTCGTTTGTACCACTTCCGGTAACGAGTTATTCCCATTTCAAAGTGGGGGGGGCTGGGGAAACGGCAGCCCCCACCTCGGAATTTTGAAATTTCAAATATGGCATTCGTTTGTACTCCGTTTGTACCGGATTGTACCGCAAAAATTTTCGTTTGTACCACTTCCGGTAACGAGTTATTCCCATTTCAAAGTGGGGGGCTGGGGAAACGGCAGCCCCCTCGGAATTTTGAAATTTCAAATATGGCATTCGTTTGTACTCCGTTTGTACCGGATTGTACCGCAAAAATTTTCGTTTGTACCACTTCCGGTAACGACTTATTCCCATTTCAAAGTGCGAGGGGGGCAGGGGCTGAAGAAACGGCAGCCAGCCCACCACGCAATATTGAAATTTTGACTATGCTATTCGTTTGTACTCCGTTTGTACCGGATTGTACCGCAAAAATTTTCGTTTGTACCACTTCCGGTAACGAGTTATTCCCATTTCAAAGTGTGTGTGTGTGGGGGGGGGGGGGGCTGGGGAAACGGCAGCCCCCCCACCTCGGAATTTTGAAATTCCAAATATGGCATTCGTTTGTACTCCGTTTGTACCGGATTGCACCGCAAAAATTTTCGTTTGTACCACTTCCGGTAACGAGTTATTCCCATTTCAAAGTGGGGGGGGGGGGGGAACGGCAGCCCCCACCTCGGAATTTTGAAATTTCAAATATGGCATTCGTTTGTACTCCGTTTGTACCGGATTGTACCGCAAAAATTTTCGTTTGTACCACTTCCGGTAACGAGTTATTCCCATTTCAAAGGGGGAGGGTGAAAAAACGGCAGCCCCCACCACGCAATATTGAAATTTCGACTATGCCATTCGTTTGTACTCCGTTTGTACCGCAAAAATTTTCGTGTGTACCACTTCCGGTAAAATGAAATGGGAATACCATTTCAAAGTGAAATTCTGGGGAAACGGGAACCCCTTCACCACGCAGTTTTGAAAATTCGACTATGCCATTTGTTTGTACTAAATTTGTACCGGATTGTACCACGGACATTTTCGTTTGTACCTCTTCCGGTAACGAGTTAATCCCGTTTCAAAGTTGGGAGATGGGGAAACGTCAGCCCCCCCCCCTCTACGCAAATTTGAGATTTCGGCAAGGGCATTCGTTTGTACTCCGTTTGAATCGGATTTTACCGCAAAGATTTTCGTTTGTACCACTTCCGGTAACCAATAATTCCAATTTCAAAGTGAAGAGCTCGGAGAAAATGGCAGCCCCCACCTCGCAATTTTGAAATTAGGACTATGACATTCGTTTGTACCCCGTTTGTACCGGATTGTACCGCAAAATATTTCGTGTGTACCACTTCCGGGTACGAGTTATTCCAATTTTAAATTGGGAACTGCGGAAACGGCAGCACCATCACCACGGAACTTTCAAATTTCAACTATGCCAATCGTTTGTACTCCGTTTGTACAGGATTGTACCGACAATATTTCCGTTTGTACCACTACCGGTAACGAGTTATTACGAGTTATTCCCATTTCCAAGTGGGTGACGGAGAAACGTCTCCATCTTCCCCCCCCCCTCCTCACCACGCAATTTTGAAATTTTGACTATGCCATTCGTTTGTACTCCGTTTGTACCGGATTGTACCGCAAACATTCTCGTTTTTACCACTTCCGGTAATCAGCTATTCCGATTTCAAAGTTAGGAGATGGGGAAACGTCACCTTCCCCACTGCGCAAATTTGAAATTTCGACCATGTCATTCGTTTGTACTCACTTTGAATCGGATTGCACCGCAAAAGTTTTCGTTTGTATCACTTCCGGTAACCAGCAGTTCTAATTTCATAGTGGGGGCTCGGGGAAAACTGCTTCCCACTTCGCAGTTTTGAAATTTCGACTGCGCTATTCTGTTGTACTCCGTTTGTACCGGATTGTACCGAAATTTTTTTCTTTTGTACCACTTCCGGTTACGAGTTATTCCCATTTAAAGGTGGGGAGCTGGAAAAAATGGCATCCCCTCTACTACGCAATTTTGAAAATTCGACTATGTAACATTCGCTTGTGCTGCGTTTGAATCGGATTGTACCACAAAAAAAAAAAATTCGTTTGTACCACTTCCGGTAACCAGTGATTCCAATTTCAAGTGATGCTGGAGGGAAAAGGGAAGCCCCCACCTCGCAATTTTGAAATTTATACTATGCTATTCTGTTGTACTCCGCTTGTACCGGATTGTACCGCAAAACTTTCGTTTGTTCCATTTCCGGTAAACAGTTATTCCTATTTCAAAGTGGGGGCTGGTGAAACAGCAGCGATATTGAAATTTCGTCTATGCCATTGTAACACAATCGATTTAAATTTATCCGGTTGTAACACAATCGATTTTAATTTATCCGGTTGCAGTTTGAAATCCGTGAATGGTTTCTGTGTTCTTTGAGTTTGAGGAAAGCACCAGTTCTTTGTATGAATGGGCTAATGTAGAGCATTTGCTATCTGCAAAGTACTGTAGTAGTAGATATAGGCGACGTAGATATGTGTTTCGCATAATTTTATACTTATTACGTATTATTACAGTCCCTGTCTCCTTCGTATCCTATACGTACATGACATGCGTACTTGTGCACTGATGGAGTCTAGGTTCAGTCTATAATAATGTTTTCACAAATCTCCTCCAGAAGTACTCTGGAATTTGACACTATTGTCTTAGGTGATCTCTCGGTCATTTGTACTTAATTCTCTGCTTCAACTTTGGGGTCTAATGCTGTTTAACTGTACTGTTTTTATACAAACAATTTGCTGTAGCACCCGGTGCTATATTGTGCAGAAGGTACAGGCTTGTGTTATTTGCCATTTTTAAGACGTCATGATGTGTCTTAAAATAAACGGGATCGTAATTTTTGTAGTACTGTATTAAAATGGGAAGAAGAACGCAAAAAAATATTTTGGCGTCCTCTTATGGCGGTACTTGTGACGATGATACATTTGTTTCATTGTTGTCTGTGTTAAAAAAAGAGGCGTCGCCAGACTATTCTTTGGGGAGTGAGGCTGGAGGGTTCTTTTTTGGATTGATTGGAGGTTTAACGACAACCGTGAGCAACTCAATGGGCTATAAGCAGTCGCCCATCTCTAATTTTGGGTCACTGGTTCCAGGGAAGGGAGAGAGCCAGTACCGTAAGACAAACACAACATCCATGCCTCACCGGGATTCGAACCCGGACCCCTTTTGGACGAATGATCAGAGGCCATCGCTTAGACCATTGCGCCACCGGGGCGGCGGAGGTTTCCTGAACAGCGCATAATTTTGTTTTTACATCCTCGTACTCAACGTTTCCCCCCTCATGCGTTATGAAAATTAAACATCAGTTTTTTAAAATTTATAATTCACATTTTTTGTTTAATAACATTTTTAATTTAAAATAATTAATGTAATTTTACTTAAAACAATTGTAACCCCAAAATACTCGTTTTAGCACAATATGTTTACCCTAGCGTTAATATTATTTAAATATTCATCTACTCCACATCATGGGTGCGCTTTTCAAAATATTTGGTTGTCACCCAGGTTGGTTTTCTGCATTCCTGCATTGGACTCGCCTTCTATATGCAATGCCATGAAGTGCCAGGCTTATAGAACATCCGTGAGTTAAGAGCTTTTTAAACAAGGGAATAGTGGATGCTGTGTGTTCTCTGAAACTTTGCTGGGAAATCTGGTTTATTTCTGCTTCTGCAGAGTAAATAACAGGCAAGGGAAAACATTTAAAGGAACTACTGCTTGATCTGTTTCCATTTTATATAACGCAGTGTTTCTGCTCAGAACTTCTGCCATATGTGCAAAAGGAACACTTCACGTATAGTCATTGGTTATTTTCAATTCAGCTCTTTCAGTAACAAGAAAAAAAAACAAAAAAACTGTATGTGCAATGTTCCGAAACATTAATAGTTTAGCACTTCCCTGCAATATCGCAGTTCCACTACAGTAAATAGCACACAGGGTAACAAAATCCAAAGGGTCTCTTTTTAATCAGTTTTGTTTTACTTAAAGCAAAATTTAGGCTCAAAAAAAAACATTTGCTGCATATAGAAAATCAACGTAGCGAACGCGAATTAGATCATTTATCAACAGCTTTATTTTAAAAACGAAAGAAAATATGTACATTAACAGGTTGGCACTTCGCTGATGCAGAGTAAACAACACACAGGTAACTAATTGTAAAAGACGCTTTTTAAGGTGTTTCCCCTTGTATTAAATGCAATATTTTTGATCATATCCATTATTTCATATTAAAGATTGATGTTCCAATCCCCTACTGTATCTTTTAAAGAAAGACACACACGAAAAATAAAACATTTTGATATTATTACATCTGAAAACCATTGCTTTAGCAGGATGAACAAAATGCAGGTAGAAATTGTAGGAGATGCTTTTAAAGAAGTTTCCATTGTATTTATAAAGAAATGTTTTTGCTGTTTAACCTTGTTGTGTGTGAAAAATGTATGTTTGTGGTTTGAACTTTTTGTTCTCAGAAATATAATACCACATATTTTTTTCTTTTAAATTTATGTGAAGTATAAGACCATCATAATAATTTACCACATATTATTTTTTGGTAAAGCATTAGTATATTAAATGCACTGAACTGGAAACTATTACTTCAACAGAATAAATAACAGACAGGGAGGAAAATTCAAACAACTTCCTTTTAATAGATTGTCATTCTATTTAAAGCAGCATTTCTGCTCATAACGTTGGTCATTAATGGAAATTGAATGCTTCCCGTTGGCATTTTTTATTTTCAATGCAGTCCTTTCATCAACAAAAACATCAATTTAACAACACACATATATATTGAAAATTCTGAAACATTAATTGTTTGGCATTTCACTTTTCTACCATTTCTTGAACAGAGTAGACAACACATAGGTAAACGAAGTTCAAAAATATACCTTTTAATCAGTTTTCGTCATATTTTAAGCAACATTTGTGCTCAGAACATTTGCTGCATATGAAAGAACAACGTTTCAGGCACCTATTACATTCTTTGTACACAGTCTTGTAAAAATAAAAAAATTATGTATATTAACAGGTTGGCTTTTCAGTGCTGCACCACTGCTTTGGCAGAGTAAACAACACACAAGAACAAATTGTCACACAAACTTTTAAATATGTTTACATTGTATTTAAAGCAATAATTTTGTTCATAATTATTGCTGCATATGAAAAATGAATGTTTATGGTCTATATTAGATCATTTCTACACGGTTTCTCGGAAATGCAACTTTAACATATTAGCGTTCAAATGTTCTTTATTTTTCTAATTCAAATACTGTGGATGCTAACATATTACACCATGGAAAATATATAGAAAAATATACAAAATGATAAAATATTTACGACAAGGAAATACAATTCCAGCCACATAATGACTGAATATTCAAGAACTGAAAACAAGACAAGTTTATAGTAACTGAAAGCAAAACCCTTAAAATTAACTTTAGACTACATTTAGTATTCCGGAGGTTAAATTCAAACAGACGTCAGCTTAACATCATAAGTAAATACTATGCGAAACCTAATTAACAAGAGTAAATAGAAAATGCAAAAATAAAACCAATGAAAGATGATAATATGCTATATGTCATCGAACATGTGCACTTGGTAACAAAACCAATAATGGGAATGTCTTACTCATAACACAAAAGATGAAATATCAAAAATACTTATACTATGATTTGATCAGAACACCAGCTCACCGACAACCAATTGACTAAAGTTTTAATAAGGAACAACAGTTCCAATGCCATTTTATACAAAACATAGAATTAATGATAAATCGCAGCGTGACTCCCTCTCCAATAAACCCATTTTCCTCATGAATTATATTATTAATTCTATCAGTACAATTGTGTACCAAAATACGCTTTGAGAACAACTGAGAATGAAAGAATAATTCGAAAATGACCACTGCAGTACTGTTGCTTTGGCAGAATTAATAGACAGGGGAAGGGCTAATTAAAAAAAATACATTTGATATGGTTCTATCATAATAACGGCAACATTTCTGCTTAGAACATCTGTTACATATGGAAAATCTATGTTTCAGATGCCAATTGGATCATTTCGACACAATCGTGTTTTAAAAACCAAATGGAAGGAATGCATTAACAAATTGGCACTTCATTGCTGCAGGGATGATTCGGCAGATTAAACAACACACGTGAGCAAATTGTAAAAGACACTTTTTAATATGTTTCCATTGTATTTGAAGCAATATTTTTGCTCATAACCATTGTTGCATATTAAGGATCAATGTTTTAGGCACCTACTGAATCTTTTACACAAGCCCTTCTCTTTTTGAAGAAAAGCCACGCACACGCACATGCAAGTTTGTAAAACATAAACATTTATATATCAGCACTTCTATGCTAATATGAAGTGCTATATTTAATGTTTTGCTACAGCAGGGTAAACACCTAGGAAGAAATTGTGAAACAAACAACTTAATACATTTCCATTGTCTTTTATGCAAAGCGTCTTTCTCATAGTACGTGTCCATTGCATTTCATGAAAGAATTTTACTCATAACCATTGCTGCATATGGAAAATATATTTCTCGTGCCTATGGATCATTTTTACACAGTCTTGTGCATAAAAACGTATATACATATACATATATTCACTTAAAATATAGTATAAACAGATTTGCGTTTCAGTGCAGTACGATTGCTTCGGTAGAATAAATGGCTGCCAAGGGTAGTACTCCGAAAACACATGGAAAAAAGCATAATTCCGTGTCGTTATACATAACGTTTCAAGGGAGAAAGCAAATGTAATGCTGTCATATTAGTTCAATACACAATTGTTAATGCTGGCGTAAATCTTGTATCTTGGCATAAATCATTAACCCAGGTGAGTCAGCTCCAGTAATACAAGAAAAATTTGAAAAGGAAAAATCACATTCACGCTGGCTCCTTTATTTTATTTTATTTTTTTCAATATTAGAAGAAATGTTTAAAAAAATTATCAGCCGGGAGTTCAAGCATCATGAATTATCGAATGCGATTGATTTTTGTATAGTTATAGGAAAATCATTTTTTGAAGATTATTTTAACCGAACAGTCTCATAGGTCTCAGAGTTGTGTTAATTCTTGGGACCATAAACTACATACAATTAAGTTCATAAATTTTTAATAATACTTAATAATTATTTTAACGAGGGAAACCACTTTTTAGAATTACTGATACTGCATTTTTGCTTGAAATCAAGGTTTTACAATGATCAAGTTGGAAAGCAGTAAAAAAGAAAATTTACAGAAGCACACACAATGTTCAAGAAATAGTGGTCAGAGAAATATTTCCATAACACCGTAACAAAATTTTATGACTTTTGTGTCAAAAATTTATGTTTACGAAAATAATTTTCTATTCGAAGTCATTACAAGAGTGAAGTCCTCCAGAAATACAAGTATGAGCGCTATTGAGTCTAAGGCTTTCTCAATACAACAAAACGCATAACAAAAAGTAAGTTTCCATGTACTACAAGAAATAGCCTGCTTCCGCCTCATATTCGTCCACGCTGATTTTGTTCGTTAATGAATTGGTTAGAAATGTGTTCGTCCGAGATGCGTCTAGGTTCAAATCCCGGTGAGGCATGGATGTTGTGTTTGTCATATGGCACTGGTTTCTCTCTCTGGAACCAGTGGCCCTAAATTAGAGACGGGACGACTGAGTTGCTCACGGTGGTCGATAAAGCAAACAAACCAATTGTATATGTATTTCCGTGGGAGGGGGCAGTGATTGTGAAATTATACAAAAATCGTGCATTTATGCGTTTCTTACACGTAAATATTACTGGGCAATACCTTGTAAAGAAGTAACTCATATTTTGCTGGCTTTAAATCTAACAGAAGAAAAAATTCGAGACGGAGTGCTACCGTTTCTGCAGGCTACCATTTTGTTTTGCGAAAAAAAAAATGTTTTGGCACACGTGGAATCCGAGTGCGTCTTATCCGGGATCAAATGTAGTACAAAAAAATGGCATTTTGATGTTATGAATTTTCCGAGGAAAGAAAGGTGACTGGTGAAATGGATCTTACAGCAGTAGTAATTGAAACACGTAATATATTGAAGAAATGAAACCCGGAGTAGCCCGTAAACCAATGAAGCCCAAACTTAATATTCATTATTACTTAATTAAAGGAAAGAATGGCATTTGTTTTTCCTGTGCTATTTTTGGATATCACATTATTTCACACAGTATATATTAGCATTTGACACGAAACATTCTTTTCTCTAGAACAAGGCCTTTTCTTATCTTCCAAGTCATTGTACACTTCCCAGTGGTTATTCTCCCGCAGACAAAGAGCAATGTAATGTCCAATCCTGTTCAGCCGAGTTCCTCCTGAATCAGAAAAAACTATTGCTCCACGTAGTTTATAGATGTGCTCAAAAACTGTAAGCTCACGTGGAATGTCAGATAAGCGTACGTTAATGTCTGTTCCTACATCTGACGTGTACTTCCCATCGGTAGATGTGCTGTTTAGTTCAATTAATAAATGTTTGCCATAAACGGAGAATGTAGTAGTTTTAATTCCTTCGCATGTTTCACCACATGATATCAGCACTGGACATTTAGTGTTCTTTGGGGATAAATATTCAACAATGTGTTGTTGGATATTTTCTAAGCTATATTCCTCGATCTCAACTACAAGTACAACACGCTGGATTGACTTGTTTGATACGCAGTCCTCCGACCGACTGCATGAACAGCACTCAGTGATAGATGGCACCTGAAAGAGCATGCGTTTTGCCATTTCTGTTATGGTTGTTTCCGCCGAAATTTGACGGACACCGTGAGGTAGGTCAATAACTGGGAATGACTCCCTTAAAATTGCAGCTCGCTTTCGGTAACTGCTAGAAGTCACACCAGAGTTCACCATTTCGCAAATGAGTTCAAATATAGCACAACCGGTTAGACCTTTCCCATACGCTTCGTATTCGGGACTGTCACAGATAGCACTTGCCAATATTTGTGCTAAAGAATCAAATGCACAGGTGTTATTTATGACGAATTGTGAATCTTTTATTTTAATAGATTTCAGAGATATACTTCTGTTACCGTTTTTCAACAATCCAATAGCCTTTGCAAAAACTTTTTTCGGAAATCAGTGTGCATTATTTCCCTTTGTGGTTCTAAATAAGACTGCCTGTGCCGTTTTTTTGGAGGAAGCCGCGCGTATCCTCTCCAATTTTCCACGGCAATATATTCATCATCGTGGTTAGCGTTTTTCTTTGCACATATTTGGCAAATCCTTTTCTCACCGTAGCCTTCTTCTTGAAAGGAGCTTCCAGCTACAGGAAATGAACATCCAATAAGGATATGTACTGGCATTTTACAGTACATGCATCGATGTGCACCACTGGGTTTGTGCCCGCGCTGACAAGCTGAACAATCTGATTTTACACCACCTTCACTTAGCAAAGGCACTGTTGTGTCCAAAGGCAAAGTCGTTTCCGAAGGCTCAGCGCTCCTCGACGGCATGGTATCTTTTTGCATCTGTGTTTTATACTCCGGTTCTGTTGCTACAAGTTTCATTTGTCCCTCTAGAGACTTTATGTGCAGACTCAAAAACACGTCCGGGTGTAAAGGTTGTTTAACATTTCCCAGGACTCTATTTTTTAAATCGTTGAAGCTACTCTCCACAGATGAACTACTGCTAGTTTGGGAACCGAAACCGAAAACTGGTACCATCACAGCTGACCATAAGGGCAACCGTTTTACCAAATCTATGCAACATTTAACTATTTCTGGAAGGAACTGCAAGTTATCATGGTCACTATCTTCCTGTTGAACTTTCAACAGACACTCATTACTGAGTCTCTTTGCCCATAAGGAAAAATCGGAATCTTCTTCCGTCCTAGGCATTGTGTCGCTGTTCTCCATTTCGGATAAACTGTAGCTTGAATCTTCGAGAAAATTTGTAAAATCAGAGTCTCCAGTGGCAATACGTCTTTTTAGATTATGTTTAGAAATTTCACAGGAAGTTACTCTTTGAGTTTTGTTGTCGAATCCTTCAGTTTCGCTCTGTGACACCGTAAATATATCTTTAAGAAGATCTTTAATGTCTTGGATATTAGGCGATAGTAATACTTGCGCTATGGAGCGAATGTAAAAATTTCGCGTTCGGTTGCCTTTGTTACACAAAGACTTCCACGTGGCCACAATTTTTATGGTGTGAGCTACATCACACCGGATAAAAGTTCGAGGTTTGTCAACTTGCTTTGTGTGAAAAATTAAATGAAAGCAAGCATCTAAATAGTCCCTTAATCCACTATATTGGGTAAAGGCCTGAACAGCGGCTGCAAGTATGGCTGTGGAGTGGTCGCAGGATATCTCCTTTGGTAGCACACTGGCTTCTTTCAGCCAGACGGCCAGCCAATGGTATATGGTGATTTTGTCGTGCTTTTCTGATATCATATTACTGACAGAAAATTGTTTCGGACTATCGTTAACAGTAGCCTCGTACAGAAATATATGTGAAGATTTATTTCCACATGGCCTTTTGAGTCGTTTAATTATACTGCCCGTAGCATCAATACTGATTTTTGGTACCGGCTCCTTCTTACAGTACGCCCGATAGACTTGAATTTGTAAGGGCATCCAATACAAGGCATAAAATGGATCGTAACTAATCCATCGAATGGATCCTTGGTACTGGCTGTCATACATCATATTGTTTATCCGTATGATAGGGTCTTCATGGGTAAAGTCTTTTTTTAGTTCTTTAGATTTCAGAACACGCAAAGCATTAGCTGTAGGCAAGTGACTAGGCAAAGAATTGCCAAACTGCATGATTTTCCTCGCTTGGAGCCTCCGATATACTACCGCAGATTGCCCTTCTTCAACCATAGCCGTAGCAGCAAGACGTTTAGGTGATCCTACTAGTCGACGTTTCAGAGAGGACTCACAACTAGAAAAATTTCCCGAGTACTGCCAGTATATGAGAACTCTTGATCCGTCAACCGGCTCTTTCTCTATATGTCCATGCAGTTGAGATTGACACGTTGAACACTGGGCCGATATTTGGACAAAATGTTCTCCTGTTGGATGAACTTTAGCCCGCTTGAATGCTAAACAGCATCTAAGTGATGTATGCTCCCAGAAATGGTCATTTATTATGGATGCCCAAGCGTTGGGAGGCAAAACCTGGTAGTCACGAGACAATCTTCCAGGCTTACTCTTCTCCAAACATTTATACACAGCTTTTTGCGGCCTCACATTTATCCATTCTGCAGGGGACAGGGTTATCGTAAATGTTGCACACCGGGATGATGGTGCATTAACCGAGGAATAATCATCAGTTTAGGTCTCATTTGATCGTGTAGCGTCTGGTAGCGTTTCCTTTTCACTATTAGTTACACCCAATAAATTCCAAAGATTGTACCGATTGAGTTTGACAATTACATACAAGTACTTACTTGAGTACTTAAATTCAAGGCTTTCGCTTATCCGAAGCCAAATATCTGACGATGGGGGTCTAATATTTCCATTAGGTAACACAATATCTTCCTTAGCCCTGACTATCATATCAACCAAATGCTGTCTATCCAAAGCAGGTCTTTTAGGCATTTTGGGGCTGATTGATTCCACTTTATTATCACCACTATCCCCCTAACTATTTGATACGTAGTACATGAAAACGAACACAAAAATTTTCTGCGACTCAACCGATCTATCGAAATGCCAAAAAGATCTTGAAGGTTCGTTCTCCTTTTTTGAGTGACTAAGTTCCCGCAGGATGGCGTCTTCTAATATCAAAGTTAAGTTTAAGTATTAAAATCTGAGTAATTAAAGCAGATGCTATTTTTCAGTTTGCTGTTTTATATTTGTTCAATCCCTAGCCCCTGACGAATGCTCTGTGAAACCGAAAAAAGAATAAAAAAAAAAAAAAAAACTAGCTTGTGAGAACCAAAATATAAACACACCTTAGTTATGTCTTCAACTAGTTTATAAGTACATAAAAGAAAACAAATCTTATGTAAACAAAATTAATTCAGGACCACTGTAATCTGTTTTTGATGCAATTTGTTTATAAAAATAACGGCATTTACTCATTAGATATACAGCAATAAAGAAGTTACTTAAGATTCTGACTTCAGCTAAGGAATTCTTTCATTTCTCCATTCGTGGTATTTCGTAGTCAGAGATTTCTCCCAGAATTTAATACTTCTGTTTACTACTGAATGAAAACCTTTATACAAGTTGGATAGGCTGTGGAGTGGATTTACAAATTTCCTTACGAGCTGGGAAGTATTTGTAAACAACCTTTAAAGCTTCCGTGCAGTTCACACAAAGCGTGTTGCTGTTGAAAAAAAGGAAGAGCAATAAAATTATTGTTGTGTACCCTAGCGGATGTACTTAATAATTGGGAGACGTGAGACTGTAACGGAAAGCTCAACTACGCTAGTTAATACTATAATTGCGAGTTAATTAATGTTGTATAGTTACATGCGTTAGCTAATTCAGAGCCAGGCAGAAAAGATTTTTCCCTTTTAGCAAACACAAACATACTCACAACAATAAGGAATAAATAACGGAAATGGCTGAGCTTCTAAGATCGACTTCAGTTCAAATAAGTTTTAGTTGGATGCCGCGGCAAGATAGGAATAAAATAGGAAGTTTTACTCACCGTCTGGGTGTGTAATTTATAACCTGGAAGTTTTCACTATTTGAGTTGAGCCTCTAACACGTTTCACAAACACACTAGTACACGACTTGTTATCTCCACACTAATTACTTGCTGAAATGATAATCTCTTTATGACATGGGGGCTTTCCTTGCCGCCCCCGCAATACTAACACTCGATATAGCCCGCAAAAGGGCGGACCAGATGGGGGATGTCCGAGGCGATTTACTCTCTCCGTGCCGATTTCGAAGTTCGTTGACCAGGGTGGGATGAATTACTGTCACTACTATTTCGCGGAATTCCGGGGAAAGGGTTCCACACACACACACTTATAAATGTTATCGTCCAAATCTTTTGAGTGAGTCCTGGTCGTTTTTTCCGATTGCTTTCCGTCCAGAATCACCGTTTCTCGGTGTTGGGAATTGCTGTTTACATACGGTTAACAGTAGTAAAGCTGTTATACTACTGTAGGCTTATCATGCGTTACATACTACATTTACTATTAACAGGCTCTTGATCACTACTTCTTTCGGTACGCTTCCCCTCTGGTTAAACTTTCCTCGGACTACGAACGCCGATCTAGCTAATTTTCAGAACTTTTCTTTCCGTGCGGGCGGCGGCCTCGCAAAAATTGACAAATCCTCTCAAAATAAGATAGATTATCACCTGCTAGAGATCTTCACATTTTCGGGATTAAAATACTAATTTTCCTCAAATTGACAGCTTCTGGAGGATCTGCAGTTATTCCTCATCGTTCGGAATTTTGAATGCGACTAGAACTCTTGCTTTGTGTGGACTTGATTCGCATTTCTCTGAACCTCCTTCGCGTCTGGTTTATATCAACTAGCTCAGTGGATTCTCATTCCGCACAGATTCGACGCTAAAACTGTTTTTCTCCGGTGACCTCTTCACCCCCATTATCGTAAGTTATCGTTCTAAAAGTCAGATCTGAAGCCTAGGTCTCATAGTATACGACAAATTATGGGGTTGTTTATCTCTTGCTAAGAATTCGTTGCTGTTCGTCTGGTCTTCCATCGTCGTCAACCCTCTCACGGGACCTCTGTGGTAAACATAGAGCGTTTGGCGTTTGAGAGCAAGGGAAGGGAATGTACGACTTCTGATCCCTTCTAACTTTATCTCTTCTTTTTCCTTTTCGAATTTCCACTCAGTAACCCATTTTACAATAATTATTCTCTGAATTAATCTGGACAATTTTCGTAATTTATCCAAACTTTTTTCCTCAATTATCTCTGTTTTGCCCTCTAAGCTAATTAATTAAGTAGGGGCCCAAGTTTTCAAACTATTATGAAATGATGTGGTCATGAATTGAATTTATCAATCGTTATCTCAACAGGCTGCATTGTAAGGAGCGAGAAAGAACATAAAGCTGCGGAAAATACATTAACTGGGTCTGGACATCTTTTACTTGCCAGTGGGGTTAGCACCACTCAACGTCTTCGAAAAAACAAACGCTGCATCAAAGGAAGGGAGGGGATAGTATGACCCCAAGCCTTTCCTAAATTGTCGAGAAAGAAAAAGAAGCACCTAAAAAGAAAAAAATGCGATCCTGTCTAACTTCATTTCAAAAATGTATCCACGACTACGAAATCATTTCCGTACAGCAAAAGTTCACTATCGAATTTCTCTTCACCTTCTCAAATAGGTTTTAAAATTACTCACACTCTTTAAGCAAAGAAAATGAATAATGTTCTATCATATTAGTAAAATGTGAGATTGCTTACAATTTTCAGCGCAAATATTAGGTTGTTGCACATGGAATGGCGGAATATTGATGGAAACTTGAAAAAACCAAATTCCGTTGTAAAATAAGCATCATCGATCTAAATAATCACATCTCGCAGCAAGTGTTTTACCATCGAGAAACAAGATTTCGTAGCCGTCGTAGAAAATGTCGATCTACGAGATGTGACAAACCAACGAAATTCGCGTTTAATTGATGTTCACGAAACGATTGACTGTGTCGAAATGTGCCCAGGTACTTGAAGAAGTGGAAATCCGTAGAGGACATATCAGATGAAAGACGGATCAGGTAATGTTTTGCAACACAGCTGGTGCAGCTTCTGGATCGCCTTACGTGCAACATGGGGTCTCGCGTTATGATGGAGAACAATCGGCTCAGGGCGATTGATTAATGCCGGCTGTTTAATGGAAATTTTATGGCTGTTAGGTGGACAATACATATACACCAAAGGCCCAAACGTTATACATAACAAAGCAAATGCAAGTAAACGATGATGCGTGTGAAGGCCATGAAACGCTATATCGCCTGATATTCACCTCCGTTACTCAGGTTATTCTTGTTCTTCGGATGGAAAAAACAGCGAACTTTAGCAAGTTTGACAAAGGGCAAATTGTAATGACCACATGATTCGGTCAGAGCATTTCTCAGAGAGCAAGGTTTGTGGGGTGCCCACGATCATCTGTGGTTCGTAAATTCAAATGGGGGTATTAAATCAGAAACGAACGGCACGGTGTACGCCGAACACGGCTCATCGATACTAAAAGGTGAGCGAAGGCTATCTCGAATGGTACAAGCCAACAAAAGAGATTTGAGTGCTATTGACGGGGATATGATGCCTTAACACATAATTAATCGAACCGTACTGAAAACAAACGTGCGTAGCCATAGGCTGAATACACAGTATACGTATATTAGAGGTCTGCACGGGCCTTAATTTGGAAAGCCCAGCCCAGCCCGGCCCGTAAAATTTCAACAATTACCAAAATACGAATTTCAACATTTGGTACACTCGGTCATTCGACTCCCGAAGAGTTTTTGTTTTCGTAATTGCTCCACGTATTCTATTACAATAAACGTTAATTCAGAATATTTCTGAGACTCTGTATAAGTCACGTGACGTCCGAGGAGGGGGGGTTGTATACACAAAAATATTGCATGAAAAGGACAATTTCCATGCCTTTCAAATTTTCTGGGTTTTCACATTATCATTCCCTACCACCGGACACGGAAATATCCTTGGGGATAAGGAGGGGGGGGTAATTCGAAAAGTACGAAACATCCAGAATTATGAGTACGATCGTTCTACTGGGAGAAGATTTTATGGCTTTATAAACTGCACCTATCTCTACTGGCATATCATATCGCTGGAACCCAATATGTCTCTCGTGTGTGTGTGGGGAGCACATTTGTGCCGCTTAAGATGCGATGTTCCAGACTTTGTGCTATCGTAACTCAAAACGTTTCTGCATTTAGTGCACTGCATAACGTTTACCGGACGACTAGTTTCAGAACGGGACAGTAATTTAAAATATTTCCAAATATTGCTTTCCCCCTTTACATTGTCTACAAGCACGTATTCTCCGGAAGCGATTTTTTCGCGAAAAACGTTCGCTTACTTAAAATCCATAATAAGTATTGAAGAGTATTTATCAGCAACACTGAACTCAGCATGGGCTAAGGGAAAACAAAGACAGACTGTCCAGCTATTCAGTGACACAGAAGTTTTGAAAACGGCTGCCTCAGAGTACAAATGGGGAAAATACGGCTCAGATTTATACACAGAAGTAAGTTTCTCCCAGCTCATTTCTCCCGTGCCATTTAAGACAACCTAAAAGCTTTTCACACATCTAGAGAACAAAGTTCGCCGACCAGAACAATAAAAGAGATCGTCTGCGAGCGGGTGGCTCGGTTTAGAAATGCTGCAGTTAATAGCCTGCCCTGAAGAATGAGAGGAGGATGAAAGTTAGAGAGAGAGAGACTGACAGACAGACAGACAGGAGAGAGAGAGAGAGAGAGAGAGAGAGACAGAGAGACAGGGAGGGAGAGACAGGGAGGGAGAGAGAGAGAGAGAGAGAGAGAGAGAGACAGACAGGGAGACACAGGGTGAGAGAGAAAGGACCACATTCACATTGAAAAACTAAGGGAGCTGACCCACTCCAATTGTTTTGTAGGAGGGGATGATGTCGTAAAACTTTTATTTTTTCCATCAGCGGAAATTATTCAGTCTCATCTTGTTGCTGTATGTTGCGAATTTTCCAAACGAGAAAGGCTCAGTACATCGATTGGTTTGCTCATAAAAAAAAAAAAAAACTAAAAAAAAAAAAAACCTATTCGGCCCGTGTTTGTTTTGCATTAAATATTGAAGGCCCGGCCCGTTTACCCAACTTAGAAATGAGCAAAGGCCCTGGCCCGTGCAGACCTCTAACGTATATACGTTTTAAAACAGAAGACTCGAAAAAATGATCCATAAACATATGAAATAGATCTTTCAAATGCAATAATTATGAGCGAAGGGATTGCATAAAATGTTAGGGAAAGGAATAAGCAAAATGTTTTGCATAAAGTAAACGGAATGTATTAAAATGTGTTATATAATTTCTCCCTATGTGTTGTTCATTCTGCTAAAGCAATGATATTTAGCAAAGTGATATTATGTAAGTGTTTTATGAAACTGTGCGTTTGTGGGTGTGACATTCATTTAAAAGAGAAGGCCTTGTGTGAAAGATCCAGTAGGTGCCTGGACCATTGGTCTTCAATATGAAATAATGGATATTATCAAAAATATTGCTTTTAATACAAGGGAAAACATCTTAAAAAGCGTCTTTTACAATTAGTTACCTGTGTGTTGTTTACTCTGCATCAGCGAAGTGCCAACCTGTTAATGTACATATTTTCTTTCGTTTTTAAAATAAAGCTGTCGATAAATGATCTAACTCGCGTTCGCTACGTTGATTTTCTATATGCAGCAAATGTTTTGAGCCTAAATGTTGCTGTAAGTAAAACAAGTTTGTAAAATCATGCAATGCATTGATTATACATAATACGCTTTCCAACATAACAGAAATCATTACTCAAGTTATCACTCAAGTTATGAGATTAATGGCTGTGGAATAAATCTCGGTCCTGTGCCCTGACCCTTGATCTCATATCGATGATATTCAACAGAACCGGTTCGGTATACCTCCGAAATAACATGATGAAATTTTGTCGCAATCGAAGAATTTTTACGTAAGTTATGATGCATAAGGGCTATGGAATAGATCCCGCTCCTGTGTCCTAACCTTTGATCCCGTTTCGCCCATTTTGAACAGAATTTGTTCCAAGGCAGGCTCCTACAACATACTAACATTTCATCCAAATCGAAGCATTTTTACGTATGTTGTGACGCATAATGGCGATGGAAGTGATTCCGCTCCTATGTCCTGACCTTTGACCCCATTTCGTCCATTTTCAATAGCGTACCTCTTCATGTGGTCCATTACCACATACTAAAATTTCATCGAAATCGAACCTTTTTACGTTAGTTATGACGCATAACAGCAGTGGAATGGATCCCGCTCCTATGTACTGACCTCTCACCCCATTTCGTTCACTTTAAATAAGGTTCCTTCCCATGTGATACCCTACCAGATACTAAAATTTCATCGAAATCGAACGATTGTTACGCGAGTTATCGTGCGGACGGACATACGCACACAACGCGTGACGTAATGAGGCAGATGGGAATCGCGACCATCTGCGCGCAAGAGTATGACGTCATAAAACTTTAATAGGATCCACACATAACGCGTGACGTAATGAGACAGATGGCGTGACCGCGCGCCAACATTCTCAAACGCGAGATTGTGACGTCTTAAGATTTCTAAGCATTGGAAACATTAATGGAACGACGCCATGACACTAAAAACGTTATAATTCGGGGTGGTTATTTAACCCACTAAATGAATTCTCCTAAAGTAGAGATCAAGCTAAATCGATTTCTAGTACCAGAAAACGGTAGGTTGACGACTTTCATCAAAATTCTTAGAGTCGTTTTCAAAATAAAATGTACATACTTGCATACAAGAATTGCTACTTTAAGGTGGACGTCAAGTAATTTTGCTTCCTATACTTCCAATGGAAAAACTTCTGTACACATTTTCTTCACAATTATTGCGTTCCGAAGAATGAAAATTTGAACATCGATTAAAATAGCTTCATTTCATAACTGGAATACTTAATATTGTCTAAACCATAACCGTAATAATATTTTCTAAACCACAACCGTAATTATGCAATCCAACATTTATTTGTCCACTGACGTCATCAAAGTACAGGCCGCGCCATCTGTTTCCTATTAATAGTTTAGCACTTCCCTGCAATATCGCAGTTCCACTACAGTAAATAGCACACAGGGTAACAAAATCCAAAGGGTCTCTTTTTAATCAGTTTTGTTTACGCTTTCCAGCCGTAGGTTGAAGCAGCCTATATGCTCCAGCTTTTTCCGTCCGTCTGTCGGCACGATAACTCACGTAAAAATGGTTCGATTTCGATGAAATTTTAGTATATGGTAGGGGACCACCAGGGGACGAACCCTGTTGAAAATGGGTGAAGTGGGGTCAAAGGTCACGCCATAAGAGCGGGATCCATTCAATTGCCCTTATGCGTCATAACTTGCGTAAATATGGTTCGATTTCAATGAAATTTTAGTATGTGGTAGGGGACCACCTGGGGACGAATCCTATTGAAAATGGGTGAAGTGGAGTCAAAGGTCAGGACATAGGAGCGGGATGCATTCCATTGCCCTTATGCGTCATATGGTTCGTAAAAATGGTTCGATTTCGATGAAATTTTAGTATGTGGTAGGGGACTACCTGGAGAGGAACCCTATTGAAAATGGGACAAATGGAGTCAAAGGCCAGGACATAGGATCGGGATATATTCCATCGCCCTTATCCCACACTCTTACGGTGGACGTCAAGTAATTTTGCTTCCTATATTTCCAATGGAAAACCTTTTGCACACATTTCCTTCACAATTAGTGTGTTCCCAAGGATGGAAATTTGAACAGCGATTAAAATAACTTCATACTATAACTTGGAATACTTAACATTTTCTAAAACATAAGCATATTTATATAAAAAAACAATAACGTTTCCTTTGGTGGTGTTGAAACCAGAAAACAGATGGCGCGGCCTGTACTTTGATGACGTCAGTGGACAAATAAATATTGGATTGCATATAGAAGGCGAGCCCAATGCAGGAATGCAGAAAACCAACCTGGGTGACAACCAAATATTTTGAAAAGCGCACCCATGATGTGGAGTAGATGAATATTTAAATAATATTAACGCTAGGGTAAACATATTGTGCTAAAACGAGTATTTTGGGGTTACAATTGTTTTAAGTAAAATTACATTAATTATTTTAAATTAAAAATGTTATTAAACAAAAAATGTGAATTATAAATTTTAAAAAACTGATGTTTAATTTTCATAACGCATGAGGGGGGAAACGTTGAGTACGAGGATGTAAAAACAAAATTATGTGCTGTTCAGGAAACCTCCGCCGCCCCGGTGGCGCAATGGTCTAAGCGATGGCCTCTGATCATTCGTCCAAAAGGGGTCCGGGTTCGAATCCCGGTGAGGCATGGATGTTGTGTTTGTCTTACGGTACTGGCTCTCTCCCTTCCCTGGAACCAGTGACCCAAAATTAGAGATGGGCGACTGCTTATAGCCCATTGAGTTGCTCACGGTTGTCGTTAAACCTCCAATCAATCCAAAAAAAGAACCCTCCAGCCTCACTCCCCAAAGAATAGTCTGGCGACGCCTCTTTTTCTAACACAGACAACAATGAAACAAATGTATCATCGTCACAAGTACCGCCATAAGAGGACGCCAAAATATTTTTTTGCGTTCTTCTTCCCATTTTAATACAGTACTACAAAAATTACGATCCCGTTTATTTTAAGACACATCATGACGTCTTAAAAATGGCAAATAACACAAGCCTGTACCTTCTGCACAATATAGCACCGGGTGCTACAGCAAATTGTTTGTATAAAAACAGTACAGTTAAACAGCATTAGACCCCAAAGTTGAAGCAGAGAATTAAGTACAAATGACCGAGAGATCACCTAAGACAATAGTGTCAAATTCCAGAGTACTTCTGGAGGAGATTTGTGAAAACATTATTATAGACTGAACCTAGACTCCATCAGTGCACAAGTACGCATGTCATGTACGTATAGGATACGAAGGAGACAGGGACTGTAATAATACGTAATAAGTATAAAATTATGCGAAACACATATCTACGTCGCCTATATCTACTACTACAGTACTTTGCAGATAGCAAATGCTCTACATTAGCCCATTCATACAAAGAACTGGTGCTTTCCTCAAACTCAAAGAACACAGAAACCATTCACGGATTTCAAACTGCAACCGGATAAATTAAAATCGATTGTGTTACAACCGGATAAATTTAAATCGATTGTGTTACAATGGCATAGACGAAATTTCAATATCGCTGCTGTTTCACCAGCCCCCACTTTGAAATAGGAATAACTGTTTACCGGAAATGGAACAAACGAAAGTTTTTGCGGTACAATCCGGTACAAGCGGAGTACAACAGAATAGCATAGTATAAATTTCAAAATTGCGAGGTGGGGGCTTCCTTTTCCCTCCAGCATCACTTGAAATTGGAATCACTGGTTACCGGAAGTGGTACAAACGAATTTTTTTTTTTTTTTGTGGTACAATCCGATTCAAACGCAGCACAAGCGAATGTTACATAGTCGAATTTTCAAAATTGCGTAGTAGAGGGGATGCCATTTTTTCCAGCTCCCCACCTTTAAATGGGAATAACTCGTAACCGGAAGTGGTACAAAAGAAAAAAATTTCGGTACAATCCGGTACAAACGGAGTACAACAGAATAGCGCAGTCGAAATTTCAAAACTGCGAAGTGGGAAGCAGTTTTCCCCGAGCCCCCCACTATGAAATTAGAACTGCTGGTTACCGGAAGTGATACAAACGAAAACTTTTGCGGTGCAATCCGATTCAAAGTGAGTACAAACGAATGGCATAGTCAAAATTTCAAAATTGCGTGGTGAGGAGGGGGGGGAAGATGGAGACGTTTCTCCGTCACCCACTTGGAAATGGGAATAACTCGTAATAACTCGTTACCGGTAGTGGTACAAACGGAAATATTGTCGGTACAATCCTGTACAAACGGAGTACAAACGATTGGCATAGTTGAAATTTGAAAGTTCCGTGGTGATGGTGCTGCCGTTTCCGCAGTTCCCAATTTAAAATTGGAATAACTCGTACCCGGAAGTGGTACACACGAAATATTTTGCGGTACAATCCGGTACAAACGGGGTACAAACGAATGTCATAGTCCTAATTTCAAAATTGCGAGGTGGGGGCTGCCATTTTCTCCGAGCTCTTCACTTTGAAATTGGAATTATTGGTTACCGGAAGTGGTGCAAACGAAAATCTTTGCGGTAAAATCCGATTCAAACGGAGTACAAACGAATGCCCTTGCCGAAATCTCAAATTTGCGTAGAGGGGGGGGGGGGGGTGACGTTTCCCCATCTCCCAACTTTGAAACGGGTAACTCGTTACCGGAAGAGGTACAAACGAAAATGTCCGTGGTACAATCCGGTACAAATGGAGTACAAACAAATGGCATAGTCGAATTTTCAAAACTGCGTGCTGAAGGGGTTCCCGTTTCAGAATTTCACTTTGAAATGGTATTCCCATTTCATTTTACCGGAAGTGGTACACACGAAAATTTTTGCGGTACAAACGGAGTACAAACGAATGGCATAGTCGAAATTTCAATATTGCGTGGTGGGGGCTGCCGTTTTTTCACCCTCCCCCTTTGAAATGGGAATAACTCGTTACCGGAAGTGGTACAAACGAAAATTTTTGCGGTACAATCCGGTACAAACGGAGTACAAACGAATGCCATATTTGAAATTTCAAAATTCGAGGTGGGGGGCTGCCGTTTCCCCAGCCCCCCACTTTGAAATGGGAATAACTCGTTACCGGAAGTGGTACAAACGAAAATTTTTGCGGTACAATCCGGTACAAACGGAGTACAAACGAATGCCATATTTGAAATTTCAAAATTCCGAGGTGGGGGCTGCCGTTTCCCCAGCCCCCACTTTGAAATGGGAATAACTCGTTACCGGAAGTGGTACAAACGAAAATTTTTGCGGTACAATCCGGTACAAACGGAGTACAAACGAATGGCATAGTCGAAATTTCAAAATTCCGAGGAGGGGGCTGCCGTTTCCCAGCCCCCCACTTTGAAATGGGAATAACTCGTTACCGGAAGTGGTACAAAAGAAAATTTTTGCGGTACAATCCGGTACAAACGGAGTACAAACGAATGCTATATTTGAAATTTCAAAATTCCGAGGTGGGGGGGCTGCCGTTTCACCAGGCCCCCACTTTGAAATGGGAATAACACGTTACCGGAAGTGGTACAAACGAAAATTTTTGCGGTACAATCCGGTACAAATGGAGTAGAAACGAATGCCATATTTGAAATTTCAAAATTCCGAGGTGGGGGCTGCCGTTTCCAGCCCCCCACTTTGAAATGGGAATAACTCGTTACCGGAAGTGGTACAAACGAAAATTTTTGCGGTACAATCCGGTACAAACGGAGTACAAACGAATGGCATAGTCGAAATTTCAAAATTCCGAGGAGGGGGCTGCCGTTTCCCCAGCCCCCACTTTGAAATGGGAATAACTCGTTACCGGAAGTGGTACAAACGAAAATTTTTGCGGTACAATCCGGTACAAATGGAGTACAAACGAATGCCATATTTGAAATTTCAAAATTCCGCGGTGGGGGGCTGCCGTTTCCCCAGCCCCCCCCCCTGAAATGGGAATAACTCGTTACCGGAAGTGGTACAAACGAAATTTTTTGCGGTACAATCCGGTACAAACGGAGTACAAACGAATGGCATAGTCAAAATTTCAATATTGCGTGGTGGGCTGGCTGCCGTTTCTTCAGCCCCTGCCCCTCTCGCACTTTGAAATGGGAATAAGTCGTTACCGGAAGTGGTACAAACGAAAATTTTTGCGGTACAATCCGGTACAAACGGAGTACAAACGAATGCCATATTTGAAATTTCAAAATTCCGAGGTGGGGGCTGCCGTTTCCCCAGCCCCCCACTTTGAAATGGGAATAACTCGTTACCGGAAGTGGTACAAACGAAAATTTTTGCGGTACAATCCGGTGCAAACGGAGTACAAACGAATGCCATATTTGAAATTTCAAAATTCCGAGGTGGGGGGGCTGCCGTTTCCCCACCCCACCCCACCCCCACTTTGAAATGGGAATAACTCGTTACCGGAAGTGGTACAAACGAAAATTTTTGCGGTACAATCCGGTACAAACGGAGTACAAACGAATGCCATATTTGAAATTTCAAAATTCCGAGGTGGGGCTGCCGTTTCCCCAGCCCCCCCACTTTGAAATGGGAATAACTCGTTACCGGAAGTGGTACAAACGAAAATTTTTGCGGTACAATCCGGTACAAACGGAGTACAAACGAATGCCATATTTGAAATTTCAAAATTCCGAGGTGGGGGCTGCCGTTTCCCCCCCCCACTTTGAAATGGGAATAACTCGTTACCGGAAGTGGTACAAACGAAAATTTTTGCGGTACAATCCGGTACAAACGGAGTACAAACGAATGCTATATTTGAAATTTCAAAATTCCGAGGTGGGGCTGCCGTTTCCCCAGCCCCCACTTTAAAATGGGAATAACTCGTTACCGGAAGTGGTACAAACGAAAATTTTTGCGGTACAATCCGGTACAAACGGAGTACAAACGAATGGCATAGTCGAAATTTCAAAATTCCGAGGTGGGGGCTGGCGAAATGGAGCTCTGCTTTGGTTAGGTTGACACCTGACAGACTTTCACTCTCTCTCCAAGTCACGTGATTTGTTTCTCTCTCCTTGAGTCATGTTTTTGTAACCTTACTTTGTCCTTTTGCGTTGTGAAGGATACGTTTACTTCACCCTAACCTTTTTTGCTGAAGTCTTCGCACAAAAGATCTTAATCCACAGTCAATCATAGTTCACCCTTTATTTATTTCTGTTTTTGTTCATGTGCGTATGAACCGAAGCCGACAAACACACAGATGATGCTTTTTAATTTTCCAGATCAAATTGATCTGTCTATCAGGATCAGTCAAAGTAGGCTGATTGATACAATGCGTGCCAAATTTATTGGGATAACATTCCGTATAATGTTTCGGACAGCCATTGGCCTTAAAACATCAGTATTACTATTCGACTAATTTTCATCAACGTTCCTGTGGAATAATTTCCCGAAGCATGTCGATTTTCAATTCATCTAAATTTCATGGCATTGCATCAAAACGTCAGACATCGTGATGCAAATTATCCATGTGGTTGAGATCTGCGGAGTGAGATGGCATACGAATCAAAGAAACGTTTCCCTAATGTTTCTGAAACAGCTTTACGAAAATGGGGTCATTGTGGCATGGTACACCGGAGTGGTATACACTAGCGATATGCAGACTCAGTTTAGATTACCAGGGGGAGTCAAAAGTTTTTACCGTTTGCAATTAAAACATTTAATGATGAAACAAAGCCATCCGCTTTCACGTCATACCATAAGGTAAAGGCCATTTTTTTCTATAGTCCTTTGCTAACGTTCCACCAGAGCTACGATTCCACAACTGTACCACTAGGCAGGTTTCGAAGACAGAAACTCTCTGCTGCCAGATTCCACAACCACCATGGGGTAACGTCCGGACTGTACTTGCATGAGGTATAGGGCAGGATCTCAACTCCTTCCAGTTCCTGTGGTTTTGGGAGGGACAATCCTGAGGTATAACTTTGGGCATTATTCACTTGTTGTAACATCCATTTCCTATTGATGAGCACTGAGTAACGTTGGAGACGAGCATCATGGCACCGCCACAACTGTTCGCTATAAATTTTCCAGTACACAAGCTAACTATCCAGCACTACTTCTTAGGGCATATGAATCTACCCATTCCACAAAATGCACAACATGGCTTTCTTCTCCAACAGCTCATTTTGCACTGGTTGTGCTTCTTGGCATCCACTCAGTCACAAGTTGTCAGTTGTAGGATAACATAAAAATATTCATTTTTTTCTGATTGGAGGTTTAACGACCACCGTGAGCAACTCAATGGGCTATAAGCCAAACACAACATCCATGCCTCACCGGGATTCAAACCCGGACCCTGGCCGGCCGAATGATCAGAGGCCATCGCTTAGACCACTGCGCCACCGGGGCGGCATTCACCTTTCATCACCTGTAACAATACGATTTCAGAACCTATCGCTCTGTGGATTTGATAAGCAATCTCTGATATAAAACGCTGAATGATAATTTCATGAGGAACCATTTGATCATTTCATGAGGAACCATTTCAAAGCTGGTGCAGGTGACGAACGATGGTGTATTGAAAAGACCTTACCTCGGCCTACTGGGGAGTCAATTCATGTTGAACCATTCGATTGCATCTGGAGAAGAAACCAAGCTGGTACAGGTGTCGAGCGATGGTGGTACACTACAAGCTGGTACAGGTGTCGAGCGATGGTGGTACACTACAAGCTGGTACAGGTGTCGAGTGTGCCGCCCCGGTGGCGCAGTGGTCTAATCGATGGCCTCTGATCATTTGTCCGAACGGGGTCCGGGTTCGAATCCCGGTGAGGCATGGATGTTGTGTTTGTCTTACGGCACTGGCTCTCTCCCTTCCCTGGAACCAGTGAGCCTAAATTAGGGACGGGCGACTGCTTATAGCCCATTGAGTTGCTCACGGTGGTCGTTAAACCTCCAATCAATCAAACAAACAGGTGTCGAGCGAAATTAACGAGAGCAGTTTCCGAAAAAAGCACACTAAGTATTTGCCGAGCAAGAAAGGTGAGACCGAATTCTCCTACACGTTGTCTGAATCAACTCTATAAAATGGGGGAAAAGAATTTCAAAACAGATTTTTTAAAAAAGAAAAACTCAGCGACAAAGAGAATTCGTTTACCCGCCTCCGTTGTAAAAATAAGAAAGATGACACAGAATTTTCGGTTGTAATAAATACGTCTCTTGAGTCCTTTCCGACGCGAATAAAATTTATCGAAGTTATTCAAAGTCAATGGAAACGGTTAGAAAAGAAAAATCAGCCGAATTTCTGCAATCGATGAAACATCCAGAATTAGAAACAGCTACATACTTCCACCAGCGGCTAAAGAGAATGATATAAAAATTAACAAATGTAGGACAAAAAGTTTCTCATAGTAGAATGAAGATATCAGAAACAAAGATTTTTAAATCGAATAGTTAAAAGAAAATATATACAAGGAAACATGATATAACTACGCCTTCTAACAGAAGAACTTTGCATAACGGAAAAGTTGAAAACGCCCCCCCCCCACACACACACACCGGTGGAGCAGTGGTCTAAGGGATGGCCTCTGAACATTCGTCCGAAAGGGGCCCGGGTTCGAATCCCGGTGAGACATGGATGTTGTGTTTGTCCTACGGCACTGGCTCTCTCTCTCTTCCCTGGAACCAGTGACCCTAAATTAGGGACGGGCGACTGCTTATAGCCCATTGAGATGCTCACGGTGGTCGTTAAACCTCCAATCAAAAGAAAAAAAAATGGGCGAAAAATATTCCTCTTGAAAAACGCTATGCTGAGGAAAAACAACACTTCAAATATGTCTCCCTGCAGTAAAGGTAGCGAGAAAAAGGTTTTTACCTTTGCGCCCAGTAGCGAAAAATCCATGCATTACTTAAAAAGAAAAAGGCTCCCCATATTAATTGCAGTGAATGACATACAGTAAATAAGATATTTCTCAACAGGGTTTTCAGAAGCGAAGTTACAGCAGTAAACAGAAGTACACACACACACATACACTACCTAGCGACAGAACTGTGAACTGCAAAACTACACAAATGCAAACCTACAGTATTCCACCAGGTAAATGGCATCAGGTGTTGAAATAATTTTTTAAATCGCACTTTTAGAAGCAGAGATATCGTGAAAATGCAATTAAACATTGGCGCCCACTAGCGGCGAAATTGTGCATTATTTTGAGAAGAAAATATACAGACAAATACAAAGGCCGTTCCATAAAAATTAAGATAATTTTTTTTTGAGTTGGCAACAATGCGAAGAGAGAAAATAACCATGCAACGACTAACTGAATTAAGGAAGTATCTATGGCAACAGTTATTAGCCGTGGAAGAGGATTCTGGTTTTGTCATTGCGCAGTTGTTTAAGGTACGTCTGCATTTCGCCATAATGCTATGGAGGTGAGTGATTCGGAGTTAAAAAGTGAAATACGTTGTGCCATAAAATTTTGCTATTGTTTGGGTGTAACGTGTGCATATTGCAACTTTTCTTTTTTCATTATTCAAGTAATTTTCCAAGTTTTATATTACGTTTCATTTGTCTAAAGTCTTGCTGTGTCTCGTGGCAAATGTCTATAAAATATATTTTTTTGTTTTTCATTCCTTGACTCTGTGCTAGTTTTCCCGGATTTGTGGTCGATCAGTGTTAGCACAAGCGGTTCTTTTTCTCTTACCTTTTGACTTTGTATTTTATTTTTTTGGCCATGTTTCCTTGTTGAAGTTTTCCTCTGGTTGCATGTTTCGCGTTTTGAGCTCTGTTGTCTCATTTTATGGAGCTTGTGCCTTTAAGTAAAGCATTTTTACAATACATTGTACATATTGCAACTCTTCTTTTTTTTAAGTAATTTTCCATAACTTGTATTACGTTTCATTTGTCTGAATTCCCCACGTGTCTCACTGCGATAGTAAAAAAAAATTTGTTTTTGCTCATGGGCTCTGTACTAGGTTTTCCTATTTTTGTGGATGATGAGTCGTTGTGGTTTGGGCTATGTATGTATTGCTAAATTTATTTTTAATTTTTACCTTTTCGTGGCTTAGATGGTGTTTTTTTTATTTGTGTGCTCATTTACTTGAAATACACTTTTGACTTAGTAGAAATCCATATTTAATTAGGTCTTTGTAAAGATGAGTTAATGCTGCGTTTTGCTGATCTTTCATAAAGCCAAAGCTGAACATTTCCAAAACTTTCTGCATTCTTGCATGTTTTTCCCTGCTTCTTCGCAATGATATTTTATTCTCCTGCGTATGGCTCCCGTTGAAAATGCTTCTTCTTGTAGTGTTAGTTATTTCAGAGAATTCTTCTCTGCTGCTCTGACGCGTTTGGGTTTTCACAAAATATTTTTTTAAACATTGATTTTTAAATTTTTGTTCGTTTTTGAAGTTTTTAATTTTTGTTCGTTTCTGAAGTTTTTAATTTTTGTTCGTTTCTGAAGTTTTAATTTTTGTTCGCTTCTGAAGTTTTTAATTTTTGTTCGTTTCTGATATATACAGTATATATATATATATACGCACACACATATATATGTATATGACTTTTGTCTATATAAAAGTCAATTTTGTCTTTGACTAAAGGTACGACCTTTGTCTTTCTGATTTTTGTCTATATCATCATCATCATCATTGTCAACCATTATCAATCCACTGCTGGACGAAGGTCTCCCCAAGTTTCCTCCACAACGGTCTGTCTTGTGCCAGTCTCCTCCATGTCACTCCCGCATACTTTCGAATTTCATCCACTCATCTTCCATGTGGTCTTCTTCTGAGTCTTTTCCTGTCCCTTGGAATCCAATCCAAAATTTCGGCTGTCCATCGATGGTCTGTCCTTCTGGCAGTATGTCCAGCCCATTGCCATTTCAGGGATTTAACTCTGATCATGATGTCTTCCACTCTTGTCATTTTTCGGATCCACGTGTTCCTCTTCTTATCTCTCCTGGTTACACCAAGCATGCACCTCTCCATGCTGCTTTGAGTTGTCTGCAGCCTTTGTATGTCTCTTTTAGCTAAGGTCCACGTCTCTGCACCATACGTAAGCACTGGAAGGATGCATTGATCAAACACTTTTCTTTTAAGACATAATGGCATATTGCTCTTGAAAATTATGCTGTTTCTTCCAAAAGCTCTCCAGGAAAGTTTTGTACGCCGATTAATTTCTTCATCAATGTGACCCTCACTTGATATCTGGTGTCCAAGATAAACGTACGTGTCTGTTATCTCCAGCTTTTCTCCATCAATCGATAAATCTTCATTTCTTGTAAAAGCATTGTACATCACTTTTGTCTTCTGAAAGTTCATTTTTAATCCCACTTCTTTACTCTTGTCAGCAAGTTCCTGGATCATACTCTGTAGCTCTGATGGGGTAGTTGCAAAAATGACTATGTCATCAGCAAAACGAAGGTGGGTTAGATAATCTCCATTAATCTTTATCCCTTTGTTTTCCCAGTTCAGTGATTGAAAGACATTTTCCAATGTGGCATTAAAGAGCTTCGGAGATATGGTGTCACCTTGTCTCACTCCTTTTCCAATTTTTATGTGTGTTGTATTTTCAAACAGCCGAATCTTCGCACTTGCATTTTCATAGATGTTATTAATAATGTTAACGTATGCATCTTCAATACCGCAGGATTTCAGAGCCATTGCAACTGCTGATGGTTTCACCGAATCAAAGGCTTTTTCATAATCGATAAAAGCCATGCACAATGGAAGTTCATATTCCCTCGCTCTTTCAATTAGTTCTCTCAGTACGTGGATATGATCTATTGTGCTGTAGCCACTCCTGAATCCAGCTTGTTCTCTCGGTTGAGCCATGTCCAGTGTCACCTTCAAGCGGTGTAAAAGAACTTTAGTGAAGATTTTATAAACCACTGATAGGAGGCTGATAGGTCTGTAGTTCCTGAGATCCTCAAAGTCACCTTTTTTATGTAGCAAGATCATTGTAGCTTTGTTCCAATCCTCAGGAATTTTCCCTTCATTAAGGCATCGAGTGAAAATTTGGGCGAGTACTGTTTCGATTTCTCCACTTGCTTCTTGTATGATGTCTACAGTAATTCCATCTTCTCCTGGAGCTTTTCCCCGTTTCATGTTCTTGATTGCATGTGCAACTTCTGCTGGGAGGACTGGAAGAACTCTGGTACTGGTACCTTTCATGATGTCTGGAGTACATGTATCATCCCTTTCATATAATTTGGAGTAGAAATCTTTCACTCTTGCCAAAATATTGCCTCTATTTCTTGTTACAGAACCATCTTCTTTTCTCAGTGCCATAATCTGTTTTCTTCCCTTACTGAGATGTCCCTTTGCTATCTTTAGGCTTTGGTTGTTTTCAATTGCTTTCCTCACTAGTTCACAGTTGAATTTCCTTACGTCTTCAGTGATACTTTTTCGTACTGTCTTGCATAGCTCTATATATTCCACTTTGGAAGTCACATCTTCTTTAATTGTCCTCATCACTCTTCTTTTTGCATCAACATTTTGGTTTTTCCTGATAATTTGTTCACATGCAATTTGTTCTTAGACCCAGCTAATTTTGTTGCTGTTTCCATAAGAGCTTTGGTTACTTTTCTGTTAACTTCAGAAATATCCACTTCTTCCGATGTTAGGCCTTCTAAAGCAGAGAACCTGTTCTTCAGTTCCAATTTGAAGGTATTATGGTGTTTTTTAAAGATGGTTATGTCAATACATTTTGTTTGTCTTATGAGCTTGCTACGTTCGAGTTTAGTGTTTGAGGTGCATCTTACATCTCACCAATCTATGGTCACTACCTGTGTTGAACTTGTTTAGCACACTGCAGTCTTCTATGACGAATTTTTTGTTACACATAATAAAATCAATTTCACTTGTCGTCCCATTTGGATGTCTCCATGCCCATTTCCTGTGTGGCTTTTTCTTGAAAAAGGAGTTCAAGATGAAAAACCCTTCTGCCTCTGCAAACTCTACGAGAGTATTTCCACGCTGGTTTCTGTTGCCGTGACCGAATTCACCTACTGAAGTTTCATTCTCTTGCCGTTGCCTTATTTTTGCATTGAAATCTCCCATAATTATCTTCAAGTGCTGCTTACCTTTATTATTTAGATGACGAATTTCCTCATAAAATTCTTCAATTTCTTCTTCAGGATGACTTGTGGTGGGTGCATAAGTTTGAATAATCTGAGCCTGGTATCTTCTCGAGAGTTGGATAACTAGTCGTGCAGCTCTGTCAGAGGAACTTTCAACTTCTACAACTTTATCCTTCAGTTTCTTGTTTATTATAAATCCAACACCACTAGTTCTGCCAGTATCTGTCCCACGATAGTAGAAGAGATGTCCACTTTTTAGTTCAATGAGATCTTCTCCTTTTCTCCTTACCTCACTTAGCCCGACGATGTCCCACTTGATCCTTTGTAGTTCCTCTTTTAATTCAAGAAGCCTTGAATCAGAAGATAGGGAGCGTCCGTTATACGTAGCCAAGGTCAGCATCAGATGGCAGCCTAGTCCGGTCCTCCGGGGATTCTTAGCACCCTCTGCCTTCATGTCGCACTGGCCGCTGCCTTGGCCAGGTACATTCCAGCTGCCGGAGACTGAGGGCCAAGATTTAAGTTGTGGAGTCATTTTGGAGGGGTTTGGCCATAACTCACCACGCTGGCCAAGCGGGTTGGTGAGTGTGGGATAGCATTTCCTCTAATCCCGATGGTATAGTTATACCGCTGTTGGCGGTCGTCAGAGCCTTTTTAGTGGGAACAGGATGTACCACGAGAAGGCGGGGTTGGCATTTGTCAAGGAGAGGCTGTGATGTTACGCATCACCTGACCTTACATCCCTTTTGTCTATATATGCATGTATATATAGGTCACCGGTCACCTAGAAGAGAAACACGACATAGTATTTATTGGAGTACATTAGTACGGTGTCGGTCCACTTTTGGTCTTAATGCATGCACTAACATTTCGAGACATGCTTTCGACAAGGTTTTGTAACACAGCGATAGGTAGGCACTTCCATTCAGTACATAATGCTGCCGCTAGCTGTTGCTTAGTAGTAGGCCTTGGTTCTAAACTTCTTATGCGGCGCTCTAATTCATCCCATAGGTGCTGTATGGGATTAAGATTAGGGCTTTGTGCTGGACAGTCCACACACGATACGGAATTAGCGTCAAACCACGCCGTAACAGTCCTTGCTTTATGGCTCGATGTATTATCTTTCTGGTACCAACAATGCTCGGTTCCATAGTATTGCCACAGAGTTGGTAGGGCATAATTGTCCAGAATATCGAGGTAGGGGTGCTGGTTAATAGGTTTGCCTGCGATAACCAATGGGCAGGGACCATACCACGAAAACCACCCCCACACGAGTACACTGCCAGCTCCAAACTTGACCGTAGAAATAGTACACTGTGGTAAATAGCGTTCCCCCTGCTACCTCTATACCCACATACGGATCGTTTATCTGGATTCATCATTCCATAGGGCCCGTTTCCATTGATCTACGGTCCGCGATAAAGTTCTTTACGCCATGCTAAACGATGAGTAGCATTCCGAGTTAAGATGAAAGGCTTATGAGCAGCCGCACGACCACGGTAACCCATGGAATGAAGTTCTCTGCGAATGGTACATGTACATACTGAGGTTCCAGCATTTTTACTCACCTGTGCACTGAGGTCTTGTGCCGTACTCAGTCGATTAGCTGTAAGGACTCTTCTGAGGCTTCAGCGTCCTCTATGACTGGTTTTCTTTGGTCTGCCGGTACGTTTGGGTGCTTCAAGCAAGCCATGTGTTTTCCATTTATTCAGTACATCCAAAACAGTTGACTTGGGTATTTTTAAATGCTTCTCGGTTTGTCTTATGGGCAACCCACTAATATAACACCTAACAATATTTCCTTTCTCAAAGTCAGTTCTCTCCCGCAGCGACATTTTCACTCAACCTCACAATGCGATATGATTGCGGTCGGCTGCTGGATTGTTTTTATAAACTTTGCTGCTCTACTGCGCATCTTAACAACGCAGCGAATCCGTTAATTTGCTTTTGAAGAGGTGTCCTTTGACTTTTGTCAATATAGTGTATATTCTCGCTGCACCAGCAACTGGTTAGTCTGTTAAAGATGAAGGATAATCAGTTCTGGTTGCCAACGCCATTCCCATCTTAGTTTTACTATTCTTTTTGTTTGTGTTTAGTCTTGTGCGTGTCCTACTCTGCGCATTCTATGCAGTGTAGAACAGCATGCTCAATTTCCCTATCTAAGTAGACTATATTATTGTCTGAGCAGGGAGAAGCACAATTAATTGTGATTTCAGTAGTAAAAATACTACTGAAATCACACAGAAAATTAATATTCAACTTAACAAAATTTCAGATTAGTTAAACTACAGTGCTGGCCACCCAAAATGAAACACCAAGAAGGAAGCATCCGACTGGCCTGAAATTCGCAGCATGCGTTGCCCGCGAGAGGACATGCAAACGATTAGCATTGCAGGGCATATGCAAATCATGTGCGCCCATCATGCCACCGAGAAGCATTATAGGAAGGGTGCACAGAAGGCGGGGTGTAAGTAGTGGAAGTGAGTTGTGCTGCCGGACCTGTGCGTGGAAAGCTTCCTGATGCCTCGTCGCAGAATACGGCAGGTATTCCAGCACGTTTCGGAGTTCGACAGAGGACGTATAGTGGCTTATCGCGACAGCGGTTTATCGTACCGAGACATCGGCACCCGTGTGGGAGGACATCCAGCCACAGTGAGGCGAGTATGGATTCGGTGGATGCAGAAGGGACGAACGGACCGACGTGAGCGATTGCTGCAGCCGCGGCACACCACCGAACGAGAGGACCGGCGTGCTGTGCGCGGGCATTGACGGCTCCCACCGCCACATTACGAACGTTAGCGCGGGAATTAGGGTGTGTTGCGCAACAACCTGTGTCAGCACGTACCGTTCGACGTCGTCTGCAGGATCGGGAACTTGTCGCACTGCGCCCATTGCTCCGATTACCATTGACTTTACACCACCGGCGGGTGCGGCGGCAGTGAGCCGTTGAACGCCGCACCTGGACTACGGAATGGCACGACATTGTCTTCTCCGACGAATCCTGCTTCTGCCTGCAACACCACGATGGTCGGATCGGCGTGCGGCGGCACTGCGGCGAAATACTGTATGACGTCTGCATTATGTATCGCCCTACCGGTCCGTCGCCTGGCGTTATGGATTGGGGCGCAATTGGATATGAAACCCGCACTCCTCTGGTACGCATTGCCGGTACACTCAACATCAACCGCTACATCTCCGACGTTTTGGAGCCTGTAGTCCTCCCTTACCTGCAGGACCTGCCAGCGGCCACGTTTGAACAGGACAATGCGCTACCGCACGTGGCACGCATCATGCAACAATTCTTCACGGCCCATCAGGTGTTGCTGCTGCCGTGGCCTGCCTGTTCTCCCGATATGTCGCCCATCGAACACGTCTGGTCGCTGATCGGCAACCGAGTGGTCCGGCAAACACCAGCCGCGGCTACGTCTGATGAACTGTGGCAACGTGTGGAAGCAGCCTGACCGACATATCCCAAGCCCACATCCAAAGCCTTTTTCGTTCGATGCCGCTGCGCGTAGCGGCCGTTATTGTCAGCCATGGGGGACACACGAACTATTGATGTCTGCGTGTTCCGCAACTCGCCCGGGCCTGTAAGCTCAATCGTTTCATCTTTGTATCTGTTGTTATGTGTCCAGGAAATCTGACTTTGCTATCTCGTGTCCTTCTTGGTGTTACATTTTGGGTGGCCAGCAGTTTATAATGAATTATTGTTAAACATTTTTAAAACAAAATCTTTGATTTTTGCTAAACAACATTTTACACAATTATTAAATATCACGTTTTCGTAAATAGCAAAAGTATTGAAGAGGTTATTTTTGCATACTTTACTTGGGGATTACTATTGACAACGACCTTAAATGAAACAAACATGTGAATAAGCTGTTTTACAAACTATCTAAAAACATTGGAGTTATTAGTTCAGTACTAAAATACCTTTCCCCCAGAACTCCTATTCTTTTATATTATACTATGTTTCAGACACACATCAACTATGCAATACTAACATGAGGACAGAAAACAAAATACAATTTTAAAAAACTTCAAACTTTGCAAAATAAATACATCAGATTAATTGATCTTAAATTCAATACAAACACACAGTTATCATTATACTTTAACACAAAAGTTTACCCGAATAAATATAATATTCTTCCAATCAACCAGCTTTATTATTTTAGCATTGGAAAAATCATGTTCAAGAGAATAAAAACAATCTACGCACTGATGTAATAAAAATTATTCCACAGACACACCCACACGACGCACGCACTGAAACACATATTCGTCCCATTCATCCAAAAACGGAAACTATGGAACAAGGTCTAAACTACACTGGCCCTCATTACTGGAATTCACTACCAACGGAACTAACCGTACTGAATAACTTTAAACTTTTTAAAAAGAAATTAAAAAGTTGCTTAATGAATCAGTTGCTAATTTAATTTTAATAAAAAAAGAAAAAAATCACTAATTTAAAAATAAATTGCACTTTAACCTACTAATCCTGTTTTGCTTGCATTTCCATACACAATACTTATCATGCTTGACGCTTTGGCTTGTCTGTATACTTTAATGTACTTTTTTTCTCTTGTTTATTTAAAACTGCTGTATAGGGAGGGAGCCTGGGGCTTTGTCAGGCTTTGTTTGCCTTTTCCTTTGCTTCCTTGTTTGATAAACTATATTTCATGTACTATACTGCAATAAGATGTAAGGTCAGGTGATGCGTAACATCACAGCCTCTCCTTCACAAATGTCAACCCCGTCTTCTCGTGGTGCATCCTGTTCCCACTAAAGAGGCTCTGACGACCGCCAATAGCGGTATAACTATACCATCGGGATTAGAGGAAATGCTATCCCACACTCACCAACCCGCTTGGCCAGCGTGGTGAGTTATGGCCAAACCCCTCCAAAATGACTCCACAACTTAAATCTTGGCCCTCAGTCTCCGGCAGCTAGAATGTAACTGGCCAAGGCAGCGGCCAGTGCGACATGAAGGCAGAGGGTGCTAAGAATCCCCGGAGGACCGGACTAGGCTGCCATCTGATGCTGACCTTGGCTACGCATAACGGACGCTCCCTATCTTCTGATTCAAGGCTTCTTGAATTGGAAGAGGAACTACAAAGGATCAAGTGGGACATCGTTGGGCTAAGTGAGGTAAGGAGAAAAGGAGAAGATCTCAGTGAACTGAAAAGTGGACATCTCTTCTACTATTGTGGGACAGATACTGGCAGAACTAGTGGTGTTGGATTTATAATAAACAAGAAACTGAAGGATAAAGTTGTAGAAGTTGAAAGTTCCTCTGACAGAGCTGCACGACTCGTTATCCAACTCTCGAGAAGATACCAGGCTCAGATTATTCAAACTTATGCACCCACCACAAGTCACCCTGAAGAAGAAATTGAAGAATTTTATGAAGAAATTTGTCTTCAAAATAATAAAGGTAAGCAGCACTTGAAGATAATTATGAGAGATTTCTATGCAAAAATAGGGCAACAGCAACAGAATGAAACTTCAGTATTTAAATTCGGTCACGGCAACAGAAACCAGCGTGAAAATACTCTCGTTGAGTTTGCAGAGGCAGAAGGGTTTTTCATCTTGAACTCCTTTTTCAAGAAAAAGCCACACAGGAAATGGACATGGAGACATCCAAATGGGACGACAAGTGAAATTGATTTTATTATGTGTAACAAAAAATTCGTCATAGAAGACTGCAGTGTGCTAAACAAGTTCAACACAGGTAGTGACCATAGATTGGTGAGATGTAAGATGCCCCTCAACACTAAACTCTAACGCGGCAAGCTCATGAGACAAACAAAATGTATTGACATAACCAACCTTAAAAAACACCATTATACCTTCAAGTTGGAATTGAACAACAGATTCTCTGCTTTAGAAGGCTTAACATCGGAAGAAGTGGATGTTTCTGAAATTAACAGAAAAGTAACCAAAGCTCTTATGGAAAAAGCAACAAAATTAGCTGGGTCTAAGAACAAGTTGCATGTGAACAAATTATCAGGAAAACCCAAAATGTTGATGCAAAAAAGAAGAGAGATGAGGACAACTAAAGAAGATGTGACTTCCAAAGTGGAATACATAGAGCTATGCAAGACAGTAAGAAAAGGTATCACTGAAGACGTAAGGAAATTCAACTGTGAACTAGTAGGGAAAGCAATTGAAAACAACCAAAGCCTAAAGATAGCAAAGGGACATCTCAGTAAGGAAAGAAAACAGATTATGGCACTGAGAAAAGAAGATGGTTCTGTTGCAAGAAATAGAGGCGAAATTTTGACAAGAGTGAAAGATTTCTACTCCAAGTTATATGAAAGGGATGATGCATGTACTCCAGACATCATGGAAAATACCAGAGTTCTTCCAGTCCTCCCAGCAGAAGTTGCACATGCAATCAAGAACATTAAGCGTGGAAAAGGTCCAGGAGAAGATGGAATTACTGTAGACATCATACAAGAAGCAAGTGGAGAAATCGAAACAGTACTCGCCCAAATTTTCACTCGATGCCTTAATGAAGGGAAGATTTCTGAGGATTGGAACAACGCTATAATGGTCCTGCTACATAAAAAAGGTGACATTGAGGATCTCGGGAACTACAGACCTATCAGCCTCCTATCAGTGGTTTATAAAATCTTCACTAAAGTTCTTTCACACCGTTTGAAGGTAACACTGGACATGGCTCAACCGAGAGAACAAGCTGGATTCAGGAGGGGCTACAACTTAATAGATCATATCCACGTACTGAGAGAACTAATTGAAAGAGATAGGGAATATGAACTTCCATTGTGCATGGCTTTTATCGATTATGAAAAAGCCTTTGATTCGGTGAAACCATCAGCAGTTACAATGGCTCTGAAATCCTGCGGCATTGAAGATGCATACATTAATATTATTAATAACATCTATGAAAATGCAAGTGCAAAGATTCGGCTGTTTGAAAATACAACACACATAAAAATTGGAAAGGGAGTGAGACAAGGTGACACCATATCTCCGAAGCTCTTTAACGCCACATTGGAAAATGTCTTTCAATCACTGAACTGGGAAAACAATGGGATAAAAATTATTGGAGATTACCTAACCCACCTTCGTTTTGCTGATAACATAGCCATTTTTGCAACTACCCCATCAGAGCTGCAGAGTATGATCAAAGAACTTGCTGACAAGAGTAAAGAAGTGGGGTTAAAAATAAACTTTCAGAAGACAAAAGTGATGTTCAATGCTTTTACACGAAATGAAGATTTATCAATTGATGGAAAAAAGCTGGAGATAACAGACACGTACGTTTATCTTGGACAGCAGATATCAAGTGAGGGTCACATTGATGAAGAAATTAATCGGCGTACGAAACTTGCCTGGAGAGCTTTTGGAAGAAACAGCATAATTTTCAAGAGCAATATGCCATTATGTCTTAAAAGAAAAGTGTTTGATCAATGTATCCTTCCAGTGCTTACGTATGGCGCAGAGGGACCTTAACTAAAAGAGACATATAAAGGCTGCAGACAACTCAAAAAAGCATGGAGAGGTGCATGCTTGGTGTAACCAGGAGAGATAAGAAGAGGAACTCGTGGATCCGAAAAATGACAAGAGTGGAAGACATCATGATCAGAGTTAAATCCCTGAAATGGCAATGGGCTGGACATACTGCCAGAAAGACAGACCATCGATTGACAGCCGAAATTTTAGATTGGATTCCAAGGGACAAGAAAAGACCCAGAAGAAGACCAGATGGGAGATGGGTGGATGAAATTCGAAACTATGCGGGAGTAACATGGAGGAGACTGGCACAAGACAGACCGTTGTGGAGGAAACATGGGGAGACCTTCGTCCAGCAGTCGATTGATAATGGTTGACAATTATGATGATGACATTGCAATGCTCAGCAAAACAAATAAATGAAATGAAATGAAATAAATATTGCAATACTGTTGCTCTTACTAAAGTGCCGGGTCCTCTATTTTCCTCAGATACATTTAGGTTTAGGAAACGTTGCAAAACATTTGCTATTCCATACAATTTTTGGTTAAGTGAATATTTTAAGGTTATTTGAATTAATCGCTCATATTGTCTTTAAAAAACCCTAAGCAGTAGCTAAGCAGTAGCTCAATGGGATATGAGCCCTAACCTGCTTATCCGCAGCTGCATGGGATATTCAAATATGACATGTTCTTTTTTAAAAAAATAATTTGAAAGACGTCCTGTATTTTGAGAGAGATCGCAACCAACGTTATCCTCATATTTAGTATTATGCATTTTAGGAATTTAATCACTTTACTGGTACATTCTCTTCCTCTGAGCCATCCAATGTACGATATGAGAAAAATAAGGAGAGATTGATGGCATTTGATTTTTCCGAAATATATTTCTGACTGGCGAAGTAAAATTTCATATCTGTGAACTGGATGGAAGCAGAGAGAGGGAGTGAGAGAGAGAGAGAGAGAGAGAGAGAGAGAGAGAGTAGGAGAATAAGGCAGAGATTTCATATATTTTAGACCTTAGTATTAGTGGAAGAACTTCATCTCAATGACAGATGTCAGATGCATTTCCCAAAGCAATTACGATGCAGCTGGAAGAAGCATTCGTATTTAATAAAGATAATAGAAGGCTATTTCCGTTGTAAAATGTTGGAATCCTCAAAAAGATTTCCAGTTATCACGCTTGTCAATAGCAATAAGGAATAATATTTTCTGTACAAGAACTTACTGACATTGGCATCTTAAGAAGCCTGTTTTAAAATATATTTCTTTGCAAAATAGCGCTAATTTTTTTTTTTATTTTGCGTGAATAACTCTTAGGATTTATTTTTTGTTTTTATTTTTTTAATTTCCGTTTTAACCTTTAACTACCAGGACGCTGAAATCTTGTGTCGTTCAGAATTCGATAACGCCCGAAACTCTCTACTGCTCGTTTCAGACTTTCTCCCTTCCCCTTTACAAATTAACAAAAGAAGGATTAGTGCTGGATCACAACAAGAAAATTACGATCTGTAGTCTTGATTTGAATTGGCCTTCAGACGTTTCCCGGTGTTAAACACTTAATTTATTTCACGGAGAATGCATGTGATGTCATGAGAGGAAATAACATCTCCCCGGGAGATACCAACGCATGCTTTACTTATAAAATATGCAGTGTAACTATACTAGTGATCTGATTGTCAAAAAATATACAAAAAGCCAGAGCCAAACATTATAATCTTCTTGTGCTACAGCTTCGTTATTTACGCTCAATTCCCTACATACCAAATGTGTCTTACGAACTCAAGAACGCCCTCAGGAAGATGAACTACAGTGTCGGCATTAGGCCTCCTGCATCTTTATATACTATGTATAATGAAGTAAATTTCTCCGTCATTTGTGTCCACGCCGGGGCTCGAACCCGGATCCCGTCATTCCGGGTTAAGTCACTCTACCAATTGAGCTACGCGGACGTTCGTTGTGACTGCTATCTGCCTTTATGTCGTGTGCGTCCTGTTGGCAGGTACGTCACATCTCCCCCCCGAAAGAGGGCCGGGGGCATGGCCCACGGGTCGCCGTGATCATGAATCGTTGCAGGCAGCCATCCGCAGTAGAACTTGCACTTGAGAACTCCCAGTCAATCTGGTGTGTGGAATGCAACGTCACACATTTTTTATTTTTCGAAGCGCTGGAGAAGGAATTCCCTGATTTTTCCTATCTCGCGGTGTGGAAAGAACATCACACCATTGCGAGATTTTGAACGGTTGGGTCATCCGGAAAGTTCGGACGCCATTATAGTGAAGTAGAGTTCTCCATCATTTGTGTCTACGCCGGGGCTCGAACCCGGATCCCCTCATTCCGGAATAAGTCACTCTACCAATTGAGCTACGCGGACGTTCGTTCTGACTGCTATCTGCCTTTATGCCGTGTGCGTCCTGCTGGCAGGTACGTCACATATGCTAAATAGTAATGCTGAAAAACCACTTCTTTCCAGCGAAGCAGGTGTTTATGCGATCTCCCTACAATATCCGGTCGGCTCTAAACAATACTACATTGGGTTAACCTGTTGTTCGTTTAGAATCAGAGTCAACGAGCATAAAAGATACACAAAATACGGTAAAGTAACCACGACCCTATCAGAGAAGTCAAATTCCAGTCCGCTACTCCTATGGGGGATGATATAAAAAAATTAGCTACCTATTCTACACCTAAATGCACAGAGATTCGGGAAGCCTTAGAGATCGTTACCAACAGTGTTACTTTCAATGAAAGCGTCTCACTCGAGTTGACACGAATTTGAAACCAGTTCTCCAAATAACGCCTTCTCCCTACCAGGATACCGCGTGCTCAACTAGCGTGATACCTTGTATCTTCAAATGAATATAACGTGGTATGCATTTATTGACAAGTCACCTCGTTCAAATTGTTAAAGCTTTCCATTATTCAGATTGCAGATTCTGTCTAACTTCCTTGAAAAAGCCATCTGGTTGATGTGCGAAAGCTTGGAAACGCTTATTTATATATTCATACGCCAATAAATCGGATCACTAGTGTAGTTTTACTATTTTCCACATAATTGGCGTACTGTTCCTCGTCATTAATTGGCCTGCTTTCCTTATTTTTTTATTAACAACAATGCTGTCTGAGAGGTATTTCTGCTGATTCCGTGTAAATTAGAAGAACAGATGGGTGCAGGAAATTTTGTTCATCGTAGATGGGGATTTTCAGATGGTGATGGTAGTTTGGATGTAAGGACGTATCGGGAGTTATGGTCGTTAAAGGGTTAAAGACCACGTTGTGAGCAACTCAATGGGGAAAAATATCTCTTCCCTAATTTGGTGCAATAGATTTCAGGGAAGGGAGAGATTGAGCGCCTTAAGACCAATACATCATTTATGCCTCATTCGAACCCAAACCCATCTCCGAGAAATGCTTAGAAGCCAGTATTTAGACCACTGCTTATAACGCCGGAGGAGAATTAGTCATTTTCATGTAGGACTTCCGTCCACAGTTAGTAGAGTTTAGGTCCCAGCCACCTACAGCGAGATCGCCTTTTGGGCAGGACACAGAAACGGAAGGAATGAGAGCAAGTCTAGCGACTTTTGACAGAACAGTTTGTAGTGAGAGTAGAGTACAGTAGATGGCGCCACCGTACAAGTACGATATTGCACATAGATGGGTGAGAGAATTTCAGGGAGGACATAGGAAAGGATACCCATTTAACCAGTGGGTCCAGCCTGGGGGCCGTCACTTTACGCGCTCGTCCGATGCACGGCGGATATTCAGCGATTGTTAGTAAATCACACCATCTCTGAAAGATCAGCCCTGGCTTGAACCTGGGGACCCAGCATCGATAGTCTGAAACACTAACCACTAAGCCATCCGCCGCTTATTTAGACCACTGCGCCACTGGTGCGCCTTTTATGTTTTCAAGCATATTTCATTCATTCCCTGAAATGTATAATTATTGTTTTCTCTTAGCTTTGGGCTTCAATACGTCTCCCCGTGAACATGATAATTCCAGTCCTAATCTGAGGTCACTGGTTCCAGGGAGGGAAGGCAGCTGGCATCGTTAGGCAGACACACCACCTATGCGTCATCCAGGCACAACTCGGATGACTGGTTGCAAAGCTAAGCCTCTCGCCACTCGACCACCGGAACAGCAATATGTAATTACTTACAATTTGTAGACTTTTCAAAGTAGGGGAGCTCACGTTATTTACTTATCTGTCCTTCCGTCTCCCAGTGAACATGATATCTGTTTTCAGAAACCATACCGGAAAATGTTCCAGTCTCAATTATACCGTGGTGGCAAAAATTGTGGAAACGTTTTGAAATTTTCATGTTTTGCAAATTTGCAGGCTTACAGGAAATGTAATATTTTGCACTAAATGCAAATGCCAATTAAAAAAAACATTTACTTCTGAATTCAATTAAAGAAACAGAATGCAGATATATGCAGTACACAAAAAATTATGCAGAGAATACTGGTATCATGCTGAGTATACTGTAATGCACTTGCAGTTTCAATATACTATCAGTATTTAGTGCGATATCCTTTATTCTTTAAAACCGCATCACAGCCAACAAGTGTTTGAAGCTTTGATTTCGTTATTACGTGGTGCCAGGAAGAAATTAGGGCCTCAATTTATTGGCCTTCATGCAGTCAGGATGTAGCTCTTCTTCTTCTCTACGGCTCACGTATTTTCGGCCATCATTACCAAATAAAGATATCTTACTTTCGTCACTCCAAATAACTTGCTTCTACTGATATCCTACCCATCCAATGTGTTCTTTTGCCCACTGTAGTCGTTTCTTCCGCTGCTGTAGATCTTCTTTCTTGGAAGGCCTTTTAGACCCTTATCTGATAGTCTGCTCTTTATCGCTCTTCACAGAAACACCAGTTGTACACAGTTCAGCTCTGATAGCCTCAGATGAAATTTTTCTGTCCTTCAGACACAGTCTTTCTATTCTTCCGTCATCAACAGCTTTTGTGCACTTTTTTCGACCTTTTCCTGGTTTGTTTTTCAGTGACTTTGTTTCATGATAACGTAAACAGCATTTTTGCAAACCAGATGTTGTTGATGATACCCAGTGCGACAATTAAGTAATATTACTGGCTCAAGATATAAAGTTGTAGAAAATACTTGGAAAGATTTTTTTTTCCAGTAGTGGAATAGTTGTTGTTGATGATGATGATGATGATGATACACCGTGCGGAAATTAAATAATTCATTAGTAAATTAAGTAATTTTTTATTTATTAGTAATTTCACTGAAGATATAAATTTGTAGAAAATATTTGGAAAGAACTTTTTCCAGCAGTGGATCGATAATGGTTGATCATGATGGTGATGATGCACAGTGCGGCAATTAAGTAACGAGACAGGTTTTTCTTAATAAATCCTGGTAAAACGCGCGGGTCGGGAAGGTATGGCCTTCTAGATAAGTCATTTATCAGCTATGCGGTGGCAACAGCGGTTGCGTTAGAATTACACGGATGATTACTTACACTGTGCATGACGTCATTCGGCGGAAGAACATTGTCACCGCTCTGTCGCGGAGCAGAGAGCAAATATTCGCTTCTGCTTGGAAATCAGTAAAACAGCATCTCAGACAGTTAAATTGTTGTGTGATCTGAATGGATATGATTGCATTTCTCCTGCACAAATATTCCGATATATGCAAGTTTCAAGGATAGGTAGGAAGATTTGGAAAATGACGGAAGGCCCGGTCGCCCGATCTCAGTGCAAACGTCAGAAAGTTCGCGAAAGGATAACAAGTGATGGATGTGTGTTTTTGAGGATGCTGAAATGCGAACTCGATGTTAATAAGGAGACGATTGGTCAAATTTTAGTGAAAGATTTTTTAAGGAGATGGAGGGAGGGATTTGTTCTCGTTTGGTTCTGTATGCTTTGTCAGACGACCAGAAACATGCACGATTGGAGTACGTCTCGTCGAAAGACATCCTGGGAACTGCAGAAACAATGAAAAATGTTATCCAAAGCATTGTGACAAATGACGAGACATGGTGTTTCCGTTATGATCCTGAAACGAAGCCTTAGAGTGCTCAGAGGAATTCGCCGCAGTCACCCAAAAGAAAGAAGATCAAGTGCCGAAGTCCAAAATCAAGACAATGCTTGTGTACATTTACGACAGAAAGATAATTCTGCATCACGAGTTCATTGCTGAAGATGCAATTGTCACTGGCAAGGCTTACGCATTCATTTTGGAATGATTGTGGAAGAGTAATGTTCGTTCCAGTCCCAAGTACAAAAGCGGGCATTGTCTCCTTCTTCACGATAAAGTACCACACACAGAGCAGTCAGTGTACAGAAATTTCTGACATGAAAACTAGCGTGTGTGTGTGTGTGTGCTCAACCATTCCCCTATTCTCCAGATTTGTCACCGTATGACTACTTTCTGTTCCCTAAATTAAACCAGTATTTAAAAAGGAAAGTCTTTCAAGACATTGAAGACATACAAAGAACTGGGACAAAAGCTCTTTACTCCATACCAGAAAATGACCTCTACAAGTCCTTCCTTTCCTTGTCTGTTCGTGCCATTTCTTGTATTAGCGCAGGAGATTATAAAGAGCACTCATCGTCCAAAACAGATAGGTGCACCCAGAAGGAAGCAGCCGACGGAATGAAACTTTGTCGGTAGGTTTGACATCGTGAGACATGCAAATGATTCAAACATCACGTTCGGCCGCGCATGTGACGCAAACAAGCACAGCGCAGAGGCCCACTTTCCGGGCCTCTGCGCTGTGCCTGTCTGGCTATATAAAATCTTCCCGTAGCGCGTGCTGGCCATTCTGACTCGTGCTATTTTGTTCGTTGCATACATTGCAAGTGAAGTATGCCTCGGAAAAAGTTCGGAAGCAATACGAGCAATTGTAGGAGTTCGAGAGGGGCCGCATTGTTAGGCTCCGGGAAGTGGGATGGCCTTATCTCCGTTTTGCGCGCCATACCGGTCGTGAGGATATCACCATAGAACGCTGTTGGCAGCAGTGGATAGAACAAGGCACGCTGCAGCGACAGGAAGGGTCTGAGAGACCTAAACGAACCACGGAGAGAGAGGACTGACAGGTTGTCCGACATACGCTGAGTGACCCAAAAGCCACGATTGCGGATATTCAGCAAACAGTGGTGCCCTCTATGCATCGTCCGATTATTGCCAGCACTATTGGCAGAGGGTTGCACGATCTACGACTACACGCACGCAGACCGTTACGACGACTGCCCTTAACACCATTGTATCTTCGCCAAAAACTGCAATGGTGTCATGCCAGACTGTCATGGAGACACTCAGAATAGCAGAGGGGATCTTTAGTGACGAGTCCCGTTTTTGTCTTGTAGAAGACGACTAACGAATCCGTGTGTGGAGGCACCGTTGTCAGGGCCAAGATAAACGGTTTGTTGTCAGAGCCAAGATAAACGGTTTGTTGTCAGAGCCAAGATAAACGGTTTGTTGTCGAGCATCACACGTCCTGAAAGCCTGGTGTCATGGTGTGGGGTGCAATTGCCTACGATGCCCGATAACCTTTGGTGTTCATTATAGGCATTTTGACAGCCCAACCTTAAGTTAATGAGGTCCTGCTACCACTGGCCCTACTATTTCTGAACGCTCATTCCGGTGCGATTTTCCAACAGGACAACGCTCGTCTGCGTACTGCTGCTGTCGCGAGAGCTTGCCTTCAAGACACTGACACTCTGCCATGGCCAGCCGCATCGCCAGACCTATCGCCGATTGAATATATTTGGGATGCTACTGGACGCGCTATCCACACTCCACCTCTACCGCACAATCTGCAGGAACTGTGTGAGAAGATTCAAGCTGCATGGGATGGCTTATCGCAAGACACCATTAAGAGTCAGTACAGCTCCATGCCGAGATGTCTTGCATGCTGTTTGAGCAAACATGGCGGCACGACGCCATACTGAGAGATACTACTTATTGTCATGTAGCTCAATAACTGTTGCCCATATCAGTCTCAATGTTTAATCATTTATTGTTCCTGGTAACCTTTACCTTCCTCCCGAATAGCATTGCAATCCGAAACGTCATTCTGGCTTCAACTATTTTTTTGACAATGAGTGTATATTCGCATAAATTTTCCTGCTTTTCCATTTAAAAAAATTCAGTTTCATTATTTAATTGCCGCATTGTATATATTTACAGTGCGACATTTCATTAATCAATTTAAAAAAATCATGTACTACGTATGGATAATCATCAAACCTGATAATCAGGCCATTCATTGAACGTGCGATAAATTGTACAAGCCAGCAGTAGCCCAATGATCCGCACTGCGTTCTCGATTCAGGAATCTGTTTACTGGTATTACAAAGTTCTTGTATGTTAATAATTCATGATCGTCACTTCAGTGAAGACGAATACGCCATAAAAATGCCTGAACTCAACTTCTTTCTTAATTTATCTAAGAAAAATTTATTGTTGAAGAAAGTGAATGAACTTCCAGGTCTATAAACTTCTTTATGTTCAGCAGTCCTACTTTTTATTCTCAGTAAGTCTCTGGTTTATGATTTCCGATCGAAGCAACTTAATTAAATTGTCCGGCGGGCACACATTTAATTAAATTACGAACGAGAACTGTAAAAATTCTTTATCGCTCAAATCAATCGTGCATGTGCGTAGTTATTTGATTCGATGTCATTCTCTCCCTCTGTCTGATATTTCTTCACCGTAAAAAATTCCTAGTGGAAATCTATTATCATTTCATTTGGTTTATAAGTTAATTCGTTCTTTCATAATTATGGCAATTCAGCTCTTTATCAGAATTTCCAATCAGAAAAGAAGACTATTGACATGTTTAAGTAAGAACATGTACTTGTCTGCCGCATTTTTATGACCGTGTGCTTTCTGTTTTGTTGCTAACGTCATTCTGTCTTTTCGCATGTATTCCGGAACTCTTTCTTGACATTAAGTGACCTTAAATCTTCATATTTTTATTACTTTTATTTCCCACAAATGTTTCTGAAAGATCCAAAACTTTCAAATTATCTGTGTGAGAGTTTGAAAGAAAAATCCCTCTTTTTTAAACCGGAACAAAAGACCAAAAGCTTCAGTTTTGATACCTGCAGTTCGCTTGGCCGTTGTAGCTTTTTTGTGAAGTCAGCATTGCATTATTTCGTAACTATAGAACCCTGCGATTCCATGAAGAATTTCCGCTTGCATGCGCATCAGTAGGAGAACAAATATAAACATGAAAATTGTAAGTTAAAGCTTCAAATTCATAACCCCTGAACAATTTTTCATTCCTTGTGACGCATTACAGAGGTGAAGCACGTGTCAAGACGACAAATCTGCAGCGATACATTTCGTCCGTGTAGCTTAGTTGGGAGAGCAACTTACTCCGGAGTAGGTGGGCTTGGATTGGATCCTCGTCACGGAGAAATTTCTGTTTCCACATTGGCTCCCGAACGTAAAAATGGATCTACTGGCCGTTGGGCTCTTCGAAAGATGTGTGACGTTCGTTCCACAAATCGTCTGGAATTGATGAAAAATTATCTCTTCGTTTTAAAAAAAAAAAAAAAAAAAGAGATGTGACGTAGTACAGGGATGAATCACGTGTCAAGACGACAATTATGAAACGCTTAGTCGGTTAGAGCAACTCACTCCGAAGCAAAGAGACGCGGCTTCGTCACCGAAAACTTTATGTTTTCACATCCTTCAGGTTTTCCTTAATTACTTTTGTGTTCGAGGTCAAAAATGCTTTCTTGCCTCCAGCCGGACGAAGCACAAAAGCAAAAGTGGCACACCAGATAAAGTAGTTAATTAAATTTTATTGAGAGGAACTCTCTTTACGAGACTCGAGACAATTAGTTGTTCGGGCATAGGTAGGAGATGACACATCCGATCACTGTTATTTTTTGCATGCGATTGGACATAATCCATGGTCAGGTTTTGACGCCTTCCGATTCCCGAAATTCCGTGTCACAGGAAAAGTCATCCAAAAACCTGCATTTTTGAGCGAATCTCTCTTTACGAGACTCGAGACAATTAGTTGTTCGGGCATAGGTAGGAGATGACACATCCGATCACTGTTATTTTTTGCATGCGATTGGACATAATCCATGGTCAGGTTTTGACGCCTTCCGATTCCCGAAATTCCGTGTCACAGGAAAAGTCGTCCAAAAACCTGCATTTTTGAGCGAATCTCTCTTTACGAGACTCGAGACAATTAGTTGTTCGGGCATAGGTACCAGATGACACATCTGATCACCGCGATTTTTTGCATGAGATTGGACATCGTCCATGGTTAGGTTTTGACTTTTTCCGATTCCCGAAATTCTGTTTCATTGGGGAATAATCGTACAAAAACTTGCATTTTTCAGGAGTTTTTTCCGGGTTTTGAGGAAGGGTCGTTTGTTACTATCTCCTCCAAAGATCTTCAACCGCTCGCGGTGACACTTGCTACAGAGAAAGGGAAAGACATGGTGAGTGACATTGGGTTGGTATCATGCTGATTGATCGTGTCTCATAAAAATAATGACAATTACAAAGCTGACCAATTTTAACGATAATTGAAAAAATCCGCTCTATATACGAGACTTGGAACAATTAGTTGTTCGGGCATAGCTAAGAGATGGCACATTCGGTCACCGTGATTTTTAGCATGGGATTGGACATCGTTCATGGTCAGGTTTTGTCGCCTTCCGACTCCCGAAATTCCGTGCCGTTGAGGAAAAGTCCTCCAAAAACCTGCATTTTTGAGCGGAGCTGTCTATACGAAACTCGAGACAATTCGTTGTTCGGGCATAAGTACGAGATGACACATCCGATCCCCGTGATTTTTTGCACGCGATTGGACATATTTGAGCGAATCTCTCTATACGAGACTCGAGACAATTCGTTGTTCGGGCATAGGTACGAGATGACACATCCGATCACCGTGATTTTTTGCACGCGATTGGACATATTTGAGCGAAGCTCTCAATACGAGAATCGAGATAATTAGTTGTTCGGGCATAGATACGAGATGACACATCCGATCACCATGATTTTTTGTTGAGCGAAGCTCTCTATGCGAGACTCGAGACAATTCGTTGTTCGCGCAAAGGTACGAGATGACACATCCGATCACCGTGATTTTGTGCATGCGATTGGACATATTTGAGTGAAGCTCTCTATACGAGACTCGAGACAATTATTTGTTCGGGCATAGATACAAGATGACACATCCGATCACCATGATTTTTGTTGAGCGAAGCTCTCTATGCGAGACTCTAGACAATTCGTTGTACCGGCAAAGGTACGAGATGACACATCCGATCACCGTGATTTTGTGCATGCGATTGGACATAATTGAGCGAAGCTCTCTATACGAGACTCGAGACAATTAGTTGTTCGGGCATAAGTACGAGATGACACATCCGATCGCGTATTTTTTTGCACGCGATTGGACATATTCCTCCCTCTTCTTTTTTTATATACTCCCTCCATCTTCTTTTTTTTTTTTTTTTTTTTTTTTTTTTTGGTCTGAAGTGCATATTTTACAATGAGCAAAATCTTTGGTGCAGCTGTTCGAAGATGATGAATGGTACCCGCACATATGCCTATTCACAAACTCCCTGTGATAGGAAATGATGTTTGAGTTGGTCCACCCCATACTGCTATCTTACCACTAGATTTCGGTACGCTAAACTGCTTCCCATTCTGATTATTGGAATTGCTTTCCATTCTGCCTCAAGAGCATCAATCTCCCGACATAGTCACCTATGTCGTGAGATTGAACCTCCCGACATAGTCACCTATGTCGGGAGGTTCGGCCTGGCATTCCAACTCATCCGAAAGGTGTTCCATTGGGTTCAGATCGGGAGTCTGTGCAGGCTAGTCACGTTCTTCTACACACATCTTATCAAACCACCTCTTCACGCATCCGATTTGCGGATGGGCTTCACGCATCCGATTTGCGGATGTGCTTGTTGGTAAAGGAAAGGCCTTTCACTGAACTGTTGCTCTAAGTCCTAATGTCAACATTGGCAGACATGTGTCGCGCTTTGTGCTGAGAATGACATTTGTATCACCTTCCATGTATATGTGGAGTTACTTTTTCAGGAAGATTGATATGTAAGATGTTCTTTCTCATTGATATGTAAAATGATCTTTCTCACTGATATGCAAAATGTTCTTTGAAGAACTGGATTAAGTAAAACCTGTGACTTTCATCCGTATTTGGAGATGAGAAATGGTCCTGTTCATGCAATGAGGAAACATCGGATTGCTTCGATTAGCGCAAATCTGAACGGTACTCAGATTTCTAAGCTGAATCTGCTTAGCTTCAGTTGCCTGCAACTTCAATTTCCAGGGTGTAGTCGATAGCATGCTGGAAAGGAAATCCGGGAGATGTTAGTTCGATTCCCATTCGATGCCGATGTAATTGTTACGTTTTCTTAAGAGGTGACTACATGAAAAACAGTAAAAATCCGGAAACATTTCTTTAAGCAATTATATTTTTATTGCCTCACACGTGAAGAATTACTTCTTCAGAGAAATTTAGCTTCCCACTAATATGCAAGATGTTTATATAATGTTGAGAGCACGGATTTGTCAAAAATATCATTATAGGCCGCAGAGTTAAGATTCCCAGGCTCTAAAACTAGCAGGCCAAATCATGAAAAACAGCACAGACAAAATCATTAAAAATAGTCCAAGACAACTCATGAAAAATAGCCCAGGCCGAATCATGAAAAATAGCCCAAGACAAATCATGAAAAATAGCCCAGGCCGAATCATGAAAAATAGCCCGAGACAAATCATGAAAAACAGCCCAGGCCAAAATGTGGAACTGCGTATGATGACAGGGACATCGCTGAACGAGTGAGCTACGGGAATCCCAGCTGTGAGAGCGGGAGCATTATATATGCATGATAAATAAGTAATTGAACATTATGCCTGTATTATCAGGAAAGGCATGCATTGATGGACTAATGATACGAACATTATGTTTATATGATATCTAATTAATGTGTGTTAGATGGACTTATTCCGAGAAACAAACATAAATGTATAATTATTATCATAACTTAAAACGTGGTCCAGGTAGACAAAGAAGCAATGGAAAGTACTAGAACATTTTTCGAAGTTGTTTGTAAGTTACAAAGTAGGCCTGGAATTCACACGCTCGGGAAGCGAGGTTCCTTTCTCGAGCCAGATAACCATCAGCCATTAGGCTAACGACATCCGCCAAGTACTGTCAACGAAAAGCAGGCGCCAGGATGCCGAGCCTTCTGATTATTACTTATTATATACATGTAGCAGTATGCAGTGTGCTTGATGTGTTCTGTACCTTTGCGGTGAGTTAAGTCTGTCCAAAAGAAGAGCCGCTAATGGAAATATATCAAGGTGCCGACTATCTTGTGAAAGACCGAAAAGTTACGTACAAGATGTACGCGTTTAGTAGACGCGGAGGGCGAAAGCGCTGGTCATTCTCGTGACGTAGGCAGCAAGAGAGGGAGAGCTAACGGGACGCCCGAGGGCAAGGAAGCGGAAGTGACGTACGCGCGGCGCGGAGGCGAGGAGAGAGAGAGCGCCAAGCGAACGAGTTAGTTAGTCTGTCTTCCTGAAGAAGGGAAGGGCGTTTCTCCAGCAGGCCTGACTCGAAAAGTTTCGGGTGCGTCGTGGACCCAAAGCGGTAAGGAGGTCCGATAGTTCAGTCGCGTACTGAACGGTAACGTGATGTTTCCCTAAGTCAGCGATACTTGTGATACAGGTCTCGGAGCCAGAGACTCTCACAAGTTGCATTAGATATCCGGGAGAGGATAATTTTGCGAAGCGATGAATTCGAAGGTTAGAGTTAGGTTTTCGGATTCAACACGGAGATAGGTTTTTGTCTCGAAGCGAGAAAGACTCTCTCTCAAGTTCAGGAGAAGCGTGTTTAGGAGATGGGTGCCAAGTTCACGTTGGTGAATTACGACTTTTCACCGGATAACGGACATTCAATCTACGACCAAGGACGGTTACTGGACGGGCAGACATGACTTACAAACCTCAAAGATATTTCATTAAATGTTATTAAGTTTGATCAAGTTTCCATATATTCCTTTTTGGACATTAGTAATTCTTATTGGAGTTCTTCAGCAGTCTCGATCCATCCTCCTGGTTCGCAGGTAAGTAAATGAAAAAGCGGGGAAGATTTCGTCCATTCACCCAATCTTTTATTGGGGGGGGGTCGTTCTTAGGATCGAACCTTGTACTTCTATTGGCTGTGAGGGGGTCCTATAATATGCACTACAATGAAACATAATTTAGGGCGTGACCCCATAATTAGCTGGGTACGTTCGCCCCTACACCAGCGTTATAGTGTGCGTATGTGTCACGGTCAATGGACGTGCCGAACTGCAGGTGAGAGATCAAAGGACAATCACCGAGCAGAGGTACTGAAGTGATGTGATTCTTTGCCACATTCTGTGGGAGCTGATTTCATTTTTATGAAGTATAACGCCGTCCTCACAGCACACGAACAGTGCTTGGAGCTGTGTCTGGTGAGGATATGTATCCGATGAAGTGGCCGGTGTACTCTCCTTATCCCAATCCACTCGAACAAGAATGGGGCGACGGGTTTTGCAAAGGAATCTCCCACCAGAAACCATTGAAGCACTGATCAGTGCTCTCTTGCAGGATTTCTAGCACCGATCAGTGCTCTCCTAAACCATTTGGTGCTAACTATGACGCACCGATGCTAAACATGTATAGCGGTGCGAGATGGATAAATTTCGTATTGGAGACAACGACCTGTAGACTATTTATGTAGTGCTGACCCCTGTCGCAACATTTTGTTCTGTTTTCATCTCTACATCAGAAATGGAAACGGGTCACTGGGTCGACAATTTTTTGCGCGTCAAACTGGTTGGGTCAAGGTGTTCCTGAGCCGATTTCGATTCGGTTTTATTTCCCGTTTAATTTTTGAAAAGAAAAAAAAAATATTTCATAGAACCCTTCAGAGGTCTTTCAAATAATTCTTCAGAGCTGCAGAGTATGATCCACGAACTTGTTGAGAAAGGTAAAGAAATAGGATTAAAAATGAACTTTCAGAAGGCAAAACTGATGTACAATGCTTTTACAAGGAATGAAGATTTGAAGGAAAAATGATTTACAAGGAATGAAAAGTTGGAGATAACCAATTCCTACATTTACCTTGGACATCAGATATCAAAAGAGGGTAACATTGATGAAGAAACTAATTGGCGTATAAAAGTGGTTGGAGAGCTTTTGAAAGAATGAAAGAAATAGCACCAGGAAAAAAAAGTATAAGAAACATGTTTTAAAAACAAAAGTATTTAAACAATATAACCTTCTAGTTTTTTACGCTTTCCAGTCGTAGGTTGAAGAAGCGTATATGCTCCAGCTTTGTCCGTCTGTCTGCACGATAACTCGCGCAAAAATGGTTCGATTTTAATGAAATTTTGGTATGTGGTAATGGATTTCTTGGGGACGAACCCTATTGAAAATGGACGAAATGGGGTCAAAAGTCACGGCATAGGAGCTGGATCCATTCCATTGCACTTATGCATCATAACTTGCGTAAATATGGCTCGATGTCAATGAAATTTCAGTATATCGTAGGGGATCACCTGGGAATGAACCCTATTGAAAATGAGTGAAGTGGGGTCAAAGGTCAGGACATAGGAGTGGGATGCATTCCATTGCCCTTATGCGTCATAACGTGCGTAAAAATGGTTCGATTTCGATGAAATTTTAGTATGTGGCAGGGGACCACCTGCGGACAAACCCTATTGAAAGTGGACGAAATGGGGTCAAAGGCCAGGGCATAGGATCAGGATCCATTCCATCGCCCTTATCCCATACTATTAAAGGAGCAATTCTTGTATGTACGCAAATTTTATTTTGAAACGGCTCTAAGGATTATCATGAAAGTCGTTAACCTACCGTTTTCTGGTACTAGAAATCGATTTAGCTTGATCTCGACTTTAGGAAAATTCGTTAAGTGCGTTAAACAAACAACCCCGAATTACCACGTTTTTAGCGTCATAGCGTCGTCCCATTAATGGTACCTATGCTTAGAAATCTTATGACGTCACACTCTCTCGAGCAGATGGGCGCGATTCCCATCTGCCTCATTACGTCACGCGTTGTGTGCGTATGTCAGTCCGCACGATAACTCGCGTAGAAATCATTCGATTTCGATGAAATTTTAGTATGTGGTAGGGGATCACCTGGTAAGGAACCCTATTGAAAGTGAACTAAATGGGGTCAAAGGTCAGGACAGAGGAGAGGGATTCATTCCACTGTTCTTATGCGTCATAACTAACGTAAAAAAAGGTTCGATTTCGATGCAATTTTAGTATGTGGTAGGGAACCACCTGGGGACAAACCCTATTGGAAGTGGGCGAAATGAGGTCAAAGGTCAGGACATAGGAGCGGAATCACTTCCATCGCCATTATGCGTCATAACTTACGTAAAAATGCTTCGATTTGGATGAAATGTCAGTATGTTGCAGGGGCCTGCCTGGGGACGAATCTTATTGAAAATGGGCGAAATGCGGTCAAAGGGTAGAACACAGGAGCGGGATCTATTCCATAGCCCTTGCGCATCATAACTTACGTAAAAATGCTTCGATTACGACAAAACTTTATCATGTTATTTCGGAGGTATACTGAACCGGTTCTGTTGAATGTCATCGAAATGGGATCAAAGGTCAGGGCACAGGACTGAGATTTATTCCACAGCCATTATCCTCCTAACTTGAGTGATGACTTGAGTAACGATTGCTGGTATGTTGGAAAGCGTATTATAATCAATGTATTGCATGATTTTACTAACTTGTTACATATGGAGCAGAGACATAGATCTTAACTAAAAAAGACATACAAAAGCTACAGACAACAGAAAGAGGCATGACGAGATAAATACTTGGTGTAGCCGGGAAAGATAAGAAGTAGAACTCGTGGATAAAGAAAGTGACAATAGTGGAATACATCATGATCAGAGTAAAGTCTATTGCCAGGAGAAAGGACCACCGATGAACAACTGAAATTTTAGACTAGATTCCAAGGGACAGGAAAAGACCCAGAAGAAGACCACGTCATAGATGGGTGGATGGAGGAGACTGGCCCAAGACAGTCCGTTGTGGTAGAAACTTGGGGAGACTTTCATCCAGCAGTGGATTGATAGTGATTGACAATTATGATGATAATGAAATTTTAGAATTTATAGTTCAAAGCAGATTTGTCCGGGTCATGTCCGGATCGGGTCCAATTATTTGACGGCCGGGTCCGTGTTGGGTCCGGGTCCAAAATGTTTGGCCCGTTTCCAACTCTGCTCTACATATTACTCATTTTTTTCGATGTCACATGCTTCGTTTTACTGTTGCTATTACTATCAACACCACTTACTCTTGCTATTGTTGTTTTTACTGTTGTTTTTATATATGTAAAACTGGTGTGTCTGATATTTTTATCGGTCAAAATATACCTCATCCTTAAGCTTTGGATAGCAGTGAACAATATATTGCTCAGATCTAATGTATAAGTCATACTTAAATACGTATTATGTTTCACGATCTATCCAATGGGTTGACTGTAAAGTATTGACAGTTATTTTTTAATAAAGACGATTTGTGAAATGCCTCATAAATTCTATTCATTCACCAGTGTTTCAAAGTTGGGTTCCATTCTCGAAATAATAATGTTTGCATATTCTGTATCTAAATGCGGCATAGATAATTTCTGGTTACCACGATGGACAAAATTTGATGCTTTTCAGTTTTCCAAAAACAATATTTAATAATTTTTTAAATCCCATGCTTTTCTTTTGAATAGTTTCATGGTAACTTTAAGCAAGCTGCTTTTTCTTCCCTACCGTTGAAATGTCACATTTATCATACTTCAGTTTTCTCGCACGCGTTCGACAATTTTATGCGCCAGAAATTCTAAACCTTTTGAAAGGAACAGACGATATTTCAAAGCAAATAATGAGGCAACGTTAGATGTGAAGATAGCAAGTGAAGGTCACAAATTTTCCAAGAAAGTTAACCTCCAATCTCACCATCGATCTCCATCCAAGCGAAGGCTGCGCTCAAGCATTTCACTGATTCTCCTCGGGGGCACTTAACAATGAGAACCAATTCCCGATAATAATTCTTGATAACATATTTGAGACACGAGATACCTTATTTTCACAAGGCGATATCTTCGGTTCTCGAAAAACATTTAATTGCGGGACAATATTGTTACAGACTTTTACACGGAACTTCTAAATGGGCTACATTTCTTTAGAGAAGAATATTTGAAATTTCAGATAAAGTTTGGTTTCTTCGGGATTATTATCGTATTTTTCTTCGTATAATCCGCAGACTGTGAAATTTCGGAAATGAAAAACAATTCCTTCCCGTAATTCCGCGGCGTCGCATAATCCGCAGGCTTTGAAATTCAGGAAAACAAATTGCTTTATAATTCGTAACAGCGATGTTGATCCCGTACAATAATTTCATACATAAAAGTCGCTATTCAGGGGATGACTCAGTAATCCAATATATATATATATATATACACTATCTACCAACAAGTAATTGGACACCTGTGTCATGGTCTGAATGTCTTTCCTTCCTTATTTAGTCTTATTCGTTTTTATGTATATTTTCTATTTCTTACCATCAGATGTACTTGTTTTTTACTTGCTGCCACCAGTCTAGATTGGGGTAAGGTCTAGACGCCTTATGGAGATCTAGACCTTACCCCAATCATGTTTGAGACCGAGGCGTGTTTGAAGATTTCCAAGCTGGTGTAGAAATGAGCTGAAGATAGTCAACAAACAAATTTATTATCCACCACTTAGGGTAGGATTAAGGTTCGTTTGACACCTTGCATACAGAAGAATTTTAGGTGACAATGGAACTTGAGCTGAGTACAACAGAATTATGGTACTTCCTTGTTAGCACCGTTCAGTTCCTCTTGGGTACTTAATTGATACAGTCATAAGTTACACGGCAGCACTATGTTTTTATGCACTTTTGATACAAGATATGAGATTACCCGATCTCAGATATAATGGATCTAGACCTCGGCCTGATCCCTTGGAACAAATATAGATAGTTACTAACCGCAGTTAGTTGAAATCTATTCCTAGCTAACTCGACCGCAGCCGAGCGCTTTTCTTACGGCAAAATCCTCCCACGCGATGACCTGACGTCCTGCTCTGGTGAAAACTAGACGAGAAGAGAGCGCCAAAAAACTAACTTCCTGAGTTCTCCCCAAACTTTCCTGAGCCCCAGCGAGTGCTTAGCCAATCACAAGAACGCATTCGACCCCCTTAGCTGGGCGTCCTTCACTCTCCGCGTCCTGCTTCTCACGGTTTACATCCGCTGGATGGCTGCTCTTCGAAGAATTCCATGCTCCGAGTTCTGAGAATTCATGGGCTCGTTGTGACCTTGTGAACTGATCACCAAGATGGATGTCATTCTCCCTTCCTCGCTTTTCACTTTAAAAATGGCGTTCCCTTGCCCATTTCTGATTTTTCCCACGTTTGCTTTTTTAACATTCAGCAGTTCCTAAATTTCTGTGCGACGCTGGCATTTTTTTCCATTCTTTTTTTCTAACGGTTTTCACATCATCACAACCTGTAATAGCAAAGGAAACCGACGTTTATTCACCTTCAATAGTTGGTGGAGCCTCCACGAGCGGCGATTACAGCTGTGACCCTCCGGGGCATACTCTCAACTAAAAGTTGTGCGACTGCTAGTGGTATTTTCTTCCACTAGGCTGGGAGAAGGCAGGTCAGTTCCTTTACCGATTTCGGACGGTGGAGGCACCCCTTAAGTTGACGCTCCAACTCGTCCCAGAGGTGCCCGATAAGGTTAAGGTCCGGGCTCTGCGCATGCCGGTCAATTCGATTAACCCCATTGTCACCATACCAAGCCATGGTGGACCTTGCAACATGACTGGTGGCATTGTCATCCTGAAAGTAACATGGGTCCACCCCGTAAAACTGCCACAACATAGGAAGCACATGGTCATCCAAAATGGTGCAGTAGGTCTCGGCGTTGATTCTACCAGGAATTGCGACCAGGGTCCTGTGCCATACCAGGAGAAACACCCCTATAGCATAATTCCACCGCCGCCGAACTTCACATTTGGCACAATACATTCCTGCAGGAGGCGTTCTCCAGGCAGAAGCCAAAGCCAGACCCTGCCATCCGAACGGTGGAGGGTAAACCTTGATTCGTCGCTCAAGAGAACCTGTTACCACTGTTGAACGGTCCACTGCCGACGTTCTTTGCACCACGTTAGCCGATCAGCGCTATTGGACTTGGTGATCAAAGTTCATGATAACCGAGTAGATGGACTTCCTTACGGATGGTATTCATCGAACGAACACTCCCGGATGCCTTTTGAAACTCCTCGCGGATGTGGCCCATCGATTTGGTGCGGTTCTTCCGAATTTCTCTGGCCAGCACCCGTCGGTCTCTAACTCCCACTTTTGTGGGCCTTCCGGGTCGGGGCACATTCCGATAATCACCTCTCATTTTCCACTTGCCAATCACGTAGGCCACTGTCGATTTTGGGTACTTCAACTCGCTGGATATAGCACGTATGGATCGGCCATTTCTGTGATACCCGACGATTACACCTTCCTGGAAATTAGAGAGCTCCGAACTGCGTGGCATCTTGCATGCGACTGGTTGCGTTGTGGTTTCCCACACGATATTTAATGGCGGCGGCCGTGACGTGTATCAGGACTGTAGATATCGTCGATTGCAGGGGTGTCCAATTACTTGTTGGTAGATAGTGTATATACACAGTCGAGTTACATTATTTTGACCACTTCCTACTTTTGACGTCAGCAGCGCGTAGCCAATAAAAGAAGGCGCGTGTCGTAAGCTGGCTTGGAGGGTATATAAAGTGTGCTGTCGGCAATCTGAAAACATATCACTCGTTGCTGTCATGGATAAAAGGAGCGATTTATCAGATTTTCAAAAAGGGATGATTATGGGCTTTCGGGCCAAGGATGACAGTATTCCTGAAACAGCGCAGTACTGTTCACGTGCTGCTGTGGTTAAAGGGTTTCGTGATTGGAGAATTGGTACCATTGCGAATAAGCGACGTGGAAACTGCGAAGCACTACGTGCCATTTATGTGAGAGGTGAACATTGCCTGCGAAGGTGCGAGAGGGCTGATCGACAGGCTACAGTGAAGCAACTCACTAGCCGAATGAACCAGGTTGCTATCGAATGTGTGTCTAAACCGACAGTTCAGCAAAACCTGATGCTTATGCGGCTCCGATGCAGACGGAAGGTCACTGCACCTATGCTAACGAAGGTGCATCGGCAGGAAAGGCTTATATTTGCACAGTAGTATCGGAATTGGACCTTCGCTGATTGTCAAATGATTTCCTTCTCCGACGAGTCACGTTTTCTGTTTCGTCGAACGGTAGGACGGTGGCGTATAAGGCGAGAAACATCGGATAACAACCGCTCTTCAATCACTGCTGGCAGAACACAAGCTGGTGGGGGCAGCGTTATGGTCTGGGGAATGTTTTCGTGGCATTCCCTGGGTCCACTCATAACTGTGAAAGGCACTGTGGACCGAATTCGTTATGAATCCATCCTTGCTGACCACATACACCCATACATGTTGATAGTCTTCCCTAGGGCAGATGGGGTCTTCCAGCACGACAATGCGACGTTTCACACAGCTAGAAATATCCAAGAGTAGTTGAAAGAGCACCATGAAGACTTCAAAGTACTTTCCTGGCCCCCTAATTCCCCAGACTTAAATCCAATTGAGCATCTGTGGGACCACCTTGATCTTGTTGTTCGCTCTATGGATCCTACACAACGCTCCCTCCAACAGCTGTCAGATGCACTGCAGTCAGCATGGCTCCACATACCTGTTAACACCTTGCAGCACCTTACTGAGTCACACCCAGCACGTCTAGCTGCTGTCCGCGCTGCACACGGCGGTTACTCTGGATATTAGCTGGGGGTCACAATAATGTGACTCGACTGTATATATAGACACTCGGTGGACAGAACATTAATGATAAGGGTGATGCGCAGTTGACATGGACATCTTCCGCACACAGTGGAACAGACCGAAACCGAACGTAGGCGATAGGCGAACATAGGTAAAAGTGGTGACCTGACCGACTTTGACCGTGGACGCATTGTCAGCGCAAGACGGGTATGTCATTCTATCGTCCAAGTGATAAAATCTTTAAGTTTCCCGAGGGTAACCGTACCAAGAGTGTACTGCAAGTATTCCACCGACAGACCCAGAAAGCAACCGGTGGCCGAAAACACGACATTGATGACGGAGGTCGACGTAAACTATCCAGTTTCTTACAGACCAAATACTTGGCACAGACGGCGCAAATCACATCCTGGTTAAATGTCGGAGGGCCACGCAGCATCAAAAAATGATCGATACGGTGCCCGCTGCATCCCATGCGCTACAGAAGCCGACTCTCTACTGGTGTGTCACTGTTGACTGCACAGGGTCAAGGCTCTAGATACAAGGGCTGGTTCATACGGCAGATCTCAGTTGTCCCCGGAAGTTGCGGCTGATGACGTAGCTGGGATGCATCGCTGAGTGTTAGAAATCGCGTTTGCTTTACTCTGTACGGAGAACTCTGATGATAAACACAACTACTGAGCTGCCGAGTATGAAAAGAAATGGTGAAATCAATTAAAGAAACAAAAGGAGTGAAGCAGAATATATCATTGATTGTTTCCTCTTTTACATATATGTGTGTATTACACTGGTGTGCAAAAAGTAAGGACGAAGAGGAGAAATTAGCATAACAGCGGAACGAGCAGGCAGAACGGACTGAAAGAACACTCAGGAGATAAACTAGGGTCCAGTACGGTAGGGCATGCGCATATATGCAGTATGTCGTAATGGGGGGGCTCGGAAGAATATAAAGCACACGGGTGGTGTACGCTCAGAAATTCAGTGAAAGCTATTGCACGGTGCACATCTGTTTGAACGACGTCGAGTTGATGCCACCGTGTGATATGGTTAACAGGCAATCCAGTAGACGACATCTGGATGACTTTACCCGACGTCGCGTCATTGGGAAGTTGGAAGAAGGTCGAAGTGTGACTAGTGTGGCCGAGGAGTTCCGGATCACTCACAGCATCGTTTCACGAGCTTGGAGAGCATTTCAAACGACAGGAACAGCTATCCGAGAGTTTAGCAGTGGTCGACCACGAGCAACCTAGGCGGCGGACGGCCGGTATATTGTCCTACAGTAGAGAAGAGACAGACGGCAGACAGCGGGAGAAATCGCAAGATACATGCAACACACAACTGGACGTCCGTTATCGCGTTTTACCGTGGCCAGGAGGCTGCACAAAGGTGGTCTATTTTCATGACGACCAGTAAGGTGTGTGCCATTAACGCCTGCTCATCGGAAACGGTGGTTTCTGTGGTGCCAGGAACAAAAGAACTAGACACATCATCAATGGGGTCGAGCCCTCTTTACGGATGAGAGCCGATTTAGTCTGACGAGCGATTCTGGACGTATACACATCTGGAGAAAGCAGGGAACACGCAATCACATCTTCAACATCATGGAAAGGGACCGGTTTGGAGGTGGCGGAGTTCTCGTTTGGGGCGGTATCATGCTTGGTAGCCGTACTGACCTCCACATCTTCCAAGGAGGTTCAGTCACTGGTGTCCGCTATTGTACCGAGGTTCTCCTGCTTCACGTGCGTCTGTTTAAAGGTGATGTGGGTCCTGAGTTCCTCTTCATGGACGACAACGCTACACCTCATCGTACAGTGGCTGTCGCACAGCGGTTGGAGAGTGAAGATATTCAAGGCATGGATTGGCCCGCAAGGTCCCCGTACCTAAATACAATCGAACACGTGTGGGACCTTCTCGGGAGACGCTTGGCAGCACGTCACCATCCGCCAGCAACGATTCCACTGCTGCGATTGGCGCTACAAGAGGAATGGGCCGTGATGACTGAACAGCTCCTTGAAAACCTCGTCCTCAGCATGGACAGAAGTTGTAAATCCTGCAACGCAGTCAGGGGTGATCATATCTCCAACTAAAGACTGGATTTTCTTGGCAACCGCCAATCACATGGACTTTTCTATCTTCTGTCCAGTTGTGCTCGAAGCTACCTATTTAATAAAGTGCCTTTGTATCCTTTGGATTGCCGCCCCGGTGGCGCAGTGGTCTAAGCGAAGGCCTCTGATCATTCGTCCGAACGGGGGCCGGGTTCGAATCCCGGTGAGGCATGGATGTTGTGTTTGTCTTACGGCACTGGCTCTCTCCCTTCCCTGGAACCAGTGGCCCTAAATTAGGGACGGGCGACTGCTTATAGCCCATTGAGTTGCTCACGGTGGTCGTTAAACCTCCAATCAAAAAAAAAAAAATATCCTTTGGATTCCTTGTTTGGACGGTTTTGCTCACTTGTTCCATATTCTTACATCTTGGGGATCTTATGGTACGATTTGAGTCGATGTGAAGCACTTCTGCACGACGTTACATTTGAAAAAACAGTCTCGTCCTTAATTTTTGCACGCCAGTGTACTTCCTTCAAACGCGAAAATAATGAATTTTTGAGAATAAAAAAAGCTCGGCAACTATAATTTTTGTGAAACGTTTCGGATATTCAGGTGTACATTTAATTCGACTTTTACCCTCTACAAGAGAGTTTTCCTGTGTTTTTGTATGTTTCGAAAGCATGTCTTTTTTTTTTTCAATTTTTGTCTTTTCGTATTTTGGTTTTAACCTTAATTTTTAGTTCTCTGATTTGTTTCAATAAAAGCCGGTGCGAACGATTGCATTTTCTGGCTTTGCGAGAAAAGCTCTTTAAGATATAATTTTCCCCCTTTTTCAGAAAGTTTAGCACTTTTTCCGTAATTGATGTCATTCAAAAAAAAAATATTTTTTTTTGGAACATATCATTTCACGCAGCAAACTGTCTCTTCATGTGATGCAGGTTGAATAGCGGCTACGTTTTCTTCAAAAGACCTTTTTTTCGGACTAAGATTTTTAAGTCTATCAAAAGGATCATGCAATGTTATTCTCTTTTTTTTTTGGTCTTTCGCTTCTTGCAGTGACATTTTCAACTTTTGATCTCGGTAAATTGACTGTTGGTTTAGCCGACGATTTGAATATCTTCTTCATTGGTAAACCAAGCAGGCGATTCATCATATCGTCTTCGTACTTACTATTTAAAAAGTGCTCACTGTAAATCCTAGCACTTTTCTTATTAAAAGAATCTGCTCTGCACCAATCGATAACCCAGACTTTTGTAACTAATAGATCGTTTCGAGGGAAACAGTGAAAAATTATGTTTCGCCCTTTTGTATTCCTACTGGTCTTTCGGCATGTAGCAGCAGCGCAGGAATCCATTATACGAAAACGATGTACTAAAGTTATTAAATAAAAAATTCGATGTCAGAAATACAAAACAGATAACTAACGCAACAAACGTTGATTAACAGATCATCAGATCATATGTAGAAGATTTTAGGAAGGGAGTGGCAGACCCCAGGTCTTGAACAACCCTTAGAAATAGAATACCATCCACGGTCCAATCTCGATGATCACTGGACCATTTTAGCAACTCAATGGGCTATAAGCAGTCACCCGTCCCTAATTTAGGGTCACTGGTTCCAGGAAAGGGAGAGAGCCAGTGCCATAAGACAAACTCAACATCCATGCCTCACCGGGATTCGAACCCGGACCCCTTTCGGACGAATGATCAGAGGTCACCGCTTAGACCACTGCGCCACCGTGGCGGCTGGAACCATTTCATGCGTTGTTGGCGTTGACGTACAGTGAGTATGGGGAGCCGGCTGGGTCTTTGGCTACGCAAAAGTCTGCGATAAACTGTCTGCTATGACACATTGCCCTGATCACTACTATTGTAGAAGCGGGTGATTTGACGCACTGTGGCTCTACGGTTGCTGTGAACATTTCGCGACAGTCTCCGCTGCCCGCTGGCATCAACGAACTGCGGACGATACACGGCTGAACGACGGTTCGCTGTTTGGCCATCTGTGCACCACTTTTGATACGTACTCACTACACGTGAACAATCCACAAGACGCGTCGTTTCCGAGATCGTAGTTCCCAGGCGCCGTGCCATCACAATTTGTCCTTTATCAAACTCCGATCAATCGGTATCTTTTTCCCATTCTGAATCCGTACACTCTACTAACCGAAAGCTGGTCCACGGGTTGTATATATACTGATCTGCGAACTTCACCTGAGCGACCGTTCGGTGTCCAGGCGCGTTCATTTCTCTAAGCTGGGGTTGGTCATATTGGAATGAGTCATCGGTGTACATGTCACTAAGCTGGTCCACGGGTTGTATATATACTGATCTGCGAACTTCACCTGAGCGACCGTTCGGTGTCCAGGCGCGTTCATTTCTCTAAGCTGGGGTTGGTCATATTGGAATGAGTCATCGGTGTACATGTCACTAAGCTGGTCCACGGGTTGTATATATACTGATCTGCGAACTTCACCTGAGCGACCGTTCGGTGTCCAGGCGCGTTCATTTCTCTAAGCTGGGGTTGGTCATATTGGAATGAGTCATCGGTGTACATGTCACTAAGCTGGTCCACGGGTTGTATATATACTGATCTGCGAACTTCACCTGAGCGACCGTTCGGTGTCCAGGCGCGTTCATTTCTCTAAGCTGGGGTTGGTCATATTGGAATGAGTCATCGGTGAACATGTCACTAAGCTGGTCCACGGGTTGTATATATACTGATCTGCGAACTTCACGTGAGCGACCGTTCGGTGTCCAGGCGCGTTCATTTCTCTAAGCTGGGGTTGGTCATATTGGAATGAGTCATCGGTGTACATGTCACTAAGCTGGTCCACGGGTTGTATATATACTGATCTGCGAACTTCACCTGAGCGACCGTTCGGTGTCCAGGCGTGTTCATTTCTCTAAGCTGGGGTTGGTCATATTGGAATGAGTCATCGGTGTACATGTCACTAAGCTGGTCCACGGGTTGTATATATACTGATCTGCGAACTTCACCTGAGCGACCGTTCGGTGTCCAGGCGCGTTCATTTCTCTAAGCTGGGGTTGGTCATATTGGAATGAGTTATCGGTGTACATGTCACTAAGCTGGTCCACGGGTTGTATATATACTGATCTGCAAACTTCACCTGAGCGACCGTTCGGTGTCCAGGCGCGTTCATTTCTCTAAGCTGGGGTTGGTCATATTGGAATGAGTCATCGGTGTACATGTCACTAAGCTGGTCCACGGGTTGTATATATACTGATCTGCGAACTTCACCTGAGCGACCGTTCGGTGTCCAGGCGTGTTCATTTCTCTAAGCTGGGGTTGGTCATATTGGAATGAGTCATCGGTGTACATGTCACTAAGCTAGTCCACGGGTTGTATATATACTGATCTGCGAACTTCACCTGAGCGACCGTTCGGTGTCCAGGCGCGTTCATTTCTCTAAGCTGGGGTTGGTCATATTGGAATGAGTCATCGGTGTACATGTCACTAAGCTGGTCCACAGGGTTGTATATATACTGATCTGCGAACTTCACCTGAGCGACCGTTCGGTGTCCAGGCGCGTTCATTTCTCTAAGCTGGGGTTGGTCATATTGGAATGAGTCATCGGTGTACATGTCACTAAGCTGGTCCACAGGGTTGTATATATACTGATCTGCGAACTTCACCTGAGCGACCGTTCGGTGTCCAGGCGCGTTCATTTCTCTAAGCTGGGGTTGGTCATATTGGAATGATTCATCGGTGTACATGTCACTAAGCTGGTCCACGGGTTGTATATATACTGATCTGCGAACTTCACCTGAGCGACCGTTCGTTGTCCAGGCGCGTTCATTTCTCTAAGCTGGGGTTGGTCATATTGGAATGAGTCATCGGTGTACATGTCACTAAGCTGGTCCACGGGTTGTATATATACTGCTCTGCGAACTTCACCTGCTCGACCGTTCGGTGTCCAGGCGCGTTCATTTCTCTAAGCTGGGGTTGGTCATATTGGAATGAGTCATCGGTGTACATGTCACTAAGCTGGCCCACGGGTTGTATATATACTGCTCTGCGAACTTCACCTGCGCGACCGTTCGGTGTCCAGGCGCGTTCATTTCTCTAAGCTGGGGTTGGTCATATTGGAATGAGTCATCGGTGTACATGTCACTAAGCTGGCCCACGGGTTGTATATATACTGCTCTGCGAACTTCACCTGCGCGACCGTTCGGTGTCCAGGCGCGTTCATTTCTCTAAGCTTGGGTTGGTCATATTGGAATGAGTCATCGGTGTATATGTCACTAAGCTTTTCCTTGATTTTCAGAGGTTACCTCCTCAAAGGAAGAACATACTTTCGCCGTATCAAACGTCTCCATTGACGGCGATCTTGGCACACACCTCAAGCTTCATTGACATAAATCCCACAACGCACACAAGACATTTTGTACTTCATTATGAAGTAGTCTTCATACTCATTATTGCTTTCTCGTGTAGAAATTCTTGATTGCCAAAAGATCTACCAAGTTCTGAGTCTTATGCCCGTTGTAGGACGGGCTTTTTTTGCTGTAAATAAAGAATTAAAAATACATTCTCGGGATATCTTATTTTCCTCCGTCATTATTGTCGGGCTTTCACATCTATATTCAATAAATAAGTAATTTAAAACAATTGCTCTGGATTTCATATTTTCCACCGTCATTATTGATGATCTTTCACCTAGTAACATATAAATAGTGTAGCGTATTATATACACTATCTACCAACAAGTACTTGGACACCCCTGCAATCGACGATATCTGCGGTCCTGATACACGTCACGGCCGCCGCCGTTAAATATCGTGTGGGAAACAACAACGCAACCAGTCGCATGCAAGATGCCACGCAGTTCGGAGCTCTCTGATTTCGAGAAAGGTGTAATCGTCGGGTATCACAGAAATGGCCGATTCATACGTGACACATCCAGCGAGTTGAAGTACCCAAAATTGACAGTGGCCTACGTGATTGGCAAGTGGAAGATGAGAGGTGACTGTCGGAATGTGACCCAACCCGGCAGACCCACAAAACTGGGAGTTAAAGACCGACGGGTGCTGGCCAGAGAAATTCTGAAGAACCGCATCAAATCATTGGGCCACATCCGCGATGAGTTTCAACAGGCATCCCGTAGTGTTTTTTCGATGAATACCATCCGTAAAGAAGCCCATCTGCTCGGTTATCGTGGACGTGCTGCCGCCCACAAGCCTTTGATCACCAAGTCCAATAGCGCTGCTCGGCTAACGTGGTGCAAAGAACGGCGACAGTGGACCGTTGAACAGTGGAAACAGGTTCTCTGGAGCGACGAATCAAGGTTTATCCTCCACCGTTCGGATGGCAGGGTCTGGGTTTCGCGTCTGCCTGGAGAACGCCTCCTGCCGGAATGTATTGTGCCAAATGTGAAGTTCGGCGGCGGTGGAATTATGCTACGGGGGTGTTTCTCCTGGTATGGCACGGGACCCTTGGTCGCAATTCCTGGTAGACTCAACGCCGAGACCTACTGCACCATTTTGGATGACCCATGTGCTTCCTACGTTGTGGCAGTTTTACGGGGTGAACCCATGTTACTTTCAGGATGACAATGCCATTTGTGATGTTGCGAGGTCCACCATGGCTTGGTATGGTGACAATGGGGTTAATCGAATGGACTGGTGTGCGCAGAGCCCGGACCTTAACCCTATCGAGCACCTCTGGGACGAGTTGGAGCGTCGACTTAAGGGGTGCCTGCCCCCATCGTCCGAAATCGGTTAAGGAACTGACCTGTCTTCTCCAAGCCGATTGGAAGAAAATACCGCTAGCAGTCGCACAACGTCTGGTTGAGAGTATGCCCCGGAGGGTCGCAGCTGTAATCGCCGCTCGTGGAGGCTCCACCAACTATTGAAGGTGAATAAACTTCGTTTTCCTTTGCTATCACAGGTGTCCAATCACTTGTTGGTAGATAGTGCACAAATCATATGCAAACTAAGCTGAAAAGTTTGTATAACGCTACTCACTGAAAATTACCGCTGCGATGAGGCTCATTGCTGATGTGAGTCGCATAAGGGCCGAATTTCTGGAAGCGTCGTTTTGTCACGGTGAATGAACAGTGAATTTCACGACGAAGTTATTTTCATTTTAAGAGAAAATTTTATTACTATTGATTTTACATGTAAACTTTATATCTGCAAGCTTCAATCAAGGTCAGGTCAGGTCATATACAGCAATTCTTTTGAATAATAGAATGTAGCAACAATGAAACGGCAGAAGATTTCTCGTACTTGAAAAACATGTATTAGACCAGGAAGCGCTATTCGGCGATATGAGATTGGAATATCTCTTCTTATTGGGGCTACATATCCATTTTGAGGGAGTTACCATAGAAACTTGCTCTTTGCCATGCAACAAAATGCTCCCATGACCTTATTTGCGAGAATGGAAAAATCCACATAATATCGGATACCCACATTTTTTTTTTGTTTCTGAATCCATTTTTACATATCTCTCACTCTCCGTACGCCCGCACGCACGCATATATAACCTCACAAAGAAGTTCTCGTGTTCCATGTGAGTAAATATATGTTGTGCATGCTTTATTTCTTCTCTTTATTATTTCTATTTCCATAAGTGCACGCAAAGAAATATTACAATGCTAATTAACCTCGAAACCGATGAGGAGTATTGTAAGAAATAGAAGTTATGCCCGTCCTCCGAACGCTGGATCTAAAATTTTTTGAACATAAAGTTAAAGAAAACAAAAGTTAATAACGGAAAGAAATGTAATTTAAGATCCGTAACTGTTTCACGATTTAAATCAGGGTCGTGACGTCAATGCATGCGGTTTGTCGTAAAGCGGATAAGGCTTTGACGCCCTTTTATTTCAAATCAAAATTTCATGGAATTTTTACAGCATTTCAACGTTTCTGGCACAATTATCTTTAAATCTATCGGCATTTTGAACACTAAAGCTAAGTCTCCGTTTTGAACTGTTTGGTTTTTAGACTTTTTTAGGTATCCGGACCTTAAGGACTATCAACATGCCAATTTTCAGATCTTCGCGAAAAATTCAAGCAGAGAATGTTCTAAAGCCGCCATTTTCTTTTTTTTTTTTTTTTTTTTTTTTTTTTTGGACTCTTCTAGGTGTTCGGATCTTTAGAGCCATCAGCATGACAATTTTCAATTCTCCACGTTATGCAGAAGTGGCCAAACAAGTCGCGAAAAATTCAAGCAGAGAATGTTCTAAAGCCGCCATTTTCTTTTTTTTTTTTTTTTTTTTTTTTTTTTTTGGACTCTTCTAGGTGTTCGGATCTTTAGAGCCATCAGCATGACAATTTTCAATTCTCCACGTTATGCAGAAGTGGCCAAACAAGTCGCGAAAAATTCAAGCAAAGTAATGTTCCATAGCCACCATTTTTTACGCTTTCCAACCGTAGATTGAAGAAGTGTATATGCTCAAGCTTTTTCCGTCCGTCTGTCGGCACGATAACGCACGTAAAAATGGTTCGATTTCGTTGAAATTTTAGTATGTGGTAGGGGACCACCAGGGTACGAACCCTATTGAAAATGGGTGAAGTGAGGTCAAAGGTCACGCCATAAGTGCGGGATCCATTCAATTGCCCTTATGCGTCATAACTTGCGTAAATATGGTTCGATTTCGATGAAATTTTTAGTATGTGGTAGGGAACCACTGGACACGAACCCTATTGAAAATGGACGAATGGGGTCAAAGATCAGGCAGGGCATAAAAGCGGTATTTATTCCATTGCCTTTATGCGTCATAACTTGCGTAAAAATGGTTCGATTTCGATGAAATTTTAGTATTTGGTAGGGAGCCACTGGGGACGAACCCTATTGAAAATCGGCGAAATGGGGTCAATGGTCAGGACACTGGAGTGGGATCCATTCCATTGCCCTTGTGCATCATAACTTACCAAAAAAAGTTTCGATTGCGACAAAACGTTATCATGTTGTTCCGGAGGTATAGTTAACCGGTTCTGTTGAATATCATCAAAATGGGGTGAAAGGTCAGGACGATTTATTCCACAGCCATTATCCTCATAACTTTATTCCACAGCCATTATCCTCATAACTTGAGTAATAATTTCTGGTATGCTGGAAAGCGTATCATAATCAATGTATTGCATGATTTTACTAACTTGTTATTTTTATTTTTATTTTATTTTATTTTATTTTATGCCGACGGAAAACGCTGAACTTTAAAAACGTCGCTACGTCATTAAGCATTGCGTAATTACCAGATTGATTGTAGCCTGTCCTTTCACCCAATGAGAAGAGAGTGCTAAAAATAGCTGCGTTACCATGGCAGCAGGGCATGGGACCAAAACTTTCCTGTGTGGTTACCGTTGAAGACAGAGGAAGCCGTTTGTTCCTTTCCTTTGCGTCTTTAAAAAATGCTTAAAAATCAGAAAATTATTTTTCTTAAGTTTTTTAAAAGAAGGATCATAGTTGTGAGTTTATGCTGTAAAAATTGCAATGCGTTATGATTTATAGTTTGCCATATATCCGTTTTTTGAAATGCATCCCATCGCGAAATAGAGAATTTTGTGAAATTAAAAATTTAACTTCACGTAAACTAAATCGAAATTCAAAAAAAAGGGCGACGAGGTGCAAAAGTCCTACATGCCTACAAAGTTTCGTGGTTCTGTTGCTGTTAGTTTGTCCAGAACGCGAACTGATAGCACTTTTTGCTTACCTTTGAAATACAATAGTTCTTGAAGAATCTCCAGACTCGAAAATATGGTTCATTAAAGCGTGTTCTTCAAACAATCCTCTACAAACGATGTAACTTTCATATTTTTGTGTTCAACACGTTTTGCGCTGCGAGCTAGGAAAGCGCGAGTGTCGCGAAATTTCTAAAAGAAAGCGGCGGTGGCAGCGGAAGTTACTTTTTTTTAGAATAGAGTTTTACTTTTTTCGCAGCTATCAGCTTTGAAATCATTTGCATTCACAGATTTGATTGCGCTGCTTTTCCACAATGGCACAGATGGTCTAACCTTGCGTCTAAATTTTTATCGATTGCTTACTCCGTCAGCTTATCCCCAGAGGGTAGATACAAATGTGACAGATGTATTGGTGATGTGTTTCATCTATTTTGCTTTGTCTACCTTGCATGAAGCGAATAGCCTTGAACGGGATGCAGTGTCATCAAAATCCACGTAGACTTATATATATTTATTTTGAATCAAACCTAGCATTCTGAAAATGTTTTAATATACACTCTTTGCCTAAGAAAACGAAGCACCCCGAGAAGATCGACCAATCCTGATGAAACTCCGCGTGTAAGTAACTCAGGGTCGAATATGCAAATGATTAAAGATAACGACCAATGACGAAAAAGTGACCCACAACAGCGCATGGGAACTACGCATTGAGGAGAGTAAATCAAGAGCAAAGCTCGCACCACAGTGACAACTGTGATAGCACATCGAGGTTGCATCGACCTCCACGGAATATGAGGATGAGTCGACATCGGGAATGCGCACAATACGAGCTGTTGAGAGAGTTTGAAGTTTGGGAGAGGACGCATAATTGAGTTGAGAGAAGCGGGTTGGTCAAGTCGCCAGCCGTAGCGCCAGATATTTGGTTCGGAGAGACGCGGCAATCGGACGATGTTAGCGAATAATGGGTCAAGGAGGGCGAAACCGAGCACGCGAGTAATGGACGGCCGCGGGCAACGACACAGTGTGAGGATCGAGCGATTGTGAGAGTGCATGAACAGAATACAGTTCGTCTTTTTCAACCACCCATGGCCATTTTGCGTTGTCTACAGGTACGAAAGTGTTGCCAGCCGACTTGCGGCAAGGAGGCCACTCCGCCGCCTACCACTGACCAAGGAGCATCGCCTGCACCGATTGCAATAGTGTCGGGCCCGATGAACTTAGGATAGTGTTCAGTGACGTCATGTTGCCTTCACTGATGAGTCAGGGTTTACACTTGGCGCCGATGGTCACCGCATACGTGCCTGGAGACGAACCGGCCAGCTCACGGACCCTGCCTTTATCGTGGAACATAACACACAACTCGAACACGGGGATGACTATCTGGGAAACCATTTTCTGCGATAGCCGGACACCTTTGGTAGTCCTCCGTACCACCCTCACGGCTCAACGGTGCGTCGACGTCATTCTACGTCCTTTTCTGTGGCCATTCCTGTCACTGCATCACCGAAAATATTTGAACAGGATAGTGCCCGGCTACACATGGCACTACTGTCCCAGGTTGCCTCCGTAATACCGACACCCTTCCATGGCCAGCCCGATCGCCCGACCTCCCACCGATCGAACATGTTTGGGACATGATGGGACGCCATCCACGCCTATCCCGGAATGTCGGCCAACTGGCTCGCAATTTGATCACCATCTGGGTTGCTATAGCTGAGAACAGTATCCATTAACTGTAGACGTCTATGCCATGCAGGACAAACGTTTGTGTCCGAACCAGAGGTGGCGCTACAACTTAGTGACTTGTTCCACTCGTGTAGCTGTTTTATTCGAAAAAATAGCCCAAGTTCTCTGGAATTGCAATAATTTCCTTCCGTGTGTATGTACATTGTACATAGCAATTTTCGGTTTCAATAGATGATTCTTTGTGGGTGCTCTGTTTTTTTTTGTTTTTTTTTGCAAAGAGGGTATTTTGAAATTTATGATTATTGAGACTGCTCCATAGTGTAAGGTGTTTCTCTGTCGTATTTCCGGCTCAAGATTCTGATACTAGATATCGATGAGAGGCTTCCTGTATAGTTTAAGATGTCCATGGAGATGGTTAAAGAGCCAAAAGAGGTGTTTCATGGTGAAAGAGCCGTAAGGTGTTTCTCTGTCGTAAAGTGTTTCTCTTTAACCATGGTTTGAGATGGTTAAAGAGCCGTAAGGTGTTTCTCTCTAACCATGGTTTGAGATGGTTAAAGAGCAGTAAGGTGTTTCTCTTTAACCATGGTTTGAGATAGTTAAAGAGCCGTAAGGTGTTTATCTGTCGTAAGGTGTTTCTCTTTAACCATTGTTTGAGATGGTTAAAGAGCCGTAAGGTGTTTCTCTTTAACCATGGTTTAAGATGTTCAAAAAGCCGTAAGGTGTTTCTCTTTTACCATGGTTTGAGATGGTTAAAGAGCCGTAAGCTGTTTCTCTTTAACCATGGTTTGACATGGTTAAAGAGCCGTAAGGTGTTTCTATGTCGTATTTCCGACTCAGGATTCTGATACTGGATATCGATGAGAGGCTTTCTGTATAGTTTAAGATGTCCATGAAGATGGTTTAAGAGCCAACATAAAGAGCGAGAAAGAGAGCGAGCGAGAGAGAGAGAGAGAAATACGACACCATATTCTCAGGGTTATAATAAGCACATCTAGTGAAAGTTTTGCGACACGAATGTAACTTTTGAAATAGATTTTTTTAAAAGAAAACATTCAGAAAAACAGGGAATTCGCGCCTCCTAGTACAAAAATTGCGCATTATTTAAAACATGTAGTGTGAGCAATGTTTTTTTCTAATGAACAGATGAAACCGTTTACAATTAAAACCAAAATACCCAGACAGATTTCTACCGTCGTTAATACAATGAACCGCTAAGTTCCCGTTTCGGTAACGGACACTTAAAATCATTGTTTTTTGTTTTGTCTTCCGGGAGAGATTCTAGAATGAATTGTTTTGGAAAAATAGTTTATTTATTTTCACAGTTCTGTTTCAAATTCTAATTATACTCCAATTCACCCTAAAATTGTACTACACTGGTGTGCAAAAATTAAGGACGAAGAGGAGAAATTAGCATAACAGCGGAACGAACAGGCAGAACGGACCGAAAGACCACTCAGGAGATAGACTAGGGTCCGGTACCGGTAGGGCATGCGCATATATGCCGCATGACATAGAGGGGGGAGTGTCGCAAGGGTATAAAGCACACGGGTGGTTTACGCTCAGCAATTCGGTGAAAGTTATTGCACGGTGTACATCGGTTTGAACGACGTCGAGTTGCTGCCACCGTGTGATATGGCCAACAGGCAATCCAGTAGACGACATCTGGATGACTTTACCCGAGGTCGCGTCATTGGGAAGTTGGAAGAAGGTCGAAGTGTGACTAGTGTGGCCGAGGAGTTCGGGATCGCTCACAGTATCGTTTCACGAGCTTGGAGGACATTTCAAACGACAGGAACAGCTGTCCGAGAGTTTAGCAGTGATCGTCCACGAGCAACCACGGCGGCGGACGACCGGTATATTGTCCTATAGGCGAGAAGAGACAGACGGCAGACAGCGGGAGAAATCGCAAAATACATGCAACACACAACTGGACGTCCGTTATCGCGTTTTGCCGTGTCCAGAAGGCTGCACAAAGGTGGTCTATTTTCCCGACGACCCAGTACGGTGTGTGCCATTAACGCTTGCTCATCGGAGACGGCAGTTTCTGTGGTGTCAGGAACACAAGAACTGGACACATCAGCAATGGAATCGAATTCTCTTTACGGATGAGAGACGATTTATTCTGATGAGCGATTCTGGACGTATACACAGAGAGCAGGGAACACGTAATCACACCTCCAACATCATCAAAAGAAACCGGTTTCGAGGTGGCGGAGTTCTCGTTTGGGGCGGTATCATGCTTTGTAGCCGTACTGACCTCCACATTTTCCAAGGAGGTTCAGTCACTGGTGTACGTTATTGTACCGAGGTTCTCCTGCCTCACGTGCGTCTGTTTAGAGGTGCTGTGGGTCTCGAGTTCCTCTTCATGGACGACAACGCTACACCTTATCGTACAGTGGATGTCGCTGAGCTGTTGGAGAGTGAAGATATTTAATGCATGATTTGGCCAGCAAGGTCCCCGGACCTAAATCCAATCGAATACGTGTGGGACCTTCTCGGGAGACGCTTAACAGCATGTCACCAGCCGCCAGCATCGATTCCGCAGTTGCGATTGGCTCTACAAGAGGAATGGGCCGCGATGCCTCAACAGCTCCTTGACAACCTTGTCCTCAGCATGGACAGACGTTGTAAATCCTGCAACGCAGTCAGAGGTGATCATATTCCCTACTAAAGACTGGATTTTTCTTGGCAGCTGCCTGTCACATGGATGTTTCTGTCTTCTGTCCAGTTGTGCTCGAAACTACCTTTTAAATAAAGTGCCTTTGTATACTTTGGATTCCTTGTTTGGACGGTTTTGCTCACTTGTCCCATATTCTTACATCTTGGGGATCTTATGGTATGATTTGAGTCGATGTGGAGCACTTCTGCACGACGTTACATTCGAAAAACCGTGTCGTCCTTAATTTTTGCACGCCAGTGTATTTGTAAAGGCGGGAGAGCCTTATCACATCTCGTCGTGGAACGCAAGGACCGTATCCATCCGCGTTAATGGGCTCTTCTACTGTTTCTTTTCTGATCCCCTCACCCACCCACACATCTCACAAGCAGTGGGGACTGTGAGTGGGGTCTGGTAGAGGCCGAACTGCTTTCCCTACTGCCTTCATTTCCCCGATTGTCAATTTATTGTCTCTGTGTTGTTAATGTTGGGGGGGGTCTTCCACCCTTCCCCCTGTCCGAATTGTATCCGAAGTCGGTAAAAATAGCCGAAAGTGCAAAGCTCTTGATTCAGCAACTTATCACAACACATTTATTTCTAAAAGCGCTCTAACTTCTGGAATTTTTTTATTTAGTTATTTTTTTTTGGATAGCAATTTTGTCTGATAAACTGTTTAGCAAACAAAATGGATTCTAAGCAATAATTCTACTATTTTTCGCTCTAAACGCTAGGAACTATTTTTCGTAGCGGAGGCAGCTGTTTCGTATCCTCATAGTGGTACACTCTAAGGTTGACTAGGAGTATAAGCACATCAATATTAGAATTTTCAGAATCGCCCTAATAGAAATCGAGATACCCGCACACTGCTGCCACGGGGCGGCTGATGTTACGACCGGGTTTGCAGCTGGTGACGTCAGTATAACAGAAGCAGCGTTGCGCACTAAACAGCAGTTTGACTCTCATGTTTAAGGAAGTGGAGTACACATCATATCCGTAACGCTCTTTCCGTTGCATCCAAGAGTTTACATGGTTACAAAATTTGAGGTGTTACCGGTAAAGATGTTCATATCAGAATCAAAATAATTTTCTCACCTCGATTTGTGGAATCGATAAAGCATTTGACTAGCCAGAAATACAGGGTGAGACTAAAGTCACTGTGCACCTGGCAAGACAATGCACGTACAACGACTACAAGCATACCTGCTACAATAAATGCTGGAAATGCCCCTCCTGTGTGTAGCTATGTATCCACGCATCTGAACGTGTTCTCAAAGACATGTGTATCTGATGCGGATTATTGGAAAACCACATGCGACTGTTTTGGCTGTTCACATATCCCTCTATGTGGAATATCGGAGAAAAACGTGTAATCCAGAATATTCTATCCGTCGTCATTAACGGAGTCCTTGAATCATCTGCAATATTCCACACGCTTATCGTAGTTTGTGTGTTTCAGTTCGTGCCCTGGTCTGACTTTGTACGGGTAGAGTTGCAGTCTTCAATGCCCTAAGCGTGCTGCTGTACATCACACCTGCTTTTTGTGCCAATTTCGATTTTATTGGACTTTAAGTGATGCGAATGAAAATATCCTCCACCTTTTCCTCTGTTAACACTCGCAGCCTACCGCTTTTCGGAGCATCTCTCACCGATCAGATTTTACGAAACTTTTCAATTAACCGCATCACTGCATTGCAATGGGGTGCTTCAGTATTTGGGAATTTCTTTCTGTACTTACATTTCACTTCTTCCGTATATTCACCTCCACTACAGAATACATGTTCAATCAGAAACACTCGACCCTCAAGCGACAACACCATGTTCAACCGGCCACTACCTCGCCTCACTACTGGCTGATTCAATCACGGCCAGACGCCAGACGCCGGAAATACAGGCTGAGTCGTCGGAGGTCTGACAGTAGGATGCGCGTAACCCCCACCCAAACAGACGAACATTCTCTGTTCATGTACGTGCATGGGAACTACACTTTGTAGATTTCTTCTTATTATTTTTTGTCACAGTACGTCAGGTGCACATGGAATGTTGGCTCACCCTGTAGATACTTAAGCTGGTTTGGCAGCAGAAGTGTGTGCGGTACGAGAAATCACAAGTTGTGCGCAAAATGTTCTCATGGTAAAAGATATCCGACCTGAAACAAATTTTTCAAATCGAACAATTCTTTTTTGTTTAGCGATTTAACGACCATCATTAGGAAATCTAAGAGCTACAAGCACCGACCCCAATTTAGGACCACTGGTGCCAAGAAAGAAGGAGACGCAGCGCCATACCACAAACACAACATTCATACCTCACCTGGATTCGAACCAGAACCCAACTCAGACGACTAATCAAAAACGTACACCTTGAGCCACTCTGCCACACCGATCACTAGATCAAAGATTAAAAACAGAGGTACGCAAGAAACCGTAATTTAATTTTATTTCCTTAGGGGGAAAGCTATCACTTATTTGAAACTCAAAATGAGCTCAAAGTTTTGTGCTACATGGCTGCTCACTGGATTACGTTTAGTGCCTCGTTGCATAGGTTCTACAGGTAATAAAACAGCACCGGGGTTTTGCTATATTTTTCCGGCCGATGAAATGAATGAATTTCTAGCTGAATAAGAACTTTCTGTTCAGCAGTGGCGTTTCTTATTCTATGCAGTGCATCGGAAGATCACAGATTAACTTGTCCCGATTTCTATAGTACATCTATAATAATAATTTTATTGTTTACACATTGTTCTCGTCCTGCTTATTCTATTGCACGTCTTTTGTAAAACAGATCGTGCTTATGTTACCGGTCCGTCCGTCCGTCCGCCTGTGGACACCATATCTATGCAACTGTTAGTCCGATTTGAAAAGTTCTTTTTGCATTAGGAAGCTTGAAATGTGAGAATGATGATCCTTGCATTCAGTTTTTCTTACAATGCACAATTTCGCCGCTAGAGGGCGTAAATGCAAATGATATCGAATTCAAAATACATTTTATTCTATATATTTTCTTCTAAATATCCGATTGGAAAACTTTTTTTACCTTTCTTTTCCATTTCTATCAAATACTATTTTAAGTATAGTCACTGTTTCAAGTTACACATAGATTTTCCGCTAGGGGGCGTAAAAGTAAATTGCGTTTTCTCCTATATCTCTGTTTCTAAAATTCCGATTTGAAAAATTCTTTCTGCACCGGATACAGTTCCTGGTTGAAAATGTTTTGATTTTTAATTTCTAAATTTTGATAAAAAATGGTTCGGCCACCACAGGGCGTAGGTGTAAATTTGTGCTTCTGATGTATTTGCAACAAAATCTGAAATTTTAAGTGTTCGACTGAAAAATTCATTCATGGATCGATACCGCTGATGTCGATACACCTTTTAGGAATATTTTCTTCTTAAAATGTTGCACGGTTCCTCCGCCAGGAGGCGTAGATATATATCTTATTTTTGTCAATATCTCTGCTTCTAAGAGTCCGATTTGAAAACTTCCTTCTTTGTTGGATCGCGTTTCCGGTGCGAAATGTTTCTCAAACTGTATAATTTTAAATTTTTCAAGTAATGCATAGAGTTTCGCTGGAGGGCGTAAATGTAAATTGCGTTTTCCACGATATCTTTGCATCTAAAACTCCGAATTGAAAAATTCTTACTGTATCGGATACAGCTCTTGATGGGAAACATTTTGCATATAATTTATAATTTTTGGTAAAGAATGGTTTGGCCACTAGAGAGAGTAAGTGTTTATTTCTGCTTCTGACAATAGAGATGTGAAGCATCATCCTCTTTAAATAATGTACAGATTTCCCGCTAGGGGGCGTAATGGTCGAAACCTTTTTCTCGCTACCTCTGTCTCCGGGAGACGCATTTGAACAGTTCTTTTTCCATGAAGAATATTTTTCGCCTAATTTCAACTTTCTCATTATGCATAATTATCCTGCTAGAAGGCGTAGAGTTATATCGTGTTTCAATCTACACGTACATTTCTTCTTTTAACTGTTCGATTTGAAAATCCCTTTGTCTCTGATATCCTTCTGCTATGCGAAACTTTTCGCGCGCCATTTGTTAATTTTCGAAACCGTTGGTGGTAGTAAGTAGTTGTTTCTATTTCTGGAGGTTTTATCAATTGTACAAACCCTGTTAGATTGTTTTCCAAACCGGTTCCATTGACTTTGAATAACTTTGATAAATTTAAATTGCGTCAGAAATGATTCGAAAGACATGCTCATGACAACCGAAAATTCGGTGTTATCTTTCTTGTTCTAGATTACTAGCTGCCAAGTTCCAGCTTAGTTTCTACCTGGGCTTCCCGTTTCGCGGCCTAAAATGACATTATCAAAAATTTTGTGATCGTAATATTATGGCAATGCTATGTGAAGGCCCTTTACTTCACCAATAGACAATGTTCCCCATCCACAGAGCGAGGTCTGTTCAGGAATGGTTTGATGAGTTGGGTGGGGAAGAACGTGCTTGGCCGGCACAAAGCTCGATCGTAACCCCACGGCACACTTATGGGTTGAATTAGAACGCCGGCTGCGAGCCCAGCCGATCCGCCATACCTGTGACCTACCTGACAAATGCCCTTGTGGCAGAATGCAGGGCACTTACAGCAGCCACATACCAACATCTAGTGGGAAACCTTCCTACCAGAGTGGATGCTGTGACAGCAGCAAAACGCGGACCAACTCGATATTTATTTATTTACTAAAACAGGGAGTTTCTGGATAAGCAACTGTCCGGATACATTTGATCAGATAGTTTATCTCCCTCATTTTATGCAAAAGTTAAATAGAAGGGAATGTCAGATAATGTGTATCACCTTAGATCATCATCATCATTGTCAACCATTATCAATCCACTGCTGGAAGAAGGTCTCCCCAAATTTCCTCCACAACGGACTGTCTTGCTCCAGTCTTCCTCCAAGTCACTCCTGCATACTTTCGAATTTCATCCACCCATCTCCAATGTGGTGTTCTTCTGGGTCTTTTCCTGTCCCTTGGAATCCAATCTAAAATTTCGGCTGTCCATCGATGGTCTGTCCTTCTGGCAGTATGTCCAACTCATTGCCATTTCAGGGATTTAACTCTGATCATGATGTCTTCCACTCTTGTCATTTTTCGGATCCACGACTTCCTCTTCTTATCTCTCCTGGTTACACCAAGCATGCACCTCTCCATGCTCCTTTGAGTTGTCTGCAGCCTTTGTATGTCTCTTTTAGCTAAGGTCCACGTCTCTGCACTATACGTAAGCACTGGAAGGATGCATTGATCAAACACTTTTCTTTTAAGACATAATGGCATATTGCTCTTGAAAATTATGCTGTTTCTTCCAAAAGCTCTCCAGGCAAATTTTGTACGCCGATTAATTTCTTTATCAATGTGACCCTCATTTGATATCTGCTGTCCAAGATAAACGTACGTGTCTGTTATCTCCAGCTTTTCTCCATCAATCGATAAATCTTCATTTCTTGTAAAAGCATTGAACATCACTTTTGTCTTTTGAAAGTTCATTTTTAATCCCACTTCTTTACTCTTGTCAGCAAGTTCCTGGATCATACTTTGCAGCTCTGATGGGGTAGTTGCAAAAATGACTATGTCATCAGCAAAACGAAGATGTGTTAGATAATCTCCATTAATCTTTATCCATTTGTTTTCCCAGTTCAGTGATTGAAAGACATTTTCCAATGTGGCATTAAGGAGCTTCGGAGATATGGTGTCACCTTGTCTCACCCCCTTTCCAATTTTTATGTGAAACCATCAGCAGTTACAATGACTCTGAAATCCTGAGGTATTGAAGATGCATACATTAATTTTATTAATAACATCTATGAAAATGCAAGTGCAAAGATTCGGCATAAAAAATCACCTTAGATATCTTGCACTATATATATAGGTAAAAAATTTTGTATCGAGGGGTTCCTCGCCATTGTCTTGGCCCTGGGTCCCAGGGCACCTATGTCAGGCCCTGGTGGAGAGCTGCGTTTAGGAAACAGTAAATGTAAGTGTTCATTGTTATTTGCTTTATTGGACCCTAACCATTAGGTTTTCTTGTGCTTTAAACATATCCTGCACTATATTTAAGCACTCAGAATGGTTTATGCACAGACATTCACGACCTCAAACCTTACCAGCCTGAAGTGTACAACTTCAGCATGCTATTTAAAATAATACGACAGAAAAAACTGACTTTAAACCTCAAGAGACGTGGCAAGTGTTAAAGTTTGTTAATTCAGATGATAGATGGCGCCAGGTGTCTCATGTAATGGAAAATCTCGTTAAACACCAAATACAACAGGAAGACCACACACTCCTTTCACTGATCTGTTTCATCGGTGAGTCCACATTCCATATTTCTGGCAGAGTGAATGAACATAACTGCCGAATCAGGGGCAGCGAAAATACCCGTGTGGTCGTAGCACACGAAAGAGACAACCCGAAAGTTAATGTCTGGGTTGGCCTAATGGAAGACAGAATGATAGGGCCCTTTTTCTTCTCTAAACCAACCTTTACAGGCATAACGTATCTGGACATGTAAGAACAGTTCGCAATTCCACAACTATATTCAAGCAAGATGGAGCGACTCCGCACTGGTCTTTGGATGTATGCAGATCTTTAGACCACCATTTTCCACGGCGTTGTATTGGACGTGGGGGTCCGACAGTATCGCCATCCCGTTCTTCTGACATTACCCCATGCGATTTTTTTCTTTGCGATTTTATTACGAACATTGTGTTCAAGAAAAAGGTAACATCTATCACTGAGCCCAAAGAACGCCTTACTGTATCCGTCCTCATTGTTACACCTGAGATTCTACAGTGTACGTGGTGGGTGGAACTGGACTATCGTTTAGATATCCTGCGAGCAACGAACGGAGCACATATGGAGACCTACTGACATTAAGAAAAAAAAACTTTCACAGTTACCACGTATTTTGACATTAAAAGTAAGTTGTTTTTTATTTTATTTTTTTTCAATATCGTACTGAAGTTGTATACTTTCATTACGCTGTATTATGCTAAAAAAAAGAAAACGGACTTTTACTGAATTGCACGTAGAGATGCTTTTCTCTTATTATTGGTATCGGTTTTTGATAAATGGACGAACCCAATGACCTTTTGCCTTTTTTGAGAATAGTTTTCTTTAAGCACGTCAGTTGAAGAGAAAAAATCGATATCATTGCCAGAGGCCGAAGAACTTTCTGGAAATGATGGCAATTAATGTTGACGAATGATTGAAGTACGTGCATCTGCTAATGAGAACTGTATTTCTCTCCACATTTTTTCCCTTTTCATGAATCTCTACGTTTAAAAATATGAAATACATAAAAAATGAAGAAAAGTTGTGTCTTTCTTTTCTTCTACCAGCTGTCACGAGAGCCATCTCAAAACTTTTATCCCTTGTGTATTTGGCTTTCGTAAGATTTCTTTAACCAGTAAGAAGAAAGAGCGCAGAAGGAACTGATTGACTCGAGGCATACGATACGTTTTTCTCTCATGGTATTTAATATAAACAACACATTTTATCAGTTATTCGAAAATAGTCTTTTTATTATTCACACTATTCCCTAGTGAGAATCTTAAATGCTTCTGAATATTAGGTTTCTTATTTGTCTTGTCTCGAAAGAATTCTCCTCTGTGATAAAAAATATTTGATTATTCTTAACATATTTGCGCAGTTCTTATTTATTTATCTTTAAATCGTGCCAGAAGCAAAATAGCGTTTTTACAGCTTCATATCAAATATTTTTTTTTCCAGAGGTACCTTAAATAAGATTGACTCTGATAACTTATGCATAACTAAACTAATTATACATAAATCGTTATCCTGAAGCCAGAATAAATGTTGTAAGAATATGTTTTGCAAAATAAAAGACGTGACTTAAGGAAATTTTTTTCTTTGTGCCGAAATATGCATCTAGCGTTGCAATTTGATTATTCGTTCAACTAAATATTTATGGATTTAAAATACTAAGTGAAACCCCGTCAATAATAACGGAGAGGAAATAAGATATGTAGATTAATTAAACAGGTATTCTTTTTGTTTGTGACGTCCGTGAAAGTATGTTTCATGAACATTACAACAATAATATAAAACAAGAAAGATGACATCTATTTTTCGGGTGTAATGAGCACGTCTTTTGAATCTATTCTGACGCGAATTAAATTTCTCAAAGTTGTTCAATATCATTGGAACCGGTATGAAAAACAGTAGTACCTGACCGAAGACAGAAGTTTTTCAATCAGGTTTTTAACCCGCAGATATTACTGTAAACGTATTCGTGAACTTACGCCATCTGGTGGGTAACTTGTGCGTTAAGAAAATTTTGAAATTATACGAGAAACATTTCGTAGTGGAAACGCTCTTCAACAAAGAAAGAATGTTTCAAATCGAACCCTTAGAAGCACAGATACAGACAAATATAAGATATGCATCTACCGCCTCTGGCGGAAAAAATGCGCATTATTTTAAGAAGAGAGTATTCTCACAAGGTTTCTCGATCTAAGCGGTATCGGTCCAGCGAAGAATTTCTGCCGTCGAGTTTTCAGGTGCTCAGATTTCGCTGCAAATACATCAGAAGCAGAAATTAACACATACGACACCTCGTGGCCAAACCATTCTTTACCAAATATTAAAAATTATATGAAAACATATCCCATCAGAAGCTGTATGTAATACAGGAAGAATTTTTAAAATATGAGTTTTAGAAGCAGAAATATCGGAGAAAACGCAGTTTACCATTTCGCCCTCTAGCGGAAAATCTATGAGTTATTTGAAATATTTGAAATTATATTAAAAAGTTTTCGCACCGGAAACGCTATCCAGCAAAGAAGGAATTTTTCAAATCGGATCATTAAAAGCACAAATATTGACAAAAATAGGATATACATCTACTCCCCCTGGCGGAGAAATCATGCAATATTTTAAGAAGAAAATATTCTAGAAATGTTTATCGACGTGAGTGCCATCCGTCAACGAAATAATTTTTTCAATCGATATTTTAGACGCTTAGATTGTGTGGCAAATACATCAGTAGCAGAAATTAACACTTATGCCCCCTGGTGGCCAAACCATTATTTACCAAAAATTAGACATTATATGCAAGAGATTTCCGATGAGAAGCTGTATCCGCTGAAGAAAAAAATTTCCAATCGGAGTTTTAACAGGTAGAGATATCGGTAAAAACGCAAGTTACTTTTGCGCCCCAAATCGGAAAATCTATACGTAACTTGAAAAAGTTATGATGCCCAAAATAATACTAAGGCAAACTCTCGATTATCCGTGCTAATCACCGGATAAATGTGCACGGATAACTGAAAAACACGGATAATACGATTTTTGCCTTTTACTGAAAAAATTACCTTCGTATGTACTATAAAGTTTATAAAAATGCATTTGACACATTGAACTGTTAACAATAGAGTATATATAGTTATAAAATATTGGTACTGTACTTACAATTTCTGTTGTTGACGAAAGTAAAATGCGATAAGCCTATATACATATAGTACGTTAATTAGACCCAACCCACAAAAGACATGTCTTTTGGAGCAAAATAATCTATAATGTTCTTTTGCTTCTTAGATACATTTAATTGTTTTCTAACACCAGTACGAATATTACGAAGTACCACAATATCAATGTAATTAAAATCCCCTCGTTCCATATAATCTATGAGCGTATCTAGACATTCCAAAGCTGCACCATCCTCACCCCCAGAACCTTCACTCTTCCTGCAGGTCAGTATGATGAAAAATTATTCGTCTTTCATAAGATGAAAGCCCGGTTCACATGCGTCTATTTTCAGCCACTAATCAACATTTTCACTGTCCACATTTTCGAATCCTTCCATGCGGGAAATCAAAGTGACGATATTAGATGATTCATTTTCTTCATCTGCGCTAAATCCTTGGAAGTCATGCTCTTCTCGGGGCAATAGTTTGCGCCATGAGCGTGCGAATATTAAACTTTAGAGCATCCCATGCTTTTGATATTAAATGTACAACGTCCAGCAATGACAGCCTCTTCTACAGACTACAGTATAATAAAGCTTCACTCAGCAAAGATAAGTTGGTCACGGGTAGTTGATGATGCAGCGCAAAGTCTGCAGTCAAACTCAACGTTCGGTGCACACATATCAAACACTACTGCAGCGGAGAAAAAAGAAAGCAGGTTACGGATAATCCGCTAACCGGATAATTCGCGCACGCATAATCGAGAGTTTGCTGTATGTCATACAGTTGTTACGTCACACGCTGACATAATTCGCAGGTTCTATTCATGGAACACTTGCCGGGAAATATGGACAGCTAAGTGGGACGTCACAAGTATTTATTTCTTAGTTGGTGCAATGGGGCTGACGTCACATAATTATATCCTCGAACCAGTTTTCATTTACTGAACATCTGAATGAAAACACTATAACTAAGCTGTCATCGCAAATATTTCTTTCTCAGTTGTTGCTAAGCTTGACGTCACAAGTATTTCTTTCTCGGTTGTTGCTATGGTGATGACTTTTTCCACGGCGCCAACAAAGTGGGACAAACTTTAGAAGCAAGTGATATTGTTTGCGATGCTCAAATACACTGAAACAAAAATACTTAATATAAATACACTGGCAGAAAGTGAAAAAAGAACACCAAGAAGGAATTGGCGGACGATCAAGAAATTTACATATGTTAATGGGGTCGAGTTTACGTAGGTGTGATGTTAATTTCGGAACCAACCGGTGAGCACTTACGCCACAGCACGGCATAATATGCAAATGATCGTCGGTGGTATTTAAGGAGCACGGCGAAGTGAATGTAATCAGTCGTCGGCGTACGGACACGTCCGAAGACCCTGATGAAGCTGCAATGACCTGGACATGGAAGACGCGTACGATTTCAGCAGTTATCGGACTTTCAGCGAGGTCGTCTAGTCGGACTCCGCGAGGCCGTGTGATCGTATCGTCGTATTGCGGAGCGAATTGGACGGGAAGAATCGGTGGTGGTACGATGGTGGCGTAGATGGTCCGAGGAACATTCCCACACGAGAAGACGTGGAACCGGGAGTCGCAGACGGACTGATGAGCGGACCGATCGACGCTTAAAAAGAGCTGCGTTGCCAAGCAGAACATTCACTGCGACGCAAATCCGAGCTGCCGTTGCACCTGAGGTGACTGTGCAAACAATCCGCAACCGTCTACTGGATGCAGGACTACGTGCACGTGTGCCTCTGGCATGTGTACCTCTGACTCCAGCCCACCGTCAGGAACGGCTGCAGTGGTGTCGCCAACGTCTGCACTGGAGAACGCAATGGCGATCTGTCGTGTTCAGCGATAAAAGCTGATTCTGCTTCGGAGCCTCCGATGGCCGTATGCGTGTTCGCAGACGCTCAGAGGAGCGTCTCCACCCTTCTTGCATCCGCCAGCGACACACAGGGCCTACACCTGCTCTCCTGGTGTGGGGAGCGATCAGCTATTGCTCCCGTACACAACTAGTGTTTGTACGGGGTACGTTAAACAGCACCTCCTACATCAACAACTTCATTCAGCCCGTTGTTATGCCATTTGTAAGGTCGGTCCATCGTGGTGTTTTCCAGCAAGGTAACGCACGCGCACACACGGCACGTGCAACGCAACGTGCACTTCAGGGTGTGTGACAACTTCCATGGTTTGCACGTTCACCGGATTTGTCCCCCATTGAGCACGTGTGTGGTTTTATGGAACAACGACTTATCCGGTCTCCACGGCCAGCCACGACCATCCTCGATTTAAACGTCCAGGTTGAGGATGCATGGAACTCAATACCCCAAACTTACATCCAACATCTGTACGACAGATTCCATGACAGAATTACACAGCGCGACGCAGTTCAAGGCGGTTCAACCTCGTACAAACCATGTTACATGGAAATGTTATTTTTCAGTTTACCCGCAAATACAGCTGTATTTTGCCATAATGTTTTGATCACGTTATCCTCTGTATTCCGTTATTATGCTGTATAAATTTCGTTGGTATCAGACGTCTTCTTCTTGGTGTTCTTTTTTCACTTTCCGCCAGTGTAGATGCAAATATGCATTGTTGCTGGAGGCTTTGGTACGCAACATTGCGCAAAGCTGAAACAGCATGTTTAATAGAAAACGCACTCGTACCTTAATTTAGTTCCGCAACAGCAATGTCATAAGCAAACGACACTAGAAACCATTTCAATGGGGAAAAATTGCCTAAGCTGCGCTAATTTAGTCTTAAGAATTAAGTTTGTTTAACTTATAAAAGCGACTACGAACATAAATGGTACGAGAAGCACTTTGGCAGTTCCCACCATTGCTTTGCATTATGCGTGTTAAATTTTACTTACGGAAGATACACAAAACTTAAATACTTGTTTTTAGTTAATATCGACTTAAAAAATAAAAACAAAATTTCAAAACACGGAGGAATTTTTAAGTGTTTTGTTAAAAGTACAGCATCTTGCGTGATGCGGGGCCTTTCGATTTATTATTACAATCCAAGCAAGAGCGCAGAAACTTTTCATGATTGCACACCACTCAGATTGAAAGAAAAATTACCAAAAACTGTAAGTTTTTGAATATTTTTGCTTTGTGTCCAAATACACTCATTGTCAAAAAAACCGCGCACCGATAAGGAGGTGTTGGATTGAAATGAAATTTTAGTAGTGAGATGGTACATACGAAGGATATAAGTGATTACAATATCACAGCAGCAGGACGATTTCCCTCGGACATACGATACACATTCCAGTCAGCGTTAGTACCGCGTCAGTAAGCCTCGTGCTCGGATACATACGATGATACGGTCCGGCATGGAGTCAAAGAGACGCCGTATGTTATCCTGGGACAGATTGACCCACACTTCTTGCAACTGACGCTCTAAATCACGAACACTGGGACATGGAGAAAGCTGGTGCCCCATGTGGTTCCACGCGTGCTCTATGGGCGAAAGATCAGGCTATCTTGCAGGCCACGGTAGCGTCGAAGCATGACGCAGATAGTCCTGGAAAACCCGAGGGGTGTGCGAACGGGCGTTATCTTGTTGGAAAATGGCCCGGGGCCACCCAGCCAGGAAAGGCAGCATATGGGGCCGCAGAATCTGCTGTACATACCATTGGGCTGTCAACGTCCCTCGAATCACTGCGATGGAAGTCCGGCTGTCATACGCAATGGCTCCGCTGACCATCACGCAGGCAGTTCGGGACTTGTGCCGCTTTATACTGAGTTTGGGATTGTAGCGCTGAGCTGCGGTCGTCCACACTCTGACACGGTGTTCGTCCGTTCCCATACAGATGCGAGATTCGTCGCTAAACACTATACGTCGCAAGTCCGCAGCGTTCTACGTTGCTTTACTGCTGACACCAATGCAATCGACGCCAACAATGGTCAGGTGTTAATGGCGGAAAACGTAAGGGCCGTCGGGAGTGTAGATTCGTCTCCGCCAGGCGTCTGGAAATGGTTCTGGGGGACATAGGAGTCCCTCGTACAGCCGCCACATGTCTCTGCATATTAGACAAGGACGTCGTTGCATATGTGTGTGTCACTCTCACGAACCCACGGTCCTTTCTGCTGTTGGTGTGTCTGGGTCGTTCAGAGCCAGTCCGCTGTGTCTGCGTGCCTTCCCGTGTCCATTGCTCCCAACACGATCGCACCGTTCTGTCTGACCGGCCGACACGGCGCGCCAACCAACCTGCCTATCTCATTCCGACGATACGGCCTCGTTTAAAATCCGTCAGTTGCCCGTACGCACATCTACGGCGCCCCCTGGGCATGTCTATCGCTCAGGTATCTCACCTGACACTTACCGTGTACTTCGGCCCGAATGTGGTGTCCCCTGCGCAGCGCCTTATAAACCCCAACGATTGCGATTGCAGCGCCGGTCTTGGACGCGCGGGCGTGTTAAATCGCCCAAAACTTTTAATCATTTGCATGCCCGCCCTCTTCGTAGGTGTTCACCGAGATTCGCGTTAATCGCACGGTTTTTTCTTGGTATGCAGATTTTATATGGCAATGGGTGTATCTTGCATAAGGTAAATTGTTTTCTATATTCAAAAGATTGAGAATGCTGCAACTTTTAAAAGTATTTCGTGAGTCAGGACAAAATGAGGTAAAAGTAATGCGTAGATCATTCAAAAAATAACGAGACTCACGTCATAGATCCAAAAGAAACTCACGCCAAAAGATGATGCTGCCTACGTCGGAACACCTGCAAGGTCAGTCACGTGACCACGCGTTGTTACTGCGCTTCGCTAGTTCAGTCTTGTAGTAGACAGCATAGAGTTCAGACGTGTTTCTGTAACCCAGTATTGATTGAAAGCTGGAGCAAAGCGAGCAGCTAAACATTTTGCGTGCGTTTTAATGAGACACCCACAGAAACGCAAGAAATGACAAAAATAACCTCTAAGGAAGATGCTTTGCCCCATGTAAAAGTGTTCAAGTGGCACAAGAAATTTATAAATGATGAAGAATGTCTGGAAGGTGAGCCATGCTCCAGTAGGCTTCCGATATCGACTACGGAGGTGAATGTCTTTACCATCGAGGCACTCCTGCACGGAAGACCGTCAAATGACCACTGAGGAGGTTGGTAATATGATGCATATATGTCCATTGGTTCCATTGATGACATTGTGAGAAACCGGTTGGAGTATTGAAAAGTCGCTGCAAAGGGGATTCCTCACTTGCTCACGGATGAACACAAGGCAAATCGTGTTATCACTTGTCGCCAATGGAAGTGCCGACTACGACGTCAGCTACACTCGTTGGATAGAGTCGTGACATGTGATGAAGCATTTTTTCACCAATTCGATCCAGAAACAAAACAACAGAGCACCCAATGGAAACAGCCCCATAGTCCCCGATCCATAAAAGCAAAGGTTCGAGCAAGTGAAGGGAAGGTCATGCACATAATAAAATGTATCGGGTTGGTGTAAGCTTAGTTGGTTAGAGCAAGTCAATCCGGAGCGAGGAGATGCTCGTTTCGAACCCCGTCAACGACAAATTCCTCTTTTTACACTTCGCATGAGTTTCTTTACAATAATCTCAAGTGTCTGACAGAATTTGACGCAAATGCGCTGCTCAACTTTCTCAGATATCGTTAATTCGACACGGCGACCAGACTAGTCTCCAAACAACTGGCCACAGCACAAAACGCGCTGCGCCGACAGAGTTATTTATGTAAGCACATGTGCAGTAGGTTCCAAGGTCGCAGCCTGCCGAACGGGCATTCTGCTCCGCCGCTCCATTCAATAGTTACGCATTCAGTCTGGATACTTTTTAATCACCCCTCGTACACTGCAAGATATAGAACATGCCACACCAGGAAATGCTTAATGTAAATTGGTGGGTTTTCTACGGCAGTTTGGATATAAAAATGATTGCAATTGCGAACCAATCACGTGACAGATGCGGAAATTAAAGGGGCGAAACATCTCAGCATAGCTAAGTTCGGTCGTCCTCACTTCGGCTTGTGCAGCAGTGCATCGGAGTGATCTTGGTGGCGGAACAACGTATAAGAAGTGAAAATGTCTGTGAAGTGTCAACGGGAATCCTACCATTACACTATCACCGTTGCCAGAGGCTTCATCGTGGAACTACATACGGATGGTTCGTCCCTGCGACGCATTGCGGCAGAAACGCACCGGGATGCAAGAACTATCGGCCGAATGTGGGGACAGATGTTGGAGGAAGGTATCCTACGCAGCCATAAGGGAGTAGTGCTGATAGGCAGACGTCTGAATGCCGCGATAGCATTCGATTTAAAGCAATAGCAGAACCACGATATACAGTGGACGTAATTCGTGAGGGCTGCTAAACACCGATGAACCATTACATTATGACCACCACAGCCTAGAGAAATGAGCGCGCCTGGATACCGAACGGTAGCGCAGGTGAAGTTCACCGAGCAGTATATCTACAACCCGAGGACCGACTTTCGGTGAGTAGAGTGTTCGAAGTAGGAATGGGAAAAGCTGCCTATTTAACGGAGTTTAATAAAGGATAAATTGTGATGGTACGGTGTCTCGGAACTACGATCTCAGAAACGGCTCGGCTTGTGGGCTGTTCACGTGCCGCTCTAGTGAGCACGTATCAAAAGGTGGTTACAGATGGCCAAACGACGGACCGTCGTTCAGCGGTTTGTCTCTCGTAGCCCATTGATGCCAGAGGGGAGCGGAGACAGTTCCTCATTTTTTCACAGTGGCCGCAGGCCCACAGTGCGACAAAACACCCTCAGCTACAACCGTGGTGATCAGGGCAATGTGTCACAGCACACAGTTCATCGCAACCTTCTGCGCATTTGGCCTGCGTAGTCGAAGACCCAGCCGGGTCTCTTTTCTCACTGTACATCATCGCCAAGAACGCATGAAATGGGCCCAAGATCATCAAGATCGGACAGTGGATGATTGGAAGAAAGTAGCCTGGTCTGACGAATCAAGATTCCTGTTGTATCACGTTGACGGCTGAGCGCGGATACGTCGATTTCCAACGGAGGCTTTGCACCTGGATGCACTGTTGGGAAGAAACAGGCTGGTGGCGGGGGTATTATGCTGCGGACGATTTTTTCTTGGGGAACTTTAGGCCCCATTATCCCAATGGCGCAATCTCTGACATTGGTCATGTATCTGAACATCGTTGAGGACCAGGTTCACCCATTCATGGCCACTGTGTTCCCTGCTGGTGATGGCCATTTTCAATAGGATGATGCGTTATGCCACACTGCCATAGTCGTCAAGGAGTGGTTCGAGAAACATGCTGGTGACTTTCTGTTAATGCCCTGGCTTACAAATTCACCTGACATGAACTCCATCAAACATTTGTGATTCGTCTTGGAAAAGTAGGTACGCGCTAAATCACCACAACCTCGAAATGTACGGGAACTGGAGGACCTGTTGTTGATATTATGGTACCAGGTAACCCAGGATACCTATCGTCACGTCATCGTATCGATGCCTCGCCTGGTGGCCTCTGTTTTGCGGACTAAAGATGGTCCTAGAGCTTATTAGGTAGGTGGTCATAATGTAATTGCTCATCGATGTAGGTATCCCCGTATATATACAGACTGTAAATCGAAGATTAACTGATGCAGGGTTATACTCTCGGCAGAGATTATAACTACTGTGACTTACCACAGTACGTCGTGGAGCAAGACTGAAGAGGTTCCGTACCAGGCGTGCGTGGTGAGAGGAATGTGGCGATGTCATATTCAGCGGCAAGTCTCGCTTTTGTCTCAGCTCCGACAATCACCGATAACAACGCGTTCAACAAAGTCATATTTCTGCCATCTGTGAGCATCATATGGCTCGTCAGCCTAGTATCACACTTTTGAGCGTAATCAGTTTCAACAGCCATTCACCATTTGGTACGCATGGTGGGAACAGTGACTGCACGACGAAAAGTTGATGACGTGCTGCAGATGATTTGTTTTGCCGTATCTCCGTGGTGTCCCTGATGCCCTGTTTCAACAAGATAACTTTTCCCGCACACTACTAAAATCAGCAGGTAGCGCCTACAAGTCGTTCAGGTGCTGCCCTGGACAGCGGAATCCCAAAGTTTCCTGAAATAGAAAACTGGTGAGGCATCACTGGCAGACGACTAGACGCCTCTGTACGACCCCCTCGCATACGTCGATGAATGATGGACATAGGTCAACGACGCATGGTCAATGATACCTCAGTAAACAATCCAAGGGCATTCCCACTCGTACCACACCGTGTTGCCGAATGAGCAGGTCAGCATGTAGATCAAAGCACCGTCTGACTCAGACCATATTACACTGCCACCTCGCCATCACATTCATGTAAATCCTTGAGAAATTACATCACTTCTTTACCACCTCCTTTTATGCATGTGCCAAATTGTCATACTGTCTTTTTTGACGCCAAATTCCTGAAATTTGGCTTTTCTTTTCTTTAGTTGGCGTCGGAGAATTGATTTGGCTTTTTACATTAGTTGCGCGAAAAAACCATCCCTTTATAAAATAATTTTCCTTTAAAAAAGTTACTTTTTGCTCCAAAATGGCAACACTTTAACGACAGACTGGCCAGAAACTTTAATCTACGCTGGTTAAACTCTGATTGACAGTTGACTAAAAGTTCCTGGTTACGTTTAATATTTTGATGAATTTGGAAGGGCTTATCTCAGTAGTGCTGAATTAGTCCAACCAAAGCTTGATACAAAATTCAGTGTTGTAGGAAATAATGTCAAACTACAACAATTACTTGTTCTTTGCGTTTGCGACACCTATTGTACAGGACTTTTAAAAAAAGACTGAACAGTCTTTTTCAGCAAACCAAGCTGATCCTCATGAACTGTACCAAGGATTATTTTTACACTAGAAAAGTCTTCAGAGCAGACTGGCAGGAAAAAATTCAGAGCAGACTGGCAGGAAAAATTTTGTTATCAGAATTTTAACAAAATGTAGTATAATAATAAAACAAATCTATACAAACTCCGTTTATTGGTGTGAAAGTATATTTAATGAAGAAATACAAGGAAAAATTGTATCTCCCGAGCTTTCACTCTCCAACCAGGAGGCTTTCTCAAGAGTTGCAGACATTACTAAACAAGTCTGGCAAGTATAAACAAAAAATTTCGAAACACTGGTGCTTAGGAACATCGTATTTTGAAACTTGATGCTCGAGGCACGAGGCACGACAGGAAGGTATCTTCCATCGCAGTAGCGGAGCTGGTGCACATGGGTAGACGTCCAAAGACCTCGATATATAGGTAGACGTCCAGAGACCTTGATATATAGGTAGACGTCCAGAGACCTTGATATATAGGTAGACGTCTAGAGACCTCGACAGCGGCAAAATCATGAAAAAAATAAGTTTATTAAAATTTCATTCAGTTATTAGGGCTACTTATCCTAGGAAAGGGAGACGTCCAGAGACTTTTTTGGTAAATTCGGTAGACGTCGAGAGACCTATGGACGTCTACCTTTTCGTATAGGTAGACGTCGAGAGACCTCGATAGAGTCCTTCGACAACAAAGCGTAACAGATCCATACATAATACACAAAATACGACATTCAAAGGGATGTGCCTGCAGCTATGGATGTCTCCATATAAATATGGACTGTAAACCCAAGTTTGGCTGAGGTCCACGGATGGCCTAGCTGTGAACGTTTGTGACTGCCGCGGGGGAACATCTGGTTCTATACCGGGCAGGTGCGAGCGCTGGAACCAGTAAATATCCATTGTGCGTCGGATGGGCACGTTAGGCCGTTGGATGCCGGGTACTGGCCCCCGGTAATAAATAAGGGCGTCTTCCTCCTCGCTTCCGGGTCCCTTTTCCTACCTAGCACTCTAGCCCAAATCTCCTAGTTTTCTATTTTTAAGGGTTGTTTAAGACCTGGGGTTAGACAATCCCTTCCTAAAATCCTCTACATGTGATCTGATCTGATCTGAAGTTTGGCTGAGGCAGGTTTGCGCTGTCTCTAGCCATTACAAGTACTGCAACTCACCACAGCACCTCGTCGAGCAAGATTGCTTTTTCCTCGTCGCCAAAGATTACCGATTAAGGATCTGTAGACAATTCGTTCATCGGATTTGCTCTCGCTGCCATCCATGAGCGTAATACAGCTCTTCAGCACAGTATCACAGACACCCCGGTTACTAAATTAAAAACCTTTACGGACATGTACGTAAACGCAGCGTATATGAAAAATACTTGTTCACGTGCGTCACCACGTGATCTAGGTAATTATTTAAGACTGCTGCTTGTCAGAAATCGTTAGTAGTGTTGATCACAATGGGAAAAACAACCAATCTCTTGAAGTCCCATAAAGTGCTTATTTTGGGTGCCCGTCTGACTGGAACGACGATTTTGAAAACTGATTGTTTCTCAAAAGGTGAGATAACCCGTGTCCTTAGTCAGTTCAAGAAGAACCCACATTACTTGTCTAAGAGGCGCAACGATGTCGCGACGACAGTAGGTCAGGAATGAGGTCGCCATCGTCTGAGAAGGCTTGTACGAAGAAACAGCAAGCACTTCCTATATGCAGCAATTGACCGGCGCATTCTATGATGGCTGTTCCTGACCCATGTACCAGCGAATTATGCGCAGCTAATTGAAGAGGATCGGTACTGGCAGTTGTTTGCCTATACGGAAATCATGGATTTCTACAGTGGTGTCAGGAATACCGTGACTGTACACAGGAAAAAAGTCATGTAGTGTCACTAGAAGCGGTTCACCTTGTTCCGTATCGACAGTAGGCAGAATGTTTGGCGGAAGCCCCATGAAGTAATGGACCAAACTTGCCTTTTAAACAAAACTTCAGGTTCTGTAAATGGTGTCACGGCGTAGGGTACGTTCTTTTCAGGACCGGATTAGGGGGAGTGGGTCTAGAGGGGCTTATATCTAGGGCCCACTATTACCAAGCGCCCATGAGGCATGCCGCTACACCGCAGATAATACAAAGCTTATATTTTTAGATATAGAGGAATTAAAATACAAATTTTGAAGACGACAATCCGATTTTTGGCGTAAATGTGACAAGGATGGTAAGTCAGATAATATTTGAAAACTTGACAATTTTCATCGTCCTGGAGCGGGACTCGAACCCGCGTCTCCCAGAAAACGCCTAGGTATGCTAACCACTACACCACCCCGGATAAGATTCTTAACCTGCAGATTCGCTAAACATGAATGCCGGTTGCTTCGACTAGCGAATCCTGTGATGGTTAAATTCAAATTGATCGGAAACTTGAAACTTGGTCGTTCTGGGTGGTGTAGTGGTTAGCATACCTAGGCGTTTTCTGGGAGACGCGGGTTCGTGTCCCGCTCCAGGACGATGAAAATTTTCAGGTTTTCAAATATTATCTGACTTACCATCCTTGTCACATTTACGCCAAAAATCGGATTGTCATCTTCAAAATTTGTATTATATGACGTAATCCCGTATTTCTTTCATGAATTAAAATAGTTTTTGTCTCGTATGATCTCTACTCGATATCAAGCGGTGGCTAGAAGACGAACAGATTTCAAAAAGTGACTCACTATGAGTAAACTTTCCATTTCGCTGTGTACAGCGGGGTCCGCGAGATAGTTTCAGCTTTTGCCCTACCATCCACACACACCTCTATGTTTGCACCTGGAACTATTAATGGGCGAAACCCGCTGTGACTTCACATTACAGTACAAAAGAGATGCACCAAGAAAAGTATTCAATGCTAAATTATTAAAAATTTCAAGAGAAAATCTAGGAATCTTAAGCTTTTAACACGTTCTTGTCAAAAATACCGTGATAGAAAATACAGTGACAATTTACGAAAAGTCTGCAGGTAATATACTGTCAAGTCACATTATTGTGACCACCAGCTAATATTGAGAGTAACCGCCGTGTGCAGCGCGGACAGCAGCTAGACGTGCTGGGACGGGCTCAATAAGGTGCTGGAAGGTGTTCACAGGTATGTGGAGCCATGCTGACTGCAGTGCATCTGACAGCTGCTGGAGGGTGCGTGGTGGAGGATTCATAGAGCAAACAACACGATCGAGGTGGTCCCACAGATGCGCAATTCGGTTTAAGTCTAGGGAATTAGGGAGTCATAGAAGTAATTTGAAGTCTTCATCGTGCTCTTCCAAATACTCTCAGACATTTCTAGCTGTGTGACACGTCGCATTGTTGTTCTGAAAGATCCCATCCGCCAAAGGGAAGACAATCAGCATGTATGGGTGTACGTGGTCGGCAAAGATGGATTCATAACGAACTCGATCCATAGTGCCTTCCACAGGTGGAACCAGAGAATGCTACGAAACATTCCCCAGACCATACCGCTGCCCTTACCAGCTTGTGTTCTTCCAGCATTGACTGAAGAGTGTTTGTTCTCCGATGTTTCTCGCCTTATACGCCAACGTCCATCCGTTCGATGAAGCAGAAAACATGACTCATCGGAGAATGCAATCCTTTGCCAATTAGCGGACGTCCAATTTTGATACTGCCGTGAAAATGTAAGCCTTCTCAGCCGATGCAATGAAGCCCCATAACCCTGCTGCGTATCGGTCTGCAATGGAGCCCCATACGCAGCAGGGTTCGCTGAACTGTCGTCTTAGACAGACTTCCCCAATTCATTCGGACAGTGAGTTGCTCCACTCTAGCGTGTCAATTGAACCTCACGCACCTTCGCAGCCGACGTTCACTTCTCACATCAGTGTCACGTGGTGCATCGCAGTTTCCACTTCGCTTATTCGCAATGGTGCCATTTCTCCAATCACGATGCATTTTAACCACAGTCGCACGAGAACAGTTCACAAACTGCGGTGTTTCAGAAACACTGCCATCATTGGCCCGAATGTCGATAATCATCCCTTTTTGAAAAGCTGATAAATCGCCCCTTTTAACCATGACAGCAACGAGTGATATGTTTTCAGATTGCCTACAGCACACCTTGTATACCCACCAATCCAGCTCACGACACGTGCCTTCTTTCATTGGCTACGCGCTGTTGACGTCAAAAGTAGGAGGTGGTCACAATAATGTGACCCGACTGTGCATATTGGTTTGAAGACTGCACTACGTATTGATTATCCGAGCATACTTCTAGAATTTCGTGTTTTAACGGACTTCAATAATGATTGTCTGTGATAAGTTCTTAAGGACCCACTCGGCTGTTTTAGCCTAGGGTCCTACTAAGGCCTTAATCCTGTCGTAGTTCTCTTGGTACGGAACGGTCTCCTGACATTATTGCAATGTCAGAGGTCCTCCAAGGATTATCTGAACATTCATCAAGTCCAAATCCTGGAATCTTTGCATTTTATCCAGCAGGTGACGGATGTTTCACGGACAGCAATACAACTTTCCATCGCTCAAAATATGTTCAGCAGTGCTTCAGCGAGCGTGACAGTGACTTTCAACATCTTTCCCTGGCCACCAGAAAGCCCGGATCCTAACCCCATTGAGAATGTGTGGGATATGTTAGGAAAACGGATATGGGAGCAAAGTCCTCTTCCGTAAAATCATAACCATTTGAATTATAGTCCGGTGAAGTTCTAGTATGCTGTAGTAAGACGTAGATTCACTTTAACACCTTGTGGAATCTATACCAAACCGCATACGTGCTGTAATTCGGGATGAAGGACGTCCAATCCGGTATTGAATAAATGTTTCTAACTCAGTAGCCGGTATGTGCAGATCTGGTTCCTCGTGGAGGTCGTCAGACCTCAATATAATAGGGACTTATTTTTTTGGTGGATTGTACTTGCCATAGTCTGGTTCAAACAAAATTTTCGAATCATCATTCCAGAGACTGAAACATGCACTCATCGTCATAAAAATCCGGGCACCAAGAAAAAGGCGTTGGATTGAAATGACATTTTAGTAGTGAGATGGTACATACCAAGGACATAAGTGATTACAATATCACAGCAGCAGGACGATTTCCCGCGGACATACGGTACTCATTCCGGTCAGCGTTAGTACCGCGACGGATCGCCTCGTGCTCGGATACATGTGGTGATACGGTCCGGCATGGAGTCAAAGAGACGCCGTGTGTTATCCTGGGAGAGATTGGCCCACAATGCTTGCAAATGACGCTCTAAATCACGAACACTGGGATATGGAGAAAGCTGGCGTCCCATCTGGTCCCCCACGTGCTCAATGGGCGAGCGATCAGGCGATCTGGCAGGCCACGGAAGCGTCGAAGCGTGACGTAGACAGTCCTCGGAAACCCGAGTCGTGTGCGAACGGGCGTTATCCTGTTGGAAAATCGCTCTGGGCCGCCGCGCCAGGAATTGCAGCACATGGGGCTGCAGTATCTCCTGTACGTAACGCTTTGTGGTCAACATCCCTCGGATCACTGCGAGCAAAGTCCTGCTGTCGTACGCGGTGGCTTCCCAGATCATCACGCCTGCAGTTCGGGACGTGTGCCACTGTACAGTGAGGTTGGGATTGTAGCGCTCACCTGCGTACCTCCAAACTCTGAGACGGTGGTCGTCCGTTTATAACGAAGTAAATTTCTCCGTCATTTTTATCCGCGCCAGGACTCGAACCCGGGTCCCCTCATTCCGGAATAAGTTGCTCTACCAATTGAGCTACGCGGACGTTTTATTCTGATTCCTATCTGCCTTTATGTCGTGTGCGTCCTTCTGGAAGGTACGTCACATCTCCCGGTACGTTACACGTTCCCATACAGAAGCGAGATTCGTCGCTGAACCCTATACGTCACCAGTCCGTAGCGTTCCACGTTGCTCGTTGCTGGCACCACTGCAATCGACGCCGACAATGGTCAGGTGCTAATGGCAGAAAACGTAAGGGCCGTCGAGAGTGCAGATTCTCCTCTGCCAGGCGTCTGGAAATGGTTCTGGCGGACCCATGATTCCATTGTACAGCCGCCATATGTCTCTGGATATTGCACAAGGACTTCGTAGCATCTGTAAGTGCCGCTCTCACAAACCCACGGTATTCTGTACTAATGGTGTGTCTGGGTTGTCCAGAGCCAGTCCGCTGTATCTAGGTGCCTTTCCCGTGTCCATTGCTTCCAACACGATCGCATCGTACTGCCCGACCGGCCCAAATGGCGGCCTATCCGGCGTGTCGGCCACGCTGTTTCTCTCATCCCGACAATACGGCTTCGTTCAAGCGCCGTCAGTTGCCCGTACGCACATCTACGGCGGTTCCTCGGTATTTCTATCGCTCAGGGATCTCACCTGACTCTTACTGTGCACTTTGGCACGAATGTAGAGTTCCCTGTGCGGCGTCTTGTAGTCCCCAAGGATTGCGATTGCAGCGCCAGTCTTGGACGCACGGGCATGCGGAATCGCATGAAACTTTAATCATTTGCATGTCTGCTCTCCTCGTAGCTATTCGCCGAGTTTCGCGTTAATCGTACGGTTATTATTTGGTGCGTGGATTTTTATGTGAATGAGTGTATGATACACACATGTCTTCCTCAAAAAACAAAAAATTCTAATTTTCTTTAATAAAATGCAAGATGAAATTTACTACCTTAAATTGAAGCGTGGTGTGACATTTATAAACCATTGTACTCTCTTTGCTTAAACAGAAAAAGAGGCACCCGTAAAGAATCACCCAATCGAGATAATACGAAACATTCGTCGTGCACATTAAAAAAGTTATATTTTTGAAGCTTCTTCGTCAAACAAAAAATAAATAGAGAATCCTTGTTAATTTGGAGCTGGGTTTCTTACAGAATTCTCTTCTTTTTCGGTGATGTATGAATTTCAGGAATAAATAATGAACCGATAGTTATCATGTACTTCCTGAGTGATAGTCTTGTAGTGTAACTAATTCCGTTTCTACATCCGTAACCGAGAAAAAAGCGTGTTATGTTGCTGGAGAACGACCCTTACTCGAAAGAAGTAGAAAAATAATTACGGGAAACATGCTTGATAACTGGATTCCAATCAAACTAAAAATTCTCTTTAATAAGCAATTACGATTTGACGATCCCAAAATGTCGTCATCTGATCATTTAGAAATAAAAAGAAACGTTAAAACGCAAAAATAGATTTTATTTTTAATCGTAAAATAATTGAATTTTATAAATTCTTAGTTACTATGTTTGCATGACACTATTGAAACTTTTTGGAAATGCGTCTTGAAACGTACAACTTGCTTGATCGCTATGTAGCTTTCGTTATGATTCCTTTGGCAGCTTACACTGAAGTATCAAAAAATCTGGAATACCTCTCCAATACACTGTTAAAAGTTTTGTGCTAGGTTGAACCAAAAAGTGGTGTTTCACCAGCTGCACCGCTTTATGAGAAAAGATACACCATTGTGTGGTGCAAACAGAACCAGCAACATGACGCAATCTTGTACCATAACGTGATGGAAAGTTGCACTATGTTGTTGCGTTTTGTTTGTACTGCATAATGGTGTATTTTGTTTTTCAGAAAGTGGTGCAGCTGGTGTAGCACCATATTCTGGTGCAACGTACCACAAAAGTTTTCATAGTGTACCCCGTTGATCCACATCGCGATCGGAAACAGCATCAGCTCAACAAGGCATGGACTCCACGAACTCTCTGTAGAACTGTGGAGACAGTGCTCACCATGTTTCCTGAAGAGCGTCTCACAATTCCGTAACATTTCCCGATGGAGGATTCTTGGAATTCACGGTCCCTTGAACAACGGGGCATGGACTCCCTGTAGAACTGTGGAACTATGGAGAACTGTGGAGACAGTGCTCACCATGTTTCCTGAAAAGCGTCCCACAATTCCGTAACATTCCCCGGTGGAGGATTCCTGGAATTGACGGCACCTTGAACAACGGGGCATGGACTCCACGAACTCTCTTTAGTACTGTGGAGACAGTGCTCACCATGCTTCCTGAAGAGCGTTCCACAATTCCGTAACATTCCCCGGTGGAGGATTCTTGGAATTGACGGCACTTTGAACAACGGGGAATGGAATCAACGAACTCTCTGTAGTACTGTGAAGACAGTGCCCACCATGCTTCCTGAAGAGCGTCCCACAATTCCGTAACATTCCCCGGTGGAGGATTCCTGGAATTGACGGCACTTTGAACAACGTGGCATGGACTCCAAGAACTCTCTGTAGTACTGTGGAGACAGTGCTCACCATGCTTCCTGAAGAGCGTCCCACAATTCCGTAACATTCCTCGGTGAAGGATTCCTGGAATTTTCGGCACCTTGAACAACGGGGCATGGACTCCACGAACTCTCTGTAGTACTGTGGAGACAGTGCACACCATGCTTCCTGAAGAGCGTCCCACAATTCCGTAACATTCCTCGCTGGAGGATTCCTGGAATTGACGGCACCTTGAACAACGGGGCATGGACTCCACGAACTGTCTATAGTACTGTGGAGACAGTACACACCATGCTTCCCGAAGAGCGTCCCACAATTCCGTAACATTCCTCGGTGGAGGATTCCTGGAATTGACGGCACCTTGAACAACAGGGCATGGACTCCACGAACTGTCTATAGTACTGTGGAGACAGTGTACACACCATGCTTCCCGAAGAGCGTCCCACAATTCCGTAACATTCTTCGGTGGAGGATTCTTGGAATTGACGACACCTTGAATAACGGGACATAGACTCCACGAACTTTCTGTAGTACTGACACTACAGAAAGTTCGTGTAGTCTATGTCCCGTTACACCATGCTTCCTGAAGGGCGTCCCACAATTCCGTAACATTCCCCGGTGGAGGATTCCTGGAATTGACGGCACCTTGAACAACGGGGCATGGACTCCACGAACTGTCTATAGTACTGTGGAGACAGTGCACACCATGCTTCCTAAAGAGCGTCCCACAATTCCGTAACATTCCCCGGTGGAGGATTCCTGGAATTGACGGCACCTTGAACAACGGGGCATGGACTCCACGAACTGTCTATAGTACTGTGGAGACAGTACACACCATGCTTCCCGAAGAGCGTCCCACAATTCCGTAACATTCTTCGGTGGAGGATTCCTGGAATTGACGACACCTTGAATAACGGGACATAGACTCCACGAACTTTCTGTAGTACTGACACTACAGAAAGTTCGTGTAGTCTATGTCCCGTTACACCATGCTTCCTGAAGGGCGTCCCACAATTCCGTAACATTCCCCGGTGGACGTTTCCTGGAACTGACGGCACCTTGAACAACGGGGCATGGACTCCACGAACTCTCTGTAGTACTGTGGAGACATTGCACACCATGCTTCCTGAAGAGCGTCCCACAATTCCGTAACGTTCACCGGTGGAGGGGAATTGACGGCACCTTGAACAACGGGCATGGACTTCACGAACTCTCCGTAGTACTGTGGAGACACTGCATACCATGCTTCCTGAAGAGCGTCCCACAATTCCGCAACATTCCCTGGTGGTGGATGCCTGGAATTGACGGCACGTTGAATAGCATCCCAAATTTGTTCGATGGCGTTTAAATCTGGCGAGCGAGGGGGACAAGTCAGGATGACAAACACTGTGGAATATACCTCTAGTCATAATCGGGCGAGTGTGGACGTGTGCGGTGGTGCATTGTCGTGTTGAAAGAGGTCGCATCCGTTGCAGAGGTTGCCTGACATGAACGTGTGCAAATGATTCCCAAAGGTGGTTGGTTACGTAGCTTCTACTGGTCAGAGCGGTCTGCCGACGTATAAGGGCTCCTAATGTGTGCAAGTGAAAAATAAACACGCCACACCATAGCAGAGCCACCGCCGGCCTGCACTGTCTTTTGTAGGTATCCATAATTTATTGCCCCGTGGGGTTGTCGCCACACCCAGGGTCGGCCGTCTGCCCGAAACAGCTGGTTTCGAGATTCGTCAGACCACACTACACGTTTACACTCATCTTGCGTGCAATGGGGGATTTCCCGATCCCTGAGTCGTGGCACCAGGGTGGGCCGTCGCTCAGGAACACCAAAGAACACAGTAAAAGTTTCACTGTCCGTACGCTGATGCTACTTCTAGCCCCAGCATTGAATTGTGTTCGGATTTGGGACAATATTGCACTCAGGGCGGATGCTAAGATGCGTGCCAGACGCTGCCGTCCACGTTCGTCCAGGCTTATCTTCGGAAACACCGGTCTCGCATTCTGGAATTTTTTCCCTGAATGTGTGTAGTCGAGGTACACAAACTGGATTTACACGGTCAACAATTTCAACCTAGTCCAGGTTGAAGTTGCTGACCGTGTAAATCCAAATTTCGTGGTAATTTCCGAGATGGAAGTAACCAACCTCCCGAGTGCCGACTATCATACCACGTTCGAATTCGCTTAAATCCTGATAAGCTGCCATCTGGACTGCTAATGATACTACTTGAGTTTGCGTAGATATCTGTCTCTACATATACATCGTTTTTTTTTTTATTATTAGAGGTTTACCGACCACCGTGAGCAACTCAATGGGCTATGCGCAGTCGTCCGTCCCTAATTTAGGGCCACTGGTTTCAGGGAAGGGAGAGAGCCGACGCACGTAAGACAAATACACTATCTACCAACAAGTAATTGGACACCTGTGATAGCAAAGGAAGCCAAAGTTTATGCACCTTCAATAGTTGGTGGAGCCTCCACGAGGGGCGATTACAGCTGCGACTCTCCGGGGCATACTATCAACCAGGCGTTGTATGACGGCTAGCGGTATTTTCTTCCACTCGGCTTGGAGAAGACAGGTCAGTTCCTTCACCGATTTCGGACGGTGGGGGCGCCCCTTAAGTCGACGCTCCAACTCGTCCCAGAGGTGCTCGATAGGGTTAAGGTCCGGGCTCTGCGTAGGCCAGTCCATTCAATTAACCCCATTGTCACCATACCAAGCCATGGTGGACCTCGCAACATGACAGGTGGCATTGTCATCCTGAAAGTAACATGGGTCCACCCCGTAAAACTGCCACAACGTAGGAAGCGCAATGGTCATCCAAAATGGTGCATTAGGTCTCGGCGTTGAGTCTACCATGAATTGCGACCAAGGGTCTCGTGCCATACCAGGAGAAATACCCCCATAGCATAATTCCACCACCGCCGAACTTCACAGTTGGAACAATATATTCCGGCAGGAGGCGTTCTCCAGGCAGACGCCAAACCCAGACCCTGCCATCTGAACGGTAGAGAGTGAACCTTGATTCGTCGCTCCAGAGAACCTGTTTCTACTGTTCAACTGTCCACTGTTGACGTTCTTTGCACCACGTTAGCCGAGGAGCGCTATTGGACTTGGTGATCAAAGGCTTGTGGGCGGCAGCACGTCCATGATAACCGAGCAGATGGGCTTCCTTACGGATGGTATTCATCGAACGAACACTCCCGGATGCCTGTTGAAACTCCTCGCGGATGTGGCCCATCGATTTGGTGCGGTTCTTCCGAATTTCTCTGGCCAGCACCCGTCGGTCTCTAACTCCCAGGTTTGTTGGTCTGCCGGGTCGGGGCACATTCCGACAGTCACCTCTCATCTTGCACTTGCCAATCACGTAGGCCATTGTCGATTTTGGGTACTTCAACTCGCTGGATATGTCACGTATGGATCGGCTATTTCTGTGATACCCAACGATTACACCTTTCTCGAAATCAGAGAGCTCCGAATTGCGTGGCGTCTTGCATGCGACTGGTTGCGTTGTTGTTTCCCACACGATATTTAACTGCGGCGGCCGTGACGTGTATCAGGACCGCAGATATCGTCGATTGCAGGTGTGTCCAATTACTTGTTGGTAGATAGTGTACCACATCCATGCCTAACCGGAATTCGAAATCGGACCCATCTCGTTCGAATGATCAGAAGCCACCGCTTAGAGCACTGCCCCGCCGGGGCGGTATACGTCGTTTCAGGACGATAATATTTACCACATTTGTATGGTGGCATGTAACGTAAACGATAGGGTCCCACCCAATTTTTTTTTTTTTTGGCACCTCAGTGTATATGCTAAGCTTAGAAATGCTGTTATCGTCGGAAATAAAATAAAAACTCGTCTTTTATGTAACTTTCAGTTGTCATTTGGCGTTTTTAATGAAATTACTGTATTGATCTCTGCAATATATAAGAATTTTTACTGCACGGGATAAGAACACTATACAGTATTTCGTTAAAATGTTTTCAGAAGGTTAAAATAAATTCATTCATTAGAAATATCTAAGATATGATATCTCTTCTGCATTGAGAATTGAGCACCGTCTGGGCGGGACTGGCGTAGCACAAAACGGCGTATGGAAGGATATACACTGAAGTGCCAGAAAAACTGGTACACGAGTCTAATACTTGGTAGGTCCCCCACGGGAGCGCAGAACTGCAGAAATACGACAGGGTATGGACTTCACTAACTTCTGGAAATATGCTGTAGGTAATGCACACCATACTTCCTGCAGAGCGTTAAACAATTCGGGTGTATTCCGAGATCTCGGATTCCTGTGTTCGATAGCGCGTTGCATGGCATGCCAAATGTGTTCTATCACATTCAGATCTGGGGACTTGAATGGGAATGGCAACACCCCAAACTCAGATGGATGCTCCTCCAACCATAATGTGCGCGACACTTGTATGGAGGTGCATTGTCCTGTTGAAACAGGCCCAACCCATCAGTATGAATTCCGGACATGAACGGGTGTACCTCGTCAGAAAGGATGCGCACATAGAGTTGGCCGGTCACAAACGTTTGTAGACGTACAAGAGGTCCCAGTGAAGTCCAGCTAAACACAACCAATACCATTACGGACCGCCTGCCAGCCGGTACAGTTCCCTGTTGACAGGCGCGATCCATGTCTTCATGGGGTTTCCGCCACACACGAATCCTTCCATCTGCCCGATGCAGTTGGAAATGCAACTCGTCTGACCAGTCTGACTGAAATGCGACTCGTCTGACCAGTCTGACTGAAATGCTATTCGTCTGACCAGTCTGACTGAAATGCGACTCGTCTGACCTACTTGTTTCCAGTCATCAAGTGTCCAGTGGCGGTGTCGCCGTGCCCAAGCGAGGCGCCTAGCTCTGTGTCGTGCACCCGTCAAGAGGACTCGAGTTGGGCGTCGGCTCCTAAAGCCCATATCGTGCAGGGTACTTTGCACAGTACGGACGCTGATGCTTGTTAAGGCTCCAGCATTGAATTCCGATTATACCTGCGAGAGTGTTGCATGCCTATCGCGTGAAATGATTCTTGACAGCCGACGATGGTCACGTTCACCCAATGTCTTTTTACGGCCACACTGGTATCGTAGGTTGGAGGTTTTGCCGGAATTCTTGTAGTCACGGTACACCCTTGCAATGGTCGTCCGTGAAAATCCGAACTTCGTTTCTACCTCCGAAATACTATGGCCCATCTCACGAGCGCCAACTATGTCACCGCGTTGAAAATCGCTTAATACGTTATTACTTGTCATTCTCATGCCGAAAACAGCTCTGACATTTTGAGGATGTCTATCGCTTTATATACACACTGGCGGACCCAACCGAGTACGCGCATAGGTGACGTTGCTATGTATTTTGCATAAGCTCGCCTGTACCACTTTTTCTGACACTTTAGTGTATATACACTGAGTGGCAACTTTATTATGACCACCTGACAGTTTTAAGCAAATGAGCACGCTGTTGCCGCCAGAGGGCGAGGCTGGTATAAAAATGGAAAGCTTAGTGCTTGCGACAGTAGTAGAAGGGATTTTTTGGGTGACGAGATGGGTAAAAAATGCGATTTTGCGGACTTTAAACGTGGGATGATTGTAGGAGCTCGGAGCCATGGAGCGAGCATCACCGAAACCGGCACAGTCGTGAAATGTTCCAGAGCAGCTGTTGTTAAAGTGTTTAAAGACTGGACTGTCAGCCAAAAAACTGGGTCTCTACGTGCAACGTGTGGTCGTCATCGACTAGTGACTGCTCGGTCGGAACGGAGAAAGTCCAGACAGACTAGTAACAGACAACAGAAGGGCAACAGTGCAGAAAATTACAGACCATCTTAATCAATGATCTCCTCAAATGATCTCTGCACGCACTGTTCGCCGTACACTGCATCGAATGGGATATGGCAGCCGAAGGCCTGTTCGAACACCTTTGCTGTCTGCAGTTAACAAGAGAAAACGTCTCCAGTTCACACAGGAGCACAAGGATTGGACAGTCGATAATTGGAAACAAATTATGTGGTCCGATGAATCACGCTTTCAGTTGCACCATGCCGATGGCCGAGTGAGAATTTGGTGGAAACAGCTCGAAAGCATGGACCCCAAATGCATTGCTACAACCCCTCAAGCTTCTGGAGGCAACGTTATAGTTTGAGGAATGTTTCCCTGGCATGCTTTGGGCCCTTTAATTCGTCTTGATCAACGTCTGACTGGCACATCATATCTAAACATAGTTGCGGACCTAGTGCATCCTGTCATGTGGATGGTTTATCCCAATGGCGATGGCTACTTTCAACAAGATAATGCGTCCTGCTATAGTGCTCGTATTGTACAGGATTGGTTTCAGGAACATGCCGGTGAGTTTACTTTGCTTAGGTGGACCCCACAATCTCCAGATCTCAACCCCATTGAGAATTTGTGTGATGAAGTTGAACGAGCCATCAGGCAGCTGGATCCAGATTTCTGCAATCTCACACTCCTGGAAAGTGCTATTCATCAAGCATGGTCTCAGATTCTACAAACCACCTATCAACATCTCGTGGAGTACATGTCACGAAGAATCGACGCAGTATTAAAGGCAAAAGGTGACCCAACAAAGTACTGAGGGGGTGGTCATAATAAAGTGGCCACTCAATGTATACTGCTCTATAAACTTTACCTGCGCCAATGTTCTGCTTCTAGGCGTGCTTAATTCTCAAGGCTGGGGGTCGTCATAATGAAATGGCTTATCGGTATATGTTCAACAGTACTGATTTAAGTACCGAAATATTTTGTATTGAGGGTTATCTGGATTAAACTAACACCCTTTTCGTGCCGAGAACTCTTAGTATACGAAATATTGCCATATAGATTTTTTTGCAATATGATACCAAAACTTGAGACATAGAAATCTGTGTGTCAAACATCTACAGAAGTACTCAAAACTGCGTTTTGTTTTCATTTATTTTCCTTACCTTTTGATATCTCGAACAATTAACTCTTCCTATCTATTATTAGTGAAGCGAAGTGGTTCGCCGACGCTTAAGACTCCAAAAACTTATTTGCTTCCCTTCTTTTGACAAAGGGACGTGACCCGGATGTTTATTAATTAACTAAATCTTCATATACACATATGCACTAATTGAAACTAAGAGTTTTTTGCCCCAAAATGCACACGATTTAATTAAGAAACACCATTAGATTTTGTCGCTGAGGCAGATAGGAAGACTGCATGAGTTTCTGGGAAACAGATTCTCAAAAGATTACTCAGCCCAACGATTCAATTACTTTATCTTATTCAGAAAGAGCAACATATAACAACAAAAAAAAGGATGAAAGATCTTGCTGTTCCTAACTGCGTCCTAAGGGATTTCACTAAAATTCTGGTTAGGATTTAAGCTCGAAAAATTTAATTCACTTCAGTCTCCATTAGAGTAATGAAGGATTGATTGTGAGAAGAGTAAAAATATAAATCAACACTTACGAGCTGTAATTTCAATCCATCCCTGAAACGCGATTACCAATTGAATAATACCAGTCATTAACATCGTATGTGATATGGCAGGATCAAACGCTTGCAAAGGACATAGTGTGAGACCGTGCATGAAAATTAACAGTAAAATTAATTTGGTGACGTGAGTTCTTATTCCATTTAGAAATTCTCGATTTGAATAAGTGAATCCTTGACTAAACACTAAATCTCTAATACGATATAACACACTAATGTGTTTTTTCAATCCGTTAATAGGCGTAAAATTACAAAAGGTTCGCAAGCTTTCACTGCCAACGGACAACTTCTTCAGACTTCTGAATATAAGCACTTAACAGAAACAGACAAAGAATAAATGCAAATGTATTTATTCTTTGTCTGTTTCTGTTAAGTGTTTATATTCAGAAGTCTGAAGAAGCTGTCCGTTGGCAGTGAAAGCTTGCGAACCTTTTGTAATTTTACGCCTATTGACTGATTAAAAACACATTAGTGTGTTATATCGTATTATTGTAAGTGGCGTATAACCCACCATCCAATTTTCTATCCTCTAAATCTCTATTTCATCAGCACTGCTCTATATAAAAAAAAAAAGTATTTTATTTTCCATTAGAGTAACGTATACTTAATTCTCAGTGTGCTTCAATGCATTTTCTAAGAGCAGGGCTTTAAGGAAATGGATTGAAACACACTATCAGTGCTTGATGGTGAGGTAACTTGTCCAATAACAAATTGTATTGCGAATAAATATTACAGAACTGAATGCATCCCAATATCCAAATCTGCGGCCAATAAACATCCCAAGTCGCCATGGTGGCGTACTGGTATAAATCCTGGCTCCTGACCATTCGTTCGAGATGAGTCCGGGTTCGAATCCTGGTGATGCATGGATGTGGCGCTTGTCTTGCAGTACCGACTCTCTTCCTTCCGTGGAACTATAAGCTATAATGACCCCAAATTAGGGACCAGTGATTGCTTATACTGCATTAGGGACCAGTGATTGCTCACCGGGTTGCTCACGGTGGTCGTTAACCCCCCCCCCCCCCCAAGTTTTATGAAGAGGTATCATGAGCTTATAACCGAGACATTTTTTCTATACATTCCAGAAATTAGTACATCACTGCTAACAAGATTTGCACACATAAGAGCACAAAAATGTTTCCGTTGTTATGGGGGTCCAGGGAACCTTGTACTCTCACCACAATCATTCATTGCAGTAAAAATCGGAATACACAGAATGTGTCTTAAGCATTATGCGCCGCCCCGATGGTGAAGCGGTCTAAGAGCTAGTTTATGATCATTCGTCTGAGAAGGGTCCGGGTTTGAATTCTTGGGAGGCATAGAAATTGTGTTTGTCTTACGGCACTGGCTCTCTTCCTTCATGGAGCCCGTGGGCTATATTAGGAACGGGTGACTGCTTATAGCCCATTGAGTTGCTCACGTTGGTCGATAAACCTTCAATCAAAGAAAAAAGCGTGGAACACGTCGAGTATTTTACTACAATGCTGGCCACCCAAAATGCAACACCAAGAAGGAAGCATCCGATTGGTCTGAAATTCGCAGCATGCGTCGCCCGCGAGAGGACATGCAAACGATTACCATTGCAGGGCATATGCAAATCATGTGCGCCCGGCACTCCACTGAGAAGTACTGTAAGAAGGGTGCACAGAAGGCAAGGTGTAAGTAGTGGAAGTGTGTTGTGCTGCCGGACCTGTGCGTGGGAAGCTTCCTGATGCCTCGACGCAGAATACGGTAGTCATTCCAGCACGTTTCGGAGTTCGACAGAGGACGAATAGCGGCTTATCACGACAGCGGTTTATCGTACCGAGACATCGGCGCCCGTGTGGGAAGACATCCAGCCACAGTGAGGCGAGTATGGATTTGGTGGGTGCAGGAAAGACGGACGGACTGACGTGAGCGATTGCCGCAGCCGCGGCACACCACCGAACGAGAAAACCTCGCATGCTATGCGGCAGGCATTAGCGGCTCGCGTCGCCACGTCACGAACGTTAGCGCAGGAATTAGGGTGTGTTGCGCAACAATCTATGTCAGCACGTACCGTTCGATGTTGTCGGCAGGAGCGGAGACTTGTTGAACGGCGCCCATTGCTCCGATTACCATTGACGTTACACCACTAGCAACTGCGGCGACAGTGGGCCGTTGAACGCCGCACCTGGACTACGGAATGGCACGACATTGTCTTCTCCGACGAATCCCGCTTCTGCCTGCAACACCACGATGGACGGATCCGTGTGTGGCGGCACCGCGGCGAGAGACTGTATGGCGCCTGCTTTATGCATCGCCATACAGGTCCGTCGCCTGGCGTTATGGTTTGGGGCGCAATTGGATATGACACCCGCACCCTTCTGGTACACATCGCCAGTACACTCAACAGCCACCTCTATATCTCCGACGTTTTGGAGCCTGTAGTCCTCCCTTACTTGCAGGACCTGCCAGCGGCCACGTTTCAACAGGACAATGCGCTACCGCACGTGGCACGCATCGTGCAACAATTCTTCACGGCCCACCAGGAGTCACTGCTACCGTGGCCCGCCTGTTCCATCGATATGTCGCCCATCGAACACGTCTGGTCGCTGATCGGCAACCGAGTGGCCCGGCAATCACCCCACGCGGCTACGCCTAATGAACTGTGGCAACGTGTGGAAGCAGCCTGGACCGACATACCCCAAGCCCACATCCAAAGCTTTTTCGTTCGATGCAGCGGCGTGTAGCGGCCGTTATTGCCAGCCATGGGGGTCACACGAACTATTGATGTCTGCGTATTCCGCAAGTCGCACGGGCCTGTAAGCTCAATCGTTTCATCTTTGTATCTGTTGTTATGTGTCCAGTAAATCTGGCTTTGCTATCCCGTGTCCTTCTTGGTGTTGCATTTTGGGTGGCCAGCAGTGTAGTAACATAATATAATACGGGGTTGGAAATTATTTAGTGAGAAACTTGCTGCAGAGCAGACGGGAGTCCTACAAAAGAATCTAACAGTCACAGAGCAGGATTCTCAGAGGTTAATCTTCCATAGGCCGACCCGGTGGCGCAGTGGTCTAATGCGCTGGCCTCTGATCATTCGTCCGTAAGGGGTCCGGGTTCGAATCCCGGTGAGGCATGGATGTTGTGTTTGTCTTACGGCACTGACTCTCTCGCTCTTCTGGAACCAGTGACCCTAAATTAGGGACGGGCGACTGCTTATAGCCCATTGAGTTGCTCACGGTGGTCGTTAAACCTCCAATCAAAAAAAAAATCTTCCATAGAGACACATGGCAACAATTTGACACCGAAGATCGCAGTAGGACAGTGCGCCAGTGGATGAACATGAAACTAAAACGTCCAACCGTAACCGTCTGCCTGTATTTTTTCTTTTCCATTTTTTTTCAAGAGTTTACAACTCAGATCAGATCAGATCATATGTAGAGGATTTTAGGAAGGGTACTGTCTAACCCCAGGTCTTAAACAGTCCTTAGAAATAGGAAGCAGGGAGATTTCGGCCAGAGGGCCCGATAGGAAAGTGACACGGAAGCGAGCTAGAAAGGAGGAGGAAGACGCCCTTATTTTTTACCGGGGGCCAGTACCCGGGGCCCGACTTCTTAACGTGCCCATCCGACCCACGGCGGATATTTAGTGGTTCGAGCGTTCGTACCTGCCTGGGATCGAACTTGAGGTTTTCTTCGTGGCAGTCACGAACCGTTGACCACTAGGCCACCAGCGGCCCGAGTTTACAACTCTTTCCGAGATGCTACTTATATAGTCACTGGTACCGTATCACGTGACAGACGCTATCGTAGTTCCATGTCCGACCACTGGGCAGCACCAAGTTCTCCATCGTCAGGTATTTCAATATACATAAATACCTGACGATGGAGCACTTGGTGCTTTGAAAGATCTTGTAAGTTGCTGTGTGTTAAAAATGTCTATTTTAAGCACAGACAGTATTAATAAATAGCTTATCGTGCCGAATAGGCTTTTCTAATTAAAAAAATGTTTAGCGCACGAAGAATCCTTATTAAAATCCTTTTTGCCGACAGGCACTACCATGACTGGTCCTTTTTATGTGGAAATGTTATGTGAGAAGCTGTTAGCTCATATGCAAGTGCATTCACAATCTTTATGCATGATGGTGCTCCATGCCACAGATCAAAGACAAGTAAAAGACTACCTGCAGAGAAAAAACATAACTGTGCTTGATTGGCCAAGTAATAGTTCCGATCCTAACCCCATCGAAAATTCTTGGACCATTTTAAAAGACTAGGTAGCAGAAAAACAGCCATCAAATTCCCAAACTTTGATTGACGCGATTGAGTACGTGTGGTGCAAAGACATTTCAAATGTCTACTGCAAATCCCACATTCAGAATATACCCCATCGTATTCTCTCCGTTATAAAAAACAAATGTGGCAACAGAAGTTACTGATTTCGGTCTTTTTGTGTTCTAAGGAATGCAAGTATTCATCTGTGGTTCCAGTTAAGGGAGAGAGCCAGTGCCGTAAGACAAGCACAACATCCATGTCTCACCGGGATTCGAAGCCGGACCCCGTTCGGACGAATGATCAGAGGCCATCGCTTAGACCACTACGCCACCGGGGCGGCCGCGGGAGTTTGAAGTGTCTGGGGTATTCTTTTCATGAAATACTGTCAATTTGCTGGTACAAGTTGAACGACCTACGTATATTTTATAAGGTCACTACAATTTAGTAAATAACTGTCCTTATATATCTTACGGTCACTACAATTTACTAAAAAACTACAATAAATGTCTTATGGTCACTACACTTTAGTAAATAATTGCCATAATATTTCTTAAGGAAGTAGTGAATGTTGTTCATTTGAGCCTCATGTTACTCTTTCTCACGAAATTGTTAGTTAAATTGTTGTCGTATCGCAAGTTTTGCTTTTCGGCGACATAATACGAAAGCAACCCCAAAATAAAAAAATATCTGGACAATATGAAAGAATGACTTGTCACATAGATTTTATGTTGAGATCTACCATTCTTTTCTTTCATAGCATTTGGAGAAGTAAAAATGTCATAAGAAGGGCTGCCATTTTCGATAAATTAACTAACTTTTCATGGATCTAAGCTTACAAGCAAAATAGTACAGGTTTTATAAGAATTGTGTTTTCAAAGTAGGCAAACAGTTAGCCAATCGCACCAAAGCGAATGATGTAATTTGACACACTAAAAGCTAATGGACTTCGCAGGCAGAATTTCGAGTTTTATTGTCTCTATCCCTTGTCAACGTGACTAAACATTGACAAGGGATACGTGACTAAATTCAAATGCGATGCTTTTGATCCGCTGAAATGTAAACTAAAAGCAAAAAAGCGGGGTTGAAACAAAAAAGAGAAGCACACTTAATAGATTCTGAAAGTTTCACTAAATTTGCCCCTCTTCCTTCGTTTATCTTTCTCTCGGTACCGAAAGAATTTGTTCTACATAAACATAAAATGCATCCTTCATACATGAATTTTCAATATGCAAATGTCAAAGGCCCGATCCAAATAAATTTTTGCATTATTGATACAATGCATATTTAAGGTAAGAGCATTAAAAAGAAGCAAGCCGATAAAGGGATTTTAACTCATAATAACATTTTGTTGGTAGCAAATAGAAAACCTAACAGTTCTTTAGGAACGCGACGAAACTTCATTTGCATAAGTATTAGAAGAAAGACCACGGTTCGTCTCAAAATGGCAGTCCCGGGCTTGATGTGGGATTACGACACCGGTCATCTCTAGAATTTTAAGTGATCAAGGCGTTGAACACTATGTTTTCCTAACACAACCCTGTCTTTTCAGTTATTTTGTATGCGCTACTGAACTTATTGCGCAGTATTTTCACTCTAAATTAAGAAACGTGACAGTTTTTGAAAGAATATCCATTGAAGGCCCAAAGCAGTAAAAGAAAAAGTAAAGGATGGATTCTAAGTACTCTCTCTGTCTCTGTCTCTCTCTCTCTCTCTCTCTCTCTCTCTCATTTCCTCAATCTCTTCCTTATTTTCTCTATCTCATTTCCACCCTCTAACTTCTTTGAATTTTTCTCTCCTTCCATTCTTGCTGTCCATGCCATTTTTCCTCTATTCCTCATTCATTCTCACTATCTCAGTTTACCTGTCTCTGTTTCTCACTGGTCATCTAATTTTCTATCTGCCATTCTCACTGCCAAAACTTTTTTATCCTGATTTTCTCTTTTCTTCTCGCATTTCCCTTATTTCTCGCCATTTTCTCCCTCGTAGGTTAAACAGCAGGCTTCCTAAGAAAACCCTTTTTTTCAGCTTTTTTATGCGCTACTGAACTTGTTGTAAGGTATTTTCAGCCTAAAGTAAGAAATGTGACAGTTTCCGAAATAATTTTCGTTGAAGACCCAAACCAGTAAAAGGAAAAGTGAAGGCTAGATTCTAAATTTTCTCTCTCTCATTTTCTCAATGTCTTTCTCATTTACTGTATCTCATTTCCACCCTCTAATTTCTTTCTCTTTCTCCCTTTCATTCTTGCTGACCACACCCTTTTTTGTGCTCCCTTTCTCATTCATTCTCACTATCACAGTTTCTCCTTCTTACTATCCACCTAATTTTCTTTCTGCTATTCTCACTTCCCAACTTTTCCTTCCCGATTTTCTCTTTTTCTCGCATTTTCTTTTTTCCTCCATTTTCTCCCTCATTCTGTCTCTCTAACTATATTTTTCTCTCATTCTCTTTTATTTTCTCTCTGGTTTTCGTCCTGTACCTCTTTCTTTTTCTTTCTTGCTCTCTAACTTCCATTCCTCTTCTTTCGTACTTCATTATATTCTCATATATTCCGTCTGTCATTTCATTCGTTTTGCTATTATATTCCCTCTGTCATTTCATTCCGTTTTTGTCGTTCATTTTTCCCTTTCTCGTTCTCAGTCTCATTCTCTCTTTTCCCCTATTTCCTTCTTCATTCTTAATAGGTGAAGGAAAAAGACGGTATAAAAGTAGTTTAAAACAAAGGCTGAGACGTACTACAGAGGTAAAAACATGTGCCAAGACGACAAATCTGCAACGAGACATTCTGTCCGCGTAGCTCAGTTGGGAGAGCGACTTACTCCGGAGTGAGGAGACACAAGTTCGATCGCTGACAAACTTGTGTTTTCTCAAGGTATCCTAGTTCTGAATACGAAAAAGACATAAATACCTTGACTGTTCACTCAATTATTACAACTTTTATGCAAAATAAGTTACACCCGATACTGCCTTAAGGAAGAGAAGGCCATGAACTTTATTCTGAATATCACAATATATGCAAGAGGTTATAAAAGTAATGCTCTTTTGCTGGAGATGGGATTCGAACCCACATCTGCGTTCACCGGAGTTACCTGTTCTGGTGTTTGAACCACACCGACGAAGCTTATCGCTGGAAGTAGAAATCTTCTCTACAACTTTAAGGAAATTGAGGATGGTGGAGGACCCTTAGCTTGGGCTGTGCATCATGTTGAATGCACGCACGCCGCTGAACATGTTTTCAGGAAGTAAATTGACTGCTACCCGCTATCGGGATGGCATCCCATAGCCTCAGGAAAGCTATTGGCCCCTAGTTCCCTTTTATGGACGATAACGCAGTCCCCATAGGGCTCGGCTATACGACGAATGCCTGGAGGGTAAGAATATTCACAGGATGGAGTGACCTGCAAGATCCCCGGATCTGAACTCGATAGAACATGTCTGGAATGCGCTGGAAAGTGCAATTGCAAGCCGTTAACCTCCTCCCAGATCCTTCCCGGGACTCCCACTTGCCTGGGTGGAGGAGTGGCACTTATTGCCTCAAACTCCCATTCACAGCCTTGTAAACAGCACGAGAGGTAGTTATGTGAGCTGCATCATTGTTCGGGTAATCACACTCCCTATGGCCTCTAGAAATGCGCCGCACTTGCTGCATCACTTTTGGATTGCCATGCTTTCATGCGCAAGCTTTCCCCTCAAGCAATTATGACTTGTGTACTACTGCGTTATCGATACATGTATGTCCATGTCATCTGTCATAAAACTCTATCGTGTGGATTTTTCCCTATTTGTGATCTTCTGTTTCTCACGTTAATTTTGGATACCAGTATACATATACAACACGTTTGCAGCAGTATCTAAGGGCCGAAAAACCCGATGCAAAGATAAAAAAAAAAAGAAAAGAAATGCAACAGATCTCGCTTCACTAGGAAAACATTTTATTCATATTTCCTGCCTAAAATAATGCGCGGCTTTTTCGCTAAGGGATGAAAACGTATATTTGACATTTTAGGATACCTCTTGCCGCAAGAAATCCACTTTAAAAAATTTTTTCGGTATAAGATGCCGTTCATCTCATTTGAATATATTTCTGAATTTTTCATAAAGCACAGATCTGACGCTAGGCGGCATAAATGTATCAGTTTGCAGCTGTATCTCCGCTTCAGATAATAAAATTGAAAAAATTCCTTTTGTACTTCATGTTGCCCATATGATAAGAATTACGAACATTTTTCAGCAAATAGTGCAAAATGTTTTCGCTAGAGGCGTATATGCACAAAGTGTTTCATTGTTACCTCTGCTTCTGTATTAGAAAAATTCGCTTTGTATTCAAGCAATTAAAGTACGCGAAGCTCGCTATGAGGAATAAATATTTTGCGTATATTATTTTTTACTCTTTTTTGACTTACGGCTCTGCCGCTATGGGGAGGAAGATGGGTATCGGTGTATATTCTTGTTTGCAAGAGTGCTTTCGATTGTAAAAAACCGATGAACATTTTGGGGGGATATTAAGACACCCTTTACTATGAAGAACATTTTGCGCTCATTTTCTTTTTCAAATAGCATCCAGTTTTCTCGCTAGGGCGTAAAGTGCACAAATTTCCTCCATATCTCTGTTCTAATTGCTTAATTTGAAAAATTATTTTTGCTTCGGATATCTTTCCAATACGAAAGAAATTTCGTGCACAATTTGTGATTTTTCTTACGCTCTTTCTTTTGTTAGAGGGCGCATATTGCTATTCCTACTTTCAAATGTTTCACCTATTCTAAAATTCCGATTAAAAAGAAATCTCTTTTGTAAATGGTTCCCTTCACTTTGACGATTATTGTACATTTTGAATAATGAGTAATTATTTACTAGGAATTGTAAAAGCATTTCGTATTTCGCTGATTTTCCTAAACAGCTGCTTTGTAAAACTGTTTTGTTTCGGAATACATTGAGAAGACGTGCTCGTTACATCAGAGACTTCGGTGTCATCCTCCATGTTTTTTAATGACATTCTAAATAATTTCGCCTGACGAGCATTGCACCTTACGGACAAAATCGGAACCGATCGATCGGGTTCGCGCTGCAAAATATTTTCTGCTGGTTAGGTTCGGGTTCTGAGTGAAAGAGAATTTTCTTCTTTTTTTAAATGTAATTTTGTGATTTTGCACACGATACTATTCTTACACTTTCTAGTTTGTAAAAATGAATTCTTTGACAACTGGATCTGTATAGGAAATGGGGTTTCCGAAGGGCTATTTAGTCCAAGCTTGAATAGCAAATGCCATAGACCACGTATTAATGGTTTTCTAGCCGCCCCGGTGGCGCAGTGGTCTAAGCGATGGCTTCTGATAAATACCTGTATTAGTATGAAGTATGTCCTCCTTTAGCAGAAATGACCTCTTCAATTCGTTTTGGCATTGACTCCACTAATTGAGTGCACATATTTTTGACTTCATAATCGTAGAACGACACTTTTATAGCATTCAGTATCATGCGTTCTTTGCTTGTACAGTCCATTTTGCCTAAACGTCTCTTCAAAATATTCCACAAGTTTTCTATGGGATTTAAGTCTGGTGAATTTCCAGGCCAATCAAGCAAATGAATTTGATTTTCCAAGATGAAATTCTTGACCAATTTCGAATTGTGACATGGGGCCAAGTCATGTTGAAATATCCCGTCAAAAGTTTGCAAGAATGGAACAATCCTACGTTGTAATATTTCTACGTACTTGGCTGAATTCATCATACCTTGAACAGGAACTGAGCTTCCAGTGCCATTTGATGTGAAAAAACCCCAAAACATCTGTTTCAGAGGGTATTTTACAGTTTGTTTGACATGCTCAGGTCTTAAGCGTTCCCAGTTGCTTCGTCTAACGACATTTGCTTGGTAACAATGCACAAATAAATGCGTTTCATCACTGAAAATTACCTTTTTCCAGTCGTCAGCAGTCCATGATTTATATTTTTTGGCCCATGCTAAACGTTTTATCTTCATTTTCGCATTCAAATATTGTTTTTCGTTGATCTTCTTGCCTTCCGGCCAACTTCCAGAATACAGTTGAATCACTAACATCACAACCACTAAGCAATAAATCTCTTTGAAGGTCGGTGCTTGTTTTTTTGTTTTTGTTTTTTTGGATTCATTTTACTATTTTTGATTAAATATTTATCGGTTAGTGGAGTTGTTTTTTGTTTTCTTCCACATTTACCTCTCCTTTTTGGAGACGATGATCCAGATGCATTGTATATCGCGTAAGCAGTCTTGATACACTTGATTTGCCTGCACCAACTGCAGAAGCGATATCTCTCACTGTTATAGAAGTGTGATCCTTCAGAGCAATTATTTTTGCACGCTTCCTTGGGGAAATATCCATTTTTCAATACACGAAAGCAACACGTACTCCCAGAAAGCAAACACTAACATCCACCTGTCACACATGAAAACTCACAACTGAAGCTGAAGTTCCTATTTCCTGTTTAAAACCGGTCAAACCACATTCTTACTATCAAGTTCTAACAGTCGCACCACCTCACAGCTGATAAAACCGGTTTACGTGGGTTTCCTACATCAACTGGCGAACACATTACAATTCTGAAAATAAAATAGCTTGTCCCAATTAATTTGCACGGTATAGTACCTCGATTACTTTTGAAAAACTGAACAGCTATAGAACTTATATTTCATATATGACTAACTGTGGTAAGGGGACAAAGTTTTTAGATTAACAAAAAGTCACGTTTCGCATTATTTATTTACGGGCGATCACTTATTTAGCTATGTGTTCCGGAGTACTGATTTCAAAACCGGTGCATTGGATCTACAATTCTGGTTACCTCATTTATCTGGAAGCAGATGTTTTATATTTTGAATGTGTTGCTTTTCACGTGGGGCCAAAAAAATGCCCTGCACAAATATCCTTTATTGCCGTTTTCGCTTTATTAATTACATAACGAAAACTTTGTGTTTGGTAAAAGTTAGTCCAAACATTTTTTTATTAAGTTTAAATTGCTAATTTAATGCTTCCTTCGCTTTCGTATTTATTTATCAATCACCAGTATCATTTGTGATAAATATGTGAATGTCCCTTCACGGAAGGTAACGTCTCGTCTGCACATTTCTCTAAGAAGATAGCGTCGCTGCCGGTCCCATGTGGTTAGGATTCCTAACTTTCACCCAGCCGGCCCCACGGGTTCAATTCCCGGCATGAGAAAATTGGTTCCATGGTGTAATAGGTCGCACTCTGAATCCAGCGATCCGAGTTCACATCTCGGTGGAAGATGATTCTTTTTTTTTTTTTTTTTTTTACATATGTAGTAGAACTCGCTTACAATGAGGAGCTCAGAACAAACGAAAATGCTCGCTAGATCCGTTCAGAGGTGAAAAATCCCATCAGGTACGTAAAAATATGCATACCTGATAATATTGATATGCATTTACATTACAGGACGATTCAAAATTATTGTCGAGGTTTCAGTGGTATGTAATCTGAAAACGAGAAGCCCTAAAACCGCAAACACAATGTGACAGATAACAACTATAAACGTTTTGTTACTTGTAGGATCGATACATCGGATTGCTCAACCACTTCGGTATGCGCGACTTTCGTAGCATGTAAGATATCGAAGCTATAATCAATTTCCCGCCAAGTCTTTGCCAGCATTTGCAGCGTTACTGCTACTGTCGTAGCACCAATTCTGGTCTTCCAGTAATCGAGGGAGGTCACAAGAGTCTGGCAAACGATGAGTTTCACGTATCCCCACAGGAAGAAATCCAGTGGCGTAATATCGGGGGACCGCAGAGCCCATGGAATTGGTCCACCATGCCCAACCCAGCGCCCAGGAAAATGCAAGTCAAGAAATTCTCGTAAAATAACATCCTAATGCGGCGGTGCGCCATCGTGCTGGAACACCACATTGGGCTGCCGATCTTTCAACTGAGGCAACAGATACAACTGTAGCTTGTCCAGATAGGTCACCGCTGTCACTGTTTTCTCCACAAAGAAAAAGGGCCTCAATACTTCCGAACATGACAAAGCGCACCAGACGTTCACCTTTTGACTATTTCGTTTGACTTCTTGAATGGCGTGAGAGTTTTCGGACCCGCATATCCTGCAGTTATGCTAATGTATCCTCCCTAAGACGAAAAACGTTGCTTCATCATTAAATATCCATGTCCGCAGATAATGTTCATCAGCTTCGGCTTTGGACAAAATGTCTTGGGCTAATTGGAAACGGCGGAGTTTATCGTCCCGCTATACAGCCTGTACGATCAGCAGTTTGTAAACACGGAGTTTTAGGCGGTTATGCAGAACCCTCCAAACAGTCGTTTGTGGCATACCTAACTGCGACGCAGTTCTTCTCGTTGACTTCTGATGGCTTCGAAAAAGGTTTCCTGGAAGCGATAAACATCATCCTGCAAAGTGTTCGGTCTTCCCACTCCTTTTTGATATTTCACACTACTAGTTTATTGAAACTGCTTTAACCAACGTCGGATAGCATTATCGGAAGGTGAAGCTCTGCCATACTGCGTTCTGTAACGACGTTGCATTGTGATAACTGGCTTTGTTTCAAATAACCAGAGTACGCACGTTGATTTTTCTTGAACAGTCGTCGTTTTGAAGTATGACGTCAATTTAGCAGGTGCCGTGTTGCCACATAAAATATTCCGCAGTGAACTTGTTTATGCTGAAGGCAGTTTTATGTGGTCGGTTACGGTTTAACCATGCCAGACCACGGGAACCCCGACAATAATTATGAATCTCGCTGTATATATTCAAGACAGCCAGAAATGAAAAATTGAATTTGTTAGCTACAGTAGCACAAATGAAAATAAAATCAGTACTTACGTTATTACCATAATGGTAGCCAATCTTGAAGCAGACAGATATCACGAGGAAACATAAAAAAAGGTACCTCCAAGGCATAGAATTGGCGGAGAGGGTCTCTGCACAACTCACTGGGCACTTGATGTACTCCCTTCTCAATGCTTTTCTATCAACATTCTTCCACTAGCACACCCTGCGCTTTTGCAATTTCGTCCTTCATGCCGCTGTTCCCATTACTCCATTACAGGACAGTGCGCAAAAGTTTCTCTATGCCTCGTTAATTCTGCAATTTCTTTAAATTTTGTGAATTTGCTCGTTAAAAGTGATCATAGCTTTTCTCTACATCGTTAAATCAGGGTATTTAATTAAATTTTGTTCGTTAAAAACGATCAAATTCTCTTTGAAGTAACATTATACACAATAAAAGTTTCTGTTCTGCTCGTTAAATACGGGTTCGTTATAAGTGGGTTGTATTGTACCTTATTTCTTTCAAAACGACTTTGGGAAGAAAACGGGAACTCTTATTGATGGTATCAGTTTGTCTCCCGTAGATATCACTCCATCTGTTAGTAGGATTCGAAAAGAGCCTCCTGGTACCCGGATACAGCTGATCTTGAGAATGGTACCTCACCTGATTTCAACTTTGCAATGTGCAACGTCTTCTTGCAGGATGGAGGGAACGTATTCTTATGTTTGTTGCAGTATCTACACTTAAAGAAGTTGGTATGAAAATATACTTTCTTTTATATTCGTAGCTGAAACTATATGCAAAACCTACGCATTTTAGCTCTCCTGGAAAAAAGACGTGCTTCTACTGTCGCTATGTCCGTCCATCCGATGGCCTGTGGAGATCATATATGTGCACCTTTCAATCCGATTTGAAAAATTCTTTTTGTATTAGGAAAAGTGATTTGTGGGAACGACGGCACTTGACTTTGGGGTCGTTTTCAGAAGCATTACTTTGCCTGTAGAGGGCGCAAGCGCAGATGCTGTCGAATTCAGTATGCGAAAAAAAATAGAAAACCCAGGAAAGCCCCCTCCTCAGTGAGTGGAGTCCCCGCCCTACCAAAACAGATTCGCTCACCTTGCACCCCGTTACATCACGCATGATGGTATGCCCGAAGCTGGCTTCTACGCAGGTTGTTTTCGGCCCTATATTTACACTACACCAACGTTTCGTCAGACGTCTGTGCAGTTAATATCGCACGTGGGCATCTCTGAATATGTTAATCCCCGTGGAACGAATATTTCTAGTGTATCGTGGTGCAGTTGTATAAACGCCGGCTTCTGACCATTTATCCGTGATGGGTCGGTGTTTGAGTCCCGGTGAGGCATGGATGTTGTGTTTGTCTTACGGCCGCGGCTCTCTCTTTCTCTCTCTTTCTCTGTCTTCTCTGGAACCATTAACCCTAAATTAGGGACAGGCGATTGTTTATAGCCCATTGAGTTGCGCAGGGTGGTCGTCAAACCTCCGAAGAAAAAAAACCCAACAAGACACGTGTTTAGGGCAAATAACAATTATACAGATATTGGGAAACAAAAGCTCAAAAACTGTTGTTCCCCAACCGAGATAGTGTGCAGGATTCAGTCAGTAAATTTCGAAGTATTAGTTTGGTGGCAGATGTAGCAAGAAGTGGTCGAACCAGTGTTTTGTCCTGGAAAGACATTTCGGTATTTCTAAATAGATTAGATGAAAGCCCGTCAATAATGACGGGGGAAATAAAATTTATGGTACAGAAATTACTGATATTTATTTATTGAGTTTTTGAGTTCCACGTCAGTAGATGGCGACGTTGGCTCACAGCTTTCAGAAAATTTCCCGAGCAGTCGGTTATGGAATTTGATACGACGAGCTGTCTGTTTGTTATGTGTTTTGTAAAACCTTTAGTCCCTATTTCGTCAACACATCCTTGTACACAACATTTTTCGTATACACTGACTGTGAACCTTGTATCAATTTCCCCTGTTCTTTTCCGTGAACTAGTTTTACCTTGACGACGTCAGATCGTCGTACTCTTGATCTGTATGTGGATACAGACGGCTAAACACCGGTTCAGGTAGTGAACCAAAATTCCTGATGTAAAGTTTTTCGGTCGCGCAGTGGTCGAAGCGATGGCCTCTGATCATTCGTCCGAAAGGGGTCAGGGTTGAAATCCCGGAGAGGCATGGATGTTGTGTCTGTCTTACGGCACTGGCTCTCTCCCTTCCCTGGATCCAGTGACCCTAAGTTAAGGACGGGCGACTGCTTATAGCCAGACCACTGAGTTGCTCACGGTGGTCGTTATAACTCCAACCAAAAAAAAAAAACGTTTTCGTATCTCTAGAGTTGACCGTGGGACGGAACGCATTTCTGACGTCATGTGAGAATGATTTGGATTAGATGACGTCACACCAGCAGCTGTGTTCTTTGTTGCTATGACAACAAAACAAAGTGGTATACGCGTTGACTGTGCGCGTGTAGGTGATGACGTCACCTACACGAAAACACGAAAAGCTAAGCGTGACATCACAAACATTTGTTTCTCGGTTGTTGCTATGACGACTTAAAAAGTGGCACGAAGGAGGAGGAGGGCTCTAGCATATTATTATTAGAGATGATGGCAAGCCATCATTAAGGAAATTGGAACAGGAGACAAAACTTGGCTTAGGAACTACTCACACAGTTGTAATAAGAAAACTCTAGCATTTCTCGTACAGCCTGTCAGCTGTGCAAGAATTAAAACCAGCGGGTCATGAGAAGACGAAGTATTACCGTTATTCGTTTTGGAGTTTCATACGAGGCAAGGGAATCGAAGTGTTGGATGCAACATTTTACCCATATGAGATTTAGTTTCATTTATCTGGAAACATTAACTCCCAAAACACTCCCTCATGGAGTACATAAAATCCACACAAAATTCATGAAAAGCCATCTTGCCGCCCCGGTGGCGCAGTGGTCTAAGCGATGGCTTATGACTATTTGTCCGGAAGGGGTCCGGGTTCGAATCCCGGTGAGGCATGGATGTTGGTTTTGTCTTAGGGCACTGGCTCTCTTCCTTCCCTGGAACCAGTGACCCTAAATTAGGGACGGGTGACTGCCGTTAGCACATTGAGTTATTCACGACGGTCGTTAAACCTCCAATCAAAAAAAAAAAAATTCGTGAAATGTGGGTCCCATTTTTATCAAGGATACGATGAACGCCGAGTGATACTGTTCAGACATTTTGTATCCATTCATCGTAAAGTTCGACGAAGTACTGAATGCTTTCTTTCAACAAGATGCGTTCACTGCGCATACTGCTCCCACTTCAATGGCTCTACTTGAAGATGTCTTTGGGGAACAGATTTTCTTCAAAAAAAAAAAATTGTCTTCCATAATCACCCAAACTTTTGCCGCCTGACTTTTATTGCTCGGGAGCAGCAAAAGGAGTTGTGTACAAGGATCTCTCAAATACATTTCAGCAATTGAAAACAGCGATATCCACGTGCACTTCTTCCGTTAGACAGAAAAATTTAAAAGACGTTTTCTCTAACAAATGTAGATGAGTCGCTTTACGCCTTCAAAATGGGATACGTCACTTTCAACACTTCATCACCTGATGTAAAGTCACGAGTATGCTACAAAACGTAATGTAGTCAAAATACAAAGAGCTACTAAAATAAAAACATGGGTGTTTTCTGTCAAATGTAACTTAGCACGTTTACTGCGGAGTGACTCTCTGAACGCACTGTACTTTAAAAACTCGTTCTCAATTTTCTCCCCTAAATACTGAATTTATTGAATTCAGTATTTTACACCAAATTGCTGCAATGAAATTTTTCCAATTAACTAATTTATTTCAATATCAGATAATTTTCTCACGCTTTCTATATCACATACTGAATTGATTGTTTTTGTTGTAAGGTTGCTTTTGGGCTAGAAGTGTTTTTTTTTTTTGCCAGTTCTTCTATGCAGTTTTTTATAACTCTTCCATTCCGAATTTTTCTAGCCTTGTTTTGTAAGAAAATTCACATCGCGATAATTTCACATAATTCTTGCCCCGTGAGTTACATATGCTGCTTACTTTTTTTTTGAGTACTTCCTTAAAATATTCTGTGTGACATATCGTTTTGACAGCTTTCAACCAAAGCTGTCATAAATTTTGTCACAGCCACACAAAACGAATTTCATTTCGGCTTGAATGGAAACACGACCAAGACGGAACGGACCGGAACTCTGCAACGCCAAAGTTATTTTTCCATGCGAAGGCTTCCGATATTCATATTTTTTTTAAATATCTGAAAGAGTGACATTTTGTATCTTACCGTATTTCCCTTTCCAGCGTGTTCTTCTTGAGTATAGAATGCGTACAGGCGTTGGAGTTAGGTTTAGCATATTTCTTTTCAAGAGCTATTGATTTTCTAAAGGAAAGAGTCCCGGATATTTCACGAAAATGCAGCACCTTTTCGAAGCGCTTTTTTCATTTGAATAAATTTTATAGCTACCTTTCCAAAATTTTCGATAAGTTTTGCTTTGTTGTTTACCTGCATGCAGCTATGAACGGCACTGACTGGCTGTGGCTCAGAAGAAGACGAACTTATATTCCTTAGCTATTACAGCGCACCTACCTGAAATTCTGAAAATATAAAAGCATCAGTTTCGCCTGCCTGAGTTTCTGTCCCGCTTTCTATGGGAGTACACTGAAAAGAAAACGGAATCGTCGCTTCAAATGGAATATCTACCTGTTTTGAGTTCATGACCTTATAGATTTCAGAATATTTAAATGCTCCTGGAAAACGAAAACTGTTAAAAGATATAACTTTTTAGGAAAAGATTTTATCTCGCATTACTCCTTCTTTCTCTATCTCTCTCTACATTTATGTACCTGTCTTCTTCCTGATGACCCTACTCTGTATTGCACTTTGTTTTATTAACGCATTTCTATTTTACGTTGTTTTACTCTCGCTCTTTCACTCACTTTGATCTCCATCTCTGTCTTAGCCTGTCTTTCATTTTCCTACATCATTCTTTCTCTTCCCGACCCTACACTCTCTCTCTCTCTCTCTCTGTCTCCCTGTCACTCTCTCTCTCTCTCTCTCTCTCTCTCTCTCTCTCTCTCTCTCTCTCTCTCTTTCTCTGTGTCTTTCTGTCACTCTCTGTCTCCCTCTTCTCTCCTTCTCTCACACAGTTTATCTCTGTTCCTCTGCCCTCTCTCCGTGTTTCTTTCTTGCTGTCTCTGGCAGACTTTCATTTTCCTATTCTACCTCTTTTTCCCTCGCTCTTTTCCCTCTCTCTCTTCCTCTATGCCCCCCCTCCTTCATCTCTTTGCCATTTTGTTTCTCTCTTTGTCTCTGTGTCTGCTCTCTCCTCCTTCTCTCTTAAATTTATTTTCATTTTGTTCTGAGTTTCTTCCTCTTAAGGATCATTTTCCTCTCAGATTATGCCTCCTCACCCATTCCCTCTCTCTCTGTCTCCCTGTCACTCTCTTTGTCTCTCTCTCTCTTTCTTTCACGCAGTTTCTCTCTCTTTCTTTCACGCAGTTTCTCTCTCTTTATTTCACGCAGTTTCTCTCTTTTCTCTTCCTTTGCCCTCTCTCCGTGTTTCCTTCTTTCTGCCTCTGTGAGACTTCCTTTCATTTTCCTACTCTACTTGTTTCTTTTTCTCTCTTCCTCTGTACCCCATTCTCTCTCTTGGCCATTTTTTCGCTCTATTGTCTTTGTGTCTGCTCTCTCCTCCTTCTCTCTTAAATTTATTTCATTTTGTTCTGAGTTTCTTCTTCTTAAGGATCATTTTGCTATCAGATTATGCCTCCTCCCCCATTCCCTCTCTCTCTCTCTCTGTCGCCCTGTCTCTCTCTTTCTTTCACGCAGTTTCTCTCTCTTTCTTTCACGCAGTTTCTCTCTCTTTATTTCACGCAGTTTCTCCCTTTTCTCTTCCTTTGTCCTCTCTCCGTGTTTCCTTCGTTCTGTCTCTGTGAGACTTCCTTTCATTTTCCTACTCTACTTCTTTCTTTTTCTCTCTTCCTCTATACCCCATTCTCTCTCTTGGCCATTTTTTCTCTCTCCTCTCTTTGTCTCTGTGTCTGCTCTCTCCACCTTCTCTCTTAAATTTATTTCATTTCGTTCTGAGTTTCTTCCTCTTAAGGATCATTTTCCTTTCAGTTTATGCCTCCTCCCCCACTCCCTGTCTCTCTGTCGCCCTGTCACTCTCTGTGTCTCTCTCTTTCTTTCACACAGTTTCTCTCTTTTCTTTTCCTTTGTCCTCTCTCCGGACTTCTTTCTTTCTGTCTCTGTGAGACTTCCTTTCATTTTCCTACTCTACTTCTTTCTTTTTATCTCTTCATCTATACCCCACTCTCTCTCTCTCTCTCTCTCTCTCTCTTGGCCATTTTTTGTTGTCTTCTCCTCTCCTTCTTCCTTTGTAATTCACTCTTTCCCGTTTCTCTTTTAAGCACTTTCATTTCGTATGTCACTCTTACTCTTTCTATTTCAATTTCTCTCTTGTCTTTGTCCCTGTGTCTGCTCTCTTCTCCTCTCTTAGAGTTTTTCATTGTTCTCTGAGTTTCTGCCTTTTGAGGATCATTTTCCTCTCAGTTTATGCCCCCCTCCCTCTCTTTCTCTCTCTCTCTCTCTCTCTCTCTCTCTCTCTCTCTCTCTCTCTCTCTCTCTCTCTCTCTCTCTCTCTCTTTCTCTCTTTATTTCTTTCTGTTTCTTACCATCTGAATTATTTCGTGCATCCTTGTTCCTCTTTATACCCTCAGACCTGGATGGATTGTCGCTGTATTGTCGTTTTCTTAAGCTTTAGTTCTTCGCCTTTTGAGTGCCAATCAATCCTCGTGATCTTCAGTGCTCAGGTACTACATGAAAACAATATCACTAATATAATATTTCCTGATACAGTGTTTAATTCTCGTTTGAGTTTTTTTTTCGTTTAGGAGTAAAATCATGCTTAATACACAATTAAGAAGATGAACCTAAAAGCAACAATTAGTCTCCCTCTCTTCTTCCTTCAAAATTTGATAAAGAGTCCTGAGCTACTAATTAAAATAAATTAAGGCCTGTTGTCTTTCAGCCGAGTTATCGGAGTAGTGATGTCCAGACTTGGCGTCCGACCTGGGTTAGGTTTCAGTCCCGGATGAGACATGTCTTTGTCTTATGGCGTTGGTTCTATTCCAAGCCTGGAACCAATGGTCCCAAATTAGGGACGGGTGGCTCGTTACAGATTTTTTGTTCCTGGGGTCCTTTAATCTTGGAGTATGAAAAAAATCAAAGAGATTTCTCATACTCCAAGATTAAAGAAAAATCAAAATAAATGAAAAATAAATATATCTGGTAATGGAAGTCATGTATCATTATTTCCCATAACGACATTATAGGTCCATACTGTTATTTATTTATTATGGAGACCATTCCATAATAGTATTTTCATTACGGAGACCATTTTAGCCAGTTAAGATGGTGTCTTTATACAGAGCAGCAAGGAGAATCATGATTCAGACTGATGTATCGGGTATTACAACTAGAATTCTACGTTTCGTGGAGGTGTATAGGAAACCCATCAATGGCGTTGCATGATAAGACAGTTTTGGTACCCCTTTCAACCACTGGGGTAATAATAAGACTGTTTTCCTGTCTCACGTTTTCGAAGATATAGAACCATCATCAACCACAGTGTTGAAGAGCTTGGAAAATATAGCTCATAATGTGTTTACCTTGATATAAAACAAATGTAGAGAAACTGCCAAAAGTACTCACAATTAGATAATTCTGCGATTTGGCAACAACTTTGCGTAAAGAGAGGGCCTGATTTATGCACTGGACTACAAATCCAGCTCTATGCCCCCATATCTTAGCTTCCAAATATACGTGTAGGACAAAATAACATACTAGTCTACGTGTTTTCCTCAAAAGCAGGGAGTCCCGATTTGAACGTTGGTACTTCGATGAGTCTACGTTTCCTACTACACACGTACTCATTGTTGTGAGACCTCGTTCAGCATGGTTTTAAAGACGTCCATATTGTACTGTATGTTCTTAATCAGTGACTGACACTCTTCAGCATTGTGCTTTTCTCCATGCCTGCGATATTGAACATAAATTTAACAAATCCTGCATATAGATTTAACAAACCTGTATAGTGAAAGCAACTGGAAATGTTCGTACAGCGCAGCAGTTGTATGCACGGCGATTCTGTAAAGAAAGGCCTTCTGATTACACCATAACAAATTTAGTTTGTCGATTACGCGACGTAAGAAGCATAAGATGCCACTTACGAGGAAACTGAACAGGGAAAGATTTTATGGATATGCTGACATATATTTTCGCACGTTTTCTCTGCAGCGCATTGCAAGTTATCGAATACCGCCCCGATGGTGCAGTGGTTTAAGCGATAGTTTATGACCATTCGTCTGAGATGGGTTCGGGTACAAATCCCGGTGAGGCATGGATGTTGTGTTTGTCTTAAGGCGCTGGCTCTCCCACTTCCCTGGAACCAACTGCGTTAAATTAAGGACGGGTGACTGCTTATATCTCACTGAGTTGTTCAAGGTGGTCGTTAAACCCCTAATCAAAAAAAAAGTTGTCGAAGAAAGTGTGTTTGAACATCAGCGAGTGCTACAGATTTTTTAACAGCAATACATGAGTCCTTATTAGTTTAAGTTTTAGCAGGTATGGCACCCTGAAGCAGTTGGTTCCATGGAAGTGGCTATCCCACTTCCCTGGAACCAACTGCTTTAAATTAAGGACGGGTGACTGCTTATATCTCACCGAGTTGTTCAAGGTGGTCGTTAAACCCCTAATAAAAAAAGTTGTCGAAGAAAGTGTGTTTGAACATCAGCGAGTGCTACAGATTTTTTAACAGCAATACATGAGTCCTTATTAGTTTAAGTTTTAGCAGGTATGGCACCCTGAAGCAGTTGGTTCCATGGAAGTGGCTATCCCACTTCCCTGGAACCAACTGCTTTAAATTAAGGACGGGTGACTGCTTATATCTCACCGAGTTGTTCAAGGTGGTCGTTAAACCCCTAATAAAGAAAAAGTTGTCGAAGAAAGTGTGTTTGAACATCAGCGAGTGCTACAGATTTTTTAACAGCAATACATGGGTCCTTATTAGTTTAAGTTTTAGCAGGTATGGCACCCTGAAGCAGTTGGTTCCATGGAAGTGGCTATCCCACTTCCCTGGAACCAACTGCTTTAAATTAAGGACGGGTGACTGCTTATATCTCACCGAGTTGTTCAAGGTGGTCGTTAAACCCCTAATAAAAAAAAGTTGTCGAAGAAAGTGTGTTTGAACATCAGCGAGTGCTACAGATTTTTTAACAGCAATACATGGGTCCTTATTAGTTTAAGTTTTAGCAGGTATGGCACCCTGAAGCAGTTGGTTCCATGGAAGTGGCTATCCCACTTCCCTGGAACCAACTGCTTTAAATTAAGGACGGGTGACTGCTTATATCTCACCGAGTTGTTCAAGGTGGTCGTTAAACCCCTAATAAAAAAAAAGTTGTCGAAGAAAGTGTGTTTGAACATCAGCGAGTGCTACAGATTTTTTAACAGCAATACATGAGTCCTTATTAGTTTAAGTTTTAGCAGGTATGGCACCCTGAAGGTTCAGAGAAGCAGATGAAATTTTGTATCTTCGTTTTGCAAGCGCTTGAATGCGTAGGTACCACAACTGTTGTCGAACATCTTAGAGACAGACGAAGCTCAGCTCACACGAGATGATACCGTGAGTAACCATAACCAGTGCATGTTACTGGTCACCCTGAACAATCCTGTATTTCTTTAATCCTCGCTGGAAGAGGAGCACATATCAAGTCAGGCAGTCCACAAATATTTGGTGTGGCTTCTGAGGTAAAAACTTAGTACACTTGTTTTTGCGCTTTCCAAACACGGGTTGAAGAAGCGTACATGCTCCAGCTTTGTCCGTCTGTCTGTCACGCGTAAAGTTAGTTCGATTTCGATGAAATTTTAGTATGTGGTAGGAAACAACCTGGGGACGAACCCTATTGAAAGTGGGCGAAATGGGGTCAAAAGTCAGTACATCGGAGCGGGATCCATTGCACCGCTCTTATGCGTTATAACTTACGTAAAACTGCTGCTTTGATTGCGACAAAACTTTATCATGTTGTTCCGGCGATATACTGAATCGTTCTGTTGAATGTCATTGAAATGGGATCAAAGGTCAGGGCACAGGAGCGAGATTTATTCCACAGCCATTATCCTCATAACTTGACTAAAAATGCTTCTATTGCGACAAAGCTTTAGTATGTTGTTCCGGAGGTATACTGAATCGTTCTGTTGAATGTCATTGAAATGGGATCAAAGGTCAGAGCACAGGAGCGAGATTTATTCCACAGCCATTATCCTCATAACTTGACTAAAAATGCTTCTATTGCGACAAAGCTTTAGTATGTTGTTCCGGAGGTATACTGAATCGTTCTGTTGAATGTCATTGAAATGGGATCAAAGGTCAGGGCACAGGAGCGAGATTTATTCCACAGCCATTATCCTCATAACTTGACTAAAAATGCTTCTATTGCGACAAAGCTTTAGTATGTTGTTCCGGAGGTATACTGAATCGTTCTGTTGAATGTCATTGAAATGGTGTCAAATGTCATGGCACAGGAGCGAGATTTATTCCACAGCCATTATCCTCATAACTTGACTAAAAATGCTTCTATTGCGACAAAGCTTTAGTATGTTGTTCCGGAGATATACTGAATCGTTCTGTTGAATGTCATTGAAATGGGATCAAAGGTCAGGGCACAGGAGCGAGATTTATTCCACAGCCATTATCCTCATAACTTGACTAAAAATGCTTCTTTTGCGACAAAGCTTTAGTATGTTGTTCCGGAGGTATACTGAACCGGTTCTGTTGAATAGCATCGAGATTGGGTCAAAGGTCAGGACACAGGAGAGAGATTTATTCCACAATCATTATCCTCATAACTTGAGTAATAACTTGAGTAATGATTTCTGGTATGTTGAAAAGCGTATCATAATCAATGCACTGCATGATTTTACTAACTTGTTTATCAATAGGATTTGTTCGTTGAGTGATATTTATATCTGATTACAACGGACATAGCATATTTCTTAAGCAATTTGCCATTACTGCTATGAAACATGTCGTACAAGCACGAAAGACACCAGCACACAGGAGTGTGCAATTAACAATGTGGTTAGACGACATTTTTCACAAACTCTGGCTAACACAATAAGGCTCAGTTGCATGTTTTCCATGGTCACGCGACTGTACTGCTTTGGATTTCTTTCTATAGGGATACCAGAAGTTACAAATATATGCAACACCATCCTGATAGGTTTTCGCCAGCGGATAACAGCTAATTGTGCTAATGTGACGTTATTTTAAATCACAGCCCATTTAAGAGGTATGAGCTAGGAGGGGGCTGCGTCCCCGATGCCCTCATTTTCAAGGGGCTCCAGAGTTGTGCAGGATGCTTGAAGAATTGACAAATTTCTACAGCTTTTTTTTTTTTTTTTTGCAAGTAGCACAAGAAAAACTATAAGAAACGGCTTTGTGAAAACAATATCTATTTCTTTCGATGTATTTTGGTGGATTCCCCAAAACATATAGTCGCCCCCAGTCCATCCTCAAATCTTTCGACCTTTTGGGTTTTTTTTTTTTTTTTTTTTTGCACACATCTGTTAATTTGGGGAAATATTTACACATTAGAAATAATTTTAAATCGTGATATTTTATTTGATCATATTATTTTGCCCACTACTTCGATATAATTTCAACAAGCTGAACCCAACCCTGGAGGTGGGGGGGGGGCGATCAAAGCAGAACTGAACTGGCATGCATTTTCACATTTTTTGTTACCGCTGATTCGTTCATGAATCATGGGATACACACTTCAATACGGCAAGAATATTTTTTTTGGCTTCCTCATCATATTTTGGGAATGTTTTCTCCTGGGTATTTTTATTCATCCACCCGTAGTGAAATCCTAGATGTTCCATTAATACTGAAGACCCAAATACTGTCCAGCCCCCGGGCTCCTTGTCTCCTTAAATGTAGTCTGTTTTAAATACACCAGACTGTGAGTACTCCAGAAACGCATATAGCGTATTTAATCCGATTATTTTTGTGGCGTAAAAAGAACAAAGATTCGTCAAGCTTCACCACTAAACTGGGAGGCTTTTTCAAGGAAATGGTACACATAAAAATCAATGGTAGGCATAAAAATGCAATGGTAGACATTTTGGTGTCTACTATTGCCTTGAAAAAACTCCCAGTAGAGTGCGAATCTTTGTGCTTATTGCGTCACAAAAATAAACGGATTTAATACGCTATATGCGTTTCTTGAGTGTGCTGATGTGGATATGATGAAAATAATGTGAAGACAAGTGGAAGAAAGCGTTCATTGTTTTGCATATTATGAGCATACGAACATATAAATTTAACGTGGTGTACCACATTGCCTAAATACTCGGTTGTCGCCGCTTGTATTTAAGTTCCGCTGTGGGGTGATTTTCGATGTTCCTTTCTACATTTTCATTCGGAAAAAATACACTATGTACCATTTTTATCACGTACTACAAAGATGTAATTGACTTTAACACCTATATGCATAAAGAGTCGTAAGATGTCCCAGCAATCGAGACGAGAGGGCTTACTTCGTCGATGCGAGTTTCCTGTTTTTTTGTTTTTTTTCTTTGGGAGGAAAGGGGGGGGGAGGGGGTAATGACTACAGTGAGCAACACGATGGGCTACAAGCAGTCCCTAATTTAAGGCCAGTGGTTTCAGGGAAAGGAGAGAGTCAGTGTCGCAAGGCACACACATCATCCACGCCTCACCGGGATTCGAACCAGGACCCATCTCGGACGAATGGTCAGAAACCAGCACTTTGACCACTGAGCCAACGGGACTGTGAATCTACACATAATATAATATTGGAACGCTAGCTATCGTAGTCTTGACGTAGACTTGCTTCGCGATCAGAGCAGGAGCATACTTTCCTGATCTGGAGGGTTATTCATGAAATTACGCCGCTTCGTGTTCAAAAGTTTCTCACTTTTCACTCAAACGGTACGCAGTTATTACTTTCTTATGCCTCCGTTATAGGAAAGTATTATATTCTTCCGTAAATTATACTTCCGGTTTTGGGCATAATTTTGCTAAAAATATTAAAATTGGTGTGATACCCAACAGGCAACGCTTATAAATATCTGTGAAAACACACATTTGTCCATGACGATATCGAAGTCGCGCCACCTCACTCCGGAGTAAATGGCTCTCCCAACTGAGCTACACGGACAGAATGTATCGCTACAGATTAGTCGTCTTGACACGTGCTTTACATCTGTAGTGCGCCACATCATCTCCCACTCATTTTTTTTATTTGAAGCGATGTGGTTTTATATATATGTGTAGAACAAACATCCCACGTTTTTCAAAGAACCCAACGACCAGTACCTCCATTTTGACGTTCGGGTGCCAATGTGAAAGCACAGATTTGTCCGTGACACTCCGGAGTGTGTTGCTCTCCTAAGGCTGCAAATTTGTCGTCTTGACGCGTGCCTTACCTCGGTAGTACGTCACATATCGTGTTAAACGTAAAAGTTACGAGAACGATGACAACATAGCGCTCAGCAGAAATGCAGAATGAAAAACGAACCATCACAGAATGAATGAGTATCAGATAGTGAACGTAATAATCAGAAGATGCTTTCGGAATAGGAATCCGCTGAAGGTTAAACTCTCAGAAGGGGCTTTCTACGACAGAGCACAAATATCTAATTAGCTCTTCAGCCATATGGTATATACGGGAAGATCCATAGCAATTGGTTATACGTCAATTCGTCGCCGATTCAGTTCGTCGAATGCAAATTAATCGCGCGTCAATTCGTCGCAGTTACCAATTCATCGCGAGCAAATTCATCGACTACTCAATTTGTTGGGGACGAATTCGTCGTATTTCGATCCCCCTCAGTGAAATACTTTGGAGTTTGTAAAAGATCTTTGAGGTCTCCAACCTGAAAAAGTCCTTCGGAAGGATAGTTGGGGGCTGGGGGGGGGCTTCCGTTACGATTTTGAATGTTGCGTAACTTGTAGTTCTTTCATGTTCCATGTGACATGTCTCCTCCATCCCGGGGCCCTGATGAAGTCTTTTTGAGGGATATAGTGGCTCAGGAGGGTGGGGGCCCCTGTCCCTCTGCTGCTCTTGCGGTATTAAATTTAGCACTTGTATATTGCATTCATTTATTCTCAGTGTACTTTACATTGTTTCTACATTTCCGTGGCACCTCGAGGGACCTCAGTGTATTCGGGCCCCTCGGGGATCGCAGGACAGATATTTGTAAAAGTTTAAGGAAAGTGATTTGTCCGCATTTTTCGTGTCTACTGTTGTATCGAGTTGCAGACTATGCTTGTGGATATGCCCTTTCCTCAGAAATTTGGTGAAGTCTGTAACATGGATCCGAGGTGCTTGCGTAGGGAAGCCCTGCCCTCAACTTCCGTAATTTTATATTCTGGACTGCTAGAGTCGGTCAGTGTATCCGGAATGTTTCCAAATATACTGACTAACTCCAGTGACAGTGACCGACAGAAGTTGGGGGCAGGGCCTTCCCAACCCAAGGACCTCGGATCCCTGTTACAGACTTCACCAAATTTTTGAGGGAAGTGCATACCCACAAGTAGAGTCTGCCACTCAACACAACATGAAGCGTGGAAATAACGAGCATATAACTTACCTTGAACATCTGGTCTCCGCTCTTAGAAATCTGGGGGGGGGGTGAATTCACCCACACCCTCCTGAAAATGCGTGGTCTTGTACAGAATCATCATACTAGGGGTGTTCAAATGAAAAGGTACGAAACGTCATAAGAACGCAACCGTTAACATATTTGCCTATGCCGCTATGGGAGAACGTAGCGACACATCTAGGGATGCGATTGGAGTCGCCGGCGTGGATCGGAGCATGCGCGGGCGTCCGCATGCGCAGGAGAGAGCAGAGGCTCTTATAAAGAGCGCCGTCCAATTGACGCGGCAGTGCGTGTGAGGACAGGATGGCAAACCATTAACTCCGATGTGTACTGTGAGACACTCCGAAGCCTACGCAGGTCCATCAAGAACAAAAGACCGGGGCTGCTCACGGAGGGTGTGGTTCTGCTCCATGATAACGCGCGTCCACACGTCTCCAGGGTCACACACGCGGAACTGACCAAGTTCCAGTGGGAGCAGCTTAACCATCCGCCCTACAGCCCAGACATGTCGCCCTGCGATTTCCATGTGATTGGTCCCCTGAAAAAACATCTGAAAGGGAAGCGCTTCCACTCGGACGACGAACTCAAGGACGCTGTGCAGGACTGGGTCTCGTCACGGCCACAGGAATTCTGGGAACAAGGAATCCTTTGGCTCGTTAATCAATGGGATCGTTGTGCTACGGCCTATGGTGTATACTTTGAATAAAGTCTTCATTTATACCCACAGTGTCGTTTCGTACCTTTTCATTTGAACACTCCTTGTATAAAGCATGGCACCAATTTTTACAACATTATGTCAATTTTAACGTTTTGGACGCTTCAGGGGAACATCCCGGATACACTTACTGACTCTAGAGGTCCAGAATATAAAATTACGGAAGTTGGGGGCAGGGCCCCCCTACGCAAGCACCTTGGATCCATGTTGCAAACATCACCAAATTTCTGAGGGAAGGGCATACCTACAAGCAGAGTCTGCAACTCGATACAACAGTAAACACGAAAAATCCGGACAAATCCCTTTCGTTAAACTCATACAAATATCCGTCCTGCGATCCCCGAGGGCCCAAATGCACCGAGGTCCCCAGAGGTGCAATGTACATGAAGAAACAATGTAAAGTACACTAAGAATAAAGGAATGCAATGTACAAGTGTTAAATTTAATACCGTAAGAGCAACAGAGGGACAGGGGACCCCGCCTTTCTGAACCACTATATCCCTCAAAAATACTTCATCGGGGCCCCGAGAAGGAGGAGCCATATTACATGGAATATGAAAGAACTACAAGTTATAATGCAACATTCAAAATCGTAACGGCAGCCCACCCCTTCAACTATCCTTCCGAAGGGCTTTTTCAGGTTGGAGAGCTCAAAAGCCTTTTACAAACTCCAAGGTATTTCACTGAGGGGGTTCAAAATACGACGAATTTGTCCCAGACAAATTGAGTAGTCGAAGAACGTTCTCGCGATGAATTTTCTTGCGACGAATTGAGCCTGCGATGAATTGGTAACTTCGACGAATTGACGCGCGATGAATTTGCACTCGACGAACTGAGTCGGCGACGAATTGACGCGCGATGAATTGACGGGACACCATAGCGATTAGTCATATGCGCATGTTGTTTTACATTCCGCTTTCCACCTATTTTGGGCAATTCCTTTTTTTTTTTTTTTATATTCTCATTTATATGAACGGTCCACACCTTACTGGATAGGTTATTCTGCGCCCTGGTTATCTGCATGGAATACTGTATACGGCTAACTAAGGAAAATACTGAAATGTATAACTTTGTTTTTGAGTAACAATTTTCATCAAATTTATGTACACGTTGTGCATTTCTATTTTTTACTTTCCTCAGAGCGTGAATTTTCGTCCCTGGTATGACCAAAATGGGGGTAAACCCCACCCTCCCCTGTGAGATTCCTGGCCAACATGTTTTGGTTCATCTTAAAGAAATTCCATCTTAAATGAAATAGTTTCTTCAGAATTCCAGCCATTATTTTAGAAATGCACGCATTTCTTTTCTTGAGAAACATCAATATAACACGAAAGTTTCTCGAGCTCAATCCAGAAGTGCAAAAAAACACCGACAAACCGATTTTTCTTGAATGAATTCGAGACGAGCCCTGTCGGAGAAGTTTCCTTTTCCGAAAACCTATTTCGCATCTATCGCTTTTTCGAACATTTTATGAATTTTAACAATGAACTGTTTGGGATGAGCAGACTTTGAAACCCCGATTCAATCATCATCCTTGCTCGTTTCGTGACTAGAATGACTTGAAGAATTTGTTTTTCACTTTTTCTTTGAAGACACGTTGTAAAAGCACATTCAAATGACATTCAAATGTTCTGATCTATTGTTTCCCTTCTCATCCTTGACAATTGTAATCTCTCGGGTTTCTAAAAGTTGCATTCGATAGGTACGAAATATTTTCTTTTCACGTCCAGCGTTAGTGCGTTGGGTATATTTTTAACACAAACCTGGATCGAGATCTGATTTCACAGAAGGAAAACTACTTTTAAATTTAAAAACACTTGAATGTCTCGGAATAATCGTAATATTCAACCGAGAGAAAGTCGCTTGTAGAGTATTTCAAATTTGACACCTGGAGTTTATCAAATTGCTAGTACGAAATAGCATTTTGCCGTGTCGATCGAGAAATTCGCGCGTGCTAATAGCATCGTGTGCCCGTCTGTCTTTTTTGACGAAGGACTTCGTCTTACTCCGCGGAATATATGGGGCGACTTACGGCTGACCGCCTGTGATAAAAATAGGTCCCAATTGAAATCTTTATAGCGTTAAAAATACGTGCAGCCCACTAATCGTATTACCATATTCGTAAACAGCATAATGTCCAATGCGCGTACGGCGAAATAAATCGTGTGTGCGACGCTCGCCTCGCTCCCTGTGCGCGGGGGAGATGTTGAAATATTCCTGGGTGTGTCGCCGCGTTTGACTCAGTATATATCCGCAACCGTGAGCGCAACCCGACTGTGAGTGGCATCGTTTTAAAGCTCTCGATGAGATCTATTCAAATATGCAAAATAACATTTCGCAGTGGTTTAAACTGAACATTTAAAAAATTGTTTTCTTGTGAGCCGGTGAACACTTTTGATCATATCGCAGTTTATCTGGGCAACCGTGAGTGCGAAACAATTGTGCGTGGTATCGTTTTAAAGCTCTCTACGAGATCTATTCAGATATATGAAGAACATATTGCAATGGTTTAAACTATTTTTTTAATTGTTTTCGTGTGAACGATTTAACATTTTCGACAATGCCGCGGGATTCGCAGAATGAACGCAAACAAAAGTAGAGAAAATCAAACAAGAGGCAAGAGCAAGTGAGGAGGAATGTGAGAAACCCAAGAAGACTTCAGCCCAACCAGAGTATCGAGAACGCCTGAAAGCAGCCGCCGCCAAACAAAAATCCAACACACCGGTCGAACTCGATCCCGGCCCGGCCCATTTTGGACACGCGCAAAGAAGCATAAATCGACAGAAACAACTTCAGGGAAAGAGCAGCCGATTGAAACCATACTCGACTAGCTCATTTCAGCTCTCCGATCTGCAAGTCGTAGTCCTACGTTCCAAACTGACGGCTCAATCAGAACTGAGCCTACCTGTGTTTTTCATAGAAATGAGTACTCCGCATTTATGAGTCACTTTCGAAAAATGGAGATATTTTTGCATCGGATAAGGTAATAATTCATGCACTTTAGAATTTGGAGGTGCATAATCCCTCCCCCTCTTTTCAAGTGTCATAAACTTAATTTTGTGTCCTAGCACATTTAGACAAACGCGCTACTTATGCCTCACTCAGGATACACACTCGGAGCCAACTCGAAAGATTAGCCAGAACGACATATTTTTAATGCTTATGCAGTTGGTTTAATTTCGTAACATTCCAGAAAAATTATCAAAGTCTCCTAGACTTAAAGCTTTCTTTTGCATAATTTTGACGTATTCGTGTAGCCCCGGTGGCGCAGTGCTAGCTTCTGACTATTAGTCCGACATGGGTCCTGGTTTGAATCCCGATGAAATATGGATGTTGTGCTTATGTTTGTTTTTAGGTTTAACGCCCACCGTGAGCGACCTGGTGTGCTATAAGCAGTCGCCTGTCCCTAATTTAGCATCACGGGTTCCAGGGAAGGGAGAGAGTCAGTGACGTAAGACAAACACAATTAGACCACTGAGTCACCGGAGTGGAGATGTTGTGTTTGTTTTACGGCACTGGATCTCTCCCTCCCCTGGAACCCGTGACTCTAAATTAAGAACAGGCGACTGCTTATTGCCTATTGGGTTGCTCACGGTTGTCGTCAAACCTTAAAAAAAATTCATATTGAAACGTGATTGACCTATTAATGCAATTCAGTTAACAAAAACACTGACCCCCTTGCCTTTGATCATTCAGCCGCCGGTCAGCAAAATAAATAACTCAACTGTTGTAAGATGTAGACTAGTAGAAAACACCATATTTTTTTACCATCGTGGATCTTCTCTTGTTGTTTTGTACTGTTGTTGTTTGTTTGTTTGTTTGTTTGTTTGAGGGAGTGGGTGTGGGAAGTATAGTGATTGCCATGAGTACCTATATAAGCACTCACCGGGATTGTGACCACAGGACTCTCTGGAGAATTTTGCGTTACAGAACCTTCCGTTTTTGGTCGGAGCAAACAACAAATAAGTAACATTTTAATACATTTGGAATCGAACTCATCGAATATAAAATTAATATGCCGCCTCGGTAGCGCAGTGGGTTAAACGATGGTTTCTGATCATTCGTCCGAGATGGGTCCGGGTTCGAATCCCGGTGAGGCATGGATGTTGTGTTTGCCTTATGGCGCTGGTTCTCTCCCTTCCCTGGAACCAGTGTCCCTAAATTAGGGACGGGCGACTGCTTATAGCCAACTAAGTTGCTTACGGTGGTCGTTAAACCACCAATAAAAAAAGTAATATGTTTGTTAATACTTCCACGATGGAAATGAAAAGCAGAAAAATTAATAGCTGTAAGAAATATAAAATGCGTCCTTTGGTAAGAGTAGAGGGCGGAAATAAATTGCGAAATATAAGATCCATCAAGTTTCGTAGAGTAATATGTTTTACAAAAAAGAAAAGCACTCAACAATTAGTCATATTTTAGCAATAACCTGACCATCAAAAATAAAAAAAATTCTGCAGGACCTTACGACAAATCACGATACTAATAAAATGACGTAATACTCTGGCGCACAATAAAATGCAGTACCAATAGAAATATAACACGAGATAAACTGCGTCACGTGAACCTCTATGATGGATACTCACCATCAGAGGGGGTCCATTTCTATGCGCAGTAGTGAAGGCATTTTAGGGCGACTTGGTCAGCTGCTCATCGTGATAATTATTATCCGAACTAAAAAAAAAAATAAAAAGATGAAAAACTTTGTCTTTCAATGGGCTTGATTTTTCCTACTATGATATTTTTCGAACTGGATCATGGGGAATAAATTTAAAACGAAATTCGATATATCGTATTTTTCATGGTTATGGGTAAATCTAGAACTTGGTGAATTTTGCTACCTAGTCCTGCGGCGTTTTTAAAATCTACTTGAATGCATCTCTAATGATGTGTTCTTTATGTAACTTTAGGAGGCTAACCGAATGATATAGGGCAACGAACTTTTGATCTCTCTGACTGCTGTTTCTGTGCTCAAATCTCGGAGGATGGGGGGGGGGGGGTACATGGGTTTTCTACTTGTCGTACCAGGGCTGGTTTCCTTCCTTCCCTGGAGCCGGTGGGGCTTTAATTCGGTTTGGACGAAACATTTTATCTTTAGATGGTTGTGGGGAGACGACTGAAAAATATATCCTTTGGAAATTCAAACCTTCGGGAATTCTAAAACAAACTTTACCGAAACTAAATAGTTGGAAATGGATAAGGTTCTCTAAAGTTTGAACATTCCATCGCGGTATTTTTTTTTTTTTGTGCGCCAGAGGGATAAAAAAAATATCCACAGGCTTCTAAAACCTACTACTATCATCGTCCTTGATTTCAGTAGAAATATAAAGGAGTGAACAAAAACTGAGCATTAATGCTGTTTACCGTTAGCAGACAGATCCAGATCATGTTAAACCGCAGGCTCGGTAGTTAGAGGATACCGTTGATAAAAATTAGTCGTCCGGGTTCGACTCACGAATAAAGTATGGGTAACCCGTTTGGAACAAGTGACCAGGAATTAGGGACAGGTGACCTCTGCAGCCTCAGATGCTCACAAGGGTTTTTAATCACCTGAAAATAAAGTTAACGCAAAAACGTTTGTGCATTTGTGACTACAAGAAATACAACATAATAAAATATAGTAAAGTGCCCACAAAGTGCATAAGAGTTTGAGATATTTAGAATCTCTAACTTAAACCCAGCAGTCGATAAGATTTAGTATTCCAAGTATGAATACATGTAGATGATATTTCCTGCTGCTTATTCCACCAGTTATTCGATATTACAACAACAGGAAGTTGAGGCGGCAACATTTATTTTTGAGTGCAATGTATGGATTATTAAATCATTAATAGCACGCGCGATAAAGGCGTCCTGCCGTCTAAAACGGATGTGACAGCTTACTTTTATGCCACATCAACATTACCGGGGAATGAAAATCACTCCATTTTATTTTCGATTGCAAGAAATGCTGTTCAAATAGGAGTTTGCTTGGGACTTGAAATGCTAAGACTGAAAGCTGCGCTAGCCGCCCCAGTGGCGCAGTGGTCTAAGCGCTGCCTTCTGACCATTCGTGCACCAGTGAGGCATGGATGTTGTGTTTGTCTTACGGCACTGGCTCTCTCCCTTCCCTGGAACCAGTGGCCCTAAATTAGGGACGAACGACTGCTTATTGCCCATTGAGTTGCTCTCGGTAGTCGTTAAACAAGTTAGTAAAATCTTACAATGTATTGATTATGATACGCTTTCCAACATAAAAGAAATCATAGGAAAATGCCTTGGTTTTGAGAGGACTAAACTATGGTATAACGTTTGAAGTTCACATATATCAAAATTAAATCTCTGTGTGCCCGTGTTACCTAAACCTCACTTGAGATCACTAAACCTCTCTTGAGTCATTGACGTTAGCAGCACTTGAAAATAATTATGGGAGATTTCAATGCAAAAATAGGGCAACGGCAACAGAATGAAACTTCAGTAGGTAAGTTCGGTCACGGCAACAGAATGAAACTTCAGTAGGTAAATTCGGTCACGGCAACAGAATGAAACTTCAGTAGGTAAATTCGGTCACGGCAACAGAAACCAGCGTAGAAATACTCTCGTTGAGTTTGCAGAGGCAGAAGGGTTTTTCATCTTGAACTCCTTCTTCAAGAAAAAGCCACACAGGAAATGGACATGGAGACATCCAAATGGGACGACAAGTGAAATTGATTTTATTATGTGTAACAAAAAATTCGTCATAGAAGACTGCAGTGTGCTAAACAAGTTCAACACAGGTAGTGACCATAGATTGGTGAGATGTAAGATGCACCTCAACACCAAACTTGAACGTGGCAAGCTCATAAGACAAGCAAAATCTATTGACATAACCAACCTTAAAAAACACCATAATACCTTCAAGTTGGAACTGAAGAACAGGTTCTCTGCTTTAGAAGGCCTAACATCGGAAGAAGTGGACATCTCTGAAGTTAACAGAAAAGTAACCAAAGCTCTTATGGAAACAGCAACAAAATTAGCTGGGTCTAAGAACAAGTTGCATGTAAATAAATTATCAGGAAAAACGAAAATGTTGATGCAAAAAAGAAGAGAGATGAGGACAACTAAAGAAGATGTGACTTCCAAAGTGGAATATATAGAGCTATGCAAGACAGTAAGAAAAAGTATCACTGAAGACGTAAGAAAATTCAACTGTGAACTAGTGAGGAAAGCAATTGAAAACAACCAAAGCCTAAAGATAGCAAAGGGACATCTCAGTAAGGGAAGAAAACAGATTATGGCACTGAGAAAAGAAGATGGTTCTGTAACAAGAAATAGAGGCGAAATTTTGACAAGAGTGAAAGATTTCTACTCCAAATTATATGAAAGGGATGATACATGCACTCCGGACATCATGAAAGATACCAGTACCAGAGTTCCTCCAGTCCTTCCAGCAGAAGTTGCACATACAATCAAGAACATGAAGCGGGGAAAAGCTCCAGGAGAAGATGGAATTACTGTAGACATCATACAAGAAGCAAGTGGAGAAATTGAAACAGTACTCGCCCAAATTTTCACTCGATGCCTTAATGAAGGAAAGATTCCTGAGGATTGGAACACCGCTACAATGATCCTGCTACATAAGAAAGGTGACATTGAGGATCTCGGAAACTACAGACCTATCAGCCTCCTATCAGTAGTTTATAAAATCTTCACTAAAGTTCTTTCACACCGCTTGAAGGTAACACTGGACATGGCTCAACCGAGAGAACAAGCTGGATTCAGGAGTGGCTACAGCACAATAGATCATATCCACGTACTGAGAGAACTAATTGAAAGAGCGAGGGAATATGAACTTCCATTGTGCATGGCTTTTATCGATTATGAAAAAGCCTTTGATTCGGTGAAACCATCAGCAGTTACAATGGCTCTGAAAACCTGCGGTATTGAAGATGCATACATTAATATTATTAATAACATCTATGAAAATGCAAGTGCAAAGATTCGGCTGTTTGAAAATACAACACACATAAAAATTGGAAAGGGAGTGAGACAAGGTGACACCATATCTCCGAAGCTCTTTAATGCCACATTGGAGGGTGTTTTTCAGTCGCTGAGCTGGGAAAACAAAGGGATAAAGATTAATGGAGATTATCTAACCCACCTTCGTTTTGCTGATGACGTAGTCATTTTTGCAACTACCCCATCAGAGCTGCAGAGTATGATCCAGGAACTTGCTGACAAGAGTAAAGAAGTGGGATTAAAAATGAACTTCCAGAAGACAAAAGTGATGTTCAATGCTTTTACAAGAAATGAAGATTTATTGATTGATGGAGAAAAGCTGGATATAACAGACACGTACGTTTATCTTGGACAGCAGATATCAAGTGAGGGTCACATTGATGAAGAAATTAATCGGCGTACAAAACTTGCCTGGAGAGCTTTTGGAAGAAACAGCATAATTTTCAAGAGCAATATGCCATTATGTCTTAAAAGAAAAGTGTTTGATCAATGCATCCTTCCAGTGCTTACGTATGGTGCAGAGACGTGGACCTTAACTAAAAGAGATATACAAAGACTGCAGACAACTCAAAGCAGCATGGAGAGGTGCATGCTTCGTGTAACCAGGAGAGATAAGAAGAGAAACTCGTGGATCCGAAAAATGACAAGAGTGGAAGACATCATGATCAGAGTTAAATCCCTGAAATGGCAATGGGCTGGACATACTGCCAGAAGGACAGATCATCGATGGACAGCCGAAATTTTAGATTGGATTCCAAGGGACAGGAAAAGACCCAGAAGAAGACCACATGGGAGATGGGTGGATGAAATTCGAAAGTATGCAGGGGTGACATGGAGGAGACTGGCACAAGACAGACCGTTGTGGAGGAAACTTGGGGAGACCTTCGTCCAGCAGTGGATTGATAATGGTTGACAATGATGATGATGATATGCCTTTACAAGTTTGAGTTTCGAAAAACTCCTTTCACCTGATGTTACCCTAACTGGTAATGTCAGAAGAATTCTCAAAGCTATAAACTGATTAGGAAATGATGACATTAAGTTATTTTTTGTTATATTTGTTAAGTTTTTAATGGGTCTGCCTCATCTGCAATTCCACTGCTCAAAACTATATGTTATCAGCTCGTTGAAGAGCTCAAGACCGTCAATATCCTTAAAACTTTTGTTTCCTTTGTTAATTATAAGGCAAACATCTAAATCAAAGCAGGATTTTTTAATTTCCTCTTCAGTAATTTCTCCAAATTCAGAAAGAAATTTAAATACATTATGACATTCCTGTAGATTTTCGAACCTTTCCTGAATGGAATTAAAGGCTGTAATCGTTAGATAAAATTGTATTCTGAACAATTCTTCTGGATTTGTGATAGGTTTACCATGACTTTCATAATCAGAAAGGCGAACTTTAGTCCTACTCCTTACAACTGGAAATTCTGCCTCCACATTTACTTCTGCAGCTGAAGCTTCTGCATCCCTAATATATTTACTAAATGCCTCATTAGATCTGGTTGCACTTAGAAATTTAACAAGCTCACTCAAAACATTAAGAGATTCATTTATGTTGGATTGAGGGCATTGAAACATTTTACTTACAACAACAATTTTTGACAGAAAATCGTTCCATATTATGATTGAGGAGATGAACTTAAACGACGCAATCCGATCTAACAAACTTTGAGCTGTATGTTTGGTTTTCATATCTCTGGAATTGTCGCGTATTATATCATTTAAACTTTTCATGACTTCACCTAATTGCAGTCTCAGAGGTCGCACTGCTTTTATTCTACTCTTCCACCTTGTATCACTTACAGATTTCAGTGTTATCTAATAATATTACGATTTAGTATATCCCACCTGTAAGGGAATGCAGAAAAAAATGTGTACAATTCTTCGATAATGTTAAAAGAAATAACTGTTTCAAATGTTACTTTGGCAGCAGCATTTACAACTAAATTTAATGAATGGGGTGCACAAGGTGCAAAAAAGGCTCTAGGATTTTTTTTTATTGGAGGTTTAACGACCACCGTGAGCAACTCAATGGGCTATAAACAGTCGCCCGTCCCTAATTTAGGGTCACTGGTTCCAGGGTAAGGGAGAGAGCCAGTGCCGTAAGACAAACACAACATCCATGCCTCACCGGGATTCGAACCCGGACCCCTTACGGACGAATGATCAGAGGCCATCGCTTAGTTTCAATATTCGCTTTTATTCACGTAAAAGAATTACAACAGAACATCCCCAACCTCACACGCAGTGTGAGAGAAGGGGAGAAATAAAACAAAATGTAGATATTTACAATGAAATGATAATTGTACAGATGAGCAATGACAGGCATTGCATTATTTGCTGTAAACAGCAGTAGCTCTGGGATAAATGTTCATCGAAGTCTTGGAACATCACTGGAGCGAAAAAATTTACAGAAAAAAATCTGTGCAGTTCTAGTGACATGGGAATCACTGGTGGTAGAGAGTCACTGCGCGGATGAAGAGAACTGTGTACAAAAGGTGACATCAGCGGGAAGCAAACACAATCCAGTTCCAGGAGAAAACATGGTGAGGGAACAGTAAATATTGAAAGTTCCGACGTAGGTTTATTAAAACAGCAGATGAACAGTCTAGGCACTAGAAAACTGAAACCAGGGACGACACGGCGACCATGTTGCGAAGAAGGCAGGTAACCGTGCCGTATCTTTCGCCAAGGAATATTCCAGGGTGAGTCTGGCTTTAATCCTGTTGCGGTAGTGTGCAACCAAGGAGGTAGAGAATGTAATAGGATCTGGATCTTGTAACTGTAGCATGTGAGAGAAAATAATATATTTAGCTAGAATAAATAAATACGAACAAACTGGTAAAATAGAGCAGAAACTTGTAGAACTGTGGCCGAGGAAACGATAATCTTCTAGGGTGAGATCACTGGTACAAGAAGGATGTGCAAGTTGGAACATACTGTGAAATAGTGGGAGCAGCGTCGGACAGTAAACAAACATGTGTAAAACGTCTCCAACGACGTTACAAAAAGGACAGAGATCTGATGATACTATATTTCTCCGGAACAAAGTCGAAGGGACAGGCAGTCGATTGTGCAAAAACCTCCAATGCACATTAAGTTCTGAGGAGAGGGCCGGTGAATGTTGGGCAGTAGACCAGACTGAGGTTAGTGCAAAAGAAGGAACAGAGGGAATAGGGCAAGGTACCGCAGAAGAAGAACGGAGAAAACGGTACAGGGTGCGGGTGGAAAGACTGTGGAGAGGGAGGAGATAACCGGAAAAGGGAAGGAAGAACGGAAAAGGGAGAGAGGCAGAGGAAACGGAAAGGAGGCCAGAGGAATCGACTAGGGAAGGAAAAAGCGATTGAAGAGCATGTTTAAGTTGGAGGAAGTTATCAGAGAGTTCGGGCGAGGGTGGTAGGGTGGGAAAAGTTCGGAAACGGGTTTCCATGAAAAATCGGGGAGGACCAGTTGGGAAACGGAGACTACACCAGCGTGTAGCCATGCGGGGAAAAAGAAAAAGTTGGCAGTAGGGGGGTGGAGGACGGAGGAGAAAAAAGAGGCTCGGAAAGAAGATCAAGAGTGGAAGAGGGGGTTGACGAATGAGCGGTAAAGAACGGAGGAACTGAACAGCTTCATGGTAGACCAGAGGAAAACGGGGGGAATGACAGTGTGAATATCCATCTTGAGAAGAAGATGGACGGTGAGGCAGGGATTAAGGGGGGAAGTCAGAACATTAAGCAGAAGAATGGAAGCGGAAGAGTCTGGTTGAACTGTCAAACGGAGGAAATTGAAAATTCTTACAGCTTTATAACGTACGGTAATCTCTGGCATATTGAGGCCACCACAAGTCGAAGGTAGAGACAATACTGAGGAAGATAACCAATGAGTAGATGACCAAACAATGCTGAGCATTGCTGATGTTGTTGCAGTTTGAACGTAGGCTGGTGGCGGTTGTGCAATCCAGGAATGATAAACTAACGAGAGGATGTGGGTGCCAGAAAGCCGTGTACGACTGTGGTAGGTCAAACAGCACTTGAGCTTGGACCAGTAAGCAGCGGTGTGACGTAGTTTCCTGACGAGGGGTCTCCAGGTGGCAGCCGCTGCTGAGACCCGGCTGCCAATGTGCACCCCAAGTATCTTTTGACTGGTGGAAGTCCAATGAGCGCCCCACGGTGTATCGGGGCGATGTCTCCAGGAGCCACACCATAAGCCTGTACACTTTGAAAGGTTTAACGAAGCGCCGGAAGCCGCAGCATACACTTGATACCATGCAAGAACAATTGTGAATTGCCATTCTTCTCGGATGAGAACTGTGATATCATCGGCGTAGGCAGTAAGAACGACAGAATGGTGCCTGGTGCTATGCTGAATGGTGGAGGGGGAGGTTGTAGAAGAGAACGGATAGAGCAAAGAAAAGGCTCAAAGACTAGAGAGAAAAGTTGTCCGGAAAGAGGACATCCTTGACGGATGCCCTTACGAAACGGAATGGGGGCTGTAAGGAAGGAGGCCGTCCGGATATGGACAACTGAGTCCTGGTACAGGGCAAGGAGGGCTGTGATGAAGACAGATGGGAAACTGAAGGCAGAGAGCACAGAGGCAAGCCACTGATGACTCACGTTATCAAAGGCCTGCCTCTGATCAAGATTGAGGAAGGCTAAAGGTTCGGAGGAAAGGTGGGCAAGGCAATATGAGTCACGGAGGAGATTAATATTAGTATGAATGCTTCGGCCAGGGATGGTGTACGTTTGGTCGGGATGTATGACGGTGGGAAGGACAGGGTTCAATCGAAGAGAGAGTATTTTAGTATAAATCTTGTAGTCAACATTAAGGATGGATATAGGACGCCAGTTATCCAACTCCAGCAGACACCCCTTCTTTGGAAGAAGAATGATGTGAGCTAGAGTAAAAGCGGGGGGAAGAACAGATAAGGAAAAAGCAGCTGTAAAGCAAGGCAATAGGAGAGGGTGTAAGAAAGAGGAAAACGTACGAAAGAAATTAACTGTCAACCCGTCAGGACCAGGGGACGAGTGACAGTTAAGTAAGGCAAGTGACTGTACTACTTCTGCTGGGGTGATAGGCATAGAAAGAGATGTAACAAGATGCGATGGAATATGTGGTAAGGCACGAAGAATCGAATCAGCATGCGGAGAACTTGACTGGAACTGAGCAAAACGTGACTGGAAATATGTTCTAACACCGGAGCAAATGAGAGTGGGGTCATTAGTAACAGTTCCATCGGGTAACTTCAGATTACGGAGGTGATGAGCAGAACGTTTGTGGAATTCCAGTTGTTGAACCTGTTCACATAGATAGTCATTTGGCTGGAGATAGAGGAGCTTGAGGCGGTGAAGAGCTTGTTGGGAGACAGGAAGTAGCAAGGCACGAAGTTTAGCTTGGTAATGAGAAAACAGCGGAGAATCAAGATCTAGGGTGGAAAAAATCGAGCGTGCAGCATAAATCTTCATAGAGGCGGTGGTACGTTTTTCGTGGGAATATTGCTTGGTATAAAGAAGAATTTGGGATTTGACATTTAACCAATGTTGCAAGGGACAAGAAGCAAAAGGGAGCGTATATAAGGCTTGTTGGAGCTGCGATTGGATGGAATTTACGTAAGTTGAATCAAGTAAAAGATCATCATCAAGGGTCCAAGTACGGTAGTATTGCCGAGGAGATGGACCGGTGTGAAGACACATTACGACACAGCTGTGGTCGGAAGAAACTGTCGGTGTGTGAGAAAGGGAGATAACTGAAGGAAGAAGAATTGAAGAAACATAAAACCGGTCAAGTCGGGCAGTTGTAGGGGAGGAAGTGGAGTAGGAGCGCCAGGTGTACGAACGAAGAAATGGGTGCAGGTGTCGAAAAGCATCTTGGAGTTGTAGCTGGTGGATGGCTGTAGAAAGTGCTCTGGTAAGAAAATACCTGGTATCCGTGGAACCGTCCGATCTGTCGAGGGATGGGTCAAGGGTGCAGTTAAAATCACCACCTAAGATGACAATATCAGAGGCCGGAAGACCTTGAACACAGGAAACAAAATGCTCAAAAAGACAGTCTGCATACTGTTGATTGCCGGAAACATAGATGTTGAAGATATGGTATCGTAAGTTGTGAAGTCGGAAAGACAGAAGCTGCAGGAGGTCACGATAAATCGGTTTGACCGTGATATCAGTAATGAAAGAACGAAGACGAAAATTGATGGCCACCGCAAGTCCTGCGTGAAGACTAAGTCGATGGGCATGGTAGAATTGAAATGGCCAGGTTCGCCACCGGTGGTATGGGGTGTTAGGATGGCAGTTAGTCTCCTGTAGCAATAATATATCCGCATCATGCGGTGTAATGTCTTCAAACACTAACGCATTGGTAGGAGGGACGGAGCATCCCTTACAGTTGAAAGAAAGTAATTTTAACTTGAAAGAGGTTGTAGTGGTTGAATATTACTATCAGCACTTTTGTGAAGACTGGTTACACGTTTCTTTAAGTTAGATGTCTGCGCATTAGTGACTGTGTTAATTTTTGGCAAAAGAGCAAGTAGATTCTGAAGTTGGGTGATAATAGTGGGAAGCTGAGCATTACGTGATTGAACGCAGTCTAGCTGCTTGAGAGGACGTGACGGTTGATTGAGTATAATGAGAGCAAGATCAGAGGGCGCCAGCGGCCCGTCTAATGCAGGGAAAGTTTCCAGATATTCAGCGAAAGCTTTTTGATCCAACAATTTTGGAACAGCTGGGGACTTAAGAGATGTAGGAACTGCTGTTGGAGAGAAAGACTGTCGAATTGGCGAACGGGAACGAGAGCAGCGTGGAGAAGACGTCACTGGCGAGATGGAACTCTGTCTGGTACGTTTCAACGTGGGAACGCCGGGAGAAGCTGGTGGGTGTAGGACAGTTAGATCTGACTTCACATTAGGGGATCCAAGGGAAGAAGATGAAGCAACACGACGGAGGGGTTGCCATTCCTTTTCTGAGATAATTGTCTCCGAAGAAGGTAGAGGTACCACAGCAGCAAGTGGGTCCAACGATGGAGAGGTGGCCAAAGTACCTGTAGTAGATATCGAAGACTTGGAGACTGATGATGAATCATCACTTGCTGGGGGAGAATCATCTGGAACAACAGTAGAAGGGATCAAGGACGTCTGTGGAGCCGAACTTGGTGTGGCCAGAGAAACTGGTGTTGAGGCTAGGGTGTTGACTTTGGGTGGTATGGAAATAGGGGCTTGGCAGATACATGTGGACAACGTGATTGGATGTGGCCATATGCCTTGCATTTAAAACAATGCAAGGCAGTAACGATATCGATCCGGAAAATCTGCTTCCCTACAACCACAGTGAGGTCAGTAGGGCAATCAGCAATGGCATCTTCAGTAGGAAACAGGATCCTTGCTTGGCGACGCAGACCTAAGATGTTCCTGTCATCTGGGTCTGTTGGTGCGGAAGACAGAGTGGAAATGGATCCAACTATTTTTCCACAACGGGAAAGGGCCGCCATTAAGTAATGGTCCTTGATTTCTGGTGGTACGGGATAGCACGTAACAAGTACGGGGCGCTGCGTGAGCGGGACTCCCAGTAAGGTATGATCCCCAACATGCAGTCCGTCAGATAAGACGCGCTCCACAAACTCTGGCTTCGCAAAATAGATGAGAACAGTCCTAGGCTTCCTCGCCATATGGGTGATCGCTTCCTTAGGGAGGATTTGGCGGACGGCTAAGGAGTATTTCTTAAGGCTGGTGTCCGGGAGGGCATCAAAACATATGCCAAGTTTCTGTGTGCGTAAAACCTCCTGCCCAGCAGCTGAAGTTTCCGGAATTTCGATGCGTAATTTCTTGTTGTCTCTAGTGACAATCATATCAAGAGGCGTTGTACATGGATTCTTCGCTGTAGAGGAAGATGAACTGGTACATTTCACAACGGAAGCATAAGGTAGAGTTGCCGTAGGAATGGGCGGAGATGGGGAAGGTCGAGACGCAGTGCTCGCAGGAGCAGATGAAGTACCAGAGGCAACGGATACTGAAGAAGTTAATGACGTCACGGTGGTGGAAAATGTCGGGAAATCAACATCCATAAAGTTGGAAGAAGAAGTGGTAACATCAGATAACGCGGCTTGGAAACCAGCTGCGTGTGGTAGTGACGATGACCGAACGTGGCCAGGTGGGGGCGGAGCTTCGCTATCAAGCTTCAGACCTGGCCTATCAGATGCGGTCGCCGCCATTTGCAATGGCTGGCTTGCTAAACCCGACCCTGGGCAAAGCCAGGACGGAAAAAGAGTTAGTACAAGTAAAGTTTTACTTACAGGACGTCAAAATCGGACTCAATCGACACAGGAGACGTTCACAACACAGGAGATACACAAAATGACGGCACACACACAAAAGAACACCAATAAACGCAGGTCAAACACGGAGCACAGGTCAACACAACCTTTACAAAGCCATCGCTTAGACCACTGCGCCACCGAGGCGGCCTCTAGGATTTATACTCCTAATTTTCTTCTGCAAGCAATTATGCTTAACCATGCATATTTGGACGGTTAACGTACCTTTGTCCACGCATATTTGGCATGTTAACGTACCTTTGTCCACGCATATCTTAAATTTCTAGTTCATAATCTGTTAAGAGTTTTTTTTTTTTTTTTTTTTGGAGGTTTAACGACCACCGTGAGCAACTCAACGGGCTATAAGCAGTCGCCCGTCCCTAATTTAGGGTCACTGGTTCCAGGGAAGGGAGAGAGCCAGTGCCGTAAGACAAACACAACATCCATGCTTCACCGGGATTCGAACCCGGACCCCTTACGGGCGAATGATCAGAGGCCAACGCCTTAGACCACTGCGCCACCGGGGCGGCCTCTAGGATTTATACTCCTAATTTTCTTCTGCAAGCAATTATGCTTAACCATGCATATTTGGACGGTTAACGTACCTTTGTCCACGCATATTTGGCATGTTAACGTACCTTTGTCCACGCATATCTTAAATATCTAGTTCATAATCTGTTAAGAGTTCAGTTAGAAGATAATTATCTAATCCTTCCCCCGCAGTGTCTGAAACTGGATAAAACCCAAGAAATAATTCTTTAACTGCAACATCAGAAAAGTCAATATTTACAATTCTAACTACAAACGCCATCTGTTCAATGTGACTGGCATCTGGCGTGCAGTCGAGAATTACCGAAAAATATTTTGCTTTCTTTACAAATTCCTTGATTTTTGATTTTCTGCCAGTTGCTAAAACAGATAAGATTTCAATTTGAAAAACATGGCCTAAGAGGCATATGACTTTTAGCAGGTTGAGATTTTGATATGCTATTGACATGATGTGAGATAACAGGGTCAAATTTTGCTAACATTTCTATAGTCTTTAAAAAATTTCCCATTGTTTGCTTTATATAATTTATCATTTTAACGTCTGAAAGCTAAACACTGCTCTGCTAGAAACTGGACAATTGCAATGATTCTCTCAATGGCCCGCCATCGTGTTTTTTTCAGATTCAAAGTACCGTTGTCGTTCTTTATCAAATGTACAACTATTGTTGACGTGTGTTTTTAATTCATACCACTTTTTACAGTTTTGCATATGTTCTACACTAGCTTCATGCCGCGATAAATGAGTAGCTAAATGTCGCCAATCTGAAAACCCCTGACAATCTGTTGGTTTGTTTTGTTTTAAAGTAAATAACTTGCAACAAAAGCAAAACACATTATTGGATTTTGTAGAATAGATTAACCAATCTCTTTGAACTTTTTCACCGTTAGGTAAAACTCGCGTTGCCAACGCAAGTCTTGAATAAAAATTCTGAAACTGGTGGTTCCGCAAATGTGTTTTTTTTTTTTGTTTTTTTTTTTTATTGGAGGTTTAACGACCACCGTGAGCAACTCAATGGGCTATAAGCAGTCGCCCGTCCCTAATTTAGGGTCACTGGTTCCAGGGAAGGGAGAGAGCCAGTGCCGTAAGACAAACACAACATCCATGCCTCACCGGGATTCGAACCCGGACCCCGTTCGGACGAATGATCAGAGGCCAACGCCTTAGACCACTGCGCCACCGGGGCGGCTCCGCAAATGTGTCAGCGAAAGAGGCCGCTCCAGCCGCCCTTAGAATTTGATCGCATGAGTAAATGCGCGCACTGCACACCGGCCAGAAGCGTCCCGTACCGGCCTTGTATACAGGGTGATTCAGAACTCAGGGGACAAACTTTAAGGGGGGGGGGTATAACACACGGCAACAAACAATTTTTGTATAGAAATGTATGGGCGCAAGTGACGCGTTGAGGCACAAACACAAGAAATAGACATGAAAGGAAACATAAATTGTTTACTTCCAGCATCGTTGACAAGTGCTTCTTTACGGCAATGTTTACAATAATTGCTCAAAATTGCGTCCACTAACAGTAATACGTGCGTGGCAGCGTCGACGGAGTGATTGGCGTACAGTTTCAAAGATGCCAGGTATTTGTCGCACACGTGCAGCCACAACGGATATTCGAGCGATGAAGTCCTCAACGGAGTCAACTGGAGTCTCGTAATCGAGGGCCTTCAGATGTCCCCATAAGAAGCAATCGAGGATCGATAAATCGGGAGATCGGGGTGGCCAACAGACTGGTCCACCACGGCCAATCCATCGCGCACCAAAAGGGGCATCCAGGTAATTGCGCACATTAATTCTGAAATGAACTGGCGCCCCATCATGCTGAAAGCACAGTCTTTGTCGGACGGCCAGTGGTACATCTTGAAGCAATACTGCAGAGAATCGTTCTTGGTACGCATGTGAACGTGTAGCGTGTGGATTAAAGGTTGCCCACACGTGACACTTGTGCACATTGAAAACACCTTCGTGTGTAAAAATAGCCTCATCTGTGAACAGCACATGAGCTGGGAATTTCTTGTGTTTGTGTCTCAACGCGTCACTTGCGCCCACCCATACATTCCTATACAAAACATTTTAGTTGTAGTGTGCTCTACCAACCCTTAAACTTTGTCCCATGAGTTCTGAATCACGACAAGTGAAATTGATTTTACTATGTGTAACAAACAAATCGTCATAGAAGACTGCAGTGTGCTAAACAAGTTCAACACAGGTAGTGACCATAGATTGGTGAGATGTAAGATGCACCTCAACACTAAACTCGAACGTGGCAAGCTCATAAGACAAACAAAATGTATTGACATAACCAACCTTAAAAAACACCATAATACCTTCAAGATGGAACTGAAGAACAGATTCTGTGTTTTAGAAGGCCCAACATCAGAAGAAGTGGATATTTCTGAAGTTAACAGAAAAGCAACCAAAGCTCTCATGGAAACAGCAACAAAATTAGCTGGGTCTAAGAACAAGTTGCATGTGAACAAATTATCAGGAAAAACCAAAATGTTGATGCAAAAACGAAGAGAGATGAGGTCCACCACGGCCAATCCTATATATTCGACTTTGGAAATAGTTTCTATTTCCAAGTGGAATATATAGAGCTATGCAACAATGTACGAAAAAGCATCACTGAAGACGTAAGGAAATTCAACTGTGAACTAGTGAGAAAAGCAATTGAAAACAACCAAAGCCTAAAGATAGCAAAGGGACATCTCAGTAAGGGAAGAAAACAGATTATGGCACTGAGAAAAGAAGATGGTTCTGTAACAAGAAATAGAGGCGAAATTTTGACAAGAGTGAAAGATTTCTACTCCAAATTATATGAAAGGGATGATACATGCACTCCAGACATCATGAAAGTTACCAGTACCAGAGTTCTTCCTGTTCTCCCAGCAGATGTTGCACATGCAATCAAGAACATGAAGCTGGGAAAAGCTCCAGGAGAAGATGGAATTACTGTAGGCATCATACAAGAAGCAAGTGGAGAAATCGAAACAGTACTCGCCCAAATTTTCACTCGATGCTTTAATGAAGGGAAGATTCCAGAGGATTGGAACAACGCTACAATGATCCTGCTACATAAAAAGGGTGACATTGAGGATCTCAGGAACTACAGACCTATTAGCCTCCTATCAGTGGTTTATAAAATCTTCACTAAAGTTCTTTCACACCGTTTGAAGGTAACACTGGAAATGGCTCAACCGAGAGAACAAGCTGGATTCAGGAGTGGCTACAGCACTATAGTTCATATCCACGTACTGAGAGAACTAATTGAAAGAGCGAGGGAATATGAACTTCCATTGCGCATGGCTTTTATCTACTATGAAAAGGCTTTTGATTCGGTTAAACCATCAGCAGTTACAATGGCTCTGAAGTCCTGCGGTATTGAAGATGCATACATTAATATTATTAATAACATCTATGAAAATGCAAGTGCAAAGATTCGGCTGTTTGAAAATACAGCACACATAAGAATTGGAAAGGGAGTGAGACAAGGTGACACCATATCTCCGAAGCTCTTTAATGCTACATTGGAAAATGTCTTTCAATCACTGAACTGGGGAAACAAAGGGATAAAGATTAATGGAGATTATCTAACCCACCTTCGTTTTGCTGATGACGTAGTCATTTTTGCAACTACCCCATCAGAGCTGCAGAGTATGATCCAGGAAATTGCTGACAAGAGTATTTTTTTAGAGGTTTAACGACCACCGTGAGCAACTCAATGGGCTATAAGCAGTCGCCCGTCCCTAATTTAGGGTCACTGGTTCCAGGGAAGGGAGAGAGCCAGTGCCGTAAGACAAACACAACATCCATGCCTCACCGGGATTCGAACCCGGACCCCTTTCGGACGAATGATCAGAGGCCATCGCTTAGACCACTGCGCCACCGGGGCGGCACTGACAAGAGTAAAGAAGTGGGATTAAAAATGAACTTTTTGAAGACAAAAGTGATGTTCAATGTTTTTACAAGAAATGAAGAATTATCGATTGATGGAGAAAAACTGGAGATAACAGACACGTACGTTTATCTTGGACAGCAGATATCAAGTGAAGGTCACACTGATGAAGAAATTAATCGGCGTACAAAACTTGCCTGGAGAGCTTTTGGAAGAAACAGCATAATTTTCAAGAGAAATATGCCATTATGTCTTAAAAGAAAAGTGTTGATCAATGCATCCTTCCAGTGCTGTATGGTGCAGAGACGTGGACCTTAACTAAAAGAGACATATAAAGGCTGCAGACTACTCAAAGCAACATGGAGAGGTGCATGCTTGTGTAACCAGGAGAGATAAGAAGAGGAACTCGTGGATCTGAAAAATGACAAGAGTGGAAGACATCATGATCAGAGTTAAATCCCTGAAATGACAATGGGCTGGACATACTGCCAGAAGGACAGACCATCGATGGACAGCCAAAATTTTAGATTGGATTCCAAGGGACAGGAAAAGACCCAGAAGGAGACAACATGGGAGATGGGTGGATGAAATTCGAAAGTATGCGGGAGTAACATGGAGGAGACCGGCACAAGACAGACCGTTGTGGAGGAAACTTGGGGAGACCTTCGCCCAGCAGTGGATTGATAATGGTTGACAATGATGATGATGATGATGATGATATATTCACCGGGCACGCCTTCAAAAGCAAATGAACGGAACCGCTGCGTTGTTAAGGTGCGCGGTACAGCTGCAAACGGTATAAAAACAAGCCTGCAGCTGACCGTGATCATATCGCACTGTGAGGTTGAGTGAAAATGTCGCGGCGGGGGAGAACTGACTTTGAGAAAGGAAAGAGTGTTGGGTGTTATATTAGTGGGTTGTCCATAAGAGGAACCAAGAGGCGTTTAAACATACCCATGCCAACTGTTTTGGATGTACTGAATACGTGGAAGACACATGGCGTGCCTGAAACAACAAAACGTACCGGCAGACCAAAGAAAATCAGTGATAGAGGACGTCGAAGCCTCAGGAGAGTCGTTACAGCTAATCGACGGAGTAATGCACAAGGCCTCAGTGTACAGGTGAGTAAAAATGCTGGAATCCCAGTATGTACACGTACCATTCGCAGAGAACTTCATTCCATGTATTACTGTGGTCGTGCGGCTGTTCATAAGCCTTTCACCTCCACTCGGAATGCTACTCGTCGTTCAGCATGGTGTAAAGAACATTTATCGTGGACCAGTGATCAATGGAAACAGATACAGATCCTATGGACTGATGAATCCTGATACGCGATCCATCAATCTGATGCTTGTGTGTGAGTATGGCAGCAACCGGGAGAACGCTCTTTTCCACAGTGTAGTATTCCTACGGTCAAGTTTAGAGCTGGCAGTGTACTCATGTGAGGTGTTTTTGTGGTATGGCTCCTGCCCATTGGTTATCGTGGACAAACCTGCTAACCAGCATGTCTACCTCGTTATTCTGGACAATTATGCCCTACCGATTCTATGGCCATACTATGGAACCGAGCCTTGTTGGTACCAGCAGGATAATGCAACCAGTCAAAAAGCAAGGACCGTCACGGCTTGGTTTGACGATGATTCCGTATCGTGTGCAGACTGGCCAGCACACAGCCCTGATCTTAATCCCATAGAGCACCCATGGGTGGAATCAGAACGCGGTATAAGAAGTTTGGAACCAAGGCCTACTACTAAGCAACAGTTAGAGGCAGCAATATGTACTGAATGGAAGCCTATACCTATTGCTGTATTCCAAAACCTTGTGGAAAGCATGTCTCGAAGGGTCAGTACATGGATTAAGGCCAAAGGTGGACCGACACCGTACTAATGTATGTCAATAAATGCTTTGTTGTATTTCTCTTCCAGGTGCCCGGTGACTTTCGTCAATATAGTGTATATATTAATTTTGCACTTTCTTCCACACTGAAGCAAGCTGTTCGTCTCGATATGTGGCGCCTCTTTTGGGTAAACATCATGGGAAACAATGTTTGGTTTTCTTCGAACGCGGAAACTAATATTTGTGTCAAGACATGGTATTCAGATTAGAGTGGAGACAATGCCTTAAAAATTACTCATCGGCCGATCCTGATCCCTTTCAGATTAGAAACCGTGTTATTTTGCACCCAGGTAAGCAGTTCTAACACCTCCATAGTTTCTATTTACAGGGGTGGCAAGGAAAGTCTTGGATCAGTGCAATATTTCGGGAAGTATTACATCTAGCATATTTTTTGTACAGATGTACGAAAAAAATTATATCGCTACATGCTGAAACAACGCTGGACCGTTTGCCACCAATGGTAGGGAGATTAGGAGGGTATCTTGCCCCTTTGAAATTAGAAAACAATGTCAGTTAGGAAGTGTAAAGCGTGGCAAAAAAAAAAAAGTAGCACATAACGCGTTATTCTAGAAACAATAGGTGGGAAGGAACTCTTTAACAACCACGACAACCTCGCTGCTGTGCGATTCACTCTATTCGCAGCAAATTTACATACATATCCAGTTTCGGGGACCTGTTCGTTCAGATCGATATTTAAAAGTGTGTACCCGGCCGCCGTTCGGTTGGGTAGAGAGTTCCGTCGTAGTCTGACAGCTTTAACCACTAATAACTCGCAAATGCCTCGTTGAGCCGGCGCGGCGGCCCCGAGGTATTTTACCCCGAGTTAAAAATAATGGCATTTGTTCCTTCCCTCGCGTCTTATTGTGTCTCAAAGCGCACTCCCTGCTCTTTAATCGTCTGCATCTTCCTAACTATGTCAACCTGTCGACACACTTTGGCTGTTGTCAGCCATGTTGCGTGTGATGCTTTTCCCGGACTCTGACTTGCTGTATCTGCTGCGCATTCTCCACTTGAAACTGCTAAGGAAATATCAAGCAAATATTTCTGGTCATTGCTTAGGTCTGAAACATTTATATTTAAATCATTCAGTGGGAAAAAAATTCAAATTAAACGGGTGGACGAAGATGGCAATTAGGAAGGCTTTATCAATTGGTCCCGTATAGCCAAAAAACCCAGATGTTTTGCCATCTATGTTTTCCATAATATGACGTAACGCTAACTCATTAGAATGGAGTTGACAGATTACCTACTGCAGTGGCCTTCGCTACTTTTCTTCTATTTGTCGAATAACTCCAGACTTTTCCCCAGTCTTAGTAGGGCAACCATCACAACAAATACTTTGGAGCTGGGAAAAGTCGATGTTATTTTCTATCAAGTATTCAAAAGTGGCATTTGCTACATTTTCTGCACAACCAGATCGCGCCGTAGCATGACCAATATACACTGGCGGAAAGTGAAAAAAGAACACCAAGAAGGAATAAACGGACGATCATGAAATTTACATATGTTAATGAAGTCGAGTTTACGTAGGTGAGATGTTAATTTCGGGACCAACCAGTGAGCGCTTACACCATAGCACGGCATAATATGCAAATTATCGTCGGTGGTATTTAAGGAGTACGGCAAAGTGAATGTAATCAGTCGTCGGCGTACGGACACGTGCAAAGACCCTGAAGAAGCTGCAATGCCTGGACATGGAAGACGTGTAATATTTCAGCAGTTATCGGACTTTGAGCGAGGTCGTCTAGTCGGACTCCGCGAGGCCGGGTGGTGGTATCGTCGTATTGCGGAGCGAATCGGACGGGAACTATCGGTGATGGTACGATGGTGGCGTAGATGGTCCGAGGAACATTCCCACACGAGAAGACGTGGACCCGGGAGTCACAGACGGACTGATGAGCGGACCGATCGACGCATAAGAAGAGCTGCGTTGTCAAGCAGAACATCCACGGCGACGCAAATTCGAGCTGCCGTTGCACCTGAGGTGACTGTGCGAACAATCTGCAACCGTCTACTGGATGCAGGACTACGTGCACGTGTGCCTCTGGCATGTGTACCTCTGACTCCAGCCCACCGTCAGGAACGGCTGCAGTGGTGACGCCAACGTCTGCACTGGAGAACGCAATGGCGATCTGTCGTGTTCAGCGATGAAAGCAGATCTCACTTGGGAGCCTCCGATGGCCGTATGTGTGTTCGCAGACGCACAGGGGAGCGTCTCCACCCTTCTTGCATCCGCCAGCGGCACACAGGGCCTACACCTGGTCTCCTGGTGTGGGGAGCGACCAGCTATCACTCCGGTACACAACTAGTGTTTGTACCGGGTACGGTAAACAGCACCTCCTACATCAACAACATCATTCAGCCCGTTGTTGTGCCATTTTTAAGGTTGGTCCATCGTGGTGTTTTCCAGCAAGATAACGCACGCCCACACACGGCACGTGCAACGCAACATGCACTTCAGGGTGTGAGACAACTTCCATGGCTTGCACGTTTACCGGATTTGTACCCCATTGAGCACGTGTGGGATGTCATGAGGAAACGAGTTATCCGGTCTCCACGGCCAGCCACAACCATCCCCGATTTACGCGTCTAGGTTGAGGACGCTTGGAACTCAATACCCCAAACTTACATTCAACATCTGTACGACAGACTCCATGCCAGAATTGCACAGTGTGACGCAGTTCATGGCGGTTCAACCTCGTACTAACCACGTTACATGGAAATGTTATTTTTCATTTTACCAGCAAATACAGCTGTATTTTGCCATAATGTTTTGATCACGTTATCCTCTGTATTCCGTTATTTATGCTGTATAAATTTCGTTGGTATCAGACGTCTCCTTCTTGGTGTTCTTTTTTTAATTTCCGCCAGTGTATTTAGAACCTAGTTCTTCTATGAGCGATGAATGTTCATCTTGCCGAATTTTTGCTGTGTTTTTCCATCTTCAGATGTTTCAATGTACAATGTTTCATCTTTCCTACCGTCCAAATACAGTATAATGCTTTAATTGTACGATCATTAGTCGTTTGTTCATTCTGAAAAAAACAGTGCTATTTTTCATTCGAGCTCTCCTGACTTTACTTCTGTCGATCACAAGTGAAGCGTTTGCTAACGGAACGTCCTGGTTTATGTCATGGAGTACAACAGAAGCAAATGCAGCAGATGGGCGATCTGATATTCCGTACCTGTCACAAGTTTGAGCACATTTTCGAAGACTGACTCTGGTTTCACATGATGGACTAAGAGAAGATGAAAAGCCCTAATTTTTTCCGCTATTTTCGTCAATTTCGCTGTGTACCTTCACCTTCATTGGTGAATTGCAAGTCAGGTGTGAGGTGTGACAAAAGTGTGTTATCCCATTTCTCTGTTTCTATTCTCTGTTTAATGCTTTGCTCATCTTGGGCTCTTCTCATAACTCTCTTTCGCTTTTTTAAAATCGTTTTTACGTCCACACCACTGATTAACATTCTTCGTGAGGTTCGCTGATCCAATTCTAACTTAGGAATTTTTGTATCAAATCAACATTTACAAATTGATCTGTTTAGATATTTACAAGCAGCGATGTCAAACAATTTGTCCGCGTTTTCCCTGTAAGTACTTAATTTGTTTCGAAATTGTTCTTTATTTTTATGTCTAGAATAACTCTTATTTAACTTCTGAACAATCTCAATTTTTGCCCCGTCAAAACATGTCCTTCCATCGGTCGCACCTGCATCAAAATGATACACACACAACCCGACCTTTATTTCACACTTTTTTTTTATTTTTGCGGTTAGCGAAGAGCTGCCGAAGACGTATATCAAGTACGATTAAACCTATAAATCAAAGAAAAAATTAGTCCTCAAAACTTAAAAGAGTTCTTCAAGAAAGGCTGATCTTTAGGCAAATTTGTGATTATTTCACGAGTTGTGCGCAGACACCAGATGTCATTTAATAAACCCAATTTTTTTTTCTGTGTATATTACTAAACAAAATCTGAAACTTTTCCGGTACCCACTCAGTAGAGCACTTTAAACAAAAAATGGAAACATTTTTGAAATGTAAGATTTATGTAAAAGTTCAAACTTTCGGACGATTGCGCAGACTGAAGATATACCATTAGATTTCTTTATTTTGACCCCTTGGTCGTATAAAACAAATTCACAAATTTCGCTCCACCCTAATGCTCACGGATCATTGTCGTTGAATGTACCAGATCTTCAACTGCGGATCACAGCTTGCGCATGTGCCAATGTTGATAAGTATACACTGAAGAGCAATTGAATTAGAGACATCTGGCGTTATGCAAATGTGGCGCTCTGGGCAGCCCTGTAAACGGAAACGACATGACGTTTGCAGCGATCGGACAATATAAGGAGTGATGCGACGGTAATCAGTAAGAATCGGACGCAGTATGGGTAAGACGAAGGATCTAAGCGCATTTGATCGTGGGAAAATTGTCGGAGCCCCACGAATGGGTCACTCCATCTCGGAAGTCGTGCATGCACTGGGATTTTCACTAGGCACTGTGTCACGGGTGCACCGTGAGTACATCGAATCCGGTAAAACCATCCCTGCAAGGGTCAACTGCCGTGGACAACAGAATGTGGATGAGCGGGGTCATCGTCGGCTAGCTCGCATTGTAACAGCCGATAGACGGGCCACAGTGCAAGAAATCAATCGGCAATTTAACGCTGGTGCACGAAAACGTGTAAGCAGCCACACCATCTAGAACCATCTTCTCGCTATGGGTACAGAAGCCATTGTCCCACGAGGGTACCGCTGCTGACCGCACATCACAGGGTGCAAAGATTACCATGGGCGCTGGAACATCGCCACTGGACCATAGACATGTGGGAAAATGTTGCCTGGACTGATGAGTCGAGATTCACGTTGGTGCATGCGGATGGCAGGATACGAGTACGGCGCAAACTACATGAAGCGATGAATCCTTCTGGCCAGCAGGGTACTCTTCAAGCTGGTGGGGGTGGCATTCTCGTCTGGGGACTGTTTACGTGGACTGAAATGGGACCCCTGGTACGTGTGACATCGTCCCTCACAGGTCAACGTTACCGGGATATCCTGGACGATCATTTGCTCCCATTTGTGCGTCTTCAACATCCTATAATGAATTAGCTTTTACTGGTAGTAGTGTAGTAGTTAATTATGATGAATAAAGTCTTATGCTGGTTGTTAATAGTAACACTTAATGAAAAGAGACCCAACGGCCAGACAGAGGTCTGACTGTACTATGAACTGAGAAAAACGTACTTACTTAAAAACCTTTTATTTGAAAACTCCTGGTATCATCCAACACACACACTACTAGTCACACTAATCGTATCACAATAATGAAGAAGAACCTAATCACATAGAACGAAGCTCTCGACACAAAATAACGTAGCTCTTTTCACATCGAACAAAACCTCTCCACATATGAACAAAAGCTCTCCTCACACATAAACAAAAGCTCTCTCGCACATAAACAAAAGCTCTCTCGCACATAAACAAAAGCTCTCTCGCACATAAACAAAAGCTCTCTCGCACATAAACAAAAGCTCTCTCGCACATAAACAAAAGCTCTCTCGCACATAAACAAAAGCTCTCTCGCACATAAACAAAAGCTCTCTTCGCACATAAACAAAAGCTCTCCTCACACATAAACAAAAGCTCTTCTCGCACATAAACAAAAGCTCTTCTTAGGTATCGTTGAACGCGCCTATTCATACTGCCTACCACCACGTCATGACTACGCTCGTTGCCACATATCATTCAGTGGGAGAAATAACATCTCGTTAAGTAAGAAGATAATTTACATAGGAAAATAAAATAACGAGAGATAGTAAAATCAAAAGGAAACTGAATCTAGAGTATACGTTACATTATCTCCCCCTTATTTTTTTTTTTTTTTTTTTTTTTTTTTTTTTGTTGTCGAAAAACCTGTCAAATTTTGGAGTGTAGTCTCACACTTGCTGACTGACGTTTATCGTCCTCTTTTTTGTTTGTTTTGGTGGCAGCAGTATGTACAATATCAAACTTGGCATGACAAAATCAGGAAATCTGTATTCGTCTGTGAAACACTTTTTATACTTGAACTAAAACAAACCTGCATCGGCATACCTTTTTTTTTTTATTATTCTGCCTAGCAGGAATCACTTTTTTGATTTCAAATTACGTCTTCCTATTAGCGTTGTTTACAAACCAACTGTATCAGCAGCGAAGATTTGCCTATAGCTGCTTAACAGTAACAGTTTTCATTATTATATCCCTACGCACATATATATAAATTTCAAATGACGTCCACATATTATCGTTGAGTACAAACCAACTGTATCAGCAGCGAAGATTGCCTGTAGCTGCCTAACAGTAACAATTTTCATTATTTTATCCCTACGCACATATATATAGATTTCAAATTACGTCCACATAGTATCGTTGAGTACAAACCAACTGTATCAGCAGCGAAGATTGCCTGTAGCTGCCTAACAGTAACAATTTTCATTATTTTACCCCTAAGCACATATATATATATATATAAAAATTTGGATTAGTAGACGGACATAGAAGATATATACAAAAAAAACCACTGATACACTAAAAGAATGCATAGGCCCACACGAAAAAAATTCTGACACGCCCACTGGTCGTGCAGGAAAAACAACAGAACGAGAAAAGAACCTGTCCACGAGAACTTACTTATCTCGAGGACGCATAAAAAACTCTTGTACGATAACGTTTTCCAGGCCTAATCGGACTGGTAAATTCAGGTGGCGTCGGTCTTTTCAGAGACATGAATGGATCTGGAATATCTGTAGTCTGTCGGTCAAGAAATCCCTGCGGCTGACAGGAACGGTCAGGAACGGCTGAAGTCTGTCGGTCAGGAAATCCCTGCGTCTGACAGGAACTGTCAGGAACGGCTGAAGTCTCTCGGTCTGGAAATCCCTGCGGCTTACAGGAACGGCTGAAGTCAGTCGGTCAGGAAATCCCTGCGGCTGACAGGAACGGGCTCCCCCAGGCTTTTGATATGTGGTCCCTTTGTGCTGGGGCCCGTGTTGTCCTTCCAGCATTCTTTTGAAGGGACGTGGCTCCTGCCACATCGTTTGTTTTCGCTTTCTACCTCTGGGCATGAGAGTAGAAGCAGGCATCGGCCCTGTTTGCCCTGAACGTGAGTTCCAGGGGCGAAACCCGGGCGGATGCAAAGATCTCTGCCTTCGTCGCAACAGCGACGAAGGCAGACAAGTTACGTTTTCGACCAGCTTTTGGTGTTGCTGGACGGTTTATAATTTGTGTCTGACGTTTAGGAATCGTCACCCTATTGTCTATATCTGATAAATCAGAAATATTTGATGACTCTGAGTCGCTGCTGTAAGTTAGTGGTCGTGCAGGGCGATGTTTATTTCTGCCTATAGGAATACTTTCTGACGAGGTATTCAAGGACGTAAGAGCTTGTGTCGGTGTAGAGTTATTAGGGAATGGTGCAGCAATAGTCTCGGCAGTGGTTGGAGGGAAAAGAACGATACTAGCATTTGAAGAACTTGATTCGAGCCTTCGTCTTATGGTTGAATCAGGTTGCGTTTTTGGAAGCCCGTCTTGTGGAGGGGAGGGTGAAGAAAAAATCACTGGAGATTCTTCAAAAATGTTTGTCGGTTCGTCCAAAATTTCTGGAGGTTGATCGTGAGATATAGACTCTTGAGTCTGTGGAACAGAAGGTTGAGTAGGGTTGATTATAAAATCTATATTTCGTTCATGATATTTGCGACACTGAGCAACGTGTATAATTGAAATTGATTGTCAGGTTTTACAAGAATAATGTTATTTTCCAACACATTTGCCACCCGATATGGACCTTCGTAGCTGGGTGCAAATTTCTTCACTAAAGTATGAGAAACAGAAGACTGGAAGTGCGTTTCCACGAGAGTGAGATCTCCAACGACAAGATCTGGTTCCCTACGCCTAGTATTATAGTGTCTTGCTTGAGCCGCTTGTGCTCCTATCATTGCAACACGAGCTTTTCTGCCATGATTCGTACTGATTGCGGAGTTGGTCGCTGGTTTAGTTCGTCGATAATCCCCGTTAAATTTTCAAAAGGGGTCTTAATTTTTCGACCCAAAAAAATTCAGCAGAAGTAAATTTAGTAGATTCGTGAACAGGCGAGCGGAGGGCGAACGGAAAAAGCTCAAGATGTTCATCCCACCGCTCGTGATGATCCATGACAAATGTAGCAATCATTTTAACTAGAGTGCGGTTTACTCGTTTCGCTGGATTACTCTGGGGATGATATGGGGAAATGAATTTATGCTTAATGTGTAGTCTCGCACACATTCTTTCAAAAATGTCAGAAATAAATTGGGGACCATTATCCGAAACTACTTTATTAGGTGCACCATATCTAGAGAATACTTCATTAATTAATACATTACAAATAACTTCCGCCGTAGCGGCTTTAATGGGAAAAACTTCAACCCATTTATAAAAATTATCAGTTAATACTAAAACGTAACTAGCTTTGTTTTTAACAGATAAAGGATAAGGTCCCAATAAATCTATTGAAATAATATAAAAAACATGAGAACTTGAACTGGATTTCAAGTGACCGGCCGGTCTTACATTACGGTAATTATGAATCTGACACAAGTGACATGATTGAATGTATGCGAGCACACTTTGGTACATGCCAGGCCAATAGGCAACATCCCGCAATTTACAACGGGTCTTGCGAATACCTAAATGGCCTGCAATAGGTTTGTCATGAAATTCGTTTAGAAGGGCCATTCTAAGGGTTCGCGGAATACATGGGCGAAACTCTGCCCTAGTAGTCCGAGATTTCGTATAGTAAAGACCCTCTATGACTTCAAAATGCTGTGACCTCCCAGCCAAAGAAGGATCACTTTGGAGGGGCGAACCCGCAAAGCAAAAAATTATAGATATCCCCAAAATCTGGATCATTTATTAATTCTGCCATTATCTGCTCTCTGGATGTTATATCAGCTATTAGAAGTAAAGGCTGACATCCAGGAGTAGTTTCTGTGGGAACCCCACTAATCGGGGCGCGAGACAATGCGTCCGGTAATTGATTCTTATGACCTGGTTGGTACGAAATTTTGATATTGCTCTCTTGTAACTTAAGAGACCACTTCATAAGTCTTTGAGAGAGGTGCTTAGCAGAATTCAAATACTGAAGAGCAGAATGATCCGTAATTATGTTAACTGTCAATTCGTTAAGATAACATTGAAATTTGTCAAGAGCATACACTACAGCAAGACATTCACGTTCCGTAGCTAAATAATTGCGTTCAGCTTTGGCTAAAGTGCGAGAAGCAAATGCTATTGGATGCCCAGCTTGTGACAAAACGCAACCAAGACCAACTCCGGATGCGTCAGTGTAAATATCAAATTCCTTAGTATGATCCGGGAAAGCCAACACAGGAGGATGAGTCAACGCAGACTTTAGTGCTTCAAATGCAGCGTTAGCCTCAGGTGTCCAAACAAACTTCTTGTATTTACGTTTCAAAGCATACAATGGCTCACAGATTGTAGCATAAGCGGAGACGAACTGCTGATACCATCCGGTCATTCCCAGAAAGCGTGATAGTTCTTTTTCTGTGTTAGGCCGAGGAAAGTCAACAATAGGCCTAATTTTTTCATTATCCGTAAATAAGCCGTGGGGAGTGATTTTCAACCCCAGATATACAATCTCGTCCCTCGCTATCTGGCATTTACTAGGTTTTAACGTCAAGCCAGCATTGTATATGAGTTGGAACACCTGTTTGAGCAGAGAAAAGTGCTCGTCAAAAGTCTCGGATGTAATAATAATGTCATCCAAATATACATGCACATGGGGACCTAGAACAGGTCTGAGAACCGTATCCATAAGCTTTTGGAAAGTAGCAGGTGCAGAAGCTAGTCCAAAGGGCATACGCAGGAATTCATAAGCCCCAAAAGGAGTCACAAAGCCTGTTTTATCGACGGAGTCTGGATGTACCGCCACCTGCCAATATCCACTCGCCAAATCCAAGGTTGACATCCATTTAGTTGACGACAGGTCATGCAAAATATGCGACATGACAGGTAGTGGATAATTTATCGCTTTCGTGACTTGGTTGAGCTTGCGGAAATCTGTCACGAAACGAAATTCATTGGGTTGTTTCTTTGGAACCAGAAAAGCAGGTGCGGCCCAAGCGCTTGTTGATTCCCTTTTTATGCCCTGTTTAATCATCTCGGAAATTTGACTTTGCATTTCCTGTTTTTTATGGGGAGCACAAGGGTAAGGTTTCGTCGCTATCGGTTTCGAACCATCAGTGTCAATGACGTGATAAACCACCTGTGTGAAACCAGGTTGATCAGAAAATAAACCTGGGCTTTCCTGCAAAAGTAGAGAAAGCTGGTTTCGTCGCCTCTCATTCAGTTGGTTACTCAGTAACAAACTCGTTATGTCTATAGGATCCGTAGGAATCACTTCGACAGGTTCCGGAAAGGAAATAACATGTACGAAATTCAGGGTAACTTGAAAAGTATTGATTAAGTCCATGCCCATTAGACATTTAACAGGTAGTTCGTCTATTAGCAGAAAAGAATGCGTAAAACGAGCCTTTCCCAGCCCTAGAGATAATGTGACAGTTCCTGTGATAATGAATATTTCGTTATTTTGCACCACGCAAATACTGCGTCGCAGGCTGAACTTGTATTGCAGGAAAACTTTCAGTGCAAAACTTCGTATTTAGAGCTGATATTTCAGAACCAGTGTCGAACTTTGTCTCGACAATAATATCTTCAATTGTCAAGAACACATCAGGCAACTGAGGAGTTTGGACAGTCACTAATACTGTTTTAGGGTCAGAATGCTTGGTATCAGGAAGCAGTACCGACCCTTGGTCTACTTCCTTTGGAAGTTTAAAGGATTCTTGGTTGTATTATCATGCGGTCTGAAACCTCGGCCCTGCCGGGTATCGGGAAAGTTTTCACGATGAGGAAAACTGCGTGAAAACTGCTGCGGGAACTCCGCATGTCTGTTGAAATTTTCATTTCCATTACTTCTTCCCTCAGCACGGACAGAAAAATCATCATTGCCCTGAGCATGAAAACGTTCCGAATGCTGCGGATTGGAACGGGGTCGAGCATACTGTGCATTTGTACGGTACCCAAAATATTGAGTAGAAACTCGCGGTTGGTGTACCACTCTTCTATGCGGTGGAACGTATGATGCTTGGACTTGCAACTCTGTAAGCTCGCGTTGAAAGTCATTAGGCCTATTATGCCGTTGAGGATTTTCGTAATAAGCCTCGCGGGGTGCCCGAGCATGGTGAGTTGGACCATGTTTGCTGTGTCGCTCTTCATATGTTCGTATGAGGCGAAGGCATTCATGAATTGCAGCAGGGTGTCGGACCTCAAGAAAATCCTGTAGAAATGGATTGAGCTGTTGCAATAGGGTGTCCAACATGTCGACATGACTGGCATGTGGATCCCATAAGTTATACAAGCGTGTTGTTTCTAAAGCAAAAGCAACAGGGCTATCGTTGCGTCCTTGCTGACGAGAAAAAGTTGTTGTGCAAGGCTAGCTCGACTGAGGCCGAAAGGAAAGACTTCCAAAAATTCCACTCGGAAATTCTCATAATGAGAAATCGGGTTCGACACTCTCCACTGCCGATACCAGGTCTTAGCGGTATCCTTCAGGCAAGTGCCTGCTATTTGCACTTTGCAGTCTTGAGGAATATTGCATAAATCAAAATGATCCTCCAGGTCCTCAGGAAATTTTAAGGACCCCTCCAAATCATTGAAATGAATTGTTCCTGCATGCGGCACGAAATGGGCAAGCATTTTGCTTCTGTGAGAGGATTGAAATCTCTCAGGTACGACCCGCGACTCAGAGTGATAGGGAGCTGGTGAATTACGAAATTGTGAAGAATGCCTGGGTACTTGGAGATCAGTACCATTAAAGTGAGCCCCACAGGCTTCTTGCAGATGGTCGAAATTAATCCCATCACCACCGAAACTTGTCTTAGGGTGAAATATGGAAGTTGTCTCAGGTAATGAAGACATGGGTAATATTTGTCAATACCTCGTGTTCAGAAAAAGTTCGGGCGCCAATTATAATGAATTCGCTTTTACTGGTAGTAGTGTAGTAGTTAATTATGATGAATAAAGTCTTATGCTGGTTGTTAATAGTAACACTTAATGAAAAGAGACCCAACGGCCAGACAGAGGTCTGACAGTACTATGAACTGAGAAAAACGTACTTACTTAAAAAACCTTTTATTAGGAAACTCCTGGTATCATCCAACACACACACTACTAGTCACACTAATCGTATCACAATAATGAAGAAGAACCTAATCACACAGAATGAAGCTCTCGGCACAAAATAACGTAGCTCTTTTCACATCGAACAAAACCTCTCCACATATGAACTAAAGCTCTCCTCGCACATAAACAAAAGCTCTCTTCGCACATAAACAAAAGCTCTCCTCGCACATAAACAAAAGCTCTTCGCACATAAACAAAATCTCTTCTTAGGTATCGTTAAACGCGCCTATTTATACTGCCTACCACCACGTCATGACTACACTCGTTGCCACATATCATTCAGTGGGAGAAATAACATCTCGTTAAGTAAGAAAATAATTTACATAGGAAAATAAAATAACGAGAGATAGTAAAATCAAAAGGAAACTGAATCTAGAGTATACGTTACAATCCCACTGGGGACTTCATCCTGCAACAAGACAATGCACCGTGCCATCGCTCCCGAATTGTATATGAATGGTTGGATGAACACTCCACCGACGTGACCTCGCTTCCTTGGCCAGCTAGGTCACCTGACGTCAATCCCATCGAGCACCTCTGGGATGCCATCGAGAGAGATGTTCGAGGCTCTGACCCCCTCCATCAGATCTTCGTGAAATATGGGAGCTTGTTCAGGGGTCGTGGATCCGTATGGCTTCCCAACGCTTCCGGTGTCTTGTCGAGTCCATGCCGAGACGAATTGCCGCCGTCATCAGGGCGAAAGGTGGTGCTACACGTTACTAAACAGGTATCTTTAATTCAATTGCTCTTCAGTGTATGTCGAAAAGCATACGGAAGCAGCTGGTTTAGCGAGTGCAGTCGTGCATAGTTGCTGATGTTGGATAATATGAAAATAAGAACACGTAAGTTCAATTTTGTACGCCATCAAGTCCGTTTTATTCATTCCATGTTGTAGCACTCTCTGAATTCCCAGATGTTGCTTCTTGGTGTTTAGGAGTTTCAATGGCTTCTTTCCATCCTTTGTGTTTGGAAACAAACGTAAAATGTACTAATTTTGCTAAGCTCTACAAGCTTCTAACTTGCATGGTTGCAATATTTCGAAAGGGGAAAACAACCCTCATTGTCTCCCCACCCAACGTTGTGAGCAATGGGATTCTGCCTTGTTTCCTCATGTAGCGGAATAGGGGTTTCATATATTCACCTACACAAAAAGTAGAACACTAGCTGTCATTTTTCTCGAGATATTGACCTGGCCCATGACTTTTCGTGTCATCCTCTGCAACCATTGGATTAATAATCATCTGATGATGGACTTCTTTTATGCTTTTTTGCCAATATGCTTTGAACTTTTCTCAATTCTTGCTCTACTTTGAGCCAGTATGCTTCTCTTCAGTGTGGTCTGTCTTCCTTGGCTTTCCACTCTCCCAAACATGGTAGACTACTTATAATTTTTTCTTTCAAAATTGTCAGGCTTCATTTTTACGCTTTCATAGGATTTATTTGAAATATTTTTGAGGTTGCCACCCTCTACCATTCTATTTCTAGTGCAGAACGCTCTCGTTAGCATTTTTCTGGACACCGCTATAATTTAAATATATTTTATTTAGTTTTATTTCACGCGAATTTTCTACACGTTCAAATATTTTATTTATGCATTCATTCATGTAAAGAAACGACAGCGCATGCTCGAAAATTGTCACCTCGTTTCTCATACAAATTCCATTTACCAAACCACTGGTCAGATAATGTTGGCAGCTTTTTTTGTATAACAATTTTAAAGTTTAATACCAACAAATTGCTTTTGAAAGAATCAATTTTGCTGAACCAGTGACTCCGACCCTCTGCTTTCCCTAGAACTAGTTGGCCCAAATTATGGACGATCAACTGCATTTAACCATAGTATTTGCTCTTGGTGGTCGTTCATCGCCGAAAAGAAAGGATTCAATTACAATCATCTGAGCTAACAATAAGTGAAAATTACAATCATCTGAGCTAACAATAAGGATTCAATTACAATCATCTGAACTAACAATAAGTGAAAATTACAATCATCTGAGCTAACAATAAGGATTCAATTACAATCATCTGAGCTAACAATAAGTGAAAATTACAATCATCTGAGCTAACAATAAGGATTCAATTACAATCATCTGAACTAACAATAAGTGAAAATTACAATCATCTGAGCTAACAATAAGGATTCAATTACAATCATCTGAGCTAACAATAAGTGAAAATTACAATCATCTGAGCTAACAATAAGGATTCAATTACAATCATCTGAACTAACAATAAGTGAAAATTACAATCATCTGAGCTAACAATAAGTGAAAATTACAATCATCTGAGCTAACAATAAGTGAAAATTACAATCATCTGAGCTAACAATAAGTGAAAATTACAATCATCTGAGCTAACAATAAGGATTCAATTACAATCATCTGAACTAACAATAAGTGAAAATTACAATCATCTGAGCTAACAATAAGGATTCAATTACAATCATCTGAGCTAACAATAAGTGAAAATTACAATCATCTGAGCTAACAATAAGTGAAAATTACAATCATCTGAGCTAACAATAAGGATTCAATTACAATCATCTGAGCTAACAATAAGGATTCAATTACAATCATCTGAGCTAACAATAAGTGAAAATTACAATCATCTGAGCTAACAATAAGGATTCAATTACAATCATCTGAGCTAACAATAAGTGAAAATTACAATCATCTGAGCTAACAATAAGGATTCAATTACAATCATCTGAACTAACAATAAGTGAAAATTACAATCATCTGAGCTAACAATAAGGATTCAATTACAATCATCTGAGCTAACAATAAGTGAAAATTACAATCATCTGAGCTAACAATAAGGATTCAATTACAATCATCTGAACTAACAATAAGTGAAAATTACAATCATCTGAGCTAACAATAAGTGAAAATTACAATCATCTGAGCTAACAATAAGTGAAAATTACAATCAATCTGAGCTAACAATAAGTGAAAATTACAATCATCTGAGCTAACAATAAGGATTCAATTACAATCATCTGAACTAACAATAAGTGAAAATTACAATCATCTGAGCTAACAATAAGGATTCAATTACAATCATCTGAGCTAACAATAAGTGAAAATTACAATCATCTGAGCTAACAATAAGGATTCAATTACAATCATCTGAGCTAACAATAAGTGATTCAATTACAATCATCTGAGCTAACAATAAGTGAAAATTACAATCATCTGAGCTAACAATAAGTGAAAATTACAATCATCTGAGCTAACAATAAGGATTCAATTACAATCATCTGAGCTAACAATAAGTGAAAATTACAATCATCTGAGCTAACAATAAGGATTCAATTACAATCATCTGAGCTAACAATAAGTGAAAATTACAATCATCTGAGCTAACAATAAGGATTCAATTACAATCATCTGAGCTAACAATAAGTGAAAATTACAATCATCTGAGCTAACAATAAGTGATTCAATTACAATCATCTGAGCTAACAATAAGTGAAAATTACAATCAATCTGAGCTAACAATAAGTGAAAATTACAATCATCTGAGCTAACAATAAGGATTCAATTACAATCATCTGAGCTAACAATAAGTGAAAATTACAATCATCTGAGCTAACAATAAGGATTCAATTACAATCATCTGAGCTAACAATAAGTGAAAATTACAATCATCTGAGCTAACAATAAGGATTCAATTACAATCATCTGAGCTAACAATAAGTGATTCAATTACAATCATCTGAGCTAACAATAAGGATTCAATTACAATCATCTGAGCTAACAATAAGTGAAAATTACAATCATCTGAGCTAACAATAAGTGAAAATTACAATCATCTGAGCTAACAATAAGGATTCAATTACAATCATCTGAGCTAACAATAAGTGAAAATTACAATCATCTGAGCTAACAATAAGGATTCAATTACAATCATCTGAGCTAACAATAAGTGAAAATTACAATCATCTGAGCTAACAATAAGTGATTCAATTACAATCATCTGAGCTAACAATAAGGATTCAATTACAATCATCTGAACTAACAATAAGTGAAAATTACAATCCTCTGAGCTAACAATAAGTGAAAATTACAATCATCTGAGCTAACAATAAGTGAAAATTACAATCATCTGAGCTAACAATAAGGATTCAATTACAATCATCTGAGCTAACAATAAGTGAAAATTACAATCATCTGAGCTAACAATAAGTGATTCAATTACAATCATCTGAACTAACAATAAGTGATTCAATTACAATCATCTGAGCTAACAATAAGGATTCAATTGCAATCATCTGAGCTAACAATAAGTGAAAATTACAATCATCTGAGCTAACAATAAGTGATTCAATTACAATCATCTGAGCTAACAATAAGGATTCAATTACAATCATCTGAGCTAACAATAAGTGAGAATTACAATCATCTGAGCTAACAATAAGTGATTCAATTACAATCATCTGAGCTAACAATAAGTGAAAATTACAATCATCTGAGCTAACAATAAGTGAAAATTACAATCATCTGAGCTAACAATAAGTGAAAATTAGAATCATCTGAGCTAACAATAAGGATTCAATTACAATCATCTGAGCTAACAATAAGTGAAAATTACAATCATCTGAGCTAACAATAAGGATTCAATTACAATCATCTGAGCTAACAATAAGTGAAAGACATATACGGTAAACATTGGCAATTTCATGACATAGGTAAATTCATGATAGAACGTAAGCGGCTATTCGTAAAATAACTACTGTCATAATTTATTTCATCTTTTTATCATAAGTGGCAGCAGATGTCCAGTTTCTAAAATCGGAAGAAGATAGTCAGTAAGTTGTTTTATTCGTATCACAGAGAAAGTTATTCAACATGTGGCGGGAATAGAATAGTCTTTTGTGATGGTGTTCAGTATACAAGGTAGAAAGGGTTTCAAGAAGGAAAACAGAAGTAAGCAAACAATATTTAACCCAGTTTTTGATTATTTCTGCCTAATTTAAAAATGAACTTGCAAGTCATTTATCAGCATTCTATAGTGTGTAGAGTCTTAGCCACGGACGCATGATTCTTAGGTTTAGGGAGTAAATTTTTTCAAGCATTTAAAAAATAACTTTCTTCCAAAATTAAAATTACAATATCTGTTTTCTCAATCGTAATCATTATAATTGGGTTTCAAGTAGACACTTCAGTTTTGGTTTTTAATTAATTTTAGCCTGTCGCGAAGTAACCAAGGCATCACGAATTTATCACCTACAGGTAGTAACTACGTGATACGTATAATAGTTGATATAAATGAAATTTAACAACAAATAACTTATATGTACAGTTTTTGTCAACAGGCCCATGCAAACAGACCATAACTGGGATGGTGAATTTTGTGGACACAACTATAACGGGAATATCAAAAAATGAAAAAAAAATAAAAATAAAAAAATAAAAAGGAAAAAGTAGAGCTCAGTGAGTTCAGTGTTGCTTTTGCATAGGATGGTACCACATGAATTGCCAAAACTCTTACGCTGAAAGTGAAGATGTGTTCATGTGCAACGTGAAAGCTGCTGATAAAAAATGTCCGAACTTAAAATGCGAAATGGCACTTTTATGGAGAAAGAGAGCATTTTAATGATAAAAATAGATATTTCTTCCATGTTTGACTAGAGTAACCTGTTCAATATGTCATGTATACTATTTTTTCTATATTTCTTTACTTTCACGCAATGTTGTGCGCACAAATGGACAACTTGTCAACCATCACGAACTTAGCAAGGTATTATCACGAAGTTACCAAGGTTATCATAAAATAATCAGGAAAACATGTGTTATGGAACACAAACATACAGTCCTACTCTCTTCCAAGTTACTGGTAATATGTACAAATATGTTGCGTATGGTGTACTTGGGTTTCATAAACATGGGCGATAAATTTCTGTGGTCAAAATGGAAATTTCTGAAATTGCCCCTGTATTCAGTAGACAAAACATCAGAGACAGGGGTGATGGGCAGTTAACATGTGCATCCTTCGCGCACAGTGGAACAGACCCAAACTGAAAGCAGACGATAAATATGCGGACTGCACGGCTTCCCAACTGTGTATCCCAATCGAAGAACATGGGTTAACGTATTTATTTGAGCGACTTTGATCGTGGACGCATTGTCGGCGTAAAATAAATGAGTCGTTCTATCTCCCAAGTTGTAAGAACCTTAGGGTTTCCGAGGGCAGCCATTTCGAGACGGTACCGCGAATATACCATCGACTGATGTATTAGCGTCCACAGAGCAAGAAGAGGTGGACCAGGCGCCATTTATGACCGGGATTGACGTAAACAATCCAGGCTTCTAAAGACCGACCGCTTGACAACGGCGGTGTAAATTGCATCCAGGTTAAATGTCGGGGGCCTAAGCATCGTCGGCAAACGAACGGTACGAGGCACGCTGCATACCATGGACTCCGGGAGCCAATGTCCTGCTCGTGTGTCATTGTTGACTGCTCGTCATCGGACATTAGGCCTCGCCTAGAGCCAGGAACATCCCTCTGCAAGTTTCGAGCACTACGACGTACCGCGTGTACTGGAGGGTGCGGGTATGGCATCGACAGCAGGAAGCCATTTCCCCGTCGTGACAGGTTGGCTCTGTTGAAAGCGGTGGTGTATCTGTGATGGTATGGGGAGGTTTGTCATGGCACACATTAAGATCCTTAGGGTGTCTGGCGAGGTCCTTAACCGCTGCGCGCTACCAACATGTTCTGGATGATCACCTACACGCTTTCATGAACTTAGCGCATCCTGCGGCAGATGGTCTGCTTCCGCAAGGAAACGCGCCACCCCACCGGGATGCAACTAGCCATACATGGATCAAGAAACACTCATCTGAATTTGGAACCATCCAGTGGCCTTCAAGATCCCCAGATTTAAGTCCTGTGGAAACTGTCTGGAATGTCGTGGAGCTGAACATAAAATCCATGGATCCATGACTGTCGCCTCGGTCGGAGTTGTGAACACTCCCGAGGCGTCAACTCCAGACAATGCTGCTGAGGCATCGATTCCACCATTACCTCCGTAGACTCTCCGGTATATGGTGGAGTCGATGCCTCACCATGTGCAGTCTCTTGTTAGCGCTAGAGGACGACCAGCACGCTATTAAGTTGGTCTGTATAATGTTTTGTCCATTGTGTGTACGGCTGCTAGGCTTTGTTATGAACTTTGTTTGTTCTCCGAATTATCAAGGTTTCTTTATGCACGCAGTTTGAACAGAGAATTCGCGTAACTAATTCATTAACTTTTATTAAGAATTCAGTTCGCACAAAGCCATCCGACTTTAATTCATTAAATTTATTACTGAGTTCATTTGGTTTTTGAAGACATCAAATCCTTTTTAAACTCATATACAATGATTTATTCAATGGACATCAAAATTCACATTTCACGCAACATTATTATCTCTGTTTGTTTCTATAAGTGGTTATAAAATACCATCAACCGTAAATGACTGTGTGTTTCGCTGTTAATAGGTAAATCTCTCATTCTATCTAACAATCCTGCAAATTTAGTTTCATGTGGAAGGTTAGTCAAATTAAAGACTATCTCATCACGTGAATATGGTCTCCGATTCAGAATTTAGTCGAAATCTATGTGAAGTCAGTGGAAAAGTGTGTTCCAAATGCTTTCCAAATATATTTAAAACTTGAATAAGCTACTTTTGGAGACTTCTCCCACCAATGTGAGCATAGGCAGTAATCCAAGATCAGAAACATTTTAGATTTTAAACTACCACTGAAAAAATTTGGCTTTAACAGAAATTCATGGTTAGTATATGTTGAATTTCCGAAATGGGTTTGGAGTAAGATTTCTTCTTAAACATTTGAACGCTGTAACAATCGAAAACTCCGTTCTTATTTTTTGAATATTGAATTATGCCTCTCTGATTGTCTGTTCATGTTTCGTTCTTAAATAATTCAACTGAAGCTATGTTTGCTGATAGGTCATCTCATCAATGTAATGTTATCTCAGTTAGAAGCTATTTCTTTATAAAATCTGTGTTTCTTAGATCACTGAACATTAATTCAAGTGGAAATTATATTCTTCTTCGATTCTTGAAAACTGAATTTAGTTGATGCTTTTTGATTATTAGATATCTGAATGACAGATGTTTTATTCTCATTAGTCCTTGAATTCTGAACAAAGCAGTATTTGTGAAATCCTTGAACAACGACTCAAGCTGACGCTTTCTAGTTGTTAAGTCCTTGAATACTGCACTTTTCGAGGATTTCTTGTTAGTTCCCTGAATGCTTAAAGCAGGCCGGATCTCTTCTTTCAAAAACTTTAAATTCCTGGCAATACAGCAGAAACTCATTATTTCTGGGAATAGGAAGAAAATCTAAATGGGCAGAATTCTGGCAGAAATTACATTTGTAATGTTATTAACAGATTTTCCCATATCTTTTGTTTTGTAATAATTACTAAGTACAAGTTTACTGACGCCAGGAATACCTGTGGTCGGTCGTTTTATGGATTACAGAATATAAATTCGACTAAAGCTTTGTATCTCATAATGAAATTAAAAAGCATTCCATTTAACAAACCGTCACACCGGACATGACTTTAGGTGAAATGTTTCGTCAAACAATTTGCTTTCTGGAAAGCAGCACCTCACGTTATCCACATCAAATATGAGCAGTTCTTGCATTTCAGCTCCCGCTGCATTAACAAAATCATATTTCCTTTCATCCCCCTTATAGAAAGTAATGGCCATGGAATAACTTCTACATATATCAAGGAATCTCTTTCGCTTTTCCTTTGGAAAGTCATAAAATATTACAACTGGCACATGAGTTACGTTACAGTCCTCAAGCAGATCAGATGTTATTAAGGTCTTAACATCAGCTGAATTAAATTCTTTTAGAACTGCATTTTTGTGTTCGATAGATATAGGACTCTGCAAAAGTAGCACTGAAATTTTTCTACCTTCCATATTACGAACCAAGCTATTGAATTCTCGTGTTATGTTGCAAAAAATTATAGCACGCTTGATTTCAAGACGATCGTACAAGTAGTTCAAAAACGTGAACCTCTGGGGATCCCTTACATGTGGAATGAAAATATGTCTGATATTTTCAGCACGTTCGTCCTGATTTTGCCAAAGAAAAGCGTCACGTGATTTTTCAACAATATCTGCTTCCGGTTCATGACTTGCTTGGTTACACTCTTCCAAATTATTTCTATAAACTGGCAAAATTAAAGCTATTCTTGGCATGTATGATTCCTCTATCACTTCTTTCTTCTTCAATGAAATAAAACTAATAATTATTGCTCCTTCAGCTGAGTTGATTCTGCTTATCCTGTCAAAGTAATTTCTGTTTGTCGGTGAATCATAATTTATTATCACAGGAAAACTTTCTGAAAAAATTCTTTTCAGCAAGTTTGTTGTAATCAGAGTGGAATCAGAGGCTAAATAAAAATATTCCGCCATTGCATTTCGTTTTCCTCTAACTTTGGAGAGAATAACAGATACTTTAAAACCATTTATTTCCATTTCATTCTTGAGCTTCCTGACGTATTTTTCAGTTTTACAAAACACGATCGCATTGGTCAGTTTAAATTTGTCACGTAAGTTGTTGAGAAATTTTATCTTTTGCATGTCACTGATAACTGGTAAATACAGCTGGTGAATATTATGTTTCTTTTCTATAACGACATGTGCATCCCTCACGACACGTTTACATTTATATAAAATTGGCTCCACTAAAGTTTTTGACCACACTAGAACCCTGCAGTTCTGCGAAAGCTTCTCAAAAATGCTGTAAACCACACTTTCAGAATTTCTAGTAAATATTTCATCAGCCACTTGTACGACAAATAACCTGACCTCAGAAATCATTAAAACCTTCTTATTGATCATCTCATGAAGTCTGCCAGGTGTTCCCACTACAATATGAGCAATTTTTTTGCACTTTCCATATCCTGCTCCAGTTTGTGACCAGGATGGTACGCGTGAAATATAACTTCCATGTAAGCTCCTAAACGAAATATGGCGTATTTTACTTTTTCCGCCATATCGTCTGTCCGGGTCACTATAAGTACTTGGCATTGGTGCAAAGTAACATCAGCAATTTGTAAAGCAAGAATTGATATAACAGCATTTATTTCAGTCTCTGACCAAGACTCAATGATCACATCATTTCCTTTCAAAATCTCTATACCTGTTTTTTGTTGGAAGGGTGTCGGATTTTCAAGACCACGATCTCTAATACTTTGCAGCAAACATTCCCGAAGATTCCACACTTTAAAGTCGCATTCTTCTTTTCCCCAGTGTTTGATCGTTGAGGCAGTCCTGATGGTTTCTTGATCTTCACAATTGTCAGAGAGATTTTTGCCTCTTCTTGCTCGTTCCCCCAATCTTTACAGGCTTCGTACAGAAGGGTTCATTTTTAAAGGATGATCTGTGTAATAAAAGTCAGAAGAAATTATATTTCAGTACAAGAAAATAAAATATCTCAACATATTTTCTATGAAATATTGTACACTGATTACTCAATGAATTACGACTACCTACGTAATAGTTTGTGTGCCCTCTTTTCGTCCAGAGAACAAACCCCACCCAGCGTGACATCGACTTCACGAGCTGTCTCTACAGCTATGTGGGCATTTGTAACTAGACCGTTTGTATTACGGCCCATATTCACAGCATGGAGTAGGTTAGTGTATCCAACGGTCTCACCTGGCGTTCCACAACATCCCATAGATGTTCCATTGGGTTAAATTCAGGAGAGTCTGTGGGCCACTGGAGATGTCTTGTAGTAGTACTACGCTCGTTGACCAATCCCTGGAAGCTGTAAGCTGAACACCCTAACCCTGTTCCGTCTAACGCAGACTCCACAGGGTTTCATGGAACTTTCTAGTCACACTCGGAAAAATTAGTTGTCGTGCATAACTCGAATAATACAATACTAATCGACTCTGTCTTTGCATAATTCAAAAATCCAAGATAACGAAATCACATAAAAGTATAACATATTAAAATGTCTTATTTACAAGTTAAAAGCTACGAGATCTTTCGGGCCGTCGGACGTGCTCATCCTCAGGTCAAAATAAAAGAAAAACATACAGACAGCAGAGACTTATGTATAGTTGGTTGTTGGTCGGTGACGCAAAAGGCGTCAAAGCGCATGCTCAAATAGTTAGTCTTAAAGAATTGAAGTGGGGAAACTCCACTTACCATGGTGATGATGATGAGTCCTCGTCGCCAATTATGGCGTCCTGTAGTATTCCTTCAATGAGGGATTTCCACGGTTGTGACACTAAATAAGGTGAATCCTCATTACAGCATTTATCACCAAATTTAAAGATGTACAAACGTTCGGCAAATTGGGTTGAGGCTTTGTTCTTTTCACTACAGAATATTGAAACTTCGTTCTATAGTGGGGTATGTGAGCCCTTTCTTGTAAGTCGTGAGAGAGAGATAGGGTTTTCTGGGTCTGTTGATTGGTTTCCAACGTTATATTTATATTCTTTTAATCTTACGCCCAAAGTACGTAAAGTGGATCCTATGTAAACTTGGGGTTTATTTACTGGGTCGTGGCTTTTCAATGGTATACAATATATACCAGATTTATTGAAATCCTCAATTAAGTCCTGATCTTTTCAACCGTGGAAATCCCTCATTGAAGGAATACTACGAGATGCCATAATTGAAGACGAGGAGTCCACATCATCACCATGGTAAGTGGAATTCCGCCACTTCAGTTCTTTAAGACTCTTTGAGCATGCGCTTCGACGCCTTTTGCGTCACCAACCAACAAAACCTACTGTATATAAGTCCTTGTTCTTAATTTTTTTTACCTGAGGATGAGCACGTCCTACGGCCCGAAAGATCTCTTAGCGTTTAACTTCTGAATAACACATTTTAATATAATAGACTTTTTAATGTGATTTCGTTATTTTGGATTTTTGAATCGTGCAACGACAGAGTCGATTAGTATCCAGCGTCGATTGTATTACTCTCTTGTCACATTTACTAGGGTAAACGTTGCGGTAATACTCCCGATCAAGGAGACACAGTTTCTGGCCCGTGGGTGGTGCAAGCGGGAGACGGACGCGACGGCGAGAGATCTACTGGGAGATTTGTTCAGCGAACATTTTTTTCTTTTTCGTTTCTTGGGCTCAGGGCCTTTAATTTCTTTCACAGACCAATACAATGAAACACAAAAACACCGTAATTCTCAGTTAATGGTTACACTTCTACAGAAACACATTAACAATTTGGCGTTTAAACAGTACACAAGAACGCAGTCCCAGGACATCGCAAATCAGTAATCAGTCTTTTGGGTGGCATTTCTCTTGCACTTTGTTTGCTTCACATTCCCGTCACAGTGGAGCGATATTTTCTTTCTTTAAGATCTATTGAGACCAGTAGAGAAACCTGAACCGCAGTTTACTTGGTTCCTTTGGAGTTTGAGTTCTCTTTTGAGGCAGGAACGGTCTCCTGACAAGCTGGAATGCTTGGTATCAAGTTTAAGCTTGAATTTAGTGTTAGCTTTGTTACAAATTTGGGCAATTTTCTTCATTGTCATACTTCCGATGTTTGTGCCCTGCTTGGCCGCAGCGGGCAAAACTTTAAAAAATCTCCGGGCATTTGGAATTGTAGTGTCCAAACCGCTGCATTTGAAGCATAACGTGGGACCGATGACATAGGGTCATTATCTTTCTGTTCAAACCAATCCCCTTTGGCTGGAAGTGCAGGATTGCGAGGTCCACAATCAGTAGAAAGTAGTCTGTGTTCATGCGTTAGTCCATGCTCACCAAGGGTTCCAGTTCATACCAGCTAAATATGCCTAATATCATACATTATTCGCACTGGCCTGGATAGTAGATGGTATCGATGAGGGATCCATAGCCTTATGCTTCTGACGTCAATTAAAAATTCGACCATCGGAAGAACGTAGTATACACTGTGATTCATCGGTCTAGAACGCTTGCATCTAATCTAATCTCCTATCGGCCGCCGCGGTGGAACATTGGTCTAAGGCTGGTTTATGACCATTCGTTCGAGATAAGTCTGGGTTCGAATCCCGATGAAGCATGGATAATGTATTTCTCTTACGGCACTATTTCTCTCTCTTGCCTGAAACCAATAGCCCTAAATTAGGAACGGGCGATAAGCCCATCGAGTGTCTCATGTTGGTTGTTAAAACCCCAATGAAAAAAAAACAAGTTAGTAAAATCATGCAATGCATTGATTATAATACGCTTTCCAACATACCAGAAATCATTACACAAGTTATGAGGATAATGGCTGTGGAATAAATCTTGATCCTGTGCCCTGACCTTTGATCCCATTTCGATTATATTTAACAGAACCGGTTCAGCATACCTCCGAAATAACATGATAAAGTTTTGTCGGAATGGAAGCATTTTTACGTAAGTTATGATGCATAAGGGCTATGGAATAGATTCCGCTCCTGTGTCCTAATCTTTGACCCAATTTCACCCATTTCCAATAGGATTCCTCCCCAGGCAGGCCCCTACAACATACTAAAATTTCATCCAAATCGAAGAATTTTTACGTAAGTTATGACGCATAATGGCAATGGAAGTTATTCCGCTGCTATGTCCTGACCTTTGACACCCATTTCTCCCATTTTCAATAGGGTTTTTCCCCAAGTGGTAGGGTACACTACGGTTTGTCCCCTACCACATACTAAAATTTAATCGAAATCGAACCTTTTCTACATTAGTTATGACGCATAAGAGCAGTGGAATGGATTCCGCTCCTATGTCCTGACCTTTGACCCCATTTTGTTCACTTTCAATAGGATTCCTTCTCAGGTGACCCCTTCCATATACTAAAGGTTCATCGAAATCGAACGATATTTATGCGATTTATCGTGCGGACGGTCATACGCCCACAACGCGTGACGTAATGAGGCCGATGGGAATCGCAACCATCTGCTCGCAAGAGTGTGACGTCCTAAAACTTTAATAGGATCCACACACAATGCGTGACGTAATGAGACAGATGGCGAGACCGCGCGCCAGCATCTCAAGCGCGAGTTGTGACGCCATAAGATCGTGCCCAGGTGGTCCCGCCCTACCACATAATAAAATTTCATCGAAATCGAACCATTTTTACGCACGTTATGACGCATGAGGGCAATAGAATGGATTCCGCTCCTATGTCCTGAACTGTTACCCCACTTAACCCATTTTCAATAGGGTTTATTTCCAGGTGGTCCCCTGAAATATACTAAAATTTCATCGACATCGAACCATATTTACGCAAGTTATGACGCATAAGGGCAATGGAATGGGTCCCGCTCCTATGCCGTGACCTTTGACCCCACTTCACCCATTTTCAATAGGATTCTTCCCAGGCGGTCCCCTATAATATGCTACAATTTCATCGAAATCGAACCGTTTTTACGTGAGTTATCGTGACGACAGACGGACGGACAAAAGATGGAGCATATACGCTTCTTCAACCTACGGTTGGAAAGCGTAAAAAAAGGTATCGTCCAATCCGCACGCTGTTGGTGTTGAACGACAACGATACCAAGAGTGAAGGTTGTTAGTAAAGCGTAGTGGAACGGTGAAGTGTGAGCTCATTGGTTATGCTCTAACAAATTATCACTTAATATTTTAAAAACCAACTCCGTATATTTCCGAAATGTTCATAAAAGAGAGGACATAAATAACTTTCCAGTCAGGATTAATGATCTCCCACTTAAAATTGTGGACAAAGTTCAGTATCTTGGTGTTTGGTTTGATGAATTCTTTAACTGGAATACGCATGTTCAGTTTGTTTTTAAAAATGTTTCCTTACAGGTTGGTCTACTTGGTAAAATTAAGCATCTCTTCCCTATCAATATCCTAAAAACATTTTACTATGCTTTTATTTATACCCATCTGTCCTATTGTCTGGAATCCTGGTATTCAAAAATAAGTGCAAACAGTAAGTTATGCTTGCTCAAATTACAGAAGAAATCTGTTCGCTATATGCTGAACACAGATTACATGTCTCATTCAAAACCATTATTTCTAAAACTAAATATTATAAAAACGCATGAAATTTTTACCTTGAAACTAGGTATCATGTTTTTTAAAATAATGCATCTTAAACTGCCTATTTTTCAATCTCACATCAAATATCTGGATTATTCTATCTTCACCAGATCTGTTGCTAACAACAAATTATATCAGCCGTGTGTTAGACATAATTATGGTTTAAATAGCATACTGTATAAAGCCATTATCCTATGGAATAATCTTCCAGAGAGCATCAGATCTCTGGAAAATATAAAAACGTTTTCCTTGTCTCTGCGAAATTGCATTGTAAATAACCCTGATCTCCATAACGAATCTCAACCCTATCATTAAATTGTAGTTCCAAGCATGCTGCTAACAGTGGTGCTTCTGTTATAACCATCTTACTTGCTTTGATATATGTTTTATTCCTTTTCTTACATCTGATATGGGGAACCGCCTCACAACCAATATGTTCAGATTCCTCCTGGTGTATTGCATTTTCATATAACTGTAAGTTTTAAATGTGTGCAATAAAACAACTGTGTTGTATTGTATTGTATCATAACGACGTCACAATATGCAACGGGAAAAAGTGACAAGACTTATTGTAACATATCTTGATTGCACAGGAGAAGTAGTATCCAAAAATGAAATCCCTTATCGTTGTTACACACGCCAGGAAAAAACACAAACATGTAGCCCAAATGAATATATTTGAACAGAAGGTAACTCATATGAATTCGCGCGATAATGCTGCAGATTTTGTTTTCAGAAGGAATGGCACTCTAAAAAACTACTTCACTAGGGAAGAACAGCACACAGACTACATTCTTTCCTCCAAACAGGCGATAGTGGAAGAAGATGGACAGTGCTTTTAAAGAGGCACACGTGTGCCCTCTAAAACTGTCACTCAATGAAATAATTTGCGACATACAAATACGAGGTGTGATCAAAATCTATCCAGACAGGTTGCAAAACTGCAGAATCGGGCTACACAGCAGGAAGCGGGTTGTCACCGGTTGACCTTGGAACCTTTTACGCATGTGCCATGAGTCACGTCACCCGTGCTCCTCCGTTTTTTTTTTGTTGTTGTTGTTGTTTTTTATAGTAGTGTTTTGTTTTTACGTGTGCGAAGCTGTTCGTCGCATTTGTCATGTCGGAAAAAAATTGATCAACGAATTTGCATCAAATTTTGTAAAAAACTTGACAAAACTTCCAAAGACACATACTTATATATACAGAAAGCCTATGGGAAGGATCGTTTCATGGTGCACAAATTTATGAGTTTTAAAGATGATTGTGAAAGTGTTGAGGGTAGTGGACCGCCTGGGAGGCCCCCAACCAGCTAAAGTGAAAACTATATCGAATTTGTGAGCACAGCTGTGCATCACAAATTGCGAAATCACTATTTGTGAGTTATCTGAAGATTTTAACATTAGTTTCGGTTCAGTCCAGTCAATTCTTAGGGACAATTTGGGTATGAGACGCGTCTCAGCGGAATTTGTGTCAAAATTGCTCTCCGCTGAGCAAAAACAGGCTCGTGTAGTGACTGCTTGAGTACACCGACATTTTTTTTTTTTAACTAGCAGAACTGGTGATAAGTCATAGGTTTATGGGTATGACTCCAAAACTAAGGTCCAGTCTTCACAGTGTAAGACCCCAAACTCTCCCAGACCCAAAAACGCACGACAGAGTCGTAGGAATGTCAAAACTACGGTATTTTTTTCAATCATGAGTGAATTATGCATCATGCGTACGCTTCATCAGACCAGACAATCAACAAGGAGTATTTCTCTCAAGTTTTGAGAAGTTTAAAGGACGCATTTCGCCGCAAAGGACCAGCACTGCATGAGAGTGGCAACTCCACCATGACAACGTGCCTGCCTATGCATCGCAACTTGTACAGCAGTTTCTTGTTAAGCACCGCATTGCATTGGTCCAACAGACACATTATTTGCCAGATCTCGCTTCCTGATACTTTTTCTTTTCCCCAAAAATAAAGTACGAGTTGAAAGGAAAAGATTCAACATATTGAAGAGATACAATACAATGTGATGAAGCAGCTGTCCGCTATTTCAGAAGATGACTTCAACAAAATAGTTCGGACAGTGGAAACAGCGGTTGGTTAAGTGTGTGGCTTCGAAAGGGGACTACTTCGAAGGCGATTCAGTTTCAAATCTGTAAGTCTTGTACTTTTGTTTAAGAAATCCAGTCTGGATGATTTTTAATCACATCTTGTATACGCTCTCTGCTTAATGGAACACAAAAAGGTCAGTGAACCTTTTAACGCTGCTATCCACCACCCTAGCAAGCATAGGTGTTTCTCGACTCGTAAGCGTCACAACTAACAGTGGATACCGAAGAAAATCGTTTCCGTCGATGTACTCTTGATAAGAAACGATGGTGTACAGAGCGCCGGCTTTTGTAGCCCATCCGTGTCAGCGTACAATGTATAGCCATGAGAAATATTGTTTCTAGTTGATCCGTATTGTATTAGGTTTTCAGCTGCGAAACCGTGCTGCTCCGATTGTTGTGCATAAGGCGATGCATTCAGCGTGCACCTCTGGAATTCATCTTTCGCCGCCTGTTACACATGCATTGCCGGTCGGTGGATCCGCCATTTTGTCAACCTTCTTGTTACGCTTTAACCACGGAGACCCTCGAATATCCTGAAATGGTCTCACCAACCCTCATGCGCCCACAATTTGGCCTTTCGTAAACTCCATTATAAATCCTTGGTTTTACCATCACGTCCGTGACTTCACTCTCAACTGAACCACCGACATCTTACGTATACCACTTCAGCTTACAGGCCATGCTTTCATCCTTGTTACATTAGTATCGGGTGTACCTTACTCTGCATAGAGGTGTTTATAATTCAGTGAGCACTCAGTGTAGGTCTTACAGTAGGAAAGATTTGTTGAAATATGATGTTTGAAAGCTACCCCATGAAGTGACGCTGCAGTAGTTAATGTCATTGTTGAGTAACAATGAATTATATGTTGAGTAACAATGAATTATATGTTGAGTAACATGCATTACTAAATTATTGCCATTATTTCATCACGTTTTACATAAACGTAGCAATATTTCATTGCAATTTCCGAGAACCTGATGCAAAATTTGATAAAAGCCATTACAAAAATGCATTTTTGATGCTACAAAAACGATGTATCGCAGTAAAATATGGATTCATCTCGACCCCACCTCTTCTCAGGGGAGGGGCAGTGGTGCCCATATGAGTACTTTTATGGGGGGGGGCTAAAAAATGCTTACCTCCTTCAAGGTTGTCAAACATTTTAGTAAATGTATAAGATACTAAAATACAACAAAAATAATTGATACAATCAATCATTAATAACTTATTATTTTCAAAAATGCCTTTAAAAAAGGCATTTTTTAAGGCATTTTTGTGTTTTAAATTTATCAAAAATTTGATTATACCAACTGCTAGGGCGGGGGCTCGAGCCCCTATCTGCCCCCTTATGGCCGCCCTTGGGAGGGGGGTATGGGCTACTTAAGAGAGTTGTACAACATGATGGAGTGTAAATAACCTGTAGATATCGTAAACCAAAAGTTATCATTCCCCCTTCTTTACGCACTTTCGATTCAGCTTTTCTTTCTACCTTGATCTTGGATTTCAGCTTGCGCGTGCACAGATGGGCTTTCGTAGTTACGTCACATTTCATCGGCGCCAGGGTCGTGTCTTACGTTCGTCTAAATCTGATAATATTTTGTTGCGTACTTTGGGTCTTAGTTGTCAGGATGCCCAATTACTTCCGGACGGCGATTCGAATCACTGAATCCGGCAATACCTAGTCAGCCAATTAGCCGACACAGTACACCAATAAACCAATGGAGGCACAGTATAACAATTAAAACAGGGATTTAATGGATACATGCATAAATTACACCGGATTCTTCATCTAATTACAAAGCTATAGTTTCCGGCCAGCTTTGGCCCTCTTCGGTGTTTCTAAAAATATGTCCTAACGAAAAGTCTGTTCGTTCACAATGAGCCGCAAAGAATACTGGTAAAAAGTACTTCGGTGTACACTTATTCTTTGAGTGTTGTACAGTCACTGTCATCGTTGGACTGCTGTGACCACCCTTTTCTTCTTACCGTACGAAGGCTTCTTTGTTCTTTGCTCGAGGCCGGTGTCCAGATACAATTTTGTTGGATTCCCGGGCACGTTGGAATCTCGGGTAACGAGTGTGCTGATGCGGCAGCTAGATCTGCTTCCTCCTTGGTCGTCACACACTTGCCACTGTTTCACCGGGATTTCCGCTTTCTGGTTCGCGACCATATCAAGCGAACGTGGCAAGGTCTGTGGGACCAAGAGGTGGAAAATAAACTGCATCGTATCAAACCTAATCTTGAAATTTGGAAATCCACATATCGTCGGAACCGTAGGGAGGAAGTGGTGCTTGCGCGTCTCCGCATTGGGCATTGTCGTTTCACTCACCGCTTTTTGCTGTGTGGCGACACTGCGCCGATGTATGAGACGCGCAATTGCCGACTCACCGTCACTCATCTTCTGTGTACCTGTGTTCGTTTTCGTGATGTACGTTTTCATTTCTTTCATTCTCATTTGTTGACCGAGGACGCCACTACACTGCAGCGGCTCCTCAATGACCACTGCAATACTGTTGCTGTTTTTTCATTTTTTAAACAAATTGACTATTTTAAACGTATCTAGATTTTAGCCTTATCATCATCCTCATTTCTCAGTTTTACTGAATCAGCTAGATTTTAATCATTGTATCATGTTTTTAATACTGTATGTTTCATTATCTTTTTAGCCCTTCCATCGTTCTCATTTTTCAGTTTTACATGATCAGCCAGATTTTAAGCTTTTTACCACGTTTTTATTACTGTTTGCTTGTCTGTCTCGTCTCTGGCGCTCTTTGGCCAATAATGGCCCTTGCGCCATAAAACTCAAACAACCAACCAACCAAAAAGTACTTACATAGGTCCTTGAGTATCCACCGCATAACACGAACAACACAACACTCACTCACATTCACTAATATGTCGGCTCTACGTGTAGCTCTTTTTCCTTTCTGGATGACGCCGCGTTGCTTACGGTCTCTTCGTCAAAACGACATCATCCCTAGTCGCTGAACGCACGTACTGAGACACACGCACAAAAGTTCTCTCCCGCTTTCTTTGCGAAGAGGCTCTGCAGGGGCTGCGCTCCTCTGCGGGTCCCGAGGTTGGCGTTTCTCTTCTCTCTCTCTCTCTCTGCATGAGTGGGGCGATATTCCGTAATTATTATGCTTCTGTCGGCATTTCACCTGAAATGGCTCCTTAGGACAGGTATCGATGCTTCCGCGAGGTCAATAAAGTTTCCAGGCAGATCTGTTGTTGGTTAGTCCTCAGCTTATGTTTTTCAGCTGGCTTCACTTCTTATGCTCAGAACTGGAAGAGCACGCAGACGGACGGCAAGCATTTTCTAGCACGAGGAAATATCGAGGCCCAGTTATCTCGGATATCAAACGGGATCTGTCTTCAACAACAATCTCCCCTCTCCAAGAAACTGGTAAGCGGTGAATTCCAACACTTGAAACCGCGACATTTTTATTATAAACCGCTGTTCAAGTCTAAGAGCTTTCCCATTGTTTCGCGCGCGGCACAGACAAAAGCTTCAAACGCCTTTGCCGTCCAAACACTTTTGAGTCATGGGAAATAGCTTTTAAACTCTGACCCGTCCCATTTCCGTTTATGGGCTCTTTGTTCTCGTGGCAAACACCTGCAACTCGCCACTTGAATTCAAAGTGCTAGAAGATCTTTTCTCAATATACCGCCCCTCGCAAGTGTTTAAATTATACCTCTCTGTTAATTAAAACCCCCAATCAAGTTCCAACTACCGTTAATTAACCACGCCTCTCGCCAATTAATTATGCGAGGGGGGAGGTCGTCACAATATAATAATAGAAATAATAATAATATTTTTTTTTATTCGAGGTTTAACGACCACCGTGAGCAACTCAATGGGCTAGATGCAGTCGCCCATCTTTAATTTAGGGCCATTGGTTCCAGGGAAGGGAGAGAGCCAGTGCCGTAAGACAAACACAACATCCATGCCTCACTGGGATTCGAATCCGGACTCCTTCCGGACGAATGATCAGAGGCCATCGCTTAGACCACTGCGCCACCGGGGCTGCAAAATTTATTTTTTTTAAAAACAAAACAGTTGAAATATTTACTATTGCAGCCGCCAATGTTTTGTAAATACAAAACTGTATTTGCCCTTATGAATCAAGCATTTCTTCCGTTCGTTTTACGACACTAAAACTCATTAATTCACATAACTATGCAACCGCTCAATGATACAAATTAGTAAACTTTATTCTTTGTTTTTATGATTTAATTCCACATAGTATGAATCAGACTGTGGTTCGGTGTGGTCGCGAGTGGCGCCAAAAAATGGAATTTGCTGTACGTAAATAAATGTATACTCTCGAATCACTCGTTTAATTTCACACCCATAAAAATCTTGGCATGCAACAAATGTGCATCATACAATCTACAAAGGGTTCTAGGATACTCGCTTGATGTTTTTAATTGCATGTGCTTTAATTTAAATCGGTAGAACAGATAGTCTACTCAGGCAATGTGTAACGTACCAGGAGATGTGACGTACCTGCCCGAAGGACGCACACGACATAAAGGCAGATAGGAATCAGAATAAAACGTCTGCGTAGCTCAGCTGGTAGAGCGACTTGTTCCGGAATAAGCGGACTCGGGTTCGAATCCCGGCGTAGACCAAAAATGACGGAGAAATTTACTTCGTTATAAATAAACTATTCAAAGAGAAATAAGAAACCTTCCTGTTTTCCATTAGCGGCAAATTATTGGTTTCTTATCAGCACGTTATATACAGAGAATGAGTCGAAAGTTTTGCAATATTTGCATAAACGCATGTGCTGCGGCGGGTATGTCACGTGTTTAAACCACTTCAAGTCGCGCACTGCACTCAGTCGAAAGGGTTATAAAGTGGTAGTCGTTGCTGCGAACAGCATTGCATGACGTCATCCTGTCTGTGGTTGGGACACCTAAAAGGTGAACAGCCACAACCAGCGAATTAGGGAACTTTTGCTTTACGAGTTTGAATTCGGCCATAACGCTGCTCAAGCAACACGAAACATTTACCATGCGAAAGGAGAAGGTTCCGTGGACCACAGCACCACAAGCAGATGGTTCAAGAAATTCCTCCCCTGTGACAGAAACCTTGGTGGTGAGTTAAGGTCAGGTAGGCCGTGAACCGTTGATTCGGAGGCCGTGCGCCAGGCCGTAGAACTAAATCCGACAGCCAGCACTCGGAGATTATCAGGCGAGCTGGGCATATCACAGACCACCGTGGTTCGTCACCTTCAGTATCTTGGCAAGGTTTATAGGAGCTGCCACATTGTCCCTGACGTCATAAAACCCGCGCGAGGTACATTTCATCTAGAGAATTCTTACGTGTGATGAAAAGTGGGTCAATTTTTGTAATCCTAACACACAACGGCACTGGTTGAGTCCGGTCCAGCTTCCGGAACCCGTTGCCAAACGTGGGCGCTTTGAGCACAAGGTGATTCTCTGCGTCTGGTGGAATTTCGAGGGGATAACCCCTTACGAATTTGTTCCAGACGGTCGGATTATCAACGCCAACGTCCGCTCTGACCAACTGGAGCGGATGGATGCCGTTTTGGAGAAGTACCCTGCACCTGTGAACAGAAAGTGCGGTCTCTTACCGCAGAACAACGCTTGGCCTCATACCGGGCAAACGACCCGGACAAAACTCCAGGAACTGGATGGCATGATGCCACACCCAGCGTATAGGTCGGGCCTTGCCCTGTCGGATTATTACCTGTTCAGGTTCATGGCCTACTTCCTTCGCGGGCGGCACTTCAACAACCAGGAGGAGGTGGCACTTGGGGTGAAGGAGTTCTTCGCTTCGAAGGACAAGAACTGTCCCCACCGCGGAGTCGAAGAACTGGCAGACAGATGGCTAAAGACGGTGTAACACGATGGCTAATATTTTCAATGCTAGTTAGCTTTCGTCGCAAAGGAACGTATGAAGACATAAAATGATCCAAATATTGCAAAACTTTCGACTCGCCCTCTGTATAAATAATATATATTCTTCTCAATCTTTAATGTTTTAATGACTCCCTTGAACATTTGAGGACATATAGAGCCACTGTACATTCATTTAAGGTTCCCAGTTCTAGGGATAGAGCAAAAGGAAAAAACCCATCCTTCGTCATAAGCTCGCTCCTCTGACCTCTCAGACACCGGGCTATATTGCGCAAGTGTCTATAACTAAAGTCGCAAATTTGTTTAACACCACCGAGAGGAAATACACTGCTGCCCACCCAAAATGCAACACTAAGAAGTAAGCATCCGATTGGCCTGAAATTCGCAGCATGCGTCGCCCGCGAGAGGACATGCAAACAATTAGCATTGTAGGACATATGCAAATCATGTGCGCCCGGCACGCCACCGAGAAGCACTATAAGAAGGGTGCACAAAAGGCGGGGTTTAAGTAGTGGAAATGTGTTGGGCTTCCAGGCTTGTGTGTGGGAAGCACATTTCGGAGTTCGACAGTGGACGAATAGTAGCTTATCGCGAGAGCGGTTTATCGTACTGAGACATCGGCACCCGTGTGGGACGACATCCAGCCATATTGAGGCGAGTATGGATTCGATGGGTGCAGTAGAGACGGACGGACCGATGTGAGCGATTGCCGCAGCCGCAGCACACCACCTAACGAGAGGACCGGCACGCTGTGCGGTGAGCACTGAAGGCTCGCATCGCCACATCACGGGGAATTAGGGTGTGTTGCGCAACAACCTGTGTCAGTACGTACCGTTCGACGTCGTCTGCATGAGCGGGGACTTGTCGCACGGTTCCCATTGCTCCGATTACCATTGACGTTACACCACCGGCGAAAAAAGAATTCAACGCCGGTGGGCTGTTGAACGCCGCACCTGGACTACGGAATGGCACGACATTGTCTTCTCCAACGAATCCCGCTTCTGCCTGGAAGACCACGATGGTAGGATCCGCGTGTGGCGGCACCGTGCCGAGAGACTGTATGACGCCTGCAATATGCGTCGCCATACCGGTCCGTCGCCTAGCGTTATACCCGCACCCCTCTGGTACACATCGCCGGTACACTCAACAGCCACCGCTGCATCTCAGACGTTTTGGAACCTGTAGTCCTCCCTTACTTGCAGGAACTGCCCGCGGCCACGTTTCAACAGGACAATGCGCGCCCGGACGTGGTACGCATTGTGCAACAATTCTTCACGGCCCGCCTGTTCTCCCGATATGTCGCCCATTGAACACGTCTGGTCGCTGATCGGCAACCGAGTGGCCTGGCAAGCACCACCCGCGGCTACGCCTGATGAACTGCGGCAGTGTGTGGAAACAGCCTGGACCGACATACCCCAAGCTCACATTCAAAGCCTCCTACGTTCGATGCCGCGGCGTGTAGCGGCCGTTATTGCCAGACATGGGGGCCACACGAACTATTGATGTCTGCGTGTTCAGCAAGTTGCACGGGGCTGTAAGCTCAATCGTTTCATCTTTGTATCTGTTGTTATGTGTCCAGTAAATCTGGCTTTGCTATCTGGTGTCCTTCTTGGTGTTGCATTTTGGGTGGCCAGCAGTGTATGTTCAGAACGCTGAAGAATTTCAAAAAACATGAAAACACAGCAACGTCGGTTACGAGGAGTGGTGGAAAAGGTAAGTTCACGTAGGGAGACAAAAGAGAATAGGAAAATAAAATACTGTGATTACATCAGAGTTAACCAGGATTAAATAAGTGCGAGACTTCAAAATTTAATAATCCGGGGGGTTTTTCGCTTGGTCAGTGGATCTTTCAAGCTTTGTCTCCCCAACAGTTGGTTTTTCACAGCACTGGAATAATGTACAGCCTAAGGCTTGAAGATCATGAAAGGGGTGTCAAAAATGGCAAACTCATCACTGTACTCTCAAGGGAAGCATCAAATAGTTAAGTACCCCCTGCTTTGAAGTGACGTAAAGCTATTTCCCAGTACGCCGTTACAAAAGTAACCTCACTATTCTCTCTCACAGGGAGACGTGCAACGACTTTGTCTCGATAGTTCTACCATGTGCAAGGACCGCTCTGTTCGGGCTAAACTAACTAAATTAGATATGTACCACGAGATGTGAAGTAAATGCTATTTCACGTAACTATTGCTTATCTGATTCAAACCTCTCTGTTCTATTTATGCTTTTCAATTTTTAGTCTGTACGTTGTTCTAGTACCTTAAAAAAGCCTCCCGTTTGCGAGTAAAAGCTTGGCAGAAAAAACAGTAAGGATAAAAAATCTGACTAACTCTAGACAGGCGTTTCGAGCGTCTATGGTCGTTTGTACATACGGGCGTTTTGGGCGTTATGGTCGTTAAAGGGTTAAACGCGGCATTTCCGTACACGCATTCTTTGACGAAAAATGTTTATTTCTGCCCCTCTACCACCTTTATAATTTGGCCTGATATTTTCGGAACACCCTGTATAATATTTGTGTTTACTACACTGCTGGCCACCCAAAATGCAACACCAAGATGGAAGCGTCCGATTGGCCTGAACTTCGCAGCATGCGTCGCCCGCGAGAAGGCATGCGAACGATTAGGATTGCAGGACATATGCAAATCATGTGCGCCCGGTACGCCACTGAAAAGCACTATAAGAAGGGCGCACAGAAAGCGGGGTGTAAGTAGTGGAAGTGTGTTGTGCTGCCGGACCTGTGTGTGGGAAGCTTCTTGATGCCTCGTCGCAGAATACGGCAGTCATTCCAGCACGTTTCGGAGTTCGACAGAGGACGAATAGTGGCTTATCGCGACAGTGGTTTATCGTACCGAGACATCGGCGCCCGTGTGGGACGACATCCAGCCACAGTGAGGCGAGTATGGATTTGGTGGGTGCAGGAGGGACGTATGGACCGACGTGAGCGATTGCCGCTGCCGCGGTACACTACCGAACGAGAGGACCGGCATATAGTGCGTCGGGCATTGACGGCTCGCACCGTCACATCACGAACGTTAGCGCAAGAATTAGGGTGTATTGCGCAACAACCTGTGTCAGCACGTACCGTTCGACGTCGTCTGCAGGAGCGGGAACTTGTCGCACGGCACCTATTGCTCCGATTACCATTGACTTTACACCAACGGCGAAAAATAAATTCAACGCCGGTGGGCCGTTGAACGCCGCACCTGGACTACGGAATGACACGACATTGTCTTCTCCGATGAATCCGGCTTCTGCTTACAACACTACGTTGGTCGGATCTGCGTGTGGCGGCACCGCGGCGAGAGACTGTATGACGCCTGCATTATGCATCGCCATACCGGTCCGTTGCCTGGCATTATGGTTTGAGGCACAATTGGATATGACACCCGCAACCCTCTGGTACGCATCGCCGGTACACTCAACAGCCACAGCTGCATCTCCGACGTTTTGGAGCCTGTAGTCCTCCCTTACCTGCAGGACCTGCCAGCGGCCACGTTTCAACAGGACAATGCGCGCCCGCACGTGGCACGCATCGTGCAACAATTCTTCACGGCCCACCAGGTGTCAGTGCTGTTCTGGCTGCCTGTTCTCCCGATATATCGCCCATCAAACACGTCTGGTTGCTGATCGGCAACCGAGTGACCCGGCAAGCACCACCCGCGGCTACGCCTGATGAACTGTGGAAACATGTGGAAGCAGCCTGTACCGACATACCTCAAGCCCACATCCAAAGCCTCTTTCGTTCGATGCCGCGGCGTGTAGCGGCCGTTATTACCAGCCACGGGGGCCACACGAACTATTAATGTATGCGTGTTCCACAAGTCGCACGGGCCTGTAAGCTCAATTGTTTCATCTTTGTATCTGTTGTTATGTGTTCAGTAAATCTGGCTTTGCTATATCGTGTCCTTCTTGGTGTTGCATTTTGGGTGGCCAGCAGTGTATAACGTATATATTACTCAATTTTGTTTACAGTGATGAATACGTATTTGCATATTTTCAAGAGCAATATGCCATTATGTCTTAAAAGAAAAGTGTTTGATCAATGCATCCTTCCAGTGCTTACGTATGGTGCAGAGACGTGGACCTTAACTAAAAGAGACATACAAAGGCTGCAGACAACTCAAAGCAACATGGAGAGGTGCATGCTTGGTGTAACCAGGAGAGATAAGAAGAGGAACTCGTGGATCCGAAAAATGACAAGAGTGGAAGACATCATGATCAGAGTTAAATCCCTGAAATGGCAATGGGCTGGGCATACTGCCAGAAGGACAGACCATCGATGGACAGCCGAAATTTTAGATTGGATTCCAAGGGACAGGAAAAGACGCCGAAGAAGACCACATGGGAGATGGGTGGATGAAATTCGAAAGTATGCAGGGGTGACATGGAGGAGACTGGCACAAGACAGACCGTTGTGGAGGAAACTTGGGGAGACCTTCGTCCAGCAGTGGATTGATAATGGTTGACAATGATGATGATGATGATATGTACCTAAGGTGAATTTCCTGTTTGCTCCTAGCAGTTTTTACAATATTTCCAAGTATTTTGCCACCAAGTTTTAAATTTTTGCTACTACAAATAAGTGTCTTATGAGGGACGGGGCATTACTTTCACGATGTCCTTTGTACATTTAACCTTCCCTTAAAGATAATTGAAAGTCTTTCCAGTTTAAAAAGATCGCAACTTCCAAAGCATTCGGTTGCTTCGAAAGATCACAATGATAAAAATACTTAATTTGTGATAAGTTCCCCTACAGAAAAAATAAAATTATTGCAAATGTCTTCAAAAAAACTAATATGTTCCAACAGAAAATAAAATAACTAAATTACTCACATTAATGGCAAAAAAAGGATTTCATTAATTGTGTGGTTTTCTCAGTCTTTGTGGCTCAATGGTTAAGACGCACGATTTGTGCTAAACCAACCCAAAAGACCTTGGTTCGAGTCCCACCGGCGTGAAAGGATTGAAGAATTCAGTGCCTTCGATTTTACGAAATTTCGGTATGAATACGGCACAAGAAAGTTGACATCGAATTTTCGGGTGTAATGAGAAGATCTTTTGAATCCGTTCTAATTAAACTTATCAAAGTTATCCATAGTCGATGGAACCAGTATGGAAAACAATAGTATCTGACGGAAGAAATAAGTTTTTCAATCGTGTTTTTAATCTCGCAAATATTACTGTAAAAGGAATCGTGAGCTGGCTGTAGACTTGTGCTTTAAGAAAAATATTATATGAGAAACATTTCGCAGCGGAAAAGCTCCCCAACAAAGAACGAATTTTTCAAATCGGACTCTTCGAAGAAGAGATATTGATAAAAATAAGATACACATCTACACCTGTCCCCCTCCCTGGCGTAGAAACTATGTATTATTTTAAGAAGAAAATATTCCTAAAAGGTTTATCGACGTGAGTAGTATCAGTCTGCAAACGATTTTTTTTCAATCGAGATTTTAGAAGTTCCGATTTGGCTGCAAATACATCAGAAACGGATATTAAGACTTACGCCCCCTGGTAGCCAAACCATTTTTACCAAAATTAGAAATTATATGTAAAGGATTTCCCATCAGGAGCTGTATCCGGTGCAGAAAGAATTCTTCAAATCGCAGTTTTAGAAGCAGAGATATCGGGGGAACGCTATTTACCATTTCGCCTTCTAGCGAAAAGTCTATGAATTACTTGAAAAAAATTTCAATATATGATAACATGTTACACCGGTAACTCTATCCAATAAAGAAACAATTTTTCAAATCGGACCATTAGAAGCAGAGATATTGACAAAAACATGATACATACTACGCCCCCTGGCGGAGAAACCATGCAATATTTTAAGAGGAAAATATTCCGAGAATAATTATTACGTGAGTGGCATCGATCCACGAAAGAAATTTTTCAATCGAGATTCTAAAAGCTCAGATTTTATGGCAAAAACATCAGAAGCAAAAATTAACACTTACGTCCCCTGGTAGCCAAAGTATTATTTAACAAAAATAAGAAATTATATTAAAAAAATTTCCCATCAGAAGTTGTATCCCCTGAAGAAAAAAATTTTCAAATCGGAACTTTAGAAACAGCGATATCGGGGAAAACGCACCTTAATTTTACGCCCCCTAGTGGTAAATTAATGCGTAGCTTGAACAAGTTAGTAAAATCATGCAATGCATTGATTATGATACGCTTTCCAACATACCAGAAATTATTACTCAAGTTATGAGGATAATGGCTGTGGAATAAATCTCGCTCCTGTGTCCTGACCTTTGACCCAACAGAACCGGTTAAGTACACCTCAAGAATAACATACTAAAGTTTTGTCGCAATAGAAGCAATTTTACGCAAGTGATGAGAATAATGGCTGTGAAATAAATCTTGCTTTTGTGCAATGACCTTTGACTCCATTTCGTTGATATTCAACAGAACCGGTTCACTATACCTCCGGAACAACATGATAACGTTTTGTCGCAATCGAAACATTTTTTGGTAAGTTATGATGCACAAGGGAAATGGAATGGATCCCACTGCAGTGTCCTGACCTTTGACCCTATTTCGCCCATTTTCAATAGGGTTCGTCCCCAGTGGCTCTCTACCACTTACTAAAATTTCATCGAAATCGAACCATTTTTACGCAAGTTATGACGCATAAGGGCAATGGAACAAATCCCGCTTTTATGTCCTGACCTTTGACCCCATTCCACCCATTTTCAATAGGTTTCGTTCCCAGGTGGTTCCTTACCACATACCGAAATTTCATCGAAATCGAACCATTTTTACGCAAGTTATGACGCGTAAGGGCAATGGAATAAATCCCGATCTTATGCCCTGCCTGACCTTTGACCCCAATTTGCCAATTTTCAATAGGGTTCGTGCCCAGGTAGTTTCCTAAAACATACTGAAATTTCATCGAAATCGAACCATATTTACGCATGTTATGACGCATAAAGGCAATCAAATGGATCCCGGTCTTATGGCGTGTCCTTTGACCCCACTACACCCATTTTCAATAGGGTTCGTCCCCTGGTGGTCCCCTACCACATACTAAAATTTCATCGAAATGGAACCATTTTTACGCAAGTTATGACGCATAATGGCAATTGAATGGATCCTGCTATTATGGCGTGACCTTTGACCCCACTTCACCCATTTTCAACAGGGTTTGTCCCCTGGTGGTCCCCTACTACATACTAAAATTTCATCGAAATCGAACCATTTTTACGTGAGTTATCGTGCCGACAGACAGACGGACGGACAGACGGATGGAAAAAGCTGTAGCATATACGCTTCTTCAACCTACGGTTGGAAAGCGTAAAAAAGTAACTATACCTAAAACACTCTTCGACATAAATGGAATCGAAAGATAAAAGAATTTTTTCAAACAAATGTTTAGAAGCAAATGCGTGGGATAAAATGTGTTTTGAATTTGACATCATCTGCATTTACGCCCTTTAGCGGCGAAATTGTACTTCGTAAAAAAAAAAATACGAAATAAACGATCACCATTCTCATATTTCAAGCTTCCCAATGCAAAAATAATTTTTCAAATCGAACTGATAGCTGCAGAGATATGGTGTCTACAGACGGACGGACGGACGGACGGACAAACCGATAACATAAGCACGATCTTTTTTTACAAAAGACGTGCTAAAAATCTGAAACGGACTTTTCAGAAATAAACAAAAAAAAACAAAAACAAAAACGGGAACTTTTGAAAACAGAAATTTCATTAAAAGACTGACAACTACCAACAACTTCACTGCACGTTTATTTTCGGAAATTTTCGATGAATATACACCACTTAGCTTTTACAGTGCGGTCTGTACCGTGCAAGCCGGCGGAGGAGGTTGCACGGTATGGGGCATGTTTAACTGGCAGGAACTTGGACTCCCGGTGCATGTGGAACAACGTATGGCTGGTTGCCACTGTCGTGAATTGTTTTCTGACTCTGTGCACCCAGCAATGTTTCACTTTTCCTGAATGGCGACGGTGTCTTCCAAGCTGAGAATGCCCCGAGCCACTAGTACAGGAAATGGTTTGAGAAATCAGGGCGAAACCAAATTTTTTTTTTTTTTTTTGATTGGAGGTTTAACGACCACCGTGAGCAGCTCAATGGGCTATAAGCAGTCGCCCGTCCCTAATTTAGGGTCACTGGTTCCAGGGAAGGGAGAGAGCCAGTGCCGTAAGACAAACACAACATCCATGCCTGACCGGGATTCGAACCCGGACCCCTTACGGACGAATGATCAGAGGCCAGCGCCTTAGACCACTGCGCCACCGTGGCGGCAAAACCAAAATTGTAACTGCGAATAACTTGTACAAACGCCATATGATGATTTCCCTGTGCCTTCTGTTTTACTTAACTGATTTTACCACACACTCAACACATAAATTTAATTGCAAACCGGAAAACCAACACTACACAAAAAAGATGGAAATGTGAAATTATTATACACAGCACCTTGAGACAACAAGGAAATGTCTTCGTCATTATTTTGATCCTTTTGGCAACTTGTGTCACACGGGCTATGAAACCGCCGGAGATCACTCAACAAGCAATCAAGGACGAAAATACCGTGAAGACAGATTTCTGGAAAAAAATTCGAAAGATTTTTGTCCAATACTGAATAGCTGCTGCAGAGGATGATATATTTTTCATTCTTCGTGTTTCATACTGTGCGTATGTACGTTGTTCTCCAACGGGCAATGAGAAATTTCACTTTCTATTGTAAATTTGCATCCAGAAGTTCTACAGCAAAATTAACAATCCGAATTAGTGTTTTCGCAAAAATCTCTGAAGTGCCGTCTAAGGACAGAAAGGGCATAATCCGATTTCCAGGGGAGGGCAAACGCTCTCCGTTGCCCCCCCCCTTTATGGGCACCTATGTTAAGGAGCACAATTCAGACCTCTAGCATATCGATCGGCCTCAGAACTCCCCGATATCAATCCCATGGATCGGCCTCAGAACTCCCCCGATATCAATCCCATGGATCGGCCTCAGAACTCCCCCGATATCAATCCCATGGATCGGCCTCAGAACTCCCCCGATATCAATCCCATGGAGCACTTGTGGGACACTATGTAACGGCATATCAGGTGTCTGGATAAACCAATCACCTCCATGCCTGCGCGGCCGCCCCTGTAGGGAAGTGGTCTGAGCGCTGGCTGATGACTACTAGTCTGAGATGGGTCCGGAGTCGAATCCTGTGAGGCATGGAAGTCGTGTTCCTCCTACGGCGCTGGCTCCCTCCCTTCCCTGGAACCAGTAGCCCTAAATTAGGGACGAGCGACTACTTATAGCCCATGGAGTTGCTCACAGTGGTCGTTAAATCCCCAATCACAAAAAAAAACCCTGCATTTTCAGGCCGCATTACACACAGCTTGTTTGGCCATACCTCCCAACTGCTTCCAGCATCTTATTGAATGGATGCCACGTCAGATAGTTATTTCACTGAGGACGAAGGGAGGACCTACGAAGTATCAGGTAAGTGGTCATAATTCAGAGAACACTCAGTGTATTTTAAAGCTGAAAAGTATTTTTAAAATCATTTCGAAATAATATAAATTATGTTGAATTTTTTAATGAATTTAACTGGTTTGGGAGTCTGTGAAAGAATTTTACGAAGTAGTTTTGCTGAAATGATCTGTATGATCCTTATTTACTACTGTAATCATAATAGTTGTGGCATTTCGTGTATTATATCCGAATTTTAACATTTCAGAACAAAGCTTTTTAGCTCCTTTAATTTCTTATTTAATCTCTCATTTGGAATATAAAAAGTGCAAATTAATTTTAATTTAAAATTTTAAATAACCTTTCCGAGATTTTTTTTTTTTTTTACATTCATTATTCGAAAGAAATTCGATATTCGGCTACACTTTAGACTTCGGCCCCCGTCGTCTGCTTTAGCTATCGTGCCAATGAAATGCCGGAAGAAACTTTTCGCGATAGGTGGCGCTGCAGCTGCATCGGCGTTTTCTCCGCGCTGTGTGTGTTACGCAATCGCTGTTTGCTAAGTGCGTGAGCCGTGAATCCCGTATACTTACTTCTGTTCGCCTTGTTCTAAGCGACACGTGGCTTGTGTTTTTTTCAGCGTGCGTTGTAGCTCTATAAGTAGACATGTGGAACTGGAGGCGTTTCTTCGACGAAGTTGGGAGGATGAAGAAACGTGCATTGCATGGTGTGAGCGGAAAGGATTGCTTCCAACTGAACGAAGATGTTCCGCAGGTCATCCAATGACTTTGCGAGTGGATATGTGTCATCGTTTAGGACAATTCAGGTGTAGGAAGAATCACGTTACAGGGAAAAGTGAGCAGTGTTCCCGTTTACTTGGGACGTGGTTTGAAGCTGCTTGTATTCCTCTTGATAAGGTGATGACTCTTTTGTATTGTTTTGTCAAAGGATTGTGCTACGATGATGCAATTGAGGAATCTTCCCAGTGTGGGGTTTCCAGATCCCCGGGTCAACGGCAAAACCGTGACCTCGCTATCGAGCGCTACACCTCTCCCACTGCGGGCATTATGGTGTGGTGAGCCATTGCCTACGATAGCCGATCAGCTCTGGTAGTGATAGGTGAATCATTGACGGGTCAGCGGTATGTGGATGAGATCGTACGGGACCATGTGCTCCCATTCCTCGCCGGGATTCCAGGTGAGCTATACCAGTAGGATAATGCCCGCCCGCACACGGCTCGGGTTGCCCAGATTGCTAATCTCATGTCCAGACCTTTCCATGGCATACCCGCTCCCCGACATGTCCCCTATAGAGCTTGTGTGGGAGCAGTTGAAACGCGAGCTGCCGCCGCGCCGCACTATCCGGGATCTGGAGTACACCGTTCAACACGTGTGTGCCAGTCTGCCGCAGGGCAACACTAGACGTATATTCGCCTCCATGCCAGACGGTATTGCAGCTTGTCTCGCCGCACGAGGCGGTGCGATGCGCTATTGAAAATGACCGGACAGCGTGTCACAGATCCCTCTGTAATAGTCCTGCCGCTCTATTTTTGCCATCATGGGTATCATTCATCGGTATCATTACGTCTACGAAATTTCAGTTCAACCCGATGCTTCCTTCTTGGTGCGCAGATTTCATTGTCCGTGAGTGTATTATTCCTTGGAGAGTATTCCATTTACTTTTAATTTTCAGAAACTATGCTCTACAGTGAATGCATCTTTTGGAGATTTCGCATTCGATGATTACATATAGAACCCTAATTTTTGAAAAACTTGCTCTCCTATGGATTCTTCGTTCGATGATTTCATTTTATATGATTTTGTCTTCGATGTTGTCGTATTTGATGACTTCGTTTTCGGTGAATTCACCTGAAGCTATCCGAACTAATGTCTGTATCATTCAACTTTCATTACTAAGACTCTACCGTATTTAATTTCTAGGATTTTCAAATATATTCTTATTCACCATAAACTTATTGGCAAAATATTACAGATAAATATGGGTTTACATTGGATAACACTAACCTTTTTTCCTCTTTCTCTGTGAAGATACAAAAGCAGCAGTTTTCTTTTCACTGATAATGGTGATTCGATGCTCTACACTTGAAGACTGACTAGTTGTGTATATGACAAAACAAGATATTTTGAACCCAACGCAAAGGAAAGGAAATGGTGTGATATATCATTTCGGCTAGATAAAAGTACCAAATGTTATCGAAAAAACGCTATCTTCATTCGTAATGTGTGTGTGGTATCGTGAAAGAAGGTTAAATAGAACGATTGCAGGTGTCCAAACCAAAAGTAAAAACGGAAGATAACATCTTTTAACCGAACATGTTTTTTTACAGATGATAAAACATGTATGTTCAAAGCCAAGGCTACGCTTTCGATGTCCGCTTTCGCTTTAGGAAAACTGTAACATTCGGAAAAGACTCCTTTTCAATATTTCCGTTGGAGCACTTTCCTTTGGAATTAATGCAAAATATTCAACATTAGTGAAATGCAATAGTAATCTGTGATTCCTGAGCACAATGCCATGCAGATGAGTGTCAAGTAACGATATTTCTGCTAAAAACTTAAGCAACAGTCCCGTATTACGCCAAATTAGGTGAAATATTTTCGTACATAAACTGTTCTAAAGAAAGCAAAAGATGTTTGATTTCACGAAGAGTGATCAATAAGTAAAGTATAGTATTTCTCTTGCAAACAGTCGGATTCGAACCAACATCTTTCCCACTCCGGAGCGGCGGTTCTTTCAACGGAACTACTCCGGTAGGTCTTTCGCTGCTTCATTCTCCATTTAGCACCAACGTCATAAACTCCGATGTCAAGTTCAAAAGGTTGTACAGAGGGTGAGTCGAAAAGTTTTGCAATATTTGCATAAACGCATGTGCTGCGGCGGGTATGTCACGTGTCTAAACTAGTTCAAGTCGCGCACTGCAGTCAGTCGAAAGGGATATAAAGTGGCAGTAGTGTCTGTGAACAGCATTGCATGCCGTCGTTATGTCAGTGGTTGGGACGCCTAAAAGATGAACAGCCACAACCGGCTGATTAGGGAACTTTTGCTTTACGAGTTTGAACTCTGCCACAACGCTGCTCAAGCAACATAAAACATTTGTCATGCGGAAGGAGAAGCTTCCGTGGACCACAGCACCGCCATCAGATGGTTTACGAAATTTCGCTCAGGTGACAAAAACCTCGACGATCAGCCAAGCTCAAGTTGGCCGCGAACCGGGGATTCGGAGGCCGTGCGCCAGGCCGTAGATGCAAATCCGGCAACCAGCACTCGGAGATTATCAGGCAAGCTGGGCATATCACAGACCACTATGGTTTATCACCTTCAGGACCTTGGCAAGGTCTACGTGAGTTGCCACATTGTCCCTCACGTTCTGACGCCAGCTGAAGCAAACCGCCGCCCGAGTGGAATTGTGCACCAAACTCTTACAAAACCTGCGCGATATTCATTTCATCAAGAGAATTGTTACGTGCGATGAAAAGTGGGTCTATTGCCGTAATCCTAACACACAACGGCAGTGGTTGAGCTCAGTCCAGCTTCCTGAACTAGTTGTTAAACGTGGGCACTTCGAGCACAAGGTGATGCTCTGCGTCTGGTGGAATTTCGAGGGAATAATCTATTACGAATTTGTTTCAGACGGTCCGACCATCAACTCCAACCTCTACTCCGAACAGCTGGAGCGTATGTATGCCGTTAATTGGAGGAGAAGTACACGGCACTGGTGGACAGAAAGGGCGTTTTCCTGCAGCAGAACAACGCTCGGCCTCACACCGAGCGAACGACCTGGGCATAACTCCAGGAAAGTGAGGACATCGAACTCATGCCACACTCAGCATATAGTCCGGATCTTGCCCATTCGGATTATTACTTGTTCCGGTCCATCGCCAACTTCCTTCGAGGGAGGCACTTCAACAACCAGGAGGAGGTGTCAGCTGGGGTGAAGGAGTTCTACACCTTGAAGCACAAGAACTGGTACCCTCGGCGAATCGAAAAACCGGCAGACAGATGGTTAAAGACAGTGCAACACGATGGCCTATACTTTGAATGCTGGTCTGCTTTCGTCGTAAAGGTACGTATGAAGACATAAAGTGATCCAAATATGCAAAACTTTCGACTCACTTTCTGTGTCATCACCACGTGCAAACGAGTTAGGGCAATAAATAACAACACAAATTATACGTTTCCACATAGTCATCGGATCTGTTAAACCAGTGGCGTACCTGAAAAGCTCGTCGTTCCCCGCAAATAATATCTTCGAGACCCTTTTGCCAAAAATCTATTTCCTCTAAATTACTGAAAACTTTAAATTCCATATCATTAAATAGGTTTTATGGGCGTTTTACCGAAATTATTTGGAACCTATAGGTATTTTTCTTATAGCCAATGTTGTTACACTTTATTGAGTGTAACGTAAATGTACACGTTGCAATAAAAATGATTGCTCTAGTTTTATACCAATACAAAGTGTTACAAAACACTTACGCTAAAGTTAATGATATCCTGCAAATTTTATTCTTTTAGAAAGCTATTGCCAGCCTCTTTGAAATGCCCCACGATCACACATACAAAACACGTCACTTCCGTGTGACAGTGTCCTTTACCGATTTACACCAAAATACAGAATATAAGTAAGCAAATAAAAAAGTAACAATTAAGAATTGTGGACCAAAAAGAATAAAATTACTTAAATTATTTACTCTTGAATATAAAAACAAAACACTTAACATAATGTCACAATGTTTTCCACATAGTAAGACTTTTCTTTTGACTTTGTCATATACATAACCGAGTCACATTATTGTGACCACCTCCTACTTTTGACGTCAACAGCGCGCAGCCAATGGAAGAAGACACGTGTCGTGAGCTGGCTTGGAGGAAATACAGTATATGTAGATTTAGAAAAAAATGTGCACTGAAGTGCCAGAAAAACTGGTACACCAGTCTAATACTTGGTAGGTCCCACACGGGAGAGCAAGACTGCAGAAATACGATTAGGCATAGACTCCACTTGCTTCTGGAAATATGCTGTAGGCAATGCACACCATACTTCCTGCAGATCGTTCCACAATTCGGGTGTATTCCGAGGTCTCGGATTCCTGTGTTCGATAGCGCGTTGCATGGCATCCCAAATGTGTTCTATCACGTTCAGATCTGGGGACTTGGGTGGAAATGGCAATACCCCAAACTCAGATGAATGCTCCTCTAATCATAATGTGGCGTCCCGACACTTGTATGGAGGTGCATTGTCCTCTTTGAATAGGCCCAACCCATCAGCATGAATACAGGACATCAACGGGTGCACCTCATCAGAAAGGATGCGCACATAGCGTTGGTCGGTCACAGACGTTTGTAGACGCACCAGGGGTCCCAGTGAAGTCCAGCTAAACACACCCCATACCATTACGGACCCCCCACCAGACGGTACAGTTCCCTGTTGACAGGCGGGATCCATGGCTTCATGGAGCTTGCGCCACACACGAATTCTTGCATCTGCCCGATACAGTTGGAAACGCGACTTGTCAGATTAGGCTACTTGTTTCCAGTCATCAAGTGTCCAGTGGCGGTGTTGCCGTGCCCAAACGAGGCGCATGGCACTGTGTCGTGCACCCATCAAGGGGACTCGAGTTGGGCGTTGGCTCCCAAAGCCCATATCGTGCAGGGTACGTTGCACAATCCGGACGCTGATGCTTGTTGATGCTCCAGCATTGAATGCCGATTATACCTGCGAGAATGTTGCACGCCTATCGCGCAAAACGATTTCTTGACAGCCGACGATGATCACGTTCACCCAATGTCTTTTTACGGCCACACTGGTATCGCAGGTTGGAGGTTTTGCCGGAATTCTTGTAGTCACGATACACCCTTGCAATGGTCGTCCGTGAAAATTCGAACTTTGTTTCTACCTCCGAAATACTATGGCCCAGCTTGCGAGCGCCAACTATGACACCGCGTTGAAAATCGCTTAAATCGTTATTACTTGTCATTCTCATGCCGAAAACAGCTCTGACAGCTGGCAAGGATCTCTGTCGCTTTATATACGCACTGGCAGACACAACCGAGTACACGCATAGGTGACGTTGCTATGTATTTTGCATAAGCTCGTCTGTACCAGTTTTCGTGGCACTTAAGTGTATATTTAGAAAAAAAAATTGGCCCGCTAATTGCTACTTTTAAATATCCCGTCTGGCAGATCTACAGAAGTTTGACGGCAATGAGCTAGCCGTTAAGCGGATTAAGTATTATGCCGTTCTAACAGCTCTCCATCATTTCAGTGGGGGCTGTTCGTTCCCCGAAATGACTGGTTATCTCGATTGCAGCATCTTCGGGGAAATCGAGCCACGCACCCCCCTTCTGCCCTCCTATTTGCGTCCGAGCTGGGTCCAGGTTCGAATCCCGATGAGGCATGAATGATGTGTTTGTCTTACGGCATTGGCTCTTCCTCTTCGCTGAAATCAGTGGCCCTAAATCAGGAACGGGCGACTGCTTATAGCCCATTGGGTTGCTCACAATGATCCTTGAACCCTCAGACCAAAACCATGACAGAGGTTGGGCCAAATTCATAGTGTATTTCAAGAACATACTACACCCTTTGCTGAAAAAAAACCCGAAGCACCCCGAGAAAGTCTTCGATCTTGATGAAACTCCGCATACAAGTACCTCAGAGCCGAATATGCAAATGATTGAAAATAACAACCAATCATGAAATAGTGGCCCGCTACAGCGTACGGGAACTGCACATCAAGGAGGGTATCTCAGGAGTAAAGTTCGCACAAAGAGAAAATTGTGACAGAAAATTGAAGTTTCATTAACCTCCACGGACTGTGAAGATGCCATGACATCGGATCCGCGCACAATGCAAGCAGTTGAGCGAGTTTGAGAGAGGACGTATAATTGGGCTGGAGATGCCTGTTGATCAAGTCGCCGTATTGCCATGTATTTGGGTCGGAGCGACGCTGCAATCTGACGATGTTGGTGCCAGTGGGATGAGGAGGGCAGAACCCAGTGGCACGAGGGAAGTTGACGGCGAAGGGCAAAAGCACAATGCGAGGATCGAGCGATTGTGAGAGGTGCACGAACAGATCCGAATTCGTCCTCTCAACCATTCTTATTCATGTTTAATCGTCTACAGGTACGGAAGTGGCCATGCGGACCGTTGTCAGATGACTTTTGGCAGGGGGACTACATTCGTGGAGGCCACTCCGCTGCATTCAACTGACTAATATTGTACAGTATATCCAAAATCTATATACACTGAAGAGCAATTGAATTAGAGATACCTGTCTAGTAACGTGTAGCAACACCTTTCACCCTGATGACGGCGGCGATTCGTCTCGGCATGGACTCGACAAGACACTGGAAGCGTTGGGAAGCTATACGGATCCACGACCTTTGAACAAGCTCCCACAGTTCACGAAGATTTGATGGAGGGGGTCAGAGCCTCGAACATCTCTCTCGATGGCATCCCAGATGTGCTTGATGGGATTGAGGTCAGGTGACCTAGCTGGCCAAGGAAGCGAGGTCACGTCGGTGGAGTGTTCATCCAACCATTCGGATACAATTCGGGAGCTGCATTGTCTTGTGCAGGATGGGGTCCCCAGTGGGATGTTAAAGACGCACAAAAGAGAGTAAATGGTCGTCCAGGATATCGCGGTAACATTAACCTGTGAGGGACGACGCCACACGTACCAGGGCTCCCATTTCAGTCCACGTAAACAGTCGCCAGACGAGAATGCCACCCCCACCAGCTTGAAGAGTACCCTGCTGGCGAGAAGGATCCATCGCTTCATGTGGTTTGCGCCGTACTCGTATCCTGCCATCCGCATGTACCAACGTGAATCTCGACTTATCACTCCAGGCAACATTTCTCCACATGCCTAAGTTCCAGTGGCGATGTTCCCGCGCCCATGCTAATCTTTGCACACTGTGATGTGCGGTCAGCAGCGGTACCCTCGTAGGGCGATGGCTTCTGTACCGCATAGCGAGGAGATGGTTCTGGATGGTGTGGCTGTTTACACGTTTTTGTGCACCAGCGTTAAATTGCCGAGTGATTTCTTGCACTGTGGCCCGTCTATCCGCTGTTACAATGCGAGCTAGCCGACGATGACCCCGCTCATGCACACGCTGTCGTCCACGGCAGTTGGCCCTTGCAGGAATGGTTTTACCGGATTCGATGTACTCACGGTGCACCCATGACGCAGTGGCTCCTGAAAATCCCAGTGCCTGCACGACTTCCGAGATGGAGTGACCCATTCGTCGGGCCCCGACAATTTGCCCACGATCAAATGCGCTTATATCCTTCGTCTTACCCATACTGCGTCCGACTGTTACTGATTCCCGTCGCATCACTCCTTATATTGTCGGATCACTGCATACGTCATGTCGTTTCCGTTTACAGGGCCGCTCACAGCGCCACATTTGCATAACGCCAGCTGTCTCTAATTCAATTGATCTTCAGTGTATATAAAATTGAATGTTTTTTTGTTTGTTTGTAAGTCAGCAATACAAATCTATAGTTTTTAATTTAGAATCACCAAATTTAGTATACTATCTCATGATACTTTAACTTAGACCGTAGACGGCTTTTGGAAGAGGTCGGGGCTCGGGGTCCAGGGGCCCCCACTCAAAATATCCGTAAAATCTAAACTTTTCAATTTAGAACCACCAAAGTTGGTATACTATCTCATGGTACTTTAACTTGAACCGTAGACGATTTTTGGAACAGGTCGGGGCCCGAGGTCAAGGGGCTGCCACACAAAATTTCCGTAAAATCTACAGTTTTCAATTTAGAACCACCAGATTTGGTATACTATCTCATGGTACTTTAACTTAGACCGTAGACCGTTTTTTTTTTTTTTTTGGAATGGGTTTGTCGGAGCCCGGGGTCAAGGAGGCCCCAAAAAACATTTACGTAAAATCTTCAGTTTTCAATTTAGAACCACAAAATTTGGCATACTATGTCATGGTACCCTAACTTAGACCGTAGACGGTTTTTGGAAGTGGTCGGTCAGCTCCTGGAGTCAAGGGACCCCCATAGAAAATGTACGTAAAATCTAGAGCTTTTAATTTAGAACCACCAAATTTGGCGAACTTATAATACCCTAACTTAAACCGTAGACGGTTATTGGGTGAGGTCGGTGCAGAGGGTTGGTCGGAGCTTGGAGTCAAGGGGTCCCCACCCAAAATTTCCGTAAAATCTACGGCTTGCAATTTAAAACCACCAAATTTGGTACACTATCTCGTGGTGATCTAATGTAGACCGTAGATGGTATTTGGATGGGGTCGGAGCCCGGGGTAAAGGGGCTTCCATACAAAATGTTCGTAGAAAATTCCATTTTTTACTTTTGAGAACTGCAACACAATTCGTCAATCAATACCGATCTACGGTATAAGTTAGGGACAGTAGATAACAATAAAGTGGGAAAATATCCGTTTAATGATGTATTAAAACACAAATAAATAAACGTTAGTTTTCACCACCAACGGGCGGCTTCATCAGGAAGAAATACAATGTAATGTAAACTAGACAGTTCCAAATATTCAAAATTCAAAACGGTGAACAAAGGGTTCCCATCTGAGTACCTCGGTTTTTTTTTCACACAGTATATACAATATTGAACATAGTAGTAATTTTCATCTCGATTGGTTGATCCCTTCTGAGTGCCCCGTTTTCTTTTTGTTTTTTTTTTTTTTTTAGAAAATTGAGAGAGAAAGAGAGAGAGAGAGAGAGAGATAGAGAGAGAGAGAGAGTGTGAATGTGTGTGTGTATGTTATTTAGGGAATTCAAAATGCAGTGTTATAAATGCTGAAATTCGTTAATTCTGGAAAACATTAGTTATATATGGTTTCAGTTTCAGCTCATCATTACCACTATTGCTGCTTGCTGGAGTACAACATTTCCATACTTCCAAGGAATGGTTTCTTATTTCCGTCGTTATCGCTTAGCGTAGAAATAAAGCCATCAACTCAGATCTATGTAATGAACTCCTACGAACAGTGGCGTGCACTCAGTAGGGGTGCTCCAGGGACCCGGGCTCTCCCCAGGAGTTATATCACTTGGTCCTTCATTCTTGTTATGGGTTGCTTATTTTTAAATATATTTATGTTTTGAAATATACGTTTTGGGAGTAATTACAAACTGTCTTTATTATGGCGGAAATATTTTTATCGCTTCCCATTACTTTAGATCTTTTCCCCGGAGTATTTATTTGCATCTTCAATATTTTGGGCCAACTCTACAAAGACATCCAGGGTGCGCCCCTGTGAAAGAAGCTTTTCGAAATCGTATTTTCCTGAAGCGGCAATTAGTACTGCATTATCCTTATTTCCGTCCCAGTATGTTACAGTTACATCTTCCAGGCCAATGATTTCCCAAGAACATATCTATGCAGCTAAATCAGAAGCTATATTTCCCTAGTTGTCCACTTACTTCCACAATACAGTTCGCTTCTCGTCTCTACAGTAACTTATAAATTAAGAAATTACCACTTCTTCGGGTAAACATTATGTGAACCAATGTTTGGTTTCCTTCGATCAGGGAAACTAATGTTTATTATTAGCAATGTTTCCGATATGTAATTTAGATTCCATGGCAAATGATTATTCATCTAACGATCATTTTCATCTCATATTAGAAAACGAGCTATTTTGCACCGAATTGGGTGTCTTAATACTACCGTCTATGTAACTTCTATGTACAGGCGGCATGGAAGGTCATTGACAAGGAAAATATCTCGAGAACTATATCTTGCGTTAAACTTTTTGTGCAGATGTATAGGAAACACGTACGACGGTACATGATGGAACAATGTTGGAACCGCTCCCCGAACCACAGACACCAATGGTAGGGAGATAAAGAGGTTATCTTGCCCCCCTTGGATGTAGAACAAAGCAAAAGCTGTAAGTAGTTGCGTTAAAAATAGTACATAATACTTTTGTCCCAAAAGAAACGATGGAAAAGGAATTCCTCATAGTTCGACAGCAACAGGCCACTCTTTCATTATTTCTATTCGCAGCAAATCTGAATACACATTTCATTTTCGCTCTCATATTTAAAGGCGTTTACTCGGCTGTTGGTTAAGGGTTCGTTGATCATTCATTCCGGTCTAACAACTCTAACTTTTAATAGCTCGCCGTGTTTCCGATCGCACATTAAACCGACGGTTCCGGAGCATTGGGCCCCGTGTTCAGAATAAGTTCATCTGTTCCTTCCATTCCTTCACCTCTCAACGCTTCTAAAAAAGCGCATTCCCTGTTCTGACATCGTCTGGAACTTTTATTATATCAACCGTCTGCACACTTTCCTTTCGGAGTCTTTAGACGCGTCCTACATCGGTGAAGTTTCACGCACGTGGAGTAAAGCCCAGCTTAGGGCTGAGGTATAGTTATATTTAATACTTCTCTTGGGTTGAAAAAATACAAGGTATGACAGCCTTCTGGAATTGAACCGAACGCAATGTTGTCAATAATGCTCGAAAGTAGCAGTCCTATGATAGGTTTTTTGACGCTCTGATGCTCGAAAGTAGCGATCCTACGATAGGTTTTTTTGACGTGGATACATCTCTAAAATCGGTACCATGGTGCTATCATCTAGGAAAACTTGACCAACATAATTTCTTACGATTGATCAAATGCTTTTAGTTTCTAAATTATAACAAATAGCTAAAATCTAATAACTGACATAAAAAGAGTAGTAACCAATGATTTTAAAAATGCCAACTTCAAGCTCATGCGCATGCGTGGGGAGAGGGGTATGCGTCTGCCATTTTGTGGTCGAATACGCTGACTGAAGCGCCTTGAAATCAGCATAACTCGAGATCGCGTAGAGGTAGGATCGTGATATTAGTCTCAAACGAATCGTCTTGATGAGATCCATCACAAAACTAATAATTCATAAACATTTAATAAGTACTTTATAAGTTATAAGTCATAAACGAAAACATATTTGAGAGAAAACCAAAATGTCTAAATATTTGAAGCAAACGTCCGACTCAAAATACTACAAACGTATATCAGAAGAAAGAAAAACTCAAAAGGAATCGAATAAGCCCAAAACGACTAATACAGGACATTGTAGGGAGTATAGACAGAAGAAGAAAGCGGAAGCGGCGCAACGCGTGGAGACACAACCAAGCACTTCTACAGCTAGTACATATGAACCTATGGACTACTTGGCCGTGAGTGAAACTTGGATGGATGATTCTATAGTCCCATGCATTTGCCCGTTTTGAATTGAAGGCGAAAAGAAATAGGGCAATAGCCCAACACAAACCATCCACTTCCAAACATGCTACACTGGTGTGCAAAAATCAAGGACGAAGAGGAGAAATTAGCATAACAGCGGAACGAGCAGGCAGAATGGACCGAAAGACCACTCAGGAGATAGACTAGGGTCCGGTACGATAGGGCATGCGCATATAAGCAGCATGACGTAAGGGGGAGAGTATCGGAAGGGTATAAAGCACACGGGCGGTGTACGCTCAGCAATTCGGTGAAAGCTATTGCACGGTGTACATTGGTTTGAATGACGTCGAGTTGCTGCCACTATGTGATATGGCCAACAAGCAATCCAGTAGACGACATCTGGATGACTTTACCCGAGGTCGCGTCATTGGAAAGTTGAAAGAAATTCGAAGTGTGACTAGTGCGGCCGAGGAGTTCGGATTCGCTCACATCATCATTTTACGAACTTGGAGAGCGTTTCAAACGAAAAAACCAGCTCTCCGAGAGTTTATCAGTGGTCGTCCACGGCCAACCACGGCGGCGCACGACAGGTATATTGTCCTACAGGCGAGAAGAGACAGACGGCAGACAGCGGGAGAAATCGCAAGGCACGTGCAACATAGATCTGGACGTCCGTTATTGCGTTTTACCGTGGCCAGGAGGCTGCACAAAGGTGGTCTATTTGCACGACGACTAGAACGGTGTGTGCCATTAACGCCTGCTCATCGGAGACGGCGGTTTCTGTGGTGCCAGGAACAAAAGAACTGGACACATCAGCAATGGGGTCGAGTTCTCTTTACGGATGAGAGCCAATTTAGTCTGACGAGCGATTCTGGACATATACACATCTGGAGAGAGCAGAGAACACGCAATCACACCTCCAACATCATCGAAAGGGACCGATTTGGAGGTGGCGGAGTTCTCGTTTGGGGCGGTATTATGCTTGGTAGCCGTACTGACCTCCATATCTTCCAAAAAACGGAAGCCATCGCTCTTTTCACGTTTTTCGAAGTGAGTCACTCCCAACATGGAAAAAAAGGTCACGGAAATTTATTTCGTGCCTCACTTATAAAAACGTGGAAAGAGCGATGACTTCTGTTTGATGCTCCTGGCCCGCGTCACTTGTCTGCATTAATTATTTTTTTTTATTGGAGGTTTAACGACTACCGTGAGCAACTCAATGGGCTATAAGCAGTCGCCCGTCCCTAATTTAGGGTCACTGGTTCCAGGGAACGGAGAGAGCCAGTGCCGTAAGACAAACACAACATCCATGCCTCACCGGGATACGAACCCGGACCCCTCACGGACGAATGATCAGAGGCCATCGCTTAGACCACTGCGCCACCGGGGCGGCACATTAATTATTCATTCGCCTCCTAGTTATTTGTTCAGTTGCTGCTTACCATCTTTGATGAATCCCCAGCATTGTGCGGGGCTCCAAGAAGCAACCTGCCAAGTTGCTTGGCAGTTAGTCGTATGTGAATCTGGAGGAATTCGAGGCCGCTGTGGTGCAGTGGAAGCTTGTCCGGCGCGTAACTGGAAGACCCTGGGTTCGATTCCCGGTGGCGGCCAATGAGAATTTTTCCGTGACTCACTTATAAAAACGTGTAAAGAGTGATGACTTCTGCTTGATGTTCCTGGTCCACGTCAGTTGTCTGTATTAATCAGGCATGGATGTTGTGCTTGTCATACAGCCAGTGAACTAAGCTATGGGGCAGTGAACTAAGCTATGGTTTCCGAACATTCGCCGAACGGAGGGGTCTGGGTTCGAATCCCGGATTAGGCATGCTTCTTTGTGTTTGTCTTTCGGGGGTTTATTCGCTGTATATCTTGTTCACCCGGCATTCTGTATTCAACGTTCACTACATATCTATATTTCTGACGTCGAAACACAAAATGTCTATACTGTACAGTATATGTCAACCAAGTCCAATGTATAATTTAATTTTCAAACCCCTAATCAAAAGAAAAACAAATTTAACCACCCTTGTGGGCCAGAGAGTCCGTCGTTGTTTTTTATACACCTGCACAAAAAGTAGAACGCTAACTATGACTGTTCTCGAGATATTGGCCTGGTACATGATTCTTCTTGCGTACCTGTGTAAATATTGTATTGAGAACCATATTATGATACTTGCTTTTTTCGCCTACATGATTTGAACTTTTCTCAATTGCTGTTGTACTTTTAGCCAGCATTTCAGAGAGTTCGTTTGCTCGGTATTTTTCTCCATCATCTATACACCTTTTCAAATTATGTAAATTCGCACATCGCTTTCTTGTGAAATTAGATTTTTCTGAGATCGTTTTCTTACATTTTTTCGGAGTGCTTCTCCACTTGATACAACCGACATTTTTCATCACGCAAGTTGCTTTTGCAACTGCTTTAACAACAACTTTTACATTATTACTTGAGTTGTATCATTTCATATCTCCTTTCTCTTTATTCAAGGATCTCAGACATCTTTAGCATATTCATCTTCAGTGCCATCTGATTTTCCTGGGTTCCCACTTTCCCAAATATAGTAGTCTCATTATATTTCATCTTTTAAAATTGTTAAGAATTACCTTTATGCTGTGTTAGGCTTTCAACGGTATTTATCTCTTTCAACGGTATTTATCTCTTTCAACGGTATTTATTTGAGATATCCTGAGCTCACTACGCTCTACCATTTTTTTTATTGGAGGTTTAACGACCACCGTCAGCAATTCATTGGGCTACAAGCAGTCGTCCGTCCCTAAATTAGGGTCACTGGTTCCAAGGAAGGGAGACAGCCAGTGTCGTAAGACAAACACAATATCCATGCCTAACGGGATTCGAACCGGGACCCTTTTCCAGACGAATGATCAGAAGCCATCGCTTAGACCACTGCACCACGGGGACCCATTCTTAGTGCAGAGAGCTCTCGCTAGCACCTTTCTTAGCACCGCTATATTTGAAATTTAATTATTTAAATTTATTTTATTTAGTAAGATTTGGTATGTTTTACTCTGATTTTTTAAACATCCAAATAATTCGTTTATTCATTTAGAGAAGCGACAGCGCATGCTCCGAAATTATCACCTCTTTTCGTATGTCAAACCATACGTCATAAAATATTGCTATCCCTTTCTTTTTGCAAACCACTAGTCGGCAGATGCTGGCAGTTTTTTATTAGATCTCCTTTCTTGTATGAAGAGCTTAAGATCTAAAATCGGCTGCCCCGGTGACGAAGCGGTCTAAGCGATGGCTTCTGATCATTCGCCCGAGATGGTTTCGGGTTCGAATTCCGGTGAGGCATGGATGTTGTGTTTGTCTTACGGCACTAGCTCTCTCCCATCCCTGTTAGCAGTGGCCCAATCAACAAATTTCTTTTGAAAGAATCTATTTGTCTCACCCAATGTCGTTTCCTGGAACTAGAAGATCCAGATTAGAGACCGGAGACTGTTAAAATTTAGTCATGACCTTCTCTACTCATGGTTGTTGATACATATCGGGAATTAATTACAGTCATCTGAGCTAACTCAAAGTGAAAGATATACACCGATGAGCCTTTACATTATGACCACCTACCTAATAAGCTATTGACCCCCCTTCAGCGGCCACTCGGGGAGGCATCGATTTGATGAGGTGTCGATAGGTATCCTGGGGTATCTGGTACCATAATTTCAACAGAAGGTCCAGCAGTTCCTATACATTTCGGGGTGGTGGTGTTTTAGCACGAACACGTTTTTCAAGTCGAACCAAAAATGTTCGATTGGGTTTATATCATGTGAATTTGGAGGCCAGAGCATTAACATAAAGTCACCAGCATGTTCCTCGAGCCACTCCTTGACGATTCGGGTATTTGTGGCATGTCGCATTATCCTCATGGTAATTGCCATCACAAGCACGGAACACAGTTGCCATGAATGCGTAAACTTGGTTCGCAACAATGTTCAGATACCTGACAGCTGTCAGGGATTGCGCAACTGTGATAATCGGGCTAAAGTGTCCCAAGAAAACATCGCACACAGCATAACACCGCAACCGCCGGCCTGTTTCCGCCCAACTGTGCATCTAGGTGTCATTACCTCCGTGGATAATCGGCGTATCCGCGCTCGGCCGTCTACGTGGTGCACCAGGAGTTTTGATTCGTCAGACCAGGCTACTTTCTTCCGATCATCCACGGTCCAATCTCGATGATCTTGGGACCATTTCGCGCGTTGCTGGAGATGACGTGCAGTGAGCATGGGACCCGGCTGGGTCTTCGGCTACGCAGGCCCATACGCAGAATGCTACGATGAACTGTGTGCTGCGACACATTGCCTGATCACCCGTGTTGTAGCTGCAGGTAATTTGGGACGACAAACCGCTGGACTACGGCTCGTCGTTTGGACACCTGTACAGCACTTTTGATACGTACTCACTACAGCGACACGTGAACAACCCACAAACCGCGCCGTTTCCGAGATCGTAGTTCCGAAGCGCAAGGCCATCACAATCTGTTCTTTATCAGACTCGGATAAATCGGCAGCTCTTCCCATTCTTACTCCGAACACTCTACTAACCGAAAGCCGGTCCTCGGGTTGTATATATACTGCTCTGTGAACTTCCCCTGCGATACGGTTCGGTCTCCATGAGCGCTCATTTCTTTGGGCTGGGGGTGGTTATAATGTAATGGCTCATCAGGTTATATCCCAAAGTGAAATATATATAACCCAAATGAAAGATATATAACATGAAGTCAAAGACCCAAAGTGATAGTGACTGAAGAGCAAAACTGAAAACTAAGGAAAAACTTTAGAATTTAAAACGAAAGTTGATATACTGTATATATACAAATATTAGTTACTAGACTTTGTGTGAAATTTCTTTTATGCACGCAATTTGAATAAAGAATGCACGTAATTAGTCCATTAATTGTAGTAAAGATTCAGTTCACGCAAAACAAACTGATTTTATCTCATTAATTTTATTACTGAGCAGCTTATTTCGAATCTTGACATCAAATATTTTAAAACTCATATGCAAGGATTTTTTGAACAGAGATCAAAATGCATATTTCACGCAACATTCTTATGTGTTCATCAAGAATTATTTGATTCAGAAGAAATCATTTTTTACAACAGGTCATAAAATGATTATATTTTTTCTCTTAGTATGTAAATCTCTCAGTCGATGATCCACGAATTTAAAAAGGTTGCTTTTTCCCGTGGTTTGTTTCATGTGGAAGGTCAGTCAAATTAAAGACGGTCTCATGACGGGAGTACTGTTTTTGATTCAGAATTGAATATCATTTCTCGAAGTCAGTGCGTACCACTGTATTCACACTTATTGCAAATATATTTATAACTTGATTATCACTGTATTCACACTTGGAGACTTCTACCACCAATGTGGGCGTAGGCAGTAATCCAGGATCAAAAACATTTTAGATTTCACCTGCCACTGGAAAAAGTTTGGTTTGACAGAAAATCCGGGACGATGTTTAGTATACGTTGAATCTCGGAAATGTGTTTGGTGTAAGATTTCTTCTTAAATATTTGAACTCTGAAAACCACGGAAACTCCGTTCATATTCTTTTGAATATTGAATTAGGCCTCTTATTGCATTTTCAGGTGTTTCATAATGAATTCAATTGAAGCTTTGTTTTTCATAGGCCCTCTCAGTGTAGTCTCGGTTGAAAGCTACTTCCTTGTAAAGTTTTTATTTATTAGGACACTACCTACTAACTCAAGTGGAAATTGTATTCATGTTTAATCCTTGAATACACTGAATCAAGCTGACGCTTTTTGGAGCACTGAATAACCAAAGTGTCAATAAGAGTTTAAATTCTAAATTAGGCAGAAGTCCGGAATTTGTGAAGTCCCTGAATACTGAAGCAGGAGGATGCTTTTTAGTTGGTCAGTTCGCACGGGATTTCCCGCTGCGTTAACAAACTCGGGTTTCATTTCATCTTCCATATAAAAAGTAATGATCATGGAGTAACCTCTGGGTATACCAAGGAATCTCTTCCGCTTTTCCTTTGGAAAGTCGTAAAATATTACAACTGGCACATTAGCTATGTTACAGTTCTCATCAGATGTTATTAAAGTCTTATCAACAACAGAATTAAATTCTTTCAGAACTGTATTTCTGTGTTCGTTAGATGTAGGCCTCCCTAAACCTAACACTGAAAATCTTCTGTCTTCCATAGTACGTACCAAGCTATTGACTCCGCGTGTTCGGTTGCAGAAAATTACAGCACGTTTGATTTTAAGACGATCGTACAAATTGTTTAAAACAGTGAACTTCTGCGGACCTTTTACGTGTGGAATGAAAATGTGGCGGATATTTTCAGCACGCGCTTCCTGACTTTGACAAAGAATAGCGTCACAGAAAATTTTGAAATTAGCTTGCGGTTTATAATTTGGTTGGCTACACGGTGGCAATCCTTTATAAACTGGCAAAATTAAAGTTATTCTTGGCACATATGATTTCTCTATCCATTTCTTCTTCTTCAACGAAATAAAACTGATAACTATTGCTCCTTCAGCTGAGTTGATTCTACTTATCCTGTCAAAGTAATTGCTCTTTGTCGTTGAATCATAATTTATTACAACAGGAAAGCTGTCTTTAAAAATTTTTTTCACCAAGTTTGTTGTAATCAGAGTGGAATCAGAGGCTAAATAAAACTTTCCCGCTATTCTGCAGCGTCTTTTTGTGACTTTAGAGTCAATAATAGATACTCCAAAACATCTTTTTGTCATCTTATTCTTAAGTTGATTTACAAATTCTTCATGTTTGCAAAACACGATCGCATTGGTCAGTTTAAATTTGTCACGTAAGTAGCTGAGAAATTTTATCTTTTGCGTGTTATACGTAACTGGTAAATACAAATGGCGAATATTGTCCTTTTTTTCTATAACGATATGTGCATCCCTCACGAAACGTTTACATTTATATAAAATTGGCTCTTCTAAAGTTCTGGACCACACTAGAACTCTACAGTTCTGGGAAAGTTCCTCAAAAATTCTATAAACCACATTTTCAGAATTTCCAGTAAGTATTACCTCAGCCATCTGTACCACAAAGAATCTGACCTCAGATATTATTAAAAGCTTCTTATTGATCATCTGAAGAAGTCTTCCTGGTGTTCCCACTATAACATGAACAACTTCTTTTGCACTTTCCTTATCTTCCTTCAGTTTGTGTCTAGTATGATATGCGTGGCACAGAACTTCCGTATCAGTTTCTAAATGAACGACAGCGTATTTTACTTTTTCCGCTATTTCTTCTGTTGGAGTCACTATAAGTACTTGACATTTTTGCAAACTGGGATCAACATTTTGCGAAGTAGGATCAACCTTTTGCAAAGCAAGTATTGATATAACTGTATTTATTTCAGTTTCTGACCAAGACTCAATGATCACATCATTTCCTTTCATGATCTGGATACCAACTTCGCGTTGAGAAGGTGTGAGATTATCAAGGCTATAATCATTAATCTTTTGTAGCAAGCTTTTCCAAAGATTCCACACTTTAATGTCGCATTCCTCTTGTGCCCGATCTTTGACTGTTGAGGCAGTTCCGATGGTGTTATCTTCACATATGGCAGCTTCATTTTCTGCCTCTTCATACACGGAGTCCGCATGACAGGCTCTGTATGAAGGGTACATCTTTAAAGGATGACCTGTGTGAGAAACGTCAGAAGAAAATATATTTCAGAACAACAAGAAAAACTGTATCAACATATTTTAAATGAAACATTATACACTGAGTGCTCCATGAATAGTATGACGACCACCTGCCTAATTCCTTGTGGGCAGTGGCGTAACCATGTTTCAAAATTTGAAGGTGTCCGATCACACTGACACACATTATATGTATGATAGAGTTTGGGACCCTTTCCTCCTACACACACGCGCGCCTCTGTTGGCGAATTGTGCAACTTAGCGAACACAACTGTAAAACTATGATACAAAGGGAAGAAATGTAATTACAAAGTTGTAGAACTGCTTATTAGGAATCGGCATCGCTGTTTTATTAAGTACACATTATGCACGTGTTTCCATTCTACGAAAAATCACGATCTTATAATATTAAATTTACTTGGTTCGCAACTTCGCATCATAAAAAAGGGTGCATTATATCATTATATTCCCGAAAAATTTGGGGGGGGGTCCTTTACATGTGGGAACTCCGACTCTGAAAATCTGGGGGTTGAGACCCCCGACCCTCCAGTGGATACGCCTATGTTTGTGGGCCTTCCTTTCGCCAGCAGAATGGACCCCACCCGACGTTGCATCAACTTAGCGAGCTGTCTGTATTGTTGTGCGGGGATTCGTAACCATTAGGTTGTAAATAAATTAACCGGAAAATAGAGAAGCATGTATTTATATCTTGGTAATATGCTTTAGGTCTTGGTAATACGCGGGTGTGCAGATTGTTCTATGCTGATAAGACAGTCCTGCTGGCAGAGAGGAAAAGTGAGTTGCAGAGTATGTTGTCCCGAATGTACGAAGTTTGTATAAAATTCAAACTGAGTATGAATAAGGGAAAGAAACAAAGTTATTGTTTATGAGCAAGAAACTGTTCGCACTGAATGCAAGATAAGTCTTAATGGCACAGAGATTGACCACGTGAATGGGTTTGTATATTTAAGATGTATATTTGACAGAGAGAAAGAAATAGATGGCGAAATTAATACGCGAGTGAATACTTAGCAGGATTTCACAGGAATGATGGGTTCTCAGGAAGTCCCGAATGGCTGTGTATGAAAGTTTAATTGTTTCTACTCTGACGTACGGCAGTGAAACCTGGGTACTGCAGAAAATACATAGGAGTCGTTTGTGTGCTTGGAAGATGCGTTACTTACGGGAGGATTGTGGCAAGACACGTTCTGATCATGTGAGAAATGAAGACGTGTTGCAGATGTGTAATGTGAGGCAAAATGTTGTTAGTAAGGTGGAGACTAATATTCTTAGGCGGTTTGGCCATGTTAACAGAATGAGTGATTAGGTGCTGACTAAGAGATTTTTTCAACTCCAGTGGTAGGAAAGAAAGGTGGAGGAAGACCGTGGAAATTATGGGGGGACCAGATTCAGGAATGTTTGCTTGAGAAAAAGATTGTGAGTATGAAGTACAAAAGGTCTTGTGTGTGGCGTGTGATGGATGTTAATGAAGTTCAAGCTGTCTGCCGAGATAGTTGTAAATGATAGTTGTTTTCGCTATTTGGGTCAAATTATTACTGAAGATGTGAGATGTAAAAAGGAAATTAGAATGAGACTGGGGATGGCAAAAACGGCTTTTAGAGAGAATTAAAGGCTACTAACAGCCAAAAATATAGATGTAAAACTGAGAAGAGAATTTTAAAGGCATATGTTTGGCCAGTAGCTCTCTACGGTTCTGAGACATGGACATTGACCAAAAGGGAAATGAAATGGCTGGAGGCATTTGAGATGTGGAGCTACAGAAGAATTGAGAGAATAAGCTGGCTCGATAGAAAGACTAATGATGAGGCCCTGGAGAGTGGGAGAACCCAGGAATCTGATCAACATGTTAAAAAGAAGAAGAATGTTATGGATGGGACACACATTGCGTCCTGGAGGCCCGATTCTGAAAGTTTTGGAAAGGAAAATTCAAGGCAAGAGAGGAAGAGGACAGCCAAGGAATGGGTTTTGTGGCACACTCCAAGACACCAATACTAGGACATACTATGATTTGAAAAGAACGGCGAAGAATAGAGAGGAATGAAGAGACAGAGTACATCTACTGAACAACCAGTCCTTGGACTGAGTAACCAAGAAGAAGAAGAGTAAGTAAATTCTAGTTCTATCAGTTAAATGTGTACTTGGCATATGGTCTTTCTTTGAGGAGCTAACCTCTTAATCTCATAGAACAGTTTATTAATATGTACGTACGTATGTATGTATGTATGTATGTATGTATGTATGTATGTATGTATGTATGTATGTATGTATGTATGTATGTATGTATTTCAAGCTTAAGAAATCGTAAAAAACACGTAACCTAATCATCCAGGTAGTCCCCATTGGAACTGATGACCTTATTCCACCGATCTACAAGTTGAAATATCCCATTGCGATAGATGTCTGGCGAGCTGGAGTTGAAGAAGTCATCCATGTAACGTTTCACATCATCGTCGTTAGCAAAGTTTTTCTCAACGGGAAAATTCGACAAAGACCAGAAAAGATGAAGGTCGGACGGGGCAAGGATCGGGGAATAAGTGGTGTGCGCGAATTTTCCCATTCCAGTTCGTGAAATTTTCGCTGCGTCCGTAAAACTGCGTGTGAACGAGCGTTATCCTGGTGAAAAACAACTCCTGGAGATGAATCAACGTTGGGCGCTTTTCTTGCAGGGTTGCATGGAGACGGTCTAACTGTTTGATGTAAGCATCCTCTGTGATGGTACTGTTCTGCGGTAAGAGTTCATAGTGAATCACACCGTGACAATCTCACCAGCATCTCCACATCACCTTCCGTCCATTATAGGGTGGCATAACGACCTTCTGTGTGGGTTGTCCTTGCTTGGACCTTGATCTTTGTCGCGTAACATTCAGGTATGTAAACCATTTCTCATCACCAGTGATCAACCGATGCAAAAAGACCTCCCGTTTTTCTCCTACACGCAGAGCAACAGCAATGGAGTACTGTTGCATCCGATTGTGGTCAGACAACGCATAGTGTACCCATTTGTACAGTTTACACAGATATCCCAACTTCCGAAGTCGGGTGTTGATGGTCGTATGAGAAGTCCTCATTTCCTCTGCCAGTTGCCGTAGTGTTGCATCAAGCTTGGTCGATAGCACGTGTAGCAGTGTATCATCTTCAAACTTACTCGGTCTGCTAATTCCGGGTGCATCAGAGACAGATCCCGTACACCAGTGTAGAATTTTCTGTACCAGTTATAGCAAGTACTCTGTCCAATAATACGAGGGTTGTACCAAAAGTAATGCAAAGGTGGGCATACCTTTTTTGTTAACTGACAAAGTAGTTCAACTTGCACATGTTGGTAAAGTAACTCTTCCTCTATAGTAACCTTTTTCTTCATTGCAGGTAAATAATGGATTCCAAGCAGAAGCAACGTGCCGTCATTGAGTTCTTGACGAAGGAAGGCTGCATTCTGTCTGATACCCACAGAAGACTACAGGATGTTCACGGAGATGACACCCTTGACAAGAGTAATGTGCACAGATGAATGAAGAAGTTTAAAGAAAGGGAAACCAGCATCGAAGACAAACCACGCTGTGAGGGACCACCATTTGTGCGACCACTTACACGAATCGTCAGCGAGTGGAGGAATTGATTCGCTCAGAGAGATGAGTCACAATCCATGAGCTTGTTGCACCACTGGACTGTGGTCACAATCCCATACAGATGGTGGAAGACTTAGGATATCGGAGAGTGTGTGCAAAGTGGGTACCTCGGCAGTTGACACCCGATTTGAAGGAGAGAAGGGTGGAAGTCTGCTCTGATCTGCTGGAAGCGTTTGTAGCCAATGAAGACACGTTTTGTTTTCGATCCGGTGACAGGGGAGGAAACATGAGCGTATCTTTACGATCCGGAAACAAAGACTCAAACCATACAATGCCATCACACCTCTTCACCAAGGCCTAAAAAGTTCAAGATCCAACGATCAGCACATGGTGACTGTTTTTTTTTTTTTTTTGGATGACAGGGGTATCATTTTCCTTGATTTTCTGGAACGTTGTCGCACCGTGACAACGAGCGGTACATTGAGACACTAAAGAAGCTTAGAGAAGCCATAAGGAAGAAGAGACCGAACAAGAATCTGAAAAAGATCCACATTCACCATGACGATGCGAGACCACACACATCTTTGTCAACAAATCAGGCGATCGGAAAATTATGCTGGTCGGTGGTCCCCATCCACCGTACAGGCTAGATCTGGCGCCCTCAGACCTTCACCGGTTCAGTCCAATAAGGGAAGTCTCTAGAGACAATGACTTGATGACACAGACGAGGTGAACTTGCGTGTGAAGAAGTGGGTACAACAGTCCACACCTGAATTTTTCAAAGAGGATTCGTGAGTTGGATTAACGATGGCGCAAATGCATCGCTTGGGATGGAGACTATGTTGAGTAGTACCTTTGTATAGAGAAAGAGTTACTCTACTAACATGTGCAATTTGAACTACCTCTGTCAGGTAATAAAGAAATTATGCCCACTTTTGCATTACTTTCGGTTCAACCTTCGTATCTTCACCAAACGCGTTTCGCAATTTCCGAGTGCTTCCGTAACTTTCACGCCATTCAAATGTTTAGAGTGCAATATTGCACGCACATCTTTCTTCGATATCGCCATAGTATTGTCTCTACAAGCAACTAATCTTCACCACAACAGTGTACGTTCCATCTTTAGAATCTATTCCGTTACACATAGCACGCTGAGATGTTTACGTCATCTCAGGCCCCCAGTATTTTGTGATACACACGCCATAGGAGATTTTTTCCGAAAACTATCTTTACAACCTGATAGATTGTTTGTACTACGGACCATATTTATGGCATGGAGTGTGGTAGTGTGTCCAACTGCCTCACTTGGAGTTCCACAGCACTTCACGCATGTTGAATTCAAGAGAACTTGCTGCCAGTAGAGATGTCTCGTAATAGCACTATGCTCGTCAATCTACAGAATCATTCACTAAGCTGAAATTTGAAGAAGTGTCTTACCTTTTCACAATAACATCGATATCAGGAAAGATGTTTAAAATGTCCGCCATTTGCATCTAAACAGAGATCAACTCGTCGCTGCATATTATCAAATGTGCGCCTCAGCATGTTGGTATTTATTGCTTCAATTTTCTGTGTGATATTGTTTTTCAGCTGCCGAATAGTCCTAAGATTATTGCTGTATACAGTATCTTTCAGCTGACCCCGTAAAAGTAATCGTGTAGAGTTAAAACTTGAGACCTTGGTGGCCATAAACCTCTGGAGATAACCCGATCGCCGAAGAAACTTCGAATCTCAGCCATGCTGGCATTGGAAGTGTGACAAGTCGTACTATCCTGTTGGAAGAAGCCATTCTACAGTTCAATATCATCCGGTTGGTTCACGAACTGCGTGAAGATATTGAGATACACTTCTGTTTTGACAGTCTGTTCAAAGAAAATGGGACCGATTATCCGGTTCCGTGAAATGGCGCACCATACGCCAAACTTCATGGGGCGCATTCTTTCCTCGTGAATGAATGGGGATTCTCATTCGCCCATACCCGTGTATTTTGTGAGTTCACATAGCCTGAAAGGTGGAACCAGGCTTCGTCCGTGAACCATGAAATGTCTAATACGACTAGATTTTGACTGACAAATTCCTTAAACCACCGACAGTAATGCAGTCGCTTCGGTGTGCAAGTTGGTAATAGCTCATAAACAACTGTAACACGATATAGCTTTAGTTTACCCATTTTTGCTGCCCTCTGGCAGGTGAAATATGACTGTCCGGTTTCTTGCGGCAGCCTGCGTAACGATTCCTTTGAAGACTATAACAAGCTCTTTTTTACACACTGCACAGTGTTTTCTAACATTGCGGGTCACCCTCCTGAATGCGTATCAAAAAACGCTTCCTGTCGTCTCAGGTTTCTTCGCAATATTTGAAATCGTTGGCTTCGTGGGTGGTTCCCGAACGAGAAATTTCTTCTTAAACTCTTTCTGACAATCCTTGAAAGAGCCGGTATTCCAATAACTTCGAAAGATAAACATTCGCTCAGCACACACCAAGGGTTCTAGAGAACACCTTCGTGCTCGACGCTAGCCGACGGACAAAGAGACTGGCGCAAAACGGTTCCCAGCAGACGCCGTGTATTGTGGCGTTATCTGGGCATACGAGCGAAACGGCGAAGATATGGATGCGAATGTCAGAATGTACGGTACTCCGTCTACAAATTTCAGCTTGAAATGTTTTCCCTTTTCAGAATTATAGCGCTTTTTTTGGTGTGAAGTCTCAAGTGAATTACTCTGTATTCCAGCAAGAGGCAGGCCAGATGACATATGGCATTATCTTTTTGAAAGAACCCATCGCACTCTGGCTGGGCGTACAGCACTCTAGGGTGTACATGATCTGCAAACAGTCATTGGTAGTAGCTTGCATTATGCGTTAGTCTGCATACACAAAGGGTTCCAGTACATGCCAGTTAAATATACCCAATACAACCTCTCCCACAGGCCTGGAAAGAAGAAGCTCGAGGCTATGAAATCATGAGGGATTTAAAGCAAAGCAGAGTACGGCGAAGTGTGAAGCTTTCAAAACGACATCACAGCATTCGAAAGGAAAAAGGAACGAGACTTAACGTAACGTATACCTTGATTGCACATGAGAAATAGTAACCAAAAATTAAATCCTTCATTGATTTTATATGCTTAAGGAAAAACACAAATATGTAGCAGAAAGGAAGATATTCGATTGGTAGAAATCAGATATGAAATATAATGTTGCAGATTTCGTGTTCAGGAGGAATGGCGCTCTAATAAACTTCTTCACTATGAAAGAGCAATACGCAGACTAAATTCTTTCTTACGAACAGGTGATAGTGGAGGAAGATGGAGTTTAAAAAGGCACACGTGTGCGTTGTAAAACTGTCACTTGCCGAGGTGATCTGCGATCTACAGATGTACGTTCTTTGCTTGGAAGAACGGAGAAACGTCATTGACGCTTTTAATGCTGCTGTCAACCACCGCAGCAAGCATAAGTGTTTCGCGACTCGTAAGCATCCCGGCTAACAGTGGGCAGCTAGAGAGTCGTATCCGTAGATGGACTCTTGTTAGGAAATGGTGCCGCATGGGATACCCGTTCTTGTAGCCCATCACTGCTAGCGTACGATGCAAAGCCCAGAGAAATATCGTTTCTGGGTGACCCTTATTGTATTGATCTGTCAACTACAAAACTGTGCTGCGCCAGTTGGCTTGCACAAGGTGACGCACCCGTCATGCATCTCTGGAATTCACCTTTAAGCGCCCTTGACAATTATATTTCCGGTTTCTAGAGTCGCCATTTTGTCCCCTCTCCTGTTAGGCTTTTTAAACATAGATAACCCCGAACAGCCCGAAATAGATGCACCAACCTTTGTGCCCCCACAATTTGACTTTCGTAAACTCCCATATAAATCCTTGGTTTTACGCATCACGTCCGTAACTGCCCTCTGAATTGAACTACCAACCACTTACATATATCCTTCTAGTCTATAGCTCACGCCCTCATCCTCATTTTGCCGGTATAGGGTGTAACTCACTTTGCATAGGGGTAGTCGTAATTCAGTAAGCACTCAACGTACACCGAAAATTTACAACTTTTTTACATGTCTTGTAAAACTAATTAAAGTACACAAAGTATAGATTTAAAAATAGGTGAGAACTTAGAATAAGCTATTTATTTCTCGCAGAGATTAGTAAACTTAATGGAACGACAGTAAGTTTTGTATAGCCTCCACAGAAACAAGTACTAATGACAGCATAAATGCAGTTGAGTCGCTTGTGTTTGCTTGTTTTTGATGCTATGAATTTTTCCTGATGCCAGTAAAGTACAGGGTGTCCCAAAAAGATGTAACTAATTTCAAATGATAATAACTTTGAATACAAAACTAATATCAGCATTCTGTTTGTTGCGAGTGGTAAAGAATACCCTTAAGTTTTCTAGATATGTACCCAACGGATCCTGCGACGAAAGCATAGATTGCTTAGTTTTTATTGAAACCCGATCCAAAACGCAAGTTTATCGGAATTCCAGGACAAAATATGGTGGCAAACCGCCCACACATAACAGCATCAGAAAGTGGTACAAGTCATTCAAGAAAACTGGTAGCGTCCTTACAAAGAAAAGCCCTGGACGACCATCGCTGGTTCCAGAATGAGAGGAGGTTGTGTGAGAAACATTCACTCGTGGCCCTCGAAAGTCAATCAGACAAGCAGCACGACAGCTGGGCATCCCCAAGTCGTCAGTGCACAGAGTGTTACGTCACAGATTGGAAATGCACCCGTGTAAACTGTAGATAACCCATCACATTACCCCAGATGATCGTGTGAAACGTAAATAGCTTCCTGAAAAGATGTTAGAGAACATTGCAAGGGCTGAATCTTTCCCTGAGAGGGATCTTTTTCTCGGATGAGTGCACTGTCCATGTTTCTGGATAGGTTAATAAGCTGAATGTGAGAATTTGGAGAACTGAACACCCGCATTGCACAAAGGAACATGAAGATGCTAGCCCAAAAGTGAATGTTTGGTGTGGCATAATGGTCCACATTGTTATTGGTCCCTTTTTCTTTCAGGAAGCGATCGTGAGAGCTGCTAATTATCTGGACACGATTGAACACTTTGTGTATCCCCAGTTGGATGAACTTGCAACTCCCGTCATTTTCCAACAAGATGGAGAGCCACCTCATTGGACTTTAATTGTGAGAAGGTCTCTGGATACCAAATTTCCCAATCGATGGATTAGGCGTGGTGGTCCCATTGTATGGCCCCCACGTTCTCCGGATTTCACACTCTGTGACTTTTTCTTTATGGGTATTCATCAAGGATGAGGTACCCATCACCCCTGTTGCAGACATTGCTGACCTAAAGAGGAGGATTGCACACGCACTGCATAAAGTTAACACGGACATCTCAAAAGAACATGGTTGGAACTGGAATACCGTTTAGACATTGTTCGGGTGACAAATGGTGCCCATGCCGAATGTCTATAAAATTTCATGATCTGTTCTGTCAATTAACACAAGTTGTGTATTGAGATCATTAATATTAAAACCGTTATGATTATTTGAAATTGGTTACACGTTTATGGGACACCCTGTATATCACATGTATAAAACTTCGATGTAACGGTAACGGGTAACGGAAATACTCGAAACCATTGTTGAAATTTGAAATGACTCAGCAATAGTTAATTTCATTGTTACTCAATAATAATATTTTACTAAACTATCGCCAAGTATTATTTCATTACGTTTTACATAAACGTAACAATATCTCATTGCAATTTGCGTAAATTACGATAAACTAATGTTGAATGCGATAAAAGCCAATACAAAAATGCCTTTCTGATGCTATGAAGACGGTGCGTCGTAGCAAAGAAAATTTGGCTTCCTCTCAGCTACTATGTAAACAATTTTAAAACAAGTAAGATGACACCGAATTATCGGGTGTAATAAGCACATCTTTTGAATTCGTTCCGATGCAAATTAAATGTATCAAAACTATTCAAAGTCAATAGAAGCGGTATGGAAAACAATAGCATCTGACGGAAGAAAGAAGGTTTTCAATCGGGTTTTTAATACCTCAGATATTGCTCTAAACGGAATCGTCAGCTTACGAATTCTGGTTGAAGACATGTGCGTTAAGAAAAACATGAATTTATATGAGAAACATTTCGCGCCGGTAACGCTGTGCAGCATAGAAAGAATTTTTCAAATCGGACTCTAAGAAACAGAGATATCGACAAAAATAATATGTGATTTTACGTCCCCTGGTGGTAAAACCATGCATTATTTTAGGAAGAAAGTATTCTCTAAAGGTTTTTTCATATGAACGGTATCGGTCAACGAAAAACCAAATTTTAGTCGAGTTTTCAGGAGACCAGATTTTGCTACAAATACATCAGAAGCAGAAATTAACACTTATGCCCTCTGGTGGCCAAACCATTCTTTACCAAACATTAGAAATTATGTGAAAAATATTTTCCATCTGGTCTTGTATGCGATACAGAAAGAATTTTTCAAATCAGAGTTTTAGAAGCAGAAATAACGCAGAAAACGAAATTTACCTTTGTGCCCCCTAGCGGAAAGTCTATGATTTACTTAAAAATTTTGAATTTATAGGAAAAACATTTCGCATCAGAAACACTATCCAACAAGAGAAGGATTTTTTCAAATCGGACTGCTGGAAGCAGAGATATTGACAAAAATAAGATATACATCTACGCACCCTGGCGTAGAAACCATGCATTATTTCAAGAAAATGTTCCTAAAAGGTTTGTCCACATGAGTAGTATCGGTCAACAAACGACTTTTTTAAATCGAAATTTTAGAAGCTCATATTTTGCTGCATATACATCAGAAGCGGAAATTAAGACTTACGCCACCTGGTGGCCATACCATTTTTTACAAAAATTAGAAATTATGTGCAAAGGACTTCCCATCAGGAGCTGTATCCGGTGCAGAAAGAATTTTTTCAAATCAGAGATTTACAAGCAGAGATGCAGGGGGGAAAGCAACTTGCCTCTACGCCCCCTGGCGGAAAGTCTATGAATTATTTGAAAATTTTGAAATTATATGAAAAGCATATCACACTGGAAACACTATCCGACAAAGAAGAAATTTTTCAAATCGGACTCCTAGAAGTAGAGATATTGACAAAAACAAGATATACATCTACGCGCCCTGGCGGAGAAACTGTGGAATATTTTTTTCAAAAAAAGAATTTTTTCAATCGATATTTTAGAAGCTCAGATTTTATGGCAAATACGTCAGAAGCAAAAATTAACACTTACGCCCCCTGGTGGCCAAAGTATTGACCAAAAAATTCGAAATTATATGCAAACGATTTTTCATCAGGAGGTGTATCCGCTGAAAAAATCATTTTTCAAATCAGAGGTTTAGAAGAAGAGTTATCGGGGAAATGTAATTTACTTTTACGCTCCCTAGCGGAAAATCTATGCGTAATTTGAAAAAGTAACTATATTTAAAATACTCTTCGATATAAATGGAATCGAAAGATGAAAGAATTTTTTCAATCTTATGTTTAGAAGTAAATATGTGGAATAAAACATATTTTTGAATTCGACATGATCTGCATTTACGCCCTCTAGCGGCGAAATTGTACATCGCAAAAAAAAAAACGAAATGAAGGATCATCGTTCGTATATTTCAAACTTCCCAATGCAAAAAGAATTTTTCAAATCGGACTAATAATTGCAGAGATATCGGGTGTACAGACGGACGGACAAACCGGTAACATAAGCACGATCTTTTTTACAAAAGACGTTCTAAAAAGATGTACACTACCGGTTGTAACCTGTACATATCCTAGACCAATTGTTATCAATTTCCCTTACTAACACACTTGCGATTCACACCTTTTATTCTATCTTAAGGTCGGATTTTACCTTGCGCATGCGGTGATGGACTTTCGTACCTACTTAACGTTTCATCTGTATCAGGATCATTTCTTACGTTCATCTAAATCTGAATAATATATAATAACAATCAGAGATATCGTTTTTGAAAAACTTAACAGTCAGAATATTATTTCCGTCGCCATAGTTTAGTAAATATTTTCTTCTGTCACTCACATACTCCTTTCATTGGTTTTAATAGCAGTCATTTATACGCATACCTAAGCACCGCGTAATGTCAGTTAGTAAACCTTATTGCATGTTGTTATGATTTAATTTCACTTAATATGAGCCGGACTGTTGCTCGGTGAAGGCCTGAGTGGCGCGAACAAATGCAATGTGCTGTACTTAAGTAAATTTATACTTTCGAATCACTCGTTTTATTTCACACCCACAAAAATCTTGGCATGCGAAAGGTGCGTATCATAAAATCTACAGATATTACAAGAATATCCTCTCGATTCTTTTCATTGCCAGAGCTTTGATTTAAATCAGCTGAACAGATATTCTACCCAAAGAATGAGCTATACAAAAATGAATGAGGAAACTTTCTGTTCTCCAATGGTGGCGACAAATGTCTGGCATATATATACCGGAGTGCCAATAGTCATGGGATACGTACCTAGTATCGTGTAGGACCTCTTCTAGCCCGGCAAAGTGCAGCAACTCGACGCGGCACTGATTCCACAACTGGCCGGAAGACTTTTGGAGAGATGTTGAGCCATACCGTCTGAACAGTCGCCCACAGTTCCGTGGTATTTGTTGCTGCAGGATCTTGCGTGCGAATGGACCTCTCCAATACGTCCCATAAGTGCTCAATTGGGTTCATGTCGGGCGAACATGGTGGCTACACCATGCATCAGAACTCTTCAAAATGCTCCTCGAACCAATTTTGGACAACTTGAGCCCGATGACATGGTGCATTGTCTGCCTGGAAAATTCCATCATTGTCGCAGCTCTTGAAGTCCATGAAGGGCTGCACATAATCATCCAGCTTAACAACAAAGCGATTACCGGTTAATGACATATTTACGAGGACCAGAGGACCCGAAACGTGCCACGCAAAGACACCCCACACATATATGGAAACACCACCAGCTATAACCTTAGACTCAGATAGGCATTTTTATGTAGGACTTTCGTCCACAGAGAAGGTTTAGGCCCGAACCACCTACAGCGGGTCCGCCTTTTGGGCAGGGCACAGAAACGGAAGAAGTGAGAGCAAGTCTAGCGACTTTCGACAGAACAGTTTGTAAGTGAGATAGAGCACAGTAGACGGCGCCACCGTACGATTACTATGTTGCTCATAGAGGGGTTCAAGAGAATCTAGGAGGGGAGTAGGAGTGAATACCCAACGTAACCGGGGGTCCAACCCGGGTGGCGTCATTTAACGTACTCGTCCGATGCACGGCGTATATTCAGCGACTGTTAGCAAATCACACCACCTCTGGATGATCAGTCCAGGTTTGAACCTGGAGACCCCATCAGAAGTCTGACTTGCTAGCCACTAAGCCAGCCGCGGCAACACCACCAGCTTGCACAGTGCCTTGTTGATATCTTGGATCCATGGCCTCATGGGGTCTGCGCCACACCCGAAGCCTATCATCATCTCGAAATAACGGGTAGCGTGACTCATCGCACCACGCCACATGTTGCCAGTCTTCCAAGGTCCAATTACTGTGTTCTGCACGAGTCTAGGATGAGGCGCTGTGTCCGAAGTCGTGGTGTTAACAAAGGCACTCTGGTGGGTCTTCTGCTCCCATACCCCATGGACGCTAAATCTAAATTACGCTGCACTGACATGATGAATATATCTCTGGTACCTCCTGCATTGAATGTAGTTGTTTGAGGTAGTGTCGCTTTTCTGTTAACATGGACAATTCTGGTCAGACGCCGCTGGTCACGGTCATTTAACACTCGTAATCGGTCACTGTGATGTCCACGGTGTGTGGTAATGCCTTCCATGAGGTATTCTCGGTACACACATGACACTGTGGACAGAAGAATGTTGAATTCTCGCACAACTTCTGAAACTGAATGTCCCATCCGTCACTACCATGCCTAGTTCAAACTCCGATAATTAACGTCAGATGCCAAAATCTTACTGGTGGTTGCTCAACCTGACTCACGAGATTACACCTCACAACTGATGAAAATAGTAGCATGCGTCGAAGCATTTATACATCGGCAGCGCCAGTTAAAAATTTGCATAGATCTCGGGTTCGATCTCAGGCTGAATGCTCCCCACACAAATTATACACTTAAGTCAGGAGTTAAAGTTACATATAAAAGTGTCTCAAAAAAAATGATATACGAAAAGATGATAAACATTACAGTGATACCATTGAAAATCAATTTACATTGAGTATACTAATCATAGTAATAATCACAGTTCCCCTCCACTGCAATCATCAATTTGAGGAGTCGCAAGTCATTACGTAGTTTTTTAATTATTTTTTTTTAAAGGTTAAAGTTATTTAAAGAAGTCAGTTCCGTCGGTAATGAATTCCAGTTGTGTGGGCCAGTATAATTTATACTCTGCTTCATGGTCTCAGTCTTCGGATGAATGGGCCGAATATATAATTTAGTACGTGTGTCATGTGAGTGTATCTGTGGTACAATTTGTATGGTGTTAGTGTGTAAATTATTCTTAATTCGCTTGAACATAATTTTCCCAATATTAAAGTTATATAGTTGGTTAATCGTAAGAATGTTGTATTTATTTGGAAAAACTCTTGTGTTATTATATAGTGATATTTCTATCAAATTTTTGATCAATTAATCTTATATATTTGTTTTGCAGAATTTGAAGTTTTTTATTATATTTAGCCGTTTGTCCCCACGATAAGATAGCATAATTAATGTGAGTCTGAAACATAGTATAATATAATTGAATTAGTGTTTTATAGGTAAGGTTTGTGAAAACCGCACTGATAACGCCAATGTTTTTAGAGAGTTTGAGAAGAAGAGTGTCCACATGTTGGTTCCACCTGAGGTCCTTATTTAAAGTAATCCCCAAATAAAGTAAGGAATTAACCTGTTCTATATTTGTATTATTGATAGATAATGTGATAGAATGTGGTTCTGAAATATTTTGTTTTGAAAAGATTAAAGATTTTGTTTTGGTAGTATTTATTATTAGTTCATTGGAATTTAGCCAATCTGAGATGTTATTAAGTTGAGTATTAATATCTAAAATTTAAAATAGTGTTAGTCGTTAAATTAAATGATGTGAGAATGGTTATGTCATCAGCATAAAGAAGGAGATCAATATCATTTATGGAAATAAAGATATGGTTAATGTACACAGTGTATTCAAAAAGTTCCAGGACTCCCGCTCGTAAAAACGTACAGATGGCGCTATCTCTGTTAAACCGGCGGGATGACGTAGCAACGACCTTCAGCCACGCGTATCACGTGATTGCAGTTATTTCTGACTACTTTCGCCTTCGCAGCGTTCATTTGTGTAAAGCGTGTGTGTGAGCCGTTGTCATCGAAAAAAAATGGAGCAACGAACGAACATCAAATTTTGTTTTAAATTAGGAAAATTGGCCACAGAAACGTACGAAATGATTAAATCTGCGTATGGTGACGATGCTATGAGTCGTTCGCGAGTATTTGAGTGGTTTTCGAGGTTTAAAGCTGGGAGAGACTCGACTGAAGACGATGAGAGATCAGGTCGTCCATGTTCGAGTCGAAATGATGAAAATGTTGAGCGTGTGCAAGCGTTGGTGAGATCCGACCGCCGAATAACGATAGAAATGATTGCACAGTCGTTAAACATTAGTGTGGGGTCTTTTTTCACGATCATGACGGAGGATTTGAATAAAAGGAAGCTCTGTGCGCGCTTTGTGCCGCACACTCTGACTCCTGAACAAAAATAACACCGAATTTCCTCCTGCAAAGATTAGATTTTCGTGGCCGATCAGGATCCAACTTTTTTGCAAAACATTGTCGCCGGAGATGAGACATGGTGTGTGGAGTATGATCCGGAGACAAAACGCCAAAGTGCTGAGTGGACAAGTCCGAAAAAGAGTCGGCCGATGAAAGTTCGCGCTTCGAAATCAAAAACGAAAACGATGCTTATCACCTTTTTTTGACAGTCGGGGCATCATTCATCGAGAATTTCGTCGTCAAGGTTCCACTGTGACGGGCATTCTACAAAGATGTTTTGGATCAGCTTTTGAAGCAAATGCGGCCCGATTTGTTGGACAGTGGAAATTGGTGCCTCTTGCACGACAATGCACCGTCTCACAAGTCCATCCTTGTGCAGCAATTTTTGGTGAGAAGGCAGGTTGTGTGCATCAACCACCCCCGTACTCACCAGATCTGTCACCCCCCCCCCGATATTTTTTATTTCCCAAGTTGAAATTGAAGATGAAGGGGCAGCGGTACGAGTCGATAGAGGAGATTGAAGCGACGGTGACATCGGAACTGAATAGTGTTGGAGTGGAGGCGTTCCAGAAGGCGTTTACTGACCTGTACACTCGTTCCAAGCGTTGTATTGAATTGGGAGGAGACTATGTAGAAGCTTAATATCAAATGTAAGTATATCCTCTGTGTTATATGGTCTGTGTATGATCAGTCCTGGAACTTTTTGAATACACTGTGTATAATACTGAATAGTAGAGGTCCTAAAATTGAACCCTGTGGAACACCAGTTGGTATGGATTTAAGAGAAGACTGATGTTGGTTAATGTGAGTATATTGTTGCCTACCTGATAAATAACTTTTAAGAAGAGAATGTTCATTGTTCCTTATTCCAATAGTGTGTAATTTGTGTAGTAAGATATTATGGTTTATGGAAACAAATGCTTTTGACAGGTCCAGAAATAAAGCGATAGTATTTAAGTTAAGATCAAAATTATGTTGGACTGTTTGTTCTAGATATAATAAGGCTGATTCAGTTGACTTACCAGATTGAAAACCATGTTGATTCGGATGGATAATATTTAGATTATGAATAAACAAGTTTAATCTATTATAAATTAATCTCTCCAAAAGTTAAGCAAAAATTGATAAATTGGCTATAGGGAGATAATTGTTTGCATCATTTATTGATCCAGATTTGTATTTTGGGATGAGTTTTGTTATTTTAAGTAGATCAGGAAATTCACTAGATTGCAATATATCATTAAATATAAATAATAGAGGATCAAGAATGAGATTAGCGACATTTTTTATAATAAATGGTTGAAGATTATCATATCCAGGGCCAGAGCTAGAATTTATGTGGTTAAGTTCTTCTAAAAGTTCCGTTTCAGTAATTTCAGTAAGTTGAAAATTACTAGAACTGTGTGTGCTCCCTAGGTAGGTAGTGAAAGGAATTTTTGGGGTAATTAAATTATTTTTTAGTATTTGTGGAAGTAAGGCAAAATGTTCATTTAATGCATTTGTAATTTCTTGTTTGTCTGTTAGCTTAAAGTTATTGGAATCTATTAAGTACTGAGGAACCGTTGGAACTGTATTTTTGCCCGTTAGCAAATTTAAATGTTTCCATGTTAGTTTTGGGGAGTTATGTGAAAATATGCTGAGATAGTAGGTACGCTTAATGCACCGAATGTCACTGTTAAGTTTATTTCGAAAAGTCTTAAAGTTTTGGAAGTCCTGAGGTAGTTTACTTTTTGTGAATTTCGGAAAGAGGTTATTTTTTTTGTTTATTCTTTTTTAATAAAACATTGGTAATCCATGGCTTACGAATTTTTTTCTTTAGTTTATGTTGTTTTATAATTTTTGGAAAAGATTGATTATAAAGCTCTGTAGTAATTGTGATGAACGACTCAAAATTTTTATTTGCATAGCCATGAACCAAAATAGTGTTCCAGTTAATGTCAGCTAATTGTGTTTTAAAACTTTCCATATTTGTATTATTAATTTGTCTAAAAATGTAGTAGTCTTCAGGTGTAGTAGTTTGTTGTTTAAGAGGGTAAATTGTAAATATAGGGAGATGATCACTAAAATCGTACTCTAAGACCCCTAAAATAGGAGTCTCAGTTAATACATTTGCGATAGACAGATCAATCAAAGTTTGCGAGGTAGCAGTTATACGAGTTGGGACTCAAATCATGTTTTTGTGTCCAGACGCATTTAAAGATTGTAAAAGTTGAAAAGAGTGATTGGTGTTTTGTAATAAGTCGACATTCATATCCCCCATAAGAAACGTTTTTTTTTTCTTTTTTTTTTAACAGGTTAGAGTAGTTAAATAATTCAGTAAGTAATGATAAGAAAGCTGTAAGGTTTGAGTTAGGTTGCCTATAGCAAACAAAAATTATATAAGATTGATTATGAATAGTTAGAATTTCGGTATTTTGATTCGTTACTGTAAAATTTGGAATAATGGAAAAATCATTATAAAAGTCTTTTACATAAATTGCCACCGTTTGAGTAAGTTTTGTTTAAGTGGAAAATTTTTGTAATTAGTAATTTGTAATGAATAATGATATGGAGGAAACCAAGTCTCAGAAATACAAATTATATCAAGATTTAAATTTGTCAGTTGAATTAGTGATTCCAATAAGGTGATTTTGTTAATTAATGATCTAGCATTGACATGAATTAATTTTAGGCTATTGAGTGAGTAAGTTGTTAATAGGTGGTTGAAAGTTTGTAATGAATGGTAGTCACACTGCATTCAAGAACTGATAAGAAGAGAAGAAGTAAACGTAAAAAGTAGGGAAAAAAAAGTTCAGCAAAAATGAATATGAAGAATAAGTAAAAATCACAAATCAATATGAACAATATAAACACCGGGGATATCACCTCAATAAAAAAGGAGAATTTGAATGAACAGGGTTTAACATCTGAAAATTAATAGTAAAATGCACTAGCAATGTCAACAATGGGTAATATAGTGCAAATGAAGCCCCCCAAATAATAATCCAAAAGATAATTCAATCAAAATATGTGCTCTGATTATTAAGTATATTTAAAGAAGTAATCATCATTGATGATATACCACAACGCCATGTCGCAACTGGTTCGCGATGTGCCACCAGCAGTAGACCAACCCTCATGGAGACCCAGTTTTAGTCCTGATGTGTTGAGGGCCCCAGATTTTTAGCCCAAGATATTGAGAGAGTGGAAGGCAACTAGGACCTAAGTACCCAAATATGTGTTCTGAAATACAGTACTGTAAAGGTAGAATTACATCCAAGCTGAAAGGTGTAGTGCCCAAAAAACAAGCCGAAAGATGTATCAACCAATCCACAATAATAATTGGTGGAGGAATACTAAATAGCCAAAGGGAATGTAAGAAAAAAATATAAAAAGTACAAATCCATTCCAAGGCTGTCTCAATAATGACCAGCAGCAGATAATCTAGTCACCCCCCCCTCAATCAACATTAATGCCTCCACCTCGTGTGAAATAACCCAGAGTAATTACTACCATTCACCCGGTAAGCAGTTAGAAGCCCAGAAAACACAAAATAAATAAAAAAACCACCTCGATCACGGCTAACCAAGTTTTGGTATAATCCCTTAAGAACCCAAAAATGCCGCCCCGGTGGCGCAGTGGTCTAAGCGATGGCCGTCCGTAAGGGGTCCGGGTTCGAATCCCGGTGAGGCATGGATGTTGTGCTTGTCTTACGGCACTGGCTCTCTCCCTTCCCTGGAACCAGTGTCCCTAAATTAGGGACGGGCGACTGCTTATATCCTATTGAGTTGCTCACGGTGGTCGTTAAACCTACAATAAAAAAAAATAAAAAACCCAAAAATCCAGGGAGCACCACTCAAAATCATGTAATAATAAATCCGTGAACGGCGAAAACCACTGTCCCAAAGAATAGACAGTTATTAAAATAACCCCAATAGTAGTAGAAGTAGTGATGCATGTATAGCAGTAGATAACGTAAAGTGGTATATACAGTAGCAGAAAGAATAAGCCAACAAAGGGTCTCAACCAGTAAAAGCCCAAGTATTGCTGACACAAAATGAAAGGCAAGACACACCAGAATGCCAATAATTAGGAACTAGCATACACAAACCACAATTGATGCTACAAACTAACATAATATAACACCCAGAGCAGGCAAGCCTGTAGAGCTGAACTTAAGCGTAAACAATTAATGCACCTAGTCCATACCATTGGAGCAAACTGTGACAATAAAAATTAGCCACCATGATCGGTAAATGCTGTGTAAGTGCTGACAGCAATGTAGGAAGAACTGATTTAGAGATAGGACATTTAGAGAGTATTCAAGGGAAACCACATCGAGCATTTGTGGAAAAACGTATACTTGGTGTGTTTAACTATATATTGTTCGTACTTATTATCATATACATCCTTAAAACTATGCATAATAAAGTTTTCGTTTTGCCCAACTAATTTATAACCTCACTGTACAGTATTCAGATTTAAACGAACGTTAAGAAACAACCCTGACACCGATTAAATGTGATGTAACTTCGAAAGTCTATCTGCGCATGCGCAAGCTAAAATCTGACCTCAAGATAGAAAGAAAAGCTGAATTGCAAGTGTTTTAGTATGGGGAATTGGTAACTTTTGGTCTAGGATATCTAAAGGTTACTGCACATCGTGTTATATATCATTTGGAAGCTCTCATCAATAACAGATGTTCTGCCCTTGGGGGACGGGGGTCGAGAGAAAGCCAAATTTCGCTAGGACGCACCGTTTTCGAAATATTTAACAAAATCAACTTAGTTTCGTTACATCTAAGTTTTTCACTTGGTATTTACTTTACTATTGTCAGGATAGATGCATAAAAAAAGAGCGATTTCTGCGATCATTAAATATCCACAAAAAGAAATTTCTTTTTACTCTAACAAGCGACTGTAAAGTGTGTTACGAAAGTTAACAAATTCGGCGCAAAAAGTTTCTCATAACAGAATATGTCAGAGACAAAAGAGATTTTCAAATTCAATAATTAGAAGAACAGATATACAGGAAAACGTGATGGAACTTTATTCCCTCTGGAGGAAAAATTGCGCGTTATTTAAATTATAAAACGGCCGCGAAAACGTTTCATAATGAAGAGTATGCAACCAAAAAAGTATTTTCCTAAGGGATTTTTAGAACTGATTAAACTCTTTCATGAATAGAAATATACTCTGACGCTCCCTAGAGGAAGAATTCTGAATAATAGAAAAGTAGAAAACATACGAAAGATATTCTTCACAAACAAAGCTATGCTAAGGGAAAATAATTTTTCAAATATATACGTCTTCTGGAAGCAGAGATAGTGAGAAAATATGTTTTCACATTTACATTTCCTAGCGGAAAACTGGATATTATTTAAAGTGGAAAAATATTCCCAATATTTACTGCAGTAAGTGGTAAACGGTGAAAAAAAATCGATGTTTTTAAATAGAAGCGGAGAGATACAGCAGCAAAAACAGAAATACACGCTAACACCACCTAGTACCAGAACTGTGAATTGCAGAAAAGCCAGATGTACCAGTAAAATGTATGGTATCCAATGTCAACGAAATTTTTTAAACCGAAATTTTAGAATCAAAGGTATAAAAAAGTGTTAAGTATTTCCGCCACGATGCGCAGGAACTGTGCATTATTTGGGGCAGGAAATATTAACCTAATAGTTTGGTAGTTAGTAGTGTTTGACCTCGAAAGGATTTTTAACCGTAATTTTAGACGAGTAAGTATTGCTGCAAATGGAAATGTGAGCTCATATCCTCAAGTGAGAAGTTTGTCCATTAAGAAAACTTTTTAATTATATGCAAAATATGGCGCACCATAAAAATACTGCAGAAACGAAAAAGAATATTTAAAACAGATGTGTTAGAAGCAGAGATATCAAAAAAATATATATAGATATCTGTGTCTCGCGAAAAAACTGTTTATTATTTTAAGCCGTAAATATGAGCAAAAGGCTGACCAAAACGGAAGTTTTAAAATCGAGTTTTCTGACGCGCGTCGGTAGTGCTGGAAGTGCATCAAAAAAAAGAAAATATATATACCTTTACTCCCTCTAGTGGCAAAAGTACAAATTTAGAAGTTATAAGCCGAACATTTCGCACCAAGAAATCTATTGACACTAAACGAATTTTCCATATCGGGCTTTTAGATGCAGAGATATCAGGGGAATCGCAGTTAATCTTTTAGGCAATTAATACGAAAAAAACTGTTTGTTACATTAAAAAGAAATTCTACCCAGAACATTTTACGTTATAAATCGTATCGAAATAAGGAGAGAATTTTCGCAATCCTGCATTTAGAAGCAATGATATGGAATAAAATATATTTTGAATTTGATAACTTGTGCATTTAGGCCCATTACGTCTGAAATTATGCATCGGAAAGGTCTGGAAAGCAAGGACTATGGTTCTCTAGAATACAACAGTGGAATTTTCTGGAACAAGATGTGCCAGTATTTCTGTTTCGTTCACGTCAGGAACATTTGCTCCCAGTCTTCAAAACAGATGATATTATTGTTGTGTGTAGTGATGTCAATGGATTGATGAAAACTCTAAACATCCCTTACAACCCCAGTAACTGGAGACTTTTTATCGATTCATGAAAGGATAGTCTTAAAACTCTATTGCTTCACAACGGCAAAGAATTGCAGAATTGCCTTCCATTCCTGTTTTACACTCAGTGCTCCTGGGGGATTCATATGAAATTACGAAACATCTTCAGAACATCAGCTATGAAGATCATAAGTGGCAGGCAGGTCTGTGGTGATTTCAAAACAGTTGCGTATCTGCTTGGACTTCAGCAAGGTTATGCAACATTTCGTTGAAGCAATGACTTCAGCCAGGTTAAGCAACATTATGTTGCTTTCTCTGTTAATGGGATGGTAAATACAGAAAGAGTATCATTTTGCAAGGAGCAAATGGCAAAAGAGTAAATCTTTAGAGCCAGGATCGAAAATTGCTATACATTCGCCTTTAATTGAGCCAAACACATAAAATTAGGACTCATGAAGAGCTGTATAAATGGAGCTGTATTTCGTTATCTCAAAGAAATATTTTCAAAGTGAAGTGAAGCAAAAATAACAGCAGGGATTTTCATGGATCCGCAGATTCGTGAGCTCTTCAGCTACCCACATTTCGATGAAATTCTGCGTGGAGAAGAATACGCAGCTTGAAATGCTTTTCGCTTAGTGTCCACCCTATTTCTTGAAAACAAAAGAGCTAAGAATTACCAACAATTAGTCAAAGAAATGCTTTCATGTTATAAGAAAATGGGATTTACAATATCTCTAATAATGAATTTCCTGCACTCCCACCTAGATCTCTTTCCAGACAGTTGCGGAACAGTAAGTGACGAACATGGTGAACGATTCGATCAGCAAATTTCCAACATAGAAAAGCGATACCGTGGTCACTGGGCGGAGTTCTGCGTGCCGATTACTGTTGGTTCGTTGCAAAGGAAACATCACAAACTTCATATAAAAAGAAGTTAAAATGATGTTACACAGAATAAAGTCAAGGAACAGATATGTTTGTTAGCAAAACTACGGTTACATTTCTGATTCTTCTCATGATGTGTTTCAGTAGCAATATTTTATATCATGTTTGTATCAATAATTTTAGTATTTCCTTTCACTAACAAAATTGTACCTTTCATCCGTATGGCCGCTAGCATATATACAATGTATATATATATATATACACATATAGTGATAAAATTTTCTTGATATCCATAACAAGCTCAGCAATTTAGTCTCTTTCTAAATTCAGCACAGCAATATTAATAATTAAAACGTTATTTGGTCTCCGTACCAAACAACAACTTAAAACTTGTAGACCAGTGTATTGGGAGTTTTAACATTTCAGAGTACGTGTTTTCTCCTTAGAAAGTTTTGTAGCGCTTTTAATTTTCTTATTCAATCTCTCATCAGGGGTTTAAGAAGGGAAAATTATCTTTAATTTATAATTTGAAATTACAAGTCGGAGATTTCTTAAATTTTATTAAATTACTTAAAAGAAATTCAAGGTTACAGATAATTCGGTAAAAAAAAAATTAAACTCAATAAATCAGTATGTTTGAAAATTCGGATAAATCAGATTTTATTTATTTTCGGTTATCGAATATCACCATTATTTACCAATATATACCCGTAAAAAGTTTATAATTAAATTTAATCAATGATCCAGCTTCCACAAATCATTGATCCTTACATTGCTTTCATTAAGCAGTGCATTGTAAATAAAATTGATGTTCTCAAAATGAGGGGAAAATTACACACACAATTGCAAAGCTTTTTTTCAATTCATATGCTTAACAATCAAATGAAACTCCAAACTATAGTCTCCTGAATTACTGCTGCGATTCCACAGAATGGATTCCCTTTACTGATACTCGTAATTTTCCAAAAATCTGCTCTACAATGAATTCCTCTTACATTAATTTCGTGTTTGAGGATTTTGCAGTCTGATTTTTCATAGAGCCCCCACAAAACTTGCTCTGCGATGAATTTTCTGTTAGGGGATTTCATCTTCGAAGTTTTCCATGACTTCGTTTTTGATTGAATCTTCTGTAACCATCCGAGCTAGCCCTGGCCCTATCCCACTTAAACTATCGAGACTCTACTTAATTTCCATGATTTTTAAATATATTCCTATTCAGCATAAACTCTTTGTCATAATATTATAGAAAAAATATCGGTACAATGGATAATACTAACCTTTTCTCCCTTTCTATTTGAAGAGACAGAAGCAGCAGTTTTCCTTTCTGCGGTAATGGTGATTCGATGCTCCACACCTGAAGACTGATTAATTTTGCTGTTGATCACAGAACAAAATATTTAGAGCTCTATGCAAAATTAGGAAAAATTATGTATGATACATCATTCCGATTAGATAAAAGTACGAATTTATTATCATAAAAGCATTATCATCATTCGTTCTGTACGTATTATCGTGAAAGTAGGATAAAAATAATGATTGTTGTTCATGTTGTTCAGCTGTTGGAACCAAAACTAAAACGGAAACTAAAAATATTTAATTGAACATATTTTTTGTTTTTTGTTGAAGATAAAAAAATATATTTTCAAAGCTACACAACTGATGTCCGCTTTCGCTTGAAGAAACTGAAACTTTCGAAAAAGGGTCCTTTTTTTTTTTTTTTTTTTTTTTTTTTGATTGGAGGTTTAACGACCACCGTGAGCAACTCAAATGGGCTATAAGCAGTCGCCCGTCCCTAATTTAGGGTCACTGGTTCCAGGGAAGGGAGAGAGCCAGTGCCGTAAGACAAACACAACATCCATGCCTGACCGGGATTCGAACCCGGACCCCTTACGGACGAATGATCAGAGGCCAACGCCTTAGACCACTGCGCCACCGGGGCGGCAGGGTCCTTTTCAATATTTCCGTTGGAGCACTTTCATTTGGAATTCATGCAAAATATTCAGCATTAGGCTAATGCAATAGTAGTGTGCGATTCCTGAGCACAAAGCGAAGCAGATTTAGTTGTGAGCGTGCAGTAACGATACTTTTGCACAAACGTTTCTTTTTGAATGAAAGTTTAACGACCACCGTGAGGAATTTGATGGGCTATAAGCCGTCACCCGTCCCTAATTTAGAGCCACCGGTTCTAGCGAACGGAGAGAGCCAGTACCGTAAGACAAACACAACATCCGTGCCTCACCGGGATTCGAAACCAGACCCTTTTCGGACGAATGGTGATAAGCCAGCGCTTAGACCACAGCGCAACCAAGGATGCCCAACGCTTCTTAGCTAGTAACACTGCAACTTAGGAATTCGTGTCCATCTTCCAAGTATCGTTGCAGGTGTGAGTGACACAGTTTCATTCGCAACGCTTTCTGTTCAGCCATAATCTGTTTGGGCTTTCTCTCGCTGAAAGTTTTTGATATCCCAACTGACGAATGCCAGACTTTGCACCAAAGCCTCCATACATGATACATTCTTATCTCTTGATGATGTTGAAGGCTTGGGCCTACTTTTTGCAGCTGTCAATGTATTGTTCCGTGTGCGAATTTTGAATACCATTGTGACACACTCCGATTATCATGAATTGAGAACCTTAAATCCTTTCAGTTAGCGGAGTATTTCCGCTGCGGACTAATTGTCCAGAAAAATCAAATTACGGAGCGTGTCTGTGACTAAAACCATGTTTTCAGGTGGTCCGTCATTTTTACTTGTTGCCCAACATGTTGCCTTTTTATTGAAACCTTTATAGCGAATAACACCCTCTAGTCAGGAAAGTGCAATGACGTTAGAATATACTTAATTATGTATCCCTAATTCGCTTCGAAAGGTAATCGGAAGTTACTATTTGCTGTCATTCCTCGTTTGCTTCCTGGTATACAGCCATAAGTGGTTTTTGAATAACAGTCTTTGAATGCAACTTTTGAATTCCTTTTACCAACATAAATAAACTAGTCCAGTGCTGTCCAACTGGCGGTCCGAGGAACAAAATTTTGCGGCCGCAAATGAAGAATAAACAACCAAATTTCATTTTTGACTGAAAATCAAAATTTGAAATGTTACATTGTTTTGTACACTAACATGCATTATGTGGGTCTTTGTTTGGATTATCAAATACTGTACAATGGTCAAGGTAGTGTAAATAACGAATTTAATTATGTGAGGAAACAGTTCTCTTACGCATAGAAAATTGAAACAAAACAATCTTTTAATGAACTTGAGGACGAATATGGCGGCTTACTTCTGCACAATCATATCCTCTGGTTGACTGCTGGAAAGTGTTTAATGAGGTTTTCCCAACTTCGGAAAGAACTTTATTTCTTCTCATTAGAGGAAACAAATGTCATGTTGACCTAACTAAAAATCTAAGTGACGTCGCTTCTCCTAGCTCACTAGCTTTCCCTACTGATATCACGCAGCCCTTGAATGCATTACATATTACTCTGCAAGAGAACGACCAAAATATCTTTAATCTTTACAGCCATATAACTAGTTTTCGTAACCAGTCGCCATTCCTGAAATCAAATCTACTGTAGAAACAGCTTGACTCACTTCGAATCATGCGAGGAGGGTTTTGGTGAAATGACAATACATGGTGAAACTATAGATTTTAAAGTCTTTGTTCTGTTCCCCAGCTCGCGACACTCTTATTTAGAATTTTGATGACAGGTATAACAACAGTTTTAAGGAACTTAAGCAAAGCATATACCTGTTGAATAATCCGTTGAATGTTGGCATTGAAAGCACAAACCACATTTATCAAATGGACTTGTGTGAACTTCAAGAAGATTAATTTATTAGAGCTCAATCAAGGACGAGAGAGTTACTATTTAAACTTTTTGGTTCACTGAAAAATATCCAAACATAAGAAATTTGCGATTAAAGTTATTTTAATGTTTGGAAGTACTTTCGAGGGTCGTTCAAAAAGTAGGAAGACTGGTTTTACATTGGGCAGAAGTGTAATGCAATAAACATACTTACATTTACATACCTTCGAAGTGTTCTCCCTCTACCTGAATGCACAGGTCCCACCTCTCTATCCACTTCCGGAAGGTGTGTTTGAAGACCTTTATGGACATGTTATTCAGGATACCCATTACAGCATTGTTCAGTTCAGTATTTGATGCAAACCTAAGGCCAGGAAGTTGTTTTTTTCACTTCAAGATATACATGGAAGTCACACGGCACCAGGTCCGTTGAATACGGAGGGTACGCCATCATTTCGATGTCTTGATTTTATATAACCTGTTGGGTAAGCAAGACGGTGTGCAGGGGCATTATCTTGAAAAAAATCCAACCATTTTGGCACATTCTGGGCGGTTTGGGAAATTTCTCTCTTTAGAGAACCTTTGAGGACTTCAAAATAATAGGCACCGGTTACAGCTTTTCCTTATGGAACAACATGGTCATGACCTTCCCTGTACTGGATTGAACCTTTGCTTTCTTGTATCGGGGACTGAGTGGATGTTTCCATTGGGTGTCTTGTTGTTTTGGTTCTGGATCAAAATGGAGAAAAAACGTTTTATCACATGTGACGACTCGATCCAAAAACTGTGGCTCACGTCGTAGGTGGTACTTTTATTGGTCACAAGTGACAACACGATTTTCTTTGTGCTCAATCTATTTTGCAGCGACTTTTCGGTAGCCCAACCGGTTCCTCACAATGTCATCAATGGAACCAACTGACACCTACATAACATTAGCAACATCCTCAATGCCCATTCGGCGGTCTTCGCGCAGGAGTGCCTCGATGGTATTGACATAAACCTCCGTAGTCGATGTCGAAGGTCTACCAGAGCGTGGGGCATCTTCCAGACATTCTTCGCCATTCAAAAATTTGTTGTGCCACTCAAAACCTTTTGCACGGGACAAAGCATCTTATTTGTAGTCTGTTTCAATCATTTCGTGCGTTTCTGTGATGGTTTTCTTCAAACGCACGCAAATTTTTGTAGCTGCTCTATGCTGTAGTTTTTAAGTCCGTTCTGGATTACAGAAACATGTGTTAACTCTACGCCGTTTGCTACAAGAATAAACCAGTGGAGCGCTGCAACGACGCGTCGTCACGTGACTGACCTTCCAGGTGTTCGAACACATGCAGCTGCATTTTTTGCGTGGGTTTGTTTTGGCGCTATGACGTCAGTCTCAATACTCCTTGAACGGCTTTCGTACACATGCGAGACAGTGTTTTTTGATGTGAAATACGAAAAGTGAAACACAGGAACGGTATGAATGACTTTACTCTTAAACAATTTCTTCGACCTTCAACGTCATGAATCGAAGTTGACATGCAACAGCTTTTCTTGCAGTTTGACTATCCACAGTGATCTCATTAAATGTAGGTTTTTTGTTGGATTTTTTTCGAATTTTAAATTTCAACTGTTTTAACATTAATTAAAAGAGTTTAAAGGTTTAATATATAAAGCAGGGAAGCTTTATATTTACATCATGTTATATATATGTAGAAAAAAAAATGTGGCCCGCTATTTAATACCTTCATAATTCTTGACCCGCGGCTCTATAGAAGTTGGACAGCAATGAGCTAGCTATTAACTGCAGAGAATATTGTGACGTTCTAACAGCTCCCTATCCTTTAAGTTGGGGCATTACTTTCCGAATCGACCGTTTAGCTCTGTTGCAGTATCTTTCGGAGAAATCTAGCCAAATTTATATATTAATATTTATGGTAACAAATTTCGTACTCATGAAAAGACAATTGTACTTTCAGACCATTAATGACGTTTCAGTATTTTTTTTTCTTTGATTGGAGGTTTAACGACTACCGTGAGCAACTCAGTGAGCTATAAGCAGTCGCCCGTCCCTAATTTAGGGCCTCTGGTTCCAGGGTGGGGAGAGACAAACAGAACATCCATGCCTCACTGGGATTCGAACCCGGACCCATCTCGGATGAATGATAAGAAGCCATCGCTTAGACCACTGAGCCACCGGGGGCGGCTTTCAGTAATTAAGTCGATACGGAAGCAAAGTTTCAAAAAGGTTAAGAAATCCGAAGATAAAGTCGAAATTGTTTAACAAACTTGATTTTCGACATCTCATATTGAAACCTCGCTAATTCTCCCTTCAAAATCTTCACAATCACAGCAGTTGGCTGGTGAAATTGCAGCATGTTTTTAAAAATATTTTTTTCATTTTATACACTGTCCTTCCTGCCCGACGAATTTATGATATTTTACGATTATCTGACACCCACGAGGGAAATTTCATTAACAAAACTCTACGATCGCTCTCTGTTTTCTGAGATTTTTACCTCGTAGCCTCGTTGCCGCAGTGGCCTAAGCTCTGGTTTCTGACCATTCTTCCAAGATTGGTCCAGGTTCGAGTCCCGGGAAGGCATGGTGTTTTGCTTGTGTTATTCCACTGGCTCTCTCCCTTCCCTGGAACCAGCGACTCTAAATAAGGGACGAGCGACCGCTTTTAGTTCATCCAGTTGTTCACGGTGGTCGTTAAACCTCCAAATAAACTGCCTCAGGATTAAATCTCGGCCCCACATATGAGCGGTAACACAGTCTGGGTTTTCGGTTTTCTTTAGAACAATTATTGTTATCCTTATGTGGTTGCTTCATCTCTTGAATTAGTTGTCACGGCACAGACAATATTAAAAACAAAAACAAAAATGTGTAACTTAATATTTCTGAATCTTCAAGAAATTTAATCAGGTCAATTGAATTACAATTCATTCATTTCGTCTCTTCTCCATTAAACGCTCGGGAAACTCGTAAAAACTGTCTCCAGATTTGGAGTTAGCATGAATCGTAACTGATATGAATGTACTACTACTTAACATTTTCCATATTACAACATCTCTTCGTTGCTGCTATATCATAACAGATCCCTACTTTAAGTAAATCTTGGTCTGTGTATAGGAAAAGACACAAAGTTTTTGCAAAACCATTTTTGTATATGGAACTAAATCATTTTGGACCTACCTTTTTGGTGAAATATAACTACTTTTTCTGGAGAAAGGGAGTGACTGTCACAATTATGCATAAACTGTATTACTCTGTCATTACACAGTCGAGTTACATTACTGTGGCCACCTTTGACGTCAACAGCGCGTAGCCAATGAAAGAAGGCACGTGTCGTGAGCTTGCTTAGAGGGTACATAAGGTGTGCTGAAGGCATTCTGAAAACATATCATTTGTTGCTGTCATGGATAAAAGGAGCAATTTATCAGATTTACAAAAAGGAATGATTATCGGCTTTCGGGCCAAGGGTGGCAGTATTTCTGAAACAGCGCAATTTGTCAGCTGTTCGCGTGCTGCTGTGGTTATAGTGTATCGTGAGTGGAGAAATGGCACCATTGCGAATAAGCGACGTGAAAACTGTGGAGCACCATGTTGCATTGATGTGAGAGGTGAACGTCGGCTTCGAAGATGCGTGAGGGCCAATCGACACGCTACAGTGGAGCAACTCACTAGCCGAATGAATCAGGGGGCTACCGGTAGTGTGCCTAAAACGACAGTTCAGCGAATCCTGCTGCGTATGGGGCTCCGATGCAGACGAATGTCACTGCACCTATGCTAACGAAAGTGCATCGGCAAAAAGATCAGTCCAATATCATTTTTGGGCAGTTTAAGGAGTCCCTTAGCCCTATGAGGCAACGGTCCTTGATTAAGTTCCTTTGCCTGTCTCTGACCCCTGGTAGCATGCCAGAGGTCAAGCTGCTTAGTCCTCAGCAGCCTTTTAGTTAGTCCTCTGGCCACACCAGAGGCGAGCACTAATGCAGGCTCTGAACCATAAAAAGCCTGATCTACCCCCTCTTTAGCAATAAGGTCAGCTTTCTCATTACCTTCAATACCCCTATGTCCTGGAACCCAGAACAGTTGCATTTTGTTCCGGTTTCCTAGTTCAGTTAGGGTCTGGAGGCAGTTCCAAACAATTTTGGATGAAATGCGGCACTGACACAGTGCCAGTAAAGCCGCCTGGCTGTCTGAACAAATCTGGATACGCACATTGTGATACCCTTTGATCAGACATTCTGAGGCGCATGCTAGAATAGCATACACCTCAGCTTAGAACACGGTAGCATGCCTTCCGAGGCTTTGGCATGAACCATAACCTCTGGATAGGCAATATTCCCCTGCTATAACTCCTACGTTTGTCCTCGAGCCGTCAGTAAACCAAACAGTTTCACCGCTGCACCCAGGGACAAAGGATGTTTCCCATTCACTGCGACTGGGAAAGTTCACACTGAATGCTTTATCAAAATGATATTTTACTGTCGGTTCCCATTTGAAAGATGGGCTCCTTACAAAAATACTCCTGAATAGGCTTGGTATGGCTGCCAACCCACAACGAGGGTCTCCACATGCCATTGCAGCATAGTCTATATGCCCCCATAATGGTCTCACCCTCAATATGAAGGGGAAGTGGTAGATTATCAAGAAGCAACTCCAATGCAGCTGTTGGAATAGTTCTCATTGTTCCTGATATACCTATGCAGGCCAGCCTTTGTAACTTGTTAAGTTCAGCCTGCACCGTGCAGAGGTTAACTCTGCGCCACCACACCGTTGAGCCATAAGTGACCATAGGTCTGGTGACCGTAGTATATAACCAGTGCAAGATCCTCGGGATGAGGCCCAGGATTTGCCAATAGCAACTCTACATGACCAGAACACATTCTTGGCTCTGGCAATACAGTAATCTAGCTGCTGTTTCCAGGTTAAGCTTTCGCCCAAAATGACTCCCAGGTACTTAACCTGTGTACTGAGGGGAACTGTTTTCCCAAAGAGAGCAATATCTCCAAGGTCTCCAAGATTCCTCTTTCTAGTGAAAGGCACAAGGGTGGTTTTGTCAGGGTTTACTGATAGACCAACCTTCCTGCACCAATACTCAACAAGTCCCAGTGTTCTTTGCATTACGCTCGAGACTGTGTTAGGGAATTTTCTCTTGACTATTATGGCCACGTCATCTGCATAGCCAAAACAATCGCAACTAGACCCCTCCAGGATCCCCAGCAGTTCATCCACCACCAGGCACCTCAACAGGGGAGAGAAAACTCCTCCCTGAGGGCAGCCCCGGCAGGTGGAGACCGACAGTCTCCCCGAGTAGCGAGGCCACGACCGTTCTGCTTGTGAGCATGGCCTTAATCCATTGACAACAGGTTCTATCAACACCATGTCTTTCCACAGCTCCCACAATGGTCTCCGTAGAGACCCTGTCAAAGGCACCTTCAATATCAAGGAAAGTGGCTAATGCCACCTCCTTAAATTCTAGTGCCTTCTCCAGGCAACAAACAATGCCATGGAGAGCTGCTTCTGTTGATTTGCCTTGTTGATAAGCAAACTAAAATTTCGATGGGGGTTTAGGGAATAAAACCAGCTCTCTAATATGCCTATCCACCACCCTCTCAAGAGCCTTGAGAAAGAAAGATGTTAGACTAATAGGTCTAAAGGCCTTTGCCTCCTGGTAATTTAACTTACCTGACTTGGGAATAAATTTTACCCTAGCCTGTCTCCAAGCACTTGGTATATAACCAAGAGCAAGGCAGACCCGATAAATTTTGCACAAGAGTAGAGTAATTATCTCCAGTCCTTGCTGCATCAAGATGGGAACAATTCCATCGCAGCCAGGTGATTTAAATGGTTCAAAAGAATTAATGGACCACTTAATCCTAGAACAATTGACCACCTCCCTGGCAACCCTCCAGTCCTCCTTTTTTGCACGTCGGTGCTCAAGGCTAGCTGTGCGTACGCCAGTGGGGTCAATTATACTTGAATCTGGAAAGTGTACACCTAGCATTTCTGTTAGTGTTTCTTTACCAGTTTTTGTGAAGCTCCCATCAACCAATTTGATGGTGTTCAGGCAATTTGCATTGTCCTTAGCCATGATTTCTATAAATCTGGCAGTACTGGGAAGTATCTGAAATACTTCCACAGAAATCTCTCCAAGAGGCTCTTTTTGCCTCTCTAATTGCTTTGTTGTACTGTGTGAGGGTAGTCTTAAATACCGCCCACTCACCAGTAAGTTTGGCTTTATTAAAAAGCCTTCTAGTTTTGCCTCTAAGACTGCTAAGCTGTTTATTCTACCAAGGAACTTGCCTTGGTAAGCTAGCAGTCTTGGCCTGACAGTTTTGGTTGTAAGATTAGAGAATAGACCGTTGCAACTGATCAACGGCTAACTCGAGATCTAACACCGAGCGCATGTTAAATTCCATGCCTCCAATATGTGCCGCCAGATCTTCCCTGAAGCCAATCCAATTGGTCCTTCTGGGATTTCTGACTTGCACCGGCTGTTGTCTTACATCGGCAACTGAAAAGCAAATATATCTATGATCAGACAATGAAATTTCACTAGATACATGCCATTTAATAATGCGGTCAAACATGTTAGCACTACAGAGGGCGAGGTCAATTACTTCACTTCTATTAGAAACAATAAAAGTGGGCTCATTGCCTCAATTAAGAATATAAAGTTTAGTACTTACCAAGTACTCCAAAAGGTTGTCCCCTCGTCTGTTGCAGTCGCTGCTCCCCCACATGATATGGTGAGCATTGGCATCACAGCAGATGATGAGGCGTCTTCCACCTGACTCACAGAAGTGGACAATGTCTCTTACCTCCTGAGAAGGTGGTGGTTCAGGTTCATCAAATGGTAAGTATGCAGAGACGGCACAACTCTGCCACTATTAGATGACATAAAATGTTTAATCACGGTTGTATCACCTGTGGTAAACTCAGGAAGTGGCATAGCATGATGTCTTTTGCTCATCAGTATACAGATCCTTGGTCTCCTACTTGATGTATTATAGAAGACGGTAAAGCCTGCTCCTTGTAAGCCAAGGATCTTCCCATTATGTATCCATGGATCTTGAATGAAAGCCAGATCATCATTCTCCGCAGCCAATCTGCAGCACAAAGCAGCAGATGCAGACCGACTATGGTGAAGGTTGATCTGGATACATTTCATAAGTACGAAATGTAACGTTACAGACTAGCCAGAAAGACGAACGACTGTTGTTTTTTTAATAAAAAACACTGAAAGTTTTTACAGAACAAAGAAAGGAAGACAGGACGTAGGCCAACTTACTGCCTAAACAAGAACGGAGATAAGTTCGTCCTCATAAAAACAGAAAGGCACCATTTCACCTTTCTTCTCTTTTTTCTCCTTCTTTTGCTGATTTTTAGTGATAAAGTCACTTGATGAACTCAGATCACCTTACGATGGTAAGTCAGTGTTTACTGCTAAGTTCTGTTTCTCATAGATTTTCCATTTTGAGATGACATTTCTTTCTCAAAGAGAAATACAAAACTCATTCTAGGGCACTAGAAAAGATCTCATACAAAGTAAGACAATTAAATGAAAATGTCAAGGGCACACAGGTGAAAAAAATTACTAAATTAAAAATTAATTTTTTCTCTGTGTCAGGTAATACTTTTATAAGCAGCACTTCTCTGTCTGTTTTTGAGCGAATTATTTCCTCTGACCTTTTTTTGCGTAAACACTTGTTTTGCTTGGCTGAATCTGCCTTCTTTTTTTTTTTTTATTCACACAAAAAGCTAACACTTGTGATTTCTTTAATTTCACAGAGTTAAAATTTTATAATGTGAAAAACTGGATAGAGCCGTATTTAGTGCTGAAAAACTGTAGGTGCATGATACAGTTTAGATTTAATAAATCGGACAAAAATACAGTTGAGAAATTCTAAAAGAATAAATTTTACTGTAATTCCATTTGGCAACCTCATGTAAAAATTTAGTTTCCTAATTTTGCTTACTATGCGAAAACACACTTTATACAATCCAATAAGTGCAGAATATCCAATAGCGGGAATTGATATATGATTTCAGTAAACATTATTAATGCGAATTCCCGCTTGTACCATCTATTCAACCGTTATTTTGCCGGTGAAACTGATTGTTCCAAGCAGATACTGTGGTAAAGAACTAGTTCATTTACTCTACTCCAAAAAAGTCTTCTAAATCTTGAATCACTGATTTGCCTTTCTCAGAGCAAATATGGACAACTACACCTTTATGAAGAAAGGAACGGCCATCTCTTACACAAGAGTAATTTTCTTTCTTAATCAACAAATCATAATTGATAACAATAGTTGTTTGTCCTCTGTTATCACCTTTAAGTAATCTTGTGGAAAATAGCGTATGGTTACAGAGAGAAACAACTTCTGCCACTATGGTTTCTTTCTCTTCGCCATCAAATTTATTTAAAAAATCAGATCCTGTGATTCCCACTTTTCCCCCATTATTAATCTTTCCTTTTTTATTACAAAATATTACAGCCTGTGGTATGGTCAGTTTGACGTACAAATTACTGACATTTTCAAAAGTCAAATCTTCTTTCACAAATGGCAAGAAAAACTGTTTGATAGTGTCTTCAGAATTTTCGCTTTCATGCATCACAGCACAAAGAGGTTCTTTCAGGGACCTTTGGAAATATTTCATTGCTTCCATTGGAGAAATAGTTGAAGACAAAATCAACTGAGCATCTGAGTTTATTGCTTTAAATATTTTCTGAGTTTGATCTCTCTGTTGTTTTGAAAACAAACCCGAAACCTCATCGAGGACAATCATTCTTATTTTGTCCGTTCTCAACACATCTCTATCGATTAAATCCATAATACGACCAGCGGTACCTACTATAACATGAATGCATTTCACCAATGTACGAAAATCCAAACGAGTCGGGTTTCCACCAACGAAAACTCGGCTCTGAACCTTAGTACGCCTCCCTAAGTCACTTAAAACAGTACAAAAGTGTTGTGCCATTTCTCTACTGGGCGCAAGTACGAGTGCTTGACAGTATTGGAATTTCGTATCAATGCTCTGCAAAACCGCAATGGCTAATGTTGTTGTCTTGCTTGATCTCCTATCGGCATGAATTATAACATCATAGCCGTTTAGACATGGAATGATAGCTTTTTCCTGCAATGGTGTTGGATTTTTTATACCATTTTCCCGCATTCCCTGCACTAGTTCTTTGCGAAGGATGCTTTTGAAGGTATTAAGGGCATATTCGTTATTTGGCTCCAGCGACTGATTTTCGCCAGATCGGTCATTCTTTCCAGATTCATGATATTGAGCTTTTGTATTGTGTAAATGAATTCCAGCGTCATTTTCCTCTTTTCTAAAATCATGAAATTGAGCTTTTGTATTGTGTGAACGAATTTCAGCGTCATTTTCCTCTTTTCCAAAATCATGAGACTGAGCTTTTGTATTGTGTGAATGAATTCCAGCGTCATTTTCCTCTTTTCCAAAACCATGAGATTGAGCTTTTGTATTCAAGAACAATGTTTTACGATCCTTCGGAAGTTTCTCCATTTCAGTCTTGCAGATGTTTTCTACCAACTCCACTATCTTTTTGTCACTCTCTGTAACAAAATTTATAATTATCATTTTATGGGTAGACCTATCACCTCTAACAGTTCTGTTGATGAAATTTTCGACTACAACAGGAAAAGTGTAATTTATCACTACGGATACATTCTTTAGGTCACTGCACTTGAGAGTGTCTGTTGTGATTAGCGTATCGACTTCAGACGAACAAAATCTTTTCACTAACTCTTTCTTCCTTTCCTCACTAAGTCCAGCTTGGACAACTGACAGTATATCGCCTCTGTTTCTCAAGATTTTTAATGCGCGATGTACTTCCACTTCATCTCGGCAAAATATCAGAACTCTTGTACGGTTCATATTTTTAAAAAAGTCAAGCAAAGTTTTAGGTTTTGAATCTTTACTTGATACGGGCACTTGAAAATACCTTGCATTTTCCAGAATCTGCACATCATCAGAGTCAACCAAATAAGCTGGATATCGAATAAATTTCCTGATTTCATCCAGGATGTCAACACCCATAATAGAGGTGAGAAACAGTATTTGGGTATGGGAGCTTAACTCTTTAATTACACTGCAAATTCCATTTCTGAATTCATCCGAAGTCATTATCCCTGCGGCCTCCACCCCGAAAATTTTAATGTTACGTATTCTTAAGGTAGTCCTTGTTATTAGATCGTAAATGTTCTCTATCGTTCCTACCGCGACATGAAAACCTTCCTTCACCTCACGTTTCACCTGTTTCAACGGCTTTTTTCAGTGAAAGCAAGGCATTTCACTTGCATATAACGCCCTAATTCAGCTATGAATTGTTGCAAGTCTGTAGCAGTTTGTTCAGAGTGTGCAATGACCACAGCTTGACAGAAAAGACTGCCAATATCGATAGTCTTCAGTACGGCCAGAGATACTGTTGTGTTCCTTTCAGTGTTTAGGGAAGAATGAATAATTACATCATACCCTGTTCCGAGAGGAATCGCCACTCTTTGTAGCAAAGCTGTAGGCTTAGTTAAAGAACAAGCTTTCAGACCTTTCCGTAGTTCTTTCGGAATATTCATCTCTTTAAAACTTCCAGTAACATAGTCCTTGCCGTCCTTGATGACTCCAGCTGCTGAAGAATCCTTGTTTTTCCTAGGTTCCTTTCCGTTTTCTTCTTCGTTAATAACCCCTTCTGCACCGATAGAGGCATCATGAAGATTAGGCATATTCTCAGAGAATACCTATAATATAAAAAAGATATCCTAAAATGCGGAAATGGGAAAATAAAGATGTCAAAAATAAAAACTTTTTATCATAAGACACAAATACAATGTTAAGCATAGGAATCAGTATTTGTAGCAAAGCTGTAGGCTTAGTTAAAGAACAAGCTTTCAGACCTTTCCGTAGTTCTTTCGGAATATTCATCTCTTTAAAACTTCCAGTAACATAGTCCTTGCCGTCCTTGATGACTCCAGCTGCTGAAGAATCCTTGTTTTTCCTAGGTTCCTTTCCGTTTTCTTCTTCGTTAATAACCCCTTCTGCACCGATAGAGGCATCATGAAGATTAGGCATATTCTCAGAGAATACCTATAATATAAAAAAGATATCCTAAAATGCGGAAATGGGAAAATAAAGATGTCAACAATAAAAACTTTTTATCATAAGACACAAATACAATGTTAAGCATAGGAATCAGTATTGTTTTCATTTTTAAACATGGAACTCGTCGAAAATGGTTTATACACTGTAAACATTTTGTGAAATTCAGGATCCACTTTCCGCCATTTCTTTCGTCAATTAACGAAGCATATTTCTGATACAACCTTTTCCGTGAAACGGCGGAAAGAAACCTGAATTTCACGGATTTTTCCTACCACGGGAAAATTCTGAATTCTCAGAAACCTTTCCGCAGTCCTTTTCGTACATTAAAGAAAAAACTCTGTTCTCACTTTTTCCGTATCGGTATGACGAGTAATTTCCGATAATAGGAGCGGCTGGTGAGAATACTTGAGGTTTAATTAACTTTTAAATTTCAATCGTCTGTCGAATTTTGAAGTTCCGTAGCGAGATCGGATATTGTGGATATCATATCGCATGCATTTTGTTTATTGTGGCACAGAATATTTCTTCCCCTCTCCCCTATTTTGTGCACCAGCTATTTATCATATATTGTGTTTCTGTAAGAAACCGGGTACTTGCCTTATTGTACAGATGATTATAAAAAACATTTCGCATCTTTGGACAATTTAAGACCAAAGCTGTTATAGCTATCAAGAGTAAATTTCATATGTAGGAGCTTTTTTTATTTGGTGAAATAATACTATAAAAAAGTACATTTCACCTTTTTTAAAGATAACTGAAAGTCGTTGTCAGTTTAAAACAAGAAAGATGACACCGAATTTTCGGGTGTATTAAGCACGTCTTTTGAATCCGTTCTGACCCAAATTAAATTTATCAAAGCTATTCAAAGTAAATGGAATCGGTATGGAAAACAATAGATCTGACGAAAGAAATAAGATTTTCAATCGGGTTTTCAATCCCTCCGATATTGCTGTAAGCACATCGTGAGCTTACGCCCTCTGGTTGCAGACTTCTGTGTTAAGAAAAACATGAATTTATATGAGAAACATTTCGTACCGGAAACACTCTCCAACACAGAAAGAATTTTTCAAATCGGACTTTTAGAAACAGAGATATCGACAAAAATAAGAAGTGACTTTACGTCCCCTGGTGGGAAAACAGTGCATTATTTTTAGGAAGAAAGTATTCCCAAAAGGATTTTCCATATGAGCGGTATCGGACCAAGAAAAAAAAATACAGTCGGGTTTCAGGAGACCAGATTTTGCTACAAATGCATCACAAGCAGAAATTAACACTTATTCCCCCTGTTGGCCAAGCCATTCTTTACCAAACATTAGAAATTATGTAAAAAATATTTTCCATCAGGTCTTGTATGCGATACAGGATGAATTTTTCAAATCGGAGTTTTAGAAGCAGAAATAACGCAGAAAACGCAATTTGCCTTTGTGCCCCATAGCGGAAAGTCTATGATTTACTTAAAAATTTTGAATTTTTAGGAAAAACATTTCGCATCGGAAACACCATCCAACAAAGAAGGAATTTTCCAAATCTTATTCCTAGAAATAGAGATATTGACAAAAATAAGATATACATCTACGCCCCTAGCGTAGAAAGAATGCATTACTTCAAGAAGAAAATGTTCCTAAAAGGTTTGTCGACGTGAGTAGTATCGGTCATCAAATGACTTTTTTTCAATCGAGATTTTGGAAGCTCATATTTTGCTGCAAATACAACAGAAGTGGAAAATAAGACTTTCGCCACCTAGTTGCCAAACCATTTTTTACAAAAATTTGAAATTATGTGCAAGGGATTTCCCATCAGCAGCTGTATCCGGTGCAGAAAGAATTTTTTCAGATTGGAGATTTAGAAGCAGAGATATACGGGGAAATCCATTTACATTTACACCCCCTAGCAAAAAGTCTATGAATTACTTGAAAATTTTCAAATTATATGAAAAACATGTCACATTAGAAACACTATCCAACAAAGAAGGAATTTTTCAAATCGGACTCCTAGAAGTAGAGATATTGACAAACATAAGATATACATCTACGCCCCCTGGTGTAGAAACCCTGCATTATTTTAAGAAGAAAATGTTTCTAAACGGTTTGTCGACATGAGAACTATCAGTCTACGAACGAGGTTTTTCTCAATCGGATTTTAGAAGCTCATATTGTGCTGCAAAAACATCAGAAGCGGAAATTAAGATTTACGCCCCATGGTGGCCAAACCATTTTTTCACAAAAATTAGAAATTATGTGCAAACGATTTCTCATCAGGAGCTGTATCCGCTGAAGGAAGAATTTTTCAAATCGGAGATTTAGAAGCAGAGATATAGGGGAAACGCAATGTACCTCTACGCCCCCTAGCGGAAAGTCTATGAATTACCTGAATTTTTTTCAATTTACATGAAAAACATGTCACACTGAAAACACTATCCAACAAAGAAGAATTTGTTCAAATCGGACTTCTAGAAGTAGAGATATTGACGGAAATAAGATATACATCTACGCCCCCTGGCGGAGAAACTGTGGAATATTTTAAGAAGAAAATATTCCGAAAAGGTTTATCGATGTAATTGGCATCAGTCCACGAAAGAATTTTTCAAAATGGATATTTTAGAAGCTCAGATTTTAGGGTAAATATATCAGAAGCAAAAATTAACGCTTACGCCCTTGAAATTATATGCAAAAGATTTTCCATCAGGATGTGTATCCGCTGAAGAAAAAAATTTTCAAATCGGAATTTTAGAAGAAGAGTTATCGAGGAAAATGCAATTTACTTTTACATCCCCTAGCGGAAAATCTATGCGTTATTTGAAAAAAAAACTATATCTAAAATATTCTTCGACATAAATGGAATCGAAGTATAAAAGAATTTTTTCAATCGGTTGTTTAGAAGCAAATATGTGGAATAAAACGTGTTTTTGAATTCGACATCATCTGCGTTTACGCCCTCTAGCGGCGAAATTGTGCATCGTAAAATAAAACGAAATAAAGGATCGTCATTTCGCATCTCTCAAGTTTCCCAATGCAAAAAGAATTTTTCAAATCGAGCTGATAGTTGCAGAGATATCGTGGGTACAGACGGACGGACAAACCGATAACATAAGCACGATCTTTTTTATAAAAGACGTGCTAAAAAATCAAGTTCCAAAGCATTTTGTTGCTTCGAAAAATTACGATGGAAAATGCTTTATTTGTGGAAAGTCATGCTACAGAAAAAATAAAAAAATATATATTGCAAACCTATTCAAAAAAATAATAAGCTCCAACAGAAAATAAAATGACTAAACCACACGCATTAATGACAAGAAAACAAATTCATCGTCGCAAAATTTGTTTTATGGTACACATGCGTGGGGTTGCCGAGTTTTTGTAGCTTAGTGGGTAAATGCAGGAGCTATCCGTTGACCCAGACTTCCGGAAGGGGTTCGGTCCTGACTGGAGAGGGAGGACTATCCGGGGTAAGGTACCGAAAAAGGCCGTTTGTTCGATTTTGCGAATTTCAGTTTAAATACGGAAAAACCTGAAATGGGTTTTTTCTGAAATAAACGGAATTTCTGTCTACGGAAAATCTGTGAAAATACGGAAGTTAAAATAAATGGCCATTTCTAAAAACGGAAATTTCTGAAAAACACGGATACCTACCGGCAACTTTGATGCATGTTATTTTCAGAAATTTTCCGTGAATTCACGCCACTTATTTTTAGCACGTCTTTTGTAAAAAAAGATTCACCGGTTTGTCCGTCCGTCCCCTGTACCCACGATATCTCTGCAACTATTAGTCCGATTTGAAAAATTCTTTTTGCATTGGGAAGCTTGAAATATGTGAATGATGATCCTTTATTTCGGTTTTTTTTTTTACGATGTACAATTTCGCCGCCAGAGGGCATAAATGCAGATGATGTCGAATTCAAAATACGTTTTATTCCAGATATTTGCTTCTAAACATCCGATTGAAAAAATTATTTTATCTTTCGATTCCATTTATGTCGAAGAGCATTTTAGATATAGTTACTTTTTCAAATTACGCATAGATTTTCCGCTAGGGGCATAAAATTAAATTACATTTCGCCCGATAACTCTTCTTCTGAAACTCTGATTAGAAAAAAATTTCTTCAGCGGATACACCTCCTGATAGAAAATCTTTTGCATATAATTTCAAATTTTTGGTAAAGAACACTTTAGCCACCAGGGGCCGTAAGTATTAATTTTTGCTTCTGATGTATTTGCCATAAAATCTGAGCTTCTAAAGTATCGATTTAAAAAATTCTTTCGTGGACTGATGCCACTCACATCGATAAACATTTTCGGAATATTTTCTTTTTAAAATATTGCATGGTTTCACCGCTAGGGTGCGTAGATGTATATCTTATTTTTGTCAATATCTCTACTTCTGGAAGTCCGATTTCAAAAATTCCTTCTTTGTTGGATAGTGTTTCCAGTGTGACATGTGGTTCATATAATTTCAAAATTTTCAATCAATTCATAGAATTTCCGCTAGGAGACGTAAAGGTAAATTGCTTTCCTCCCTATATCTCTGCTTCTAAATCTCCGATTTGAAAAATTCTTTCTGCGCCGGATATAGCTCCTGATGGGAAATCCTTTGCACATAATTTCTAATTTTTGTAAAAAATGGTTTGGCCACCAGGTGGTGTAAGTTTTAATTTCCACTTCAGATGCATTTGCAGCAAAATATGAGCTTCTAAAATCTCGACTGAAAAAAAGTGGTTTGTTGATCGATACTACTTATGTCGACAAATCTTTCAGGAACATTTTCTTCTTGAAATAATGCATGGTTTTTACGCCAGGAGGCGAAGATGTATTTCTTATTTTTGTCAATATCTCTACTTCTTGGAGTCCGATTTGAAAAATTCCTTCTTTGTTGGATAGTGTTTCCGATGCGAAATGTTTTTCCTATGAATTAAAAATTTTCAAATGAATCATAGACTTTCCGCTAGGGGGCACAAAGGTTAATTGCGTTTTCTGTGTTATTTTTGCTTCTAAAACTCCGATTTGAAAAATTCTTCCTGTATCGCATACAAGACCTGATGGAAAATATTTTTCACATAATTTCTAATGTTTGGTAAAGAATGGTTTGGCCACCAGGGGGCATAAATAATGCATGGTTTTCCTACCAGAGGACGTAAAGTCACATCTTATTTTTGTCGATTTCTCTGTTTCTAAGGGTCCGATTTGAAAAATTCTTTCTGTGTTGGAGAGCGTTTCCGGTGCGAAATGTTTCTCATATAAATTCATGTTTTTCTTAAACGCACAAGTCTGCAACCAGAGGGCGTAAGCTCACGATTCCGTTTACAGCAATATCTGAGGAATTAAAAACCCGATTGAAAATCTTCTTTCTTTCGTCAGATCTATTGTTTTCCATACCGATTCCATTTACTTCGAATAGCTTTGATAAATTTAATTTGCGTCAGAACGGATTCAAAAGACGTGCTTATTACACCCGAAAATTCGGTGTCATCTTTCTTGTTTACGTTGTATTTTACCAGTTTAAACCGTTGAATGCTGCAGTGTCCCGGGTAAATGTATTCGCGATACTGTAAAAATGTTTTTAAATCGCCAATCATTTATTTTAAATCATATTTTAATTAAACATTGCGTAGTTTATCATCAGTCTCAGCTAGGATATGTTCAATATTCCCTCTTAGCGGCCGTGGGCAATGCGCGCCTAACCCAATGAGCTGGGCAGATATCAAAACCACTTGGGCACAAAATTTTAGTTTTTCAGATTCTTTTCCTAATGCTGTAGAAGTTGAAACTTGGATTAGAACCCTTATTTTTTCTAATCCCCCATTTTTATCGCCGTTATTTCCGCAATAGTTTTAAATAAAAAAAAAAATATTTAAAAACTTTTATTAATTAAAATTTTTATTTTATAGAAAGTGAGAAGCTCAAACTTACGTTTAGAATGCTTACAATTTAACTGACCGTAATGCCTTTCCCCCGCCAACTAGCATGGGTGCATTAGTTAGTACATACAATGAACTTGGTTATGGTTTGCTGTGATTGGCTGGCGCTGATGTGTTGTTTTGAGAAAAGATTCAATATCTGCCTCGTCCTCGGCTTGGGAAAATAACTAATCCGCATTCTCGCGTTCACTATCTGCTCGCACGAGGCTATTTTGCAAGAAGCCTTTGAGAATGAAGAGGACAATGAGACGAACTTAGAAGGAGGCGAACGGCATTTAAGAAAAATGTTGTTTTGACTTTTGAGAGCCCGAACTTTATTTTTTTATTATTATTTTTGCAGGTAATTGATTTTCGATTTATGAAAATTAATTAGTAATTTGGGAATTTTAATCCAAAACGCTTACTGCGCGAAAGTTAATTTCTACTGCGCAGAGCAATTAAATCGCTGCGTGCGTGCGTGCGTGAGTGCGCGCCCAGCTTAGAGGTAGCATGCATATGTTCATTAGGCAATATAGAACAAATGATTAGCATCTCGGTCTCGTACGTGCCAGGAGCGTCGATGTGGCTAATAATCATTGTGACTTTATTTTTAAATACACCAGATTGTGAATACTCAAAAGACGCATCATCATCATCATCATCATCATTGTCAACCATTATCAATCCACTGCTGGACGAAGGTCTCCCCAAGTTTCCTCCACAACGGTCTGTCTTGTGCCATGTCACTCCCGCATATTTACGAATTTCATCCACCCATCTCCCATGTGGTCTTTTTCTGGGTCTTTTCCTGTCCCTTGGAATCCAATCTAAAATTTCGGCTGTCCATCTATGGTCTGTCCTTCTGGCAGTATGTCCAGCCCATTGCCATTTCAGGGATTTAACTCTGATCATGATGTCTTCCACTCTTGTCATTTTTCGGATCCACGAGTTCCTCTTCTTATCTCTCCTGGTTATACCAAGCATGCACCTCTCCATGCTTCTTTGAGTTGTCTGCAGCCTTTGTATGTCTCTTTTAGTTAAGGTCCACGTCTCTGCACCATACACAAGCACTGGAAGGATGCATTGATCAAACACTTTTCTTTTAAGACATAATGGCATATTGCTCTTGAAAATTATGCTGTTTCTTCCAAAAGCTCTCCAGGCAAGTTTTGTACGCCGATTAATTTCTTCATCAATGTGACCCTCACTTGATATCTGCTGTCCAAGATAAACATACGTATCTGTTATCTCCAGTTTTTCTCCATCAATCGATAAATCTTCATTTCTTGTAAAAGCATTGAACATCACTTTTGTCTTCTGAAAGTTCATTTTTAATCCTACTTCTTTACTCTTGTCAGCAAGTTCCTGGATCATACTCTGCAGCTCTGATGGGGTAGTTGCAAAAATGACTACGTCATCAGAAAAACGAAGGTGGGTTAGATAATCTCCATTAATCTTTATCCCTTTGTTTTCCCAGTTCAGTGATTGAAAGACATTTTCCAATGTGGCATTAAAGAGCTTCGGAGATATGGTGTCACCTTGTCTCAAAAACCAAAATGTTGATGCAAAAAAGAAGAGAGATGAGGACAACTAAAGAAGATGTGACTTCCAAAGTGGAATATATAGAGCTATGCAAGACAGCACGAAAAAGTATCACTGAAGACGTAAGGAAATTCAACTGTGAGCTAGTGAGGAAAGCAATTGAAAACAACCAAAGCCTAAAGATAGCAAAGGGACATCTCAGTAAGGGAAGAAAACAGATTATGGCTCTGAGAAAAGAAGATGGTTCTATAACAAGAAATAGAGGCGAAATTTTGACAAGAGTGAAAGATTTCTACTCCAAACTATATGAAAGGGATGATACATGTACTCCAGACATCATGAAAGGTAACAGAGTTCTTCCAGTCCTCCCAGCAGAAGTTGCTCATGCAATCAAGAACATGAAGCGGGGGAAAGCTCCAGGAGAAGATGGAATTACTATAGACATCATACAAGAAGCAAGTGGAGAAATTGAAACAGTACTCGCCCAAATTTTCACTCGATGCCTTAATGAAGGGAAGATTCCTGAGGATTGGAACAATGCTGCAATGATCCTGCTACATAAAAAAGGTGACATTGAGGATCTCAAGAACTACAGACCTATCAGCCTCCTATCAGTGGTTTATAAAATCTTCACTAAAGTTCTTTCACACCGCTTGAAGGTAACACTGGACATGGCTCAACCGAGAGAACAAGCTGGATTCAGGAGTGGCTACAGCACAATAGATCATATCCACGTACTGAGAGAACTAATTGAAAGAGCGAGGGAATATGAACTTCCATTGTGCATGGCTTTTATCGATTATGAAAAAGCCCTTGATTCGGTGAAACCATCAGCAGTTACCACGGCTCTGAAATCCTGCGGTATTGAAGATGCATACATTAATATTATTAATAACATCTATGAAAATGCAAGTGCAAAGATTCGGCTGTTTGAAAATACAACACACATAAAAAAGACGCATATAGCATATTAAATCCGTTTATTTTTGTGGTGTAGTCAGCACAAAGATTCACCAAGCTTTCACACTCCACCGGGGGGCTTTTCAAGGCAGTTGTAGATATAAAACAACATTTTAAGTCTTCCGGTGGAATGCGAAAGCTTGGCGAATATTTGTGCTGACTACACCACAAAAATAAATGGATTTAATACACTATATGCGTCCCTTGAGTAATCACTGTGGTCACATATTGCTTGTATCACCTGGTGTACGCGCTGTGGGGAATCTAATATTGTGTGAATGACGTCCTGTGAAATAGTCATCCATGCTGTATAGACCCGCGTCCCTAGTTCATCAGGAGTTGCAGGTGGACGGTCGTACCGCTGCACCTGTCGTTTGAGCATGGCTCAGAGATTTTCAGATCATTCGTCCGAGATAGGTCAGGGATCAAATCCCGGTGAGGCATGGATGTTGTGTTTGTCTTATGGCGCTGGCTCTCTCACTTGATTCCGTGCACCGAGCGGACGTGTCCTGAGCGTGCACAAAGGGGACCAGGTGGACTGAGCGGACAAGGAATAGGGGACAGCTGGTTTATGGAATGGCTGAATGGTGAAGTAGCGCACACGTGTGTACCCTAAAGTTAATCCCTACGAATTGACTTTAATGAATATTTTTTAATGATTATTTTGTGGAGCAATGGTTAGGCAACCTCCAAATGCCAGTGCAACTTTGAAACGTCCATGGTCAAACACACAGAACCAATAACCCGATTGAAGGTTGGCATTCTAAATTAAATCAGAGAATGGGGAAAAAAATCCCAAATATATATGTTCTTGTAAATAAATTAAAGGAAGATGCACGGCATGCAGAATTCGTCCTGAAACGATTGCAAACAGGAGAATCTCTTCGCAAACGAAAAAAGAATTACATCCAAACCGACCAGAAAGTGGAAAAAGTTTGCAAAAATTTTGAACAAGACAGAGATATAGGAAACTGTTTACGATCGTTAGCATACATTCAAAGGCTTCAATGAAGTCTGCATTGCGCGATAAGGTAGCAGTTTAGAATGAGATTTGCACTATTTTTCAGCAGTATGTATTTGTAGTATTTTTGGGGGGTGTATTTGTTGTATTTTTGAGCGCAAATTAATAAAAAACCCTTTTGAAATAAATAATTAATTAATCTTTTAAACACGCCTACTTTGCGGTTTATTTGAATGCAAGATTGACAGTCCTAAGTCTGGGTACAAAACACCATCAGTCCTAAGTCTGGGTACAAAACACCATCAGTCCTAAGTCTGAACACCACCAGTCCTATTGTCAGAACACCACCGGTCCTATTGTCAGAACACCACCACCAGTCCTATTGTCAGAGCACCACCAGTCCTAAGTCAGAACACCACCAGTCCTATTGTCTGAACAATACGTCCTATTGTCAGAACACCACCACCAGTCCTGTTGTCAGAACACCACCAGTCCTAAGTCTGGGTACAAAGTGTGAAGGGAAATATTTAGCGGTCTAGTTATTGGAAAACCTAGAGTCCGCTGCGTACACGCTGAAATGCAGAATGTACGCACAGGACACTATTTTCTACTGTACGCTCAGTCCACGACACCCTTTCACTTCACTGGAGCCAGTGGCCAGTGAAGTGAGAGGGTGACGTGGACGGGCGACTGCTAATAGCCCACTGAGTTGCTCACGATGGTCGTTAAATCCCCAAACGTGAAAAAAAAAATCGCTCTTGCCACGACAGACACACTGCGCTTCGCACGACGGGCAATCTCCCGGAGGGAAGCTTGCAGTCTCTCACGCTGATAATGCGACCTCTGTCGAACTCGCTGATATGACTATACGACTGTCTTACACGACAACGAGGCACCCTTAAGCTCTGCTGACCAAACACTGACATGCCAACGGAGCCTCCTGGGGTTAACAACAGAAGTAGGGACGGTTTCCGCTCTGTAACGTTGTGCGATCAGATCTTCCTAGACGCGGTATGCATGAACCTATGACACCGAAATGTTGATAATTTCTGCGTTATTGCTTGGTTATGTAGCATGTCCTGTAAAATTCGAAGTCGCAACTCGACTCCTTTCAGGTGTTCTGTTTTGTTTTGGTTTTTTTTTTTTTTTTTATGAGCATTAGTGAATTACCAGACATGTCTTTGGTTAAATGTTATAACTGCTTAGCGTTCTATTATCTAGTGCGAGAAGCAGTGGCTACTATTGGGTTGTCAGAAAAGTCAAGACGTAATTCGGCACCCGAGGGCGGTTGGGTGGTTTTGGAAGTACTAGAGGGCAGCTCTGTTATCGCTATGGCATTTGACAGGTGCCAGTTCTAGCTGCAGTCTAAAAGGAATAGTGAGCGATTTGGTTGATTTGCGGAGATTTGACATCAAGTTGAAGATAGAAGACCAAACTGTGCATTTTCGCCATATTTTACTGTTTTACTTCCGTAAAGGGAAGAACGTGCGTCAAGCTTGTGAAAAGTTGCGTAAATTGTACGGTTATAATGCTCTACAAGAACGTCAGTGCCAGCGGTGGTTTGCAAAATTCCGTGCTGGTGATTTTGACCTCAACGATGCTCCTCGGTCCGGGAGGCCAACCGAGGTTGATGACGACCAAATCAAGGCATTGAACCCCACGTTACACGACACGAGAGATTGCAGACACATTGCACATCCATCATTCAAGCGTTCACGACCACCTGAAGAAGCTGGGATACGTAAGCAAGCTCGATGTCTGTGCTCCTCGTGAACTCAAAGGAGCTCAATTGACGGCGCGTATAAACATCTGCGATATGCTCATTAAACGTGAGGAAAACGATCCTTTTTTTGAAGCGACTGATAACTGGTGACGAAAAGTGGATTGAGTACAACAATGTGCCGCGCAAACGGTCTTTGTCCCGACGTGATGCTTTGCCTCAAACGACATCCAAAGCAGACATTCATCAGTGGAAGGTTCTAGTCTCAGTGTGGTGGGATTTTAAAGGTGTCGTGTTTATACACAGAACCACAGAACCAAACAATCAATTCGAATGTGTACTGTCGGCAATTGGACAGTTTGAACGAAACCATCATCCAGAAACGTCCAGAGCTCGTTCATCGTAAAGATGTTTTGTTCCATCACGACAACGCGAGACCACACACAAGTTTGATCACCCGCCAAAAATTATTGGAGCTTGGGTGGGATGTGTTGCCACACCCAGCATACTCGCCTGACCTTGCGCCGTCAAACTTCCACTTGTTTCGCTCTCTTCAACAATCCCTGCGTCGTATAACGTTCAATTCAGATGAGGCTGTAAATCAGCACCTTGTACAGTTTTTCGCCACGAAAGACAGGTCCTTCTGTGAACGAGGCATTCTGCGGCTCACTGAAAGATCGCAAAAGGTTATCGAACAAAACGGGCATTATATCATTTATTGATCTTTGTTCTTTCTATCAATAAATGACCTTTGCAAAACATTGCTAAAATACATCATGACTTTTCCGACAACCCAATATTACCAACACTCTTTTTGCATCATAGTTTTAAAAAAGTGAGGCTAAATCTGAAAGCGTGTCTCCATGAAAAATGTTTATTATGCACTTCCTGGCAGAGAAAATGGCACACCACGAAGACGTGAACACAGCGCCATGCAAATTGCGGGGTGAGTGCACACGTACAAGTTATGCAAATTGCGTTTGCAAACCAATTGCATGAACGGCGCGCGGGATATAAGCGGACAACCAGCCCGTGAGGCCATCAGTCGAGACGTCGTCACGGCTGATGAGTGGTTCTGCTGCAACCGTGTGTGGATAACGAACAGGGGGTGCCAATGCCGTTCAGATGCCATCGTACGCGATTTTCGTCATACGATTTTGTCGTATGCGATTTCGTCACGAGAGGTGTCATCGAAGGTTTTCGTACCGCCGGGTGGTCCTTGCGTCGTATTGCGGAAGAAACGCAACGTGATGCCACAACCGTCGGTCGCATTTAGAGACAGTGGTCCCAGGAAGTATCTGTGCAACGTCGTACACTGTTAAAAATTTCAGTTAGATTACGGGCAACGGCCGGCAACTGGGGGCCCGGCCGTTGCCCATAAAACTACAGCTTGGCCCGTTTTTGTGAAAGCCCATGAAATTACGGTCTGAACCCTAACTACTAAGCCCATAATCTGAAGAGCAACGCCCATAAAAAATAAGTTTGACCGTATTGAGCTACGCCATAATTTGAAGGGCATTGCCCATAAAAAATAAGTTTGACCGTATTTGGCTATGCCATAATTTGAAGGGCATTGCCCATAAAAAAATAAGTTTGACCGTATTGAGCTACGCCATAATTTGAAGGGCTATACCCGAAAAAATAAGTTTGACCGTATTAACTTAAGCTGTAATTTGAAAGGCAATCCCTGTAAATATGAAGTTTGGCCATATTCAGTTAAGCCTCACAGCAAGTAGTCACCAACTTTTACATAAATGCATTTTTTGTGGAAGAGTGTGCAAGTAAATGCATGTTTTTTGTGGAAGAGTGTGCAAGTAAATGCATGTTTTTTGTGGAAGAGTGTGTGAGTGTGAAATTGTTGGATACTTACATTATAACTGAATCAATTCAGTTCTAAATGTGAGTAATGATATTTTCATATCTTAAAATAAAGTTTATTACAATATGATTAATAATGACATCAGTTACACACAGATTTGTTTAACATTAGGCTTTACGAACTCTACACACAGTTGGTTGAACAATACTTACGTTTCTTTTAGACATGTTTTAATTGGAGAATTATTTCTAAAGCACAGTTGGTTGAACAATACTTAGTTTCTTTTAGACATTTTAATTTGCACATACGTACTTATGTAGTATTTGCATGAATGAATACAAAGGGCAGTTATATATGTACAGGCATATTCTTGTATTTATATGTTATATCAATGACAAACAGAACTACGAACTGGCATCCGAGTACATTGCGTTTATAAGGGTATTCAATCCACAATGGTGTCAAAGTTGGTTTTTCATGTAGGTTTTGGCTAGTATTACATTTGACATAGGGTTGAATCATGCTTTTTTTGTTTTCACATTCACTGCCTTGTGTGCTGGTTCATTTTACATTCTACTGAGCACTGTGTTGTCAGTGTTCCCACAACTTTTACTGTCTTGTTTCCTATCTCTAATTTTTGGATATTTACCTACTTTTCACATGTTTAGTAAAATTATGTCAAAAACTGGAAGTACTGCTTTTGAAAGATCACATTGCTTCCCCATAATTAAGGTATCAGAAAGAAAAGAAAAAAAAATACTTGAATGGAAATGAGAGCTTTTGAACTTGATAGGGCATAATTTCAAATCTCAGACCCCCACCCAAAGAAGAAACACTTGTTTAGACCCTGATTCTGAGTCATTGTAGAACATTAATGCATATCAATATTTCTAAAATATTAAATTTTCCTGTTTGGAATGTTTTAGAAATGACTTCAGTGATTAAACCTGTTCTGTCATTGTTGTGTTGCCACAAGGAAACCATTTTGGAGCACAATTTTTTTTTTGGAAAGCTATTAAATAGTTGTATTTATAATATCTTGGCAATACCTGAAGATACTGAAACAATTTTTATTGATGTACAAATCAGGTGTTTAGTGACAAAGGAAAAGAACACGGCAGAATCGTTAAATTTCTCAAAAAAAATTTTATCGTATCATTTTGTACCAAATTCAGCACTATCATCTTAAAACATGAAATACATGCTTTGCATATTGAACATTTTGAATAGACCTTTAAAATAGGAATTATAAAACATGTAAAAAAATTTTCATATTTTTTAACTTAAAAAAAAAGTGGCTTCTGATTTATCTTAAAATATAAATATTCCTGGGCATCCAGGTTTTACTACCTGGGTAGGTAAATAATTTATGTATATACCCAGCTGCGCATGTAACATTTCAGATATTTTCCAAGCCCTGCTTAAAGTGACACAGGTGAAAGATTTCACTCGCAGAAATTTAGAATGAAATCAATTTTTTTTTTACATTTAACTTTAATTACTACATTTGCAAAGCAAAGAAACTGTTCATGATATATTTTCAGTGTCATTTTCTTGGCCAGCATTTACCAGATTCAGTAAAAAAAGAATAACAGTCGAAACTCGTTATAATGAAATTCAAGGGGGACAAAAAAAAATTTGTAGCAACATATTGTTCTTAAAACAGTACAAATTTTTCATTAAAAAGTTAGTATGTACTACAGAAATTTTCATTACGCATAAGATTGCAATGCTGTAAAAGTGAAATAGTGCCCACAGAGACAAGCAAAGGTAATTTTTTTGTAATGGGAAGTTTTTGCTAAAGTAGTAATAATGAAATATATAAGCTTTAATTAATATGTATGTATGAAATTATGTACTGTATATATTTTTACTTATACATATCAGGGTTTGAAAAATACCATGCCTGGGTCGTGTGAATCATTGACCTGGGCAGGTAAATAAATAATCTAGTTGCCCTAGGTGCCAGACTGGGCAATTAAATCTAAAAATGAAGTTCAGAATATAATTTTCTACTACAAGAAAGAAGACAGTCATCGCATGTCATGTTGCTTTTCACTGCTAATCACTGGAAGTTGTATTATTGTTACGCAGTGCCAAGGACAGAAGAATATCACTTCTTTAATTATATTATGCTTTAGGTCCATAAATTGGAAGCATATGTAATTTTGCTCCAAATGTTTAAAGTCAGCGACTGAATGCATGCCTCTGATGGAACTAGCCTCCTGTGTTTATTGACAAAGGGTTAAAACTTCATATTTTAATGTATTTCATATTTTTTCAGATATTTCATATTTTAAACGTGTTTTAAAGATTTTTATTGTAATATGGACCTGTGAGTCTGACACTGTGAAGAGAAGCTGCAATAGGAATAATGCATCCCTCCAGTGAAGATGTGAAGCTTTGGTCCGTTAAAAGGAAGGTTTGTTGCTGTGTGGAAATGACGGGTACAAGAGAAAGAGGACTTACGTTATTGGCAGAAGAGCAATAAATGTTGTAGTGATACGCTACAGAAAATAGGTCCACAGCAGCCACCCTTTCTTTTGTTGTATCCTGTACGTTGTTGGCAGGAAAAACCGGATAAAACCTCTTCGATTTGCAAAAGATACATATGAGTAAGATAGAAACTCGCGTGCGAACAAGCTATTAACAGAAGAACCAAAAGTGCAGAGACACAGCAAATCTGTTCAAACCAAAACCGAAATTTATAGTTCCCCAGTTTTCTGTACAACATAGAAAAGCATATTAGTACTTTCGGTAAATGTGTACTTCAGCGTCCTAAACTATTTCGTTGGAAAAATTTAACTGTGGGTGAAAAGTTCGATGCACACAATTTTTTAAGCATGCAAAATAATAGGGAAAGGTGAAAAATTATATTATTTTTAGATAAAAAGGAAATAATTTTTCCGAAGTATTAACCTGCGAGTACGATGGTTTGCAGCAGGTGGTGCGGGAGGCTGAAGCGATGCTAACGGCCACCACGTGAAGGTGCTGTGTGACGGAGCGGAGTACGAGTTGGTAGCAAATGCGTGGAAGAATACGACAGCAGTAGATTATATTTTTCGGAAGAGTGTCGTGTAATCGTGCGCAGAAGTAGTTCAAACCTGTTTTATTCATTTTTGAGAAAGATATGTGCAGAATATCGTTATTAGTGGTTTCACAGTGTCTCCGAATGGAAAGAAATTAAGGAATGTAAAATAATTTATGTACGACAGAAGTTTTGAGGAAGACGTTTTGGTTCCGATTGAACCCAAAGTTTTAGTTTTGGTTTGGAAGATGTGCACAGGTAGGTGATTTCTTCAAGCACTTCATTTGCAGTTCTGCTGTTATTCAGTACATCGTAGCTCACATTTTTTTCCTCGTGACATGGATATTTTTCAAAATAAGCAATTTTCTTCAATTCATATATCGCACTATGTCAGGGAGACAGCTTCTTGTATTGTGGCGGATAATGAAATTTTAAGCCCTGACGAAATCCGAATTTGTACTTCCGCTTTCTCAAAATTACCCTTCAAAAAAACAAAAACTCACAATGCTGCGCAAATTCAACCTCTTTCTTTCTGCGTATGCCTACAAGACTTTTCGATGACTACGTACTGCTAAACCGCTTCCTTCTTAATTCTTCCGCCCGTTACTTGCCCTTCTCAACGAAGCTTCCATTCACCGGACTCCACCTTGATGCAGTTGCCGCTCTCTCGTCTTATGCCTACCGCACGTACTCTTCCAAACCATCGCACTCTCAGGTAAATACTTCGGAAAACTTATTTCCTTTTATCTAAAAATACTATATTTTTGCACCTTTTCCCATTATTTTGCATTCTTAAAATATTGTATGTCACACTTTTCCCACACAGTTACATTTTTCCGACGAAATAATTTAGACGCTAAAGTACACATTTACCAAACTTTCTATTTCGGATCAGGGAATCATATGCGAAAGAATGAAAAATTTCACGTCTGCTTTAAAAACAATTACAAAACATGAACAAACTATATTGTGTAGCATATGAGTATAAAATGGTTCGCTCTCCTGGCAAGAAGGTACTTGCTTGGACTTGTAGTCATCTGCACGTGAATTGCACGGCGAAGCGAATCTTCCTTTCAACAAAGCAAATCTTCACATCGTTGCCGTAGTGATGTGTTAGGCCTACCACAGCGTCGCACTCACAAGTCAATATTACAAGTTTCCGACAAAATAATTTAGGACGCTAATCTACACATTTACCGAATAATCTGCCAATGATGAAGATTGGAGTGCCATTTCAGGTGGATTCAGTAGTTTTAAAGAGTTTGTAGAAATCAATGAAAATGCATTATCGGGGAATTGAGGGATATTCAAGAAATAGCCAATGAAATTCAGGAGGATGATGATGAAGAGACATAACGAAGAATTAACAAAAGATCCCCAGACTGTCACGAAAGCAGTGTAGAAGCTTTGGAAACACTCTCACTACATACAACTCACCGATACATCTAATTGCCACACATTCTTGTTTAAACAAACTTGAAAAAGCTGTTTTCAATGAGAGGCAACAGCAGAAACAGTCTTCAATTTTACATAACTTTAAATGTTTCTTCAATTTTACATAACTTTAAAAAGCCATAAATATAAACAAGGTATGTAATTAAAATTTTGAGATCAAGTAATTTACATTTTTGAGTAATCTAAGCTTTTAAGTGTTAAATTTAACTAAGTAAATTCAATCATTGATATTTTTCTTATTTTGCATGTTATTCTCATGTTAATTACATTTTAAACTTAATTTTGGCTGGAATTACACTAACTTTTACTTATGCTGCGCTCTTATTTATGCGTGCTTTGGCTTGCGCTGACATATATGTGAAATATTACTGTATACATGTGATAATGAGGTGGTTATAGATATAATTAAAAAAAATATATTTTTTGGCTTTTCTGGTTTCCAATTAAATTTATGTAATTTATGTGTTGAGTGGTAAAAAGCTGTTTTCAATGAGAGGCATATGGGGTTTGTATATATGCAGATTTCCATTGTTTGCTTCTTCCTGCTGAAAACTAAGCTAGGGGTGCCTATGAGTTAACTGAATATACCATAGTCACAAAATGATTGATAATTATATACTAAGGAATGTGAGTGAAATGGTATTCCTAAAAGCAATCAAAACCATGTAGCAGTCAGGGAGAATCACAAATGTGTTTCCTAAACGAAAATGTGACATTTCATCACATGAAACTTTTTTCCACCTCTAAATTGAGGCCATTGGTTCAGGGAAGAAGAAAGCCAAAGCTGTTATGTTATGTAAAAAACAGGTTTCTTTTTTAAAGGTTTTAACGGCTAATGTGAGGAACTAAATGGGATATAAGCAGTCCCTGTCCCTAATTTAAGAGTCACTGGTTCCAGGGAAGAGAGAACGCCAGTGCTGTAAGACAAACACAACATCCATGCCATACCGGGATTCAAACCCGGACCCACTTGGACAAACAATCATAAGATGGTGCTTAGACCACCGGGGTGGCAAAACTAATGCCTCATATGGGACTCAAACCATATGTTAAATTGTGACTGCTAGCCAAAAACCTTGATGTACAACCAACTCTGATACCAGTACAGCTTGAACATCCTCTAGACCAATAGTTCTCAAAGTGGGTTACACTAAAATAATAGGGGGGGGGCATGTGCGGATTTGTTAGCAACCATAACGAGTCACATAGTGAACCAATTTTCAAAACAAAATTAATCTGAATTTATGGCTAGTGCTGGTAGGATGTGTGGTGAAGTTTAGCATATTTAGCTGAAATTTCTGAAAAATGAACTAGTGGAACTTCTCATTACAAATTGAAAACAATCTGTTCAATGTTGAAAAAACAAAACACAAGCAATGACCAAAAAACTTTATGAGAAAACCAAATTACAGGGAACAGCTCTGACCAATTTTCATAACTGAATTAATTATCATCAGAAAATGAGCAAACAATTGGAAACTTGATGTTAAACAGCTAATAATCGTCCATCTCTGCACTCTCCAAACATTTACAAGGCAGTATTTCCCATTCCCACTGAATGAACTAGTTACTCATTCACATACAATGCAGAAATGTGTAATCTTCTATTGCCAAATAAAAAACTTATGAGACATCTTTTAACTTTGGTTGGTTTGAAAAGCATTTGTTCTTTGAAATCACTGACTAGTTTTTGGATTCCAATGGAAAAAGAATTTCCAACATTGTCGAGCACTGCCTTAAGTATTTATTGCCTTTTACAACTACATATTTATGTGAAACTAGTGTTTTATCCTTAACCACCATAAAAACTAAATATTGAAATAAGCTGGATGTTGAAGATAACTTGTTTGTACATAAGCAAGAAAACTCAAAATATTGATGAACTTTGCAAGAGTAAATGAGCTCATACATCTTACTGATACTAAACAAATGACTTGACCAGTTTTATTTGATTTTTTTTTAGCCATTTGTGCAATTTCTGTGACATCAGTGTATGTAATTTTAGCAAATATGTGTGTGTATTTGTATTTTTTATATATTTTATACCCACATAAACACACTGGAATAAACTTTTCCTTAAAGAATATGCCTGTACATATCTGTACTCCATAGCTAATCTTTGTATTCATTGGTGCAAATATAATACTTCACAAGTTCTTAAGTACATGAGCAAATGAAAAGGAGTCTTAAAAAAAAAACCAAAGTATTGTTCAGCCAGTTTGTGCTTTAGAAATAATTCTGTCTAAATTCAGGAGTTGAACACTATGCCGTAAAAAAAAAAAAAAAGCACAAAACGGTAAGACAATATTTATGCGTGTTATATTGCAAAATGGAATTCATTTCAGACTACAAACATACGAAGAATGCTGCCCTACGTAATTCCCAAATCAGCATGTACAGATCGAATTTATTCGACATCCTAGTCAACGCTAGGTATATAGCTGGCGATAAAGACTTGCACAGAAAGTAAAGCACTGTATCATATTGATAGTAAAACATATATGGATGTGAGAGTTATGCCCCTACCCCAGTCAAATGAAATCTTAGCTACTACATAGATTTTCCTGTGTGACAATGCTTCAGCCACCCTCGTTTGGTGGTGAAACTTTTAAAATTATATATATATATGTACACAGTTCGTGAGCTTAATATCAAACAGAAATGTGTGTAATTGATTTCGTTACTTTTACATATCATAATAAACTTAATTTTAAAAAGTGTCTACTCACATGTTTTCATGGCGTCTTTCCTGCACATGTTCGTGCACAGTGTTCGTGACTACGTGTTCGTCAGTTAGGGATGGGCGCAGGGCGGCCAACAATCCACTTTTATATCTCCAAAATCACAAGCAAATATCTCCAGAAAATCACCATATTTAAGGAAGAAATCAGCAGTGCCGTATTACACAAGTCTGAAACGAAAAATAAGTTATATATATATCAATGAACGCTAAGACCAAACAACATGCGAACTTTTAAAAACCTTAATGAATGTTAAGCCCAAGGATTTAGAGTAAAATAATATGTACATGCAATAAAACTGAGAATAAAATCATGATAAAGTTAAAAAAACGAACAACATGCAGACTTTTAAAACTTTAATGAACGTTGAAACCAAGGACGTAGAGTTAAATTATATGCAAATGCAATAAAATTCAGAGAATAAAACAATGACTTAGTTAAAGGAATGGATATATATATTTTATATGTTGTTAATATTGTGAATTCAGCTGGCTATATATAGCTGGCTATGATATACTAAACATTTGGCAAGAATATGAGTTCTCAATAGCAGGAGAGTTAATTGAAGGACCCATAAAAATGAAAATGTGATATAAGATGGAATATATCCCCATCACATGAACATTTTGTATTAATATTTCAAACAATTTCTTAGTGTATTACTTACACAGCTGAAGACTTAAATATACTTCCTGTCATCCATGTATAATTTACAAGTTTGGACATTAATTTATCTCCGGATTAGCTTTGTAAGAAAACTGAACAATTTTACAGTATATAAATAAAGACAATGTTTTATCAGTCAGTCTGCTCAAAAGTTTTCAAATTCATCATCTGAATATGGCATCTGAGAAGATGATGATTGACCCTCTGTAAATCTGTCATAACTTGCCATTGTGGCAATTTTTTCAACTACTTCTTTTGGAAGCTCATATTCATGACAACACTTGCCCTCACGTTTCATACCGAACTTTGTGTTCAGTATGCTGACTAAAGTGTCAGTTTTCATTGTATTTCTGGTTTTGTTTTTTACATGATTTACATAACTGAAAACTCGTTCAACATCTGCATTCGAATGTGGAAGTGTTAAAACATGTAACGCAAAATCAGAAAGTTCCTTAAAAGGATTTTCTCCTGTTGAGTCCTTGTATGATGCTATTTCACACCACAGTTTTACAGTGTCATGAACTTCAGTCCATTTGACATAATGCAAATTTCGCCATTGCCTATCAATCTGCGTTAATATAGATGCATCAGAATTAAAAAGTGCTGCTAAATTTACAACAGAAGCCTTCAGTGGTCTTAAACATTCTGATGCAGATAACAAAGACATATGCTGCAAAATCTCAATGTTCGATGGCAATCGTTTTCTGAGCTGGGCTACAAGTTCCTTCAAGAACAGAACACATTTTTTGCGCATATCCTTTTCAATATTTTCTGAAAGTGTGCTTTTGCGCATTTCAAGTTCAAATTGGTATCCTAAGTATGGGGAAGGATCCAAATGGTCTTCAATCACTACTGAGAAAACATCAAATTTCATTCCAGGCATTAAAAGTTTTCCACACAAAGACTTCAATAAGAAAATCAGATCATCAAGCAGCTTAGTTGGGTCTTGCTTTTCAGACTGAAATTTTAAGTTAACCATATTTACTTCACATAAAATGGGTTGAAGGAAAAGAAGAAACAAATAATTTTGCTTGTCAGCATACATCATGTGCAACTGGTCTGCTGTATAGCACCTCTCCGTAGAGTGAGCAATACTGAAATGCGTTTTAAGTTCTTCCCATTGCTGCAGTATTCGTGATACTGCTGCTCCTATAGACAACCATCGTGTCTGACTTACCTGTGGAATCTTTAACGGTGATTTATTATCATTGATTAAGCAATATAATTGTTTGTATACAGACTGGCGAAGTGCCGAGTGTGAAAACCAGTTATAAGTCTCCTTGATGAGAAATTCTAAATGTCTTGGAAGAAATTCAGATGCAGCATGGGAAATACACAGTTGTAAAGAATGACAAACACACCTTACAAGTTGTAGATTAGGAACTGCTTCCTTCAGTTTGCTGTACACACCATTATTGACACCAACCATTACTGATGCGTTATCAGTTCCAATGGCTGCAAGCTTTTTTATATCCAGTCCCTTTCGGTTAAGCATCTCTTTAACAGCATTGCAGATGCTATCAGCTGTGCCATCAGATAATCCAGCCAAATCAAGAAAAGTAACTACAATGTCATTTTTTAGCACTGAATAGTAACGAATTGTAGCAGCTAATAACTTGTTGACAGAGATGCCATTACTCTCATCTATTAATATGCTGTATGGCTGTTCACCAATATCTTTTCTCAAACTAGTTTCAAAATGTGGTGCAAGTACATTTCGAATGACTTGTCCACACTTGGTTCGGTGCAATTTCAAAGATTGTGTACATTTGCTGTCCTTAAAGCTTTCCTTGCACATTTCACTTAGGTGATCCACACTTCTAAAGGTGCTGTGCTGAGCAATATATAGGCACATCCTTCCCTCAGCTACTTTGGCTTCATTATTTAGTGGAGTGAAGCTAGATGTTATTGGCTTCTGCTGCAATTTTCCACTCAGCCCTTCTGCCGCTTTCTTATGCTTTACAGTACCCATATGTTTTTCTAAATCTGAGTATTTTGGAGATAAATGACACTTACAAAATTTGCAGAAACACTTAGCACTATCCCCTTGAATTTCCATCAACCATGTTTTAAATTAATCATCTTTTAACCATTCCTTCCTAAATCTTTGGGTATACTGTGTTTTACCCATGGTTCAACAATTCATGGAAGACACAAAAAAAAAAACCCTTTTGATTACACTTAGTATCAAATGAACATTGATGTCTGAGAAGAGAAAAAATAGCTTTCTTTTCCAACTGCTGCAGAAACAGAAATGAGACCTGACAATGTCAGTCACAAACCAACCCAAACCATATACATGGGAAGAAACAAAAAGACAATAAAATGTAAAAATAAGAAACTTACCCGCTTAGGGTTTATGACCCAGCCATATGTTTGTCAAGATCTTCCCACTTCCGTTGACCCTTGGTTTTAATATTCCTTGGTCCAGATTTTGGCTGCGGGGAGAAATCTCACTTGAAGGGTAGGTATTCACCGGACACCGATACACAATCACCCAAATTGAACCAATGTCCCAAGAGGGGAGGGTGAAAGCTGTGGTCGGGGAACGCTGTCAGCCCACCATAATGTAAGGAAGTCTTTCTCATAAGCCAGCAGATGGTCCTACTGTCTGCCCTGAAGATACGAGATACTACATGGAAACCACCTGGTCGCGGTCTTGTAGTTGGAAGTTGGAACCATCGAACTCGACGTTCATGGTTAGGGTTGCAATTTGACAAAAACAGAGAGTAAGACAAAAAACCTCCAGATTTCTCGCTAGATGAGGAACGATATCTCTAGTATTGAGACATGTCGCTGGAATGATATTTTTGTCACCAGATGTAAATCAATATCTCCAGATCTGGCGACAAAATCGCTAAGTTGGTCACCCTGGATGGGCGATATTTATCAATATCTCGAAATATCGATATTTTTGTCCGATATTTCGATATATGGTATTGATATCCAAGTTACGATATATCAGAAAATCACTATATCGGTGCGATATTCAATCAATATATCAGCCCATGGCTGATGTGATTTAACTTGTGGAATGAAATCTGTGTTCTTTCCTCTGGCATGTCACGAAAATTATGTTGCTTGAGGACTATCAAACTGCGATCTCATTATCGAGATTCACATGATATTATGTCACCTTCCGATTTCTAGAACTTTACAAGGAAAAATATCTGCTGTGTTGAAAACCTCGATGGTTGAAAATTTTAACTATTAGTTGACAGTAGGCACCCAGAAAACAAATTTAACGAACGGTTGATAGCAGATTGTTCTTTTGCCTATGAGTATTATGTTTGAAGTAAACTGGCACTTTGACCAAAATTAAATACATACCAATGACACACAATTTGAAGTGAAGCATTTTTTTTTTTTTTGTTAGTGATAAAGTATGTAGATCTTAACAGCTGGGTAAGGAAATGCAAAACAGCTTTTCGAGAGTTTTCTTGATGTCTTACAAGTTATGTAGTATAAAGTTTGTTGTAATTCAGGCTATGTATATATCAGACGTAATTTTTTTTATCATCCTTTGATAATTATCTTGTTAATACATAGTGAAACTTCCTGAAGTAATTATATAATCTGGTAAAAATATGAGCATAACAACTTTCGTCTTGATCTGCTGATTTTTTCACACTTACAGCATGTTATTTCCTCTGATTGTCCATTCGTTTTTTTGTTATCTAGGAGAGACAGGCTTTCATACATTAATTAGTAAATATATACTTGATGAATTTGGATTATGATATTTTTTTTATGTTTTTCATACATTAATTAGTATGGCTTTCATTAATTAATTAGTAAATATATATACTTGATTAATTTGGATTACGATATTTTTTGTTTTTATTTTTATAATCATATTTTAATGGAGGACTAATAATCGTTAGCATTTTTTTAAATATCTTTCTGGAAAAATAATTGCTTTCTATGAAAAGGCCATCACAAATTATTCGTACTCTAATTACTGTTTTTAACAAAAATGTCACTTGTAAACATATTATAAGCACTTTAATTTTTTTGCTTATACCATGGGAACTATTTTTGCTTACACCATAGAAGTAATTATATCTGTATACTCCATTAACATTGTGTTCTGTCTTGAACGATAAAAAAAATAGCAAACATTGTTCACACCTTCTGAAAAATATAAATGTATACAAAATGCTCTAAAAATTACAATAACAAAGTTTTTTTAAAGATTTTTTTCCCTAACATTTCCTTGCAAGCTGATATAATGTTAACTTTGACATTTGCATCCCAATAAAAATAGTTATTCTTTCTATAATTCAGTTATTCCCATGTAAATTGATGGTTAAGATTCCAGTCTGCTGGGATTAATAAGTACTTTTGTTTTTTTGTCATTTATGCCATACTGAAGCTTCAACTTACCTTTTCTCGAAATGTTGGAAATACATATTTCTCATAATCTCACATTGATAAAAAATTCATGAAAACATTCCTTTGCAACTGGGATTTTTGGAAACTTCTTGGCAGAAACCATATCCCTGCTCGTTTGAGCAATGCCCACACATGAAACAAGAAAATCACCTTTTGGGTTTTGGAAAGTATATTCAGCATTTCTGCAGATTACAAGCTCACTTCTGTTGCATGATATTTTTTATTTATTTTTGCATCAAAACTTTCTGCTATATATTTTTTTAATTTTAGGATCTAAAAAACAATATTTTATGTGTTTTTCATATCACTAAAAATACAGCTTGAGAGCTGCAATCTTGCATAAAGATAGTTTTAAGCTATAAAATGTAATAATAAAGGACAAATAAAATTGCTCCCTTTTAGTAGGAGAAAGCAGCTCTTGAAAAAGAAAATTTCAGCTGATGTTTCTAAGAAATTATCTGAGAAAACTGGTAGGATATTTATTCCCTACATTCACTGCCAAGCTTGTGTATTCATCATCATCATCATTGTCAACCATTATCAATCCACTGCTGGACGAAGGTCTCCCCAAGTTTCCTCCACAACGGTCTGTCTTGTGCCAGTCTCCTCCATGTCACCCCTGCATACTTTCGAATTTCATCCACCCATCTCCTATGTGGTCTTCTTCTGGGTCTTTTCCTGTCCCTTGGAATCCAAGCTAAAATTTCGGCTGTCCATCGATGATCTGTCCTTCTGGCAGTATGTCCAGCCCATTGCCATTTCAGGGATTTAACTCTGATCATGATGTCTTCCACTCTTGTCATTTTTCGGATCCACGAGTTCCTCTTCTTATCTCTCCTGGTTACACCAAGTATGCACCTCTCCATGCTGCTTTGAGTTGTCTGCAGCCTTTGTATGTCTCTTTTAGTTAAGGTCCACGTCTCTGCACCATACGTAAGCACTGGAAGGATGCATTGATCAAACACTTTTCTTTTAAGACATAATGGCATATTGCTCTTGAAAATTATGCTGTTTCTTCCAAAAGCTCTCCAGGCAAGTTTTGTACGCCGATTAATTTCTTCATCAATGTGACCCTCACTTGATATCTGCTGTCCAAGATAAACGTATGTGTCTGTTATCTCCAGCTTTTCTCCATCAATCGATAAATCTTCATTTCTTGTAAAAGCATTGAACATCACTTTTGTCTTCTGAAAGTTCATTTTTAATCCCACTTCTTTACTCTTGTCAGCAAGTTCCTGGATCATACTCTGCAGCTCTGATGGGGTAGTTGCAAAAATTACTATGTCATCAGCAAAACGAAGGTGGGTTAGATAATCTCCATTAATCTTTATCCCCTTGTTTTCCCAGCTCAGCGACTGAAAAACACCCTCCAATGTGGCATTAAAGAGCTTCGGAGATATGGTGTCACCTTGTCTCACTCCCTTTCCAATTTTTACGTGTGTTGTATTTTCAAACAGCCTAATCTTTGCACTTGCATTTTCATAGATGTTATTAATAATATTAATGTATGCATCTTCAATACCGCAGGTTTTCAGAGCCATTGTAACTGCTGATGGTTTCACCGAATCAAAGGCTTTTTCATAATCGATAAAAGCCATGCACAACGGAAGTTCATATTCCCTCGCTCTTTCAATTAGTTCTCTCAGCACGTGGATATGATCTATTGTGCTGTAGCCACTCCTGAATCCAGCTTGTTCTCTCGGTTGAGCCATGTCTAGTGCTACCTTCAAGCGGTGTGAAAGAACTTTAGTGAAGATTTTATAAACTACTGATAGGAGGCTGATAGGTCTGTAGTTTCCGAGATCCTCAAAGTCACCTTTCTTATGTAGCAGGATCATTGTCGCGGTGTTCCAATCCTCAGGAATCTTTCCTTCATTAAGGCATCGAGTGAAAATTTGGGCGAGTACTGTTTCGATTTCTCCACTTGCTTCTTGTATGATGTCTACAGTAATTCCATCTTCTCCTGGAGCTTTTCCTCGCTTCATGTTCTTGATTGCATGTGCAACTTCTGCTGGAAGGACTGGAGGAACTCTGGTACTGGTATCTTTCATGATGTCTGGAGTGCATATATCATCCCTTTCATATAATTTGGAGTAGAAATCTTTCACTCTTGTCAAAATTTCGCCTCTATTTCTTGTTACAGAACCATCTTCTTTTCTCAGTGCCATAATCTGTTTTCTTCCCTTACTGAGATGTCCCTTTGCTATCTTTAGGCTTTGGTTGTTTTCAATTGCTTTCCTCACTAGTTCACAGTTGAATTTCCTTACGTCTTCAGTGATACTTTTTCTTACTGTCTTGCATAGCTCTATATATTCCACTTTGGAAGTCACATCTTCTTTAGTTGTCCTCATCTCTCTTCTTTTTGCATCAACATTTTGGTTTTTCCTGATAATTTGTTCACATGCAACTTGTTCTTAGACCCAGCTAATTTTGTTGCTGTTTCCATAAGAGCTTTGGTTACTTTTCTGTTAACTTCGGAGATGTCCACTTCTTCCGATGTTAGGCCTTCTAAAGCAGAGAACCTGTTCTTCAGTTCTAACTTGAAGGTATTATGGTGTTTTTTAAGGTTGGTTATGTCAATAGATTTTGTTTGTCTTATGAGCTTGCCACGTTCAAGTTTAGTGTTGAGGTGCATCTTACATCTCACCAATCTATGGTCACTACCTGTGTTGAACTTGTTTAGCACACTGCAGTCTTCTATGACGAATTTTTTGTTACACATAATAAAATCAATTTCACTTGTCGTCCCATTTGGATGTCTCCATGTCCATTTCCTGTGTGGCTTTTTCTTGAAGAAGGAGTTCAAGATGAAAAACCCTTCTGCCTCTGAAAACTCAACGAGAGTATTTCCACGCTGGTTTCTGTTGCCATGACCGAATTTACCTACTGAAGTTTCATTCTGTTGCCGTTGCCCTATTTTTGCATTGAAATCTCCCATAATTATTTTCAAGTGCTGCTTACCTTTATTATTTAGATGACAAATTTCCTCATAAAATTCTTCAATTTCTTCTTCAGGATGACTTGTGGTGGGTGCATAAGTTTGAATAATCTGAGCCTGGTATCTTTTCGAGAGTTGGATAACGAGTCGTGCAGCTCTGTCAGAGGAACTTTCAACTTCTACAACTTTATCCTTCAGTTTCTTGTTTATTATAAATCCAACACCACTAGTTCTGCCAGTATCTGTCCCACGATAGTAGAAGAGATGTCCACTTTTCAGTTCGATGAGATCTTCTCCTTTTCTCCTTACCTCACTTAGCCCCACGATGTCCCACTTGATCCTTTGTAGTTCCTCTTCCAATTCAAGAAGCCTTGAATCAGAAGATAGGGAGCGTCCATTGTAAGTAGCCAAGGTCAGCATCAGATGGCAGCCTAGTCCGGTCCTCCGGGGATTCTTAGCACCCTCTGCCTTCATGTCGCACTGGCCGCTGCCTTGGCCAGGTACATTCCAGCTGCCGGAGACTGAGGGCCAAGATTTAAGTTGTGGAATCATTTTGGAGGGGTTTGGCCATAACTCACCACGCTGGCCAAGCGGGTTGGTGAGTGTGGGATAGAATTTCCTCTGATCCCGATGGTATAGTTATACCGCTATGGGCGGTCGTCAGAGCCCCTTTAGTGGGAACAGGATGCACCACCAGAAGGCGGGGTTGACATTTGTCAAGGAGAGGCTGTGATGTTACGCATCACCTGACCTTACATCCCTTGTGTATTATAATTAGTTATTACTTATTACCAAAACAATTTTTTAAGGTAAAGAATATTTTTATGTCTTAAGAGACACATATGGTTGAGTCGTCATTAGACTATGTAAATGCCATCTGTGGAGAGTAGTTACTCAATTATGTTTGCTCATGCTGATGAAACAATCCTGTTGGCAGAGAGCAAAAGTGAGTTGCAGCGTATGTTGTCCCACATGTATGAAGTTTGTATGAATTTCAAACTTAGTATATGAAAGGAAAAACCCAAAGTTATGTTTTTGACAGATGAATTGTTAGTATTAAATCAAACAGATCAGTCTAAATGGCAAAGAGATTGACCAGGTAAATCAATTTACATATTTAGGAAGCATGTTTGACAGAGAAAACAAATTAGGTGGTGAAATTAGTAGGCTAGTAAATTCATCTTTGAAAGTCACAGCTGCTTCAGGAGGATTTTGAATAAATGATGAATGATAGGTTCTCAAAAAAGTCCCTAATAGTTGTGTGTGAAAAAGTACAGTAATTGTTCCTACTCTGATGTGCAGCAGTGAAGGTGGAGTACTGCAGATGAAACATAGGAGTGATTTGTGAGCTGTAGAGATGTGTTACTTATGGGGGTGGGGGCAAGATATGTTTTGATCATGTGAGGAATGAAGATGTTTTGTAGATGAGTAGTGTGAAGCAAAATATTGTTTGTAAGGTGGGGACAAATATTCTTTGGTGGTTTGGAGAATGAGTGGTGAGATGATTACTAGGAGAATTTATTCTGCACAAGTGACAGGAAGAAAATGTAGAAGATCAAGGGAGGACCAGATTCAGGAATTTCTGCATGAGAAATAGAGAATAAATGTGAAGTACAAATGGTCTTGTGTGTGATGGATGTCAGTGAAGCTCAAGTTGTGAGCTGAGATCACTGTAAATGCAGATGTTTGATACATCAAGAGTAAATAAAATGTATTTCCATCAGTTTTAAACTTTAATCCAGCAGATAAGCTCTCATCAAAAAACTAACCTATGATCTTAGAGAACAGCTTAGTGATATATATGCATGTAAAAAGTCACACAGGAAATGGACATGGAGACATCCAATTGGGACGACAAGTGAAATTGATTTTATTATGTGTAACAAAAAATTCGTCATCGAAGACTGCAGTGTGCTGAACAAGTTCAACACAGGTAGTGACCATAGATTGGTGAGATGTAAGATGCACCTCAACACTAAACTGGAACGTGGCAAGCTCATAAGACAAACAAAATGTATTGACATAACCAACCTTAAAAAACACCATAATACTTTCAAGTTGGAACTGAAGAACAGATTCTCTGCTTTAGAAGGCCTAACATCGGAAGAAGTGGATATTTCTGAAGTTAACAGAAAAGTAACCAAAGCTCTTATGGAAACAGCAACAAAATTAGCTGGGTCTAAGAACAAGTTGCATGTAAACAAATTATCAGGAAAAACCAAAATGTTGATGCAAAAAAGAAGAGAGATGAGGACAACTAAAGAAGATGTGACTTCCAAAGTGGAATATATAGAGCTATGCAAGACAGCACGAAAAAGTATCACTGAAGACGTAAGGAAATTCAACTGTGAGCTAGTGAGGAAAGCAATTGAAAACAACCAAAGCCTAAAGATAGCAAAGGGACATCTCAGTAAGGGAAGAAAACAGATTATGGCTCTGAGAAAAGAAGATGGTTCTATAACAAGAAATAGAGGCAGAAATTTTGACAAGAGTGAAAGATTTCTACTCCAAATTATATGAAAATGATGATACATGTACTCCAGACATCATGAAAGGTACCAGAGTTCTTCCAGTCCTCCCAGCAGAAGTTGCTCATGCAATCAAGAACATGAAGCGGGGGAAAGCTCCAGGAGAAGATGGAATTACTATAGACATCATACAAGAAGCAAGTGGAGAAATTGAAACAGTACTCGCCCAAATTTTCACTCGATGCCTTAATGAAGGGAAGATTCCTGAGGATTGGAACAATGCTACAATGATCCTGCTACATAAAAAAGGTGACATTGAGGATCTCAGGAACTACAGACCTATCAGCCTCCTATCAGTGGTTTATAAAATCTTCACTAAAGTTCTTTCACACCGCTTGAAGGTAACACTGGACATGGCTCAACCGAGAGAACAAGCTGGATTCAGGAGTGGCTACAGCACAATAGATCATATCCACGTACTGAGAGAACTAATTGAAAGAGCGAGGGAATATGAACTTCCATTGTGCATGGCTTTTATCGATTATGAAAAAGCCTTTGATTCGGTGAAACCATCAGCAGTTACCATGGCTCTGAAATCCTGCGGTATTGAAGATGCATACATTAATATTATTAATAACATCTATGAAAATGCAAGTGCAAAGATTCGGCTGTTTGAAAATACAACACACATAAAAATTGGAAAGGGAGTGAGACAAGGTGACACCATATCTCCGAAGCTCTTTAATGCTACATTGGAAAATGTCTTTCAATCACTGAACTGGGAAAACAAAGGGATAAAGATTAATGGAGATTATCTAACCCACCTTCGTTTTGCTGATGACGTAGTCATTTTTGCAACTACCCCATCAGAGCTGCAGAGTATGATCCAGGAACTTGCTGACAAGAGTAAAGAAGTGGGATTAAAAATGAACTTTCAGAAGACAAAAGTGATGTTCAATGCTTTTACAAGAAATGAAGATTTATCGATTGATGGAGGAAAACTGGAGATAACAGATACGTATGTTTATCTTGGACAGCAGATATCAAGTGAGGGTCACATTGATGAAGAAATTAATCGGCGTACAAAACTTGCCTGGAGAGCTTTTGGAAGAAACAGCATAATTTTCAAGAGGAATATGCCATTATGTCTTAAAAGAAAAGTGTTTGATCAATGCATCCTTCCAGTGCTTACGTATGGTGCAGAGACGTGGACCTTAACTAAAAGAGACATACAAAGGCTGCAGACAACTCAAAGCAACATGGAGAGAAGCATGCTTGGTATAACCAGGAGAGATAAGAAGAGGAACTCGTGGATCCGAAAAATGACGAGAGTGGAAGACATCATGATCAGAGTTAAATCCCTGAAATGGCAATGGGCTGGACATACTGCCAGAAGGACAGACCATAGATGGACAGCCGAAATTTTAGATTGGATTCCAAGGGACAGGAAAAGACCCAGAAAAAGACCACATGGGAGATGGGTGGATGAAATTCGTAAATATGCGGGAGTGACATGGAGGAGACTGGCACAAGACAGACCGTTGTGGAGGAAACTTGGGGAGACCTTCGTCCAGCAGTGGATTGATAATGGTTGACAATGATGATGATGAAAGAGAAAATCCCTCATCTACAGCAAGTTGAATATAACTAGAGGTGAGAAATCAGTACTTATTTTTGTGTTGTTTTGGTGTTAATAAGTGAAACATTAAATGCTATATCCCATTTGAGTTCAAAACTGTAAAAAAAAATTTTAAATCTGCTGACTTCCTTAATTTTAAGGATAGACTCCACCAATGAGCATTTAAAATGTAAAAAAAAAAAATGATATGATATCGAAGATAGCTCCTCAGGTGTTTTAGACTTCATAAAGAATACTTCAGATATTTATTGTGTACAAGTTTTTAATGGAGATGAGAAATCCAAAGAAATGGACTGAGAACTGGAAAAAAATGCTTGAAGTGAAGTGGTGTGTGTGTGTGTGTGTGTGTGTTGATCTCCATGAGCATCTAAAGTTGTTCCCGAATGTGTAGAAGCTTGATTCACTATAAGCAGACACATGTCCCTAATTTAGGGCGAGTGGTTCCAGGAAAGACAAGACGGGAACAACTTCTTTATGTATTTTACCACTTGGTAGGCACATTTTCCATGATTATTTAGATACTGAATAGTTTCCATGACATTTAATGAACATTTCATGACTGAATAGATTTTATTCATGACATTTAATAAATAGATTTCTTGACTGAATAGATTTCATGACATTTAATTGCTAAAACCTGGAAAGAGCGACATCTTTGTTTATTCACTGACGCCACATATTTGGAGGATTTTCACATTTAATGAACAGTGCTTCTTATTTTGAAAATTTGACTGTTTTCTAGCAGTTTCTGAGGAAGAAGTAATCTTTTTGTATGAGAATTTTCCTGATATTGATGCTGAATCAGTTGTAGTAGGTATAAAATCACATACAATTTTTGCAAACTTGATCAAATGTAAAACCGATGAGCGCAATGCAAGGTATTCATATAATCTGAGCATTGTTTCAGCTAATATATTAATATAGTCTTTAATGGTAGTCTAAGAACTCCTTCCTACAGCTAGTGTCAAACATTTGGCACAATGTATTGCCTTTTAATCCAACCAAGAACCCATATTTATGAGTACAAATGCAATTTTTACATTGCACATTTATTAGATTTTAGCGGGAAAAGAATTTTGAAAAAAGTAACTTTGTATACTGTAAAGAAACACTAGAGAAATCAAATGAGCAAGAGCACTGCACATTAAAACTTTTCTGGACAACAGAATTTTGTTAATGCCATTCCGTTTAAGAATAACAGTTTTCACAAAAAAAAAAAAAAAAAAATATGTTCACAGTTTTTATCAAGAGAGAAATAGACATAATGACAAAATGGATAACACTGGGCAAATTAGGCCGAAACCTGTTAACAAGGTTTGTTGTATTTTCAGTTTGTTTGTTGTTTTTTTTTGTTTTTTTTTTACAAAAAAAAAATTATATATGTATCTACAGTGTATATGCACACTAACTTTGAAATAATATATTTTCATGTATGTGTGCAAACTTCTTCAAAATTGCATTAAAAAGCTCTAGCCATTTACCTCTCAACAATATTATGACTTTGCAGAACATTCTGCATTAGAAATTGCAATAATATGCTGTGATTACAGGCTAAGGGGGTAATGTTTCAGACAGAAGTAACCCAGTGATTTTGTTTTAGGCGTTTTACTCCACTTTTGTACTTAAATAAACATTTTGAATAATGGAAAAACCTTAACATGTGTAGAATAATCAAATCAATGAGACTTATTTACCCAATTGCCTGTGGTTTACTGGTCTTCTATGTAGCAAAATATTTATGCCACAAATTCCATTTCAAGTGTGTTTTTTTATTCATATATATTCTTTAAAAAGATGTTGAGTGTGCTTAACAGGAAAGTTGACATCTAATTTGTTTACTTTCAAATGATAACCAAAACCTTCAAATATCGTTGGTGACAGTTGATACTATCCACAGCCACAGCCCCCCCATTAGTGGAAGGGGAATGCAGATGTTATATAAACACAAAAGTGCACAACACTTTTATGATTGCTTTTTTGACTAATTTTGTCTCGCTGTATCAACAATCTTGCATAGGTAGCAATGTTAAGTACAGAGAATCATGATTACATGTTTTGTTAAAAAAAACAGTTTCCGCATTTATTTTCTGTAAATTTATGTGACAACTTCCTGCCCTTTGGCCACTTTCATCCCATCTGTGCTCTGCTTCTTCATTAAGAAATGCAACAAGGGGCATATATAGATTTTTTCTGAGGGCGTGCCAATGAAATGAAAAAAAAATTAAATCCACCAGGACAAAATAAAAGAATGAGAATAGAAAAAAATAAACAAAAAATTTGTAACGTAAATTAATGAATTTTTTTATTAAATTAAGCATTTTTGTTTCCAATGTAAGGCACATTTTAACAATAAATAAAACACATTTAAACACTTTCGGGGGGGGGGGGGCATAAATATATGCCACCTTACATTACATAAATGTATAAAATATATAATATAAATACGCCCTTACATTACCATGGCTACGATGTAAACAACCCTGATGTTGGCTTTCCAGCTCAGCATACAAGATATATTTTTAGCGAATTTTTATGAATTATAAAAACGTAAAATGTTAATTCCGCTGTCGAAAATATTTATTTACGTAACAAAACAACGTAAAAGGGCGAAATAAAAGCACTAAGTTTTTAACGAGTTTTAAAGTCGTAAAACCCATGGCGTCGGTCTTGTAAAAAAACGTTAAATATCAATTCCGCTATCGGAAATAATTATTTACACAACAAAACGACTGAAATGGCAAAATAAACGCACTACGTTTATTTCCAAGTACAGCGACCGTCTTGTAAAAGGTACGAAGTTAGTAATATACAGTACTTTTCTGAGATATCACTATTTTAATGGTATTAACAAAACTTGAATGCAGCTATATTTTCAAGCTGCAGGATAATTTAGTACTGGCTGAGATTTGTGCGAACAAGCCAACAGCCAATTAGTCCCAAGTTCCCAATAGCCAATACTTAGCACAACATTGGATCGGATTCAGTGATAACCCTGATGCAGTATGCAGTGAATAAACCGAAATATCAGTCTTATTGAGATCAGAAGTATTGAAAAATATCGAAAAATCAATCCGATATATTGATCTTTAAATACAGATATTTTCGATTCAATATATCCGTCTCAGAAATATTAAAATATATCATACTTTTGAAAACATCGCCCATCCCTTCGTCTTGGTAAAAAAACCGAGCAGCCACCGTAAAATCACGTGACGACTCGCTGACCAATAGCAGAAAGCGACGCATGCCGCATTCCTTTTCTGTCATTATCGTTCATTGGCTAACCCGTGCCTCTTAGCAACGCCCGTAAAATTACGGTTTGGAACAGTTGTCCTACATATCCATGCCCGTTAAAATACGGGCATCGCCTTGAAACTGCAGAAACGAGCCTTGATCGTAAAAATATACGGGCAACAAGACTTTTTTTACGGGAATTTTTAGCAGTGTAGGGGGACCGGAGCATGGAGACGGACCTCCTAGCTCACCGATCGTCCGATCCGACGTCATGCCGCAGTGCACCCACAGACCACAACGGCCGACATTTTTCTGAGTGTACGGGGTGACTTGGATGCTCCGATATCGACACGGACAGCTTTGGGGCGATTGGCTGCGTCTAGTTTGCTGTCCAGCCGTCCGTAGCAAAGGCTACCCTCAACAACGAGCCATCGTCGTCACCGCTTAGCGTTGTGTCGCTCCCGAGCTGCGTACGGCGCCGAATGGGACAATGTGGGGTTCAGCGACGAATCACGGTTCAGTCTCAAGGCGGATGATTGCCGTGTGAGAGTCTGGAGGCAACGTGGCCAACAGGCGGATTCCTCCGCCATTGTGGAGCGCCACACGGCCAGGCAAAGTGGAATCATGTTGTGGGGTGCTATCAGCGCCAACAGCCGCTCACCGCTAGTACGAATCACTGGCACATTGATGGCACGCCGCTATGTTGACGAGGCTGCGGCCCGTGGCGCTACCGTACCTGCAGGGCATCCCAAACGCCGTTTTTCAACAGAATATCTCCGGCCTCATACCGCTCGGATCAGCCTGAATGCTTTACACGGTGTGCGGATACTTCCGTGCCCAGCACGATTCCCCAACCTCTCGCCCATTGAGCATCTGTGGGACACGATTTGACGTCGATTGAGTACCCCCCCCCACGCAAAATGAAGATGAACTGCGAACACAAAGCAGATCGATACACGAAATACCCAACGTGGTGATCTGTCTTCCTGAGCTTCTTACATTCCTCATCTCTTGTTCTTGCCTCTCGTTTTGATTTTCTCCACTTTTGCTTGCGTTCATTCTGCGAATTTCGTGGCATTGTTGAAAATGTTTACCCGTTCACAAGAAAACTAATTTATTTAATTTTAATTTAAACCCCTGCGATATGTTCTTTATATATCTGAATAGGTCTCGTCGAGAGTTTTAAAACGTTACCACGCACAATCGTTTTGCACTCACGTTTGTCCAGATAAACCGCGATATTTTCAAAAGTGTTCACCGGTTCACAAGTAAACAATTTTTTAAATGTTCAGTTCAAATCCACTGGGAAATGTTCCTTCGTATATTTGAATTGATCACGTCGAGAGCTTTAAAACGATACCACGCGCAGTCGTGTTGCGCTCACGGTTCCTGAGAAAGACTGAGTCAAACGCTGCGGCACACCCAGAAATATTGCATCATCTTTCCCGCGCTCAGGGAGAGAGGGGAGCTTCGCGCGCACGATGCATTGCGCAGTACGCGAATTGGACTCCATGCTGTTTACGAATATGTTAACACGGTTAGTGTGCGGGTATTTTTAACGCTATAATAATTGGGTATTTTTAACGCTGTACTGGATGTAAAGATTTACATCAGTAATCATAGTTGCAGTTGTTGATGGAAAGTTTAATATGAGGTCTTCTGATTTGTACACCTTGCTAAACACTATGTTCAATTTATTCAACTTTATGTAACACGTAATGTCTCTTACTGATTTGTTTTTGTATTCATCAAGGGAATAAAACGCCTTTAAATCTATTTTTGTCACAGGCGGTCGGCCGTAGGTCGCCCCATGCGATCCGCGGAGTTAGACGTAGTCCTACGTCAAAAAGTGTTTTGTGCTGACTAGGTGTCCAAACGGTTGAATATGCGAGTAGCAGAGGCAATCTAGACGCCTTGATGTGTTCAGATTGCTACTAATAACATTGAATTCTGTATTGTCATTAACATTCACATCGTCTTGCGCCATCTGTCCACAAATTTATTAACTGAACTTCTTTGCTGTTTCTGATAAGTTTTTTGTCAGTCTAATTTCTTATTCTCTTCAGTTGAATAAAAGAAATTTGATATAAAATATGAAACTAGAGGCATGCGTGAGGAGCACATGCGGCCACTCTCGTTTGCATAGTTGGGACAATCATTTCCATCAATGAGAAAGCATACAGATGTTGATAAGATCTAAGTACGTTTGATAAACTGTATACTAAATGCTCTTAAATGTTACATTTCGCTTACTTACTGAGTTCAACAGTTCAAAGTGGACTGTTATCTGGAAGTATATGGTAATCTGTTGAACAGCACAAAGACATTCATTTATCCATTAAACGGAAATCCCACGAAAGGCTTTCAAACATAAAAATGTTACAACCAAGGAGGTGATATTACTGGAGACACCACTCCTATCCACGCAGCATTGGCCGCCATAAGTCACCGTCTGTGCTGCAAATGACGTCATGAGCAGGCACAACGCAGCCGCAGAAGAGAAACTGCTTGGAAACCAATGGAACAAAAGCTTCTAAGCGTATAAACAGATAAAATGAGTAATTCAATAATCTTTATCAATGATACACAATTAAGCTTACTGTTTCATCAACGGTATAACTTAGTTCATTTTTGCCTGCTTGTGACGTCACACCACAGATTAGCTGTGACCTATGGCGGCAGAGCCAGCGGTGACCAGTGATATAACCTCATTGGTTACAACAGATATATAATTTTAGCAAAGTATCCCGAAGTTTCCAGAGTTTAAATTTAAAAAAGCACATGATTTGGTTTATGGGCCCGCTGAGTTTGGCTAAAATTATAAAAAAATAATTTTCTTAAACATTTGACTGTAGTTTCTCCCGATAAGCAAAACATAAACGGAAGAAGTTAAAATTTAACTGTACGCCTTTTTCTGTACACTTTCCTAACACCAGGAGTTTGATATGCAGATTCGAGGGCAATTGTAGTAAAACCACAACGTTTCTAACGGATATCTCAAATAGGCATGCAGTTCACCACACGAAATACCGACGTCATTGTGTGAGGCGACTGCAACCTTAGATGTCCCTTCCGACTGAAATTTTACAGAAAACAGTACTCCAGAAAAAAGACTTCTCGCCTTATTAACTATAAAAAAATAGACTCTTATGAAATAGTTGAAAATTCCAAGTTAACAAGCACACATATCAAACTTGCTGTTCTGAGAATGAACGTGCTGCCATCTACCAGTAGCGTCTATCTTATTTTTTTTTTTTTTGATTGGAGGTTTAACGACCACCGTGAGCAACTCAATGGGCTATAAGCAGTCGCCCGTCCCTAATTTAGGGTCACTGGTTCCAGGGAAGGGAGAGAGGCAGTGCCGTAAGACAAACACAACATCCATGCCTCACCGGGATTCGAACCCAGACCCCTTACGGACGAATGATCAGAGGCCAGCGCCTTAGACCACTGCGGCACCGGGCGGCACCGCGTCTATCTTGGGTTCTACGGAGATAGTCTAGATTTTTTTTTTTTTTATTCAAGGTTTAACGACAACCGTGAGCAACTTAGTGGGTTATAAGCAATCGCCCGTCTCTAATTTAGGGTCACTGGTTCCAGGGAAGAGAGAGAGCCAATGCCGTAAGACAAACACAACGTCCATGCCTCACCGGGATTCGAACCCAGACCCTTCACGGACGAATGATCATAAGCCAGGGTTTAGACCACTGCGCCACTGGGGCGGCTCCTAACAATAATTTATAATTTTAGAAATTTTAATTTTCAGAAAAGCACTCCGAGGTGCACATGCGCGCGTGTATTTCTGCGAGTTTATGCCCAACTTTAAATCTTTAAATTATGTAGCATTTTTTGTAGACGATCGACAGCTTAATGTCATCACTATAGAGAACAAGAAACATGACACCGAATTTTCGAGTGTAATTAGCACGGTTTTTTAATCCATTCTTACGCAAATTAAATTTGTCAAAGCTATTTAAAGTCAATGGAACCGGTATGGAAAACAATAGTATCTGTAAGACGAAAGAAGTTTTTCATTCGGGTTTTCAATTCCTCAGATATTGCTGTAAACGGAATCGTGAGCTTTCCCTCTCTGATTGCAGATTTGTGCGTTAAGAAACATGAATTTACACTGGCGGAAAAAATCCCAACACCAAGAAGGGGTTGTGTTAGATAAACGACAGTTGGTAGGCGGTAAGAGTACATCTCTAAGATGACGTCTATGCAAATTTCGCGCTCAGGCGCATACGTGTGGCGCTAGTAGCGCCCCTCGGAACATGCAAAGCAGGGTTGCTGTAAATACGCGCTGTAACGTTCGTGAGCGTTAGTTACCGTTGAGATTCGACGTATTGTGTTGATGTTAGTCAAGAATGCCTTTAAAAAGACGAAGAAGCCATTATCAACAGCTCACGGAGTTTGAACGAGGTCGTATAATAGGGCTACGAGAAGGTGGATTTTCTTTCCACAATATTGCAGAACGACTTGGCAGGAATGTAGCCACTGTGCATGATTGTTGGCAGCGGTGGTCAAGGGAAGGTACTGCCTCAAGAAGACCGGGTTCCGGCCGGCCACGTGGCACTACTGAGAGGGAAGACCGCCGTGTACGGCGTATGGCCGTGGGGCATCGTACAGCGTCTGCGGCCTCAATTCGAGCTGCAGTTGCCACAACAGTGACACAACGAACTGTTACAAATCGGTTACTTGAAGGACAGCTTCGAGCCAGACGCTCTGTAGCGTGCATTCCACTTACACCAAACCACTGCCGTTTTCGACGTCAGTGGTGTCAAGCTAGAGCTCATTGGAGGACGGAGTGGAGATCTGTTGTGTTTTCAGATGAAAGCCGGTTCTGCCTGGGTGCCAGTGATGGCCGTGAGTTGGTTAGAAGGAGGCCAGGTGAGCGCCTGCAACCAACCTGTGTGCGGCCGAGACACACTGGACTTACACCTGGAGTTATGGTCTGGGGAGCAATTTTCTATGACAGCAGGAGCACTCTCGTGGTTATCCAACGCACCCTGACGGCACAGCTGTACGTCGGTCTGGTGATTCAACCTGTTGTGCTGCCATTCATGAACAGCATTCCAGGGGTGTTTTCCAACAGGATAACGCTCGCCCGCATACCTCTGCTGTAACCCAACATGCTCTACAGAGTGTCGACATGTTGCCATGGCCTGCTAGAACACCAGATCTTTCACCAATCGAGCACGTATGGGACATCATTGGACGACAACTCCAGCGTCACTCCCAACCAGCATTAACCGTCCCTGTATTGACCGACCAAGTGCAACAGGCATGGAACTCCATCCCACAAACTGACATCCAGCACCTGTACGACACAATGCATGAACGTTTGCGTGCTTGCATTCAACATTCTGGCGGTTACACCGGTTATTAATGTACCAGCATTTCACATTTAAAATGGCTCTTCTCGCGCTTACATTACGCTGTGATCTTGAAACCTTAATCGATTAAATATGTTACCTATACAAATGTATTGCCGCCATTTCATTCCTCTACAACTATTTTTTCGTGGTGTTGGGATTTTTTTCCGTCAGTGTATATGTGAAACATTTCGCACCGGAAATGCTCTCCAACACAGAAATAATTTTTCAAATCGGACTCTTAGAAACAGAGATATCGACAAAAATGAGATGTAACTTCACGCCCCTAGTGGGAAAACCATGCATTATTTTAGGAAGAAGGTATTCTCAAAAGGTTTTTCGATGTGAGCGTTATCAGTCCAAGAGAAAAAAAATTTAGTCGAGTTTTCGGGATCCCAGATTTTGCTGCAAATATATCAGAACAGGAATGACACTTATGCCCCTAGGTGGCCAAACCATTCTTTACCAAACATTAGAAATTATATGAAAAATATTTTCAATCAGGTGATGTATGCGATACAGGAAGATTTTTTTAAATCGGAGTTTTAGAAGCAGTAATAACGCAAAAAACGCAATTTACCTTTGCGCTCCCTAGTGGAAAGTCTATGATTTACTTGAAAATTTTGAATTTATAGGAAAAACATTTCGCATCGGAAACACTATCCAACAAAGAAGAAATTTTTCAAATCGGACTTAGAAGTAGAGATATTGACAAAAATAAGATATACATCAACGCCCCCTGGCGTAGAAATCATGCATTATTTTAAGAAGAAAATATTTCTAAAAGGTTTGTTGACACGAGTAGTATCGGTCCACAAACGACTTTTTTAATCGAAATTTTATAGGCTCATATTTTGCTGCAAATACATCAGAAGCGGAAATTAAAACTTTCGCCCTCTGGTGGCCAAACCATTTTTTTACAAAAATTTGAAATTATGTGCAAAAGATTTCCCATTAGGACCTGCATCCGGTACAGAAAGAATTTTTCAAATCTTAGATTTAGAAGCAGAGATATAGAGGAAAACGCAATTTACCTTTACGCCCCCTAGCGGAAAGTCTATGAATTACTTGAAAATTTTGAAATTATATGTAAAACATGTCACACCAGAAATTCTATCTAATAAAGAAATAATTTTTTTAGTCGGAACATTAGAAGCAGAGATATTGACAAAAATAAGATATAGATCTACGCCCCTGGCGGAGAAACCATGGAATATTTTAAGAAGAAAATATTCCGATATTCCGGAAAGGTTTATCGACGTGAGTGGCATCGGTCTACGAAAGAATTTTTTCAATCGAGATTTTAGAAGCTCAGATTTTATGGCAAATGCATTAGAAGCAAAAATTAACACTTACGCCCCCTGGTGACCTCTTTTAAAAAATTAGAAATTATGTGCAAAAGATTTTCTATCAGGAGCTGTATCCGCTAAAGAAAACATTTTTCAAATCGGAGTTTAAGTAGAAGAGATATCGGGGAAAACGTAATTTACCTTTACGCCCCCAAGCGGAAAATCTACGTACGTGTAATTTGAAAAAAAGAGTATGCCTAAAATACTCTTCGACATAAATGGAGTCGAACGATTAAAAAAATTTTCAATTGGATGTTTAGAAGCAAATATGTGGAATAAAATGTACTGTTGAATTCGACATTATCGGCATTTACGCCCTCTAGTAACGAAATTGTACATCGTAAAAAAACAAACGAAATAAAGGATCATCATTCGTACATTTTAAGCTTCCCAATGCAAAAATAATTTTTCAAATCGGACTAATAGTTGCACAGATATCATGCCTACAGGCTGAAGGACGGTACGGACGGACAAACCGATAACATGAGCACGATCTTTTTTTACAAAAGACGTGCTAAAAATTGCATCGTTATAGATTCTACTATATGCTGCTATGATAAGTACTAAAGTAAGTTAGCAGACAGTGGTCTAAGCTCTGGCTTGTGCCCATTCGTTCGAGATAGGTCCGGGTTCGAATCCCGATGAGGCATGGATCTTGTGTTTGTCTTACGGCACTGGCTCTCTCCCTTTCCTGGAATCAGAGACCCTAAATTAGGGATGGATGACTGCTTATAGCCCATCGAGTTGCTTATGGTGGCCGTTAAACCTCCAAGCAAACTAGAATCAAGCACCGGAATTACATTACTTCAAAACAGAGTAAATACCCTCTGCAATAGTATGTATTTTCCAGAGTAAAATACACTGTTTGACTCGCACTGCGCATCATTCGAGTGAGGCACAGTGATATGTGTAAATGATTATGTACTCATTAAAAGTCCCTGGTATGCATGAGTTCTAAAAAAAATTAGGAATTGACTAGCCAACTCAAAATTTTAGACGCTGTTGCCAATTAATTAAAATTACGAAACATTCATAAAAACATATAAAGACGACGTATCTTAGATCTCAGAACGACACCAATCAACTCCCATCCCAAAAACAGAATCAGCCAGAGTCGCGCTGAATTGTTCGGTCGCCTGAGACGACATAATGGACACGTCAAATAGCCGCATATTTCCACTGAGATGCAAAGACGGCTGAAGACGCTTTTATTTGCACCACTGAGTTTAGAAGGAATGACACAGTAATTCCAAAATCAGGCTCCATCGAACGGACAAAAGAAAGAAATTGCTTTACACGCCAGTCAGTGGTGTCATAGCCCAACAAAATGTCTGCCACTGTTTCGTAAAACGAAAAAGTTCCTGTCTAACTCTCCAGCGTTATTACGAAGAAACTTGCTGATAGTGATGATATTAGAAATGCTGGGTCAGGTTTAAGGCAGCCGATGCAAAGCAATGTTCGCCCTCCACCATTCCCATTGCCTTACCAGCACATAATCATCGAGCGCCCCATACCGGTGTTACGAGGCTGATTCTTGCTGGACTGAATGGTGTTTTCAGCGATGAGTCCAGATTCACCCTGATTTCCTGTATTATTTTTCTGAGGTCTAACACGACCACCATGAGCAACTCTAAGAGCTATTCGTAGTTCCTCGTCCCCAGTCTTGGGATACTGGTTCCAAGGAGGGGTGAAAGACAGTGCTGTAATACAGGCACACCACACATGCGTAGTCTTCGGAACTCAAACCCGGACCCGACTATGATGACTAGCAAGAAATTCACTCCCTTGACCACTCGTCCACCGGATAGGCGCCTATAATTACTCCATCCGCATATGGATATAACGTAATAAAATTAAGAACCCTTCCTTGAAAGCCAAAACGTTCCACTACTAATTTCATTGAATAAAAAAATCGTATGATCTCTTTTGGTATGTGTAACAAGCAGTTTCAACGATATGTAAAGACTTCACAATGCCCTGGGGCTCGTTATGTTCTCATCGACCCCTGGGCAAGTTTTTCCCATACTATCGTCCAACAAGATAATCCTTGCCAGCATACATGTTTAATTTCTTAAATTCATCTGCAAAATATCTAACACTACAGTGATCATTCGTTTTACTGAAAGTCTCGTCACCGATTAAGTGCACGAAAATTTGTTGGACGGCGTCAGATATTTTTGTGCTTCGACGTCGAAGACTGTCGCTACCTGTTATATACTGCTGGCCACCCAAAATGCAACACCCAGAAGGACACGAGATAGCAAAGCCAGATTTACTGGACACATAACAACAGATACAAAGATGAAATGATTGAGCTTACAGGCCCGTTCGACTTGCGGAACACGCAGACATCAATAGTTCGTGCGGCCCCCACGGCTGGCAATAACGGCCGCTACACGCCACGGCATCGAACGAAAGAGGCTTTGGATGTGAGATTGGGGTATGTCGGTCCAGGCTGCTTCCACATGTTGTCACATTTCATCAAGCGTAGCCGCGTGTAGTGCTTTCCGGGCCACTCGGTTGCCTATCAACGACCAGACGTGTTCGATGGGCGACATATCGGGAGAACAGGCGGGCCACGGCAGCAGCGACACCTGGTGGGCCGTGAAGAATTGTTGCACGATGCGTGCCACGTGCTGCCGCTCATTGTCCTATTGAAAGGTGACCGCTAGCAGGTCCTGTAGGTAAGGGAGGACTACAGGCTCCAAACCGTCGGAGATGGTGTGGTTGCTGTTGAGTGTACCGGCGATGCGTATCAGAGGGGTGCGGGTGTCATATCCAATTGTGCCCCAAACCATAACGCCAGGCGACGGACCGGTATGGTGATGCATAATGCAGGCGTCATACAGTCTCTTGCCGCGGTGTCGCCACACGCGGATCCGACCATCGTGGTGTTGCAGGAAGAAGCGGGATTCGTCGGAGAAGACAATGTCGTGACATTCCATAGTCCAGGTGCTGCGTTCAACGGCACACTGCCGCCGCACTCACAGGTGGTGTAACGTCAATGGCAATCGGAGCAATGGGCGCCATGCGACAAGTCCCCGCTCCTGCAGACCACGTCTAACGGTACGTGCTGACACATGTTGTTGCGCAACACACCCTAATTCCTGCGCTAACGTTCGTGATGTGGCGGTGCGAGCCGTCAATGCCCGCCGCACAACATGCCGGTCCTCTCGTCCGGTGGTGTGCCGCGGCTGCGGCAATCGCTCACTTCTGTCCGTCCGTCCCTCCTGCACCCACCGAATTCATACGCGCCTCACTGTGGCTGGATGTCGTCCCACACGGGCGCCGATTTCTCGGTACGATAAACCGCTGTGGTGATAAGCCACTATTCGTCCTCTGTCGAACTCCGAAACGTGCTGGAATGTCTGCCGTATTCTGCGACGAGGCATCAGGAAGCTTCCCACGCACAGGTCCGGCAGCACAACACACTTCCACTACTTACACCCCGCCTTCTGTGCACCCTTCTTATATTGCTTCTCGGTGGCATGCCGGGCGTATATGATTTGCATATGCCCTGCAGTGCTAATCGTTAGCATGTCCTCTCGCGGGCGACGCATGCTGCGAATTTCAGGCCAATCGGATGCTTCCTTCTTGGTGTTGCATTTTGGGTAGCCAGCAGTGTACAAACCGAATTTTGTTGGATATTTGTAACCCATGCATATAATGTAACTTCTTTCGGTATGATTAATTAATTGCTTCGTACGAAGAAAAAAATTGCATCACAACCTTTAAGCCATCACTTTATATGGGTTTCAATAGTGGATATTATTATGTCATCAAGCGGTGAGGTTCTTTTTGGTTCGGTTGTTGGTGTTTCAAGAGTTAACGACAACCGTGAACAACTCTAAAGGCTACAGCAGTCACCCGACATTTTTTTAGGGCAACTAATTCCAGAGAAGAGAGAGAACCAGTACCGTAAAACAAGTACACCACCCATATCGCACTTGCATTCAATTTTGATGATTAGATGACACTTCCCATCAGCATCCAGCGCTGGCTGAATTCCAATACACCTGTAATTCAATGGTATAGTCCACAAGGTAAAGAGAAAACCAGGACTGAAGATCGAACACGACACCTCTGCATCAGCTGGATTCGAATTCGATCTCTGTTTAGAAACCTGGAAGTCACTGTTGCCCAATAACCGGGTAATCTCGCACTTACCCGGTTATTGGGCAACAGTGACTTCCAGTTTACTCTGCATTAACGCCTGTTTGATTGCTTCGCATTTTTCGTTATACACTATCTACCAACAAGTAATTGGACACCTGTGATAGCAAGGGAAAACGAAGTTTATTCACCTTCAATAACTGGTGGAGCCTCCACGAGCGGCGATTACAGCTGCGACCCTCCGGGGCATACTCTCAACCAGGCGTTGTACGACGGCTAGCGGTATTTTCTTCCCCTCGGCTTGGAGAAGACAGGTCAGTTCCTTCACCGATTTCCGACGGTGGTAAGTCAACGCTCCAACTCGTCCCAGGGGTGCTCGATGGGGTTAAGGTCCAGGCTCTGCGCAGGCCAGTCCATTCGATTAACCCCATTGACCCCATACTAAGCCATGGCGGACCTCGCAAAATTACAGGTTGCATTGTCATCCTGAAAGTAACATGGGTCCACCCCGTAAAACTGCCACAACGTAGCAAGCAAGGTCATCCAAAATGGTGTAGTAGGTCTCGGCGTTGAGTACCAGGAATTGCGACCAAGGGTCCCGTGCCATACCAGGAGAAACACCCCCATAGCATAATTTCACCGCCACCGAACTTCACAGACGGCACAATACATTCCGGCAGGAGGCGTTCTCCAGGCAGACGCCAAACCCAGACCCTGCCATCCGAACGGTAGAGGGTGAACCTTGATTCGTCGCTCCAGAGAATCTGTTTCCACTGTTTAATGGTCCACTGTCGACGTTCTCTGCACCACGTTAGCCGAGCAGCGCTATCGGACTTAGTGATCAAAGGTTTGTGGGCGGCAGCTCGTCCATGATAACCGAGCAGATGGGTTTCCTAACGGACGGTATTCATTGAAAGAACACTCCCGGATGCCTGTTGAAACTCCTCGCGGATGTGGCCTATCGATTTGGGGCGGTTCTTCCGAATATCTCTGGCCAGCACCCGTCGGTCTCTAACTCCCAGTTTTGTGGGTCTGCCGGGGAGGGGCACATTCCGACAGTCACCTCTCATCTTCCACTTTCCAATCACGTAAGCCACTGTCGATTTTGAGTACTACAACTAGCTGGATATGTCACATATGGATCGTCCATTTCTGTGATACCCGACAATTACACCTTTCTCGAAATCAGAGCTCCGAACTGCGTGGCATCTTGCATGCGACTGGTTGCGTTGTTGTTTCCCACACGATATTTAACTGCGGCGGCTGTGACGTGTATCAGGACCGTAGATATCGTCGATTGCAGGGGTGTCCAATTACTTGTTGGTGTATAGTGTATATTCTCTCATTATGCCAATTTCCCTAAAGATTCACGTACCAAGATTTATTTAAATTACCTTTCTCGAATAATGGATCACAGTAACAGTTTCGAAATCCGGTTATCTGTTCCTAAAATGAATCTAGATGAGAAACTTTTGTGGTTTCACGAACCTCCTCTCTGAAGCGGCAATCTTTTCCTAATTTAAAGTCTCTGAGGAAAAGGAGAATAAGAACACAAAAACAAACTCACGCGTCTTAACGGGATTGTAACTTGCTGTCAGGAAGAGAGCCATAAAATTCAAGGGATGCGGAAAATAACAGTTATCCGTGATGAAAATTTGTGTTTTTCTCCCCTTGAGTAGAATTCCATTAGCCACACAGACGGAAATATTCTGAAATACGATCTGGCTTAACGCATTCTGCTACTTCATACAATTTTACATGGAAATCTTGACAAACTTCATGAATAAACCTTCACGGAGTGCTCAGAATTGGAAGTTAAGTCAAAAGAGAATCACTCTAACATTCTTCTTGAGGAAATCCTTGACTTTATGCTCACTGCCATCTCGAGTGGTTTTCAGCATTTCTTTTAATTTAAGTTGTCCTTTTAGGAGAAAAAATGGACATGATTATATCAGGTAACCGCAAAAGTATTTGCCATTTCTGGAGACTGAGACCAAGTATAACACATACGTAGGAGAAAAGCAGTTTATTCATCAAAATAATTAACATTGGTATCAACAACTCTCTGCCAATGTGTTAACAACTTATACAGTATATACCTCTGCGATAAAATTCCGAGTAATGAGAAGAGAAAAAGTTTTGGAGGGTTGAGTGCAACTGATCAAAGTTGAAGTCGTGTCCATGCAAATGATTGTCGAGTGAAAGCAATAAGGGATAGTCTGAAGGAGAGATATCTGGTGATTAAGCTGGATGACATGAAAGCTCCCACCCAAGTCCTTTGATAGTGTTTCTGGTTAACGAAGAGGAGTGGCCACGAACGTTATCTTGAATGACCAAAACTCCCTTTCTGTTGACCAGTGCTGCTTCCTTCTTTTTCAGTTCCTCATGCACACGTTTCAGTTGTTCACAGTAAACTGCAGCGGTGATCGTTTGGCCGCGTTGTAAGAGCTCATAATTAACAACACCTCGTGCTGTTCACCATACACACAGCATATCTTTACGTGGATGCAGAGCTAGCTTCGGTGTCTGAGGAATTGAGTCACTGGTGGACAACTAATGTCTGGAAAGTTTTGGAGTACTGTACTCAACCCACTTCTCATCACATGTGAGTTCCTAACCCAAAATAGTTCCATGTCATAGTGCGACAGCAATGCAAGACAAGCTGCTGTTTGTTCACTGCAGACAATTCATGGCGATGACCCATTTAGACAATTTACATGCCTTACCTACTGCATGAAGATGTCTTCGGACGGTTTTATCACTAACACCAAATAACTGGTCTACTTCCTGACATGTTTGGCTACTGTCCTGTTCAACGGCAACTTTCAGGGATTCTGTGTCAAGGTTGACAGGACAACTGCTCCAGGCCTTTTCTTGAAGGGATTCATATCCATCTTTGAACTTTCGAAACCAAATTCTGTGTTGTGTGTTCCTTCACAGCATCAGGTCCGGATGCTAAGCAAATGTGACGAGGCTTTCTGCAGCAGATGAGCCGAGTTTAAATACTTATGAAAAATACCCATGAATAATCTCCACTGATGCTGCCATTGCAATCGTACGTCTTTCCATTATCAATTGCTTACTCATCTTATTCATATGCGCAGGGCATCTTGGGATTTCAGCTGACGATATACCCCGGGCGGAATGCTATCTCTCCTCAAATGCAATAATTTCTAGGTGTTTCTTTTGTTCCTTGGAAAAACGGCAAATACTTGTGTTAACCAGATAACATTCCTTTGCCTCTGGGCATCATATCCCTACAATTCCTAGCCCATATAGTGTTTTAAAGTTATTTCTGTTGGTATTTTACTTATGAAATAGCCACTTAACTCTTATATTTATGCCCTCGCACTTGGGAGAGAACCCTAACAGCCTGTGAACAAAAACGTTTAATGAAAGGACTTAACCAACAGCTTTTTATTGCCTTCTTCGTTCTAGCTTTACAATCCATTTGTCAAATGACACAACCTAAACTACGTTTCTATTTACTGAACTATTAACATATTAATAATCGTAATTTTATAACAACAGTTTAACTCATTCGTCACACAATACTAGGAACCATTCTTTTTACAAAAACAATGACGTCATCACACTTTCTACGCGTCATTGTCGGCTCACTTCGAACTGAAATTATCACCTATTCACGAATGGAATACTGGATTGCACTATGCATCACAAATTTTGAAAATGTGAAATCGTTTTTTAGTGTAAATATAACAAGTATGGTAAGTCAGATAATATCCATGAAAATTTCGTCGTCCTGGATAGCACCTGGAGTATGCTAACCACTACACCACCCAGAACGACCAAGTCCCAAGTTTCCGATAAATTTGAATATAACTGTCACAGGATTCGCTAGTCGAAGCAACCGGCATTCATGTTTAGCGAATCTGGAGGTTAAAAATCCTATCCCGTGATTGCTTGGAGGAGCAGATAAATCATGAATGGAGTACGGGATTACACCATACAATACAAATTTTGAAGATGTGAATCCGTTTTTTGGTGAATCCGTTTCATGTGAATCCGCTTTTTGGTGTTAATTATACGAAAAAACGGAGTCACATCTTCAAAATTTGTATCACCTATGATTTACTTTTCGACTAGCTATAAAGCTGTTGTCACGACCTACGGACAAACTCGGAGGTTTCGCCGTGGCACTCAGAATGAAAGTATACGAGATGTGACGATTCCCGGTATGCACCTGTAGAAAAAATGTTTGCGTACCTGTACTCTGATGGCTAATGTCAACTACGAAGTAATCCCTTTCCGCAGCTATGCATTTAGATGGACGCTGTTGCCATTGCTCGAAACTTACTTGGAACTCTACTTCTGGAATACTCTTGAGTTCCTTTGTCAGGTTCCGCTGGATATCAGAAAAGTCTTGAAATCTTCGTCCTTTCATGGCAGGTTTTATTTTGGGGGGAGTGAAAATCACAAGCAGCTAAGTCAGGCGAATAGGGTGAAGGCTCCAATTTGGCAATTGCTTTCTTAGCCAGGAAGTTGCGAACACTGAGCGCATCATGCCTTCGGGCATTATCAGAACACAGTTCAGCTCTTTTCTTTTGAACAGAATCTCGTAACGTTTTCAACATCTCTAAACAGCGTTGCTGTTCAATTAATTCGTGATGAACTATCCCCATTTGATCGAAAAAACGCACAAGCATGGTCTTGAACTGCAAGCGTGACATGCGTGCTCTGTTCGGTGCTTATGCCACTCAAAAACGCTCGATCTTTTCGTAGCAACCACGTCATACATCACTTTCAAAAGTTCTAACGTTTCAAAAACACTTTTACCAATTTTCACACAGAATTTTATGCTATTGCGGTGCTCTAAATTTCTATCACTCGTGTTTACATGGAAACTCACACACAGACTTGCCTTGCTTTCGCAATTGCTCACTCAAGAATGGATTTGTTGTCTACCTGTAACACGTCCAGATACGCACGGGCACGTGCTTCACAAGGACGACCCCACGCCACCATTCCGAGAGTTAAATTGTCGCATCTCGTTCGAAACAAATAACAAAATTTAACGGCCAGAAGAATATCTAATAATCCGTACGAACAAGATTCGGTCTCTTTATTTACTTTCGTCCTTTGCAGGTGTATATCATTCGTTAAAAACACGCAGTTCAGATGATGTACGAATGCGAACCGATCTTGTTGTTCGCCCCTTTCGGACATTACCTGTGGGGTTCCACAGGGGTCAGTATTGGGTCCATTATTGTTCATTTTGTACATGAATGACATTTTTTTGTCCCTGTTTGTTCTGTCCCAACATGCTTTTGTGAAATAATTTATAAATTCTAATTTTTTTTATGATTTTTCTTTGAAAAGTCATATACGCAATATTACATTATGACCTTTCCACTTCATTCCCACCACCAAAAGAATCTGCTTTGGCCAGTGCCCAGTGTTTTGCAACTGGCTCAGAGACAGCGAGAAAGAGAAAGCCGATGGAGAAGAAGGCAGAATGATGACTACCGTGCCCAGAGATCCATCACTGTGTGTGTAAAAATGGCGGTCTTTCTAGGTGTCGGTTGTTGAAGTCTGCGACTATGATACGGGAGCTGCGTTCCCCAGACAGGATCACCTCAATCCTCTCCTCTTTCGTCACTGCCATCTTCATGACGTAGGGTGAGCCAAGGAGGTTAGAATAAATGGACTCAATGTTTCTTTCAGGCATACGACCATTCGATGTATGAAACAAACGACCATCCCCCCCCCGAGACATTTTAGGTTACCGAGCCAAATTTTAATAAATTCATGCTGTGATGAAAAAGGAAGTTTCGTTTCTTTTCATGACAGAAATATTTCTCAATTTTATTTTTTTAAATATTTGTTCGAATGGTACTAGTTATAGTTTATTTTATTAAAAAGTGTATTACGACGCATTGCATTCTTCAAAATATAATAAGTAGACTAATCATACCTAATTGAATTGTCTGGGAATCGTGATTCAGGAACAAGAGTGCGTTGAATGCATTTTAACAGATAAAAATTTGAAGCCTGCGGAGACGCCTCGGTGGCGCAGTGGTCTATGCGATGGCCTCTGATCATTCGTCCGAATGGGGTCCGGGTTCGAATCCCGGTGAGGCATGGATGTTGTGTTTGTCTTACGGCACTGGCTCTTTCCCTTCCCTGGAGCCAGTGACCCTAAGTTAGGGACGGGCGACTGCTTATAGCCCATTGAGTTGCTCACGGTGGTCGTTAAACCTTCTATCAAAAAAAAAAAAAAAGAAGCCTGCGGAACCTCCCCCTTCCCTTCTTTAGCTGAAAACAGTTTGTTATTCCTAAAATGTTTGAAGAAGTAATTACAATATCAGGTATTATACAGAATTTTTCTTCGGGGGGGGACGAAAAAAGGAAGTTTTTGAAATCCACCATCTGGAACAAAATTAAAGTTAATGAAAAATTGAAGAAAAGTTAAAGCATTTTTTTTCTAACGTAAGTTGATGCATTTTTATTAAATTAAGGTATTTTATTCTAATGTAAATCGCATTTTCCAAACGGGGGAGGGGGCTCTAAATGCACCCCTGTGCTAGATATATAGTAATACTTCTATCTATATATATATAAATATAGTAGTTAAAATTATATATATAGCAAATGGAAATCTTGCCCCTCTAAGGTTCCATTTGCCTCCCCCCCCGGCCAAAAAGTCCTGAAAGAAACACTGGATGGACTATGGGTCCGCCGTTCCCCTCCTGCAATCAAAATGAAGCCAGCAAAACGTCACGATTCTGACGTCACTAGTGTTTTTAGCACGTCTTTTGTAAAAAAAGATCGTGCTTTATGTTGTCGGTTTGTCCGTCCGTCCGCTTGTAGACACGATATCTCTGCAACTTTACGATGTACAGTTTCGCTGCTAGAGGGCGTAAATGCAGATGATATGGAATTCAAAATACATTTTATTCCATACATTTGCTTTTAAACATTCGACTGGTAAAAAAAATTTATCTTTCGATTCCATTTATGTCGAAGAGTATTTTAGGCATAGTTACTTTTTCAAATTACGCATAGATTTTTCGCTAGGGGGCGTAAAAGTATATTACGTTTTCCCCGATATCTCTTCTACTAAAACTCCGATTTGAAAAATGTTTTCTTTAGCGGATACAGCTCCTGATGTAAAATCTTTTGCATATAATTTCTAATTTTTTGTAAAAAATACTTTTGCCACCAGAGGGCATAAGTGTTATTTTTTTTGTTTCTGATGTATTTGCAGAAAAATCTAAGCTTCTAAAATCTCGATTGATAAAATTCGTTCGTGGACCGATGCTACTCACATCGATAAACTTTTTTGGAATATTTTCTTCTTAAAATATTGCATCGTTTCTCCGCCAGGCGGCGTAGGCTTATACCTTATTTTTGTTAATATATCTGTTTCTAATGGCCCTATTTGAAAAATATTAGATAGAGTTTCTGGTGGGACATGTTTTTCATATAATTTTAAAATTTTCAAGTAATTCGTAGACTTTGCACTAGGGCGCGTAAAGGCAAATTGCGTTTCCTCCGATATCTCTGCTTCAAGACTCCGATTTGAAAAATTCTTTCTGCACCGGATACAGCTCCTGATGGGAAATCCTTTGCATACAATTTCTAATTTTTGGTAAAAATGATTTGGCCACCAGGGGTGTAAGTCTTAATTTCCGCTTCTGATGAATTTGCAGAAAAAATCTGAGCTTCTAAAATCTCGATTGAAAAAAAAATCGTTTGTGGACCGGCACTAATCACGTCGACAAACCTTATGGGAATATTTTATTCTCAAAGTAATGCATGGTTTCTATGCCAGGGGCCGTAAATGTATATCTTATTTTTGTCAATATCTAAACTTCTAGGAGCCTGATTTGAAAATTTCTTTCTTTGTCGGATAGTGTTTCCGATGCGAAATATTTTTCATGTAAATTCAAAATTTTCAAGTAAATCAGAGATTTTCCGCCTGAGGGCGCAAAGGTAAATTGCGTTTTTCCTGATTTTTCTGCTTCTAAAACTCCGATTTGAAAATATCTTTCTCTATCGCATGCAGCTCCTGATAGAAAATGTTTTTTATATAATTTCTAATATTTGATAAAGAATGGTTTAACCACCAAGGGGCATAAATGTTAATTTCTGCTTTTGATGTACTTGCAACAAAATCTGAGTTCCTGAAACTGGACTATATTTTTTTTTTCTTGACCGATACTACTCACATCGATAAACCTTTTGAGAATACTTTCTTCCTAAAATAACGCATAGTTTTCCCGCCAGGAAGCGTAGACGCATATCTCTGCTTCGAAGAGTCCGATTTGAAAAATTATTCCTTTGTTGGAGAGCGTTTCCGCTGCGAAATGTTTCTTATATGAATTCAGTTTTTTTAATGCACAAGTCTGCAATCAGAGGGCGTAAGCTCACGATTCCGTTTATAGTGATATCTGTGGGATTAAAAACCCGATTGAAAAACTTCGTTCTTCGGTCAGGTACTATTGCTTTCCATACCGGTTCAATTGATTTTGAATAGCTTTGATAAATTTAATTTGCGTCAGAACGGATTCAAAACACGTGCTCATTACACCCGAAAATTCGGTGTCATCTTTCTTGTTTGCTTTTTTTTTTTTTTTTTTTTTTTTTTTTTTTTGTCATAACGATGTAGATGCATTGACTGGTATAGCTAATATAGAGATTCAGAAATATATAGATTTTTTTATTATAATTTCTTAACTTTAAATTCTTCTAAAACCAAATGTTTACTCTTCAGTAACGCCAGGAGGTAAAGACTGGATCGATGTACAGTTCTTGTACGTGGTGCTGTTGTCCCACTGTCTTGAGAAACTACTTTTCTAGGTGTGGTGTTTCAGTCAAATCTTAGATTGGACTCACACATTAACGTTATACGTACTACTCTTGCTGGAAATGTTGGTGTCATTCGGAGGCTTTCTTTTAATTTGCTAAATGGTATTCTTGTTATGCTTTACTATTCATTTTTTTCTTACGTTTATTATTGCTTTTTAATTAAGGGTTCCACATCACAGTTAAATATTAGTCGAATTTAGAGGTTACAAAATAAATATCTTCGTCTTCTTAGGGACTCTCCGACTAACTCTTTAAACAGTATTGTTAGGAAACACAATATACTATCTATAAAAAAGGTTTATGAATTCAAATTAATAACATCTATGTTTAATAGAATAAAAAGAACGTTTGCAAATATTTATTGACATTGCGGTTGCCATTGCATGATTATAAAACACGTTATGCAAATTATTATCAACTAAATTTTGCTAGAACTAATCTTGCACTAAGTAATGTGGTCTCTGGTGGTCCAAGAGTGTGGGACGGTTTCCCTGAAGAAATGAAACAAATTAATTCATTTTCGTTATTTAAACAAAAGTTACTGGAGCGTTTTAGTAGAAGTTCAGTCTATACATACATATATTTGAACACTAAATTACGTGGGAGATATGCTATAATACTGTTACACACGTAGTATATGAGTTTCGAAAAGACAAGTTGACTTCAATAATAATGGAATATTTCTAGTTGAACTTAAGAATATTTCTTTATGTACAGTATCATTATTTTCAACCATTATCAATCCACTGCTGGACGAAGGTCTCCCCAAGTTTCCTCCATAACGGTCTGTCTTGTGCCAGTCTCCTCCATGTCACTCCCGCATACTTTCGAATTTCATCCACCCATCTTCCATGTGGTCTTCTTCTGGGTCTTTTCCTGTCTCTTGGAATCCAATCTAAAATTTCGGCTGTCCATCGATGGTCTGTCCTTCTGGCAGTATGTCCAGCACATTGCCATTTCAGGGATTTAACTCTGATCATTATGTCTTCCACTCTTGTCATTTTTCGGATCCACGAGTTCCTCTTCTTATCTCTCCTGGTTACACCAAGCATGCACCTCTCCATGTTGCTTTGAGTTGTCTGCAGCCTTTGGATGTCTCTTTTAGTTAAGGTCCACGTCTCTGCACCATACATAAGCACTGGAAGGATGCATTGATCAAACACTTTTCTTTTAAAACATAATGGCATATTGCTCTTGAAAATTATGCTGTTTCTTCCAAAAGCTCTTCAGGCAAGTTTCGTACGCCGATTAATTTCTTCATCAATGTGACCCTCACTTGATATCTGCTGTCCAAGATAAACGTACGTGTCTGTTATCTCCAGCTTTTCTCTATCAATCGATAAATCTTCATTTCTTGTAAAAGCATTGAACATCACTTTTGTCTTCTGAAAGTTCATTTTTAATCCCACTTCTTTACTCTTGTCAGCAAGTTCCTGGATCATACTCTGCAGCTCTGATGGGGTAGTTGCAAAAATTACTATGTCATCAGCAAAACGAAGGTGGGTTAGATAATCTCCATTAATCTTTATCCCTTTGTTTTCCCAGTTCAGTGATTGAAAGACATTTTCCAATGTGGCATTAAAGAGCTTCGGAGATATGGTGTCACCTTGTTTCACTCCTTTTCCAATTTTTATGTGTGTTGTATTTTCAAACAGCCGAATCGTTGCACTTGCATTTTCATAGATGTTATTAATAATATTAATGTACAGTATATATACATTTAAATGTTGTAACCTCACATAGGTTATACCCAATGAGACATAAAACATCAATGAAGCATATGGAGCAACACATATTGCGCTCACCTTACTTCGGTTTCAGTCACTCTGGCTTGCAATCAATCATCCTTCTTGTCCAGTGTTGTACCACATCATTAAAGGTATTCCACGTTCAAAGTTCAACACAAACATGAACACCAGCACAATTCTGCAAGAAGGGGTGACGAGTTAAAATAACTTTGAGACCATTGTCACGACTAGATTACGTTGACGCAGCCAGAATTTTAGCAGTTGAAACATTGCTAAAAGGAAGGCTTCCAGGCATTGTCCTGGCCTCTTCAAAGTCAAATTTATCCTGTTCAGTTTCGATGGTTTCACTTTTATCAAAAAAAAACCCTGCACTGTGAAAGCAGCAAAAAATTGTGTCTTTTGACACGTCATGCCATCATGCACTGCTTATCATTTTATGAGCATCAAGCACAAGCATTTATACTGTTTTTTATTTTCATGTGGCCCGTATGCCCTATTTCATTTTGTCATATTGTCCGCAATTCAGAAAAGTTTAAAGACACCCTTCTCTAGACAAATAAAGGTGCTCTGCTGAACAAAACTAACTTAGTAGCAAAGGAAATGTCGTGCCATTTCTTATAGGAATTTCTCCCACAAATGTTTTAGACCAGACTACATACTTATGCTACAAATGTAAAGGCTCTTTTTTTTTATTTTTTCATTTTTTTGATTGAAGGTTTAACTATCACGGTGAGCAACTCAATGAGCTATAGGCAGTCGCCCGTCCCTAATGTAGTGCCGCTGACTATAGGAAAGGGAGAGATCCAGTGCCGTAAGTCAAACACAACATCCGTGTCATACCGGAGTTCGAATCCGGACCTATCTCGGACGAATAATCATGAGCCATCGCTTAGACCTCTGCGCCACAGGAGCAGCAAAGGATTTTCCTCTTCTGCACTTGAAAAAGTCTTCGATCTACAAAAATGTGTATAGAGATATCGAACTTCCTCATCTCCATTGCAACAGCAACGAATTGCTCTAGAAGCTCATTTCAATTTCGTGAAGCTGAAGAGTCTGTTTATGTAAACATTGGTCTGAAAAGAGAAAAAAGCCACATGTTTTGGTCGCAAAACCCAACTCAGTGAAAATGGAATTATTCGATTTCAACTCTTTTAAAAAATAAATCGTCCCATTTCGGGCTACAACCAGACTTGTCGGCCTCGGCTGCAATCAATGCACCCTCTAGCAAATGGAGTCTTTCGTTTCATTCAGTGAACTTCACCATTTTATTACACTGTTCTACATGGAAAATTTTTCTTTAGTTAACTGATGTGTTTCTAAAGTATTTTGATGCGGGAAATTTAAATTTGATAATAAAATTGGCCTATCAGAGCTTATTTTAGAGTTATGAAGATATAACATTAATTTCATATACTCAGTCGAGTCACATTATTGTAACCACCTCCTACTTTTGACGTCAACAGCGCGTAGCCAATAAAAGAAGACACGTTTCGTGAGCTGACTTGGAGGGTATATAAGGTGTGCAGTGGGCATTCTGAAAACATATCACTCGTTGCTGTCGTGGATAAAAACAGCGATTTATCAGATTTCCAAAAAGGGATGAATATCGGCTTTCGGGCCAAGGGTGGCAGTATTTCTGAAACAACGCAGTTTGTAAACTGTTCGCGTGCTGCTGTGGTTAAAATGTATCGTGCTTGGAGAAATGGCGCCATTGCAAATAAGCGACGTGGAAACTGCGGAGCACCACGTGCCATTGATATGAGAGGTGAACGTTGGCTGCTAAGGTGCGTGAGTTCCGATCGACACGCTACAGTGGAGCAACTGACTGACCGAATGAACCAGGGGGCTCCCGGAAGTGTGTCTAAAACGACAGTTCAGCGAATTCTGCTGCGTATGGGGCTTCGATGCAGACGGATGGTCACTGCACCTATGCTAACGAAGGTGCATCGGCAGAAAAGGCTTACATTTGTACAGCAGTATCGGAATCGGACCTCCGTTGATTAGCAAAGTATTGCCTTCTCCGATGAGTCACGTTTTCTGCTTCATCGAACGGATGGACGTTGGTGTATAAGGTGAGAAACATCGGAGAACAAACACTCTTGCTGGAAGAACATAAGCTAGTGGGGGCAGCGTTATGGTCTGGGGAATGTTTTCGTGGCATTTCCTGGGTCCACTCATACCTGTGGAAGGCACTATGGACCGAATTCGTTATGAATCCATCCTTGAGACCACGTACACCCATACATGCTGATTGTCTTCCGTAAGGCGTATGGGATCTTCCAGCACAACCATGCGACGTTTCACGCAGCTATAAATGCCCGACAGTGGTTGGAAGAGCACCATGATAACTTCAAAGTACTTCCCTGGCCCCCTAATTTCCCAGACTTAAATCTAATTGAGCATCTGTGGGACCACCTCGATCGTGTTGTTCGCTCTGTGGATCCTCCACCACGCACCCTGCAGCAGCTGTCAGATGCACTGCAGTCAGCATGGCTCCACATACCTGTGAACATCTTCCAGCACCTTATTGAGTCACTCCCAGCCCGTCTAGCTGCTATCTGCGCTGCACACGGCGGTTATTCTGGATATTAACTGGTGGGCACAATTATGTGACTCGACCGTGTATAATTATATTATTACTAAGGAAGCTAAGGTTGCTCGTTTGTTTTGTTTTTTCTATTATTCATTACACATCTAGGAATAAAACGAGAAATTACAGACAAATAAAAAATCAAATCACTTGGAAACTGTACCTGATAGAAAAAATGTAAACACAGATCTGAATTCTGCGCGAAATTATATATGAGAGTCACACAACTCTTACTTAGAGAAGGGGAAAAAATTTATAGAATATTGTCTTCGTTTTGTGAGACAAAAAGATTTTTTATCCAGCAACAAAATGCTAAACATTCTAGTACAGGCCCGAGCACAGAAATCTTTACTTAACTAAGCCCGGCATATACCTCGTGCCGGGCCAAACCCTTGCATATCTCCACTTCAAAAACGCCATGGCTTTCAAGTATTCTTCTCATCTATGACCAAAACCCGAAGAAAGAGGAGGATAAATAGTTCGCCCCGCCCCTACTCCTCTCTCACTATCAAGGCATCTAATGAATTCCAGGAAAACATTCCCCGTGTTTTCCTGGCATTTCCTGTGTTGCCTGGTCAAATTCTAAACCTGTTATTCGCAGGTTACAAGAGAATTATTATTAGTCCATCCAGATGACCTTATACCAGCCTGCAACGGTTCAGTGTCTATGCTTTCTTAAAAAAACAGATTTTACGTAAAAAAAAATTGTATGGTAATTTATTACATAAAGAAATTGCAATTCTAAATCTTGAAAGAATGAGTCGCACACATTAAAACAGTCATGACTGCATGATAAAACTGTAAAATATAAATTAGTTTATTAGGCAAATATCTTAAAAACAGTTTTCATACAATGTATACATTCCGTATTCTCAAACTAGAGAAAAACAAACGGTCATAAAATAAGTTCAACGAAATACTCAGTCATAAGACTGAACACCATATCTCACAGAAATATAAATTTATCAAAATTCAAAGAAATCTTGCGCTCGACAGTACATACGGTAAATTATATAAAAGCACAATGATAAATATCAGGAAACATATAGGGCCTACTCCATACGAAATTAAGCACTCAGTAGTAAGTCATGATGTCACAACTGAATTAACACACATTGTTACCTAAATTCATTGCAGAGTTTATTGTCTGTTTGAATTAAACATCGTTGAGTCAGAGAGGAAACTGAGAAAATCTAGAGTATTTAGTGCGTTCTACACCAAATGTACGTCCGAAACCGTGTTTCTAGCATGTACCCATAAAATACTGAATGCACACGAGCATCAAAACTGGACCTTGAATGATTGGAAGAATGCCGTCTGGCCCGATGAATCTCGTTTCCTGTTGCACCATGTGAACGCCCGGGTACATGTGCGTCGTTTATCTGCGGAAGTGTGGGCACCAGGACAAAACAAAGCGTTGGAGGAAGTGTAATGCTTTGTACAATGTTCTGCTGGGACGTCCTGGGTCCGATCGTTCACGTGTAGGAAACTATGACGTCTACCATCTACCTAAACATCACTGCAGACCAGGTACATCCTTTCAAGGCAAAATTACCCTTTAGTAATGCCTTCTTTCAGTAGGATAACGTGCCATGTCTTATTGCCTGGATTCTTCGAGAATGCTTCGCAAACCATGAGGAAATCTTCCAGGCATTGTCCTGGCCTCCAAATTTCCGGAAATCAATACAATCGAGCTTCTGTGGTTACTCATTTTCCGGAAATCAATACAACCGAGCTTCTGTGATTACTCATATTCCGGAAATCAATACAATCGAGCTTCTGTGGTTACTCATTTTCCAGAAATCAATACAATCGAGCTTCTGTGGTTACTCATTTTCCGGAAATCAATACAATCGAGCTTCTGTGGTTACTCATTTTCCGGAAATAATATATTTCCGGAAATCAATACAATCGAGCTTCTGTGGTTACTCATTTTCCGGAAATAATACATTTCCGGTAATCAATACAATCGAGCTTCTGTGGTTACTCATTTTCTGGAAATCAATACAATTCCGGAAATCAATACAATTCCGGAAATCAATACAATCGAGCTTCTGTGGTTACTCATTTTCCAGAAATCAATACAATCGAGCTCTGTGGTTACTCATTTTCTGGAAATCAATACATTTCCGGAAATCAATACAATCGAGCTTCTGTGGTTTACGTTGGAACAGAAAATCCGAACTGCGGAAGCTTAACCATGTTACTTAAAAGAGTTAAAGGATCTTCTGGTAACGTGTTGGTCCCAGATACCACAAGACACCTTTAGAAATCCTGTATCTTTCATGCCTCTCCTGGTAAGAGCCCTTTTGGCGGCACCTGGAGGGCCATAATCATATTAGACAGGTGGTCATAATGTTTTGGCTCTTCGGTATATAACAATATGTGAAGTTCCAAAATGTGCTGTCACCAGTTTAAGAATTTGTCTTATAAATTTTGTCATGAAATCCATTCGGCAGTAACACCTGGAGTCCAGCATTCACAAAACGTATCTCGTTCAGCGTGCAGCACGGTCTCAGAACTAGCCTTTTCTCCCTACTTAATGCAGATACAGAGCAGAATCATTTGCACAGGTAAAGATGGCTGAACTTAAATGAAGAATATCCAACAGTAAAAACTAAAGTCATTTTTCGATAAATTAATTAATGGAAATTAGAGTCTGTCTCAGACAATCAACCATTACTTTACGTATAAAAACGAATCCTTTTGAGCAGAATCAGTTGTTTCTTTCTATCTGAAGAAATCTTCTAACAAATGAATCACTGACTTCCCGTTTTCGGGGCAAATGCTGACGACTACTCCTTTATGTAAGAAGGAACTACCACTATTTCCGCAAAGGATGTAGTTCTCTTTCTTAGTTAGCATATCATAAATGATAACAACAGCTACCTGTCCTTTATTTCGGCCATTAAGTAAAGTTGTAGAGAACAAAGTATGGTTACAAATGGAACAAAATTCTGACATTATAATTTTTCTGTCTTCACTATCGAGGTTTTCATAAAAATTGGATTCTGTAAATTGTATGTTGCAATTGCCCATTTTATCTTCTTCATGCTTAGGCTTTCCTTTTTTATTACAGAAAATTACAGATTGTGGGACGGTCAATCTTATGTACAAGTTACTGACATCCTCAAAGTTTAAGTTTTGCTTCGCAAATGGTAAGTAGAACTGTTTGAAAGTTTTCGTATGTTTTTCGCTTTTGTGCATCACGACGCAAAGGGAATCTTTCAAAGATCTTTCAAAGTATTCTTTTCCTTCACCTGGAACAATCGTGGATGATAATATCAGTTGCATGTCTGAATGTAATGTTTTAAATACTTCCAGAGTCTGATCTCTTTGTTGTTTCGAAAATAAATCAGTAGCTTCATCAAGTACAAACATTTTTATGTAGTTTGTTCTTAAGACTTTTCTGTGGACGAGATCCATAATACGACCAGCAGTCCCTACTATAACGTGAATGCATTTTTCCAAAACAGGGATATCCATACGCGTCGGGTGTCCACCAACAAAAACTTGGCATCGAGATTTAATATTTCTGCCTATATCTACTAAAACTTCATAAATATCTTGCGCCATTTCTCTAGTAGCAGCAAGTACAAGTGCTTGGCAGTGTTGAAATTTTGTGTCAATGTTCTGTAAAATGGCTATAGCTAAGGTTGTCGTTTTGCTAGATCTCTTTTTGGCATGAATGATTACATCATAGCCATTTAGACATGGTATAATAGCTTTCATCTGCAGCGGTGTTGGCTTGCTTATGCGGTACTCTCGCAATCCCTGCAGCAGTTCTTCACGAAGAACACCATCGAAGGTGTTAATAATGTATGGATTACAGCTATCAGACGATTGCTTTAAATGAGAGTCCTCCTCAGTTCTAAAATAACGGCGTTCAGCTTCCGTATGAAAAAAGGTATGCAACCTTTTATGACCTTCCGGAAGTTTCTCTATATCAATCCTACAGGTCTTTTCAATTGAGCGCAGCCTTTTTCGATCACTTTCAGCAACAAAATTTACAACTACTATTTTGTGAATTGTTCTGTCCCCTCTAAGAGTTCTGTTGATAAAATCTTCAACCGTACTAGGAAACCCATAATTTATTACTAAAGATACATTCTGAACATCTTTGAGCTTAAGAATATGCGTGGTAACCAAGGTACTGACGTCGGGCGTAGAAAATCCCTTGAGGATCTTTTTCTTTCTCCTCCTGGATCGGTCCAGGTTTAAGGACCGACATAATGTATTTCTTGTTTTGCATGGTGTTCATTACTTCATCTATTTCCTGCTCTGTTTGGCAAAATATTACCGTTCTTGTTATGGGAAGCCTTTTAAACAAATCACTCAAAATTTTAGGTTTTGAATCCAAACTTTGCACTGGTACTTGAAAATATCTTGCATTTTCCAGAATCTGTACTTCATCACTTTCAATCAAAAAAGTTGGATATCGAATGATTTTCCTGAATTCATCGAGGATCTCTTCTTCCACAGTAAGAGAGAGAAACAACAATTGAGTGTGAGATTTCAAATCTTTTATAATGTCGTAAATCTGAGTTTTGAATTTTCCCGTTATCATCTCTTTCGCATCTGCGATCCCGAAGATTTTTATTTCTTCAGTTCTTAATGCGTTCCTGTTTAACAGATCGTAAATGCGCTCTAGTGTCCCAACAATTACGTGAACTCTTTCTTTCAGTGCGCCTATGTCGTCCTTCATTTTTGTATTTCCAGTAGAAACAAGGCATTTCACGTTCATAAAGCGTCCTAGGTCAGTTATGACTAGTTGCAAGTGTTCAGCAGCCTCTGCGGAACTTGTAATTACCAGCGCTTGACAGGAAAGAGAACTAGGATCAATTGTCTGCAATACGGCCACAGAGAGCGTTGCGTTTCTTCCCATTCCTGGACAAGAATTAACAACTGCATCGTATCCTGTTGATAGCGGGATGGTGATTCTTTTTTGAACAGCTGTAGGCTTTGTTAGGGAAGAGGCATGTAGACCTTGGAGCAGTTCTTCACAGAGGTTCATATCCTCAAATCGTTCAATGGCATAGCTGTGGCTATCCCTGATGACGACTCCAGTTGTTGCACAGTGTTGGTTAGACTCTTTGGAGTCTCTTCTACGAACACAAGGGTCACGTACATCTGCACCAACATCCCGTATAGACATCATGCTCTCAGAACATACCTATAAAATGAAATAGAAAACTGAAAAATCAAAAGCGAATAGTATTGTAAAAATGCAGAAACAAAAATTAATCAAGATGGGAAATGATAGTGTTTTTACAGTAATGACGTAAACATCCCGTAGAGTATTACTATATACAGTAATGACGTGAGAATTTTACAGTAAAGACGAGAAAATCCCGTACAGTACTGCTATATAAGAAACAAGTCAAAAGCAATTAATTTTTTTTACCGTCTAACTGAGTAACTGAATGTTGTGATTGTGTTATTCATGAAAATGCTGGGCGTTTTTTTACCTATACAAGTGCCGGCTCACATTACAGGCGTAACAATAAACATATAAAATTTCACACTACAAAGGGCAACCGGAACCCATAATGTGAAATCGATAGCGATACAGGTAAATTTTAAACTTCCGCAAACTGTGAATTGTCTTTAATCGTCTTGAACGAATTTACTCGTTGTTAGCAAAATGGACTGAAATCAACTTGCATGACCGAACGCGGGTGGAAAGCATTGCCTTCCCCTTAGCTTTGTTATTCAAAAGGGAAAGATTGGCACTAATTCTTTGTCACCGAATAATTGCTGAAAGGACTATAACAATGGCAACGAAACTAACGAAAGTGAGAGAGCGAAGGATGTTTCAATCACTTGTTTTTACCCAGGGGCATGATGTTGGTGTCGGGAAGGGGTCAGTTCTGTAGTTCTTCTATATACACTGGCGGAAAGTGAAAAAAGAACACCAACAAGGAGACGTCTGATACCAACGAAATTTATAAAGCATAATAACGGAATACAGAGGATAACGTGATCAAAACATTATGGCAAAATACAGCTGTATTTGCTGGTAAACTGAAAATTAACATTTTCATGTAACATGGTTAGTACGAGGTTGAACCGCCATGAACTGCGTCACACTGTGCAATTCTGGCATGGAGTCTGTCGTACAGATGTTGGATGTAAGTTTGGGGTATTGAGTTCCAAGCATCCTCAACCTGGACGCGTAAATCGGGGATGGTCGTGGCTGTCCGTGGAGACCGGATGAAGGCCATGGAAGTTGTCTCACACCCTGAAGTGCATGTTGCGTTGCACGTGCCATGTGAGGGCGTGCGTTATCTTGCTCGAAAACACCACGATGGACCGACCTTACAAATGGCACAACAACGGGCTGAATGGTGTTGTTGATGTAGGAGGTGCTGTTTAACGTACCCGGTAAAAACACTAGTTGTGTACGGGAGTGATAGCTGATCGTTCCCTACACCAGGAGACCAGGTGTACGCCCTGTGTGTCGCTGGCGGATGCAAGAAGGGTGGAGACGCTCCCCTGTGGGTCTGCGAACACGCATACGGCCATCGGAGGCTCCCAAGCAGAATCTGCTTTCATCGCTGAACACGACAGATCGACATTGCGTTCTCCAGTGCAGACGTTGGCGACACCACTGCAGCCGTTCCTGACGACGGTGGGCTGGAGTCAGAGGTACACATGCCAGAGGCACACGTGCACGTAGTCCTGCACCCAGTAGACGGTTGCGGATTGTTCACACAGTCACCTCAGGTGCAACGGCAGCTCGGATTTGCGTCGCAGTGGATGTTCTGCTTGACAACGCCGCTCTTCTTATGCGTCGATCGGTCCGCTCATCAGTCCGTCTATAACTCCCGGTTCCACGTCTTCTGCTGTGGTAATGTTCCTCGGACCATCTACGCCACTATCGTACCACCACCGATACTTCCCGTCCAATTCACTCTGCAATACGACGATACGACAATCCAGCCTCGCGGAGTCCGACTAGACGGCCTCTCTCAAAGTCCGATAACTGCTGAAATAGTACACGTCTTCCATGTCTAGGCATTGCAGCTTCTTCAGGGTCTTCGCACGTGTCCGTACGCCGACGACTGATTACATTCACTTCGCCGTACTCCTTAAATACCACCGACGATAATTTGCGTATTATGCCGTGCTGTGGCGCAAGCGCTCACCGGTTGGTCCCGAAATTAACATCACACCTACGTAAACTCGACCCCATTAACATATGTAAATTTCATGATCGTCCGCCAATTCCTTCTTAGTGTTCTTTTTTCACTTTCCGGCAGTGTATATACAGGGTGTTTCCCAAAGTCGGGGCTCACTTCAATAACTCGAGAATGAATTGGAACAGAAAACCAGGGTCAACGGGTATTAATAAGGGATAATATGATATATTTAAGGGATATGTGAATGACCCCCAGACCCCCCCTGATCAGGGGGCTTGGGGCTATCTCGTAAACAAAGCAAGTTAGGAAAAGATTTCCAATTAGAAAGTCATACAGCGTTTTTACCTTAGTGTAAAGGGAAGGTTTACGAGGCTAGTATAAAAAGGGAAAGTTTAGTGCTTGCGACAGTAGTAGAAGTGATTTTTGGGTGACGAGATGGGTAAAAAATGCGCTTTGACGGACTTTCAACGTGGGATGATTGTAGGAGCTCGGAGCCATGGAGCGAGTATTACCGAAACCGCCGCATTCGTGAAATGTTCCACAGCAGCTGTTATTAAAGTGTTTAAAGACTGGACTGTCAGTCAAAAAACTGGGTCTCTACGTGCAACGTGTGGTCGTCATCGACTAGTGACTTCTCGGGCGGAACGGAAAGTGTCCAGACTGGTAACAGACAACAGAAGGGCAACAGTGCAGCAAATTACAGACCATCTTAATCAAGGATCCCCTCAAATGATCTCTGCATGCACTATTCGCCGTGCACTGCATCGGATGGGATATGGCAGTCGAAGGCCTGTTCGAACACCTTTGCTGTCTGCAGTTAACAAAAGAAAACGTCTCCAGATCGCACAGGAGCACAAGGATTGGGCAGTCGATAATTAGAAACAAATTATGTGGTCCGCTGAATCACGTTTTCAGTTGCACCATGCCGATGGCCGAGTGAGAATTTGGCGGAAACATTACGAAAACATGGACCCCAAATGCATTGCTACAACCCTTCAAGCTGGTGGAGGCAACGTTATGGTTTGGGAAACGTTTTCCTGGCATGCTTTGGGCCCTTTAATTCGTGTTGATCAACGTCTGACTGGAGCATCCTATCTAAACATCGTTGTGGATCAAGTGCATCCTGTCATGTGTATGGTTTATGCCAATGGCCATGGTTACTTTCAACAAGCTAATGCGTCCTGCCTTAGTGCTCGTATTGTACAGGATTGGTTTCAGGAACATGCCGGTGAGTTTACTTTTCTTAGGTGGACCGCACAATCTTCAGATCTCAACCCCATTAAGAATTTGTGGGATGAAGTTGAACGAGCCATCAGACAGCTGGATCCACAACCCTGCAATCTCACACTCCTGGAAAGTGCTATTTATCAAGCATGGTCTCAGATTCCACAAACCACGTATCAACATCTCGTGGAGTCCATGCCACGAAGACTACTGTTCATTGTTTCACATTTGGAACACATCTGTTTCACTTTAACGAAACATTGTTTCGTTTATTTTTGCGACACTTCATATCAAGGTAAGTTCCTTACAACAATAAAATATAACCAATTAACACAACGCACGCGTGTACCACTTTGCTTTGTTGTCATATCAACAAAAACCGACTTTTCGCAGCTCCTGGTGAGATGTCATGTCATTCAAATCATTCTGGTATAACGTCATAGATGCATTACGTCACAAGATTAAAATCGTTTCAGAAACTCTTTATAAACAGGAAAACGTTACGTCAGGAATTTTGGTTCGACTTTGTCGTTCATAAATGACATACAGGATTTTTCATTTGGAATCCAATTGTACGAAATTTAATTCTTAGGTTCCTCTTGAGAATCTAAACTAATCAATTAGATTGTCAAACCAGTTTCTTTTCTCATTTAAGTCTAAAACGTAAGAGTTCCGATACAATAGGTAACAGTGTGTTATTATTATTTCATGCATATGCTGAAGAAATATGATTTGGGAACTTAATTTTTTCTTAAACCACGAATTCTCAGAATATAACTAATTTTTTTCGCATAATATAACCAGGTATTCTTTTATTTATATCTGTCGAAGAAATGAAAAGGAAAGACAAGGAAAAATACTGTTTGAGTTCTGCGCATTAAATATCATAATATTTTATTATTTGCAACTGCGCAATTAGTCACAAACAAAAAGAAAATGCATGGTTATTAAAACAATACTCCACATATCTTATTTCCCCCTCATTGTTATTGGGCGTTTACCTGGTATATGTGATGAAGCTACATTGCTAGTGAGACATTTTGAGCCTCACGAGCAGTCGTTCAGGTTGTTGAGTTCGTGTGAAGTGTAGTGCTGTTGATTGTTTTAAGGTGACCTGTTGGTTACCGATTACACTAGCAAGCAACATTAAACTTTTTTCTTGACGCACGAGGGAAAATGCCTGTTCCGAATAGAATTTCGCACGCTGAATTCAAAATATAGGTACTTTTTTCTTCATCACCTACGGGTTTGTTGTGACACCCCTGTTAAGTGTGAAAGAAATGTGTATATTTACATACATTCAGGACACTATTGAACTTACCTAAAATGTGACAGTTGTTGATTTCCTTCTGTGTTTGGCATCTGGAACATCCCTCTTCAGCATCCAATAATAATCAGCAAGCATTACTGCACTCCATTGTCACTGGTACCTCTTTTCCATGGCAGAGCTGTCTTAGTGGAATCGCTCCCCATGTTCATCCCTAACTGCACCTGGATTGTCTGGGAAGAAATCCAGGTGGGAGTCCAATAAATGCATTTTAAGGGCATATTGCAGCCCATATCTTTGCATGACTGTAAAAGTGCACCCACAATCTCACGGTATTTAGGGGCTTTAAAATTTCCTAAAACATTTTGCACAACACTTTTTCAATGACTTCCACGCTGATTTTCAACTTGGCTTAACAGATCATCGAATTTTTCATCTGCAATCAAAGCTTTTATTTGGAGGCCCACAAAAACCCCTTCTTGGATTTTAGCATCACTTACTCGAGGAAAGTTTTCCTTGAGATAAAGAAACCCATCGACATTTTCATCCATTGCCTTCACAAAGTTTTTGAAAATCCCTAACTTTATATGAAGTAGATGTAGAAGAACCATGCCAGAGTTGACTATTAGGAGACGTACAACATTTTTCTGTCCAGGCGTCAGTGATTCACGATTTGGCCGTTCCTTTTTGATGTAATGATTTTTTTCTTGTCCCTGCTGTCCCGTTCGCACAAGAAACAACAAAACGTAATATAGCCGAGCTGCAAGCCAATTAACAACGCAATGACTTTTAAATCGCAACACATGGTCCAACAATACTTATCATAATGAATTTTTTCCAATAGGATTTGAACATTTTCATATGTTTCCTTCATATTACTTGCATAATCTAACGGCAGAGAAGGAAATTGCTTTCTATTGTGCAAAAGAACAGCCTTCGAACTACATTTCGAAGAGTCAATGAACAGTCTCCACTCTGTTATTTTATGTTCATGATCAAGGACATCCATCACAGCGCAAATATTGTTGCAGTACACTAACTCATTTTCTGCGGGATAGAAATCTTGAAACTCTTCCTGCTGGTTACGATAAAAACACACTTTTGTGTCTTTCCGAAGTAGATTCCAACCTCTCAGCTTAAAACCCAAAAGTTCGGCCTGTTTTTTAGGTTGGCCGGCATTATGCATCGCAATACCGGTCCGTCGCCTGGCGTTATGGTTTGGGGAGCAATTGGATACGACACCCGCACCCCTCTGGTACGCATCTCCGGTACACTCAACAGACAGCGCTACATCTCCGACGTTTTGAAGCCTGCAGTCCTCCCTTACTTGCAGGACCTGCCAGCGGCCACGTTTCAACAGGACAATTCTTCACGGCGCACCAGGTGTCACTGCTGCTGTGACCCGCCTGTTCTCCCGATATGTCGCCCATCGAACACGTCTGGTCGCTGATCGGGAACGAGTGGCCTGGCAAGCACCACCCGTGGCTACGCCTGATGAACTGTGGCAACGTGTGGAAGCAACCGGGACCGACATATTCCAAGCCCACATCCAAAACCTCTTTCGTTCGATGCCGCGGCGTGTAGTGGCCGTTATTGCGAGCCATGGGGATCACACAAACTATTGATGTCTGCGTGTTCCTCAAGTCGCACGGACCTGTAAGCTCAATCGTTTCATCTTTGTATATCTGTTGTTATGTGTCCAGTAAATCTGGCGTTGCTATCTCGTGTCCTTCTTGGTGCTGCATTTCGGGTGGCCAGCAGTGTATATTGATACACTTCGTTTACGGATGAACCATCTAACTCAAGTACGGTCCAATTATTCGTTCGTTTACAGCTACCTTTATCGCTTTCCGTGACTTTTCACAAATAATGTCCAATGATGAAACAATGTATCTTACCGACCCCTTAGGAAGCTTTGACATGATGTATAAAACAACAGCAAGAACAAAACAGACACAGTGAGCTGTGGGTTTGGCAACTTCGTCCTGCCGCTGGCTGGTATTTCTTAAATTTCTGAAGAGAGAGACAAGAAAATGGAAACGGTATGTCACTTTTTCACTTGACAAAGAGCTGAGCGCGAGCGAGAAATTACAAAAATAAGAACAATAAGACCTAACACTGGTGGCGTCGGTTAACGGAATTCCGGATGTTAGTTAAAAGACGTTTTACCGTATTTCTAGGCCTTCGTCAGCTTAAAATTATTACTTCCCGCGGCCACTTAGCAGAATTAAATTTCCGTGCGTATACACCGATGAAAAATTACATTCTGACCACCTACCAACAAGCTGTAAAACCCCCTTTTCGCCCGCAAAACAGCGGTCATTCCAAAAGGTATCGATTCGATGAGATGGCGATAGGTATCCTGGGATACATGGTACCAAAATGTCTACAGCAGGTCCTCCAGTTCCCGTACATTTCCCGGTGGTGGTGATTTAGTGGTGAACCCGCGCTTCCAAGTCGAACCACAAATGTTCGATTCGGTTCATTTCAGATGAATTTGGAGGCCAGGGCATTAACAGAAAGTCAATAGAATGTTCCTCGAACCACTTCTTGACGATTTTGGCACTGTGACCCTGTTGGTAATGGCTATCACCAGCAGGGAATACATTTGTCATGAATTGGTAAACTTGGTCCTCAACGATGTTCGGATAGGATTGTGCCATTGGGATAATGGGGCCTGAATTCTTCCAAGGAAACATCGCCCACAGCATAACACCGCCGCTGCCAGCCTGTTTCCTCCCAACAGTGCATCCAGGTGCCAGAGCCTTCGTTGGTAATCAGCATATCCGCGCTCGGCCGTCTACGTGATGCACGAGGAATCTTGATTCGTCGGACCTGGCTACTTTCTTTTAATTATCCAAGGTCCAATCTCGATTATCTTGGGCCCATTTTGTGCGTTGTTGGCGATGACGTGCATTGAGCATGGGCATCCGGCTAGGTCTTCGGCTACGTAGACCCATGCGCAGAAGACTATGATGAACTGTGGGCTTTGACACATTACCCTGATAGCCACTGTTGTGGTTGCGGGTGTTTTGTCGTACTGTGGCTATGCGGTCACTGTGAACAATATATGCGACAGTCTCCTCTCCCCTCTGGAATAAACGATCTGCGGACAACTGCTCGTCGTTTGGCCATCTGTGCAGCACTTTTGATACGTACTCACTACAGCGGCACGTGGACAACTCACAAGCCACGCCGTTCCCGAGATCGTAGTTCCGAAGCGCAGTGCCATCACAATTTGTCCTTTATCAAACTCTGATAAATCGGCAGGCTTTACCATTCTGACTCCGAAAACTCTAATAACCGAAAGTCGTTTCTCGGGTTGTATATATACTGCTCTGTGGACTTCACCTGCGCCACCGTTCGGTCTCCAGGCGCGCTCGTTTCCCTAAGCTGGGGGTGGTCACAATGAAATGGCTGATTGGTGTATAAAGGAACTGCAAGAAAAAAACAGACACCGTGAGCTGTGGGTTTGGTGATTTCGTCCTACCGCTGGCTGATGTTTCTTAAATTTCTGATTTCTGATTGGTTGGGGTCCACGCAAGACTAGAAAATGGGAACGATGTGTCACTTTTTCACTTGACAAAAAAGCTGAGCGCGGGCGAAAAACTACAAAAATAAAAAAATAATCACTATAACTGGTGGTGTCGGTTAACAGAATTCCGGATGTTGGATAAAATACGTTTTACAGTATTTTGAGGCCCTCGTCAGTTGAATTTGTTTACTGCCTCGTGGTCGCTTAGCAGAATTAAACTCCCATGAGCGTACACTCTGCAAATGAAGCGGAGGAGGTTCCTTTACTGATTGCATGGCGTTCTACGTTTTACAAGCCACTATGATTTCATACTCCTAAAAGCAAGCGGTAGCATTTGGGCTCATTGCTGGCCACCCAAAATGCAACACCAAGAAGGAAGCATCCGATTGGCCTGAAATTCGCAGCGTGCGTCGCCCGCGAGAGGACATGCGAACGATTAGCACTGCAGGGCATATGCAAATCATGTGCCCCCGGCACGCCACCGAGATGCACTATAAGAAGGGTGCACAGAAGGCGGGCTGTAAGTAGTGGAAGTGTGTTGTGCTGCCGGATCTGTGCGTGGGAAGCTTCCTGATGCCTCGTCGCAGAATACGGCTGTCATTCCAGCACGTTTCGGAGTTCGACAGAGGACGAATAGTGGCTTATCGCGACAGCGGTTTATCGTACCGAGACATCGGCGCCCGTGTGAGACGACATCCAGGCACAGTGAGGCGAGCATTGATTCGGTGGGTGCAGGAGAGACGGATGGACCGACGTGAGCGATTGCCGCAGCCGCGGCACACCACCAAACGAGAGGACCGGCATGTTGCGCTGCGAGCATTGACGGCTCGCACCGCCACATCACGAACGTTAGCGCAGGAATTAGGGTGTGTTGCGCAACAACCTGTGTCAGCAAGTACCGTTCGACGTCGTCTGCAGGAGCGGGGACTTGTCGCACGGCGCCCATCTCTCCGATTACCATTGATGTTACACCACCGGCTAGTGCGGCGGCAGTGGCCGTTGAACGCGGCACCTGGACTACGGAATGGCACGACATTGTCTTCTCCGACTGATCCCGCGTCTGCCTGCAACACCACTATGGTCGGATCCGCGTGTGGCGGCACCGTGGCGAGAGACTGTATGACGCCTGCATTATGGATCGCCATTCCGGTCAGTCGCCTGGCGTTATGGTTTGGGGCGCATTTGGATATGACACGCACACCCGTCTGGTACGCATCGCCGGTACACTCAACAGCCACCCCTACATCTCCGACATTTCGGAGCCTGTAGTCCTCCCTTACCTGCAGGACCTGCCAGAGGTCACGTTTCAATAGGCCAATGCGCGCCCGCACGTGCCATGCATCGTGCAACAATTTTTCACTGCCCACCAGGTGTCGCCGCTGCCGTGGCCCGCCTGTTCTCCCGATATGTCACCCATCGAACACGTCTGGTCACTGATCGGCAAACGAGTGGCCCGGCAAGCACCACCCGCGGCTACGCCTGATGAACTGTAGCAGCGTGTGGAAGCAGCGTGGAACGACATACCCCAAGCCCACATCCAAAGCCTCTTTCGTTCGATGCCGCGGCGTGTAGCGGCCGTTATTGCCAGCCATGGGGGCCACACGAATTATTGATGTCTGCGTGTTTCGCAAGTCGCACGGGCCTGTAAGTTCAATCGTTTCATCTTTGCATCTGTTGTTATGTGTCCAGTAAATCTGGCTTTGCTATCTCGTGTCCTTCTTGGTGTTGCATTTTGGGTGGCCAGCAGTGTAGATATCTGAAACTTATACATTCAGGAAGGTATTAATAAATTTCTTTCCTAATATCGAAAGACTAGTGCTGTATGATTTTCATTGAACATAATTTCCCTTTCACTGTACTTACTTAGAACGAACGTTCCTCTAGCTGCTCTAAAACCCTGTAATAAAACTATCTTGGTTTGTAAACATCGCATTCACAGCAAATTTAGTATTTTAATTTCTCTTAAAATGACGTCCCTTCACATATTCTTTTAGTTGTGGGAATAAATAATAACCAGAGGCGGCTAAATCAGGGGAATGGGATGCATGAGGCGGCAATTTGAAGTGCAAATGTAGAAGGAGATCTGTTGTCTGCTATGTCTTGTCTCCTGGAGTATTTTTCAGGGGTAAAAAACAGTTAAGCTCAGTTCTGATTGAGCCGTCAGTTTGGAACGTAGGACTACGATCGGTGTGCTGGATTTTTGTTTGGCGGCGGCTGCTTTCAAGCGTTCTCGATACTCTCTAGTTCGTTGGGCTGCAGTCTTCTTGGGCTTCTTCCATTCCTCAACACTTGCTTGTTGCCTCTCGTTTTGATTTTCTCCACTTTTGCTTGCGTTCATTCTGCGAATTCCGCAGCATTGTTGAAAATATTAACCCGTTCACACGAAAACAATTTTTAAAATTTTTATTATGAACCACTGCGATATGTTCTTTATATATTTGAAAGACCTCGTCGAGAGCTTTAAAACTATAGCACGCACAGTCGCTTTGCATTCATGGTTGTCCAGATATACCGCGATATTGTCAAAAGTGTTCACCGGTTCCCAAGAAAGCAATCTTTCAAATGTTCAGTTCAAACCACTGGAAATAGTTATTCGTGTATTTGAATAGATCTTGTTGAGAGCTTTAAAACGGTACCACGCACGGTCGTTTTGCACCCACGGTTACCTAGATATTCTGAGTCAAACGCGGCTGCATACCCAGAAATATTGCATCGTCGCGCGCACGGTGTATTGCGCAGTACCTAAATTGGACTATATGGCGTTTACGAATATGTTAACACGATATACTCTGAGGAGCTAAAAAAGTAGAAACGAACAGTGAATAAATTTTCCTAACATTTTAAATCGAAAACAGAGTTATACCCTTTAGGTATGTTCTTTTGTAAATACCTTAGTTAGCCACATACACTGTTATACACTATTACCGCAGCTAACACTGTGAGCATCATACATAAGTGGGATACGAATTTCCCTGAAGAAAGCACCATACGTAAGTGAGAAACGAATTTTCTAGGGCCATGAGATTTTCAAGTTTTCTGAAGGTACATGGAAACAGTGAAAATACGGCACATTTTTCCAAAGATTGTATTATTACTACACTGTGTTTTGTGGATCACCTAATATGGATGCATGGATTTTTTTTTATTGGAGGTTTAACAACCACCGTGAGCAATTCAGTGGGCTTTAAGCAGTCGCCTGTCCCTAATTTATGGCCACTGCTTCCAGGGAAGGAGAAAACCGGTGCCGTAAGGCAAACACAGCATCCATGCCTCACCGGGATTCGAACCCGGACCCATCTCTGACGAACCATCAGAAGCCATCGCTTAGACAACTGCGCCACTGGGGCGGCGATGGAATTGTCCGGAACAGTGGATGCAATTATGTAAAACAATATGCTGATATGCCTATAACCTCTATGACCTTTCTAAATACGTCGTAGGGATGAAGTAATTTGTGCTTTGTCGCCGAAAATTTATTTGAGCATTTAACCTTGGATGGAATTTTCCCGAGCCCTACTCCGAAAGCATCTTCGTACTGTTACGATTAGAATCTAATACTCATTCGTTCTGTGCTGGATTGTTTTCATTCCGCACGTGTTGTATTGTCGGTGTTCACATTATAACGAAGTAAATTTCTCCGTCATTTTCGGTCTACGCCGGGATTCGAACCCGAGTACGCTTATTCCGGAACAAGTCGCTCTACCAACTGAGCTACGCAGACATGTATTCTGATTCCTATCTGCCTTTATGTCATGTGCGTCCTGCTGGCAGGTACGTCACATCTCCCCCCGAAAGAGGGCCGGGGGCATGGCCCACGGATCAGCCGTGACCATGAATCGCTGCAGGCAGACAACCACTGTAGAACGTGCACTTGAGAACTCCCAGTCAATCTGGTGTGTGGAATGCAACGTCACACACATTTATTTTTCGAAGCACTGGAGAAGGGATTCTCTGATTTTTCCTATCTCGCGGTGTGGAAATAACATTACACCAATGCGAGATTTTGAACGGTCGGGTCATCCGGATAGTTCGGGCGCCATTATAACGAAGTAAATTTATCCGTCATTTTCGGTCTACGCCGGGATTCGAACCCGAGTACGCTTATTCCGGAACAAGTCGCTCTACCAACTGAGCTACGCAGACATGTATTCTGATTCCTATCTGCCTTTATGTCATGTGCGTCCTGCTGGCAGGTACGTCACAACATAACTTTTACGTTTCACTTGATATTTAAAACAGTTGGCTCTTGGGTACTCACCTAACTTTTAAATTTTGAGTACAGTATGTCGAAAACTGAAAGTGAAATTTTTAACGATTATAATACTGACCTATACCAAAGGTATGAGAAAGTAAGAAGTACTTACTCCATTTGAGTGGAAGTGTAAGAAACTTTTACACTCAAAGGGGCATAATTTCAACACGCGCCCTCCCAGAAAAAAAAAACTCGCTACGTTCCTGAAAACGTGTTCGTTTCACCAAAAGCTAGACGTTAGAGCCGAGTGTATTCGTCGAAAGCGTTGCAAATATGTGGCGGATACCCAGACGCGAAGCGTGTGTCCTATTGTCTGTGCGACGTATGCATTTCAGAAGTGTAGGTAACATTATCTCTTACCTTTACGCTACCTAGGGAGAAAACCGTTAAAACATTTTAAATGTGCATGAGTTGTGACATATAGCTACCTCTAATATAACCTTCGCTTTGAGTTTCCGTCTTCTTATGTAAGCTTGATTTCTCCTCGTTAAGAATTTTCTAAACTTAATGTCACAAAGTTCCCCAGATGAATTGGAATTTGAGTTGGCAATCTCGACAGCAGGTCAAAAGGTAAGCAACGTAGATAAAGACTTCTGACATAACAGCTAGGTTTCCAATGAACAAAGTGCAATATTAGATGAGAGATTCATGGCCCATATAGGAAATTGATTTTTCATATAATGAGAGTTGAGCGAATCGTGATATGCAATGTTGAGACAAGTGAAGAGCAAGCTAATCTTGTAACAGTTTTATATTGTGAGTGTCGATTCACACATATTATGAAACATCGTTCATAGGTTCAATTAAATGTACGTATCGTGTGTTGCGAATAACTTGTTGCTGACAAACCTAACGTGATTGAATAAAACCTATATAATAGGCTACATCTGTTCCTAACGTTCTGATATCTACGCTATGACGTAATCAGTACTTGCAGCGCCATCTGTTTTTATCCGGTGGCCGAAATCGGAACTAAGCTAACCGCCATTCGCATGATACGTAAAATCAAGGAGAAATACAGGGAAATGAAATAAAATTAGTAAGACAAACGTCTTCATCTGTGGCAACACGCACGTGCTCGAACAACTAGCTCCGACGTTTGTTCTGTTATGTAGGTGTTATGTCGTCTTTTATTGCAGAGTAATTTTATAAAAAGGAATAAAATTGCAGAGTAATTTCATAAAAAGAAGTAGCGTTATTTTATTTCGTAAAAAGGAATTCATAAAACGGAATCAGCGTTGTTTTATTTCATAAAAAGGAACCAGTAAAATTGTAAGAAAGTAACTGCAGGCGTAGTTTTGATTCACTGTGATGGAAATTTAAAAAAATGATTGATTGAGTGGAATTTTTTTCCTTTGTAGTGCAAGATGGAAGAAGATAAAGCTAAAAGAAAACGTTGCTTAAAATAGGAACGACAACGGCGATGGCGTGCAAACCAATCTTCGAATACTTTGTAGTACAAGCAAGCGACTATGACTCATCTGGGAAAGTGATATTTTTGTCACCCAACGAAAAGTTGAGATTTAAATTAAGTGAAAGTTGAAACCTTAACGTTATGTAAATTCAACGACCCTGATAACAACATTTACTTTACAGATCTATTACGGTTGCAGTCAGAACTTATAGAGTGGTTGCTCTGGCTTATTTAAAGTTTTCGCCAATTCAATTTTTTTCGCCAAATGCAATGTGGAGACCATTTTTTTTAAACAGTATTACAATAGTGTAAAAACAATCGATTATAGAGTCTTTACAATTAAGCAGCAAAATACCATTCTTATTTTAAATACACCAGGTCGTGAATATTCAAGGAACGCTTATAGCATAGCAAATTAGTTTATTTTCGTGGTGTAAATTTGTATATAGATTCGCCAAATCTTTATACAAATTTACATCACGAAAATAAACGGATTTACTACGCTATAGTCGTTCCTTGCAGAATATTATGTTATAAATCCAGAATTCTAATGGAAAAGATATCAACCCTTATTTTCAATTTCGAATTTATCACTACCTATAGATTTTCTGAACAAAGAATTATTAGCAGGATAAATTTCAAATCAATTGAAAAATTGGGTAATACTTTTATCCTGTGGATTAGTTCTAAAAGGGCCAGTGTAAATAAAAACAAACACAGATGATGAAAACATGTACATACTCATAAAACTTTCAGCTAATAACTATATTTTTATGAAAGTCGAGCAATATTGGTTCATGGTTCGCATCAAAAGATAAGAAATCTACAAATATGATCGCATTTAAAAGATTCTACATTAATTTTTAAAATATTCTTGGCATTGCCGAAGCAAAATTTGACATGACGTCCGAGTAAAAAGAATCTTTTTTAAGCTCGTTTTTGCTCGGACTTTAATAAAATAAAGTAATCGCCAACATTTTCGCCAAAACGGTTTTTCGATCGCCAAAATGATTTTTTTTTCCGCATGCGATCGGCGGCGCTACCACGAGTCAATCCATTTTCAATACCGCAGGATTTCAAAGACATTATTACTACTGACATTTTCATAGAATTGAAACTTTCTTCATAATAAAAAAAACCACATACACTGAGTGATCACTGAATTATGACCACCTGCGTAATATTTCGTAAGTTCCCTCGCCCTTAGCTATCCGATGTGGCATCAATTCAATAAGATGCCGGAAGCAATAGAGAGGTATAGTCAACCAAACCGTGTTAAAAAAAATCTGCCATTTCAATCAATAATTTCGGCACATCATCATCGTCAACCATTATTAATCCACTGCTGGATGAAGATCTCCCCAAGTTTCTTCCACCATTGTCTGTCTTGAGCCTGCCTACTCCATGTCACTCCAGCATACTTCCGAATTTCATCCATCCATCTCCCATGGGGTCTTCTTCTAGGTCTTTTCCTGTTCCTCGGAATCCAGTCTAAAATTTCGGTTGCCCATCGGTGGTTCGTTTTTCTGGCAACATGACTACCCCATTGCCATTTCAGTGACTTCACTCTGGTCATGATGTCGTCCACTCCTGTCATTTTCCTTATAAACAAGTTCCTCCTCTTATGTTTCCAGCATGCATTTCTCCATGCTTCTTTGAGTTGTCTTCAGTCTTTGTATGTCTTTTTTATTCATTTTTGAAATATTCTTGGCATGGGGTCTTTTTCTAGGTCTTTTTTTCTTAATTACGAATGGCCCATGTCTCTGCTCCATACGTAAGCGCTGGCAGGATGCATTGATTAAACACTTTTCTTTTAAGACATAATGGCATAGTGCTCTTAACAACTGTGCTGTTTCTTCCAAAAGCTCTCCATCCAAGTTTTATACGCCGATTAATTTCTTCATCATTGTGACCCTCACTTGATATCTGCTGCCCATGACAAATGTAGGTATCGGTTGTCTCAAGCTTTTCTCCATCAATAGATAAATCTTCGTTTCTTGTAAAAGCATTGTACATCACTTTTGTCTCCTGAAAGGCTATTTTTAATACTACCTCTTTACTCTTGTCAGCAAGATCTTAGATCATACTCTGCAGCTCTGCAGGGGTAGTTGCATAAATGACTGCATCATCAGCAAACCGAAGGTAAGTTAAATAATCTCCATTAGTCTTTATCCCATTTGTTTTCCCAGTTCAATGATTGAAAGACATTCTTCAATGTGGCATTAAAGAGCTTGGGAGATATGGTGTCACCTTGTCTCACTTCCTTTCCAAATTTTATTTGTGCTGTATCTTGAAATATCTGAACCTTTGCTCTTGCATTTTCACAGATGTTATTAATAATGCTAATGTAAGCATCTTCAATATCGCATGATTTCAAAGCCATTGTGACTGCTGATGGTTTCACGGAATCGAAGGCGTTTTCATGGTCAATGAAAGCCATGCATAATGGGAGTTCATGTTCTCTTGTACTTTCAATTAGTTCTCTCAGTACATGGATATGATCTACAGTGCTGTAGCCAGTCTTGAATCCAGCTTGTTCTCTTGGTTGAGCCATGTCTAGTGTTACCTTCAAGCAATGTGAAAGAACCTTAGTGAAGATTTTATAAACCACTGATAGGAGGCTGATGGGCCTGTGGTTCCTGAAATCCTCAATGTCACCTTTTTTATGCAGCAGGATCATTGTAGCATTGTTCCAATCCTCAAAAATCTTCCCTTCGTTGTGAAATCTGGTGAAAACTTCGGCGAGTGTTTTTCTTTCTCCCATTTTCAATCATCGATTCAATCATTAATTTCGGTACAAGCAGCTGAGAGGTATGGTCTACCAAACTGTGTGTAATGCGGGTGTCTCTTTTTTTTTTTTTTTTTAATCTGCCATTTCAATCATTAATTTCCATACATATAACATCTTAAGTAGGAGCCACATTAATAATATTTGACTCTGATGTCTTAATGAGCCTCTGCTATAGTAACACTCAGATATAGCACCATACAGTACATAGATATCGCCGTCCTTGGCTGACGTTGTAATAGAGTTTTACGGTACCTTCATTATGAACGACAGAAACGTTTTCAGGTTTACAGAACATTTATCACAAAATGCCAGAAGGTTGATATGAAAATAGTTACACTAAGAACATGATAATTTTAATTTTAAAAAACTCACCTGCTCTTCAGTATTTATGGAAATGCAAGTATCCGCTTTCCTTTAGTGTCCTGGTGATTCACTCTTCTTGCTTTTTAGCCGGTGAAAATTATTTCTGTTATCGAAATATACGCTGGTGAGATAAATGAAAACTCAGAGAAATGACTTGCTAATACTGCGTGTTTTTTTTTATTTCTAGCGACAAGGAAACTCGTGACTGATAAGTTGCCTGAACCGAAACTTGTTTTGCAGATAAGGCATATGTTTTGTCATTCAAAGGATGCAGACGATAAAATGGTAGAGAAGTCTCACAGGCATACTTATTCAACATTCTCTAAATGGCAGCTGGCATATGATGTCTGCCCTCCGTACTTACATCAACAACAATATAAGAAATAAGTTCCTAATTTTTTCTGAAGTATTTTAAGTTCGTACGCAAGTGCCACCGGTCGACACACACACACACACTCACACACACACACACACAACTGACTGAAATTCTCTTATAGAAACGCATGTTCGATTCGGGTATTACAGTTTATAAAATGTAATTACCACTTTTTAGCGAATAAATCACACCAAGAGTGGTGTAGCGTAGTCCCCCGACAGGATAGGAGCCTTGGGATTCCAGAATATAATATTTTATTTGAATTTTTTGCAATTTTTGAGAAATGCTTTCTTTTATCGTTGCATAACACGCAAAATTTACGCTTTATTGTACAGAAAAAAAAACGTTCGCTTAAAGCAGGCGATGTTTGTTTGTTTTTTTATTGGAGGTTTAACGACCTCCGTGAGCAACTCAATTGGCTATAAGCAGTCGCCCGTCCCGAATTTAGGCTCACTGGTTCCTGGAAAGGGAGAGAGCCAGTGCCGTAAGACAAACAGAACATCCATGCCTCACCGGGATTCGAACCCGGACCCCGTTCAGACGAATGATCAGAGGCCATCGCTTAGTTTCAATATTCGCTTTTATTCACTTAAAAGAATTACAACAGAACATCCCCAACCTCACACGCAGTGTGAGAGAAGGGGTGAAATAAAACACAATGTAGATATTTACAATGAAATAATAATTGTACAAATGAGCAATGACAGGCATTGCATTATTTGCTGTAAACAGCAGTAGCTGTGGGATAATTGTTCATTGAAGTCTTGGAACATCACTGGAGCGAAACAATTTACAGAAAAAAATTCCGTGCAGTTCTAGTGACATGGGAATCACTGGTGGCAGACAGTCACTGTGAGGATGAAGAGAACTGTGTACAAAAGGTGACATCAGCAGGAAGCAAACACAATCTAGTTCCAGGAGGAAACATTATGAGGGAACAGTAAAAATTGAAAGTTCCGACGTAGGTTTATTAAAACAGCAGATGAACAGTCTGGGCACTACAAAACCGAAACCAGGGACGACACGGCGACCATGTTTTGAAGAAGGCAGGTAACCGTGCCGTGTCATTCGCCAAGGAGTATTCCAGGGTGAGTCTGGCTTTAACCCTGTTGCGATAGTGTGCAACTAAAGAGGTAGAGAATGTGATAGGATCTGGATCTTGTAACTGTAGCAGGTGAGAGAAAATAATATATTTAGCTAGGATAAATAAATACGAACAAACTGGTGAAATAGAGGTGAAACTTGTAGAACTGTGGCCGAGGAAACGATAATCTTCTAGGGTGAGATCACTGGTACAAGAAGGTGCAAGTTGAAACATACTGTGAAATAGTGGGAGCAGCGTCGGACAGTAAACAAACATGTGTAAGACGTCTCCAACGACGTTACAAAAAGGACAGAGATCTGATGAAACTATATTTCTCCGGAACAAAGTCGAAGGGACAGGCAGTCGATTGTGCAAAAACCTCCAGTGCACATAAAGTTCTGAGGAGAGGGCCGGTGAATATTGGGCAGTAGACCAGACCGAGGTTAGTGCAAAAGAAGGAACAGAGGGAATAGGGCAAGGTACCGCAGAAGAAGAACGGAGAAAACGGTACAGGGTGCGGGTGGAAAGACTGTGGAGAGGGAGGAGATCACCGGAAAAGGGAAGGAAGAACGGAAAAGGGAGAGAGGCAGAGGAAACGGAAAGGAGGCTAGAGGAATCGACTAGGGAAGGAAAAAGTGATTGAAGAGCATGTTTAAGTTGGAGGAAGTTATCAGAGAGTTCGGGCGAGTGTGGGAGGGTGGGAAAAAGGTCGGAAACGGGTTTCCATGAAAAGTCGGGGAGGACCAGTTGGGAAACGGAGACTACACCAGCGTGTAGCCATGCGGGGGAAAAGAAAAAGTTGGCAGTAGGGGGATGGAGGACGGAGGAGAAAAAAAGAGGCTCGTAAAGAAGATCAAGAGTGGAAGAGGGGTTGACGAATGAGCGGTAAAGAACGAAGGAACTGAACAGCTTCATGGTAGACTAGAGGAAAACGGGGGGGGGGATGACAGTGTGAATATCCATCTTGAGAAGAAGATGGACGGTGAGGCAGGGATTAAGGGGGAAGTCAGAACATTAAGCAGAAGAATGGAAGCGGGAGAGTCTGGTTGAACTGTCAAACGGAGGAAATTGAAAATTCTTACAGCTTTATAACGTATGGTAATCTCTGGCATATTGAGGCCACCACAAGTCGAAGGTAGAGACAATACTGAGGAAGATAACCAATGAGTAGATGACCAAACAATGCTGAGCATTGCTGATGTTGTTGCAGTTTGAACGTAGGCTGGTGGCGGTTGTGCAATCCAGGAATGATAAACTAACGAGAGAATGTGGGTGCCAGCAAGCCGTGCACGACTGTAGTAGGTCAAACAGCACTTCAGCTTGGACCAGTAAGCAGCGGTGTAACGTAGTTTCCTGATGAGGGGTCTCCAGGTGGCAGCCGCTGCTGAGACCAGGCTGCCAATGTGCACCCCAAGTATCTTTTGACTGGTGGAAGTCCAATGAGCGCCCCACGGTGCATCGGGGCGATGTCTCCAGGAGCCACACCACAAGCCTGTACACTTTGAAAGGTTTAACGAAGCGCCGGAAGCCGCAGCATACACTTGGTACCATGCAAGAACAATTGTGGATTGCCATTCTTCTCGGATGAGAACTGTGAGATCATCGGCGTAGGCAGTAAGAACGATAGAATGGTGCATGGTGCTATGCTGAATGGTGGAAGGGGTAGGTTGTAGAACAGAGCGGATAGAGCAAAGAAAAGGCTCAAAGACTAGAGAGAAAAGTTGTCCGGAAAGAGGACATCCTTGACGGATGCCCTTAAGAAAAGGAGGCCGTCCGGATATGGACAACTGAGTCCTGGTACAGGGCAAGGAGGGCTGTGATGAAGACAGATGGGAAACCGTAGGCAGAGAGCACAGAGGCAAGCCACTGATGACTCACGTTATCAAAGGCCTGCCTCTGATCAAGATTGAGGAAGGCTAAAGGTTCGGAGGAAAAGTGGGCAAGGCAATATGAGTCACGGAGGAGATTAATATTAGTATGAATGCTTCTGCCAGGGATGGTGTACGTTTGGTCGGGATGTATGACGGTGGGAAGGACAGGGTTCAATCGAAGAGAGAGTATTTTAGTATAAATCTTGTAGTCAACATTAAGGATGGATATAGGACGCCAGTTATCCAACTCCAGCAGACACCCCTTCTTTGGAAGAAGAATGATGTGAGCTAGAGTAAAAGCGGGGGGGGAGGAGAACAGATAAAGAAAAAGCAGCTGTAAAACAAGGCAATAGGAGAGGGTGTAGGAAAGAGGAAAACGTACGAAAGAAATTAACTGTCAACCCGTCAGGACCAGGTGACGAGTGACAGTTAAGTAAGGCAAGTGGGTGATAGGCATAGAAAGAGATGTAACAAGAAGCGATGGAATATGTGGTAAGGCACGAAGAATCGAATCAGCATGCGGAGAACTTGACTGGAACTGAGCAAAACGTGACTGGAAATATGTTCTAACACCGGAGCAAATGAGAGTGGGGTCATTAGTAACAGTTCCATCGGGTAACTTCAGATTACGGAGGTGATGAGCAGAACGTTTGTGGAATTCCAGTTGTTGAACCTGTTCACATAGATAGTCATTTGGCTGGAGAAAAAGGAGCTTGAGGCGGTGAAGAGCTTGTTGGGAGACAGGAAGTAGCAAGGCACGAAGTTTAGCTTGGTAATGAGAAAACAGCGGAGAATCAAGATCTAGGGTGGAAAAAATCGAGCGTGCAGCATCAATCTTCATAGAGGCGGTAGTACGTTTTTCGTGGGAGTGTTGTTTGGTATAAAGAAGAATTTGGGATTTGACATTTAACCAGTGTTGCAAGGGACAAGAAGCAAAAGGGAGCATATATAAGGCTTGTTGGAGCTGCGATTGGATGGAATTTACGTAGGTTGAATCAAGTAAAAGATCATCATCAAGGGTCCAAGTTCGGTAGTATTGCCGAGGAGATGGACCGGTGTGAAGACACATAACGACACAGCTGTGGTCGGAAGAAACTGTCGGTGTGTGAGAAAGGGAGATAACTGAAGGAAGAAGAATTGAAGAAACATAAAACCGGTCAAGTCGGGCAGTTGTAGGGGAGGAAGTGGAGTAGGAGCGCCAGGTGTACGAACGAAGAAATGGGTGCAGGTGTCGAAAAGAATCTTGGAGTTGTAGCTGGTTGATGGCTGTAGAAAGTGCTCGGGTAAGAAAATACCTGGTATCCGTGGAACCGTCCGATCTGTCGAAGGATGGGTCAAGGGTGCAGTTAAAATCACCAACTAAGATGACAATATCAGTGGCTGGAAGACCTTGAACACAGGAAACAAAATGCTCAAAAAGACAGTCTGCATACTGTTGATTGCCGGAAACATAGATGTTGAAGATATGGTATCGGAAGTTGTGAAGTCGGAAGGACAGAAGCTGCAGGAGGTCACGATAAATCGGTTTGACCATGATATCAGTAATTAAGGACCGAAGACGAAAATGGATGGCCACCGCAAGTCCGGCATGAAGACTAAGTCGATGGACATGGTAGAATTTAAATGGCCAGGTTCGCCACCGGTGGTATGGGATGTTGGGATGACAGTTAGTCTCCTGTAGCAATAATATATTCGCATCATGCGGTGTAATGTCTTCAAACACTAACGCATTGGTAGGAGGGACGGAGCATCCCTTACAGTTGAAAGAAAGTAATTTTAACTTGAAAGAGGTTGTAGTGGTTGAATATTACTATCAGCACTTCTGTGAAGACTGGTTACACGTTTCTTTAAGTTAGATGTCTGCGCATTAGTGACTGTGTCAATTTTCGGCAAAAGAGCAAGTAGATTCTGAAGTGGGGTGATAATAGTAGGAAGCTGAGCATTACGTGATTGAACGCAGTCTAGCTGCTTGAGAGGACGTGACGGTTGATTGAGTATGATGAGAGCAAGATCAGACGGCGCCAGCGGCCCGTCTAATGCAGGGAAGGTTTCCAGATACTCTGCGAAAGCTTTTTGATCCTAACAATTTTGGAACAGCTGGGGACTTAAGAGATGTAGAAACTGCAGTTGGAGAGAAAGACTGTCGAATTGGCGAACGGGAACGAGAGCAGCGTGGAGAAGACGTCACCGGCGAGATTGAACTCTGTCTAGTACGTTTCAACGTGGGAACGCCGGGAGAAGCTGGTGGGTGTAGAACAGTTAGATCTGACTCCACATTAGGGGATCCAAGGGAAGAAGATGAAGCAACACGACGGAGGGGTTGCCATTCCTTTTCGGAGATAATACCCTCCGAAGAACGTAGAAGTACCACAGCAGCAAGTGGGTCCAACGATGGAGAGGTGGCCAAGGTTCCCGTAGTAGAGATCGAAGACTTGGAGACTGCTGACGAATCATCATCTGCTGGGGGAGAAGCCTCTGGAACAACAGTAGCAGGGATCAAGGACGTCTGTGGAGCCGAACTTGGTGTGGCCAGAGAAACTGATGTTGAGGATGGGGTGTTGACTTCGGGCGGTATGGAAATAGGTGGCTTGGCAGATGCATGTGGACAACGTGATTGGATGTGGCCATATGCCTTGCATTTAAAACAATGCAAGGCAGTAACTATATCGATCCGGAAAATCTGCTTCCCTACAACCACAGTGAGGTCAGTAGGGCAGTCAGCAATGGCACCTTCAGTAGTGAACAGGATCCTTGCTTGGCGACGCAGACCTAAGATGTTCCTGTCATCTGGGTCTGTTGGTGCGGAAGACAGAGTGGAAATGGAACCAACTACTTTTCCACAACGGGAAAGGGTCGCCATTAAGTAATGGTCCTTGATTTCTGGTGGTACGGGATAGCACGTAACAAGTACGGGGCGCTGCGTGAGAGCGATTCCCAGTAAGGTATGATCCCCAACATGCAGTCCGTCAGATAAGACGCGCTCCACAAACTCTGGCTTCGCAAAATAGATGAGAACAGTCCTAGGTTTCCTCGCCATATGGGTGATCGCTCCCTTAGGGAGGATTTGGCGTACGGCTAAGGAGTATTTCTTAAGGCTGGTGTCCGGGAGGGCATCAAAACATATGCCAAGTTTTTGTGTACGTAAAACCTCTTGCCCAGCAGCTGAAGTTTCTGAAATTTCGATGCGTAGTTTCTTGTTGTCTCTAGTGACAATCATATCAAGAGGCATTGTACATGGATTCTTCGCTGTAGAGGAAGATGAACTGGTACTCTTTACAACGGAAGCATAAGGTAAAGTTTCCGTAGGAATGGGCGGAGATGGGGAAGGTTGAGACGCAGTGCTCGCAGCAGCAAATGAAGTACCAGAGGCAACGGATACTGAAGAAGTTAATGACGTCACTGTGGTGGACAATGTCGGGAAATCAACATCCATAGAGTTGGAAGAAGAGGTGCTAACATCAGATAACGCGGCTTGGAAACCAGCTGCGTGTGGTAGTGACGATGACCGAACGTGGCCAGGCGGGGGCGGAGCTTTGCTATCAAGCTTCATACCTGGCCTATCAGAAGCGGTCGCCGCCATTTACAATGGTTGGCCTGCTAAACCCGACCCTGGGCAAAGCCAGGACGGAAAAAGAGTTAGTACAAGTAAAGTTTTACTTACAGGACGTCAAGGTCGGACGCAATCGACACAGGAGACGTTCACAACACAGGAGATACACAAAATGACGGCACACACACAAAAAAACACCAATAAACGCAGGTCAAACACGGAGCACAGGTCAACACAACCTTTACAAAGCCATCGCTTAGACCACTGCGCCACCAGGGCGGCCAAAGCAGGCGATGTAACTTTCATGTCATACACCGACAAGTCATTGCATTATGACCAACTACCTAATCAGCTGTAGGACTCTCTTTAGCTCCCAAAACAGAGGCCACTCGACAAGGCATCGATTTGATAAGGTGGAGATAGGTGTTCTGTCAATCAAATATTGCTACAATGGTGAATGTTTCGCTCTCAATGCTGTGAAGATCATTCAAATCGCCTTTACCACAATGATGAATGGTTCTCTCTCTGGTCGCAGTAAATGATCATTCAATCCGCCATTATTACAATGGTGAATGGTTCGCTCTGATCGCTGGGAATGATAATTCAATCCGCCATTACCACAATGGTGAATGGTTCGCTCTCACAGCTGTGAATGATCATTCAATCCGCCATTACAACAATGGTGAATGGTTCGCTCTCACCGCTGTGAATGATCATTCAATCAAATATTGCTAAAATGGTGAATGTTTCGCTCTCAATGCTGTGAATGATCATTCAAATCGCCATTACCACAATGGTGAATGGTTCGCTCTCTGGTCGCTGTAAATGATCATTCAATCCGCCATTATTACACTGGTGAATGGTTCGCTCTGATCGCTGGAAATGATCATTCAATTCACCATTACTACAATGGCGAATGGTCCGCTCTCACCGCTGTGAATGATTATTCAATCCGCCATTGCTACAATAGTGAATGGTTCGCTCTCACCGCTGTGAGTGATCATTCAATCCGCCATTACAACAATGTGAATGGTTCGCTCTCACCGCTGTGAATGATCATTCAATCCGCCATTACTACAATGGTGAATGGTTCGCTCTCACTGCTGTGAATGATCATTCAATCAAATATTGCTGCAATGGTGAATGTTTCGCTCTCAATGCTGTGAATGATCATTCAAATCGCCATTACCACAATGGTGAATGGTTCGCTCTCTGGTCGCTGTAAATGATCATTCAATCCGCCATTATTAAACTGGTGAATGGTTTGCTCTGATGGCTGGGAGTGATCATTTAATTCACCTTTACTACAATGGCGAATGGTCCGCTCTCACCGCTGTGAATGATCATTCAATCCGCCGTTAGTACAATGGTGAATGGTTTGCCCTCATCACTGTGAATGATCATTCAATTCGCCATTACTGCGACACACACTAAAGTCGCAGCATGTTTAACTTTCTTCCGCCCGCATGAGTTCGGAAACGAATTCCCAATAAGAAAAGTAATCTCCAGAATTAATAAGTGTTAACTGGTATGTGAGTGAGCAATCAGCAGTGAGCTAGATCACGTGGTGGAACTTATGAATGGCAGAGGTGTAGGATGTCCTGAAATCTATCCGGAACGAAATATTTTTAAAATTGCTCTGAACCTTCTTCCGTACTTAAAATTATACTCGTAATTTTCAGTGGATTGTGAGGATATCAAACGCCACCTGCTGAAATCATACTTAACCTCCTAAGATGAAATCCAAATTTTGTTTATATATGTTCACTGAAGAACAATTGAATTAGAGATGCCTGTCTAGTAACGTGTAGCACCACCTTTCGCCCTGATGACGGCGGCGATTCATCTCGGCATGGACTCGACAAGACACCGGAAGCGTTGGATCCACGACCCCTGGACAAGCTCCCACAGTTCACGAAGATTTGATGGAAGGGGGTCAGAGCCTCGAACATCTCTCGCGATGGCATCCCAGATGTGCTTGATGGGATTGAGGTCAAGTGACTTAGCTGGCCAAGGAAGCGAAGTCACGTCGGTTGAGTTTTCATCCAACCATTCGGATACAATTCGGGAGCGATGGCACGGTGCATTGTCTCGTTGCAGGATGAGGTCCCCAGTGGGTTGTTGAAGACGCACAAACGGGAGCAAATGGTCGTCCAGTATATCCCGGTAACATTGACCTGTAAGGAACGATGTCACACGTACCAGGGGTCCCATTTCAGTCCACGTAAACAGTCCCCAGACGAGAATGTCACCCCCACCAGCTTGAAAAGTACCCTGCTGGCAAGAAGGATCCATCGCTTCATGTAGTTTGCGCCATACTCGTATCCTGCCATCCGCATGTACCAACGTGAATCTCGACTCATCAGTCCAGGCAACATTATTCCACATGTCTGGGGTCCAGTGGCGATGTTTCCGCGTCCATGCTAATCATTGCACCCTGTGATGTGCGGTCAGCAGCGGTACCCTCGTGGGACGACTGCTTCTGTACCCCATAGCGAGGAGATGGTTTTGGATGGTGTGGCTGCTTACACGTTTTTGTGCACCACATTCGCATGGCGCCAGCTGTCTCTAATTCAATTGCTCTTCAGTGTATATGCAGTGATGTTTAACATAAAAAAAGAGTAGAAACAAAACAGTACAGTGTAAAAAATAAGTGGTGTGAATTCACGGAAAACTTCTGAAAATAACGTATTTTCACAGATTTTCCGTAGTCAGGAATTCCGTTTATTTCAGAAAAAATCCATTTCAGGTTTTTCTGTATTTAAACTGAAATTCCGCAAAATCGACGAACTAACATTTTTCAGTCCTTACACCAAATAATCCTTCTGCTGCAGCCAGGATTGAACTCCCATTCTTTGGGTTGGTTCAACAGGTAACGCATGTCTTTAGCCACTAAGCCACAAACTCCCAGAAAACCGAATCACGTACTCACGTACATCGTAAAACAAAATGCGCGACGATGAATAACTTTCTTGTCATTAATGCGAGGGATTTAATCATTTTATATTCTGTTGGAGCTTACTATTTTCCTGCATAAGTTTGTAATAATTTTTTTTATGTAGGAGAACTTTTCACAAATTAACCATTTTTCATCGTGATTTTTCGAAGCTGCAAAATGCTTTGTAACTTGATTTTTTAAACTGACAATGACTTTCCGTTATGTTTAAGAAACGTGAAATGTACTTTTTTATGGTATTATTTCACAAAAGAAAACCTCCTACTGTACAATAGCTTTTGTCTTAAGTTGTCCAAAGACTGATACACAGACATCGTATAATCATCTGTACAATAAATTAACTATCCGGTTAAAATAACAAATAGCTGGTGCACAAAATAGGGGAGAGGAGAAGAAATATCCTGTGCCACAGTAAAGAAAAATTCATGCGATATGGTATATACAATATCCGACCTCACTACGGAACTTCAAAATTCGACAGACGATTGAAATTTAAAAGTTAATCAAACCTCAAGTTTTCTCACCAATCGCTCCTATTATCGGAAATTTCTCGTCATATGTATACGGAAAACGTGAGAACAGAGTTTTCCGTTAATATACGAAAGAAATTGCGGAAAGGTTTCTGAAAGTTCTGAATTTTCTCATGGTACGAAAAATCCGAGAAAGTTCAGGTTTCTTTCTGTCACTTCACGGAAAAGGTTGTATAAGAAATATGCTTCGTTAATTCACAAAAGAAATGGCTGGAAGTGGCTCCTAAAGTTAAGAAAATATTTTACAGTGTAGTAAACAGTAGAAACAAAACAAAGTATGTTTGCTTTCTCTTCCAGTTAACCAGCATAATTTGCTATAACTCCACATTAAAACTTCTAGACAAATTCCTACGTTTTCGCGCACAGTGCAAATAAACTGGTGTGCAAAAATTAAGGACGAAGAGGAGAAATTAGCATAACAGCGGAACGAGCAGGCAGAACGGACCGATAGAGCACTCAGGACATAGACTAGGGTCCGGTACGGTAGAGCATGTGCATATATGCAGCATATTACACCGCCCGTGTGCTTTATACCAGTAAGGGTATAAAGCACACGGGCGGTGAACGCTCGGCAATTCGGTGAAAGCTATTACCCGGTGTACATTGGTTTGAACGACGTCGAGTTGCTGCCACCGTGTGATATGGCCAACAGGCAATCCAGTAGACGACATCTGGATGACTTTACCCGAGGTCGCGTCATTGGGAAGTTGGAAGAAGGTCGAAGTGTGACTAGTGTGGCCGAGGAGTTCGGGATCGCTCACAGCATCGTTTAACGAGCTTGGAGAGCATTTGAAATGACAGGAACAGCTGTCCCAGAGTTTGGCGGGGGTCGTCCATGAGCAACCACGGCTTCGGGCGACCGGTATATTGTCCTACAGGCGAGAAGAGACAGACGGCAGACAGCGGGAGAAATCGCATAGCACATGCAACAGACAACTGGACGTCCGTTATCGCGTTTTACCTTGGCCAGGAGGCTGCACAAAGGTGGTCTATCTGCACGACGACCAGTACGGTGTGTGCCATTAACACCTGCTCATCGGAGATGGTGGTTTCTGTGGTTCCAGGAACACAAGAACTGGACACATCAGCAATGGGGTCGAGTTCGCTTTACGGATGAGAGCCGATTTAGTCTGGCGAGCGATTCTGGACGTATACACATCTGGAGAAAGCAGGGAACACGCAATCACACCTCCAACATCATCGAAAGGGACCGGTTTGGAAGTGGAGGAGTTCTCGTTTGGGGCAGTATCATGCTTGGTAGCCGTACTGACCTCCACATCTTCCAAGGAGGTTCAGTCACTGGTGTCCGCCATTGTACGGAGGTTCTCCTGCCTCACGTGCGTCTGTTAAATGGTGCTGTGGGTCCTGAGTTCCTCTTGATGGACGACAACGCTACACCTCATCGTACAGTGGCTGTCGCAGAGCTGTTGGAGAGTGAAGATATTCAACGCATGGATTGGCCCGCAAGGTCCCCGAACCTAAATCCAATCGAACACGTGTGGGATCTTCTCGGGAGACGCTTGGCAGCACGTCACCAGCCGCCAGCAACGATTCCACAGCTGCCATTGGCGCTACAAGAGAAATTGGCCGCGATGCCTCAACAGCTCCTTGACAACCTCGTCCTCAGCATGGACAGAAGTTGTAAATCCTGCAACGCAGTCAGGGGTGATCATATCTACTACTAAAGACTGGATTTTTCTTGGCAGCCGCCTATCACTTTGACGTTTCTGTCTTCTGTCCAGTTGTGCTCGAAGCTACCTTTTCAATAAAGTGCCTTTGTATCCTTTGGATTCCTTGTTTGGACGGTTTTGCTCACTTGTTCCATATTCTTACATCTTGGGGATCTTATGGTATGATTTGAGTCGATGTGGAGCACTTCTGCACGACGTTACATTCGAAAAACGGTCTCGTCCTTAATTTTTGTACGCCAGTGTATTTGTTCCATGTGGTCCAAAGTCTTTAACGGTTTCTTTTTTTTCATCCCGTAATAACCTAAAAGGTTGTTCCAAAAAAGTTCCTTTCCTCATTTTATTTACTCGAGCGAACCTCACAGCTTACCTAACTCCACAAACGAATATCAGCAGCTCACTGACCGACGACGCCGAAGCAAAATTGCTAATGTTAAACAGAAAGGCGACCTGCTCCGAAAGACAGTTTTACGCACGCGCAGTTCAGCACGCATCTGCTCATTCAGTATTGGTTCCTGAAGCTTCGTCAAGACAGCTAAGGAGACGAGTTGACGGGTGTTGCCTCTACGACCACGTGGTATTCATTGCACAGAGTGAATTGATATGGAAGGCTGCCATGTGTTACCCAGGTATTTGACTGTTGAAGTGGCTCACATTTGAATTCAAAAAATCTGGGAGTTGGTTACTGATGCGAATTTTCTTATACAGTAGAATGAATTTTTCCAATTAAAAGAAAAGGAGATTTTTTTTCACATTTTCGTGCGGGGCTTGTGCCGAGATGTCCATAATGACCCTACACTACTGAAGAATGAGAACTATACCAGAATATCATTCATTTGAATGGTGAGCCCGAATTGTTCGCTACGAGCCGTCTGGTGACAAATCCTTAATCGTGAAAGGTTGAAGACAGCTCTTGCTTTTTTCAGCAGTTTGCCAATTTCCTTTGTGACTATGAAAGAGCTTTCGCCCTGAAGACGCGATCCGTACAATGACAGATTTTATCAGTGAGTATAGTGACTATCCTGGAAACTGAATGACCATTCGTGAATAACAAAGTTAATCGTTAATCTAAATGATTGGATTTTCATTGCTAATACCGTACAGCATTACATAATTTAGGACTTTAAATGATAGGTTTGAACTTACTGATCTTAAAAACATATTGTATACACTTTGAGCTTATTTGTATTGTTCAAAATTAGTAGCGTTCATATTTTAATTATTCAAAGAATTTTAGCCCTTCTTGTTTAAGATATTAAAATTTGATTTGTGTGCGATTGTATTTTTATTTAATTTTAACTTGTAGACATCGTGGTTTTTAGTCGTAAGTCCAGAGATAAAGATTTATTAAGGGAGAGGTCTACTTCGGAACTCCAACGTACTAAATATGATTTTAAGATAGGTAAGTAAAAACCTAGCATTTTAAGCTCTAAATATTCGTGAATGAATGAACTCCCAAGGAATAATTTATGCCATCACTATCCAAGGAATGATTTATGCTATCATTATTGCAGTGATTCGCAGGACCCATTGTTGATCGTGGTAATACAGAAGTCATCCGGTATGCAAATTTTTCTCAAAAACGGGTTAAGTAGCGTATCTGTATGATTTAAGTTTCTTCATTTATGGTGGTTGACATCCGTGAATGCCGCAGTTTTCCGATGACCCCCTTTGACATTCATTTCCTAATATGTCTTTTCTAATTTTTACTATTACAGAGGGTGAGTTGAAAGTTTTGCAATATTTCCATAAACGCATTTGCTGAGGCTGGTATGTCACGTGTTTAAATTATTATAGTTCAAGTCGCGCACTGCAGACAGTCGAAAGGGATATAAAGTGGCAATCGCTGCTGTGAACAGCGTTGCATGTCGTCTTTCTGTCTGTGGTTGGGACGCTTAAAAGATAAACGGCCACAACCGGCTAATTAGGGAACTTTTGCTTTGCGAGTTCAAACTTGGCCACAACGCTGCTCAAGCAACGCGAAACATTTGTCATGCGAAAGGGGAAGGTTCCGTGCACCACCGCACCGTAACCAGATGGTTCAAGAAATTTTACTCGTGATAGAAACCTCTACGAACAGTGAAATCGGGTAGGTCGCGAACAATGGATTCGGAGGCCGTGCGCTAGGCTGTAGGGGTAAATCCTACAACCAGCACTCCGAGATTATCAGACGAGCTGGGCATATCACAGACCACCGTTGTTCGTCACATTCAGGACCTCGGCGATGTCTACATTAGCTACCGCATTGTCCCTCACGAACTGACGCCAACTGAAGCAAACTGTCGAGTGGAAGTGGGTACGAAACTCCTAGAAAACCATCGCGATATACGTTTCATCAAAAGAATTGTTACGTGCGATGAAAGGTGGGTCTTTTTCTATAATCCTAACACACAATGGCAGTGGTTGAGCCCGGACTATCTTCCAGAACCTTTTGCCAAACGTAGGCGCTTCGAGCACAAGGTGATGCTCTGTGTCTGGTGGAATTTCGAGGGGATAATCCGTTACGAATTGGTTCCAGACGGTCAGACCATCAACGCCAACCTCTAATCTTAACAGCTGCAGAGGATGTATGCCGTTTTGGGAGAGAAGTACCCAGCACTGGTGAACAGAAAACGCGCTCTCCCACAGCAGGACAACGCTCGACTTCATACCGCGCGAACGACCCGGTCAAAACTCCAGGAACTTGAGGGCATCGAACTGATGCCACACCCAGCATATAGTCCGGATCATGCCCCGTCTGATTATTACTTTTTGCGGTCCATGGCTCACTTCCTTCACGGGCGGCACTTCGGCAACCAGGAGGAGGTGGACGTTGAAGGAGTTCTTCGCTTTGAAGGACAAGAACTGCTATCGCAGCGGAATCGAAGAACTGGCAGACAGATGCCTAAACACGGTGCAAGACGATGGCCTATATACTTTGAACGCTAGTCAGCTTTCGTCGTAAAGGTATGTATGAAGACATAAAGTGATCTAAATGTTGCAAAACTTTCCACTCACCCTCTGTATTTCCCCATTGCAAATGGTGAGATTCGGTTTTCACTGGCGTCATTTTTGTGCACTTTCAAATTGCCCACACCAGATCGGATTGGGAAGTTCCAGCTTCATCTTTTTGTAGAAAAACAACATCGGGGCAACTTTTTCGATAACCGACTAACAAAGGGAAACACGTAGTTTTGTTACAGTACACTTAAAGTATTTAAGAAAGAAAATTTAATAATTTTTTTTTTTTTTATTTTGGTTGAAGGACCATTGTGAGCAACTCCATGAGCTATAAGCAGTCGCTCGTCCCTAATTTAGGCTCGCTAGATCCAGGAAAGGGAAACAGCCAGTGCCGTAAGATAAACGCAACATTCGTTCCTCACTTGGACTCGAACCCAGACCAATACACGGACGAATGGTCATAAACCAGGGCTTAGACTACAGAGCCACCAGGGCGGCATAAATTTACAGAGAATGTTTTAGCGCTATATAACACACAGCAGAGGATGTATGCCGAGGATGTATACCTGTACTTGCTATCACCTTATTTCATACGTGACAGTCCTTTTCTTTCTGTCTGTATCAATAACTGTAGTCGGAGTTTTATGATCACAAACATTTCTCAACTGGAAAAACCGAAGGAAACCACAAAACGTGTTCTCCCTCTGGCGCGATAATAGACAGCATGGACTTTATGTTGAGCAATACAAATTTGGAAGATGTGAATCCGTTTATTGTTGTAAATATGACATGGACGGAAGACGCGGTTTCGATTTCCGCTCCAGGACGACAAAATTTTCAAATTTTCGGATATTATCTGACTTAATATCCATGTCATATTTACACCAATGAACAGATTCACATCTTCCAAGTTTGTAATGCACAAGGGTGTAATCCCGCATTTCATTCATTGATATTCATGTTGAACACCTAACAGTAAGCACAGCTGGCTACGTGTCAAGTTAAAAATGAATTGAGTATCCATTCTTCATCTAAAAAACATATCAGACTGTACATTTTTGCAAAAACGTTTTATTATTCGCCCTTTAGAGAATACTTTTAACATAAACATTGAAAATCACTAAAGCTATCCTTTAGTTAACCAGCAAATTTGTATTATTATATTCGTTCAACAAAAATTTCCAGTTTATTCTATAGGAAAGATTATTTGACGAAATTGTATGATTGTTCTTAAATTATCCTCAGTTATATAGTTTCGAATTTCCCAGGTTTCTCGTACGGTACATCAAAATACAGAATTCTGAATTGTTTTACGGAGAAATCCATTTCTAGTAATTTTTTTTAAAGAATTGTTTTACAGGACGGTTCATACCAGGGCATATCAAAAAGGAGGCAATAGTTCCGCCGAGAAAATAACTTGAACGTTTCGAATGAATTCATAAAATACCCAAATAAATAAAAGCATTTTATGTTAGGATTTTCATTTTGCAGCACTAAAGATGTTCCGAATCGACAAGAGAATTTCTCTTATCCGTAGATCATTAATCTTTTATTAACGTAAATGTGACAGAGCGCAGGCCGTCTTTGATGAATGAAGTTCAACATTTGTTTGATCATTGGATGCCAAAACTTCTGGAGACTGCAAATAGATGAAAAATTAATAGAATAATGCTGAAGAAAATTGCAATGTGTACTTCAAAATTTTATTAGCCATTTTTTTGTTAATAATTATCACACAAACATTCCGATGAAACTATATATAGTTGTGATTTGGTTTACTCTTAAATCTTTAGGAATTGCCGATATGTGATGCAAAGATTTTATCCAAACATTCAAAGTGATTAAATGTATTTCTGGTGCACTTGACTGTAAATCTATATTGCAAATATTTCTGTGAACAAGTACTATTTTTTAGCCAGTGAGGTGCTTCATTTCTTACTATTCTAAAATATTTTGCTAACTTATTGGAAGCTTACTGAATCTAAGCAGCGAAAGTTTTGAGTCGCATGGCAAAATGTGTGACCAGAGATATTGTAAAGATATGTGTCTCACATCTACGCAGTTATGTATATGTAATCCCTCATAAAGATATCTTTTGCTTCCAAAGTATCGCGGGTGAGCTTATTCAAAAACATAATCACCTGAACGTTTGGATTCAATGTTTTGTATACATGACAGATTTCTTCGCGGAAGTTTTGCGAAATCAGCCTCCCAGCTTCGTAAATGACAAAAGTTTTGATGTGAGCAGTAATTAAGCTATTTTGACTTATTGCGTCGTTCACAAATTTTGAAGTACCGGCCACAATTTGAGCTCCCAGTACAGCTTGGCAGCCATTGGCAGAAACTTCACACTTAATATTAACATCCCCTCTCAAAGGAGAAAGCGCGCTTTCTATATCTCCTGCTTGATCAGCTTCTGGAACAATAATGAGAACCTGACACACTTTTGCTTCTAAATCTATGTTGTGTAATGCTGCAATGGAAAGAATTGTTTTCCTACCAGTTAGCGCTTGGGCATGAATAATAATATTAAAACCTTTTAAACATTTAACAATGGCTTTCTGTTGTAATGGCCATGGCTTTGTGAAACCACCGGCATGTAGCCTTTGCAGAAGCTCTTTTGAAAGTTTCATGTCTTCAAATTTTCGTATGGTGTTCTCTCGGCTACATTCAATGATACCATCAGAAATTTCTAAGATGTCTACCCATTCCCTCTCAACAACTTTTTTCTGAACACTAAACGTGTTCCCTGGAGTAATACTTTGTATTACATCTCCCTCACATACAAGCAGCTCATGCATTTCAGTTTTATTGAGGTATCCAATCTTGTTTAAAAACTTTCGCTCACTTTCTGCAAAAAAGGTAATCACAATACCACTTCTAAAAGTGTTGTGCATGTAATTTTGTTTGTTTTGTGGCAGATCATAATATATCATGACCGGTACATTCTGTACATCGCAGTCCTTAAGCAAATCACATGTTATTAAAGTCCTTTCATAAACTACATGAAACTCTTGCAAAATTGTATTTCGTTGTTCAGGAGACATGTCACTATGTAAATCCAATAATTCCAACTTTTGTTTTTTCATTTTATTCATTATGTAACTGACAGCCTTTGTCGTACTACAAAGTATTAAAGCGCGCTTGATTCTGAGTCTTTCGTACAAGTAACTTAAAACAGCGAACTTTTGGGGTCCCTTGACGGATGGAATATAAAAATGTTGTACATTTGTAGTTGATATTTCCTGATTTTGATCCAGAAATGATCCATATGGATCTCTCTTTCCTGCAGTGACGTATTGATTACTGCTTGGGTGGCTTAAGTAACCATTGCCGTAGACTGGCAAAATTAATGATAATTTTGTATTGAAAGTATGTTCTATATTTTTCTTTATCCTGCTTGAACAGAAACTTAAGACTGATACTCCGTCAGTGCACCAAGTTTTGTTTATGCTATCCAAATAATTTTCTACAGAAAGTGTATCATAGTTTACTATAGTTCTCTCATTTGAACCGAAAATTTCTTCCATAATATTTCCTGTAATTGGAGTCGAATCACGAGCTAAATAAATCATTTCTGAGTCTACTTTTTGTTGCTTTATATCATGGCCATCTGTGACAGACACATAAAGACCATATTTTTTCATCTTCTTTTTTAACCTATTAACTTTTCGTAAATTCCCGTGAAATATAATCGCTTTCGTCATGTTAAACTTTTTGCATAAATTACTGAGAATTTCGTTTCGCTCTGGGTCACTCGAAGTGGGTATATAAAATTGATAAACGTTTTCTGGAATTATTCTCTTGTTCGATGCAATAACATATGTATCTTTCAGATAACTTTTATATTTATCAAACATTGCTTTGTTCACTTCTCGGAATAATAAAACCACCTGTACATTCGGATTAAGCGCTTGAAATATATTATTAACTTCATCTCGATATTTTCTCTCAAACTTTTCCTGTGAAACTACTAAAATAAAGAATTTTATTTCAGAAGTGGGAAACTGTGTTTTGTTGATTAGAGAGCAAAGACGATCTGGAGTTCCTACCATCATATGAGTGCCAAGTTTCAAATTGTTACGATCTGTATTCAGCTTCTGGCCAGTGTGAAGCACACAGCACTTAAGTTTCGTATCAGTACTCAAATTAGTTGTGGCCTGTTGCATCTTCTTTGCCATTTTTACTGTTGGCAACAGTACGACTACTTGACACTGTAATGAATTGGTGTTGATGTTCTGTAAAGCAAACATTGGAATAACCTGTTTTAGTTCTTTTTCTGACGTATATTCCATTACGATGTTTTTTTGCTTCAAGATTTCTGTAACAGCTCTTTGATGAAAGGGAGTCAGGCTTTCCATGCCACAAGCCCGATCACCGACAATTTCTTCGACGCCATTTTTGATTGTCATTACAGTCCACTCCGTTATTTGATCCGTGTCATCATCAGTTTTTTCTGCTTGGACGTCCGCCCAGTCTTCACACATAGTGGTGGCCATGTCTGAACAATTATCTGCGTGAAAAGAAATAGGGGGAAAATCTTAAAATATATAAAAACAATTTCTCGAGGAAACTAAAACAGAAGTACTTCTAAATCATAAAACTTCATATCGTCATGAATTTATACACATCGGGCACAAAGAGATACGAACATCTATTAAGTAATGAGCAGGATCACATGTTTTGAATGACAGCAAGTATGCGGTGCAGTACCATCATCATTGTCATCATCATTGTCAACCATTATCAATCCACTGCTGGACGAAGATCTCTCCAAGCCTCTTCCACAACGGTCTGCCTTGTGCCAGTCTCCTCCATGTTACTTCCGCATACTTTCTAATTTCATCCACCCATTTCCCATGTGATCTTCTTCTGGGTCTTTTCCTGTCCCTTGGAATCTAATCTAAAATTTCGGCTGTCCATCGATGGTCTGTCTTTCTGGCAGTATGTCCAGCCCATTGCTTTTTCAAGGATTTAACTCTGATCATGATGCCTCCCACTCTTGTCATTTTTCGGATCCACGAGTTCCTCTTCTTATCTCTCCTGGTTACACCAAGCATGCACCTCTCGTTGTCTGCAGCCTTTGTATGTCTCGTTTAGTTAAGGTCCACGTCTCTGCACCATACGTAAGCACTAGAAGAATGCATTGATCAAACACTTTTCTTTTAAGACATAATGGCATATTTCTTTTGAAAAGTATGCTGTTTCTTCCAAAAGCTCTCCAGGCAAGTTTTATACGCCGATTAATTTCTTCATCAATGTGACCCTCACTTAATATCTGCTGTCCAAGATAAACAACCGCATCTGTTATCTCCAGACGGTGCAGTATAGATTCTATGAAGTGTTTGAGTTCATTTTGGTGCAAGGTCGCCATTTCCGCAACGCACAATTGTGCCACTGCTGATGGCGGAAGAGGACATCGACGACAAACAACTCTTTTCAACATGCCCGCGCATTTTCGTCAAGATTGCGATAGGAGTGACTGTGCGAGCCAGAGATGATGATGAAAGTCTTATTCGTGCTAATCATGTCCCTCTTGTGCGGCACTGCCACGATGCGCTGTTACATTGTCATCCATAAATATGACCTCACATACAAGAAATAAAAGTGTAACATTGCAGGGTGCACTTGATATGCTCAACACTCAAGTATTCCCTAGATATCATATTTCCATCCACTGGTATCAGTGGATCCATTCCGTACCAACAGAACAACCCCCATAAAATCGCGCCAGATGCTGGAGTTGTGTTCGTAAGGCATGCCAAGTCCATCGCTTCATGAAGTTCTTGTCACACTTTCTGCCGACCATCAGAACAAAACGATGTACCCTGAGTGATCACTGAATTATGACCACCTACTTTATACTTCGTAGTTCCAATCCTTTCGCCCTCAATACAGCAGCTATCCGACGTGACATCGATTAAAAAAGATGCCGGGAAACGTTGTTAGGTATGACCAACCAAGCTGTGATGCCTCCTTCAGTGCCCGTATGGAGGTGATTGGTATATCCGGACGCCTGATATGCCGCTTCGTAGTGTCCCTCTAGTTCTCTATTGGGGGAGGGGGTGCGTTTATTTCGATATTTATGCCGCTACATTATGACATCATAAATCAGAGATATGTATGTGCAATTAAAATGTACTGTAATAGCAGCAAAGGAAAACAGGGAAAAGGCCTCGCAGAGACCTGATGTGCCCTGAATCCCCAAAACAGAACAAATGAGTCAAGCACCGGCCATGTCAACACAATAAAGTAAAGGTTTATGTTAGTCCAGTTTTTGTTTCTGTTTTTTAGTTATTGAGTAAGTATATTTTTAATTTTTTAAATAATGTTAGATTATTAATATCAATTAACTCCACAGGCAAACCATTCCAGTACTCAGGACCAATGTAGTTAATACCTTGCCTTGACATCTGTGTCTTTGGTAAAATAGGCCTCCTTTTTTCTTGTTTTATAATTATGAGTAATGAAATTTAAATCTATTATATCGGAAACCAAATTATTTTTTATCCTTTTAAACATCAGTTTACCGATGTTAAAATGAAATAATTGCTTAATCGACAGATTTCCATACCTATTTGGGTCAACAAGATTATGATGATAGTGAAATAATTGTAAGTTGTTAAGAGAAGAGGAAGAGATCTTTAAATCCAATAATCTTATAAACTTCTTCTGTAAAATTTGCAACCTATTTATATTAGTTTAGGTAGTCTGTTCCCAAGAGGCAATGCCATAGTTAATATGTGAATGAATTAATGAATAGTACAGCATTTTAAGAGTTTTAACTGTCAAACATGATATAACCCTAGAGACAATACCAATATGTTTTGCAATTTTACTTTCAATGTATGTTATATGATTGTTTCATTTTAAAGTAGAGTTTAGAATAATTCCTAAAAACTTAAATATTTGCACACTTTCAATAGTTTGATTATACAAAGTTTATGGTGGTGCATCAAAGATATTCTTTGTCTAGTGAAGATTAAATATTTAGTATCACTGAACTGGGAAAACAAAGGGACAAAGATTAATGGAGATTATCTAACTCACCGTCATTTTGCTGATGACGTTGTCATTTTTGCAAATACCCCATCAGACAGTATGATTCAGGAACTTGTTGACAGGAGTAAAGAAGTGGGATTGAAAGTGAACTTTCAGGACAAAAGTGATGTACAATGCTTTTGTAAGAAATGAAGATTTATCGATTGATGGAGAAGCTGGAGATAACAGATGCATACGTTTATCTTGGACAGCAGATATGAAGTGAGGGTCACATTGATGAAGAAATTAATCGGCGTTTAAAACTTGCCTGGAAAGCTTTTGGAAGAAACAGCATAATTTTCAAGAGCAATATGTCATTATGTCTTAAAAGAAAAGTGTTTGATCAATGCATCCTTCCAGTGCGTACGTATGGTGCAGAGACGTGGACCTTAACTAAAAGAGACATACAAAGGCTGCAGACAACTCAAAGCAGCAAGGAGAGGTGCATGCTTGGTATAACCAGGAGAGATAAGAAGATTAACTCGTGGATCAGAAAAATGACAAGAGTGGAAGACATCTTGATCGGAGTGAAGTCCCTGAAATGGCAATGCGCTGGACATACTGCCAGAAGGACAGACCATCGATGGACAGTCGAAATTTTATATTGGATTCGAGGGGACTGAAAGGGACCCAGAAGAAGACCACATAGGAGATGGGTGGGTGAAATTCGAAGGTATGCGGGAGTAACATGGGGGAGACTGGCACAAGACAGACCGTTGTGAAAGAGGCTTAGAGAGACCTTCGTCCAGCAGTGGATTGATAATGGTTGGCAATGATGATGATTGAGAATAATTATTAAATCATTATATGTCAACCATTCGGAATACATTTCAAATTGTGTATTAGCCTGCATAAAGAGATTATTGATATTTGTTCCTCGGAAAAGTAAAATTATGTCATCTGCATACAGCATTAGCTCAGTACAAGGCTGAACATGGAAAATATCATTTATGAATAAGTTAAATCGTAGGGGGCCCCTGTGGAACACCACTAGTCCTTCTCAACAAAGGTGAAGTAAACTGATCAATGGAAGTGAATACAAATCTATCTACTAGATAAGAAGAAGAATGTGTCTTTAGAAGAGTGTGGGAAACACCCCTAATCCTCTAATTATACAATTATCTCGGAGGTAAATCGATATGCTGGAAGCCTGAACTGTGTTCCTCAAACTATTCCTGAAGAACATTGGTCCTGTGGTTCGGCGCATTGTCATCTAGGAGGACACTGTCGCCATTTGAAAAAACGTGCAACATTTCTGGCTGTACAGAGTCAGCAAGCAATTCGCGATAGTGAGAACCAGTCATGCGTCGTTTCGCCTGCACCAGGGATCCATGTTCCTACCAGGTAAACATTCCCCACAACGTACAACTACCTCCGCCGACTTGCACTGTGGAAGCCATCAGGATGCATTACGTGCCTCGTGTTGTTTGCTCCAAATATGTGCACGACCATCCCCGAAGTGGAGCAAAAAAACGCTACTCGTCAAACCAGCACACATTTTTCCAGTCATCCGACGTCCAACTTGCATGATCTTTGCACCGGGCGTGTCTTTTGCGCCGATGAACTGTGGTTAGGAGAGGATGTCGTCGGGGTTGTTTGCTCTTATAGCCCACACGTGCGAGAGTGCGACGCATGGTCATGACAGATACTGTTCCCGCTTGACCTTTGTTGTATTGGGTAGTCAACTATTGAACAGTACTGCGTCTGCTGGCCTGTACGAGTCCTCGGAACCGGCGCTCGCCTGTCATGAAGAAAAAAAAACTGTCTTGTGCAGTTTTTTCTCCGGGTCGTTGTTTGACCTTTTCCACGACAGTCCTGATACAGTTTAACTACGGTGGTTAGCGAGTAACCCACCAGTTCTGTCGTTTGGGAAATCGATGCACTCGCTTTTCGAACTCCCACAATCTGTCCTTCCACAAAGAACATTAAATACCCATCACGCTCTCAATTTCACTACCTACTCTCCACTCGCGCCTTATATATGCTCCGTCGGACGACCAGATCAGATCATATGTAGAGGATTTTAGGAAGGGAGTGTCTGACCCCAGGTCTTGAACAACCCTTAGAAACAGGAAGCTAGCAGATTTGGGCTAGAGTGCCCGATAGGAAAGGGACACGGAAGCGAGGTAGAAAGGGGGAGGAAGACGCCCTTATTTATTACCGGGAGGCCAGTACCAGGGGTCCGACGGCTTAACGTGCCCATCCGACGCACGGCGGGTATTTAGTGGTTCGAACGTTCGTACGTGCCCAGGATCGAACCTGAGGTTATCTCTATGGCAGTCACGAACGCTGACCACTAGGCCACCCGCGGCCCAAGTCGGTCGACCAATCTCGCCCCCTCAAAAATAACGGAGTCAATGGACACATCTACTTTTGATAGGGATGGTCATAATCCAATGATCGCTCAATGTGTTATACATATAAAAACCAGAACTCTCTGGAAAGCTTTGACGTCACAGAAACATCTGGATTGTGGCGCCATCTGAGAGAAAACTCAATCGAATACGCCACAGTATCATGCGTTTTGGGAAATATTTCGCAACGGGCTTACAAGTTGAAATCACTCATGAAAGATCAAACAGTTCACGGTGTTTTGAAAAAATTGACAACTCAGGTCTACACGACTAAGTTTCAAAAGCGAGGTCTGCCACATGCTCACATTTCAATTGCTCTACGAGCCAAAAACGAGTTTTCGACTACTATGACGAAGTAAATTTCTCCATCATTTTTATGCAAGGGGCGGGATTCGAATCCACAACTCTCGGCTCCGAGTGATATCCACTATACTACACTGGCATGTGCTCTTACTGCTATATGCCTTTGTCGCAGCTGCGTCCTGCAGGTCAAGCACGTCACACTAATGAACGTATCGATCAATTTGTGTGAGCTGAGATTCCAGCAGCTGATCAAAATCCGCGCTTACATGAAACCGTAAATGCGCTTGCATGAAATCATGATGTCCATGTGGCATCAACAATCCTGGAGCATCTTGCATCGAAGGCGGAATGTGCAAGAAAATGTTTTCAAGTAATTTCAACTGGAAACGGCCCAGAATGTGAATGGTTATCTGTTGTATCGTAGCAGCTTAGGTGTCACAGGTAAAGTACAAGGAACGTCAGTGGACAACATATTCGTTGTGCCCTACAATCCACATCTGCTGCTAAAATACGACGCGCACATTAACGTCGAAGTTTGCACTTCTCGGCGTGCAGTTAAATATATTTACAAAAGAACACGAGAAGAACTGGACTTCAAAGAAAATTGTTAAACAACAGCAAATAGTTTGCACAGAATGTTATATTTATCCCGCGGTCTTTGAAAAACGGAAATAAATAGCATATAATTTTCAGCTCTTACACGAATCAGTTTTTATCATATTTCCTTACAAGAATCCGGTTGATTTATTTTCAATCTGCTTCAATTAAAAATTTCACCCAGTCCTAGGACAGGCTACAGGCTATAAAATAACATTGTCAAAAGCTCCCGGTTTGTATTACGTCATTTGCAGCCCAATAACTGATTGACACCTTTGGAAGCTTGCATGTGTTTTAAATATTGATTTAGTACTGTTAGCATTCGCTCGTGGCAATTTATAAATCGAAATTTCTGGAAAAGTTTAATTTTTAATGAATTCCACATCCGTTAATAATAATAATAATAATAATCACAAACAGTATAATTTCCTTTGTCTGAACAGTTGTCCCACTTTGGTGGCGCAGTGAAAAGAGCGCTTGCCTGTTTTAATTGTCCAATCCCTGCGTCAACCAATATACTTTTTTTATTTTTACGTCAACCAATATACTTTTTTTATTGTTGCGTCAGCCAATATACTTTTTTATAATTCACATTTGGATATCAAAACAAAAAGAATACCCGGTAATTAAAAAATCGATTTGCATGTCTTCTTTCTCTCAGCATTATTGACAGACTTTCATCTAGTATTTCAGAACAATCCATGGGGAAGCAATTTCGAAGTTCATACTTCTTTGCTGAAAATTCTGACTTTGATCTTTATACACTGGTTTCCATAAATTAAGGACAATTCATGATAATTAAAAAACCTACTAGATGAAATTTCATAACAATCGGTGAAAAGACGCATGAAGTTGTAAATGACAGGTTAGACAAAAAAGAAATCACGAAAACATTATTTAATATTAGAAAAATGGACTAACAGGAACATGTCAAAAATTAGGTATGTGGAAGTTGCTTCAATAGGATATGTGGTCACCTCTAACAGCAATACAGGCCCCACAGCGATGTTCCTTGCTCATTATGATGATGTCAATTAACTCAGTAGGCAGTAATGTCCATTGTTCCTTAAAAATAGTAGCAAGCCATTGTAGGGTATCGAGAGGCAAATTGAGAGTAACAACACGTCTCCCCAAAGCATCCTAAACATGCTCAATGGGATTTAGATCCGGAGATCGAGCTGGCCATTCCACACGGACAATGGTTTCCTCCTCAAGGTACTGCTCAACATGGCGCGCTCTGTGTGGTCTCGCAATATCGTCCTGTAGAAGAAACGTTTCACCAATTGCACCTGCACAAGGACGCACATATGGATGCAGGATACCATCTCTATATCTCTGTTCAGTCAGGTTGCCACGTGGCAGAATATAGAGATTTGTTCGACCACATAAAGAGATGCCAGCCGAAACACACAGACTACCTCCACCATAACGATCTCTTTCTCGGATGTTACTGTAATGGTAGCGGGTTCCTAACTCCCTCCAGATTAAACAACGTCTGAAATCGCCCTCTAAACTGTATCTAGATTCGTCAGTGAAGAGTAAAGATCTCCATTGATTTTCACTGCAGCTAACATTCATGCGTGCCCAATTCAATCGCTCCCTCCTGTGCTGTGCGGTGTGGGGCACATAAATTGCTGGTCGTCGCACATACAAACCTCCTTCATGAAGCCCTCTGCATACAGTTGAAGCTGATAACAACCTTCCAGTACCGGCAGCCAGGACAGATCTGACCTGAGTTGGTGTTGAGGTTCTTTGTTTTCGTGCGGTTAACTGCAAATACCGGTCGTCAACGGCAGTTGTTGCTCTAGGCATTCCTTGACTGTACGTTCTAGAGGCTGAATCTTTTCTTAGAAATGCATTAAACAACCTATGGATTAAAGAAGGACTCACATTGAACCATCTGGCAGCGTCTGTTTGACTCTGGTATGCCTTCAGGCGTGCACTGTCTCGGCATTGTAACTCCTCTGGTAAATGATGTCTAAAATTCATTCTTTCACAATCGCTATCTCTGAATTTTCTGATCGCAATTTTAAACACTAAATCCTAGCACCTTGTGAAACGCGCGTTTTTATGCCAGTGGCGCAGGGGTCTTAGCGATGGCTTCTGTTCACTCGTCCGAGATGGGTCCGGGTTCGAATCCCGGTGAGGCATGGATGTTGTGTTTGTCTTAAAGCACTGGTCCTCTCCCTTCCCTGGAACCAGTGGCCCTAAATTAGAGGGATGGCGACTGCTTATAGCCCACTGAGTTGCTCACGGTGGTCGTTATACCCCCAATAAAATAAAAAATATATACATATCATCATCATCATCATCATCATTGTCAACCATTATCACTCCACTGCTGGACGAAGGTCTCCCCAAGTTTCCTCCACAACGGTCTGTCTTGTGCCAGTCTCCTCCATGTCACTCCCGTATACTTTCGAATTTCATCCTCCCATCTTCCATGTGGTCTTCTTCTGGGTCTTTTCCTGTCCCTTGGAATCCAATCTAAAATTTCGGCTGTCCATCGATGGTCTGTTCTTCTGGCAGTATGTCCAGCCCATTGCCATTTCAGGGATTTAACTCTGATCATGATGTCTTCCACTCTTGTCATTTTTCGGATCCACGTGTTCCTCTTCTTATCTCTCCTGGTTACACCAAGCATGCACCTCTCCATGCTGCTTTGAGTTGTCTGCAGCCTTTGTATGTCTCTTTTAGCTAAGGTCCACGTCTCTGCACCATACGTAAGCACTGGAAGGATGCATTGATCAAACACTTTTCTTTTAAGACATAATGGCATATTGCTCTTGAAAATTATGCTGTTTCTTCCAAAAGCTCTCCAGGCAAGTTTTGTACGCCGATTAATTTCTTCACCAATGTGACCCTCACTTGATATCTGCTGTCCAAGATAAACATACGTGTCTGTTATCTCCAGCTTTTCTCCATCAATCGATAAATCTTCATTTCTTGCAAAAGCATTGTACATCACTTTTGTCTTATGAAAGTTCATTTTTAGTCCCACTTCTTTACTCTTGTCAGCAAGTTCCTGGATCATACCCTGTAGCTCTGATGGGGTAGTTGCAAAAATGACTATGTCATCAGCAAAACGAAGGTGGGTTAGATAATCTCCATTAATCTTTATCCCTTTGTTTTCCCAGTTCAGTGATTGAAAGACATTTTCCAATGTGGCATTAAAGAGCTTCGGAGATATGGTGTCACCTTGTCTCACTCCTTTTCCAATTTTTATGTGTGTTGTATTTTCAAACAGCCGAATCTTTGCACTTGCATTTTCATAGATGTTATTAATAATATTAATGTATGCATCTTCAATACCGCAGGATTTCAGAGCCATTGCAACTGCTGATGGTTTCACCGAATCAAAGGCTTTTTCATAATCGATAAAAGCCATGCACAATGGAAGCTCATATTCCCTCGCTCTTTCAATTAGTTCTCTCAGTACGTGGATATGATCTATTGTGCTGTAGCCACTCCTGAATCCAGCTTGTTCTCTCGGTTGAGTCATGTCCAGTGTCACCTTCAAGCGGTGTGAAAGAACTTTAGTGAAGATTTTATAAACCACTGATAGGAGGCTGATAGGTCTGTAGTTCCTGAGATCCTCAATGTCACCTTTTTTATGTAGCAAGATCATTGTAGCGTTGTTCCAATCCTCAGGAATTTTCCCTTCATTAAGGCATCGAGTGAAAATTTGGGCGAGTACTGTTTCGATTTCTCCACTTGCTTCTTGTATGATGTCTACAGTAATTCCATCTTCTCCTGGAGCTTTTCCCCGCTTCATGTTCTTGATTGCATGTGCAACTTCTGCTGGAAGGACTGGAAGAACTCTGGTACTGGTACCTTTCATGATGTCTGGAGTACATCTATCATCCCTTTCGTATAATTTGGAGTAGAAATCTTTCACTCTTGTCAAAATTTCGCCTCTATTTCTTGTTACAGAACCATCTTCTTTTCTCAGTGCCATAATCTGCTTTTTCCTCTTACTGAGATGTCCCTTTGCTATCTTTAGGCTTTGGTTGTTTTCAATTGCTTTCCTTACTAGTTCACAGTTGAATTTCCTTACGTCTTCAGTGATACTTTTTCGTACTGTCTTGCATAGCTCTATATATTCCACTTTGGAAGTCACATCTTCTTTAGTTGTCCTCATCACTCTTCTTTTTTGCATCAACATTTTGGTTTTTCCTGATAATTTGTTCACATGCAATTTGTTCTTAGACCCAGCTAATTTTGTTGCTGTTTCCATAAGAGCTTTGGTTACTTTTCTGTTAACTTCAGAAATATCCACTTCTTCCGATGTTAGGCCTTCTAAAGCAGAGAATCTGTTCTTCAGTTCCAATTTGAAGGTATTATGGGGTTTTTTAAGGTTGGTTATGTCAATACATTTTGTTTGTCTTATGAGCTTGCTACGTTCGAGTTTAGTGTTGAGGTGCATCTTACATCTCACCAATCTATGGTCACTGCCTGCGTTGAACTTGTTTAGCACACTGCAGTCTTCTATGACGAATTTTTTGTTACACATAATAAAATCAATTTCACTTGTCGTCCCATTTGGATGTCTCCATGTCCATTTCCTGTGTGGCTTTTTCTTGAAAAAGGAGTTCAAGATGAAAAACCCTTCTGCCTCTGCAAACTCTACGAGAGTATTTCCGCGCTGGTTTCTGTTGCCGTGACCGAATTTACCTACTGAAGTTTCATTCTGTTGCCGTCGCCCTATTTTTGCATTGAAATCTCCCATAATTATCTTCAAGTGCTGCTTACCTTTATTATTTAGATCACGAATTTCCTCATAAAATTCTTCAATTTCTTCTTCAGCATGGCTTGTGGTGGGTGCATAAGTTTGAATAATCTGAGCCTGGTATATTCTCGAGAGTTGGATAACGAGTCGTGAAGCTCTGTCAGAGGAACTTTCAACTTCTACCACTTTATCCTTCAGTTTCTTGTTTATTATAAATCCAACACCACTAGTTCTGCCAGTATCTGTCCCACGATAGTGGAAGAGATGTCCACTTTTCAGTTCAATGAGATCTTCTCCTTTTCTCCTTACCTCACTTAGTCCGACGATGCCCCACTTGATCCTTGGTAGTTCCTCTTCCAATTCAAGAAGCCTTGAATCAGAAGATAGGGAGCGTCCGTTGTACGTAGCCAAGGTCAGCATCAGATGGCAGCCTAGTCTGGTCCTCCGGGGATTCTTAGCACCCTCTGCCTTCATGTCGCACTGGCAGCTGCCTTGGCCAGGTACATTCCAGCTGCCGGAGACTGAGGGCCAAGATTTAAGTTGTGGAGTTATTTTGGAAGGGTTTGGCCATAACTCACCACGCTGGCCAAGCGGGTTGGTGAGTGTGGGATAGCATTTCCTCTAATCCCGATGGTATAGTTATACCGCTATTGGCGGTCGTCAGAGCCCCTTTAGTGGGAACAGGATGTACCACGAGAAGGCGGGGTTGACATTTGTCAAGGAGAGGCTGTGATGTTACGCATCACCTGACCTTACACCCCATATATATATATACATATATATATATATATTTTTATTTTTTTTTTTTTTTTTTGGAAACAGCAACAAAATTAGCTGGGTCTAAGAACAAATTGCATGTGAACAAATTATCAGGAAAAACCAAATGTTGATGCAAAAAAGAAGAGTGATGAGGACAACTAAAGAAGATGTGACTTCCAAAGTGGAATATATAGATCTATGCAAGACAGTACGAAAAAGTATCACTGAAGACGTAAGGAAATTCAACTGTGAACTAGTGAGGAAAGCAATTGAAAACAACCAAAGCCTAAAGATAGCAAAGGGACATCTCAGTAAGGGAAGAAAACAGATTATGGCACTGAGAAAAGAAGATGGTTCTATAACAAGAAATAGAGGCGAAATTTTGACAAGAGTGAAAGATTTCTACTCCAAATTATATGAAAGGGATGATACATGTACTCCAGACATCATGAAAGGTACCAGTACCAGAGTTCTTCCAGTCCTCCCAGCAGAAGTTGCACATGCAATCAAGAACATGAAGCGGGGAAAAGCTCCAGGAGAAGATGGAATTACTGTAGACATCATACAAGAAGCAAGTGGAGAAATCGAAACAGTACTCGCCCAAATTTTCACTCGATGCCTTAATGAAGGGAAAATTCCTGAGGATTGGAACAACGCTACAATGATCTTGCTACATAAAAAAGGTGACATTGAGGATCTCAGGAACTACAGACCTATCAGCCTCCTATCAGTGGTTTATAAAATCTTCACTAAAGTTCTTTCACACCGCTTGAAGGTGACACTGGACATGACTCAACCGAGAGAACAAGCTGGATTCAGGAGTGGCTACAGCACAATAGATCATATCCACGTACTGAGAGAACTAATTGAAAGAGCGAGGGAATATGAGCTTCCATTGTGCATGGCTTTTATCGATTATGAAAAAGCCTTTGATTCGGTGAAACCATCAGCAGTTGCAATGGCTCTGAAATCCTGCGGTATTGAAGATGCATACATTAATATTATTAATAACATCTATGAAAATGCAAGTGCAAAGATTCGGCTGTTTGAAAATACAACACACATAAAAATTGGAAAAGGAGTGAGACAAGGTGACACCATATCTCCGAAGCTCTTTAATGCCACATTGGAAAATGTCTTTCAATCACTGAACTGGGAAAACAAAGGGATAAAGATTAATGGAGATTATCTAACCCACCTTCGTTTTGCTGATGACATAGTCATTTTTGCAACTACCCCATCAGAGCTACAGAGTATGATCCAGGAACTTGCTGACAAGAGTAAAGAAGTGGGATTAAAAATGAACTTTCATAAGACAAAAGTGATGTACAATGCTTTTACAAGAAATGAAGATTTATCGATTGATGGAGAAAAGCTGGAGATAACAGACACGTACGTTTATCTTGGACAGCAGATATCAAGTGAGGGTCACATTGGTGAAGAAATTAATCGGCGTACAAAACTTGCCTGGAGAACTTTTGGAAGAAACAGCATAATTTTCAAGAGCAATATGCCATTATGTCTTAAAAGAAAAGTGCTTGATCAATGCATCCTTCCAGTGCTTACGTATGGTGCAGAGACGTGGACCTTAGCTAAAAGAGACATACAAAGGCTGCAGACAACTCAAAGCAGCATGGAGAGGTGCATGCTTGGTGTAACCAGGAGAGATAAGAAGAGGAACACGTGGATCCGATAAATGACAAGAGTGGAAGACATCATGATCAGAGTTAAATCCCTGAAATGGCAATGGGCTGGACATACTGCCAGAAGAACAGACCATCGATGGACAGCCGAAATTTTAGATTGGATTCCAAGGGACAGGAAAAGACCCAGAAGAAGACCACATGGAAGATGGGTGGATGAAATTCGAAAGTATGCGGGAGTGACATGGAGGAGACTGGCACAAGACAGACCGTTGTGGAGGAAACTTGGGGAGACCTTCGTCCAGGAGTGGATTGATAATGGTTGATGATGATGATGATGATATATATACCGGTGCCTGCTGACGTCGTACGATTGCAGCGCCACTACTTTACGTATGATATTCTGAGTCGGCAGTGGTTTTTATGTCACATATGCAAATTTGGTGCAATTCCGATTATTTTTGGCTGAATTATCACAACTTTTCTGTTTTTTCCTAAATTTATGGAAACCGGTGTATATTCACATAGAACATGACCACTCAGTTGGAAGCAATGTGTCTAAATTCAAATGCAGCATGTGTACAGAAATTGTACATGACACCTTGTAACGTACTAGGAGATGTGACGTACCTGCCAGAAGGACGCACACGACATAAAGGCAGATAGGAATCAGAATAAAATGTCCGCGTAGCTTAATTGGTAGAGCAACTCACTCCGGAATGAGTGGACCCGGGTTCGAATCCTGGCGCGGATAAAAATGACGGAGAAATTCACTTCGTTATAACCTTTACTTACGTTTGATTCCAAAAAGAATCAAACGTAAGTAAAGGTGTCATGTGCAGTCAAGTGCTTGACCCTGTATACAGTAATGTAATATTCAGAGAGCATATATATTTAGTGCCCATAAATTTTGGGAGTTGAACATCTGACGCTCCTCTATGAATAGAAGAGTAAATGGCGTTGCCCAAAAGCAATCCTTTAAACTGTTAAAATGCTAAATTTCTCACAAAAGGGATTGATATTTTGAAATAATGGGATAATGCTTCCAGGAAAGAATCTGTTTTGTTTATGTAGCAATCTTTTCACATACAGAACACTAGCAAAATTGAGACAGCGTGACCTTATAACATGGTAAAAGAAGGTCAAATTTTAAATAGCAAACCACACGTGCCATTACAAATTCTGAGAATTGAATGAAGAAGCTGCATCAAATTTTGAAATTCAAAGAATGTGGAATGGCCCTCCACGAGCTCAAATTTCTGATTTTTATGTATGAAGAGTTTTTGGAAAGTAAGGCAACACATTTAATTTTTAGATAATGGGGAAGGGCATTGAAATGAAGTGTCCCAGACGCACAGAACCATTAAAAGTGTGAAAAAAAGAAAAACGTAATTTCACGTTTGCGCTATCGTCGCCTCAAAATTGATTCTAGTTGAAAGATGGAATCTTCTGTGAGGGTGTGATCCAAAAGTGGTATCCGTGAAGTGACTCGCTTTTTTGCGAGCAAAAGGGATTTCACCAAGCCATACTCACCGTGAACTGGCTTTCGTGTATATATTATGTTAAAGCAGCAGGAGTGTTTTTGGTGCGGAGTCAGGAACAGTCGTGTTCATATCGGAGATGAACATCATATGCGCTGGCAAGAAGAAAAACAGAAAACGACATTTTGCGCACTAAGGTGGACCTCAAGTAATTTTGCTTCCTGTACTTCCAATGGGAAAATTTCTGTACATATTTTCTTCACAATTAATGCGTTCCCAAGGATGAAAATTTGAACATCGAATAAAATAGCTTTATTTTATAACTTGGAATACTTAATATTTTCTAAAACATAACCATAATTATGCAATGCAACATTTGTTTGTCTACTGACGTCATCAAAGTACAGGTCGCGCCATCTTTTTTCTGGTTTCAACACCATCAAAGGAAAACTTATTGATTTTTAATACACTGGCGGAAAGTGAAAAAAGAACACCAAGAAGGAGACGTCTGATACCAACAAAATTTATACAACATAATAACGGAATACAGAGGATAACGTGATCAAAACATTATGGCAAAATACAGCTGTATTTTCTGGTAAACTGAAAAATAACATTTCCATGTGACATGGTTAGTACGAGGTTGAACCGCCATGAACTGCGTCACACTGTGCAATTCTGGCATGGAGTCTGTCGTACAGATGTTGGATGAAAGTTTGGGGTATTGAGTTTCAAGCGTCCTCAACCTGGACGCGTAAATCGGGGATGGTCGTGGCTGGCCGTGGAGACCGGATAAGTCGTTGTCCCATAAAATCCCGCACGTGCTCAATGGGGGACAAATCCGGTGAACGTGCAGGCCATAGAAGTTGTCTGACACCTTGAGTTGCATGTTGCGTTGCACGTGCCGTGTGTGGGCGTGCGTTATCTAGCTGGAAAACACCACGATGGAACGACCTTACAAGTGGCACAACAACGGGCTGAATGATGTTGTTGATGTAAGAGGTTCTGTTTAACGTACCCGGTACAAACACTAGTTGTGTACGGGAGAGATAGCTGATCGCTCCCCGCACCAGGAAACAATGTGTAGGCCCTGTGTGTCACTGGCGGATGCAAGAAGGGTGGATACGCTCCCCTGTGCGTCAGCTAACACGCATACGGCCATCTGAGGCTCCCAAGCAGAATCTGCTTTCATTGCTGAACACGACAGATCGCCATTGCGTTTTCCAGTGCAGACGTTGGCAACACCACTGCAGCAGTTCCTGACGGTGGGCTGGAGTCAGAGGTACACATGCCAGAGGCACACGTGCCCGTAGTCCTGCATCCAGTAGACGGTTGCGGATTGTTCGCACAGTCACCTCAGGTGCAACGGCAGCTCGGATTTGCGTCGCAGTGGATGTTCTGCTTGACAACGTCGCTCTTCTTATGCGTCGATCGGTCCGCTCATCAGTCCGTCTGTGATTCCCGGTTCCACGTCTTCTCGTGTGGGAATGTTCCTCGGACCATCTACGCCACGATCGCACCACCACCGATACTTCCCGTCCAATTCGCTCCGCAATACGACGATACGACCACCCGGCCTCGCGGAGTCCGACTAGACGACCTCGCTCAAAGTCAGATAACTGCTGAAATCGTACACGTCTTCCATGTCCAGGCATTGCAGCTTCTTCGGGGTCTTCGCACGTGTCCGTACGGCGACGACTGATTACATTCACTTCGCCTTACTCCTTAAATACCACTGACGATAATTTGCATATCATGCCGTGCTGTGGCGTAAGCGCTCACCGGTTGTTCCCGAAATTAACATCACACCTGCGTAAACTTGACCCCATTAACATATGTAAATTTCATGATCGTCCGCCAATTCCTTCTCGGTGTTCTTTTTTCACTTTCCACCAGTGTATAATTATGGTTATGTTTTAGAAAATATTAAGTATTCCAAGTTATATTTAATCGATGTTCAAATTTTCATCCTTGGGAACGCATTAATTGTGAAGAAAATGTGTACAGAAGTTTTTCCATTGGAAGTATAGGAAGCAAAATTACTTGAGGTCCACCTTACTGGCATCGTTCTTGGAAACAGACGAGTAAAACTCCGTGAAACTGCACAAGAGGTCAACTTATCGAAGTCTAGAAATCCATCTTTCGGGAAAGCGGTTCACGACATATTGAAGAAGTTTGTCAGCAAGTGTGCTGTTGGTAACAGGGTTTGAGCATGAACTTCTTCTGCATCGGGAGTGAAATATTAGGTTGGCCAAAAAAGTCATTGCGGTTTTAACACATAGATAGCGAAACATGTCTTGAAATGTAACTAACGTCATTTGAAACAGCAAGATCATTTTGTAACGTGACAGCTGACAGTTCAAGCTTGTTTTAGGAACGGAAAGTGCACGATTTCGTTAACAAGAGGCGTCGATTGCAAAATGAGCAATCAAAAGGAAAATTTTCGTCATGTTTCTGTATTACTTCCGAAAAGGAAAAAACGCTGTGCAAGCTCATAAAAAGTTATGTGATGTGTATGGTGAAGATGCCTTAAAACTACGGCAGTGTCAGGATTGGTTTGCGAAATTTCGGTCAGGAGATTTTGATGAGAAAGATGCACGATGATCAGGAAGTCCAATCGAAATTGATGAAGATAAAATAAAGGCATTGATCGAATCCAATCGGCGTTTTACGACACGAGAGATTGCTGAGAATCTGAATATATAGAAATCGAGCGTTGAAAACCATTTAAAACAACTGGGATACGTTAGTAAGCTCGTTTTGCTCCTCATTTTTGGGTATAAATTCACGTATATAGCGCTTTAAGTTCTCTAATTTTGTGTGTGTACGAAGTATAAAGGGACCGCGCTTCTTTCCGTTTGACTCCCGAGCCGGTGAGTGCATTTTTTAGTTGAGTTTTTACGTTGTGTTTATTTCCGACCGAGCTGGTCATTGCTTATCACTGAGGTGCCATGCAAATGGCGTCTTCCGGTGGTGGGGGACTTAGCAACGACCTCACTTCCGGGAAGCACTCCACTTCTTCCAGAGGCGTCACTACGCTGTCCGATCGAACTGGCGGTGATGCACTCCCCTCATCTAGCGGTACGTCCGTACACTCTTCTCACATCGATTCGCTAACTTCTCCTAATACGTCAACTTCTACTGACTTTGCTACTACTGACGTTGCTATGGACGTCATCGATTCTGATGACATTCCTTCTATTCCTGCACAACAGTTATCCTACACCACCTACTCTAAGGCAGTCACTACTTCTATTCCTACCCACTCAACTCCAACACAGTACGCCGGAGCGGCGGGCATGGCGTCCTATATTCGCCGAGAAGGAAACACCATCACTCTCGACATTTCTAATGATACTGCAGCTAGTACTAACTTTAATTCTGCCTTGGATAAAGGTGAAGTGTTTGTTGCCTTACCAGCGACGCCGTTAAAGGTGTACTTCACTGCCCTGAAGAACAGGTTCAACCCACAAGCCATTTCTCATATGTTCCGGCGGGTCGGGACAGTTGTGGTGTACTTCAGTAAAGCTGAATATGCTACCACCATCCTACGTACAGGTCTCACTCTCGGTGATCAGTTCTTAGAGCCTACTCCTGTAGCGCAGCGACCTATCAACGTGTCATTCTATCCAGTTCCACCGGAAGTCACGGATACAATGTTGTATGCCGTCCTCTCTACTCTTGGCCGTGTTGTAGGCACGGTGAAGACCTTCTCAGCTGCTCCAAAGGATCCCGACGACAAATCTATTTGTGGCATACGTTGCGTTGCGCGGGTCCTCTTCACAACTCCTGACAGCATTCGCACGATCCCAGTGCAGTTTAAAGTAAAGTGTTCTGGGCAGGTGCGTTATGTTGATCTCCTAACTGAATTTCATTGCAGCACCTGCAAAGCATTTGGACACTTTTACAAAGATTGTCCCAAAGTTTCCTCGTCTCCCAAGTCTGCAGTTCCAGCGGAGACTCCCAACCGGACCCAGGAGGTGGTTTCCGCTCCAGTGCGTTCGACTGCTGTTCCACCAAGCCTAGACACTGTTCTTTCGTCTGCTGTTCTCCCACCACCAGTGGATGAGACAAATTTTCCTCCTATACTTGCTCAGACTCACTTTCGTGCTCCCGATCCACCAGTGGAGTCAGCTGAAGGGAGTGTTACGTCAGAGGCAGATCTCTCTATTCCGGTTAATGAAACTGCAGTGCGGATCAAACCATGAGCGATAGCTCGGAGCCTGAACGCCAAGTACGACTGGAAAAGCGTCAAGCCCCGAAACCACTTTGTGCCCCCGCCAAGAGGGGACGAGCTCTCGTGAGCCCTGCTCGATCTTCCCCCCGGACCCGTACTTCACCCGCACAATTCGTTGATTTTGAAACGTCGCCGGACCCCACCGATGGAGTGGTGCCGTTTGACGGGTTTGTTGCCCAACTTTCTAGCCTTGAATTATCGCCTACACCATTGTCACACAAGGAACTTTATTCTCTCATGTGTGTCAAACAATATCCTGCTACAGCACATACCTTTGTCAAGCGACATGAGAATGATTTGCCAAATATTCTTCAGCAACTTACCTCTTTGGATAGAGTTCTTGATGTCTATGCCAAACCGTCTGGCCACCTGAGTGCGGCTAGCAAACACATCCGGCAGCACATCCATCTACTTCAAGCAACTGTCACAAAAGCTATGACACCTACAAGTGACCTACCACTTTCAAGGTAGTTTCGCTGAACTGCCGGGTGTTTGGCACCCCTGACGCAAACTCAAAAGTGTATGAAGACTTGTCGGCAGAGAAAGCTGACGTTCTTCTCGTTCAAGAAACGAAATGCTCTCCTACAACGCCATTCCATCGTTGGCGTAGTTGGCCTTTTAAGTTCTTCCATGCCTGACTACAGTCTCTGTAAATAATTTATACCTTGATTTGTTACAATGTTGTGTATTCTGTATTGATCATATTACCTATCACATATTTAATATTTATATTCCTGCAGATGAATCTCTCATTGACCCCCTTTTTCAATGTTTACGTTCAGCACTTACAGCAATTCCCCCTGGTGATTTTTATGTCTTAGGAGGAGACTTCAATTGCACTTTGTTCCCGTCGTTGGACCGCAGCGGGTCCCTAAGAGAATTTCGTCCTATCTTAGTCGATCAGCTTACGCTAGTCCTCTCCGACCATCATCTTGTTGACTCATTCCGTCATTTTCATCCAAACACGGTTTCATATACCTGGAGCAATTCACCTCGGCAAGGTTCATCAGCAGCCCGGTTGGACCGAATTTACGTCTCCTCCGAGCTGCTCCCTGCATCTACTGAGGCACGGCATGTGCCAACCACCTCGTCTGATCACAGAGCGGTGACGCTATCTATCTGCGTTTCTGCACTGCCAATTACTTCACAGCGTACCTGGTCCTTTGATGATGACTTGCTTCAGGACGAAACTTTCTGTACCACAATCCGTCAATTCTTGGATGATCGTCGTCACCTTCTCGCCACAACACCAAGCGCACTCAAGTTGTGGCTCGACATTAAGTTTGAGCTTCGTATGTTAATCCGACAACACTCATTTGCTGCCCGTACTGAACGTGGTATGCAAATCAGCAACCTTCGTGGGATCCTTTCCTCGATGTCTCTCACTGATCCATCATATCCTGAAGTACAGGATGCCCTTAGAGCGCTGCTTCATCCGATGGCACAGCAAGCTCTCTGTAGGATGAAATTACTTAACCTTTCCTCAACAGCTCACTCATATGAATTTCTCTCTCGCACGGAAAGACTACGGCGTTCATCTACTACCCTCCGACATCTCCGTCTGTCTGATGGAACTATTTCATCAGACTCAGCCACTATCTGCACATAGGTTCGTCAATTCAATTTTTCCAAGAGAAATTCGGAGCGGTAGTGCAGACTCACTCTCTTTCATTATCCCCCCTTCTTCGTGCTCTTCCGCAGGTCCCCTCACAACTCTGTCCTTCTCTTCTCGCGGCCTTTTCCCCCACTGAACTCAGAGAGGCTTTTGCCTCTCTAAATCCTCATGCCTCTCCTGGACCTGACGGCCTTCCTCTTTCCTTTTACCGTGCTTTTCTTCCATCTCTTCTCCCCTTCCTTCTCGCCTGTTTCTCCGCAGCTCAATCTTCTTCTGCACTGCCGCCGGAGTTTACGGTTGCCCACGTCATTCTTTTGCCGAAGAAGGGAGACCCCTGGACCTGCAAAATTGGCGTCCTATTTCCATTCTAAATCTCGACTATAAATTATTTACTAAACTCCTTTCCCGTCGTTTGAATCTTGTTCTTCCTTTCATCCTTTCGCCCGACCAGTCATACACTGTGCCTGGTCGGTCTATCGCTAACAACATCTCTTTTGTTCACAACCTTGTTTTTCTTGCTCGTAAATTTTCTGAACCACTTGCCTTGCTTAACATTGATCAAAAATCAGTCTTCGATAACATTTCTCACGACTATCTTTCTGTTACTCTTCATAGCTTTGGTTTCCCCTCTTCTTTGGTTACTCTTTTACTTAGTCTCTATCGGGGCGCCCATTTTCATGTCCGAGCGGCATCCTTTCTGACGGCTTCAATTCCTTTTCAACGTGGAATTAGGCAGGGTTGCCCCTCTCGGGGCAACTTTCTGCATTAGCCTTTGAACCGTTCCTGATTGCTGCTCATCGCTCTCTTCAATCTTCGCTGCCGCCAACCGTTGCAAGTACGCGACATCACGAATATACTTTTCCGCTTATGCAGACGATGCGACGTTTTGTATCAGGAGAGATGCTCAGTTTGAAGACCTGCTCATCACCTATCACCAATATGCTGCTGTTTCGGGAGCTTCACTTAATGTCTCTAAGAGTACTGGTCTCTGGTGTGGGTCTTGGATAGGCCGCACTGACTCCCCTTGGGGAGCGGAAGATTCTCGGCTCCTATGCTGGTCATCCGTTTACCGCTGGACAAGCAACATGGACCAACCTTTTCCCAAGGCTTCAGCGCCGAGCTGCGTATTGGCGTTTCGTCTTTCCATTTACATCTTATTTTCAACGTGCACATATTGTCCAGCGTTACCTGCTCTCACTATGTACATATTCCTGGAATTCAACAGTTTTCTTGGTCTCTCGTCTTACTGACATCAATACTCAGTTCACTTCCGTCATCTGGCAGTCCAAGCATTGGTCGGCGGCCCAGACATTGTATCTTCCTGAGTCGCATGGTGGCATCCGGCTCATTGATATTCATCAATACTATAGAGCGTACCGTATTACCACTTTTCTTCGTCTGCTTACCTCTCCCTCTCCTTCTCTTGTGATTTCTTTTGACGCACTCCTTTCTGTCCATGATCCGTCCTTCACTTTTCTTCTTTTCCTCCGGATGGATTTTTACACCCTTCCTTCCTCTAACATTCCGTCTACTATCTCTGAAGCTCTTACGTTTTTCCGGTCCCTTCCTCTTTCCCAGGCTTCTCCTGCCACCACTCTTGATCTCCTTGTCGAACCACTCTTCTTTTCCTCACTGATCCACTCTCCTAACCAACCTTTCTTTCTCCTCCCACTCTGGGTTCGTTCCGGCATCTTAACAGTCAACGCCCTGATTACTGCTAACCTCTCTTGGAAACCCATTACTTCCCTGTTTCCTACTCCTACTCCTTGTCTCGAGGAGGAGTATGCCCTCCTTCGCACTTCCCTCCTCTCTCTATACCCTACTTTGGTTACTGCCGACGGACTCCGTGTTGTCTCTGGACCCAGTCTTCCTATTCCTTTCTTTCTTCCTCTCCTTGACTCTGTCGCCCCTGTGCTTTCCTTCAGAACTGCCTCCCTCTATCGTTTTCTCCGTTCACCTTCGAATCTTCCACAACCCGTCTCTGACTTCTCTCCCTCGCTTTCCATGACCGTCTGGTCAGCTTCCTCTTCTCATCTCTCCTCTCCGCTCGAGCGCAATCTTCACTGGCGTTTCCTTCACCATCGTCTCGCTGTTCCCCATCTTCTTTTCCGTATGTCTCTGGTCTCTTCTCCACTCTGCTCTTTCTGTGGTAATGTCGGTGATGTTTACCACACCTATTGCCACTGCCCTATCTTGCTACCTCTTCTCAATTCTGCTTTCCGCCTAGCTGGCCTCATCGTTTCTCAAGATCTTCCATTCCAAGTATATCCGTGGCTTCTATTAACGAAACATCCGCCAACACGTCTACCAGATACCTGCTGTTTTCTATTTGTACTTGTCAAACATGTCATTCATATGTTTCATCAATCACAACGTTCTGCATCGCAGCCACTTTTAATTCTGCAGGCCGGAAGTCGTTTGCTATCTTGCTTTCGAGGCCGAATAGTTGCACGCCTTCGACTTGAATATAACACCGCCATATCGTCGAATTCTCTCACAACATTTCACACCACCTGGGCCGAGCACTCAGGATGGTTTACGATGGATGGGAATTCTGTCCGTCTTGCCATTTGAGTATATTTTGTGTGGTTTTTTTTTGTGTTTGGTTGCACTAAGTCCAGTGTGTCTTTCGTTAGATATTTGTTTCACCGTGCCAAGAGTGTTCTGTGTTTTTATTTTTTTTTTTCTGAGTAGCCACACTGTGGCAACCTACGTACGCATAATCATGGTAACATGTTAATATTGTATTGTGTTGTACACACTTGAGTTTCGCACCACAGTACGTGGTTTTTTTTTTCTTCCTATTGTGACCCCATTTATGATTAATGTTACTTGCCTGCTGTTTTCTGTAAATATCGAATTTGTTTGTACGTACTTATACATAGTTATTATAGTTTTATCCGTGTTATAGGCGAATACGTTATTATCGTATTACTCTGCAAATGTGCTGTACATTTTTCTAGTGTATTCTCTCTTGTTCTCTGTATCAGCATGATGACATTGTACCCCTTTCATAACCTAGGGTCTGTACCTCTCTTGTAGATTTCATTTGCACAGCTTCCCTGAGTGATAATTGTGTTACATCTGTACTTTAACGATATTAACCACTCTGAGTGTTCTATTCATTTTATTAGTCGTGTTTCTTCTATTTTAAGTACAGAGTGTAGAACTGCGTCATCCTTTTCTTTCTTTCAATATGTTGAAAACAACATGACTTTTTAAAGGTGGTATACTGTTCACGAGACGTTGACTCATCAAGCTTTTGATTTTTGTTTCCGCCAGGTTGTATCCACTGTTCTCTATGTTGTTGTTTTTTTCACTCACCGTACCTAGTGTGCATTGTGTCTTTACTGTTTTCTTCAGTTTGCTTTTTTTTCCCTCGCCAATGTCGAGTAACATTGTGTGTACTGTTAATTAACTTTATTTGTGTGGCAACATGTTGTACAAATTTCCTTTTTTCTTACATTGCATATTATATGTGATTTTGCTCAAGAACATATTTTTATTCTGTAGTATGTCATTATGTCTTATTAGGTGAGTCGTGTTCTGTGACGATATTATCTCCGTTAGCATCCCTGTATTTTCTGATCAAAGTTCTTTTTGTTTTGTTTTTTCGATTGGAGGTTTAACGACAACCGTGAGCAACTCAATGTGATATAAGCAGTCGCCCGTCCCTAATTTAGGGTCACTGGTTCCAGGGAAGGGAGAGAGCCAGTGCCGTAAGACAAACACAACATCCATGCCTCACCGGGATTCGAACCCAGACCCCTTACGGACGAATGATCAGAGGCCATCGCTTAGACCACTGCGCCACCGGGGCGGCGATCAAAGTTCTTGTTGTGTCACCGACTTTGCGATGTTGTATCTTGTGCTTTGTGTTTTGTTTTTGTTTATTACATACATCGTTGTATTTACTTACATTCTCTGTTCTAGCACACACTCCCGAAATCATTTTGTTATTTGCTCTCATATGCTAAATATGCTTCCTGTGTTTCTCTAGTTGTATTTCACGTATTATGGGGTTGCACTTGACCCCAGATTCCTGTACCATTACGATACTCATAGAATGCTTGCCTGCATTCGTGTTTTTATTATTTTAATCTGGGTAGCTTTACCCTCTGTCATGTGTACATATCTTTATAAACGTCATATGTATTTTTATGTTTTTGATGGGCGCGAACAATAATGATGTAACAGCCTATTTTCTTAAATAAAATTTGTTGAAAACCACGTGAGCTCAAAGAAATTCGTGTAACTAAGCGCGTTGACATCTGTGATTTGCTCTTGAAACGTGAAAACCAGTATCTATTTTTGAAACGTATGATAACAGGCGATGAAAAATGGATCGTCTACAACAACGTTGAACGAAAACGTTCATGGAGCAAGCGTGATAAACCTTCTCAAAGCACTTCAAAAGCAGATATGCACCAAAAGAAGGTTATGCTGTCAGTCTGGTGAGATTTCAAAGGCATTTTGTATTTTGAATTGCTTCCAAGGAAGCAAACCATTAATTCCGACTTGTACTGTCGTCATCTGGACAAATTTATTGATACAGTCAAACATAAGCGTCCAGAATTGGTGAATCGGAAAGCTCTTGTGTTTCACCATGATAACGCAAGACCACATACAAGTTTGGTCACCCGTCAAAAATTGTTGCAGCTTGGATGCAAAAAAATAAAAACTTTTTGAGCGCGGAATCATGAACTTGTCTGCTAGATGGCAAAAGGTCATCGAACAAAATGGATATTATGTTGTTGACTAAAGTTTTGGTTTCCCATTCAAAATTTGCCCTTCATTTACACAGGAAACACACGCAATTACTTTTGGCCAACCCAAAAAGTCTTCCTCTATAGTAACCATTTTTATTCATTGCAGGTAAATACGAGGGTTGTATGCACCGAAAGTAATGCAAAGGTGGGCATACCTTTTTTATTAACTGACAGAGGTCGTTCAAATTGCACATTTTGGTAGAGTAATTCTTCCCCTATACAAAAGTGCTACTCAACATAGTCTCCATCATGAGCGATACATTTGCGCCATCGTCGAGTCCGACTCTCGAATCCTCTTTGAAAAAATTCAGGTGCGGACTGTTTTACCCACTTCTTCACAGCCACTTTCACCTCATCTGCGTCTTTAAATCGTTGTCCCCAAAGACTGACCTTCATTGAACCGAACAGGTGGAAGTCGGAGGGCTCCAGATCTGGGTTCTATGGTGGATGACGGACCACCTACCACCCTAATCTGCTGATTGCCTGATTTCTTGCCAAAGATGTGTATGGTCTCGCATTGTCATGGTGAATGTGGATCCTTTTCAGATTCTTGTTCGGTCTCTTCCTCCTTGTGACTTCTCTAAGCTTCTTCAGTTTCTCAATATACAGCTCGGTGGTCACGCTACGGCCACGTTCCAGAAAATCAAAATCACACCCCTGTCATCCCAAAAAACAGTCACCCTGAATTTCTGTGCTGATCGCTGGCTCTCGAACTTCTTAGGCCTTGGTGAACAGGCGTGACGCCATTCTATGGATTGATTCTTTGTTTCCGAATCGTAAGGATATACCCACGTTTCATCTCCTGTCACCAGATTGAATCTATGCCTCCTCGGGAGAGAGCTCTTTTGGCTGCGAGAGAAGGACCTACATCATATTAGGTAGGTTGTTTTAATGTTTTGGATTATCAGTGTATATGGCAAGCTGAAGAATATTATAGAAGCTGACACACGGCAAAATGACCGTGAAATCGCAGCCAAGGTCGGTGTCAGTGTGCATGGTTCGACGATTTTCAGGCGCCTGACAACCCTCGGAAAGGTGAAAATCCGGAAATCTGGATTCCACACGAATTGAGAACAGCTAATATGACATATAGTCTGGAAATGTGCATTTTCCTCCTTGCTAGGCACATACGAGAGGGATTCCTGCATCGGACTGTAACCTGCCAAAAAAAGTACAGTTCCTGTACATCAGGCGTAAGCGATCAGCACAGCGTAACGAATGGGTACCACATAGATACCTGAACACTGTCAAAAGCCACCTTTACACACGCAGAAAGTGATTGGTCTCGTATGGTGGTCTGCTGACAGATTGCTTCACCATTCACTTCTCTGACTAGGTGAGACTGTCAGGTCGAGCCTCTGTTGTGCTGAAATTCAGCAAATGTACGAAGGACTGCTGAAAAAGTCTTCCGCAGCTGGACAGCAAAATTCTGTAGCACCTTGCATATTCCCCAGACTTTGCTCACGGATTATCAGCTCCTCTTACATTTGAACCATTTTCTGGTGTTGAAGACCTTCCCAAACGACCAAACTCAGGTAGCACAGCTTTGCAATTTAACGTAGGCCCGACACTGAGCCACCGTCTTCTATTCCTAAAAGATGGTAGCTCAGTGTAGGGCCTACGTTAAATTACAAGGCTGTGCTACCGGGGAACTTTGTGACAAGCCGTTGCCACCTTCTTTGCCTCATAGACTCCACAGTTTTATTGCCTTGAGGTTCGCAGTGTCTCGTAGCCAGCTGGCAGAAGTGTGTCGATGCAAAGAACTGCTTTGACTATGTGGGTATGGGTTTCTTCGCTTTTATGAGGGTTTGCAGGTCACATTCTCATTTCGGACATTTCATTTGCACTAACCCGTAAAACTCCTCAGAGTAGTGTTATTTATGCAAGCTGTATCTGGTTTCAACATTCTATGAATCCACTGGAGGGCCGCGCATGGTCTAGTGGTCAGCGTTCGTGACTGCCACGGAGAAACCTCTGCTTCAATTCCAGGCCGGTACGAACGCTCGAACCACTAAATATCCGCCGTGCTTCGGATGGGCACATTAAACCGTCGGACCCCTGGTACTGGCCCCCGGTAATAAATAAGGGCGTCTTCCTCTCCCTTTCTACCTCGCTTCCGTGTGACTTTCCTATAGGGCACTCTATCCCAAACATCCTAGCTTCCTATTTCTAAGGGTTGTTTAAGACCTGGGGTCAGACACTCCCTTGCTAAAATCATCTACATATGACCTGTTCTGATCTGAATCCACTGGACTTCATTCTGCCCATGGAAAAGTTCGCAGAATGTTGAAACCAGATGGGCGATGTGCCATAATTTCTCAAATGGCAACTTTTGTTTCGAGTCCCAAAAATTAGCATTTAGCGCTGCTATATCGATAAAGACAAAACATTGCAGAATGAATATGAACATACTGTACTTAAGTTATCGATTCTTTCGGTACCAAAGACGCTGTTAAACCTTACTGAAATGTCAACGTGAATTATAATTACTTCTTCATCAGGTGCCACGCCCACACAAAGGCGTAGGTTATTCATAATCGTATTCTGCGCACAGTCATAATAATGAAAATCCTAGGGAATGGGGATTACGATCAGGTGTCCCTTTACAATCAGTAAAAATACCGAACACAGAGCTAACAGAAAATTAAAGTTTCATTTGAATCAAAACACAAAATCTCATAATCGAGTATAGTGGAAATAAAGTGTTGCCACACAGAAAAAAAACTTACCACTCGCCCAGTTGTTGACTCCAAAATATTGTTAGTTTGAGTTAAACTTTTTTTCAGAACATTGCGGAGTGAAGGTAAAATTTCAAATTAATGGCAGACCATGATTTTTGCAGTATCACAAGAAGCTCATTGAAGTGATATGTGGTTCGTACTGATCAGAAAGCATTAACTTATCTCCAAACCTGAATTATCTACCATTTTTTCCTTCTATGCATGACAAAAAGCCGATAAAGCTATCTCAGCTGAAATTATTAAATGCAAAACTCTTTGTTTTTTTCTCTTAACGGGAAATGGCGGTGATGAAAAGGACCACAGGATGTCAATAAGGATAAGATTAGAGGATATCACTGAAGATATTCTGATCAACGTTCTTCTCTTTTTGAGTAAAAAGGTTGTGAAATTTTGTTTGTTATTCATGCGCCAGCAACCAATATCTTGCAAAGTACTTTGAAACATACTTTTACCTTTACTTGTCTCTACAACAAGCAAACTATGTGATAGTTATATTCAAATTAGTCAGAAACTTGAGACTTGGTCGTTCTGGGTGATGTAGTGGTTAACATACCCGGGCGCTATCAGGGATCGCCGGATTCGATTCCTTCTCCAGAAAGACGAAATTTTCAAGTTTCCGGATATTATCTGAGTTACCATCCTTGTTATATTTGCATTAAAAAACGGATTCACATCTTCAAAACTATGAAGTTTCCATCTTGTTCTGCGGAGTCCACTCGATGTAAGGGCAGGTACATTTGTTTTCAAGCCATGCCATCGGAAATTCAATTTTACCTTTGTAAAATTGGATTTCCGATGGCATGGCAGACTTTTTTAAGCTAATTCACGATTCGTCATAATTCCTTCCGTATAATGTTACTATCCGATTGAAAACAACATTCTGTAACATCTTTGGTTTGGCCGCTATCAAAATTAATTGTCGAAATGATGATGGCCCATGTCCACTTTTTCTTTTATTTTATTTCGGGGCTTAAAGACCACCCTGAGCAACTCTAAAGGTTATAGGCAGTGCTCGTCCGCAGATAGGGGGCCGCTGGTTCCAGGGATGGGACAGATCTAGCGACGTCAGACAAAAGTTACAACCCATACCTCGTACAAGACTCGCACCAGGACCCATCTCGAAAAAATTATCAGAAACCAGCACCACAGACCAGTCTGCTACTGAAACGGCCACACCGACCTCGTTGAATTCATTTTCGCGATTGTGGTTGCAATTAGAAAACAAGAAATGTGGCATCGAATTTTCGGTTGTAATGAGCACGTCTCTTCTCAATCCTTTTCGACGCGAATGTAATTAATAAAAGTTATTTAACCCTTTAACTGGTTAGAACGAATTAACTTGGGGTTAGTAAAATGTACTGGAATCATGTGGAACGAAAATATTCGTTGTCTAAGAAGTGGGCCAATCGTGGCTGAAACTGCGCATCGAAAGCGTTGGTATTTTTATTATTCAAAATAGTCATTTAAGAAGATGATTGATTCTAGTCTTTTCTGACTTATTACCTGCTAAAAGGGCTATTTGTCGCTAATACTTCCGTATTGACGTTAATCCTTTCTGTCTTTTTACCTGGTAAAAGAGCATTGTGACGAACCTAAGAAAGAAGAAAGAGATTTTTTTTTTTATTTAAGTTTAACGACCAGCGTGAGCAACTGGGTTATAAGCAGTCGCCCGTCCCTAATTTAGGGTCACTGGTTCCAGAGAAGGGAGACAGCCAGTACCGTAAGACAAACACAACATCCATGCCTCACCGGGATTCAAACCCGGACCCCTTTCAGACGAACGATCGGAAACCATCGCTTAGAGAAGATGTTTGATTCACTTCTTTCTGCCCAGTGTCATGGTGTCCGAGTCAGCGGAACTAGCACATTTCCATCAAGCTTGTGCAGAGAATAAAAGAAAATATGTGAGTTCTTATCACAAGTAACTGGCCTACAGTCGATTACTTAGTGATAAGAATTCCCGATTCAATACGCATGAGATGGAGAAATGATGCTTTTTGCAGTAGCATCCGTAAAACCCGGTCGCTATGTGAACATTTCTTTTTGGGGGGCTGAGGAAATTTTGGGCACCATGTGGTTTAGGTACATCGGCCTCTTAAAGGATTAAAGTCAATAGAACCGATTAGAAAAAATCAACCGGGTTTCTACAATCGACAAAACACCCAGAAATAGAAAGAGCTACTGATTTCCGCCAGTGGCTGAAAAGTATGTATATCCTTAAAGTTAACAACTGGCGCACAAAAGGTTTCTCATGAAAGAAAGAAGGTTTCAGAGACAGAGATTTTCAAATCGAACAGTTAAAAGAAGAAATATAGAAGGCATGATATAACTCTACGCCTTCTAGGAGAAGAATTCTGCATAATGGAAAAGTTGAAACTAGGCGAAAATTATTATTATCCATGGCAAAATCTATGCTACGGAAAAAGAACTTTTGAAATAGATCTCCCGTAAACAGAGATAGCGCGAAACAGGTTTTGAACTTTACGCCCCCTAGAGGGATATCTGTGTGTTATTCAAAGAGGATAAAGATCTCCATCTTTATAGTGGCGCAGATCTTTTTAGCCCCGCAGATACTGTAAAATAAGAAATTTCCCAGTAGGGTTTTTATAAGCGAAGATACAGCTGCAAACAGAAATACACAAACACCACCTAACGACAGAACTGTGAACTACAAAACTCCTCAAGTACAAACTTAATGTGTTCCACAAGGTAAATGTTATCCGGTGTTAAAAGGATTTTTTTAAATCGCACATGTAGAAGCAGAGATATTGAAAAATCAGCTTAAATGTTTGTGCCCCTAGCAGCGAAATTCTGCATTATTTAAGAAGAAAATATACACAAAAGGAGTTTTCATAGTTGGTAGTATCCGACCGAATGTTTTTTTTTTTTTTTATCGGGCTTTTAGCCCCGCAGATATTGTGCAAACATGCTGCAAAAGGAGACATTAGCTTACGCCCTCCAGTGGCACACTTTTTCGTTAAGAAAAATTTGAAATTATATTAGAAACATTTCCCACAAGACACGCTCTCCAACAAAGAAAGAATTTTTTTCAAATCGGACTCTTAAAAGCGAAGATATCGACAAAAATAAGATATATATCTACACATTCTGGCGGAAAAACTATGCATTGTTTTAAGCAGGAGATATTCTCAAAAGGTTTTCCGAGATGAGCACTCCACTAAAGAATTTTTTTTTCAGTCGAGTCTTCAGAAGCTCATATTTTGTTGCAAATGTAATCTATCATAAGCAAAAAAGAAAAACAAAAAAAACACTTACGTTTCTGATGACCAAATAATTCTTTATCAAAAATTAGAAATTGTGTGAAAAACATTTTCTACCAGGAGCTGCATGCGATGGGGGAAGAATTCTTTTAATCGGACTTTTAGAAGCAGAGATATTGGGACAAACGCAATTTTCCTTTACGGCCCGTAGCGGAAATGCTATGCATTGCTAGAGGAAAACCTATGCACCGATCCGAAGAAAGGGATGCTTGCAAAATTTTTCACCCAAGTTCGTTTCATTTTGATTCTGTATCAAATTATTATGTATAAAGCTTGTCTGTGCAATAAATACATATTATTACTATTTTCCGTATGGACTTATTAGTATAGAAGTAGCAATGAAAGTAAGAACTCTGGGGTATCGTGAATACTGTTGTTTACATAGAACCTGTTGATATCCAGCAGTTTCAACTGCTGGATATCAACAGGTTCTATGTAAACAAAGCAAAAGGACTATTGCAGAACTATTTATATCGGCCAGTAACACACGGAGAACCGCGGTCTAGTTGCTGACGAGGTTTGTTAATGTGTGGCCTAAACACATCAACAAACCCATCAGCAACTGGCGCGAAAGGATACACTTAACACTTTGGTACTACTTCCAATAGATGCAGACACACTTCTACTGTATTGCATTTTCATGCACTGTTTTCCGAAGCGATTCTGTGCAATTGATTTCTCATCATTATATTCCTTATAGGTATTAGCTTTTATGTACCCAGTCTTGGCATAAATACTGTTAAAAACGTTCGACAGATGGCGCGCAGCCTGTGTGAAAAGGCCACCGACCAGCCAGGAGGTATGACGCAGCTATAGTGAATCATTCTGCGTTCACTCACAGAGGAGATAACGTGTTTCATGAAATACTTGCCAAGGAGTGGGGCGATTATGAGAATCGTTTTGCAGTAATAGCGGTACCCTGACTCCGGAAAACCATCTTTTGAGAACTTCAACATGCTGAAGAAGCTGAAAATCAGCTGACTTTTTGTCTACCGGACCATAAAAAGGTTCTTTGAGACTCGGACCGTCGCTGACCGTCCCAGAAAGGGTCGACCGCGCGCCTGGTGGAAACAGTGGCAGCCCGTATTCGACGTAATCATGTCAGAAAACACTCAATGATGGCTCGTGAGCTTAACATTTCAAGATTGTCGATGTCCCTCGTGTTGCGGAGTGATCTAAAGCTGAAACCTTACCGGCGGCGTACAGGGCACTTCCTCACCCCACAACTGAAGCAGATGAGAGTGCTAAAAGCGAAAAGTTTACTTTAGATTTACGCAGACAATCGCCACAGACAGATCATTTTCACTGATGGAATTTTTTTTACTATTGAAGAGTCTTTCAACCCCCAAAATGACAGGGTGTATGCGCCAACCTCACGAGAAGCTCAGAAGAAAGCTCCAGGGATCATGAGCGCCCATCATCCTGCTTCTATCATGGTTTGGTGATGGGTCTCCTAAGAGTGTACCACGGAGCTCCATTTCTGTGAGAAAAGAGTGAAAACATCTGCCAAAGTCTACCAGGACAGGGTTTTGGAGACAGTGGTCAAAAATATGAGTCACACAACCTCTTTCAAAACCGACAGTTGATCTTTCAGCAGGATTCCACACCTGTCCACTAGGCCAAGTCAACCTAGGAGTGGCTTCAGGCGAATTTGCCAAACTTAATTTCTCCAGCTGACTGGCCTACAAGCAGCCCAGACCTCAACCCATTGGACTACAAGTTGTGGGTCATACTGGAGGACATAGGCTGCAAAAAGAGACACCCCAGTATTGACAGTCGCAAACTCTCTTTGGTGCTGGCAGTAGCAGCTTTCCCTGTGGAGACCCTGCGTAAAGCTATTGATGAATGGCCACAGAGACTGAAGGACTGTGTGAAGGCAAAAGGATGCCATGTATTCACAAGTATACTACTTACGCCATATCACAGGTATATTACAATATCTTTAAATTTCTTTTGTTATTTCATTGAATACTTTGTAACAGTATTTATGGTAAGACTAGGTATTAAATCTTCAAATCTTTGACATTACATTATGTTTTACTCAAATTTTCCTGTATTATTACGTTAAATTCTGATGTTTAATTTCATTCATTTGTCTGTCTCTTAGCGGCAGAACTTATCTGGAGGCGCACTAACTCCGGGGTTTAGAAGTCGAAAGACACTTGTTACGGAAGACACACAACGCGTTAGTTTTCTTCCGCTTTCACCCACTGCATAACAGCATATATAGTACCAAATACATGCTAAATTCCGTAACCGTAACAAGAAGACTTGCTTTTTGCCAATCGTTGTAACCTGATGATAAGAGTATTATAGTACTTATTTTATTCAAGTGTTGACCACTGAAATACACTAGGTTTTTTCAAGTGTTACATCCAGTGTTGATTGCTTATGACTAGCAACTGATTTCCAAAACTAGTGTTAGCTTATCAATGAATGAAATACGGAATTACATCATTGTACAATACAAATCTGGAAGATGTGAATCCGGTTATCGGTGTAAATATGACATGGATGTTAAGTCAGATAATATTCGAAAACTTGAAAATAATATCAGAAAATATATAGTCAGATAATATCAGAAAACTTCATATTCAAATTAATCGGAAACTTGGAACTTGATTGTTCTGGGTGGTGTAGTGGTTTGCATACTCAGGCGCTATCCTGGAGACGCGGGTTCAATTCCCGCTGCAGGACAACGAAATTTTCAGGTCTGACTTAACATCCATATCATATTTACACCAATAAACGGATTCACATCTCCCAATTTTTTATGGTGTTAGCTTTTTATTCTAGTAAATGTAAAAATAATACAGTTCCAAATTCCACTGCAAAACGTGATAAAGTTCAGGCTGTCATACTTTAAACGCAAGAAGTAAAGCTCTGAAACTGACTACAACAATCGTATAACGCAGTGGACTCAAACTCGCGGCCCTTATGAATGATTACAAAATAAAACAAGTAAGATGACACCGAATTTGCGGGTGTAATAAGCACGTCTTTTGAACCCGTTCTGCCGCAAATTAAATTTATCAAAGCTATTCAAAGGCAATGGAACCGGTATGGAAAACAATATCTGACGGAAGAAAGGAGTTTTTCAATCGGGTCTTTAATCCCTCAGATATTGGTGTAAACGAAATCTTGAGCTTACGAACTCTTAGAAGCAGAGTTATCGACAAAAATAAGATGTGACTTTACGTCCCTTGGTGGGAAAACCATGCATTATTTTAGGAAGAAAGTATTCTCAAAGGGTTTATCCATATGAGCGGTATCGGTCCAAGAAAAAAAATGTGTCGAGTTTTCAGGAGCAAAGATTTTGCTACAAATACATCAGAAGCAGAAATTAACACTTTTGACCCCTAATGGCCAAACCATTCTTTACAAAACATTAGAAATTATGCGAAAAATATTTTCCATCAGGTCTTGTATGCGATACAGGAAGAATTTTTCAAATCGGAGTTTTAGGAGCAGAAAACGCAATTCACCTTTATGCGCCTTAGCGGAAAGTCTTAAATGAGTTACGTGAAAATTTTGAATTTATAGGAAAAACATTTCGCATCAGAAACACTATCCAACAACGAAGGAATTTTTCAAATTCAACTTTTAGAAGTAGAGATATTGACAAAAATAAGATATGCATCTACGCCCCCTGGCGTAGAAACCATGCATTATTTCAAGAAGAAAGTGTTCCTAAAAGGTTTGTCGACATGAGTAGCATCCGTCAACAAAATACTTTTTTCAATCGAGATTTTAGAAGCTCATATGTTGCTGCAAATACATCAGAAGTGGAAATTAAGACTTACGCCACCTGGTGGCCATACCATTCTTTTACAAAAATTAGAAATTATGTGCAAAGGATTTCCCAGCAGTAGCTGTATCAGGTGCAGAAGGAATTTTTCAAATCGGAGGTTTAGAAGCAGAGAAATAGTGGGAAACGCAATTTACCTTTACGCCCCCTAGCGGAAAGTCTATGAATTACTTGAAAATTTTGAATTTTTAGGAAAAACATGTCACACTAGAAACACTATCCAACAAAGAAGGATGTTTTTAAATCGGACTCCTAGAAGTCGAGATATTGACAAAAATAAGATATACGTCTACGTCCCCTGGCGCAGAAACCATACACTATTTTAAAAAGAAAATGTTTCTAAAAGGTTTGTCGACACGAATAGCATCGGTCAACAAAAGACTTTTTTTTCAATCGAGATTTTAGAAGCTCATATTTTGCTGCAAATACATCAGAAGCGGAAATTAAGGTTTACGCCCCCAGGTGGCCAACCCATTTTTTTACAAAAATTAGAAATGATGTGCAAACGATTTCCCATCAGGAGCTGTATCCGGTGCAGAAAGAATTTTTCAAATAGGAGATTTAGAAGCAGAGATATAGGAAGAAACGCAATTTAGCTTTACGCCCCCTAGCGGAAAGTCTATGAATCACTTGAAAATTTTAAAAATATAAGAAACACATGTCATACAGGAAACACTATCCAACAAAAAAGGAATTTTTCAAATCGAACCCCTAGAAGTAGATATATTGACAAAAATAAGATATACGTCTACGCCCCTTGGCGTAGAAACTATGCACTATTTTAAGAATAAAATGCTCCTAAAAGGTTTGTCGACATGAGTAGTATCGGTCTACAAAGGACGTTTTTTTTTAATCGAGAATTTAGAAGCTCATATTTTGCTGCAAATACATCAGAAGCGGAAATTAAGGTTTACGCCCCCTGGTGGCCAAACAATTTTTTTACAAAAAATTAGAAATTATGTGCAAATGATTTCCCATCAGGAGCTGTATCCGGTGCAGAAAGAATTTTTCAAATCGGAGATTTAGAAGCAGAGATATAGGGCAAAACGCAATTTACCTTTACGCCCCCTAGCGGAAAGTCTATGAATTACTTGAAAATTTTGAAATTATATGAAAAACATGTCACACCGAAAACACTATCCAACAAAGAAGGAATTTTTCAAATAGGACTCCTAGAAGGAGAGATATTGACAAAAATAAGATATACATCTACGCCCCCTGGCGGAGAAACTGTGAGATATTTTAGGAAGAAAATATTCCGAAAAGATTTATCGATGTGAGTGGCATCAGTCCACGAAAGAATTTTTTCAATCGATAGTTTAGAAGCTCAGATTTTAAGGCAAATACATCAGAAGCAAAAATTAACACTTACGCCACCTGGTGGCCAAAACATTCTTTACCACAAATTTGAAATTATATGCAAAAGATTTTCCAATAAGAGATGTATCCGCTGAAAAAAAGATTTTTGAAATCGGAGTTTTAGGAGAAGAGTTATCGGTAAAAATGTAATTTACTTTTACGCCCCTGGCGGAAAATCTATGCTTAATTTGAAAATGAAACTATATCTAAAACACTCTTCGACATAAATGGAATCGAAAGGTAAAAGAATTTTTCAATCGGATGTTTAGAAGCAAATATGTGGATTAAAACGTAATTTTGAATTCGACATCATCTGCATTTACTCTCCCTAGCGGCGAAATTGTACATCGTAAAAAAAGCGAAATGAAGGATCGTCATTCGCATAGTTCAAGCTTCCGAATGCAAAAAGAACTTTTCAAATCGGACTAATAGTTGCAGAGATACCGTGGGTGCAGACGGACGGACGGACGGACAAACCGATATCAGAAGCACGATCTTTTTTTACAAAAGACGTGCTAAAAATCAGCCTTTTTTCACGTACATTATAATATATTAAATATAATATAAACATAGTAATGTTTAGCAAGGCCATCCTCTTTAAAAGTACCAAGTTTATTTACAAAGAATACAACTGTGTTAAGCATGCGTATTGTTACGTCGAAAGGAATGCGAAAACGGTACGGATGTCTTCCCCGACGTATTGTCTACAAAACCAAGAGCGCTGGCCGCCGTGTCGCTGTACGAAAGGGATGTCGTCTGAAAAATGAATATTATTTACGCAGAATTGAAATCAAAAGCTGGCAACACAGATCGACCTCCCGCTCAGTTGGTGGCTAATTTCGTCCAGCTGCATCGGTTGCTTCACATGGAAGAAGAAATCAACTTTGGGGAATTTTCTACGAAGATGGCTATGTTAAATGAAAATTTTAGTTTGAAAATAGGGTAGGCTTTTTTATGTTTCAAAGAGACTTTTTTTTAATGTTTCAAAGACATGTAAAATACTTTCTAAATATATTCAAGTCTCCATTTTCCTATAATGCTAAGCTTAAATTTATAGACTTTCAATGTGATTCTTTCCTAGAAGAAAAATTCAACAGGTGCAATCTAACAGAGTTTTACCAGTGAGTTTGAAAGGACAAGTACCTAAACATTCAACATTCATAACCTACTTAGCTGAACGGGTTCTGTCTATGTTCGAGACAACATACTCATGTGAACAGTTGTTTTCAAGAATGGACCAAGTAACGTGTCTTGAATAGGTTAAGTGACAGTCACTTATGCTCACATTTAAAAGTAGCATGTTCAAAGGACATTATTCCAAATATCGATAACTTAGTGACAGAAAAGCGAGCCCAAGTTTCTGGTCTGACCATGTAATATTTTATGTTCCGTGTGCCGTGTTCAGTTGGTAAAATGTGATTGTTTTAAGATATGAGTGAAAATAATTGCTACGTAAAAGTGATTGCCTTCTGTGATTGATGAAGCATTTGTTTTCATCATTTAACGATAATTAGAAATCATATTCCACTCTAGTGCCAAGCCATCGGTGTTGTTTTGTAAAGATGGTATTGATTAATAAGAAATTTATTAATATTCATGCGGCCCCTTAAGTTCCTTCAAAACTGGAAAGCGGCCCTTCCAACGGTCTGAGTTTGAGACTATTAGTATAACGCCTAGTGAAATAACATCTACTATGCAGGAACTGTGAAATACTGCGAAATGAAAAAAATGCGAAAAAAAAAAGGCGTATGGCTGGGTGTCAATTACAAGGATGTTTTCGGCTAAAGAAACGTGACATCCTAAGGCCATAATACATGCCAATTTAATGATTTCGGGAATCGATGTTTTCAGCCAGAACGATATACACTATCACTTGTTGGCACTGTAACAGTTTTTGTGTAAGGTAAAAGTAATAGGAAGTACAAGCCATTATTTCAGGATCACAGCCTTGTTTCCAAATGAACAACGGAATCACAGCCGTCATATATATCAAATTGCAAGTTTTCACCTTTATTGAACAACTAAGCGTTCGAAACTTCCACTGACTACGCACGAATAATATTTCAAAATTGCAGTTACTAATGAGTCAAGACCTGCATGTTAGTCAGTAAGATAGGTCTTTCGCAAAATGAATATGAAATCATGCTTAAAGTTTTGCCAGGTTTCCATTCGCCATCACTAGAATCGTAAACACCAATGCCAAATAATTTACCATCATAGTCTTCATGAACAGCATAAAGTTTACCAGCACATGAAACTAACGATGTGTATTCCAAAATCTTTTTGTTCAATGATGCTATACGGCTCCACTGATCTGTCATTGGATCATAAACTTCTGATGAAAGTAAAGGTCCTCCTTTTGTGCACTGAGTTTTGTGATGGAGTAGGTGCGAAAATTTTCTGTGACAGTAGTGCGCACTGTAACCTCCGCATGCATACACTTTTCCATTTAGCGCTGAACATGCATGACGATATCTAGCTTCAAACATCGATGAAATCTCGACACTTTGTCCCGTTAACGCGTCAAACACCTCACTTGACCTGACAACGTCGAAACGAGACGCGTTAATGTCTCTTCTTGCCTCGTTAGAACGGGGCGAGCAACCACCTGTTACGTAAACATTCTGCCCTAATGACGTAACACCTGGGTGACGGCATACCCGTGTCATCTTTCCAACCGCAGCGCATGTACCATGTTCGGGATCTGTGCATTGAATTAAATCACCGTCACCACCGAAAAAGTAGAACTTATTTTGATGCAAAACTACTCCCGCAGAAAAAGGGATGTGGAAATCAGAATTCAAAGCGCAAAATAAGTCAACCCTTTTAAGGCAGAGACTACCTATGAATCCCTTTCTCATGAAGAAAATCTTGTCCTGCGTGCAAACAATGTGGGAACGCACCGTTCCCTTTTTAATGCATAACTCCGGCAAATCGCATAACGTACGCCACATTTCATTGATGTGATCGAAGTATTTCAAGCAATAGGCGAAATCGAAAGAAGTCGGGTTGAGAGAATCTTTGCAAATACAATACACTGCACCTCCCATAATTTGGGAACATTTCACATGATGCCCCTTTTCGCAGTGCCTCTCTTTTTGTGTTGAGTTTTCTAAGTTTAAGAAATCTCTGCAGTCGGGAAATGATTGAATAAGTTTATCGTTTGCAATCCTTGAATCTCGATACTCTGGGGATAGAAGATTAATTCGAACGTGCTGCAAGAGATTTGGAAGACACACGACGCGTTCGCTTTCTTCCGCTTTCACCCAACGCATAACAGCTTCAAACACAGTCGCTTCGCTCGCAACCATCAAATCGTCTCTCTGTATAAATTCATTCAGCACCGAAAAAGACAGGCTCAAAAACTCTTCTTCCATGGAAACTTTCTCAAAATTCTCTCTAACATAAACATTGATGCTGTCAATCACATTCCCGTAATTAGTACTCTCGGCAAATGAGCGAATTTTCAGTACAGTATGAGGCTTTAGTCTCTTCAAAAGAAACTTATAACACGCGGCAGCAACGTCATCCATTTGCAAGTAAGTCGAAGTCGTGAGTAAATCTTCAACATTAGCAGTAGTAATGTGTAATCTGCCGCTGTACGCAAAACTCACCAGGCTTTGTACTGCCCTGAAATCCACGTCCTCCACAGTTATTTCCCTGTCCATACTCTCCTTAAAGTTATGACGGAACATCGCTCTGAAATATGGTATACCACCAGCAAGGATTACGCGATGGGCCCTCAGAGATTGGTGCCCGACTTTTATGGTGACATCACAAAGCTCTCCGGCTTTCCTCATCTCTCGAAACATCAGGAAGGAACTGGAAGATGATTGGGGGTCAAAATAATCGAAACTGTCCTCAAACGCCATCTTGGCGGACATCACACTTATCATAAATCACAGAGCAAACCTACGAAGATTCTGCCTCAGAACGCAACAGACACAACAGACAACTGAAGACAGAGTTCCGTTTGAAATGTTTTTTGTGACGTCACGATGCAAGCGGAAAGCACGTCACGCAGATCATGATGCATGCTCTTGGCCGTTTAATGTTTTGTACTGCACTCGCACACGCTAGGTTTTTAATAACGACAAAAGCAACGCGAGGAATTCAATTCAAACAAACTAGAATTGACAGTCATGATTCACTTCAGTTGAAGTATCGTTTGAGCTAAAAACGGTTCAACATCGCAGGTGACAAAAGACTGATCATAATGTCACCAGGCAATGTGCTCGGTAAGTTAAAATACGCATCGGATAGGTCCAAATAGTGGGATTAAAATACCGTTTAGGCATGTTAAAAATTTATTCGTATAAATACACAAGCGCTTTTGAAATCATCAGGAGATTTCATCATCAGGTGAAAGGTAAAAAGGCACTTCACATGATAACTCCGTGGTGGCTGGGTAACCAGCGAGACACATACTTGACGTAGATACTTAATGAGGTCTTGAGTTCAGATATGCTACATCATAGATGGCATAGATCAGCTGTTGCCACAGAACAAGTTACAAAAAGTAAGTAACGGAATGTCGTTACAGATTAGTTAAGGTAAAGATGCACTGGCAGATGACTTTCGAGGGGTTGCCAGAGAAGGTTGATGAAAGTTAGTTTTTTTGTTGTTGTTTTTTTATTGGAGGTTTAACGACCACCGTGAGCAACTCAGTGGGCTATAAACAGTCGCCCGTCCCTAATTTAGGGCCATTGGTTCCAGGGAAGGGAGAAAGCCAGTACCGTAAGATAAACACAACATCCATGCCTCACCGGGATTCGAACCCGGACAACTTCTCAGACGAATGATCAGAGGCCATCGCTTAGACCACTGCGCCACCGGGGCAACAACACGTATTCAGGCATTTACAATATTACAATTGCTTCACTATATCTCAGATACCATTCACTAGGATAACCTCTTATTAGGGTTATCTGATCCCAAAGCTGTGTGAATTGGTCACTCAAGCAAGTTCTGTTAAAGCTGTTGAGATGCTTCCATTTTTAATAGTTCCTTGGTGTTCAGTAATTCTGCAACGTAATCTTCTTTTTGTGCTTCCGATACACCTGCTCTGAATAACATCTATGAGAGGGGAAGCTTTTTTAACCAGAGGGATGGAATGAACACCTGCTGAGGTTTACCTTTTTAAGTATCACACATGGTGATGAAATCTCCTGATGATTTCGAACGCCCTTGTGTATTTATACGAATTAACTTTTAACGTGCCTAGACCGTATTTTAAACCCACTATTTGGACAAAATACTGAATGCGGCTTCGTGGTCTGGTCGGATAGTATCATTCTACAGCAGGACACGCACCTAGATTCGGAAGCCACGTTAAGCCGATGATCCTGGATCACCGACTCTTATAAACAATCTGCGTATGATCTTTAAAATTCGAGTTCTTTTATTTTTTATTTTTTTTTTTTATTTTTTGATTGAAGGTTTAACGACCACCGTGAGCAACTCAATGGGCTATAAGCAGTCGTCCGTCCCTAATTTAGAGTCACTGGTTCCAGGGAAGGGAGAGAGCCAGTACCGTAAGACAAACACAACATCCATGCCTCACCGTTATTTGAAACCGGACCCCTTTCGGACGAATGATCAGAGGCCATCGCTTAGACCACTGCGCCACCGGGGCGGCAAAATTCGAGTTCCTCCGCCCTCGTCTGTCATAAATTTACAGTCAGGATGTTTATCGTACATTTCAAACCTTTTTCATTCTTATTCTTATTCTTGTTATCCTGTTGCCCACTGTTAGGTATAGGCCTCCCCTGGTCTTTTCCAACTTCGTCGATCCTTAGCCTCAGTCCACCATTTAGCACCTCTAAATTTCTGAAGGTCGTCTCTCCATCTTGCATCTTATTCTCTGGCGCACCCATCGTCTCTTTCATTTTAATTTGGGGTGGCAAATCGGTCTAATCCCTCATGCTGATCAGACGGGTTGGGGGATACATTTTATAGCTTCTGCAAGCTAGGAGAGAAGGCAGACTCCCACTGCTGAAGAAGAACAGAAAAGTAAAATAGGAAAGATTCACCCCTAGTCCTCGAATACTCTAATAGCATTGGGAGAAGGAGCAAGAAAAAAAGAGTAGGGGCTAGTCTGCAGATAATATAACAGACGTATGCACCGATGAGCAATTACATTATGATCACCTACCTAATAAGCTATAGGACCCCACTTTATCCCGCAAAATAGCAGCCACTCGGCGAGACATCGATTTGATGAAGTGCCAATAGGTATCCTGGGGTATCTGATACCATGTTGTCAACAGCAATTTTTCCAGCTACCGTACATTTCCGGGTGATGGTAATTTAGCGCGAACCCGCTTTACCAAGTCGAACCACAAATGTTCGATTGCGTTCATGTCAGGTGACTTTGGAGGTCAGGGCATTAACAGAAAGTTACCAGCATGTTCCTTGAACCACTCTTTGATGATTCCGGCAGGCAAGTATGGCGCATTATCCTGTTGGTAATTGGCCATCACCAGCAGGAAACACAGTTGCCATGAATGGGTGAAATTGGTCAGCAACGTTTTTCAGATACCTGACAGCTGTCAGGGATTGTGCTATTAAGATAATGTGGCCTAAAGTGTCCCAAGAAAACATCGCCCACAGCATAACACCGCCGCCGCCGCCAGCCTGTCAACAGTGCATCCAGGTGTTATAGCCTCCGTTGGTAATCGGCATATCTGCGCTCGGCCATCTATAGTGATGCACCAGAAACCTTGATTCCTCAGAACAGGCCACTTTCTTCCAATCAACCACGGTCCAGTCTCGATGATCTTGGACCCATTTCATGCGTTGTTGGCGATGACGTGCAATACGCATATGTACCCGGCTGGGTCTTCGGCTACGCAGGCTCATGCGCAGAAAGCTGCGATTAACTTTTTGTTCTGTGACACATTGCCCTAATCACCACTGTTCAAGCTGCGGGGGATTTGTCGCACTGTTGCCCTGCGGTCGCTGTGAACAATGAGTGACAGTTTCCGCTCCCCTCTGGCATCAGTTAGCTGAGGATTAAACACGGCTGGACGACGGTTCATCGTTTTGGCCATCTGTGCACCACTTTCAATACGTAATCACTACAGCGGCACATGAACAACCCACAAGCCGCGCTCTTTCCGAGATCGTCGTTCCGAGGCGACGTGCCATCACAATTTGTTCTTTATGAAACTCCGATAAATCGGCAGCTTTTCCCCATTCTGATTCCGAACACTCTACTAACCGAAAGTCGGTCCTCGGGTTGTATATATACTGTTCTGTGAACATCACTTGCGCCACCGTTCGGTCTCCAGGAGCGCTCATTTCTTCAGGTTGGGGGTGGTCATAATGAAATGACCCATAGGTTTATTACATGAAGTAAAACTTTCCATGACTCCGAAGCAGAAAAACTTAGAGAATTAATCCCGCTTCAGTTGTCTAGCACCTTAGTCATCCAGTAATTGCGCATCTCCAGTTCTATCCTGGACCTAAGTAATATCTGTGTACCGAAGTTTGAAACACATACACGGGATTTCCAAAAGGTCCAGTCAAACTTTAGGAATATTTTCTACTTCGCACGTTGACAGGAAAAGTTTCTATGAACATTGGGCAGGAAGCTTTTCCAGCACAACGTTCATAGATTTTTTATCCGTGTTGCGGAATCTGATAATGGTTTTTATTGGGTTGGTGGAATGAAATGTCCGGCGGGAACGAGTAGGGAAGACATCCCCCCACCACAACGGAATGGAACCACCCACAGGTGTTGCGGGTATTACGTCACAGAGTTGCTATAAATAGCTAGCACGTGTGTGAAGAACAAGGTTTAGGCGCGGTTTGTTTGGACGTAACGTGGCTTGGGTTTGAGAGTCATTTTCTTGCGTGAATTTAAACTGGTTCATTCTGCAAGAATTGCCGCTCGAAACGTTAACAAAGCGTTTGGGAAGAATACAGCCAACGAACGAACCATTCGGCGATGGTTTGTGAAATTTCAAAGCTGAGATACGGACCTGGAAAACGAATCACGTGGGCACCAACCTGTTGCTGTTTCTGACAATGTTCTGTTACGTGTGGTTGAAGCTGACCCCCGAAAAACGTGTCGTGAGATAACGACAGAGGTAGGTGTCCACCACTCGACAGTTGTTCGGCGTCTGGCTGCGCTGGGTAAGGTCAAAACGCTTTACATATGGCTGCCGTATGAGTTGACAACTGCCAACAAGACTAGGCGTTTTGAAGTTTGCACGTCACTGCTAGCTAGGAATAAACTGGAACCTCTACTGCATCGAATCGTCACCTGCGGCGTGAAGTGGGGCCTTTATGATAATCGGAAACGATCTGCACAATGGTAAAGCAAGGCACAGCCTGTTGGACGGCATCCTAAGACATCCCTACACACCAAGAAGATTATGATCTTTGTCTGGTGGTCCACAGCCGGGATTATTTATCGGAGTTTCTTGGCAAGAGGCCAAACCATCACTACAGAACGTTATTGTGCTGAATTACACCAGATGCACCGGAAATTTCTGCAGAAACCACCGGGGCTTTGGTGAACCGATATGGTGTTTTGCTCCGGGAAAACGGCGGTCCTTATTTCGCACAACGAACGATGCTGACCCTAAGCGGCTTGGGCTATGAAGCTCATCTTGCCTATTTCCTGGACTTGTTTCCGACAGACCAGCATCTGTTTCGTTGCATGGATCACTTCCTGTCCGGGAAACAGTTCACGACAGACAACGAGGTTCAACGTGCTGTTGATGACTTCTTCTGGTCTCAGCCACAAGACTTTTTCTTTCCGGGATCATGGCCTTGCCGGACAGATGGCAAGTATGTGTCGATGCCGAGGGGAATTATTTTCCTCCTTTTCCGTTCTCTACGCCCACGTGTGCTGGTCCTTTGCCGGACATTTCATTCGCACCAACCCAATATTTCTCTATTCTCTATTGAAGGCTTAACGACCACCGTGAGCAACTCAGTGGGCTATAAGGAGTCGCCCGTCCCTAATTTAGGGTCACACTGGTTCCAGGGAAGGGAGAGAGCCAGTGCCGTAAGACAAACACAACATCTATGCCTCACCGGGATTCGAACCCGGACCCCTTTCGGACGAATGATCATAGGCCATCGCCTTAGACCACTGCGCCACAGGGCCGACCCCAATATTTCCCCTTCCTCTTTTTTTTTTTTTTTTTTTTTTTTTTTTTTTGATTGAAGGTTTAACGACCACCGTGAGCAACTCAATGGGCTATAAGTAGTCGCCCGTCCCTAATTTAGGGTCACTTGCTCCAGGGAAGGGATAGAGCCAGTGCCTTAAGACAAACACAACATCCATGCCTCATCGGGATTCGAACCCGGACCCCTTTCGGACGAATGATCAGAGGCCATCGCTTAGACCACTTCGCCACCGGGGCGGCCCCTTCCTCTTCCTGCTTCTCGTTAATTGCTTCAAACCTCTTCTGACAATGTTCAAAAACTACCTTCACGTTATTTAGTTCAACTGGCTCAGTGGAATAATTCTCAACTTTAAAACTCAGTCTCGATGCGAGCTGTTTTTCGCTGCTCCAATTGCGAGTAGAGTCTGGCCAAATTCCAAGTACGCTTTTAGTCCTTGGCAGTCGAACACAAGATGTTCTATGATCCCCCCCCCTCTCTCTCTCTCTCTCAGGCGTGCATAGGCTGTAACTGTTCCGTGTTTCAGTAATTTTTGTAATATTATGGTTGCTTTCTAATGCTCTAACCCTGGCTCTACATAGCAGATAACTCCCAGTACTGTTACTGAAATAATCTGTTTTATATTTATCTTTCATGTCATATACAGTAAAAGCTGTCAAGTTGGATACCTCTTTATGTTGGAAGCCTCCCTAAGTTGGACACAGTTCAGTGGAACTGAACGAACTCCTATGTTTTAACATGTATGTAATACTCTCTAACTACAGGACACCTCTCCATCTTGTAAGTTGGAAGCTGTCGTTTCCAGGAATTTCTTAATCTGCCTTTAGTTGTGGAGATGATACTTTGAAGAACCTGTCCACTTTGCCCACATTCATTTCTGACTGTTGAGCAAACTCCTCTGACAGAGCAATTTTCCAAACAGTAGAAATGATTACTGCATTCACTTGACTGAATCAATTCACCCTAAAATATGCGTAGTCATTGTTATAGAAGGAAGTGTGTGTTTGCTGTTCTCTTGATTTCCGCTTTAAGTATGTAAGTATATAATTGTTTTGGAATTATACTACATACATATATATACATATGTATAGCAGGAATTACGTTGTATGCGCAGTACATCTTTATGCTGTATTGCTGAGTGATTTTGTAATAGTAATTACAGCATTTAATTCAAACTACCTGTTTTCTACATGTTATAAAGAATCTTTTGATGTGCTTTACTGGGAAAAAAATCATGATATTGTACTGTATACTGTATATGTTGGACACTTCCGTAAGTTGAACAAGTTTAAGGGGAACAGCGGGTGTCCAACTTACACAGGTTTTACTGTAATTCCTTTAGTGAGCTTATAGTAGGGCTTTTTTCTTCCAGATGCTTTGAGCTGTCTCTTTGATGTTGGATTTTGTTGTATTTTTCCACCCTGTTCTTGTATAGGATGCTTCTGGCATGACGTAAATATGGCGTATGGTTTGAAAATCAATTTTAACACATTGTTCTGAAAAATGGTTATTGCTGTCAGGTGGTCGAATCGCCTGAGGCGCGGGATTCAGTTTACTCGTCTGAGATAGATTGGAGTTCGAGTCCCAGCTGATGCATGGGTTGTGTTCTTGTTGGATGGTGCTTCTTTTTCCACATTTCTGAACACGTGGCCCTAAATTAGGGACGAGAGACTGCTTATACCCCTTTGAGTTGGTCGTTAAAGTGGTTAACTGTAACTAAAGTTGAAATTCAATGCACAGTCGATTCGTGCATTGAACTGAATGCTTAGACATATTATTATGCAACTTATTAATCAAATTAATTGTTCTTTCATTAAGCTTTACAATTACACTATTTTGCAAATGAGGACCAGAACATGCGCTTTTTTTGCTCTTAAAAGAAATCACGATAACAATAATGTTGATAAAAACAATGATATTTGTCTTATGATCAATTTTACTATGAAGCTAGAACACAATGGTACCTTGTCTTATCTGAATGTAATGAAACCTCTTTGAATGCAATCTTCCTTGGGTGCATCACTTTGGAATCCGTAAATTTTAAAGCAGTCAGCGAGGTAATACTTCACTGCGTTATTAATTATGAAATACCTTTTGCTAGTATAACCGCTTTTGTAACAGACAATGCATCTTACATATCCAAAGCGTGGGAAAAGAGCCTGAAAGCAGTATTTTGAAATGGTGTTCACGTCCCCTGCAATGCGCATCTTTTAAATCTTTTGGGCGGAATTTGGCAGAATGAATTTGAAAATGTTAACTCTTTAGTAGTTGCTGTTAAACGTGCCTTCACAGCTGGTCCCTCCCGTAAAGACGTTTTCCACTATTTTTGCAAGAGGAGGACAAAATACCTTGCTTACCACCAGTACCTGTGCAGGCTAGGTGGAACAGTTGGTTTGAGGCCGTGCTTTTTCCGTGCAAACATTTAGAAGACTACGCAGAGTTTTTTGAAAAAGAAAAAGACAAGAGTAGCAGTTGTATTGTGGATAAAATCACTGGGTATTGTCAAGATAGGAAATTAACAGAAAATCTGAAGCAGGCTGAGGTTCATGCGCCGTATATTTCCGAACAGCTCACTTTATTTGAAAAACAGCTAATTTCCGTGCACAAAATATATAATGAAATATGGGACATCGCCAACAGTCTTCTTCAAGACTGCGATCACGTCGCTGCAAAAATAGCTCTATCCACTTGTTATGAAAAAATTAAGCATTATTTATTTTTTTGAAGATGAAAAGCATCGATTTTGTCAGCCAGCCGCAAATTTCTTCAAAGCATGTAGGTTTTTGTAGGGTGTTTGATCCCGATCAATTTAAGTCCTTGGACCTTCTAGACAACGAAGAAGATTTGGTTTTTTTCAGCCACATTCCTAAGTTCGAAGATGAGGACCAATTAAAATGTGAATTTCGTTCATATAAAGCGACTGCAAAAGAATTTCTTGTCAGCGAAGGTTTGCTAGGCTTCTGGAATACGAACAAATGCTAGGCTTCTGGAATACGAACAAGGTCGCCACCCGTTGTCTGTCAGTACCCACAAACAGTATCGATGTTAAACGATCCTTTTCTAAATTTAACAAGAAAGATGACACCGAATTTTCGGGTGTAATAAGCACGTCTTTTGAATCCGTTCTGACACAAATTAAATTTATCAAAGCTATTCAAAGTCAATGGAACCGATATGGAAAACAATAGTATCTGACGGAAGAAAGTAGTTTTTCAATCGGGTCTTTAATCCCTCAGATATTGCTGTAAATGGAATCTTGAGCTTACGAACTCTTAGAAACAGAGTTATCGACAAAAATAAGATGTGACTTTACGTCCCCTGGTGGGAAAACCATGCATTATTTTAGGAAGAAAGTATTCTCAAAGGGTTTACCCATATGAGCGGTATCGGTCCAAGAAAAAAAATTTGTCGAGTTTTCAGGAGCTCAGCTTTTGCTTCAAATACATCAGAAGCAGCAATTAACACTTATGACCCCTGGTGGCCCAACCATTCTTTACAAAACATTAGAAATTATGTGAAAAATATTTTCCATCAGATCTTGTATGCGATACAGGAAGAATTTTTCAAATCGGAGTTTTAGGAGAAGAAAACGCAATTTACCATTATGCGCCCTAGCTTAAAGTTTATGATTTACGTGAAAATTTTGAATTTATAGGAAAAACATTTCGCATCGGAAACACTATCCAACAAAGAAGGAATTTTACAAGTCGGACTTTTAGAAGTAGAGATATTGACAAAAATAAGATATACATTTAAGCACCCTGGCGTAGAAACCATGCATTATTTCAAGAAGAAAGTGTTCCTGAAAGGTTTGTCTGAATGAGTAGCATCGGTCAACAAAGGACTTTTTTTTCAATCGAGATGTTAGAAGCTCATATTTTGCTGCAAATACATCAGAAGCGGAAATTAAGACTTACACCACCTGCTGGCCAAACCATTTTTTTACAAAAATTAGAAATTATGAGCGAACGATATTTCCCATCAGGAGCTGTATCCGGTGCAGAAAGACTTTTTCAAATCGGAGATTCAGAAGGAGAGAAATAGTGGAAAACGCAATTTACATTTACGCCCCCTAGCGGAAAGTCTATGAATTACTTGAAAATTTTGAATTTATAGGAGAAACATGTCACACTAGAAACACTATCCAACAAAGAAGGAATTTTTCAAATTGGACTCCCAGAAGTAGAGATATTGACAAAAATAAAGTATACGTCTACGCCCCCTGGCGGAGAAACGGTGAAATATTTTAAGAATGAAATATTCTGAAAAGGTTTATCGATGTGAGTGGCATCAGTCCACGAAAGAATTTTTTTCAATCGGTATGTTAGAAGCTCGGATTTTATGGCAAATGCATCAGAAGCAAAAATTAACACTTACGCCACCTGGTGGCCAAAGTGTTCTTTACTAAAAATTCGAAATTATATGCAAAAGATTTTCCATCAGGAGATGTATCCGCTGAAAAAAAAATTTCAAGTCAGAGTTTTAGGAGAAGAGTTATCGTGAAAAATGTAATTTATTTTCACGCCCCCTAGCGGAAAATCTGTGCGTTATTTGAAAAAGAAACTGTATCTAAAATACTGTTCGACATAAATGGAATCGAAAGATAATATAATTTTTTCAATCGGATGTTTAGAAGCAAATATGTGGAATAAAACGTAATTTTGAATTCGACATCATCTGCATTTACGCCCTCTAGCGGCGAAATTGTACATCGTTAAAAAAAGAGATGAAGGATCATCATTCGCATATTTCGAGCTTCCGAATGCAAAAAGAATTTTTCAAATCGGACTAATAGTTGCAGATATACCGTGGGCACAGACGGACGGACGGACATACCGATAGCAGAAGCACGATCTTTTTTTACAAAAGACGTGCTAAAAATGTTGTACAGGACAACAGACACAGCATTAAAGAAGAAAATCTGTGTATGTATAATATAATGTATCAAAATGCCGTCCATTTAAATGGAAATCTTGATCTCGTGTAACGGCGTTGATAACATTGCAAGAATTTGAATGGTTTATAAATGTAAGTATCAATTTTAAAAACTTATAAAGTTATGCTTATTTAGTTACGTGCTAGTCATTTGTATTACCGCTTCGTAACTTGGTAGTCTTTTTCTTTTATTTTTGGAAATGTTAGTGTATATCATCGGCCCCGAACTTTTCGCAAAATTTCATAATTTACCCCGCGACAGCCCCGCGAATTTCGCCTATTTTTCCCGCGATAAAATTACTTTCCTAGTATGGTAGTTACAGTTGATGAAGACAGCCGCAGCAGGGCAAACATTTCCCGAAGTGGCTTGTTCCTATGACTGTGCCACATTGTAAGTCACTGAGCTCTACTGCACGGCCCATTCTATTGTTCATGCTTGTCTAAGGTGTTTCCCAAGCCACGTGTCTTTTGTATGGGCCATAGCTGTCACGAATACGAGCGAATCTACTACTCAGAAAGGGTATTCGGAGATTTTTTTTATGATATAGTCGATTTTCGTGTGACGGATTGGTTGTTCCATAGAGAGGGTACTATTGTATTCGAATTCAAGACTATCTTATGTTTTTAGAATGCAGGAACTGTGTAAAAGCACCATCTTACATTCTACAAAGGCCGTTCCTTAAAAACTGAAAGTAATTTTTTTTTAGTTGGCAACAGCGCAAAGGGGAAAAATAGCCAGGCAGACAACTAACTGAATTAAGAAAATGTCTATGGCAACAGTTATTAACCGTGACAGACGATTCTGGTTTTGTTATTGCGCAGTTGTTTAAGGTACGTCTGCGTTTCTCAGCTATGGAGGTGAGTGATTCAAAGTTAAGAAGTGAAATGCGTTGCACGATAAAATTTTGCTATCGTTTGGGTGAAACGGTTCCAGGAACAGTTGATTTAATTAAAAAAAGTTACAAAGATAAATGTTTGGTGAATCAACGATTTTTAGATGGAACCATGATTTCAAGAAAGGGTGTTTGTCAGCAGAACTCGCTCCTTGGCCTAGTCGACCTGATAGTGTTGTTACGGAGCGTATTGTTAACACTGGGCAATCGTGCAAGATGATCGATGAATGACGAGTGAAACATAGCGGCGTCAACTAATATTTCAAAAACGTCGGCATTCTGCATTCTACGCGACAAATTACTGCTGCATCGTGTGTGTTCCAGATGGGGACCTCATCACCTGACGAGAGAACAATTGTTAGCCAGAGTTCGGGTGTGTCATGAGTGGAAACAAATGATTGCAAAGGATCCAAACTTTCAAAACACAGTAATAACTGCCGATGAAACATGGGTTCACTATTTCGACTCCCTCAGGAAGCGCGCAACGAGTGTCTGGAAACACACAGGCTCGCCTCCTCCGAAGAAGTCCGCCAAACCAAATCCGCTGGGAAGGTGATGATGATAATTTTCTTTGATCATCAAGGTGTAGTCTACCAGCATGCCGTTCCTCTACAAATTACTGTCAATGCTGAGTATTACATTTCAGTCTTGAAAGGTCTGCGACGACACATATCGATTAAGCGACGGGAACTGATGGGCAAGTGGACCCTACACCACCATAACCCCCGCCCACAAGTGGCTGCTTGTGTTCAGCAGTTTCTTGAGAAATGCAGTAATGAAATCATTCCACAGCCTGCCTACAGTCCTGACCTCGCCCCGTGCGATTTCTGGTTGTTTCAAACAAGGAAGGAGAAGTTCCGTGGCGCAAAATTCAATAGAGATTCTGACGTTATTCAAGCTATACAGGTGTCGCTAAAGCATCTTCCACAAAATGCCTTCGCTACTTGCTTTGAAAAGTGTACTGAAAGATGAAACCGCTGCACATTATCCGAGAGAAGATACTTTAAGAAAGGATAACATATATTTTGCTGTACATATATTTCTACATTTTGTGTAATTTTACTCTCAGTTTTTATGAAACGGCCGTTGTAATAAACGCAGAAATATTTTGGCAAGAATAAATCACAATTTGTGCATACCGAGTTATCGAGCATATTGGTTGGAAATGATTTTTAGAGCAAAGCCCGATTTCCTTAGTTTTTACGGCGAAATTTATTAAATAACAAGCAACATGCTTTTGGATAATAAAGAATTTTATTAGAAGTGACAGCATGTTGTTCAGACTTTGTAACTATAATAGAGTTACGGTCGTATTTGTTCCCAAAACAACGGAATATCCGGTAGTTTTGGGTGAAGGCACTTTTTCGGATGACCATTCATTGAGAAAAGGGTTATAAATTTCCAAACAAAGTTGCTCATCATTCCTGCTATTCGCACTGAAAGCGTGAAGTTTTCCTGAAGACGGTATTAATAGGATGCAACTGATGGCAGACTTCATTGGAGCTACGAAACTCCACTGATCTGACCACGGGTTGTAAACTTCGGTGGAAAGCATGAGCTCACCAAATGTGTTAGATTGTCCACCACATGCGTAAATCATTCCCTGAAGGACTGCACATGAATGATCCATTCTTTTTGCAGCATTGGAGCTATCTCAGCCGCAATCTGTGACTTCGGGTGATATCGTTCAGCAAATGCAAGGCTTTTACCTTCATGATTGCAATCACCATTTCCAACATTATGAGAATCCGGGATATTTTCCAATGGAAACCCACCAGTGACGTAAATGAAGTCACCTAAAGAAACAGTGCCAGTTGCTTCGCGTTTTATTAGCAACCTTCCTTGAGGGTGCAAACTCCACTGATCAGGGTATAAAGCATGTATATAATCTTCGACAGATGTGCCCCCTATAAAGTATATCACATCACGATGAACACAAACCATGGCAGCTTCGGGAACATGAAATCCCACTTTAACTATGGTACATTCAAGATGTTTAAAGGAAAAACGTAGATGCTTTCCTTCCCGATGACATTAATGCTTTCCTCAGTGCATACGAAATAAGAAGCAGAACGGAAGTCCCTAGCTGCACTGACATCTTGCGAACCGGCGAATTCAATCCAGACGTTCTCGTGAATGGAGTCACAAAAGCTGAGCGTAAATTCGTTCTCAGAGGCGAGAAGCGAGTACATTGTCCACCCTTTTGCCTTTGTATGCTTAAGGTGCTCCTTAGACCTACAGTATCTTTCTTTGGCTTTAAACCGTTCCGGTGCTAGGTGGTGTCTCTGAAGCTCGTCTAATACATTCCTGCAAGCATCAGTAGAAAGGATGAGCGGATTTGTCAATACACGCGCAGCCAAATATTCTTTGGACAAAAGCGGCAATCGAACTAGGTTCAACAGTTCAGGCAAATAGAGAACTCTTTCTGCCTTCGCTGCTTTTACCCACCTCATAACTGCTTCGAAAACTGTATTTTCTTTCATCACAAAAAGACTGTCTTCTGATATTAAATCTTTTAAGGTGAGGAACGACAAACTCAAGAATGTCTCTGAGGAGGATACATCCTCAAAATTTTCCACGACGTAATTAATGCATTTTTCAGCTACTTCTAAATTCTGGTACTCTTCCGCCAGGGCGAGAACTATCAAAACACTTTCAACATTCAGTTTCTTTATCATGAAATGGAAACAGTGTTGCATAACTCTCTTCACCTGTAAGAATGAAGCCACATCAAGTAAACATTTCACGTTTTCGGCTGTAATACACAATTTTCCGGTGTAGACAAAACAAATCAAGTCCTGAAGCGCACTCGGCTCAACGAGATCTATGGTTATTTCCACCATTTGATTTTCTGCGCAGTGTTTTTGCAATAAAGGTTTGAAATATGGGATTCCAGATGCGAGGATTACGCTGTGAACGGCAAAAGATTTGTCACCCGCTCTAACGTTAACGTCGCAGAACATTCCACTTTCTTGCATCTCTTTCATAATGGATAATGTGCTGAGCATAGTGACTGGGTCCGGGGGTTCCCAAATGCCTTCAGGATCATTCTGGTAGGAGGGCTGTGCACTCCTACAAAACAGAACATTTAAGCATTAAATTCCAATAAAAAAATATGAACATTTGCCAAGTACAACAATAAATAATGATGACTAATATTTCACATATGAACAATAAATACTGTACCTGAAAAAGAAGAATGCGAATGAAATTTATCAAAGTTATTCATAGTCAACGGAACCAGTTGGGGGGGGGGTGACGGGATTTCTGCAATCGTAAAACATTCAGAAACAAAAACAGTTACATACTGAAAAGTATGTAACGAAAATTAACAAATTGTGCTTAAAACGTTTCTCATAACAGAGAGATTCTCAGATCAAACACTTAGAAACAAAAATATAGAGTGGCCCAGGTGACAGAGTGGTCTAAGAGTTGGATAATGACCTTTCGTCCATGATGGGTCCGGGTCCGAAACCTGGTGAGGCATGAATGTTGTGTTTGTTTTAGGGTACCGGTTTTTCCCTTACCTGTAATCAGCGGCTGTAAATTAGAGACAGGCGACTACTTATAGTCCATCGAATTCATCACGGTGGTCGTTAAACCTCCAAATTAAAAAAAATGTATACAGAGTGATGGAAACATGATATAACGGAAGAATTGATATATCATCATCATCATCATCATTGTCAACCATTATCAATCCACTGCTGGACGAAGGTCTCCCCAAGTTTCCTCCACAACGGTCTGTCTTGTGCCAGTCTCCTCCATGTCACCCCTGCATACTTTCGAATTTCATCCACCCATCTCCCATGTGGTCTTCTTCTGGGTCTTTTCCTGTCCCTTGGAATCCAATCTAAAATTTCGGCTGTCCACCGATGATCTGTCCTTCTGGCAGTATGTCCAGCCCATTGCCATTTCAGGGATTTAACTCTGATCATGATGTCTTCCACTCTTGTCATTTTTCGGATCAACGAGTTCCTCTTCTTATCTCTCCTGGTTACACCAAGTATGCACCTCTCCATGCTACTTTGAGTTGTCTGCAGCCTTTGTATGTCTCTTTTAGTTAAGGTCCACGTCTCTGCACCATACGTAAGCACTGGAAGGATGCATTGATCAAACACTTTTCTTTTAAGACATAATGGCATATTGCTCTTGAAAATTATGCTGTTTCTTCCAAAAGCTCTCCAGGCAAGTTTTGTACGCCGATTAATTTCTTCATCAATGTGACCCTCACTTGATATCTGCTGTCCAAGATAAACGTATGTGTCTGTTATCTCCAGCTTTTCTCCATCAATCGATAAATCTTCATTTCTTGTAAAAGCATTGAACATCACTTTTGTCTTCTGAAAGTTCATTTTTAATCCCACTTCTTTACTCTTGTCAGCAAGTTCCTGGATCATACTCTGCCGCTCTGATGGGCTAGTTGCAAAAATGACTACGTCATCAGCAAAACGAAGGTGGGTTAGATAATCTCCATTAATCTTTATCCCCTTGTTTTCCCAGCTCAGTGACTGAAAAACATCATCCAAAGTGGCATTAAAGAGCTTCGGAGATATGGTGTCACCTTGTCTCACTCCCTTTCCAATTTTTATGTGTGTTGTATTTTCAAACAGCCTAATCTTTGCACTTGCATTTTCATAGATGTTATTAATAATATTAATGTATGCAGCTTCAATACCGCAGGTTTTCAGAGCCATTGTAACTGCTGATGGTTTCACCGAATCAAAGGCTTTTTCATAATCGATAAAAGCCATGCACAATGGAAGTTCATATTCCCTCGCTCTTTCAATTAGTTCTCTCAGCACATGGATATGATCTATTGTGCTGTAGCCACTCCTGAATCCAGCTTGTTCTCTCGGTTGAGCCATGTCCAGTGTTACCTTCAAGCGGTGTGAAAGAACTTTAGTGAAGATTTTATAAACTACTGATAGGAGGCTGATAGGTCTGTAGTTTCCGAGATCCTCAATGTCACCTTTCTTATGTAGCAGGATCATTGTAGCGGTGTTCCAATCCTCAGGAATCTTTCCTTCATTAAGGCATCGAGTGAAAATTTGGGCGAGTACTGTTTCGATTTCTCCACTTGCTTCTTGTATGATGTCTACAGTAATTCCATTTTCTCCTGGAGCTTTTCCCCGCTTCATGTTCTTGATTGCATGTGCAACTTCTGCTGGAAGGACTGGAGGAACTCTGGTACTGGTATCTTTCATGATGTCTGGAGTGCATGTATCATCCCTTTCATATAATTTGGAGTAGAAATCTTTCACTCTTGTCAAAATTTCGCCTCTATTTCTTGTTACAGAACCATCTTCTTTTCTCAGTGCCATAATCTGTTTTCTTCCCTTACTGAGATGTCCCTTTGCTATCTTTAGGCTTTGGTTGTTTTCAATTGCTTTAATCACTAGTTCACAGTTGAATTTTCTTACGTCTTCAGTGATACTTTTTCGTACTGTCTTGCATAGCTCTATATATTCCACTTTGGAAGTCACATCTTCTTTAGTTGTCCTCATCTCTCTTCTTTTTGCATCAACATTTTGGTTTTTCCTGATAATTTGTTCACATGCAACTTGTTCTTAGACCCAGCTAATTTTGTTGCTGTTTCCATAAGAGCTTTGGTTACTTTTCTGTTAACTTCAGAGATGTCCACTTCTTCCGATGTTAGGCCTTCTAAAGCAGAGAACCTGTTCTTCAGTTCTAACTTGAAGGTATTATGGTGTTTTTTAAGGTTGGTTATGTCAATAGATTTTGTTTGTCTTATGAGCTTGCCACGTTCAAGTTTAGTGTTGAGGTGCATCTTACATCTCACCAATCTTTGGTCACTACTTGTGTTGAACTTGTTTAGCACACTGCAGTCTTCTATGACGAATTTTTTGTTACACATAATAAAATCAATTTCACTTGTCGTCCCATTTGGATGTCTCCATGTCCATTTCCTGTGTGGCTTTTTCTTGAAGAAGGAGTTCAAGATGAAAAACCCTTCTGCCTCTGCAAACTCAACGAGAGTATTTCCACGCTGGTTTCCATATACAGTCGAGTCACATTATTGTGACCCACTCTTACTTTTGACGTCAACAACGCGTAGACAGTGAAAGAACGCATGTGTCGTGAGTTGGCTTGGAGTGTATATAACGTGTGCTGTAGACATTCTGAAAACATATCACTCGTTGCTGTCATGGATAAAAGAAGCGATTTATCAGATTTGCTAAAATGGATGATATTATCGGCTTTCGGGCCAAGGGGGCAGCATTTCTGAAACAGCGCAGTTTGTGAACTGTTCGCGTGCTGCCATGGTTAAAGTGTATCGTGATTGGAGAAATGACATCATTGCGATTTAAGCGACGTGGAAACCGCGGAGCACCACAAGCCATCGATGTGAGAGATGAACGTCGGCTGCGAAGGTGCTCTGAGGGCCAATCGGTACACTACAGTGGAGACACTGACTGGTGAACGATCCATGGGGCTACCGGAAGTGTGTCTAAAACGACACTTCATCGAACCCTGCTGCGTATTGGGCTCCGATGCAGACGGATGGTCACTGCACCTATGCTAGCGAAGGTGCATCGGCCGAAAAGGCTCACATTTGCACGGCACTATCGGAATTGGACCTCCGCTGATTGGCAAAGGATTGCCTTCTCCGATGAGTCACGTTTCTACTGCCGAACGGTTGGACGTTGGCGTTTAAGGGAAAACACATCGGAGAACAAACACTCTTCAACCATTTCTGGAAGAACACAAGCTGGTGGGAGCAGCGTTATTTTCTGGGGAATGCTTTCGTGGTCTTCTTTGTGTCCGTTCATACTTATGGAAGGAGGCGGATGGAATCTTCCAGCACGACAATGCGATGTGTCACACAGCTAGAAATGTCCGAGAGTGGTTTGAACAGCACGATGAAGACTTCAAAGTACTTCCCTGGACCCCTAATTCCCCAGACTTAAACCCAATTGCGTATCTGTGGGACCACCTCGATCGTGTTGTTCGCTCTATGGATACTCCACCACGCACCCTCCAGCAGCTCTCAGATGCATTGCAATCACATGCCTGAACACCTCTGGGGGTATTTTTTTTGGGGGGGGGTGGCTCCACGTACCTGTGAACACTTTTTTTTATTGGAGGTTTAACGACCACCGTGAGCAACTCAATGGGCTATAAGCAGTCGCCCGTCCCTAAATTAGGGTCACTGATTCCAGGGAAGGGAGAGAGTCGGTGCCGTAAGACAAACACAACATCCATGCCTCACCATGATTCGAAACCGGACCCCTTTCAGACGAATGATCAGAGGCCATCGCTTAGACCACTGCGCCGCCGGGGTGGCAAGAACACCTTCCAGCACCTTACTGAGTCACTCCCAGGCTGTCTAGCTACTGTCCGCGCTGCACAGGGAGGTTACTCTGGATATTAGCCGGTGGTCACAATAATGTGGCTCAACCGTGTATATTCATGCTTCTTTCAAGAAGTTCAAAAGTGTAGGCATCAGTCTCGAATGTATGCCGGCACTGAGACGTCCACTATCAGCAGCTTAAATATTTTGTGGAAACTGAACCATCGGCAAGCGCTTTCCGTTTCATGTCCGATATGGGTTTCTTACAAGTAACTGTTTTTCGTTATCTGCAACGCAATGGTTAAGTAGCCAGGAATTGAATTAGTGTAAAGCAAGAGCTGACTCCTGAAAAAAGGAAAAAGCTAATCGAAGTCTGTAGGTAATTGCGCACGAATCTGAGTCGCCACATTTCATCAAGTCAAGTGTGGTGGAATATAGATTTTTCAAACAATTAGACTATCAGGAATAGTTGTTTGCCCTAAGCTAGCTCCCTCCTCCGTGTTCCAAAGAAAAGAATATTTGGAATGAAGCAGTGTTGTGTGTGTTTGCTGGAATTTCGAGGGTGTAGTGTACTTTCAATTGATACTTCTGACGACATCTGCTCAGCTCAACTAGAACTCAACTCTCCGAGATGCTTCAACATAATTGATAACCAAACCACAGCTATTCCGCCATCAAAACAACACCGAACTTTACACCATGATTGTTTCAAAGAAAATCTTGTAGATCTAGCATTATATCCACTTCTCACTCAGCCTATGGCCCTGTTCTATATAGCTCCCACTGGCAACCACCTCTTTCTCTTCAAGGACCATTTTTGGAGGGATTGTGTGGGTAAAAAGGTTAAAGGAAGTTCTGACGTGCCTGCCCAGCAGGACGCACACGACATAAAGACAGATAGCAACGATAACGCACGTCCACGTAGCTCAATTGGTAGAGCGGCTTATTCCGGAATGAGGGGACCCGGGTTCGAGCCCCCGGCGTGGACAAAAATGACGGAGAAATTTACTTCGTTACAATGGCGCCCGAACTTTCCGGATAACCCGGCCGTTCAAGATCTCGCAATGGTGTGATATTCTTTCCACACCTCGAGATAAGAAAAAAGAGAATCCCTTCTCCAGCGCTTCGAAAAATTGAAATGTGTGACGTTGCATTCCACACACCAGATTGACTGGGAGTTCTCAAGTGCACGTTCTACAGCGGAAGACTGCCTGCCTGCGACGATTAATGGTCACGGCTGACCCGTGGGCCATGCCCCCGGCCCTCTTTCGGGGGGGGAGATGTGACTTGCCTTCGTCCATAAAGGCAGATAGCAGCGATAACGAACGTCCGCGTAGCTCAATTGGTAGAGCGACTTATTCCGCAATGAGGGGACCCGGGTTCGAGCCCCGGCGTGGACAAAAATGACGGAGAAATTTACTTCGTTATAAAGCCCAAAACAGATGTCGGTGTGTTCCGCTCTCAAACGATAAGCATATTATTTAAGAATAATGGGTCAAGGATCCGCTTTGCCGACTAATGGTTCGGGACTTTAAAATGATGGCTCGCATTTCGCTGAGTAAAGTTCGTTATTTGTTTTGAAATAATCGTTTCTCCGATATGCAGTAAAACACAAGGGTAGCCAAGCAAAGGCCAGCGGTTACTACTTTCATCGCGGAAGCGTATAAACCCAGCTTCACTTTGTTAGCATGGGAAGAGCAATGATCAGCGTCTTCTTTCAATTCCTACCCCCTAGATGGACAGCACACGTGTGAGCTTAACTGAGAAAAGACATAGCGACCCATAAGGTGCATAACCGTCACTATCTCTTTAATCTCCGGAAAACCAATACAAAAGCACAACAGTATATTTGGAAAGCTAGGAGGGCGGCGGATGGCCTAGTGGTCAACGCTCGTGACTTCCACGGAGAGATCTCAATTTCGATCCCACGCAGGTACGAACGTTCGAACCACTGAATATTCGCCGTGCGTCGGATGGGCACGTTAAGGCGTCGTATCCCATGTACTGTCAGCCCGGTAATAAATAAGGGCGTCTTCTTCCCCTTTTCTACCTCGCTTCTGTATCAGTTTCCTATCGGGCACTGAAGTCCAAATCTGCTGGGGTTCCTATTTCAAAGGGTTGTTTGATAATGGGGTCCAACACTCCCTTCCTAGAATCATCTACAGATGATCTGATCTGATCTGGAAAGCTATGCGTGAAAGCACAACAGTCGTACGGGAGGGTAGCTATGAGTGGAAGCTCGTGTCGTGAATGGTTTCTGAACTTCAGAACTGGTGATTGATTGCCGCCCCGGTGGCGCAGTGGTCTAAGGCGTTGGCCTCTGATCATTCGTCCGTAAGGGGTCCGGGTTCGAATCCCGGTCAGGCATGGGTGTTGTGTTCGTCTTACGGCACTGGCTCTCTCCCTTCCCTGGAACCAGTGACCCTAAATTAGGGACGGGCGACTGCTTATAGCCCATTGAGTTGCTCACGGTGGTCGTTAAACCTCCAAAAAAAAAAAAAAAAGAACTGGTGATTGCTCGTGAAGAACAAGCAGCTTAGTGGACGGCCGAAGAACAGACAGAGCGCATATTTGCAAGGTCTTCTGGACGACGATGCAGTCCAGTCTACCACAGAATTTACAATACAGTTATCGCCTCAAAGGGTTCCATACTTCGATGCGTGTGTAAGTACGACATTAATTCGACCATGAAACGATGGAACTTATACACTATGTGGACAAAAGTGATTGGACACTGTAAGTAAATAGAAAAACAGCATTGTATTTACATCAGCAGCGGGCAGGTCTTCTACTTGCAGATATTACAGTAGCCACCCGTCGAGGTAAATTGTCCACGGAGAGCGGGATGTTCCTCCATTTCGCCTTGAATACATCGACCAACTGTCAGTGAAGAAGCTCGTGTTGGTCTAGACCTTATCCATCGATCAAGTTCAGCATTCAATAAGTTTTCAGTTAAGGTCTGGGATCTGAGAAGGCCAGTCCAACCGCGAGATCTTATCTTCATCATGCCACCCCATTGTAGCCCTGGAAATATGCCGTGTGACATTGTTGTCCTGGAAGAAACAATCGTCGTGTGCGTACAACTATTACTCCATTGGGAGTATTGAGCCATCCAGTTCGACACAGAGTTCATGTTGCCATGAATAACAAATAGTGGAGTCAGGACTCACACCGTTCCAGCTGAAACAGACCCATACCATAACACCACCGCTTCCGTGCTTCACGGTCGGCACTGCAAACGCCGGAAGCAGACGTTCTTCTAGTAATTTCCAAACCCTAGGCACGTCCATCCGATCGGAATAATGTGAAGCAAGACTCGTCGCTGCATAACACCAGCCGCCATTGCTCCAATATTCAGTTTTTGTGCCGTTAACACCATCGTAGCAGCGTGGCTTTATTGGTCTTTGTGATGAGAGATTTATGGGGAAATGCTAGGCCATGATACACGAGTGCATGAGGCTCTCGTCGAAGTGCCTTCGCGGAGATCATAGCATCTGTGGCCGTCTGAAAAGCGTGTGCTATGGCGTGCTTTGATCGGGACTTGGTTTTCTGGACCTCTCTCTGCAGCACTCTCCAGTCCCTGGATTGCAGTTTCGTAGATCTTCCAGAGCGAAGTGAATTCCTGCAGTGTCTTCTTCCATTTCTTTATAACAAAGGCCACAGTCGTATTTAGCGACCTGTCTGACATCAGCAGCGCTTCTTATGCTCATACCTCCAATTCAGTGGCGTATATTCGAGGCTAGCTGCGAAGCCCAGAGAATGTACAAATAAAAGTCAAATATCATCATCATCATCATTGTCAACCATTATCAGTCCACTGCTGGACGAAGGTCTCCCCAAGTTTCCTCCACAACGGTCTGTCTTGTGCCAGTCTCCTCCATGTCACTCCCGCATACTTTCGAATTTCATCCACCCATCTCCCATGTGGTCTTCTTCTAGGTCTTTTCCAGTCCCTTGGAATCCAATCTAAAATTTCGGCTGTCCATCGATGGTCTGTCCTTCTGGCAGTATGTCCAGCCCATTGCCATTTCAGGGATTTAACTCTGATCATGATGTCTTCCACTCTTGTCATTTTTCAATTCCACGAGTTCCTCTTCTTATCTCTCCTGGTTACACCAAGTATGCACCTCTCCATGCTACTTTGAGTTGTCTGCAGCCTTTGTATGTCTCTTTTAGTTAAGGTCCACGTCTCTGCATCATATGTAAGCACTGGAAGGATGCATTGATCAAACACTTTTCTTTTAAGACATAATGGCATATTGCTCTTGAAAATTATGCTGTTTCTTCCAAAAGCTCTCCAGGCAAGTTTTGTACGCCGATTAATTTCTTCAACTATGTGACCCTCACTTGATATCTGCTGTCCAAGATAAACACGTACGTGTCTGTTATCTCCAGCTTTTCTCCATCAATCGATAAATCTTCATTTCTTGTAAAAGCATTGAGCATCACTTTTGTCTTCTGAAAGTTCATTTTTAATCCCACTTCTTTACTCTTGTCAGCAAGTTCCTGGATCATACTCTGCAGCTCTGATGGGGTAGTTGCAAAAATGACTACGTCATCAGCAAAACGAAAGTGGGTTAGATAATCTCCATTAAACTTTATCCCTTTGTTTTCCCAGTTCAGTGATTGAAAGGCATTTTGAAAGACAGTGATTGAAAGACAGCCGTGTGCAGACGGGCTTCATCTTGACTTTTATTTGTGTATAGTCAAATATACACAAATAAAAGTCAATCAACGTTATTAGGATATGTCGATGCTTTCGGTGCGAAAAAAAAACGAGCAGATTTGCTTCTTTCGATTATGAGAATCAGTCTGGCGAGAGATGATCAACGGCAAAACGCAGTAGGTCTTCGAGAGCCTTCGCTGTTCTGATGCGAAGAGCTTCCATACTAACGCCCGCTAGCGTTTCCATGACAACATGAATGAGATACGGAGGTGAGTGGCGATTGCTTGGCGCAAAGGGTTCGCTGAAAAAAAAGACTTCGGACTACGTCAGTCCCTCCATGCTTCAAGCGCGTGTTTCTTGAGAGTTGTTTCAGTTTATGTGAAGTGTCAATGAATTAAAATCCGTGATATTATATCTTGAATTCGTGGCTTTGTTGGATTGGAACTGTTTGATAAATTTCGTGAAAGCTTCCCTGAACATCTACTATTAGAGCTTAAAGAACGCTATGCTTCAAATTTTGATACAGCTCGATTAAAAATGAACTGAAGGTGTTTTATTCCCTTGATGAATACAAAACAAATCAGTAAGAGACATTACTTGTTACATAAAGTTGAATAATTGGACATAGTGTGTATTGAGGTGTACAAATTAGCAGATCTAATATTAAATTTTTCATCAACAACTGCAACTGCCAAAAGAAGTTTTTCCGTATTAAAAAGAATCAAGATATATCTTAGAGCCACACAAGGACATGCACATTCGAGCAACTAACTTGGTTGGTTTTTTAATAGAGAAAACCATTATTTTTAAATATGAAAAAGTACTCGGAAGAAATATTTTTGTGAAAACGTAACACTCAAGTTCACACAAAAGGAAAGAAGAATGGAGTTCATGTACAAACAAGTATTCAAATCCTAATCCTCATAATTATTTGGTATCATGTTAGCAATACCATGTACCTAAAATTTTGAAAAAATATTACCTCTATTACTTAACAATTAAAAAATAAACTTCGCAATTTTTAAAAAACAGTATTGTTGGGAGGAGGGCGAGTGAGATAGCCCAGGTCTCGTACCCAAGATACTCTACTGCTCCAATTGAGCAGCCTATTATAACGCCCTTTTCGAACTCGAAGAGCTCTCTCCTGCTAGCTATTTTATCGGCGATTGATCTGAGTGAGCGTATTCCCGTTGCCGTTTTTTACGCTTTCCAACCGTAGGTTGAAGAAGCGTATATGCTCCAGCTTTTTCCGTCCGTCTGTCTTTCGGCACGATAACTCACGTAAAAATGGTTCGATTTCGATGAAATTTTAGTATGTGGTAGGGGACCACCAGGGGACGAACCCTATTGAAAATGGGTGAAGTGGGGTCAAAGGTCACGCCATAAGAACGGGATCCATACAATTATTGCCTTATGCGTGATAACTTGCGTTAATATGGTTCGATTTCAATGAAATTTTAGTATGTGGTAGGGGACCAGCTGGGAACGAACCCTATTGAAAATAAATGAAATGGGGTCAAAGGTCAGGATATAGGAGCGGGATCCATTCCATTGCCTTATGCATCATAACTTGCGTAAAAATGGTTCGATTTCAATGAAATTTAAGTATGTAGTAAGGAACCTCCTGGAAACGAACCCTGTTGAAAATGGGTGGAATGGGGTCAAAGGTCAGGATATAGGAGCGGGATCCATTCCATTGCCTTTATACATCATTACTTGCGTAAAAATGGTTCGATTTCCATGAAATTTAAGTATGTGGTAAGGAACCACCTGGGAACAAACCCTGTTGAAAATGGGCGAAATGGGGTCAAAGGTTAGGACATAAAAGCGGGATCCGTTTCATTGCCTTTATGCGTCATAACATGCATAAATATGGTTCGATTTCGATGAAATTTTAGTATGTGGTAGGGAACCACTGGGCACAAACCCTATTGAAAATGGGCGAATGGGGTCAAAGGTCAGGCAGGGCTTAAGAGCGGGATTTATTCCATTGCCCTTATGCGTCATAACATGCGTAAAAAGGGTTCGATTTCGATGAAATTTTAGTATTTGGAGACTAACCCTACTGAAAATGGGGACGAACCCTATTGAAAATGGGCGTAATGGGGTCAAAGGTCAGGACACTGGAGTGGGATCCATTTCATTGCCCTTGCGCATCATAGCATCATAACTTACCTAAAAATGTTTCGATTGCGACAACACGTTATCATGTTGTTCCGGAGGTATAGTGAACCGGTTTTGTTGAATATCAAAGAAATTGGGTCAAAGGTCATTGCACAAAAGCAAGATTTATTCCACAGCCATTATTCTCATAACTTGCGTAAAACTGCTTCTATTGCGACAAAACTTTAGTATGTTATTCTTGAGGTATACTGAACCGGTTCTGTTGAATATCATCGAAATTGGGTCAAAGGTCAGGACACAGGAACGAGATTTATTCCACAGCCATTATCCTCATAACTTGAGTAATAATTTCTGGTATGTTGGAAAGCGTATCATAATCAATGCATTGCATGATTTTACTAACTTGTTATATCTTGTCGACCACGTGTCTGCTGCAGGAGAATACCATTTCTTTTGTGTGGTCATTTGTCCACATAGTCTACGCAGACATGATAAAGAGACTTCTCTTGAAAATACCCACCCTTGATGAAATCCCGTACTTTTTTAAAACCTGAAAATGACAAAAAAAAAATTAGTTTCTATCCACCTTTTGTGCGCGTCTCTTGCGGATCATTTTTGGTGAAAAAAGCTAGAAACTTTTTAGGACTCGAAAGAAATGCCCTTTTAATTTTAGAAAGAAAAATCCTTTAAAAGAAGTGCGCGACACTTTTTTTTAGCAAAAGCATATATCTCTAGATGCTCTAGATAAATACATCTAACTACGAAAGAAATCTAAGAGTTTATGTTGTTGTAAGGGTGCTTTCTATTTTATCAATATACCATAATTTTCAGATCATCGGCGTAAGAAACGTTGTTTAGGAAACAAATTGTTTGTAAGAGTCGCACGGGCATAATTGCGGCAGCCTAAAATTTCATAATTCCTTAGCCATTGATATAAGAATAGGGACATAGACGTGTATCGATGTTATTTTAACAAATGAGATCGATACACGTCTATGTCCCTATTTGAACTACCAGCGTAATTTTAAAGTCATTTTTCCATGATTTCATAATCTGTGAAATAAACCCTTTTTGCCCTTGGTGGATTCAAACCGATGTCTCCTCGACCCGGAGCTAGTTACTCTCATGGTCATAAAAATCCGCGTACCAAGGAGACGTTGGATTGAAATCGGATTTTAGTAGTGAGATGGTAAATACCAAGGACAGAAGTGATAACAATATTACAGAACTATTTTCCGCGGGCATTCTGGTCAGCGTTAGTACCGCGTTTTACCGCCTCGTTCTCGGATACATGAGGTGATACGGTCCGGCCTTGAGTCAAAGAGACGCCGTATGTTATCCTGGGACATAATGGCCCACACTTCTTGGAACTGACGCTTCAATTCACGAACACTGGGGCATGGAGAAAGCTAGCGTCACATCTGGTCCCACACGTGCTCCATGGGCGAGAGATCAGGCGATCTGACAGGCTACGGAAGCGTCGAAGCATGACATGGGAAACCCGAGCCGTGTGCAGACGGGCGTTATCTTGTTGGAAAATGTCTCAGGGCCGCCCCGCCAGGAAAGGCAGCACATGTGGTGGCAGGATCTCCCGTACGTAGCGCTAGGCTGTCAACGTCCCTCGGATCACTGCAAGTGAAGTCCGGCTGTCATACGCGATTGCTCCCCAGACCGTCACGCCGGCAGTTCGGGATGTGTGCTGCTGTACAGTGAGGTTGGGATTGTAGCGCTCACCTGCAGTCCTTCACATTCTGATACGGTGGTCGTCCGTTCCCATACGGAAGCGGGATTCGTCGCTTAATACTATACGTCGCAAGCCCGCAACATCCCACGTTGCTCGCTGCTGACACCACTGCAATGAAGCCGACGATGATCCGGTGTTATTGGCAGAAACCGTAAGGGCCGTCGAGAGGGCAGAATCTCCTCCGCCAGGGGTCTGGAAATGGTTCTGGCGAACACAGGAGTCCCTTGTACAGCCACCACATGTCTCTGGATATTGGACAAGGACGTCGTTGCATCAGTGCGTGCCGCTCTTACGATCCCACGGTCCTCTCTGCTGGTGCTGTGTCTGAGTGCCTTCCCGTGTTCATTGCTCCCAACACGATCGCACCGTACTGTCCGACCGGCCCAAATGGCGGCCGATTCGGCGCGCTGGCCACCCTGCCTCTCTCATCCCGACGATACGGCCTCTTTCAAATTCCGTCAGTTGCTCGTACGCACATCTACGGCGGCTCCTCGGCATGTCTATCGCTCAGGGATCTCGCCTGACTCTAACCGTGCACTTCGACACGAACGTGGAGTCCCCTGCACGGCGCCTTATCAGCCCCAAGTATTGCGATTGCAACGCCGGTCTTAGACGCGTGGGCATGCGAAATAGCACGAAACTTTAATCATTTGCATGTCTGCCCTCCCTGTGGTTATTCGCACGTTGGTGCGCGGATTTTTATGAAAATGAGTGTATAAACATTAAGTGGATGAGCATTGAAAATCCTTAATGTTCTTTCCTTTATTATCTTATTTATTTGTCGTCCTAAGAGGGCGATATTGATTATGCATTTCAGCTTGTAAATACAATTTTCAAGGCATGAATTACAAGTGCTGTATTTAGTTAAAAAGACTGATTCGCGTCATTAAAAATATCTAGAGGATCCTAAAGTGAGAAATATGAAGTAGTCATTTCTTATTCAAGAATGTTCATGCAAATGCAGAAATAAATGAGTAAAGAATAGACATGCTGGATTCTGTTTTTAATTTCTAGTTTAATTGCCGCCATTTTCACGAATCCCAGTTTTCTGGAATTTTCAGATATGCTGCAGGTTGTGACATGACAGAAACGTGGGATTACTACTAAAAATCACTTTAATCAATTTCCTTTAAAGAAGCTCAACTTATATTTGGTTTCTAAGTTACTGCTGACCATGTATGAAAGGAATGCCCTTCAACTCCATAATGAACGGTAGTCACTGTACTTGCCTTTAACCTCCCAGTTAGGGTGGAAGAACGTGAGAATAACCCAAGGGGCAGTAACGTCGTGTATCAGTGGGCAGTGAGAGACAAAGTACTGTAAGTACCCGTAGAAACAGAGGAAGAGTTAGCCTGCGACTCCCCTAGGGAAAAGGCGAGCAAAGCAGAAGGCGAAGACATGAACTATGGTGTACAAATGGAAGATGTATGCCGCTACATAGTTCACGCGCCCGGAAGCTGAATCTAAAGCATCTAAATTTCTGCAAGCTGCTATCTTTGAATATGAATAGAGTAAAACGTCAATTATCCGCGCATATTGGGAGACGCTAGAGCGAAGGCCGTCTAGAAAGCACAAGGCCATGACTTTAAAGAGATGAATTCCCTCCATTTGTGACGTCACTCTCATGTTACACGGACTGATACGTTGGTGTCGGGTTTGACGTCACACACGAGAGCGTTGGAAACCAATCCGAAGCCTTGATTTTTTGCGTTACGTCACAAAAAGAGGGAACTCGTCGCTCTAATGTCATGGCCTTGCTAGAGTCCGGATAAGCGAAAACACGTTTAATCCACGTTTTTCATTGCGTTAAATACATAAAAAAACTATAAAAACTTTAGATAAACATTCTTGTAGTATGTAAATACAAAACTGAACATTTTCAAACTTATTTAGACAGAAAAGCCGTGATGTTTGTGTTTTCTTTGTAGCATTGTTTTTTATTTTTCTTATACGTCTACGGCTTTGTAAAACTCCAATATAATCATCATCTCGACTTTCCACGAATTTAAGTAATGCTTCTCTAGCCGTTATTTTGCTGGCTAATACAAAATTCGGCGGCAAGTAATGAAACGCTTTCACCTTACTTAACGTCTTCTAACTATCTCCAATTCATTTTTCACAGTTAAAACAACTCTTGCTCCCAAACATGTTAGAAATGCAAGATATATTTGGTTGCGGAAGAGAAGCACACGTACAAGCTTTCGCAATATTTAACAGATAAAAGAGACTAGCTTAAATTCATAATGCACTCGAAAGCGCACTCTGGCGGCAGAATGGGAAACAGCAACAGTGGTGACAAACAAGTTCTACCAGAAGGATGATGAAATATTGTTTAATTATGGTGCAATGTTATTTAAAATACGCAGTAATGACTTCTGTTATTTTACGAATCTACTAGCATAAAGAATTTTTTTAATGAAATGTTTTCTATTAAGAAAGACCACGGTTAATCCAACCCCACGGATAACTAAGTCTCGGATAATCGGCGTTTTACTGCAATTATATTATTTCAAATTAAATACCTGTTAGACAATAATTAATATATTATCAGTCGCATTAATCAAAAAGTGTTAATGCATTCAAGCTCTAATGATGTGTTCCTTTCTCATTAATATTAAAATTTGCGACGCTGAATTTCTGTATTTTTGATAGATTTCGGTGTGTTCGTTCATTGCAGGCTTCTGAGAAAAGTGAAAAGGACAAGTCACTTGGGCAACAGTAGCGATGATAGATATTCCCTTTGTTCTCAGTAACGTTGCAGCAGACATAAACGTATGGTTTAACAAGAATAGTAAAATCATACAATGCATTGATTATGATACGCTTTCCAACATACCAGAAATCATTCTTCAAGTTATTACTCAAGTTACGAGTTTAACGGCTGTAGAATAAATATCGCTCCTATGACCTGACCTTTGACCCCATTTCCATGATATTCAACAGAACCGGTAAAGTATACTTCCGGAACAACATGATAAAGTTTTGTCGCAATTGAAGCATTTCTAGTCAAATTATGAGGATAATGGCTGTGGAATAAATCTCACTCCTATGACCTGACCTTTGACCCCATTTCGGTGATATTCAACGAAACCGATAAAGTATACTTCCGGAACAACATGATAAAAGTTTTGTCTCAATCGAAGCATTTTTACGTAAGTTATAACGCATAAAGGCGATTAAATGGATACCGCTCCTATGTGCTGACCTTTGACCCCATTTCGTCCATTTTCAATAGGGTTCGTCCCCATTTACTAAAATTTCCTCGAAATTAAACCATTTTTACGCAAGTCATGACGCATGAGGGCAATGAATGCATCCCGCACCTATGTCCTGACCTTTGACCCCATTTGAGCCCATTTTCAATAGGGTTCGTCCCCAGGTGGTTCCCTATCATATACTAAAATTTTATCGAAATCAAACCATTTTTACGCGAGTTATCGTGCGGACAGACCGACGGACAGACAGACGGACAAACATGGAGCATATACGCAAAGTGTAAAAAAGGCGGCGAAATTGTTGGCTATATTTTTTTTGTGAGAGGGATGCTTCCCACAAACTTACAATTGCTGTTTGCTGAGAAGTTTTTTCAGAAAAGAAAAGAAAAACATTCAGGGTAAGAGCCGCAGGATGGGCAAACCATGCTTTTTAAAGCCGTGGTTCTTAGCCCGAAATTGCGGTGCTTTGGGATGTAAGAAGCTCTGGTAAATACACTACGGTTTGTAAAAATTGTAACACTAAGAAAAAATCGCGCTTACATCACTGATTCCTCATGTTACAGGAGGTAACCTATTACATTTTTAGAGCTATACAAGATTTTTCGCTGTGTGGTATTGAATTGAAGAGGTTTTCGACATCGTAATAGCCTCTCAAGCTGCTTCTATACTAAATCGGAGTTCATTTGTGGTGAATTGCAGTGGCCAACAATAATCAACACTGTCACTGCACGATTTAAAATCCATTAAAACAAAATCACATTAAAAGTTTAGTACATTAAAATATATTACTTACAAGTTAAAATCTACTAGATCTTTCATGCCGTCAAACGTGCCCTTCTTCAGATATAATGCAAGGGCAGCAAGGAATTATACACTAAGTGGCCACTTTATTATGACCTCCCCTCAGTACTTCGTTAGGCCACCTTTTGCCTTTAATACTGCTTCGATTCTTCGTGACATGGACTCCACGAGATGTTGATGTTGATAGGTGGTTTGTGGGATCTGAGACCATGCTTGATGAATAGCACTCTCCAGGAGTGTGAGATTGCAGGGTTGTGGATCCAGCTGTCTGATGGCTCGTTCAACTTCATCCCACAAATTCTCAATGGGGTTGATATCTGGAGATTGTGGGGGTCACCTAAGCAAAGTAAACTCGCCGGCATTTTGCTGAAACCAATCCTGTGCAATACGAGCACTATGGCAGGACGCATTATCTTGTTGAAAGTAGCCATCGCCATTGGGATAAACCACCCACATGATAGGCTGCACTTGGTCCGCAACGATGTTTAGATATGATGAGCCAGTCAGACGTTGATCAACACGAATTAAAGAGCCGAAAGTATGCCAAGAAAACATTCCCCAAGCCATAACGTTGCCTCCACCAGCTTGAAGGGTTGTAGCAATGCATTTGGGGTCCATGCTTTCGTGCTGTTTCCGCCAAATTCTCACACGGCCATCGGCATGGTGCAACTGAAAACGTGATTCATCGGAACACATAATTTGTTTCCAATTATCGACTGTCCAATCCTTGTGCTCCTGTGCGAACTGGAGACGTTTTCTCTTGTTAACTGCAGACAGCAAAGGTGTTCGAACAGGCCTTCGGCTGCCATATCCCATCCGATGCAGTGTACGGCGAACAGTGCGTGCAGAGATCATTTGAGGGGATCCTTGATTACGATGGTCTGTAATTTGCTGCACTGTTGCCCTTCTGTTTTCTGTTACCAGCCTGGACACTCTCCGTTCAGCCCGAGCAGTCACTAGTCGATGACGATAACACGTTTTACGTAGAGACCCAAATTTTTGACTGACAGTCCAGTCTTTAAACACTTTAACAACAGCTGCTGTGGAACATTTCAGGAATGCGGCGGGGTCGGTGATACTCATCCCACGTTGAAAGTCCGTCAAATCGCATTTTTTACCCATCTCGTCACCCAAAAATCACTTCTACTACTGTCGCAAGCACTGAGCTTTCCCTTTTTATACTAGCCTCGCCCTCTGGCGGCAACAGCGTGCAGCCATAGCTCATTTGCTTAAAACTGTCAGGTGGTAATAATAAAGTGGCCACTCAGTGTATACAGTTGGTTGTTGGTTGGTGACGTAAAGAGCCATCCACGCTCATGATCAAAAAGTTAGAGTCTTAAGGGATTGAGGTGGGAAACTCCACTTCCTATGGCAATGTTGGGATGTCCTTGGCATCAATTATGGTGTCTTCTAATGTTCCCTCGATGAGGGATTTCCACTGTTGTGGCACTAAATAAGGCGAATCCTCATTACAACATTTATCACCAAAGGCAGAGATGTACAAACTGTCGGCAAAAAGGGTTGAGGCCTTGGTTTTTTGACTACACAATACTGAAGCTTCATTCCATATTGTCGTATATGAGCCTTCTCTTGTAAGTCGAGAGAGGGAAGTAGTTGTTGAATGGTTTCTAACGTTGTATTTATGTTCATTTATTCTTACGCCCAAGGTACGTAAACTGGCGCTTAACGGTCCAGTCACTGAGTCACGATGTTCGATCGGGAATATATCTGGCGAATGTGGAGTCCAGGGAAAAAATGGTATCCAGTCGAAGACGTCTTGGGTATTCAGGGCCACATATGGCCGTGCATTGTCTTCCTGGAATATAGCACCATTACAACTCTAAAGCAAGGGTATCACATCTGCCTCTAAAACATGCCTGATGTATCGCTGTCTTTCGAGGGTTCCCTCAATTCATATCTGGGGAGTTGATCCCGCAATGGCACCCCAAACTATGAAGTCACGCATTGGGCCGGTATGACGCTAGGAAGGTGCCGTGTTTTTTCACGATGTCTCCGATCACGAATGCGACCATCATGGTGCATCAAGTTAAATCGTGACTTGTCAGAAAACAGGACCTGCTGCTAATCAGATCTCCAATATTTGTGTTCGAGCATTGCAGCCTGAGGCTTCTGTGGTTGAGGGTCAAAGGACGCGCAGCAATGAGATGCTAGCGACCAGTCCTCTGTTAAGCGCACGACGTCGAAATGTGCTGGAGGAGAAAACCTGACCTGTGACAGTGCTACTGCTGCGCTAACACAGTGGATGTCGCTGTGCAATCGGTCAATGCCATGCGGTAGAGGTGTGTGTCATCCCGTGCAATCGTGCGATTTTGTTGTCCATTTCCTGGATTTCTGTACGTCCGAGCCTCATCTGTCCACCGACGTCACGTTCGCATCGCTGTACTTTGGTTTCGTTCCGAGTCAGTGGCAATTTCGCGGTAGGAAAGTCCAGCTTCTCTCATTCCAACAATCCTTCCTCGCTCAAAGTCTGTCAGGTGTTCAAAATGTGACCTTCTACTGTGACGGGGCATAGTGAGACACCCTTTCGACTCAATGTCGGCTCTTCACTGATTGCATCATCTTGTTTGAGCCAGCTCTATGCACCCAAGACCGTTTAGTTCAGAGGGCGCTGCTCCGAAAGCGCACGCGCATTTTCACTGACATTTTAATCATCTGCATGTCCTACCCTGTTTTACATATCCTGTAAGTTTCAAGCTAATACCAGCAGTCCTTCATGGTGTTGCAATTTTCACAATCAGTAGTGTATACGTTAAAAATAAAAAGTTGCATTACTTTTCAGTAGCTTCACGTAAACAAGAAAGATGACACCAAATTTTCGGGTGTATCTTTTGAATCCGTTCTAATGCGAATTAAATTTATCAAAGCTACTCAAAATCAATGGAACCGGTATGGAAAATACTAGTATCTGACCAAAGAAAAATAATTTTCCATGGCGTTTTTAATCTCGCAGATATTGCTCTAAACGGAAACGTCAAATTCCGCCCTCTGGTGGTAGACTTGTGCGTTAAGAAAAATTTGAATTTATATACCATTTCGCAGTGGAAACGCTCTCCAACAAAGGAAAAATTTTTCAAATCGGGCTCTTAGAAGCAGAGATATCGACAAATATAAGATATGCATCAACCACCCCCCACCACCACCCCCACCACCCGCGGAAAAAACAAGCATTATTTTAAAAAGAAAGTATTATCAAAAGATTTTTCGATGTGAGCGGTATCGGTCCATGAAATAAATTTTTTAAGTGCAGTTTTCAGGAGCTCAGATTTTACTGCAAATTCATCAGATGCAGCAATTAACTCTTACGCCCCCTGGTGGCCAAACCATTCTTTATCAAATATTGGAAATTATATGCTAAGAATTTCCTATCAGGAGCTGTATCCGGTGTAGAAAGAATTTTTCAAATCAGAGTTTTAGAAGCAGAGATATTGAGAAAAACGCAATTTACCTTTACGCCTCCTAGCAGAAAGTCAATGCATTACTTGAAAATTTTGAACTTATATGAAAAACATTTTGCACCGGATACGCTATTTAACAAAGAATAAATTTTTCAAATCCGACTTTTGGAGGCAGAGATATTGAGAGAAATAAGATAAATATCTACGCCTTCTGGTGGAGAAACTATGCATTATTTTAAAATGAAAATATTATCAAATGTTTATCGATAGGTACGGTATCGGTCCACGAAAGAATTTCTTCAATCGTGCTCTCAGAAGCTGAGATTTTGCTGCCAATACCTAAGAAGCAGAAATTTAACGCTTACGTCCTCTGTGTGTCCAAACCATTTTTAAAAAAATTAGAAATTACAATAAAACATTTCCCACCAGGAGCTGTATGCGGTTCTGGAAGAATTTTTCAAATCGGAGTCTTAAAAGCAGAGATATTGGGGAAAAAGGAATTTTACCTTTACTCCTCCTAGCGGAAAGTCAATGAATTATTTGAAAATTTTGAAACTATATTAGAAACATGTGGCTCCGGAAACTCTGCCCAACAATGAAGACATTTTTCAAATCGGATCATTAGAAGCAGAGATATTGACAAAAACAAGAATACAGCTACGCCCCCTTGAGGAGAAGCCATACACTATGTTAAGAAGAAAATATTCCGGAAAGGTTTTTCTACGTGAGTTGTATCGGTCTAGGAAAGAATTTTTTCAATCGAGATTTTAGAAGCTCAGATTTTGCTGCAAATACATTAGAAGCAGAAATCAACACTTACGCCCCCTAGTTGCCAAACCATTTTATACCAAAAATTAGAAATTGCATGCAAAATATTTCGGTACTTACGTATTAACGCCACCGCAGCAGAAGTTGTGCTAATGCGCCAATAAAGAACAATCTTGTTGTTCGCACGCGCAGGCAAAGTAGTCAATCGGATTTCGGTGGAAAATGTGCCGATATAGAGTTCAACATAGATTCAAAACAGTCTCTATTTTCTTTCACCTGATGCTGTCGCCATATGAACGTATTAACGCCACCGCAGCTACAGATTTGGCGGTTTAAGTGCCGTCTACACCTAAAATTTTTGCGACAAATCATAAAATAAAACACTTTACTTAAAAACAAAGTAGTCAATCGGATTTCGGTGGGCATAAAGGCAACAAAGAATCCAAAATATAAATGCCTGCGCGTACGAACAACAAGATTGTTCTTTATTGGCGCATTAGCACAACTTCTGCTGCGGTGGCGTTAATACGTAAGTACCAATATTTCCCATCACGATCTGTATCCACTGAAGGAAACATTTTTAAAATCAAAGTTTTAGAAGCTGAGATATCTGGGTAAAAGCAATTTACGCCCCCTTGCGGAGAATATATATGCGTAACTTGGAAAAGTGACTTTGCCTAAAATAATCTTCAACTTAAATGGAATCGAAAAGTAAAAGAATTTCTTCAATTGGATGTTTAGAAACAAATATATATATGTATATATATATATATTATTATTATTATTATTAGAGGTTTAACGACCGCAGTGAGCAACTCAATATGCTATAAGCAGTCGCCCGTCCCTAATTTAGGGCCACTGGTTCCACAGAAGGGTGAGAGCCAGTGCCGTAAGACAAACACAACATCCATGCCCCACCGGGATTCGAACCCGAACCCCTTTCGGACGAATGATCAGAAGCCATCGCTTAGACCACTTTGCCACCGGGGCTGAGCAAATATATGGATTAGATTGTGTTTTGAATTCGATATCATCGGCATTTACGCCCTGTAGCAGCGAAATTTTGCATCGTAAAAAAACGAAACATCCATGCCCCACCGGGATTCGAACCTGGACCCCTTTCGGACAAATGATCAGAAGCCATCGCTTAGACCACTGCGCCACCGGCGCGAAGTAAATATGTGGATTAGAATGTGTTTTGAATTCGATATTATCTGCCTTTACGCCCTCTAGCAACGAAATTTCGCATCGTAAAAAAACGAAACAAAGGCACATTTGAAGCTTCCTAATGCAAAAAGAATTTTTCAAATCGAACTGTGAGTTGCAGAGATATCGTGTCTACAGACAAACTGACGGACGGACAACCCGATAACATAAGCACGATCTTTTTTTACAAAAGACGTGCTAAAAAGGAGCTACACACACATACGTCCATTCTACTATTATTCGGTAATTTTCCGTCATAAAATACCTCAATTTATTCCTTTCAAAAATCCGGGTCAGTGCCACGTCTAATCTATTATTTTTCTACTAAAAACTTCACATACTCGTAAAATGAACTAATTCCTTTGGCTTTTCATGCTGGATGTGAGAAGGCTCTGCCTAAACAAGGCGAGAGAGCATGCACGAAGTCTGGAACTACTTGAAATCATTCATAATCGGAAATACACCCAAAACAATTAATTATTCCATAATAAAAAAAAACTACAAATCATCTATAACGATGCTTAATTTTTGTACTTGCAGAAGGATTTCAAAAACGAGCTGAAAGCAGCTGATAAAATATATCTTCAATAACCCTGAATTTCAGGCTGTTGGCTAAAAAAAGTTTATGCTTACCTTTCTGTTTCTACATTTTTGAAGCTGAAGACGGACTTTATGGATGCCCACATGCTGAAACTAGAAGTAGAGTTTAAATTTATTTATTTTTTCTGGACTTACGTTTGGTGTCAGTCGTCGCGTGACAAACTGAAGTTCAACTGCACGAGCATAGAACGTTATATTCAATTATATTCAACAAGAAAGCATAACTAAAAAGATGGCACCGAATTTTCGGGTGTAATAAGCACGTCTTTTGAACCCGTTCTGCCGCAAATTAAATTTATCAAAGCTATTCAAAGTCAATGGAACCGGTATGGAAAACAATAGTATCTGACGGAAGAAAGAAGTTTTTCAATCGGGTTTTTAATCCCTCAGATATTGCTGTAAACAGAATCGTGAGCTTACGCCCTCTGGTTGCAAACTTGTGCGTTAAGAAAAACATAAATTCATATGAGAAACATTTCGCACCGGAAACGCTCTCCAACACCGAAAGAATTTTTCAAATCAGACTCTTAGGAACAGAGATATCGACAAAAATAAGATGTGGCTTCACGTCCCATGGTGGAAAAACTATGCATTATTTCAGGAAGAAAGTATTCTCAAAAGGTTTTTCCATATGAGCAGTATCGGTCCAAGAAAAAAAAATAGTCGAGTTTTCAGGAGCCCAGATTTTGCTGCAAACCATTCTTTATCAAACATTAGAAATTATGTGAAAAATATTTTTAATCAGGTCTTGTATGCGATACAGGAAGAATTTTTCAAATCGGAGTTTTAGAAACAGAAATAACGCAGAAAACGCAATTTACCTTTGTGTCCCCTAGCGGAAAGTCTATGATTTACTTGAAAATTTTGAATTTATAAGAAAAACATTTCTCATCGGAAACACTAACCAACAAAGAAGGAATTTTTTAAATTCGGACTACTAGAAGTAGAGATGTTGACAAAAATAAGATATACATCTACGCCCCCTGGCATAGAAACCATGCATTATTTCAAAACGAAAATGTTCCTAAAAGGTCTGTCCACAAGAGTGGTATCGGTCAACAAACGACTTTTTTTGCAATCGAGATTTTAGAAGCTCATATTTTGCTGCAAATACATCAGAAGCGGAAATTAAGACTTACACCACCTGCTGGCCAAACCATTTTTTTACAAAAATTAGAAATTATGTGCAAACGATTTCCCATCAGGAGCTGTATCCGGTGCAGAAAGACTTTTTTCAAATCGGAGATTTAGAACCAGAGATATAGGGGGAAACGTAATTTACCTTTACGCCCCTAGCGGAAAGTCTACGAATTACTTGAAAATTTTGAAATTATATGAAAAACATGTCACACTGGAAACACTATCCAACAAAGAAGGAATTTTTCAAATCTGATTCCTAGAAGTAGAGATATTGACAAAAATAAGATATACATCTACAACCCCTGGCGGAGAAACTGTGGAATATTTTAAGAAGAAAAAATTCCGAAAAGGTTTATCAATGTGAGTGGCATCAGTCCGCGAAAGAATTTTTTCAATCGATATTTTAGAAGCTCAGATTTTATGGCAAATACATCAGAAGCAAAATTTAACACTTACGCCCCTGGTCGCCAAAGTATTATTTACCAAAAATTTGAAATTATATGCAAAAGATTTTCCATCAGGAAGTGTATCCGCTGAAGAAAATGTTTTTCAAATCGGAGTTTTAGAAGAAGAGTTATCGGGGGAAATGTTATTTACTTTTACGCCCCTAGCGGAAAATCTATGCGTAATTTGAAAAAGTAACTATATCTAAAATACTCTTCGACATTAATGGAATCGAAAGATAATATAATTTTTTCAATTGGATGTTTAGAAGCAAATATGAGGAATAAAACGCATTTTTGAATTCGACATCATCTGCATTTACGCCATCTAGCGGCGAAATTGTACATCGTAAGAAAAAATGAAATAAAGATTCATCATTCGCATATTTCAAGCTTCCCAATACAAGAAGAATTTTTCAAATCAGACTAATAGTTGCAAAGATATCGTGAGTACAGACGGCCGGACAAACCGGTAACATCAGCACGATCTTTTTTACAAAAGAAGTGTTAAAAAGCTGAATAAACCAATGGATATTTTCGAGCTCGTTGTTTGCCTGCTGCTGAACTTAAAACAAGTTTGTATAATCATGCAATGCATTGATTATAATAAACTTTCCAACATACCAGAAATCATTACTCAAGTTATCACTCAAGTTATGAGAATAATGGCTGTGGAATAAATCTCGTTCCTGTGCCCTGACCCTTGATCCCATATCGATGATATTCAACAGAACCGGTTCGGTATACCTCCGAAATAACATGATAAAGTTTTGTCGCAATCGAAGCACTTTTACGTAAGTTATGATGCATAAGGGCTATGGAATGGATCCCGCTCCTGTGTCTTAATCTTTGGCCCCATTTCACTCATTTTCAATAGGATTCGTCCTCAGGCAGGCCCCTACAATGTACAAACACCTCATCCAAATCGAAGCATTTTTCCGTAAGTTATGACGCATAATGGCGATGGAAGTGATTCCGCTCTTATGTCCTGACCTTTGACCTCATTTCGCCCATTTTCAATAGGGTTTGTGACCAGGTGGTCCCCTACCACATACTAAAATTTCATCGAAATGGAACCATATTTACGTTAGTTATGACGCATAACAGCAGTGGGATGGATCCCGCTCCTATGTACTGACCTTTCACCCCATTTCGTTCACTTTAAATAAGGTTCCTTCCCAGGTGATACCCTACCAGATACTAAAATTTCATCGAAATCGAACAATTGTTACGCGAGTTATCGTGCGGACGGACATACGCACACAACGCGTGACGTAATGAAGCAGATGGGAATCGCGACCATCTGCTTGCCGCAAGAGTGTGACGTCATAAAACTTTAATAGGATCCACACACAACGCGTGACGTAATGAGACAGATGGAGAGACCCCGCGCCAACATTCTTAAACGGGAGATTGTGACGTCATAAGATTTCTAAGCATTGGAAGCATTAATGGAACGACGCGATGACACTAAAAACGTTATAATTCGGGGTGGTTATTTAACCCACTAAACGAATTCTCCTAAAGTCGAGATCAAGCTAAATTGATTTCTAGTACCAGAAAACGGTAGGTTAACGACTTTCATCAAAATTCTTAGAGCCGTTTTCAAAATAAAATGTACATACATACATAGAAGAATTGCTACTTTAAGGTGGACGTCAAGTAATTTTGCTTCCTATATTTCCAATGGAAAAACTGTACACATTTTCTTCACAATTAATGCGTTCCCAAGAATGGAAATTTGAACATCGATTAAAATAGCTTCATTTCATAACTTGGCCTACGGTTGGAAAGCGTAAACAAACCTTGTGATTCTCGAAATATGTAACACAACGATCTTTATAAATTTTAAATAAATTATTCCCAAGTACTGAAATACATATGAGGCTTAACAAAACCCTTCGATTTGTAATTTGATTAAGAATAGAATTCGTGTAGGGTTGTTACTCCCTATAAATATTTGTTCTAGCATATTGCGTAAACCGATTATGAAATTATGGGAATAATGTTTTAAGTTATATGTACTCTAATCGCTGAAACGAAAAGGTAGGTATAACTTCGTTAATACCAAAACAACGGAAAGAAAAAAAATTCCTTTAGAATTTTTTTTACAATTCCATTATCAAAGTCACTCGTAACGAAAGACTTAAAGACTATATACACTGGCGGAAAGTGAGAAAAGAACACCAAGAAGGAGACGTCTGATACCAACAAATTTACACAGCATAATAACGGAATACAGAGGATAACGTGATCAAAACATTATGGCAAAATACAGCTGTATTTGCTCGTAAACTAAAAAATAACATTTCCATGTAACATGGTTAGTACGAGATTGAACCGCCATGAACTGCGTCACACTGTGCAATTCTGGCATGGAGTCTGTCGTTCAGATGTTGGATGTAAGTTTGGGGTATTGAGTTTCAAGCATCCTCAACCTGGACGCGTAAATTGGGGATGGTCGTGGCTGGCCGCGGAGACCGGATAAGTCGTTGTCCCATAAAATCCCACACGTGCTCAATGGAAGACAAATCCGGTGAACGTGCAGGCCATGGAAGTTGTCTCACACCCTGAAGTGCATGTTGCGTTGCACGTGCCGTGTGTGGGCGTGCGTTATCTTGCTGGAAAACACCACGATGGATCGACCTTACAAATGGCACAACAACGGGCTGAATTATGTTGTTGATGTAGGAGGTGCTGTTCAACGTACCCGGTACAAACACTTGTTGTGTACGGGAGTGATAGCTGATCGCTCCCCACACCAGGAGACTAGGTGTAGGCCCTGTGTGTCGCTGGCGGATGCAAGAAGGGTGGAGACGCTCCCCTGTGCGTCTGCGAAGATTCTGCTTGGGAGCCTCCGATGGCCGTATGCGTATATGGCCATCGGAGGCTCCCAAGCAGAATCTTCTTTCATCGCTGAACACGACAGATCGCCATTGCGTTCTCCAGTACAGACGTTGGCGACACCACTGCAGCCGTTCCTGACGGTGGGCTGGAGTCAGAGGTACACATGCCAGAGGCACACGTGCACGTAGTCCTGCATCCATTAGACGGTTGCGGATTGTTCGCACAGTCACCTCAGGTGCAACGGCAGCTCGGTTTTGCGTCGCAGTGGTTGTTCTGCTTGACAAAGCCGCTCTTCTTATGCGTCGATCGGTCCGCTCATCAGTCCGTCTGTGACTCCCGGTTCCACGTCTTCTTGTGTGGGAATGTTCCTCGGACTATCTACGCTACCATTGTACCACCATCGATATTTCCCGTCCAATTGGCTCCGCAATACGACGATACGACCATCCGGCCTCGCGGAGTCCAACTAGATGACCTCTCTCAAAGTCCGATAACTGCTGAAATCGTACACGTCTTCCATGTTCAGGCATTGCAGCTTCTTCAGGGTCTTCACATTCGCTTCACCGTACTCCTTAAATACCACCGACGGTAGTTTGTATATCATGCCGTGCTGTGGCGTAAGCGCTCACCAGTTTGTCCCGAAATTAACATCACACCTACGTAAACACGACCCCATTAACATATGTAAATTTCATGATCGTCCGCCAATTCCTTCTTGGTGTTCTTTTTTCACTTTCCGGCAGTGTATATAGGATGTATTACAATGATCGCTCCAGGCTAGTCAATTAAGCTGAATTTTACCGTAAGCAAATTCTGAAACGAAAGCAGAACAATAAAAATTAAAATTTGGAAATAGAGGGCAAAAGATAAAATATCCCTTGTCAAAATGAAAAGTTGCATTTCATATGGTACCAATTTATTTAATCAAACTGTTTGTTCGATCAGGCTTCAGAACACTGAATTATAGGGGAAAGAACAAAAACAATATCATTCGCTGAGTTAATTTAATTCTAGATTCCCCCATCTACTTGTATATACTGTTACATACACTCAATGGACAAAACATAAGAGATTCCTACCTAATAACGTGTTGGTCCTTCTTTAGCGCGAATAACAACGGCCGGCACATGCCGAGTCGTCGACTCCACCGCTAGGAAAATTGGAATTTCCCCGATGTCTCTGTTTCTAAAAGTACGATTCCAAAATTCACTCTGCGTCGGATCAGCTCCTGTGGAAAATGTTCTACATTTGTTTCCTGATTTTTGTTAGAGAAAAGTTTTGCCACCAGCGGGCGTAAGTGTTTATTGCTGTTTCTGATGCATTTGCAGCAAAATCTGCACTTCTGAAAAGTCGATTGAAAACATTCTTTCCCGAACCGATACTGCTTAATTCGGCAAACCTTTGGGTAATACCTTCTGTTTAAAATAGTGCATAGTTTTTCCGCCAGAGGGTGTAGATTCGTATCTTATTTTTTATCGACATCTCTGCTTCTAAGGGTCCGATTTGAAAAAATATTTCTTTAATGGAGAGTGTTTCCTGAGCGAAATGTTCTTAGTATAATTTCAAAATTTTCTTAACGCACAAGTGCGCCAAGAGATGGCGTAAGCTCACGCTTCCACAATTGCAGCAATATCTGCAGGACTAAAAATCCGATTTGAAAAATCCTCTTTTGGTCAGATACTACTAACGATTGAAATATTTTGTGCGTATTTCATTCCCAAAATAATGCGCAATTTCCCCACACGTACCCATCACTATGGAGCAAAGAATTTAACTTCACATACATTCTATGCCGAGCATTTCTTAGGACAGTAACAATAATGGGTCATCATCATCATCATTGTCAACCATAATCGATCCACTGCTGGACGAAGGTCTCCCCAAGTTTCCTCCACAACGGTCTGTCTTGTGCCAGTCTCCTCCATGTCACTCCTTCATACTTTCGAATTTCATCCACCCATCTCCCATGTGGTTTCCTTCTGGGTCTTTTCCTGTCCCTCGGAATCCAAACTAAAATTTCGGCTGTCCATCGATGGTCTGTCCTTCTGGCAGTATGTCCAGCCCATTGCCATTTCAGGGATTTAACTCTGATCATGATGTCTTCCACTCTTGTCATTTTTCGGATCCACGAGTTCCTCTTCTTATCTCTCCTGATAACACTAAGCATGCACCTCTCCTTGCTGCTTTGAGTTGTCTGCAGCCTTTGTATGTCTCTTTTAGTTAAGGTCCACGTCTCTGCACCGTACGTAAGCACTGGAAGGATGCATTGATCAAACACTTTTCTTTTAAGACATAATGGCATATTGCTCTTGCAAATTATGCTGTTTCTTCCAAAAGCTCTCCAGGCAAGTTTTGTACGCCGATTAATTTCTTCATCAATGTAATCCTCACTTGATATCTGCTGTCCATGATAAACTTACGTGTCTGTTATTTCCAGCTTTTCTCCATCAATCGATAAATCTTCATATCTTGTAAAAGCATTGAACATCACTTTTGTCTTCTGAAAGTTCATTTTCAATCCCACTTCTGTACTCTTCTCAGCAAGTTCCTGGATCATACTATGCAGCTCTGATGGGGTAGTTGCAAAAATGACTATGTCATCAGCAAAACGAAGGTGAGTTAGATAATCTCCATTAATCTTTATATCTTTGTTTCCCCAGTTCAGTGATTAAAAGACATTTTCCAATTAGGCATTAAAGAGCTTCGGAGATATGGTGTCACCTTATCTCACTCCCTTTCCAATTTTTATGTGTGTTGTATTTTCAAACAGCCGAATCTTTGCACTTGCATTTTCATAGATGTTATTAATAATATTAATGTATGCATCTTCAATACCGCAGGATTTCAGAGCCATTGTAACTGCTGATGATTTCACCGAATCAAAGGCTTTTTCATAATCGATAAAAGCCATGCACAATGGAAGTTCATATTCCCTCGCTCTTTCAATTAGTTCTCTCAGTACGTGGATATGATCTATTGTGCTGTAGCCACTCCTGAATCCAGCTTGTTCTCTCGGTTGAGCCATGTCCAGTGTTACCTTCAACCGGTGTGAAAGAACTTTGGAGAAGATTTTATAAACCACTGATAGGAGGTTGATAGGTCTGTAGTTCCTGAGATCCTCAATGTCACCTTTTTTATGTAGCAAGATCATTGTAGCTTTGTTCCAATCCTCAGGAATCTTCCCTTCATTAAGGCATCGAGTGAAAATTTGGGCGAGTATTGTTTCAATTTCTCCACTTGCTTCTTGTATGATGTCTACAGTAATTCCATCTTATCCTGGAGCTTTTCCCCGTTTCATGTTCTTGATTGCATGTGCAACTTCTGCTGGGAGGACTGGAAGAACTCTGGTACTGGTACCTTTCATGATGTCTGGAATACATGTATCATCCCTTTCATATAATTTGGAGTAGAAATCTTTCACTCTTGTCAAAATTTCGCCTCTATTTCGTGTTACAGAACCATCTTCTTTTCTCAGTGCCATAATCTGTTTTCTTCCCTTACTGAGATGTCCCTTTGCTATCTTTAGGCTTTGATTGTTTTCAATTGCTTTCCTCACTAGTTCACAGTTGAATTTCCTTACGTCTTCAGTGATACTTTTTCGTACTGTCTTGCATAGCTCTATATATTCCACTTTGGAAGTCACATCTTCTTTAGTTGTCCTCATCTCTCTTCTTTTTGGGTACTTTCCCATAATACCGACCTATTATACACATAACATTCAAATCAACGAATTACTATATAAACGAAAGTAGATCAGTAAATATGATGATTTAATTTATTAAAATAAAAAAAAATTAGTAATAATTTTTTTTAATAAATTAAATTATTATATTTACCGATCTACTTTCGTTTGTAGAGTAATTGGTTGATTTTATTTTTATGTGTATAATAGGTCGGTAAAATGGGAATGTCAACGTCTTAGGTCAGTATAAAGGAAAAGTACCCAATAATGTATACCCTGTAATAACGCGGATGTTTTGAGGGTGGTCTTCCGATAATAAACACTTTCACGTAGTTTCCAAGTTCACGTGTATCGCTGCACGATGTCGTACATGGGAAACTCAGGGCTGAGCTACCAAGGAAAGTATTAAATAAAGTGGCAACCTCCCTCTGGAACGACATCAAGGATATTGCTCCGTACACCACAGCAAAAGGAACGTTACTGAGGAAGATTGTAGAAATTATATCTCACAGAGAAGCGTACAATGATTTTGTATCGATGGATCTACCACGTGCATGGACTGCGCTTTAAATGCTGAACGCAAAATAACTTGATCATGTGTATACCGCGAAATATCAAGTTGATGTTATCCCACGCGACCATTGTTCATTTTATTTGAATTTTAACCTTTTATTCTATTTATGTTTCACAGTTTTAGTGTGGAAGTCGTTCTAGTGCCTTGAAAAAGCCGATCGTTGCCTAACAAAAGCCGGAAGATCTTGTATGATCCCGTATACACCTGTATAAAAAACCGGATGTACACTGTTAAAAATTCCCGTAAAAAAAGTCTTGTTGCCCGTGTATTTTTACGATCAAGGCTCGTTTCTGCAGTTTCAAGGCGCTGCCCGTATTTTAACGGGCATGGATATGTAGGACAACTGTTCCTAACCGTAATTTTACGGGCGTTGCTAAGAGACACGGGTTAGCCAATGAACGATAATGACAGAAAAGGAATGCGGCATGCGTCGCTTTCTGCTATTGGTCAGCGAGTCGTCACGTGATTTTACGGGGATTGCTCGTTTTTTTACCAAGACGAAGGGATGGGCGATATTTTCAAAAGTACGATATCTTTTAATATTTCTGAGACCGATATATTGAATCGAAAATATCTGTATTTAAAGATCAATATATCAGATTGATTTTTCGATATTTTTCAATACTTCTGATCTCAATAAGACTGATATTTCGGTTTATTCACTGCATACTGCATCTGGGTTATCACTGAATCCGGATCCAATGTTGTGCTAAGTATTGGCTATTGGGAACTTGGGACTAATTGGCTGTTGGCTTGTTCGCACAAATCTCAGCCAGTACTAAATTATCCTGCAGCTTGAAAATATAGCTGCAATCAAGTTTTTTTAATACCATTAAAATAGTGATATCTCAGAAAAGTACTGTATATTACTAACTTCGTACCTTTTACAAGACGGTCGCTGTACTTGGAAATAAACGTAGTGCGTTTATTTTGCCATTTCAGTCGTTTTGTTGTGTAAATAATTATTTCCGATAGCGGAATTGATATTTAACGTTTTTTTACAAGACCGACGCCATGGGTTAGTGCTTTTATTTTGCCCTTTTACGTTGTTTTGTTACGTAAATAAATATTTTCGACAGCGGAATTAACATTTTACGTTTTTATAATTCATAAAAATTCGCTAAAAATATATCTTGTATGCTGAGCTGGAAAGCCAACATCAGGGTTGTTTACATCGTAGCCAAGGTAATGTAAGGGCGTATTTATATTATATATTTTATACATTTATGTAATGTAAGGTGGGATATATTTATGCCCACTCCCCCCCCCCCCCCCCCCCGAAAGTGTTTAAATGTGTTTTATTTATTGTTAAAATGTGCCTTACATTGGAAACAAAAATGCTTAATTTAATAAAAAAATTCATTAATTTACGTTACAAAATTTTTTTTTATTTTTTTCTATTCTCATTCTTTTATTTTGTCCTGGTGGATTTAATTTTTTTTCATTTCATTGGCACGCCCTCAGAAAAAATCTATATATGCCCCTTGTATTTCTTAATGAAGGGGCAGAGCACAGATTGGATGAAAGTGGCCAAAACAGCAGGAAGTTGTCACATAAATTTACAGAACATAAATGCGGAAACTGTTTTTTTTAACAAAACATGTTATCATGATTCTCTGTACTTAACATTGCTACCTATGCAAGATTGTTGATACAGCGAGACAAAATTAGTCAAAAAAGCAATCATAAAAGTGTTGTGCACTTTTGTGTTTATATAACATCTGCACTCCCCCTTCCACTAATGGGGGGGGGGGCTGTGGCTGTGGATAGTATCAACTGTCACCAACGATATTTGAAGGTTTTGGTTATCATTTGAAAGTAAACAAATTAGATGTCAACTTTCCTGTTAAGCACACTCAACATCTTTTTAAAGAATATATATGAATAAAAAAACACACTTGAAATGGAATTTGTGGCAGAAATATTTTGCTACATAGAAGACCAGAAAACCACAGGCAATTGGGTAAATAAGTCTCATTGATTTGATTATTCTACACATATTAAGGTTTTTCCATTATTCGAAATGTTTATTTAAGTACAAAAGCAGAGTAAAATGCCTAAAACAAAATCACTGGGTTACTTCTGTCTGAAACATTACCCCCTTAGCCTGTAATCAGAGCATATTATTGTAATTTCTAATGCAGAATGTTCTGCAAAGTCATAATATTGTTGAGAGGTAAATGGCTAGAGCTTTTTAATGCAATTTTGAAGTAGTTTGCACACATACATGAAAATATATTATTTCAAAGTTAGTGTGCATATACACTGTAGATACATATATAATTTTTTTTTTGTAAAAAAATAACAAAAAAAAAAAACTGAAAATACAACAAACCTTGTTAACAGGTTTCGGCCTAATTTGCCCAGTGTTATCCATTTTGTCATTGTGTCTATTTCTCTTTTGATAAAAACTGTGAACATATTTTTTTTTTTTTTTTTTTTGTGAAAACTGTTATTCTTAAACGGAATGGCATTAACAAAATTCTGTTGCCCAGAAAAGTTATAATGTGCAGTGCTCTTCCTCATTTGATTTCTCTAGTGTTTCTTTAAATTATACAAGGTTACTTTTTTCAAAATTCTTTTCCTGCTAAAATCTAATAAATGTGCAATGGAAAAATTGCATTTGTACTCATAAATATGGGTTTTTGGTTTGATTAAAAGGCAATACATTGTGCCAAATGTTTGACACTAGCTGTAGGAAGGGAGTTCTTAGACTACCATTAAAGACTATATTAATATATTAGCTGAAACAATGCTCAGATTATATGAATACCTTGCATTGCGCCCATCGGTTTTACATTTGATCAAGTTTGCAAAAATTGTATGTGATTTTATACCTGCTACAACTGATTCAGCATCAATATCAGGAAAATTCTCATACAAAAAGATTACTTCTTCCTCAGAAACTGCTAGAAAACAGTCAAATTTTCAAAATAAGAAGCACTGTTCATTAAATGTGAAAATCCTCCAAATATGTGGCGTCAGTGAATAAACAAAGATGTCGCTCTTTCCAGGTTTTAGCAATTAAATGTCATGAAATCTATTCAGTCAAGAAATCTATTTATTAAATGTCATGAATAAAATCTATTCAGTCATGAAATGTTAATTAAATGTCATGGAAACTATTCAGTATCTAAATAATCATGGAAAATGTGCCTACCAAGTGGTAAAATACATAAAGAAGTTGTTCCTGTCTTGTCTTTCCTGGAACCACTCGCCCTAAATTAGGGACATGTGTCTGCTTATGGTGAATCAAGCTTCTACACATTCGGGAACAACTTTAGATGCTCATGGAGATCAACACACACACACACACACACCACTTCACTTCAAGCATTTTTTTCCAGTTCTCAGTCCATTTCTTTGGATTTCTCATCTCCATTAAAAACTTGTACACAATAAATATCTGAAGTATTCTTTATCAAGCCTAAAACACCTGAGGAGCTATCTTCGATATCATATCATTTTTTTTTTTACATTTTAAATGCTCATTGGTGGAGTCTATCCTTAAAATTAAGGAAGTCAGCAGATTTAAAAAAAAAATTTACAGTTTTGAACTCAAATGGGATATAGCATTTAATGTTTCACTTATTAACACCAAAACAACACAAAAATAAGTACTGATTTCTCACCTAGTTATATTCAACTTGCTGTAGATGAGGGATTTTCTCTTTACATGCATATATATCACTAAGCTGTTCTCTAAGATCATAGGTTAGTTTCTTGATGAGAGCTTATCTGCTGGATTAAAGTTCAAAACTGATGGAAACACATTTTATTTACTCTTGATGTATCAAACATCTGCATTTACAGTGATCTCAGCTCACAACTTGAGCTTCACTGACATCCATCACACACAAGACCATTTGTACTTCACATTTATTCTCTTTTTCTCATGCAGGAATTCCTGAATCTGGTCCTCCCTTGATCTTCTACATTTTCTTCCTGTCACTTGTGCAGAATAAATTCTCCTAGTAATCATCTCACCACTCATTCTCCAAACCACCCAAGAATATTTGTCCCCACCTTACAAACAATATTTTGCTTCACACTACTCATCTACAAAACATCTTCATTCCTCACATGATCAAAACATATCTTGCCCCCACCCCCATAAGTAACACATCTCTACAGCTCACAAATCACTCTTCATCTGCAGTACTCCACCTTCACTGCTGCACATCAGAGTAGGAACAATTACTGTACTTTTTCACACACAACTATTAGGGACTTTTTTGAGAACCTATCATTCATCATTTATTCAAAATCCTCCTGAAGCAGCTGTGACTTTCAAAGATGAATTTACTAGCCTACTAATTTCACCACCTAATTTGTTTTCTCTGTCAAACATGCTTCCTAAATATGTAAATTGATTTACCTGGTCAATCTCTTTGCCATTTAGACTGATCTGTTTGATTTAATACTAACAATTCATCTGTCAAAAACATAACTTTGGGTTTTTCCTTTCATATACTAAGTTTGAAATTCATACAAACTTCATACATGTGGGACAACATACGCTGCAACTCACTTTTGCTCTCTGCCAACAGGATTGTTTCATCAGCATGAGCAAACATAATTGAGTAACTACTCTCCACAGATAGCATTTACATAGTCTAATGACGACTCAACCATATGTGTCTCTTAAGACATAAAAATATTCTTTACCTTAAAAAATTGTTTTGGTAATAAGTAATAACTAATTATAATACACAAGCTTGGCAGTGAATGTGGGGAATAAATATCCTACCAGTTTTCTCAGATAATTTCTTAGAAACATCAGCTGAATTTTTTTTTTCAAGAGCTGCTTTCTCCTACTAAAAGGGAGCAATTTTATTTGTCCTTTATTATTACATTTTATAGCTTAAAACTATCTTTATGCAAGATTGCAGCTCTCAAGCTGTATTTTTAGCGATATGAAAAACACATAAAATATTGTTTTTCAGATCCTAAAATAAAAAAATATATAGCAGAAAGTTTTGATGCAAAAATAAATAAAAAAAATCATGCAACAGAAGTGAGCTTGTAATCTGCAGAAATGCTGAATATACTTTCCAAAACCCAAAAGGTGATTTTGTTGTTTCATGTGTGGGCATTGCTCGACTAGCAGGGGTATGGTTTCTGCCAAGAAGTTTCCAAAAATCCCAGTTGCAAAGGAATGTTTTCATGAGTTTTTCATCAATGTGAGATTATGAGAAATATGTATTTCCAACATTTCGAGAAAAGGTAAGTTGAAGCTTCAGTATGGCATAAATGACAAAAAAACAAAAGTACTTATTAATCCCAGCAGACTGGAATCTTAACCATCAATTAACATGGGAATAACTGAATTATAGAAAGAATAACTATTTTTATTGGGATGCAAATGTCAAAGTTAACAACATTATATCAGCTTGCAAGGAAGTGTTATGGAAAAAAATCTTTAAAAAAAACTTTGTTATTGTAATTTTTAGAGCATTTTGTATACATTTATATTTTTCAGAAGGTGTGAACAATGTTTGCTATTTTTTTTAATCGTTTAACACAGAACACAATGTTAATGGAGTATACAGATATAATTACTTCTATGGTGTAAGCAAAAATAGTTCCCATGGCATAAGCAAAAAATTAAAGTGCTTATAATATGTTTACAAGTGACATTTTTGTTAAAAACAGTAATTAGAGTACGAATAATTTGTGATGGCCTTTTCATAGAAAGCAATTATTTTTCCAGAAAGATATTTTAAAAAATGCTAATGATTATTAGTCCTCCATTAAAATATGATTATAAAAAAATAAAAACATAAAAAATATCGTAATCCAAATTAATCAAGTATATATATTTACTAATTAATTAATGAAAGCCATACTAATTAATGTATGAAAAACATAAAAAAATATCATAATCCAAATTCATCAAGTATATATTTACTAATTAATGTATGAAAGCCTGTCTCTCCTAGATAACAAAAAAATGAATGGACAATCAGAGGAAATAACATGCTGTAAGTGTGGAAAAATCAGCAGATCAAGACGAAAGTTGTTATGCTCATATTTTTACCAGATTATATAATTACTTCAGGAAGTTTCACTATGTATTTACAAGATAATTATCAAAGGATGATAAAAAAAATTACGTCTGATATATACATAGCCTGAATTACAACAAACTTTATACTACATAACTTGTAAGACATCAAGAAAACTCTCGAAAAGCTGTTTTGCATTTCCTTACCCAGCTGTTAAGATCTACATACTTTATCACTAACGAAAAAAAAAAAATGCTTAACTTCAAATTGTGTGTCATTGGTATGTATTTAATTTTGGTCAAAGTGCCAGTTTACTTCAAACATAATACTCATAGGCAAAAGAACAATCTGCTATCAACCGTTCGTTAAATTTGTTTTCTGGGTGCCTACTGTCAACTAATAGTTAAAATTTTCAACCATCGAGGTTTTCAACACAGCAGATATTTTTCCTTGTAAAGTTCTAGAAATCGGAAGGTGACATAATATCATGTGAATCTCGATAATGAGATCGCAGTTTGATAGTCCTCAAGCAACATAATTTTCGTGACATGCCAGAGGAAAGAACACAGATTTCATTAAACAAGTTAAATCACATCAGCCATAGGCTGATATATTGAATATCGCACCGATATAGTGATTTTCTGATATATCGTAACTTGGATATCAATACTATATATCCAAATATCGGACAAAAATATCGATATATCGAGATATTGATAAATATCGCCCATCCCTAACCCTAACTGACGACACGAACACGAAGTCACGAACATGTGGTAGACACCAGCATGTTAAAGAAAGAAAACGTGTGAGTAGACACTTTTTAAAATTAAGTTTATTATGATATGTAAAAGTAACGAAATCAATTACACACATTTTTGTTTGATATTAAGCTCACGAACTGTGTACATATATATATATAATTTTAAAAGTTTCACCACCAAACGAGGGTGGCTGAAGCATTGTCACACAGGAAAATCTATGTAGTAGCTAAGATTTCATTTGACTGGGGTAGGGGCATAACTCTCACATCCATATATGTTTTACTATCAATATGAAACAGTGCTTTACTTTCTGTGCAAGTCTTTATCGCCAGGTATATACCTAGCGTTGACTAGGATGTCGAATAAATTCGATCTGTACATGCTGATTTGGGAATTACGTAGGGAAGCATTCTTTTCGTATGTTTGTAGTCTGAAATGAATTCCATTTTGCAATATAACACGCATAAATATTGTCTTATCGTTTTGTGCTTTTTTTTTTTTTACGGCATAGTGTTCAACTCATGAATTTAAACAGAATTATTTCTAAAGCACAAACTGGCTGAACAATACTTTGTTTTTTTAAGACTCCTTTTCATTTGCTCATGTACTTAAGAACTTGTGAAGTATTATATTTGCACCAATGAATACAAAGATTAGCTATGGAGTACAGATATGTACAGGCATATTCTTTAATGAAAAGTTTATTCCAGTGTGTTTATGTGGGTATAAAATATATAAAAAATACAAATACACATGTATATTTGCTAAAATTACATACACTGATGTCTCAGAAATTGCACAAATGGCTAAAAAAAAATTCAAATAAAACTGGTCAAGTCATTTGTTTAGTATCAATAAGATGTATGAGCTCATTTACTCTTGCAAAGTTCATCAATATTTTGAGTTTTCTTGCTTATGTACAAACAAGTTATCTTCAACATCCAGCTTATTTCAATATTTAGTTTTTATGGTGGTTAAGGATAAAACACTAGTTTCACATAAATATGTAGTTGTAAAAGGCAACAAATACTTAAGGCAGTGCTCGACAATGTTGGAAATTCTTTTTCCATTGGAATCCAAAAACTAGTCGCCGCCCCGGTGGCGCAGTGGTCTAAGGCGCTGGCCTCTGATCATTCGTTCGTAAGGGGTCCGGGTTCGAATCCCGGTCCGGCATGGATGTTGTGTTTGTCTTACGGCACTGGCTCTCTCCCTTCCCTGGAACCAGTGACCCTAAATTAGGGACGGGCGACTGCTTATAGCCCATTGAGTTGCTCACGGTGGTCGTTAAACCTCCAATAAAAAAAAAAAAAAAAAAAAAAACTAGTCGGTGATTTCAAAAAACAAATGCTTTTCAAACCAACCAGAGTTAAAAGATGTCTCATAAGTTTTTTATTTGGCAATAGAAGATTACACATTTCTGCATTGTATGTGAATGAGTAACTAGTTCATTCAGTGGGAATGGGAAATACTGCCTTGTAAATGTTTGGAGAGTGCAGAGAATGGACGATTATTAGCTGTTTAACATCAAGTTTCCAATTGTTTGCTCATTTTCTGATGATAATGAATTCAGTTATGAAAATTGGTCAGAGCTGTTCCCTGTAATTTGGTTTTCTCATAAAGTTTTTTGGTCATTGCTTGTGTTTTGTTTTTTCAACATTGAACAGATTGTTTTCACCCTGTAATGAGAAGTTCCACTAGTTCATTTTTCAGAAATTTCAGCTAAATATGCTAAACTTCACTACACATCCTACCAGCACTAGCCATAAATTCAGATTAATTTTGTTTTGAAAATTGGTTCACTATGTGATTCGGTATGGTTGCTAACAAAATCCGCATATGCCCCCCTATTATTTTTTAGTGAAACCCACTTTGAGAACTATTGGTCTAGAGGATGTTCAAGCCGTTCTGGTATCAGAGTTGGTTGTACATCAAGGTTTTTGGCTAGCAGTCACAATTTAACATATGGTTTGAATCCCATATGAGGCATTAGTTTTGCCACCCTGGTGGTGCAGTGGTCTAAGCACCATCTTATGATTGTTTGTCCAAGTGGGTCCGGGTTTGAATCCCGGTATGGCATGGATGTTGTGTTTGTCTTACAGCACTGGCGTTCTCTCTTCCCTGGAACCAGTGACTCTTAAATTAGGGACGGGGACTGCTTATATCCCATTTAGTTCCTCACATTAGCCGTTAAAACCTTTTAAAAAAGAAACCTGTTTTTTACATAACATAACAGCTTTGGCTTTCTCCTTCCCTAGAACCAATGGCCTCAATTTAGAGGTGGAAAAAAAGTTTCATGTGATGAAATGTCACATTTTCGTTCAGGAAACACATTTGTGATTCTCCCTGACTGCTACATGGTTTGATTGCTTTTAGGAATACCATTTCACTCACATTCCTTAGTATATAATTATCAATCATTTTGTGACTATGGTATATTCAGTTAACTCATAGGCACCCCTAGCTTAGTTTTCAGCAGGAAGAAGCAGACAATGGAAATCTGCATATATACAAACCCCATATGCCTCTCATTGAAAACAGCTTTTTACCACTCAACACATAAATTACATAAATTTAATTGGAAACTCAGAAGAGCCAAAAAATATATATTTTTTAATTATATCTATAATCACCTCATTATCACATGTATACAGTAATATTTCACATATATGTCAGCGCAAACCATAGCACGCATAAATAAGAGCGCAGCATAAGTAAAAGTTAGTGTAATTCCAGCCAAAATTAAGTTTAAAATGTAATTAACATGAGAATAACATGCAAAATAAGAAAAATATCAATGATTGAATTTACTTAGTTAAATTTAACACTTAAAAGCTTAGATTACTCAAAAATGTAAATTACTTGATCTCAAAATTTTAATTACATACCTTGTTTATATTTATGGCTTTTTAAAGTTATGTAAAATTGAAGACTGTTTCTGCTGTTGCCTCTCATTGAAAACAGCTTTTTCAAGTTTGTTTAAACAGGAATGTGTGGCAATTAGATGTATCGGTGAGTTGTATGTAGTGACAGTGTTTCCAAAGCTTCTACACTGCTTTCGTGACAGTCTGGGGATCTTTTGTTAATTCTTCGTTATGTCTCTTCATCATCATCCTGAATTTCATTGGCTATTTCTTGAATATCCCTCAATTCCCCAATAATGCATTTTCATTGATTTCTACAAACTCTTTAAAACTACTGAATCCACCTGAAATGGCACTCCAATCTTCATCATTGGCAGATTATTTGGTAAATGTGTAGATTAGCTGCCTAAATTATTTTGTCGGAAACTTGTAATATTGACTTGTGAGTGCGACGCTGTGGTAGGCCTAACACATCACTACGGCAACGATGTGAAGATTTGCTTTGTTGAAAGGAAGATTCGCTTCGCCGTGCAATTCACGTGCGGATGACTACAAGTCCAAGCAAGTACCTTCTTGCCAGGAGAGCGAACCATTTTATACTCATATGCTACACAATATAGTTTGTTCATGTTTTGTAATTGTTTTTAAAGCAGACGTGAAATTTTTCATTCTTTCGCATATGATTCCCTGATCCGAAATAGAAAGTTTGGTAAATGTGTACTTTAGCGTCTAAATTATTTCGTCGGAAAAATGTAACTGTGTGGGAAAAGTGTGACATACAATATTTTAAGCATGCAAAATAATGGGAAAAGGTGCAAAAATATAGTATTTTTAGATAAAAGGAAATAAGTTTTCCGAAGTATTTACCTGAGAGTGCGATGGTTTGGAAGAGTACATGCGGTATAGGCATAGGACGAGAGAGCGGCAACGGCATCAAGGTGGAGTCCGGTGAATGGAAGCTTCGTTGAGAAGGGCAAGTAACGGGCGGAAGAATTAAGAAGGAAGCGGTTTAGCAGTACGTAGTCATCGAAAAGTCTTGTAGGCATACGCAGAAAGAAAGAGGTTGAATTTGTGCAGCATTGTAAGTTTTTGTTTTTTTGAAGGGTAATTTTGAGAAAGCGGAAGTACAAAATCGTCAGTCATTTCCGATTTTGTCAGGGCTTAAAATTTCATTATCCGCCACAATACAAGAAGCTGTCTGCCTGCCATAGTGCGATATATGAATTGAAGAAAATTGCTTATTTTGAAAAATATTCATGTCACGAGGAAAAAAATGTGAGCTACGATGTACTGAATAACAGCAGAACTGCAAATGAAGTGCTTGAAGAAATCACCTACCTGTGCACATCTTCCAAACCAAAACTAAAACTTTGGGTTCAACCGGAACCAAAACGTCTTCCTCAAAACTTCTGTCGTACATAAATTATTTTACATTCCTTAATTTCTTTCCATTCGGAGACACTGTGAAACCACTAATAACGACATTCTGCACATATCTTTCTCAAAAATGAATAAAACAAGTTTGAACTACTTCTGCGCACGATTACACGACACTCTTCCGAAAAATATACCCTACTGCTGTCGTATTCTTCCACGCATTTGCTACCAACTCGTACTTCGCTCCGTCGCACAGCACCTTCACGTGGTGGCCGTTAGCATCGCTTTCCTAGCCTCCAGCACCACCTGCTACAAACCATCGTACTTCGCAGGTTAATACCCGGAAAAATTATTTCCTTTTTATCTAAAAATATAATTTTTCACCTTTCCCTATTATTTTGCATGCTTAAAAAAATGTGTGCATCGAACTTTTCACCCACAGTTAAATTTTTCCAACGAAATAGTTTAGGACGCTGAAGTACACATTTACCGAAAGTACTAATATGCTTTTCTATGTTGTACAGAAAACTGGGGAACTATAAATTTCGGTTTTGGTTTGAACAGATTTGCTGTGTCTCTGCACTTTTGGTTCTTCTGTTAATAGCTTGTTCGCACGCGAGTTTCTATCTTACTCATATGTATCTTTTGCAAATCGAAGAGGTTTTATCCGGTTTTTCCTGCCAACAACGTACAGGATACAACAAAAGAAAGGGTGGCTGCTGTGGACCTATTTTCTGTAGCGTATCACTACAACATTTATTGCTCTTCTGCCAATAACGTAAGTCCTCTTTCTCTTGTACCCGTCATTTCCACACAGCAACAAACCTTCCTTTTAACGGACCAAAGCTTCACATCTTCACTGGAGCGATGCATTATTCCTATCGCAGCTTTCTTCACAGTGTCAGACTCACAGGTCCATATTACAATAAAAATCTTTAAAACACGTTTAAAATATGAAATATCTGAAAAATATGAAATACATTAAAATATGAAAAATATGAAGTTTTAACCTTTGTCAATAAACACAGGAGGCTAGTTCCATCAGAGGCATGCATTCAGTCGCTGACTTGAAACATTTGGAGCAAAATTACATATGCTTCCAATTTATGGACCTAAAGCATAATATAATTAAAGAAGTGATATTCTTCTGTCCTTGGCACTGCGTAACAATAATACAAGTTCCAGTGATTAGCAGTGAAAAGCAACATGACATGCGATGACTGTCTTTTTTTCTTGTAGTAGAAAATTATATTCTGAACTTCATTTTTAGATTTAATTGCCCAGTCTGGCACCTAGGGCAACTAGATTATTTATTTACCTGCCCAGGTCAATGATTCACACGACTCAGGCATGGTATTTTTCAAACCCTGATATGTATAAGTAAAAATATATACAGTACATAATTTCATACATACATATTAATTAAAGCTTATATATTTCATTATTACTACTTTAGCAAAAACTTCCCATTACAAAAAAATTACCTTTGCTTGTCTCTGTGGGCACTATTTCACTTTTACAGCATTGCAATCTTATGCGTAATGAAAATTTCTGTAGTACATACTAACTTTTTAATGAAAAATTTGTTATGTTTTAAGAACAATACGTTGCTACAAATTTTTTTTTGTCCCCCTTGAATTTCATTATAACGAGTTTCGACTGTTATTCTTTTTTTACTGAATCTGGTAAATGCTGGCCAAGAAAATGACAGTGAAAATATATCATGAACAGTTTCTTTGCTTTGCAAATGTAGTAATTAAAGTTAAATGTAAAAAAGAATTGATTTCATTCTAAATTTCTGCGAGTGAAATCTTTCACCTGTGTCACTTTAAGCAGGGCTTGGAAAATATCTGAAATGTTACATGCGCAGTTGGGTATATACATAAATTATTTACCTACCCAGGTAGTAAAACCTGGATGCCCAGGAAAATTTATATTTTAAGATAAATCAGAAGCCACTTTTTTTTAAGTTAAAAAATATGAAAAATTTTTTACACGTTTTGTAATTCCTATTTTAAAGGTCTATTCAAAATGTTCAATATGCAAAGCATGTATTTCATGTTTTAAGATGATAGTGCTGAAATTGGTACAAAATGATGCGATGAAATTGTTTTTTGAGAAATTTAAAGATTCTGCCGTGTTCTTTTCCTTTGTCACTAAACACCTGATTTGTACATCAATAAAAATTGTTTCAGTATCTTCAGGTATTGCCAAGATATTATAAATACAACTATTTAATAGCTTTCCAAAAAAAAATTTTGTGCTCCAAAATGGTTTCCTTGTGGCAACACAACAATGAAAGAACAGGTTTAATCACTGAAGTCATTTCTAAAACATTCCAAACAGGAAAATTTAATATTTTAGAAATATTGATATGCATTAATGTTCTACAATGACTCAGTTAGAATCAGGGTCTAAGCAAGTTTTTCTACTTTGGGTGGGGGTCTGAGATTTGAAATTATGCCCTATCAAGTTCAAAAAAGCTCTCATTTCCATTCAAGTATTTTTTTTTCTTTTTTTCTGATACCTTAATTATGGGGAAGCAATGTGATCTTTCAAAAGCAGTACTTCCAGTTTTTGACATAATTTTACTAAACATGTGAAAAGTAGGTAAATATCCAAAAATTAGAGATAGGAAACAAGACAGTAAAAGTTCTAAACACTGACAACACAGTGCTCAGTAGAATGTAAAATGAACAAGCACACAAGGCAGTGAATGTGAAAACGAAAAGAAGCATGATTCAACCCTATGTCAAATGTAATACTAGCCAAAACCTACATGAAAAACCAACTTTGACACCATTGTGGATTGAATACCCTTATAGACGCAATGTACTCGGATGCCAGTTCGTAGTTCTGTTTGTCATTGATTGATATAACATATAAATACAAGAATATGCCTGTACATATCTTTACTACATAACTGCCCTTTGTATTCATTCATGCAAATACTACATAAGTACGTATGTGCAAATTAAAATGTCTAAAAGAAACTAAGTATTGTTCAACCAACTGTGCTTTTAGAAATAATTCTCCAATTAAAACATGTCTAAAAGAAACGTAAGTATTGTTCAAATCCAACTGTGTGTACAGAGTTCTGTAAAGCCTAATGTTAAACAAATCTGTGTGTAACTGATGTCATTATTTATCATATTGTAATAAACCTGATTTTAAGATATGAAAATATCATTACTCACATTTAGAACTGAATTGATTCAGTTATAATGTAAGTATCCAACAATTTCACACTCACACACTCTTCCACAAAAAACATGCATTTACTTGCACACTCTTCCACAAAAAATGCATTTATGTAAAAGTCGGTGACTACTTGCCGTGAGGCTTAACCGAATATGACCAAACTTCATATTTACAGGGATTGCCTTTCAAATTACAGCTTAAGTTAATACGGTCAAACTTATTTTTTTCGGGTATAGCCCTTCAAATTATGGCGTAGCTCAATACGGTCAAACTTATTTTTTTTATGGGCAATGCCCTTCAAATTATGGCATAGCTCAATACGGTCAAACTTATTTTTTTTATGGGCAATGCCCTTCAAATTATGGCATAGCTCAATACGGTCAAACTTGTTTTTTTATGGGCATTGCTCTTCAGATTATGGGCTTAGTATTTAGGGTTCAGACCGTAATTTCATGGGCTTTCACAAAAATGGGCCAAGTCCGTAGTTTTATGGGCAACGGCCGGGCCCCCAGTTGCCGGCCATTGCCCGTAATCTAACTGTGAAATTTTTAACAGTGTAGAAATTCTATCTCAATTTACTGGCTTATAAAATCTTGTACTATTTTGTTCCTATTGCAGTCCCTGTTTCTAAATGTTAATATCCCTTCCACTGATAGGAGATCATTGTAGCATATGTTTTTTTTATCTATTTATTTTTTTTTTTTTTTTTTTTTTTGGAGATTTAACGACCGCCGTGAGCAACTTATTGGGCTATAAGCAGTCGCCCGTCCCTAATTTAGAGCCACTGGTTCCAGGGAAGGGTACCGTAAGACAAACAGAACATCCATGCCTCACGGGATTCGTACCCGGACCCTGTCGGACGAATGATCAGAAGCCAGCGCTTAGACCATTGCGGCACCGGGGAAGTGTAGTATATGTTTCCCCATATTTCTGGATTAGAGAAATTAAAGTTTCAGGAAACTTCTTATGTTTCAGGCAGATTTCCAAATGCAATTGGGCAAAAGAATAAGGGTTTTGAAAGTACTTCAGTTCGTCAGAAACCAGGTTTTTTTTTTACATGTTGCTATTGCGCAGTACTAGCCCCTTTTTTTGGGGGGGGGGGATTTTTAAAGTTTTGACTACCTTTTGCTCCGCGTAGTGCTAACCATCGTAAGTGATTCGCCATTTCCGCAAAAAAAAAAAAAAAAAAAAATATGCCTCAGCCCCACATAAGAACTTTACTTTCAGATTCTACAGCGCCTACTATTCCATATAGCGTGAAAAAAGACTAAAAACCCTAGGTTCGAGTTAAACTCAAGAATTATCGTGTTATTTTTCTTCGAAAAGAATGCATTTAAAACATGATCGCATAAAAAATAATTTCAAAAATGTAAGCCCCATTATTGTTATTATACATTTCCTTTGTATAAAAGATCTGTATTTCCTCCGTAAAAGAAATACGTTTTTTCGCAATAAAACTCCGTGTTATTAGAGCATTTAAAATATAAACTATTATTATTCTGACAAATACACCGCATGAAGTATATGCGGAGCTAATTTTGTTGCCCCGTAAGGATGTGTGTGGGTGGGTAAATGTAAACAAGGCGGAGTGATACATGGAACTATTTCTTTTATTTTTTATTTTTTTTTATTCGAAGTTTAATGTTTATTTTTTTTTTTTTTGATTGGATATTCACCTCTCATTGCATCATGGGAAAGCTTTTCCGTAGCCGCGGAGCAGCAACAGTTTGTTTACATCGTTTTCCCATTGCTTTACATGTCGTTGCGTTGCAGGGGTTTATGAAAATTGCGATTTCCATAAATTTATTAACGACATGTCTAACTTTTGTTCATCGTACGCTTGTTCTAATAAACCCTGCCACCTAAATTGTATAGAGGAAGGAATAACTTTCCATAATTTTTCTCTGAAAAGGACGAAATTGTTAAAGGAATATCTGTGTAAAATGAAACGCGATGATTTTTTTTTTTTTTTGGATTGGAGGTTTAACGACCACCGTGAGCAACTCAATGGGCTATAAGCAGTCGCCCGTCCCTAATGTAGGGTCACTGGTTCCAGGGAAGGGAGAGAGCCAGTGCCGTAAGACAAACACAACATCCATGCCACACCGGGATTCGAACCCGGACCCCTTTCGGACGAATGATCAGGCGCCACCGGGGCGGCCGCGATGATTTCCATAACAATGTTAATTCTCCAATATGTTCTGCTCACTTTAACGAAAAAGATTTTGGATATTATGACACCGCGAACGAATCAAAGGCAGTTGAGACTTTGTAATGTTTCTTCGAATTTAAATTTTCAAGAAAAAAAAAAAAAGAAGTAGAAGGAGAAAACTGATAACATTATTTGGATCGGTAAATGACGAATTAAGTTCTACGTTCTTTCCCCAAAAAACGAAACAAACATATCTATAATTTTTCTTTTATTTAAAGCAACGCATTCATTTCATTTTTAAGCAGATCGCCTAGCGTGCGAAACCTAGTTTGTTTCCATATTACATATTTGTCTAAGCTTCTAAATGTTTTGTTTTGCAGAAAAAAATAAGGTTCCCAAGTTTATGTTTCTGAAGTTTCGCCAGTGTCTGACAATACGAACATGAAAATTTAATATACCGTGAACAAGAAATGCTACATTAAAAACTTCATGATGAGATGCCGATGTTCTCCTGAGTCGTGCGAAATAAACATCGAACACAAAATTGTCCTGGTATATCTTTGCAATCTTTTTTTTTTTTTTTTTTTTTTGATTGGAGGTTTAACGACCACCGCGAGCAACTCAATGGGCTATAAGCAGTCGCCCGTCCCTAATTTAGGGTCACTGGTTCCAGGGAAGGGAGAGAGCCAGTGCCGTAAGACAAACACAACATCCATGCCTCACGGGATTCGAACCCGGACCCCGTTCGGACGAATGATCAGAGGCCATCGCTTAGACCACTGCGCCCCCGAGGCGGCTTTTTGCAATCTTTTGTTTTTTTTTGTTGTTTTTTTATTGGAGGTTTAACGACCACCGTGAGGAACTCAATGGGCTATAAGCAGTCGCCCGTCCCTAATTTAGGGTTACTGGCTCCAGGGAAGGGAGAGAGCCAGTGCCATAAGACAAACACAACATCCATGCCTCACCGGGATTCGAGCCCGGGCCCCTTACGGACGAATGATCAGAGGCCATCGCTTAGACCACTGCATCACCGGGGCGGCTTTCTGCAATCTTGACTTGTTCTTTTAAGAAATTAATTTCTTCTTCGCCCTGTAGCTCTATTATTTCGTTGGTAGACTCCATGACGTTAAGATTGCAAAATTAGCCAACGCTGGCGCAGTGGTATAAGCGATGGATTCTGATCATTCGTCCGAAAAGGGGTCCGGGTTCGAATCCCGGTGAGGCATGTATGTTATGTTTGCCTTACGGCACTGGCACTTTCCCTTACCTGGAACCAGTGACCCTAAATTAGGGACGGGCGACTGCTTATAGCCCATTGAGTTGCTCACGGTGGTCGTTAAACCTCCAATCAAAAAAAAAATTATCCAACAGTATAGGATAACAGATAGCAACAACATTGAATCAGCAGCCATGTTGGTCCGCATAAATTCACTTCTGACGTCACATGAATAAGGTCCATTCAGTGGGCTATGAAAGCAAGGAGGTTAGAATAATACTTCTGGAGATGCCCTGAGTCTCTTAACCGTGAAGCCGCCAGGTGTGGGAATTTGACGTTGTTTACATGACACCTATGCAATTTCAACTGTGTGTATTTTGGAATTGCGTAGTTTCGGGTTGCAGAAATCATGTTAATATCGAACCGGAATGAATTATACTTCATGCACGAGGGAAGTTTTCAATTTTCACGTTATGTTTTGTTTAGAATTCGCACTAACGTTCGTGTATTTCAACTTAAAATAAAAATGGGAAGGGGCCTTGAAATAATTAAGAATTTTGTAAATTCAGCATTTTCTCACGCATCGGCTACGAGTTCCGATGCGAAAGTGGAAACATTTGCGCCGAAAGAAGGGCATTCCGCAAACACAAAATGTATTGCAATAGCCGCGAAAACCATCAGCTTTCCCACACTTTGACTGGTGTTGCTCGCGGTTATAGGCTTCACGCAAAGCGGTACTGCTTCATTAACAAGGGCATCTCCAGATATCTTATTCTAACCTCCTTGGCTATAAGCAGTCGCCCGTCCTTAATTTAGGGCCACTGGTTCCAGGGAAGGGAGAGAGCCAGCGCCGTAAGACACACACACGGCATCCATGCCTCACCGGGATTCGCACCCGGACCCATCTCGGACGAACGATCATAAGCCAGCACTTAGACCACTGCGCCACCGGGACAGCGGAACTATTTGAAAGCATTAAAATGAGGAAATCCACCTGTTTGGCTGAGTGCTCGCGTAGCTCTTTTCAGCGATCCACTACCTTTGCTGGTTTAGATGTAATGAGAACGAGATCCATATAGTAGATATGTCTGTTCCTTTTTTTTTTTTTTTTTGTTTGGAGGTTTAACGACCACCGTGAGCAACTCAATGGGCTATAAGCATTCGCCCGTCCCTAATTTAGGGTCACTGGTTCCAGGAAAGGGAGAGAGCCAGTGCCGTAAGACAAACACAACATCCATGCCTCAACGGGATTCGAACCCGGACACCTTTCGGACGAATGATCAGAGGCCATCGCTTAGACCACTGCGCCAGCCTGTTCCTTGAGCAGCGCTGCTTGTCCGCCATCCAGCGTAGACGTTGCCAAAAAGTGCCACTTAGTAAGTTAGTAACCTACTAAAACAAATGCAATTCCTTTGGTGATAACCATCAGAAAAGTATTCGGAGTAGCTAGTGTTTTACTTAGTGTCCCTTTGTTTTGACATATTTTAGTTAAATTTTGTCATAAATCATTTTAGAAAGATAAAGAAAATGACTTGGTACGATCCTTTATACATACAAGTCATTTTCTTCTAGTTGCAAAGTAATGTGTTCGTATAATGGGTAGCTTGTTTTTCTTCGCGACGAATATCCAGAGCAATTACCACAGTCCTGTAAAAGCCGCCCCGGTGGCGCAGTGGTCTAAGGCGTTGGCCTCTGATCATTCGTCCGAAGGGGTCCGGGTTCGAATCCCGGTGAGGCATGGATGTTGTGTTTGTCTTACGGCACTGGCTCTCTCCCTTCCCTGGAACCAGTGACCCTAAATTAGGGACGGGCGACTGCTTATAGCCCATTGAGTTGCTCACGGTGGTCGTTAAACCTCCAATCAAAAAAAAAAAAAAAAAAAAAGTCCTGTAAAAAGGAAGTGGGAAATAATAAATATAACGCAACGTATTTGTATCTTGCACGAATTGTACCAAGCTTTGCTTTGCAGAACTTTTAAGGAAGTAGTAAAGCTACAAAAAATTAAAGTTTTGTGTTTCCGTAGAGCGACATATCTTTATTTACGTAGTCTTCAGTGGTCACTCAAACAAAACGCTTGAATTGTGAATAATGAGCAAAAATTAAGTCGCATTTTACCTTAATTTCAAGTCGTGTGTCATTTATATGAGTTCAGCTGTGATAAAAGTGCCGGTTTGCATAATTTTAAGGAACGAATTTCATAGACGAAACCACAATTTGCGATTACCCGTTGTTTGCATTTTTAGTGGCTCTGTCTACTGCCATCTAGCGGTCAAAACTTTAGACAGCGCTTACACTTTTCTCCTAGCGATCCCCCAATCGGACAGGTCACTTGGGTCTCGACTAAAGGTATGCATCAAATCTGTCTGTGGAAGAATAACAATGTTAAATCCCTTTGAGCACTCTCGCAAGGTTTTGAATACCGGTTTGCAGTTAGTTAAATTCGTTTTTATTTACCAGTTCTTACGCATTCCTATTAATTTGAATTATAATGAGCAATAAAAAGTAGAGATTAATTGAATTTTGTTTTTTGCACATTATTTTTTTTTTTTGTTGACTACACGGTTTTTTTTTTCTTTTTCATTAAGTATATAGTCTCTGATAATTCAATATCATCTCGTGTGCTAGATAAAACTCGTTGCTGCGTTCTCAGTCAATAAAATTGCGCTTTCAGGAAACAGCGTACGAGGATGAGGAACAGGTTTTCCAGTTTTCCACTCACCTTCATTCGGTTCATATACATCGATGCTAAACAGGTCACCCGATCCGCTGTCTCGGTGAATAGCATAAAGGTTACCCGCACACGAAACTAATGACGAAACGGAATTAATCCTTGTCTTTAACAACGATAATATATTCCATTGCTCCGTTGCAGGATCATAAACTTCTGCAGAGAATAAAGGCTCTCCATTGGTGCAGTCAGCTTTCTGTAGGAACGGGTCCTTAGCTGTAGGAAGTTTTCGATTAGTGTTGTAGCCTCCACACACGTAGATCTTTCCGTTCAAGGCTGCGCAACCGTGTCTGTACCTCGCCTCAATCATCGGAGAAATGTGGACACTTCGCCGCGTAAATGTGTTATACTTCTCGCTGGACCTGAGAGCGTCGAAAGCAATGAAGTGTCTGGCGTGTTTGGCGTCATTTGAATAGAAAAAGTATCCACCGGTGACGTAAACAATGTGTCCTAATAAGGCAACACCTGGGCTGCATCGCTCCCAAGTCATCCTTCCCACAGCACAGCACACACCCTGCTCAAGGATAAAACACTGCACAAATTGCGATGAAGAGCCAAGACCTCCGAAAAAGTAAATCTTGTTTTGATGAAATATTACTCCAGCGGCCAAAGGTACTCTAAATTCACTTTTCATATAATAGCGTAGCTGAAATTTTCTCAGGCAGATACTAGCCACGTGACCACTTTTGATGAAGAAAAGCTTTTCTTTGGTGCAAAGGACATAAGAGTAGTTGGCGCCCTTTTTGAAACACAAATCTGGCAAATCACATAAAGCCATCCACATTTCGCCTATGGGATTATAGTACTTCAAAGAATAGGAGGGAATAGATGTCAGTGATTTTCGAGACTCTGGGCAAATACAGAACAGAGCAGATCCCATAATCTTAGCGCACTTAAAGTGGTTTTTCTTCTGGCAATGCCTCTCTTGGACTTTGGCATCAAAAAAGACTTGCTTACACAAAAAAATTCTACATTCCAAAGATTCGAGGATAAGTTTTTCCTTAAAAACATGGTTACATCTGTAGTTTTCGGCGATTAAAGGAATCCGCACGTGTTTCAAAAGTGGTAAAAGATATTCAGCGCGTTCACTCTCTGCTGCCTTTATCCACCGCATGACAGCTTCAAACACGACTTCCTCGTTTGTAACCAACAGGTCGTCACTCTGTATAATTTCAATTAACGCTGTGAAAGTTAATTTCAAGAATTCTTCTGTCTTGGACACGTCCTCAAAATTTTCACGAACGTACAGATCTGCGTTTTCAAACACGTTTCTTTGATTAGAACATTCGGCAAATGCACGAACCTTTAGAACGACTTCAGGTGTCAGTCTCTTTAAAACAAACTGAAGGCACACATCAACAACATCGCTCATCTGCAAGTACATGGCGGTTGCGACTAAAGCTTCTACAGTAGCAGTCGTAATTTGTAATCTGCCGCTATAAATAAAATTGATCAGGCTTTTGACTGCTCTACTGTCTACATTGTCCATAATTACTACCCTATTTTTCCTGTCGTTGAATCTGTGACGGAACATAGCTCGGAAGAATGGGATTCCAGCTCCGAGAATTACGCGATGAGCCTTCAAAGATTCGATTCCTGTGTTGATAATGATATCACACATCTCTCCAGTTCCTCTCATCTCTTCAAATAGGAAGAATAAATTGGGCGAAAATTCGGCGTTATAATAATCGAAACTGTCTCCAGACTCCATTTGAACAGAGGACTTGCTTCTCCAAAACCACAGAATAAAGCTGAGAAATCTCGCTTGAATGACAACTGAAATACAACAGAACAACACAGTTTTATTTAAAAATTATCCACGAGACATCGCTGTGGAAACTGAATAAGCCAGATTCCCAGTGTCATGCACATTTTTGAACTACATAAATATTCTGCATCTCGCTGTGTTAAGTCCAGCTCGTGAAAATAAAGTTTAAACTGTTAAACAATGTACGAGGGTTGTACCGAAAGTAATGCAAAAGTGGGCATAACTTTTTTATTAACTGACAGAGGTCGTTCAAATTGCACATGTTGGTAGAGTTCCTCTTTGTCTATCAAAGGTACTATTTAACTTATTCTCCATCACAAGCGATGCATTTGCGCCAGCGTTGAATCCAACTCTCGAATTCTCTTTGAAAAAGTTCAGGTGTGAACTGTTGTATCCACTTCTTCACAGCCACTTTCACCTCATCTGTATCATCAAATCGTTGTCCCCGGACACTATCCTTCATTGGACCAAACAAGTGGAAGTCAGAAGTTGCCAGATCTGGGCTGTACGGTGGATGGGTGACCACCTACCAGCCTAATTTGCTGTTCGCCTGATTTGTTGCCAAAGATGTGTGTGGTCGCGCAGGGTCATGGCTAATGTGGATCTTTTTCAGATTCTTATTCGGTCTCTTCCTCCTTATGGCTTCTCTAAGCTTCTTGAGTGTCTCAATGTACCGCTTGCTGGTCACGATACGGCCACGTTCCAGAAAATAAAGGAGAATGACACCCATGTCATCCCAAAAAACAGTCAAATAGTCAGCATGACTTTCTGTGCTGATCGCTGGCACTTGAACTTCTTAGCAATTAATGAAAAGGTGTGACGCCATTTCATGGATTGATTCGTTGTTTCCAGATCGTAAAGATACTCCCACGTTTCATCCCCTGTCACTAGATCAAAAAACAAAACGTGTCTTCATTGGCTTTAAACGCTTCCAGCAGATCAGAGAAGACTTCCACCCTCTTTTCTTCTTCAAATCGGATGTAACTGCCCAAGCACCCACTTTGCACACACTTTCCAATACCCTAAGTCTTCCACCATCTTCTGTATGGCATTGTGACCACAGTCCAGTTGTGCAACAAGCTCACGGATTGTGACTCTTGTCTCTGCGCGAATCAATTCATCCACTTGCTGATGATTCGTGTCAGTGGTCTCAGATGATGGTCTCCCACTGCGTGGCTTTTCTTCAACTCTGGTTTCCCTTTCTTTAAACTTCTTCATCCATCTGTGCACATTTCTCTTGTCAATGGTGTCATCTCCGTAAACAATCTGTAGCCTTCTGTGGATGTCGGCCAGCCTGTACCCTTCCTGCATCAAGAACTAAACGACGGCACGTTGCTTCTGCTTGGAATTCATTATTTACCTGCAATGAAGAAAAAGCGTTGGTACAGAGGATGAGTTACTCTACTGACATGTGCCATTTAAACGACCTCTATCAGTTAATAAAAAAGTTATGCCCACTTTTGCATTGCTTTAGGTACAACCCTCGCATAAAACTTGTAATGTTGAGGTAGAATAAAATAGCAACATTTATTCATAATTAAATATTTATTTTAACATCAATAGTTTCACAGAGCGTTTAGCCAATGCCGTCTGGAAAGTACAAGGCCATGGCATTAGAGAGAGGAGTTCCCTCTTGTATTGACGTCATTAGTAAACCAAGGCTTCCAATTGGTTTCCAGCGATGTACTGTATGATGTCAAACACGACACCGACCGACGTATCAGGCCGTGCAACATGAGTGACATCACAAAGGGAGGGAACAGCTTTATGTCATGACCTTGTATTCTAAATGGCCTTGGTTTGGCTCGGCTTAATCAGGTTCTGATTTACAGTTTACCGTAGGTTGCATGAGAGAAATCTCTATGCGAGTCCCCTCGAATAGAGACTTCTTTCATGAAACTTACGGTAAACTGTAAATCGAGTTATTCCCTTGTCAGCGGCTGCTGAAAGCGGTTGCCTACCTGTTATCTGCCGTCAACATGTTCATCAGACCGACCAAGAATGGGCACGCATATTCTTTACCGGTGAGAGCAAATACTGTTTGTAACCAATTTCTCGGAGAAATCCACATGGGCCGGAATCCGTATCAACGGTCGTTCGCCTCTCCACGAAATAACCCGGGAAAACCGTCAAGATCTAACGACTGTCAGCTATCGCGACGAGATCCTGGATCATCGTGTTCGTCTTTTTAGATGTGCAGTGGGTCCAAATTTCCTGTTAATGTACGACAACACCTGACCACATAGGGATTTGCTGGTCAATGAAGATCTTGAAAGCAAAGATATTGCAGGTATGGGGTGGTCGCTACAATCACTAGATCTCAATCCGATTGAGTCTGTTTGAAGCACTTTAGAATGACGAACTTCTGCTCCCTCTTCTCCTCCTACAGGTCTTACTGTGTGCGCTTCTAAAACAATGGAATTTAGTCTCTTATGTTTAGTCTCTTTTGTCACCTGACCACATAGGGATTTGCTGGTCAATGAAGATCTTGAAAGCAAAGATATTGCAGCTATGGGGTGGTCGCTACAATCACTAGATCTCAATCCGATTGAGTCTGTTTGAGGCACTTTAGAACGACGAACTTCTGCTCACTCTCCTCCTACTACAGGTCTTACTGTGCCGCCCCGGTGGCGCAGTGGTCTAAGGCGTTGGCCTCTGATCATTCGTCCGAAAGGGGCCCGGGTTCGAATCCCGGTGAGGCATGGATGTTGTGTTTGTCTTCCGGCACTGGCTCTCTCCCTTCCCTGGAACCAGTGACCCTAAATTAGGGACGGGCGACTGCTTATAGCCCATTGAGTTGCTCACGGTGGTCGTAAAACCTCCAATCAAAAAAAAAAAAAAAAAAAAAAAAAGGTCTTACTGTGTGCGCTTCTAAAACAATGGGATATTTTTTTTTTTTTTTTTTGGAGGTTTAACGACCACCGTGAGCAACGCAATGGGCTATAAGCAGTCGCCCGTCCCTAATTTAGGGTCACTGGTTCCAGGGAAGGGAGAGAGCCAGTGCCGTAAGACAAACACAACATCCATGCCTGAACGGGATTCGAACCCGGACCCCTTACGGGCGAATGATCCGAGGCCAGCGCCTTAGACCACTGCGCCACCGGGGCGGCACAATGGGATTTAGTCTGTTGTGAACAAACACCCTCATTGAAAGAAATGGTCCGGGAATGTTAAGCTTGCATTGCAGTCCGTGGTAATCTTATTCTCTGTTGAAGACTACGATTCAATTTGTTTTTTAGTTCCGCTGATTTATGTGATATCATTTCACGTCTTATTTCACTGATTCTTTCACAAACCTATAATTTTGCCACATTTGTAAACATCTTAGATGCTTTCTATTTTCACACGTATGAAACACTGAAATTCTCCACACTCCATTCATAACGTTCCTTTCCGTATGTTCATAACTTTGTCAGTTATTGTATGTTTACTAGGTTTTCGTAGTTATTGTTTTAATTTCGAGCACCAGTGTATATATTGACACGAAATATAGGATCTGTAACCTTATTTTCCGATCAACCCACGTACTGGCGAGTGATTTGTTAATATACCTAGTCTTTCATGTCTGATTAATCCAAAGGCTTGGTGAGAACAGTGTATATGCACCATGAAATTTGCTCAGCTATCGCATCACCAGAGTGTGATACCTCTGGTGCTACACTGATAATGTGCATTCAGATCATCAGCCCAAGTTCCATTTCCAGTACTTAAACGGCGTCTGCTTGAGAAATTTTCGTGTGTATATTTCCATACTTCAGTGCCAAATTCTGTAAAGTGGCGCAAATCTATCGTCAACAGGGGATAGTCATGCTTCGTTTGAAAACTTCTTAGATTAGAAGCTTTAGGGGAGACAACGTAGTTACCCTCAAAAGTCTTTTTAATTTTAAGTGTTACGGTTGCTTTCCTGTTAGTGAGAAACTAATTCTCAATCTCTATCGTATTGCTTTGCGACGCATCTCTTTTGAACAGGAATTTATTCTACTTACAATTATTTACTTAGCAGCAAGATTTCGATTTAAGAGATTTACTAGGTTTCAATCATACAGTTTGTAACCTGATGCTTTGGAAAGGGAAACTTATTCACATTTGTCGAGAAAGGTTTTGGATTCAGTTATACAGGAGTTGGGCAGGATAATGTGAACACCTAGGGTAAGAAGGTTTTACGTACATTACAGGACCACCTTTGGCATTCAAAACTGCTTGAATCCTCCTTGGAATGGACGCATACAAACCCTAGATGGTGGTTAGTGAAATGTTACACCCTTCTTCATGCAGAGGCTGTTCCAGGTCCTTGATAGATGCAGGAGGAGGATAATCCTGTTTTCCAACACAGATTATGGTGGCGCGATCACGTTTAAGTCTGGTGATTGGGGAGACCAAGGAAGATGTGAAAGTTCGTCCTCATGTTCCTCAAGCCATGATTGGACATTCCGAGCTCTGTGAATTGCGGCGATATCATCTTGATAGATGGCATCCTTTCAGGAAACACTGCCTGAGCCATTGGATGGACTTGGTTGGCCAAAATGGTTTCATACGGCCTGCTATTCATCCATCCTTTCAAGGTGATCAAGGGACCTGTTGAAAAACACGATATGACTACCCAGAGCATGACAGAACTACCACCATGGTGCAATATTGGGAGTAGACTGTCTGGATTGTACTTTTCTGTGATGTTCTGCGCACGCAAACACGTCCTGTGGAAAGGAATAGTGTGAATGTGGATTCATCCGACCACATTATATGCTTCCATGCATCGGCAGTCCACGTTGTATGCTCCTAGCTCTACTGCCGTCGCCATTTTGCATTCACCCGGATCACCAGAGGTTTTGCAATATCAAATCTGCCATGAGTATCTTGTTTATGCAGTTACCTGCGCACTGTTTTAGTTGGCACTGTGGTCTGGAGATGCAGAATGAGCTCCGCACTAATTTTCGACGCCGTGGTCTTCTTATTGCGGGTAATAATCCTCTTTAATGCTCTCCTGTCTCCATCAATCAGGGTCGTTTTCCCGCTCCTCTTGTGTTTCGCAGACGAGATGGTGCCACGAACACGGTATGCTGTCCTGACGCTAGATGCATTAGCTCTTGATACCCCCCCCCCACTACCATAGCGACTGCTGTCACGGAGGCACCAACTAGCCGGCCACCAAGAATTAGCCCTCTCTCGAAATCCGTTAGGTCGCTGATTTCGTCGTCACCCTGAAAGAAATTTCGCAACAAGACACTTTAAATGCACTTAAACAGGACCTTGAGGTTCTAAACAAAGCTGGTACAACCAAAAAGTGGTGGTTACCTTTGCGTATTGCGACGTACGCAGCTGCATTAAAAGTCAAGTCTCCTATCCAACCACTGTAGTTCTACCTGGTGGAATAGATCATGAACATGGTAAGACCAATTCTTTGTTAGACATAAACTAGGAAGATGACACCGAATTATCGGTTGTAATGAGCACGTCTTATGAATCTTTTCTGACACACACACACACACACACACACACACACACACACACAGAAAACGTTTTCGAAGCGGTTTAAAAAATCTAAGAAGAAAGATGACACCGAATTTTCGGGTGCAATAAGCACGTCTTTTGAATCCGTTCTGACGCAAATTAAATTTATCAAAGCTATTCGAAGTCAATGGAACCGGTATGGAAAACAATAGTATCTGACGGAAGAAAGAAGGTTTTCAATCGGGTTTTTAATCCCTCAGATATTGTTGTAAACGGAATTGTGGGCTTACGTGCTTTGGTTGCAGACTTCTGCGTTAAGAAAAAACATGAATTTATATGAGAAACATTTCGCACCGGAAACGCTCTCCAACATAGAAAGAATTTTTCAAATCGGACTCTTAGAAACAGTTATCGACAAAAATAAGATGTGACTTTACGTCCCCTGGTGGGAAAACCATGCATTATTTTAGAAAGAAAGTATTCTCAAAAGAATACTTCCTTCCTAAAAATATTTTCCATCAGGTCTTGTATGCGATTATCTTTCCAAGAAAAAAAAATTTAGTCTAGTTTTCAGGAGCCCAGATTTTGCTACAAATACATCACAAACAGAAATTAACAGTATGCCCCCTGGTGGCCAAACCATTCTTTACCAAACATTAGAAATTATGTGAAAAATATTTTCCATCAGGTCTTTTATGCGATACAGGAAGAAGTTTTCAAATCGGAGTTTTAGAAGCAGAAATAACGCAGAAAACGCAATTTACCTTTGTGCCCACTAGCGGAAAGTTTATGATTTACTTGAAAATTTTGAATTTATAGAAAATACATTTCGCATTGGAAACACTATCCAACAAAGAAGGACTTTTTCTCATATTTTGCTGCAAATACATCAGAAGCGGAAATTGAGACTTACGCCACTTTTTTTAATTAGAAATTATGTGCAAAGGATTTCATATCAGGAGCTGTATCCGGTGCAGAAAGAATTTTTCAAATCGTAGATTTAGAAGCAGAGATATAGGGGGAAACGCAATTTACCTATAAGCCCCCTAGCGGAAAGTCTATGAATTAATTGAAAATTTTGAAATTATATAAAAAGCATGTCACACTGGAAACATTATCCAACAAAGAAGGAATTTTTCAAATCTGTCTCCTGGAAGTATAGATATTGACAAAAATAAGATATATATCTACGCCCCCCCTGGCGTGGAAACCATGCATTATTTTAAAAAGAAAATGTTTCTAAAAGGTTTGTCGACATGAGTACTATCTGTCTACAAACGACGAATTTTTTCAATCAAGAATTTAGAAGCTCATATTTTGCTACAAATACATCAGAAGCGGAAATTAAGATTTACGCCCCGTGGTGGCCAAACCATTTTTTACAAAAATTAGAAATTATGTGCAAACGATTTCCCATCAGGAGCTGTAACTGGTGCAGAAAGAATTTTCCAAATCGGAGATTTAGAATCAGAGTTATAGGGCCAAACACAATTTACCTCTACGCCACTTAGCGGAAAGTCTATGAATTACTTGAATATTTTGAAATTATATGAAAAACATGTCACACTGGAAACATTATCCAACAAAGAAGGAATTTTTCAAATCGGACTCCTAAAAGTAGAGATATTGACAAAAATAAGATAAACATCTACGCCCCCTGGTGGAGAAACTGGGGAAGATTTTAAGACGAAAATATTTCGAAAATGTTTATCGATTGGAGTGGCATCAGTCCGCGAAAGAATTTTTTCAATCGATATTTTAGAAACTCAGATTTTATGGCAAATACATCAGAAGCAAAAATTAACACTTACGCCCCCTGGTAGCTAAAGTATTCTTTACCAAAAATTTGAAATTATATGCAAAAACATTTTCATCAGGAGATGTGTCCGCTGAAGAAAAAAAAATTTTCAAACCGGAGTTTTAGAAGAAGAGTTATCGGGAAAAATGTAATTTACTTTTACGCCCCCTAGCGGAAAATCTATGCGTAAATTGAAAAAGTAACTATATCTAAAATACTCTTCGACATAAGTGGAATCGAAAGATAAAAGAATTTTTTCAATCTGATGTTTAGAAGCAAATATGTGGAATAAAATGTATTTTTGAATTCGTAATCATCTGCATTTACGCCCTCTAGTAGTGGCAAAATTGTACATCATAAAAAAAAACGAAATAAAGGATCATCATTCGCATATTTCAAGCTTTCCAATGCAAAAAGAATTTTTCAAAGCGGACTAATAGTTGCAGAGATATCGTGAGTACAGACGGACGGACGGACAAACTTTTTTTTTTTCAAAAGACGGACTAAAAACTCAGCAATAAAAGAGAGAGTATGCTTACAATCGTGACTAAAGGTCCTGCAGCAGTAGACCGAAAGTCAAATTTCTGATGTTTGAAGTCAACTTATACAGCGTAATGGTAAAGTCAGAAATACATATTTTACATCATTTTGAAAGAAATTTTTTGCTGAATTCAAATATTTTTACAGAATGTTATTATCAGTAATAGAAGTGAAGTTACAAGCAAAAGTACAGCGTCTAGTCATAAAAAGCAACAAATAGTGGAATTCGTGAAATTAGTGTACAATGCGTATAAGGTAAAATTACTGTACATTATTGACACTTGCAGGACACTTGAAATAACTGACCAACAAGCAAAATACGCTTTAATATTTAATTGGATGACTACGGTTTCTTAGTAACAACGTGCAACTTCTTGGCTGGGAGCTAATGAGCTTCTTTAATTGTCCATTGGTGATAACACGGTGCCATACGGCCCTTACAGACACAATTAAAGACGAAGACTTTTAGACTCAATTACGTACTTTAATTGAGTCTGTAAAGGCCCTATGGCACCGTGTTATCACCAATGGTCAACTAGAGAAGCTCATTAGTTCCATGACAAGAAGGTGCACTTGGTTACTAAGAAACCGTGGTTATCCAATTAAATATTAAAGCGTATTTTACTTGTTGGTCAGTTATTTCAAGTGTCCTGCAAGTGTCAATAATGTACTGTACAGTAATTTTACCTTAAGGTGGTTCCACCTAAAATCTCTGCCTAATGTTTCCAATGCTAAAACTTCTGTAAATATTTTCTTCGCAATTAATGTACTCCCAAGGATGAAAACTTGCACATCGATAGAAATAACTTTAAGTTATAGCATGGGATACTTAATACTTGCTAAAACATAACCATTATTAAGTAATCCAACATTTGTTTGTCTAATGACGTCATCAATGTACAGGTCGCGCCATCTATTAACAAGTCTGAACATTACCCAAAGAAAATAGATTGATTTTTAATATAATCATAGTTATGTTTTAGCAAGTATCCCATGTTATAACTTAACACTAGTTTTATCGATGTGCAAATTTTCATCTTTGGGAATGCATTAATTGCGAAGAAAATATGTACAGAAGTTTTGCCATTGGAAACACAAGGAAGAGATTTTAAGTGGGGCCACCTTAAATGCATTGCACATTAATTTCACAAATTCCACTGTTTGTTGCTTTTTATGACTAGAGCTGTACTTTTTCTCGTAACTTCACTTCTATTACTGGTAATAACATTGTGTAAAAATATTTGAATTCAGCATACAATTTCCTTTAAAATGATGTATAGTATGTATTCTTGACTTTACCATTACGCTGTATAAGTTCATTTCAAACATCAGAAATTTGACTTTCTGTCAACCGGTGCAGGACGTTTGGCTACGATTGTACACTATCCAGAGAAAAACCGTGCATAATTTAAAATGCGCAATGTGAGAAGGTTTCTGTAATACGATGTTTCGAAGTGTAGATACACTTGCAAACAGAAATACCCAGTAACACCACTTAGCACTTGAACTGTGAAATGCAAAAACCCATATGCAGACACTGTAAATATTTTTCGGATATTCAGGATCCACTTTCCGTGATGCCGTTAGTGAATTAAAGAAACATATTTCTGACACAACCTTTTCCATGAAATGACGAAAAGACACCTAAATTTCACAGATTTTTCGTACTCCAGGAAAATTCTGAATTTTCAAAAACCTTTCCGCAATTCCTTTCGTACGACGTATATTAACGGGAAAACTCTGTTCTCACTTTTTCCGTATCCGTATGATGAATATCGTAGCAAAGAACACCTGAGCTTCGCGAAGAACGGCAACTCACGTAGAGATAACGTAAAACAGGCGACAACCGCGCCATCACAACCTAAGACGTAATATGCTCTGCCGGAAAGCAAACATTCAGGAGCAAAACACGTTAGGGGAACTACGGCAGTGAAGCTTTTCTTTGATCTACGGTGGTTTCCTTCGATCTGATGACTATTTGCTTAGAGCAGTTTTTTATTTTATTTTTGTTGCTGTTTTCTGATATCCTGCCCGTCCCTTATTTTGGTGAGAAAAATATGCAATAGCATTACATGAAAAGCAATTGAATTAGAGACAGTTGGCGTTATGCATATGTGGCGCTGTGGGCGGCCCTGTAAACGGAAACGACATGACGTATGCAGCGATCCGACAATATATGGAGTGATGCGACGGCAATCAGTAAGAGTCGGACGCAGTATGGGTAAGACGAAGAATCTAAGCGCATTTCATCGTGAGCAAATCGTTGGGGCCCAACGAATGGGTCACTCCACCTCGGAAGTTGTGCAGGCACTGGGATTTTCACGAGCCACTGTGTCACGGGTGCACCGTGAGTACTTCGAATCCGGTAAAACCATCCCTACAAGGGCCAACTGCCGTGGACAACAGCGTGTCGATGAGCGGGGTCATCGTCGGCTAGCTCGCATTGTAACAGCAGATAGACGGGCCACAGTGCAAGAAATCACTCGGCAATTCAACGCTGGTGCACGAAAACGTGTAAGCAGCCACACCATCCAGAACCATCTCCTCGTTATGGGGTACAGAAGCCATCGTCCCACGAGGGTACCGCTGCTGACCGCACATCACAGGATGCAAAGATTAGCATGGGCGCGGGAACATCACCACTGGACCCTAGACATGTGGAAAAAGGTTGCCTGGACTGATGAGTCGAGATTCACGTTGGTACATGCGGATGGCAGGATACGAGTACGGCGCAAACCACATGAAGCGATGGATCCTTCTTGCCAGCAGGGTACTTTTCAAGCTGGTGGGGGTGGCATTCTCGTCTGGGCACTGTTTACATGGACTGAAATGGGACACCTGGTACGTGTGATATCGTCCCTCACAGGTTAACGTTACCGGGATATCCTGGATGACCATTTGCTCTCGTTTGTGCGTCTTCAACATCCCACTGGGGACCTCATCCTGCAACAAGACAATGCACCATGCCATTGCTTCCGAATTGTATCCGAATGGTTGGATGAACACTCCACCGACGTGACCTCGCTTTCTTGGCCAGCTAGGTCCCCTGACCTCAATCCCATCGAGCACATCTGGGATGCCATCGAAAGAGATATGTTCGAGGCTCTGACCGCCCTCCATCAAATCTTCGTGAACTGTGGGAGCTTGTTCAGGGGTTGTGGATCCGTATGGCTTCCCAACGCTTCCGGTGTCTTGTCGAGTCCATGCCGAGACGAATCGCCGCCGTCATCAGGGCGAAAGGTGGTGCTACACGTTACTAGACAGGTATCTCTAATTCAATTGCTCTTCAGTGTACAAACTCATATTTGTCGAGCTCTCTCATTCTTCTGGGAGCCGTCATCAGAACTTAAAACTGTCACATGCATCTCCGAAACAATTGAAAAATGTTGATACTTTGGAACAACCAGTTGTTCCGTTCACGTGAAAGCCCGTGGTTGAAATAAACGCACCGGACAAAATATTAGTCACCCCTGTGAGAGCTTAACGGGTGACGGCGCCTCCTGTCTTGATAACAGCATGAATCCGGTGTGGTAGAGACTCCACGATGTTGTGGATGTATTGAACATCGATTTGCAGCCACTCGTGCGCTAAATGGTACCGAAGCTCCGCCAGAATATGTGGGTGTCTATTCTGGCGTTTCACCTTCTGTTCCGAATGATCCCGCAGATTTTCAATAGGATTTAAATCTGGGGATTTGGCGGGCCAGTCGAGGTGAGACAGTGTTGCTGACTATTCGTCGTGCCATTCAGACATAGTTTTAGCCCTGTGCTCACGGCAATTTTCGTCTTGGAAGATAGGAGTGGCAATGGGATGCTGCTCCAGGAGATTTAGGGAAAAGGGCAACACTTCGTCATTTGGTTGCGCATGCTGGTTCAAATTCTTCGTCACTGCGACGAGAGGGCCTATTTCGTGGTACGAAAACATCCACAGAACATCACAGAACCTTCTCCATCTTGAACAACACCTTCGACACAATCAGGACTAAAGGCTTCGTTGGGCCTGCTATGCACTCATCGCTTCCCATAATTGGAAGCCAAACAAAAACGAGACTCATCAGACCAAATGACTGGATTCCAATCCTCCACAATAAAGTTTTGGTGCATCTGAGCCCATTGATAAAGTGCGACTTTGTGACGTGCCACTCAGTAACGTCTGTCTTACGACCCATATTGCAGACTAAATTCAACACACACGTTGCTCTTCACCACTGCACGAGACAGAAATGATCCTGTAGACCAGGTCAGTACTTTTTATCTCCTAACAATGCTATCACGGCGCCCTCTGTGCAACGTGTAATTTCCCACTGTCATTTCTGTTAGGGGTGACTGATGTTTTGTCCAGTGAGCTTATTATACTGTATACAGAAAGAGGCTCAGAAGAAGACCACGTGGGAGTTGGGTGAATGAAATTCGAAAGCATGCCATAAAAGAGAATGGCTCAGGACAGGGAGTTGTGGGAGTTACTTGGGGAGACCTTCATCCAACAGTGGGTAAGGAATAGTTGATGATGACGTAATACGAAGTTGATAAAATAAAGTGGCTACGCTGTGTGTTTCTTTTCTCTGCAAAATTTCATAATTTGTTCGCGAATAGTGCATGATATAAAATGTAACGAATTGAATATCACTTACCTATCTTCCAAAAGTTTTGCGAAATTGAAATAAGTGCCGATTCTAAGTATGTAGTGTGTACTGTATGCTGAATACTGATTGAATCTGCGCTAAAGACAATAAACAGTATAATGTTGTTATTTTTTTGCTCCTGTCTGTATGGGAAGAGGTAAATGTTGCCATGCACTTCTTTATGAATGACCAAGAGGCACAGAACACTTTTCTTGTAGATATCGCGGCAGAAGGTAGATAAGATGTCTGAACCGAAACTTACTTGGTAGATAACAGAGATTTATCAGTAAAGTGAGTAAGTAATTCGTTCAGAAGAGGGTTTTTCTTGTTTGTTTTTCTATTGAAGGTTTAATAACCACCGTGAGGAACTCAATGGGCAATAAATAGTCGTGCGTCCTTAACCCTTTAACCGTCTAGAACTAATTAACTCGGGGTTAGTAAAATGGGCTGAAATCAGTTCGATTGAATATGTTCGCTGCCTAAGAAGCGGGCCGAACATTGTTGGAATGAGTGAATCTGCGCATCTGAAAGCGTATCTTTCTTCCTTAACTTTGTTTTTGAAAGGAGTAATTTAAAGGGTACGATTGATACTAATCCTTTATGATTGATTTCTTGCTAAAAGAACAAGTTATATAGTAAAATCATGCAATGCATTGATTATGACACGCTTTTCCACATACCAGAAATCATTATTCAAGTTATTACTCAAGTTATGAGGATAATGCCTGTGGAATTTATCTCGCTCCTGTGCCCTAACCTTTGACCTCATTTTGATGATATTAAACAGAATTGGTTCAATAAACTTCCGGAACAACATTCACCTTTTTTTTTGTTCAAAAATCTATCTTCGTTTTATCGCAATAGAGGCATTTTTAGTCGTTATGAGGATAATAGCTGTGGAATAAATCTCGCTACTGCGCTCTGACCTTTGACCCCATTTCAATTATGTTCAACAGAACCAGTTCAGTGTACCTCCAGAACAATATGATAAAGTTTTGTCGCAATCGAAGAATTTTTACGTAAGTTATGACGCATAAGGGCGATGGAATGGATCCCGCTTCTATGTACTGACTTTGCCCCCATTTCGTCCATTTTCAATAGGGTTCCTTCCCAGGTTGTTCCCTACCACATACTAAAATTTCGATAAAATCAAACCATTTTTACGCGAGTTATGGTGCAGACGGATAGACAGACGGACAAAGCTGGAGCATATACGCTTATTAAACCTACGGTTAGAAAGCGTAAATTATAAAAAGGAGATAGAAAATGTTTCAGTCACTTGTTTCTACCCAACAGCATGATGTTCTTGTCAGGGGGACTTCACCTTCCGCGTTATGCCTTGAGTAATGAAACAGTGATTAAAGGAGTATATAATGTAGCTGAGGATAAAGGTCTGTAAAAAGGAGCAGAGAATAGAGAAAGTATGAAAGAGCAGAGAATATGGTTTATAGACTGGAGCAGAGAATAAAGGACTATAGGATGGAACAGAGAAATGACTGAAAGCAAGAAAGGAATTATCTTGTCGTAGCTTTCGTAAAACCCTGCGGAAATGGGAATATCTCTATCTGAAGATCCCAGAATTTGGTTTAGTAACATCGGCCGCTTAAATGGCTATAATTTAGGGTCATTGACCACAGGGAAGTGCCAGTGCCGTAAAAAACACAACTTCCATGCCTCGCCGGTATTCGAACCCGGACCCTTCTCGGGCGAATGGACACACGCCAGCGCTTAGACCACTGCGCCACTGGGACTTCTCAGAAGAACATCATGAAACGTTGTTATGAAAGATGCATATACCTGGAAGCTTTTGCGCAACCACTTAATACAAATTTTAAGCTTTTAGTTTTTTTTTTCTCCGTATAGAAGAGATGGAGTATTCTTAGTTCAATGACTTCACTTACTTAGCACGTAAACTTCACGACTTTATTCTCAGTTCAGTTTCGAATTGCATTCACAGCGAAACTAGCACACAGGTGGAGCCATTCGAGATGCTTTTACAAAAGAAAATTAAAAATTCGGGTGAAATATGGTTCTAATTTCATTTTCAAATGCTTTTTGCCGTATTCTAATTGACAGTCCCCACTGTAAATCCTATTCGAATTTGGCCCTTCCTGGAAACAAATGTTTGGTTCAAAAATCTATCTACGCTCGGTCGGAATGGGTTTATGGCATCTCCGTTAATCATCTTCTTCTTTCCTAGGTCTGTCTCGAAACAATTAATCAATATTTCATTCCCATAAATAGAAACTTCTAAGGCAAACCATTGCAGCAACTTAGAACCAATATACGTATTTCTTAAATGTGAGTCCTAGTCTCGAATGTCATGAAATAAACCATGAACAGACTTTTCAATTACTGCAGGTGTTCAGTTATTCCGTTCACGCTTCCCTCAGTTATTCCGCATTTTGGTGATATTCACTTCTCACTTTAACAGCCTTACATTCACTTCCTGTCCCAAAGAAATAACCATTCAAAGAACTGACACCTCATGTTTCTTAATGTAGACAGACGAATTGACATTAATGGACGCCTGATGTGTATCTATATGTATATTTAACAGAAACGTAAGAAATGATATCCACCTCGATAGCCAAGTACTCTGAGACACTGGATTATGACCAATGGTCGAAAATGGATATATAGGGTGTCCACAAAGTCTCTTTACAACTTTGTGCAGCGGGTGGCCTAGTGGTCAGCGTTCGTGACTGCCATAGGGATGACCTCAGGTTCGATCCTGGGCAGGAACTACTAAATACCCGCCGTTCGTAGGATGTGCACGTTCAGCCGTCGGACCCCGGGTATTGGTCCCCGGTAATAAATAAGGGCGTCTTCCTCCCCTTTCTACCTCGCTTCCGTGTCACTTTCCTATCGGGCACTCTAGCCCAAATCTCCTAGCTTCCTATTTCTAGGGGTTGTTCAAGACCTGGAGTCAGAGACTCCCTTCCTAAAAATCCTCTACATATGATCTATGATCTCTTTATAACTTTGCACATTAATTACAGATACACCGTATGAGATAGAAAAATGTGGTTCAGCACACAAGTAAGAGCAAAAACTAAAGTTTTTTTCTACCTCATTACGAAAACTCAATATGCGCACCATTTGTTGCGCTTAGAACATCTAGCCAAAACTCCAGTTCCGACCATGAGCGCTGCGGCATGTCCTCAGAAATGGTAGAAATGGTATTGTTGATCCTTGATTTCAGGTCATCAATGGCTTGCACGTTTGTCCGATACGCAATATCCTTCACATTTCGCTACATAAAAAAAAAGTCCAGAGCTGTGTAGTCGGGGGAACGGGGCGGCCATGCAATTGGAGCATCCCGTCCAATCCACTTCCCAGGGAATGTTGTGTTTAAAAAGTCCCGAACGTGCCGTCCCCAATGTGGTGGTGCACCGTCCTATTGGAATATCACGCTTGGTTGAAGGTCCTCAAACTATGGCACAACATACGCAAAACATCCAGGTAAACATCTGCCGTCACTGTTTCCTCACTGAAGCAAAATGGTCCAATGTATCGGTTATGCATATCACCGCATCACACGTTCACTTTAGGACAGTCTCTCGTAAGTTCCATAAACGCATGAGGATCTGTTTTAACTGCCCAGAGACATGAAAATCTGCTTAATCAGTAAAACAAACGTGTGTGAAACTCGAGATCCTCACTCAATCTATCCAGCATGCATCGTTACTGCGAATTCCTTTCGTCGTGGTCTATCGTTCGCCTCAAGTGCTTGTAGCAGTTGCACTTTGTATGCATATAAGCGTAGATGTCTATTAAGCACTCTGTTTACCGTGCATCGGGGTATTTGTAGTTCTGTGGCAGCGGAACAAATGGACTCCTCCGGGCTTCATGAAATTGCATCACGAACACGTTCGATGCTGTCTTCTTTTGATTACCGTGGGCGGGCACTACAATCTTGATCCAACACGGACCCAGTCTCCATGAATTTCTGTTGCCATTGGCGGATACTAGGACGAGGTGGCGGGGTTTTCGCATACTTAGTCCGTAAATGTCGTTGCGTTTGTGTATCAGAATTTGTTTTGATGAGCCAAGCGACGCACTGCACTCTCTCTTGTGGCGACCACATTTTCATAGAACACCACCTGCTACGTCACTTAGGGACCTACAACAAAAAATGATAGTGTCAATAAAAACCTTGATATTTATAGCATATTATACAACAAATACCATGAAATTATATAGTACAGGGTGTCCGTAATAAATGTGCAAAGTTGTAAAGAGATTTTGTGGACAACCTGTATGTACAGGCAGTCTCCGATTACGAAAGAGTTCCGTTGCTATGCATGTCCTTAAGCCGAATTTTTGCGTCCTGTGTGCAAAAAAAGTATTTGCACACATACACTATATTGGCAAAAGTCACCGGACATCCCTTCAAAAGCAAATGAACGGATCCGCTGCGTTGTTAAGATGCGCGGTACAGCTACAAACGGTATAAAAACAAGCCTGCAGCAGGTTTGACGATAATTCCGCATCGTGTGTGGACTGGCCAGCACAGTGCCCTGATCTTAATCCCATAGACCACCTATGGGATGAATTAGAGCGCCACATAAGAAGTTTGAAACCAAGGCCTACTACTAAGCAACAGTTAGCGGCAGCGTTATTGTACTGAATGGAAGCGCATACCTATCGCTGTGTTCCAAAACCTTGTCGAAAGCTTGTCTCGAAGGGTCAGTGTATGCAATGAGGCCAAAGGTGAACCCACACCGTATAATGTATGTCAATAAATGCTATGTTGTGTTTCTCTTCTAAATATCCGATGACTTTTGTCAATATAGTGTATATTACTTTGCATAAATAAATGTAAAAAGCAACTGTGACGAAATATTTTTAACCATTGATCCCCCAATAAACACACACACACACACACGTTTCTTTTTTTACTAATCAGAAGAAATATACAACGGTGGTTTTATAAAATCTGAGAGTAAAATCACATAAAATGAAGAAATATAGGTACAGTAAAATATACGTAGGTGAGCCATTACATTATGAAAACCTACCTAATAAGCTGTAGGACCCCCTTTGGCCCGCAAAACTGTAGCCATTCGGCAAGGCATCGATTCGATGAGGTTGCGATAGATGTCAATAGCAGGTCATCCAGTTCCCGTACATTTCGAGGTAGTGGTGATTTAACGCGACCACGCTAAGTCGAACCACAAATGTTCGATTGGGTTCATGTCAATTGGATTTGGAGGCCAGGGTATTAACAGAAAGCCACCAGCATGTTCCTCGAACCACTCCTTTACCATTCTGGCAGTGTGGTATGGGGTATTATCCTCTTGGTAATGACCATCACCAGCAAGAAACACTGTTGCCATGAATGGGGGAACTTCGTTTACAACGATATTCAGATATCTGACAGCTGTCACGGATTGTACTATTGGTGTAATGGGGCCTAAAGTGCCCCAGGAAACCATCGCTCACAGTATAACATCACCACCGCCGGCCTGTTTCGACCCAACAGTGCATCCAGGTGCTATAGCCTCCGTTGGTAATCCGCGTGTCCGCGCTCGGCCGTCTACGTCATACACCAGAAATCTTGATTCGTCAGACCAGACCACTTTCTTCCAATCATCCACGGTCCAATCTCGATGACATTGGACCCATTCCATAAGTTGTTGGCGATGACGTGCAGTGAGCATGAGGACTGGCTGGGTCTTCGGCTACGCAGGTCCATGCGCAGAAGGCTGCGATGAATGGTGTGCTGTGACACATTTTCCTGATCGCCGCTGTTGGATGTGCCAGTGATTTGACGCAGTGTGGTCTTGCGGTCGCTGTGGGCAATGCGCGACAGTCTCCGCTCCCTCTGGCATCAATGGACGACACACAGCTTGACAACGGTTCGTCGTTTGGCCGTCTGTGCACCACTTTTGATACGTACCCACTACAGCGGCACGTGAACAACCCACAAGCCGCGTTGTTTCCGAGATCGTAATTCCTAGGCGCCGTGTCATCACAGTTTGTCCTTTATCAAACTCCAATAAATCAGCAGCTTTTTCTACTCTGACTCCGAACACTCTACTAACCGAATGCCGGTCTTCGAGTTATGTATATATACTACTCTGTGAACATCACCTGCGCCACCGCTCTGTCTCCAGGGGCGCTCATTTCTCTAGGCTGGGGGTGGTCATAATGTAATCAATCGCTCATCGGTGTATTTTATTCTTTCTCAAAGTATCTTTCCTTGGATGATACGCAACGGTCCCATCGTTCAGTCCACTTTTCAAAGCATGTGACGAAGGCATTTGATGGAAGCTGCTTTAGCGACCCCTGTACATATTGAATAACGTCAGCATCTGTGTTGAATGTTGCTCCACGGAACTTCTCCTTCATTGTTGGAAACAACCGGATATCGCACGGGGCGAGGTCAAGACTGTAGGCAGGCTGTGGCATGATTTTAATACTGCGTTTCGTAAGAAACTGTTGAACACAAGCAGTCACATGTGGAAGGGCATTATCATGGTGTAGGCTCCATTTGCCTACCAGTTCCGGTCGCTTAATTGATATGTGTCGTCGCTGGCGCTTCAAGATTGAAATGTAATACTCAGCATTGACGGTAATTTGTGGAGGAACGGCATGCTGGTAGACTACACCTTTATGATCAAAGAAAATTTTCATCATCACCTTCCCAGCGGATTTGGTTTGGCGGACTTTTTTCGGAGGAGGCGAGCCTGTATGTTTCCAGAGCTCGTTGCGCGCTTCGTAAGAGATCGGAACAGTGGACCCATGTTTCATCGGCAGTTATTGCTGTGTTCAGATAGTTTGAATCCTTTGCAATCATGTGTTTTCACTCATGACACACCTGAACTCTGGCTAACAATTGTTCTCTCATCAGGTGATGAGGTACCCATCTGAAACACACACGATGCAGCAGTAATTTGTCTCCTAGAATGCAGAATGCCGACGTTTTTGAGATATTAGTTGACGCCGCTATGTCTTCACACGTCATTCGTCGACCTTCTTGCAGGATTGTCCAAATAGTGTCAACAATACGCTCCGTAACAACACTTTCAGGTCGATCAGGCCTAGGAGCGAGTTCTTCCGACAAACGCCCTTTTTTGAAATCATGGTGCCATCTTAAAATCTTTGCCTCATCTAAGCATTTATTGTTGTAAACTTTTTTCATGAAATCCACTGTTTCAGGAGCTGTTTTACCCAAACGATAGCAAAATTTTATCGTGCAACGCATTTCACTTCTTAACTCTGAATCACTCATCTCAATAGCTGTTCGGCGAAATGCATACGTACCTTAAACAACTGCGCAATAACAAAACCAGAATCGTCTGCCACGGCTAATAACAGCTGCCATAGGTATTTCCTTAATTCAGTTAGTTGTCTGCGTGGTGATTTTCCCTTTCGCACTGTTGCCAACTCAAAAAAAAATTACTCTCAATTTTTATAGAACGGCCTTTTGTATACAAACAAAACAAATGAAAATCTTACTTTCATTTGTTTTGTGATAACAAATTAAAATCTTATTGTTTGATGCCAAAAAATTAAAAATAAACAAAAACAAGAAACTTTCGGTCTAAGCGATGGCCTCTGATCATTCGTTCGAAAGCGGTCCGAGTTCGAATCCCGGTGACGCATGGATGTTGTGTTTGTCTTACGGCGCTGGCTCTCTCCCTTCCCGGGAACCAGTGACCCTAAATTAGGGACGGGCTACTACTTGTAACCCATTGAGTTGCTCACTGTGGTCGTTAAACCTCCAATCAAAAAATTAAAAAAAAAAATGTCACCAGCACTTAGTATGCAAGCAAACAGTATTTTCATACTAGTCATGATGATTTACAAAGATCTCCGTTAATTACACTTTAATGCAAACAGTCAAACATGAAAACAAATGAAGTTTTTACAATCATGATCATTTTTCATATTTATCATATGTATTATATATTATTTAATAAGTAGACTACCCCGGCTATAATAAAAAAAAACTCAATAAAATAATCCTATTGACAAGAGCTAACCTATTTTCTGCTCCTAGCCAGAAGAAATTTAGAAGTACTTGTTTGTGGGTAGTGAATTTAGCATATGACAATTATAGCCGTACTCGTGAATAGCGATTTTTTTTTTAACTAGCTTACATGTTTGCGAGATGGCATTTGACGAGCAGGAGAAAGCTTATTAACAACATTATCAGAGACAGAGTTAATCACGCAAACGTTGAACTACATCTATTTAGAGCTTAATTGCCATACTGGGTTTTCTGCAAATATTTTCCCCAATTCATCTGTTCCTTTCTCCTTGTTTCTTAAGGTTAATTTATTGCAGTGAAATTCCTATCCATCGAAAAAAAACCCCAGCAATTTTTCGAATTTTTCAACTAATGAAGGCTTCTACTGATCCACAGGATCCAAGTAGTAGTTATGTTTCTATGGAGTAATGTACACGTAATCTCTTCCAAGCATCTGCCTTATTTTCATAACATCAGTCGTAATTTGTTTGATAATCAAAATGACCTGCGTGTTTGGATTCAACATGTTGAACAAATGACGATTTTTTGCACTGTATTTTTTGGAGAGTAATTTTTCACCTTCATATAAAATAAGAATTTTTAGATGATCTGTATTTAAAATGCTTTTACTTATTGTATCATGTACAATTTCAGAAGTTCCTACTACAATCTGAGCTCCTTTTATCCTGTTGCTGCGGCTCGCAGATGACGCGCAGCAGATGTTCGCGTCGCTTTTGAAATCAGTGAGAACCTTTCTTATTGCTGCAACTTGTATTTCTTTGGGAGTAATAATAAGCGCTTGACAGTTATGTTTGTCTGCATCCAAACTTTGCAGGACTACTACGGAAAGAACTGTCTTCCTACCTGTCAGTGGCTGTGCGTGTATAATGACATTACTGCCGGACAGGCATTTCGTAATGGCCTTTTGTTGTAAAGGCAGCGGTTTAACGAAGCCCCTGGCGTATATGCCTTGCAAAATTGCATGGCAAAGATTCATGTTCTTGAAACACTCAACAGTGTAGCCAGAACTGAATTCAATCACACCACCAAATACGTCTAACATTCCATTTAGCTCATTATTTGGACTTGGATGTTGGATGTTCAGAACATCTATTTTGTTGGCAGGAAAACACGGTCTTATGTAATCGCCATCGCATATTAACAATTCTTGCACTTTAGTTTTCGTGTAATATCCCAATTCGTTTTTTAATCTGTGTTCAGTGTCATTTTCATTAAAGAAGTTAACTATCGTGACGTTATTCCAACATATATCATGCACGCGATTTTTCTTCTCCCCTGACAGATCATAATATATTACGACAGGCATCTTTAGCTTTGTAAAATCAACAGGCAAATCCGTAGTTATTAAGGTTTTTTCCTGAACTGAACGAAATTCTTCCAAAATGGCAATTCGTTGCTCTGGTGAGCAAAGTCGGTGTAAATCTAACACGGACACACTTCGACCTTCCATTTTGCGTTTTAAAATATTAACCACACTTGGCTTCTCACAAAATATTACAGCACGTTTAATGCCTAGGATACCATATATATAACTTAAAACATAGAATTTCTCGGGTCCCTTGACACTAGGGATAAGGATATGTAGAATGTTTTCAATATATAGCTCCTGATTTTCTTCAAGGAAATTGTCGTGCGGGTTTGCTAAACCCTGGGTTTCTTCAATATCACGCGTTTCCGAGGGGTGAATTTTGAAAAACTCCGTTCTATAAACTGGCAAAATCAGTGTTATTTTTGTCTTATGGAAATGTTCTATAACCTTCTTCCTCTTTACGGTGCAAAAACTGATAACTACTACTCTTTTAGTATGTTCAATTTTGTTAATTCTGCTTAGGTAGTTTTCTTGGTTGGGCAAATCGAAATTAATTACCACACGTATATTTTCCCCGAAAATTCTACCTGTTAAATCAGCTTTAATATGTGTTAAATCGGAAGCCAACCAAAACGCTTTATTACTTACGTTCTGTGGCTCCGTAGCATTGCTACCGATAACGGACACTTCAAGACCATTACTTTGCATCTTGTCTTGCAACCTCTTAGCTTTAATTCTGGCATCGTGAAATATTATAGCATTCGTCATGTTCAACTTTTTGACGCATGCTACAGAGAACTTCAATTTTCGATGCATCATTCATAATAGGTATGTAAAACTGGCGAACATTATCAGGAATTTTGTTTGCTTTGTTCCCCACAAGAGCATACGTTTCCTTCAGAAGCCTTTTACATTTATCAAAAATCGGCTGCCCTAAATCTGTGCACGTTAAGATTACGTGAACATGTGGGGAAAGTACTCGAACCATGCCATATACTGAATCTTCAAATTTTCCGGTTAGTACATCTTGGGCCATTTCCAGAGCAAAATATTTGACCTCGGATGTCACTAATTCTTTCTTATTTATCATAACTCGAAGCTGATCGGGTGTCCCTACTATGATGGGAGAACCAATTTTTATATTTTCACGAACTTTGCTCAGCTTCTGTCCACTGTGGCACGTACAGCATTGAATTCCCATGTACTTCCCCAAATTCAGTATACTCTGCTGCATCTGTTCTGTCATTCGTACCGTTGGGGAAATTATGAGCGCCTGGCACTTTTGTATACTGGTGTTGACCTTTTCTAAAGCAAATACTGCGATAATTGTTCTTAGTTCTGTTTCTGAGCTTGCATGGATAACGACATCATGCCTCTTTATAATCTGAGCTGCTGCCATGTTTTGCAATGGCGTCGTGTTTTTGTGACCACAAAATCGAATCCCACGGAGTAAATTTTCTTGGATATTCCAGCCACTGATTTCCACTATAGCGTCGTCTGTACAATTTTTAATTGTCATGATTGTCCATTTGAGGGGCTGATCTCCATGCTTATCATCGCTTACTTCCATATCCTCATCTTCATTTCCGATCATGTCTTCTTGTGAGCTATACATGTTGAAAGCTCGACTCTGTGAAAAGAAATAGAAAAGTGCGATTAATGCAGAAATAAAAACGTAAAGAAGCGTCACTTTCTTTAAGCGCATATTTCGTATTACTTAACAGCTATCTTCACCAAATGGTTAGGGCCATTGATGACACCCCGAAGTGCTCTTTAGTGGCCCTTGAGACCTTCATGAAGAAATTCTAAGACGGAAATAAATATTTAAACAAAATGTTATTTTCTCATTCATTTTCTATTAAATCTTCGTTTTACATTAATTTTGATTACATTTTGATTAATAAATCGTACTTTTCGGTATTACAACCTGCATGCCTCAAATTTAAGAGTAATCTGCATTTAATACTGTAACAAATCTAAAATGTAGCCTGGGTCGTTTAGTATAGGGAACGCAATGTGTCGCCTCCACGTGCTTACCGCTATCTGGGAGGTCCATGTAAGTGTATGTGGGATGGTCGATTTTGGGGAAACAGTTAGCGTCACGGAAATCGGAAAGTTTATGGCGTTCTCAATGCGAATGTTGGCAGGACAAAGAAGTGTTAGTTATGTGTTTGCTTTCTTATACGCGAACTGACTCCTATATATTCCGAACGCAGAGCTGTGCATTCCTAACATTTTCACCGTGCCGAATGCTTTTAGGAAGCAATTAAAATTGATAAGAGAGTTAAGACAGACCCCCTAGCAACAGAGAAAGAAACTCTTTGGCAAAATGTGAATGACCGAAAAAGGAGTAGTCTGTGCAAGTCCATGAAGGGAGATGGGCTTGGGGAGCCGGATCTGGATTGGTCCAGCTCAATGTTTTTCGGAAGAAGAAAAGCTTCTGTCCGAAGTGTTGGAATCGCAGCCTCTCAGCGATAAAAAGAATAAAAAACGCAGATCGTCAGACGGGATTTTTACAATGTTCCAAATGAATTGCCAAATACCAGCGCAGCTGTTTTACACCTACATGTACCTTGAATCGCCACATGCGAGCACCCATATCTCCCTCTCTCTCTCTCTTGATCTGTGACGTAAGCGAGGTTCAGAGAAGAAATCGCTTCTTGTGTGGTTTGTGTGTGCCATCGTCTTTGCTTGTGCGCGGTTATATGTTCAGGAAGTTCTTTGTGTGTGTTTTACTAAATAGAACTGCTCCTTTAATAAAGGAAGCAAACTATTACGCGAGATGTTCCTAATCTGTAAACTCGGGTACGCTTCATGATGTTATGAACGTATTTTTTGTCCACCAACAAAGTGATTGTGTGTACGCGACTGAAGTGATCTTTTTCAGCAAACATGGCGTCAGTTGGCGTCTGTACGAAACATCCTTTTTTACTGTAGTGGAGCATCTATGCATCGACTGATTACACCTAAATGGATATCTTCGTATCATCACTTGTGTTATAATTAAATACCATTTTTTGCATACAACTCAGATCTGTATACAAATTTATTATTGCTAGCGTGAAGTATTCTGTTCTATTTTTATTGTTAAGCTTACATTCTTCTGCCATGAATGAAGGCTAACGAAAAATATTTTTCCACTGCGTGCCGAGTAATTGGGGTGTTGATGCTATCTGTTTAAATACGCATCCAATCTTTGGGAATTTAAGATATCCACCCCTCTAAGAAACAACATGAAGAAGTCTCCCAGCTGAGTCAAAACCTGCGGGGCGGTTGGCGTCACCGCAAGGAAGTAGGAGGGGAGATATACCCCTTTTCCTGGTTCCAGATTGCACGTAAGACTGGAGAGATGTGTAAGTAATTTCTACCCGAAAAGCAAGCAGCATCCGGGAGGTCCGACGAAGTGATGCAATTGCAGCCCCGAATGGCTGAAAACGACGACCTGTGCTGTAAACAGAATCATTTTTATCCTTCAGAGCTGGGGCAAACAGACGGGCGAATCTTGCTATCGCGTCAGCGGCCTCCTTCGACCTCGACATTAGTGCGCGTACATGCGTATGTGGCGTCATACTGGTGAAAGCAGTAAGGTGTGTGCACGAGAGTAAATGGGAAATGGGGTTTGACTCCCCTCTCCGTCGGCCATAGAGCGCGCTTCAAAAATGGGCGTGTCGTCACACAGGTGCGCAGTGCATCAAATGAGTGCATCAAATACATAAGTGTGTGTGCATCAAATATATATGTGAGTGCATTGAACACGGATACAGCTAACAGGAAGCAGCATCACTGTAAGCACTATATTTTCTTATGCATGACAGTTGCGAGTAAATTGGCTCCTGTCAGCCAATAGACTTTCGTCGGCTCAGAACTGTTTAAAGCCAAACAGTATAAGCCAAATGAAAAATCGTTGAACTGTAATGATAAATTCAGCCTATGAGCTATCTCAAAAGAGGCGAGTCTATTTGACTCCCTCCTTCTTCCTCTATTAGATATCTATTTAGACTTTCTTTGAAACATAACCGGGTACTGGCTCCCCGGTAATAAATAAGGGCGTCTTCCTCCCCCTTTCTACTTCGCTTCCGTGTCACTTTCCTATCGGGCAGTCTAGCTCAAATCTCCTAGCTTCCTATTCCTAAGGGTTGTTTAAGACCTGGGGTCAGACACTCCCTTCCTAAATACCTCTACATATGATCATGATCATCTTTGTAACATAAGTATCATGTCAACTACGTCGCTTCTTTGTCCGGAAGTAAAGTTTCAGGATTTTTTTCTGCTTAGGTTTAATGACCATCGTGAGTAATTCAATGAGCTGTAGCCAGTCGCCCGTCCCTAATTTAGGACTTTTCTTTTATTTTTATTTATTTTATTTTTTTACTTTGCATTTAATAAAATTCGACCTACCTCCTGAAACTTTTCGGACGTAGGTCGTATTTTTATTAAATGTGAAAAGAATACAAAAAGATTCATACATCAGTAATATTTTCAAATATTTCGTCATTCTATTGTGATAATGTTTATGACTAACGACGTACAAAATGGGATTTGTTTGCACAACTTTGATTAATTCTTCGTTAATAGGCATTTCCGAAACAACAGTCAAATAACTTCAAATCAGAACCAGTGAAAGTGAGAAAAATCAGGTCACGCCAAGAGCTTGCTGCCTGATGATAGAACGAGTAAGTAGCTTAAGCAAATAACCTTGACTTAAGGCATTGCTTCGGAAAAAAATCGAATCCGTCAAAAATAATCTCTCAGCGAGCATTACGCAAAATTTCCCTTCCGGAAGGAAAATTCCGAGACTTTCCAATGTAATGTGTCGGTCTCCATTAAAAATTGTGATTACCAAATATTTTTCCTTATTTTTTGTTCTGACACTTCGCTTCCGTTCCGAAGCAGTGTGCAGGAAGCTTTGAGCTCTTGCACTTGACGTGGCATCGACTCCACGAGACATCGGAACGTGCCTTTAGGTATTCTGTACCTTCTGGACCGAATGATATCCCGCTGTAGACAACTCTGCAGCGGTACGTTGTAGCTTAGTTGGGAGAGCAACTTACTCCAGAATCAGAAAGCGCGAATTCGATCCCCGTCCCGGACAAATTTGTGTTTTCACATTTGCGCCCGAATGTAAAATTGGATATGCTGGCCGTTGGGTTCTTCGAGAAATGTCTGATGTTTGCTCTACACATCGTCTAGAATTAATGAAAAGTTCCTGCTTAAGAGGGAGATGATGTGATATACTACAGAGGTGAATCACGTGTCAAGACGATAAATCCGCAGCAGTACATTCCGTCCGTGTGGCTTAATTGGGAGAGCAACTTACTCCAGAGTGAGGGGGGCGGTTTCGATCTCCTTCACGGACAAACTTCTGTTTTCACAGCTGGTACAGAATATGCGATGTTCTGACGTCATCGGCAAGTGCTGCGTTCCTCATCACGCCCCCTACGTTGGATAGCATGAAAGTCATTGGACCACACGGAGTGCTTGGACACTATTCTCGAAACATTCCTTCACAGAGTCAAACTACAGCCAAGTTCAACGGGCTTTCTGACGTGGAGCATTATTCAGTGCCATCCGGATACGCGGCCATCATGGAAGGCAACACTTGGTCTTACGATGTGGAGATGTTGTGAAAGATCAACGGAACTCAGTTGAACATCAACATCTGGTGAACATCTGAAACCAGACCGTCCAACAGTTCAGCCTGGTTTCAAATGTTCACCAGCGCGGCGTCGAATTCAGGCCTGTCCATCGGCATGTAGGCGATGGAGACTAGACTCATTGGACCAGGTGACTCTTGGACAGTCGTCCGATTCCAGTCATGGTGTAGCCGCGCTCACCTCAGGCGAACTGCCGAAGACTATGGGTCAATATCGGCACATGAACGAGGCATCGACTCATTAGGCTCCTCCGCTGGATTGTGTGCTCGGTAACGTATTTCTTTACACCCAGGTTGTAGTCTACTGTTCACTGAATAATTGCTAGACTACTGTTGTATCGTATACACGTCACAACCGGCATTCACTTCGGCGATGTAGTTTTAAGAGAAAATGTGCCTTAGCGGTGAACCAGCTAGATGAAACAAACCCAGAACGAAGGACCTCAAAAATTTTCAAAAACAATTTAGATTTCGACTTGTTTTTGCATCAGTTATAAAGATTTATTACTAATTATTTTTATCGACTTCAATTAAAATTGCTAATTGGTGCAATTTTAAGTGAAAGATAAACATTACGTGGGTGTCAGATGCTAAGAATGTACAGTTTCCCTTCAGATACTGTTCTGTCATTCTGTACGGTTCCAAATATTCAGTGTGAATAATATGAACCAGTCAAATAGACAAGGTCATTGCTCTTTCCACGTTTTTCTTTAATTAACACACAGCAACAGAAAACTTGTATTTCAACACTGCTGGAATCGGATCCCAGATCTCTCGATAACTAGCCGTGTGCGTTCACCTTACACCACGGTGGCCAACAACCAACGGCGCTATGTGTGTTTATCTGTCGGCATCTGACTTCACAAATCCTTGTCTCCACGTATTTGGAAGATGTTCGCCTATGAATCAGTCACAACACTGATTACATGTCATTTATATGCCGTTCTTGTTAACATTGTGGAGGTAGAAATGGTGGATATCCTTTGCGTTGCTTTTTGTTTCTTTCCTGGCCACCGCGATCATGTAGGGCCATAGTCTCCGAACCTTGTTTTGGTACCACTGGTTCAGAGAATGGCTAGCGCCGTGGGCGGGCACACCGTCCAAGCCTTCCCCGGAGCTCGAGCCCACACCCAACCTATTGGCCAGAAGCCAGTGCTTCAAACCCCGGAGCTAACTTTTGCTCTTTTGCGATCATCATCATCATTGTCAACCATTATCAATCCACTGCTGGACGAAGGTCTCCCCAAGTTTCAAAAACGGTCTGTCTTGTGCCAGTCTCCTCCATGTCACTCCCGCATATTTACGAATTTCATCCACCCATCTCCCATGTGGTCTTTTTCTGGGTCTTTTCCTGTCCCTTGGAATCCAATCTAAAATTTCGGCTGTCCATCTATGGTCTGTCCTTCTGGCAGTATGTCCAGCCCATTGCCATTTCAGGGATTTAACTCTGATCATGATGTCTTCCACTCTTGTCATTTTTCGGATCCACGAGTTCCTCTTCTTATCTCTCCTGGTTATACCAAGCATGCACCTCTCCATGCTTCTTTGAGTTGTCTGCAGCCTTTGTATGTCTCTTTTAGTTAAGGTCCACGTCTCTGCACCATACGTAAGCACTGGAAGGATGCATTGATCAAACACTTTTCTTTTAAGACATAATGGCATATTGCTCTTGAAAATTATGCTGTTTCTTCCAAAAAGCTCTCCAGGCAAGTTTTGTACGCCGATTGATTTCTTCATCAATGTGACCCTCACTTGATATCTGCTGTCCAAGATAAACGTACGTGTCTGTTATCTCCAGCTTTTCTCCATCAATCGATAAATCTTCATTTCTTGTAAAAGCATTGAACATCACTTTTGTCTTCTGAAAGTTCATTTTTAATCCCACTTCTTTACTCTTGTCAGCAAGTTCCTGGATCATACTCTGCAGCTCTGATGGGGTAGTTGCAAAAATGACTACGTCATCAGCAAAACGAAGGTGGGTTAGATAATCTCCATTAATCTTTATCCCTTTGTTTTCCCAGTTCAGTGATTGAAAGACATTTTCCAATGTGGCATTAAAGAGCTTCGAGATATGGTGTCACCTTGTCTCACTCCCTTTCCAATTTTTATGTGTTGTATTTTCAAACAGCCGAATCTTTGCACTTGCATTTTCATAGATGTTATTAATAATATTAATGTATGCATCTTCAATACCGCAGGATTTCAGAGCCGTGGTAACTGCTGATGGTATCACCGAATCAAAGGCTTTTTCATAATCGATAAAAGCCATGCACAATGGAAGTTCATATTCCCTCGCTCTTTCAATTAGTTCTCTCAGTACGTGAATATGATCTATTGTGCTGTAGCCACTCCTGAATCCAGCTTGTTCTCTCGGTTGAGCCATGTCCAGTGTTACCTTCAAGCGGTGTGAAAGAACTTTACTGAAGATTTTATAAACCACTGATAGGAGGCTGATAGGTCTGTAGTTCCTGAGATCCTCAATGTCACCTTTTTTATGTAGCAGGATCATTGTAGCATTGTTCCAATCCTCAGGAATCTTCCCTTCATTAAGGCATCGAGTGAAAATTTGGGCGAGTACTGTTTCAATTTCTCCACTTGCTTCTTGTATGATGTCTATAGTAATTCCATCTTCTCCTGAGCTTTCCCCCGCTTCATGTTCTTGATTGCATGAGCAACTTCTGCTGGGAGGACTGGAAGAACTCTGGTACCTTTCATGATGTCTGGAGTACATCTATCATCCCTTTCATATAATTTGGAGTAGAAATCTTTCACTCTTGTCAAAATTTCGCCTCTATTTCTTGTTATAGAACCATCTTTTTTTCTCAGAGCCATAATCTGTTTTCTTCCCTTACTGAGATGTCCCTTTGCTATCTTTAGGCTTTGGTTGTTTTCAATTGCTTTCCTCACTAGCTCACAGTTGAATTTCCTTACGTCTTCAGTGATACTTTTTCGTGTTGTCTTGCATAGCTCTATATATTCCACTTTGGAAGTCACATCTTCTTTAGTTGTCCTCATCTCTCTTCTTTTTGCATCAACATTTTGGTTTTTCCTGATAATTTGTTCACATGCAACTTGTTCTTAGACCCAGCTAATTTTGTTGCTGTTTCCATTAGAGCTTTGGTTACTTTTCTGTTAACTTCCGAAATATCCACTTCTTCCGATGTTAGGCCTTCTAAAGCAGAGAATCTGTTCTTCAGTTCCAACTTGAAAGTATTATGGTGTTTTTTAAGGTTGGTTATGTCAATACATTTTGTTTGTCTTATGAGCTTGCCACGTTCCAGTTTAGTGTTGAGGTGCATCTTACATCTCACCAATCTATGGTCACTACCTGTGTTGAACTTGTTCAGCACACTGCAGTCTTCGATGACGAATTTTTTGTTACACATAATAAAATCAATTTCACTTGTCGTCCCAATTGGATGTCTCCATGTCCATTTCTGTGTGGCTTTTTCTTGAAAAAGGAGTTCAAGATGAAAAATCCTTCTGCCTCTGCAAACTCAACGAGAGTATTTCCACGCTGGATTCTGTTGCCGTGACCGAATTTACCTACTGAAGTTTCATTCTGTTGCCGTTGCCCTATTTTTTGCATTGAAATCTCCCATAATTATCTTCAAGTGCTGCTTACCTTTATTATTTAGATGACGAATTTCCTCATAAAATTCTTCAATTTCTTCTTCAGGATGACTTGTGGTGGGTGCATAAGTTTGAATAATCTGAGCCTGGTATCTTCTCGATAGTTGGATAACGAGTCGTGCAGCTCTGTCAGAGGAACTTTCAACTTCTACCACTTTATCCTTCAGTTTCTTGTTTATTATAAATCCAACACCACTAGTTCTGCCAGTATCTGTCCCACGATAATAGAAGAGATGTCCACTTTTCAGTTCAATGAGATCTTCTCCTTTTCTCCTTACCTCACTTAGCCCGACGATGTCCCACTGTAACGTACCAGGAGATGTGACGTACCTGCCAGAAGGACGCACACGAATTAAAGGCAGATAGCAATTAGAATCAATGTCCGCGTAGCTTAATTGGTAGAGCAACTTATTCCGGAATGAGTGGACCCGTTCGAAACCCCGGCGCGGATAAAAATGACGGAGAAATTTACTTCGTTATAATGGCGCCCGAACTATCCGGATGACCCGGCCGTTCAAAATCTCGCATTGGTGTGATGTTATTTCCACACCGCGAGATAGGAAAAATATGAGAATCCTTTCTCCAGCACTTCCAGAAAAAAATAAAATAAGGGGGAGATGATGTAACGTACCAGGAGATGTGACGTACCTGCCAGAAGGACGCACACGACATAAAGGCAGATAGCAATTAGAATCAATGTCCGCGTAGCTTAATTGGTAGAGCAACTTATTCCGGAATGAGTGGACCCGGGTTCGAACCCCGGCGCGGATAAAAATGACGGAGAAATTTACTTCGTTATACCACTTGATCCTTTGTAGTTCCTCTTCCAATTCAAGAAGCCTTGAATCAGAAGATAGGGAGCGTCCGTTATAGGTAGCCAAGGTCAGCATCAAATGGCAGCCTAGTCCGGTTCTCCGGGGATTCTTAGCACCCTCTGCCTTCATGTCGCACTGGCCGCTGCCTTGGCCAGGTACATTCCAGCTGCCGGAGACTGAGGGCCAAGATTTAAGTTGTAGAGTCATTTTGGAGGTGTTTGGCCATAACTCACCACGCTGGCCAAGCGGGTTGGTGAGTGTGGGATAGCATCTCCTCTGATCCCGATGGTATAGTTATACCGCTATTGGCGGTCGTCAGAGCCCCTTTTAGTGGGAACAGGATGCACCACGAGAAGGCGGGGTTGACATTTGTCAAGGAGAGGCTGTGATGTTACGCATCACCTGACCTTACATCCCCTTTTGCGATACTCATAAAGAATCACAAAAAATGGACCAAGTGGCGAGTTTTTCTGAAACGCCCTTCTCAATCGTAAAGCAATTCTTCAGGTTAGGGGAAGCGGGTTAACAACCACAGTGAAGAACTGTAATGGATATAAGCAGCCGTTCGTCCCTAATTTAGGGGTCCTGGCTCCAGCGAAGGGGGGAAAGCAGCGCTGCAAGACAAGCACACTACCTATGCCTCGACTGGGACTCGAACCTAAATCCACCCAGACAAACTGTAAGTAGTCTACGTTACCGTAGCGGGCACTTACCTCTCTGTCTGCATGCATGCTTAACTTTTCTGTGATCCTTCTATCCGCTGGATTACGCAGTAAGGCGTGTTCTGACAGTTTAGTGTTGTCCTTGCAATAAGAACGTATAACGAAGTAAATTTCTCCGTCATTTTTGGTCTACGCCGGGATTTGAACCCGAGTCCGCTTATTCCGGAACAAGTCGCTCTACCAACTGAGCTACGCAGACGTTCATTCTGATTCCTATCTGCCTTCATGTCGTATGCGTCCTGCTGGCAGGTACGTCACAAACGTTCTTTTAAGTTACGAGCACGCTTTCATAATTTATAAATCAGTGTTCTTTTTACATGATCCTCTAACAAAATTTCCTTGCCCTACTTTTCTTCCCAACTAACTACAAAAAAGTGCCTTAGCACCGCTAAGCCTGGAGGAAAAAGTGACTTAGCGTTCCTAGGCAGCCCTAAGGCTCTTCTACACCACTGGTTTACTTCAATTATCAATTATTGGTGATCTTCCTTTCTGGTATGTTGGGGAAATACTTCTCGGTCTTCGGATAATTCATGCCACACTTTCACTATGGCAGTTCTCCAAGAACCGCTGTAGTTGTTGAGACTCTAGTTCCCCAATTTCTTATATTCATGCCCGTTCAAACTGCCAGAAGCCCTTCCCTCTCCTCATAGCACGGACTTAATACTGTCAAACTGACACGCCTATTCCCTGTCTTCTGTATATGTATACACTGTATTCACAAAAGTCACCAAACACTCCTTCAAAATCAAATGAAGGGATTCGCTGTGTTGTTAAGATGCGCGGTAGAGCTGCAAACAGTATAAAAACAAGCCTGCAGCTGACCGCGATCATATCGCACTGTGAGGTTGAGTGAAAATGTCGCGGCGGGAGGAAACTGACTTTCAGAAAGGGAAGATTGTTGGGTGTTATTTTACTGAGTTGCCCGTAAGAGAAACCGAGAGAAGTTTAAACATACCCAAGTCAACTGTTTGGGATGTACTGAATAAGTGGAAGACGCGTGGCGTTCCTGAAGCAGTAAAACGTACCGGCAGACCAAGAAAAAGGGGGTAAAAGAGGACGTCGAAACCTCAGGAGAGTCGCTACAGCTAATCGACGGAGTACTGCCCAAGACCTCAGTGCATAGGTGGGTAAAAATGCTGGAACCTTGGTATGTACACGTACCATTCGCAGAGAACTTCGTTCCATGGGTTACCGTGGCCGTGCGGCTGTTCATAAGCCTTCATCTCCACTCGGAATGCTACTCGTCGTTTAGCATGGTGTAAAGAACATTTATCGTGGACCGTAGATCAATATAAACCGGTCCGATGGACTGATGAACGCAGATACACGATCCATCACTTTAATGGCAGTGTATGGGTATGGCGGCAGCCGGGAGAACGGTAATTACCACAGTGTACTGTTGCTACGGTCAAGTTTGGAGCTGGCAATGTACTCGTGTGGGGGTGTTTTTCGTGGTATGGTCCCGGCCTATTGGTTATCGTGGACAACCCTGTTAACCAGCACATCTACCTCGATATTCTGGACAATTATGCCCTACAAACTTTGTGGCATAACTATGCAACCGAGACTTGTTGGTACCAGCAGGATAAGGCACTGATCCATAAAGCAAGGACTTTTACGGCGTGGTTTGACGATAATTCCCTATCGTGTGTGGACTGGCCAGCACAGAGCCCTGAACTTAATCCCATAGAGCACCTATGGGATGAATTTGAGCGCCGCATGAGAAGTTTGGAACCAAATCCTACTATTAAGCATCAATTAGTAGCAGCATTATGTACTGAATGGAAGCGCATACCTACCGCTGTGTTTTAAAACCTTGTTGAAAGCATGTCTCGAAGGGTCAGTGTATGCATTAAGGCCAAAGGTAGGCCGACACCATACTAATGTATGTCAATAAATGCTATGTTGTGGTTCTCTTCTAGGTGTTCGGTGACTTTTGTCAATATAGTGTATATATTCCACGCTAGTCTTTAACTACTCCTCGACGTCGTGTGAGACCTCCATACTCTGGAAAGAAGGATTGGTCACATACATATTTGATCCATGAGTGTATATAGAAGGAATTCTTGAAAGATTAAAGCTATATTATTAATTTACGTGCTGAAAACATTATTTTGTACTGTAAAGACAACATAGGTATCATTTCTTAGACTTTATCAAGATTTAAGTCTGTCCAGAGTACGAAATACACTTCTATTTCCCACTGCGAACTGTACATCCTATTCACCCCTTCGAGAGTTCATTAGGATATGCGAAGTAAAGCACTCTACTTGGAGCTTTACATCTTACGTTAAGACAACGTGGGAGTAAGCCTTTGATCCGGTTCGCTGTCTCCTCACTGCTAAAAATAACCTGCTTACTTGTTGTGGTCGCTTCCGTCCATTAATATCAAGTTCTGCATTTACGAATATTGTAGTTTATTTGCTAAAGCGTCCCTTCCCTTTAATTCGCTGCAAAAGAAACCAGAACTGAGCAAACCAGGACCAGCCCATGATTTACAATAAAACTGTGAAGGTTATAATGTGGAATAAGTCAAAATGTTTCGCTGTGAAAATAATGTTTATTTTGTTTGTTTACCATGTTTATTTTGCACGGTGAAGTACTACGATAGTTCCAACCTTCATGTCATATTAACATTTACGCTTTAACTGTATACACTAAAGTAGCAGATACACTCTTTGCAAACAAAAAAACCCCGAAGCACCCTGAGAAAATCGTTCGATCCTCATGAAACTCCGCATGCAGATACCACAGAGCCGAATGCATAAATGGTTAAAAGATAACTACCAATGACGAAGTAGTGGCTCCCCCCCCCCAGCTTATGGGAACGGCGCATCGAGGAGGGTATACCAAGAGCAAAGCTCGCACGCAGGGACAACTGTGACAGCGGATTGCGGTTGCATTAACTTCTATGGACTGTGAGTCTGCCTCGACGTCAGATCTGTGCACACTACGAGCAGCTGAGCGAGTTTGAGAGAGGAAGCATAATTGGGTTGAGAGAGACCAGTTCGTCAAGTCGCCGTATTGCCAGGCATTTGAGTCCGAGCAACGCGGTATAAGTTGTGGAGGACACAACGACACGTCCATTGCCAGTGGCACGCAGGCAATGGACGGCTAAGGGCAACGACAAAACCCGAGGATCGACTGGTTGTGAGAGCCACACAAACAGAACCCAATTGGTCTCTCTCAGCCATCCGTGGCAATGCTGCTTCTTTTACGGGCACGGATCCGCTGCCGCACAACTTGCTACACGAGAACTACGTCCGATGTGGCCATTCCGCCGCTGACCAGCGAGCATTGCCGGCACAGGACGCAGTGGTATCGGGCCCGATCAACGTGGTATAGTGTCCAGTGGCGTCGTGTCGTCTTCGGTGATGAGTCATGGTTTGCACTTGACGCCGATGGCCAGCGCATATGTGTCTGGAGACCAGCCGGCCAGCGCAGGGATCCTGGCTTTACCGTCACACAGCACATGTCTCGCACACCAAGAGTGACTGTCTGCGGAGCCATTCCCTACGATAACCGGACACCCTTGGTAGTCATCCATACCACCCTCACGGATCAACGGTACGTCGACAACATTCGTCGACCTGTTGTGTTGTCATTCCTGTCGCAGCATCACCGAGCAAATTTTTCAACAGCATAATACCCGGCCACATACGGTACGGCTTTCCCATGCCTGCCTCTAGAGTTTCGACATTCTTAGATGGCCAGCCCGATCTCTCACCGATTGAACATGTTTGAGATACGATGGAACGCCACCTACGCCCACCCCGGAATGTCGGTGAATTCTTACAATATAGCGTTTTAGATATCAGTTAAAGATGATCAAAATATACAGCGATATGTGAAAGGATCATTAATGCAATTGAAAAAAATATTATGGGTATATAAATTAGTTTTGAGGGATTTCCGTTCGGTGTCGTACTTATTACTGCTCGTATGTATTTTAAGGTGGCAACACTGCGATATCGCAGTACGAGACGCCAGCTGTCAGAGTCAGTATACGACGTTCGATTCAGGTGCGAAGACGTATATGTTTTACTCGATGGAAAATGGCAACTTTCGTCCCGACAAAACAGCATTTGCGGGAAGTGTTAGTGCATTACTTTATTGTCAAGAAAATTGCTGCCGATAGCTATCGCTTAATGTCATAAATCTATGGTGAACATTCTCCATCCATAGAAACATGTGAGTATTGGTTTAGACGATTCAAAAGGAACTCAGTGATAAAGAACGTTCTAGACCACCAAAAAAATTGCTGATGCCGAATTGGAAGCTTTACTCGACGAGGATCCGTGCCAGACCCAAAACGAACTAGCAGCAGCATTAAATGTTAGTCAACCATGCATTTCACAACGTTTAGCTGCCATAGGAATGGTGCAAAAAGAAGGGAATTCGGTTCCACATGCTTTGCGGGAAAGAGACCTTGAACGTCGAAAAACCATTTGCGAATTGCTGCTTCAAAGGCAAAAAAGAAAGGGTTTTTGCATCGTATTATTGCTGCCGACGAGAAATGGATATGGTACGATAACCCTAAACGGCGGAAAGCATGGGTGAAGCCAGGTAAACCAGGTCCTTCAAAGGCAAAACGCAATATCCGTGGTTCAAAGGTAATGATGTGTATCTGGTGGGACCAGAAGGATGTGATCCTCTATGAACTGCTGAAACCGTCGGAAACTATTACTGGTGATCGGTATTGAACCCAATTAATGCGTTTAAAACGAGCTCTCACGCAAAAACGGCCGGAATGGGAGAATAGACACAACAAAGTCATCTTACAGCATGACAACGCAAGACCGCATGTTTCTCAACCTGTGAAAAAGCACTTAGAAGGATCCGACTGGGAAGTTCTACCCTATCCACCATATTTGCCAGATATTGCGCCATCGGATTACTCTTTGTTCCGGTCGATACAGTCAGCACTTTCTGGAGAAATGTTTAGTTCTTATGAAGACATCAAAAATTGGCTGGACAACTGGATCTCTTCCAAAGAACCGGAATTCTTCCTCGGCGCATACGTTCACTGCCCGAAAGATGGGGTAAAGTTGTAGCTTCAGAGGGAGCCTACTTCGATTAATATAAAAAATATTGTTTCTGTTCTCCAACAACGTGTTTTGTTCACCTCAAATCCCTCAAAACTTATTTATATACATATTTTGAGCGCAATGAGGATTTTCAATTATTCATATCGTAATTTCCCCTTTAAAAAAATCGCCGCCCCGGTGGCGCAGTGGTATGAGTGTTGGATTGTGATCATTCGTCCGAGTTGGGCAAGGGTTCGGATCCCGGTGAGGAATGGATGTTGTGTTTGTCTTACAGCACTGTATAACGTAATTTTCTTTCCGCTGTAACTAAGTCCTTACGTCAGTAATTACGTTATGTGTGCTAAGTCAATGCAATATTAGAAGGTACCCATACACCTTACAAGAAAGAGGTCAAGTAGTACTTACAAATACTTTTATTGTGCTGGCATGGGTTGTACTCCACCCTCACATATGGTTTACTGGCTTACTCGATGCAATATCAGTGATTTAACATCCACACACAGTATAACAGCACGACTATCATCAATAACATCAATCGCCCTTAAACAACCGCTGCATTGCCTTTTTATCTATCGTTCTTATCCGGCCACACATACGTCACACCTGTTCCGACCTCAGGGTGTTGCCAACATTATTCTCGTTTGAGGGAAAACACATAACGTTAAGGTTTGAAAATGTCTAAGAGAACAAACACAAATTTTCAGTTTAATTTACAATAAACTCAAATTTACAATTTTATTTTTTATCTATCGTTCTTATACGGCCACACATACGTCACACCTGTTCCGACCTCAGTGTGTTGCCAACATTATTCTCGTTTGAGGGGAAAGACATAACGTTAAGGTTTGAAAATGTCTTAGAGAACAAATTCAAATTTACAGAGAAAAAGAAACTCAAAAGGAAAGTTAAAATAGAATATACGTTACAACTGCTCTATCCCTTTCCTGGAACCAGTGGCCCTAAATTAGGGAAGGGTGACTGCGTAATGCGTGAGCAACTCAATGGGCTAGATGCCCATTGAGTTGCTCACGGTGGTCGTTAAACCTCTCCCCCCCCCCCATAAAAAAATCATCTTGTTCTTATTACCTATTTGACAAATTAACACCCAAATTTAAACAATCGGCCAAAAACTAACTCCCTGTTCACGGTCAGGAAGCTTAAATGACGAACAGTACAAGAACTGATCACACACTGACTCTCTCGAGTTCGCCCAAACTTTCTGTAGTAAAAGTTCTGAATATGATATTTAGGCAATCACAAAAAATATTTTTAATTTTCTGTACCGAATTTCCAATTTGAACGGATAGCTGCGTTGGTGCATTTAAATTCCGATAGTCCTGTAATGTGATAAATAAGTAGTAATAAACTGAGTGTTTTTTGTAGGTTTTGTTTGGTAGAACGTTTTTAAATAGAATGCACTTATTTACATACAACTTGGCCATTATACTGTACCACCTTTCTGTATTTCTTCCCATGCATCAAAGGTTCGTCTGTTCGACGATGGAGCCCTTATAAAACTTGGAAAAGGAGCGAGAGAAAGCGACACCATATTTCCCAAGCTGTTCAGTGCTTCGTTGGAAAATGCCTTTGAATCACTGAACTGGAGAAACAAGAGAATAATAATTAATTAAAATAATTTAACCTACCTTCGTTTCGCTGACGGCATAATCGTTTTTGTAAGAACCCCCTCAGAGCTTCAGAATATGATCCAGGAGTAAAAAAGTGAGGTTAAAGATGAACTAAGAAAATAATTGATGTACCATGCTTTTACAACAGGTGAAGATTTAGAAATTGAGGGAGAAATTTAGAAGTTAGTAATGTCAGCATTTATACCTTGTACAACAGGAGGAACACATCGAAAGAGGAATTACTGGAAATATAAAAGGTGTCTGAAGAGCGTTAGGAAGAAACAATGCAATTTACCGTTATGTCTTAAAGGAAAAGTGTTTAATCAGCTCATCCTCCTAATTCTTACTTCCACTTATCAGCTAAAACATTAAAACCACCTCTGCGTTATGCAAATAATCAGCGTCACGTGCCAAGGTCGCGAAGGATATATATATATACACCGATGAGACATTACATAATGATCATCCCCAGCGTAGAGAAATGAGCGCGCCTGGAGACCAAACGGTGGCGCAGGTGAAGTTCACAGCGCAGTATATATACAACCCGAGGACCGGCTTTGGGTTAGTAGAGTGTTTGGAATCAGAATGGGAAGAGCTGCCGATTCATCGGAGTTTGATAAGGGACAAACTTTGATGGCACGGCGCCTAGGAATTACAATCTCGGAAACGACGCAGCTTGTGGGTTGTTCACGTGCCGCTGTAGTGAGTGCGTATCAAAAGTGGTGCACAGATGGCCAAACGACGAACCATCGTCCATCATCTGTAGCTCATTGATGTCAGAGGGGAGCAGAGACTGTCGCGCATTGTTCACTACAACCGCAGGGCCACAGTGCGAAAAAATCACCCTCAGCTGCAACAGTGGTGATCAGGGCAATGTGTCACAGCACACAGTTTATCGCAGCCTTCTGCGCATGAGCCTGCGTGCCGAAGACCCATCCGAGTTCCCATGCTCACGGCCCGTCATCGTCAACAACGCATGAAACGGGCCCAAGATCATCGAGATTGGACCGTGGATGATTTGAAGAAAATGGTCTGGTCTGACGAATCAAGATTCCTGGCACATCACGTAAACGGCCGAGCGCGGATACGCTGATTGCCAACGGAGGTTATGGCACCTGGATGCACTGTTGTGTCTAAACAGGCCGGCGGTGGTTATGTTATAGTGTGGGCAATGTTTTCTTGGGACACTTTAGGCCATATTATCCCAATAGCACAATCCCCGACAGCTGTCATGCATCAGAACATCGTTGCGGGCCAAGTTCACCTATTCATGGAAACTGTGTTCCCTGCGGGTGACGACCATTACCAAGAGGATAATGCGCCATGCCACACTGCCAGAATCGTCCAGGAGTGGTTCGAGGAAAGTGGTGGGGACTTTCTGTTAATGCCGTGGCCTCCAAATTCACTTGACATGAACCCAATCGAACATTTGTGTTTCGACTTGGAAAAGCGGATTCGCGCTAAATCACCACCACCTCGAAATGCACGGGAACTGGGGGACCTTCTGTTGACATTATGGTACCAGATACTCCAGGATACCTATCGCCACCTCATGGAATCGATGCCTCGCCGTGTGGCCTTTGTTTTGCGAGCTAATGGGGTCCTACAGCTTATTAGGTTGATGGTCATAATAAGATGGCTAATCGGTGCATAATGTCTGGATCGGAGCTCTCTCAGTCAGTATTTCTTTTCGTCTTAACATGGAAAAAGTAAAGTATTTATCTAATTTCGACAAAAGCCAAATGCTTATGGCAAGACTCCTTGGTAAGAGCATTTCCGAAACAGCAACACTGGTAAGCTGTTCACTCTATGCAGTAGTTGGTACCTATCAAAGATGGTGACACTTCGAGCTGTCGACAAGGCGTGGTCAGGCCACGCCTCCTTGATGCCATAGGTCAGCGTAGTCTACCTCGTCTTATCCGCAGCAAACAGGAGGGATACTGTGATTGGCATTACCCATTATTCGAATTGTGGTGAAGATCTCGATGTGTCGGAACACGCAGTTCATCGTACACTCTTGGATATGGTAACCACAGCCGCAGACCCATTCGTGTACTTATGCTCACAGCAGCAGACCCATTCGTGTACTTATGCTCACAGCCGCAGACCCATTCGTGTACATATGTTTACAGCCGCAGACCCATTCGTGTACTTATGCTCACAGCCACAGACCCATTCGTGTACTTATGCTCACAGCCGCAGACCCATTCGTTTACTTATGCTCACAGCCACAGACCCATTCGTGTACTTATGCTCATAGCCGCAGATTAATTCGTTACTTATGCTCACAGCTGCAGACCCATTTGTGTACTTATGCTCACAGCCGCAGACCCATTCGTGTACTTATGCTCACAGCCACAGACCCATTCGTGTACTTATGCTCACAGCCGCAGACCCATTCGTTTACTTATGCTCACAGCCACAGACCCATTCGTGTACTTATGCTCACAGCCGCAGACCCATTCGTGTACTTATGCTCACAGCCGCAGACCCATTCGTTTACTTATGCTCACAGCCGCTGACCCATTCGTGTACTTATGCTCACAGCCGCAGACCCATTCATTTACTTATGCTCACAGCCACAGACCCATTCGTGTACTTATGCTCACAGCCGCAGACCCATTCGTGTACTTATGCTCACAGCCGCAGACCAATTCGTGTACTTATGCTCACAGCCGTTCACAGTCACCAACGCTTAGACTGGGCACATAATCGTCGACATTGGAGCACAGAACTGGAGGAGGGTCATATGGTCAGACGAATCCCATTTTCTCTTACACCATGTCGATGAACGAGCTCGTGATGCGCTGTGGGACGGATCCAAAAGACTGGTCTGAGTAATATTTTCTTGGGAAGCACTTGGACCCATTATCTCTGTAGAGCAAACTCTGATAACTGTCACGTACCTAAACATTGTGGGTGACCAAGTACCCCACTTTATGGCGACTGTATTCCCTGGCGGAAATGGCGTCTTTCAACAAGACAATTATCCATGTCACACTGCAAAGAAGGTTCAGGAATGGTTCTAAGAACGTGAAGACGAATTCCATTTATTGCCACAGCCCCCAAATTCGATGGATATGAATCCTATCTAGCATTTGTGGTTTCAGTTGGAAAAACGAGTATGAGCAGCATCACCCCAACCACTTAATTTACGGAAATTGCGGGATCTTATGTTGCAGTCATGATATGAAATATCAAGAGATATCTACCAGCATCTTGTTGAGTCTGTTCTTAATCGGGTGAGAGATGTTTTGGCTGCGAGAGGAGGACGTACATCATATTAGGTAGGTGGTTTTAATGTTTCAGCTGATAGGTGCATGCATCAGAGAGATGGACCTTAACTAAAAGAGTCATACAGAAGCTGCGGGTAACTCGTTGATTCTTGAAGAGATGCCGGTGGCGACAATCGAATCCAGGTGTTTCTACTCCGAAGCGCCGAATTCTTTCCCAATTAAGCTACACCGATGGAATTTATCGTTGTAACTTTGCCGTCTTGACATGTGCTTCACCTCTATAGTACGTCACATACTAGTATAGCTCTTCCCTTGAGAAAGGGTTAAGACGGAATCATTAGTTTCCGGGTCAGCCGGCAAACAACGCTTGAAGGAGCTCATTTTACCAGAAGGAATTCTCACTAATTCCAGACTATGTGTGGAAGAAGCATCACACATTTTTCGAAGCGAAGAAAGAATTCTCATTAATTCCGGACGATGTATGGAAGGAACATCACACATTTTTCGAAGAACCTGACGGATAGCAGATCCGTTTCTACAATCGGGCGCCAATAGGAAAACACAAATTTGCCGGTGACGGAGTTTGAACCCCTTTTGCTCCGGAACCGAATGCTTTCCCTATTAAGCTACACCGACGGAATTTAACACTGCAACTTTGCCGTCTTGACATGTGCTTCATCTCTATAGTATGTGCTTCACCTTAAAGGTAGATAGGAAAAGTGCTTCACCTCTATAGTATATAGAGGTGAAGCACTGTGATAGTGTGTGCTTCACCTCTATAGTAGTGTATGTGCTTCACCTAAACGATAGATAGGAAAAGGAACACCTGGATCATAAGAACAACATAAGTGGTAGACATAATGATCAAAATAAAATCCCTGAAATGGCAATGGGCTCGATATTGGTATGCGAAGTGACTACCGTTGAACAAATGAAATACTACACTTGATATCAAAGGACAGGAAAAGAGCCAAAAGAAGACCACGTGGGGGATAAATGGGTGAAATCCGAAAGCATGCAGCAGTAAATTGGAAGAGAAAGATCGAGGGTACATGGATGATTGTGGAAGAGACGTCGGAGACCTTTATCCAGCAGTGGATTAAGAATGTTTGATGATGATGACGACGACATAATATTAGGCGATCTTAATAATGTGGCCACGCGGTGTACTTCTTTTTTTGGCAGGATTTCATAATTTATTCGCCAATAGTGTTTGATATAAATTGTTACGACATTAAATATCACTCACCTTTCTCCCAAAAGTTTTGCGAAATTGAAATAACTGCAGTTTCTACGTTTGTGGTGCCCTGTATACTAGAGATTGATTGAATTTAAGCTGAAGAGAATAAATAACTTTTTTACGCTCCTGTCTGCAAGAAGAGGTGATCATTGCACACATGATTTTCTGAACGACCATGACGCATAAAAGAACACTTTCCTTGCATATACCGAGGCAGAAGGTAGATAAGATGTCTGAACCGAAGCTTACCTGATAGATAACAGAGTATTTTATCACTACATGAAAACAAGAGGGTAAATACTTCAGAACACCTTTGAAACTCATAAAATGTCGTTTAGAAATGCGTGTACCTGATAGATTTTTCCAACCACTTTGACAAAAACAGCTTTTATTTTTTTTAATTCCTTTTCCACCGTGAGCTGGAATATTCTCAGTTCAGCTTCGAATTGCATTCATAGAGAAACTATCACATGGACGATGTATTCATTCGGAACGTTTTTCCCGCAGAAAATTAAAAACGCTGCTGAAATTTGGTACAAATCTCATTTGCAAGGGCTATTTGCCGTATTTTTATTGACAGTTGGCACTGTATATATTATTTGACTCTTTCCCTACTAAAAATATGCACTGAATGATCACTAAATCATGACCACCTACCTAATACTTCGTAGGTCCTCTTTTCACCCTCAGTACAGCAGCTATCCGACTTGGCATCGATTCAATATACACTGAGTGATCACTGAATTATGACTACCTACCTAATACTTCGCAGGTCTTCCTTTCGCTCTCAGTACAGCAGCTATCCGACGTGTCATCCGCTCAACACACACTGAATGATCACTGAATTATGACCACCTACCTGATACTTTGTAGGTCTTCCTTTTGCCCTCAGTACAGCAGCTATCCGCCTTGGCATCGATTCAATATACACTGAATGATCACTGAATTATGACCATCTATACCTAATACCTCGTAGGTCTTCCTTTCGCTCTCAGTATAGCAGCTATCCAACGTGGCATCGACTCAATAAAATGCCGGAAGCATTTGTGAGGTATGGCCAAGCAAGCTGTGTGTAATGCTGCGTTCAATGCTAGTATGGAGGTGATTGGTGTATTCAGACGCTTGATATGCCGTTCCATAGTGTCCCACAAGTGCTCTATGGAATTGATATCTGGGTAGTTCTGAGGCCAATCGATATTCTGGAAGTCCGAACTGTGTTCTTCAAGCCATTCTTGCACAACATTGGACGTGTGGCTCGACGTATTGTCATCTTGGAAGACGCCATTCTGGAAACTAGTTCTCATCATCGTGCTGTGGTCTATGCGGATTCCTTAAGGGTCTTGCAGTCTTTGTCATCTGCAGATTGCCGTGACCATCCTTTTCTCTTGGATGTGAGACAGTTGCTTCATCGTTTGCTCGAGGTCGGTTTTCAGGTTCACTTTTGCTGGATTCCTGGGCATGTTGGAATCTCGGGTAACGAGTGTGCTGATGCGGCTGCTAGATCTTCTTCCTCTTTGGTCATTACACCTTTGCCACTGTTTCACCGGGATTTCAGCTTTATTGTTCACGACCATATAAAGCGAACGTGGCAGGGGCTGTGGGACCAAGAGGTGGAGAATAAACTGCATCGTATTAAACCTAATCTTGGAATCTGGAAATCCTCATATCGTCGGAACCGTAGGGAGGAAGTGGGGCTTGCGCGTCTCCGCATTGGGCTTTGTCGTTTTACTTACCGCTTTTTGCTGTGTGGCGACACTGCGCCGATGTGTGAGACGTGCAATTGCCGACTCACTGTCACTCGTCTTTTGTGTAGCTGTGTTCGTTTTCGTGATGTGCGTTTTCATTGCTTTCATTCTCATTTGTTGACCGAGGACGCCGCTACACTGCAGCGGCTCTTAAATGACCATTGCGATACTGTTGTTGTCTTTTCATTTTTTAAAGAAATTGACTATTATAAACGTATCTAGATTTTAGCCCCATCATCATTCTCATTTCTCAGTTTTACTGAATCAGCTTGATTTTAATCATTGTACCATGTTTTTAATACTGTTTGTTTCATTATCTTTTTTAGCCCTTCCATCGTTCTCATTTTTCAGTTTTACTTGATCAGCCAGATTTTAAGTTTTCTACCACGATTTTAATACTGTTTGTTTGTCTTGTGTTTGGCGCTCTTTGGCCAAACATGGCCCTTGCGCTATAAAAATCAGCCAACCAACCAACCAACCATTCTGGAAAACGTGCAACATTATTGGGTGTACAGAGTCAGGAAGCAATTTCCGAGAGTGGGCACCAGTCATACGTTGTTCCGCATGCACTAGGTGTTCCTGCCAGGTAAACATTCGGTACACGGACCACCACACTTTCTTTCCAGTCATCCGACGTCCAACTAGCATGATTTTTATACCAGGCAAGTCTTTTGCGCTGATGACCTATGGTTACATGGACCATCACACTTCTGTTGTAGCCGATGCGTGTGACGCATGATCATGACAGATATTATTCCGGGTTGACCTCTGGTGTATTGGGTTGTCAACTGTTGAACAGTTCTGCGTCTGTTGGCCTGTACGAGTTGTTGGACCCGGCGCTCACCTCTCACATCAACCTTTTGCTATCCAATGCAGTTTTGCCCCCGGGTCGTTGTTTGACCATCTTCACGCCAGTCCTGGTGCTTTTTAACTACGGCGACTCAAGAACAAACCACCAGTTCCACCGTTTGGGAAATCCAGGCACCCAATCTCCGAGCTCCCACAATCTGCCCTTCCTCAAAGTCCGATAATTCCTTCCGTGTACCCCATCACGCTCCAAATTTTACTACCTACTGCTCCACTGACATTTTATATATGCTACGTCGGTCGACTAATTCCGCCTTTTCGGAAATCACATGGTCAACGGGCCGTTTCCCCTTTTGATAGGAGTGGTCATAATTCAGGGATCACTCGGTGTATGTTTGGTGCAAAAATTTATCTACCTCGGCCGGAATATCTTTAAGGTATTCGCAATGATCTGCTTATCACCTTTTATTTTTCCAGTTCTGATTCGAAATAGTTAATCAAAATTCTGATAAAAACAATTTCCTCGTATCGTTGCAGCAGCTTAAAACTAACATTTTTCTAGAATGATGATCATGGTATCAAATATCATGAAATACGTCATGAACTGACATTTCAATAACGGCGGGTGTAGAATTATTCCGTTCACGCCTCATACCATTTATTCTGGGTTGGGCGATAATCACTTCTCACTCGTACCCATTCCTCCGTGGACTCCCTGCTCCAACTAAATAGTGGTCATTTCCTGTTGTCTAAGGTCCATGGTGGACCTTTCCTGTTATCTTCCCGCCACTAATTAACTTTTTAATACAATGGAAACTGTTTAAGAAATATATGAAAGAAACAAATTGCACAGTATAAGACAAGTACCAACGAATTAGGCGGCAAAAGTCACTCTGGGGTCCAAACGCTAAGATCACTTTCAGAATTTTAAAAAATGGATCTTCACTATTCAACCTTTTTCGCCACATAAATTCACATAGGTACGAATGCAACATGCTCCTATGAGTTCCCTAATGGGTTTTGTTGTTAAATTTTGCCTTTCCCCTCATGGATTCCATTAACTGGTGTGGGCACTTGTGTTCGGATTTACAAAGTTCAGTGAGTCGCTCCAGTTCAGTGAGCCACTGGTCTATGTGATGAAGATTATTTACCTGCAAATGTAAATAATCTTCATCCCATAGACGGTTGTACGCTCGTCATTCGTCAGATATAATCGGAGTCCCAGAACGTACTGTATATTCTCTTAATTATGGGAATCAAAATGCGGTTACTTCCCTCTGGAACCCCCGCACGGGGATAACTGGTTTTCCAGTTATTTGGGGAGCGGCGCCCCCACGGCCCGAGCTCACTTTGTGACGGAATACATTTCGTTTCCTCTTGAACGATAACATCTCCGAAGGGACAGCTGTTCATCCAGCTGATGGGGATCGCGTCCCCACGGCTTGAGCTGATTTTCTCTTATAATTTTCCTTTTTCGTCTTTAGTTCATATATTGACATGTACCCGCCTCAGTTGTAGGCTGCTGAGGTTGTGATGAGGTGCCAGCTCCGGGTTTTGTTCCTCGTTCTCATCCCTGTCTTTTCTCTTTTATGTTGCATTTTCTGTTTTTCCGGAGTTGGTTAGCTTAGACCTACCTGCATGTTTGCCGTGTGCGGTGACCCGTACAGGTGGAAATGGGGATGCTGGAGGCTGAGGTATTTGGGGGCAGGGTTGTAGTGTCTCCAGATGCCAACACTCCTCTTTGCCCTCTGCTTCAAACTAAACGGGAGGCTGGGAGCTAACCAGCTCCTAGTCAGGAAGTCTGTGGCCGAGTGGCGTCCAGACTTCTAGCGGCTTGTCGTTCTGTTCGGCTGGGTGAGTTGGGGGGTAGGGTGGACATGCCAAAGGGGTGTTCTCCGGGCACAGGAAAGTCTGGGTGCACGCCGAGCGTGTGTCTTCCCTATCAACATCCGCCGCTCAACCCTAGAGCCGTGTCCTGCGTCCATGTGGGCTTGCGGACCTCCGTCTCTCCCTTTTTGGGCTCAGTAGTGTGTGGGGAGGTTGGCGGACGAATCTTTTTTCTCCCTCATGGCGAACAAATGTGTTTCCCAGGCTGTACCTTTAAAGCGCCGTGTGGAGGATGGGGCACCCTCCTCCTCTAAGAAACTACTCAGTTCCACCTGCAATGCTCTGTTTCTTCTACTTCATTCTGTTGATCCTGCACAATCCCTCAGTTCGAAGAGTCCTTTCTAGATTAATAAGGCTCTTCAGGCAGTTGCGGGCTCACCAAAGAGTATTAAGAAGCTCCCGTCAGGGGATCTTCTTGAGGAGACATCGAATCCCCGCCACAGTGCCACCTTGCTGGAGACGACCGTTCTGCTGGGCGTTCCAGTCCAAATATCTCCCCATGGTTTCCTCAATTCCTCTCGCGGTGTTATCAACTCCCGCGACCTGCTGGAGTGCAGCGATGAGGAATTGCTGGAAGAACCTGGGGAACAACATGTCACTGGGGTTCGGCGTATTCTTTTCCGGCGGGATGGGAAGTCTATTCCCTCCCGGAACATCGTGCTCACATTTGACTCCCCTACCCTGCCAACTTCCATCAAGGCGGGGTACTTGCGTCTCGATGTTCGACCATACATCCCGAACCCCTTGAGATGTTTCAAGTGCCAGCATTACGGTCACTCCCAGCAGTCTTGCCGTAATGTAGCAGAGTGTGGGCGCTGTGGGTCGCCTGAACACTCTTTGGCGGACTGCTCCGCTGACACAGATCACTGTGTCAATTGCGAGGGATATCACCCGGTTTCTTCTAAGCAGTGCCCAAAGTGGATCGAAGAGCAGGCTATCCAACGCCTGAAGACGACTGAACATCTGTCTTATCCTGAAGCCAGACGGCGGATATCTCCTCTACCACCAAGCCGGAGCTCCTATGCATCGGTTGTGGTCCAGAAGGCTACTGTTGCGGTGCAGACTGAGGTGAAAATCCCAGCACGGTGTCCTTATGATTTTGAGGATTTCGTTGCTGCCGGATTGGAGGCACTCAAGTCTCGTCGCATTGAATCCAAGGTGCCTTCAACATCGACGCCTAAAACATTCTCTGTGCAGAAAACATCCTCTGCCAGCACAGGGACCCAGGTCGAGGGCTCTGGAAAGAAGAAGCCGGAAAAGGTGAAACCAGGCTCATCCTCCCCGAGACAGAGCAGGCAAAAACCACCTCTCAACACAGGGGGTAAACACAACCCTGTGTTACCTCCAGACACTGCCGATGGATTGGAGGTGATGGACGACATGGAGACCTTCTAGTCGTCTGTCTTTTTCATTCTTTCATTTCATTTTTCATTATGGCCACACTCATTCAGTGGAATTGCCGAGGTCTGCGATCACGCATTGAAGATTTGAAAGGCTTACTGTCTTCGCACACATCTGTGTGCGTGTGTCTCCAAGAGACAAAGCTTCGCACGACGGACACTCTTTCGCTGCGGAGACATTCTTTTTTCCGCAAAGATCACCAGGTCGGCGTTATTGCCTGCGGAGGAGTGGCTGTCGTTGTTCCTCATGGTGTTCCTGTCACTTTCCCAGATGATACCACCTGCGAATACTCTCAGCCGTCGGTGGATGATGATACCACCTGCGAATACTCTCAGCCGTCGGTGGATTAATTTGGTACTTTCTTCGAAATTCACGCTGAACGGTGATTACCGACTGACATCATGCAAACGAGAGCACACAAAAAGCTTTCTGCTGACTTGACGCTATTTTCACTTCTTCGCCAAAAGAACTTCATAAACAACACACCAGCACCATTTATTATGCATAATCTAAAACTTAGACATTTTCCCTTTACATTGATAAATTACTTATCATTCTGTGTTGTTAATTTTTCGAAATATAAATTTTTTGAAATCTGATTATTCTTTCTGAATAATCCTGCATTATATCCATTCTTCATAAAAAAAAAAAACGTTAAGCTAAATAAATCCAAAATTTACAAGTTTTAAGGGAGGAAAAACTTTCGACACCTCAATTCTTGGAGTCTGTTAAACACTTGCCCTGAGTCTCAAAAGTGCATTTCACGGCACGACGGTCAATGAAACACAGTTCTAAAGTATTTTTGGAGAGAAGAAATTACAAGCTCCATTTTGCGTCAGACGTGAATACACAGCGAACAAATGGCGTGTTTAGGATGTTGTAATAGCCCGTTGAATGTTGCTGTTTATCAAAAAAAATATTGAAAATCCATTTAAGAATCATCCTTTACTTTTATATCTGAAATGTTCCTGATAAGACAAAATGTCAAAAAATAAGAAATAGAGAGAGATGTTCATTAGGCCTTTTGGTTAAGCTGAAGAGCGCGAAAGTCAATGTTGTTCCAAAGGCACAAACTACTGTGGGCAATAAAGCATGCATGTTCTTCACAAACGATAAAGTTGAAACATTTAAAATAAGTCAGTTCCAACCGGGCCGTTCGATGTGGTGCAAAGAATTCCTCATGATGAGGGAGTTCAATGAATCTGTTAAGATGTCTTCGACTCGTCTGTTCAAAGGATTTTAAGTGAATTCATCAATAGGTCAATATTTTTGTGCGGTGCCGTGAAACGATACATGGTTGAATAAAGTGCTTTTAACGTATGATTCAGAAATGCAGATGTGCATAACGCATGAACAATTTTATCTTACCATGAGCATAGCAGTACTAACTGGGGCATCATGAAATTACGGATAGAACCAGGAAAATGTTGATACACGTGTGGGGGATTAAGTTTGAGATCGAAATATATATATATCATCATCATCATCATTATCAACCATTATCAATCCACTGCTGGACGAAGGTCTCCCCAAGTTTCCTGCACAACGGTCTGTCTTCTGCCAGTCTCCTCCATGTCACCCCGGCATACATGTCACCCCTGCATACTTTCGAATTTCATCCACCCATCTCCCATGTGGTCTTCTTCTGAGTCTTTTCCTGTCCCTTGGAATCCAATCTAAAATTTCGGCTGTCCATCGATGATCTGTCATTCTGGCAGTATGTCCAGCCCATTGCCACTTCAGGGATTTAACTCTGATCATGATATCTTCCACTCTTGTCATTTTTCGGATCCACGAGTTCCTCTTCTTATCTCTCCTGATAACACTAAGCATGCACCTTTCCGTACTTCTTTGAGTTGTCTGCAGCCTTTGTATGCCTCTTTTAGCTAAGGTCCACGTCTCTGCACCATACGTAAGCACTGGAAGGATGCATTGATCAAACACTTTTCTTTTAAGACATAATGGCATATTGCTCTTGAAAATTATGCTGTTTCTTCCAAAAAGCTCTCCAGGCAAGTTTTGTACGCCGATTAATCTAAGATAAACGTACGTGCTTGTTATCTCCAGCTTTTCTCCATCAATCGATAAATCTTCATTTCGTGTAAAAGCATTGAACATCACTTTTGTCTTCTGAAAGTTCATTTTTAATCCCACTTCTTTACTCTTGTCAGCAAGTTTCTGGATCATACTCTGCAGCTCTGATGGGGTAGTTGCAAAAATGACTACGTCATCAGCAAAACGAAGGTGGATTAGATAATCTCCATTAATCTTTATCCCCTTGTTTTCCCAGCTCAGCGACTGAAAGGCACCCTCCAATGTGGCATTAAAGAGCTTCGGAGATATGGTGTCACCTTGTCTCACTCCCTTTCCAATTTATATATATATATATATATATATATAGTGGTCAAAGACGATACCGATGATGGATTCCTGATAGCCCCAGATGCCCATTGGTGTACTTAATTTCCCAAAGAAACTGGGGAAAAGCGACAAGGTTCGTATACTTTTTTCTATCTGTGTAAGGTATTATCAAAAATGACTTTGAAAAGTTTCCTTTACTCGATTTCTTCCAGTCGTACTCGATTTCTTCCAGTCGTACTCGATTAGTTACAAATCTGACGATTGCGATGGCCATAGAGGTATCTACACCAAGTAGAGAAAGGATATTATACTGAAGTACACGTTTTAGTACGTTTAGGATGAATAAGAAGTAAACACCAGAACACATAAGTTATAATGTCCCTAATGCGTACCAGAAAACGTAGTGTTACATACATAACACAACACCAAAACATATTACATGCCCACTAAAAAGCCTGTGAGGTACAAATCTCCAAATGCTTGATTCCTATTATTTTATTTGGGGAAACACGGAGATTCACCTTTGAACAGCGCATGTGTCTCCATTAAAACTATGAATTTTATGGCGGTCATAAAAAAACAGACATTCTGACCTTCTTGAAGTTGTGATTCCGTCTATTGGTGTAAATTATGACAAGAGTGGTAAATAAATTAATATCCGAAAACATGAAAATTTCATCCTCCTGGAGCGGAAATCGAACCCGCGTCTCTCGGTTTGCGCCCGAGTATGCTAACCACTACACCACCCAGAGCGACCAAGTTTCAAGTTTCCGAGAAATTTGAATTTAACACATCACAGGAATCGGCAGTCGAAGCAGCGGCATTCATATTTAGTGAATCTGGATGAATAGTATTCATTGTGTCCCGTGATTTCCCGGAGAAGCAGATAAACCATGAAATCACGGATTACACCAGTATATAATACAAATTTGAAGTTGTGATTCCTTTTAATTGGTGTAAATTATGACAAGAGTGGTAAGACAATTAATATCCGAAAACTTGAAAATTTCATCATCCCGGAGCGGAATTCGAACCCGCGTCTCCAGGTTTGCGTCCTAGTATGTTAGCCACTACACCACCCAGAACGACCAAGTTTCAAGTTTTCAGATATTAATTGACTTACCACTTTTGTCATAATTTACCGCAATAGACGGAATCACAACTTCAACTTTGTATTGTATACCGGTGTAATTCCGTATTTTATGGGTCATTCTCTTCTTTCTTGCCTTCACAATGTTTTTCTTTCCTCGATATCCTTTCCAAAGTATTATCTGTCTCTGTTTCTCTCTCTCTCTCTCTCTCTCTCTCTCTCTCTCTCTCTCTCTCTCACACACACACACACTCCAAACCTTTTACGGGATAGTTTTTTAGTCAGAGATTATGAAGTTGTTTTCGTGCTTTTAAACATTGGTCTGCTGCATTGTTTTCCTGGAATGCCGTAACTAAGTGTTTTTTCTCCTTTTAACTTTGTCTCAATTAATGTATGTGTATGTATAGAACTTAGTGTTTATTTGAAAGCACAGATTATAATTACCTTCAAGCGCGCCTTCGTGTCATTTGTCGAAGTTAAAGCTAATTTTAGCACTTAATTGAAGCAGATACTGTTGCCAACGGACGAACTTCGAAGAACATTTAATTAATAAAGAAGCTCAACTTGCGAGGTGTGTGTGGGGGGGGGGGGTGTTTCGTTTCACTTTGTTGCTTTCGAGTGCTCATTAAAGTTCTTGCTTTGATAGAGAGGGCTGTTTGTTTTCCAAACAACTTTCCTACTTTTTTGTTTGAGCAAGGAAAATTTGAAAGATGAAGTCCATGCTGAAATCACCTTTTTCGATCTTCTTGTTTTAAAAACAAGTTAGTAAAATCATGCAAGGCATTGCTCATGATACACATTCCAACATACCAGAAATCATTACTCAGGGTATGAGGATAATGGCTATGGAATAAATCTCGCTCCTATGCCCTGACCTTTGACCCCATTTTGATGATATTAAACAGAATTGGTTCAGTATGCCTCCGGAACAACATACTAAAGTTTTGTCGCTATACAAGCATTTTTAGTGAAATTATGCGGTAATGGCAGTGGAATAAATCTCGCTCATGTGCAGCTCATGTGCAGTGACCTTTGACCCTATTTCGATGATATTAAACAGAATTGGTTAGGTATGCATCTGGAATAACATACCAAAGTTTTGTCGCAATAGCAGCATTTTTGTCAAGTTATGAGGATAATGGCTGTGGAATAAATTTCGCTCCTGTGTCCTGACCTTTGACTACATTTCGATGATATTCAACAGAACCGATTCAGCATATCTCCAGAGCAACATGACAAAGTTTTGACGCAATCGAAGCATTTTTAGTCAACTTATGAGGATAATGGCTGTGGAATAAATTTCGATCCTGTGTCCTGACCTTTGACTACATTTCGATGATATTCAACAGAACCGATTCAGCATATCTCCAGAGCTACATGATAAAGTTTTGTCGCAATCGAAGCATTTTAGTCAACTTATGAGGATAATGGCTGTGGAATAAATTTCGCTCCTGTGTCCTGACTTTTGACTACATTTCGATTATATTCAACAGAACCGATTTAGCATATCTCCAAAGCAACATGATAAAGTTTTGTCGCAATCGAAGCATTTTAGTCAAGTTATGAGGATAATGGCTGTGAAATTAACCTCGCTCCTGTGCCCTGACCTTTGACCCCATTTCGATTAAATTCAACATAGCCAATTCAGCATATCTCCGGAACAACATGATAAATTTTGGCTCAATCGAAGCATTTTTACATAAGTTATGACGCATAAGGTCGATGGAATGGATCCTGCTCCTATATTCTGACCTTTGACCCCATTTCGCCCATTTTCAACAAAGCTCGTCCCCAGGTTGTTCCCTACCACATACTAAAATTTCATCGAAATCGAATCATTTTTACGCGAGTTATCGTGCGGACAGACAGACGGACAAAGTTGGAGCATATACACTTCTTCAACCTACGGTTGGAAAGCGTAAAAAAATAATCGTTTTACATTTCCTTCGACGAAACTTGTTGAACAAATTTTCTCAATAGACGCAAGAAGCTGTAGAATTATACGGCATGAGAACAGAATAGTCATTGTAGAGCAAGACCGGCTTTAGAGTTCGTGGCATCCAGTGGAACAATATTTGTTGACGCCCCTCAGAAACTTGTGTGTGTGTGTGTGTGTGTGTGTGTGTGTGTGTGTGTTTTGGATTGTACAGTTTTTCAGTTACATACGGAAGATATACGACATCAATTAATAGCCTCGATTGTATATAATAGTCTTCGCTGTCCTGCGCGTTGATCTTAAGGTCAACGCCAAAAACAACGCACCATTTCGTGCTTAATTGTGGCACTACTTTGCTGGAATGATTCGGGTTGTTAAATAGTGGCAACACTCTGTTGTGATTATTCAGGTTGTTAAGTAGGGGCAATAATCTGTTGTGATTATTCGGGTTGTTAAGTAGTTTCAATACTGTGTTGTGATGATTCGGATTGTTAAATGATGTTTTAGTTTGTTTTGTTGTTTTTTAATTGAAGGTTTAACGACCACCGTGAGTAACTCAATGGGCTATAAGTAGTCGCCCTTCCCTAATTTAGGGCCACTGGTTCCAGAGAAGTGCGAGAGCCAGTACCGAAAGCAAACGCAACATCCATGCCTCACGGGATTTGAACCCGGACCCTTTCGGACGAATAGTCATAAGCAATCTCTTAGACCACTGCGCCACCGGGTAGGCTAAATAGTGGCAGTACTCTGTTGCGATGATTCGGGTTGTTAAATAGTGGCAATACACTATTGTGATGATTTGGCTTGTTAGATAGTGGCAATACTCTGTTGTGATTATTCGGGTTGTTAAATAGTGGCAATACTCTGTTGTGATGATTCGGGTTGTTAAATAGTGGCAATACTCTGGTGTGATTACTCGGGTTGTTAAATAGTGACAATACTCTGTTGTGATGATTCAGGTTGTTAAATAGTGGCAATAATCTGTTGTGATTATTCGGGTTGTTAAGTAGTTTCAATACTGTGTTGTGATGATTCGGATTGTTAAATGATGTTTTAGTTTGTTTTGTTGTTTTTTAATTGGAGGTTTAACGACCACCGTGAGTAACTCAATGGGGTATAAGTAGTCGCCCTTCCCTAATTTAGGGCCACTGGTTCCAGGGAAGTGCGAGAGCCAGTACCGAAAGCAAACGCAACATTCATGCCTCACGGGATTTGAACCCGGACCCTTTCGGACGAATAGTCATAAGCAATCTCTTAGACCACTGCGCCACCGGGGAGGCTAAATAGTGGCAGTACTCTGTTGCGATGATTCGGGTTGTTAAATAGTGGCAATACACTATTGTGATGATTTGGCTTGTTAGATAGTGGCAATACTCTGTTGTGATTATTCGGGTTGTTAAATAGTGGCAATACTCTGTTGTGATGATTCGGGTTGTTAAATAGTGGCAATACTCTGGTGTGATTACTCGGGTTGTTTAAATAGTGGCAATACTCTGTTGTGATGATTCAGGTTGTTAAATAGTGGCAATAATCTGTTGTGATTATTCGGGTTGTTAAGTAGTTTCAATACTGTGTTGTGATGATTCGGATTGTTAAATGATGTTTTAGTTTGTTTTGTTGTTTTTTAATTGGAGGTTTAACGACCACCGTGAGTAACTCAATGGGCTATAAGTAGTCGCCCTTCCCTAATTTAGGGCCACTGGTTCCAGAGAAGTGCGAGAGTCAGTACCGAAAGCAAACGCAACATCCATGCCTCACGGGATTTGAACCCGGACCCTTTCGGACGAATAGTCATAAGCAATCGCTTAGACCACTGCGCCACCGGGGCGACTAAATAGTGGCAGTACTCTGTTGTGAGGATTTTGCTTGTTAAATAGTAGCAATACTCTGTTGTGTTGATTCTGCTTGCTAAATAATGGCAATACTCTGTTGTGATTACTCGGGTTGTTAAATAGTGGCAATACTCTGTTGTGATGATTAGGGTTGTTAAGTAGTGGCAATACTGTGTTGTGATGATTCGGATTGTTAAATAGTGATAGTACTCTGTTGTGATGATTCAGGATGTTAAACAGTGGCAACACACTGTTGTAATGATTCGGCTTGTTAAATAGTGGCAATACTCTGTTGTGATGAATAGGGTTGTTCCACTGACGGCGAAAAACAATACTTAAGAAATACATACGAAATCTAATATTAGCGAATTACAATACTTGCAGGTAGTTTTTCTTCTTTAATATGCTGTACCATTTCATACAAAAACAGGAAAAATTGTTGACCTTCGTGCCCCTCAACTTGGCGCCAGGTGCCGCGTCTCCGCGCTAAAGCCAGTACTGCTGTAGAGTTTTATAAAGAAAAAATTCTCACATTCTGTGTATTTAAAATGGATGTGACCCCCTTCAAAATGGTATTTTTACTTCAAAATGGTATTTTCTCCCATGTTTCAATGAAACCATTTCCTGAAGGTGCTTCCAGCTATTTGAAAATCTGACTTCAAAATGGCAGACGTGATCACTCAAAAAAATTTTCTTTTTACGAAAAAATGGTGTGAGATGTAAGTTGAAGCGGACGCGATAAGTGTTGATATTTGATATTTGTCCAAATGTTGCCATACCGAAAAGATTGAGTTTCAAAGTGCACTGTTATAAATTTGGCATTATGTTGGAGTATCTGAAGATTTTCTGGATTGTCTTGTTACTGCCTTCCTTTATTCGACCAAAATCGGTGTAACTGTTTTTCCATTCATGGTCAGTTCCACAATCTTTTATTCTTTGAAACTCTTTCTTTTTTGAAACCATCGAACTCAACGGTAACGATTGCCTTAGCCTCTCTGTTCTAATCATCTGGAATTTTTAAAAAGGTCCTTTCAAAATGCTGCTGCGCCGCCCCGGTGGCGCGCATTATGACTCTTGTTTAGTTTTACAGCCTCTTTTTTCATTGATGTTTGCTCTTCTCTCCAAGGTCTGTCCTTCCTTTCACTCGGTTTCACATTACTATTTTCTTCGCCGTCATCATCCTTCCGCTGCTGTCCACAATCCAGTTTGCGCGTTTTTAATTTTGCAGGCCAAACTGACTATTTATTTATACTATCATACCAGTGTTGATCAGCCTGCTCTTCGTCGATATCATCCTGCGAGAGTTTTTCTGTGCCGTAGGTTTCGTTCCTCGATCAAGTCCGTCATCCAACTTGAGTACGAGGTAGCTCTGCCCGGCAGGCAGTTCCTGTAATTTTTTGAACATCTAAAATATTATTTTAGATGTTCAAAAAATTACAGTGTCTGACATAATGTCTTCTTCCCTAAGTCCCAAAGAGATTAAGAGCGACGTACGTCACAGCCATATATAAACTATAGGTGTACACTATATATATATATATCATATACACTATCTACCAACAAGTAATTGGACACCTGTGATAGCAAAGGAAAACAAAGTTTATTCACCTTCAATAGTTGGTGGAGCCTCCACGAGCGGCGATTACAGCTGCGATCCTCCGGGGCATACTCTCAACCAGGCGTTGTACGACGGCTAGCGGTATTTTCTTCCACTCGGCTTAGAAGACAAGTCAGTTCCTTCACCGATTTCGGACAGTGGGGGCACCCCTTAAGTCGGCGCTCCAACTCGTCCCAGAGGTGCTCGATAGGGTTAAGGTCCGGGCTCTGCGCAGGCCAGTCCATTCGATTAACCCCATTGTCACCATACCAGGCCATGGTGGACCTCGCAACATGACAGGTTACATTGTCATCCTGAAAGTAACATGGGTCCACCCCGTAAAACTGCCACAACGTAGGAAGCGCATGGTAATCCAAAATGGTGCAGTAGGTCTCGGCGTTGAGTCTACCAGGAATTGCGACCAAGGGTCTCGTGCCATACCAGGAGAAACACCCCCATAGCAAAATTCCACCGCCGCCGAACGTCACAGTTGGCACAATACATTCCAGCAGGAGGCGTTCTCCAGGCAGACGCCAAACCCAGACCCTGCCATCCAAACAGTAGAAGTGAACCTTGATTCGTCTCTCCAGAGAACCTGTTTCAACTGTTCAACGGTCCACTGTCGACGTTCTTTGCACCACGTTAGCCGAGCAGCGCTATTGGACTTGGTGAACATAGGCTTGTGGGCGGCAGCACGGTCCATGATAACCAAGCAGATTGGCTTCCTTACAGATGGTATTCATCGAAAGAACACTCCCAGATGCCTGTTGAAACTCCTCGCGAATGTGGCCCATCGATTTGGTTCGGTTCTTCCGAATTTCTCTGGCCAGCACCCGTCGGTCTCTAACTCCCAGTTTTGTGGGTCTGCCGGGTCAGGGCACATTCCAACAGTCACCTCTCATCTTTCACTTGCCAATCACGTAGGCCACTGTCAATTTTGGGTACTTCAACTCGCTGGATATGTCACGTATGAATCGGTCATTTCTGTGATACCCAACGATTACACCTTTCTCGAAATCAGAGAGCTCCGAACTGCGTGGCATCTTCCATGCGACTGGTTGCGTTGTTGTTTCCCACACAATATTTAACGGCGGCAGCCGTGACGTGTATCAGGACCTCAGATATCGTCGATTGCAGGGGTGTCCAATTACTTGTTGGTAGATGGTGTATGTACACACATTGTGCACATATACCATACATATATATCATCATTCATCATCATTGTCAACCATTATCAATCCACTGCTGGACGAAGGTCTCCCCAAGTTTCCTCCACAACGGTCTGTCTTGTGCCAGTCTCCTCCATGTCACCCCTGCATACTTTCGAATTTCATCCACCCATCTCCCATGTGGTCTTCTTCTGGGTCTTTTCCTGTCCCTTGGAATCCAATCTAAAATTTCAGCTGTCCATCGATGATCTGTCCTTCTGGCAGTATGTCCAGCCCATTGCCATTTCAGGGATTTAACTCTGATCATGATGTCTTCCACTCTTGTCATTTTTCGGATCCACGAGTTCCTCTTCTTATCTCTCCTGGTTACACCAAGCATGCACCTCTCCATGCTTCTTTGAGTTGTCTGCAGCCTTTGTATGTCTCTTTTAGTTAAGGTCCACGTCTCTGCACCATACGTAAGCACTGGAAGGATGCACTGATCAAACACTTTTCTTTTAAGACATAATGGCATATTGCTCTTGAAAATTATGCTGTTTCTTCCAAAAGCTCTCCAGGCAAGTTTTGTACGCCGATTAATTTCTTCATCAATGTGACCCTCACTTGATATCTGCTGTCCAAGATAAACGTACGTGTCTGTTATCTCCAGCTTTTCTCCATCAATCGATAAATCTTCATTTCTTGTAAAAGCATTGAACATCACTTTTGTCTTTTGAAAGTTCATTTTTAATCCCACTTCCCTACTCTTGTCAGCAAGTTCCTGGATCATACTCTGCAGCTCTGATGGGGTAGTTGCAAAAATGACTTCGTCATCAGCAAAACGAAGGTGGGTTAGATAATCTCCATTAATCTTTATCCCTTTGTTTTCCCAGCTCAGCGACTGAAAAACACCCTCCAATGTGGCATTAAAGAGCTTCGGAGATATGGTGTCACCTTGTCTCACTCCCTTTCCAATTTTTATGTGTGTTGTATTTTCAAACAGCCGAATCTTTGCACTTGCATTTTCATAGATGTTATTAATAATATTAATGTATGCATCTTCAATACCGCAGGTTTTCAGAGCCATTGTAACTGCTGACGGTTTCACCGAATCAAAGGCTTTTTTCATAATCGATAAAAGCCATGCACAATGGAAGTTCATATTCCCTCGCTCTTTCAATTAGTTCTCTCAGTACGTGGATATGATCTATTGTGCTGTAGCCACTCCTGAATCAGCTTGTTCTCTCGGTTGAGCCATGTCCAGTGTTACCTTCAAGCGGTGTGAAAGAACTTTAGTGAAGATTTTATAAACTACTGATAGGAGGCTGATAGGTCTGTAGTTTCCGAGATCCTCAATGTCACCTTTCTTATGTAGCAGGATCATTGTAGCGGTGTTCCAATCCTCAGGAATCTTTCCTTCATTAAGGCATCGAGTGCAAAATTTGGGCGAGTACTGTTTCGATTTCTCCACTTGCTTCTTGTATGATGTCTACAGTAATTCCATCTTCTCCTGGAGCTTTCCCCCGCTTCATGTTCTTGATTGCATGTGCAACTTCTGCTGGAAGGACTGGAGGAACTCATGTACTGGTATCTTTCATGATGTCTGGAGTGCATGTATCATCCCTTTCATATAATTTGGAGTAGAAATCTTTCACTCTTGTCAAAATTTCGCCTCTATTTCTTGTTACAGAACCATCTTCTTTTCTCAGTGCCATAATCTGTTTTCTTCCCTTACTGAGATGTCCCTTTGCTATCTTTAGGCTTTGTTTGTTTTCAATTGCTTTCCTCACTAGTTCACAGTTGAATTTTCTTACGTCTTCAGTAATACTTTTTCTTACTGTCTTGCATAGCTCTATATATTCCACTTTGGAAGTCACATCTTCTTTAGTTGTCCTCATCTCTCTTCTTTTTTGCATCAACATTTTCGTTTTTCCTGATAATTTGTTTACATGCAACTTGTTCTTAGACCCAGCTAATTTTGTTGCTGTTTCCGTAAGAGCTTTGGTTACTTTTCTGTTAACTTCAGAGATGTCCACTTCTTCCGATGTTAGGCCTTCTAAAGCAGAGAACCTGTTCTTCAGTTCCAACTTGAAGGTGTTATGGTGTTTTTTTAAGGTTGGTTATGTCAATAGGTTTTGTTTGTCTTATGAGCTTGCCACGTTCAACTTTAGTGTTGAGGTGCATCTTACATCTCACCAATCTATGGTCACTACCTGTGTTGAACTTGTTTAGCACACTGCAGTCTTCTATGACGAATTTTTTGTTACACATAATAAAATCAATTTCACTTGTCGTCCCATTCGGATGTCTCCATGTCCATTTCCTGTGTGGCTTTTTCTTGAAGAAGGAGTTCAAGATGAAAAACCCTTCTGCCTCTGCAAACTCAACGAGAGTATTTCCACGCTGGTTTCTGTTGCCGTGACCGAATTTACCTACTGAAGTTTCATTCTGTTGCCGTTGCCCTATTTTTGCATTGAAATCTCCCATAATTATTTTCAAGTGCTGCTTACCTTTATTATTTAGATGACAAATTTCCTCATAAAATTCTTCAATTTCTTCTTCAGGATGACTTGTGGTGGGTGCATAAGTTTGAATGATCTGAGCCTGGTATCTTTTCGAGAGTTGGATAACAAGTCGTGCAGCTCTGTCAGAGGAACTTTCAACTTCTACAACTTCATCCTTCAGTTTCTTGTTTATCATAAATCCAACACCACTAGTTCTGCCAGTATCTGTCCCACGATAGTAGAAGAGATGTCCACTTTTCAGTTCGATGAGATCTTCTCCTTTTCTCCTTACCTCACTTAGCCCCACGATGTCCCACTTGATCCTTTGTAATTCCTCTTCCAATTCAAGAAGCCTTGAATCAGAAGATAGGGAGCGTCCATTGTAAGTAGCCAAGGTCAGCATCAGATGGCAGCCTAGTCCGGTCCTCGAGATTCTTAGCACCCTCTGCCTTCATGTCGCACTGGCCGCTGCCTTGACTGCCAGGTACATTCCAACTGCCGGAGACTGAGGGCCAAGATTTAAGTTGTGGCATCATTTTGGAGGGGTTTGGCCATAACTCACCACGCTGGCCAAGCGGGTTGGTGAGTGTGGGATAGAATTTCCTCTAATCCCGATGGTATAGTTATACCGCTATTGGCGGTCGTCAGACCCCTTTAGTGGGAACAGGATGCACCACGAGAAGGCGGGGTTGACATTTGTCAAGGAGAGGCTGTGATGTTACGCATCACCTGACCTTACATCCCACATATATATATATAAATATATATATATATAGCCCCCTCCGACAAGAATTCCTGGGTGCGCCACTGTCTGAATCTATAGCTAACTAATTTCGGTTACGATCGATTAGGTTATTACTTTGTACTAAATCCAAATCCTAAATTTAGGATTCGCCCCGATTGGAAATTTCCATGTCCTAAAACTGAAAATCCTTAATTTTTTTATTCACCTCGACTGCAAACTTTCATATCCTAAGACCATGAAGCTTTTGTAATTCTGATTGATTTCGACAGAAATTTCCGTGCCCTGAGGATACAGAAATTCCTGAATTTCATCTTTACTTCGATTGTGACAATTTCCATGTGTTTGTGTGAGTGTGTGTTTTAAGGCCACATTACGGTATTTCATTCTCATAATTCATAAAGTTCTTCCATGTTTATACTGAATTCTGAACCCCAAATTTCAGGTTTTAAGTCCTTTGGGTGACTGCGTGTTCTAAGGCCACATTAAGGCATTTTATTCATATAATCCTTTCATATTCATGGTGAATTCTAAACCCCAAATTTCAGGTTTTAAGTTAAACTTAAAAACGAACTACATAAAAAGGCACGCGCTTCGAAATTGTTAGTCTTGTTTCATTTGATATCAGTGCGAATTTAACTATTTCGACATTCCTGAAATAGTCTGAATAACGAAATTATTATTTCAACCCGTAACCTGGCTACTTGGCATTTTCATTTAATATTAACTCGAAAATATTTCTGAATTAAGTCTCACAGTCTCAGAGAAATCGCATTTTCCACCACGTTTCTGAAACTTCCAATTACATTTATATTTAAATCTCCGTGGTGAAAGAGTAAGTTTACTCTTCAATTGAATAGGAAACGCCTCAGAAATTATGGTAGTGCGTTCGTTCCTTATTAAATTGCAAATTCAAAGCCGAAAGGTATATCTGGGTCGTTTGTCTGCATCATATGAAATGCCCGACTGGGCGCTCGAGAAATTCATTTCGCCATTGTAGCATTTTCCCGACAGAGATACGAAAATAGTTGCAATTTGTTTCAATTGTTTAAACCGAACTTTGAATCAATTTCGTACTTGTTTTCCCTATCTGCTTTTGAAAAGGCATTTAACAGAAAATCAATTCATAGTACAAAAGTCACTCAATTGCCGTAGGTATCGATATTAATCTTCACACAAGCTGGCTTTACCTTGAATGGGGCCCTTTGTCCTATATCAGTTATCAATTTTAGAAACGTATCAACATTAACTTGGAAACTAAATTTCAACATCTGAAAAAAAAACACACGGTAAGTTAATTTTACATGCATTTATTGTTTTTCTGAATTTCATTGGCCAGCGCAAAATAATGTCATCAGCGCATCATCTGGCAATTTGGAAATTTTTTCTGGCCTGCATCTTTCAAACGCAAAATTTACCAACTCATACCTAAACTGAATGGACCTACCTAATAACGTGTTGCTCCATATTTTGCCCTTACAAAAGTTTTGTTAAGAACTCAGGGGTGTTGAAAACACGGAGGTGGAATTGCCACTCATGAAGCAAGGATAACCTGTGGTAGAGCATGCACTGTTGCTGGTGGGAAAATGGTGGCTAGAACAGATTTTTCTAGTTCTTTCCACAAAGTCTCAATTGGATAGAGATCTGGCGATAGAGGGGCCCATTCCAGTGTGATAAACTCTCTGGATAGCTTCTGGAACCAATAGGTAATCACTCCGTAAGTATGCGGTGTGGCATTATCCTGCTGAAAGATGACATCATGGTGCGGAAAGAGAATCGTTACGAACGAGTCTAGATTGTTGCGCTATAACGTATAAGTTTGTCCGCGCCGGGCATCGAATCAGGGTTCCCCTCACTCCGGAGTAAGCTGCTCTCCCAACTGAGCTACGCGGACATGTGCTCTCACTGCTATCTCATGCGCGTCCTGAGGTCAAGCACGTTACAGCGCTTCATATTAATTATACCAGTTTACAACATTTTGTTGCGCCAGATTTGTTGCTTGTTCTTTTTTAAATTCGATGTGCTGATTTCAAAAGTGATGCTCAAATTTGTCTGTCTGTCATGTAAACTTTTTTTCCATGAAATGAAGTTTTTAAATTATCAGGTTGAAAAAAAAAATTTACGCGTTTCTGTTCGATCGTCTACAAAACAATGTTGCCACTCAAACTTGTTGTATGTACAACAGTTCTGAACGTATCTTGTAATAGATGTGAAAATGAATCTGGGAGACGAGAGGAAGAAGTACTGAGGAAAGAGGGGTTAACAGGGCAGCGAAACATGTGTAAACAAGGAAATAATGAAATACGGGATTACTCCATTGTACAATACAAATTTGGAAGATATGAATCCGTTTATTGGTGTAAATATGACATGGATGTTAAGTCAGATAATATCCGAAAACCTTAACATTTCGTCGTCCTGGAGCGGGAATCAAACCCACGTCTCCCAGATAGCGCCCGAATATGCTAACCACTACACCACCCAGAACGACTAAGTTTCAAGTTTCCCATTAATTTGAATGTAACCATTACATGATTCTCTAGTCGAAGCAACCGCCATTCATTTCCTGTGATGGTTATATTCAAATTAATCGGAAACTTGAAACTTGGTCTTTCTGGGTGGTGTAGTAGTTAGCATACTCGGGCGCTATCCGGGATACCTGCTCAAGGACGACGAAATTTTCAAGTTTTCAGATATTATCTGACTTAGCAACCATGTCATATTTACACCAATGGACGCATTCACATCTTCCAAATTTGTATGTGTAAACAATGTTGAAACATGTCCGAACTTGCTCTTGAGCTCATTTCCATTCCTCTACAGGACTTAAAGCTTCTAGTTAGAGTTGTGTCTCTGCACTAAACAGTTGTCTGTTCTATTTGTCATTAAACAGAAGTCATCGTTCTTTCCACGTTAATAAGTGAGTCAGGGAAAAATTATCATCGGCAGCCACCGGAAATCGAACACATGGTCTTCCAGTTACGCGCCGGACATGCTACCACTACACCACAGCGGCCTTGAATTCTCCAGCCTCACAAATGATTAATTGCCAAACCACATGGCAGGTTGCTTCATGGAGCCCCGCACAGGATTCACCAAAGATGGAAAGCAGCAACGGAACAAATAACTAGGAGGCGATTGAATAATTAATTCATACACTCGATGTGGATCAGGAACACCAAACAGAAGTCATCGCTCTTTCCACGTTAATAAGTGAGTCACGGAAAAATTCTAATCGGCAGCCACCGGCAATTCTCATCGGCTGCCACCCTGTGGCCGCCGATGAGAATATTGTGTTCGCTAAATTCCACAATAAGAAGCATGGAGAGGTGCATGCTTGGTGTAACCAGAAAAGATAAGAAGAGGAACTCGTGGATCAGAAAAATGACAAGAGTGGAAGACATCATGATCAGAGTAAAATCTCTGAAATGGGCAATGGACTGGACATATTGCCAGAAGGACAGATCTTCGATGGACAGCCGAAATTTTAGACTGGATTCCAAGGGACGGGAAAAGACCCAGAAGAAGACCACACGGGAGATAGGTGGATGAAATTCGAAAGCATGCGGGAGTAACATGGAGGAGACTGGCACGAGACAAACCTTTGTGGAAGAAACTTGGGGAGACCTTCGTGCAGAAGTGGATTGATAATGGTTGACGATGATGATGATGATGATGTGTGTATGTGTGATCGGACACTCCCCCCCCCCCCGGTCACTTCAGATTTTGAAACATGGTTTCGCCACAGGTGGGATGACACACAGGAAGTATCTCCATACGTGCGAACAGCACTCGACTAGAGTATACAAAATCAACAGTTGGAGATGTGATAACCAAATGAATACGTTCTGGCAGTACTAGTGCAGAAAACATCCCGGTCGGTCTCCGAAAATGACGGAAAGAGGTCATCACGTGTATCAACGGGCAACACGTAACAACCGGCTGAAATCGGCGGAGATCATCCGTGAAGAGTTCCAGAGCTGCACTAACACCGCTGTGTGCCTTAATACCGTCCGAAAAGACTCCATGTAGTGGGATTTCATTGCACAGCGGCTGCACATTAACAGAACATCACAAAACCGAACAGGGTGGCACATCCAGCATGGTGCAAAGAACGCGTAAACTGGGCAATCGACCAGTGGAAAACGGTATTATGGAGTGACGAATTCAGGTTCACGTGTTTCCAGTCCGATGGTAGAGTATGAGTATGGCGACAGCCCGGAGAATGCCCGTTACCACACTGTGTAGTTCCCCCTGTAAAGTTTGGTGAGGTGGATTTCTTGTATGGGGGTGTGTTTAGCTGGTATGGACATGGACCGCTGGTCGTATTCTCTGCTACCATGACGACCGTTCGCTACTTTGACATTCTGGATAATCAGGTGCTTCCTGCACTGTGGCAATTCTACGGAACAGACGAATGTTATTACCTAGATGATATTGTACCCTGCCATACAGCTACAGCTGTTATGGACTGGTGGAGTGTGCAGCAACTGCTCTGGCCTCCCTGAGTCCTGACCTCAACCCCATCAAACACCTTTGGGACAAACTGGAAAGGGGATTGAGGTCGAAACTGACATGTCCCAACCCTGTTGCTGATCTCAGTGCGGCTTCGCAGGCGGAATGGCGACGAATTCCATTTGATGTCGCCCACAATTTGGTCGAAAGCCATCCTCAACGAGTATTGGCGGTAATTCAGTACAAGAGCGGACACACCAGATATTAGGGTAACTGTTTTCTATTTAAATGTTTATTTCTCTAGTGTCCAGACAGTTATTGGTAGATAGTGTATGTATGATACTGAAACCATACATACATTGCAGAAGGAACAATTATACACTATCTACCAACAAGTAATTGGACACCCTGCAATCAACGATATCTGCGGTCCTGATGCACGTCACGGCCGTCGCTGTTAAATGTCGTGTGGGAAACAACAACGCAACCAGTCGCATGCAAGATGCCACGCAGTTCGGAGCTCTCTGATTTCGAGAAAGGTGTAATCGTCAAGTATCGCAGAAATGGCTGATCCATACGTGACGTATCCAGCGAGTTGAAGTACCTAAAATCATCAGTGACCTACGTAATTGGAAAGTGGAAGATGAGAGGTGACTGTTGGAATGTGCCCCGACCCGGCAGACCCACAAAACTGGGAGTTAGAGACCGACGGGTGCTGGCCAGAGAAATTCGGAAGAACCGAACCAAATCGATGGGCCACATCCGCGAGGAGTTTCAACAGGCATCCTGGAGTGTTCTTTTGATGAATACCGTCCGTAAGGAAGCCCATCTGCTCGGTTATCGTGGACGTGCTGCAGCCCACAAGCCTTTGATCACCAAATCCAATAGCGCTGCTCGGCTAACGTGGTACAAAGAACGTCGACAGTGGACCGTTGAACAGTGGAAACAGGTTCTCTGGAGCGACAAATCAAGGTTCACCCTCTACCGTTCGGATGGCAGGGTCTGGGTTTGGCGTCTGCGTGGAGAATGCCTCCTGCCGGAATGTATTGTGCCAACTATGAAGTTCGGCGGTAGTGCAATTATGCTATGGGGGTGTTTCTCCTGGTATGACACGGGACCCTTGGTCGCAATTCCTGGTAGACTCAACGCCGAGACCTACTGCACCATTTTGGATGACCATGCGCTTCCTACGTTGTGGCAGTTCTACGGGGTGGACCCATGTTACTTTCAAGATGACAATGCCACATATCAGGTTGCGAGGTCCACCATGGCTTGGTATGGTGACAATGGGGTTAATCGATTGGACTGGCCTGCGCAGAGCTCGGACCTTAACCCTATCGAGTACCTCAGGGACGAGTTGGGGCGTCGACTTAAGTGGTACCTCCACCGTCCGAAATCGGTGAAGGAACTGACCTATCTTCTCCAAGCCAAGTGGAAGAAAATATCGCTAGCCGTCGTACAACGCCTGGTTGAGAGTATGCCCCGGAGGGTCGCAGCTGTAATCGCCGCTCGTGGAGGCTCCACCAACTATTGAAGATGAATAAACTTCGTTTTCCTTTGCTATCACAGGTGTTCAATTACTTGTTGGTAGATAGTGTACTTTCATACGAAAATCCATCAGTCCTCTGAAGTCCTCCTAAAAGATGTAATGACTTTCAAAGTAGAATTCACTCCCCTGCTAAACTTCACCCTCTAGTTTCAGTTCAAAATATTTATAACGTAGATTAAATCCTTTTATTCAGTGCTGTTAAATAGTATATACATGTCGCCAAGTTTTCGCTCGTCACTAACAAAGAGAAAAATAAAAAAAGAAATTATGTCAATTATTTTCAGTTGTTTTTTTTATGATTGTGGACTGTTTGATGAAATTTTTTTATGAAATAACTTCCTCTGTCAACATCCAAACGCAAGAACTACCCAACTGCCGCACTTACACTTCGGCAGTAAGGCTATTATTAATGCGTTTTAAATATTTTTTCAAATCCTGGTGCCTGTTCATTAAGAATAATTATAGAACTTCATAACTCTCTAGTTTGAATCGGTCATTTTTATCAAGCTGTATGCCCGGAGAACCACTAGTTATTTTTTATCATTACACTCCTACTTCCAGGTAATAAAAATTCTCAATGCAATCTGAGAGAAACCTTCGGAAACCGTTTTCGAAATCGATGAACGTTGTTTACGTTGGAGTTCTTTCCCGATGATATCGAACGTCAGCTAGTAGCTGGGAAGAAAGGACTGTCCTTGCAGAAAAAGGGGGAAAATATTCTTCATTAGTTTCCGTAAAGTTTGCGTAAAGGATTTTTATTTCTTGCAACGCAATTTCTCAAGAGAGAGAGAGAGAGAACAGAAAAACATATTTTATTGGTGCTTCAGGAAAAATGGAAAAACGAGTAGAAAGAATGTTTCTGAAAACGTTTTTAAAAATGAAATTCTATCTTTTTATTGACTATTTATTACTGCGTAAGGAATATCTTTAGCAGTTTTACACTGCGGCTTTTTATTTTACGTTACTAACAATCATGATCGTTCTCCGAAAGGTGAATCTATAAAATAATTTTTTAAACATTCAAAGGGAAAAGAATTTAAGGAAAGAAAGGTAATTTAAAGTCCGTAACTGTTTTATGATTTAGAACAGTGTCTTGGCGTCAATACAGTTTGATGTAAAACGGAGCAGGCTTTCGTGTCCCTTGATATTTGAATCAAAATTTAAAATTTTCAAAGCATTTCAATGATTCTGACAAAATTATCTTTAAACCTATCAGCATTTTTAAACAGTAAAGCTAAGCCACCCTTTTTGAATTTTTTGGTTTTTCTGACTTTTTTCTAGGTGTACAAGTGGTTGAAAAACTCCAGCAGACAATGTTCCAAAGCGCTGTCTGTTTTGGTTTTCGTGCATTTGCAGGTATCCGGACTATAAGTCCTACCAGCATGCCGATTTTTAGATCACTAGGTTATTTAACAGTGTTCTAACAATTCACGAATAGTTCAAGCAGATGATGTTCCAAAGTCGCCATTTTTTTTCCGGACTCTTCTAGGTATCTGGACCTTAAGGCCTATCAGCATGCCAATTTTCAAATCTCTAGGTCATTTAGAAGTGGTCAAATAATTCGCGAAAAGTTCGAGCAGACAATGTTTTAAAGCGGACTTTTTTTTTTTATTTTCGTACTTTTCTATGTATACGGACCTTAAGACCTATATGCATACCAATCTTCAGATATCTAAGTCATTTAAAAGTGGTCAAACAATTTGCGAAAAATTCAAACAGACAATGTTTCAAAGCCGCCATTTTGATTTCTTTCTCTTTTTTCAGTTTTTCTTTTTCGCACTTCTTTACGGACTTTAAGACCTATCAGCATGCCGATTTTCAGATCTCTGAGTCATTTAAAAGTGTTCGAACAATTCGCGGACGAACACACTCGGATTTTCCCTCTTTGTTATATATATACGAGGCGAAAGCCTATATTTACATAGGTATTCACGTATCTGGCGGAAAACACTGAACTTTAAAAGCTTCGACACGTCATTAAGCATTGCATCGTTACCAGTTTGATTGTAGCGTGTCCAATCAGGGCCAAACTAGACTCTAGCCGGCCCTGGTCCAATCACCCAATGAGAATATAGTGCTAAAAATAGCTGCGTCACCATGGCAGCAGGTCACGAGACCAGAACATTCCTGTGTGGTTAATTCTGAAGTCAAGAGTAAGCCATTCGTTCCTTTCCTTTGCGTCTTTAAAAAATGCTTAAAAATCAGAACATGATTTTTCTTAAAAACTTTTTTTGTAAAAGAGGGATGATAGTTGTGAGTTTATGCTGTAAAAATTGCAATGCGTTATGCTTAATAGTTAGCCATATATCGGCTTTTTAAAATGGATCCCATCGCGAAATAGAAAATTTTGTGAAATTTAAAAATTTAATTTCTCGTAAACTAAATGGAAATTTAAAAAAAGGCGACGGGGTGCACAAATTCGGCTATGACTCTACCTGCCTACAAAGTTTCGTGGTTCTGTTGCTGTTCGTGTGGCCGGAACGCGAACTGATAGCACTTTTTGCTTACCTTAACTTTGAAATACAATAGCTCTTGAACTATCACCAGAATTGCAAAACAGTTAATTTCAGCGTGTTCTCCTAACAGTTCTCAACAAACGATGTAAATTTCATATTTTTGTGTTCAATACTTTTTGCGCTGCGAGCTAGGAAAGCGTGAGTGTCGCGAAATTTCCAAAACAGTTGTGGCTCCGGCAGTTCCGTTTTTAGCACGTCTTTTGTAAAAAAAGATCGTGCTTCTGTTATCGGTATGTCCGTCCGTCCGCCCGTCTGTACCCACGGTATCTCTGCAACTACACTGCTGGACAATTGCTAAGGACGGATCATAAACGGCTATATAGCGCATAAAAAAGTAAGTGTGGTTGGATGCCAAGTGAAATAAAATAATGTCCGAATGCCAGGACATTACAAGAAAGACAATTTATTGTGCTCTGAAATCCAGAAGGCTTTGGAACGTGTTCAAGGGACAAACAGGCCATTTTGTGCAGAATACGTAAACGTGAAAAAAATGCAATTACCGTCCGCAGGCGTTCCGGCGTAAGATGTCAATACGGGATATGGCCACCATGGAAGGCGATGCAAGATTCCACACGTCGTGTCATGCTTTGCACAACATTATCAAGCAGCTGTTGGGGTAATTTATCCCATTCCTCTGTCAGTGCACGGATGAGGGTGTCCTTTTTTATTGGAGGGCATGGGCGACTAGCAAGACTCCTCCCCAAAGCATCCCCCACATTTTCAATGGGATTCAGATCTGGAGAACGTGCTGGCCATACGAGGCGTTGAATATCCTCGCTCTCAAGACACTCCTGGACAGCGACTGTTCGATGACATGTTGCGTTGTCGTCCATGAAAATGAATCTATCACCGACAGCACCACGGAACATGCGAACATGAGGTAGCAGAACATCATTAATGTATCGTTGGCCAGTCATAGTCCCAGTTGGAAGCACTTAGAGGGACGTACGGCCATTGATCATGATGCCAGCCCATACCATGACACTACATGTCGGATATCGGTCCCTTTCCTGTATGTTTGCTGGGCAATATGCAGTACCACTATCACGCCAGATCAGTTGACGTCGACAATCAGACGAGAGACTGTATCTACTCTCATATGAGAAGAGGACAGCAGACCAGTCGTTATCAGTCCAATTGCGATGTTGATGGCACCATTGCAAACGGGTGGTACGGTGACGTCTGGACAATGGGATGCACACAACAGGACGGCGGGCATATAGTCCTCCTTCATGCAAACGTCTGGCGACAGCTTTTTGGGAGATCCGATTGCCAGTTGCAGCCATAAACTGATTTGCTACCTCACTAGCTGTGCTGCACCGGTGTCTTTTTGTTGAAAGCACTATGTACCGATCTTCTGCAGGTGTCGTACTGCGAACACGACCTCCCCAGTGACGTTTGCTACAATCTCCATTTGTTTGAAATGATTTCCAAAACCTTGAAACAACACTGTGGCTGACGTTGAACTCCCTGGCAACATCTGTTATTTTTCGCCCTTCTTCAATCTTGCCAATAATACGACTACGCGTAAAATCATCTAGGTGATGTCGGGAAGACATACTGAAAATTGCAAGTTCGTCGATTGATTCCTTCCCTTTCAACTTTGCGTTTGAACAACAACGGTCAATACGCGTCAAATCCTTTATATCTCTTATCAGCACTATGACGTCACGAACAAGTTCGGCAATCCAAAATTTGCATACGCACAACACGTCTTACTGTATCCCGCACTTATGCTAATTTCCACATTTTCCTGCCTTCCATTTTATGGTTGCTATTGTCATCCGTCTTTAGCAATTGTCCGGCAGTGTACTTTGTTGTGTGCAGAAATTGCACATTAAATTGTTTTTGTAAGCACCTTCTTTATCGTTTGTGTTACGTAGCCTTACTGATGTTATTTCAATGCGTGTTATTTGAGTCAAATACATTCATCTTTCATTTCATGCAATATTCCTAACTTTCTGTGACCAGTGTATATATTACTATTAGGTGTACAAATAAGTTTCAAAGCGGTTTTTTTTGTGTGTGTGTGTGACGTATACCGCTAATTTACATATATCGGGCATTCCCCCGCGGCCGTCCCGGTGGCGCAGTGGGCTAAGGTGCTGGCCTCTGATCATTCGTCCGTAAGGGGTCCGGGTTCGAATCCCGGTGAGGCATGGATGTTGTGTTTGTCTTACGGCACTGGCTCTCTCCCTTCCCTGGAACCAGTGGTCTTAAATTAGGAACGGGCGACTGCTTATAGCCCATTGAGTTGCTCACGGTGGTCGCTAAACCCCCAATTAAAAAAAAAAAAAAATTCCCCCGCGTTGTTATCATGTGACCGTAACTGGTCCAGAGTATAAAATGAAACACAGAAGTTTGCCCAACAGTCAAACGCACTTGCACATCGGACGGTGAAAGATGGAAAGCGATACTGCATTTATTGGACACTGCATTCGTTACGAATTTCATCAAGGAAAAAGTGCTGCGAAACACGTGCATCAATCTGTTCTGTGGGGGAAAATATCGTATCGAAAAACACGTGTGAGTTTTGGTTTAGACGGTTTAAAGCAGGTGACTTTGATGTTAGCGATTGAGAACGTAGCTGTGCCTCCGCAGAAGGTTGTACATGAGGAACTGCAAGCACAACTGGGGGTAACTCAACAAAGGTGAACAACTGGAGGTAACTTTAATCATTTACGCGCAATGGAAAAAATTCAGAAGGAAGGAAAATGGGTGCCACATGACCTGAGCCAGAGGAAGAAGAATGAGCGTGTCATGAAGTGTTTGAATTTGTTGAACAAACAACACAGAAAGTCTTTCCTGTAGAAAATTGTTACGGGTGATGAAACGTGGATATGGTACGACAATCCCAAACGCAAAAACCACTGGATAGACACCGGTGAAGCAACGACTTTGACACCGAAACGCAATATTCACTCCAAGAAAGTTCTGCTGTGCATCTGGTGGGATATGAAGAGTGTGATTTATTATGAAGTATTGGAACAGGTTAGATGAGATTATCTAACCCACCTTCGTTTTGCTGATGACATAGTCATTTTTGCAACTACCCCATCAGAGCTACAGAGTATGATCCAGGAACTTGCTGACAAGAGTAAAGAAGTGGGATTAAAAATGAACTTTCAAAAGACAAAAGTGATGTACAATGCTTTTACAAGAAATGAAGATTTATCGATTGATGGAGAAAAGCTGGAGATAACAGACACGTACGTTTATCTTGGACAGCAGATATCAAGTGAGGGTCACATTGGTGAAGAAATTAATCGGCGTACAAAACTTGCCTGGAGAGCTTTTGGAAGAAACAGCATAGTTTTCAAGAGCAATATGCCATTATGTCTTAAAAGAAAAGTGTTTGATCAATGCATCCTTCCAGTGCTTACGTATGGTGCAGAGACGTGGACCTTAGCTAAAAGAGACATACAAAGGCTGCAAACAACAGTAAGTAGCATGGAGAGGTGCATGCTTGGTGTAACCAGGAGAGATAAGAAGAGGAACCCGTGGATCCGAAAAATGACAAGAGTGGAAGGCATCATGACCAGAGTTAAATCCCTGAAATGGCAATGGGCTGGACATACTGCCAGAAGAACAGACCATCGATGGACAGCCGAAATTTTAGATTGGATTCCAAGGGACAGGAAAAGACCAGAAGAAGACCACATGGGAGATGGGTGGATGAAATTCGAAAGTATGCGGGAGTGACATGGAGGAAACTGGCACAAGACAGACCGTTGTGGAGGAAACTTGGGGAGACCTTCGTCCAGCAGTGGATTGATAATGGTTGACAATGATGATGATGATGATGATTGGAACAGGATCAAACTGTTACTGCTGATTGCTACAAGCAACAATTGCTGCGATTGAACCAAGAAATCCGTCGGAAACGTCCATTCACAGGCAAAGGATTGCGTCCCGTAAAATGACTGTATGGCAAAGCTAAGCCGCATGTCGCGAAATCGGTCAAGGAAACATTATTGACGTTTGGCTGGGAAGTTTTGGAGCACCTGGCGTATAGTCCCGACATAGTCCCTTCAGACTATCATTTGTTGCGATCGATGCAACATGGTTTGTCTGCTGTACGGTTCTGGACATGTGACGAAGTGCGAAAATGGGTTGAAGACTTCACCGCGTCATACGACGAAGTATTCTTAATGGCTGGAATCCGTCAGCTGCCCGAGCGATGGCGGAAGGTGATAGATAATGACCGCGCATATTTTTATTCGTAAAGGCATTGCTCTTTTCTCTCAAATTACATGTTGCGTTGTCTTAAAACACTTTAAAACTTATTTGTACACCTAATATATACATACATCGCTGAAAAAAAAAATAATGTCACACCCCATGTTACATCTAATTGGGAGGCACAATCAAACTGTGAACGTTTGTATGACTTTTCCACACAACATAGATATGTGAACCAGCCTTTAATTTGTTGCCCTTAACATTTTGATAATAGAAGATATCCATAATTCTGAGAAAGGCTAATTACAAAGCACTGGATGAATCAGAAAGGTGTTAATCTGACAGCGAATGGAAATATTGGTTTGTGGCTCTCTAATTTAATTGCTGAGAAATGAAAGGGAGCATCATTCAGAAAAATCCGAAGGTACAGAATCAACTAGCAAATACAAAAATTAATCTATTACTCTTGCCATTTGGAAACAAACAGATACAAAATTCAAAGTGAGTTGTAACATTAAATTTAAAACCAGTAGAACCAAAACTCAAGACTGTTTTGAAACATTATGGGAACCAGGAGATAATGACGTAGAACCTATGGTAACTATAGTGGAACAACTTTATGAATTCAAAAATAACATCATTGAGGAGAAAATTAATTCCAATTAAAAAAAATCCTTAATAAAACCAAACTTCCAATCCTGATTTGAACAAAAATTTAGTAATAAAAACATTACTGGAAAAGCAAAGTCCATCTTGCCTGCGACGGTTTCAATAATATTGATCTGCTTCATTATTTGATAGGCACAGCTTTGACATGTGGAAGGGGTAGAGGGGCACATTTGGATGCAGGTGTATACTCTAACAATTTAACAATATGCTGCATTGGATATCTGCATATATTCCATCTGGATACAGATACATTATGATTTCGGAATGTTTCATTCACACCTGGCACAAAATATGCATTTTGAAAAAAAAAAAAAAAATTAGGTTTTCATATGTCTCATGTAGTTTTTGAGTTGTGACTGACAATTTACTTTTTGGCAACAGGATTCTGCACAGGGTGGGGTTTGAAATTTCCTGAGCCTTGAAGCTTTCTGGATTTGATAAGTATCTCCCCAATAGCTTATTCCCTGTTTCTGTTACTCTGCATCCAATATATTTCTTGCAAAAAAACTGGCTGAATTATCAGAAGAAATTCTGATCTAATGTATGATAACAGCAATATAGGTTATATTTTATAACACACCAACAAGCATAGTTTGTAACAATTTTTGTTACAGACAGGCACGAGGAAGAATATCTGAGCAAGTACAAATTCAATACCATTCTCTAAACATCAGTAGGATTTGAGTTTCTTTTAGAATTAGTTGTAATTTTTTATTTAAAAATCTGACCAAATATTCATTAGTCCATAAAAATGAAAAAGTTTAATTAAACTTTCATTTTGACATGCACTGTCCCATTCTTTCCTTCAATTACATTTTAGTACCCTTTCACGAAAATTCGGCATAGATAAAAAATGGAATAGCTATGTTTAGATGCGAAAAACTAACAAATTCGTTACTACTTGTAGTTTAAAATGCAGTTGATAAATAAACGTGTTAAGAAACTAATACATAAATGCGTACACGTGTTGAGAATATCTTCACGTATTACGAAGCGAATACATGAATGCGTACACGCGTTAAGAATATCTCCACCTGTTACGAAACGAATACATGAATTGTGTTCGAATTCGAATCCTATAAATTGAAACTTATCTTTTAAGAACAAAAGTTCTTACATTCACAGCACAAGACACACTAGTGTTTCGTGCTTTCGTTTGAAATCGGACCCGTACTATGATATCACGCTTCGGTTGACGGTTACTTGAACCATGTTATGGTGCCATCTTGAACCATCGAGCACAATCGCATTATGGTGCCTGCCTGTTACCCCAAAGTTTATTGAAACATTCGTCTCCTTTATGCGCTTGAACTATTTTTTGATGAAACGTTGAGCTGAAATGTTTTACAGTGTACATTTTCCGTGGTTGGTTGGCGTTTTATGGCGCAAGGGCCTCAAAGGGCCAAAGAGCGCAAAGTCCAATGGTGTCATTATTTTATAAAACAAAATTAAAAGGAAACGATATAAAACAGAACAAGCAGTGTGAAGGGCCAATAAAACAACAACGTACGGGGAAAAAAACACCGGGACAAGGAATCATATATAGCGTAACAAAACAATATAAAAGATAAAGAATTATGATCAATATAAAAGGTGCAAATGGCCGATGAAACAGGAACTGTACAAAATGAAAAATATCCGTAGAACGAAGAAATGACAGCATACAAGACACATCAGAATGATGATTTAAAAGTCGACTCGGGGTTTCTGAGTCGTCTGGTAAAGTGGGTAAAAGGAAATGACTAACACGATCGCGAACAAAACGACGACATGAACATAAAATATGGACAACCGTTAAAGGTACATCACACGTCCCGCACATCGGGGCAGTGTCACCACACGGCAAATAGCGATGAGTGAAAAGACAATGCATAATGCGGAGACGTGCGAGCACAACTTCCTCCCTACGGTTTCGGCGACATGAAAAATTCCAGACACCAAGAACTGGTTTGATACGGTTCTGTTCATTGTCAACCTGTTGGTCTCACTGACCCTCCACGTTTGCTTGATATAATCACGGATGAGAAAACGCAAAACCCGGTGAAACAGTGGCAGGGGCGTGATGACCAAAGAAGAAGCTGATCTAGCAGCCACATCAGCAGACTCGTTACCTGAGATTACAACGTGCCCAGGAATACAGCAAAAGTGAACCTGGAAACCGGCCTCGAGCAAACAACGAAGCCACCTTCGCACATCTAAGAGAAAAGGATGGTCACGGCAATCGGCAAATGACAGAGACTGCAAGACACTTAAGGAATCCGTATAGACCATAGCACGATGATGAGAACTTGACTGAAGATGAAGAAGAGCGAGATATACAACAAGCATCTCCGCCGAAAACACCGTGGCCTCGGTTGGTATGCGCGCTACAGAAACGTGATCAACACAGACAGCGGCGCATCCGACAACACCACTCATCTTAGATCCGTGGGTAAAACTGGAACATACTCAGAATTGAGGAAACGGTGTCCAGAATTGATGGTCTGGAAGAGATAGAGGTACCAGCAGCTCTTCGTCCGAAGAGCTGCTGTGTTGGGCATAATCGATTGAGTTTAAGAATCGAAAGGTTGCAATCGAGAGATCTGACAAATCGAGATATTCATTCGAAATAATCATTCGAACGATTTCTTATTTTGGAATTTACCGGTAGGTGGCGTGATACGCTCAGAGCCGCTGTCTGCGTTTGACAAATCGAGATATTCATTTGAAATAACCATTCGAATTATTTGTAATTGGTGCAATACGCTCAGCTTTCTTTTGCTGGTCGGAATGACGCTAAGGATACCTGAATTTTTTTGAATAGCATAGCCTAGCTTAAGAAGTTAGAAGGAACCCAAGTGATTCTCCCTGCGAGAAATAATTCGATCACGTGAAAAGCGAGTACTTCCGAACCTCTCGAGATGTCTTCGGGTAGACGAGCGATTTTGCTCGGAACCTATGTTCTCGAGAAGAGACGAGCGATTTCGCCTTTTGAACGCACTCGTTTGAACGAGACAGCGAATGAGCAATCGAGAGTTCTCTCGAGAGGTTTTTTACATTCGAATGACTTTGGCGTAATCGAATGTTTCGAGAGATTTTCATAATCGAATGAATCGATTATTTCTTTTCGATTATGCCCATCACTAGTACACAGACGCAGGGGTGAAGTACTTATCAAAAGACGTAAAGCTGAGATCAGTGACAACCTCAAAAGGAAGCCACGGCTGGTCCTCAACAACCCAGGTCTCACCAACAAACGACAAGTTGAGCCATGCATCACGAGCTACGGCCGCCATACGAAGACCGAAGGTTGGAATGCACGAGGGCCGGTTCTCAAATAAACGAGCATGTTGGGGATGAAAAACTGCATCGTACAAAGAATCGTCTGGAAGAGATAGAAGTTTCAAATAAAATTGAAGAGACAGCTGCAGACGGCGTAATTCAAGTCATGGTTCGTTCGCGTCAGCATAAAGGCTGGGAATCGGGGATGTTCGAAATGCTCCCGTACAAAGACGCAGCGCTTGATGTTGAAAGTACCCAAGGGCCGGAGAACGGAACGACAAACAGAGCCATACATGATACAACTATAATCCCGTATCGACCGTATTAGAGAATGGTAAATGTGAAATCAAAACATCCTGTCTGCACCCCACGAGACCGCCGAAAGTATCTTAAGCATCGATATGGCCCGCAGACAGAAAGACTTTAGCAGTTGGACGTGCGCCCGGAACGTAAGCGCGCGGTCGACCGTCAGTCCAAGGAACTTGGTCTCCGGCAAACTAGTATGGCTGCACGATCTAAATAGAGCTCTGGGTCAGGATGGAGGCCACGCCTTCGGCAGAAATGGACACACGCTGTCTTGTCGGGAGAAAGAACGAAACCATTGCTGTTCGCCGCTTTAAGGATCTGGTTAATCGCAGACTGCAACTGCCTTTCAATAAAGTGCATACTTGAGGACGAACAGAAAATTTGCAACGTATACAGTAGCCGAAACCGCAAAGGGAAGAGTTTTGAGGAGACAATTAATGCGTAGGATGAACAATGTGACAGATAAAATGCAACCTTGAGGAACGCCTTGGTCTTGCTTGAACAGGGACGAGAGCGTCGTACCCAGGCGCACCTGGAACATCCGATTGCGAAGAAAGTTGGCAATGAATGTTGGGAGGTTTCATCGCAACCCACTTTCGTGGAGGTCACGGAGAATACCATGACGCCCCGTTCGATCGTACGCTTTCTCAATATCAAAGAAAACAGAAACCAGGTGCTGCCTACGCATGAACGGCGCAGGAGATGATCGGGAGATGAACGATGCCGACGTAAGCCGCTTTGTGATGGTGAAAATACTTGATGTTGTTCTAAAATATGAACTAACTGGGAATTAACCATCCGTTCGAGAACTTTACACAGACAGCTAGTGAGAGCAATTGGACGATAACTAGAGGGAGACCTAGGATCCTTGCCAGGCTTGAGAAAAGGCAGGACAAAAGCTTTTCGCCCAGATTCCGGGAAACTGTGCTCCAACCAAATGCGATTGAAGAGAACTAAAAGATTCTCGAGAGAAGACTGCGAGAGAAGAAGGATCATGTAATAGTGCATGCCATCGGGACCGACAGATGTCACACCGAACCGATGCAGATCCACTCGTAGTTCAACCATGTTGAAGGGGGAGTTATAACCACTGTCGTGAAAAGGCGAAAATCATATGTTCTGGCGTTCGGCTTATGACTTAATCCTATGAAATGAGGAAGTTTACGCCAGATCACTGGGCACAGAGGCAAAAGCCTCATCCAAACAGTCCGCAATTTTCCCGACTTCACCATGTGTGCAGCCGTTACTCTCGAGAATGGAAATCTGGTGAAAACTGTAGTTACCCCGGATCTTACGAATCTTGTCCCACACAATTTTCGAACTGGCACGTGAATTGAGAGATGAAACATACTGAATCCAAGACTCCCTTTTGCTGCGTCGACGCACCAGTCGAGCATAGGATTTTGCTCGTTTAAATGCAACGAGATTGACATCGGTTGGATAACGCCGAAACGTAGACCAGGCTTTATGTTGAGCTCTCCTGGCCACTGCGCATTCGGGGGTCCACCAATGTTTCGGACGTCTTGGGAGCGTCGTAGATGTCTTTGGTATGGAAAGATCAGCCGCCTGAATAATACAAGTAGTGACATCGAAAACAGCTGCGTCGATTGACTCTTGGGTCACCATGGCAGAAGAAATCACTGTGCGGACGATGTGAAGACCTCACATCTTGCACGAACCATCCTCCAACGAGAAGGGCGGGAGGCAGAAGATGGCATGTTCACATTATGCGAAAGCACAATTGGGAAATGGTCGCACCCGTGGAGGTCGTTACACACCGTCCACGACCAATCAGCAGTAATTCATGGTGGTCCCAAGCTCAAATCGATCGCACTGAAAGATCTTGTCGGCTCGTGGAAGTAAGTGTCAGCAGCAGTGTTAAAAAGGCACAAAGAGGTCGAGGACAGAAAAGAATCGATTCTATGGCCTCTCGTGCTGATGCTGACACTACCCCACAAAGGATGATGGCCATTGAAGTCACCCAACAGAAGGAAGGATGATGGCCATTGAAGTCACCCAACAGAAGGAAGGGTGAAGGCAGCTGATGAACCAAGCTCTCCAGCACAGAGACGTTCACGTTCTCATCCGGCGGCAGATAGGCACTGCATACAGTGTCTATCTGCCGCCGGCCTGTAAAGTTGTGGAGACCGTAACGGAAGAAACCGGACCACTGTGAGAGACAAGAATAGCGACTCCCCCACAGGCTATACCTCCTGATACATTATCTGCCCGTTACGCACTGTAGCCTCGAACTGAAAGCAGGTCGGATGGTTTAAGTTTTGCCCTCTGTAGACAAAGGCACACCAGAGAGTACGACGAAAGCAGATGTTTCACGTCGTCAAATCTCATCCGGAAACCTTGGCAATTCCACTGAACGATTGAAGCGATGGCTAGAAGTGAGATCAGAGTGAAAGGAAATAAAATGAACTATACTGACTGCTCAAACGGCGTTAGCGTCCAGCTCCTCTGACGAGTGGTCCCCTAGATGTGGGGGGGTTGCCAGGGGCCAATATGGGAGAATGCTGTGTCCCATGGGTCTTAACGGGATGCGCTCGGCTTTGAGTATTTGCCTGACATTTTGGAGAAGAAACGCTCTCCTTCTCGTTGGCTTTGGTGTTCTTGCCAGAAGAAGTGGCCTGAGTTTCCGTGCTGGCAGTGGTGTGAGAAAACTTCGGCGAAGTGGTTGGTGCCGCTTTCAGGCCCCTAGCACGAGACTGGAGTGCCTCCAGCCCAGCTATGATGATATCGTCCAGCTTGTAGGGGCATTTACGGGGGATCTGACTTGTGGTTGGTGCCGCTTTCAGGCCCCTAGCACGAGACTGGAGTGCCTCCAGCCCAGCTATGATGATATCGTCCAGCTTGTAGGGGCATTTACGGGGGATCTGACTTTTGGTTTGAATAGCAACTGTAGACTTGGCAACCACCACTGATGCATATGATCGCCGAGCAGATGAAACAGGAATCACCTTCCTTCTGGCTTCAGAATAGGAAATATTCTGAACCGTTTTGAGCCTTTGAATTTCTCTCTCCTCCATCCATTTGGGACACTCCTTGACTGATGCTGAGTGTGAACCCTTACAGTTCACGCAAACTCGACCTCGGCCACACAGTCTGGTAAACGATGTTCTGTAGCACCACAGCGTCCACACCTAGAAGTGCTCCTGCACGACTGCTGAGAGTGGCCACGTGTCTGACACCTAAAACATCTCAGAGGACTAGGGATGTACTGACGTACCTCAAGGTAAATATACCCTGCCTTGATGGACGTAGGCACGGACGGGCTGTCAAATGTTTAAATGATGACTACCCATCCCGCCTGAAGAGAATACGCCGCACACCCGTAACGTGTTGATTCCTCAGTTCTTCCAGACGTTCATCCTCGGTACATTCAAGTAGGTCCCGAGAAGAGACAACACCTCGAGATGTATTTAGGTGTCCATGGGGTGTTATTTTGACAGAAGTCTCAAGCAACAAGGTAGTGTTAAGAAGTGTGGAACTGTAGACCACAGTGGGCATCTCGACAAGAAGATCTCCAGATTTGAGTTTCTTGACGCTCTTAGGAGAGCTTGCAATGGATTGAAGTGCTTTGTTAATCCAAAATGGACTTTTGGCACTGAAAGGCTTTGAAGGGTACAATGAGTGCACAAAGAAAAAACGAGTATTTGAAGAATCAGGGGCATGCTTCTTAGAGGAAGGGGGTGAGCCTTCCTCGATACGTCATTTAATTTTAGGATCTTGGGAAACATTATTTGAATCCATAAAGAAAAATTTAAGAATTCGTCCGCCGACTTCCCTGCCCACCACCAAGCACAACAGGGAGAGATGGAGGTCCGCAAGCCCACATGGACGCAGGACACGGCTCTAGGGTTGAGCGGCGGATGTTGATAGGGCAGACATGCGCTCGGCAAACACCGCGACTTTCCCGTGTCTTGGTAACACCCCTTTGGCATGCCCACAATATCCCCAGACTCACCCTGTCGTACGTAACGACAAGCCGTTAGAAGTCTGGACCCCACTCGGCCACGGAGGTCATTGACTAGGAGTGGGTTAGTTCCTAGCCGCCAGTTTAGAGTGAAGCAGGGAGCAAAGAGGAGTGTAGGTAGCTGGCGACAACAACACCCCGGCCCCCAGATACCTCAGCCTCCAGCATACCCTTTTTCCACCTTACGGGTCACCACACACGGCAAGCATGCAGGTAGGTCTGTCTAGCCAACCAGCTCGGAAAAACAAAGAAGGGAACATAAAATGGAGAATAAAGGAAATACACTGCTGGCCACCCAAAATGCAACACCAAGAAAGACACGAGATAGCAAAGCCATATTTACTGGACACATAACAACAGATACAAAGATTAAACGAGTGAGTTTACAGTCCCGTGCGACTTGTGGAACACGCAGACATCAATAGTTCGTGTGGCCCCCATGGCTAGAAATAACGGCCGCTACGCGCCGCGGCATCGACCGAAAGAGGCTTTGGATGTGGGCTTGGGGTATGTCGGTCCAGGCTGCTTTCACACGTTGCAACAGTTCATCAGCCGTAGCCGCGAGTGGTGCTTTCCGGGCCACTCGGTTGCTGATCAGCGACCAGACGTGTTCGATGGGCGATATATCGGGATAACAGGCGGGCCACGGCAGCAGTGACACCTGGTGGACCGTGAAGAATTGTTGCACGATGTGTGCCACGTGCGGCCGCGCATTGTCCTGTTGAAACGTGGCAGCTGGAAAGTCCTGCAGGTAAGGAAGGATTACAGGCTCCAAAACGTCGGAGATGTAGCGGTGGATGTTGAGTCTACCGGCGATGCGTACCAGAGGGGTGCGGGTGTCATATACAATTGCGCCCGAAACCATTACGCCAGACGACGGACCGGTATGGCGATGCATAATGCAGGCGTCATACAGTCTCTCGCCGCTGTGCCGCCACACGCGGATCCGACAATCGTGGTGTTGCAGGCAGAAGCGTGGTTCGTCGGAGAAGAGTGCCATTCCGTAGTCCAGGTGCGGCGTTCAACGGCCCACTGCCGCTGCACTCGCCGATGGTGTGACGTCAGTGGTAATCGGAGCAATGGACGCCGTGCGACAAGTCCCCGCTCCTGCAGACGACGTCAAACGGTACGTGCTGACACAGGTTGTTGCGCAACACATCCTGATTCCTGCGCTTATGTTCGTGACGTGGCGGTGCGAGCCGTCAATGCCCGAGGCACAACATGCCGGTCCTCTAGTTCGGTGGTGTGCCGCGGCAGCGGCAATCGCTTACGTCAGTCCGTCCGTCCCTCCTGCACCCACCGAATCCATACTCGCCTCACTGTGGCTGGATGTCTTCCCACACGGGCGCCGATGTCTCGGTACGATGAACCGCTGTCGCGATAAGCCACTATTCTTCCTCTGTCGAACTCCGAAACGTGCTGCAATGACTGCCGTATTCTGCGACGAGGCATCAGGAAGCTTCCCACCCACAGGTCCGGCAGCACAACACACTTCCACTACTTACACCCAGCCTTCTGTGCACTCTTCTTATAGTGCTTCTCGGTGGCGTGCCGGGCGCACATGATTTGCATATGCCCTGCAATGCTAATCGTTTGCATGTCCTCTCGCGGGCGACACATGCCGCGAATTCAGGCCAATCGGTTGCTTCCTTCTTGGTGTTGCATTTTGGGTGGCCAGCAGTGTAGAACGAGAAGCTAAGCACCGTAGATGACGCATAATCACAACCTCAGCAACCTACAACTCAGGCGAGTGCGTATCAAGAGAACAACGAAAAACGTAAAAGTGGGAAAAGATCATAGGATATATGTCGGCTCGGGCCGTGGGGGCGCTACTCCCCAAACTGAATTTCACGGATATTTGTACGCCAGGAAAATTCTAAACTTTGAGAAACGTTTTCGTAATTCCTAAAGTAAATTGCTGTTTCAAAGGGGTGTTAACAGAAAATTCTGCATTTTCAGAAACTTTTCCGCAGCTCCTTTTGTATATTAACGGAATATTCTGTTCTCACTTTTTCTGTATCCATATCTCGAAAAATTCCGGTAATACGGAACGATTCGCGGGAATGCTTCAGGTTTTTTAACTGTTCAATTGACGTTAATAAATTAATATCAGTCTCTGGACCCCTTAGGACAAAAGCTAAACTGGTGTGCAAAAATTAAGGAGGAAGAGGAGAAATTAGCATAACAGAGGAACGAGCAGGTAGAACAAACCGAAAGACCAATCAGGAGATAGACTACGGTCCGGTACGGTAAGGCATGCGCATATATGCAGCATGACGTGGGGGGCGGTGTACGTTCAGCAATTCGGTGAAAGCTATTGCCCGGTGTGCATCGGTTTGAACGACGTCGAGTTGCTGCCACCATGTGATATGGCCAACAACCAATCCAGTAGACGACATCTGGATGAATTTGCCCGAGGTCGCGTCATTGGGAAGTTGGAACAGCAATCAACAGTAAATTTTATATTTAAAAGTTTTGTGAAACAATACTATATAAAGCGGTACGTTTGACCTATTCTTGAAGATAATGGAAAGTCATTGTCAGTTTAATAAGATCTCGAATTCCAAAGCATTCTGTTGCTTCGAAAGATCGCGATGAAAGAAATACGTGATTTGTAATAACTTCTACAGAAAGAAAAAATGTTAAAAATATATTCAGAAAAATCAGCTCCAACAGAAAACAAAATGACTAATTCACCCACATTAATAACAAACAAGAAAGATTACACCGAATTTTCGGGTGTGATGAGCACGTCTTTTGATGCCGTTCTGAAGCAAATTAAATTTATCAAAGCCACTCATATTCAATGGAACCGGTATGGAAAACAATAGAATCTGACCGAAGAAAGAAGTTCTTCAATCAGGTTTTCAATCCCGCAGATATTGCTGTAAACGGAATCGTGAACTTACGCTTTCTGATTGCAGACTTGTGCGTTAAGAAAATTTTGGATTTATATGAAAAACATTTTGCAGCGGAAATGCTTTCCAACAAAGAAAGAATTTCTCAAATCGGATTCATCGAAGCAGAGATGTGGACAAATATAAGATACGCATCTACGCCCCTTGGCGGGAAAACCATGCATTATTTTATCAAGAAAGTATTCTCAAAAAGTTTTCGATGTGAGCGATATCGGTCCAAGAAAAAAGTTTTAGTCAAATTTTCAGGAGCTCAGATTTTGCTGCAAATACACCAGAAGGAGAAATTAACCCTTATGCTCCCTGGTGGCCAAACCATTCTTTACCAAATATTAGAAATTATAAGAAAAACATTTTCCATCAGGAGCTGTATGCGATTCAGAAAGAATTCTTCAAATCGGAGTTTTAGAAGCAAAAATATCGGGGAAATACAATTCACGTTTGCGCCCCCTAGCAAAAATTCTATGATTTACTTGAAAATTAATTTTTATGAAAAACATTTCGCATCAGAAACACTATCCCAACAAAGAAGGAATTTTTCAAATCGGACTCCTAGAAGTAGAAATACTAACAAAAAATACGATAAACATCTACGCTCCCTGGCGTAAACCATGCATTATTTTAAACAGAAAATGTTCCTAAACGGTCTGTCTACGTGAGTAGCATCGGTGCACAAACGAATTTTTTTCAATCGAGATTTTAGAAACTCAGATTTTGCTGCAAATACATCAGAAACGGAAATTAAGGCTTACGCCCCCTGGTGGCCAAACCATTTTTTACAAAAATTGGAAATTATATGCAAAGGATTTACCATCAGGAGCTGTATCCGGTCCAGAAAGAATTTTTTCAAATCGGAGTTTTAGAAGCAGAGATATCGGGGGAAACGCAATTTCTCATTACGCCTCCTAGCGGAAAGTCTATGAATACTTGAAAATTTTGAAATTATATGAAAAACATGTCACACCGGTAACTCTGTCCAATAAAGAAATAATTTTTCAAATCAGACCATTAGAAGTAGAGATATTAACAAAAATAAGACTATTAATAAGAGACAGAAGCAAAAACAATTTTTCAACTCATACCAAAAAACAACACAGAAAAATTCATATTCTGACAGGTGTGAGCAAAAAGAGGATAAAATAATAGCAACCTGAATGTAGAAAGTGTCGATAATGCCGAGCCTTGGCTTTATCAAGGACCAGCAAAACTCTGCATTTTCTCACTTCCACAAAGACTTAGTTTGAAATGGGTTTCTGCAAAGCCATAGATGCAAGTAATAAGCCCACCAAAAAAAATGTTTAAATATTATAACCTCCTAAGAGTTGCTTGACGAAAATTAAGTTAAAATTATTTTTGCATGCATCTATTGCTTTCCTGGCCCAACCCATGCTCGTCATCTGCTATTAAAAAACAGAAAAACGATTACAAAAAAACACAAGTTGTGAGAGTGACTGAATGAATCAAAAGAATTATTCAGCAATAACACTTAGCCAAGTTACCTAGCCGCCTAAGAGAGAATTTAAACCAGAATAGTAATACTAAAGTACCACAGATTCTTATGCTGTGCAGTGAAAAAACGTTTTATGCAAAATGTCATATAAAAGTTAATAAATTTTTTTGAAAAAATAGATTCCTGAAGGAACCTGGAATATTGAACCTCCTACTCATCAACAACTGACATCACAAGTACAAAAATTAAAAACTGATAATAACTAACAAAAATGCTTTGTGAAGATTATATGATATTAACAATTAGTTGCAATATATACAAAGTATTCCAGGAGTGTTTTAAGTGCATAATAATGTAGTTAAAATGTTCTAACCGACATTGAAAACACATCGGTGACTGCAAGAACAATAAAACGGCCAGCAACTTTGCCCAAGAGCCCTAACAACACGCTAAGTTTCCAATAAAAGTGAAAGTGAAAAAAACACTAAAATTTAATAGACTTGCTTGCACTTAATTGCTTGATGCGAAAAAAAGAAAATAACTGCTCAAAAGTTCATAAGTTGAATTTGGAACCTCTTAACAAAAGAATAAAGAAGAGAGCTTACCTCTAATACTTCTTTTCTGCCTCTACTTCCTAAAAAAATGGCCGAAAACTTTCTCCCCGAACTTTCAACTCAGGCCACTCTCTAGACGCTGGGGGCGGCATTGGGAGGGTCTGAAGGCTTCTGCTGACTGAATAAGATCGTACGCGCGGAGTTTTAGTCAAGAGAGTTATACAGCTAAGAATGGAGACCTGTTTGTTCAGAGTGTAGAATTAACTCTCCAGAATACATGAAAAATATTATCAAATACACATGTAGTGTATTTAATAATCTTTATATGTATTTAATTACCTTAGTGAAATCCTACAGACAATCATAATCCTATTTAGTTTAACGTTAGTTTTGCTATTTTAGTTTAGGAATTCTAGCAAGTGAATTCCTTGTTTTCTATTTATTTATTTTTATTTTATTTTTTCATCATATTTTAAAACTTTTTTGCGTAATATTTTCTGTATTATTTTATTTTTTATTTTTAATGTGACTGTCCTGTCCATAGCACTAAGGTTCCTTTTTGTAGTTAATATGCATTTCCAGACCAACTTCCAAAAAAGGCTTTCATTGGCCAGAATCATTTTATTAACTGTGTAGAAATTAAAGAAGATCTGCCAACCTTACTCTATTATTCAGAATAATTTTTCTTAAAGTTCTTTTGATGAAAGGTGTTGGAATTTTGTTTTCCAGAAAACAGTTTAATAGTATTCTAATGTGGTTATTGAAGTCCAAATTGTTGCTGCAGATTCTTGATATTCTTAGTACCTGAGAAATTAGTACATTCTCAATTACTTTGGTTGAGATGTTATTGTTCCAGTGCAGATATTTAATAACGTTGAAAGGAAAATTAACTCTTTTATCAAAAAGGCTAATGGATGGGTTACCTCTGTTAAGCTTAATGCTTAAGTCTAGGAACTCTAGTTCCTGATTACTGTGGTTGGTTTTACATAAGTTAGGATAGATATTTGCAAAATCACTTTCTACAACACCTGAATTATTTATACAAAGCAATATATCTACGCCCCCTGGCGTAGAAACCATGCAATATTTTAAGAAGAAAATACTCCGAAAAAGTTTGTCGACGTGAGTAATATTGGTCTACCGACGAATTTTTTCTATCGAGATTTTAGAAGCTCAGATTTTAAGCAAAAATTAACACTTACGCATCCTGGAGGCCAAAGCATTCTTTACCAAAAATTAGAAATTATACGCAAAAAATTTTCCATCAAGAGCTGTATCCGCTGAAGAAAAAAGTTTTCAAATCGGAGTTTTAGAAGAAGAGATATCGGAGGAAACGTAATTTACTTTTACGCCCCCTAGCGGGAAATCTATGCGTAACTTGAAAAAGTAAGTATACCTAAAATACTCTTTGACATAAATGCAATCGAACGATAAAAGAAATTCTTCAATCGGATTCTTAGAAGCAAGTATATGTAATACAATGTATTTTGAATTCGACATCATCTACACTTACGCTCTCTAGCAGCAAAATTGAACATCGTCAAGAAAAACGAAATAAAGGATCATCATTCGCACATTTCAAGCTTCCCAATGCAAAAAGAATTTTTCAAATCGGACTAATAGTTGCAGAGATATCGTGTCTACAGACGGACGGACAAACAAATAGCATAAGCACGATCTTTTTTTACAAAAGACGTGCTAAAAATTGTTAAAAACATATTTAGAAAAATAATCTCCAACAGAAAATAAAATCACTAATTCACCCACATTAATAACAAACAAGAAAGATGACAACGAATTTTCGGATGTAATGAGCACGTCTCTTGATGCCGTTCTGACGCAAATTAAATTTATCAAAGCTACCCAAATTCAATGGAACCCGTATGGAAAACAATAGAATCTGACCGAAGAAAGAAGTTCTTCAATCAGGTTTTTAATCCCGCAGATATTGCTGTAAACGGAATCGTGAACTTACGCCTTCTGGTTGCAGACTTGTGCGTTAAGAAAAATTTGAATTTACATGAGAAACATTTCGCAGCAGAAACGCTCTCCAACAAAGACATAATTTTTCAAATCGGACTCTTCGAAGCAGAGATATCGACAAAAATAAAATATGCATTTACGTCCCTTGGTGGGAAAACCATGCATTATTTTAGAAAGAAAGTATTCTAAAAGGTTTTTCGATGGAGCGGTATCGATCCAAGAAAATTAATTTTTAGTCGAGTTTTCAGGAGCTCAGATTTTGCTGCATATAAATCAGAAAACGAAATTAACTCTTATGCCTCTGGTGGCCAAACCATTCTTTACCAAATATTAGAAATTATATAAAAGCATTTTCCATCAGGAGCTGTATGCGATACAGGAAGAATTTTTCAAATCGGAGTTTTTAAAGCAGAAACAACGCAGAAAACGTAATTTACCTTTGCGCCCCCAAGCGGAAAGTCTATGATTTACTTAAAAATTTTGAATTTGTATTAAAATCATTTTGCATCGGGAACACTATCACAACAAAGAAGGAATTTTTCAAATCAGACTACTAGAAGTATAGATATTGAAAAATTAAGATATACATCTACGCCCCTGGCGTAGAAACCATGCAATATTTTAAGAAGAAAATATTCCTGAAAGGTCTGTCCACGTGAGTAGTATCAGTGCACAAACGAATTTTTTTCAATCGAGATTTTAGAAGCTCAGATTTTGCTGCAAATACGTCAGAAGCGGAAATTAAGACTTACGCCCCCTGGTAGCCAAACCATTTTTTACCAAAAAATGGAAACTACACTGGCGGAAAGTGAAAAAAGAACACCAAGAAGGAGACGTCTGATACCAACGAAATTTATACAGCATAATAACGGAATACAGAGGATAACGTGATCAAAACATTATGGCAAAATACAGCTGTATTTGCTGGTAAACTGAAAAATAACATTTCCATGTAACATGGTTAGTACGAGCTTGAACCGCCATGAACTGCGTCACACTGTGCAATTCTGGCATGGAGTCTGTCGTACAGATGTTGGATGTAAGTTTGGAGTATTGAGTTCCAAGCATCCTCAACCTGGACGCGTAAATAGGGGATGGTCGTGGCTGGCCGTGGAGACCGGATAAGTCATTGTTCCATTAAATCCCACACGTGCTCAATGGGAGACAAATCCGGTGAATGTGCAGGCCATGGAAGTTGTCTCACATCCTGAAGTGCATGTTGCGTTGCACGTGCCGTGTGTGGGTGTGCGTTATCTTGCTGGAAAACACCACGATGGGTCGACCTTACAAATGGCACAACCACGTGCTGAATGATGTTGTTGATGTAGTAGGTGCTGTTTAACGTACCCGGTACAAACACTAGTTGTGTACGGGAGTGATACCTGATCGCTCCCCACACACCAGGAGACCAGGTGTAGGCCCTGTGTGTCGCTGGCGGATGCAAGAAGGGCGGAGACGCTCCCCTGTGCGTCTGTGAACACGCATACGGCCATCGGAGGCTCCCAAGCTGAATCTGCTTTCATCGCTGAACACGACAGATCGCCATTGCGTTCTCCAGTGCAGACGTTGGCTACACCACTGCAGCCGTTCCTGACGGTGAGCTGGAGTCAGAGGTAGACATGCCAGAGGCAGACGTGCACGTAGTCCTACATCCAGTAGACGGTTGCGGATTGTTCGCACAGTCACCTCAGGTGCAACGGCAGCTCGGATTTGCGTCGCAGTGGATGTTCTGCTTGGCAACGCCGCTGTTCTTATGCGTCGATCGGTCCGCTCATCAGTCCGTCTGTGACTCCCGGTTCCACGTCTTCTCGTGTGGCAATGTTCTTCGGACCATTTACGCTACTATCGTACGACCACCGATACTTCCCGTCCAATTCGCTCCACAATACGACGATAAGACCACCCGGCCACGCGGAGTCCGACTAGACGACCTCGCTCAAAGTCCGATAACTGCAGAAATCGTACACGTCTTCCATGTCCAGGCATTGCAGCTTCTTCGGGGTCTTCGCCCGCGTCCGTACGCCGACGACTGATTACATTCACTTCGCCGTACTCCTTAAATACCACCGACGATAATTTGCATATTATGCCGTGCTGTGGCGTAAGCGCTCACCGTCCCGAAATTGACATCACACCTACGTAAACTTGACCCCATTAACATATGTAAATTTCATGATCGTCCGCCAATTCCTTCTTGGTGTTCTTTTTTCACTTTCCGCCAGTGTATATGCAAAGGATTTACCATCAGGAGCTGTATCCGGTTTAGAAAGAATTTTTCAAATCGGAGTTTCAGGAGCAGAGATATCGGGGGAAACGCAATTTATCATTACGCCTCCTAGCGGAAAGTCTATGAATATTTGAAAATTTTGAAATTATGAAAAACATGTGACCCCGGAAACTACCCAGTAAAGAAAAAAAATTTTAATCCGACCATTAGGAGCAGAGGTATTGACAAAAATAAGATATGCATCTACGCTTCCTGGCGGAGAAACCATGCAATATTTTAAGAAAAAAATATTCCGAAAAGGTTTGTGGACGTGAGTGGCATCGGTCCACGAAAGAATTTTTTCAATCGAGATTTTAGAAGCTCATATGTTATGGCAAATACATCAGAAGCAAAAATTAGCACTTCTGCCTCCTGGTGGCCAAAGTATTCTTTACCAAAAATTAGAAGTTATGTGCAAAAGATTTTTCATCAGGAGCTGTATCCGCTGGAGAAAAAATGTTTCAAATCAGAGTTTTAGAAGAAGAGACATCGGGGGAAACGTAATTTATTTTTACGCCCCCTAGCGGAAAATCTATGCGTAACTTAAAAAAGCAATTACACCTAAAATACTGTTCGACATAAATGGAATCGAAAGATGAAAGAATTTTTTCAATCAGATGTTTAGAAGCAAATATATGGAATGAAGGCACCGAGGACCGTCTGCAGATATGGCAGCACTTAATTCTCCGCAATAGAAGAATAGGGATGATGTACACACAAATATTTCCTAAGTTCCCAAAAATTCCTTTTAACTTTTTACGCGTGTTTCTGACTATTGAGTAGCCCATTGAGTTCGTCACGGTGGTTCTTAACCCTCGTTCCCTAGAAAATAGTTGACTTTGGTTTTACTAAGCACGTTAATCGATTTCATTCATGAATGGGGTTCTTTTGCAGAACAGAACTATGAGTGGAATAGTTCTGCAAAAACTATTCCACTCATAGTTCTGCAAAAGAACCCCATTCATGGATGAAATCGAAATCATTCTTTTTTAACGTAAATAGCAATTAAAGCGCTGCTATAAACTATCCGTGTGTAACATGTTAAATGTACTTCAGTCTCAATGATCATCCTTATAAAAGTTTCGTCATTTTTCCCTTAACAAAGGCTTTTTCTTGTAACTTTCTGCTTTTCTCCCAACATATCACAAACCCTCTAAATTATATATTTTTTCTAAATAGCTGCGATGTTTATGTTTTTGTTTTGTTTTTGTTGTTTTTTCATTTTGACGGCAACAAGCAGGAGCCTCACGCACAAACACCATCGCCGCCCCGGTGGCGCAGCGGTCTAAGCGATGGCCTCTGATCATTCGTCCGAACGGGGTCCGGGTTCGAATCCCGGTGAGGTATGGATGTTGTGTTTGTCTTTCGGCACTGGCTCTCTCCCTTCCCTGGAACCAGTGACCCTAAATTAGGGACGGGCGACTGCTTATAGCCCATTGATTTGCTCACGGTGGTCGTTAAACCTCCAATCAAAAAAAAAAAAAAAAAAAACACCATCGTGAAAATACTGAAATCACGTTCGGGGGAACCTAAAATTGATAAATCTGTTGAAAATCCAGTTTTTTTGCGATTAGAATATTTTCTCATGTTAATACTACGTATGCATATGAGAAAGTAAAAATGGAGCATTAGGGAACAAACAAATTAGTAAAATCATGCAATGCATTGATTATAATACGCTCTCCAACATACCAGAAATCATTCTCAAGTTATGAGGATAATGGCTGTGGAATACATCTCGCTCCTGTGCCCTGACCTTTGACCCCATTTCGATGATATTCAACAGAATTGGTTCAGTATACATCCGAAACAACATACAAAAGTTTTGTCTCAATAGAAGCATTTTTAGTCAAGTTATGAGGATAATTTAAAGGCTGTGAAATAAATCTCGCTCTTGTGCCCTGACCTATGATCCTCTTTCAAAGATATTCAACAGAACCGGTTCAGTATACTTCCTAAACAACATGACAAAGTTTTGTCGCAATCGAAGCCTTTTACGTAAGTTCTGACGCATAAGGGCGATGGAATGGATCCCGCTCCAATGTGTCCTGACCTTTGACCCCATTTCGTCCATTTTCAACAGGATTCGACGCCAGGTTGTCCCTTACCACATACTAAAGTTTTATCGAAATCGAACCATTTTTACGCGTGATCGTGCGGACAGACAGACAGATGGACGGACGGACAAAACTGGAGCATATACGCTTCTTCAACTTACTGTTGGAAAGCGTAACACGAAAGATGACACCGAATTTTCGGGTGTAATAAGCGCGTCTTTTGAATCCGTTCTGACGCAAATTAAATTTATCAAAGCTATTCAAAGGTAATGGAACCGGTATGGAAAGCAATAGTATCTGACGGAAGAAAGAAGTTTTTCAATCGGGTTTTTAATCCCTCAGATATTGCTGCAAACGGAATCGTGAGCTTACGCCCTCTGGTTGCAGACTTGTGCGTAAAGAAAAACATGAATTTATATGAGAAACATTGCGCATCGGAAACGCTCTCCAACGCAGAAAGAATTTTTCAAATCGGACTCTTAGAAACAGAGGTATGGACAAAAAAAAGATGTGACTTTACGTCCCATGGTGAGAAAACCATTCATTATTTTAGGAAGAAAGTATTATCAGAAGGTTATTCCATATGAGCGGTATCGGTCCAAGAAAAAAAAATTAGTCGAGTTTTTAGGAGCGTAGATTTTCCTACAAATACATCAAAAGCGGAAATTAAGACTTACGCCACCTAGTGGCCAAACCAATTTTTTCAAAAATTAGAAATTACGTGCATAGGATTTCCCATTAGGTGCTGTATCCGGTACATAAAGAAATTTTCAAATCGCAGGTTTAGAAGCAGAGATATAGAGGGGAAAGCAATTTACCTTTACGCCCCTTAGCGGAAAGTCTATGAATTACTTGAAAATTTTGAAATTATATGAAAAACATGTCACACTGGAAACACTATTCAACTAAGAAGGAATTTTTCAAATCGGACTCCTAGAAGTAGAGATATTGACAAAAATATTATATCATCTACGCCCCCTGGCGTAGAAACCATGCATTATTTTAAGAAGAACATTTTTCTAAAAGGTTTGTCGACATGAGTAGTATCGGTCTATAAACGACATTTTTTTCAATCGAGAATTTAGCAGCTCATATTTTGCTGCATACTGCCAGAAGGACAGACCATAGATGGACAGCCGAAATTTTAGATTGGATTCCAAGGGACAGGAAAAGACCCAGAAAAAGACCACATGGGAGATGGGTGGATGAAATTCGTAAATATGCGGGAGTGACATGGAGGAGACTGGCACAAGACAGACCGTTGTGGAGGAAACTTGGGGAGACCTTCGTCCAGCAGTGGATTGATAATGGTTGACAATGATGATGATGATGATGATTTTGCTGCAAATACATCAGAGGCGGAAATTAAGCTTTACGCCCCCTGGTGGCGAAACCATTTTTTTACAAATTAGAAATGATGTGCAAACGATTTCTCATCAAAAGCTGTATCCTGTGCAGAAAGAATTTTTCAAAATCGAAGGGGGAAACACAATTTACATCTACGCCCCCTAGCGAAAAGTTTATGAATTACTTAAAAATTTTGAAATTATATGAAAAACATGTCACACTGAAAACATTATCCAACAAAGAAGAAATTTTTTAAATCGGACTCCTAGAAGTAGAGATATTAACAAAAACAAGATATACATCTACGCCCCCTGGTGGAGAAACTGTGGAATATTTTAAGAAGAAAAAATTGCGAATAGGTTTATCGATACGAGTGGCATAAGTCCACGAAATAATTTTGTCAATCGATATTTTAGAAGCTGAGATTTCTAGGGCAAATACAAAGGCGGAAAGTGAAAAAAGAACACCAAGAAGGAGACGTCTGATACCAACGAAATTTATACGACATAAGAACGGAATACAGAGGATAACGTGATCAAAACATAATGGCAAAATACAGCTGTATTTGCTGGTAAACTGAAAAATAACATTTCCATGTAACATGGTTAGTACGAATTTGAACCGCCATGAACTGCGTCACACTGTGCAATTCTGGCATGGAGTCTGTCGTACAGATGTTGGATGTAAGTTTGGGGTATTGAGTTCCAAGCATCCTCAACGTAGACGCCTAAATCGGGGAAGGTCGTGGCTGGCCGTGGAGACCGGATAAGTCGTTATCCCATAAAATCCCACACGTGCTCAATGGGGGACAAATCTGGTGAACGTGAAGGCCATGAAAGTTGTCTCACACCCTGAAGTGCATGCTGCGTTGCACGTGCCGTGTGTGGGCGTGCGTTATCTTGCTGGAAAACACCACGATGGACCGACCTTACAAATGGCACAACAAAGGGCTGAATGATGTTGTTGATGTAGGAGGTGCTGTTTAACGTACCCAGTACAAACATTAGTTGTGTACGGGAGTGATAGCTGATCGCTTCCCACACCAGAAGACCAGGTGTAGGCCCTGTGTGCCGCTGGCGGATGCAAGAAGGGTGGAGACGCTCCCCTGTGCGTCTGCGAACACGCATACGGCCATCGAAGGCTCCCAAGCAGAATCTGCTTTCATCGCTGAACACGACAGATCGCCATTGCGTTCTCCAGTGCAGACGTTGGCGACACCACTGCAGCCGTTCCTGACGGTGAGCTGGAGTCAGAGGTAGACATGCCAGAGGCAGACGTGCACGTAGTCCTACATCCAGTAGACGGTTGCAGATTGTTCGCACAGTCACCTCAGGTGCAACGGCAGCTCGGATTTGCGTCGCAGTGGATGTTCTGCTTGACAACGCCGCTGTTTTTATGCGTCGATCGGTCCGCTCATCAGTCCGTCTGTGACTCCCGGTTCCACGTCTTCTCGTGTGGGAATGTTCTTCGGACCATTTACGCCACCGTCGCACCACTACCGATACTTCCCGTCCAATTCGCTCCGCAATACGACGATAAGACCACCCGGCCACGCGGAGTCCGACTAGACGACCTCGTTCAAAGTCCGACAAATGCTGAAATCGTACACGTCTTCCATGTCCAGGCATTGCAGCTTCTTCAGGGTCTTCGCACGTGTCCGTACGCCGACGACTGATTACATTCACTTCGCCGTACTCCATAAATACCACCGACGATAATTTGCATATTATGCCGTGCTGTGGCGTAAGCGCCCACCGGTTGGTCCCGAAATTAACATCACACCTCCGTAAACTTGACCCCATTAACATATGTAAATTTCTTGATCGTCCGCCAATTCCTTCTTGGTGTTCTTTTTCGCTTTCCGCCAGTGTACATCAGAAGCAAAAATTAACACTTACGCCCCCTGGTGGCCAAAGTATTCTTTACCAAAGTTTTAAATTATATGCAAAAGAATTTCCATCAGGAGTTGTATCCGCCGAAGAAACAATATTTTAAATCGGAGTTTTAGAAGAAGAGTTATAGGGGGAAATGTAATGTACTTTTACGCCCCCTAGCGGACAATCTATGCGTAATTTGAAAAAGTAACTATATCTAAAATACCCTTCGGCATAAATGGAATCGAAAGATAAACATTTTTTTCAATCGGATGTTTAGAAGCAAATATGTGGAATAAAACGTATTTTTTGAATTCGACATCATCTGCATTTACGCCCTCTAGCGGTGAAATTGTACATCGTAAAAAAAAACGAAATGGAGGATCATCATTCGCATATTTCAAGCTTCCTAATGTGAAAAAAAAAATCAAATCGCACTAATAGTTGCAGAGATATCGTGGGTACAGACGGATGGACAAACCGGTAATATAAGCACGACCTTTCTTTACAAAAGACGCGCTAAAAAAGAGCAGTATGTAAGTTACATATATTAATGTGACTAATTCATATATTTTTTTCACACTGAATGTTGGAATCCGTACAGAATGACAGAGCAGTATTTATAAAGAGAACCTTAATATTCTTAGTATCTCGCCTCACGTAACTTTTATCTTGTATTTAAAACTGCTTCAATTAACCAATTTTAATAAAAGTTCATAAAAATAATTAGTAATAATCGTAAAACTTTAATAAAAATGTTAGTAATAATCGTAAAACTTTAATAAAAATGCTCACTGATGAAAACAACAGATCAAATATTAAATTCTTTTTGAGTTTATTTCATCTAGCCCGTTCACCGTTAAGGCACATTTCTCTTTAGGAACAGACCCAGTAACTTTAAATCCGCCACTGTAAAAACAACCTCGTAAGAAGCCAAATTTTTGGACCACGAGAGTTCTTAATCCTTGGCATGTTGACTCCTTCATTTCTTTTCACCGGCATTTCAAATTTCACATCCCGTTCTCTCTTTTCCCACCCTGAAAAGAATGTAATTTCTCGCTCCCTAACAGTTAGCTCCAGCAAGCCTCTTAGCCATGCGGTAGAAAATTATTGCCACAGCTGTTCTTACCGATTCACTTTAAAAGGTATAATCATGCCACCCAAGTTCCTGTTTTTATTATCCTGTCGTTCATGTAGCTAAATTTCAATTTTATTTTTTAAAAAGGTTTAATAAATGAATAAATGAAATCAAAGATTTATACTTAAAATGAAACATCGAAGAAATTTTAAATGAAAAACCAAATTAATATTTTTCAGCACCAAAAATACAAATTCATATTATTTATAACCCATACCGGAGCAAACTTTTCTTATCTTAGGGGTGAAGGAAGGGTACTTGAAATTACGCTCCTGCGGTCCCAATTTTTTTACACACAGTCTTTACTTTCCCATACCTCTGTTACAGGAAAAAATTACGACCGTTCAAATACAGCACTTCCGCTTTTTAGCACGTCTTTGTAAAAAAAGTACGTGCCGAATAGTTATTCTTGTTTCACTGGAAAGCTTGAAATGTGAGAACGATGATCCTTGCTTTTCGGTTCTTTTCCGATGCGTAACTTTGCCGCTAGAGGGCATAAATGCATATATGTGCCTCTAGTTAATCGATTGGAAAAATTCTCTCTTACTTTCAATGTCGCTATTCCATGACTTTCGCCACTTCGGTGTATAACGAAGGTTATTATGGGTAGAGGTCTGCACGGGCCTTAATTTGGAAATCCCGCCCCGGCCCGTTTCAATTTTTTTAATTAAAGCCCGGCCCGTACCCGGCCGATTTCAAATTTTTTATGAGGAACGAGACATTACTTTCGGGATGCCCTTATAACTTCCTGCAAACTACGAATTGCAGCAATATGTTTGTTTACAGCAATAACATTAAATTTCGTTATTCGAAGGCTAGTACCCATACAGCACAAAACGTTTTAGACATGTATCAGTAATGTTACAATCTCTCATTTTCGTTACACTTTCGGAGATATCTTACAATTACGCTTCAGCAACATCTATTTTGGAACATAACTCTTTGTACATTACGGTTACGTTAAAAATAGCATTCACCGATACTACTGCTTTATAGTTTCCATTGTACATAATTGTTACCTTGATGTTACATTCCGGCGATATTTAAGATTTTTGATTTGGCAACGGCGTGGATGCGCATGCGCATTTATGCTATTTCATCGAAGCACTGTCGTAGTCGTTCCACGTGCTACTGGGATATTCTTTGGTGATACTGTCGTACTCGAGTTAGCTGGGTGTATGAGAACTGGCCACCGGAAAAGTGGCCATAATATTTTTAAGGGGCCGTATAAAAATTATATTTTTGACCGCTTAGTGGCCACGACCCCCAAATATTGGTTATCTGAGTCATATAAAGTTTCCATAATTTCGTCTTTTCTTAATTGCGATTATTAATGTAATTTTTTATAAAAAAATATTTGTGATCTACAACTCAACAAAAGATTTCAGGGTTTATTTTACAAATTACAAACTACAAGTCTGCAAATTATCTGAGGGCATGTGCTGACTCAGGAAAACTGTCGGGGGGGGGGGGGGGATACCAAAAGTGTAAAATATAAAGAATTTCTGGTCCGATCGGGAAATTTTCAGCATTTACAAGCTGTACAAGTCAACAAATTATCTGAGGGCATGTGCTGCCTCCGGAAACCTGTCGGAGGAAGGGTAACACCAAAAGTATAAAATATAAAGAATTTCTGGTCTTATCAGGAGATTTTCAGCATTTACAAGCTATAATTAGGCTCATTATCTAAGGGTATGTGCCTACTTAGCAAACTTGAACGGGGGGGGGATACCCAAAAGTGTAAAATATAAAGCATGTCTGGTCCGATCGGGAGATTTTCAGCATTTAGGACCTACAAGTCAACAAATTATGTGAGGGCATGTGCTGCCTCAGGAAACATGTCGGGGGTGGGGGTAACACCAAATCTGGTCCGATCGGGATATTTTCAGCATTTAAAAGCTATAACTCGACACATTATCTGAGGGCCTGTGCCTACTCAGCAAACCTGTAGGGGGAGGGGGTAGCACCAAATCTGGTCCGATCGGGATATTTTCAGCATTTAAAAGCTATAACTCGACACATAATCTGAGGGCCTGTGCCTACTCAGCAAACCTGTCGGCGGGAGGGGGTGGGCCATACCCAAAAGTGTAAAATATAAAAAAATTCTGGCCCGATCGGAAGATTTTCAGCATTTGCAACCTACCTACAAGCCAACAAATTATCTGAGTGCATGTGCTGCCTCAGGAAACATGGGAGGGAAGGGGGTTAACACGAAAAGTATAAAATATAAGGAATTTCTGGTCCGATCGGGAGATTTTTAGCATTTACAACCCACATCGCAAGAAACTCTCTGAGGGCATGTGCTGACTCAGGAAACCTCGGGGGGGGGGGATACCTAAAATATAAAACATAAAGTATTTCTGGCTGAAAATATCCCGATCGGACGAGAAATGCTTTATATTTTACACTTTTCGTACCCCCCCCCATAAGATTCCTCGGTTTGCACATACCCGCAGAGAATTTGTTTAGCCGTATTTATTAACCTTGAAAAATATCGTAAATAAGAAAATACGAAATTATGAAATGTAATGTGTGTCAGATAACTAATCTCGAGAAACGTAGCCACGGAGCAGTCCAAAACGCAATTTTTATATGGCCCCTTAAATTTTTTGAGGGCAGTTATCCGGTGGCCACTTCTCCGCTTTGTCTTTGGCCCGAAAATCATGGAAATGTCTAGATTTCTTACTGAAAATGAAATATTAAAAAAAAATATTTTATGAACAATACTTGTTCAAGCAGCAGGGAATATAGTCACACGAAATGTGTTTATGCAGAACAATTTAATGACACTCAAGTCCCAGTGTGTCCAGTTCTCCGGTGGCCATTTCTCCGTACCCGGAGTTATAGCTAATTAGTGTACACTAGTGTCTGTCCTTACGTTTTGCACGGCAGTGTATAATATCTTAGTACGTTTGTTGGTTTTGAATCAGAAGAAAAAGCCTCAATAAAAGTACTTGTTAGTTTGTAAAGGTAGAAAAAATAATAATGTTGATATATTGAGAAGTTTAACGACTACGCAAGTTTTGAAAAAATAAAATAGGATAAGATATGCATTAAAAGGTACATTTCGTTAATTAATCATGAAGAAAGTTAAATCATCCTGCAGAAAAATAAAATAATCGATGGAAAAAAATAACGTATTTCTATTAAATAACGATTCGCAAAGCATTTAGAAAAAATAGATTGAGATATACATTAAAAGGTATATTTCGTTAATTAATCATGAAGAAATTTAAGTCATCGTACAGAAAAATAAAATGATCTATGGAAAAAATAATGCATTTCTATTAAACAACGTAATCGCAAAGCAGTGGCCTTCCCATTAGTTCCTACAGAACGTTACAATCGCGAGGCGTCCTCGCGCTCATTCTTCAATGGTTGAGTGCAATAATGCGTCTGCCTAGAAACCCGCTGGACAGGGTTTCGAACCTGGCGTGACTTCGAGGATTTGTATATCCTTGGAAAGAAAATTTCCTTAGCGTCGTGACGTCATACCGTCAGATTTCCTGCTGGGGGAAAACCAAAAGGCGTACAAAAGATATCACTGAGACCATGTGGACAGGTAAAAACAAAAATTGGCGAGTAAAAGATGTTCAGTAGGACCATGTGGCACACAAAATGTTATGGTTGAACACAAAGAGAAAATGGCGTACAAAAGTTGGTCGGGAAGATCACGTGGGAAAACAATGGCTGCGACTGACGTCATGAGTGACCAGGAATTGACCACGTGCGTCCTTGAAGCAGCACATGGACAGGTTCCCTTTTACAGAAACCCCTTATTATCACGTAACAGTAATGTAACCAAGTTACAAATATCTTTTAAAAACGTAACAGTAACATGAAGTTGGTATCTTGAAGTTACAAAGACCTTTCACTGTAACGTATCAGCTATATGTTTCAAAGTTATGTAACGTTTGCGGACATTTTGACGTAACCGTAAGGTTTCTGAAACATTACTGTTACAATGCGCAACGTATCTGAAAAGTCTCAATGTTTCAGTGTTACGTACCTGTAACATATACGAAATATTCTGAGCTGTGTGGGTAATTTATTCTCTTTTCAAAATTGATTAATTCTTGAAACAGGAAATAAAAGATCGCTGATAAATATGTTAATATTTGAAGTCTGAAATTACAAGTATTTGAAAACATTTTACATCACATTTGTTGTTAATATTCCTTGCTAACGTGTAACCCGTACGTGTGCCGGCTCACCCCGTTCGCTGCTTTGCTTCCCGCCCGAGGCTAAGCGGAGCCAGCCATCTGACTAACGTTCCCGCCCTTGGTTCCCACCTGTGTGACGTCATTTTGCTAGCCAATAGCAGCTCGTGTCCGAAATGGCTCAACCTAGAGATATCTAAGAAACTTGATCGCACCCTGTGCTTTGTCTGTAGTGCGATCTTGCTTTAGGATAGTAATCTTGCCTCTCGGAAAGTGAGTCAGTTTAGTTCATTCATGCACGTGGAAGCTTCCTGCCGTGGTGTATTCTGAAGTGCCGTTAGGAGTATATAGGTACTCTTTTCTTTTACTTTTTTCTATTTTAATTTTTAGTCAATTTTATGGACTAAATTTATGTTAATTTTATGTTTGGCTGTCAATAAGTTCTGTTCCTAAGAATGAGATATTACTATGGATTATCGGTTAGTTTTCCATTGCGTTATGCTTTTTCTTTTGCAAAAGCTTCAAGAATGCAATAATTGTTGTGATGGTGCAGCAAACTCATTATTTACCTACATTATTCATGACACGACAATAGCAATTTTGAAGTCCTGAGCAGTGATCGAATTTTTTAACGGGGAAAATAAAAGAATTTCGGACTAAATTATGGATACCGTTTTCTGTGTCACCGAATGTACGAAAGACTGCCCATGGTAAAAATTCCCACAGAGAAATGTCAACCTCGAAAATAGGAAAAGATTCCCATATCTTGAAAATAGGAAAATACGGTATGAGAAAAGAATGTCCAGGGGGAAATGCCCACAGAAAAAACGCCAACGGAAAAAATTTGCCCATTTCTCGAAAATAAGATAAAATGTCCACAGAAAAAATTAGGCCTTTCTTAATTTCTTGAAAAAATATCTTAATTTCAACTAAGCAATGGACAAAACTAATCATAACACTCTCCGCTCAACCATATAACGTTATCTAGCATTATAAGGCCATCTAAGTTTATTTCCAAAATGGCGGAAACGATTCACTCTTCAAATGAGCACGTGCTTTAGTGGCGGCTCGTGGATGGAAAAATAGGTGAAGAGGTACAAGAGCAGTATGAAAAGATATCTACTGTCTACAATGAAAATCCCTCAATTAGGACTTACCTATTTTTTGTATATTAAATAAATTTTTCTTCCTTTTAAAGCTGCAAATTTGTCGATTATGTTGTCATAAGAAGGGTTGATGTTTGTTTCTTCGTGAGCATCAATAAAATGTCTTCCTGAATAGAAATATTTGCCAAAGAAGCAAGTCTATCTTGGGAAATAGTGTTTCTTGAGCAAGTTTGTATTCTTTTAAGAAAACTTCTTTTCACTGGCACACTTGTAGATGGGATTGTTAAACTGGGAAAACCAATTTCTAAACTTCTGTAAAAATGTCTTTGTCTCCGTGAAACACTCGAAGGAGTTCTTGAGTCAATATATACCTTAATTTTTAATCAGCATATACAAGACTCAGTTCATTTTTAAGGCGCTGGTGTTTAGTAAATATGTTTCCGTAAAAATGTAGATTTTCAAGAGCGCGAAAGGGAAAGCATGTATTAAATTATTCGAATTTGGTTGTGTCAGCAAGTCAGACAAATTGAGGTCTACAGTTCTGAAATCTTATATCCATTTCCATAAGAATGTGGTCCAAAATTTCAAAATACAATTGTTTGTAATTTTTAAAAATTGTTCCTGTGTAAGAGCAGCATATTCCCTTGCTTATTTCTGTTATTTTGCTAGCTTTTCCAAACTGTGTTTCAAATAACTCATCGTTCCTTTTATGGATCAAAATTTCACGAGGTTTTTTTTTTAGTTTTTATTTTAATTTGAGTTACACGGGTATTTTTTTTTAATTTGAGTTTATGTTTAGTTATTTTTCCTTCAAAAGTTCGAATAATAGATCAGTGGAGCCAAAAATGTAAATCCGAAAGTGTTCATATCATTCAAAAACCCTTGGCAAGATGAATTGATTTTTTGTCTGATTATTCGCTATTCGTCAGAAATCCGAACACTTCCTTCAATTTATCCTAATCTTCAACAACTACACTTACTAATTTCGAAGTGGAGGACCATCGAGTTTCTGTTATGGTTGGTCTGGGTCTTGCGGTTATTGATATGAGTGTATAAGACCGCTTCGCAGAATGGTGAACAAACGAAGCAATTTCCCTGAGGCTTGCAATAAGTATTTGACACTTAGAAATTTTAAAAAACTCTGGTGTAATACAAGATTCAAACGATGAACTAAGCATTGAACAAAAACAGCTTGAGAAGCTTTATCCTTGACTTTTTTTCTGTAGCCCATTTAAGTGTCTAGACATTATACTTGCCCCATCGTAACATTGTCCTATTTATTTGTGTTGGTAATCAGACTGTTCCAAAATTTTGTCTAGCATTTTGTATAAAGCTCCTGACGTTCTATCTTCATTCGCATCATGGAAACCCAAAAATCCCTCAACCAATACACCTTCCGAATCAACAATAAAAAATTATTCAATTTTTGACGTGATCGTTTATATATTTAGAAATACATTCAATTAATTCATTTTGAATAGTTTTTTTTTCCTTTCGTATTGATTTTCAATTTCTAAAGAACTTCTTCATATCAACAATGAAAGTAATTCAATGAAATTTCCACGATTTATCGAGCCCATGCTTTCGTCATGGCCATGCAATGCTAGATCTTGTTTGCTCAAATATAGTATAGACTAATACTGCATCAATCACTGTCTGCAGGAAAAGTCTATTTAAACGAACGTTTTCGTTAAAATTCGTTTTCAAAAGCCTAGCATTCTTCCTCAGGGCATCGGGAATGGTGTTTTTAATTTTTTCAAAATTCCTTAACATTAATCCGCATTTCAAGTGTTCGCTAGAATCACGATGTTTATGAAGTAACCTGGTTACGCTTAATAAATCTGAGAATCCGTCTTTATTCCGCGCCGAATGATTATTACTAAAAAGGAAGCACGGCCAAAAAAATGAACACAGAAGTGCTGCAAATCCATTTATATTCAGTAAACCAACAATTTTTAAAATTGATATTGTTAGATTTACCGCTCTTCTTGATTTCGTTCTTGGCAACAATTGTCAGTGAATCCGTCGGTCGTCCTTGAAACAAAGTGTCTCTTTTATCTTCATCTTTCCACAGATTAAATTAAGTTCGCAATAAATTACAAACAATGTCGTCCACAGGCTGTATACTAAAAACTATCACTATCAGTTAAATTATACACAAACCTAAAATATCAGTTAAAGTTTTCAACAAATAATCACAAAGCACGAAAGAACAAATTCCTTTCGGAAAATAATGTACCACAGCACCACAAGGAAAAAGCCTTAGCAGATTGCAAGGTACCCTGGTAGTTCGCCCTCTCCATCGTAATCTCTCACGACTTTATGCTCAAAAACTGAAAGATGCAGAGGTAAGGCGCTTGAAGCTGGAACACTTCACTTGAGCGAGCAGATTCATCACCCCCTAATAGCTTTATTCAAAAATACATTCAATTAATTCATTTAAGCTATTAGGGGGTGATGTTGTGGTGCGCTGAATGCAATTCCCCTGTAGCGATTTGTTCTCTCTCTCTCACCTTCCCTTTCCTCCTTCTCTTACCCTACTGGTGGACAGTTTGCTTCTGAGATCAGCTCTCTCCTCCCTGTTTTTTCTCTCTTATTGAGTTCGTTTACTCAGATCTAATAGCTTCCAATTTCTAAGAGCAGTTTCTGTTAGACTTGGGGTCAGACACTCCCTTCCCAAAGCAATTCATATATGATGCCTTTGTAATTTTAACGGTCTTTTCAGTTTGACTCAATGTACTCCTAATCGACTGGGGGTGGAGTCGATGGGCTCTAAATGAACGACCACTGCTGCTACTCAACAAAGCTGTCAGAATTTCTTAGCGCAACTGAATCTGATTTTAAGAGTCGATCCGCTCCTACTCATCTGTGAGGTGGTTAACCCTACCCCTCGAATATCGTTTCTTGACTATGATTCTTGAATAGCATGTGCCCAGAAGCACAAACAACGCGACGCCCGTCACACCTTCTCAGAAAGGTGTGCAGACTGTTTTTCTATTTTCTCGCATGAATTGTTTTAAAATTTCTTTAAATTTTAAAGCAAAGGAAAGGAAATTTCCATGCCATTTTAACATTGGCACCCGTTCAATACGTAAAGCTCTAATCGATAGATCACACAGACAACTAATCTCCCCAACCCTTTTTTTTTTTTTTTAGCTTTCATTCTTCCATATTGTTTAAACAGTTAACTTCAACTTGATGAGATATAATTGCTTTTATTCAGCTTTGAATCTTGGAAGCGATATTTTTATGCACTTTGAACGCACCACGCACGTTTGGTGTGGCATTTCGGAAGCTAATGGTCGCAGTCGCAATTTTTCCTGTTTTCTGTTGTTGTTTTTTTTGTGTGTGTGTGTGTGTGTGTGTGTGTGTGTGTGTGTGTTTTCTTTTCTTTCTTTCTTTCTTTTTTTTTTTTTTTTTTGGTATGGAGGCCTAAATTTTAATCTGACTGAAAATTAAATTAAGGCGATTTTTTTTTTCTACAAGAGCCATATTTTTAAAGCATTTTCTCCGTTTCTGCGGTTGTCGGCATTCCGTAAGTTTGTAAAAAATGATCGTGTTATGTTACCGGTTTGTATGTCCGTCCGTCCGACTGTACAAAAGATATCTCTGCAACTATTAGTCCGATTTTAAAAATTCGTTTCGCATTGGGAAGCTTCAAATATGCGAATGATCATCCTTTATTTTGCTTTTGTTTCTTACGATGAACAATTTCGCCGCCAGAGGGCGTAAATGCAGATGATGCCGAATTCAAAAATGCGTTTTATTCCACATATTTGCTTCTAAACATCCGATTGAAAAAATTATCTTACCTTTCGATTCCATTTATGTCGAAGAATTTTTTAGATATAATTACTTTTTCAAATTACACATAGATTTTCTGCTAGGGAGCGTAAAAGTAAATAACATTTTTCCCGATAACTCTTCTTCTAAAACTCCGATTTGGAAATTTTTTTCTTCAGCGGATACACCTCCTGATGGAAAATCTTTTGCATATAATTTCAAATGTTTGGTAAAGAATACTTTGGCCACCAGGGGGTGTAAGTGTAAATTTTTGCTTCTGATGTATTTGCCATAAAATTTCAGCTTCTAAAATATCGATTGAAAAAATTCTTTCGTGGACTGATGCCACTCACTTCGATAAACATTTTCGGAATATTTTCTTAAAATATTCCACAGTTTCTCCGCCAGGGGGAGGGGGCGTAGATGTATATCTTATTTTTGTCAATATCCCTACTTCTAAGAGTCCGATTTGAAAAATGCCTTCTTTGTTGGATAGTGTTTTCAGTGTGACATGTTTTGCATATAATTTCAAAATTTTCAAGTAATTCATAGACTTTCTGTTAGGGGGTGCAGAGGTAAATTGCGTTTCCCCCTATATATCTGCTTCTAAATCTCCGATTTAAAATATAATTTCTGCACCGGATACAGCTCCTGATGGGAAATTCTTTGCGCATAAATTCTAGTTTTTGTAAAAAATGGTTTGACCACCAGGGGGCATAAGTGTTAATTTCTGCTTCTGATGTATTTGTAGCAAAATCTGGCCCCCCAGTATATTTTATTGTTTAAGGCCCTGAAAACTCGACGAAATTTTATTTTCTTGGACCGATACTGCTCATATGGAAACCCCTTTTGAGAATATTTTCTTCCTAAAATAATGCATGGTTTTCCCAGCAGCGGACGTAAAGTCACATCTTATAATTGTCGATATCTCTGTTTCTAAGAGCCCGATTTGAAAAATTATTTCTGTGTTGGAGAGCGTTTCCGGTGCGAAATGTTTATCATATAAATTCATATTTTCCTTAACGCACAAGTCTGCAGCCAGAGGGCGTAAGCTCACGATTACGTTTACAGCAATATCTGAGGGATTAAAAACCCGATTGACAAACTTCTTTCTTCCGTCAGATACTATTGTTTTCCATACCGGTTCCATTGACTTTGAATAGCTTTGATAAATTTAATTTGCGTCAGAACGGATTCAAAAGACGTGCTTATTACACCCGAAAATTCGGTGTCTTCTTTCTTGTTCCAGATAGCTTCACTTCGGTCAGATTAATAAGGTGGTGTTTTCTTTGTTCTTCCTCGTAATTTTTTTCAGAAACCATATTTTTACACATTTTATGGTCCGTCTTCTGTTTTTCACGGTCGCATTATGAGGCATTCCCGAAGTTGATGCTCGCAATTTTGCCTTTTTTGGCTTCCAGATAGCTTCATTTTGGTCAGATTAATGCTATTTTTTTGTTTTGTTTCTTAACAAAATCCATATTGTTAAGCGTTTGCAATATTCCCTTCCGTTTCCGCGGCATTTCGGAAGTTGACGGTCACATTTTATTTTAATATCTTTTGTTTACTTCCAAATGACTTCTTCGCAGCCCCGGTGGCGCAGTGGTCTAAGGCGTTGGCCTCTGATCATTCGTCCGTAAGGGGTCCGGGTTCGAATCCCGGTCAGGCATGGATGTTGTGTTTGTCTTACGGCACTGGCTCCTTCCCTGGAACCAGTGACCCTAAATTAGGGACGGGCGACTGCTTATAGCCCATTGAGTTGCTCACGGTGGTCGTTAAACCTCCAACCAAAAAAAAATGACTTCGTCTCGGACTCTTTTTTTTATTAAAATTATATTTGTACGCATTTTTAACGCCCCCTGCTTCGTTTCCAATGCCGTATAAAGCGGTGTTCCGGGAGCTGACGGTCGCAATTTCTTCTTAGTTATTATTTTCTTCCAAATAGTTCATCTTCGATTGATAAGGTGAAAAGTTTTTTTGTTGTTGTTTTTTTCTACCCTTGACAAAAACCCTAGCCGTTTTTTCTCACTTTTAATTTTATAGGGTTTAATTATATTAGTGAAAATGCTCCAATCACATTTTCATAAATTCACAAAAAATTTCTTAAAACTGTGGTGAATTCACAAATTGGGTTTCAAACAAAAATTTTACATATGGGATTCCTGTTTTACAAATCAAGTTAAATGTGACAAAATTACTGTTGTTTCCAAAGTTGGCATGATCCCCCTTTCCCCTTTTTTCAACTCAGTCACCTAAACAATCACCTGGTGAGGCCCCTAGTACAACATAATCATTGCAGGAAATACGTAGTAAGAGCAGAATGTCTACCACGCAAAACATCCTTTGCTCAAAGGAGGGATTTAAAGTTTAATGAGTTAACTAAATGCAAAACAAAAAAGTATGGATTTCAAATTATTCTTCATATACTTTCTGACCATTTTTTTAAATCCAAAAGCATTTAAAGAATGATGTTTAATTTCTGAATGAAATAAAAAAAGTTAAAGTTTCTCCTGCGTTTCGTACTAGATTTACTATTGCAACTAAACACTAATTTGCACTATCAGCAAAATCTCAAATTGACTCATTTTTTAAAACATTGCTTTGTTACAGTGCAAAACAATAAATTTTATGGCAAAATTAACATTTAGACATCTCTTTACCTTGCAGACAGTTTTTAGGTTTTCCTTTCTGCGTTGCAGATATCTGAAAAAGATTCTGCTCCTGGGAGCATGTGGTATAATTCTCACGTAGTTTTAATTGTTCTTTTAGTGTGACTCACTGCATCTATCATCGAAAACGCAGCAGTCCACAGCAATGCTGGACCCCTTCCATTTAAGAAGAGACACAGATAGCAGATAGCACCCCAAAAGACAGACAGGACTGCCCAAAAAACGAAGTTAGGTTTCATTAGTGTTCCAAAAAACTTTTTTTTTCTACTTTTGGGGAGCCATTTTTGGTTAAAACCAAACGCATCACGTTTCGGGAAGACTTTCATCTCCTTCAGATGAAACAGCAGAAAATCCCTACAGAGATCTAAATTGTTTTCCAGGGAACAAATCATGCAAAGTGTATGCTTGGAAACATTCTTGATCGAAAGTACATTTAAGAACTTCAGTGACTTTTTGGGGCCCCTCCTCCTGCTAAGTCCTACAGATGCACATTGCAAATAAAAAGTAAACTATGAAAAAAATGCTAAAATATGAAAACAAATTTGTTTCCTAAACTATGGAAAAAAATTATTTCTCTAAACTATGAAAAAAATTTCTACATGCCAGATTTCGTTTTTAGATCAAAAGCAATAAAACAACCAGCCGAGTGCAGAGAGCCCCTGTCACGAATCGAGCTCTGGTTACTGCGGTCCGTGCTCGAGTTGCATAATATTTACTACGATTCTGGTTGGGAAGGCGGGAGGGGAATCTCGGGCTTTGAGAAAGAGAGAGAATTTTCTTTTCTCTCTAAATGTAAATTTGTATGATCGAGCATACGACACTTTTCTTACACTTTCGAGCGGGTAAAGAGAATTCTTCGGCAACTGGGTCTGAGTGAGCAGTGGGAACCCAGTAAGGCTATTCATTTCGGGCTTAGTAGAAAATGCCATAGACCACGAATAAATGTATTTCAGCGAAGGAAAACCTTCAAGATTTACATACACAGTTGAGTCACATAATTGTGACCACCTCCTAGTTTTGACTTCAACAGCGCGTAGCCAATGAAAGAAAGCACATGTCGTGAACTGGCTTGGAGGGTATATAATGTGTGCTGCAGGCATTCTGAAAACATATCACTCGTTGCTGTCATGAATAAAAGGAGCGATTTATTAGATTTGCAGAAAGGAATGATTATCGGCTTTCGGGCCAAGGGTGGCAGTATTTCTGAAACAGCGCAGTTTGTGAACTGCTCGCGTGCTGCTGTGGTTAAAGTGTATCGTGATTGGAGAAATGGCACCATTGTGAATAAGCTATGTGGAAACTACGGAGCACCACGTGCCATTGATGTCAGAGGTGAACTTCAGCTGCGTGAGGGCCGATCTACACGCTATAGTGGAGCAACTCACTGGCCGAATGAACCAGGGGGCTACCGGAAGTGTGTCTAAAACGTCAGTTCAGCGGACCCTGCTGTGTATGGCTGAACCCACCTCCCATCGGTGTCGTGCGCCAAGCGACCCTCTAGAATTCGTGCGCGAAGCGACCCTGTTATATTTCACCGTGGACGAAGCGACCCTGCTAATCGTAGTCCCTTACATCTTACTTTTTAGAAAAACAGACTGATGTTTTTCTCTTCAACTGCGTTGTTGGTTACTTGTAAATATTTCATCTTACTTTGCAACATAGCTTAATGCTTTTTTTAGAAATACTGGCACGTTGTTGGTTACTTGTAAATCTTACATCTTACTTTGTAACATAGTTTAATGTTCTTTTTAGAAATACAAGTTTTTAATACCATTTTACTTATGTATATACATACCTGCCAACATTGGGTAGAGGCTTGTCAGTAGCATTATCACGCGGCATACATAGACGCTTTTTTACGAAACGATCAATCTCTTTGCGAAAATTAAGTACAGTCGAAACCGTTTTTAAGGAAGTTGAAGGGAGTTTTATCCGATTTTGCCTTAAATGTATCAGCAAACGAGCAAAAGTTTTGTAAAAAAGCACATACAGTATACGTATGTATTAGAAAGCAGAAGTACAATAATTGAAACATTTACCTTTAATTTTTCATTCACACTTCTGAAAGTAACTATCCAGAGTTGCCTGTTTTGGGGATTGAACAATTGCTGTATACAGCTGTTTTTCTATTTGATCCAACAATGCTTATAACGAAGTGAATTTCTCCGTCATTTTTATCCGCGCCAGGATTCGAACCCGGGTCCACTCATTCCGGAATAAGTTGCTCTACCAATTAAGCTACGCGGACATGTATTCTGATTCCTATCTGCCTTTATGTCGTGTGCGTCCTTCTGGCAGGTACGTCACATCTCCTGGTACGTTACATCATCTCCCCCTTATTTTTCTTTTTTTTTTCTTTTGAAGTGCTGCTCACATTTTTCCTATCTCGCGGTGTGGAAATAACATCACACCAATGCGAGATTTTGAACGGTCGGGTCATCCGGATAGTTCGGGCGCCATTATAACGAAGTGAATTTCTCCGTCATTTTTATCCGCGCCAGGATTCGAACCCGGGTCCACTCATTCCGGAATAAGTTGCTCTACCAATTAAGCTACGCGGACATGTATTCTGATTCCTATCTGCCTTTATGTCGTGTGCGTCCTTCTGGCAGGTACTTCACATCTCCTGGTACGTTACATGCTGAACAAAACAGATTTTTTGACGCAAAAAAGCACGCAAATTATCAAGACTTTCAATTGCCACCGCATTTGATAATTTTTTAACTTCTGCGTATTCTTCCTCCTCATCAGTGGACGCGTCATACTGAGAGTTCAACACGCCATCAACGATGTCCTGATCTGTATTTTGAGATTCCATTGAGATGTCAACGTCAGCCAGCAGATAATCTGGAAAAGATAAATCCCATGAAATGAGCTCTGCCGCCCCGGTGGCGCAGTGGTCTAAGGCGCTGGCCTCTGATCATTCGTCCGTAAGGGGTCCGGGTTCGAATCCCGGTTAGGCATGGATGTTGTGTTTGTCTTACGGCACTGGCTCTCTCCCTTCCCTGGAACCAGTAACCCTAAATTAGGGACGGGCGACTGCTTATAGCCCATCGAGTTGCTCACGGTGGTCGTTAAACCTCCAATCAAAAAAAAAAAAAAAATGAGCTCTTTTACATTCAGGTGATTCCATGTTTCGTCTTTAGTAGTAACCACTGTGTCTTCATTTACTACTGAAATACCAAAACCAGCATGTTTCCAACAATTTTTTATGGTTACATCAGTTACGGTAGTCCAAGCATTAGATAGCGTATCACATGCCATTTGAACATCGATGGCAGTTGGTTGCCTTTGAAGTTTTGATGTAGTGTTTGGTGGAAACCGATGTACATTTGTAGACGTTAACACTACGTTAGACGAATGTGCTGCACAATTAGCAGCAGAACTTTCCGATTTTTCTTTGTCATTTCGGTGTCAAATTGTTTCAACCATTCTGTAAAGAGTTCCGATGTCATCCACGCTTTCTTATTAGCTCTGTAACTTACTGGTAATAAAATGGAATGTACTGGTAGGCTCGCACACAAGCATTTCTATTGGCTGGAAAGTTGGCTTCTTTGCGGAGTGACCTTGGGATTAGCAGGGTCGCTTCGTCCACGGTGAAATATCAGGGCTTAGTAACGTAGGTTAACAGCATCCGCCGAACGCTTTACATCGCGCACTGACAAGTGACATGCATCCCCGTGACGTCACTGAGCGGCACAGGGAAGGACCACTTCAACGACCAGAATCACAAAGCGATGAGCCAGCTTTTGTTACTAAGCCCTGGGGTCGCTTCCCGCACGCAATCCTCCCATCTGGCCTTTCTTCTTCCTTTCCCCACCCCTGGGCGTTAAGCCGGTCGCATTTACTACCATTTTCAAAGATGGTTGCATTTCAGGGCTCTAGATACAAGGGCTGGCTCATTCCGCAGATTTCAGTTGTCCCCGGAAGTTGCGGCTGGTGACGTAGCTGGGGTGCATTGCTGAGTGTTAGGAATCGTGTTTGCTTTGCTCTGTGCGGGGAACTCTGATGATAAGTACAACTACTGAGCTGTCGAATATGAAACAAAATGGTGAAATGATTTAAAGAAGCAAAAGGAGTGAAGCAGAATATATCATTGATTGGTTCCTTATCATCATCATCATCATTGTCAACCATTATCAATCCACTGCTGGACAAAGGTCTCCCCAAGTTTCCTCCACAACGGTCTGTCTTGTGCCAGTCTCCTCCATGTCACTCCCGCATACTTTCGAATTTCATCCACCCATCTCCCATGTGGTCTTCTTCTGGGTCTTTTCCTGTCCCTTGGAATCCAATCTAAAATTTCGGCTGTCCATCGATGGTCTGTCCTTCTGGCAGTATGTCCAGCCCATTGCCATTTCAGGGATTTAACTCTGATCATGATGTCTTCCACTCTTGTCATTTTTCGGATCCACGAGTTCCTCTTCTTATCTCTCCTGGTTACACCAAGCATGCACCTCTCCATGCTGCTTTGAGTTGTCTGCAGCCTTTGTACGTCTCTTTTAGCTAAGGTCCACGTCTCTGCACCATACGTAAGCACTGGAAGGATGCATTGATCAAACACTTTTCTTTTAAGACATAATGGCATATTGCTCTTGAAAATTATGCTGTTTCTTCCAAAAGCTCTCCAGGCAAGTTTTGTACGCCGATTAATTTCTTCATCAATGTGACCCTCACTTGATATCTGCTGTCCAAGATAAACGTACGTGTCTGTTATCTTCAGCTTTTCTCCATCAATCGATAAATCTTCATTTCGTGTAAAAGCATTGTACATCACTTTTGTCTTCTGAAAGTTCATTTTTAATCCCACTTCTTTACTCTTGTCAGCAAGTTCCTGGATCATACTCTGTAGCTCTGATGGGGTAGTTGCAAAAATGATTACGTCATCAGCAAAACGAAGGTGGGTTAGATAATCTCCATTAATCTTTATCCCTTTGTTTTCCCAGTTCAGTGATTGAAAGACATTTTCCAATGTCGCATTAAAGAGCTTCGGAGATATGGTGTCACCTTGTCTCACTCCTTTTCCAATTTTTATGTGTGTTGTATTTTCAAACAGCCGAATCTTTGCACTTGCATTTTCATAGATGTTATTAATAATATTAATGTATGCATCTTCAATACCGCAGGATTTCAGAGCCATTGCAACTGCTGATGGTTTCACCGAATCAAAGGCTTTTTCATAATCGATAAAAGCCATGCACAATGGAAGTTCATATTCCCTCGCTCTTTCAATTAGTTCTCTCAGTACGTGGATATGATCTATTGTGCTGTAGGCACTCCTGAATCCAGCTTGTTCTCTCGGTTGAGCCATGTCCAGTGTCACCTTCAAGCGGTGTGAAAGAACTTTAGTGAAGATTTTATAAACCACTGATAGGAGGCTGATAGGTCTGTAGTTCCTATGTATTACTTCCATTAAACGAGAAAATAATGCTTTTTTGTTAATAACAAAACCTCGGCTATTGTCATTTTTGTGAAACGTTTCGGATATTCAGGTGTCCATTTAATTCGACTTTTACCCTCTACAAGAGGTTATCTGTGTTTTTGTAAGTATGTTTCGAAAGCATTTGTCATCTTTTTTTTTTCACTTTTTGATTTTCGTATTTTGTTTTTTTACCTTAATTTTCAGTTCTCTGATTTGTTTCAATAAAAGCCGGCGCGAATGATTCCATTCCGGCTTTGCTAGAAAAGTTCTTTAAAATATCCTTTTTTTTTTTTTTTTACCTGTTTTCAGAAAGTTTTCCTCTTTCCGTTATTGACAATTTGTCATTTAAAAAATGTACTTTTTTTTTTTTTTTTTTTGGAACATATCACATTTCACGAAGAAAATTGTCTCTTCATCTCATGCAGGTTGGATTGGGGCCACATTTTCTGCAAAAGACCTTTTTGGGGACTAAGATTTTTAAGTCTATCAAAAGCATCCTGCAGTATTTTTCTCTTTCTTTGTATTTCACCTCTTGCAGTGTCATTTTCAACGTTTGATCTTGGTAAATTGACTGTTGGTATAGCCGACGATTTCAATATCTTTTTCATTGGTAAACCAAGCAGATAATTCATCATATCGTCTTCGTACTTACTATAGTAATTAAAAAGTGCTCACTGCAAATGCTGGTATTTTTCTAACTAAAAGAATCTGCTCTGCAACACCTGTTAACCCAGTCTTTTATAACTATTGGATCGTTTTGAGGAAAACAGTGAAAAATTATGTTTCACCCTTTCGTACTCCTGCAGGTATTTCGGCACGTAGCAGCAGCGCATGAAGCCATTGTACAAAAACGATGCACTAAAGAAATTAAATAAAAAATTCAATGTCATAAATACAACCAAATAAACAGCAGATAACTTATCCGAATGTAACAAACGTGGGTTAAAAGCATCTACAGAGCGCTTTACATTGCGCAGTGACAAGTGACATGCATCCCCGTGACATCACTGAGCGGCACAGGCGAGGACCACTTCAACGAACAGAAACACAAAGCGATGAGCCAGCCCTTGTTACTAAGCCCTGGGTTGCATTTACCGTTGGAAGACCCCAGGTCGTCAGCACCTAATCTCCCCACCCTGCCTCAATCCTTTCTTTCCCACTCCTCTTTGCCTCTGCAGGTCGCATTTGCTACCATTTCAACCCCGATCGCATTTGCGACGACACCGGAAGAAAGGGGCAAGCGACCCATTATCTCCCCTTTTACCCTTTGGCTCAATTCTCACCTCTCCCACGCTCAGTAAATAACCTCCGTGTATACTGTATAGCTTCTCTGAAACAAGACAAGAGTGACAAAGAGGTCGCGAAAATACGAATGTTTGTATTTTTTAGAAACGCGACCAAAACTGGGATCTTAATTGTTTTTTTTTTATTTTGGTTTTTTTATGTATGTACGAACAACATTTACAACATCGATATATCAATGTGCATCTGAAGTCTCAATTCAAGTTCGAACACGAGATTTTCAACTGGAAATATATTATGCAGTGGAAGTACACACTCCGTAACTTTAACTCCGTAGATAGGTTAGCCTTGCCCTGAGTATAGTAGGACGATCCCCTTCCTCTCCCTCCGTTCCACTTATGGGAATTCCACAAATGAGACGCTACCCCCAATACAGCATAGGATGTGCGTGCAAATCCCGGTAAATTCCCCCCACATTCGGTAAATTGAATTTACACAAAATATCAAATGTGGGAGAGATTTCCGGGTTCACCAATTCCATTTTCAAGCACTTCAAATGAAACCACAGCCTTACAAGCCGCACAAATATGTGGGGCAAATTTCCAGGTTCGGCATATCGATTTTCACTGCAATTTACAGATGATTTGCAAGTATTATTGCCATGTAGGGGAAATTTCCGGGTTCGGCATTTGGATTTTTAATTCAGTGTATACATAGTATACACTGAGTTAAAAATCCATAGTGTATACACTGCTGGCCATTAAAATAGCAACACCAAGAAGGACAAAAGATAAAATAGCCAAACTGAATTTATTTATACCTTATAGTACACGATGAAGTGATTAAAGTTTGAGGTAATTCGGATGCATAGAACGTACAAAAATCAGTACGGAAAGTAGCCAACGTGGACATGAATAACCGCTGCCAGACGGTTCGGCATAGAGTCGAAGAGACTGGATGTCACATTCCATCAGGCTTCAATTATGTGCCAGAGTTCATCTACTGTAGTTGCCGGTGGTCGCTGTCGGGCCACTCGCTCCAAGACCAGGGACGAGACTTTTTCAATAGGCGAAAGATCTCGTGATCGCGCTGGGCAAGGGAGTAGTGGAACATGCTGGGCATCGACGAAATGTCGGACGTTGCCTGCGACGTGCGGTCGCGCATTGTCTTGTTGGTAGGTGGCCACCCGGAGGCCCTGTCCATATGGAACAACCACATGTTCTAACACCACGGAGATGTAACGGTGGCTGTTCAAATTTCCGCCTATGCGTACTATAGACGCGTGCGGGATGCATATCCAATGGCACCCCATACCATTACTCCAAGTGCTGGACCGGTATGACGCTGAAAAATGCAACACTCCAGGAGCCGATCACAGATACGGCCATCATGGTGCTAGATGCAAAAGCATGATTCGTCTGAAAAGACGATGTCATGCCATTCCCGCATCCATTTGCGTCGTTCAACGCACCATTGGTGTCTCAGACCCCTGTGCTGTAGAGTTAAAGGTACGCGCAGCAATGGGCGCCGTGCAAACAGTCCGTGCTGCTGCAAACGCCGTCGCACAGTACGTCCGGATGCTTCTAGTCGTATTACAGAACCTAACTCGTGAGCTAGGGTCCATGATGTGCTGGTTCGATCCCTAAAGGTCATGCGCACAACATGTCTGTCCTCTACGGCGTTGGTGTGTCCGGAACGTCGTGATCCTTCCCGTCGCTCCATCGTACCCTTCTGGACCCACCAATTCCAAATTCTCATCACAGTTGTCGGCTTTCGCACAACGCGAGTACCAGTTTTGCGGCACGATAATTCACAGTCTCAGTACGCTACGATTCTGCCGCGATCGAATGCCGACACGTGCTGGGAAGCGTTCGGTCTTCTTACTCGAGGCAATCTGAGACCTTCTCCGAGACAAAACCGCGAGCCAACACAATTCCACTATGAAAAAACATCTCTCTAATCTCCTCTCTTATACTGCTTCTAGGTGGCGTTACTGGCGCAAATGATTTGCATCTGCGCTGCGCTGCAACTCATATGGTTGCGCTACCATACAGTACGCATCATGCAAATTTCAGGTCTGTTTGGATGCTTCCTTCTTGGTGTTGCTATTTTAATGGCCAGCAGTGTATACATTGAGTTAAAAATCCAACTGCCCAACCCGGAAATTTCCCCCACATGGCAATAATACTTGCAAAACATCTGTAAATTCCAGTAAAAATCGAAATGCCGAACCCGGAAATTTACCCCACATATTTGTGCTACTTGTAAGACTGTCGTTTGATTTGAAGTGCTTGAACATGGAATTGGTGAACCCGGAAATCTCCCCCACATTCGATATTTTGTGTAAAATTCAATTTGTGAACGTTCCCTGACTGAAAAAGGTGGGGGAATTTTCCTATGGGGCAGTTTTCCAATAGTGTCGTTGCATATGCAATCGGCAGGGGCAAAGAGGAGTCGGGAACAAAGGCTGGAGGAAAGGTGGGGAGATTAGGTGTTGATCACCTGAGGTCTTCCGCGACCGGAGTTAAAATGGTAGTAAATGCAACCGGCTTAACGCAGACGGGTGGGGAAAGAAAGAAGAAAAGTCAGATGGGAGGTGGGTTCAGCGCCGAGCAGATCACGTTTGTAGTTTGTTATACGAAATCCAAAGATTCGCTCTGAAACATGGATAAATTAGAAATAAGCTTATTTTGTAAATACAAACAATACAATAATTATTAGACTTTCGCTAGAAAGACCATAAACAGGAAATGGTGATGTTGGCATACCCCTAATTTTAGGTTTGGGGAACGTGGATATTTTTTGCAAACCGTGAGCCACAAAAAATCTGCTTCCAGAGCTGTTTATGGATCGCCAGTCCGATACTGGGGGTTCGAATGAAGATCTGAAATTTACAACAGGTATTTCTGCAGAATTTCTAAGAATAATAATTTCGGATACGTGTGAAATAATTTATGAGGGTTGAGGAATTAAACGGGTAATATATGTTTTCTGGGGAATGATATTTTCTACATTTTCTAACCAATTGTTATCATGTGGATGTAATAAAGTCAGAGCATAAATAAGCTATTCTTAAAAATGACAAATGAATCAAAGCCATATTATTATTTAATATTTTCTGGAAATTTAAAATTCATGTGGGAAAAACCACGAGTCCCCCAGACACGCGTTCAAAACACTGAAGTTCTGTCGCGTTCAAACTGAAGTACGTCCTGTGGTACAAAGCAACTTCTTTTACTGTATAAAGAAAATGCATTTCCGTAGTTTGCGTGGTGGTCGCAAAGACTACCCGTTTCGTCATACCGCATTGTCAGCAGCTCACTCCCTCCTCTTCCCCTGCCCCCATCTGACCTCCCTTTCCCCATCCCTCTGCGTAAAGCCGGTCGCGTTAACTACCATTTCAACACCGGTCGCATTGACGACTGCTTCTTTTCTAATGTGGGGCAATTTACCGAATGTGGGGGAATTTTCCGGTTACCGTGCATGCAACTGTCCTATAAAACCGGCTATGTCCCAAAATCGCGGACAGGAAGCTGCGCATTGCCTATACAATGTGAAAAAATTCTTAAATTCATGAAACATGTTCTGTTATTCCTTTCGTGAACTAATGAAGCATATTCCTGCTACAACTTTTTTCCTGAAATAACGGAAAATACCTGAATTTCATGAATTAGACGAACACCTATCGGGAACTTTTCTACGCTTTATTTTCAAGAATTTTCCATGAATTCACACCACTTATTTTATACAGTGTTCTTTAAGTGGTGCTCACCTTGGATTTTACATTCCGATCTGACTTCAGATATTTAATTATTTTTTTACTTATACACCACCGTGAGCAACTCGATGGTGTATAAGCAGTCGCTCGTCCCTAAGTTAAGGCCACTGACTCCAGGGAAGGGAGAGAGCCCGTGCTGTTAGAAAAATCCAACATCCATGCTTCAACGGTCTTCGAACCCGGATCTATCTCGAAGGAATGGTCAGAAGCCAGCGCCTCAGACCACTCGCTCGCCGGGCAGGCTTATTATTATTGTTTTTTGAGTATATGCACCATTCATTTCTTGGAAATTATCATGCATTATGATTGAACTGATTCGACGCATTTCTTTTCAGGGTTCGGCATTTCCAACCACAAAAAAAGCGGCATACATAGACATGTCTCCTAGAAATGAAGTTGCCACCTTGAAGAATTTATGCATTGATGACATAGTACGAAACATTGTTTACCATGCTGAGATATATGACAAATACAAAGCAGAGGAAAAAGAGAGATCGTATTACAAAGTTCTTCGTAAGTGGATATTTTGCTTTATCACATTAATTACAGAAAGTGCTACTTTCATCGTGATAAATTATTATTATTGTGGAAGAAAGTGCTTATATTTATTTATTTCCAAATATGTCTTTCTTTTTATTTGCATGTTTAGGCTAATTTACCAAACACACACTAGTAATTAAACCAGGGAATTATCCACGGAACACGTTTGCCCAGTGGTGTAGAAGTGCCTTAGGGCGGCTTAGCGGCGCTAAGGCACTATTTTTCTAGGCTTAGCGGTGATAAGGTACTTTTCGTAGGTAGGCGGTTACAGAAGATGGGTAGAGAAATTTTTTAGATGATCATATATTCAAAAATAGCGATTACTGTGTTTTAATAATCACACTGAACATGTGTAATCATAACCGAAATATTCGTATCGCGAGGATGAGACGGCTTCTGGTCATTCGTCCGAGATGGGTCTGGGTTCGAATCCAGTTGAGGCATGGATGTTGTGTTTGTCTTACGGCCCTGGCTCTCTCCCTTCCCTGGAACCAGTGGTTCTAAATTCGGGACGGGCGACTGCTTATAGCCCATTGAGTTGCTCACGGTAGTCGTTAAACCTCCAACCAAAAAAAAAAAAAAGGATGAGATTAAACCGTCGGATCACACAATAGAACATTTCATGGATCATAAGGGTAAAGAGAACATTTGTTTCTGCGTTTAACATCCACCGTGAGCTACTCATACTTTAAGGGCTATATACCGTTGGTCGTCCCTGATTTAGGGCTGGGGAGGCGCACCATCCATCATGCTTCATGCGGAGCTCAGACCACTAACCATAAACCTACACCTCTGATCACGCGCCCACCGGGACGGCGTAAAGAGAATATAAAAAGTCCGTTGTCTACACGGTAGTTCTCAAAATTATTTCATTGCTCGGAGGAAAATCTTCAGATAGAAATCATGCAGCCATTAGTCTTTATGCGTGCGAAGAATATTTTTACTAAGCAACTGTTATTTTTATTCCTTGAGAATAACACAACAGATAACTCCTGAAATCTCAGGAAAAAAGCGTATCTATCACACTGTAGAATAAATATGACTGTAATCACTGTATTATTTACATTTATTCAATGTGACTATATTAATTACATCTATTTAGTGTGAATCAAGTAATAATGACACTGAACACATTTGTAAGCCACCCCCAGTGGCGCAGTGGTCTAAGCACTGGCTTATGATCATTCGCCCGCGAAGCGTCCGGGTTTGAATCCCAGTGAGGCATGGATGTTGTGTTTCTCTTACGGCACTGGCTCTCTCCATTCCACGGAACCAGTGGTCCTAAATTAGGGACGGGCGATAGCTTATATAGCCCACTGAGTTGCTGACGGTGGTCGTTAAACCTTCAATTAAAAAAAAAAAAAGTAAAGTAAGTTTACAATCATGTGAAATGACAGCGTTACAAAAAAAAAAAAAATTCATATATTTAAGATGTGACTTAACAAACATTTTTTTTTTCCTATAATAAAAACTGCGATTTAAATAAAAATAATCAGTAATAAAATTTTATAAAATATTCTGAACAATAATAATAAGCAAATCAGAATTCACGATGCTTTTAAAAACTTTTTTCAGTCTTCTTCCCAAGACGTTTTTACCTAATCAGTTCACCGCTAAGGCACTTTTTTAATTAGAACTACATCGCTGAAATATAGGGAAAATTGTGTTCTTCATGGTAACATACTAGAATTTTTACACTGCTGAGATAGGCGGTCCCGGAGGTCGACTGGTTTGAGGCGGGGTCTTCTGACCATTCGTCCGAGCTAAGCCAGAGCTCGAGCTCCAGAAGAGGTATGGGCGGTTTGTTATTCTAATGGCGCAGGAATTGTCCCTTTCGTGGAGCCAGTGGCCCCAATTTTTTTTTTTTTTTTTTTTTTTTTTAATTTTCAGATCTAGAGAATTTTAGGAAGGGAGTGTCTGACCCCAGGTCTTAAACAACCTTTAGAAATAGGAAGCTAGGAGATTTGGGCTAGAGTGCCCGATAGGAAAGTGACACGGTAGCAAAGTAGAAAGGGGGAGGAAGACACCCTTATTTATTACCGGGGGCCAGTATCCGGGGTCCGACGGCTTAACATGCCCATCCGACGGCGGGTATTTAGTGTTTCGAACGTCCGTGCCTGCCCAGGATCGAACCCGAGGTCTTTTCCCTGGCAGTCAAGAACACTGACCACTAGGCCACTCGCGGCCTCAGTGGTCCCAAATAAAGGATGATTGAGTACTTGTAAGCTCTACAAGTTCCTCATTGTGGATGCTCAACCACGAAACAAAAACAGCAAAAACAAAAAAACAAAAAAAATAGTAAGCTAGCGGTTTGAGAGGCCTCTGGCTTCTGACTATTCGTCCGAGTTGGGCCCTTGTTCGAGTCCCTAATGAGGCACGGGCAGTTTGTCTTACGTGGCAGGTCCAAAATTCAGGAAGGGAGACTGCTTATAGCCCATTGAGTTGCTCACGGTGGTCGTTAAACCACCAAACAAACAAACAAAGAATCTTGTCGAACGACAGGGTGGTATTTAAATAAAAATTTGATATTCTTAACATCTGGCTGTCACGTAACGTTTTTTTTTTTTTTTTTTACAATTGCTGAAGTTAAACGATTTTACTGTGCATTCACGAAAATAATTAATACTGAAAATGTAATTAAAACTAATAACAAAAAAAAAAAAAAGATTTCGCATGGCTTCTGAAAAGTTTCTTCCCCGGCTGTATTTCCCTCATCATTTCACCGCTAAGGCACTTTTTTATTTAGAACTACATCACTGCGTTTGCCTATGAAACATCCTTTCAAATGGCTTCGGAAAGCACTGTGTTATATGATACAGATATACATGGTCGTATCAGAATAATATGACCACCTACCCAATGATGGGAATAAGCATACTTGGTCCGGATGACAGCGACGAGACGGCATGGCATGGACGCAATGACGCCCTCTTTTTGTTTTAGGAGATAATTTGAATTTTACTTTTAGTTCTTTGGTGTTGTGGCAAGATAGAATTTTAGTAATGAATTTAATAATATTGTCTTTTTTTTTTTTTTTTTTTTTTTTTTGAGAATGATAGTAATCGCGATTTGGGTTAGAAATTGGTGGGCAGCTCCGGTTCGTGTTTACATTGATAAAAAATGTTCGTAAGAGAGACGAGATTTTGCGAGCGGAAGGTTACCCGAGGCACACGTGCCCATTCGGACTGGAGCACCTCTGAGTCTACATCGTATTTCAGTTCTAATTCTTCAACGACTTAGAGCTGAAATACGATGTGGCCATAATGATAAATAGATACGATGTGGCCAAAAAAATATAATGTAATCAATATTTTCCATGCATATTCTAGATTTTCCGAATACACTCTTTTTCATCAGAATATAAATCGTGGCCATATTGATTCATTTGCCGTCTAAGGTCCCGGAGATGACGTAGTTGCGGGTCGGCACGTCAAACCTGTCGATCGAAATAGTCCTACAAGTGCTCTGTGGGATTGAGGTCGAGCGATTTCGCCGGCCAAGGGAAAACGGAGACATCGCTGTCGTGTTCCTGGAACCAGTCACCACACCACACCCTCCCACCCCCCCCACCCCCAGCGACAGGACATGGCGCATTGTGCTGTTCGTAGACACCATTATCACCAGGGTATGCGTCCAACATGAAGGGATGCATGTGGTCAGCGAGGATGAACAGGTAGCCATTGGCGTTCAGGGACCCATTCAGTGGAACCAACGGTTCCAGGTCATATCATAAAACTATCCCCCAGACATGCACACCGCCACCGCCGGCCTGTGCTTGTCTGGCAAACGTGTCCGGGTGTTGGTTCTCTGAGGCCGTCACTTCTGGGGAGTAGAAACCTCGATTCGTCGGAGAAGGCAACCTTTTCCTACTCTTCAACTTTCCAATGACGGTAGTGCCATGCGAATTGCTGTCGTCATTGACGATTGACCTGGGTTAACATGGGTGTCTTGACGCAGCGTCGACTCGGAGATCCATGCGTTACATGGTTCGCTCCACTATTATCGGAAACATGTACCTGGGTGCCGCAGCTTTCACTTGCGTGTTCAATTGCTGCACTGTTGCATGTCGATTGCCCTTTACCAGTCGACTGAGGCGACGTTCTTATCTGGGGTCGACGGCCTTTGGGGCTCCACAGTTATGACGTCACGAGGCATTCGGTGTGCCATTGGTCCATTCTTGGTACACCGTTACTACAGCACCGCGCGAACAGCCCACGAGGTCTGCTGTTCATGCTTCCACCCCTGGTGCGGTACCCGATGATCATTCCTTTTGGAACGTCCGTCAAATCACAACTTCTGCCCATTGTGTTCACGTTATGCACTATGGCTCATCTGTCCTGCCTGGCAGCTTATATCTCTGTGTGGTCGACCTTGTCACGTGCACTCTGTGACGGGCCTCGGCGGGTACACTGAGACTTCGGAGGTGGTCATATTATTCTGATATGACTGTGCATACACCCCAATTTTGGGCGTACGACCAAGATTAGCATGACAAACACAAGACTATGAATGACGCAAAATCAACACGACATACACTGCTGGCCACTCAAAATGCAACACCAAGAAGGAAGCATCCGATTGGCGCGAAATTCGCAGCATGCGACGCCCGCGAGAGGACATGCAAACGATTTGCATTGCAGGGCATATGCAAATCATGGGCGCCCGGCACGCCACCGAGAAGCACTATAAGAAGGGTGCACAGAAGGCCGGGTGTAAGTAGTGGAAGTGTGTTGTGCTGCCGGACCTGTGCGTGGAAAGCTTCCTGGTGCCTCGTTGCAGAATACGGCAGTCATTCCAGCACGTTTCGGAGTTCGACAGAGGACGAATAGTGGCTTATCGCGACAGCGGTTTATCGTACCGAGACATGCTTCCACCAGCCATCGGCACCCGTGTGGGACGACATCCAGCCACAGTGAGGCGAGTATGGATTCGGTGGGTGCAGGAGGGAAGGACGGACGGACGGACGGACCGACGTGAGCGATTGCCGCAGCCACGGCACACCACCGAGCGTGAGGACCGGCACGTTGAGTGGCGGGCATTGACGGCTCGCACCGCCACATCACGAATGTTAGCGCAGTAATTAGGGTGTGTAGCGCAACAACTGTGTCATCACGTACCGTTCGACGTCGTCTGCAGGAGCGGGGACTTGTCGCACGGCGGACATTGCTCCGATTACCATTGACGTTGCACCACTGGCGAGTGCGGCGGCAGTGGGCCGTTGAACGCCGCACCTGGTTTACGGAATGGCACGACATTGTCTTCTCCGACGAATTACGCTTCTGTTTGCAACACCACGATGGTCGGATCCGTGTGTGGCGGCACCGCGGCGAGAGACTGTGTGACGGCTGCATTATGCATCGCCATACCGGTCCGTCGCCTAGCGTTATGGTTTGGGGAGCAATTGGATATGACACCCGCACCCCTCTGGTACGCATCGCCGGTACACTCAACATCCACCGCTACATCTCAGACGTTTTGGAGCCTGTAGTCTTCCCTTACCTGCAGGATCTGCCAGCGGCCACGTTTCAACAGAACAATGCGCGCTCGCTTCTTCACGGCCCATCAGGTGTCACTGCTGCCGTCGCCCTCCTGTTCTCCCGATACGTCACCCATCGAACACGTCTGGTCACTGATCGGCAACCGAGCGGCCCAGCAAGCACCACCCGTGGTTACTCCTGATGAACTGTGGCAATGTGTGGAAGCAGCCTGTACCGACATACCCCAAGCCCACATCCAAAGCCTCTTTCGTTCGATGCCGCAGCGTGTAGCTGCCGTTATTGCCAACCATGGGGGCCACACGAACTATTGACGTCTGCGTGTTCCGCAAGTCGCACGGGCCTGTAAGCTCAATAGTTTGATCTTTGTATCTGTTGTTATGTGTCCAGTAAATCTGGCTTTGCTATCTCGTGTCCTTCTCGGTGTTGCATTTTGGGTGGCCAGCAGTGTAGTTTAATGACAGTTGGTACGAACATACATACAGTCATGGACAATGAAATTTGCGCACCAAGAAGGAAGCATCGGATTGAACTGAAATTTTATGAACCTAATGATACACATGATGGCAAACACAGAGCTGCAGGCCAACTACAGAGGGATCTGGGGCACGCACTCCGGTCATCTTCAATAGCGCGTCGCACCGTCTCGTGCGACGCGCTTTCCAACCGTAGGTTGAAGAAGCGTATATGCTACAGCTTTGTCCGTCTGTCCACACGATAACTCGTGTAAAAATGGTTCGATTTCGATGAAATTTTAGTATGTGGTAGGGGACCACTGGGGACGAATCCTATTGAAAATGGGTGAACTGGGGTCAAAGGTTAGGACATAGGAGCGGGATGTATACCATTGCTCTTATGCGTCATAACTTGCGTAAATATGGTTCGATTTCGAGGAAATTTTAGTATGTTGTAGTGGACCACCTGGGGACGAACCCTATTGAAAATGGGTGAAGTGGGATCAAAGGTCAAAACATAGGAGCGGGATCCATTCCATCGTCCTTATGCGTCATAACTTGCGTAAATATGGTTCGATTTCGATGAAAGTTTAGTATGTCGTAGAGGACCACCTGGGGACGAATCCTATTGAAAATGGGTGAAGTGGGGTCAAAGGTCAGGACATAGGAGTGGGATGCATTTCATCACATCTTATTAAAGGAGCAATTCTTGTATATATGTACATTTTATTTTGAAAACGGCTCTAAGGATTTTGATGAAAGTGGTTAACCTACAGTTTTCTGGTAATGGAAATCGATTTAGCTTGATCTCGACTTTGGAAAAATTCGTTTAGTGGGTTAAATAACCACCCCGAGTTACCAAGTCTTTACTGTCATGGCGTCGTCCTGTTAATGTTTCCGATTCTTAGAAATCTTATGACGTCACACTCTCGCGATCGACTTGAGATTGAGATGTTGGCGCGCGGTCACGCCATCTGCCTCAATACGTCACGCCTTGTTTGTGAATCCTATTAAAGTTTTATGACGTCACACTCTCGCGACCATCTGTTTCATTGCGTCACGCGTTGTTGTGTGCGCATGTCCGTCCGCACGATAACTCGCGTAAAAATGGTTCGATTTCGATGAAATTTTAGTATGTGGTAGGGGAACACTTGGGAAGGAACCCTATTGAAAGTGAACGAAATAGGGTCAAAGGTCAGGACATAGGAGCAGGATCCATTCCACTCGTCTTATGCGTCATAACTAACGTAAAAAAGGTTCGATTTCGGTGAAATTTTAGTATGTGGTAGGGGACCGCCTGGGGACAAACCCTATTGAAAATGGGCGAAATGGGGTCAAAGTTCAGGACATAGGAGCGGAATCACTTCCATCGCTATTATGCATCATAACTTACGTAAAAATGCTTCGATTTGGATGAAATGTTAGTATGTTGTAGGGGATTGCCTAGGGACGAATCCTGTCGAAAATGGGCGAAATGCGATCAAAGGTTAGGACACAGGAGTGGGATCTATTCCATAGCCCTTATGCATCATAACTTACGTAAAAATTATTCGATTGCTACAAAACTTTATCATGTTATATCGGAGGTACACTGAACCGGTTCTGTTGAATATCATCGAAATGGGATCAAAGGACCGAGATTTATTCCACAGCCATTATCCTCATAACTTGAGTGATAATTTGGGTAATGCTTTCTGCTATGTTGGAAAGCATATCATAATCAATGCATTGCATGATTTTACTAACTTGTCTGGAATACTTGTTGTGACTGACCGGAATTTGTTGCCTGCTAGATAGGCAAATCAGCCGCCATGTGCTGGATTACTGAAAACAAAATCATGTTTATTACTGAAAGCAACTCCCAGAGATTGGCATCTGTGAAAATGCACTTCATCAGCCTCGTGTGTTCCATGCCATCGCGGTACCCAGTCGGCATCATGTTTAGCTCAAAACGGATTAACTCGCCCTGGTAACATTTTCTTGTCACAGTTTTTCCATGCAACTATCTATTCAAAAGTTACACTATAAATGTGTCTGTTTTGCTTGATAAAATAATATAAGATGATATTTTAAAAAGTGGGCTCTCAGTTGTGCATTGCTCTGTTCACTTTCTGTCATTTAACTTTTCTTCATTCTTCAATAAATCCATTTGCAGGAACTCGTTTCACCGATAGCCTACTGGAAAAACTCTTTGAAATATTTCACAGAGAAGGGGCCGACATGGATGAACGGTTATGCAAACTTGAAAATTTTGTGTACCGGAGTGGAGATTGTGAGAATGTTAAACCTCTGCCATGTTTGCATTTCTTCTTCAATGAGCATACCTCATCTGTTTTGATTCTGTCCAATAACAGGAAGTGCAGAATATCGAGATTTTTTTATCTTACATGGCTTCCAACTGCAAGGTAAAATTAATGTTTGATACTTAAATACCAGTTGTTTTTTTCTGTATGTGCATCTAATAATATTTTCCAAAAAAATCATTGAACAGTCCCTTCAGTAAAAAGTTTGCATAAGTAAAATGTTCTGTCTGCTGTTAGAGTGCTATGATAGCAAGAACAACGTAGTGAAATTATAATTATTAGGTGTACAAATAAGTTTTAAAGCGTTTTAAGACAACGCAACATGTAGTTTGAGAGAAAACAGCAATACCTTTACGAATCAAAATATGCGCCGTCATTATCTATCACCTTCCGCCGTCCGTCGGGCAGCTGAAGGATTCCAGCCATGAAGAATACTTCGTCGTGTAAGGCGATGAAGTCGTCAACCCATTTTTGTACTTCGTCATATGTCCGGAACCGTACGGCAGACAAACCATGTTGCGTCGATCGGAACAAATGATGGTCTGAAGGGGCTATGTCGAGACTATACGCCGGGTGCTCCAAAACTTCCCAGCCAAGCGTCAATAACGTTTTCTTGACCGATTTCGCGACATGCGCCCTAGCTTTGTCATACACTCATTTTACGGGAGGCAATCCTTTGCGCGTGAATGGGCATCTCCCGGTTCAATTGCAGCAATTCTTGTTTGTAGCGATCAGCAGTAACATATTTGACCCTGTTCCAGTAATTCATAATAGAGCACACCCTTCATATACTACCAGATGCACAGCAGAACTTTCATGGAGTGAATACTGCATATTGGTGTCGAAATCGTTGCTTCACCGGGGTCTATCCAGTGTTTTTTGGCGTTTGGGATTGTCGTACCATATCCACTTTTCATCACCCGTAACGATTTTCCACAGGAAAGACTTTCTGTGTTGTTTATTCAACAGATTCAAACACTTCATGATACGCTCATCCTTGTACCTCTGGCTCAAGTCATGTGGCATCCATTTTCCTCCCTTCTGAATCTTTCCCATTGCGGGTAAATGATTGGAAATGGTTTGCTGAATTACCCCCAGTTGTTCGGCTAGTTCTTGTATTTGAGACGAATCTTCATCCAGAAATGCTTACAGTTCCTCATGTGCAACCTTCTGCGGGGCGCCGCTACGTTCTCGATTGCTGACATCAAAATTACCTGCTTTAAACAGTCTAAACCAAAACTCACCTGTGCTTTTCGATACAATATTCTCCCCCAGAACAGAACAGATCGATGCACATGCTTTTGCAACACTTTTACCTTGATGAAATTCGTAACGAATGCAGTGTCGAATAAATGCAGTATCGCTTGCCATCTTTCACCTACCGATGTGCAAGTGCGTTTGACTGTTGGGCAAACTTCTGTGTCCCATTTTATACCCTGGAATAGTTACGGTCACATGACAACAACGCGGGTAATGTCGGATATGTAAATTAGCAGTATACGTCGCACGAAAAACGCTTTAAAACTTATTTGTACACCTAATAATTATTATGAACTGGTTATGATGGCGATGATGGATTTACGTCGTTGAAGATTATATTAATGAGAACTAATATTGACTGATGCAGTCCTTTTATATATCTAAAGCAGTTTTATTCTTCTTTACTTAATCGCAGGAGGTTATCGTCAGCTTAGCCTTTCCTTACTCCTCGTTTTCGCCAACCAGCCACGAAATCCTTTCTTCACTTTATCCTGCTCAGTATTTGCCTCGACTATCTCTCGTTCACATGAAAACCACAAATTCCCTGATCGACCCAAAACGTCATCGGTCCACTTCTTCAAGCAGCTCGAGGGGGGTGGGGGTGGCCAAGGGATCTTGAGATCACTTGGTGACTCACGTGACCTCCACGTATTTTGCATATACACTCTCGCCTCTGAAAGTGACGTTTACGTGCATCTGCATAAAAGTTTCTAATTTAATAGTCGTGTGTGTGTAGTACGCAGTTTTTACTTTCTCATACCTCCGTTGTAGGAAAATATTATGATCGTTAAAATACTGCACTTCCGGGTTTTGACACAATTTTACTAAAAATGGGAAACTAGGTAAATACCCAAGAGCAAAAGGTGGTAAACATCAAATAAAACGTAAAAGAGATAGTTATGACATGAAAGTCCGGAAACACACCATTCCGCAAAAGTGCAGATTAAAATGGAACACCAGTGAGCGAATAATATCAGGTAATAAACGTAACAATAGGAAGCCGCTTTCGAGGATCGACCCAAAACGTCATCGGTCCACTTCTTCAAGCAGCTCGAGGGGGGGGTGTGACCAAGGGATCTTGAGATCACTTGGTGACTCACGTGACCTCCACGTATTTTGCATATACACTCTCGCCTCTGAAAGTGACGTTTACGTGCATCTGCATAAAAGTTTCTAATTTAATAGTCGTGTGTGTGTAGTACGCAGTTTTTACTTTCTCATACCTCCGTTGTAGGAAAATATTATGATCGTTAAAATACTGCACTTCCGGGTTTTGACACAATTTTACTAAAAATGGGAAACTAGGTAAATACCCAAGAGCAAAAGGTGGTAAACATCAAATAAAACGTAAAAGAGATAGTTATGACATGAAAGTCCGGAAACACACCATTCCGCAAAAGTGCAGATTAAAATGGAACACCAGTGAGCGAATAATATCAGGTAATAAACGTAACAATAGGAAGCCGCTTTCGAGGTAGGATACGAAAAATTCAATTTAACGTCAAGAGAAATTTTCTGCAACAGAGCACAGATGACTAATTATTTCTTCATTCCTACACCGTGTTCGGAAAGATCAAGGAGGTTACGCATACTGCATGTTTTTTCATATACCCCTGTCCGCTGTTTTGCATAAATTCTTTCATGCATATAAGGGGTTCACACCTGACAGAGTTTATGCTTCCCCGCTTATGCATTTTTTTAACTGTCGCTGCTGTCGTATAAAGGCCTTGACACACACCACGAATTTCGATCAGTTGCGAGGTGTAATCTCGTGAGTCAGGTAGAACAACCGCCAGTAGGATTATGGCAAGCCGACGTGAATTATCTGAGTTTGAACGAGGCATGATAGTGGGAGCCAAACGGATGGGACATTCAATTTCCGAAGTTGTGCGAACATTCAACATTCCTCGATCCACTGTGTCACGTGTGTACTGAAAATACCCCATGGAAGGCATTACCACCCACCGTGGACAGCGCAGTGGCCGACCATGGGTGATGAATGACCGTGACCAGAGGCGTCTGACTAGGATTGCCCATGCTAACACACAAACGATACTGGCTCAAATACTGTAACATCCACATTCAATGCAGGAGGTACCAGAGACATATCCATCAGGTCAGTGCAACGTAATTTAGCGTCCATGCGTATGGGAGCAGAGGGCCTACAGGAGTGCGTTTGTTAACACCACGACATCGGACACAGTTCCTCACCTGGACTCGTAAACACGGTAATTGGACACTGGAAGACTGGCAACATCTGGTGGGGTCCGATGAGTCACGCTACCAGTTGTTACGAGCTGATGGTAGGGTTCGGGTGTGGCGCAGACTCCATGAGGCCATGGACCCAAGCTGTCAACAATGCACTGTGTAAGCTGATAGTGGTTTCATACATGTGTGGGGTGTCTTTGCGTGGCACAGTTTGGGTCCTCTGGTTCTCGTAAACACGTCATTAATCGGTATTCGCTTTGTTGCTCTGCTGGGTTACCATTTGCAGCCCTTCATGGACTTCACGTACCCCAACAACGATGGGATTTTCCAGACGGAACATTGTCCGCCTGGAAAACGTGGTGCCTGGAAAATCCCTTGGGTGATGAATGACCGTAACCAGCGGCGTCTGACTAGGATTGTCTATGCTAACACACAAACGATACTGGCTCAAATACTGGGATTTTCCAGGCACCATGCCATCGGCCCCAAATTGTCCAAAATTGGTTTTGGACAGTTCTGACGGATGGTGTGGCCACCACGTTCACCCGACATGAACCCAACAGAGCACTTATGAGACGTGGTGGAAAGGTCCATTCGCACCCAAGATCCTGCACCTACAAATAGCACGAAATTGCGGGTGGCTATTCAGTCGGCATGGCTCAACATCTCTCCAGAAGTATTCCGGCCATTGTGAAATCGATGCCACGTCGAGTTGCTGCACTTCGCCGGGCTAGAGGAGGTCCTACATATTTATATATTTATTTATTTAGTCAATTATTTATTCATTTATTTATATAATAAAAATTGGGAAGGGTGTGAGACAAGGTGACACCATATCCCAAACTCTTCAATGCTACGTTGCAAAGTGTCTTTCAATCATTGAACTGAGAAAACAAGGGGATAAACCTTAATGGAGATTATTTAACTTAGCTTAGTTTTGCTGATGAGATGACGTAATCATTTTGCAACTACCCCTTCAGAGCTGCAGAGTATGATCCAAGAACTGGTTGACAAGAGTAAAGAAGTGGGATTAAAAATGAACTTTCAGAAGACAAAAGTGATGTACCATGCTTTTACAAGAAACGATTGATGGAGAAAAGCTTGAGACAACCATACCTACATTTATCTTGGGCAGCAGATATCAAGTGAGGTTCACATTGATGAAGAAATTAATCGGCGTATAAAACTTGGATGGAGAACTTTTGGAAGAAACAGTACAATTTTTAAGAGCAGTATGCCATTATGTCGTAAAAAAGTGTTTAATCAATGCATCCTGCCATTGCTTACGTATGGAGCAGAGACATAGATCTTAACTAAAAAAGGCATACAAACGCTGCAGACAACTGAAAGAAGCCTGGAAAGATGCATACTTGGTGTAACCACGAAAAATAAGAAGAAGAACTCGCTGATAAGGAAAATGACAAGAGTGGAAGACATTATGATCAGTAAAATCCCTGAAATGGCAATGGGCTGTGCAATTTTTAAGAGCAGTATGCCATTATGTCGTAAAAAAGTGTTTAATCAATGCATCCTGCCATTGCTTACGTATGGAGCAGAGACATAGATCTTAACTAAAAAAGGCATACAAACGCTGCAGACAACTGAAAGAAGCCTGGAAAGATGCATACTTGGTGTAACCACGAAAAATAAGAAGAAGAACTCGCTGATAAGGAAAATGACAAGACTGGAAGACATTATGATCAGTAAAATCCCTGAAATGGCAATGGGCTGTGCATATTGCCAGAAGAGCGGACCACCGACGGACAACCGAAATTTCAGCGCCTGGATTCCAAGGGACAGAAGAAGACCCAGAAGAAGATCACATGAGAGATGGATGGATGAAATTCAAAAGTTTGCCGGAGTAACATGGAGGAGACATGTTCAAGACAGACAGACAGTTGTGGAAGAAACTAGGAGAGACCTTTATTCCAGCAGTGGATTGATAATGTGTCCCTACGCCAAGTCCTAGTGGGGAACTTGAGGGGCATAAATTTTGATAACGATTTTCGATCGTCTAGATTGACAACAATGACACTGGGTTTCCTAGTATAGGAGACCCAGTCTCATCGTTGGGACTTAAAAGCGTTGTGTTTCATACGAGCTCGTACGAGGTTGTCGCAAGAACTCATATGCCGCAAAGAAATTAAATTTAAAAAGAACTAGCATTTCAGTTATATGCTTGAATAGGGGTATCTGTGAAGAAGGAAAACTGTTACTTTAAATTAAACCAATACACAGACACTCGTACTCATTTGCCGAGCAGCGAGAAGAAAAACACGTTGTTTTAAGAAACAAATATAAGACGTATTTTGGGTATAATTCTGAATTTAAGAACAATTTAATGGTGGGACCACTTTAAATTATAATAAGACATCTCTACAGAAAGAAGTTATGGTTTAACTTGAGAAATGTAAAACTACCAATATCCTTAACAATCCAATCAGTACGAGGTGAGCAATAATATTTCATTTCTAAATCTTCACTGAATACTCAGCATGCAAGGGACTGAAATAATTGGATGATGTCTTACCCTTAATAGAACTTCTGCTGTGCTGCACCGATCCAGCAGTTGAGGAAAGCACTGGTTGTCTGGTGGCCGTAGGCTTTGGCTGGTATCCTCCGTAGATAAAACACAGTCGGCAGATTTCTAAGATTTTTTTCTCTAAATTTCAGGAGTGTCTAAGCGTCCAGCTCCCGATACGACCGGCTTCTGGGACTCCGCATAATTAGGCATTTCTTGCCTACCGCTGTCGTCGAGCTGCGACTTCAGACCAAAATTCCCACATACCACTCCGACCGACCGACCGACGTTCTTCTCAAAAACAACTTCTCTCTCTCTCTTAAAAAATTCCAAGTTTCTCATTTTATTTAAGTTTTCGCTTTTCTTTCCGCCCTGCTGCAAGGGGTGTCCTTACCTCGAGAAGACTTCCCTTGCCCCTTCATTGGTTTCTGGATCCCCTGCCCCTCGTACGCAAGTGGACCGCTTGTCCAGTTGCTGCTGGCCAGTGGCTACTTTGGGCAGATGTTTCTCTGGGCCTGTTGACCATCTGCTGAGCTAAGCCCTTTAAATTTTATTTGGCCGTAACTGTCACCCCGTTGTTGGGTTCTATTATCGTAGTATCCGAGCAAACCCTTTTCAAAACTTGAAGACTGCTTGAAGGCACGTATGCCCGACTGAAATATGTTCTCCGACAACGCTCTTGGGGGACATTTATTGCCTAGCCTTATCTTGCTACCATCTTTAAGATTAATTTCTTAAATTTCCGCCGTATAGCGCCACGGCGCCCTTGTTGTTACGGAAGCATTATGCAATTCGCAATGCTCTTGCTTCTCACATGCCGGGAATGGAAGAAAATACTTTTCGCCTTGTTTACGAAATTTTGCACCTGGCCTGGCGTTTGCAATTTAGATCTCCTTTCCCTCGCGGAAAGGAAAGTGGAGAAAAGAACCCAGCGAATCCCTATGCGGCCTGGGTTGGGATGATAGTTCGTGCACCTAATTACCAATTACTCCAATTAAGCAGTTAAATAATTAATTAACATAATTAAAACAATTAATTTGGTATTTGAATCCCGAATTTGAGCATTTCTGTACCGAAAGCAATGTGCCCGAAATTAGAAGAATTTTCGCGGCAACAAATGGTTGACGATGATGATATATTTATATGCGTATGTATGTATTTCTTTTCTTTTTCTTTTGCGTGTGTGTGTGTGTGTGTATTTTGAACAATTGCTATACTTTAATTGCTCTGAGTTTTGAATTTAGTTTCTGCCATTTCAAACAATGTTTCTCTTTTTCTTTTACAGAATCTACAGAGTTTCAGCAGTACTATTTGTGGAAGCGAAGAATCGTATATTGTAAACATAATTCCAGAATTCCGAAACCTTCAGGTCGTTTCACTGGTAAATTGCGACAATATCTCCTTGGAATGCATTCTGCAGTCCTGCCCGCTTATTGAGAGTTTTACGGCACGTGAGAGTAGAGTGACACAAAATATTTTCTTCTCACTTTGCAGACATGGTTCCCAAGAAAGGAAGTTTGTTTTCTGCCCTCAGAATGGTGCCTGTTGCAACGTTGGTAAGCATCTTCGCAAACTTGACTTGAGGGCGCGCGGAGTTCAGGAAGACGCCATTGCCTGCGCCTTACAACACCTGCCGGAACTCAGTGACCTCGGCCTTCAAAGTTTTCCGATTACTTTCCTCACGTTCCTTGTATTTCCCGAAGTGGTGAGAGGAATATCTAAGCTTCAAGAAGCGGCGGATGCAAATTCATACCCACCCATTATTTTTAAACTCACTGAGATCTGCGTAGACAATGATTCCATTCCAGAGAAGAACAATGCAGCTTTCAATGCTTGTCCTAACATAGACACTGTTCATCTGTCTTTTTTTGAAATGAATCCTAAGGTTTTGGAGGCGCTGTCCTCAAAAACTCTGAGAAGATTATTTTTACATGATTGCTACGACCCCGAAATGGACAACACTTCTTTCAAGAAGTTCTTGCTTAAAGTAGGCAGTAAAATAGAAGATGTATACTATGCTTCGAGGGATATATACCCTGACAATTCAGAGACATTTAATGTGCAAAGGCTCAATGACATTTTGCAAGCGTGTTGCAACATAAAAAAACTCACGCTTGACATTATGGGAACCGTTAATTCTGGTAACAATAATCATCCTGATTTTCCAAAAGCTTTATCTAGGGTTGTTTCCAACCTGGAAGAAATTGTACTTAATATCGCTAACGAGTTTTCTTGTTGGGAGAACTATATTTTCGAGCTCTTATGTTCAGAAGTAAATGTTAAATACCTTGATTTAACAAAAGCAAATATGATAACGCAATTCGAGCGTGCTCTGCGTTTTCATCGCTTCCGTTTCTTAGAAGTTCTACGGTTACATAATGGAAATATAGTATGCACATATACTGAGGAATTATTAAAAGGCTGCAGTAATTTAAGACTAATAGAATCCGATGACCGCAAATATCTGAGAAAGTTAATGCCGTGGCGCGAAAGGATATTATTAAGAAATGAATGTGACATTCAAGCATGTGATGGTTCTTCGGCTTATATTGACTTGTATCCATAAATTTGAACTGATAATATTTCAATCCAGATAGCACTCGGTGTTACTGTTAATAGCGTTTTATGCATTTTTTCCAGTTACTGTATGATGGAGGTCAAATGATTTCCAGTTTTACGTGTACACATGTTTGTGAATTTTACGTACTTTTGTGCATCCAGTAAATAATTCAAAAAGGCTTTTCAGTAAATAAATATGTCAAACCTAAATTATTGGTGTACCGTCAAAATAACCCGAAAAAAATAACCCGCGTCGTAATAACCCAGTCAAAACAACCCGGCGTCTAAATAACCCAGCGTCACAATAACCCAGCGTTAAAATAACCCGTTACAAAAATAACCCAACGTCACAATAACCCAGCGTGAAAAAACCCGTTACAAAATAACTCTGCGACACAATTATTGTACGTCAGAATAACCCGCGTCATAATAACCCACGACTTAATAACCTATCTCATGAAACTAACTTAGTCCATAGACGCTTTTTGGAAGTAATCGGCGTCCGGGGTCAAGGGTCTCCCCATACAAATTTTTCGTAAAATCTAGTTTTCAATTTAGAACCACCAAATTTGGTATACAATTTAATGGTACGCTAACTTAGACGGTAGATGGTTTTGGGAATGGGTCGGGGCCTGGTGTCAAGGGAGCCCACATACAAAATTTTCGTAAAATCTACAGTTTTCAATTTAGAATCAACAAATTTGGTATACAATCTCATGGTACTCTAACTTAGACGGTAGATGGTTTTGAGAACGGGTCGGGGTCAAGGAGGCCCCCATGCAAAATTTTCGTAGAATCTACAGGTTTCAATTTAGAACCACCAAATTTGGTATACAACCTCATGGTACACAAACTTAGACGGTTGATGGTTTTTGGAACGGGTAAGGGTCAAGAGCCCTCCACCCACACACACACACACAAAATTTTCGTAAAATCTACAGTTTCCAATGTAGAACCAATAAATTTGGTATACTACCGAATGGTACTCTAACTTAGACGGTAGATGCATTTTGGAACAAGTTGGGGCCGGGGTCAAGGGGCCCCCATACAAAATTTTCGTAAAATCTACAATTTTCAATTTAGAACCACCAAATTTGGTATACCATCTCATGATGCTCTAACTTAGACGGTAGATGGATTTTGGAACAAGTAGGGGCCCGGGGTCAAGGGGCCCCCTATACAAAATTTTCGTAAAATCTACAGTTTTCAGTTTCGAACCTCCAAATTTAATATACATCTCATGGAACTCTAACTTAGACGGTAGATGGTTTTTGGAACCGATTGGGGAACGGGGTCAAGCGGCCCCCGACGCAAAATTTTCGTGAAATCTACAGTTTTCAATTTAGAATCAACAAATTTGGTATACAATTTAATGGTACTCTAACTTAGACGGTAGAAAGTTTTTGGAACTGGTCGGGGTCAAGCACCCCCATCCCCCCATACAAAATTTTCGTAAAATCTACAGTTTTCAATTTAGAACCACCAAATTTGGTATACAATCTCATGGTACTATAACTTAGACGGTAGATGGATTTTGGAACAAGTAGGGGCCCCAATACAAATTTTTTGTAAAATCTGCAGTTTCCAGTTTAGAACCGCCAAATTTGGTATACAATCTCATGGTATAACTTAGACGGTAGATTTAGAACTACCAAATTTGGTATACTACCTCATGGTAGATGGTTTCTGACTTAGAAAGTAGATGGTTTTTGGAACAAGTCGGGGCCAGGGGGCCCCATACAAAATTTTCGTGAACCACCAAATTTGGTATACTATTTCATGGTACTCTAATATAAAGGGTAGATTGTTTTTTGAAGAGGTCGGCGCCCGGGGTCGAAGGGCCCTCACATAAAATTTTCCTAAAATCTATCGTTTTCAATTTAAAACCACCAAATTTGGTATACTACCTCATGGTACTCTAACTTAGACGGTAGGTGTTTTTGGAAGGGGTCGGTGCCCGGGGTCTATGGGCCCCCATACACATTTTCGTAAAATCTATAGATTCCAATTTAGAACCACCAAATGTCGGTATACTACTTCAATGTATTAGAGCGCAGAAGGAAAGGGTCGGGTGCCGGGGTGAAAATGCATCCGAAAATTACATTTCGTACTCTTAAGAACTGCAACCCAATTCAGCACTTCAATACCCCACCTACTGTCTAAGTTAGATTCCGTAGATAACAATAAAGTGCAAAAATATCCGGTTAATTTTATATTAAAAACACGAATTAATAAACGTTAGCTTTCACCACCAACGGGAACCTTATCAGGCAGAAAAACAATGTAATGTAAATAATGTAAATTATTTTTTGCTTCGTATAATTAAATTAACTAAATCAAAAAATTTAAATAAGTTTACTGACTTTCACCCGCTGAACTTGGTGATTCTACAAATAGTAATATTTACCCATAAGATACTGGGTACTCCTGCTAGTAGGAACTAAAGATAATGTTACACTTTTAGTCAGGTACAAAACAATAATTATAAAGCCCTAGGCCTGGGCCTTATTAGCAATTTTCAGTCCGCCGTGCTAATTTTCATAAGGTTTCCATAGAACTCCAAGATTTTAGCAATGCGCTTTACTGAAGTTGAAACTATTAAGCAGGCCCTAGGTTTAGGGCTTTTTGATGGTTTTCAGTCCTCCGAGCTGATATTTATATAGTTTTCAAAGAAAATCAAATTAATTCTGTTGAAATTTTACTCGAGCACTAATAAATACGCCCGAGGCCTAGGCATATGCATTTTTAGTAATTTTATAATGCCGTGATCATATTAGCTTTTCATGACAAATCGATTTAAGAGTGTTACGCTTATTAAACATTTTTAAAAGGCTTAGGCCTAGCGTCCGATAATTAATATTTGGTGCCTAAGTGAAAGCGCAACATTATTAACTTGATTTATTATGCAAACCTTATAAATATGAGCACAGCGATTAAAAGTTACTAAAGAGTCCTTGTAAGTAATATTTTTTGACCGAGTTAAAGTGCAATTTACGAAATGTCGACAGGTCAAAATATCTAAAGTAACAATGAAATTTGGAATATTTCTTTTTTCTTTTTATTTCAGTTTTGACACTTGTATTAAGTTCTGAAAACATGTATTTTACCTATTTTTTATCTTCATTGTGCTTTTAACAGAATTTCTTGTTTTGGGCATTCCATTTTTTGTGGTTACTTGTTTTTATGTTTTGGGCCTTTTACTTTGTATGGGTATTTTTGTTATGTTTTGGTTATTTTATTTTCTATGGTGGTTGTAATTTCCTCAGGATGAAAAGGGGAAACTGTTAACACTCACGATGCCTACTTGCTGACACTTTTTTAAAATACAGCACATGTTTTTGTATTGATTTATACCACTTACTCCTTAAGCAACTCCAGGTTTCTTTAGATATTATCTTTTTCTCAGAGCCTTCTGTTTCCTCTAACTAGCTTTTTCGGCTCCGCAATTTTATTTCTTGGTTTTAGAATATTTTCCTTATTATTACTCTATTTTCTCATATAAATTCTTTATGTAAGATATGTCTATTGTATCGAAGAATTTTGCAATTATATATGAAGCCCTGTTGCTGAAGTTAAACAATATTTCCAACTAAAACAGCGCAGTTCAGACATTTTCCTGCTGTTAACTGAAAAAATGAAAACAAAAACAACAAATATGGGCAATGGTTGAGACATCAGACAGTCCTTACTAGTAACCAGGCAAAGTTTTGAGGAAGAATGAGCTTAGGAAATTCTAACTCCAACAAAAAAGAATAACCGCACTGTATCCCTCCCCATTCCCTAGTGCCGGCCTTTGGACGTCTTGAAAGAGAAGTCCTGAGGACACATCTGTATCGTAATTGCCTTAGAATCCGTTACAAGCTCCTGGTATCGTAGTAAAAAAACACACTTCCTACTTCGCGTAAATTGCTTGGATGGTAATGCCAACGAACAAAGTTCTGCTCTGGCATTGGATTTCTGTTGCTTTTGATGGAATACCTTTCCTCTGGGGTTCACCGCTTTCAGTATAGTCTTCAGGACACACAGGAATACGCCCCAAAATAAAACACCCGTTTTACGGCAATTAACAATTAGCGAGAGCGATGTGCGGTACAGGAAATAAGTCAAGCGAGACGGATCTGAACTTAGAAAGTCGGGGAAGGTGTTGTACGAAAAACTATGTTTGGCTTACAGACCATTCGGCACGTAGGGACGTAGGCCTTCTTTTTAATACGTCACGGAGTAAACAAATTGCCTTTTCAGTATAACAGTTTTCTTTCATACGCATGGTGCAGCACAGAAAACAATTTGAATTTATTTTTAGAGTTAGCATGGCGCCTACCGGCCCAGAGTACAGCGGCCCATTCCGCCCCTGGTACTTGGCGCCCGGGTGCTTGGCATCCGTTGATCCCCCGCTTGGAGCGTCCCTGCTGTTCAATACATGTACCTCTGCATTTTGGAAAAACAAAAGATAAGATGCCGATCCCTAAACTTAAACTCTTCTTGTGACCGCAGGTACCAAAATCTTGAACTTCGCCTAAACGCTGACATTTTATTTTTAACAGAAAATAATTTACGAAAGCTTAAAGAAGCACCCTCTGGATTTTTGAAACTTGTCCAACCCTATTTAGGCAATTATATACCATTCATGCTATGTTTGGAACGAATCCAGAGAGGCCAAGATTTGTCCCACTGGTTTATGGTTTACCTTCCAACAAGACTGAAAAATATTATATAACACAAGATTTTTGAAGGATTTACATGACTATGCATCAGATTATGATATTCAGCATGCACCACAGTACGTATAATGATAGATTTTGAAATAGCTATCATTATAATGCTGCCAAAAAGGAATTTTTGAAGGACACAAAAATGTTGTTGGTTTCATCTCGGAAGAAATGTGCGGATGAGTATCCATTCTCTGGCCTCGGAATATGGGGAAAACAGTGAGTTTGCTCTCAAAGTCAGACATTTGCAAGCACTCGCATTTCTTTCATCTGATGAAATTCCAGCTGCTTTTGAAGAAATGAAATCAATTTTACTAGAACATGCTGATTCTGTAGTTCAGTGGTTTGAGGAAAATTATGTTCTTGGAAAATTTCGTGGAAGCAGAAGAAACAATCCGAGCAGAATCCCTCCGCTTTTCCCACCAACAATTCGGTCAGTAAGTGAAAACAATTTATTTGGCTTTCCCAGAACACAAAACAAACTTGAAGGATGAGACAGACGCTGGAATACAATTATGGGAGAGAAAAACTGGGACTGCATAAAATAATCACTGAAATTGCGGAACAGCAGAGAACAGCTACGGCTAAAATCGAAAGAGTGATATCCCAGATTCCAACAAATCCACCTAGAAAAGAAACGCTGGCAATATAAAAAGGAATTCGAACTTCTTTGGAGCACAGAGACAATGTTAGTGTGCTAGACTTTTTAAGAAGAATTTCTTATACTTCTACCCTTTCCTAAACTGTGCTGGTATTTTTCACTAATTGAATTATACCTTTTACTAACTTGTATTTAAATTTTTCAAGAATGTAATTCTGCCGAAGATGCAAGAATGTAAAACACAACGCAAAATTTAAAAAAGACAAAATTTTCAAAATAGCATGTTAAAAACATAAAATGTCAAAAAGTAATCCAAAAGATGAAACAAATAAAAATTTAAAATGCAGTCACAAGTCACAAGCATAACAAAAATGCGAAACGTTATGTAACAAGCACAACACAAAATAAAACAAATGCCAAATCATAAAAATGAAATGCACACGCTATGTAAAATGTACAAAATAAAATAAATGTCATATTCATAAGGATTGCATGACAAGTCAAGTTAATAATGAGCTTTTACTTAGGCTTCAAACAATAATTATTAGCCTCTATCCCTTTTTAAAAATCTTTAATAAGCGCAACATTATTAACCTGACTTGTCATCACAGATAATCAATATGACCATGTCATACAATTACTTAAAAGACTTGTGCCTAAGCCTAATGGCTGTTTATAGTTTTGTACTCGAGTAAAAGCGCAACACAATAAACTTGACTTTCTATGAAAATTTTATGTATATGAGCACGGTTGATTGAAAACTGATCAAAACGCTGTACCATAACCTTGGCATGTTATCGAAATCTTATGAATACGTCGGACTAAAAATTCTTAAAAAAAGGTTACGCTAAGGTCTTGTAATTAAGGTTTTGTGACAGAGTAAAACTGCAACATTGATAACTTGACATGTTGTGTTAACGTTGTCAATATGAGCACGGCTGATTAAAGATTTCAAGAAATAGCCTTTGGGATCACTGTGTTGTAACTGTGTAAAAGTGTAACATTATCATGCATAGATGCCAACTAGTACGGAATTTCCGTAATTTTTGGTTGCTGTTACGGAAGTACGGAAACACCGCTGAAATTACGGAAAATCGCCATTTGATTTAATTTTCTGAGATAGAAAGCAAATTTTCATCACCTTAAAAATTTTTGTTTGTTCTTCAAGTTTTTCTGGGGGAAAAAAATTAAATGCTGCATTCAGGGCTGCCAGACCTGCGCCAATTGCGCCAAACCGTTGTTCGTGCGCCATTCTGCTAAAAAAATCGCCATTTCGACGAAATCTGCGCTAATTTTGGGCCAAAAGTTAAAATTTACCGGTTTTACGAAAATTTTGTATGGAGGCCACTTGACCCCGACCCCCTTCCAAAATCCCTCTACAGTTTAAGTTAGAATTTCATGAGATAGTATACCAAATTTTGTGGTTCTAAATTGAAAACTGTAGATTTTACGAAAATTGTGTAGCGGGGGTGGGGCTCCGACCCCTTCCAAAAACCGTCTACGGTCTAAATGGAAGTGCCATGAGGAAATTTTCTGGACCATGTCGACATTATGACCGCCACCGCACAAGCAAATTTAACAGACAGAAATGTTTGCTCACCCCACGTACCTCGAAGCGGAAGTATCGGTCCCTTACGTAGTGACGTCACTGTAAAGGACAGGTAGACCGTCGATACTTGGTCGATACAACTGAAGCACTTGCGGGAGAAGTGTTGTGAACAATTTTAAATTCAAATTCGTTTTGAATTTGAAAACTTACAGCCAAGATGGAATGTAAAAAAACCAAAACGAAAAAACAGCGTCAACAATACATGCAGGAAAAACTGACATCCATGTTAATATTTTATTTATTGTAAACCAAGATTTTAAAGGAAATAAGTATATATTTTTTCAAATCTACATATTTAATCTAAACAGGATATTTACTGACTTAAGGAAAAGTGTAAGGATAGCGATCATAGCTTTTAAATTTAATTATATGCAACAGTAGCACTGTCTTCTTTAAATAAATTCGAGAGAAAGAAAAAACACCATAGCATTATGTTAGTAGCACCTCATAAAGAAATCCCTTTATGCCGAACAAATCAAAACTTCAGCAACATTAAAGGAACTCGCTTAATTAAAAAGCTGGAAATTAATTCTATTAAATGCTCCGTTGTTATTTGTAATTAATCGCTTAATAGAAATGTTAAAATTATATATTTTCAAATTCTTTTCCTTTCTTTTCGTCATATTTCAATCGCTAAATTTTGAGAACTATAAAAATCGGCACCTTATTTAATGCAAAGAAATGCTTCCCTCACTCACTTTGCCATGCTCCTTAAGTAATTAGTTTAACCGGTATTCTCTTCTTGGGTTGGTAAGACATTTTTTCCTGAGGATTTGGAATTTAGTTCAATACTAAAGTGGAAAACAAACGTCTCAAGTGGAAAATAAATTCATTTGGCTTTTCGTTGCTATTAGAAGAAAAAAAAACGAGTTTTTCCAGATTTTAACGATGGGTTATTTTGACGTCGGGTTATTTTTGCCCCGGGTTATTTACGTTGTGTTATTTTGACGCCGGGTTATTTTAAATTAATTATTTTGGTACTTGGGAATAAGAATAGCTAACTTTCTTTGATCTTTATATTTTTCATCTAAAACGTTATTGTCTTACAAAAAAATTAGCGTTTCCTCCTATCTACACTGCTGGCCACCCAAAATGCAACACCAAGAAGGACACGAGATAGCAAAGCCATATTTACTGGACACATAACAACAGATACCAAGATGAAACGATTGAGCTTACAGGCCCGTGCGACTTGCGGAACACGCAGACATCAATAGTTCGTGTGGCCCCCATGGCTGGCAATAATGGCCGCTACACGCCGCGGCATCGAACGAAAGAGGCTTTGGATGTGGGCTTGGGGTATGTCGGGTCTAGGCTGCTTCCACACGTTGCCACAGTTCATCACGGGTGGTGCTTGCCGGCCCACTCGGTTGCCGATCAGACCAGACTTGTTCGATGGGCGACATATCGGGAGAACAGGTGGGCCACTGCAGCAGTGACACCTGGTGGGCCGTGAAGAATTGTTTCACGATGCGAGCCCGCATTGTCCTGTTGAAACGTGGCTGCTAGCAAGTCCTGCAGGTAAGGGAGGATTACAGGCTCCAAAACGTCGGAGATGGTGCGGTGACTGTTGAGTGTACCGGCGATGCGTACCAGAGGGGTGCGGGTGTCATATCCAATTGCGCCCTAAACCATAACGCTAGGCGACGGACCGGTATAGCGATGCATAATCCAGGCGTCACACAGTCTCTCACCGCGGTACCACCACACACGGATCCGACCATCGTGGTATTGAAGGCAGAAGCGGGATTCGTCGGAGAAGACAATGTCGTGCCATTCCGTAGTCCAGGTGCGGCGTTCAACGGCCCACTGATGTCGCACTAGCCAGTTGTGTAACGTCAATGGTAATCGGAGCCATGCAACAAGATCCCGCTCCTGCAGACGACGTCGAACGTAACGTGCTGACACAGGTTGTTGCGCAACACACCCTAGTTGCTGCGCTAACGTTCGTGATGTGGCGGTGCGAGCCGTCAATGCCCGCCACTCAACATGCAGGTCCTTTCGTTCGGTGGTGTGCCACGGCTGCGGCAATCGCTCACGTCGGTCCGTCCGTCCCTCCTGCACCCACCGAATCCATACTCGCCTCACTGTGGCTGGATGTCGTTCCACACGGGCGTCGATGTCTTGGTACGATAAACCGCTTTCGCGATAAGCCACTATTCGTCCTCTATCGAACTCCGAAACGTGCTGGAATGACTGCCGTATTCTGCGACGAGGCATCAGGAAGCTTCCGACGCACAGGTCTGGCAGCACAACACACTTCCACTACTTACACCCCGCCTTCTGTGCAACCTTATAGTGCTTCTCGATGGCGTGCCGGGCGCACGTGATTTGCATATGCCCTGCAATGCTAATCGTTTGCATGCCCTCTCGCGGGCGTCGAATGCTGCGAATTTCAGGCCAATCGGTTGCTTCCTTCTTGGTGTTGCATTTTGAGTGGCAGCAGTGTATATACATATACATATGTTGGGCGTTTGCTCTAAAATGAGTAAGCGAAATTTTCTCTACTTCAGTGAAAAATTTACCGCTGGACTGAGCACTGTGTTATAAATAAATTATGCTAACTATGGTTAAGCATAGGTCGTTGGACTTGGAGCCAAAGGGTCATTGGTAGGCCCTACCCTTCTTTTGGAATCTTGAAAGAGGCACTAGTAACAATTTTGATGGTAAATCATTCCCACTCCCTTATCCACGTACAGACATAGAGCACAAAGCGATTCTCCGGCATAGATGCTTCGAAATCCGTATCCCATCCACATTATTCTTAAAAGAAACAACGATTTAGTAGTTCTGGTTCATGGATCAAAATGGCAGTTCATGAATCAAAATAATGAGTAGACTTAAAAAAAGGCGTCTATTCAAGGAAGTGGTACGAATAGCGTTGCGCAGTAGACGATCAGTGATCAAATAAATATAATTACCTGTGACAACACCTTGTTATGGACATGGTTTGATGTGCAATATGCAGTCGTGAGTGAATTTTTAAAATTCTTTTATCCTTAAATTGCTATTCAAATTTATTCACGACTTAATAAGTTTTACAATGCATATTTCAACAGTTCTCTTTCATTCAGGAGCTAAGGGAATTTTTTCATAAAAAAAATTATGAAGTGTTCCACTGTAGGTACGTGTGTTTACGTAGTGGACCACAATACTAAAATTCTCGGCCTGCATGGTTTCATCGACCCAATCCGCCCCTGATCAGATGTGTCTCTAATAATCTTCGTTAGTATTGTTTTTATGTGCTAAAAATGGGTGTAACGACCCTCGCACCTTTCTGTCACTTTATGTGTGAATTAAATTAGTATTGGAATTTAGAATCAAGTGAGAGAGCTCATATTTAACACACCTCCTTCGACAGAATGCCCCTCGTCAATTTTTTTTTTTTTTTTTTTTTTGTAATGTATGTATCTGAGGAGACTTCTTGTCAAACAAGGCCATGCGCGTAAAATACGAGTCCACGCTTCTCTGGTAACCGCAAGAAAAACAATAATGAGGCTTGGGAATTTTCCAAACATGATTAATCGGGCAGCAGTACTTTTCGTTGTGGCCTGTGGATGGAGAAATCTGCGCCAATCTGTGGTTCTTCGTCCGTTATTAACCCTACGGACCCAGACTTCGCCTTATACGAGGAGCCTAATCGGCATTTTGCGCGCTCTTTTGCGAAGAGCTCAGGGGGAAAACCCTTCCAGCTACGTGAGCGCAAGCGTCCTGGTGTGACTGAAGGACTGCTGATTTATCTGTGGTACTGGCGACCTTCGACCTCCATCCATCCGGATGAAAATTGGGTCAAAGCGCTATGAGGAAGTATGGATGCTTCGACTAGCGAGAAATCTGGGGACTTTCAAACTCCTATGTCTTAGTTGCTTGGAACTTCACTGTCCTGGGTTGTGTAATGGTTAGCATACTCGACCGGTAATCAGGAGATGCGGGGTTCGATTCCCGCTCCAGGGCGTTGAAATTTTCACGTTTTCTGAGAAGTGTTACATGGATGCCCAGTACATGGTACAAGCAAATTCAGTTTGCTTTGAATATTATGTACTACAGAGCGTTCGACACCAACTACGTCTGAAGCATAAAAGCCTCGCCGCCCCAGTGGCGCAGTGGTCTAAGCGATGGCTTCTGATCATTCGTCCGAAGGGGTCCGGGTTCGAATCCCGGTGAGGCATGGGTGTTGTGTTTGTCTTTCGGCACTGGCTCTCTCCCTTCCCTGGAACCAGTGACCCTAAATTAGGGACGGGCGACTGCTTATAGCCCATTGAGTTGCTCACGGTGGTCGTTAAACCTCCAATCAAAAAAAAATAATAAATAAAAGCCTCCTTAATTCGCTAGACAATACTCTTATACCTTCTGAAATGCCAGAAGCCTTTAATCTTGTTAGATTAGCCGCGTTAAGATGTTCATTTCCATGTGGAATTTCTTTGTTCACGCCTCTTTAGGGTAGAGCGGACGAAATAAGTATGTTTTAAGACTGTTGGTGTCTTATACACGCGATTATCCGTATTATACTCGGCTTAGTACATGAGTACACTATATTATCAAAAGTATTCGGACACCACGATGTTTGGAGACAAATGGCTTTATTATTGAAATTAATAGTTAGTCGGTCCTCCTTTTGCTTGTATGAGGAATAGAGGCATACTATCAACCAATTTTTGGTAGGTCTCGAAAGGAATGGCTCGCCATTGGTCTTGCAAAACTGCTGCCAGAGTAGAGATCGAAGACGGTCGTTGTGGTCGATTTCGTATCCGTCGCTCCAGTTCATTCCAGAGGTGCTCTATGCAGGGCCGACTGGACCATAGAGGTAACCTTGGGCCCCGCGTCTTCACGGGGCGCCGCACTTTACAAAACAAAAACAAAATTGTTTTTGCTAGAATTCACTATATTTTTTTATTTTATTTTTTTTTAAGTTTTAGGGCGCAAATCCCTCAAAAATATATTTTTACGTTTTCCAACTGTAGGTTGAAGAAGCGTATATGCTCCAGCTTTGGCTGTCTGTCTGTCCACCCGATAACTCGCGTAAAAATTATTCAATTTCAATTAAATTTTAGTATGTGGTAGAGGACAACCTTGGGACGAACCCTATTGAAAATAAGCAAAATGGGGTCAAAGGTCAGGACATAGGAACAGGATCCATTCCATCGCCCTTATGCGTCATAACTTACGTAAAAATGATTCGATTGCGACAAAACTTTATCATGTTGTTCCGGAAGTAAATTGAGGTGGTTATACTGAATGTCATCGAAATGGGATCCAAGGTCAGGGCACAGGAGCGAGATTTATTCCACAGCCATTATTCTCATAACTTGAGTAAAAAGACTTCTATTGCGACAAAACTTTAGTACACTGTTAAAAATTTGAGGGTAGGTTGCACCAAAAAGTGGTGCTACACCAGCTGCATCACTTTCTGAGAAAAGATACACCAGTATGTGGTGCAAACAAAACCCAGCTATATGGTGCAACTTTGCACCATGTTATGGAGTAAGGTTGCACTGGCAAATGGTGCAACCTTGCATTTGATGGTACTAGGTTGCACCACTTTGTGGTGCAACCTAGTACCATCAAATGCACAAAGTGGTGCAACCATTGGTTGCACCACTTTAGGTTGCCCCAAAAAGTGGTGCTACACCAGCTGCATCACTTTCTGAGAAAAGATACACCAGTATGTGGTGCAAACAAAACCCAGCTATATGGTGCAACTTTGCACCATGTTATGGAGTAAGGTTGCACTGGCAAATGGTGCAACCTTGCATTTGATGGTACTAGGTTGCACCACTTTGTGGTGCAACCTAGTACCATCAAATGCACAAAGTGGTGCAACCAATGGTGCAACCTTGCATTTGATGGTGCAACCTTTTTACCATATTCTGGTGTGACCTTACACCATATGGTAAAGTTTGCACCACTTTGTGGTGTAAGGTTGCACCAGAACATGGTGTATGGTTGCATCATAAAGTGGTGCACCTAACACCATCAAATTTAGGTTGTACCACTTGTTGCTGTAAGTGTGATGCATTTGGTGTAGTCCCACTTTTTGGTGCAACATTGCACCATAATTATGTGTTATCTCTGTACATTACTGCTTCAAGGGAAAAAATTAAAACAGGGTTCTGTGTAGAGTAAAAGGTTCTTTTTTTTTTTCTTTTTTTTTTTTTGCATATTTTGTAGATTTTAATCTCCATTGCTTAGTCTCAATTTCAAGATCAATACACTGGGCCAATTAATTCTGCAATTTGAGCTTGTCATACTAGATTTGAAACTACTTCCATGTGAACAACCATCTTAGAAGACTTAATATTATATTGTCCTGGAGCTGGAAAGGCAATGCAATTTTCAGGTTTTTTGTGGAGGTTCACATTTAAAGTTTCAAATGTGGAATAACATGCCTAGATTGACAAATTAATTGACCCAATATATTATTACTATTTTGTTTCCCTCATTTTTAGTTACACAATGAACTCAGTTTGTGCAAAAATATGGGTAAAACATTATTTTATGTCAAGACAAACTTAACGTAAGATGTTTCATGTGCATTGTGCCTTATTGTATTACACCCACCAACTTCAATATTTATCATTCTGCAAGGAGCACTTTTACTCACTCTATCTTAAATGAAGCATATACAATATATTTTCTCACACCTAGAAATGTTGACCTAATCATTTTTCCAATGCACAACACTCCTCAGTGAGGTTAAATTTGGCAACTACTTTTCACATGAAGCATTGGGAGCTACCCAAAAATTATTGCGAGTAAAGCTTTACTTAGAAGAAAACAGACTAAAGATGGTGGGGGAGGAGAGTGAGGGTTACATTTTGTGGGGTACAAACACAATGCAACACCACCATTATTTCATAGTTCATTGCGTCCAACACATTTTTACAACATAACCCCAACCCAACTATGTTTTGCAATAGCAACTATCTCATCTTAATGCAGAACTAGAAAAAACCACAAATGAGAAAACAAACTGCACACTTTTACATAAATACAGAAATGCTCCTGATAATTGTATTATTCATTGTCTGTAAGAAAGTCATTATGGATTCATACAAAATTTTCAATATTCTTTTGAAAATATGAAAAAGTGAGGGCTTAAATCAATTTTCATCATCCCCTGATCTTGGCATCAACATTAAGGGGGATCTGCTTCTATTGATTGTTGATGTTAGCTTTCATTTTTTGCATTTCTCTGTTAGAATGAGATACACATTTATTCAGATATATTTACAATATGTTTTCACATGTACATTTTTGCATGTACACTAAGAAAAATCCTTTATGTCATTGCAGTAAGATTAAAAAATGTTTTGTATTTCTGAAAATACGCAAATGGTACTTCCAAATGTAACAAGTTCCAAGTGCTATATTAAATTGCAAACAGGAATAATTTTTCATTTTGTTCTTTCAAAGTAAAACATTAAATTTATAAGTCCTTTGGGTGATTCCAATCACCTTGATAATGCACCGACTGAAGAAGTATTATATTTAGATAAACTGAGATGTACGCCGTAAAGCATAGTGTTGTGGCGGTAATCTCAGCCACGTTATATAAGTTATTATCATTGATAGCCAAAAGTAAACCTGAAGGGAAATTTCGAATTTAGACTAAAATTTAACTTTGGGAGATGGGTAGATGCACTTCGAAACAAAAAATTTTCTAAGTATTTGAAGGCCATGAACATCCTAAACAAAAATGCATCTAAAAATTTACATTCCAAAAGCAGTTATTGAAAAGTTTGCGTTGTTTGTGTTCACGCAGAGTTAAGTCATCTGAAAGTGCAAAAATAAGTGAATATTGTTGCATGTATTTTCAAGGCTTCTTGAATTGGAAGAGGAACTACAAAGGATCAAGTGGGACATCGTGGGGCTAAGTGAGGTAAGGAGAAAAGGAGAAGATCTCATCGAACTGAAAAGTGGACATCTCTTCTACTATCGTGGGACAGATACTGGCAGAACTAGTGGTGTTGGATTTATAATAAACAAGAAACTGAAGGATAAAGTGGTAGAAGTTGAAAGTTCCTCTGACAGAGCTGCACGACTCGTTATCCAACTATCGAGAAGATACCAGGCTCAGATTATTCAAACTTATGCACCCACCACAAGTCATCCTGAAGAAGAAATTGAAGAATTTTATGAGGAAATTTGTCATCTAAATAATAAAGGTAAGCAGCACTTGAAAATAATTATGGGAGATTTCAATGCAAAAATAGGGCAACGGCAACAGAATGAAACTTCAGTAGGTAAATTCGGTCACGGCAACAGAAACCAGCGTGGAAATACTCTCGTTGAGTTTGCAGAGGCAGAAGGGTTTTTCATCTTCAACTCCTTCTTCAAGAAAAAGCCACACAGGAAATGGACATGGAGACATCCAAATGGGACGACAAGTGAAATTGATTTTATTATGTGTAACAAAAAATGCGTCATAGAAGACTGCAGTGTGCTAAACAAGTTCAACACAGGTAGTGACCATAGATTGGTGAGATTTAAGATGCACCTCAACACTAAACTTGAACGTGGCAAGCTCATAAGACAAACAAAATCTATTGACATAACAAACCTTAAAAAACACCATAATACCTTCAAGTTGGAACTGAAGAACAGGTTCTCTGCTTTAGAAGGCCTAACATCGGAAGAAGTGGACATCTCTGAAGTTAACAGAAAAGTAACCAAAGCTCTTGTGGAAACAGCAACAAAATTAGCTGGGTCTAAGAACAAGTTGCATGTAAATAAATTATCAGGAAAAACGAAAATGTTGATGCAAAAAAGAAGAGAGATGAGGACAACTAAAGAAGATGTGACTTCCAAAGTGGAATATATAGAGCTATGCAAGACAGTACGAAAAAGTATCACTGAAGACGTAAGGAAATTCAACTGTGAACTAGTGAGGAAAGCAATTGAAAACAACCAAAGCCTAAAGATAGCAAAGGGACATCTCAGTAAGGGAAGAAAACAGATTATGGCACTGAGAAAAGAAGATGGTTCTGTAACAAGAAATAGAGGCGAAATTTTGACAAGAGTGAAAGATTTCTACTCCAAATTATATGAAAGGGATGATACATGTACTCCAGACACCGTGAAAGATACCAGTACCAGAGTTCCTCCAGTCCTTCCAGCAGAAGTTGCACATGCAATCAAGAACATGAAGCGGGGAAAAGCTCCAGGAGAAGATGGAATTACTGTAGACATCATACAAGAAGCAAGTGGAGAAATCGAAACAGTACTCGCCCAAATTTTCACTCGATGCCTTAATGAAGGAAAGATTCCTGAGGATTGGAACACCGCTACAATGATCCTGCTACATAAGAAAGGTGACATTGAGGATCTCGGAAACTACAGACCTATCAGCCTCCTATCAGTAGTTTATAAAATCTTCACTAAAGTTCTTTCACACCGCTTGAAGGTAACACTGGACATGGCTCAACCGAGAGAACAAGCTGGATTCAGGAGTGGCTACAGCACAATAGATCATATCCATGTGCTGAGAGAACTAATTGAAAGAGCGAGGGAATATGAACTTCCATTGTGCATGGCTTTTATCGATTATGAAAAAGCCTTTGATTCGGTCAAACCATCAGCAGTTACAATGGCTCTGAAAACCTGCGGTATTGAAGATGCATACATTAATATTATTAATAACATCTATGAAAATGCAAGTGCGAAGATTAGGCTGTTTGAAAATACAACACACATAAAAATTGGAAAGGGAGTGAGACAAGGTGACACCATATCTCCGAAGCTCTTTAATGCCACATTGGAGGGTGTTTTTCAGTCACTGAGCTGGGAAACCAAGGGGATAAAGATTAATGGAGATTATCTAACCCACATTCGTTTTGCTGATGACGTAGACATTTTTGCAACTAGCCCATCAGAGCTGCAGAGTATGATCCAGGAACTTGCTGACAAGAGTAAAGAAGTGGGATTAAAAATGAACTTTCAGAAGACAAAAGTGATGTTCAATGCTTTTACAAGAAATGAAGATTTATCGATTGATGGAGAAAAACTGGAGATAACAGATACATATGTTTATCTTGGACAGCAGATATCAAGTGAGGGTCACATTGATGAAGAAATTAATCGGCGTACAAAACTTGCCTGGAGAGCTTTTGGAAGAAACAGCATAATTTTCAAGAGCAATATGCCATTATGTCTTAAAAGAAAAGTGTTTGATCAATGCATCCTTCCAGTGCTTACGTATGGTGCAGAGACGTGGACCTTAACTAAAAGAGACATACAAAGGCTGCAGACAACTCAAAGTAGCATGGAGAGGTGCATACTTGGTGTAACCAGGAGAGATAAGAAGAGGAACTCGTGGATCCGAAAAATGACAAGAGTGGAAGACATCATGATCAGAGTTAAATCCCTGAAATGGCAATGGGCTGGACATACTGCCAGAAGGACAGATCATCGATGGACAGCCGAAATTTTAGATTGGATTCCAAGGGACAGGAAAAGACCCAGAAGAAGACCACATGGGAGATGGGTGGATGAAATTCGAAAGTATGCAGGGGTGACATGGAGGAGACTGGCACAAGACAGACCGTTGTGGAGGAAACTTGGGGAGACCTTCGTCCAGCAGTGGATTGATAATGGTTGACAATGATGATGATGATATGAAAATGTGTCACTATAAGTCATAGGATAAAATGTATTCGTTCAATAACAACTTGTGGAGGCTGTGAAAGTCAATTTAAAATGACAGGACAAAAATTGCAGTTATGAAATACCTTATAATACCAGGATTTGGATTGATAACCTTAGTCAAGCTAAGGTGAATACATGGGACCAAGTCATGGGACCAAGTCATGGAAGACAACAGCACACAAAATTTTTCACACTGCCCTAATTTTGGATTTTTTTGAAAGGCTACTGCCTATATTTATTTATTTTTCTTTAAAAACTTAACAAGGTAATTTAGTGGACAATCAGCTGTGGTATTTCTTTTTTTTTTTGTTTGCTTACACACAGCAGTATAAAAACAGAATCTCAATCTTTTTTTTCTATTTGACTACTGGCCTTATGAACAGCACAACTTGACGTATTTCAACACAGTTGGTTTGAACACCAGGCATTGACTTTATGCATCCAAAATTATACTACGATTCACATAATTTACACAAAAAAAAAAAATACTGGATTATTTTTTATTTTAATTCCACAAGGTGGACAAGTTCTGTTCTTTTGAAACGTACTCTCTTCTCCCTCACCGAATTAGCTCAATGACAAATTTACAATTGTACACTTATTGATTTGAATTTACAGCACCTGAACAACCTTAGCAAACTCTGCAATCTCCCCAAACCAGCTTCAAAGACTTCAATTAAATTTACAGTTATAATAAGAGCCACAAATTGTACATTAACAAATCTACCAGCTGCAAGTAAACAAACCAAGTAAATTATCCTCAAAACAGCATTTACACTGAGCACAAGCATTAATTAACATTACATATAACCTATAGAAACTGTAGAGTATGAGCATGGCGACAGCCCGGAGAATGCCAGTTACCGCACTGTGTAGTACCCTCTGTAAAGTTTGGTGAGGTGGATTTCTTGTATAGGGGTGTGTTTAGCTGGTATGGACGTGGACCGCTGGTCGTATTCTTTGCTACCATGACGACCGTTCGCTACTTTGACATTCTGGATAATCAGGTGCTTCAGGGAAAAGGGAAAAACGGGTAGAAAGAATGTTTCTGAAAACGTTTTTAAAAATGAAATTCTATCTTTTTATCGACCCTTTATTACTGCGTAAGGAATATCTTTAGCATTTTTACACTGCGGCTTTTTTTTTTACTTTAGTAACAATCATGCCCGTTCTCCGAACGGTGAATCTATAAAATCATTTTTTAAACATTTAAAGGGAAAAGAATTTAAGGAAAGAAAGGTAATTTAAAGTCCGTAACTGTTTTACGATTTAGAACAGTGTCTTGGTGTCAATACGGTTTCATGTAAAACGGAGGAGGCTTTCGTTTCCCTTAATATTTGAATCAAAATTTAAAATTTTCAAAGCATTTCAATGATTCTGTCAAAATTATCTTTAAACCTATCAGCATTTTTAAACAGTAAAGCTAAGCCACCCTTTTGAATTTTTTGGTTTTTCAGACTTTTTTCTAGGTGTACAAGTGGTTGAAAAACTCCAGCAAACAATATTCCAAAGCGCTGTTTGTTTTGTTTTTCGGGCATTTGCAGGTATCCGGACTATAAGTCCTACCAGCATGCCGATTTTTAGATATCTGGGTTATTTAAAAGAGTTCTAATAATTCGCGAATGGTTCAAGCAGATGATGTTCCAAAGCCGCCATTTGTTTTTGTTTTTTTTTATTCTTTCGGACTCTTCTAGGTATCTGGACCGTAAGGCCTATCAGCATGCCAATTTTCAAATCTCTAAGTCATTTAGAAGTGGTCAAATAATTCGCGAAAAGTTCGAGCAGACAATGTTTTAAAGCTGACTTTTTTTATTCGTACTTTTCTAGATATACGGACCTTAAGACTTATACGCATACCAATCTTCAGATATCTAAGTCATTTAAAAGTGGTCAAACAATTTGCGGAAAATTCAAGCAGACAATGTTCCAAAGCCGCCATTTTTTTTATTTTTTTTTTCGTATTTCTTTGCAGACTTTAAGATTTATCAGCATGCCAATTTTCAGATCACTGGGTTATTTAGAAGTAGTCGAACAATTCGCGGACGAACACACACGCATTTTCCCTCTTTGCTATATACAGTATATACGAGGCGAAATCCTATATTTACATAGGTATTCACGTATGCCGGCGGAAAACGCTGAACTTTAAAAGCGTCGCTACGTCCAAGGTTTTTTAACAGAGCCGCGGATGGCCTGGTGGTTAGCGATTCAGACTATCGATGCAAGGTCCCCAGGTTCGTGCCTGGGCTGATCTTTCAGAGATGGTGTGATTTACTAACAATCACTGAATATCCACCGTGCATCGGACGAGCACGTTAAGTGACGGCCCCCAGGCTGGACCCAATGGGTAAATGGGTATCCTTTCTTATGCCCCACCCTGAAATTTTCTCATCCCTCTGTGTGCAACATCGTACTTGTACTGTGGCGCCATCTACTGTCCTCTAATATCACTACAAACTGTTCTGTCAAAGTCACTAGACTTGCTCTCATTCCTTCCGTTTCTGTGTCCTGCCCAAAAGGTGATCTCGCTGTAGGTGGCTGGGACCTAAACTCTACTCACTGTGGACGGAAGTCCTTCAAGAAAATGACAATGGGAGGTTCTTTAACACGCCCGTAAGACCCCTGTAAAGCTTCCCCTTCGCGGGAGTGCGGAGGAGGTCTTCTGATGACGTCAGCTGTCTTACACTCGTTTAGTGCACCGAAGGTCAAAGCAGTGGCAGTCGCAAATGTCATTTGACTCTTGTTCAAAGAGCTGTTTTTTTTTCTGCTTCTAGAATAATTTTAGTGTATATATAGTAATTGGAATAGCTTAGTTTGTGTTTGCAAATAGTTTATTCTTTCGAGAATAAGGTGACCAGACGTCCTCATTTTTGGGGGGACAGTCCTCAATTTCGTAAAAACTTATTGAGGACGTCAAATGTCCTCAATTTCTTAGTTTTTGTCCACAATTTTTGAAATTTTCCCCCAAAATTGAAATTTGTAAAAATGTGTTAAACAAAAGGCGTAGAATTCAATTGAATGTACCAAATGCAACCAAATTTAGCATCAATTTCTTATTTCATTGCTAGGAAATGGATTCATAAAGGAAAGGTATGGAACTATTTTCCGAAGCGGATGAATTGTTCTTTGAATTAATTTAGAAATGATGCAGTATTAATGGGAGACATACCGAAGCATTAAACAAAGTTATCTCGATAAATATCGTGTTACGATTTCATTTCTGTTTTAAGTACTTCTTTTCTATTTTAACTGGATTTAAATAAAATATTTTTAGGATGGGAAATGAATCTCCTCTTTCTCAGCATCCACTTGCAACTAAATAACTAATTGATTTAATTAATTTGGTTACATTTGATAGATTCCATTGAGAGTTCCACAACTTCTGTTCAGTGCATTTTTCATTAAACTGTTTCTTCAAATGAGCTTATTGGACTTGGAATATTCCTTCTCATAAAGATAACATACAGCTATTCCATGATTTCTGCTCGGTCCGCGCATAGTAATTTTCTGACTTCAGATATCTATTCTTGTACAGAATCACAATGAAATTTCAGTAGAAATTCAAAATGTAACTTTGTTTGCGACTGCTACCTCCTACAAGTAAGATTTAAACTGCATCGGTAGCAATATTCTGCACAACAGTATTTCATTGCTATTTTATACTTATTTCACATGGAAATCATTCTTCCGGTTCATCGTATGTTTTTCAATAAAACTGGACAATTATGGGACATTTCATAACATTCTCTGCTAACCTTTGGTTTTACCATAATGTGTCAGATACTGTCCTCAATTTTGTCCTCATTTTGAAACAAAATTGTCCTCAATTTTGTATTGAAAATGTCATTTGCCCTCACTTGCATTCTCAAAAATCTGGTCACCTGATTCGAGATGCCTTCGAGTTCCTGCACTGTTGCAGACTTGCAGACTTGCAGACTTGCAGTAGAATAACTACAGAAATACCAAAGGATCCCCAATTACATACCACAGATTTTCGAAGTGACTGAGCTCTGCAGGTTATAGAAATTTACGCTGTAAACGAAGTGATACTTTTTTTTAATCCAGAATCAGGGGCGTATAGATGGGGATGGGGGAGGGGGTCACGGCTTCAGCAAAAACATTTTAAAGAATAGACTTTTTTTGCGGAAATTTCACATGAATAAAGAATTAGTCTGGAATTTTTTGCGGCAGCTTTAAAAGGAGTATTAAAAAGAAAAGTAGTTTTTGGTTGTTGTTTTTTCCGAGATTTAAATTTATAAAAACTGGATGACGGGAAAGTAGTTATTTCAGAGGACCTGGGGCCCCTTTTCATATCCATAGCAAAGGTTCCAATGAATGTATATTAACAAGAGAATGTAAAATAAATATCAGTTCAATGAATGAAAACGTTTTATCAATGAGGATAAGGTGTTATGAATGAGTTTTTTTCACGTTTCGTTCTTCTTTTTTGCAGCTTTTTCTTAAGAATATAATGAATTGGAAGTTGTTCTTTTCGGTATATACAGAGATCTGTGTCGTTTTTTTTTTTAATTTTTATAAGAAAAAATTTTATACTACGTCCAAAACATTGTGACATTATGTTGTGTTTTTTATATTCAAAAGTAAATACTTTACGTAGTTTTGCTTTTTTTTTGTTAGTCATGATTCTTAATTGTTACTTATTTATTTGTTTACTTATGTTCTGTATTTTCGTAAAAATCGGAAAATTTCATTATGCACTCTCACAGAAGTTACGTGTTTTGTAGGCCTGATCGCGAGGTGTTTCGAAGAGGCTGGCCTTAGTTGTCTAAAACAATAAAAACTGTAGGACATGTTTAACTTTTGCGTAACTGTTTTGTAGTATTTTCTACTGGTATAAAACTAGAGCAATTATTTCAATTACATCGTGCAGATTTGTGTTACACACAGTAAAGCGCAATAATTTTGGTCCTACGCAAAATACCTGTAGATTCCAAAGAATTTTAATTATTAAAATACCTATAACTTAATTAATAACATGGAATTTAAAAAATAACTAATTGAGTGCTAATAGATTTTCGCAAAAGGGTCTAAAAGAATGTTTTGCAGGGGGCTCCGAGATTTTCCGGTACGCCACTGTCCAAAATGCTATTATTTGCTGAAGGCGACTATAAAAGGGATATGTAAAAGTGAACTAGTGGGGTTTCCACAGAAAAAGCATTGAGCAGATGTTCCTTCCAATCCATGGCGAACATGAAATTTTAAAAAAAGTGAAAAATATTAAGAGAAACGTATCAGAGGCAATAGAAAAACATTCCTCTAAAATTCCTCCGAGGCAGCAAACTTTTCATGAAAACACGTGCTATGATTCGAATGAGGCACATCAATTCGCAGCTGAAAGAGAAGGAAAATGTTTTTAGAAAACTCAAGGTTCTGAAGATAACTACATGAAGAAAGATTATTTTTTTTAATTTGTTATTTCTCACATTAATAAATCCTGGCGCACCCATATGAATAAATCCTGGCGCCCAGAGGATTTATTCATATGGGTGGCCAAAAATATTGAAGTTGCAAATGAAAATACACCGGAGAAAACATCTCCGAAAATATTGGTAAGTGTTAAAAATATATCCACCATATTTCCAATGATTCATAAAATATGTATTTAAAATCACATACAGATATATTGAAAAAATACGCAGCCAATAACGAAAAACAAAGGACCAAGCCAAACCGGGTCCCAAGGCCAACCCTACTAAGAAACGCCAGAGTATTTTTTTATTTACAGAATTTTCCATAAGAAATCTTTAGATTTTTCTCTGAGAGCATGTTGATATTTAGTGGTAATCAAATTCGTAGACAAATAATTAGAAATTAATTTATTACAGAACTAAATATACGAAGTGATTACGCAAACGCATTGCTTCTACCAACAAAAACTGCCTGTATGTCAATAGACAGCAGACAACTCACGTGTTCGCTGCTTTCTCTTGTAAGACAGGTGACGTCAGAGGGAATGCTGTGCAGGAAAGCTCACCCGGTACTCCCGTATGAGCAAACATAGTAGTCTATTAACCTTTGGCTACGTCATTAAGCATTGCGTCGTTACCAGTTTGATTGTAGCCTGTCCAATCACCCAATGAGAATCATCATCATTGTCAACCATTATCAATCCACTGCTGGACGAAGGTCTCCCCAAGTTTCCTCCACAACGGTCTGTCTTGTGCCAGTCTCCTCCATGTTGCTCTCGCATACTTTCGAATTTCATCCACCCATCTCCCACGTGGTCTTCTTCTGGGTCTTTTTTTGTCACTTGGAATCCAATCTAAAATTTCGGCTGTCCATCGATGGTCTGTCCTTCTGGCAGTATGTCCAGCCCCTTGCCATTTCAGGGATTTAACTCTGATCATGATGTCTACTACTCTTGTCAATTTTCTGATCCATGAGTTCTTCTTCTTATCTCTCCTAGTTACACCAAGCATGCACCTCTCCATGCTGCTTTGAGTTGTCTGCAGCCTTTGTATGTCTCTTTTAGTTAAGGTCCACGTCTCTGCACCATACGTAAGCACTGGAAGGATGCATTGATCAAACACTTTTCTTTTAAGACATAATGGCATATTGCTCTTGAAAATTATGCTGTTTCTTCCAAAAGCTCTCCAGGCAAGTTTTGTACGCCGATTAATTTCTTCATCAATGTGACCCTCACTTGATATCTGCTGTCCAAGATAAACGTACGTGTCTGTTATCTCCAGCTTTTCTCCATTAATCGATAAATCTTCATTTCTTGTAAAAGAACATCACTTTTGTCTTCTGAAAGTTCATTTTTAATCCCACTTCTTTACTCTTGTCAGCAAGTTCCTGGATCATACTCTGCAGATCTGATGGGCTAATTGCAAAAATGACTACGTCATCAGCAAAACGAAGGTGGGTTAGATAATCTCCATTAATCTTTATCCCCTTGTTTTCCCAGCTCAGTGACTGAAAAACACCCTCCAATGTGGCATTAAAGAGCTTCGGAGATATGGTGTCACCTTGTCTCACTCCCTTTCCAATTTTTATGTGTGTTGTATTTTCAAACAGCCTAATCTTTGCACTTGCATTTTCATAGATGTTATTAATAATATTAATGTATGCATCTTCAATACCGCAGGTTTTCAGAGCCATTGTAACTGCTGATGGTTTCACCGAATCAAAAGCTTTTTCATAATCGATAAAAGCCATGCACAATGGAAGTTCATATTCCCTCGCTCTTTCAATTAGTTCTCTCAGCACATGGATATGATCTATTGTGCTGTAGCCACTCCTGAATCCAGCTTGTTCTCTCGGTTGAGCCATGTCCAGTGTTACCTTCAAGCGGTGTGAAAGAACTTTAGTGAAGATTTTATAAACTACTGATTGGAGGCTGATAGGTCTGTAGTTTCCGAGATCCTCAATGTCACCTTTCTTATGTAGCAGGATCATTGTAGCGGTGTTCCAATCCTCAGGAATCTTTCCTTCATTAAGGCATCGAGTGAAAATTTGGGCGAGTACTGTTTCGATTTCTCCACTTGCTTCTTGTATGATGTCTACAGTAATTCCATCTTCTCCTGGAGCTTTTCCTCGCTTCATGTTCTTGATTGCATGTGCAACTTCTGCTGGAAGGACTGGAGGAACTCTGGTACTGGTATCTTTCATGATGTCTGGAGTGCATGTATCATCCCTTTCATATAATTTGGAGTAGAAATCTTTCACTCTTGTCAAAATTTCGCCTCTATTTCTTGTTACAGAACCATCTTCTTTTCTCAGTGCCATAATCTGTTTTCTTCCCTTACTGATATGTCCCTTTGCTATCTTGAGGCTTTGGTTGTTTTCAATTGCTTTCCTGATTAGTTCACAGTTGAATTTCCTTACGTCTTCAGTGATACTTTTTCGTACTGTCTTGCATAGCTCTATATATTCCACTTTGGAAGTCACATCTTCTTTAGTTGTCCTCATCTCTCTTCTTTTTTGCATCAACATTTTCGTTTTTCCTGATAATTTATTTACATGCAACTTGTTCTTAGACCCAGCTAATTTTGTTGCTGTTTCCATAAGAGCTTTGGTTACTTTTCTGTTAACTTCAGAGATGTCCACTTCTTCCGATGTTAGGCCTTCTAAAGCAGAGAACCTGTTCTTCAGTTCCAACTTGAAGGTATTATGGTGTTTTTTAAGGTTGGTTATGTCAATACATTTTGTTTGTCTTATGAGCTTGCCACGTTCAAGTTTAGTGTTGAGGTGCATCTTACATCTCACCAATCTATGGTCACTACCTGTGTTGAACTTGTTTAGCACACTGCAGTCTTCTATGACGAATTTTTTGTTACACATAATAAAATCAATTTCACTTGTCGTCCCATTTGGATGTCTCCATGTCCATTTCCTGTGTGGCTTTGTCTTGAAAAAGGAGTTCAAGATGAAAAACCCTTCTGCCTCTGCAAACTCAACGAGAGTATTTCCACGCTGGTTTCTGTTGCCGTGACCGAATTTACCTACTGAAGTTTCATTCTGTTGCCGTTGCCCTATTTTTGCATTGAAATCTCCCATAATTATTTTCAAGTGCTGCTTACCTTTATTATTTAGATGACAAATTTCCTCATAAAATTCTTCAATTTCTTCTTCAGGATGGCTTGTGGTGGGTGCATAAGTTTGAATAATCTGAGCCTGGTATCTTTTCGAGAGTTGGATAACAAGCCGTGCAGCTCTGTCAGAGGAACTTTCAACTTCTCCAACTTTATCCTTCAGTTTCTTGTTTATTATAAATCCAACACCACTAGTTCTGCCAGTATCTGTCCCACGATAGTAGAAGAGATGTCCACTTTTCAGTTCGATGAGATCTTCTCCTTTTCTCCTTAGCTCACTTAGCCCGACGATGTCCCACTTGATCCTTTGTAGTTCCTCTTCCAATTCAAGAAGCCTTGAATCAGAAGAATGAGAATAGAGTGCTAAAAATAGCTGCGTCACCATGGCAGCAGGTAACGAGACCAGAACATTCCCGTGTTTCTGAAGACAAGAGTAAGCTATTCGTTTCTTTCCTTTGCGTCTTTAAAAAATGCTTAAAAATCGGAAAATGATTTTTTCTTAAAAACTTTTTTTGTAAAAGAGGGATGATAGTTGTGAGTTTATGCTGTAAAAATTGCAATGCGTTATGCTTTATAGTTAGCCATGTATCCGCTTCTTAAAATGGATCCCATCGCGAAATGGAAAATTTTGTGAAATTTAAAAATTTAATTTCTCGTAAACTAAATCGAAATTCAAAAAAAGGAGCGAAGAGGTGCAAAACTTTGGTCATGGCCCTACATGCTATACAAAGTTTTGTGGTTCTGTTGCTGTTAGTGTGTCCGGAACGTGAACTGATAGCACTTTTTTTGCTTACCTTAACTTTGAAATACGATAGCTCTTGAAGTACCGTCAGAATCGAAAAACGATTTATTTCCGTGTGTTTTCCAAACAATTCTCTACAAACTATATAAATTTCATGTTTTTGTGTTCAATACTTTTTGCGCTGCGAACTAGAAAAGCGTGAGTGTCGCGAAATTTCTAAAATAGCGGCTGTTCCTTTTTTCTAGAATAGAGAGATAACATTTCATGAAAGCGTACAAAACGTCACATACGAAAAGATACAATGGCGTGCGAATTATCGAAGCCGTGGGTTTCCCGCTAATTGCCAGATTTGTGCCCGGGTTCTTGTCTCGAATGAAGCATGGGGGCTGTGCTTGACTTACGGCGCTGGTTCTCTTCCTTCCCTGGAATCAGTGGCCCTAAATCAAGGACGAGTTTCTTGTAGTGGAAGTTCACTTTCCCTCCTAAAATATGAAAGAAACGATGACACAACAAAGCATCTAATACACCGATGAGCTATTACATTATGACCACCCCCAGCCTAAAGAAATGAGCGCGCCTAGAGACCGAACGATGCCGCAGGGGAAGTTCACATATACAACCCAAAGACAGGCTTTCGGCTAGTAAAGTGTTCGGAATCAGAATGGTAAAAGCTGCCGATTTATCGGAGTTTGATAAAGGACAAACTTTGATGGCACGGCGCCTAGGTATTGCGATTTCGGAAACGGCGCGGCTTGTGGGTTGTTCACGTGCCGCTCTAGTGAGTACGTATCAAAAGTGGTGCACATTAGGCCAAACGACGGTCCGTCGTCCAGCCGTTTGTCGTCCGCAGCTCATTGATGCCAGAGGAGAGAGGAGACTGTCGCGCAATGTTCACAGCAATCGCATGGGCACAGTGCGACAAATCACCCGCACCTACAACACTAGTGATCAGGGCAATGTGTCACAGCACACACTTCAGCTCAGCCTTCAGCGCATGTATCTGCGTAGCCGAAGACCTAGCTGGGTCTCTATGCTCACTGCACGTTATCGCCAACAACGCATGAAATGGGCCCAAGATCTTCGAGATTGGAAAAAAAGTGGTCTGGTCTGACGAATCAAGATTCCTGGTGTATCACGTAGACGGCTGAGCGCGAATACGGCGATTACCAACGGAAGTTATGGCACTTGGTTGCAGTATTGGGCGGAAACAGGCCGGCGGTGGCGATGTTTTCTTGGGACACTTTACGCCCCATTATCCCAATAGCATAATCTCTGACAGCTGTCAAGTATCTGAAAATCGTTGCTGACTTAGTTCACCCATTCATGGCAACTGTGTTCCCTGCTGGTAATGGCCATTACCAACAGGATAATGCGCCATGCCACACTGCCAGAATTGCCAAGTTGTGGTTCGAGATACATGAAGGTGACTTTCTGTTAATACCATGACCTCTGAATTCACCTGACATGAACCCAATCGAGTACTTGTGGTTCGACTTGGAAAAACGGCTTCGCGCTAAATCACCACCACCCCAAAATGTACGGGAACTGGAGGACCTGCTGTGACATTATGCTACCATATACCCCAGGATACCTATCGCCACCTCATCGAATCGATGCCTCGCCGCGCCGAGTGGCCGCTGTTTTGCGGGCTAAAGGGGGTCCTACAGTTTATTAGGTAGGTGGTCATAATGACTTTCTGTTAATACCATGACCTCCGAATTCACCTGACATGAACCCAATTGAGCACTTAGGTGTATATAAAGTTGAATGTTTGTTTTTTTGTCCGCTATGCAAATGTACAGTTTATAATTTAGAACCACCAAATTTGGTATACTATCTCATGGTGTTCTAACTCAGACCGTAGACAGTTTTTGGAAGGGGTCGCAGCCTGGGGTCAAGGGGCACCCAAACAAAATTTTCGTAAAAAGGTCCATTTTTTACTTTTTTATTTTGAATTCGAATTTAATACTTTTTGTTGTGATAAGTGCAAGAATTGATTTTTTGTGACAAGTGCTTTTCAATGAAGAATTGCAACACAAGAGGAAAATGGAACATTTTTAATACCAATGGAAAATCCAGAAATATTGTTTACCACAAAGGAATAACCTAAATGAATTAAAATAAATTTACTGGAAATTTACAGGAAAATATTTTTCATTCATAAACTTTCTCCCGCTGAACTTGATGATTCCACGATTAGTAATATTTACTCGGGAAATGCTGGGTACCTCTGCTATATGTATATAAAAAAACAGCAAAAATCAAACGGAAAAACTAAAAATACTGTGTGCCTAAAGATTCTACAGAGAATAAAATTCAAATTCAATTAAGAAATTAAATACAGTATTAGGTACGGTACATGTCGTAAAAAATTTATCGTTTTCATTTGATTTGTACAAAATTTAGATAGTGAATTATCACCAAATTCTTCCGATGAACGCAGGGCAATTCATCTAGTAGATACATAAAATTATGAGTGACTATTCAGCTGATACATGCAGTTATAGTTTCATAAAACAAAAGTCATAAAAATGCAAAATTAGCTACGAAAAATAAGAAAAAGGCAAAGATCTGGATGGAAAATGCATAAAGTACAGTGTGGGCCACAAAAGAATGGCACATTTGTTTAGTGGTTTAGTATTGCATTTTATTATATACGGTAATAATAATATATTTTTCTCTGAGGCCTTAATCACTAAATAATTTAATGAGTGAATGATGTGTTTTTAATCTGTTAAAAATTCCCGTAAAAAAAGTCTTGTTGCCCGTGTAATTTTACGATCAAGGCTCGTTTCTGCAGTTTCAAGGCGATGCCCGTATTTTAACGGGCATGGATATGTAGGACAACTGTTCCTAACCGTAATTTTACGGTCGTTGCTAAGAGGCACGGGTTAGCCAATGAACGATAATGACAGAAAAGGAATGCGGCATGCGTCGCTTTCTGCTATTGGTCAGCGAGTCGTCACGTGATTTTGCGGGGATTGCTCGTTTTTTTACCAAGACGAAGGGATGGGCGATATTTTCAAAAGTATGATATCTTTTAATATTTCTGAGACCGATATATTGAATCGAAAATATCTGTATTTAAAGATCAATATATCAGATTGATTTTTCGATATTTTTCAATACTTCTGATCTCAATAAGACTGATATTTCGGTTTATTCACTGCATACTGCATCAGGGTTATCACTGAATCCGATCCAATGTTGTGCTAAAGTATTGGCTATTGGGAACTTGGGACTAATTGGCTGTTGGCTTGTTCGCACAAATCTCAGCCAGTACTAAATTATCCTGCAGCTTGAAAATATAGCTGCAATCAAGTTTTGTTAATACCATTAAAATAGTGATATCTCAGAAAAGTACTGTATATTACTAACTTCGTACCTTTTACAAGATGGTCGCTGTACTTGGAAATAAACGTAGTGCGTTTATTTTGCCATTTCAGTCGTTTTGTTGTGTAAATAATTATTTCCGATAGCGGAATTAATATTTAACGTTTTTTTACAAGACCGACGCCATGGGTTAGTGCTTTTATTTTGCCCTTTTACGTTGTTTTGTTACGTAAATAAATATTTTCGACAGCGAAATTAACATTTTACGTTTTTATAATTCATAAAAATTCGCTAAAAATATATCTTGTATGCTGAGCTGGAAAGCCAACATCAGGAGGGTTGTTTACATCGTAGCCAAGGTAATGTAAGGGCGTATTTATATTATATATTTTATACATTTATGTAATGTAAGGTGGCATATATTTATGCCCCCCCCCCCCCGAAAGTGTTTAAATGTGTTTTATTTATTGTTAAAATGTGCCTTACATTGGAAACAAAAATGCTTAATTTAATAAAAAAAATTCATTAATTTACATTACAAATTTTTTTTTATTTTTTTCTATTCTCATTCTTTTATTTTGTCCTGGTGGATTTAATTTTTTTCATTTCATTGGCACGCCCTCAGAAAAAATCTATATATGCCCCTTGTTGTATTTCTTAATGAAGGGGCAGAGCACAGATGGGATGAAAGTGGCCAAAGGGCAGGAAGTTGTCGCATAAATTTACAGAACATAAATGCGGAAACTGTTTTTTTTAACAAAATATGTTATCATGATTCTCTGTACTTAACATTGCTACCTATGCAAGATTGTTGATACAGCGAGACAAAATTAGTCAAAAAGCAATCATAAAAGTGTTGTGCACTTTTGTGTTTATATAACATCTGCACTCCCCTTCCACTAATGGGGGCTGTGGCTGTGGATAGTATCAACTGTCACCAACGATATTTGAAGGTTTTGGTTATCATTTGAAAGTAAACAAATTAGATGTCAACTTTCTTGTTAAGCACACTCAACATCTTTTTAAAGAATATATATGAATAAAAAAACACACTTGAAATGGAATTTGTGGCAGAAATATTTTGCTACATAGAAGACCAGTAAACCACAGGCAATTGGGTAAATAAGTCTCATTGATTTGATTATCCTACACATATTAAGGTTTTTCCATTATTCGAAATGTTTATTTAAGTACAAAAGCAGAGTAAAATGCCTAAAACAAAATCACTGGGTTACTTCTGTCTGAAACATTACCCCCTTAGCCTGTAATCACAGCATATTATTGCAATTTCTAATGCAGAATGTTCTGCAAAGTCATAATATTGTTGAGAGGTAAATGGCTAGAGCTTTTTAATGCAATTTTGAAGTAGTTTGCACACATACATGAAAATATATTATTTCAAAGTTAGTGTGCATATACACTGTAGATACGTATATAATTTTTTTTTTGTAAAAAAAAAAAAAAAAAAAAAAACCTGAAAATACTACAAACCTTGTTAACAGGTTTCGACCTAATTTGCCCAGTGTTATCCATTTTGTCATTATGTCTATTTCTCTCTTGATAAAAACTGTGAACATATTTTTTTTTTTTTTTTGTGAAAACTGTTATTCTTAAACGGAATGGCATTAACAAAATTCTGTTGCCCAGAAAAGTTTTAATGTGCAGTGCTCTTCCTCATTTGATTTCTCTAGTGTTTCTTTACAGTATACAAGGTTACTTTTTTCAAAATTCTTTTCCTGCTAAAATCTAATAAATGTGCAATGTAAAAATTGCATTTGTACTCATAAATATGGGTTCTTGGTTTGATTAAAAGGCAATACATTGTGCCAAATGTTTGACACTAGCTGTAGGAAGGGAGTTCTTAGACTACCATTAAAGACTATATTAATATATTAGCTGAAACAATGCTCAGATTATATGAATACCTTGCATTGCGCTCATCGGTTTTACATTTGATCAAGTTTGCAAAAATTGTATGTGATTTTATACCTGCTACAACTGATTCAGCATCAATATCAGGAAAATTCTCATACAAAAAGATTACTTCTTCCTCAGAAACTGCTAGAAAACAGTCAAATTTTCAAAATAAGAAGCACTGTTCATTAAATGTGAAAATCCTCCAAATATGTGGCGTCAGTGAATAAACAAAGATGTCGCTCTTTCCAGGTTTTAGCAATTAAATGTCATGAAATCTATTCAGTCAAGAAATCTATTTATTAAATGTCATGAATAAAATCTATTCAGTCATGAAATGTTCATTAAATGTCATGGAAACTATTCAGTATCTAAATAATCATGGAAAATGTGCCTACCAAGTGGTAAAATACATAAAGAAGTTGTTCCTGTCTTGTCTTTCCTGGAACCACTCGCCCTAAATTAGGGACATGTGTCTGCTTATGGTGAATCAAGCTTCTACACATTCGGGAACAACTTTAGATGCTCATGGAGATCAACACACACACACACACACACACACACACACACCACTTCACTTCAAGCATTTTTTTCCAGTTCTCAGTCCGTTTCTTTGGATTTCTCATCTCCATTAAAAACTTGTACACAATAAATATCTGAAGTATTCTTTATCAAGTCTAAAACACCTGAGGAGCTATCTTCGAGATATCATTTTTTTTTTTACATTTTAAATGCTCATTGGTGGAGTCTATCCTTAAAATTAAGGAAGTCAGCAGATTTAAAAAAAAATTTACAGTTTTGAACTCAAATGGGATATAGCATTTAATGTTTCACTTATTAACACCAAAACAACACAAAAATAAGTACTGATTTCTCACCTCTAGTTATATTCAACTTGCTGTAGATGAGGGATTTTCTCTTTACATGCATATATATCACTAAGCTGTTCTCTAAGATCATAGGTTAGTTTCTTGATGAGAGCTTATCTGCTGGATTAAAGTTTAAAACTGATGGAAATACATTTTATTTACTCTTGATGTATCAAACATCTGCATTTACAGTGATCTCAGCTCACAACTTGAGCTTCACTGACATCCATCACACACAAGACCATTTGTACTTCACATTTATTCTCTTTTTCTCATGCAGGAATTCCTGAATCTGGTCCTCCCTTGATCTTCTACATTTTCTTCCTGTCACTTGTGCAGAATAAATTCTCCTAGTAATCATCTCACCACTCATTCTCCAAACCACCAAAGAATATTTGTCCCCACCTTACAAACAATATTTTGCTTCACACTACTCATCTACAAAACATCTTCATTCCTCACATGATCAAAACATATCTTGCCCCCACCCCCATAAGTAACACATCTCTACAGCTCACAAATCACTCCTATGTTTCATCTGCAGTACTCCACCTTCACTGCTGCACATCAGAGTAGGAACAATTACTGTACTTTTTCACACACAACTATTAGGGACTTTTTTGAGAACCTATCATTCATCATTTATTCAAAATCCTCCTGAAGCAGCTGTGACTTTCAAAGATGAATTTACTAGCCTACTAATTTCACCACCTAATTTGTTTTCTCTGTCAAACATGCTTCCTAAATATGTAAATTGATTTACCTGGTCAATCTCTTTGCCATTTAGACTGATCTGTTTGATTTAATACTAACAATTCATCTGTCAAAAACATAACTTTGGGTTTTTCCTTTCATATACAAAGTTTGAAATTCATACAAACTTCATACATGTGGGACAACATACGCTGCAACTCACTTTTGCTCTCTGCCAACAGGATTGTTTTATCAGCATGAGCAAACATAATTGAGTAACTACTCTCCACAGATAGCATTTACATAGTCTAATGACGACTCAACCATATGTGTCTCTTAAGACATAAAAATATTCTTTACCTTAAAAAATTGTTTTGGTAATAAGTAATAACTAATTATAATACACAAGTTTGGCAGTGAATGTGGGAATAAATATCCTACCAGTTTTCTCAGATAATTTCTTAGAAACATCAGCTGAAATTTTTTTTTTCAAGAGCTGCTTTCTCCTACTAAAAGGGAGCAACTTTATTTGTCCTTTATTATTACATTTTATAGCTTAAAACTATCTTTATGCAAGATTGCAGCTCTCAAGCTGTATTTTTAGTGATATGAAAAACACATAAAATATTGTTTTTCAGATCCTAAAATAAAAAAAAATATATAGCAGAAAGTTTTGATGCAAAAATAAATAAAAAAATCATGCAACAGAAGTGAGCTTGTAATCTGCAGAAATGCTGAATATACTTTCCAAAACCCAAAAGGTGATTTTGTTGTTTCATGTGTGGGCATTGCTCGACGAGCAGGGATATGGTTTCTGCCAAGAAGTTTCCAAAAATCCCAGTTGCAAAGGAATGTTTTCATGAGTTTTTCATCAATGTGAGATTATGAGAAATATGTATTTCCAACATTTCGAGAAAAGGTAAGTTGAAGCTTCAGTATGGCATAAATGACAAAAAAACAAAAGTACTTATTAATCCCAGCAGACTGGAATCTTAAACATCAATTAACATGGGAATAACTGAATTATAGAAAGAATAACTATTTTTATTGGGATGCAAATGTCAAAGTTAACAACATTATATCAGCTTGCAAGGAAGTGTTATGGAAAAAAATCTTTAAAAAAACTTTGTTATTGTAATTTTTAGAGCATTTTGTATACATTTATATTTTTCAGAAGGTGTGAACAATGTTTGCTATTTTTTTATCGTTTAAGACAGAACACAATGTTAATGGAGTATACAGATATAATTACTTCTATGGTGTAAGCAAAAATAGTTCCCATGGCATAAGCAAAAAAATTAAAGTGCTTATAATATGTTTACAAGTGACATTTTTGTTAAAAACAGTAATTAGAGTACGAATAATTTGTGATGGCCTTTTCATAGAAAGCAATTATTTTTCCAGAAAGATATTTTAAAAAATGCTAATGATTATTAGTCCTCCATTAAAATATGATTATAAAAATAAAAACATAAAAAATATCGTAATCCAAATTAATCAAGTATATATATTTACTAATTAATTAATGAAAGCCATACTAATTAATGTATGAAAAACAAAAAAATATCATAATCCAAATTCATCAAGTATATATTTACTAATTAATGTATGAAAGCCTGTCTCTCCTAGATAACAAAAAAACGAATGGACAATCAGAGGAAATAACATGCTGTAAGTGTGGAAAAATCAGCAGATCAAGACGAAAGTTGTTATGCTCATATTTTTACCAGATTATATAATTACTTCAGGAAGTTTCACTATGTATTTACAAGATAATTATCAAAGGATGATAAAAAAAATTACGTCTGATATATACATAGCCTGAATTACAACAAACTTTATACTGCATAACTTGTAAGACATCAAGAAAACTCTCGAAAAGCTGTTTTGCGTTTCCTTACCCAGCTGTTAAGATCTACATACTTTATCACTAACGAAAAAAATGCTTAACTTCAAATTGTGTGTCATTGGTATGTATTTAATTTTGGTCAAAGTGCCAGTTTACTTCAAACATAATACTCATAGGCAAAAGAACAATCTGCTATCAACCGTTCGTTAAAATTTTTTCTGGGTGCCTACGTCAACTAATAGTTAAAATTTTCAACCATCGAGGTTTTCAACACAGCAGATATTTTTCCTTATAGAGTTCTAGAAATCGGAAGGTGACATAATATCATATGAATCTCGATAATGAGATCGCAGTTTGATAGTCCTCAAGCAACATAATTTTCGTGACATGCCAGAGGAAAGAACACAGATTTCATTCCACAAGTTAAATCACATCAGCCATAGGCTGATTGATATACTGAATATCGCACAGATATAGTGATTTTCTGATATATCGTAACTTGGATATCAATACTATATATCGAAATATCGGACAAAAATATCGATATTTCGAGCAATTGATAAATATCGCCCATCCCTAACTGACGAACACGAAGTCACGAAAATGTGCAAGAAAGACGTTAAAGAAAGAAAACATGTGAGTAGACACTTTTTAAAATAAGGTTTATTATGATATGTAAAAGTAACGAAATCAATTACACACGTTTTTGTTTGATATTAAGCTCACGAACTGTGTACATATATATATATTTTTTTAAAAGTTTCACCACCAAACGAGGGTACCTGAAGCATTGTCACAGAGGAAAATCTATGTAGTAGCTAAGATTTCATTTGACTATGGTAGGGGCATAACTCTCACATCCATATATGTTTTACTATCAATATGAAACAGTGCTTTACTTACTGTGCAAGTCTTTATCGCCAGGTATATACCTAGCGTTGACTAGGATGTCGAATAAATTCGATCTGTACATGCTGATTTGGGAATTACGTAGTGAAGCATTCTTTTCGTATGTTTGTAGTCTGAAATGAATTCCATTTTGCAATATAACACGCATAAATATTGTCTTATCGTTTTGTGCTTTTTTTTTTTACGGCATAGTGTTCAACTCCTGAATTTAGACAGAATTATTTCTAAAGCACAAACTGACTGAACAATACTTTGTTTTTTTTAAGACTCCTTTTCATTTGCTCATGTACTTAAGAACTTGTGAAGTATTATATTTGCACCAATGAATACAAAGATTAGCTATGGAGTACAGATATGTACAGGCATATGCTTTAATGAAAAGTTTATTCCAGTGTGTTTATGTGGGTATAAAATATATAAAAAATACAAATACACACGTATATTTGCTAAAATTACATACACTGATGTCACAGAAATTGCACAAATGGCTAAAAAAAAAATCAAATAAAACTGGTCAAGTCATTTGTTTAGTATCAGTAAGATGTATGAGCTCATTTACTCTTGCAAAGTTCATCAATATTTTGAGTTTTCTTGCTTATGTACAAACAAGTTATCTTCAACATCCAGCTTATTTCAATATTTAGTTTTTATGGTGGTTAAGGATAAAACACTAGTTTCACATAAATATGTAGTTGTAAAAGGCAACAAATACGTAAGGCAGTGCTCGACAATGTTGGAAACTCTTTTTCCATTGGAATCCAAAAACTAGTCGCCGCCCCAGTGGCGCAGTGGTCTAAGGCGCTGGCCTCTGATCATTCGTTCGTAAGGGGTCCGGGTTCGAATACCGGTCCGGCATGGATGTTGTGTTTGTCTTACGGCACTGGCTGTCTCCCTTCTCTGGAACCAGTGACCCTAAATTAGGGACTGGCGACTGCTTATAGCCCATTGAGTTGCTCACGGTGGTCGTTAAACCTCCAATAAAAAAAACAAAAAAAACTAGTCAGTGATTTCAAAGAACAAATGCTTTTCAAACCAACCAGAGTTAAAAGATGTCTCATAAGTTTTTTATTTGGCAATAGAAGATTACACATTTCTGCATTGTATGTGAATGAGTAACTAGTTCATTCAGTGGGAATGGGAAATACTGCCTTGTAAATGTTTGGAGAGTGCAGAGATGGACGATTATTAGCTGTTTAACATCAAGTTTCCAATTGTTTGCTCATTTTCTGATGATAATGAATTCAGTTATGAAAATTGGTCAGAGCTGTTCCCTGTAATTTGGTTTTCTCATAAAGTTTTTTGGTCATTACTTGTGTTTTGTTTTTTCAACATTGAACAGATTGTTTTCACCCTGTAATGAGAAGTTCCACTAGTTCATTTTTCAGAAATTTCAGCTAAATATGCTAAACTTCACCACACAATCCTACCAGCACTAGCCATAAATTCAGATTAATTTTGTTTTGAAAATTGGTTCACTATGTGACTCGGTATGGTTGCTAACAAATCCGCATATGCCCCCTCCCCTATTATTTTAGTGAAACCCACTTTGAGAACTATTGGTCTAGCGGATGTTCAAGCCGTTCTGGTATCAGAGTTGGTTGTACATCAAGGTTTTTGGCTGGCAGTCACAATTTAACATATGGTTTGAGTCCCATATGAGGCATTAGTTTTGCCACCCCGGTGGTCTAAGCACCATCTTATGATTGTTTGTCCAAGTGGGTCCGGGTTTGAATCCCGGTATGGCATGGATGATGTGTTTGTCTTACAGCACTGGCGTTCTCTCTTCCCTGGAACCAGTGACTCTTAAATTAGGGACAGGGACTACTTATATCCCATTTAGTTCCTCACATTAGCCGTTAAAACCTTTAAAAAAGAAACCTGTTTTTTACATAACATAACAGCTTTGGCTTTCTCCTTCCCTAGAACCAATGGCCTCAATTTAGAGGTGGAAAAAAAGTTTCATGTGATGAAATGTCACATTTTCGTTCAGGAAACACATTTGTGATTCTCCCTGACTGCTACATGGTTTTGATTGCTTTTAGGAATACCATTTCACTCACATTCCTTAGTATATAATTATCAATCATTTTGTGACTATGGCATATTCAGTTAACTCATAGGCACCCCTAGCTTAGTTTTCAGCAGGAAGAAGCAAACAATGGAAATCTGCATATATACAAACCCCATATGCCTCTCATTGAAAACAGCTTTTTACCACTCAACACATAAATTACATAAATTTAATTGGAAACCAGAAGAGCCAAAAAATATATATTTTTTAATTATATCTATAATCACCTCATTATAACATGTATATGTCAGCGCAAACCAAAGCATGCATAAATAAGAGCGCAGCATAAGTAAAAGTTAGTGTAATTCCAGCCAAAATTAAGTTTAAAATGTAATTAACATGAGAATAACATGCAAAATAAGAAAAATATCAATGATTGAATTTACTTAGTTAAATTTAACACTTAAAAGCTTAGATTACTCAAAAATGTAAATTACTTGATCTCAAAATTTTAATTACATACCTTGTTTATATTTATGGCTTTTTAAAGTTATGTAAAATTGAAGAAACATTTAAAGTTATGTAAAATTGAAGACTGTTTCTGCTGTTGCCTCTCATTGAAAACAGCTTTTTCAAGTTTGTTTAAACAGGAATGTGTGGCAATTAGATGTATCGGTGAGTTGTATGTAGTGACAATGTTTCCAAAGCTTCTACACTGCTTTCGTGACAGTCTGGGGATCTTTTGTTAATTCTTCGTTATGTCTCTTCACCATCATCCTGAATTTCATTGGCTATTTCTTGAATATCCCTCAATTTCCCAATAATGCATTTTCATTGATTTCTACAAACTCTTTAAAACTACTGAATCCACCTGAAATGGCACTCCAATCTTCATCATTGGCAGATTATTCGGTAAATGTGTAGATTAGCGTCCTAAATTATTTTGTCGGAAACTTGTGATATTGACTTGTGAGTGCGACGCTGTGAAGATTTGCTTTGTTGAAAGGAAGATTCGCTTCGCCGTGCAATTCACGTGCGGATGACTACAAGTCCAAGCAAGTACCTTCTTGCCAGGAGAGCGAACCATTTTATACTGATATGCTACACAATATAGTTTGTTCATGTTTTGTAATTGTTTTTAAAGCAGACGTGAAATTTTTCATTCTTTCGCATATGATTCCCTGATCCGAAATAGAAAGTTTGGTAAATGTGTACTTTAGCGTCAAAATTATTTCGTCGGAAAAATGTAACTGTGTGGGAAAAGTGTGACATACAATATTTTAAGCATGCAAAATAATGGGAAAAGGTGCAAAAATATAGTATTTTTAGATAAAAGGAAATAAGTTTTCCGAAGTATTTACCTGAGAGTGCGATGGTTTGGAAGAGTACGTGCGGTATAGGCATAGGACGAGAGAGCGGCAACGGCATCAAGGTGGAGTCCGGTGAATGGAAGCTTCGTTGAGAAGGGCAAGTAACGGGCGGAAGAATTAAGAAGGAAGCGGTTTAGCAGTACGTAGTCATCGAAAAGTCTTGTAGGCATACACAGAAAGAAAGAGGTTGAATTTGTGCAGCATTGTAAGTTTTTGTTTTTTTGAAGGGTTATAACGAAGTAAATTTCTCCGTCATTTTTATCCGCGCCAGGATTCGAACCCGGGTCCACTCATTCCGGAATAAGTTGCTCTACCAATTAAGCTACGCGGACGTTTTATTCTGATTCCTATCTGCCTTTATGTCGTGTGCGTCCTTCTGGCAGGTACGTCACATCTCCTGGTACGTTACATCATCTCCCCCTTATTTTTCTTCTTTCGAAGTGCTGCTCATATTTTTCCTATCTCGCGGTGTGGAAATAACATCACACCAATGCGAGATTTTGAACGGTCGGGTCATCCGGATAGTTCGGACGCCATTATAACGAAGTGAATTTCTCCGTCATTTTTATCCGCGCCAGGATTCGAACCCGGGTCCACTCATTCCAGAATAAATGTCCGCGTAGCTTAATTGGTAGAGCAACTTATTCCGGAATGAGTGGACCCGGGTTCGAATCCTGGCGCGGATAAAAATGACGGAGAAATTCACTTCGTTATAATGGCGCCCGAACTATCCGGATGACCCGACCGTTCAAAATCTCGCATTGGTGTGATGTTATTTCCACACCGCGAGATAGGAAAAATATGAGCAGCACTTCGAAAGAAGAAAAATAAGGGGGAGATGATGTAACGTACCAGGAGATGTGACGTACCTGCCAGAAGGACGCACACGACATAAAGGCAGATAGGAATCAGAATAAAACGTCCGCGTAGCTTAATTGGTAGAGCAACTTATTCCGGAATGAGGGACCCGGGTTTGAACCCCGGCGCGGATAAAAATGACGGAGAAATTCACTTCGTTATAGGGTAATTTTGAGAAAGCGGAAGTACAAAATCGTCAGTCATTTCGGATTTCGTCAGGGCTTAAAATTTCATTATCCGCCACAATACAAGAAGCTGTCTCCCTGCCATAGTGCGATATATGAATTGAAGAAAATTGCTTATTTTGAAAAATATCCATGTCACGAGGAAAAAATGTGAGCTACGATGTACTGAATAACAGCAGAACTGCAAATGAAGTGTTTGAAGAAATCACCTACCTGTGAACATCTTCCAAACCAAAACTAAAACTTTGGGTTCAACCGGAACCAAAACATCTTCCTCAAAACTTCTGTCGTACATAAATTATTTTACATTCCTTAATTTCTTTCCATTCGGAGACACTGTGAAACCACTAATAACGACATTCTGCACATATCTTTCTCAAAAATGAATAAAACAGGTTTGAACTACTTCTGCGCACGATTACACGACACTCTTCCGAAAAATATACCCTACTGCTGTCGTATTCTTCCACGCATTTGCTACCAACTCGTACTTCGCTCCGTCGCACAGCACCTTCACGTGGTGGCCGTTAGCATCGCTTCAGCCTCCCGCACCACCTGCTACAAACCATCGTACTCGCAGGTTAATACTTCGGAAAAATTATTTCTTTTTTTATCTAAAAATATAATTTTTCACCTTTCCCTATTATTTTGCATGCTTAAAAAAAATGTGTGCATCGAACTTTTCACCCACAGTTAAATTTTTCCAACGAAATAGTTTAGGACGCTGAAGTACACATTTACCGAAAGTACTAATATGCTTTTCTATGTTGTACAGAAAACTGGGGAACTATAAATTTCGTTTTTGGTTTGAACAGATTTGCTGTGTCTCTGCACTTTTGGTTCTTCTGTTAATAGCTTGTTTGCACGCGAGTTTCTATCTTACTCATATGTATCTTTTTCAAATCGAAGAGGTTTTATCCGGTTTTTCCTGCCAACAACGTACAGGATACAACAAAAGAAAGGGTGACTGCTGTGGACCTATTTTCTGTAGCGTATCACTACAACATTTATTGCTCTTCTGCCAATAACGTAAGTCCTCTTTCTCTTGTACCCGTCATTTCCACACAGCAACAAACCTTCCTTTTAACGGACCAAAGCTTCACATCTTCACTGGAGCGATGCATTATTCCTATCGCAACTTGTCTTCACAGTGTCAGACTCACAGGTCCATATTACAATAAAAATCTTTAAAACACGTTTAAAATATGAAATATCTGAAAAAATATGAAGTACATTGAAATATGAAAAATATGAAGTTTTAACCCTTTGTCAATAAACACAGGAGGCTAGTTCCATCAGAAGCATGCATTCAGTCGCTGACTTTAAACATTTGGAGCAAAATTACATATGCTTCCAATTTATGGACCTAAAGCATAATATAATTAAAGAAGTGATATTCTTCTGTCCTTGGCACTGCGTAACAATAATACAACTTCCAGTGATTAGCAGTGAAAAGCAACATGACATGCGATGACTGTCTTTTTTCTTGTAGTAGAAAATTATATTCTGAACTTCATTTTTAGATTTAATTGCCCAGTCTGGCACCTAGGGCAACTAGATTATTTATTTACCTGCCCAGGTCAATGATTCACACGACTCAGGCATGGTATTTTTCAAACCCTGATATGTATAAGTAAAAATATATACAGTACATAATTTCATACATACATATTAATTAAAGCTTATATATTTCATTATTACTACTTTAGCAAAAACTTCCCGTTACAAAAAAATTACCTTTGCTTGTCTCTGTGGGCACTATTTCACTTTTACAGCATTGCAATCTTATGCGTAATGAAAATTTCTGTAGTGCATACTAACTTTTTAATGAAAAATTTGTAATGTTTTAAGAACAATACGTTGCTACAAATTTTTTTGTCCCCCTTGAATTTCATTATAACGAGTTTCGACTGTTATTCTTTTTTTACTGAATCTGGTAAATGCTGGCCAAGAAAATGACAGTGAAAATATATCATGAACAGTTTCTTTGCTTTGCAAATGTAGTAATTAAAGTTAAATGTAAAAAAGAATTGATTTCATTCTAAATTTCTGCGAGTGAAATCTTTCACCTGTGTCACTTTAAGCAGGGCTTGGAAAATATCTGAAATGTTACATGCGCAGCTGGGTATATACATAAATTATTTACCTACCCAGGTAGTAAAACCTGGATGCCCAGGAAAATTTATATTTTAAGATAAATCAGAAGCCACTTTTTTTTTTAAGTTAAAAAATATGAAAAATTTTTTACACGTTTTGTAATTCCTATTTTAAAGGTCTACTCAAAATGTTCAATATGCAAAGCATGTATTTCATGTTTTAAGATGATAGTGCTGAAATTGGTACAAAATGATGCGATGAAATTGTTTTTTGAGAAATTTAAAGATTCTGCCGTGTTCTTTTCCTTTGTCATTAAACACCTGATTTGTACATCAATAAAAATTGTTTCAGTATCTTCAGGTATTGCCAAGATATTATAAATACAACTATTTAATAGCTTTCCAAAAAAAAAATTGTGCTCCAAAATGGTTTCCTTGTGGCATCACAACAATGAAAGAACAGGTTTAATCACTGAAGTCATTTCTAAAACATTCCAAACAGGAAAATTTTATATTTTAGAAATATTGATATGCATTAATGTTCTACAATGACTCAGAATCAGGGTCTAAACAAGTGTTTCTTCTTTGGGTGGGGGTCTGAGATTTGAAATTATGCCCTATCAAGTTCAAAAGCTCTCATTTCCATTCAAGTATTTTTTTTTCTTTTCTTTCTGATACCTTAATTATGGGGAAGCAATGTGATCTTTCAAAAGCAGTACTTCCAGTTGTTGACATAATTTTACTAAACATGTGAAAAGTAGGTAAATATCCAAAAATTAGAGATAGGAAACAAGACAGTAAAAGTTCTGGGAACACTGACAACACAGTGCTCAGTAGAATGTAAAATGAACCAGCACGCAAGGCAGTGAATGTGAAAACAAAAAAAGCATGATTCAACCCTATGTCAAATGTAATACTAGCCAAAACCTACATGAAAAACCAACTTTGACACCATTGTGGATTGAATACCCTTATAAACGCAATGTACTCGGATGCCAGTTCGTAGTTCTGTTTGTCATTGATATAACATATAAATACAAGAATATGCCTGTACATATCTTTACTACATAACTGCCCTTTGTATTCATTCATGCAAATACTACATAAGTACGTATGTGCAAATTAAAATGTCTAAAAGAAACTAAGTATTGTTCAACCAACTGTGCTTTAGAAATAATTCTCCAATTAAAACATGTCTAAAAGAAACGTAAGTATTGTTCAACCAACTGTGTGTACAGAGTTCGTAAAGCCTAATGTTAAACAAATCTGTGTGTAACTGATGTCATTATTTATCATATTGTAATAAACCTGATTTTAAGATATGAAAATATCATTACTCACATTTAGAACTGAATTGATTCAGTTATAATGTAAGTATCCAACAATTTCACACTCACACACTCTTCCACAAAAAACATGCATTTACTTGTACACTCTTCCACAAAAAACATGCATTTACTACTTGCACACTCTTCCACAAAAAATGCATTTATGTAAAAGTCGGTGACTACTTGCCGTGAGGCTTAACCGAATATGGCCAAACTTCATATTTACAGGGATTGCCTTTCAAATTACAGCTTAAGTTAATACAGTCAAACTTATTTTTTCGGGTATAGCCCTTCAAATTATGGCGTAGCTCAATACGGTCAAACTTATTTTTTCGGGTATAGCCCTTCAAATTATGGCGTAGCTCAATACGGTCAAACTTATTTTTTTTATGGGCAATGCCCTTCAAATTGTGGCGTAGCTCAATACGGTCAAACTTATTTTTTATGGGCAATGCCCTTGAAATTATGGCGTAACTCAATACGGTCAAACTTATTTTTTTATGGGCAATGCCCTTCAAATTGTGGCGTAGCTCAATACGGTCAAACTTATTTTTTATGGGCAATGCCCTTGAAATTATGGCGTAACTCAATACGGTCAAACTTATTTTTTTATGGGCAAAGCCCTTCAAATTATGGCGTAGCTCAATACGGTCAAACTTATTTTTTTATGGGCAATGCCCTTCAAATTGTGGCGTAGCTCAATACGGTCAAACTTATTTTTTTATGGGCGTTGCTCTTCAGATTATGGGCTTAGTATTTAGGGTTCAGACCGTAATTTCATTAGCTTTCACAAAAATGGGCCAAGCCGTAGTTTTATGGGCAACGGACGGGCCCCCAGTTGCCGGCCATTGCCCGTAATCTAACTGTGAAATTTTTAACAGTGTGTATAACGTCGAGTTCGAACGCCTTTCGCAGACAAAACACTAAATTGGTAACATCTCCCTGACAGTAATATCTTCAGTATTGGAGCTGCAAACTTCAATATTTTTTTTTATTTGCCTGGGTTGCTGCATATTTTGCATACAATAGATGAAGTCTTGATACTTCATAAAACCTCATAAGAAGCAATGAAAAGGGTTTGAACCGGGGCTTTACGGTGGCCATGAGTGCCCATAAGGATGCACTTGACAAAATCGGTGCAGTATCACGCCGTCCAGGAATGACTCGTGGAAGAAATCCGAGAAAGACCTTCAAGCGTGGGGTGTTGCGCCACCTTGCACGAACCGTTATGCTTCCATGTTTAAATGCTTTACCCACAGCTGAGGCAAAATAGTTGTCTCGCAGTCCGTTGTAACTGCACTCGCAGTTCATTGTTTAGTCCGAAAGTTGTGGATAAATAAGTCCGGAACTGGACGAAGCTCACGACACATTTTTTTTCATCACGGTGTGGTACTTCACGCTTCTCGTGAGTGCATTCAGCAGGCCAGAATCCTGTTTATTGACGACACTAGTAAATAAACATGAACCTCGTATGTATATCAAGTATTATGGAAAATGTTATATGTATGCCCCTCAATATTTGGACGGTCTGGATTCAGTCCGAAGAACACTATAGCAGAGAACCGCCTTTAGTATTCGTCAGATTGATGCCCTTGAAATTTGGAACAACTGACTTATGCGTGATGATTTTCGGGGACTTCTCTTCATTGGAATATGAAGTACCCCGGTGGCGCAGTGGTATAAGCGCTAGCTTCTGACCATTCGTCCTAGATGGCTCCGGTTTCGAAACCAGGTGAGGCATGGGTGATGTGTTTGTCTTGTGGCTCTGGCTCTCTCCCTTCCCTGGAACCACTGGTCCTAAATAGGGTAAGGCGACTGCTTATAGCCCATTGAGTTGCTCACGTAAACCATCAAACATACAAAAAAAATTGAAGTACTTCGATATTCGCTAGAGTGCTGACCGAGAGTTACGGATCCACGACCCCTGAACAAGCTCCCACAGTTCACGAAGATTTGATAGATAGGGGTCAGAGCCTCGGACATCTCTTTCGATGGCATCCCAGATGTGCTCGATGGGATTGAGGTCATGTGACCTAGCTGGCCGAGGAAGCGAGATCATGTCGGTGGAGTGTTCATCCAACAATTCGGATACAATTTGGGAGCGATGGCACGGTGTATTGTCTTGTTGCAGGATGAGGTCTCCAGTGGGATGTTGAAGACGCACAAACGGGAGGAAATGGTCTTCCAAAATATCTCGGTAACGTTGGCCTGTGAGGGATGATATCACACATACCAGAAGTCCCATTTCAGACCACGTAAACAGTCCCCAGACGAGAATGCCACCCCCCCATCTTGAAGAGTACTCTGCTGGCAAGAAGGCAAGGAGGATCCATCGCTTCATGTGGTTTACGCCGTACTCGTACCGTGCCATCCGCATGTACCAACGTGAATCTGTGCTCATCAGTCCAGGCAACATTTGTCGACATGTCTAGGGTCCAGTGGCGATGTTCCTGCGCCCATGCTAATCTTTGCACCCTGTGATGTGCGGTCAGCAGCGGTACCCTCGTGGGACGATGGCTTCTATACCCCACAGCGAGGAGATGATTCTGGATGGTGTGGCTGCTTACACGTTTTTGTGCACCAGCGTTAAATTTCCGAGTGATTTCTTGCACTGTGGCCCGTCTATCCGCTGTTACAATGCGAGCTAGCCGACGATGACCCCGCTCATCGACACGCTGTTGTCCACGGCAGTTGGCCCTTGCAGGGATGGTTTTACCGGATTCGATGTACTCACGGTGTACCCGTGACACAGTGGCTCGTGAAAATCCCAGTGCCTGCACGACTTCCGAGATGGAGTGACCCATTCGTCGGGCCCCGACAATTTGCCCACGATCAAATGCGCTTAGATCCTTCGTCTTACCCATACTGCGCCCGACTCTTACTGATTCCCGTCGTATCACTCCTTATATTGTCGGATCGCTGCATACGTCATGTCGTTTCCGTTTACAGGGCCGCCCACAGCGCCACATTTGCATAACGCCAGCTGTCTCTAATTCAATTGCTCTTCAGCGTATATTCAATGGCGCAGACATAGTTTCCATCAGGGTATTGCACATTTCAAGATGATAATACCCAGATTCACAGAAGTCGAACTGTTCAATCATGGTTTGAGGAACATGAGGATGACGTTGCACACCTTCCCTTGCCTGCACAGTCACCGGACTTAAACATCATTGAGCCCCAGTGGTCTGTGTTGAAAAAATCCTGTTATCATTCTCCGGCGTCTCTCAAGGAATTGGAACAGTTTCTGCAGGAAGAATGGTACAACATACCACTTACCACCATCCAGAACTTGTATGCGTCCATTTCAAGGAGGATTCAAGCAGTTTTAAATGCCAAGGGTGCACTCACACCATATTAGGTGCGTAACACCTATTGTTTCAAGGTGTTTCCATTATTTTGGACAACCCCTACCAAGGAATAAGAAGAGACAAAACGAGATCCTAGATAAAGACTAATTTCGCAGATCCCAAGTATTTTTGACTGAAAAACATGCATTCTTCCTAATCGTTAAAACATCAATTTTCAATCAGATTTCAGTAGCATGTTTTTTCCTAAATGACACGAAACAAAATTTTTTTAAATGTACATAAGTTATTGATTATATAAAAGATGTTTAATATTTTAGTCATTTAATTTTTTTCGAAGATAATATGGGTTAAAATAAAAGAAATTATCACTGGATTAAAATTCGGAGCCCCAGAAATGGCGGCCTTAGACAGCCGCCTTGTTCGCCTATGATATGTATAGTCCGTCCTTGACGGCTTCCTCGGCGACTGCCATATTATGGGAAATTCTTGACGTGCCGAGGACACGCTCGCTCATTTGGATCTTTTCCTTTCTTTCTTTGTTTGAAGGTTTAACGACTACCGTGAGGAAGTCGATTGGCTATAAGCAGTCACCCGTCCCTATGTAAGGCCACCGGCTCCAGAGAAGAGGGAGAGCCAGAGCCGTAAGACAAACATAACATCCATGCCTCACTGGATTCAAACCTGGAACCTTCCCAAACAAATGATTGGTCATAAGCCAGCCCTTAGATCATTGCGCCACCGGGGCGGCTCACATTTGGATCAGTCATAAGCTTCGTCGCTCGGGTTGCCGATTGTTCAGAGGCGTAGGTTTCTAGCCAGTCTTCCGCGGTAAGTTCAGTAAGCGGTATGGGTGGTGTGCCTGTCTTAAAATAGGTATTATTCGCTACGCACTCCATCCGAAGTAAAAATAATTTTTCGGACCGGATTTTCAGAAGCAGGGATATTGGGAAAATTTCAGTATAAGTTTACCCCTTTTGAGAGAAGGCAGTGAAGTATTTGAAATAGAAACTGCACAAAATGGTTTTTGTGGTAAAAGGTGTCGAAGGAAAGAAAGAATTGTTTCAGTCGGATTTTTAGAAGCAGTTATATGGAATGAAATATATTGTTACGACCCACTTCTAACCATTAATTCGGGAATTAATGGGCGTGGTGGATGTATGAAATGAATTCGGTATTATTTAATTAAGTTCGAGGCTTTATTGTAGTTAAAAAACGTAAACAGTAGAGAAAGTTTTATCTGCGGGATAGGAAAGAAAAGAGACGAAAAATTCTCCCTCTGGCTGGGTGGTCGGGTGTTTCTAGCGCTTTGAAGTCATAAATCGCAGGTCGCTGCTGACGTCCAGTCTAAACAACCACGGGAAGGAGGAACGCTTCGAAGCGAAACATTGAGGGCCACTTGTAGAGATGAATGAAGATGGGGGACAAGAGGGTGAGCGAATAATCGTAAATTCGACAACTGTTTAGAGCCCTTTCGAGAACAATTCGTCTCTTTTTTGTGTGGTCCGATCGGAAAGCAAGATTGCCCACTTGGCGTGAAAATAAGGAAGAAATTTCAGTTGTCTGTACGCTCTCCGATGTGAAAGACGAGATGTGTTTGGTGCTGCTATGTGATTTGGGACAAATGAAGCAGCAAACCTTCCGCATTTTTAAGGAAAAGGAGAACAGCAACTCGAGGTTATATGTATAGGCCAGATTGCCATTGAAACAGAGGAATGTTTATATCCGCGGGATAAAGCAGCAAATCCTGTGCTGCTAAGCCATACAATAATTGCGACTGGTTGGCCCAGTAAGAAAAGCGAAGCTACAGAGAAATTAAGAAGTCGGCAAGTGGACGTTGGTCGCTCCAAGGAGAAGCGACGCCAAGATACGGAACTCGGGCTGAAAACTCTAAGAACAGCTTTGTGAATCGTCAGCACGGTCATCCCCTAACAGATGCCGCAAAGGAGGTGAGGCGAAGCTCCGTCAACAACAACATGTGTGTGTGAAACAACGATAACAGTGCGACCCCTTCGGGGGAAAGCGAGGGGACAAAGCCCGCGCAAAAGATATCGGCAGCGTAATAGCGGTGTGTTAATACATTACCATTTAATAGATAACAACTATTGGATTAGATGATGATAGCTCCATTCATGTAAGTAGAAACATTTTGTTATTGTTGTTGCATCTGCTACGCTATTAGTAGAGGAACTGAACTGTTAAAAAGTAAGAATTGAACTGTGTGCTAAGTTCATTAAAACTTTCTTACGGGGTTAGATTTCGGTCAAAGTTGACTCAACACTTATGTTCAGAAGACAACTAATTTTGATTCGTATATGTGCCATTGCTATTTTTTATAGCCAAATAAATGTTTGTTTAGGGCAGTCAGCGCAGTCATAGAACACATTATTTATGTGTACGAATGTGATTGGTTTGAATTGCTTAAGTGTATGCCCATATAATACAGTCTTCGCGCCAAAGACAACGTCGAATGACCGCGGAAGAAGCAAAGTAGTGATAGCTTGGCCACGGTTGTTACATTGGTTGCCCGCGGTGAGATAGCGGCCGCGACCGTTACATTGGTGGCAGCAGCCGAGGTCGTTACATTGGTGGTCAGCAGTGGGATAGTGACCCACTGTCGTTACAATATTAGCATCTGCATAGACGCCCTCTATCGGCAAAGTTATGGGTCAGTAAAAGGACAAAAGGCAAGGATCATCGTCCTCACAGATGTTCCATCCCAATTTAAAAAAAAAAAAAAGATATTTAAAAATGAAAATATCACTGGCATTTTTTTACACTTGCGCGTAAAAAAAGTTATGTATCTACTCATGAGAAAGTATAGGTGAATTCCTTCTAAACAGGGACAAAGAAATGAAAAAAAAAACAGTATCCTACAGATCATTGGTCATTTGACATTGAGAGTATGATTGTGGAAGTTTTGGCGACTCGCTTTCCGCTTCGATATTTGACTGAATTCCGACGGTGAGCGCATGTGTCACAGTTCACAAAGATATTTCGAAAGCAAATCCAACCTCTGAAGACAAATGCCGTCTTATCCAGGAGATAAAAAAAGAAAAAAAAAAGAGTCCCCGTGTCCGAAATAGTCGCTCTGTTCTCTGCTCAGTCGCGCCCTACTGACGATGAAAAAGGTTTTGGCTTCTGTACTTTCCAGTCCTGTATCGACCTAAGCGATAACAAGATGCTTGCGAAATGAGTCTGCTGACGAGGATGTTTCAAGATATACAGAGCATATTTGCTGACGGACGACGAACCTGGAAAAGATCGGAAGATATTCCGATCTTTTCCGTTTCATAACGAGACCTTGTCTTCGTGAAGGAACAACATATGATTCGTGAAAAGGCATAAAATGAGAGGAAAAATCAAAATGGCCCTGTTGGCATTTTTCTATTTGGTATATGACATTATTATGAACATTCTGGAATTCGCAAATGAGAGATAGATCTTTAGTGTGAATTTAATCAGTGGTTTTTCCTGTGATGAAAACATTACACTAACTCTTAAACATATTATTTCTTCCTTCTCTTTGTCCACATAATCAAATTGAACACGAAGTGTTAGACTCACAGTAGTCGCCCCTTCCTTATTTGGAACCACAGGTTCCAGGAAATGGAGAGAGCCGCCTACGCCTTCAGACAAGCACGCAGAGTGCTCTCAGCTGCTGTTTTCTGATTATTCGTTCAAGACGGGCGTACGTTCGACTCCCGAATGCAGTATGGGTTGGGTGCTTGTCTGATGGCGCTGGCTCTCCACCTTCCCTGGAACCAGTGGTACCAAATTAAGAACGGGTGACTACTTATAGTCTTATGAGTTGCTCGTGCGATCTTTGACCCCCAAAACAAAAAACAACTAAAAATTTGCGATATCTTTCTGTCGATTTCTTTTTTCAATTGAAAAAAAAAAAAAACCCTGCCCTCATATTGATATCCAGACACTCCTCTATTGATAGTGAATTTAGTCTTACGCAAAAACCACGTCGCAGAACTAACTATAAATATGCTCGTAAGGTATGATAAGACAATGAGGGTCGTGGATGACCTTGTGGTCAACGTTCGTGATTGTCATGGAGGAATCTGACTCCAATTTAGGCAGGTACGAATGCTCGAACCACTAAATGTCCGCCGTGAGTCGAATAGGCAAGTTAAGCCGGCCGCTCCGGTGGCGCAGTGGTCTAAGGCGCTGGCCTCTGATCATTCGTCTGTAAGGGGTCCGGGTTCGAATCCCGGTCAGGCATGGATGTTGTGTTTGTCTTACGACACTGGCTCTCTCCCTTCCCTGGAACCAGTGACCCTAAATTAGGGACGGGCGACTGCTTATAGCCCATTGAGTTGCTCACGGTGGTCGTTAAACCTCCAATCAAAAAAAAAAAAAAAGTTAAGCCGTCGGACCCGGGATACTGTCCCCCCCCCCCCCGTATAAATAAGCGCGTCTTCCTTCCTCTTTCTAACTCGCTTCCGTGTCACATTCCTGCCAGGCACTTCAGCCCAAATCTCCTAGCTTCCTATTTCTAAGGATTGTTTAAGACCAGGGGTCAGACACTCCCATCCTAAAATCCTGTACATATGATCTGATAAGATAATGGAATGACTGTGTGCGTATAAAGTGTCTCTACCGCAGAGTAAACTCATTTCCAGTGCGGATTGATAATGTGGTGCCACGCAAGTAATCTCTTCACACGTGATTTTTAAGCTGCATTGAAGATCTCTAGGTCGACGATTGGTGATGGGATATGCAAACAGAAGCGGGCTGGGGTTTAATCAGTCAAAAATGACCCGAAAAGCCTTTGGAGCTGACAGACCGTGACAGCTAGTCTTTTCTGCCGATGCACTTTCGTTAGCATAAGAGCAGTGACCATCCATCTGCATCGGAGAATCATACGCAGCAGGGTTTGGTGAACTGTCGTTTTAGACACACTTCCGGTAACCCCCGCAGCTGACGTTCACCTCTCACATGAATGGCATGTGGTGCTCCGCAGTTTTCACGTCGCTTATTCGCATTGGTGCCATTTCTCTAATCACGATACACTTTATCCACTGCAGCAAGCGAACAGTTCACAAACTGCGCTGTTTCAGAAATACTGCCACCCTTGTCCCGAAAGCCGATAATCATCCCTTTTTGCAAATCTGATAAATCGCTCCTTTTATCCATGACAGCAACGAGTGATATGTTTTCAGAATGCCTACAACACACGTTATATAACCTCCAAGCCAGCTCACGGCACGTGCCTTCATTCATTGGTTAGGCGCTGATGACGTCAAAGATAGGAGGTAGTCACAATAATGCGATTCGACTGTGTATAAGCAAATGGTGACAGCAGACTCATATAAAAGCAAATCAGAGAAAATAGAGGAAGATGAATAATATGAATATAATATGCTTAAAATAAATAAAATAATGTATTAATTCATACTGATACCCTGAATTACACCAGTACATTTATAATATATAAATAATTAGATTCTCCGCAAAAATAAAAATAAAGACAAAATTACATTAACCCTCCACCTTAATACATGCCACCGGACATTAAAACTAAATAAAATCAAACTATTAAGCGTAGTTTAGTCACAGTTTGCTTTATTACTTAGCATCTGGCCTAAGGCGATGCATCTACCTAGCACTTTAATTTCAACAACTTTTCATTTTAATCTTTCGTGTGAAACAGCTGTTCCTTTCTGTTTTCAAGGAGGTTGGGCCGACGGCGTCACGTCTTTCCCGTCTGACACAGCTACAGGCAGCTATCTTTCAGGCGACTAAATCTTGTTAGAGGGCAGGAAATCCGAAGTCCTGTTCATACTATTGAGGCCTCGGTTCTTGCGTATTTGATATCAATCTGATTTCTTATGGGTAAAACAATACGAATCTCCAAAATCGATCTCATAATACAAGGGAAAACGCTATATTAATTAGTCACACTGAACTGATGTGTCTGCATTAGTTGCATCTGCTTGAAGTAACTAACATGTATTATTCTTACCAGAATAATGATGTAGAACGACAGAGTGGTATTTAAATAAAAATTCCATATTCTTAGCATATTCTCAGCTAACATTCTTTTATTTAAAGTTGCTCAAATTTAGAAATTTTAATATAAATTGATAAAAGTAATTAGTATGGAAAATTTAATAAAAAATACTGAATAATGAAAACAATAAATCAGTTTTCACGGGGATTTTGAAAATATTGATGGTGTTTTTCCCGGCTTGTTTCTCCTAATGCATTCGCCGTTAAGCCACTTTTTTAATTCAGAACTACATTGATCAGCCATTATATTATGACCACCCCCAGCCAAGCGAAATGAGCGCGCCTGGAGGCCGAACGGTGGCGCAGATCAAGTTCACACAGCAGTATACATTATATTGACAAAAGTCGCCAGACACCTAGAAGAGAAACTCAACATAGCATTTATTGACAAACATTAGTATGGTGTCGGTCCACTTTTGGCCTTAATGCATGCACTGACCCTTCGAGACATGCTTTTGACAAGGATTTGGAACACAGCTATAGGTATGCGCTTCCATTCAGTACATAATGCTGTCGCTAACTGCTGCTTAGTAGTAGGCCTTGGTTCCAAACTTCCTATGCTGCGCTCTAATTCATCCCATAGGTGCTCTATGGGATTAAGATCAGGGCTCTGTGTTGGCCAGTCCGCACACGATCCGAAATTATCGTCAAACCACGCCGTAACAGTCCTTGCTTTATGGCTCGGTGCATTATCCTGCTGGTACCAACAAGGATCGGTTCCATAGTATTGCCACAGAGCTGGTAGGGCATAATTGTCCAGAATATCGAGGTAGATGTGCTGGTTAACAGGTTTGTCCACGATAACCAATAAGCCGGGACCATACCACGAAAAACACCCCCACACGAGTACACTGCCAGCTCCAAACTTGACCGTAGCAACAGTGCACTGTGGTAATTACCGTTCTCCCGGCTGCCACCATACCCACACACGGCCATCAAGCTGATGGATTGTGTATCTGGATTCTTCAGTCCATAGAACCCGTTTCCATTGATCTACGGTCAACGATTAATGTTCTTTACACCATGCTAAACGACGAGTAGCATTCCGAGTGGAGATGAAGGCTTATGAACAGCCGCACGGCCACGGTAACCCATAGAATGAAGTTATCTGCGAATTGTACATGTACATACCCAGGTTCCAGCATTTTACTCTCCTGTACACTGAGGTCTTGTGCAGTAAGTACTCCGTCGATTAGCTGTAAGGACTCTTCTGAGGCTTCGACGTCCTCTATCACTGATTTTCTTTGGTCTGCCGGTACGCTTTGCTGCTTCAGGCACGCCGTTTGTCTTCCACTTATTCAGTACATCCAAAACATTTGACTTGGGTATATTTAAACGCCTCTCGGTTTCTCTCATGGACAACGCACTAATATAACACCCAACATTCTTTCCTTTCTCATAGACAGTTCTCTCCCGCCGCGACATTTTCTTTCAACCTCACAATGCGATATGATTGCGGTCAGCTGCAGGCTTGTTTTTATACCGTTTGCAGCTGTACAGCGCATCGTAACAACGCAGCGGATCCGTTCATTTACTTTTGAAGAGGTGTCCGGTGACTTTCGTCAATATAGTGTATATAATTGTGGTATTGATTTATGTGAAATAAACACGATGGAATACTATACATTGTTTATTAATATTATTAGGAATCCGAAATATTTCCTGTTCCAAAATGACCTTTTACTAAATAAACATGAATAGCTGTATAATTATTAGATGTCTATTTTTTAAAGAAGAATTCTGCGACTTTTCCGGTCTTCAATCAAATCACTATAGTCCAGAGTAGATGCCACATCGTTCTCTATGGACAGAAGAGCGAGAGCTGACAGCCGGTCTTGGGTCATGGTGTTCCTTAGGTAGGTCTTAAGGAGCTTCAGCTTAGAAAAGCTCCTCTCCGCCGACGAAATATTAGAATTTGTCATTTATTTGCATATGATCGTGAACCACAACTAAAATATTTTAGGTGACACCAGGCAATAACTACTATTTAATGGGCGGCTGTGCGGGGCCCCTCTGGACAAGGGTCACTGGGCGGTTGCCCGGTGTGCCCATACCTGAGGCCACCACTGACCATTGGTTCCAGGTAAGGGAGAGAACCAGCGCCGTGAAAGAAACACCACCCATGCCTCATCCAGTGGCCGAACCCGGGTGTAACTCTTATCATTAATCAGAAAACCACGCCTCTCACCACGCATCTACCGAGACGATGTCAAGAGCTTTTTTATCTTGTTTCATAATGAAAAACTAAGCAAAATACTACGAACATTACGATTACAGAGATAAAATAAAAATGAAAAATAACTGAGACAAAGAATACAGCGCTGGATGTGTTCATTTCCTGGAGCCAGCGGCCTTAAATTTAGAACTTAGTTTTTCTCTTAGTGGTTGTTAAACCCCGAAACAAAATAATAATTATAATGATTTTCTAACCATCTTACCAGCGTCCTATCGACACACGGGGAACCTGACACATATCTGTAATAACATTAAGTGCCTCAACATTAATGAAGAGTAGCTGTTACAAAGTTGCAATGTATTCCTGTTATCGCAAATTTGTATAACGTATTATTATTATTACAGTTATAACGAAGTGAATTTCTCCGTCATTTTTATCCGCGCCGGGGTTCGAATCCGGGTCCACTCATTCCGGAATAAGTTGCTCTACCAATTAAGCTACGCGGACATTGATTCTAATTGCTATCTGCCTTTATGTCGTGTGCGTCCTTCTGGCAGGTACGTCACATCTCCTGGTACGTTACATCATCTCCCCCTTATTTTTCTTTTTTCTTTCGAAGTGCTGCTCATATTTTTCCTATCTCGCGGTGTGGAAATAACATCACACCAATGCGAGATTTTGAACGGTCGGGTCGTTCGGGTGCCATTATAACGAAGTAAATTTCTCCGTCATTTTTGGTCTACGCCGGGATTCGAACCCGAGGCAGCTTATTCCGGAACAAGTTGTTCTACCAATTAAGCTACGCGGACATTTTATTCTGATTGCTATCTTCCTTTATGTCGTGTGCGTCCTTCTGGCAGGTACGTCACATCTCCTGGTACGTTACACAGTCATTTGCAAAGTTTAAGACCACCTGCTGGTATTAGGAGATTTCTGCCGATTGCGTCAGCTGCTGTCTGTATTACTCAACTTCATATCGGTGTTGCATCATCCTACAGTGGCAGATGTTGATCGAGTTGCGGGAAGCGTGGAGCATCAGTTTGCTTCTGGTTTTCATGCTGAAAGGTTTTGTACGTACTTTCTATATAGCGAAAAATGGGCAAAAAAGGGTCACTAATTGTTACTCAGAGAGCACGAATAGTGACGTTATATCATGAAGGATACTCCGAACGTGACATAAGCAGAAAGGTGAATGTGAGCAAGACTGCTATTCATAATAAGATCATGAAATATCGAGATACAAGTGAATTTAGCTACCGAAAGAGAAGTGGACGTCCAAGAGAAACAACCCCACGGGATGACAATGCCATATGGCGAATAGTTACGCATTCTCCGAGGAGTTTGTGCAAGAAAATCAAGGCCTTTCTACATTCAAAAGGATCTTATATTAGTATCAGCAGTGTTCCCCGACATCTTAGCAAAGATTATGGATTAAGACTAACCTCTGTCACGAAAAAGAAGACTCCAGTTTGCGAAGCGTCACCAATCGTGGACTGCTGAAAATTGGAGCCAAATTTGTTTTTTTCGATGAATCAGTTGTGCATCAATTTGAATCACGTGAAGCACATGTTCCACGACAAAAAGGCAAAAAGTCTGATTAAAAATACACCGTTAGCACCGTGAGACATGCGCCTATCTATGATATGGGGTGCTATGTCAGCATCCAGTACTGCTTCATTGTCCTTTTTTGCCTACAGGGACTACCATGACTGGTCCTTTGTATGCGTAAATGTTACGTGAAAAGCTGTTAACTCATATGCAAATGCACAGATGCACAATCTTTATGCATGATGGTACACGATGCATTAGATCAAAGACAGTAAAGTACTACCTGCAGAGGAAAAACATGACTGTGTTTGACTGGCCTGGTAATAGTCCTGACCTAAACCCCATCGAAAATTTGTGAACCATTTTAAAAGACAAGGTGGCATAAAAACAGCCATCAAATTCCGAAGCTTTGATTGAGGCAATAAAGTACGTGTGGTGCAAAGATATTTCAAGTGACTATTGCAAATCCCTCATTGAGAGTATGCCACATCGTATTCTGTCCGTTATAAAAAACAAAGGTGGCCACACAAAGTACTGATTTCGGTATTTTTGTATTCTAAAGAATGTAAGTATTCATCTGTGGTGTCATTTCTTCAAATATCTCTGACTAGTAATTAGTTGCTTCTTTGAAAAACTTAATTTTCAATAAATTGACAGGTGGTCTTAAATTTTTGCAAATGACTGTATTATTATTATTATTATTATTATTATTATTATTATTATTATTATTATTATTATAAAGAAAAAAATAAGAGATTCCACCTCTTCCTGAGGTTTTTCTTCTCTTCCTTCCGGGACGGGTACGGCGTACCAAGTCTGGGAAGTGGTATTTCTTTCTCTCAGTTATCCAATAACTTCCTTACTATCCTACAAGTGCTCAGGATAGCTGCCTTCTGTAGTTCCATGTAGGTGTTAGTTTGAAGGTCTAGTGTCTGTATAGAGCTGTGAATGGTCTTAGGTACAACTCCTGTGGCTGATATATGGTAGTGACGTTCTCCATATGCCACATTTCCTTGACTTCGTATCGTAGGTCGTTATACTTTGACAGCTTCTCTTCGTGCGTCTTCTGGATGTTGATTATTATTATTATTATTATTATTATTATTATTATTACATAAATTAAGTATTAAAATTATTTTTGTGGCAGAATGTGCAGTATAGAAGAGTAGTACATGAACTGAGAACATTTGCCATGTTTTTGAACATTATAAAACTGTAATGACGTAGTTAGGACAAATTCGAGTTCCCTATCACAAATATGGTTTTCTGTGTTTCACACTTTGTCTTCAAAGATATTGATATCCTCTCCGGTGTCGCAGTGGTCTAGGTGCTATGACACCGGAGAGGATATCGCTTGTGACCATTCGTCCGATATGGGTCCGGGTTCGAATCCCGGTGAGGTATGTATGCTGTGTTTGTCTTACGGCACTGGTTCCTTCCCTTCCTTGGGACCAGTAGCCCTAAATTAGGGATGGGCGATTGCTTACTGCCCATTAAGTTACTCATGGTGATTGTTAAATCTCCAATCAATCAAAAAAACATTCGTTAGTAAAATTGCCCGTAGAAACCAAAAAATGTTCTATGGAGTTAAAGAGTAGCTGTTACAAATTTTACAAAGCATTACTGTTATTGCAGATTTTTATAACGCATTGTTATTATTATATAATTAAAAATTCAAATCATTTCTGTGGAAAATGTCCGATATAGAAGAATAACAGTGGTATATGAATTAAAAACATTTATTCGATGTTTTTTAACAATATAAAACTGTAATGGCATATTTGGTACAAATTAAAGTTCTCAGTCGCAAATATGATTCTTAGTGTTTCACACTTTGTCTTCAAAAATACTCAGATAAAACTGTCCTTACAAACCAAAAAATGTTCTAAGGAGTTATATACACATAGTTCTTCATTAAGATCTCTTTGACTTCCAAAACCTCAGACGTCATTCTGTTCATGAATAAAATTACCTGGACACTCATATTCAACACAGAGCATAAATCACAGATTTCTTCTCGAAGCCTATGAGATAGGAGATTTTCAGCTTCATAGAGAATAAGCAATTTGATGTGGTTGGTGAATAAAGCCTTTTGACGCACGGCGTTGTTCACAAAGTCGATAGTCCCAGCAACAACCTGAGCTCCCATGGCACTGATGCTACGGTTCACAGAATACTCACAGCAAAGATTAGCATCACTTTGCAAAGCAGAGAGAGATCTTTCTATTTCATCAACGTGTTCTGCTTCTGCAGCAATTATGAGCACTTGACATGAATGCATGTTTAGATCTATATTTTGAAGAGCTACTATAGAAATGGTTGTTTTCCTACCCGTCAGTAAAGGAGCATGAATGATGACATTGCACTGTTCTAGACATTTCTTGATTGCCTTTTGTTGCAAAGGCCAAGGTTTTAGCAAGCCACAGTCATGCAAGCTTTTTAAAAGGTAATTAGAAAGATTCATGTCTTCAAAATTCTCTACAATGTCGTCACGATACAGTTCAATAATCCCGTTAGAAACTTTCAATATGTCATACCATTCGTCGTTATGCTCTTTATCCTGACGTTCTAACCTATTTCCTGAAAAACAGCTCTTTATCAAAGTACCGTCGCATAAAAGCAACTCCTGTATATCAGTTTTGCTAATTGGTGGAGTTTTTTTCATAGGTTTCCATTCTTGTTCAGTAACAAAGTTGATAACTACGCACTTTGCTCTGCAAATATCGTGAACGTAGTTCTGTTTCTTCTTTGGCAAGTCATAACATATTATGAAAGGCACAGTTTCCATATTACATTCTTCAAGAAAATCCGTTATAATTAATGTTCTGTCAACACCTGAATTAAATTCTTCCAAAATACCATTTCGTTCTTCAGCAGATATCAGGCTGTGTAAACTTAACACTGCAAAATTCTGCTTTTCCATTTGCTTTTTTAATCCGTTCACTCCACCTGAAGTGCCGCAAAAGATCAAAGCACGTGAAATGTTGAGACTTTTGTAGAAATAGCACAAAATATCAAACTTCACGCGTCCCTTGACATAGGGGATGAAAAACTCTTGTATTTTTTCAGTGAACAGATGCTTGGCTAGGAACTTATAGTTCGGTTTTTCTGAATCGTATTGTTGTTTTTCACTACCATGTACTTTCTTTTCATTGGTCGAATGGCTGGCGACTTTTAGTGACTGACGACCATAAACTGGAAGAATGAGAAATATCTTTGTTCTATATAGATTCTCTAAGTTCCGCTTCTCCTTCCACGAACAGAAGCTGATAACTACTGTTCCGTCAATGCACTTGATTTTCTTTACTCTGCTAAAGTAATTTTCTTCGATTGGTGCATCATAATTGACAATCACAGGTGCGTTTTGCTCGAATATTATTTTCTGTAAGTCGACTGTGATTGGTGCCAAATCGGAAGCTAAGCAAATTTTTTCCAAAATGATATTGCGTTTTCTCCTGACACCAGAAACAAGAGCAGACACGTTCAAACCATTTTTCCTCATTTTTCTTTTTAACGCATTAACATTCCGCGTATTATCATGAAATACAACAGCATTTCTTATGGTGAAATTCTTATGCAAATTGAAGAGAATATCGTTCTTCAGCAAGGTGCTTGAAAATGGCATATAGAATTGCTGTGCGTATTCTGGTATTATTTTCCCTTTGTCAACTACTATAAGATAAGTGTCTGTCAGAATTCTGCCGCATTTATCGAAAAGTGGCTTCTCCAAACTTGTGAATAATAGCAGTACTTGAGCTTTTAGTGCTTTGAAAATGTTATAAATTCTGTCTTCGGATTTACTCTCCAGAATTTCTTGGGCTGCTTCTAGGACAATGAATTTAATTTCAGATATAATTAGAAGTTTCCTATTTATCAGGTCAAAAAGACGAACAGGTGTTCCCACAATGACCTGAGGGATGGTTTCCAAGTTTTCAATGTCTTTTTCTATCTTGTGGGCAGTATGGCACACAAAACAATGAATTTTCATGAACTTTCCCAAATCAATAATTACATTTTTCATCTGTTCTGCCATTCGTACCGTTGGTGAAAGTATAAGAACTTGACACTGTTTTAAGTCGGGGTTGACCTTTTCTAAAGCAAGTATTCCAGTTATTGTCCTCAATCCTGCCTTCGATCGAGAATGAAGAACGACGTCATAACCCTGTATGATTGGCATGGCAGCTTTTCGTTGAAAAGGTGTAGGCATTTCTTGATCTGTTGCTCGAATCCCTCGTACCAAATGGTCAGGAAGATTCAAATCGTCCCAATTGACAGCATCTTCCTCTTCTCTATTTTTGATTGTCATGATATTCCACGTGGTTAGATTATCTTCAGGATTATCTTCAAAATCATCCTCACTATCCTCTGCTTCTGTTTGATCTTGTCTTACAAGACAGCAGTCGTGTGAGTTTGACATGCTTATGGAATGATCTGTATGGGAGGAAAAAATATTTAGTGAAATATGAGAAGAAACTTTCTAAGAGTAAACAACATATAATTACATCTAAAAAGCGAAACTTCGATACTTATTCATAGCATAAATACTAGAGTTTCGTAATGTTTCTGGAAGTAAAGTACAAGGGTTGTCTCAAAAAACTGAGAAAGTATATAAAAAAATATCGTACCTTAATTATCAAGGAAGTGGTCATCTTTTTCGAAATACAGGGGAGTCAAATATCGCAGGACACCCTTGTGTTTCAGAAACGGGAGGGAAAATGAAATATATGAATACTCCAGCAAAGAATCGGTGAAGGGACCTATGTATTAGGCTATTTCCGGAACATGGCCGCCATCTTGTAATCCGCCATATTGGATCAACGCCAAATTTTTCAAATGGTAAGGAAGTCATGTTGCATAACATACAAGACCAGAATTTTCTCAGAAATTGATTGCAGTAATCAGATTTGACATATGTATTGTGGTTCACAAGTTATCAACGCAGAAAGTTGAAATGAAAACCTCTAAAGTACCCTCTGATGCGCAGCTATTTGATGTGTTCAATGTGTTGTCCGTGTTGCCGATCACAGAGCTGAAGGCGCTTGATCTAGTCGTTATGCACCCGCACGAGAATATCGGGAGAAATGCGGTTACAGGCCTCCAAGATGCGTTGCGGTGTCCGTCGCGGATTTTCTCAGCATACACCAGGTGTTTCAGATGACCCCAGAGATACACGTCGAGTGGTGTGAGTTCGGGGATCTGGTTGGCCATTCCACAGGATCACGCCGGCCAATCCAATGAAAAAGGAAGTGAACATCTAGCCACTGACGAGCAGTTGTGCCGTAGTGTGGTGGACCCCTGTCGTGTTGGAAATAACAGGGTATACTGCCATCTTCATTCTGAAGAGAAGGGAGCACTGTTTCCTGCAGCACTTCCAAGCAGCGCTGAGCATTTAGGTTACTATCGATGAAAATGGGTCCGATTACACGGGTTCCCATGTACCTCACCATAACCTTTACATTACCAACGACGTCGGATGGTTTCGTCCAGTTAGGGTTCCTGTCACTACTATACCTGTGGTTCTGACGGTTAACCTCACCACTGACATAAAAATTGGCCACGTCACTGAACAAAATGCCCTGTGAGAATGAGGGATCCCATTGATATAGGTCTAAAGCGCAGGTGTGGAACTCGACACGTCTATCAAGGTCATTCTCTGATAGTTACTGCTGCATCTGGATCTTGAACGGATGCCAGTGAGCGGTGTGAAGAATACGTACAATGGCTGACTGGCTGAAACCACATTCTGTTGCGAGACGTCGTGTGCTACGTTGTAGGCTCTTTGCAAAAGAAATGGGAAACTCAAGTTGAACAAAACTCGTTTCATACCTAAATGCTCGGTTAAAATTCTGCGAATTGATGCTTTTGAAATGTGAACCATATCTTTAATATCTCTAATTGGATACATGTCTGTCTTTCATTAAAATAACACTTTCTGTATTGATGTTCACCTCTGTAACACTCATTGAAGGTCTTCCTCCATGCGCGATTAAAACCGCAAACTCGCAACCATCCATAAATTCTTTATGCCATCTGTAAATTGTTGATTCCTAGACAATCGTCTTTATAAGTTTCTGGCACAAGACGGAAAGTCTCTCCGACAGATTTCGTACGTCGACAACAAAATTTAATGGCACATCATTGTTCCCCTTTCGCATCCATTTTTTCGGAAAATCACTGGGCGAAAACACTTATTAGGGGTTATCAAACAACGTTTATTAAACTCCGCACTACCGACGCTGCATGTGTGATATGATCAGATCAGTTCATATGTAGAGGATTTCAGGAAGGGAGTGTCTGAACCCAGGTCTTCAACAACTCTTAGAAATAGTAAGCTAGGAGATTTGAGCTTGACTGCCAGATAGGAAAGTGACACAGAAGCGAGGTAGAAAGGGGTGGGAAGACGCCCTTACTTATAACCGAGAGGCCAGTACCCGGGGACCGACGGCTTAACGTGCCCATCCGAAGAACAACGGCTATTTAGTGGTTCGAGCATTCGTACCTGCCTGGGATCGAACCTGGGGTCTCTCCGTGGCAGTTACGAACGATGACCACTAGGCCAGCCGCGGCCCCACATGCGCAATAAATAGGCGTGGCCAGTTGCTATGGTCACTACAACGACTACCGTCTTTCCGAGACTCGTTCGAAGGTCGAATGTAGTATTGCACATGTTTTACAAAAACGTTCTCAATTTTTCTGGGAGAAGCTGTGTATTTTAAATAACGTACATATTTGAAGTAGCTCATGCGCTTCACCTGTATAAGGAGCGTCCAATAACCTATGAAAAAATCAGTTTAATGAAAATTTTGTGATATTCAAAGTTAGACAATGTAGAATCCAATCAAAAATAAATTCGTTTGTTTACGTTTTCCAACCGTACGTTGAAGAAGCGTATATTCTCAAGCTTTGTACGCCTGTCTGTCCGCACGATAACTCGCGTAAAAATGGTTCGGTTTCGATTAAATTTTAGTATGTGGTAGGGGACAACCTGGGAAGGAACCCTATTGAAAATGAGCGAAATGGGGTCAAAGGTCAGGCAAAGGAGCGAGATTTATTCCACAGCCATTATCCTCATAACTTGAATAATGATTTCTGGTATGTTGGAAAGCGTATAATAATCAATGCATTCCATGATTTTACTAACTTGTTTTTCAAGCTACAGTGGCACGGAAGGAAAAAAAAAGCAAGAATTTTGTTATTGCGGTTGACCCCTCTAGATTGAGGCAAAACTGGAAATATTTTGATGAATGTAATCGTTCGATGCCTAAGAAGCAGAGCGCGAAATTATTTCTGGGTGTCGATCAAGATCAGCAGAGCAATCCAGCCGTTGAAAATTTCCTATACCAGGAAAAGGAATTTGCAGTCGCCCCGTCGGCCGATAGGTCTCAGGCCGTGATTTCTGATCATTCGTTCAAGACGAACCCGGGTTTGCCATCCAGGTTGTGCCGTAGTCTAAGCACTGGCTCCTAACTCTTCTTCCTAGATTGGTCCGGGTTCAATTCCCGTTGATGCGTGGATGTTGTGTTTATGTTGCGGCACTAGCTCTCTCCTTTATCTGGAACCAGTGGCCTTAAATTAGGGGCAAGCGACTGTTTATAGTTCATTGAGTTGCTCACTGTGGTCGTTAAACCTCGAATTGAAAAAAAACAAGTTAGTAAAATCATGCAATGCATAGATTATGATACGATTTCCAACTTACCGGAAATCATTACTCAAGTTATGAGGATAATGGCTGTGAAATAAATATTGCTCCTGTGTCCTGACCTTTCACCCCATTTCAATGATATTAAACAGAACCAATTCAGTATGCCTCCGGAACAACATGATAAAGTTTTGTCGCAATCGAAGCATTTTTACACAAGTTATGAACCATAAGGGCAATGGAATAGATCTCGCTCCTATGTAGTGATCTTTGACCCCATTTCGTCCATTTTCAATAGGGTTCGTCCCCAAATGGTCCCCTACCACACACTAAAATTTCATCGAAATCGAACCATTTTTATGCAAGTTATGACGCATAAGGACAATGAAATGAATCCCGCTCTTATGTCGTGTCCTTTAACCCCATTTCGTCCATTTTTAATAGGATTCGTCCCCAGGTGGTCCCCTACCACATACTAAAATTTCATAGAAATCGAACCATTTTTACGCAAGTTATATGATGCATAAGAGCAATGGAATGGATCCCGCTCCTATGCCGTGACCTTTGACCCCATTTCGTCCATTTTCAATAGGGTTCTTCCCCAGTTGGTCCCCTACGACATACTAAAATTTCATGGAAATCGAACCATTTTTACGCGAGTTATCGTGCGGACGGACAGGCGGACAAAGCTGAAGCATATACGCTTTTTCAACCTACGGTTGGAAAGCGTAAAAAAGCTCTGGTTCAAAACTTGGATGAGCCAGGCTCATGGCTTACGGCTCTTCTTCTCTACCTTCACTAGAACCAGCGACCCCAAATTAGCAACTGATTATAGCACTCCAAGTTGTTCAGGGCGGGAGTTAAATCCCGGAGTTAAACAAACAGAAAAATACATATACAGGGTGTCCACAAAGTATCTTTACAATTTTGCACATTTATTAGGGACACCCTGTACTAGGTAAGTTCGTCGTTTTTGTTGTATAACATACTATAAATATCAAAGTTTTAATTGACATTATCGTTTTTCACGGTTTCCAACCGTAGGTTGAAGAAGCGCATATGCTCCAGCTTTGTCCGTCTGTCTGTCTGTCCGTACGATAACTCGCGTAAAAATTGTTCAATTTCGATGAAATTTTAGTATGTAGTAGAGGACAACCTGGGGATGAACCCTATTGAAATTGAGTGAAATGGGGTCAAAGGTCAGGACATAGGAGCGGGATCCATTCCATCGCCCTTATGCATCATAACTTACGTAAAAATGCTTCGATTACGAAACTTTACCACGTTGTTCCAGAGGTAAACTGAACCAGTTCTGTTGAATATCATCGAAATGGGGTCAAAGGTCAGGGCACATAAGCGAGATTTATTCGGCCATTATCCTCATAACTTGACTAAAAATGCTTCTATTGCGACACAACTTTAGTATGTTATTTCTGAGGTATACTGAACCGGTTCTGCTGAATATAATCGAAATGGGGGTCAAATGTCAGGGCACATACGTGAAATTTATTCAGTCATTATCCTCATAATTTGACTAAAAATGTTTCTATTGCGACGAAACTTTAGTATGTTGTTCCGGACTTATGCTGAACCAATTCTGTTTAATATCATCGAAATGGGGTCAAAGATGAGGGCACAGGAGTGATATTTATTCCACAGCCATAATCCTCATAACTTGTGTAATAACTTGAGTAATGATTTCTTATATGTTGGAAAGCGTATCATAATCAATGCATTGCATGAGTTTAGTAACTTGTTTGTAACAGGTCCCTCACTGACATAGCAGGTGCTGTTCTATGAAAATGTGGTGCTCACAAGAGAGAGCGCAGTGCGTCGTTTGATTCATCGAAACAAAATCTGATACACAAACGCAACGACATTTCCGGACTAAGTATGCGAAAACCCCGCCGTCTCGTCCTAGTATCCGCCAATGGCACTAGAAATTCATGGAGACTGGGTCCGTGTTGGATCTAGATCGTAGTGGCCTCCCACGAACATCGAATGAAGACATCTATTCGTGATTAAATTTCACGAAGCCCGAAGAAATTCATTCATTCTGCTGCCAGAGAGCTAGAAATGCCTCGGTACACAGGGTGGGTGCTACATAGACATCTACGCTTCTATGCATACAAAGTGCAACTGTTACTAACACTTGAGGCGAATCATAGACCACGACGAAAAGAATTCGCAGTAACGATGCTGGATAGACTGAGTCAAGATTCCGACTTTCTCACACACGTTTGTTTTACGGATGAGACAACTTTTCATGTCGCTGGGCAGTTAAACAGACACAATGTCAGGATTTGGGGTCTGAAAATCCTCATGCCTCATGCGTTTACGGAACTTGCGAGAGACAGTCCTGAAGTGAATGTGTGATGCGGTGTTACGCATAACCGAGTCCTTGAACCAATTTTCGTCAGTAAGAAAATAGTGACGGCACATGTTTACCTGGATGTTTTGCGTGAGTATGTTGTGCCACAGTTCGAGGACCTTCAACCAAGCGTGATATTCCAACAGGACGGTTCGCCACCACATTGGGGATGGCACGTTCGGGGCATTTTAAACACAACATTCCCTGGGAGATAGATTGGACGGAATGGTCCAATTGCATGGCCACCCCGTTCCCCCGGCGTCACAGCTCTGGACTTTTTCGTATGGGGATATGTGAAGGATATCGTGTATCCGACAAATTTGCAGGACATCGATGACCTGAAATCGAGGATCAGCAATGCAATTTCGACCATTACTGTGGAGATGCTGCAGCGCACATGACTGGAACTGGAGTTTCGGCTAGATGTTCTACGCGCAACAAATGGTGCTCATATTCAGGTTTTGTAATGAGGAAGAAAAAACTTGAGTCTTTGCTCTTACTTATGTACTCAAACATACTTGTCTATCTCATACAGTGTATCCGTAATAAATGTGCAAAGTTGTAAAAAGACTTTGTGGGCACTTTGTATATTTACCTATTAAAAGAAACACTTGAACGGAGCCCTCCATCTTACTATTTTTGGCAGTATATGCACATAAAATATCAGTAGATGAACAGTAACCGTTTTTCGTACTAAATAACATTAGCAGGGAGAATTAGGCTGTCTCAGTACGATGTGTTAAAACTCTCTAGGTCCAAATTGCAGTTAAGTTAAAAACTTTATTTACAATTGAAACACCAGAAGTTTAAAAGACTAAGCGGATGACAGCTTAGTGCCACAGTTCTCGGATCAGATCATACGTGGAGGATTTTAGGAAGGGGTGTTTGATTCCGGTCTTAAACAGCCCTTAGAAATAGGAAGCTAGGAGATTTGGGCAAGATAGGAAAGTGACACAGAAGCGAGGTAGAAAGGGGGAGGAAGACGCCCTTATTTATTACCGGGGGCAGTACCCGGGGTCCGCCGGCTTAACGTGCCCATCCCACGCACGGCGGATATTTAGTGATTCGAGCGTTTGTAGATGCCTGGGATCGAACCTGAGACTTCTCCGTAGCAGTCATGAACATTAACCACTAGGCCATCCGCGGCCCGTGCCACAGTTCTTTGAGTAAGCAAGCAATAAATACAAAAAGGTAGAACCTTGATGCAACAGTTATAAGAGTCATCGTTACCAACTTTAATCAATGAAAGTCATAAAATGTTTTGACAGTTAGTAGTATGTGACCGAAAAAGAATTTTTAAGAGCGCCGATATTACTGCTAATATGCTGCAAACGGAAACGTGAACGTATGGCTTCTTAGTGGCACACGTGTGCATTATGAAAAATTTGAAATTATATGCAAAACTTTTCACACCAAACGCTCTTCGACAAAGAAAGAAAATTTCAAATCGAACTGTTAGAAGCAGGGATAGCGAAAAGAATAAAATATCCATCTACGCCTCCTGGCGGAAAATTATTCACTTTTTTCAGCACAAGGTATTCTCAGAAAAAAGGGGCGTATTTAGATGAGTGGCCAAGGGGTCTTGCGTCCCCCCCCGAAAGTGTTTCATTTTTTAATGTTTTGGGTTAAAATGTGACTAACTTTAGAAAACAAATGCCCTAATTTAATAAAAATGCATCCTTTTACATTAGAAAAAAATGCTTTAATGTTTTCCTCTGTTTTCCAATAACTTTTATTTTCTTCTGGTGCATTTCAAAATCGGACAAACCATTTTTTGCAAAAGTTCGAACTTTTGTGTAGAACATTTTCCACCAGAGTCTATTCGATGCAAAAAGAATTTTTTAAATTCGACTTTTAGGAGTAGAGATGAAATCTCAATTTAACTTTACGTCCCCTAGCAGAAAAAACTATGCATTACTTAAAAAAAGAAATTGTACCCAAAATAGTCTTCGTTATAAATGGTCTCGAATGGAAGGAAGAACATTTTCAATCTGATGTTGAGAAGCAATTATATTAAATAAAATGTATTTTGAACTCGATAGCATCTGCACTTACGTCCTCTGGGGGCAAAATTATGCGTCGTAGAAAAACCGAAAGATACTGCTCATCGTTCGCACATTTCAGGCTTCCCTATGCAAAAAGAAGTTTCCAAATCCAATTAATAGTTGCAGAGCCACAGACCGATCGACGGACGGACAAAGGGATAACATATAAGCACGATATTTTGAAACGTGATAAAAGTTAATTGCATGGGGAAATTCCTTTGTGGTATGTGCATATTTAAACTTTCGGAATGCTCATGCAGATCATTTAATGGGAAGTGGTGGCTTCCAGAGATTTTTTTTTTATTACGTAGGACTATGTCTAACATCCACGGACAGTATGGGGCAACTACTGCCGACCGTCTGTTACAAAAATAGATACCAATTGAAATCATAATAGCGTTAAAAATACCCTCACAAATCGTGTTAGCATATTCATAAACAGCATGGAGTCCAATTCTCGTACTGCCCAATACATCGTGCACGCGACGCTCCCCTCGCTCCCTGTGCACGGGAGAGATGATGCAATATTTCTGGGTGTGCCTCCGCGTTTGACTCAGTCTATATGGACAACCGTGAGGGCAAAACGACTGTGCGTGGTATTATTTTAAGGCTCCCGGCGAGATCTATTCAAATATATAAAGAAACTATCGCAGTTGTTTAACCTAAAACTTTTAAAAATTGTTTTCGTGTGAACGGGTTAACATTTTCGACAATGCCGCGGAATTCGCAGAATGAACACAAGCAAAAGTGGAGAAAATCAAAACGAGAGGCAACAGCCAGTGATGAGGAATGTAAGAAGCCCAAGAAGACTGCACCACGTTGGGTAATTCGTGTATCGATCTGCTTTGTGTTCGCAATGTATCCAGCATTATTTGTAAAAATTATGTAAGCTAATTTTAATATCATAGACCAGTGTTGGCTGCAACAAATTAAATAAACTCTTTGAAACCATACTCGACTAGCTCATTTCAACTCTCCGATCTGCAAATAGTAGTCCTACGTTCCAAACTGAAGGTTGATCAGAATTGAGCCTACCTGGTTTGTTTGTTTTTTGGGTTTTTTCCCAAAACCAAATTTTTCAAAAGAAGGTAATTATGTGGAACAACACCTCTTTTTTAAAGGGCGTTTTGATGCTGCATTCAAACCATAAACGGTCTTTTAAAACTTTTTCACCGTTAAATTACCTCAAAAAAAAATTGTTCATGAGTGAATTTTTTCACGACGTATATTTCAACAGTTCTCTTTGTTTTTCGAGGATGGAATTTATGAGGTATTATCGAGTAGGTACTTGTGTTTTTACAATAGATAGCAATACTAAATTTTTCCAGTCCCCCTCCCCCCTCCCCCCGCTCCCTCGGGTGGAAGGGTTGCCGCTTGCATTTCTGTATCTATTCCCCATAACTCGGAAGAAAATTTTCGAAAACAATTGTCTCGCAAAAATTTGCAAATATAAGCAGTTGCTGTTTCAGGCAAGTCGGGAGCAGCTTTTCAATATTTGCTATCTTTTATCTTTGATGCTTCATGTACTACAATTAACATACTTTTCCAAAATATATGCAGTTTATAAGTTACTTCTTTAAGGTGCTTGGAAGAAAGTGATTTTTTAAACATTCTTTGCGATTTTCGGATAAACAGTTTTTACTCATTTGGTTTAATATTTGTAACGCATGTGAATTGTAAAGAACTGCAGTGATAACAAATTTGCTGTTCCACTAACCACCGTAGAATCCAATGCTTGCTGCTGACATTCTGGAGAACTCAATGGACACACAGAATGACTTTCAAGTTCTATCTCTCCAATAAACTACAGCTGCCATCTGGTGACGGTTACAGAACGTTGCATTTTGTTATTGCATTTAATTTCCTTGATTCTTCGTGATTTTTATTTTTATCGTAATCATTTTATTTATCGTAATCATTATTACCACCAGAGAATCCACTGCTTGCTGCTGACATTCTAGAGAACTCAATACATTACCTGAAGTCGCTGGTTCGTATAGCTTTTAATAACGGAGCAAATACGACTAGACAGGTTGTTGTTGTTGTTGTTTTCTGTTGCTGCCATTCATTACTTTGCTAAACCGTATTTACAATTACTGATGCTTTTACCTATTGCTGAAGTCCAGTATACAATATCTTAAAATTGTGAGTTGCGGACGGCGGTCGAATATATTAATTTGCTAAACAGTAATTTTCATTTACCATTCGTTTTCGTTTGTTAGCACGCATTAAGTAAGTGTCGAGCGAGTTTTTGGCATTTCATTTATTTTCTTCTGTTAACACAAATTACTATAAATAGAGCTTTACAATAAACGGCTTTTTTTTCTTCTTTTTGGGGGTGGGGAGGGGGTTCACAACCACCGTAAGCAACTCAATGGGCTATTAAGCAGTCGACCGTCCCTAATTTAGGGCCGTGGTTTCAGGGAAGGGAAAAGGCCAATGCCGTAAGACATACACAACATCCATGCCTTACCGGGATTCGAACCCATACCCATCTCGGACGAATAGTCGTAAGCCATCGCTGAGACCACTGTGCCGACATGCTTTTCACATGTTTAAGATTGCTGAATATTTTCAAGCGTAATCCATATTGCAAATTTTTTTTTTATTGGAGGTTTAACGACCACCGTGAGCAACTCAATGGGCTATAAGCAGTCGCCCGTCCCTAATTTAGGGTCACTGGTTCCAGGGAAGGGAGAGAGCCAGTGCCGTAAGACAAACACAACATCCATGCCTCACCGGGATTCGAACCCGGACCCATCACGGACGAATGATCAGAGGCCAGCGCCTTAGACCACTGCGCCACCGGGGCGGCGCAAATTTTTTCAATGAATATACATTCTCCTTTTTCTAGCGCAAATCACTTAGGCAATCGTAGAACGCATTGCTTAATGCATTAGGTGCATTATGCATGTACTATTGTATAATACATTATCTATCATGTACTATCGTATCATACATTGTATAGCCTGTATTAGTGTATGATAGATTGTCTAGCATGTACTACACTATCTACCAACAAGTAATTAGACACCCCTGCAATCGACGATGTCTGCGGTCCTGATACACGTCACGGCCGCCGCCGTTAAATATCGTGTGGGAAACAATAACGCAACCAGTTGCATGCAAGATGCCACGCAGTTCGGAGCTCTCTGATTTCGAGAAAGGTGTAATCGTCGGGTATCACAGAAATGGCCGATCCATACGTGACATATCCAGCGAGTTGAAGTACCCAAAATTGACAGTGGCCTACGTGATTGGCAAGTGAAAGATGAGAGGTGACTGTCGGAATGTGCCCCGACCCGGCAGACCCACAAAACTGGGAGTTATAGACCGACGGGTGCTGGCCAGAGAAATTCGGAAGAACCGCACCAAATCGATGGGCCACATCCGCGAGGAGTTTCAACAGGCATCTGGGAGTGTTCTTTCGATGAATACCATCCGTAAGGAAGCGCATCTGCTCGGTTATCATGGACGTGCTGCCGCCCACAAGCCTTTGATCACCAAGTCCAATAGAGCTGCTTGGCTAACGTGGTGCAAAGAACGTCGACAGTTGACAGTTGAACAATGGAAACAGGTTCTCTGGAGCGACGAATCAAGGTTCACCCTCTACCGTTCAGATGGCAGGGTCTGGGTTTGGCGTCTGCCTGGAGAACGCCTTCTGCTGGAATGTATTGTGACAACTGTGAAGTTCGGCGGCGGTGGAATTATGCTATGGGGGTGTTTCTTCTGGTATGACACGGGACCCTTGGTCGCAATTCCTGGTAGACTCAACGCCGAGACCTAATGCACCATTTTGGATGGCCATGCGCTTCCTACGTTGTGGCAGTTTTACGGGATGGACCCATGTTACTTTCAGGATGACAATGCCACCTGTCATGTTGCGAGGTCCACCATGGCTTGGTATGGTGACAATGGGGTTAATCGAATTGACTGGCCTGCGCAGAGCCCGCACCTTAACCCTATCGAGCACCTCTGGGACGAGTTGGAGAGTGGACTTAAGGGGTGTCCCCACCATCCGAAATCGGTGAAGGAACTGACCTGTCTTTTCCAAGCCGAGTGGAAGAAAATACCTCTAGCCGTCGTACAACGCCTGGTTGAGAGTATGCCCCGGAGGGTCGCAGCTCTAATTGCCGCTCGTGGAGGCTCCACCAACTATTGAAGGTGAATAAACTTTGTTTTCCTCTGCTATCACAGGTGTCCAATTACTTGATAGTGTATTATTGCATGATACATTGTCTAACGCGTACTATCGTATGCAGGGCCGTAGTCAGGAGGACGCTAAGGCAGGCTGCGCCTGCCCTGAAAATTTTTGCGTCTGTCCTGCCAATGATTCGTAGGAAATGAAAAACTTCGAATTGCAGTTTCCAGTGCTGAAGAAGAAAATATTGATTTAGACAAATTCAAGTATTTGCAAACTTTAGGTATCAAACTTCCATCTCCAGAAGAAATTGTAGTAGTCAACAGATTCATACAAAACCAGAAGAAAGAAAACCCAAATTCAGTCATTTTTTATGAAATTTTTAAGCAGTGAGTAGTTTTCAGAGATACTTATAATTTATTGGCCACAGCCAGGACTTTCGGCTGTAGTACGGCTACTTGTGAATCCACCTTTTCGGTTTTAATGAAAAGGTGGATTCACAAGTAGCCGTACTACAGCCGAAAGTCCTGGCTTTTGATGTGCCACCAACGAATGTCGAATTTGACTCTTCTTGCATTCGAAAAATATCGCACAGAAACTTTTGACATGGACTTACTTTTGAGAAAATTTAATGGTCAAAAGAACCGACGACTACAACTATTTTGATTTTCTATTGGTAAGCAACGGTTATAAATTTTTACCTTTACAAAATATTTCTTTTTTTTTATTTATGAAAAATGTTACTTGTTTAAATGTAGTACTACGGCAGGCGCTTATAAAATCTTATTATGTACTAAGGTACTTATAAATTATAAATTTAATTATGCACCACCAAAATGCTTGTATATTTTACAAATTTGTGAACTTTTTTTTTGATTGGAGGTTTAAGGACCACCGTGAGCAACTCAATGGGCTATAAGCAGTCGCCCGTCCCTAATTTAGGGTCACTTGTTCCAGGGAAGGGAGAGAGCCAGTGCCTTAAGACAAACACAACATCCATGCCTTACTGGGATTCGAACCCTGGACCCCGTTCGGACGAATGATCAGAGGCCATCGCTTAGAACACGCGCCACCGGGGGCGGCTGTGAACTTTCAAACCAGACTTTAGTAGAAGGCAGAGAAGTAAGTAACTATCAGTACGCGCTGTCGAGTGACTGCCGTGTTTCTAGTACATTCTTTCCTATTTTTGTACTGATATATAAGAAGCTAAACAAAAAGTAAAAGGAAAACTATTTTTAAAAATTGTGTTTAAAATTAAAAAAATATACAATACCTCATCTTTCAATGTAGTCACCTCCCTTTTCAATACACTCACTTCTTCCAGCATTCTGGTAACTTAGTAACACAAAGTGGGGAAAAATTATTTTGGTTGCGAAATTACCCACTGATGCACTTTGTTTTTGATTTATTCTTCCGTACGGAAATGACGTTCTCTCAAGTTAGATATTAATGGTCCACAACCACATGTAATTGGAGTTCGATTATTTGATGGTTACCTGCAGAGGCGCAACTAGCAGTTTGTGCGCCAGGGGCAGCCTAAAAATTTTGCGTCCCCCGCCCGCCCTCCTAACAGTGTTTTATAAAACAAAAATATAACTGATTTTTTTTTATTTACTTGTACACTGAAGTGCCAAAAGTCATGGGATACCTACATGCTTTCTCTATGCGGATGTTCATTCTGAAGCAAATATCGAGGGTGAGTGGTCCCTCTGATTTTCCCCACCCGCAACAAACATGAAGAATACACCAAAATATGCAAAATATGTCTGCTGCAATAGGCCTCTTTTTTTCTCTCTAAATTTAATACGAGCCAAATGCAAAGTTACAGGGGTTTGAATGTGATACATAACGAGAAGGGATCCCTGTAAATATCTGTTACCAGCAACTGCAGGAAGTGCATACATACGTACGACAACTGCAGGAATGCATACCGCAAGCTATCAAGAAAAATATGATTTTTTTCTTTTCGGACCATTGAATCTTCGTATCCCTTGCTTATCTTTCATTGTATACCACTGGAAAGAAAAATAGTTATTCATACCCTCTTTGGTTGTCCCCGATTTGCGAAACAGCATTGTTTCTGTCACAATATGTACTGTATTTGTTAGAGTCAACCAGGTCCTAATTCTACACGCTTTCTGTCATTGTAGTTCATTGTGCAGGTAAAACATATTTACAGGGACGCTTAGATCATGTATCACATTCAAACCGCTGTAACCCAGCCCCTACTAAATTCAGAAAAAAAAAATTTTTCGATTGCGGCAGACATATTACATAAGTATTTTTCAGGTTTGTTGCGTGTAGGGAAAATCGGAGGGGCTACTCTCTCGATATTTGCTTGAGTATGAAATACCTCATAGGTCACAGAGAAAGCATGCAGGCATCCCATGATTTTCGGCACTTAACTCCGCCTAAAGATAGCAAAGGGACATCTCAGTAAGGGAAGAAAAGAGATTATGGCACTGAGAAAAGAAGATAGTTCTGTAACAAGAAATAAAGGCGAAATTTTGACAAGAGTGAAAGATTTCGACTCCAAATTATATGAAAGGGGTGATACATGTACTCCAGGCATCATGAAAGGTACCAGTACCAGAGTTCTTCCAGTCCTCCCAGAAGAAGTTGCACATGCAATCAAGAACATGAAGCGGGGAAAAGCTCCAGGAGAAGATGGAATTACTGTAGACATCATACAAGAAGCAAGTGGAGAAATCGAAACAGTACTCGCCCAAATTTTCACTCGATGCCTTAATGAAGGGAAGATTCCTGAGGATTGGAACAACGCTACAATGATCCTGCTGCATAAAAAAGGTGAAATTGAGGATCTCAGGAACTACAGACCTATAAGCCTCATATCAGTGGTTTATAAAATCTTCACTAAAGTTCTCTCACACCGGTTGAAGGTAATACTGGACATGGCTCAACCGAGAGAACAAGCTGGATTCAGGAGTGGCTACAGCACAATAGATCATATCCACGTACTGAGAGAACTAATTGAAAGAGCGAGGGAATATGAACTTCCATTGTACATGGCTTTTATCGATTATCAAAAAGCCTTTGATTCGGTGAAACCATCAGCAGTTACAATGGCTCTGAAATCCTGCGGTATTGAAGATGCGTACATTAATATTATTAATAACATCTATGAAAATGCAGGTGGAAAGATTCGGCTGTTTGAAAATACAACACACATAAAAATTGGAAAGGGGGTGAGACAAGGTGACACCATATCTCCCAAGTTCTTTAATGCCATATTGGAAAATGTCTTTCAATCACTGAACTGGGAAAACAAAGGGATAAAGATTAAAGGAGATTATCTAACTCACCTTCGTTTTGCTGATGACGTAGGCATTTTTGCTACTATCCTATCCGAGCTGCAGAGTATGATCCAGAAACTTGCTGACAAGAGTAAAGAAGTGGGATTAAAAATGAACTTTCAGAAGACGAAAGTGATGTTCAATGCTTTTACAAGAAATGAAGATCTATCGATTGATGGAGAAAAGCTGGAGATTACAGATCCGTACGTTTATCTTGGACACCAGATATCAAGTGAGGGTCACATTGATGAAGAAATTAATCGGCGTACAAAACTTGCCTGGGGAGCTTTTGGAAGAAACAGCATAATTTTCAAGAGCAGTATGCCATTATGTCCCAAAACAAAAGTGTTTGATCAATGCATCCTTCCAGTGCTTACGTATGGTGCAGAGACGTGGACCTTAACTAAAAGAGACATACAAAGGCTGCAGACAACTCAAAGCAGCATGGAGAGGTGCATGCTTGGTGTAACTAGGAGAGATAAGAAGAAGAACTCATGGATCAGAAAAATGACAAGAGTAGAAGACATCATGATCAGAGTTAAATCCCTGAAATGGCAAGGGGCTGGACATACTGCCAGAAGGACAGACCATCGATGGACAGCCGAAATTTTAGATTGGATTCCAAGTGACAAAAAAGACCCAGAAGAAGACCACGTGGGAGATGGGTGGATGAAATTCGAAAGTATGCGAGAGCAACATGGAGGAGACTGGCACAAGACAGACCGTTGTGAAAGAAACTTGGGGAGACTTTCATCCAGCAGTGGATTGATAATGGTTGACAATGATGATGACATATATACAGAGAGAAAAATGTTTGGAAAATCAATAATTATAATACATTTTCCAGCAACATAATTCAGTTTAGAGTGCAGTAGTATGTAGAAGTGACTACAATGAATGAATCTGTAATCCGGATTATTTTTTTTTTTTGAAGCACACACTATATTCTACTTTTATGGCTTTGTAAACCCCTAATAAACTTCAACCCTTTTTGTACAAAGTGACACTTCAAAATTAAATAAATGTGACTCCCAGTATTTTGCCTTACAACACATTTTAATTATTTGCATGTGAGGTAATTCCGGAAATGTATATTTCCTACATATTTTTTTAAAAAAATGCTTCCAAAGTCAACAATGATATTTGAATTGTAGTGTAACTTCAAAAAAGGTGTTTGGATTTGGAAAGAAGACATGTTTAAAAATGTGGAAAAAAGAAAATACATGGCATAGTAACATGTTTCGGTAGCTTGGTTAGAGTGCATATATATGCTACGTACACATGTTGTTTTTTTTTTGGGGGGGGCTGATGTGCAGATTCTTGCGCCCTTGGCTGGCCTGCACCCTGGGTGGCCGCCCCGCCCTAGTTACGCTATGGTTGCCTGTATTAGCACGCAGGACCGTATGAGGTCGGCAGGCATTATCGTGTAGAATGAGTACTCCTGACTCGCCTGGCTGTAATATAAATCTAACGAGTTTGGAATTTGCACGGTATTCATGAAAATAATCTTACAAACTATTCGGAAGGAATGCTGATATTTACTCCACACGCACGAAGCGAGTTTGAAGACTATGTCGTTGTCTTAAACTATGTGGTAAATTCCCTTAATTATTTTAATCAGTTCGGAATGACAAGCACGGCTACTTACGAAACCACATTTTCTGTTTTCGCTAGAATAAATGTCATCCCACGGCGACTTTCGATGTGCCCCAAATGAATGTCGAATTTAACCCTTCTTGCATTCGAACAAAGCAGCACAAAAGCTTCCGACGCGGACTTACTTTTGAGAAAATGTAATGGTCAAAAGAACCGACCACTACAACTATTTTGATTTTCTATTGGTAAGCAACGATTATAAATGTATTTTTATTTTACAAAATTTTTCTTGTTGTTTTTTTATTTATGCTAATCAAAAATGGTACTTTTGTACCTGATGTACCTAGATAAGGTACTTAGTCTGGGTTGAAATTTGTAAAATTTAAGTGATGCTCAAAGAAACGTAAAAAGTATACAGCATTTTTTATCATTCCCTAAATTTTATTGAGCCTGCCCTAAGTATAGAGTTTGGCTACGGCCCTGATCGTATATGATATATTGTGTAATGTATTATGCAGGGTGTGGACAAAATGATGTGAACTCCTGGAAAATAGGAGATATGACTTTATTAATAAGGTGTCGGATTACCATTTGCCTTTAATATAGCTTCCAATCTTCTTGGAATTAATTCATACAGCCAGGGGCGTATATAAAAAAAAATTGGGGTGGGGGAGGGCCGACTAAAAACGGAAATTTTTGAAATCCACCAGAACAAAATTGAAGTAAATGAAAAATAGAATAAAAAATTAAAGCAATTTTTTTATTACGTACGCTGATGCATTTTCATTAATTTAAGACATTTTTTTTTCTAATGTAAATCGCATTTTGCCCAAAAACATAAAAAATGAAACACTTTCGGGGATCAAGGCCTCCCTGCTCCCCCACCCCCTTAAATATGCCCTTGAACTCCTGGAAAAAAGAGAACTGTTGAAATATGCATTGTAAGACTAATTCGGTCGTGAACAAATTTTAGCAGGAATTTGAGGGTGAAAGAATTTAAAAAATCCACCCACGCAGAGGCGACTTTAGATTTTTAGGGCCTGGGCGCTAGAAGATTCAGGGGCCCCCTCCCTCTTCTTATCACATGAGAAATCTTCATCCATCAGAATGACGAAAAAAAAGTAAAAGAAAAGTCAAAAAGAAATTTTTTTACGCTTTTTAAAATGCCATTCTACCTTCCTATTATTAGAACGTTTTGTAAGAAAAGTGCAAGTGCAATCACCTTGTTCTCTGTACGTGCACATCGGTCTTTCTGTTTTTAGAGATATTTCAAAAAATATTTTGCGGCTTATAGGGAATCAAAGGACATTAAGTTTGGCACTTTAAATATCCCATATACTTTATGAATTTACCGATAAGAGCTGTCAAAGTCCAAAATTCAAAAAATTTAAGTTTTGTTGTGAAGAAACTATTCAACTTATAAAGGAAAAAAATATTTTTGTGCCTGTCAGATTGGGCTTAACTGTTCCCTCTTAAATATTTAAATTTTCCAATTAGTTCGTTTATTTCCTGCTATGGGTGCTAAACACCAACAAATCTGGTTTTCATAGATTTTTCAGAAATTATTTTTACCAATGGTAGGACACAAAAATTATTAAAATTTTCCCATTTTAAATTTCACTACTAGGTCGAAAATTTCCCGCTAGGAGTTCTCAAATTGGAAATTTAATAAATGTTTGCTTTACGGTACGAAAAGTTTATTTCAGTTACAGCAAAAGTTATTTTTCAGTTTGATACGTTAGGCAAAAAGGGATCATTCGTCCAAAAGAGGTCCGAGTTCGAATCCCGGTGTGGCATCATGCATGTTGTGTTTGTCTTACGGCACTGGCTCTCTCCCTTACCTGGAACCAGTGACCCTAAATTAGGGACGGACGACTGCTTATAGCCTATTGAGTTGCTCACGGTGGTCGGTAAACCTCCAATTAAAAAAATGTATCACTACATTGCGTGTAAATTGTCATAAAATTGTAATGCGTTTCAATTACAAAACGTGCTCTTTCCATTGCTTCGGCTTTAGAAATTCATCTTGCTTTTTACGTTATGAGCAAATTAATAGGCAACGAGCATGGTATCAAACAAAAATAAAATACTTGAAGACATTGGCAACCGGGAAAGTATTCCACATTAGAAAATGCGGGTAAAATGCAATTTGTGCGCAGTAGTTTACTTGAAAAGAGTGGATGAGACTTTTCGTGGAGGAGTTTTCCTGTGGCGAACAATTCCCTAAATCGAAGAGATTCTGCCGTCCATATGGCATAGACGAATGCCGTGGGCAGAAGAAGGTGGATAGTAAGAGTTTCCCCAGTCAGTGCAATAAAGCGAGAATGTTAAAAACATTTCCTTGAAAGCAATTTTTCTTATTACTTTCATCGGAAAATTGAGGAAGTCTGCATTTTTTTTACTCTGCCAAAAAGATGTCTGACCTTATATATATATATATATATATATATATATGGGATGTAAGGTCAGGTGATGCGTAACATCACAGCCTCTCCTTGACAAATGTCAACCCCGCCTTCTCGTGGTACATCCTGTTCCCACTAAAGGGACTCTGACGACCGCCAATAGCGGTATAACTATACCATCGGGATTAGAGGAAATTCTATCCCACACTCACCAACCCGCTTGGCCAGCGTTATGAGTTATGGCCAAACCCCTCCAAAATGATTCCACAACTTAAATCTTGGCCCTCAGTCTCCGGCAGCTGGAATGTACCTGGCCAAGGCAGCGGCCAGTGCGACATGAAGGCAGAGGGTGCTAAGAATCCCCGGAGGACCGGACTAGGCTGCCATCTGATGCTGACCTTGGCTACGTATAACGGACGCTCCCTATCTTCTGATTCAAGGCTTCTTGAATTGGAAGAGGAACTACAAAGGATCAAGTGGGACATCGTGGGGCTAAGTGAGGTAAGGAGAAAAGGAGAAGATCTCATCGAACTGTAAGTGGACATCTCTTCTACTATCGTGGGACAGATACTGGCAGAACTAGTGGTGTTGGATTTATAATAAACAAGAAACTGAAGGATAAAGTTGTAGAAGTTGAAAGTTCCTCTGACAGAGCTGCACGACTTGTTATCCAACTCTCGAAAAGATACCAGGCTCAGATTATTCAAACTTATGCACCCACCACAAGTCATCCTGAAGAAGAAATTGAAGAATTTTATGAGGAAATTTGTCATCTAAATAATAAAGGTAAGCAGCACTTGAAAATAATTATGGGAGATTTCAATGCAAAAATAGGGCAACGGCAACAGAATGAAACTTCAGTAGGTAAATTCGGTCACGGCAACAGAAACCAGCGTGGAAATACTCTCGTTGAGTTTGCAGAGGCAGAAGGGTTTTTCATCTTCAACTCCTTCTTCAAGAAAAAGCCACACAGGAAATGGACATGGAGACATCCAAATGGGACGACAAGTGAAATTGATTTTATTATGTGTAACAAAAAATTCGTCATAGAAGACTGCAGTGTGCTAAACAAGTTCAACACAGGTAGTGACCATAGATTGGTGAGATGTAAGATGCACCTCAACACCAAACTTGAACGTGGCAAGCTCATAAGACAAACAAAATCTATTGACATAACCAACCTTAAAAAACACCATAATACCTTCAAGTTGGAACTGAAGAACAGGTTCTCTGCTTTAGAAAGCCTAACATCGGAAGAAGTGGACATCTCTGAAGTTAACAGAAAAGTAACCAAAGCTCTTATGGAAACAGCAACAAAATTAGCTGGGTCTAAGAACAAGTTGCATGTAAACAAATTATCAGGAAAAACGAAAATGTTGATGCAAAAAAGAAGAGAGATGAGGACAACTAAAGAAGATGTGACTTCCAAAGTGGAATATATAGAGCTATGCAAGACAGTAAGAAAAAGTATCACTGAAGACGTAAGAAAATTCAACTGTGAACTAGTGAGGAAAGCAATTGAAAACAACCAAAGCCTAAAGATAGCAAAGGGACATCTCAGTAAGGGAAGAAAACAGATTATGGCACTGAGAAAAGAAGATGATTCTGTAACAAGAAATAGAGGCGAAATTTTGACAAGAGTGAAAGATTTCTACTCCAAATTATATGAAAGGGATGATACATGCACTCCAGACATCATGAAAGATACCAGTACCAGAGTTCCTCCAGTCCTTCCAGCAGAAGTTGCACATGCAATCAAGAACATGAAGCGGGGGAAAGCTCCAGGAGAAGATGGAATTACTGTAGACATCATACAAGAAGCAAGTGGAGAAATTGAAACAGTACTCGCCCAAATTTTCACTCGATGCCTTAATGAAGGAAAGATTCCTGAGGATTGGAACACCGCTACAATGATCCTGCTACATAAGAAAGGTGACATTGAGGATCTCGGAAACTACAGACCTATCAGCCTCCTATCAGTAGTTTATAAAATCTTCACTAAAGTTCTTTCACACCGCTTGAAGGTAACACTGGACATGGCTCAACCGAGAGAACAAGCTGGATTCAGGAGTGGCTACAGCACAATAGATCATATCCACGTACTGAGAGAACTAATTGAAAGAGCGAGGGAATATGAACTTCCACTGTGCATGGCTTTTATCGATTATGAAAAAGCCTTTGATTCGGTGAAACCATCAGCAGTTACAATGGCTCTGAAAACCTGCGGTATTGAAGATGCATACATTAATATTATTAATAACATCTATGAAAATGCAAGTGCAAAGATTCGGCTGTTTGAAAATACAACACACATAAAAATTGGAAAGGGAGTGAGACAAGGTGACACCATATCTCCGAAGCTCTTTAATGCCACATTGGAGGGTGTTTTTCAGTCGCTGAGCTGGGAAAACAAAGGGATAAAGATTAATGGAGATTATCTAACCCACCTTCGTTTTGCTGATGACTTAGTCATATTTGCAACTACCCCATCAGAGCTACAGAGTATGATCCAGGAACTTGCTGACAAGAGTAAAGAAGTGGGATTAAAAATGAACTTTCAGAAGACAAAAGTGATGTTCAATGCTTTTACAAGAAATGAAGATTTATTGATTGATGGAGAAAAGCTGGAGATAACAGACACGTACGTTTATCTTGGACAGCAGATATCAAGTGAGGGTCACATTGATGAAGAAATTAATCGGCGTACAAAACTTGCCTGGAGAGCTTTTGGAAGAAACAGCATAATTTTCAAGAGCAATATGCCATTATGTCTTAAAAGAAAAGTGTTTGATCAATGCATCCTTCCAGTGCTTACGTATGGTGCAGAGACGTGGACCTTAACTAAAAGAGATATACAAAGACTGCAGACAACTCAAAGAAGCATGGAGAGGTGCATGCTTCGTGTAACCAGGAGAGATAAGAAGAGGAACTCGTGGATCCGAAAAATGACAAGAGTGGAAGACATCATGATCAGAGTTAAATCCCTGAAATGGCAATGGGCTGGACATACTGCCCGAAGGACAGATCATCGATGGACAGCCGAAATTTTAAATTGGATTCCAAGGGACAGGAAAAGACCCAGAAGAAGACCACATGGGAGATGGGTGGATGAAATTCGAAAGTATGCAGGGGTGACATGGAGGAGACTGGCACAAGATAGACCGTTGTGGAGGAAACTTGGGGAGACCTTCGTCCAGCAGTGGATTGATAATGGTTGACAATGATGATGATGATGATATATATATACTCGTAGAGCTATGCAAGACAGTACGAAAAAGTATCACTGAAGATGTTAGGAAATTCAACTGTGAACTAGTGAAGAAAGCAATTGAAAACAACCAAACCCTGAAGAGAGCAAAGGGACATATCAGTAAGGGAAGAAAACAGATTATGGCACTGAGAAAAGAAGATGGTTCTGTAACAAGAAATAGTGGCGAAATTCTGACAAGAGTGAAAGATATCTACTCAAAAATATATGAAAGGGATGATACATGTACTCCAGACATTACGAAAGGTACCAGTACTACAGTTCTTCCAGTCCTCCCAGCAGAAGTTGCACATGCAATCAAGAACATGAAACGGGGAAAAGCTCCAGGAGAAGATGGAATTACTGTAGACATCATACAAGAAGCAAGTGGAGAAATCGAAACAGTACTCGCCCAAATTTTCACTCGATGCCTTAATGAATGGAAGATTCCTGAGGATTGGAACAACGCTACAATGATCCAGCTACATAAAAAAGGTGAAATTGAGGATCTCAGGAACTACAGACCTATCAGCCTCCTATCAGTGGTTTATAAAATCTTCACTAAAGTTCTTTCACACCGGTTGAAGGTAACACTGGACATGGATCAACAGGGAGAACAAGCTGGATTCAGCTGTGGCTACAGCACAATAGATCATATACACGTACTGAGAGAACTAATTGAAAGAGCGAGGGAATATGAAGTTCCGTTATGCATGGCTTTTATTGATTATGAAAAGGCCTTTGATTCGGTGAAGCAATCAGCATTTCAATGTCTTTGAAATCCTGCGGTATCAAAGATGCATACATTATTATTACAGTATTAATAACGTCAAAGAAAATGCAAGTGCAAAAATTCGGCTATTTGAGAATACAGCACTCATAAAAATTGGAAAGGGAGTGAGACAAGGGGACACTATATCTCCCAAACTCTTTAATGTCACATTGGAAAATGTCTTTCAATCACTGAACTGGGAAAACAAAGGGATAAAGATTAATGGAGATTATCTAACTCACCTCCGTTTTGCTGATGACGTAGTCATTTTTGCTACTATCCCATCAGAGTTGCAGAGTATGATCCAGGAACTTGCTTACAAGAGTAAAGAAGTGGGATTAAAAATGAACTTTTAGAAGACAAAAGTGATGTACAATGCTTTTACAAGAAATGAAGATTTATCGATTGATGGTGAAAAGCTGGAGATAACCGATACCTACATTTCTCTTGGACAGCAGATATCAAGTGAAGGTCACATTGATGAAGAAATTAATCAGCGTATAAAACTTGCCTGGAGAGCTTTTGGAAGAAACAGTATAGTTTTCAAGAGCAATATGCCATTATGTCTTAAAAGAAAAGTGTTCGATCAATGCATCCTTCCAGTGCTTACGTATGGTGCAGAGACGTGGACCTTAACTAAAAGAGACATACAAAGGCTGCAGACAACTCAAAGCAGCATGGAGAGGTGCATGCTTGGTGTAACCAGGAGAGATAACAAGAAGAACTCATGGATCAGAAAAATGGCAAGAGTGGAAGACATCATGATCAGAGTAAAATCCCTGAAATGGCAATGGGCTGGACATATTGCCAGAAGAACAGACCATCGATGGACAACCGAAATTTTAGACTGGATTCCAAGAGACAGAAGAAGACCACATGGGAGATGGGTGGATGAAATTCGAAAGTATGCGGGAATAACGTGGAGGAGACTGGCACAAGACAGACCGTTGTTTAAGAAACTTGGGGAGACCTTCATCCAGCAGTAGATTGATAATGGTTGACAATGATGATGGTGATGATATACCTGCACTGCAGTTATCAAAAACAGAAGCATAAGGATTGAATGAAAAAGATTCGGTTTCAAAATGGAAAAGTTTTTGGAAAAGCTTTTCGGTTCAGAGTATTATTGAAACTTTTATTGCTTTTTCAAAAGTAAGTTTCATATCGATTTAAGGAATAGAAAAGGTGAGAACACTTGAAAATTATCAGTATGCAACCACAATAGAAATTTCTTTTAACCCTATTAAGTAAGAAAAAGAAAAGTATACTGCGACATTTTTGAATTTCTTTATTTTTTCAGCCTAAATATTAGTTCTTTTGGTTTAGGCCTATTTAGAGGAATTGGGGCTCATAAAGAACTTGATTAAGGAAAAAGGCAATAAACAGCAAACACCCCCGGTCATCAAGACAGTTTCTATAATCATTCCTCATCGCGATTCAGGGGGGAAGGAGATTCCAACACAAATGTTTTCCTTTGAAGATGACAATCCGATTTTTGGCGTAAATGTGACAAAGATGGTAAGTCAGATAATATCCGAAAACTTGAAAATTTTCATCGTCCTGGAGCGGGACTCGAACCCACGTCTCCCAGAAAACGCCCAGGTATGCTAACCACTACACCACCCAGAACGACCAAGTTTCAAGTTTCCGATCAATTTGAATTTAACCATCACAGGATTCGCTAGTCGAAGCAACCGGCATTCATGTTTAGCGAATCTGGAGGTTAATAATCCTATCCCGTGATTGCCCGGAGAAGCAGATGTGATGGTTAAATTCAAATTGATCGGAAACTTGAACCTTGGTCGTTCTGGGTGGTGTAGTGGTTAGCATACCTAGGCGTTTTCTGGGAGACGCGGGTTTGAGTCCCGCTCCAGGACGATGAAAATTTTCAAGTTTTTGGATATTATCTGACGTACCATCTTTGTCACATTTACGCGAAAAATCGGATTGTCATCTTCACATTTGTATTATAGGGCGTAATCCCGTATTTCTTTCATGTTTTCCTTTGGCTGGAAGTTGCTTGAAAGTAATTTTTACAGGCCAGTTAAGTATTAAACAATAAAAAGTGTGCGAAGCGTGAATTCTTCCTTTACCTACCACTAACAGAAGGCTAAATGACAGTATTTTAACTGTTCCTTTCAAAACAAGGACATCAATTAAAATTCGAAAATTTGGAGTATCAACAACAGCAAGAAAAAGTTTTTATTACTAATGTAAGAAAGTAAAATATCAATTGACAATACAAATAAAGTGGTCGCTTTAAGGAGTGATGTGTTTCGGTCTGTGAAAGCCAAAATAATACTGGCAATATATACGTTTTCGGGGTGCCTGAAGCTATAGGGCCCTAAATCAGCCCCTGTACCCATGATTGAATGTAGCACATCAAACCATGTTCAAAATGTGGTGTAGTACAATATAATTATATTTACTGACCGTCTACTGCGCAATGATATTTTTACCACCTCCTTGAATAGATGCCTTTTAAAGTCTACCTATTATTTTAATCCATGAACATGCATTTTGTTCTATGAACCAGAACCAGCACCGGTAAATCGTTGTTTCTTTTAAGTGCCGAAAAATCGCTTTGTGCTCTATGTCTGTAGGTGGATAAGGGTGTAGAGATGAATGGCCATAAAAATTGTTACTAGTGCTTCCTTCAAGATTACAAAAGAAGGGCAGAGCCTACCAATGTCCCTTTGGCTCCAAGTCAGCGACCTACGTGTAATTATATAGTTAGGTTAATATACACTGCTGGTCACCCAAAATGCAACACCAAGAAGGAAGCATCCGATTGGCCTGAAATTCGCCGCATGTGTCGCCCGCGAGAGGGACATGCAAACGGTTAGCATTGCAGGGCATATGCAAATCATGTGCGCCCGGCACACCACCGAGAAGCACTATAAGAATGGTGCACAGAAGTCGGGTGTAAGTAGTGGAAGTGTGTTGTGCTGCCGAACCTGTGCGTGGGAAGCTTCCTGATGCCTCGTCGCAAAATACGACAGTCATTCCAACACGTTTCGGAGCTCGACAGAGGACGAATAGTGGCTTATCGCGACAACGGTTTATCGTACCGAGACATCGGCGCCCGTGTGAGACGACATCCAGCTACAGTGAGGCGAGTATGGATTCGGTGGGTGCAGGAGGGACGGACGGAGCGACGTGAGCGATTGCCGCAGCCGTGGCACACCACCGAACGAGAGCACCAGCATGTTGTGCGGCGGGCATTGACGGCTCACACCACCACATCACTTACGTTAGCGCAGGAATTTGGGTGTGTTTCGCAACAACCTGTGTCAGCACGTACCGTTCGACGTCATCTGCAGGAGCGGGGACTTGCCGCACGGCGCCCATTGCTCCGATTACCATTGACGTTACACCACCGGCGAGTGCGGCGGCAGTGGGCCGTTGAATGCCGTACCTAGAATTACAATAAAATTACCGTAATTACTGTCATCTTATTAAGATAACAGTAATTACGGTAATTTTAATAATACCGTATATATTAAAAATAACTTTAAATATTTCGTTTGATTATAACAACCGCTCTCTCAACTTTTGGCGCAAGTCTACACCAATGATCTGACGAAATGAAGGCTGTGCGGAATTCCCTATGTAAAGTTCCTGATTCCAAGGAAAGATGGTGACCGGAACCAAAGGTTAAGCACTATACGTCGTCGAAGTGTGACGTTACATGATGGCAAAATGTCTGTTCCTCCGTGATTCCCATAACGTCTCAACGTTATTGGTGAAATGTGCTCATATTTTGCAATTTCCTCATTTTTTTCTGACAATTTGACGCTATTTCAACGTGGTGAAAATAAATAAGTCATCTCACATCCAGTCATTTTATTACGAACCGCATAGCGAAGAATATATGTGGTCAAACTCGTGCTTCTGTGAAAGGTAAGGGTAAATGTGTAGTTTAGCGTCCTGAATTATTTGTCTACATATTTCGAAAGAATGAGGGAAAATGATATATATATATATATATATATATATATATATATATATATATATATATGTGTGTGTGTGTGTGTTAAAGTATGTAATTTTATTGCAAATGGTGGAAAAATTATATCTTTAAAATGCATTTTAAATATGTTTACCATAAAAATTACCTCCAAGTACGACGACGTACGTACCGCTGCGTCAGGCCTAACACAACGCTGCGGCGACTGCGTCAAGCTTGGCTGCGATGAAACGAAGGTCTCGTTCCGGCGGCCAACTAACTGGCGGAAGTCTACAACAGGAGGTGGGTACGTTCTTGCCAGGAAAGCATTCAAATTTGTAATGCTGCCTAACAGAAAACAATTCATTTCTGTCGCAGTTTCTCAAAATCCATGGTGAGAATTGAGATGAGCTATTTTCTGTAGCGTAGCAGTACAAACTGGGACACTTTCCTGGCAAGAACGTACCCGGTTCCTCTTGTACCATTCCGCCAACGAAATGGCCGCTGGAACAAGACCATCGTTTCAGAGGAGCCAAGCTTGAATTGGTGCCCGCGGCGTTGTGTTAGGCCTGCCGCAGCTGGTGTTCACGTCGTTGTACTTGGAGGTACGTTTTACGGTAAAAGTCTTTAAAATGCCTTTTACAGATGAAATTTTTTCACCATTTGCCATCAAATTATATGCTTTAACGTATCTATAGATCATTTTTTTTTCCAAATACGTAGCCAAATAATTTAGGAAGCTAAACTACACATTTACCTACATTTTAGTCCATAGGGCATGTTTTCAGTTTGTTTCTCGGAAATCTATACAACGAACACTGATTTTTGACAGTCTAGTGATTACATTATTCTGCAAAACATAAAACCATATCTAACAGAGGCGTAACAAGGGCGGGGCGGACGTGCTGCTTCCCCGGGCGAAGCTCAAGAGAGGGCGCAAAAATGCCTGCTTGCAGTCTGCTTAAGATGGGAATTTTAACTCTTACACACCAGTTTCTAGTATACTTAAAATTCGAATTTCTTCCTCAAAATGTGCAGTAGATGCTAGTGGCTCTCATTCAGAAATGAAGACGCGGCTGCATAGTCCCTCCAACTAAAGAAGAGTCATGGATTTTGTCGACAACAATGCAGCCTGCAGTTTTTCTTTAGTTGGAAGGATGAGGATGCGAAATTTCTGTAGTTGTATAGACAAGTTTTTAGTTTAGGAGTTTAACGATCACTGTGAGCAAGTCGATGGACTATAAGCAGTCTCCCATGCGTAATTTAGGGTCGCTGGTTTCAGGGTAGGGAGTGAGGCAGTGTCATAAGACAAATATTAATATAACATCCCTGACTCACCGGGATTCGAGCCCAGAGCCATCTCGGATGAATTATCATAAACCTGTGCTTAGATCACTACGCCACCGCGCGTCAAGGTAAAGATAGGGATGTCGTTCACATTTTTGAAGATTCTCTGGGTGCTTTTTGATCATTATTGTAGCTGCGAGCGACGACGTCGAGTTACATTCAGCCTGTTTGATGTGATACTGAAGGTCCGAACTCGGAAGCAGTTGCGAAAAGCTTAAGCTGCACAAAAAACCACAGTTTGATTGTGCCTACATCAGAAAATCAAAATTATCTCACGCACACACACACACACACCGATATATATAATAAAAAACAAATGGGGGCGCAATATTTTGTGGTTTTTCCCGGGTGCCGGAATCCTAGTTACGCCTGTGATATCTAATATGTTCAGTTTCACCTTAAATGAATCAATTTTACAGGACTATCGACAGCCGCCAACGATAGAACTAACGTTAGCTAACATGTAAACAACGTGTGTTTATGCCCAGTCGTCATTCCGTGATGTCACGACTTCTACGACATATTGCGGATTGCACGATCATTCACAACGGTGAGAGCGAACCTTTCACGGTGAAGAGTCATCGCCCGGGAAAACCAATGTCTGTATCAATCCAGGAACATTGAAGAAATCACGGATATTAATCTTATTCTTTTCCAGCCTCTTAATCGCATGGATAATCTTTCAAGTGCCGCTCTTGTTATAGTAGCTAGAAGAGATAGTGTGCCGTGCTCTCTGCAGACGGGTTCTTGAAATCAGAGAGGGCGCTAAAGACAGCTTCGATACTATTGTTGTAAACTATGCTCATAGATATACCTGCTTCTCGTTCCGTGCAGTATAGTAATTTCAACACTGTTAAAAATAATCTACTTAAAGAGGAAAACCAGAACCTATACTCGGGTTTTTTTTAAGTATAATTGTATCGTAAACAAGTACATGACATGCTCACATGCCGCCCCGGTGGCGCAGTGGTCTAAGGCGTTGGCCTCTGATCATTCGTCCGTAAGGGGTCCGAGTTCGAATCCCGGTCAGGCATGGATGTTGTGTTTGTCTTACGGCACTGGCTCTGTCCCTTCCCTGGAACCAGTGACCCTAAATTAGGGACGGGCGACTGCTTATAGCCCATTGAGTTGCTCACGGTGGTCGTTAAACCTCCAATCAAAAAAAAAAAAAAAGTGCTCACATATAAGTCACCATACGTATAACTGCGTCAGTAAATATAAATATAATCTCGTATTACTTCATTTTAGATATTATAGATTTCAAGAGAAATTGTTTAATAAATGTGTAAAGCAACACACACATAAATAATTAGTACAACAAAGTCACGGATCGCAAGTAATTTAATTAAGCACAAAGTATCTTTGTGTACGTTTTTATATTAACTATATTTGTGTCAATCTCATGAATAATATATTGTCGCTTCATCACTATATTTGTCATAAAATTGTGCGATTTATTTGCCCAGCATGTGACAACCAGTATATCTATTATCCCAGATGTGCTATCGAATAATATACTTCCAGTTGATTCTATGAATAAATGAGTATGTATGAAGTACATGTATTCCAAATTTGGAATCAAGCTGCGGATGGCTTAGTGGTTCGAGATTCTGACTATTGATAAAAGGACCCCAGGTTCAAACCTAGCTTGGTAGTGTGAGTTTCTAATAATCGCGGAATATCCGCCGTGCATCGGATGAGCACGTTAAGTTACGCCCCCCCGGTTAAAGTTCTTAAGCCTCTCCCCTACTTTCTCTCTGCCTTCTATGTGCAAAATCGTGCGCTTGTACGGTGGCGTCATCTAGTTTGCTCTCTCTCACTTACAAACTATCCTGCTAGATTCGCTCAAAATTGTCTCTGTGCCCTTTAGGGCAGCGCACAGGAACAATTGTTTTTTATAAATTTGCCTGAATAAATTTTTTGTGCCTAAAACAATTATTTTTGAATAAATTGCCCTGCCCGAAAGGGCACAGAAACTGAATGAAATTAGAGCACATATACACTGCCGGAAAGTGAAAAAAAAAAAAAACAAGAAAGAATTCGCGGACGATCATGAAATTTACATATGTTAATGGGGTCGAGTTTACGTAGGGGTGATGTTAATTTCGGGACCAACCGTTGAGCGCTTACGCCACAGCACGGCATAATATACAAATTATCGTCGGTGGTATTTAAGGAGTATACGGCGAAGTGAATGTAATCAGTTGTCGGCGTACGGACACGTGCGAAGACCCTGAAGAAGCTGCAATGCCTGGACAAGGAAGACGTGTACGATTTCAGTAGTTATCGGACTTTGAGCGAGGTCGTCTAGTCGGACTCCGTGAGGCCAGGTGGTCGTATCGTCGTATTGCGAAGCGAATTGGACCCGAAGTATCGGTGGTGGTACGATGGTGGCGTAGATGGTCCGAGGAACATTCTCACACGAGAAGACGTGGAACCGGGAGTTACAGATGGACTGATGAGTGGACCGATCGACGCATAAGAAAAGCGGCGTTGTCAAGAAGAACATCCACTGTGGCGCAAATCCGAGCTGCCGTTGCACCTGAGGTGACTGTGCTAACAATACGCAACCGTCTACTGGATGCAGGAATACGTGCACGTGTGCCTCTGGCATGTGTACCTCTGACTCCAGCCCACCGTCAGGAACCGCTGCAGTGGTGTCGCCAACGTCTGCACTGGAGAACGCAATGGCGATCTGTCGTGTTCAGCGATGAAAGCAGATTCTGCTTGGGAGCCTCCGATGGCTGTGTGCGTGTTCGCAGACGCACAGGGGAGCGTCTCCACCCTTCTTGCATCCACCAGCGACACACAGGGCCTACACCTGGTCTCGTGGTGTGGGGAGCGATCAGCTATCACTCCCGTACACAACTAGTGTTAGTACCGGGTACGTTAAACAGAACCTCCTACATCAACAACATCATTCAGCCCGTTGTTGTGCCATTTGTAAGGTCAGTCCATCGTGATGTTTTCCAGCAAGATAACGCACGCCCACACACTGCACGTGCAACCTAACATACACTTCAGGGTGTGAGACAACTTCCATGGCCTGCACGTTCACCGGATTTGTCCCCCATTGAGCACGTGTGGGATTTTATGGGACAACGACTTATCCGGTCTCCACGGCCAGCCACGACTATCCCCGATTTACGCGTCCAGGTTGAGGATGCTTGGAACTCAATACCCCAAACTTACATCCAACATCTGTACGACAGACTCCAGGCCAGAATTGCACAGTGTGACGCAGTTCATGGCGGTTCAAATTCGTACTAACCATGTTACATGGAAATGTTATTTTTCAGTTTACCAGCAAATACAGCTGTATTTTGCCATAATGTTTTGATCACGTTGTCCTCTGTATTCCGTTATTATGCTGTACAAATTTCGTTGGTATCAGACGTTTCCTTCTTGGTGTTCTTTTTTCACTTTCCGCCAGTGTATTTGAAATATATGGATTTTTTTTAGTACATATATTACAGTTATATATATTTGAAATATATGGACTGTTTTAGTACATTTTTAGTACATGTATTTGAAATACCAGCTATACTCACAATGGATTCCCTGTATGTACTCAAAAATGAGTACGTGTCTTTTCCAAAAATGAGACACAAGTACTCGGGGCTATTATAAGCCCAGAATGTACTCAAAAACGAGTACATGTTGCTTATTTCTGAGTACCAATTTTTAACAGTGAATAAAATTTTACTAAAGAATCTTTTTTTGTATCCTGCAGTTATACAAAAAGTTATTAATGTCATGTATGGTTAGGTATAACTGAATATTCTTCCAAATGATGTCTTTGAGAAGCTTCGTCAACTTTATTCGTGAAATGCATAATCCCGCGTTGAATCTACGTGTCACAAGTGTTGGTTAGTACAAATATATGTCTGGACACAAATTTTCTCCGTAATTATTGGTATTTTTGCCCAATCATCGTATTGAATTCTGTTCTGATCCTGTTGGAACACTTTTCTCCTCTCTACAGGACACAAAATGTTTTATTGGGTGTCACATGATACTGTACTTAGGCCTAATCTTCCCATGATAAAGTTTACAGAACTTTGAACAAAAAAATAATTACTGAGTGGCTGCCAACTTGATTTAGGATAAGTAAAAAACATTTCATTCGATCCGATTTGTTATAGTTACAAATCGATAGTTACCGTTTGTATACAGGACCTGTAACCCAGGGGTGGATCCAGAGGGGCGTCGCTCCCTTAGTAACGCAGGAATAACTTCGATTTGTTCGGTTTTAAAAACAAACTGATTTTTTTTCACAAAAGAAGGTATTACTTACCCCGATGAGCCACTACATTATGACCAGGTACCTAAAAAGCTGTAGGACCTCCTTCAGCCCGCAAAACAGCGGCCACACGTCAAGGCATCGATTCGATGAGGTGGCGATAGGTATCCTGGGGTATCTGGTACCATAATGTCAACAGCAGGTCCTCCAGTTCCCGTACATTTCGGCGTGGTGGTGATTTACCGCGCACCCGCTTTTCCAAGTCGAATCACAAATGTTCGATTGGGTTCGTGTACTGTGAATTTGGAGGCCAAGGCATTAACAGAAAGTCACCCGCATGTTCCTCGAACCACTCCTTGACGATTCTGGCAGTGTGGCATGGCGCATTATCCTGTTGGTAATGGCCATCACCAGCAGGGAACACAGTTGCCATGAATGGGTGAACTTGGTCCTCAACGATGTTCAGATATCTGACAGCTGTCAGGGATTATGCTATTGGGATAATGGAGAATAAAATGTCCCAAAGAAACATCGCCCACAGCATAACACCGACACCGCCGGCCTGTTTCCGCCCAACAGTGCAACCAGGTGCCATAGCTTCCGTTGGTAATCGGCTTACCCACGCTCGGCCGTCTACGTAATGCACCAGGAATCTTGATTCGTCAAACCAGGCCAGTTTCTTTTAATCTCGATGATCTTGGACCCATTTCATGCGTTCTTGGCGATGACGTGCAGTGAGCATGGGTATCCGGCTGGGTCTTTGGCTACGCAGGCCCATGCGCAGAAGGCTGCGATGAACTGTGTCCTGTGACACATTGCCCTGATCACCACTGCTGCAGCTGCGGGTGATTTGTCGCACTGTGGCCCTGCGGTAGCTGTGGACAATGCGCGACAGCCTCCGCCCCCCCCCCCTCTAGCATGAATGAGCTGCTGACGAAACACGGATAGACGACGGTTTGTCGTTTGACCATTTGTGCACCACTTTTGATACGTACTCTCTACAGCGGCACGTGAATAACACACAAGACGCGCCGTTTCCGAGATCGTAGTTCCGAGATGCCGTGCCATCACAATTTGTCCTTTATCAAACTCCGATAAATTAATAGCTTTTCCTATTCTGACTCTCTACTTACCGAAAGCCGGTCCTCGAGTTGTATATGTACTGCTCTGGGAACTTCACCTGCGCCACCGTACGGTCTCCAGGCGCGCTCATTTCTCTAGGCTGGGAGTGGTGATAATGTAATGGGTCGTCGGTGTAAAAATATATTACTTTCGTCAATTAATTGGAAGAATTTGTAGATACACTAAGAATAATTTTTCATTTTGCGAGAGAAAGTCAGAAAGGTCCCCGGTTATTTCCAACACTTGCGCCTCCCCCCTCACGAAAATCCTGGATCCGCCTCTGCTGCAAGCTCAGTTGCATCCAGGTACGAAACAAGCTCTAAACGTTTCACTTAGTACTACTATTTTTTTCATGACCGATCTAACAAAGAAATCGCCTTTTCAATCGCTAGTCACCGAACACGCCATAGAAAACCATGCTAATGTTTAGAAATCATAGTGCCGCCCCCGGTGGCGCAGTGGTCTATGTGATGGCTTCTGATCATTCGTCCGAAAGGGGTCCGGGTTCGAATCCCGTGATGCATGGATGTTGTTTGTCTTACGGTATTGGCTCTCTTCCTTTCCTGGAACCAGTGGCCCTAAATTAGTAACGGGCGACTGCTTATAGCCCATTGAGTTGCTCACAGTGGTCGTTAAACCACCAATAAAAAAAAATTATAGCATCAAAACTTGCAGGGACGCCATCTCGCGGTTTCGTGAAAAGAGGGAATTAAAATTTAAATAGTGAGGTATTAACGTGCTGAACACTATCTCTTCTAGTCATTGTGCCCGAGTGTTCAGTGGTACTGGTTTTGGACTAATTCTCTGAAAAGGTCCCAGGCCGTAGTCCCGCATGAAGCATGTTTTTTGCACTTGTCCCATGAAGCTGAGTCTCTGCCCTGCATAACCAGATGCCCCAAATTAGAAACAGGTGACTGATTGGCATACCAGTTTCTAGAAAAACTGGTATGCCAAATATCGCGCTTAAAGAACTCTCCGTGAAATACGTAATATAACAATTATTCATCAATTACTTCGACTTTCGCATTGTTTCTTTCAGGGACGTGACATACATTTTTTTGTCCGAGGGGAGGAGACTCGAAGAGGTAGTTTTTGATATCCATCAGGACAAAATAAAGGTTATTGAAAAATAGGAAGAAATTAAAAATTAAAGTTTTATTTTCTAATGTAAGTTCATAAATGACTCACCTGTATGGCAAATTAAAAGTACTATTTAAAACCATCTGTAAAATACATGCGTTTTCCTACAAAACAATGCATTTTTATAAAATAGAAATATTTTTCTTTTTTTTTTTTAATTTTAAGTCACATTTTAACAATGAAGCATTTTCGGAGGGCAAGGCCCCTTGCCCTCCCTCTAAATACGACCCCGTGTTTTTTTTTGCGGGGGGGTGTAATTGCTCCACTTCAGTTCATTTTATCCTAAAACAAATGATTTCAACATTCATTCAAAAAAAAAAAATACAGCGTCTGATGCCACTCTTCTGCTACAGCCTTGGCCCGGTTGACCGGATCTGGATCGCATTTTCCCCTTTGGGATGACGATCATGTATTACTGACTCTAAAAACTAAAAGATTAACTATGTTTGCTGAAAGTCTGGTTGCCGCCCCGGTGGCGCAGTGGTCTAAGCGATGGCCTCTGATCATTCGTCCGAAAGGGGTCCGGGTTCGAATCCCGGTGAGGCATGGATGTTGTGTTTGTCTTACGGCACTGGTTCTCTCCCTTCCCTGGAACCAGTGACCCTAAATTAGGGACGGGCGACTGCTTATAGCCCATTGAGTTGCTCACGGTGGTCGTTAAACCTCCAATCAAAAAAAAAAAAAAAAAAAAAAAAAAAGAAAGTCTGGTTATGCGTCATTACGGTGACCGTAGCTGTAATGAGGATTTGCCATGTACGGTTCCATCGGCCTGGAGGACCCTCGTCCAACCACCGACTAACGGACTATAGCGGCCACCCATAGAAACCTTTCCAACCTACCATGGTAAGGTCATCATAGCCGCCCCGGTGGCGCAGTGGTCTAAGGCGCTGGCCTCTGATCATTCGTCCGAAAGGGGTCCGGGTTCGAATCCCGGTGAGGCATGGATGTTGTGTTTGTCTTACGGCACTGGTTCTCTCCCTTCCCTGGAACCAGTGACCCTAAATTAGGGACGGGTGACTGCTTATAGCCCATTGAGTTGCTCACGTCGTTAAACCTCCAATCAAAAAAAAAAAAAAAAAAGGTCATCATACTTTGATTTGTGGCTCGTAGGTCCACGCCACTGTGACAGACTCGTGCGTCCCTGCCAACCAATCTTGTTTACGCTTTCCAACCGTAGGTTGGAGAAGCGTATATGCTCCAGCTTTGTCCGTCCGTCCGCACGATAACTCGTGTAAAAACGTATTATTTCGATGAAATTTTAGTATGTGGTAGAGAACCACCTGGGACGAACCCTATTGAAAATGGGTGAAATGTGGTCAAAGGTCAGGACACAGGAGCGGGATCCATTCCATTGCTCTTATGCGTCATAACTTACGTAAAAATGCTTCGATTACGACAAAACTTTATCATGTTGTTCCGGAGTTATACTGAACCGGCTCTGTTGAATATCATCGGAATGGGGTCAAAGGTCAGGACACAGGAGCGAGATTTATTCCACAGCCATTATCCTCATAACTTGAGAAATAACTTGAGTAATGATTTCTGGTATATTGGAAAGCGTATCATAATCAATGCATTGCATGATTTTACTAACTTTGCCTCCATGTACCTTGCTTGTAAATGTTTCACCTGAAGATGAGCGGGCTGCCCGCTCAAAAGATCTCGTATGTTTTAATGAATGTAATTTTTATTTAATGTATTAAATAATTTAAAGGAGGGATCAACTTTGATCCCATATTTCTTGGATCGTGAAGTGACAGCTCATTTTACTGGAATTTTTACCTCTCGCACGAATTTACATTTTAAATTCCAAATGATTTCAACAATGAAGAAAACTTACCTTTAGCTCGCTAGCACAGACTATACAGAGAACAATATCTTGAAAAGTGGCTTGTTTCTGTTAACAAGACACGACTTAGGCTCGGTGATACACCTGTCCAACTAAAGTTGAAAGAAAAACAGATCGTTATCATTACTGTACGGATATTGCTATTTCTGGGTATGCTTATCGTGAAGCACGATAAGCATGAGGCAGGTGAGCTGCCAGAACTAAAACTGAAGATAGTTTTTTTATCTCTTTATCTTTAGTTTCAGTTCTTTACAGCAACAAAAAGATGCTTAAAAAACACGTGAAAGGGAAACACAGAATGTTGTTTAAACAACAGGAAAGAACTGTTTTCATTCCACTGGGCCTTGATGTGATAAAAATTTTGGATTGCCAGAATAAATATTTCTTCATAAATTTTATCTCTCGTTTAGTAATTTCTATAATTTCTTGTCGCTCTAGATTGATGCCGTTGTAGGAATATTCCTTTGGAATGTCAAAAAAGATTCCAGTCGAGCCAAAAGATATATAGACAAATAACTTTTGGGAAAAAAAAATCTAGATAGGTACTCTTTGTAATCGTAGATAATTTATGCTATGCATTTTTCGCGTGCCAAGAATTTTGTCCATGTGACAGGCGGCTGCCAAGAAAAATCCAGTCTTTAGTAGGGGATATGATCACCCCTGACTGCGTTGCAGGATTTACAACGTCTGCCCATGTGAGGACAAGGTTGTCAGGGAGCTGTTGAGGCATCGCGGCCCATTCCTCTTGTAGCGCCAATCGCAGCTGCGGAATCGTTGCTGGCGGCTGGTGACGTGCTGCCCGGCGTCTCCCGAGAAAGTCCCACACGTGTTCGATTGGATTTAGGTCCGGGGGCCTTGCGGGCCAATCCATGCGTTGAATATCTTCACTCTCCAACAGCTCTACGACAGCCACTGTACGATGCGGTGTAGCGTTGTCGTCCATGAAGAAGAACTACTTAATACCCTATTTGCAGTATCATTCCCCAGTAAAAAAAAATTTCAAATGTGGTTGTTAAACTACAATTAAAATGCCAGTAACTTCGCAAAGGTCTTCTTCTATTCAGCCAAAAACTAGCCTGTTTTTTAAATGTATTACACAACTGTTAGTTATTATCAATTATCAGTTAACTACAAGAGAATGTGATAAACAAAAAGTATAAAATTCAGTGTAAAGTGAAATGTCATATGCAACCAGGGTCGTAGCTAGCGGGGGGCTAGAGGGGCTCATCTCCCCCTACATTGCTAGCGAGTCCCCCCCCCTGGAAAATTGGCGCTGTCAAAAATGACTTAAACTTTTATTTCGATGGTTTACGTAAATTACTTTGATATTTCATCGCAAGCATAAATACTTTATTCGTATACTGGACTTTTTAAAAAGTTAAGTAACAGTAAAACGACGCAGTATGAATGCAACTCAAAAGAAAAAAGAAATTTAGACTTTTTGAATTGTGAATTAGTTGTAACGGCTGTATTAGTAATTTTAGTGATTCTCTACTAGCGGTAGGAGTTATAAGGAACAAGAAACGCATTTTAGGGGGGGGGGGAACGTTAAATTTAGAAGAACAAGCTAAAAGAAAGTAATCAAGGGTGGAGGCGTACTTGCACTCGGGACCGGATTAAAGGTAGGTGGGAAGCTTTGGGAGCTTAAGTCCCAGGCTGCATCCTTTGTAGTTTTAAGGAGACAATTGAATGTTGCCCTTGATGGACGAACGAAGCACTTTAAGACCACATGGGATCCTATTACCGTTGGGTCTGTTCCTTGCTCTCAAAGGGAAGGTCCCTCATTATGCTGGAGGTAACAAATTCGTACATTTGTTTTGCTTTTCTTGGCGCGACACTTGCTAACACGTATGGTGACGCGAAGGGGCTCCAAAGACAGAAACAATTAAAGGTGAGAAGTTCTGGAATTCTAAAGCATACAAAACACAATCTGGTAGTTCTACTGACTTCAGTAGTTTTCTCATGGGAAGTTTTCTCATCAACAAAGTCTCCTCGCCCATGTTGCTTTTAACTGCCGTCTGCCGGACAGACTAGAATCATTGTAAACAGTGCTTAGTGTAGTTGATTTTTCCGTTAGCTGTTATCTTAAGAATTCGGCTGAATTATTTTTTTTTCGAATTTGTAGTGTGAGCTATTTTTATATGGAAAAATACATAGTAATTCGCAAGCACGCAAATTCTTCAATTTCTCCATTTACATCTTCAAAGCATTCAGTGACATTAAAGGATTCTACCCAAAATTCTGGAGAGAGTCGACCACAGAAATATGTTGCTGACGATATTTCGAAATCCAGGTGAAAATATCAGAAAAGTGATATTTGAAAAAAAAATATCCCAAGAATTCGTCAGGAAGAAGTTTTCAGAGTGATTGACTCAGGAAGTTTAAATGGGTGGAATGTTCCCAGTCACTGGATGCTGTTTTCTGCTATGCCTGCAGACACTATAACGAAGTGAATTTCTCCGTCATTTTTATCCGCTCCAGGATTCGAACCCGGGTCCACTCATTCCGGAATAAGTTGCTCTACCAATTGAGCTACGCGGACATTTTATTCTGATTCCTATTTGCCTTTATGTCGTGTGCGTCCTTCTAGCAGGTACGTCACATCTCCTGGTACGTTACATCATCTCCCCCTTATTTTTTTTTTTTTTTTCGAAGTGCTGCTCTTATTTTTCCTATCTCGCGGTGTGGAAATAACATCACACCATTGCTAGATTGTGAACGGTCGGGTCATCCGGATAGTTCGGGCGCCAATTATAACGAAGTGAATTTCTCCGTCATTTTTATCCGCGCCGGGATTCGAACCCGGGTCCACTCATTCCGGAATAAGTTGCTCTACCAATTGAGCTACGCGGACATTTTATTCTGATTCCTATTTGCCTTTATGTCGTGTGCGTCCTTCTAGCAGGTACGTCACATCTCCTGGTACGTTACAACACTTTCAGCACTGCGGCAGTAAAGAAAATGCTTTTACTGTAAATGGATTTAAAAACTGGAAAGCTGCTCCGGAAAGGAAAAAAGGGATTGCATATCATAAGAATTAAAAATCATGGTTATGGAAACTACGGAACTGAAGAAGTTTCAAATACAACATTTTAAATGTTTGAAACCATAAATGTAAAAAGTTACTGAAATCGTTCAAAACATTAAAAAATCCGCTGAAAAAGTTATAAATCCGAAAAACAATATGTCTGCCACTAACTCCATTCTGAAATCTCCTGAATTTAGTGAATGTCCCCGAAGTCGGCAAAACTGCGTGAGCGACTGCTCTCTTTGCCCACGCCTAGCAAAAATTTGAGCGCCCCCCCCCCCGCCCTAGTTCTGGGACCTAGCTACGGCCCTGTATGCAACTCCCGGAGGCAAGTTTAGTCCTTTTGAAAAACTGTAACTACATATGCGTGTGGGTCCTAAATAATGCAGATTTGTCCGTAATCAACGGACAATTTTACAACTCTAAAACTCGTGCAACAAGCAGGGTTATGATATTTCAGGCGTTAAAGCTCTCTTGTCTTAACGACCTAGGTGTGTGGGGGGGGCGCAATATTTTGTGACTTTCCCCGGGCGCAGAAATACTCCTGTCCCTATAATGAAGTCCCGTAAAAAAATTTGTTCTGACTAATCAAACCAGTGCCACAACTTAATACACCTAACATACGGCCAGAAAAACTTGGGTAGACATCACCATATTCTGGAGCTGTTTTTCTAGACGCCATTTTCCAAAGTGGCCGCCGTAAAATTGGTATTTAACCTATCTCGGCTCCTAAAACCCGTGGAGAAGTGAATTTAGAGTCAAAATATACGTTTTTTACCTTAAAGAACTCAAATTGAAGGTGTACAATATCATGCAGGTGCTATATATTGCATAAACAGGTTTATTTTTACATATTATTACATAAAACGTATTGCAAACAGGCACAATATGCTTTAATATGATTAAACTTCTTTGATTCACAAAATCTACCTTTTTAATGAAGATAAATGGCTTTTGAACAATGTCTAGGAACTGCTCTTGCTTCTGTGCATCAGGAAGACACACAAGCATCAGTCGATGTGAAAAAATACACTATTTGCCAGACTGCCGATGCTAAAAGAACAGTAAGCATTAGCAAAAACGGGAGAAAACAAATACGGAAGGCAGCAGATATTAGAGACGATGTGGTTGCCAAAAGACTAAATTGTGTGAAAAAAGATGATTTTATTTATCAGGTGTCTAATCAATGCTACAAATCCTATACTTTGAACAAAAGTCTTGATAAAATAACTGAGAAGCGTAGGGAAGATGAAAACACGACACATGATACACATGATCTACGCATAACATCAGGTAAAATGAGGTCGGAAGTTTCACCTCGACCGCCTCCTCCTTCTTCAGGTATACTCCCAACCCATGTAAGGTGTGTAACCTGCGGACAGCAAAGTCATAAAGGCATTCGAGAGAAGTTTCGAATAAGTGACACAGGAAGAGCACAGAATTTATTAGCTGCTGAATTTCATTTTCGAGATGATGTTTACATCCGTGTGAAAGATTTAAAATCAGCTTCTCAAGTATTTGGTGCTGGCATATTTTACCACAAAACATGTTTTGAAGGATATTTAAAATCCTACGAGTATGCTATGAGACATCATGAAGAACAAAAACCAATGTCAGCAAAAGATTATTCATTTGAACGAGTTAGCCAAATTATCAGTCCTAAGCTCAAAGAAGGATATGGTGTCGGAAATCCATGACCTAGTAAACAAAACAGCAGGAGAAAACTTAATAAGAAACCATGGTGAAAATTAGACTGCAGCGACACTATGGAGAAGACATATCCTTCAGTTCATCTGTAAGCAAAAGCGAACCCTTGATGGTATACTACTCAAGTCTAGGGATTGAGGAAATTATCCGACGTGTACGAAAAGTTCAGGACATCAAATCAGCTGCGAAAGATATCAGAGATGCTTTAAAAGAAGTAAATTTTGGACTTGCAGACAGCTTCTGTGATTTTGAAGAACTGAAAATTTTGTGGAACGCTACTCCGGTTCCAGAACATTTTTGTCAGCATTTTTCAATATTAATAAGGGACTGTTAATATCAAACACCATCACTCTTGAAGATGAAGATCATCCAGAGCAAGATCCAACAGAAAAGTGCAACGAATCAGATGATGATGATGAATGTAATGCGTAAAGTAGTACTCCTGCATTCAGTGACAAAAAAATAGCTGTTTGTGCAAAGAATACACTGGCGGAAAGTGAAAAAAGAACACCAAGAAGGAGACGTCTGATACCAACGAAATTTATACAGCATAATAACGGAATACAGAGGATAACGTGATCAAAACATTATGGCAAAATACAGCTGTATTTGCTGGTAAACTGAAAAATAACATTTCCATGTAACATGGTTAGTACGAGGTTGAACCGCCAAGAACTGCGTGACACTGTGCAATTATGGCATGGAGTCTGTCGTACAGATGTTGGATGTAAGTTTGGGGTATTGAGTTCCAAGCATCCTCAACCTGGACGCGTAAATCGGGGTTGGTCGTGGCTGGCCGTGGTGACCGGATAAGTCGTTGTCCCATAAAATCCCACACGTGCTCAATGGGGGACAAATCCGGTGAACGTGCAGGCCATGGAAGTTGTCTCAGACCCTGAAGTGCATGTTGCGTTGCACGTGCCGTGGGTGGACGTGCGTTATCTTGCTGGAAAGCACCACGATGGACCGACCTTACAAATGGCACAACAACGGGCTGAATGATGTTGTTGATGTAGGAGGTGCTGTTTAACGTACCCGGTACAAACACTAGTTGTGTACGTGAGTGATAGCTGATCGCTCCCCACACCAGGAGACCAGGTGTAGGCCCTGTGTGTTGCTGGCGGATGCAAGAAGGGTGGAGACTATCCCCTATGCGTCTGCGAACACGCATGCGGCCATCGGAGACTCCCAAGCAGAATCGGCTTTCATCGCTGAACACGACAGATCGCCATTACGTTCTCCAGTGCAGACGTTGGCTACACCACCGCAGCCGTTCCTGACGGTGGGCTGGAGTCAGAGGTACTCATGCCAGAGGCACACGTGCACGTAGTCCTGCATTCAGTTGACGGTTGCGTATTGTTCGCACAGTCACCTCAGGTGCAACGGCAGCTTAGATTTGCGTCGCAGTGGATTTTGTTCTTGACAACGCCGCTCTTCTTATGCGTCGATCGGCCCGCTCATCAGTCCGTCTGAGACTCCCGGTTCCACGTCTTCTCGTGCGGGAATGTTCCTCGGACCATCTACGCCACCATCGTACCACCACCGATACTTCCCGTCCAATTCGCTCAGCAATACGACGATACGACCACACGGCCTCGCGGAGTCCGACTACATAACCTCGCTCAAAGTCCGATAACTGCTGAAATCGTGCACGTCTTCCATGTCCAGGCATTGCAGCTTCTTCAGAGTCTTCGCACGTGTCCGTACGCCGACGACTGATTACATTCACTTTGCTGTACTCCTTAAATACCACCGACGATAATTTGCATATTATGCAGTGCTGTGGGGTAAGCGCTCACCGGTTGGTCCCGAAATTAACATCACACCTACGTAAACTCGACCCCAATAACATATGTAAATTTCATGATCGTCCGCCAATTCCTTCTTGTTCTTTTTTCACTTTCCGCCAGTATATATTCCAAATACTCTATTACTCTCTTTATCACGGAAAAAAAGCAGACACCGCTACATGTCATTGTTGGTCATAGTATATATGACAAATGCAAAAGCCAAGATTTAATTACATGCATGAACAAAGTATTAGTTTCAGTTAGCTACAACGAAATATTGAGAAAAAGAAGTAACTTACCAGCGTACACTGTACAAGCAAGTGGAGGAAATACACCATTGCCTAGTCATTTTGATAACGAAAACTTCGCTATTGCAGCTATTGACAATTTTGATCACGAAGATCGATCACTGTTAGTGTTCTGTTTTAAGTATGTCCTGGTTCCACAAAGTTACCAAGTAAGCCAAAGATACCTGAGAGAGATTTAGATCAACGAAGTCACCATTTCCATAAAGAATTGCCATACCAGAGATCTTTGAGCTACAAGAAACCACTTCACAAACCAACTCTACCGGACTGTTTCATTGTTCAGGAAATCTATTTTCCCTAGAAAACACATCAGAGTGACATGAGCAAACTGAGTTTGCATTCAGCCACATCAAAAATGGAATTTCTGAAGAAGGAAAAGCTGAAGTTTTTCCAACATGGTCTGGATGTCGATCTTTGGTATCAACAGCAACACCACCTCGTATGCAAGTGGGACTTCTGCCGTTCGTTCCAAAACCAGTCACAGAGCATGCAACCATCCTTTCAGCACTGAAGAACTTACAGAATGTCTGTTCACAACTAAAACAGTCAGCTTTGCTCATTATCTCGGATGCGAGTGTGTACCGTGTTGTTGTTGATATCATAATGATCAGCCTATCTGAATTTCCAGACATAATTCCAATACTTGGAAATTTCCAATGTGCAAAAATTGTCATGCATGATATTGGAAAGTATCTGCGGGGCAGTGGTTGTCAGGATGCTCTAATTTAGTGCAAAGTGTTTGGGTAAAGAGTTCGGAGTCGGTGATGAATGGAAACCATTATTACAGATCTCTCAAAGGATTCCTCATTCTTGAGGAAGTACTACTTAAGATGAAATGGATTGCATTTTGGAAGTCTAGGAGTAAAGAAAAATACGCACAAACTATCAAGCAAGCAGTAAACATGAAAGCTAAACTGATAAAGAATGTAAAATCATCCCCTAGTGATTTTAAAAGATTTTTGTCTGACATACCAGAGTTGCATGAGGACTTCAAACAATTTTCTAATAAGTGTACCAAAAGGTCCGATATGTGTAAATACTGGGATATTTTGGTTGAACTAGTCAACCTGACGAAGTTTCTAATAGCAGTGTACAGGGAAGGTAATTGTGAAAGCCATCTTCAAGCTATTCAAGTTATTCTTCCTATGTTTTATGAATTTGATAGTATTAACTACTTACGGTATGCATCATGGTATCTAGAAAAAATGCTATTGTTACAACTAGAACACCCTGAAATTCACCAGAAGTTTACTACAGGTCACTTTGTAGTGCTGTGTCGCCAGACATGAAACTTGAACAAACTATACACAGGTCTCAAAAGAGTTCCAAAGGCATTATAAGGCAGACAAGGCAAAACACATATGTAACTGAATGGGAGTTAACATACCGTGAAGAGTTGGTATTAAGCAATTTTTTCAGAGAAATTATTGATGCTAATAGCACTGGATACAGAAAAATAACAATCCATTACTAATTGACTGGGAATTTATCTTCCCATCTAGCTTCATCAGGTAACACGCTTTGTGAATCCATGATCACTAGGGGCAATCCTTACGAAATGTCTAGTCCAATGCAACTCCACAACTTCATCACCAATCAGTGTGTACCTAGAGAGATAGCGTTACGCATCATGAAAGTGAATGAACATGCAGAAGAAGGTTACCAAGCTTTTAGAAATGAAAAATTTGTGAAAAGAATTAAAAAACTTTCAGACACAATTTTGAAGGTGAAAGTACCTACTATGGAAAGAAAAACACCTTTAGAATTCACAAAGTCGAAGTCATCAGTAAGTGTACAAAAGAAAGATATCATTGCCTCTGAACGAAGTGTGCATGTAGCAAAAGAAAGAGGAGAAAAATGAAAGACATATTGAAGTATGACCTATTGCTGTCACACACATTATTCGATGACAGTGTCTTTCTAATCAAGACAGTGAAATACCTTCTTTTGGTTGAACTTGAAAAGCAACTGGAACCGTCATACTTCAATATGTCTTTCATTTTTTCTCCTCTTTCTTTTGTTACATGCACACTTTATTCAGCGGCAATGATATCTTTCTTTTGTACACTTTCATCAGCGTCAAATCATGGAAACAACTGTTATTGTTAATTTTATGTCGCAAGTACGTCAAATAAGAACCTAAGATTTGAACATTTTCAAAAACGTGTTCGAAAAAGTTTGGACCAATGCAACAAAGTTTCAAAGTGTAACCCGAATAGACTATGTTTTGATAGATACACTGAGCAGTCGCTTAAGGAAGGAGAAGGAGAACGAAGAAAGCCTAGTGATCCCATTGAAATGATGAGTATAGGATGTGATACTTCTATTCCAATTCAAATGGAAAGGTTCTGGTCTTCCAACAAAAATAAAGAGATGTTGCAATTGTCAGTGATTGCTTCACTGACAAAGCCAAAGAGACATCTACCATTACGGTATCAAGTGGAACCATGACAGGCAGCAGTAATAACAGATGCACTTATGGTTACAAACCAGGAGGTTCAGATCTGTCCTGATCTACAAGTCCCCATTGAAGAAGCTGATGCTAGATTGATAGTTCACTTGTTTCACGCTGTTGTTCAGTCAGGAGTTAAATGTGTGATATTGCTATCAAATGACACTGATGTTGTTGTACTCTTACTTTGGTATATATTTCAACTATTTACAAATGGATTGAAAGAAATGCGGATAAAGGTAGGACTGGGAGACAAAGTGCGTTACGTGCCTCTTCACAAACTAGCAAAAAATATTGGGGCTACGATGTCTACTGTTGTAATAAAGGCACATGCCCTTCGATTGTGACGTCACTAGCAAAATTGGAACAAAGCCCTTTGCTTTAAAAGTTGCCCCAGAAAAATTCTTACTTGGATTTACGGAGTAGATTTTCCTGTCTGAGGAAACACTTGACAAAGCAGAAGAATATCTCGTAAAGGTTTTAAGTCCTTCAACAAAGTGCAAAACATTTGATAACCTACGCTATTCAATGTATATGCACCAACAAGTAGACCTATCCCAACTTCCTCTTTCATCATTCTCACTTAGAAATGAACATTTGAGACGATGCTGTTGTGTTCTCCGGGAATACTTAACCCTTTCTAGTGGACTATGCTCTGATAAAACGCTACAACCAACAGACTTTGGGTGGTACAAAACGTCAAGTGGTATTCTAAAGCCTGAACTGCATCATAACACTTTGCCCTCGGAACTGCTTGTCCAGTGCACATATACAACTTGCATTACTTGCAGATGAAAATGTAAAGTAAAATATGTAACTTACACAGAGTACTGTAAATGTGGAGAACAATTGAAACGATCATAGTTGAAGATATTGTTAAGTAATCTTCCATAACTATTATTTGTTTTAAACATGTTGAGTGTTTACATAAACCAGACATGCTTCTTTATTTACTTTCTGTGTATTTATGTATGTATTTGTGTATGTATGTATCAATATGTTTTTCACAAAATCAGTTTGAATATTTGCTTCAATAAAGTTCAATTCCTGCGTCACAAATTAAAACAAACCTGTCTATCTAATATATAACACCTGTATGATATTGTACACCTTCAATTTGAATTCTTTAAGGTAAAAAACATATTTTGACTCTAAATTCACTTCTCCACGGGTATTAGGAGCCGAGATAGGCTAAATACCAATTTTACGGCGACCATTTCGTAAAATGGCGTTTAGAAAAACAGCTCCAGAATGCCTCTCAGTTGTATTAAGTGGTAGCACTGGTTTGATTAGTCAGAACAAAAATTTTTACGGGACTTCATTACAGGGACTGAATTAAAATGCCTGGTTACGCCTCTGGTAAAAGGAATATAACTTGATGGTTTTCTTTTCTAATTTTTTATTTCCACTTGTGCAAAACCTTATTTTTTATTTTTATTTTTTTTCACACCCAGATGTCTTGGCCGTCGACCGCCCGGCAGTAATGGGCACCCATAGCTAAGGTTTCAGGAGGGGGACAAATATAAATTGTAACTTCGAATTACATATGAAAATTCCGTATGCGAATTTCCACTTTGCCTTCTTATTATCCAAACCGTATTTACCACACTCAACCCATGAATAAATTAGAAACCAGAAGATCTAAAACCACATAAAAAAAGATGGATACATGAACTCAGGCAGAATTTTAGGATAGTGAGGAAATTTCTTTCTCGTTCTTTTGATCCTTTTGGTAATTTGTGTCACATGCATCAAGAAACCCCAGAGATCACTCAGTTGGTCACTAAAAATGAAAATATACCCTCAAGATAAATTTCTAGGAAACGTTCCGACAGATCCAGTAATGAATAGCTGCTACAGAGGAGGCTATATTAAGGGTATGCAAAAGTTTCCGCCGTTTAAAGGAGACAGGAACAATCAGAAACTAGTACACATTTATTCAACGAAATATTGGCCGTTGGCATCAATGACCTTTTGCCATTTTTCAGGTAACAAATGAATGCCCCTGTGATAGAAGGACTCGGGCTTTGAGCTGAAGAACGCATTGACGAAATTTTCCACCTCTGGAACTGTGGTGAACCGTTGTTGGGCTTGGGCATGTTGCATAGAGTGAAACAGATGAAAGTCTGAGGGTGCAGTGTCCAGAGAAAAAGACGGGTGCGGTAAAACCTCCCAGTGCAACTGTTCAAGGGTTGATTTCGTGGTGGCACCGACATGTCGTCTGGCATTATCGTGTAACAGGATGACTGAGCCGCGTCCTTTAGCTGTCCATGGGCGTTTTTGCTCGATTGCAGCGTTCAGTTTCATTAACTGATCGCTATATCGTTGTGCAGTGAGTGTTTCGTCCGGTTTCAACAGTTCGAAGTACAGCACACCCTGAATATCCCGCCCCACACACAACAGCACTTTTTTCTTTTTTCCGTGGATATCCTGTTATGCAATGGATGTTGATGGCTGGCCTTGGTCGACCCATGATCGCTTGCGTACGGAGTTGTCGCAATAGACCGATTTTTCATTCCCGGTGGCAACCTTCCACAAGAAATTCTTCCCTTGAAACCTCTTCAGCAACGACATGCAGATGCTTAATTGTTGACCAATATTACGCTCCATTAAAGTATGCGTAACACACCTACCAATCTTCTGGATCTTCTCCAAGGCCTGTAGACGCCGTACCACCGTCGATTGAGCCACTTTCAAACGTTTCGCCAGTTGCGTGGTCGATTGTGTGGCATCCTCTTGCAATAACGATTCCAGTTGCTCGTCTGCGAGTTCCTGCGGTCTACCTGCACGTGGCTTGTCTTCCAAGCTTAGATCTCCTTTCTTAAACCTGGCAAACCATTCTCGACACGTCCGCTCACTCATAACCGTTTAGCCATACGCCTGACATATTGAACAGCATGCTTCACTCGCACTTTTCCGTAAATTAAGCATGAATAACCAACTGTGCCGCAAATGAACTTTATCGACCGCCATTCTTGGCTTCATGTACAACCTGACAGCACGGGTCGCCAGCCGGTTAGACTCCTGCAGCGCTCTCTAGCGGGGGCGGCGGAAACTTTTGCATACCCCTAATATTTTCCATTTTTCCACCTTTCATACTTTTTTCATACTGTACATATGTACGCTGTTCTTCAGCATGCAATGGGAAATTTCATTATTATTTTCTACTGTAAACTTCCACTTTTCCTAATGGTAATTTCCAACTTTTTTTCAATTTTGACTGCATAAACACGCATCCAGAAGTTCTACAAAAAAAATTTCAATTAGAATTAGAGTTATAGCTAAAATCTTTGTAGCTCCTTCCATGAACAGAAATGGTATGGTTCAATTTCCAGGGGTGGGCAAATGTCCCCTCTTGCCATCCTATATGGGCGCACATGCCCGCATATTATTTTGTGGCACCAAGATATTTCTCGCAGACTGATAGGGAACTTGCCGTTATGGGGTATACGGAGATGTCTACGAAGGCCAAAACTTGACACTGCTGGTATTTCCCTTTCTCCGTCCAGGGCCGTAACTACGTAACTAGGGGTATGCCGTCGGTGACCCCGCAAAGGGGGCAAGGCCGAAAGGGTGGCAAAAGCCGAACGGCCCAAATATCATACTGTGATTTTTCTTTGACTGTCCCTGAGGGGGTGGGGCGTTAAGTGGTTAACTCGCACCGGGCGCAACACAGGCTAGTTCCGTCACCTCGTAGAATTTCGCTTTACGAACCAGCGACGAAATTGCATCACACAAATAAAAAAAACGCATGTAAAGTTTTACTTATAGTACCGGCTATCAAATTAGAAAAAAAATATATTTTTACATGCCGCTTTCTTTAATTCCAGATCTTCAACCAGAAACGTAACTAGAGCGGGGCTGCCCCGAGTACAGCTCAAAAGAGGGCGCAAAAATCACTGCTTGCGATTCGGTTAAAACTGGAATTGCAACTTCTGCACCAATTTCTACAGTACAGTTTTTTAGAACCATACTCTATGTCATTTGTCCACTTACAGAATTTGCTCATAATATGTTTCGCCAGTTTCGGCAGCCTTGGCAGCTTAAAATTCACATTTGGTCTTCAAAATACAGTATTCGGAAGACCTTAATTGCTTACATTTCGAAATAAAGGTGCGGTTCAACTAAAGAAGATCCACGGCCTTCGTCGATGACAGTGGAGTTTGCAGGTTTTCTTTAATTGGGTACGTTGCAAGATAAGGCTGCCGTTCGCAATGTTGTAGATTCTCTGGTTGCTATTCCGTAATTTCCGTGACTGCAAGCCAGTTGCATTCTGTTCGTTTGAAGTGGTACCGAAGGTCTGAACTCCGAAGCAGTTAGAAAAAGCTGTACAAACATCCATAGTTTGATATGACGTCAGTTTTGATTTGAGAGAGAGTTGATAGGACGTCAAGTTTGATTTCAAAGACAAAGAGAAAGAGTATTAAATTAGTAATGTATTTTTGTAAGACGGAAATACAGATGGGGGCGTAATATTTCATGGTTGCCTGAGGGAAATACTCGTAGACAGAGGCGTAACTAGAAATTCCTAGTTACGCCTCTATCTGCAACAAACATAAGAATAAGTTCACTCCACCCCCATCACAGAAATTTGAAAACACGTGAGACATCATTCTCATGATCGACTGTATACGTGCAACTTGAATTTTTCTAATCGCATTACTTTATACCAGTAGTATTCCCCATTCCTCCCCTCGAAGAAGTAAAACAGTAAATAATGAGGTTCCACCGAGATTTGAACTCGGATCGCTGGATTCAAAGTCCAGAGTGCTAACCATTACACCATGGAACCCATCTTCCCACACCGGGAATCGAACCCGGGCCGCCTGGGTGAAAGTCAAGAAACCTAACCACTAGACCATATGGGACTGGGGTAAATTGTCTTTTTCAGCAGTTACGTGTTTCACATGAAGAAAACCTGCTCGTGCTTTTATCACAAATCATTCCCATGATTGATAAATCAAAATGAAAGGAAAACAAGAACCAATACCTTTCAAAATTGTATTGATTCAAATTTTTCGACGAAGCGAGACATAACATTTTCGTTTTCTCGTTAATAATGCAAATGTACCGATAGCAATAAAAGACGTTTGGTTTCGGGAAGTTTTTCAATCTATGTGAGCATTGAAGGCAGGATTAAATAACCAGTTACTAATTTAGAGTTTTTGACTCCAGATTAATGCGGCTACCAGAATGGTAGAGCAAATAATAATCGCTAAACTAAACTAATAATACTACTCAGATCTAAAACATAAAAAAACGACAGTCCGCAAATAATGTGAAAGTTGTTTTTTTTTTTTTTTTGTCTGCTTAAAGAATTCTCGATTTATTTGGAAAAGAGCAGGGACGTACCTGAGAAATTTGCCCCCCCTCTCAGCAATAAATATCTTCGAGGCCCTTTTTGCAAAAATCTATTTGCTCTCAATTATTGAAAATTTTAAATTCCATATCATCAACCAGGTTTTACGGTCATATTAATGATTCAAATTCTTTATGTATTCTTCGTAAAACCAGAATTGTTACACTTTATTGCGAGTAACACAAATGTGCACGTTGGAATTACAATGATTGCGCTAGTTTTATACTAATACAAAGTATGACAAAACCCTTCCGCCAAAGTTAATAATATCATGAAAATTTTATTCTTTTGGAGAAATAAGACCAACCTCTTTGAAATGCCTCACGATCACACACACAAAACATATAACGGCCATATGGCAGTGTCTAATGATCTTTTCTGATTTATACGAAAATACGGAACATAAGTAAGCAAATAAAAAACTTGCAATCAAGAATTGCGGCACAAAAGAGAGTAAAATTACTTAAATTATTTATCTCTTGGATATAAAATATACGCTTAACATAATGTCACAATGTTTAACATATAAGTCTTTTGACTCTGTTGTAAAAAACTCATGACACAGCTCTCTGTATTTTCGTTCCCACGAAGAACACCTCTTAGCTCATTATATTCTGAAGGATGCGTAATTATGTGCTAACAAGTGTAATATATGTATAACACCTTATCCTCATTGATATAAAAATTTCATTTATTCAAATGTATATTTCATTCAAATTCTCTAGTTAAAGTACATGTATAGGAAATATTGCTATGACTGTGAAAAGGGGCCTCAAGTCCTCCAGAATAGCTACTTTTCCGTCACCCAGTTTTATAAACTAAAACGAAAATGATTTCTTGAAGATTTTACTTATTTACTGAAAAAAAAAACGCTTTTCTTCTTAATACTTCATTCAAAGCTGCCGTCAAAAATTCCTGGCTATATTTCTTTAACCGCAGTTTCACATGAAATTTCCGCGAAAATTTTGAAAAATCCTTCTGCTGAGGCTAAATCTCCCCCGTTGCGGGGGATATCAGTACGCCCATGGACAAGGGTCATATGATGCATAAAAATTAAACTGGGAGATAAAAACATTTATTTCGAACAATAAAACTAAAAAGAAAACTTGGGACAATGAAACAACTGTGAGAATGGTTTACATGTATATGTGTATATCAATAATAAAAACGTCATTCCAGTGAAGTATCTCAGCAGGCAAACTAATCCAAGTGAAATCAGTTTATTATGTTACAAAACAGCGAGAGAGGGAGAAAAACAAATCCTCAGTCTCTGATCAGTTCCACAAATGTAAACTTTAACAAAAGTAAAGAAAAATGCATTCATCGTTTCATATAACGCTGGAAAGAACTCCCGCGTGCCCATACTTTTACTACTCGTTTTTATTTTTTTTTAATTTAGATTTTGTTACTACTAGCAAAAGACATAAAAACTCAGCAGGGAAAAAAATGCAGTTTAATTTTTGCTTTATAGATATTTGCAGGGCCGTTGCCAGCAGGGAGCTATAGAAAGCTCAGCCCCCTAAAAGGCAAGCAAGCTGCAAATTCCTCTCCCCCGTGCCTCTGAAAAATGGACATTGCTGTAAATTCTCTGAACTTTTCTTGTTGGTGGTTTATGAACATTTTTTTTTTTTTTTTTTTTTTGTATCTCATTATCAGCAAAAATACTTGACGCACGTTTTTTTAAAAAGCAAAATTGAGATGATGCAGCATGAATGATGGATTACTCAAAAGAAATTATTAATACTTCTCAAAGTGCATGAGGGTATCGTTCACTTGATCGAAAGGTCACTTGACCGAAAATCACTTCGCCGAAAATCACTTGATCGAAAGATACATTTTACCGAAGGGTCACTTGACCGAAAAGTTCATTTCACCGAAAGGTCGCTTCACCTAAAAATTCATTTCATCGAAAGGGCATTTGATCGAAAAGTTCATTTCACCGAAGGATTACTTTACCTAAAAGTTCATTATATCGAAAGATCATTTCGCCAAATGGTCAGTTTATCGAAAACTTAGAATTTTGTTGTTAGAGATGTGTTGCAGTGTGGTGCGGGTTTTTGAAAAACTGGCCACCTAAACATTATCGGATTTTATAAAAAATACACTTTTAATTTCTATGAAACACCTCCCCATGAGTAGGTTTTTCGAAATATAACATTAACTATAAGGCCTAGATCTGTGCCTTTTTGTCAAATTTTAATCCTCCTAGCTCTTATTCATAAGGGTTACATAGTAAATCAAGTAAATAATGTTCTACTTTTACTCAACCACAAAACATTAATTTTAACAGATTTTAACCCTACTCATATTCATAAGCATTACATAAAATGTAAAGTAACTTTTTATGTAAACCTTATGAACATGAGCACACACGGTTAAAATTTGCTTAAAAGGTCTAAGCCGAGACCTAGGGCCCTAAAATTGTTTCTTTTGCCCTGAAAAAATGTGCCACATTATTAACTTGACTTTTTATGCAAACTATATGAACACGAATTCGTACGATTAAAACTGGGTAAAAAGGCCTAAGGTGAGGACTAGGGACCTAAAATTGATTCTTTTTGCCTGAAAAAATGTGCAACATTATTTATTTTACGTTTTATGTAAACCTTTCGAAAATGAGCACTGAACATGACTTTTATGTAAACCTTATGTACATGATAAAAATTTGCTAAAAATGCCTAAGCCGAGGACTGGGTACTTAAAATTAATTATTTTTGTCTTAAAACTAAATCTTTGCGTTCTATGTGACTCGAAGAAATCTAAACTGCAATTTGATTATGATCCTTTAACGTTTCGGTGGTCTGTCTGCCGAACTTGCACCATGCTTCAATAGATCCTGTAATGAAATCCAAAGTTTTCGATAAAATGAACTTTTAGGTAAAGAGACCTTTCGGTGAAATTAACTTTTCGATCAAGTGACCCTTCGGTGAAATGTGCCTTTCGATCAAGTAACCCTTCGGTGAAATCAGCGTTTCGATCAAGTGATCTTTCGGTAAAACAAACTTTTCGGTGAAGCGATCCTTCGATGAAGTAAAGGTCGGGCAAATGAACCAGACCCAGTTCATGAGTAGGAACAGCTGCGTCAGTGGCGGACTGGTGATCCATAAACGGCCCTGGAAGCTGATTCTTTTTTTTTTTTTATTGAAGATTTAACGACCACCGTGAGCAACTCAATGGGCTATAAGCAGTCACCCGTCCCTAATTTTAGGGTCACTGGTTCCAGGGAAGGGAGAGAGCCAGTGCCGTAAGACAAACACAACATCCATGCGTGACCATTATTCGAACCCGGGCCCCTTTCGGACGAATGATCAGAGGCCATCGCTTAGACCACTGCGCCACTGGGGCGGCAAGCTGATTTTGTCCGGTCCACTTTGGAAAAAAATTGTGAAGGTACTCCATAACAAAGAAAAAACAAGTTAATAAAATGATGCAATGCATTGATTATAATACGCTTTCCAACATACCAGAAATCATTTCTCAAGTTATGAGGATAATGGCTGTGGAATAAATCTCGCTCCTCTGCCCTAACCTTTGACCCCATTTCGATGATATTAAATGGAATTGGTTCAGTATACAACCGGAACAACATTCTGAAGTTTTGTCGCAATAGAAGCATTTTTAGTCAAGTTATGAGAATAATGGCTGTGGAATAAATCTCGCTCCTGTGCCCTGACCTTTGACCCCATTTCGATGATATTCAACAGAATCGGTTCGGTATACCTCCGAAACAACATCTTGAGTTAGCGTTATGGTTTACATTCCGAAACCCTCGGGTTTGCGAAGGTAAATGTATCCTCTGGACCAGTGTTCCCATTTAGAACACCTTGCGAAGGTGTTCCAAGAAGTTCACAGAAAAATTCTGTAATGGCGTCTCCATAAAATTACAATAAAGGTATTGTTTTTAACCTCGGGTAAGTTGAAATGCAATAAGAGTTTAATTATATTTTGCAGATGTTTGGTATTCGCGTTCTTCCATAGCCAGCATGCATGAGAGAGTGATCGTGCTGTATTACGTTTCAGAAAAATCCGTGCGCGACGGACATACCCGCAGCGAGGGAAAGACTATTCCGTGACATTAGAAGGTCACTGAAGGTCACGGAATTCTACCTGTCTCTGACGTAGAAAGAAATCTGCCAGTTTTTAGTTTGTTTTTTTTTTTATTGGAGGTTTAACGACCACCGTGAGCAACTTAATGGGCTAATAAGCAGTCGCCCGTCCCTAATTTTAGGGTCACTGGTTCCAGGGAAGAGAGAGAGCCAGTGCCGTAAGACAAGCACAACATCCATGCCTCACCGGGATTCGAACCCTGACCCCGTTCGGACGAATGATCAGAGGCCATCGCTTAGACCACTGCGCCACCGGAGCGGCCAGTTTTTAGTTTGTGGGGTGATCTTGCAAAGTGCGCACGTGCTGCTGTTGTTCACCGGAACTCTCAGAGCACCGAAAGTCTGTGCATAAGGTAGCATTTGGGTTGCAGGAGCTTGTGAAAACTTTGAACTTCAAGGCGGAAATACCTGCCATTAGTAATATTTTACTGTGAAATCATGATTCAGTGGTTGAAGACTGGAACCATAGTAAAACGTAGTAATGAGGAGCAAAAAATGAAATTCTTTCTTCAAATGTGCCGCAAGATGATCTTCTGAAATCTCGTAAAACACATTCACCTGACAAAAATACATTGCTTAAAGATGTTCAAGGTATTGGGCATTACATCTAGTACTAAGACATGGAAATACAGTAAAGATTATATTAAATTTGGCTTTTCATTTACGGGAGGTGAGGACTATCCACACCCACAAGGTGTCACTTGCGGAAGTCATCGGGTTTGCGATGTCGAAAAAGTTTGGGAACCGCTGCTCTAGACGATGTAAAGTAGTGCTAAAGAGAAATCTTTGTACGAGAGAGATAGAGATAGACAGAGCTTTCAACTATTTTCTATTCATTGTTTTGAGATGAGTAGGAGTGGTTTTGCGACGCATGCCCAGGAGAAGTGTTAATTGGTGGAAATCTGAGAGCTTCTGATTTTTGAGTGTGGAAGGGGGTGGGGGTTGGCTGTTGACCACGGTAAGAAGACGCTACCTCTGAGCATCATCAAAGGAGAATGCCCGATTAAAGATGGAGAAGAAAGAGCCAAAATTCGGCATGAATAACTCCTGGATGTCATTGTATGGATCCACGAAAAGGAACCAGAGTAGTAAACTAAAAAATAAATAACTTTTTCACTCTTTCACTCCAGTTAGGATGTACCTTTCCTCCAACGATAATGATCCTGTAACTCAGCCACTGTCAAACAAATGCTGATAATGTGATTTATTTTTATATTTAAAGGGAGCTCAGATTTATCCCTCCCCTTTTCAAACTTTGAATTTCATATATATATACTTTTCGGCATGGTTGGAGAAATTGTTCGCTCGTGAAGAAAATTAACAAAGGAACGGAAATGCACAGAAAACTTACATCTGTATTCGTGGATGAATGAGGTTTGTCGTTGAACACAGATCCTCTCAGATGAGTCTTCAGCCACCCTGGTTCCAAGACCTAGCTATGGCCCTGGATATATGATTGGTTTCTATCTTGAGGTCTGCCATTATTGCTTGCTTAACAGAATGGTTTCCTTCTGTTAAGAAATACGCCTCAACTGGTACCGAGAACATCAAAATGGACCTCTGCAGAGTGGGTCCGCGTCATGTGGTCAGATGAATCCCGATTTCAGCTGTACCGAGCAGACGGAAGGGTGCGGGTGTGGCATCGACAACATAAGGCCATGGCTCCGTCGTGCCAGGTCGGCTCTGTTCAAGGCGGTGGTGGCTTTGTGATGGTTTGGGAAGCGTTCTCGTGGGACACATTAAGTCCCTTAGTGTATCTGGAAAGATCCTTAACGACTGCACACTACCAACATGTGCTGGATGATCACTTACACGCTTTCGTGGCCTTCGCGCATCCTGCAGCCGATGGTCTATTGCTTTTTGTTGTTGTTTTATTGGAGGTTTAACGACCACCGTGAGCAACTCAATGGGCTATAAGCAAGTGCCCATCCCTAATTTAGGGCCACTGGTTCCAGGGAAGGGAGAGAGCCAGTGCCGTAAGACAAACACAACATCTATGCCTCACCGGGATTCGAACCCGGAACCCTTTCGGAAGAATGATCAATAGCCATCGCTTAGACCACTGCGCCACCAGGGCAGCGATGGTTTGTTTCAGCAGGACAATGAAAGAACAGATTGCAGGCATAGGACAGATTTTTCATTTTGTATCCATTTCCACTACGTACTCTTAGAACACTCGAAACTAAATAGCCAATTATATTCTAATAAAAAAAATAGTGCTGACTTCTTACCATTTGTCCAAGATTGATCCGGGTTCGAATCCCAGTGAGGCATCGATGTTGTGTTCATCTCACGGCACTGGCTCTCTCTCTCTCTCTCTCTCTCTCTCTCTCTCTCTCTCTCTCTCTCTCTCTCTCTCTCTGGAGTTTGGAACGAGCGATTGCTTGTAGCCGATTGAGTTGTTGCCCGCGGTGGTTGTTAGACCCCTAAATTAAAAAAAAAGTTCTAGTACAAACGAAGTGAGAAACTACGGTATTTTGCTAGATATTCTCTTTCTCACTACTCTCTTTGTTTGCATTTCTTGGATGGGAAATGGCGCCCATATGGATGTCCCGTGAGGGAGTTAACCAATAGGACCTTTATTAATCTGTTTTATTACTCTTCATCGAAGGACTTTCCTCACTCACTGGTTATCTATAGTGTGCAACGAATTGGTTGTGAGTTGTATCACCTGTTCTTGCCTCAATCAATTTGCAAAAATTAATAAACGCACTGAAAAGGATTTTAATAAAACGAATTTGTGGTGCGTTGAAATGAGTAATGGCTTGTTGCACATGTTCTCATGAAATACACTAGTGTCCAAAATTAATGTGACAAATACAAATTCGAGAATATGTCCGAAACGAGACAACCGATTTTGAAGATTTTTCAGAAATATGTATAAGGGGAAACGCGAAGTCGCCATACCCAAGTAGCACTGTGGACTGTGGTAGCTCCTATAAAAATATGCGAATAACGCCCTATGTCATGGAGCTGGAAGGCATGCCACCTTGATAAACGTTGTTCTGAGCGCGGTGCAGCAATTGAAGCTTGAGTTGTACTGTTAGTGGAAGAATGGCTCCCCGCCATAACTCAGAAGACTTTACAGTGGAGAGCTATTGGTATAGATTGGAAGCAAGGCAATCGCAAGCTGAGGTAGCAAGATAACCGACTGTGTCGGGACAAGTGGTCTCCAATCTCTGGAGACATTTGCAGGAAATTGGAACAATAACCAGAAGGCCGAGATAAGGGCGTCACAAGCGACAGCAAGTCAAGACGACCGGTATTTGTTTCTAGCAGCTCGCCACCATAGAGAGTCGACACCCAGGCAACTTTCACAGGATCTGTCTTCTGCTATATGGGAACCACAGTATCGAGGCAAAGAGTTTACAGAAGAATCCATAAGAGAGATTTGTATGCAAGAAGGCCAATGGTCTGTATCTCACTCGCTGCATCGCACAGAAAAGACCGTCTGAACTTGGCCCGACAATACACTCCTGGACCACTGTTTAATGGTCCCGTGTTCTCTTCAGTTACAAGTCGCGGTACCGCGTAAACATGGATTCTCGGTGGGTGTGCTTTTGGAGTGAGGCAGGAAGTCGAAATCTTCCTTCCAACATTAAGGAAATTGGTGGTGGAGGACACTTGGTTTGGGCTGGCATCATGCTGGATTGATGCACGCAACTGCACCAGGGCCGTAGCCAGTCCGGGCTGACCCCGACCTGTGTTTCCTTTTGCCCGTCCTAGCGACTCACACAGCAGTATAGTGCCTGACCTCTTTTACATCTTCTGTCCGACCACTTTATATCCTTCGCCCGATCTTAATCATCAGCCGCCCCTCCCAACTTGCTTGTCTAGCTACGGGCCTGAACTGCACATGTTTCCACAAAGCACCCTGACTGCTGCACGCTACAGGGATGACATCCTAAAGCCTTATGCACGACTTTTCAGGGTAATTGTCGACCCCCAGTTCTTTTTCATTGACGATAACTTCCGTACCCCCTAGGTCTCGACTAGTCAACGAATACCTGGAGAGTGAGGATATTCACTGAATGGAGTGGCCCGCGAGATCTCCGGACTTGAACCCAGTAAATCCTGTCTGGGATGCCCCACGAAGCGCAATTGCAATCCGGAAGTCCCCCCTTCCAGAATCCTCCAGGGACTCCGACCTGCCTCGGTGGAGGAGTGGCACAATTGGCCCAAACTCTCATTCACGGCCTTCTAAACAGCACGAGGGGTCGTTGTGTGAGCTGTATCGCTGTTCGGATAATCACACTCTCTATTAGCCCTTCGAAATCAGCGCCACTTGCTGCATTATCTTTGGACTACCATGGTATCATGGGCAGCGGAACCCAATAATTTCAGGGATGGGGCAACTTCTCCGAGAGTTAAAATAATAAAAGAGAGAGAAACCTGTAGTATATACTCGTATATGCAAGTATTCGTACAACTCATTGTCATCTAACATCAATCCACTGTTGGATGAAGTTCTCTTCTATAACTTTCTGCCTTCACCATTTCTCTTCCAAGTCACTGCAACATGCTTTCGAATTTCATCCATCAATCTCCCAGGTGGTCTGTTTGTAAGTTTTTTCCTACCCCATGGTGAAATCCAATCTAATATCTCTGTTGTTAAACGGTAGTCAGTTCTTCTAGAAACATATCAGCACATTGCTATTTGAGAATTCTTTAATGAACTTCTTTAAAGCGAAAAACACAACGGTGAAATAACTTTTCAATTTATTTGCGCAAAGCGAATTTTCATAGTTGTACTTGAAACGCTTTCCAGAAAATTGCGAAACGTAATGATGGTCTCCAGGAAACTTTCATAAAAAAAAAAAAAAAAACACGTTGCATCATACGTGAACCATAGATTTTTAAGATGTTTCGAACGAAGACCCTTCTCCCCCCTTCCCCAAGTGAGGGAACCATGAAGTTCCAGGGGGTCTGGACCCCCGGGTCCCCAGCCTTCCGCCGCCCGTGCATGGTGTAGCAAATTTAGACTGCCATACTTGGTGTTTTTCTTTCCTTTTTCTGTTGTGTGTTTCTGCGTTATCGATATAAGTACAGTAACGAACAAAAGTATTTGGCGAAACACTTTTTCGACCATAATTTTTTTTCTGCTGGACCAAATCGGATCATTTTGGGATATGATATGTGTTGATTCGTGGGTTACAATGCCGCATAGTTTGAATTTCGCTCAGAGAGAATTTGTCGTTCGAAATGGGCCATATTCAAGAGTCGCCAATTATTACCCATTTGTTTGCTGCATGTATTAATGTCTTTCTTGTGATTTTTGTGGGTTTTGTGATGTGTAGTGTGATAATAAGTCAATCTTAGGTTTTCAGAAATGGGTAAAAAGGCGGAGATCCCTGTTGGAGCTCGCCAGGCGGCCGTGAACATGATGGAATCCGGAATGCGCGTAACAGACATTGCGAGGGCCCTGAAGATCTGACATCAGTCTATTTCAGCTATCCTGCAACGTTATGAGAATACTGGGACCGTCGAGAACAGTCCGCGATGTGGTAGGCCTCGTTCCACTACGTTGCGTCAGGATAGATGCATCCTCTGTCGATCTCGCGCTGATTCCACCTTGACTGCTGTGGACATCGCCACCGAATTCCGCGACAGCGACGACCTGAACGTCAGCCGAATGACCATCTCCCGTCGTCTCATTGCTGGTGGATTGAATGGAAGACGCCCCGCCAAGAAACCACTCATCGGAGTCAAGAATCGACGAGCTAGAGTCGCGTTCGCGCGCCGTCATCGACACTGGACCGCGGCGGACTCGAGTAAGGTGCTTTTCACCGACGAGAGCAAGTTCAACTTGTTTGGAAGTGATGGCATCCGATACGTACGACGTCCGTGCGGCCAGAGATTCAACCCCCAGTTCATTCAGCCGACTGTCAAGCACGGAGGAGGGTTGCTCATCTTTACGGCCCCATCATCAAGATTGACAGAATAATGACCGGCCAGAGCTACACGAGCATGCTCATCAACGATGTCTTCCCATGGGCAAACCAGAACATGCCACCGGGATGGATCATGCAGCAAGACAACGACCCGAAGCACACCTCCAGTGTAGCGAAGGCAGCCTTCCAGCAGCAACAGGTCACACGTCTAGACTGGGCAAGCCAATCTCCAGACCTCAACCCCATCGAGCACATGTGGGAGGAACTGGAGAGACGATGTGCGAAGAAAACCTGCCGGAATAGGGCCCAGAAGTTCGACCAGCTGTCTGCAGAATAAGCACGAATTCCGTATGTCACCGTCGAGGAGCTAGTGGACTCGATGCCGGCCCGTTGTGCAGCTGTTATTAAGTCTCGTGGTTATCCCACTAAATATTAGCTATTGTTTTGTCGTTTTCTCGTACTTGTTTTCTGTTATCGTTGCATTAAATGAATGTGATACACACCTACTTTGTTGGTCAATTTGTATGATCTTTGCGATTCATGTTTACAACTGAATAACACATATCATATCCCAAAATGACCCGATTTGTATTTTTTTTTTTTTTTTTATTGGAGGTTTAACGACCACCGTGAGCAACTCAATGGGCTATAAGCAGTCGCCCGTCCCTAATTTAGGGTCACTGGTTCCAGGGAAGGGAGAGAGCCAGTGCCGTAAGACAAACACAACATCCATGCCTGACCAGGATTCGAACCCGGACCCCTTAGGACGAATGATCAGATGCCAACGCCTTAGACCACTGCGCCACAGGGGCGGCAACCCGATTTGGTCCAGCAGAAATAATATTATGGTCGCAAAAGTGTTTCGCCAAACACTTTTGTTCGCTACTGTATGTATGTCCGTATTGGTCCGTATCAACTGTCATTAAACTCTGTCGTGTGGATTTTGCGTTATTCATGATTTCATGTTTGTCACGTAAATTTTTGACACCAGTGTAGTTCCACAGCTAATTTAATGTTACTTTTCTTTATATATATAACAGAATTTTAACTGTTAGTCAACAATTTTCGTTACCCACACATCAACGAAATCTTTAAAACGTCAAACATGACCAAAATTTATCCCCTTTTTTTGTTTTTCTTATTGGAGATTTAACGACCACCGTGAGCAACTCAATGGGCTATAAGCAGTCGCCCGTCCCTAATTTTAGGGTCACTGGTTCCAGGGAAGGGAGAGAGCCAGTGCCGTAAGACAAGCACAACATCCATGCCTCACCGGGATTCGAACCCGGACCCCGTTCGGACGAATGATCAGAGGCCATAGCTTAGGCCACTGCGCCACTTGGGCGGCTGACCCCGTTTGCGCGTGTGTGTGAGGAAATTTCATTTAGTTCATCAGAGCTAGGTTTTTGTTTGTTTGTTTGGGGGTTTAACGACCACCGTGAGCAACTCGAAGGGCTGTAACATGGCCATGCCGTGGCTAACTACGGGATGTAACGTGCGTGGTTTACATGCGCAGTAAGCAGTCGTCCGTCCCTAATTTGGGATCACTGGTTTCAGGGAAGGGAGAGAGTCATTGCCGTAAGACAAACAGAATATCCGTGCCCCACCAAGATTCGAACCCGGATCCATCTGGGACGAATGGTCAGAAGCCCACGCTTGAAACCTGACCTGGGCACCACAGATATCATATATCTTTTTCTTTTTATTGAAAGTTGAACGACCACTGTGAGCAACTGAATGGGCTATAAGCAGTCTCCCGTCTCTAATTTAGGGCAACTGGTTCCAGGTAAGAGAGAGAACCAGTGCCGTAAGACAAACACCACCTCCATGTCTCACGGGATTCGAACCCGGACCCTTCACGTACGAATGGCCCTATCTTATATCACTGCACCACCTGGGAGGCTATCATATATCTGAGAGGGACGTAGGAGACACAGCAACATCGATACTGTTGTTAACCGTTGTGAACCGCCCTTGAGAACATAAACAACGTAGGTTGTGAGTGTTTTGCTGTGCGTTTGGATTTAAAGAACAGGATTTTGAGGACGGTTGATTTGCGCGATCGGAAACTGTATTAGCGTATTTCAAAATTATGGATAAGCGACCTCTGCTTACTGATGAATGGATGCCTTTTTCATTCAATGATGAACATTTAGTAAATAGGAATAAAAATAATAGCGGAGTTGGGGACACCTCGCCGCCCAAACAATTATGGCTTCATTTCATATATTTGCTGGGGTGTGTGATACTGTTTGGGTTATTTGTACTTTATGCTAGCACACACAGTACAGTGAGACAGAATAACGACGATCGTGATGAGTTCTCAGGAAACAGTTATCTGGAAAAGTATCTTCCTCGAAAGCCATTTTCCAGCGTATTTGTGTTTTTGTTTTCTTCTCTACCTAAAGGTGAGAATTTCATTGTTGAAGTAAAAATCTATAACATAAATAAACTTTATGCGATCAAAGAAAGCTCTTCCAAAATGGGAAATGTTACTATGTAAACTACCCAGTTATACATTTAGTTGTCCGATGTAAGAAATGATTTATACATGAAAACTATTTTTTTTTTCTTTTTTGAAGAGTTGATACACTGATTATGGAAGAAGTAAGGGGTGAAAGAGTAAGAAACCCACTTCGTTAGGAAGCATATCATCAGTAAGCAATCTGTATGCCCATTTGTGTGGTTACATGGAAAAACCAGCTGTTAGTCTTGCATTTGATGCAGATCGTTTTTCTCCTTTCTTACTCCCAATGTTTGAATGAAGACTTGAATTTAGATTCATTACAGAACAAGTAGATTTAACATAATACATCATTGAGGATTTTCTTTTTTGCTTTTATTAAATTCCTTGTGAAAATACCCTAAAAAATATAACTGTACTTCTGAAATTTTTTGTTCTTTTGCATGTGTGTGATTCTTGAATATGTAATTAATATTTTTGATATTATGTGAATCTGACATAGTATAGTGTTTCTTTCATTTATTCCTTTTTTTTTTTTCTTTTTTTTTTTTGTAATTTCTTCACCCTTTTTTTACATTAAAGTGGTCCAACAAGGTGGGGAGCATTTTTCCATGAAAGGTGTAGTTAGTGAACCTAACAGTGAGTTCAAGCAATACCAGAAAGATTTGGATAATAGCATTATATATGAAAATTCTGGTAATCTCCATAAATCTCACTCTATTTTAAGTTGTAAAGTTATCACAAGAGCAGCTGCAACTCCAGAAGCATCTTTTGTATTTAATAATAATTGGAGGAAAAGAAATTATACTGTTTTTATTCAGTTGCGAGCCTTTTTTAGTATTTGAATTAATTAACTAGTTAGTTCCATATCTAACTTGAATGAAATAAACTGATGTTTTAATTAATTTGTTGAACATATTTTGTACTCTAGAAATAATGATAAATGTGTAATTTAGCGTCCTAAATTATTTTTCCGTAAAGTTTGAAGTATTTCGAAAAAGGGAGATGTACAGATTTTAATGTATGCAATTTTATGGTAAATGGTGAAAAAATTACATCTGTATAGTGCATTTTAAATATTTTTACCATAATATTTATTTACCTGCAAGTACGATGCTGTGAACAGAAGCTGCGGCAATGATGTCAAGCTTTGCTCCATTGAAACAAAGGTTCGTTGTGGCGGCCAATTCACGGGTGGAAGAGTACAAGAGGAACTGGTTATGATGTTGCCAGGAGAGTGATCCATTTTGCAGTGCTATACTACAGAAAATGGATCCATATTTACCCCCCCCCTTTTTTTTTATTGTTGTAACCTCAATAGTAATTTTGTGCAAGCATACTAAAAAATTACTGATTTAATAGCAGAACTGAAAGTGCACTGGAATACCAAATGAGGTGCGAATCCAAGCCGTTAAAACCAGAACCAAAACTTCAAGTTTCCAACTTCCCATCTAACTTCCATTGATGAGAACTGGCGATCTACTTTAACTCTTCTGTACAAGCAAGAAATGGTTATAATGGATAGCAATTATTCAAAATGGATAAAAATTACAGATACACTATTGTCCAGCAATTTCACAAGTTAACAAAATTATCTAAATCATTATTAATTAACACACGAGCAAGGCCTGATTATTGAACAATGCAAGATTATTCCAATGGCATTTCTGTCGCCTGCAGATGTATCTAACCTCCCGGTGTTGAACCAACTTCGATCCTCAGAACTAGTACTGTCATCTATCACTTGGAAGGGTATCCATTACTTCCTGTTCATTTTTACCAATTTATTTAATGAACTTCGAAACTTAAGATCTTAAGAGTCCATGAAGCCACAACCTTTTTTAAGTCCTTTATTTTGTTGTTCCCCAAAAATTGGTTCCGGATACGGGAAAACGCTTATACAATCAAAAACTAGATGAAAGACTGTAGCAAGACATTCACCACACTTACAACAACATCGTGTAATATTAAACCAATAAAAATAGTTTGGGCAACATCCATGTTCTGTTAATAATTGATTTAAATATCTATCTTCCAAACATCTCAATGTGGATACTCTTTGAAATACTGTATATGTCATCCTACCTGTTCCATTGAGATTCCATCTCTGTTGCCAAAGATCAATTATATATAGTTTTATTCTACAAAGTAGAAAGCATACTTGCAGGAGTTTTCAGAACAAAATCCACTGTGCTTTTTAATGTACCCATCCTTGCCAGTTCATCCGCAATTTAATTTCTTGGGGTACCCTGATGTCCCCAAGTCCAATGGAGCTGAACTCTATGTGCATCCGGAATCTTTAGGAGATCTTTAATCTTTGATACTAGGGTATTAGTAGCATGAAATTTACCAATCACTAAAAGTGCAGATTGGCTGTCCGAGTAGAGATGAATATTTTCATTATAACTGTTTGTTGTAGCCCATTCTAACGCTGTGTATATAGCAAAAAGCTCGGCTTGAAAAATTGTTGCATTATCCGATAAACAAAATGTTTTCTTAATAACGACATTACCATTTGACAAAGCACAAAATCGGGCTCCCACATAACCATCTCTTTTAGATGCATCAGTAAATGTTTCTTTTCCAAAAAAATTTTACATCACAAAGTCTCAAGCAGAGATAATCTGCAGAGCTGGATGAATATCCCATGTTCTCCTTTCAAATTCGTACTCTGTGGGATCAATATTCAAATTCGAACCCGTAACCATTTCTGTTGAGTTCTTGACCTTAAACCTCGTGGCATCTCTCTCCAACAGTTCACAACCTGCTAATATTTGTATTGCAGTTGTTGACATAGTTCTAAAACATCCTGTGATCCCAATCAAAGTAAGCCTTTGTATCTGCTGAAGTTTCTGTTTAATTCTCTCCATTGGCTTATACCAAGCTCCTGATCAGGGCTATAAAAGAGAGAAGGGCTGGTTCATCGCTTTGAGAAACTGAATGCCGGCACGATCCTCAGGGAAGAGGTTGGAGAACCATCTGTGATGTCACCGTGCTGCTTGGAGTTCTCCCTCCCGTGCTGCTGGGCTGTCGTTGCGAGCAGTCTTCTAGCGTGTTATGTTTCATTATACTAGATTGTTTTATCGTTTGCATTATATGAGTATTTATTTGTGTATATACTGTAATACAGAGAGAGAGAGAGTTACAAATAGATCGTGCAAATGTTTAAGAGTGTATGTATCTATTGTATGCGTGTACATAAATAGCTTACCTACGTAAGTTGGTGAGCCTTTTTTATTTGTTAAAATGTCTTCGTGTGCTGTCGCAATGTGTCGGAATACACACAGAAACCGAAAAGGACAAGATATTGTGTTTCATGCTTTTCCTCGGACCAATCCAGTGCTTGTAAAAGAATGGATGAACAAGTGCTGCTGATCGGACTCGATTAATGTTAAGTACGTCAGAATTTGTAGCGAACATTTCCAGAGTTGTAATTGCGAAGATGACATGAAAAATCGATTACTTGGATTGCCTTTGCGAAAGACACTCAAATCTGATGCTGTTCCCAGTATAAATTTACCTTCTTTATTTCTAAAGAAACAACACCGAGGACCCAGAGACACCGGTAAAGAAAAATTGTTCGAAGTGCTTTGGAACGGCGGAGTGAACTGAGCCCAGTAGCAACGTAGAGCCGACAGAATGCCCTAACTGCAAGTATCTGAAAATTTGTAATGATAATTTAATGAAAAAAGTTTCAACACTGGAGAAAGATCTCCAAACTACAATCCAGGAAAAAAGTAGAAATCACAAAGTTTCTGTTCAGCGATCAAAAAGATGGGCCGTTTATAGGACATCTCTAATATCTCAAATTCAGCAATTAAGAAGCCAAATGAAAATACTTCAGAAAAGAAAACGGAAATTAGAATCGTTGGAGAAATGTGTCAACTGTGTTTTCACGAAGACCCAAGTCCATGCTCTTACTTCGAAAATGAAAAGGATAAAATGGATGAAACAAGATATACGTATCTAGATGCATAGTAATTCTAGCACTTTCTTTAAAATCATATGATTTCTAGAAAGAAAAGATGGGCATTCCACTTCCAAGTGAAACGTTGGTGTGCAAAATTTACATGCAGTCCTGGGATACAGAATGTTGTTCTGCTTATGAAAAAAGTTGTGAAAGTTTAAGTTTCCGTGAGAAAATCTGTGTTCTAAGTTTTGATGAAATGCACATAGATTCTAAGTTGTGCTATGATTCTCGAATTGATCAGATACTGGGTCCATTCAGGAAAGTTCAGTTCATTTTAATTAGAGGTCTGATTTCTCAATGGAAGCAGCAAATTTTCTTTGATTTTGTTATTCCCATGACAAAAGAGCTCATTTTTAATGTAATTACTCATATACAAACAAGTGGCATAGAAGTAAGGGCAATAGTTTCTGATTTAGGAGGATATGGTACTTTGTGGAAGGAACTTGGAATTTCTCCCACCAATTTTTCGTTCCTGAACCCCGCTGAGCAAACATCAAAAATATGGGTGTTCGCAGATTTTGCCCATTATGTAAAATTGCTAAGAAATTTTTCCTGGACAAAGGATTCATACTTCAAGATGGCACCATTTTAACAACATGATGCTATTAAAGAAGTTTTAAACAGAGATTCAGGAGAATATAAATTGTGCCATAAACTGAAACCAAATTTTTTTACTATAAAAATAAACGAGCAACAGGAAGTAACACCTGCAAAAACGTTATTTTCAGCAACTACAGCAAAAGCAATTATGCATTTAACAGAAAATAAAAAAGCAGCTGAATGTTTTTAATTAATTGATGGCTTGTTTGATATAATGAATAGTAGCAAGCCATGTCCTCTCTCCAACAAACCTCTGAAGGCTATTTGGTATGGATGCATATTTTGAAAAACAAGTGTCAATTTTAAATACAGTAAAAGATGTCATTAGCAGATTAAGGGTGCCTGGAAAATCTAGCAGGCTGCCTTTTCGAAAAGGAATTCTGATAACCGTAAACTTGCTTATGTGGCTGCCTTTTCGAAAAGGAATTCTGATATCCATAAACTCGCTTATGGGATTGTTTGAGGACTTGAACATTCTTGGTGTTAAGTATATACTGACCTCCCGGTTGACTCAAGATGTCCTAGAAAGCCTTTTTAGTCAAATTCGAGGGCTTGGTAGATTTAACAATCACCCTTTGCCAACAGAAGTCATTAGCTGTTTGAAGCAGTTGTTACTTGCAAACAAACTGCCCAAATTCTCAGCAAAAGTTAATAGATCCACTTCGGAAGAAGACAAACAGTTAGATGTTTACCTAACATCCGAATTATTAGAAAATGCTTTTGGGCGTGATAAAATACAGGAGGTTCCCGAAATTTCTCTTTATGAAAACAACTGTGATTATGTGAACTTTGATTATGTTAATGATGTATTTCTTATGCCCTGGGAAGTCGAAGAGCAAACCGCATCAAGAGATCTTTCTGTTCATGAGCAGGAAGCTATGAGCTATGTAGCTGGCTACATTGCATATCACGTTCCAGATAAAGATCCTTCGTTAGGGACATTATCAAAAAATTGCCCAGAATTCCCTATTCAATCCGATTGGATTAAATTACTGTCTTCAGGTGGACTTACCGTACCATCCTTCTCGTGGATGAATACGATACAAAAATTTGAAAAACATTTTTATGCATTTCACGGCATCACTTTTCGAAAAGGAAAAGGTGTAATCCGCGAACTTGTCAGCAAACTGGAAAACTATTACTTTCAAGTAAACAAAGATGCACTTCGCTTATTTCGTAGATTGCGAAAGTTTATCAGAATTCGCTCTTTAAACAGAAATGCAGTACTAGTATCACAAAGAAAGGCCCAGCAGAAAACACAGAAATGGATCTGTTCAAATACTGGAAAGAAAACCGATACCTGATTTTTAGCGAACAAAGGATGCTTCCCAAATCAAGCTGCAAAGGTAAATGCAAGTAAAAGTTTTTCACTTTTGGTTCAGAAGGAATTTACATGTAAAATATTTACGATTTGTAAAATGGCACAATGTGTCCCAATCTGCTTAATTAACTTTAATGCAAGCTGATTTTTGTTAGTTGGAAGCTCCTAAAATATAAATTTACTTAATTCAAAAATTGAGGTCTTAGAACGAAAAAAATATATTAGAGAATACAATTAGAAACGTTTTTGGAGAAATAAGATATATCTTCTACAATGTGATTACAGAATTGTAGAAAACAGAAAACTTAAATTCTATGATCAGCACTTTAGAATAGCATACATTTTCCCTAGATATATATGTATTTATTAGGTGACACACAGAAAACAAGGCACAAGAGGTAAACAAGTATTATCATTTGTACAACTGCATTTTTATTTTTGTTACCGGCAAAACACAGTGTTCGGAAAAAAATTCCAATGCTGTGTTTTATAAATAATCAACTGCTAATTAGTCACTGAGCCTTTTGCGTAATACACAATGATGTGTTTATACTGTATGACCAATACTGTAATGTTAAACACGTATGTTTAAAGTTTAAATAATGTTTTTTTTTTAACTACAGTGATGATAGTTTAGTTCATTCTCATTCCCTTTACTGTAGTGCTTTACAGTTATGTAGTTTTTCCTTGACTTTTAAACTGATTATTTCGGATTTCCCGTGGAGCAGTGGTTCCTGAGAACCCCACTACCAACCCGCTGCTGCAGCATGACTACGTCATCATCTCCAGCTCGCGTCTTCATGGGAGCCGGCTCTAAGGACCAGCCCTTCTCTTCTATAGCCCTGGCTCCTGATGCACATGAAACCATTTTCTCCACACATCAGACTCCCTAAAAATCATTTTCTGCTGGGGAACCCCAAAATGATGATACTGGTGGGCTTCCAAAAGTTTTATTTTTTATTTTACTTCTAAAAAAAAAAAAAAAAAAAGGCATTGAGTGAGGTATAAATTCTCTTTTCAGGGTTTTGGGAGCATGATTCCACCCCAACTTGAAGTATGTCTTCTACAAGTATGAATTTACTAGCACAAATGCAGGCTTCCAAAAAATCATTTTCAGATTAATATTACTTAATACTACACTGCAAGTGAGCTCAGAGATTGGGATGTAATTTCCGGCTGACTTGCTTAAAATGTAATGAGTATTTTGCTCTTTGATTCAATATTTAAAATGAGCACCCATTCTTCTCGTAAAGCTTTTTTCTTCTCTCTCTTTGTCCAGTGTAAGAGGTAATCATGAGACTGGTGCCATGCAGGTAAAATCGCATAGGAATAGCTGGTTTTACACGACAAGCTGCTCGATTTTACACATGTTCGGGCTCTTTAGGGAAATTTTCAGTGGAGTGAAATCTGATGATATGCAACAGCAGTTCCCACAGTGCATGTAACATGTCAATTAAAGCAATTTTATAGAACAGTCATAGTATTAGCATTTAACATGTTACCAATCATATGTAACGTTTTAAATGCTAATACTGTGACTATCTTTATAGAAGCTCCAACTTTTGTTTCGCAACAAAAGCTTTTTCGTTTGCAACTTCCTCTGTTTCTTCCTCACTTCTTAATCAGGATATAAGAAAATCCAATATAGTAAATCTCAGTAGTTTTTCTTTTTATGAAAAAAAAACCATGAATAGTAAATTATGTCTTGGTAGCTAAATAGTGTTTAAGTTTTGGCAGCAACAAACCATACACATGAACACAACTGTAAAAACAGTAAAATCATTTACTAATCAAAAACTACTATTATGGGAATTTTTACTAGGAATTTTTTTTATTTTAGATTGCAAATTTTCGGAGAAAACTCTTATCCTTCTTCAGGCTGTCGTTTTGTTGTCACTTATTCCCGTCACTATCACGTACGGTTAACCTTGACGGTTATGGTTATTTTTCATCAAATCCTGCCAGATGTTAGGCAGGGAAAATCCTCTGCAGTCATTGATGAAGAAATTTTGATTTTTCTCCATCTCTATTCCTTCTTTTAACTTTCTTTTTGAAAATTGCCTTGGAAACTGATGACTTTAAGGGAATTCCAATCCATGCTGTGACTAGTTTCTCTAACATGCCTATCTAAACCAGTCTTGCTGGAGCAATTTTTTATAGCAGCTTTATGCTCTGCTAGGTCAGGTGATGCGTAACACCACAGCCTCTCCTTGACAAATGTCAACCCCGCCTTCTCGTGGTGCATCCTGTTCCCACTAAAGGGGCTCTGACGACCGCCAATAGCGGTATAACTATACCATCGGGATCAGAGGAAATGCTATCCCACACTCACCAACCCGCTTGGCCAGCGTGGTGAGTTATGGCCAAACACCTCCAAAATGACTCTACAACTTAAATCTTGGCCCTCAGTCTCCGGCAGCTGGAATGTACCTGGCCAAGGCAGCGGCCAGTGCGACATGAAGGCAGAGGGTGCTAAGAATCCCCGGAGGACCGGACTAGGCTGCCATTTGATGCTGACCTTGGCTACCTATAACGGATGCTCCCTATCTTCTGATTAAAGGCTTCTTGAATTGGAAGAGGAACTACAAAGGATCAAGTGGGACATCGTCGGGCTAAGTGAGGTAAGGAGAAAAGGAGAAGATCTCATTGAACTGAAAAGTGGACATCTCTTCTATTATCGTGGGACAGATACTGGCAGAACTAGTGGTGTTGGATTTATAATAAACAAGAAACTGAAGGATAAAGTGGTAGAAGTTGAAAGTTCCTCTGACAGAGCTGCACGACTCGTTATCCAACTATCGAGAAGATACCAGGCTCAGATTATTCAAACTTATGCACCTACCACAAGTCATCCTGAAGAAGAAATTGAAGAATTTTATGAGGAAATTCGTCATCTAAATAATAAAGGTAAACAGCACTTGAAGATAATTATGGGAGATTTCAATGCAAAAATAGGGCACCGGCAACAGAATGAAACTTCAGTAGGTAAATTCGGTCACGGCAACAGAAACCAGCGTGGAAATACTCTCGTTGAGTTTGCAGAGGCAGAAGGATTTTTCATCTTGAACTCCTTTTTCAAGAAAAAGCCACACAGGAAATGGACATGGAGACATCCAATTGGGACGACAAGTGAAATTGATTTTATTATGTGTAACAAAAATTCGTCATCGAAGACTGCAGTGTGCTGAACAAGTTCAACACAGGTAGTGACCATAGATTGGTGAGATGTAAGATGCACCTCAACACTAAACTGGAACGTGGCAAGCTCATAAGACAAACAAAATGTATTGACATAACCAACCTTAAAAAACACCATAATACTTTCAAGTTGGAACTGAAGAACAGATTCTCTGCTTTAGAAGGCCTAACATCGGAAGAAGTGGACATCTCTGAAGTTAACAGAAAAGTAACCAAAGCTCTTATGGAAACAGCAACAAAATTAGCTGGGTCTAAGAACAAGTTGCATGTGAACAAATTATCAGGAAAAACCAAAATGTTGATGCAAAAAAGAAGAGAGATGAGGACAGCTAAAGAAGATGTGACTTCCAAAGTGGAATATATAGAGCTATGCAAGACAGCACGAAAAAGTATCACTGAAGACGTAAGGAAATTCAACTGTGAGCTAGTGAGGAAAGCAATTGAAAACAACCAAAGCCTTAAGATAGCAAAGGGACATCTCAGTAAGGGAAGAAAACAGATTTTGGCTCTGAGAAAAGAAGATGGTTCTATAACAAGAAATAGAGGCAAAATTTTGACAAGAGTGAAAGATTTCTACTCCAAATTATATGAAAGGGATGATACATGTACTCCAGACATCATGAAAGGTACCAGAGTTCTTCCAGTCCTCCCAGCAGAAGTTGCTCATGCAATCAAGAACATGAAGCGGGGGAAAGCTCCAGGAGAAGATGGAATTACTATAGACATCATACAAGAAGCAAGTGGAGAAATTGAAACAGTACTCGCCCAAATTTTCACTCGATGCCTTAATGAAGGGAAGATTCCTGAGGATTGGAACAATGCTACAATGATCCTGCTACATAAAAAAGGTGACATTGAGGATCTCAGGAACTACAGACCTATCAGCCTCCTATCAGTGGTTTATAAAATCTTCACTAAAGTTCTTTCACACCGCTTGAAGGTAACACTGGACATGACTCAACCGAGAGAACAAGCTGGATTCAGGAGTGGCTACAGCACAATAGATCATATCCACGTACTGAGAGAACTAATTGAAAGAGCGAGGGAATATGAACTTCCATTGTGCATGGCTCTTATCGATTATGAAAATGCTTTTGACTCAGTGAAACCATCAGCAGTTACAATGGTTCTGAAATCCTGCGGTATTGAAGATGCATACATTAATATTATTAATAACATCTATGAAAATGCAAGGGCAAAGATTCGGCTGTTTGAAAATACAACACACATAAAAATTGGAAAGGGAGTGAGACAAGGTGACACCATATCTCCGAAGCTCTTTAATGCCACATTGGAAAATGTCTTTCAATCACTGAACTGGGAAAACAAAGGGATAAAGATTAATGGAGATTATCTAACCCACCTTCGTTTTGCTGATGACGTAGTCATTTTTGCAACTACCCCATCAGAGCTGCAGAGTATGATCCAGGAACTTGCTGACAAGAGTAAAGAAGTGGGATTAAAAATGAACTTTCAGAAGACAAAAGTGATGTTCAATGCTTTTACAAGAAATGAAGATTTATCGATTGATGGAGAAAAACTGGAGATAACAGATACATATGTTTATCTTGGACAGCAGATATCAAGTGAGGGTCACATTGATGAAGAAATTAATCGGCGTACAAAACTTGCCTGGAGAGCTTTTGGAAGAAACAGCATAATTTTCAAGAGCAATATGCCATTATGTCTTAAAAGAAAAGTGTTTGATCAATGCATCCTTCCAGTGCTTACGTATGGTGCAGAGACGTGGACCTTAACTAAAAGAGACATACAAAGGCTGCAGACAACTCAAAGAAGCATGGAGAGGTGCATGCTTGGTATAACCAGGAGAGATAAGAAGAGGAACTCGTGGATCCGAAAAATGACGAGAGTGGAAGACATCATGTTCAGAGTTAAATCCCTGAAATGGCAATGGGCTGGACATACTGCCAGAAGAACAGACCATAGATGGACAGCCGAAATTTTAGATTGGATTCCAAGGGACAGGAAGAGACCCAGAAAAAGACCACATGGGAGATGGGTGGATGAAATTCGTAAATATGCAGGAGTGACATGGAGGAGACTGGCACAAGACAGACCGTTGTGGAGGAAACTTGGGGAGGCCTTCGTCCAGCAGTGGATTGATAATGGTTGACAATGATGATGATATGAGTTTCTAGTCTGCGACCTGTTTCACCTATGTAAGATAGTCCACAACTACATTTTACTTCATAGAATACACCTTGCATTTTTAAAATATCTTCTCTTTGAATTATTTTAGGGAATTTTTTTTAACTTCGTTCTCTAAACTTGGAGCTAGCCTAATACTGTACTTCTTACTAATTCTCTTTAAAGACTCAAATAAACCTTTGTGATAAGAAATTTTTTTTAGTGAATTTTACTTGTTGCTTCAGATACGAAGAGTAAGTCGTGCTATTGAAAAACAATATAAGAACTCCATCTTAACATGATTTATTTTATATTGAAAAACGAACATATATATACAATTAAAAGCCATTAGCACTTTCGGAGTGCCATTCACTCCATCTTCAGGTAATCTACGTTGCTGCATTATGCAGCTATATATATAGAGAGAGTCACGTTGGAGCAATTTTTTATAGCAGCTTTATTACGTAGCTTAACTAATTGTCATTCATGATTTACACGGTGTTATATCACATACATCTGTTGCCCCAAAAAATAGTGAAAAACTATGCACATATGTTATAATTCAATGATTTCACTAAGTGTTTCCAAAATTCAGGTAAATCGACAGGGTAATGGTCATTACAACATTCCGTATCTAATGCCATGATAAAAACACTTTCTGCTATCAATAGAGCGTGAACAGAGGAAGGAGTCTGGAGCATACTGACATTGCACAAATCAGGGATAAATATGCCATTATTTATATTACGTGCGAGTGCTGTATTATAAAGGTGCACTTTAATGCTATATTTGTGTTCATTCACTCGTAACTCCAAATTCCTCCTTGTAAAACTTACGTAATTACTGACATGCTGTTTTGTAACTGGGTTTAAAAGTGGAATATTGTAAACACCCCAACTTCACAAAATATCAGGTTTATCTCGGTCTCGTCTGAGTTGTGCAAACAAATTGTTACACCTAATGCCTAGTTGTAATTTATATTTGGAACGCACATGTAACAACAAATTTGTAACACCAGGTAAGTATTCTAGTGATTCAATGAACTTCTGACTCCATTCATTACCTCTGACCAACGTAGTAGAACAACGTGTTATTACCCTTTCATGAATCCTGCAGGTAATATAATCTGGATACCTGAACATGTTAGTCATCTTAAAAATTCCATTGATCTCACTGTTTAAAGCTCGGTCTGTAGATGAATGTGAGTAAGCTCTCCTGAAGTAAAAATCAATTGCTGAAGTTTTCTGCTTAAAAGGATGACATGAGTTATACAGAATGATAGAACAAGCATAAGATGGTTTTCGATAAACAGAAAATGATAACTCATGGGTGATGGAGTTACGACTAATGCAAATATCAAGAAACAGTAAAACATAGTTACACTCGATTTCAACCGTGAGCCTGGTGGTAGGGAAAATAGAAGATAGTGCGTTGACAAACTGTTCTAACAAATCCTGTGAATGAGGCCAAATAACCAGGATGTCATCAACATACCTTAAATACAAACAAGGAGGGTGTGGAAATTTAGATAGAACTGATTTTTCAACAGGTTGCATAATAATTTCGGCAAGGGCGGATGACAGCGGTGAACCCATAGGAGAGCCCCCTACCTGTTGATAAACACATCCTTGAAATTTAGAATATGAACGTTGTTTAACTAGTCTAAGTGCGTTCATAACAGCAATAATTTCCTCAGACGGAACTCCGGAATCAGCAAGAAGCGCCTCTATAATTTGGTGGGCGGCCTCCACAGGTACACTAGGGTACAAGGATACTACATCAAGGGACGCCAATATGAAAAGCTCATGATGTAGCTGAAACATTCTAAGCCTTTCAACAGCTCTAGTGGAATTCTGAATAGAGTAAGGGGAATCCACTACAAGTTTGGACAAATATAATGCCAAAGCTTTTTCCAATGCTCTGGTAGGGCTAACATAGCTAGATACCAGTGGGCGAAGTGGGTGCCCTTCTTTATGTAGTTTAAGTCGCCCCAAAACATCAAGCACACAGTAATCGGATGGAGGGGTAAAAGCACTTGTTGCTTTTTCAGGTTCTTTGTACCATTAAAATTCAGGAGCTTCTCAATTTCTCCTTCAGGATAGTTATTTTCTGTAAGTATGACTTTAAGTTCTTCTTTATGGGCTTCTTTCTTATCTACTGTAGAAACTTTTTTATTATTTTTTTCTAAAAACTGACTTGCCACATTCTTTTTAATAGAAAGTGGATGATAGGAATTGAAATCCAATAGTCTATTAGTATTCATTGTTTTATACCAACTGGTGAGAAAATTTCCATCTTCATAATAGATAGTAATATCTAAGAAATTAATTCTTCTTTCGTTTTGAAGTTCAATAGTGAACTTAAGAGAATCATCTAATTCATTGAATGAGTAGAATTCTTTCTGGAACATTTCTGAGCTATCTATTATAAATAAGATGTCATCCGCATATCTGCTATATAGGCAGATGTATGTGGGTTTTACTAGTATCTTTTCTTCTCGTTTTCCCATATAATAGTTAGCTAAGAGTGGGGAGCCCATAGCTATACCAGATTTTTGAATGAAATTTTTTTCTCAAATTGAAAATAGTTGTTCTGCAAAGGGAAGGTAAGCATTTCAAAAATTCCAACTAATATGTTTCTATCTTTGTTGTGAAAAACTGGTAGTCTTCCGCTATAAAGTCTGTAAGTTGATCTGTGTTGAATATGATTTATTAAGTATTAATATTTTTATCATTTATGTACAATTTTCTAATTATATATTTAAAACACAAAGCCGTTTCTTTCTATTGGGTTGTCGGAAAAGTCATGATGTAATTTCGCCATGTTTTGCAAAGGTCATTTATTGATAGAAAGAACAAAGATCAATCAATGATATAATGCCCATTTCGTTCGATAACCTTTTGCCATCTTTTAGTGAGCTGCAGAATGCCTCATTCATAGAAGAACCTGTCTTTCGTGGTGAAAAACTGTACTAGGTGCTGATTTACAGCCTCATCTGAATTGAACGTTATACCACGCCAGGACTGTTGAAGAGAACAAAACAAGTGGAAGTCTGATGACACAAGGTCAGGCGAGTGTGCTGAGTGTGGCAACACATCCCACCCAAGCTCCAATAAGTTTTGGCGGGTGATCAAACTTGTGTGTGGTCTCGCGTTGTCGTAATGGAACACAACACCTTTACGATGAACAAGCTCTGGACATTTTTGGATGATGGATTCATTCAAACTGTCCAGTTGCCGACAGTACACATTCAAATTGATTGTTTGGTTCTGTGGTAGGAGCTCGAAAAACACGACACCTTTAAAATCCCACCACACTAAGACCAGAACCTTCCGCTGATGAATGTCTGCTTTGGATGTCATCTGAGGCGAAGCAGCACGTCGAGACCAAGACCGTTTGCACAGCACATTGTTGTACACAATCCACTTTTCGTCACCAGTTATCAGTCGCTTCAAAAAAGGAATGTTTTCCTCACGTTTAATGAGCATATTCATGTTTATATGTGCCGTCAATTGAGCTTATTTGAGTTCATGAGGAAGCCACACATCGAGCTTGCTTGCGTATCTCAGCTTCTTCAGGTGGTCGTGAACGCTTGAATGATGGTTGTGCAATGTGTCTGCAATCTCTCGTGTCGTGTAACGTGGGTTTGGCTCGATCAATGCCTTGATTTGGTCGTCATCAGCCTCGGTGGGCCCCCCAGACCGAGGAGCATCGTTGAGGTCAAAATCACCAGCACGGAATTTTGCGAACCACTGCTGGCAATGGCGTTCTTGTAGAGCATTATCACCGTACACTTTACACAGCTTTTCACAAGCTTGACGCGCGTTCTTCCCTTTACGGAAGTAAAACAGTGAAATATGGCAAAAATGCACAGTTTGGTCTTCCATCTTCAACTTGATGTCAAATCTCTGCAAATCAACCAAATTTCTCACTATTTCTTTTAGACTGCAGCTAGAACTGGAACCTGTCGAATGCCATAGCGATAACAGAGCTGTACATGCCTCTAGTACTTCCAAAACCGCCCGACCGGCATCGGGTGCCAAAATATGTCATGACTTTTCCGACAACCCAATACAATCCGCCAGTGCCACCCACTGGAGCGATTTTCATGATGGTTTTTTTTTTAAATGAAATCATGTTTGGGGAAACCAAAAATGTGCATTTCTGTTGAAATTGTAAGGTTGATTTTTTTTTTTTTTTTTGTAATTACAATACTATTGTGGGGAAATAAAAAATAAGGGATGAGGATCATGTGACAACAAAAAAACATTATTTTTCAAGAATTGCTGGCAAAGTGAGGTGGCACCCCAAAATTGATACTGTGCATAGGCCCTTCAACTCCAAATCCACTACTGGTAACACCACATTCTTCAACTAATAACATACTGCTCTTTTATGTGCGCTGTGTTTCAAGGTTTGAAGGTCACCTGATCTGCCATATCACTGCAGCTAAAACTTTTTGACATATCCTATATGCATGGCAGTGTTGCAAAGATATTATTTTCATGCACTATGTCATATGTAGTGTTCTCCATAAAGCCTTTTTACTAGGTGGCCCGCCCAACTAATTTTCTCTACTGCCCCGCTAAATTTCCTTCAATGAACGTTTTCACAGCTGCACATAATAGTAAGAGTGGAAAACTTATTCCTACATACACCATCAACATTGATGAAAGCTGGCTGAAAACTGTGTCAAATATGAATTGTTAAGTATTCATTTTTTTTATCATTTATGTACAAATTTATAATCTATATATTTAAAACACAAAGCCGTTTCTTTCTACAATCCGCCAGTGCCACCCACTGTAGCAATTTTCATGATTTTTTTTAAATGAAAGCTACTGACCCACAGATGTGTAACCACTAATTTTTATTGTCATAAGTTATTTTTCTTATGTTGCCATGGTATTTTCTTTGTACAATACGCTGTAAGTGGAACGATACACAGGAAATCGGGAACTGCTTGAAAGCATTCCGAATCGGTAGTGCAGCCAAAACTAATAAAAATTAAAAAAAAAAAAAAACAGCCTATGTCCACCAGAAAGAAGTAAGCTTCCCAATGATGCAAGAATTGTCCAAATCGGTTCAGTAGTTTTCGAGATTAGTAAAAAAGTTACGTATGTTAGCGTGAACTCTTTCACATTGGGTGTGAGCAGGTTGTATGTAAACAAAGCAGAACAATGCACAGGAAATTGGGAACTACTTGAAAGCGATCTGAATTGGTAGTACAGCCAAAAATAATAAAAAGTAAATGAAAAAGCATATGTCAACTGGAAAGAAAAAAACTTCCCAACAGTGAAAGAATTATCCAAATCGGTTCATTAGCTTTTGAGATTACCTCAAACACGCAAACAAAGTTTCTCTCTTTATATATTAGTAGAGATTATATAATGATACAAAAAAAAATTGTTAAAACCAAACGGGCAAATAAAACACATTTTTAACCCCATTGTATTGTTATCTATTGGGTTGTCGGAAAAGTCATAATGTATTTTGGCACCCGATGGCAGTTGGGTGGTTTTGGAAGTACTAGAGGAATGTGCAGCTCTGTTATCACTATGGCATTCGACAGGTGCCAGTTCTAGCTGCAGTCTAAAAGGAATAGTGAGCGATTTGGTTGATTTGCGGAGATTTGACATCAAGTTGAAGATGGAAAACCAAACTGTGCATTTTTGCCATATTTTACTGTTTTACTTCCGTAAAGGGAAGAACGAGCATCAAACTTGTGAAAAGTTGCGTAAAGTGTACGGTGATAATGCTCTACAAGAACGTCAGTGCCAGCGGTGGTTTGCAAAATTCTGTGCTGGTGATTTTGACCTCAACGATGCTACTCGGTCCGGGGGGAGGGGGCCCACCGAGGCTGATGACGACCAAATCAAGGCATTGATCTAGTCAAACCCACGTTACACGACACGAGAGATTGCAGACACATTGCACATCCATCATTCAAGCATTCACGACCACCTGAAGAAGTTGGGATACGTAAGCAAGCTCGATGTGTGGGTTCCTCGTGAACTCAAATAAGCTCAATTGACGGCGCATATAAACATCTGCGATATGCTCATTAAACGTGGGGAAAACGTTCCTTTTTTGAAGCGACTGATAACTGGTGATGAAAAGTGGATTGTGTACAACAATGTGCTGTGCAAACGTTCTTGGTCCCGACGTGCTGCTTTGCCTCAAATGACATCCAAAACAGACATTCATCAGCAGTAGGTTCTGGTCTCAGTGTGGTGGGATTTTGAAGGTGTCGTGTTTTTTGAGCTCCTACCACGGAACCAAACAATCAATTCGAATGTGTACTGTTGGCAATTGACCAGTTTGAATGAATCCATCATCCAGAAACGTCCAGAGCTTGTTCATCGTAAAAGTGTTGTGTTCCATCACGACAACGCGAGACCACACACAAGTTTGATCACCCGCCAAAAAATATTGGAGTTTGGGTGGGATGTGTTGCCCCACCCAGCATACTCGCCTGACCTTGCGCCATCAGACTTCCACTTGTTTTGCTCTCTTCAACAGTCCTTGCGTGGTATAACATTCAATTCAGATGAGGCTGTAAATCAGCACCTTGTACAGTTTTTCGCCAAGAAAGACAGGTCCTTCTATGAACGAGGATGGCAAAAGGTTATTGATCAAAACGGGCATGGTATCATTGATTGATCTTTGTTCTTTCTATCAATAAATGACCTTTGCAAAACATGGCTAAAATAAGTCATGACTTTTCCGACAACCCAATAGACACTATATAATTTCGGGTCACTGAAGGAATGTCTCAATACATTTCCAATGCAAGCCTGTCAACAACGGGGAAGTACAAATAAAATAAAAATACCAATGTTTACCACAATCAAAGGTTTATTATACATCGACTATAGTTTTGCAGAGCTATTGGCTCAGCATCTCAGGTAAGCACATTTATACAATAATGAGAAGAATGTTGTTAAATTCGTATATGAGTAGTTGGAAAAATTTTAAATTAATGGGAATATTACGAAAGTTATTTTGTTGGTGACCCTTCTTATACACTGCCCATTAATAATTCAACCGTTCCATACAGTTATGCATTTTATTGTGATTCATGTTATATGACAGGAAAAAATTTCAGTCACAGCTCTTTCAACCGTGCATGGCATGGGTTATGGACTAGTGTTGTTTATCATGTTATGTTACATTAATGCCTACCATACCGCTAAAGATGTTTAATAAAGTATAATAATGTTAAGCAAAGCACTTTTTTTATTTTATTTTTTTTCCGATTGGAAAAGGTTCATTAAAAGTACCACCCAGCTAATATTTCTTGCCACCCAGCTGTAAAAAAAAAATGTAGGGAGAACACTGATATGTACTTATGTCGTATCTAATTTTTACCATGTAGCCTTCAGGAGACCTCAAAACTTCATCGCCCTAGAGCAAGAATAAGATGATTATGTGGGAACAATTAAATACAGCAGTTGCTTGATGGTTGTCATGCATTTGGAAAGAATTAATTTCCACCAGAACAAGGCCTGGCATTTCCTGTGTTTAACTAAAAACACATAATCCAGCTTATGAGCAAGCACTGTATGGCATTTTCTGAAATTATCAACTGGCCTCTTTTTTTACTTAAATGTTTAATTGTAATGTCTTCCAATACAGAAAAGAATTAAATAAACTATGCTTTTTCAGCGCATTCATCTGACATCAGGGAGCTTCATTAGTGTATATATTTCTTTCAAAAAAACAGAAAAAACAACAGGTGATGTCAGCCTTCTTCCCAAATTCAACTACATAGAGAAAAAGCACAAAAACATAAAAATGTTCCTCACACCAATGACCCAATGACCTACCACAATAAAGCAAGTACTTCTTAAAATTCGTGTATGGATTTAATTATGTCTCAAAATCAGTAAAACAATGAATGTATATATGAGTTATGGCCAAAACCCCTCAAAGATGCTTACACAATTGCAAAATTGGCCCTTAGACTCCAGCAGCTGGAATGTACCTGGCTAATGCAGCGGCCAGTGCGACATGAAGGCAGAGGGTGCTAAGAATCACCGGAGGACCGGACTAGGCTGCCATTTGATGCTGACCTTGACTACTTACAACGGACACTCCCTATCTTCTGATTCAAGGCTTTTTGAATTGGTAGAGGAACTATAAAAGATCAAGTGGGACATCGTCGGGCTAAGTGAGGTAAGGAGAAAAGGTGAAGATCTCATTGAACTAAAAAGTGGACATCTCTTCTACTATCGTGGGACAGATACTGGCAGAACTAATGGTGTTGGATTTATAATAAACAAGAAACTGAAGGATAAAGTTGATGAAGTTGAAAGTTCCTCTGACAGAGCTGCACGACTCGTTATCCAACTCTCAAGAAGATAGCAGGCCCAGATTATTCAAGCTTATGCACCCACCACAAGTCACCCTGAAGAAGAAATTGAAGAATTTTACGAGGAAATTTGTCATCTACATAACAAAGGCAAACAGCACTTGAAGATAATTATGGGTGATTTCAATGCAAAAGTAGGGCAACAGCAACAGAATGAAACTACGGTTGGTAAATTCGGTAACAGGAACAGAAATCAGTGTGGAAATACTCTCGTAGAATTTGTAGAAGCAGAAAGGTTTTTTATCATGAACTTCTTTTTCAAGAAAAAGCCACACAGGAAATGGACATGGAGACATCCAAATGGGACAACAAGTGACATTGATTTTATTATGTGTAACAAAAAATTCGTCATCGAAGACTGCAGTGTGTTAAACAAGTTCAACGTAGGTAGTGACCATAGATTGGTGAGATGTAAGATGGACCTCAACACTAAACTCGAACGTGGCAAGCTCGTAAGACAAGCAAAATGTATTGACATAACCAACCTTAAAAAACACCATAATACCTTCAAGTTGGAACTGAGGAACAGATTCTCTGCTTTAGAAGGCCTGACATCAGAAGAAGTGGATATTTCTGAAGTATATATATTAATTCTATACGGTTTTTTACTGTAAGACCAGTTGTGAGAGAACGGCTGAACATAAACATATGGTTGAGGTATCAAAGTAAAGGTCTTGCCATGTAGATCGAAGAGAAAAATGAGATTGGGGCAACGGTTTGGCCTTAGTGGGGCGGCAAACCTCCCATGTAAAGTCAATGGGAGAAGCATGCGGTTGACTCACATGCTGTTGAAAGCGGAAGTCCGAAGTCTCTCTTCTCAGCGAACCATTGGGAAAAAGAATGCTAGCAGGAATTTGTTTGAAAATTCTTATCGGAACAGCAAACACTCGAAGACCTGATTGTGTTGTGCCGTTGGACTGTGTGATGTATATATACAATTTAACATTCATTCGATCCAGTTTATTCACGTAGGTAAGACATTTTCCATTATGTAAAGATGTAAATAAACGTTTCATATGAGTTTATTCTTTTGAAAAAAAAACACGTTATCTTTGATTCTGACGGGTTTCGTCTACCGGGTTTAAATTCCGGTGAGGCATGGATATTGTGTTCGTCTTACGGCACTGCTCTCTTCCTTCCCTGAAACCAGTGACCCTAAATTAGGGATGGGCGACTGCTTGTAGCCCAAGTGTTGGCTTATGACCATTCGTTCATGAAGGGTCCGATTTTGAATCCTGGTGAGGCATGAATGTTTTGTTTGTCTTACGCCACTGGCTCTCTCCCTTCCCTGGCACCACCAACCCTAAATTAGGGACGGCGACTGCTTATAGTCCATTGAGTTGCTCACGGTGGTCATTAAATCTTCAGTCACAAAAAAAAGAAAAAAAAAACTTACCGTCAATTCTGACGGGTTTCGTCTGGTATATATTTATAACTGCATACATGCATTGAGGAAATACCAAAAAATATAAGATACAAATTAAGATCATTTTCCACAGAAGAATGAATGTGCTTCCAGCCGTCGGTTGCTTTGTTTCAATATTCCTATGAATATTTTCCAAAAATTTATTAAAATTTGGGTGTCAAAATAAGTGCTCTGAGGTGCACACCCATAGGTGCTACTGAAAGTTTTTGCCAAACTTAAAAGCTCTAAAGCGATGGCTTCTGATCATTCATCCGAAAGAGGTCCGGGTTCGAATCCCAGTAAGGCATGGATGTTGTGTTTGTTTTATGGCACTGGCTCTCTCCCTTCCCTGGAACCAGTGACCCTAAATTAGGGACGGGCGACTGCTTATAGCCCATTGAGTTGCTTGTGGGGGTCATTAAACCTCCATTAAAAAAAAAAAAAAAAGAAAGGCTCTATAATCAAAAATTTTCCTGGAATATTGACTGACCGACACACAGATAGCCCATTTATTATTATAGATTAACATCTATTATATTATCGGAAGAGCTGGTGATTCTGTTCCTGGATTTCAAAAGATTCATCACTGTGAGGAGGCATTATGCTTCAGCTAGCACAGTCTGACATTTGTTCAAATGGTTATATTTCAGTTGCATGGTGATTTATTTTCCTGGGTAACATAACAGCAAAATGCTGAAATAGAAATTTAGAAATACAGGTTTGTTTCCTGCTCCAGGGTGATACAGTTTTGAAGTTTTCTAAATTTAGAGATGACTTCATGCTGACAGTTCAACAAGAAATTCTGAAAAATAATATAATAAATAAAGGGATCTTCTCAAGATAATTCTGGGAAAAATTGAAAGAGACTTGTGCTCGATGGGACCAGGTTAAAGTCCCAAATGATACATGGGTGGTGTGTTTGTCTGATGGCACTGGCTCTGTCTCATTTGTGGAACCAATGGTCCTAAATTAAAAATGGGCAACTGCTTATAGCCATAAGAGTTAGTTGTGGTGGTCTTGAAACCCCCAAATTAAAAAAACAGCAACAACCTGGCATCCAATAATATACCAAGAATGGTTGTTAATGATGATAGGTAACAGTTGAAGTAAAACTTTTAAGCTGAAATCAAATCTGATTTTATTTTAAATGAAATGTTAGTCTAAGTTTTCATCTGAAGAGGTCATGTCAGTTTTTTTTTTTTTTTGTACTTTATGAAATGGCCAAACAGAGCACATACCAACTACCATATAACTTGGTAGAAAACAGCAGACTTAATACAACAGTACCACAATAAACATGGAAATTAATGAAAAATGCACAGAGTTACGTATAGTAATAAAGTTCATTAAGCAGAAGCTTTCAACTGTTGTATGGCGTTGATCATCCACAATCAACTTGTTTACCAAGAATTGCAATTCAGATACCCCTCGCTAAATCCCATTTATTTGGATATCTATTCTAATAAAAAATATCTGGTAACAGTTCCTGCACTTCCAATTCACGTTACAGTTCTGGCAAGCAGTCTTCGGATTCAGTTGATTGCGGGTGACCAAGGCCGCTGAGTGGTTGAAAGCTTCCGCTTAGCAAACTTTATTGCCATATGTAACTCTGTGTGTTTTTCACTTCATTTCTATGTTTATCGTCATATAACTTTATTTATTCTCATGTCCTTTTTGTAACTTTTTTTTGCCTGTAGCATGATTAGTGTCAAAGCAAGGTGGACTTTCTGTGGTCTATCCTGTTCTTTGCAATGTAATCTGAAACATTTGTCATTGGGGTAAGAGTGGTGTGTTTATGTGATGCTTATTCTTTATCATTTTTACAGTAATGGAATATCATAATGTGTTTATAGTTCTTATGTATTCAGATTATCTTCTGGTAATCAACTATGTGTGTTTTCTGAGCTTAGAATTGGCCAAAATGACTTGGTTTGTGAGATAGCATTTCTTCATATCCTAATGTTCCAATATGCTGCTAATGTTGGGTATATAAATAAGTTTTGAGGGATTTCCGTTCGGTGTCATACTTATTACTGCACGCCTGTATTTTACGGTGGCAACACTGCGATATCGCAGTACAAGACGCCAGCTGTCAGAGTCAGTATACGACGTTCGATTGAGGTGCAAAGACGTATTTATTTTACTCGATGGAAAATGGCAACTTTCGTCCCGACAAAACACCATTTGCAGGAAGTGTTACTGCATTACTTTATTGTCAAGAAAAGTGCTGCAGACAGCTATCGCTTAATGTCAGAAATCTATGGTGAACATTCCCCATCCATAAAAACATGTGAGTATTGATTTAGATGATTCAAAAGGAACGATTTCGATGTCAGTGATAAAGAGCGTTCTGGACCACCCCAAAAAATTGCTGATGCCGAATTGGAAGCTTTACTCGCCGAGGATCCGTGTCAGACCCAAAAAGAACTAGCAGCAGCATTAAATGTTAGCCAACCATGCATTTCACAACGTTTAGCTGCCATGGAAATGGTGCAAAAAAAAGGGAATTGAATTCCACATGCTTTGCGGGAAAGAAACCTTGTACGTCGAAAAACCATTTGCGAATTGCTGCTTCAAAGGCAAAAAAGAAAGGTTTTTTGCATCGTATTATTACTGCCGACGAGAAATAGATATGGTATGATAACCCTAAACAACAGAAAGCATGGGTGAAGCCAGGCGAACCAGGTCCTTCAAAGCCAAAATGCAATATCCATGGTTCAAAGGTAATGCTGTGTATTTGGTGGGACCAGAAGGGTGTGATTCACTATGAACTGCTGAATCCATCAGAAACTATTACTGGTGATCGGTATCGAACCCAATTAATGCATTTAAAACGAGCTCTCACGCAAAAACGGCCGGAATGAGAGAATGGACACAACAAAGTAATCTTACAGCATGACAACACAAGACCACATGTTTCTCGACCTGTGAAGAAATACTTAGAAGGATCTGACTGGGAAGTTCTACCCCATCCGCCATATTCGCCAGATATTGCGCCATCGGATTACCATTTGTTCCGGTCGATGCAGTTAGCACTTTCTGGAGAACGGTTTAGTTCTTATGAAGACATCAAAAATTGGCTGGACAACTGGATTTCTTCCAAGGAACCGGAATTCTTCCTTCGGGGCATACATACGTTCACTGCCCGAAAGATGGGGTAAAGTTGTAGCTTCAGAGGGAGCATACTTCGATTAATATTAAAATATTGTTTCTGTTCTCCAACAACGTGTTTTGTTCACCTCAAATCCCTCCAAACTTATTTATATACCCAATACTTTGTCTTCTTTGCCTTTTTTATACATAATAACAAGCTGTACTATGTAAAGGCAGTGTTGACAGCTGTGTATTATGGGCATTGTTTTGCATCACTAGCACATTAGTTGCTCCTCTAAGTGCTGCACAATTAGTGAAAACGGGATGAGTTTTCTGTGATCTACTGAGAGGAAATTATTTTTTAGAAAAAGTTCAGTGTTCTGCTAAGTCTCCGATTGCTTAAAATGTAATTCAAGGTATTTATTTTGGGCTAGTTTCATTAATCTATTGCAATTTGTTTTTGCCATCGTGCATTGAAATGAAAAATTGAAGTGAGTAGGCCTACATAAGCGTGACCATGGAGGGTCCTTAGGTCTGCCCCCACCCTTTGAGTGGAGATTTAGCACGATTTTAAAGTTATATATATGTATATATGAGGCTTTCACCAATGAACCAAACCTGTGGATTCCCGTTAAGAAATTTCTGGCTGTGCCACTGAGTATGAACTGTTGGTTTTAAACAGGATTTTGTGCAATGAACAAAACACATAATGACGTGAAATATAATTCTCTGTGTGTGTATGTGTATATTGTGTTCAAGCCTGTTATATGGGACTTTGAAGGTCAAGTTGGTATTAAGTGAAGCATATTTGTATTTGTTACTGTTGGCTTTGACTCATTGATATGTAGTCAAAGACACCTAAACAGTTTCTTAGGCAATTATAATGTGCTGAAAGGAAAATTAACATTTGCAAGTAAATCAATATGTGAAACATATATACTTACACTACTAACATTGTAGTACAGTACTAACACTATTTTTATAGCATGTTTTACAAACTAACAACTGCACATGCGTACCTGTTTCAACGGTCCAACTGCAACTATCTCTTTGCCTGGTCCAAGCCAGCTCAAAACCCTCTGCAGGAAGGACTGTCTTAGAAGTTTTGACATTCTTAATTTAAGTTAAGTAAATAGCAACAGTGCACAAATTTTACAGCACAAGTGAAGTGTAGCTGTTTAATGTAATTCCAAATCATTAGTTACACCTTTGCATAAACTTCTATTAAAGGTCAAGAATACTTTTACCTTGAGGTGCTCTGTTACACAGAAAAACATTCACAACTTCAAAGTAGTCACAATTAGCACATACCAGTCCTTGAATTAGCATGTCCTTCAATACCACGCAAACTAGAACTTATGGCAACATCCATACATCAATCTCACAGGCCGATACACACAGTCGTCTTTACTTTGTTGGGATTAAAGTACTGACTTGGCATAGACATCCCTCCGCTGTACTGACATCCACCGGCAGGTAGAAAGGGCTTCCACAGGAACACCAAGCCACAGTCCATCTAATTCTGTTGACAAAGGTGGAGCACGTTCCATGACGTTCACCTCATCAACACGGCTTTGGCATAGACGCCCCTCCACTGCACCTACATCCACTGGCAGGTAGAAGAATCATCCATAGGAGCACCAAGCCATAGTCCATCTAATGTTGTCGACAAAGTTTAATGTTAGTCCATCTAATGTTGTTGACCAAGTTCCACGCTCACAGCTGCATGACTCACATCAGATCAGTGATTTCATCCACAGACATCCTGAACCATTGCCCTAGGAAAAATTAAAGACAACAGATGGTTCTCATAGTAACATTCAGTAACACATCTTGAATCTCCCTTCCCTGTTCCTTTATCTCCCTTGAGAACAAAGAGCTCAAGGCTACACATTTCCAAATTATGCAGATGCCTACTGAACAAAGAGTCCAGGTGCTCACGTTCCAAAATTATGCAAATGCCCATGAAAGGACAGTGACTAAAGAAGAAACTCTCCAAGGAAACTTCTTGAGGCCTTTAGATTTCCTTCTATGCTCCTATCAAATTACCCGTAACATGACACTGTGCATCAATATTGCTAGTAAAATCAAAATGAAGATAAATACTCGCCATTCAGAATTCCCTGAAGTGTGTGGGAGCATGTTAGAACAACATGGACGATGGTGTCAAGAAAAACCCTGTAAACCTAGATTACATTTTTATTAGCCACATTCGTGATTGATCTTACTGTGTACCTCATCTATCCATATTTTATATTAAAATGTATTTTAAAAAAAAGACTAACATATTAAAAAAAATAATAATATCTTTGAACATCGCTAGTAACCAAGTAAGTATCTAAGCCACGTGGTTGTAAGGTAAGTTAAAATTTAAACATTTAAATTTTTATTAATAGTAACAGTATTTTCCTAAAACCAACTATTATTTTAATTTCAATTTTATAAAATATTACCATTTGACCCTTCTAAACATTTATTTTTTTAATATCAAACAAAGACTAAATACACGTAGTTCATATTGCAAATCGGCAAAAAAAAAAAAAACATGCTATAAAAATAGTGTTTGCACTACAATGTTAGTAGTATAAGTATATATGTTTCACATATTAATTTACTTACAAATAGTAACATTTGTATTTACTTTGATTTTAGGGATTATGTAGTACAGTTGTCATGGCACTTATTAGTTTTTAATTTACCCATAACCTGAGCCCTCAAAGCAAATATTTATAACTTATTTATTTTGTTTGCAGATGTCAACAAGGAATATCTGGAGTCCCCAAACCTGCAAGATCAAGAAATAAAGGTTTAATTACTCATTCTTAGCTTATGGACATGTCAAGTTTTTTTTTAGAAATTTATCCTTTGTGTTATTGTTTTCTTTGTTTTTAGAAGTACTTTGGTTTTTAAAATTTTACAGCACAAAATTCCTTTCAAAAATTGACGATATTGTTTGATCACATGATAAAGTTAGTTTATATGAATTTTCTTTTGTGTAGTGGTATATAGCAGTTCACAAAAGAAATTATGAACTATTAGATGATTCCTCATTGTGTATACACTCATCAACACAAAAACTGCAACATCCATGCAGATGTACTATGCATTACCATGTTAGTACTGAGAATGATACTCAGCCCCTATATATATATATACATGAGGGGTGTTGCAAAATAATATGAATTCACTTCATTTACAGTGATTTTGTTATCTTTTGGGCTGAATGCTACACAACTACCAACTCAACATAGTCACCTTCTAATTCAGGGTCAGCAACTCGGCACTTAAGAAGGGCCAAAAAGTTGTAAAATACACATTCTTTACTTTTAGAAGAGCCATGAATGGTGGCAGTGTGAACTGTGGTGTACACTGCAGCCCTTGGCTGACACAGGCAAAATTTCCAAAAATGTATGCACAATATTTAATAGAGATCTTGATTATACATATTTAATATTATTCCACTTCGAATTAAAATATATAGCGGAATCAACGTTTCACAAAATCTCGATTTTAAAGCAGGATGAAGCAGACCTGCGTAGTTAACAGAGTATCAATAGCAACTGTCTTTTAAAAGAAAAAGCACAGAACAAGCAAAAAAACAAAGGGAGAAGAAATATTCAAAGTTTGTTTTTTTGCTGATGCCAGTCTTTCAGCTCATTCGTCAAAAACATATTCGAAGTGAAAAAAGAAATGTTACAATTTTAACAAACTTTAGTTTTAGTGAATACTGCTAATCTTTCCCCGCTCCTCGCAGGCTAGATTTTCAATGTCTGGTTGGTGCTGCGTTATATTCATTTTCAGACAAGCCTGGAGTGTGAACTTCTCAATATGCTTTTTATCATATTCATGCCTGGAAAAAGTTTGCTCACAGCAATAAGTTGAACAAAATATAGTCAATACACCATGTGGATACTTCTTCAAAGAAGAATTTGATTCAGGAAGACTGTTCCATGTCTTAAAAACAGTTTTGTCGATAGGAGCAATGTTTTTAAGTTCAGTCCACCTATGATCTGAAATTAATTTACTGCATTCTTGATCATGTTCTTCTAATTTGCATTCCAAATCAGAGAATTTTGATGCCCATATTTCCTCAGATTTCAGATCAATAAATTGCAATTCAAAATCGGCACAATCTAAATTAGGAAATGTTGAAAAATCTAAAGGTTCTAAATCATATATCAGTATTTTTTTCAAAAATGACAATACGTCTTTGTAATTTGTGAACTCTTGGAACCTTGTAAGGAAAGAGTTCCTTAGAATTCTATCGGTACAATCTTTGAAGTATTTGAAATCCGTCGAAATTCCAGATTCGTGATGTTTCTTCAAGAAATTGAAATGCAAGCAGGTACCCCATTGCAAGTCAGAAACAAACAAAAGTAGTTTTTGTTCGAAACTACAGATTTTTTCCAGCATGAAAACAGTATGTTTCCTTTTCCTTGAAATTTCAAATTCAGTCGATTTAAGTGTGATGTTATGTCTACTAAGAAGTAGAACTTAGACAGCCAGTTGGCATCAGATAGTTCAGGATTATCAATGTTCTTATTTACTAAGAAAGTATTTCATTCAGACGTGTGAGAATTGTTTCAGAACTTCGCCTCATGATAGCCATCTGACTTTATTGTGTGTTAGCAAGTCGAAATACTCATTATCTACTACACGTAATAGTTCTTGAAATTGTCGATAATACAAACTTCTTGCCATTATTGTGTTTATAATCTTAATAACGAGTTTCATCACTTTGCAGATTTTATCAGGTAAGGATTGTGCACATAAAGCCTTTTGATGAATAATACAGTGAAAACCCAAAATGTGTTGCACTTCTTTGTGCACCAAAGCCACAAATCCTTTATTTACTCCAACTATGCACAATGTACCATCAGTGGCAATAGAAATTAAGTTGTTGATATTTATTTGATTATTTCCGAGAAAGTCTAATACTGCTTTTGTTATATTTTGCCCTGTTGTCTGTCCTTTGTGTGGTAGGAGTGCAAGTAACTCTTCCCTAGGGCCGATATTTGTTACATACATACCTTGCAAATAATGTTACTTGTGCAGTGTCACTTAAATCGCACAATTCGTCCATTGCTAGCGAAAATGCGGTAGCGACCTTTATACCTTCGAGTTGTTGGTTAGAAATTTGTTTTGCCATTCTAGTTGTCCGGTCCTTAATTGGTTTTGCAGAAAGGGGCACATCATGTATTTTCTTTTTATTATAAAGTTGTGTAATAGTTGTGATGAACGACTTGTAATTTTTGTTTGCAGAGCCACGAACCAAAATTTTGCTCCAGGTAATGTTAGTTAATTGAATTTTAAAAATTTCCATATTTGTGTTATTAATTTATCTAAAAATGTAGTAGTCTTCAGGTGTAGTAGTTTGTTGTTTAAGAGGGTAAATTGTAAATATAGGGAGGGGATCACTAAAATCATACTCTAAGGCCCCTGAAATAGTAGTCTCAATTATTAATGCATTTGTGATAGAGAGATCAATCAATGTCTGTGAGGTAGAGGCTATACAAGTTGGGACTGAAATCATGTTTTTGTGTCCAGATGCATTCAGTGATTCTAAAAGTTGAAAAGAGTGATTGGTATTTTGTAATAAGTCGACATTCATATCCCCCATAAGAAACCTTTTTTTCTTTGAAAGGTTAGAGTAGTTAAATAATTCAGTAAGTAATGATAGAAAAGCTGTAAGGTCTGAGTTGGGTGGCCTATAGCAAACAATAATTATATAAAATTGATTATGAATAGTTAGGATTTCGGCATTTTGATTTGATACTGTGAAATTTGGAATAATTGAAAAATCATTATAAATATATTTTACAAAAATCGCAACTCCTCCACCGGTTGAGTAAGTTCTGTTTAAGTGGAAATTTTAAATTTTTTATAGTTAGTAATTTGCAATGAGTAACAATGTGAAGGAAACCAAGTCTCGGAGATACAAATTATATTAAGATTTAAATTTGTCAGTTGAATTAGTGGTTCCAATAAGGTAATTTTGTTAATTAGTGATCTAGCATTGATATGAATTAATTTTAGGCCATTGAGTGAATAAGTCGTTAATAGGTGATTGAAAGTTTGTAATGAATAATATTCACACTGTATTCAGTTACTGGTAAAGAGAAAAAAATAAACATAAAAATTAGCAAAAAAAAAAAATTCGGCAAAAACAAATATGAAGGATAAGTAGGAATCACAAATCGATATAAACCCCGGGGATATCACATCAATAAAATAGAAAAATTGGAGTGAACTAGGTTAATCATCTGGAAGTTAACAGTATTTTACTGTTAAAATATTTTGTTGATATTCACCAGCAATATCAACAAAGGGTAATATAATGCAAATGAAGGCCCAGCAGAAGAAGAAAAAATAATCCAAAAGGTAATTCAATCACATAGCAATCCCAGAAATATGTGCTGTGGTTATTAAAGTATTGTTAAAGAAGTAATCATCAGATGATGACATACCATCACGCCATGTCACAACCAGTTCGCAATGTGCTACCAGCCGTAGACAAACCCCCCATGAAAACTGCAGTTTTAATCCTGATCCGTTGAGTGCCCAAGATTTTAGCCTGAGATATTGAGAGTGTGGAAGCCAACCAGGAAACCAAGTGCACAAATATGTGTTCTGAAATACAGTACTGTAAAGATAGAGTCACAACCAAGTAGAAAGGCGTAGTGCCTTAAGACAAGCTGAATGGCGAAGCAACTAAACGACAAACATAAATAGTAAAGGAATGAGAAACTGCCAGAAGGAAAGTGTAACGATATAAAGAACAGTAATCCACCCCCAGGCTGTTTAAAAAAATGGCCGGCTACAGTTGAACTAGTCAGCCACTTCCTAACTCAACATCAAGCCCCCGTAAACAGTGTGAAATAACCCAAAATAAATTAGTACCATACTCTTGGCAAGCTCTTAGATGCCAAATAAACACAAAATAAATGAAGAGCCATATCAATCACTGCCAACCAAATATTGGTATATTTTTATGAAAACCTAAAAATCATGGGGCGCTGAAGAAGCAGTGCCGGAATAGAAATGCTGAATGCTGTTAGAAAGCAGCTGACAACAGTCTATACGCTTTCAAAATTGTGACCCAATTCTGAAGTAGCCAAGCAGGCATACAACAAGTTTCACATTTGTAATTTCCCAAAATGTGGCCCAGAATTGATAAGTAATGGAGTGCAAAAAAAAAAAAAAAAACTCTGCAAAGCCATCAGAATAGCCTGAATAAGCAAACAATAAACTAGGAGACCTATATCTTAATGTAATTTAAGCAGTGGCGGCTCGTGCCTAGTTGATAAGGGGGAGCTGCATCCGAATTTTATGGATATCTTTCTCAAAGATAAATTTTTTTGCGTCTGTTTGTGCTTTGGTAAGGGTTATTTATTGCTGTGTTGTGTACACATACAGCCAAATTTTTTGTGTGATACAGTTGAAATGAATAAAAAATATTATATGCTTAGAGCTTAATTTCACAGATACACTTCAGCTTTTTTCCCTCCCGATACTTACATTAACAGAGATGATTAATTAAAACTTTTAACAAGCAAAAGATATCCAGTTTGCACTTATACACTTATTTTCCAAATGTAAGTAAATCACTTTGATGTTTTCTTTCACTGGTTGCCTGCTGGTTTATTTTCCATTATATATATAAAACATTATTAGCTGACCCCCACCGGTGATTATTTTTGCTACACTGAGGGCTAAACAGCCCGGGCCAAACATCGGAGGATGGGATTTAGATTTATTTATAACGAGGAGTCATTACCCCGGTACCGCCGGCTTAACATCACTTCCGAACCACGACGGGTCTTCAGCGGCAACGAGACTCGAACCCTTCAAGTCGGGAGGCGAGCATGCTGCCACTGAGCTACCTCGGCCCAGCGCACTCCGTATTGGAATACTGGCAGTTATGTAACTTTCCACTGCTCAAGGAATATCAAGAATACATTTTGTAACAAAAACACATGGTTTGCGTAATTTACTGATATTTAGCGGAAGCCGCAGAAAATTTGCAGTGCAAGCGGGAAATGTCAATAATGTCAAATTTAACAGTTTCTGACTTCCTTCAAGTGCTTTAAGAATTTTTAAACGGTTCTTAATTTTAATTAAAGTAATAAAAAATTTACTTCCTAGCGTTAAAATTGAGAAATGACTTGTAGTGATAGGGAGATCAAAATATTTTTTTTAAAAAATTGATTAATAAATATGATACAAAGGAATTTCACCGTAATTAAAACTTCAGTACTGCTTAAATTAGTAAATTTATGTTTTACGAAGTGCATGTTAGATGTTAACGAACTTTTAAAGCAGCGAAGACTGTTTAGAAACGTAAGTTTAAAGATACGAGTATGCAGGACTTTCATCACTCCTAGGGGGGTGGGCTTAAGAACTACTTGAAATGTTACTGTATCAAACAAACTGTTATTGTGCTTCAGGATCAATCATACCGATAATTTTGGCTTCACCTAAAATACCTGTTCCAATGTGACTTAAAATTTTTCTAATTTCCTTTATGAAATATGTTGCAAATTTAATTGTACCTAAACATTACGATTTTTAAATGTTATCGGTCACAAAAGAATGTTTCTAAATTTTGAAAAAAAAAAAGTTATTCTGTTTGAGATATAAGATATTAAAAATATTTTATAGTGATCAACACCAAACAGGGCACCACATAGGATCAAAAAATACACACAAAATAAAAATGTTAGCAGTTTTTAGCAAAGCGTGCAAATTTTTTTTAGCAGTGATAACATACATACCTGTCACTTGTAAATAAATTCCATGCGCCGATCTCCACGAGTAGCAAACATATCAATAACTTGTTCATTGAATTTCTTGGTGCTAGCAATAATGTTTTTTCTATTGACAACATTGCAAGTGCTGTCAGTCGATCTTGTCCCATACTGTTCCTTAAAAATTCTTGATTCTCTTGAGGGACGAGAAACAACGTTCTGGCTCTGATGTGGTCATTGGGATAGTAACTAAGATGCGAAGAAGTTTCACAGTTTCCGAAAAGGATGCTTCCAAATTATTTTTCAGCATGAACTGTAACAGCTGAGTCGCACTTGTAATATTGTGGAAATCGCTTCGGTTATACAACACGCTGAGCTCCGAATACAGCTTTTCCTTTTCTAGCACTCCAAAACGTTTTACTGCAATGTCCATCTCATGGTTTGGAAACTGCTTAGCGTAACTGGCAAAATTTTCAGGTAAAAAGTTTGGCAGCTTCAAGATGATCTGTGAAATGAAACCGTTCAGTGGCTTGAGTGGTAATTAGATCACATACTTCTTTTGTGGCAACTATTCTATTATTGTTGTTCTGCTCGACCCGTCTCTTTTTTGGAGGGGGAGGCTGATCCGGAGTTTCGTCCTCAGAACAGTCTGTATTGTCAGTCGGCATATGAGCCCTTATGTTCTGCACAGCGTTAATGAAAGCTGAAACACAATGTTTAGTCTTCACTGCATCCGTTTGACGATTCTGCAATTGGTGGTATAATATGTCTACGTGAGGCATAAGATTATGAAAAAATGTCAACCAGAATTTAAATTCCGGATCTTTCAATAGCCGTTCAAGCCCACTTGCAGCATTTATTGTAACTGCTGGAGATGTACTACTTTCCTTGAATGATCGAAAACATTCCAATAGATTGTCTTGTTGTTTGAAAACAGAATTCACAGTACGAATATTAAAATTCCAACGGGTCGTCACCGAGTGTGGAATTTTCTTTCCAACTACGGTGTTAAGAGCTGCTAATCTTTGTGGTGAACGTGAAAAAAATGTAGGTATTCCAGATAAGTTTGAAAAAAAAATCCTGGCTTTGCTGTTTTGTGATGCGGCTTTCTCCATCACTAAATTTAGCTGATGAGCATAGCAATGAATATAAAAAGCATTAGGATATATCTGTCTCCCCTGGCCTGGACACCTGAAGTTGCACCGCTCATCACAGCTGCACCATCATAGCTCTGTGCTATTAATTTCTGAGATTCATTGGGAATTATTTCTTCCAACACTTCTAGAAGACATCCTGAAATGGAAGCAGCATCCTGCCCAGAAGGATTATAAAAGCCCCAGAAACGCTCGACAGCGCAACCTTCTAACTCATATCGGAATACAATTGCTATTTGTGTTATTTCCGATACATCTGTGGTTTCATCTGCCATAATGGACAAAAACTGTGCAGAATCAATTTCCTGTTTTATTTGTTGGCGTGAAATTTCTAACATACAATCCAAGAGCTCATTTTGGATTGTTTTTGATGTGCCCTTGAAGACAGTTGAATTCTCCAAATGTTCCCTGACTGTTGGGTCTAACTGACTAGCAAAATCGAGTAAACCTCGAAATATTCCGGAATTAGACGATTCCGATGTTTCATCATGCCCCCTTAGTGCAAGCTCGTGATTTCCACAAAATTTGATGCAATCAATAATTTTTTAAAACACTGACCTGTTTTTCTCGACTTCCTTATTGTGGCGTTCAGTGCTCAATCTGTACGCACTATCCATTTGCGTAGCAATATTGACACTCCCCAACATCACGAAATCCACTTAACTTTCTATGTGCTTCGTAGAATTTTCATGCTTTTTCATTTTTTCACGGAGTTTTTTTAAGTCGTTCACACCTGTTTTGGTCCACACAGAGTCCCCACCATACAACAGACATGGAAAGCAAAACAGGGAGTTTGAGACTTCGCATCCACAAATCCAGTCATTTTCCATGTACATCTTAGTGTTAAAATTACGCTGATAACTTTTATTTCGGCTATGTGCTATCTGCGTTATTTTCAAATCAGGCATCGGTTTACCAAAGTTTTTCAAGTCTAATTTTTCTTGAAATGTCAAATTGCTGAACTGAATCCGCTTCAGATATTCCACAGTTTGCGCCATACTAACTACAGAATTTGATGACATGCAAGGGACAATAACGTTTCGAACTGAACTCTCGAACAGCAAAAGCAAACTGACCGCTAATGCGAATGTCAAATAATCAACATTTCTTCTCCGGAGAAACACTGAAAGGAATATATTGGAGTGACCCCCCTACCCTTCTCTTTCATGTTCCCAAAGCTTAAGACGAATTGCAGAACAGGTTCTGAGCGGGAAATTTCTCTATTCACCACCCTCGCCCTATGCGCCCTACCCATCCAGCTTACCCCTAGGCGATCGTCACCACGAGGACTGTTTTTACGGCAGCAAGTGAAAACGGATTTAGTATTAAGGGCTGCAGGAACTGCAGTCTCTGATGAAAAACAAGAAATGCATTCGAGTGAGCCCCCCCCCCACACACACACACACACACACACACACACACACACACACACACCCCGTTCAGTCTTCCAAAGCTTTTGGGGAACGGGAATTGCAGTGGGGGTTCAGAGAGGGACGCTTCCCTTCATTAGATTTTCTGATCCCTGCACAAGTTATCCCCACCCCTAGGCGATCGACATCACGAGCCACGAAGTTTGTTTTAACGGCAGCCAATGAAAAGGTATTTCGAAGCGAGGGCTGCAGAGATACCAGTCCCGGTGAAGTTGTATCCCCACCTTGTAAGTTTAAACACACAGATGTTACATACGGGAATTTCAGCCCCTCGCCATGCTCTTTAGATAAAAAGCTGCGAATTTTGCAGTCTCGCGCATTGCGTATATTGCAGTTGTACAATGTACACGGAAACTAAATAAGGTTAGGCCGTCAGGGAACTATGAACGGCAGGAAGGAGAGAAAAAAATTATAACATGTGCTTCGTAATATCTGGGGGGGGGCTGCAGCCCCGCAGCCCTCCAGCAGGAGCCGCCCCTGAATTTAAGACAAAGCTGCTGACTGCTACAGTAGCTGGGCCACTCAAAGTTATGTAATAAGAAATCCACAAGCAGAAAAAAACATTATCCCAAAGTATAGAACGTTATGGAAACAACCCCAACGACAATGGAAGCAGTAATGAATGTATAGTAATAGATAACGTAAACTGGTGTATACCATGGTAGACAAGAAAAACGAACACAGGGCTCCAACCAGTAAAGGCAAAAGTAGTGGTGACACAAAATGAAAGGTAAGACACGCCAGAGTGCCAATGATTAGGAGCTAGCATACATCAAAATCAATAGTATTTCAAATAGTGCATCCGACAGGCGGCAAGTACCATGTAGTGACCTTAGCTAAACTGAATGGTGGCTGTAAATAAACACTCGGTTTATATGTGATAAGTGTAAGACCACAATGGAAGCTATAAACCAACATAATACAATGCCTTGAGCAGTTCAGCCTGCAGAGTTGAACTTAAGCATAAAGAATTAAATGCGCTAAGACCGTACAATTATAGCAAACTGTGACAGTAAAAATAGCCACCATGATCGATAAGTGCTAAGTAAATAATCCAAGCAGTACATCTGAAGTAACAGGGCAATATTAGGTAATACCAAAGGTAGTGCACTTTTAAAAGAATGTAATAAATCACAATTAATGTGGGGAAAAGTTTGGTTAACACACCAACTGCCACACTAGTAAAAAAAAAATTCTTGGGGCCACGGTGTTTTCACGAATCAGCTGCAGGGTTTTGTCCAGGGGGCCACTCATCGCGTAAGATGTATGTTACAGCATAGCAGCGTAAATTGCCTACGCACCACGCGACTTCCAAGGTGAAGAGACGAGTGAGTTATATATATGCTTCACGAGGCCCCAGGCTCAAAACTAGCGTGAGTTAAATACAACTCACATGGCAGTCAATGCGTAAAACTAAGTAATGCCAGTTTAGGTTCAACTGGAGTTAAAAACCTATGTCTCATATTGTCCAAAGGTATAGGAAATAACCCTAGCAATCAAGTAACTGAAAAGCTAATATAACATTAGATTACATAAGCTGTCAGGTAACATTGATGAACAAACAAACTATGGCAAGGCCACACCCCACAAATGTATCATGTGCAAAGAAGTTAGGTTGACCAAAAAATCCCAGTTAAGGATCAACAAAGCAGGAAACTGATGCCTCATATTGACAAAAGGTAAAGGAAATAACCCTAGCAATCATAATAGCTATCTAAAATAACATCGGATTGTGTGAGTTAACGGATACCATTATAGAAAAAACAGATTAGGGCAAAACCACACCCCACAAATGCACAGGCTATCTGGAGATGACATGACATAAAAACACTACACCACTATATTATGGATGAAATACCAACAGAAATAAAATACTGTAATATAATCTGGATATGAGTGCAATCAAACCAACATAAGTGCAGGTAACTTATGACCGAAGGTGTTAAGTAAACAACAACCAAGCTAACCTCCGGTCACTAGTATTAGATTACAACGTTTGTGGAGTACGAAACTATGTGACAGTATTAGCAACACAAGCCCTCAGAGTTTTGACAAATATAATTGGTATTGCACATTGAGTTATTTAATTAATGAAATAACCAACAATCTTAATAGCTGAAATGAATGATATAGCAGTAAAAAACATAAATTGGCAGGTATTGCAAAAGTACTAACAAACCAAAGGAAAGGAAGCACCCCTCGGAATAATAGACTATTTAATAAGGATAAACCAGAATTTGTACAATGCACTGCGAGAGTGTCAAGCAAATACCAACATATAAAGGCCTGTAATATAAACCTCATTTGAAATCAAGGAAACTAGCATAAATGAAGTCCATATCAAAGAGTGTAAAGTAGTCAAAAAAATAAAAATAAAAAAATAGTCCTGTGCTTTAAAACAACTGTAAATCACAAGTACAGATCTGTAATAGATTGTAACATCTGTACAATCCTGTATTAAAATCAATAGGCCAATACTATATTACCACAATAGCAACATAAGCCTTCAGAGTTGTGACAGAGCATAATAGTTTTAAACACCAAAACATAATTTGTAATATAATACATATTAGGGGCATGCAGCCCAATAGCTTGGCCTCTCTGGTTAACTGACCAAGTAACAATAATAGCAGAGCAGCTATACTGAAAGTATAAAGTAGGTGAGGGAACACCGCCTTCAAACAAAAGGAAAAAAGAAAAAAAAATACCAGGCTCAGAAAGTGTAAGCCTAAGTTATCAGAAGGGCATATTAGACTGTATATCTGCAGCATAATAAAGCAATTTTACTAATAGAAATACCCATAAATTAATATGAACATGCAGAAAGTGACCCACCACGCACTTGAAACCTGAAGTGTGTATAGGTGGGTCACCCGAGTTTACCAAAATAAAGCATAGGTGTAATGAATGCAAGTATTGCTAGTATCCAGTGAACACATAAGACACAGGCTGTAAGAATAACAGGTTAAATATAGCAAAAATTGTAGCTAACATACCAAGCTATTTCAAATCGTCTTCAAGTGTTTGTTAGAGTTCAAATAATCCTTATGCAGACATTTGCATTAAGATGGAGAATCTTACCGCATGGCGTCCATTGCTGAAATCCACTCGCTCTTGATTGTCTCAGAATGTCTGTCTTGCCGTTGTAAGACTTTTGACTATCACGATCCCAGACTCTTTGAGCAGGCGTTTGTCTTTGTAGATATTGTTACGTTTTGACATACACAGGAACTCACTACAAGTGGTCTCGAACCAGTTGACGATCCACGATCCAGGTGATGTTCTGCAATACGCTGCCACGCACTTGAAGTTTGAAGCAAGTAATTTACCACACACTTGAAGCCTGTAGTATGTATACCTGAGCCACCCAAGTGAACCAGGAAAAAAAAATGACAAAGGCCATACGAATAATAGTAGGTTAGAAATAGCAAAAATTGCAACCAACATACCAAACTATTTCAAAGTGCCTGCAGAATAGCCAGAGATGTCTGTTAGAGTTTTAATAATCATTATGTGGCCATTCGCATCAAGAATAAAAATGTTACCGAATTGCGTCCAATACTGCAATCCACTCGCCCTTAGATTGTTATAGAATGTCTTTCTTGCCATTGTAAGGCTTTCGGCAATCACGGTCCCGGACCCTTTGAGCAGACGTTTGTTTCTGTAGACATACGCAGGAATTTACTAGTTGGGGATCCATGACACAGGCGATGAGCAGTAACTGTCCGTTGCAAGAAGATTACACTTGATTTTTTCATTCAAGAAATCAACAGCCTTATTAACCAGATTGCCAGAAGATTCCAAGAGATTATAAATCATAAAGCAAGGGCGCCTTCCATATTGTTCAAGGTCATCAAGGGAATTTTCAACAGACTGCAACGAGACGGCAAGGTACACAATTTGAGTTCCACTTCGTCCATACGTTTAGTTCGACGATCCTCTAGTTTCTTGATAGTAGCCGTCAACTATTCAATAAGTTCCCCCTTTATTGCAGTAATAGCAGTATTCCCCATTCCATCGGAAACCGCACCAATGGAATGAAGTCTGGTGTCAATCTTGTCATCCAAGCTCTTTGTCAGCACCTCTAAATCTGATGTCCATTGTCTCCGGAAAGTCAGTAGTTCCTCTGCAATGCCTCGAACCTTATTGTCACCCGATGGAGTGGATTGGATCCAGTTGTCCCTTTCACATTGAATTTCGTCTTTTTCAGTAACAATTTTTGACAATGTCGAAGCAGCAGATTCTTTACAGATGGCATATCTGTGTTCAGCCCAGCGAGTACCCAGGCTTCGATAGGTCGAGCTCACATAGCAAAGATTTGCCGATTGTCCATTCTTGTCCAATAAAGAAATGTTATAATAAACTCCGAAACGGGAAGTAGTTGGAACTATGTCTCTATCATGTCTAATTAATGAAAATAGGTTGTGGGTTTTAATCCCAAACTCAATAGAGTATTTTTTAGTATGTTTTTTTAATAAAGAGACCATAGATTTCTGGTAGTCCATGCTCCCCACATACTTAATTGTGGGTACATTCCTAGTCAGTGTTGTGAAAGTTTACCGTTGATATTGTTGAACAAGTAAGTCTTTGAACACAACCATGAACATCAGAAATCTCAGTAATTTTTTGTAATTCTAGATTTCGGCTATTAGAGGTTGATGAGTGAGTAAAAGCTTTGTGTAAGAGGAATCTGAGTGCTGAAAGTTTGTAGGGGGTTGGGTTGAATGAATTGAAAGGAATAATAGCTGGGTTGAAGTTGGTTTTCGATATACTGAAAAATTTAAATGTGAGTGCTCAGAAGTGTGGGAAACCAAAAAATCAAGATAAGGAAGTGACCCGGATTCCTCAATTTCAATGGCAAACCTTATACCGGGGAAGATGGAGGATAAATTCAAAACTAAATTAAATAATTCTGGGACAGGATGAGGCCAAACAAGAAAGACGTCATCAACGTATCTAAGATATAAAGATGGTTGAATGGAACAAAATTTAAGGTAATTATTTTCCAGATCCTGAAGCAAGGTTTCAGCAAGAACTGGGGACAAAGGGTAACTTATTGGTGCCCCCTCATTCTGTTTAAAAATAGTCTGTGAAACCGGAAGAAACACTGTTCTCCAACAAGTTTTAAAGCTTGTAGGATAGCATCTATTTCAGCAGCAGAATAAGAATTTTGGGTGTACAAGATCCTTTCAATAAGAGTTTAAACAATGGAGTGAAATACATTGGGAAATAGATTCACAACATCTAATGAAGCAAGAATAAAATGAGTTTTTGGGAATTGAAATGACTTAATTTTTTAAATGGCTTCAGATGTACTTCAAACAGAGTAAATTGAGTTAGCTATAAGAGGTTTCAAAAAGGCTGCTAAGGATTTTTCCAGGTTCCTAGTTGGATTAGCATAACCTGAAATTAGAAGCCGAACTGGGTTACCGGGTCTATGGGTTTTGACTTTGCCAAATGCCTCCAGAACTCTAGATCTCTGGGGCAGTAGCATGTTGCGGTAGATACAAGTTGGTAAAAGGCCAGAATTACATAGTTTTGACAGTTTTGTAATGCTATATGCTGTTGGATCTGTATCAGTGATGGAATGGGGAATATCTTGAATGGTAGCAAGCATTTTAGCAACATATTCAGAATGATCTAGGATTACAACCTGATTAGTTTTATCGGCACTAAGGATTGCTAATTCGGGATCTGTAGCAAGAGCAAGCAGTTCAGACCTGGAGTATTTTAGGGTAGAATCAAAAGGTTTTTGCCTCTTTTGTAGAAAGTTACTAATTTTTTGCCTGGTGAATTCCTGAACCCCACCTGAACCCCAGGTGGGAGGTGCTTAATTATCTCTTCAGCTTGCAGAACTTTTTTTCAAGGGTTTGGGGTTAAGGTTAGGAAAGCTGAATTTAAATCCCAAATTTTAAAGCCTCGGATTGGGAAGTCATAAAAACCCTTGAGCTTAAGTTCAAAAAGGACTGCCCTGGTTGCCATCTAGGCTGGTCATTCAAATAATTAGGGTTACTAGAGGTGTTTTCGGAAACAAGTGATCTCAGTTTCTGGATATGTGCATTTTGTATATCCTGATTATCTATTATGTCTATTTTGTATATCTTGATATTTTGTTGTTAGAAAGTTTGTCTTTACAAATGAAACAGAATGGCAACCCATCGGAGTTTTTGACAAAAGCAAACAACAACATCTGTTATTTTTTTAAATCCCTATAGTCGTCATCAGTTTTTCTGATCTTGCTGTTAGAACACATTTTGGTTTTGATATTTAGGAAAAATAATAAAGCACTTTTCCTGAGAACATGCATGTCGTGACAGAGATTTCACAACTACTACTACAAAAGATCAACTACCACTGATGGACTTGTGATGGCAAAGCGTGATCGTCACATTCTGTTGGTGCTCCTGCACTCAACTATCTTGCCGAATGTGGGATTTGATGCCAAGCTATAACTCACTGGCTGGCGAGTAGAACGCTCTGTTGTTCCACCGAACTGACCTTTGAACCAAGCCGTGGAGTTGCGCAGAAGTGCAACGGGTGCAGAGCCGTCCACAGTGGAGAGAGAGAACAAGCTTAAACGATAGGTCATGGCCGTGCTGCCCGCAATCACTCGCAAATACACAAACATTAGAAAATGATATTTTCGGTCATCGTCAAGTGTTTAATATTTTTAGTTTCCTGTCTCTCACGTGGGAGAGTAAATGGGATTTTTCGTTGAAGTAGAATTACATCGTAGTATAAAGCTGAAACTTTTCAAATTTTTTCATTCCTTTAAGTATCAAAAAAGCCATATTTAGTTTCCCAAAGAGCCATATGGTGCCAAGCCTGGTTCCAGGTCTATACATCATTACCATCTCCTTGAAAGCACCTGGATGGCTTCATGGAACCATTCTTTTTAAATGTGTTGCGACACAGCTCATGGATAGCCTCCTTTAGTGTTTCCTGAGATAAAAATCTCTGGCCAGAATCCTTCATTTTGTTGAACAGCTCATAATCCAGTGGTGCCAGGTCAAGTGAATAGGGAGGATGAGGCAATATGGGTTTCCTTACTGCTATGGAGGTCCACATTATCATACTGCAAATGGACTTTGCATGCCAATTTTCCCTTGTTTTGCTGCCAGATTCTGATCCTGAGTCACATTAGTGTTTCATAGTAGGTGTCACTGTTGGTTGTTGTGCCAATAAGAAGTCAGTTCATTAGCAATTTTCCTTGTAAGTTCTATAAAATGGTGGTCATTTGCTTTCTCACAGAAGCAAATGACCACCATTTATTTTCTTTTGATTTGTGCAGAGGATGACACCTTTCGGAGTTCTCTTGTCCCTTTCCATTAATTTACTTGGCCTTCCTGAACGTTTCTTGACAGTCTACCATGAGGACAAATATCTTTTTGGGTGGCAACTGTGATTGCAAATGTTTTGTCAGCAGTTCCTTTCTCATTTCCATTTACTAATAACATCTTGAAGAGTTGACCATGGGTGTTGCAATTGTTCTGAAATCTCATGCATGGAAAGGTTGCTGATATGGCACCCTATAATAACACCTCGTTGGAGGTCAGTAAGCTGATCACATGGTGCCATGTCTCACGAGTAGACAATATACGTCTGAGGAGCGTACCTTCAGTTTTAAAGGAATCTGGCACACGTGATATGTTGGAATGTTCCATTTTTGCTGCTGAAGGGGTGTCTGAGGACTTTCTTTCCACAAAGGGTATATTGTTTGCATAGATGAGGTCTTCAGTGGCTACATACTACGTACTATAGTAATCCCATCTCATTGTTTGTCATGTATTTTTGCTGAAAAAATGTTCTGATGTGCTTCAGTTTTTATTTCTGTACTATTTGTTATATGCTGTACAATGTATAAAGTAGCTGATTTTTACATCTTTATCATTGTTCTGTGCAAATTCAAAAACCAGTATTGATAAATTTTCTGCCTGTCACATGCTAGCATGCTAATTATCATACTCAGGCAAATCAATTAGTTTTTGCATCATTTTCTTTATTTGACATTTTTGAATGTTCAAGTGAAAGATGAATGAATCTTTTGTCTTTCATTTGTAGTCAAGATTATTTATTCTAACTGATAATTGCAGCAGTGCATATGCTAGCATTCAGAAACACTGTGTCATACCAGAGGTACAGAAAAATTTGCAATTTATGCTGTTAACTTTCTTTGACCCAAAAATTGTACATGTCATTGCTGCTATGTTCTGCACTGATTGTGAGCAGGAGAGACACTGTGTTTGGAATATCAAACAGCAATTGCATTGTTGCCAATATGTGTAAACAAAAAATTGCTAGGAGTGTTTTAAAGGTTTTCCGTTCCATTTGAATGACATAAAATTCTTATCACAATAAACATAAGGAAAATGTCGGGCAAGGCTGTTTTAGCTTCATATGCATGTAGTTGTTTTTAGGTTTTTAACATCTTTCGTTTATCACGTGGTTCATGTATGTCCCCGAAAGTGCTGTTTTCCTGGGAGAAATGGGGAGGAGTCTAAATTATTCTCCAAATGTTACAATGTTTCTTATGTGGCAAAAAGTTGAAATCTTCGTGTCAGGAGCCTAATTTCAGATCCAAAGAGAACCATTGTACACTAAGTGGACAAATTATTATATACCCCTGATATCAGTATGCAGAGCAGAAGTATCATGTCCAGTCACATGGGATGCTGAAACTGGCAACACCTATAAATAGAGCAAGTCTCTACCAGTGCTGAGATGGGCCAAGCCCGAGCCCGGGCCTGAACCAGGCTCGGGCTGCATAATATTTACTGGAGTTCGGGCTCTAAGAGAGGGAGAGAATTTTCTTCATTTTTTAAATGTGAGTTTGTATGATTTAGCACACGAGACTGTTTTTACACTTTCTTGTTGTTTAAGAGAATTCTTCGGCAACTGGGTCTAGATGGGGAGTGGGAACTCAGCAGAGCTATTCATTCTGGGCTTGGGTAACAAATACCATAGGCCATGAATCACTGAATTTCTGCGAAGTTCTTTTAAGAGCTATAGATAATATTAAATCACTTACTTAAGGCTTTACCCAGATATATTACTTTGGTTCTTTTTGTTTTTCTTTTTTTTTTTATTGGAGGTTTAACGACCACCATGAGCAACTCAATGGGCTGCTATAAGCAGTCACCTGTCCCTAATTTAGGGTCACTAGTTCCAGGGAAGGGAAAAAGCCAGTACCATAAAACAAATACAACATCCGTGCCCCACCGGAATTCGAACCCGGACCCCTTTCTGACGAATGATCGGGAGCCTTCCCTTAGACCACTGCGCCACCGGGGCGGCCCTTTAGTTCTTGTTCCACTTGAAGAAATTTTGTTTAATCTACCTTCCCTCTGAGCACTTTTTGATTTTTACAGACATTTCTGACCTGTTGATGTTGGTCAAGGGCTGTTCTCAATGTATAGAAGGATAAACAAAAAAATTTATTAACAGTTTGGTAACTGGCAACAGTTCGAGCAACTTGGAATAAGTGTGAGCAGCCTGGCAACAACATTCAAATTCTTCAGAAGTAAACAAAACTTCTGTTAATCCTTCTATACATTGAGAACAGGCCTTGACCAACATCAAGAGACCAGAAACGTTTGTAAAAATCAAAAAGAACTCGGTGGGAAGGAAGGAAGGTTCAGCAAAATTTCTTCAAGTGGATATACACTAAAGTGCCAGAAAAAAGTGGTGCAGGCGAGCTTGTGCAAAATACATAGCAACATCATCTATGCACGTACTCGGTTGCGTCCGCCAGTGCATATATAAAGTGATAGACGTCCTTGCCAGCTGTCAAAGCTGTTTTTGACATGAGAATGATAAGTAATAACAATTTAAGCGATTTTCAAAGCGGTGTCATAGTTGGCGCTCGTGAGATGGGCCATAGTATTTCGGAGGTAGAAACGAAGTTCGGATTTTCACGGACGACCGTTGCAAGGGTGTACCGTGATATAAGAATTCCAGCAAAACCTCTAGCCTACGATACCAGTGTGTCAGTAGAAAGACATTGGGTGAACGTGACCATCGTCTGCTGTCCAGAATCGTTTCACGCGATAGGCGTGCAACACTCTCGCAGGTATCATCGGAATTCAATGCTGGAGCCTCAACAAGCATCAGCGTCTAGACTGTGCATCATATCCTACACGATATGGGCTTTGGGAGCAGACGCCCAACTCGAGTCCCCTTGATGGGTGCATGACACAGAGCTATGCACCTCGCTTGGGCACGGCAATACTGCCACTGGACACTTGATGACTGGAAACAATTAGTCTGGTCAGACGAGTCGCATTTCCAACTGCATCGGGAAGATGGAAGGATTCACGTGTGGCGGAAACCCCAGGAAGCCATGGATCGCGCCTGTCAACAGGAAACTGTACCGGCTGGCAGGGGGTCCATAATGGTATTGGTTGTGTTAAGCTGGACTTCACTGGGACCTCTTGTACGTCTACAAACGTCTGTGACCGGCCAACTCTGTGTGCGCATCCTTTCTGACGAGGTACACCCGTTCATGTCCGGAATTCATACTGATGGGTTGGGCCTGTTCCAACAGGACAATTCACCTCCATACAAGTGTTGGGATGCCACATTATGGTTAGAGGAGCATTCATCTGAGTTTGGGGTGTTGCCATTCCCACGAAAGTCCCCAGATCTGAACGTGATAAAACACATTTGGGACGCCATGCAACGCGCTATCGAACACAGGAATCCGAGACCTCGGAATATACCCGAATTGTGGAACGCTCTGCAGGAAGTATGGTGTGCATTGCCTACAGCATATTTCCAGAAGCTAGTGGAGTCCATGCCCCGTCGTATTTCTGCAGTCCTGCGCTCCCGTGGGTGACCTATCAAGTATTAGACTGATGTACCAGTTTTTCTGGCACTTCAATGTAGATAGTATATGTATAACAAGCTGACGAAATTTTGCTCCCTACCTCAACAGGATGGCTCTCTGCTAATTCTATTGAGCAACATACAACATAGATTGTTGTGACTCTGATTTTTCCTGATGCCCGGCACCCCGAAACATTTCAGGAAGAAATGCATGGTCAAAGAAACTATAGAAATAAACAAACATCTTTTCCTCACTCTGCAGTTGAGAAAAACATCAGTTAATAGCATGGGGAGGAAAGAGTGGGAGTCTGAAAGAAAAGATGTTTTTTAATGCCTAAACAGGTTAATCATAGTTTTCGGACAGGCTCGGGCTCTTAAAATTGGGTCCGAACTCAGCTCTGGTCTCTACGCATTGGAAAGTAGTCACAGAACAGTAATCATGGGTAAAGGAAGTGACATAAGCAAGTTTAACCATGGTTAGATAGTAACTGTGAGGAAGACCAGTTGTTCAATCACTACAACTGCTGAACTTATTGGGATTTCCATATTAAACCATCACAAGTGTATACCAAGATTACGTGAAACAAGGAAAAACTTCCAAGCAAAAGCAGAAATGTGGTTTATGCCTTACGTGTGCCCTCCAATTGTCACAATAAGAGTTCAAACCATGATTTGTCAAATCAGATGATGTGTTCCCAGTCCTCCTCACTCGAATTGCAATAGGCCTTTGCAAACTGCAGCTTAATCTCTCAGTGCCTTATAGTCAAAAAGGAGACACGATGTGGACATCAAGTGCCATAGTCTAACTTTTCTTTGGTAAAATGGATAGTCCTTGTGCATATTCTTGTGGACATGACCTCATTAAATTCCAATGTTATTTCCTCTGTGTGACAGTGCAATTCGTCCTGTAATGATGCGGGGATATTCTGAGCTCACCGTGTGTGCCAATTTCGCATTACAAGATGAATCACACTGCTACCACAGAGCAAATAACATTAGAATTTAATAAGGGCATGTCCACAAGAATATGCACTTGCACAAAGACTATCCATTATATCAAGGAAAAGCTAGGCTATTGCGGTTGACATCCACATCGTATCCCTTTGTAGACTGTAAGTCACCAAGAGATTAGGCTTGCGGTTTGCAAAGGCCTATTGCAACTGGAGTGCAGAGAACTGGAAACACACCATCTGGTCTGATGAATCATGGTTTGAACTCTATCATGCCAATGAGAGGGTGCATGTGTGGTATATACCACATGAAGCAATGGACCCAGCTTGCCAAGTTGGGTCATACAGAGAAGTGAAGGTGGTGCAACATTTTGGGTTCCTTTTACATAGGTCCCCTTGTGGGGCTCCCTCGCACTCATCAAGGCTCCATCACTGGCATAAGGTGTATCAGGGTTCCCACTCTCCTGAAAATTGCTGGAAAGTCAGGGAAATGAAAAATGGCCATGGATAGTCAGGAAAAATTGGGACTTCTCCCGGAAAGTCAGGGAAATTATAAGTCCACCAGAACATGTAATATTCTGTAAGTCCAGCTTACAAGTGTTGCTCTTTTGCTCAACTGCCTTTTCATAACACCTGGTCTGTTTTTACCCTTTTCCCCACTTGCAGTGGTTGGTCATTGAGTGAAGATAAAAACTGGTTGTGTGTTATTGGTCTAAAGGGGTGGAAGATGAGTAACCAATAAGATTTTTCTTTGGAATGCTGTGAATCAGTTACCATGTGAATGGGGATGGTATCCGGACTCTACCTTTTTCTGGATATTTCACGATGCTTGTTAGGTAAAGCCGATCTGGACCCTTTCTAGCTGATGCAGAATATCCTCCCATTACCATAAAGGAACTTCATTTATTTATAAAAAGTTTCCTCTTTAGTATCCCCCCCCCCAAATAATAAAAGCTAAAATCTTATAAAAAGAATATGTTGTTTCAGAAAGATATTATATGCATTTAAAAAGGTGGCAAAAAGTTTTATTTAATTAAAGAGGTGCAGTGATTTTCAGGTTTTTGAATAAATTTAAGAAAAAATTTGAAAATGACCAAGCTTTGAAAACACATAACACATTTTAATAAAAATTTGGATTTCTGTTTCTTGATATTTTTCATTAAACCTGTGTTGCATAATATTGTAAATGCTTCTTATCTCTAAGGGTATAGTTTTTTGAGCACTCTTTAAAATTTATTTGCCTCTCATATTTTGGTAAATACTGTAGGTTATGTTTAGATCATGTTTTTCGCTGTTACTAATTCTCTGACAGACCCACTAGAAATTATTTATTTTAATCTTCTCCAAAACAAATGTGGAATTTTTAAACATTGTTTGTCACTCTTGCTATATATGACATTTTCTTTTAGTATCTATAAAACTGAAACTGGTCATACAACTGTATTGTGTACTAAAGGTATGAATAGGGCTCGACAAATCCCGGGCGCCAGGTCACTCAGGCGCCTAAAAATCTGACCCTGGCGCAATTTTTTTAATACAGATTTCGTAATTTGCATTAAATACTGATTTCTGTCATATAAGCCACGGATCATCTATTAAAAAGTTATAAATTTAAGTTCATCCGATAACATAACGGCAAAAAAAACCAAAAAAAAAACATTTCTGCGGCGTTTTCAAAAATTTGCGTGGGAATTGTTGGGAGAAGTGGTGTTTATTGAAAAGTACCGAAATTGCAGTAACAGAAAAAAACTGTAAAGCAGTATGGAGATAGAGGACAGCAAAGGGATTGAAAGAATATTTTTTTTCTTACGAGCATTTTGACAGAAAATATGATGCGACGAATGCAGTACTATTGCGCTCGCAAAACCCTACGTGTTGTGAGAAGCCCGCAGAGCTAATCCATGGCACGTAATCATTTTGAGAATCGCATTCGTTAGTTTTCCTGTGGTAATCGTTTTATTTATGGATTTATTTCGCTATTCAGTTGAAACATGTTCAGAAAAGAGACAATTGCTATCGATTGTTTGTAATTTGTACTGATATTTTAGGTTTAACTCGTGAACTACGGTAATGCAAAAGCCAGGGATTTTAGTTCTTTGTTTAATTAAAAGTAATACAAAAGAGTACTTAAAAATAACAGTTGAGTTGCTTTTTTCAATAAGATAATTGTTTCTTTGGACTTCTGGGTCATTCATCGTAAGAAATGCTGTTTTTCTGTTGGAAATTGTTTTTAGGATAAACAATAACAGCTGTGGATTATACAAGAATAATTTTTTTTTTCTTAATTTCATGGTCTACGGACATGTCGTTGAAGGCAATATGTAGGGGGGGGAATTCTCAAAATTTTAGGATCTACGGATTGTACGCCAGCGGCTCCAGAAAAGTCAGAATTATTTTTTTTTATTTTTTTTCACAGCCTGTGAGTTATACACTGCTGTGAACCATAGGAAGAATTCTTTTTCTGAATTTTATCTATGGTCTGCAGATTAAATGAAGGAAAATACTGTACTTCGAATTAATATGTACAAAATATGACTTCTACAAATTGTGTTTTAATAAAATCAAAATCTAAAATTTTAATTTTTGAGAGCAACAGCTGGAAGAGTGGGAAAAGAAAATTATGGAGTGAATTGGAACTTTGTTTCTCAGTGGTTTGGGTAAAAAGAAAAAAAAATGACAGCAAATATACTTGATTACTTTTTCTTCCAGCATCATCAACACAAATTAGTTCTTGTGTTTTTCTTTGAAATTTGTATTCGTTTCACCGGGCTCCTAAATTTTGAGAGCTGGCTCCTAGATCTTGAGTATATTTGTAAAGCCCTAGGTATGAAATTGTAACAATATTCGTACATATTCTTTCATATCTCATTTTTCACATTTGGTCAGGGAAATTGCTGAATTGGGGTCAGGGAAAGTTGAGGAAATTGATTAAGTAATTTGAGTGGGAACCCTGTGTGTGAGCATCCTCGATGATCATCTATATCCTTTCACAATGATTCTCTTTTTCACCATGACACCATCTTGCAACAGGACAATGCCACACCACATACTTCTCAAGTGGCAACCAATTGGCTCCAGGAAAATTCAAGTAAATTTATCGCACTCAAATGGTTCCCTTGATTGCTAAACGTCAGCCTCATTGCAAATTTGTAGGACAAATTGAAAAGATCTGTTCAAGCCTGCCCCCCACTAGCAACTGTGGATGCTGTGCAACACACAAACCTTTCTTATGTGTGGCAGTCCCAACTGCATATTTTCAACACCTCATTGAGTCCTTACTAAGATGTCTGGCTGCCATTGTGAGGGCAAATGGTTAAGCAACACATTATTAGGTTGGTGCATATAATAATGTGTACATTCGGTGTATATATTCTTTGATCCATGTTTTTTTCTTTTCTCTGGGCAATAATTTTTAGTTACTGATGACTTTAGGCACTTGTAGTGGTACATTCAGCTAAATAAGGAAGCAATAAATTGAGAAAATTATTTCTACTCTGAATCAGTACATTTTATCTTCAAAAAATATTCATAACTGTGATAGATGTCATTCACACTTTTTACGTGAAATTCACTGATAGCTTATAAATCAATACATTTTGCATAATGCAGTGAGCTTGTGATACTCGGTTTTATTTTGCAACATAATGAAAAAACTGGAAGTTCATCCATAAACTTTATGTGATGCCCTAAATTTTAATAAAATTTATCATAACTGTTGTTTGTGAGATATTAATTCAAAGTATTTGTGTGCTGTAGAAATAAAGGAAGTGTAACATTGTTCAGGAAAGTGATATGTTCATGGTCCTATAAATCATTAATAATTATGATCTGCTAGTTCATTTTTTTACCTCATCCTATTTGTATGTAGTGCTTTTTCAGTAATAGAGGGTAGTATTTAGTAACATGATAAAATTTGGACATACACATGTAACTAAATGATAAGTATTGAAACTTTAAAACATGCTTAAGTTACATAAAAAGTTTAATGTAAGGAAGATTTCGACTGATAACTTCAGTCTTCATCAGCCTCGTGATGGATGGATGATGGTGGTGGTGGTAGTTGCCAGATCTGTAAAATCATATTCGTTATTTCTTTTTTTTTAATATTGATTTCCATATTAATGGTATGATAGAAGGGGAATCAATATTGCAGTTCTTGGAGCTGAGAAGAATTTCCAAACTTTCCTTATAGCGTAACGAAAAACGATCAACGAACGGGGCAATTTGTTTGGTGTCATTCCAAAGAGGTTCAGCAGAAAATCCTCCAAAGTTAAGGATGCCTGTGAAGTTTCAGAATTTCCTTTATGCACATCATTTTTGTGTTCCAATAAACAGCTTTTGATGCTGTGGTAAGTGCTTCCAATGTAGTAATTTTCACCAGAAGATGTTGAGATCCAGATTAGGAACTCCAGAAAGCTTGTGTGTGGGGGGAGGGGGGTTAGTGTAGATTTTCACAAAGAGGTTTTGCTGGAGGCTACTGATTTTTGACCTTAATTCATAATGAGTGATTAAGTTTTTAATTATGAGATGAGGGTGTCCATGCAAAATGGCAGTGTCCAATATTTTCTTATATTCCTTTTCAAGAAATAAAGGATTACTGCAGATGATATTGGCTCTATGAATAAAAGATTTTATGGCAGCAAATTTGTGCTTTTCAAAGGTGTGTGAGTTGAAAGGAATAATACTGGTAGTTGCAGTGGGCTTATGATAGACAGATCTTGATATGGTATGGTTATTTTTCCTTTGGAGGGAGATGTCCAAAAAAAATTTTGGTGATTGAGTTGGTAAGTGTAGTAGTAACTCTTTGGGATGAGACAAAATCACAATAATATCATCAACATATCTGAGCCAAGTAGTTGGTTGGGTAGGGTTCTTTAAAACAATGGTTTGTTCAATATATTGTAAATATATTTCAGCAAGAAGGGAGATAAAGGTGATCCCATTTTTAAATGAGTTTTTAAGTTTTAATACTTATCATTATGTAGTATGGCTCTCAGCATTCTTTCCTTGTAGTAAAAGAAATTTATTTTCTTATAAATATATCTGTATTTCCACAATCGTATCTTAACCTTTTTTTTTTTTTTTCCGCAGACAACTAAAAGTGGCTCCAGCATTGATGTGAACCTCAAAGCTCTGTTGAAAGAACATGAAGAACTTCAAACTGAAGCACTGAAGAGTGTTACTACTTCCAGTGTTCCATCTTCTAGTGAAAATCAGCAGGATAAGCAGCAGTACATGCAGAAAGTTATGCACACAAAGTAAAAAGGAAGACTATAAAAGCTTGTAAAAGAACCAAAATTGTGTTATAGAGATTAAATTAAACTGTAGTAAAACAGATACGATTTAAATAGCACATAGAATCATAATATGGTTGATAATTAAGTGGTGTAAGTGGAAACAAAGACTTTTAAGTCACAGTTACCAAGATTAACCTATACCACTTTTCAGTTTTATTTATGGCAATAATGGCAACATAAAAAGGGTGAGTGACAATAGCAGCAGTTGTTAAAAAATGCTGAGTGTGGAGGCCTATGTTCCTTTAATTAACATCCATCTTTGCATTTAATGGATAAAAAATTAACTGTTCATTCTTATGATTAAGTCTTTTTGGACAGTAGCTGTGATATTTTATTTTTAACTTCATGTAAACTTGAAGAAAAAGTAAGTCTTAAAATTTCTGAACAAGATTTTAAGAGGGGATGCATCCCTTGGTCCTGATAGAAATCACCACTAAAGGTGAGCGGTAAAAATAATTTAAATTTACATTATTAGTAAGGAACTTTATTAAGAAATAAATATTATTCAGCATACTTACATATCTTATCATAAATGCATTCAGTGATCAGAATGCTCTATAATCACCTACAGGATGATTTGTGAGCTTTCTTCACAACCAAAAACTATCAACTGTTCTTTTTAAGTTTACAATCTAATTTACCAATAGTGTTCATTATGTCCTTTTCAGCACTCCCCTGTTTAATATATATATATATATATATATATATATGTATGTATAATTTAATGATACTCTCAAACACTTTCTGTGCTATTACTTTCTTATCATCCAATTTTTTATCACCATCTTCTTCCCATTCACTGTCTGATGCATTATGATAAGATGGTACCATTAAATTCATATCATCATCATATACCTCTTCAAAGATAGTCTTTTCATCCTTTGATCTTTGGCTGTAATCAAAATAGAACTTATTCCTATTTATCTGAGGAGAAGTGTCCAGCTGTTGCACTATATTATGAGAAGATTTTATGTTGACAGTGTGTTGTGTTGTTATCCAACTTCAAACCCGCATGCTTCCAACAATTTAATAATTGTGTTCTGGCTTTTTCAGATAATAAAATGCTTCTCTTAGAGACATATGAATACCATCTTCTTTGTTTTCAATGTTTTTCACAATTTATAATAAGAAAAAGATAAATGCTTCAACATACAGGGCAGCCTCTGAATAACTATCACCACTTAGACCAGAAAATAGTGGCTGTTGTATGGAGGTTAGGCCTATTAATATTGTATTACAGTTGTGTTTGGGCTGGACAAATCCTAGCAGTCAATAAAGAATTAGAGACAGGATTATAATGTTACCCTACAGAAAACCAAGCTTAGTTCAAGAGTAAAAATATATACATTCAGAACAGTAAATACAACTGATTGTTTGCTGCTGAATATTTGAACCAGCAAAATGAATAACAAGCATGACTTTAGCAGTTTAAATGCAAGATATTTCCTCATTATCTTAACCTATTGTCCACTACAATTGGATGACCTCTAGCTGAACATTAACAATCAATGATGGTGCAGGGGATTTTACGAAGGCCGTGCCTGACTCCTGATTAAACAAACTTTAGAAATGGTGAGCTTGAAGATTAGGGTTGTGATACTCTGTAGGAAGTTAAAACAGAACAATTTTAGAGACAGTGAACTGTAAATGCACTGTTAGGTTGCAGCACTTAGGAAAGCAGGAACGGAACCCACAGGAACCAAACTAAGATACACTGCCACCAACAGGCAATATTCTAGGCACCAGCATCCAATCCCACTGGCATCTTGGGGGACAGATATACACAGGAACTAGAGCCATCCTCAAATAAATACCATCTCACGTCAAACTAGAGTTTAACTCCTTTCTTTTCACTTAAGCACGCCATTGTGTCTATCGTAATTCAACTCATTCTGTGGAAATGTTCCTTTAGCAACATTATTTGGCTCCGTTTTATTCACCCACCGAAATACGAAAGAAGCTAAGCAGATGTAGTTGTTGGGAAATTACTTTTTTTAGAAAAGTAATTTTGTAAGTAGTGAACTATTTCTTTGAAATTGTAACTGTAGTTATAGCTAATTACTTTTAAAAAGTAGTTAACTAACACTTTCAATATGTGGGTGAGCATTTTTTCTGATAGCATTTGGGATTGTCTTTAAAAAGGGTGGTGCAGCTGCCCATAGGGCGTCGTCCGTGTATGGTCATGCTGTCATAGTCACTGTTGGAAGAGTGTTCTTGTTTGGGGTACCATTAGTTAAGACAGATAAAAGTGTCTGTCTTAAGTAATGGTGCCCCAAACAAGAACACTCTGTCGGCATGCTGTGTAATTCTTAATGAATGCATCCTCTGCAAACGGCATCTCAAGACAATATGATCATCATCAGCACCTGTGTCGAGCTGGGACTTGTCAATATACACAGCATGTTGCCATTCTTTTTACAGCCTGCTGAAAAATCCAACCGTGGTGATGTGTGCCTGTCCTGTGATAGCCATGGAGTACTACTATCTTGGTGTCAACAGTGTCTAATCCTTCTAGCTTTCTGGACCCATGTGCCTTCATGCATCAGGCTTATAGCTCTCTGAGTTGGTCATGGTGGTCTTTAAACCCAAAAAACGATTGGCGTGGCATCTTCTGAAGCACTACTACGCTCGGTACTTTCACAACTTGTTAGTGAGTGACATGACTTTGCCGTTCTGCATTTGCCCCTTTATCTAATTAAAATGCCACATCATAGATTTGGAAGTTGAGGGATCTGCACATGATGACTGAACACCTACCATGATATTCAAGCAATCCGTCTATTTCTGAATGGAGCGATTCAGATTTCGCAAGTTGTGTATATCTTGTAGAGGATGTAATCCCCTGATTCAACATCGAGCTTATCAAAAAGCTTGTTTTTGCTTTGTTGCTAGCTTCAAGAGGGAAATACTGTCGTCTACATGGTATTCTGTCTCTGCCTGAAGAATTTATTAGGAACATCTAATATTTCTTTGGTTACCCGAAGACAATCATAGTATGCTTTCTGATACCTTCTGGGCCATTTGCTCAACTCATTTGCTAAGAAGGCATCCTGTTATCAAGTCAGTACGACTGAGTGCCCACCGAACTACAAGTTTCATCTCATCCTAAAGGGTTACCACCAAACTGAGGTCTACCACCAAACTGAGGTCTACCACCAAACTGAGGACGACGCCAGAGCGATGAAAGACTGTGCTTGTGTTCTGGAACAAAGGACGAATGTGATGAATCATTGATAGCATTTAGTTTCGGAGAAGGAGCGTGTGCTTACAAAAGATGAGGTCTCTATGCAAAAGTCCTCGGAAAGCCCAGGTTGTTGCTTGAAAGCTTACCTCTGACTAGTGAACTGCGATGGTTGCAGTATTCAAGTCGTGCTATCGTACGTTGAATGGTCATTTTCTCAAATCTTCATATGTGTTCTATTGTTGGTTGCACACGTCAATCTTTCCAACGTGGCCCTCTGTTACGATACGGTAGAGACATTGCTCACCTTGTACATTAATGACCCGTTTGTATTCACGCTGAAATTCAGACGGTCTGAAGTCTCTGAGATATTATGGAGCATCTTCCTCGCATCGACTGTCTGCCCTTTGATCGAACTCGCATAAGTTGTTGTGTTTACTCTTCATCACCGTCACGAGCACGCTATACAGCACGTAGGTACCTTTATACCACGCTGTGCAACAGATAGGTAGTTATAGCCAGCACAGGGTTTTGACTGGCCCCGTTATTATGGCTGAGTAATGCAGGTTTGTGGATGGGTGCAGTGTGTGTAATAAATTGAACTGTCGATCGCCAAATTCACCGGTGCTGCTGTAGCGAACGAGCCCTTTTATACTAGTGGTGGTATTCGATTCCATGTTTTCATACTCCGAAGCTGGATATTCTCCCGATTAAACTACGCCGGCAAGGCTTATCGCATAACTTGTTGTGACTCCTACGTCGCCTGAGTAATATGTCATACTGCTACCAACAAAAATCTGCACCGTAGTAGTTTAACCCTTTAAAGACCAGCACCCTGAAATTTTGTGTCACTCAGAATACCATAACCCCCGAAACTGTCTGTTGGATTTTTTAGAATTTCTTACCTAACAAAGAAAGAATTATTGGCCGCCCCGGTGGCGTAGTGGTTGGCTTATGACCATTAGTCCGCAATGGGTCCGGATTCAAATCCCGGTTAAGCATGGATGTTGTGTTTGTCTTACAGCACTGGCTCTCTCCCTTCCCTGGAACCAGTGACCCTAAATTAAGGACAGCCGATTGCTTATAGCTCATTGAGTTTATCACGACGGTCGTTAAGCCTTCAATCAAAAAAAAAAAAAAAAAAAAGGGGGAATTAGTGTTTGGTCCCCACTCAGAACTTTGATATTGTCATTAAAGGGTTAATTTTAAATAATATGGCATGACTTCTTACTGCAGGCTTTTTTTTTTTAAATTGAAGTAACCATCCCTAAGCTTATTAGAGATTAGAGAACTGAAGTAATTTGCCGATGAGGGTCGCTAATGACCAGCTTTAAGTTTTGTGTTATTGCAAAACGTTCTACAGTAATGATGTGGGGAATATATACGACCAACTTGTAGAAGTTCAACGCCCTGTATTTTGAAGGAATTTACAAATAAATTTCATTCCTTTTTTTTTTTTTTTTTTTTAGGTGGCTTTAGGTATTTCCTGTGTTTATGACACTGGGAAGTTAATTGCATAACCACTGGGAAAGGATTTTATTTTAAACTGCCACTCATTCCCAATATTAGGATTAAGTGACTCTCCTTCAAAGCCAATTAGCGAGGTTGTCAGGTGCATGTCTAAACAGCTGTTCTACCGATGATTGTCATTCTCCGTGAATTTAAACGTGCCATCCCGGTGTTCTATCTTGCTGACCAGTCAACTGAGATGACCCGGGATTTGAGTCCCGGTTTAGGCATGGATGGTGAGCTTGTATGATGGCTGTGCCACCGAAACAAAAAGATTTAAACGGAGTAATATCGGGTGTATTTCGGGCTTTTAAACTTTTTAGAATAGCCGCTAATTAAGGCTGCAACATCTGAGAGCATTCGCTTCGAAATGGCAGTCGTGAGACTGGAGGAAGGGCGGTGCTGCGTGGCTTTGTGGATGTGATAAACACACTATAAGGAAGAACTAAAAGCAATAGCTACGTGTAAGTGTTTTGTTCAAAACTAAAATAAATCAGTTGAAGTATCACCCTCTTTTATATAGCAGATCTGCGCTGCTACTGTGAATGAATATGTTGGCGCCAATCATGTTGGATATTCTAGGTGATTGATTGTTTTCCCACATCCTCCACCGGCAATCCCCATGTGGCCTCACACTTTTCCTCAGCAGCGCAGGGTGAGGGCGATTGGAGAGCGATCGTTATCTTGTTACAACCCGGAGCCAAAGGGCCGAATATCTTCGATCTGTAGGGCATCCGGTGTTTTAAAAGTGAAACTTGACTTTTGTTTAGACAAAGCTAAATATATCTGAAAGAAAAATATGGATCTTTGGGTTAATTATTTGTTTGTTTTTGTGCGTGTTCGGATTTTTTCGTAAAACTGTAACAGCTTCAGTACGCCCTTTTGTTACCTGCGGCGCCCCTCCTTCAAGATACCAATATCCCTATCATTTGTTGAATAAATTCATTGCAGTAAGATAGTTTAACAAAAACAACGAATTGCAAGTTCTTAAATAATCAAAGAAATATGTGGTTGTACTGGTAGCTTCAGTACGCCCCTTCGTTGCCTGCGGCGCCCCTCCAGCTGCCTGCGGGGGTGGTAGGTACGTCACGGGCGATTATTATTTCTATTGGGGCAAGTTTGGTAGTAACTATTTGCGAAACACTGTAAGAAAGAATTTTTAATGCTTTTTACAGAGAGTGAGTTGAAAGTTTTACAATATTTGGGTCACTCTGTGTATTCATATGTACCTTTACGACGAAATATGACTAGCATTCAAAGTATTGGCCATCGTGTTGTACTGTCTTTAGCCATCTGTCTGCCATTTCTTCTATCGATTCCGCAGCGGTACCAGTTCTTGTCCTTCGAGGCGAAGAAATCCTTCCCCCCAGCTCCTCCTGGTTGTTGAAGTGCTGACCGCGAAGGAAGTGGACCATGGACCGGAACAAGTAATAATCCGACAGCGCAATGTCCGGACTATATGCTGGGTGTGGCATCAGTTGAATGCCCTTAAGTTCTTGAAGTTTTGCCCGGGTCATTTGCGCGGTTTGAGGCCGAGCGTTGTCCTCCTGTGTAGGAGAGCTCGCTTTCTGTTCACCAGTGTCGGGTACTTCTCCTCCAAAACGGCATGCATCTCCTCCAGCTGTTCAGAGTAGAAGTTGGTGTCGATGGTCCGACCGTCTGGAACAAATTCGTAATGGATTATCCCCTCGAAAATTCCACCAGACGCAAAGCATCATTTTGTGCTCGAAGCGCCCACGTTTGGCAACAGGATCTGGAAGCTGGCCCGGGCTCAACCGCTGCCGTTGTGTGTTAGAATTACGGAAATAGACCCACTTTTCATCGCACTTAACAACTCTTTTGATGAAACGTACATCGCGCGGTTTTCTAAGAGTTTCTTGAATACTTTCACTCGGCAGTTTGCTTCAGCAGGCGTCAGTTTGTGAGGGACAATGTGGCAGCACCTGCAAACCTTGCCGAGGTCCTGAAGGTGACGAAACACGGTGGTCTGTGATATGCCCAGCTCGCCTGATAATCTCCAAGTGCTGGTTGTTGGATTTGCCTGTATTGCCTGGCGCACGGCCTCTGAATCCACGGTCACGGCCTACTTGACCTTGGCTGATCGCCGAGGTTTCTGTCAGCTAAGCGAAATTTCTTGAATCATCTGGTTGTGGTGCTGTGGTCCACGGAACCTTCCCCTTTCGCATGACAAACGTTTCGTGGTGCTTGAGCAGCGTTATGGCCGAGTTCAAACTCGTGAAGCAAAAGTTTCCTAATTAGCCGCTTGTGGCTGTTCATCTTTTTGGCGTCCCAACCACTGACAGAACGACGACATGCAATGCTACTCAGATCATATCGTATCATATGTTGAGGATTTTTAGGAAGGAGTGTCTGGCCCCAGGTCTTAAACAGCCCTTAGAAATAGTAAGCTAGGAGATTTGGGCTACAGTACCCGGTGGGAAAGTGACGTGGAAGATAGGTAGAAAGGGGGAGGAAGACGCCCTTATTTTTTACCGGGGTCCGATGGCTTAACGTGCCCATCCGACGCACGGCTGCCCAGGATTGAACCTGAGGTTATCTCCATGGCAGTCACGAACGCTGTCCACTAGGCCACCCGCGGTGCAGTGCTATTCACAGCAACGACTACCACTTTATATCCCTTTCAACTGACTGCAGTGCCCGACTTGAACTAGTTTAAACATGTGACATACCCACCGCAGCACATGCGTTTATGCAAATATTGTAAAACTATCGATTTACTCTGTAAATCACCTGAAGGAATCACCCTCTTTTACATAACAGATCTCCACTGCTGCTGTGAATAAATGTTGGTGCCAGTCATGTTGGTTATTGTAGGTGACTGATTGTTTTCGCACGTCCTCCACGGGGAGTTCCCATGTGGCCTCGCACTTTTCCTCAGTAGTGCAGAGAGAGGGCTTTTAGAGAGCAATCGTATTACAACACGGAGCCAAAAGGCCGAATAGCTTCAATCTGTAGGACATCCAGTGTTTTAAAAGTGAAACTTGACATTTACTTAGTCAAAGCTAAGTATATTTTACTGAAAATATGAATATTTGTGTTAATTATTTGTTTGTTTTTGCGCGGGTTCGGATTTTTTTCATAAAACTATAACTGGCAGTTGCATTCTGCCCCTATGTTACCTCCCCGCAGCTGCGGGTGTGGTAGTTACGCCACTGGAATGAATATTTCTACTGGGGCAAGTTTGATAGTAACTTTATGTACAGAACACTGAAAGAAAGCATTTTTAGCGCCTTTTACTACCGGCTGCAAAGTAATTCATGCAATCCTTCAGGCAGTAGGACAGATTTAAGAGCGTTGATATAGCTTTAGACCCCACTTTCCATAGTGGAATACCCTACTTAGTAACACAAATGAACAGCAAATTAATTAGCAGTGGCGGATTGAGTAGACGAAAACAGGCCGGGAATTTTAGTCTTCTGTTCCACTACAAAAACACATGTACCCACAGGGGAACACTTCATAAATTCCCTCATGATAAAGATTCTGTTAACTCCTGGATGAAAGAGAACTGTTGAAATATACATTGTAAATTAATTCAGTCGTGAACAAATTTTAACAGCAATTTAAGGGTGAAAGAATTTTGAAAATCCATTCATGGTTAAATATACAGCGTGTCAAAACTGGATGTTATACCAGATAATTATGTTTATTTGGTTACTGATCATCTGCAGCGCAACGGTATTCGTAACACGTCCTTGAACTGAATCCTTTTTAAAGTCTACTCATTCATTATTTTGACCAATGAACTGCCATTTTGATCCATGAACCAGTACCGGTAAATCGTTGTTCCTTTTAAGATAAATAAATATGGGTGAGACACGGACGGATTTCGAAACACCTTTGCCGGAGAATCGCTTTTTGCTCCATATCCGTATGTGAATAAGGGTGTGTCGGTGATAGAACACCCAATCCATACCTGCCACCTTTTACGCATTTTAATTGCTTTTTACGATTTTACGCATGGATCGCTATTTTTTTTACGCATTTCCGTATATTTAAAAAAAAATTTAATCTTCTTTGAGAAATATTTGTTAATGCTTCAGTTAAATCATACCTTCCAATTCTTCCGGAATTTGCGGAAGTTTTCCGGTTGTTTTTTTTATACGGTTTTCCGGCCGGAAGAACTTTTCTTCCGGATTTTTTAAATTTTCTGTGTTTTTTTGTTTAAAATATCCCTATAAATAAAATATATAACTGAGAGGGTAATTTTACTCCATTGTGCGCCAGAACACCCGTGCCCTGTCGTCATCGTCGGGACTTCGGCACAGTAAATTCTTCGTGCACACTGTTATGCTTGACGCTGAATAGAGATCATGCGGTGGGAAGAAAGATTCAGAGACTCCAACTACTGCGGATTATACATAGTTACTATGGAAATACTCGGTCCTCCACAGACGACGAAAAACATCGAGTATGCTATGATAATCGTAGGTCCACTACGGACGACGGAAAACATCCAGTATGCTATGGAAATCGTTGGTCCGCTATGGTCGACGGAAAACGTTGAGTATGGTATCAAAATGTCATATAATTTGTTTATATTATAAACATCTAAAAATTATAAAATGCACAAATATTTGCATTTATTTTTACTTGTACCTAAATTCATTATAAATGTTATTTGCGCATAGTTAAAAAAAAAAACATTATGAATGTCGTTCGTGCATAGTTTTAAAAAAAAAAATTATTAAAAATGTTCGCGCGCAATTTTACACATTTGAATTTTCTCAGGTTGGCAATTATGCCAGTCTGTTACTAGTGCCTAATTCAAGACTACAAAAGGAGGACAGGGCCACCCAATGATCCTTTGACTCCAAGTCAACCACCTGCACGTAAAGCGTGTTCGGTTCGGCTGCAAATTTTCCACTGAAGTAGAGAGAATTTTGTTTTGTCATTTTAGAGGAAACTTCCAACATATGTGCAGAGAGAAGAAATATTTTTTTAAGACAATAACATTTTAGACAGATAATACATAGTTAAGTCACATTATTGTGACCACCTCCTACTTTTGACATCAACAGCGCCTAGCCAATGAAAGAAGGCACGTGTAGTGAGCTGGCTTGGAGTTTACATAAGGTGTGTTGTAGGCATTCTGAAAACATATCACTCGTTGCTGTCGTGGATAAAAGGAGCGATTTATCAGATTTGCAAAAAGGGATGACTACCGACTTTTGGGCCAATGGTGGCAGTTTTTCTGAAACAGCGCAGTTTGTGAACTGTTCGCGTGCTGCTGTGGTTAAAATGTATCGTGATTGGAGAAATAGCACCATTGCGAATAAGAGAGGTGTAAACTGCGGAGCACCACGTGCTATTGATGTGAGAAGTGAACGTCTGCTTCGAAGGTGCGTGAGGCGTCCGAACGGGGTCCGGGTTCGAATCCCGGTGAGGCATGGACGTTGTGTTTGTCTTACGGCACTGGCTGTCTCCCTTCCCTGGAACCAGTGACCCTAAATTAGTAAATTAGGGACGGGCGACTGCTTATAGCCCATTGAATTGCTCACGGTGGTCGTTAAACCTCCAACTAAAAAAAAAAAAAAAGTGCATGAGAGACAATCGACGCGATACGGGTGGAGCAATTCACTGGCCGAATGAACCAGGAGGCTGCCGGAAGTGTGTCTAAAACGACAGTTCAGCGAACTCTGACGCGTGTGGTGGCTCCGATGCAGATAGATGGTCGCTAACGAAGGTGCATTCGCAAAAGGCTTACATTTTCAAAGCTGTATCGGAATTGGACCTCCGCTGATTGGCAAAAGATTGCCTTCCCCGATGAGTCACGTTTTCTGCTTCATCGAACGGATGGACGTTAGTGTATAAGGCGAGAAACAACGGAGAACAAACACTCTTCAACCATTACTGGAATAACACAAGCTAGTGGGGGTAGCATTATTGTCTGGGGGGGCATGTTTTCGTGTCATTCTCTGGGTCCACTCATACCTGTGGAAGGCACTATGGACCGAATTCGTTATGAATCCATCCTTGCAGACCACGTACACCCATACATGCTGTTTGTCATCCCTGGGGCGGATGGGATCTTCCAGCACGGCAATGCACGGCACAGCTAGAAATGTCCGAGAGTCGTTGGAAGAGCACGATGAAGATTTCAAAGTACTTCCCTGGCCTCCTAATTCTCCAGACTTAAACCCAATTGAGCATCTGTGGGACCATCTTGATCGTGTTGTTCGCTCTATGGATCCTCCATCACGCACCCTCCAGCAGCTGTCAGATGCACTGCAGCCACATACCTGTGAACACCTTCCAGCACCTTATTGAGTCACTCTTATCCCGTCTAGCTGCTGTCCGCGCTGCACACAGCGGTTACTCTGGATATTAGCTGGTGGTCACAATAATGCGACTCGACCGTGTATAAAGCTGAACTGAAGTCAATGATTCTTATTCATAAGTACCAAAATAATTATTCGTCCTTTCCAGACAAAGGAATACGAGAAAGTGGACAACTTCTGGATTGGCCCACCGGGACGTGGACCTATTCGCTCCTGGAACTTCTGGAGTGGTCCACCGGGACGTGGACCGATCCGCTCCTGGAACTTCTGGAGTGGTCCACCGGGACGTGGACCTATCCGCTCCTAGAACTTCTGGAGTGGAACACCGGGACGTGGACCGATACTCTCCTGGAACTTCTGGAGTGGTCCACCGGGGCGTGGACCGATCCGCTCTTAGAACTTCTGGAGTGGTCCACCGGGACGTTGACCGATCCGCTCCTGGAACTTCTGGAGTGGTCTACCGGGACGTGGACCGATCAGCTCCAGGAAATTAGCAATGGCCTTCATTGAATTCCTATCCACCCTCTTCATTCACTCCAGTGACGGTTCTAGGCCTCCCAAGTAAAGCCGGGTTTTTTTTATTTTCTTTGGAATTACATATTCATTTTAATTAATTCCCGGCACTCTCAGGAATTTGTGCCTCCCGCCTCCCTAATTATTATTTTTTTTTCCTAGAATCACCACTGATTCACTCCTGGACACAATAACTTAAAAAAAAAAGTCTTAAACTAAGGATTTGGAAAATTGGAGAATAACTGAATTGTCATGAACCCGCGGAAGTTCTTTTGATAACCTTTCGGAGAAATAAATAGTTCACGCTTCCCCGGGGGAAATACGCATTGAGCTATAAGACGTTAAACGCGAGAGTCATAATTACTTCGCAAAGTCCAGATTACGTTTTTAACAAAAAATATTGAAAAATCGCACATCTTGGACTGGGTGAGCCCATCCTTGCATCCCCTTGGCGACGTTCCTGCAGTCATTGTGCAGGTCAACCAGGGCCGGTCTGAGTGTGAGTATACGAATACAGGCATGTGCTAAATTTTGCGGCCCCCTCCCTTCCTGTGATCTTTTTTTTCTTTTTCAGTAAGAAGCACCCAAACACAGTAAGAAATAGCTCTAATCTCAACTTAATATGCCCAGTAGATGTGTTACTAACTCACTATTATATGCTACGCTACAAATAAATAGTCCAATATAATAATGATAATAATAATAAATAATAGTTTTGGTCACAAAATGACGGAATCACAAATAGTTGTCTGCGTTATTTACACGAAGCGTTCGTCTGGGAAGGAGAAGGAGTGAATAAAGGATAGCAAACAATTGGCTTTGCATAAGGGGATTGCAGTAAACAAACCCATAGTCCCTTCCAGGAAGTTGTTAAAATTACCCCAGTGTTTTTTAACCTCTTCCTGGGGGATTGGGACAAATTTGCCACAGATGGGGAAGGGACAAAAAAACCTGGTGGCGCAGTGGTCTAAAGCTGGTTTATGACCATTCTTCCGAGAAACGGTCCGGGTTCGAATCCCGTGAGACATGGGTTTTGTGTTTTTCTTACAGCACTGCCTCCCTCCCTTTCTTGGAACCAGTGGCCCTAAATTAGGGACGGGCAACTACTTATAGTCCATTGAGTTTCTCACGGTGGTCGTTAAACCTTCAATCCAATCCAACAAAAAAGGGAAAAATGCAGCGGAGCGAGGAAATCTAAGATTTTCACTTGTGTGTATATATATGTATATATATATATATATATACGAACTCTGGACGCACCAGAGAAGCAACAAAGGAGTATTCAGCTTTCATTTGTGTTGCAAGTACAGAAAGTACAGACCATCCCTTAAAAAAAAAAGTTAGGGAATAATTCTACTATGAAAGTAAATTTACAAATCCGTGAGCTAATTTGGCACCCCTTCCCTTTGGTGGCGCCCTAGGCTGCTGCCTGCCTGGCCTACCCCGTAGATCGGCTCTGGGGACAACACTTGGCCACAAGAAATACATAGGATCTGCTGGTGAAAGTGTATTCAATGGAGAACAGGGAACAGGGGAGACTGTGATGGCCGTGATTATCCCTGTGCAATATGATACTACCTTCTAAACGATCTGTGTGATGCGTCTCTTGTGCTTTGTGTTTATTGGTGTTTTTCTTCTGCGTAACCAGCCATTTTTGTATTTTTCAATTATTCGTGATGTTTAGCGCTATTTGGCCCAGTGAGACTCACGCGCCAGAAAAATCTGATCAACCGTGATACCGCCGTCGCTGGCTTGTTTTCGTCCAACCGTGCTGTCTGATAACAGAAGCTCACCTTATAGGTGTGTAATACGTACCCGGCATCGGCATGTCGGAGCTGACACCTGGGCTGCTGGACCAAACGACTTTTTTTTTCAGTCATCGTCCAGTCAAGGTGCTCTTGAGCCTACTGCAGGCACATTTCTCAGAAATTGATTGCCGATGTCCATGACGATAGATCAGTATGAGCACATGCGCCTGCGCCGATCCCTTGGATCCATCCAAGAACGCCTGCTGGATTATGTGCCCAGAGATGTTCTCTGTGCCGTCTGCATGTTGTCTGCCGTTAACTGAGGGATCGTGACCTGTCTGTTGTACTGGATATCACGTGCCAAGCGCCGTTCATGTCGCCTTTCAACCAGAGGTGAACACTTTCGCGAGCGTTGGATAGATTATAACCCTCTACGGACCATTCCCATCACACATTCACTACGGCGGCCCTCGAAGAGCCAAAGCATCCTATTGTTGCTGAACTGCTGATCCACCTTTCCCACGTTAATAATCATTCCTCGTTGAAACTCTAACAGTTTCTTCCCTTACACCATTGCATGAGCTTCATACTGATGAACTGTCACATCCTGCCAGTGCAATGTATATATGTGCCGCCGGTCGTTGCCATTAGCGTACACACATATACAGGGTGAGTCATAAGTTGCAGGACAACCTTTAATTTCAGAAACGGGAGGGAAAATGAAATATCTGAATACCCCAGCTAAGAATCGGTGGGAAGACCTATGTTTTAGGCTATTTCCGAAACATGGCCGCCATCTTGAAATCCGCCATATTGAATTAAGGTCAAATTTATCAAGAAAGACCAGAATTTTCTCAGAAATTGATTGCCGTAATCAGATTTGACATATGTGTTGCGGTTCACAAGTTATCAACACAGAAAGCTGAAATAACCATTGTTTGTTGCAAGTAACTGAAGATGGAATTGACGAAAGAAGAGAGGATTCAGGGAATCCTAATGTTTGGGGAACGCAGCTGCCGTATCATAGCCGCAGACTTCAACAACCGATACCAAGAAAGACCACCAATGTCACACAGCACTGTTGCATACCGTACGTGATATCCAAATTCAGCAACTCATCCAGAAGGCCCGTAACCGCATTTTTTCCTATATTCTCGTGCAGCTGTATAACGACAAGATCAAGTGCCTTCGGCTCTGTGTTCAGCAACAGGGACAACACATTGAATATATCAAATAGCTGCGCACTACAGGGTACTTCAGAGGTTGTTATTTCAACTTTCTCTGTTGATAACTTGTGAACCACAACACACACACACCAACCACTACGTGGCTTGTCGTATACAGTCCCAGTTTCTCCGAATTTGGATATCAGGTATGCGACAGTGCTGTGTGAAATTGGTGGTCTTTCTGTGCGTCGGTTGCTGAAGTCTGTGGCTATGATACGGCAGCTGTGCTCCCCAGACATTGGGAAAACCTCAGTCCTCTCCTCTTTTGTCAGTACCATCTTCAGTTACCTGCAACAAACAATGATTATCAGTTGTTGTTTTTTAACAGAACCTTGCAAAAACTCCGGACTCCCCTCCAGTGGCGGATTTCGAGTTCCCGGAATCCTGCGCTTCGCATCACCCCCGCTCCCTCCTCACTTTGTTCACCATTCTTGAAAAATGACTTCTTTCGCCACCTATTCTCCCATTCCACGCGCCTTTGTACGTTCTCATACATTAGTATGATGCAGTATTGTGATCGCAAAAAATTCGACTTCGAGATTTCAACAGAAATTCACCTTTGGAGGTTTCCCCGAAAGTGATTTGACTATTTTCACGGGGATGTGTATGCGTCCGTGGTTTGTAACCTCCATAACTTAAACACTTGAACAATAATAATAATAGAAATATTAATAATAATAGTAGTAATAATTATAATAGTAATAATAATAATTATAATAACAGTAGTTTTTTGTTGTTTTTTTTATTGGAGGTTTAACGACCGCCGCGAGCAACTCAATGGGCTATAAGCAGTCGCCCGTCCCTAATTTAGGGTCACTGGTTCCAGGGAAGGGAGAGAGCCAGTGCCGTAAGACAAACACATCATAATAACAGTAGTAATAATAATAATAGAAATAATAATATTCATAATAATAATAATAATAATAATAATAATAATAATAATAATAGAAAAATAATAATAATCATAATAATAGAAATAATAATAATCATAGTAATAGAAATAATAATAATAATAACAATAGAAATAATAGTAATAATAATAATAATAATAATAATAATAATAGAAATAATAATAATAATAGAAATAATAATAATAATAATAATAATAATAATAATAGAAATAATAATAATCATAATAATAGAAATAATAATTATAATAATAATAATAGAAATAATAATAATAATAATAATAATAATAGAAATAATAATAATAATAATAATAGAAATAATAATAATAATAATAATAATAATAATAATAATAGAAATAATAATTAATAATAATAATAATAATAATAATAATAATAATAATAATAATAATAGAAATAAAAATAGTAATAATAATAGAAATAAGAATAGTAATAATAATAGAAATAATAATTAATAATAATAATAATAATAATAATAATAATAATAATAATAATAATAATAATAGAAGTAATACTAATAATAATAATAATAGAAATATTAATAATAATAATAGAAATAATATTAATAATAATAATAATAGAAATTAATAATAGAAATAATAATAATAATAATAATAATAATAGAAATAATAATAATAGCAGTAATAATAATAATCTATTGGAATTTATATATACAGTAATTAAAATAGAGATAATAAAACTATCCCCTTTCCCCTGAAAAAGAAAAGCACTCAAAATCCCCCATAAAAAGTATGCGATTAATTAATTTAATAAAAACGGGCTCCAGAAAGGAGCTAGCGTAAACGCTGTCTGCACCAGAAAAAAAAATAGGTGAGCTCAGTTGTCACAAATAAATACAGTGGTGCAATGGTCTAAGCGCTGGCTTATGACCATTCGACTGAGAAGGGTCCGGGTTCGAGTCTCGATGAGGCATGGATGTTGTGTTTGTCTTACGGCACTGCCTCTCTCCCTTCCCTGGAACCAGTGATCCTCAATTAGGGACAGGCAACTGCTTAAAGCCCATTCAGCTGCTCGCGGTGATCGTTAAACTTTCAATCAATAAAAAAAATAAGTCTACCGAAAACGCAAAATGCAAACAAAATTACTAGAAACCTACCTAACAATTTTGACATCTAATTTAGAGGGAGTGGAAAACAGAGAAAAAGCCAATAGTTGAATCATGGCTCTCATTCCCTTCTCTTCCCCCTTAAAGCATTGAAGATGCAGTAAGCAAGGATAGCTTTTCAAAAGTTGCATTTATTTCGTCCTCTTCAGAGAAAGAAGATTGAGATCTCACCCTCCTTCAGCTTTTTTTCGGGCGAGGGGTCCTCTTTCAAGTCCTGAGCACAGAGGACTTGGATACAGATGCTTGCATATTTCTGGGAGTTCTGGAAAAATTGAATTCCCAGACAGCTTTTACAAATTTCTGAACTACGGTGAAAAACTGAAGTAACTGTCGAGACGAAATTTAATACGAAGGAGGATTGAAAAGTAACTCACAGCATTTTTTTTTCTCTTTGCAGGTTGCAATTTCGCAGACAACGAGTTTGAATATCTCGCTACAGACAGGTTTGGCTTTTTCAGGTATCGCCGTGGTGGAAGCAAGGAGTTTAGAATAATACTTCTGTTGACGCTCTGAGTCTCTTAACCGTGAAGCAGTGGCGGCTCGTGGTTGGAAAAATAGGTGAAGAGGTACAAGAGCAGTATGAAAACGTATCTACTGTCTACAATGAAAATCCCTTAATGAGGACTTACCTAATTTTTGAATATTGAATCAATTTTTCTTCCTTTTAAAGCTGCAAATTTGTCGATTATGTCGTTATAAGATGTTTAGATGGTTGTTTCTTCGTGAGCATCAGTAAAATGTCTTTCCTGAATAGAAATATTTGCCAGAGAAGCAAGTCTATCTTGGGAACTAGTGTTTCTTGAGCAAGTTTCTATTCTTTTAAGAAAACTTCTTTCCACTGGCACACTTGTAGATGGAATTGTTAAAATGAAGAAAATCAATTTATGATCTTCTGTAAAAATGTCTTTGTCTCCGTGAAACACTCGGAGTTCTTGAGTCTATATTCCTTAATTTTTCATCGGCATATACAAGACTCAGTTTATTTTTAAGGCGCTGTGTTTAGTAAATATGTTTCCGTAAAAATGTAGATTTTCAAGAGCGCGTGTGGGAAAGCATGCATTAAAATATTCGAATTTGGTTGTGTCAGCAAGTCAGACAACTTGAAGTTTCTTTCAGTCTTGAAATCTTATATCCGTTTCCATAAGAATGTGGTCCAAAATTTCAAAATACAATTGTTTATAATTTTGAAAAATTGTTTCCTGTGTAAGAGCAGTATATTCCCGTGCTTATTTTTGTGATTTTGCTAGCTTTTCCAAACTGTGTTTCAAAGAACTCATCGTTCCTTTTATGGCTCAAAATTTCACGAGTTTTTTTTTTTTAATTTGAGTTACACAGTAGTTTATGTTTAGTTATTTTTTCTTCAAAAGTTCAAGTAATAGATCGGTGGAGCCAAAAATGTAAATTCAAAAGTGTTAATATCATTCAAAAACCCCTTGGCAAGATGAATTGATTTTTTGTCTGATTATTCGCTATTCGTCAGAAATCCGAACACTTTCTTCAATTTATCCCAATCTTCAACAACTGCACTTACTAATTTCGAAGTGGAGGACTATCGAGTTTCTGTTATGGTTGGTCTACATCTTGCGGTTCTTGATATAAATGTATAAGACCGCATCGCAGAATGGTGAGCAAATGAAACAATTCCACTGAGGCTTGCAAAAAGTATTCGACACTTAGAAATTTTAGAAAAACTCTGGTGTAATGCAAGATTCAAACGATGAACTAAGCAGTGAACAAAAACAGCTTGAGAAGCTTTATCCTTGACTTTTTTTCTGTAGCCTATTGTCCTATTTATTTGTGTTGGTAATGAGACTGTTCCAAAGTTTTGTCTAGCATTTTGTATAAAGCTTCTGACGTTCTATCTTCATTCACATCATGGAAACCCAAAAATCCCTCAACCAATACACCTTCCGAATCAGCAATAAAAAATTATTTAATTTTTGACGAGGTCGTTTATATATTCAGAAATACATTCAATTAATTCATTTTGAATAGTTTTTTATCCTTTCGTATTGATTTTCAATTTCTAAAGAACTTCTTCATATCAACAATGAAAGTAATTCAATGAAATTTCCACGATTTATCGAGCCCATGCTTTCGTCATGGCCATGGAATGCTAGTTCTTGTTTGCTCAAATACAGTATAGACTAATATTGCATCAATCATTGTCTGCAGGAAAAGTCTGTTTAAACGAACGTTTTCGTTAAAATGCGTTTTCAAAAGCCTAGCATTCTTCCTCAGGGCATCGGCAATGGTGTTTTTAGCCGCTCCGGTGGCGCAGTGGTCTAAGGCGCTGGCCTCTGATCATTCGTCCATAAGGGGTCCGGGTTCGAATCCCGGTGAGGCATGGATGTTGTGTTTGTCTTACGGCACTGGCTCTTTCCCTTCCCTGGAACCAGTGACCCTAAATTAGGGACGGGCGACTGCTTATAGCCCATTGAGTTGCTCACGGTGGTCGTTAAACCTCCAATCAAAAAAAAAAAAAAAAATGGTGTTTTGAAATTTTTCAAAATTTCTTAACATTAATCCGCATTTCAGGTGCTCGCTAGAAACACGATGCTTGTGAAGTGACCGTGTTACGCTTAATAAATTTGAGAATACGTCTTTATTCTACGCCGAATGTTTATTATTAAAAAGTAAGCAGGGCTAAAGAAAATGTAACACAGAAGTGCTGCAAATCCATTTATATTCAGTAAACCAACAATTTTAAAAAATTAATATTGTTAGATTTACCGCTCTTCTTGATTTCGTTCTTGGCAACAATTGTCAGTGAATCCGTCGGTCGTCCTTGAAGCAAAATGGCTCTTTTATCTTCATCTTTCCACAGATAAAATGGAGTTTGCAATAAATTACAAACAATGTCCATAGGATGCATACTAAAAACTATCACTATCGGTTAAATTGTACACAAATCTAAAATATCAGTTAAAGATTTCAACAAATAATCACAAAGCACGAAAGAACAAATTCCTTTCGGAAAATAATGTACCACAGCACCACAAGGGAAAAGCCCTAGCAGATTGCAAGGTACCCTGGTAGTCCGCCCGCTCCACCGTGATCTCTCACGACTTTACGCTCAAAAACTGAAAGATGCAGAGGTAAGGCGCCTGAAGCTGAAACACTTCACTTGAGCGAGCAGATTGGGAAGGGTGACGTCACGGTTACCATGACAACTCGGCGGAAAACTGCAGACTTCCAAGCATTCTCATTTCGGCTCTTCACTTGCACTGTTTTACGTATAAGGATTTGTTTTCCGTATTGAGCTCGCCATGTGGATTAATATCTATTCAAAATTTTGAGTATTTTGGAACTGAATAAAGACAAAAAAGAATATATTATAAAATAATACTGAATAAAACTTTTTTTTGAGTAAATTAGGTGAAGAGGCACTTCACCTACTTCACCTGAAAAGCCGCCACTGCCGTGAAGACGCAATGTGTGGGAATTTGGCGTTGTTTACATATCCGTGTACTTTCACCTGTGTGCATTTTGGAATTTCGTAGTTTTTGATTGCAGAAACCGTGTTAATATCAAACTGGAATGAATTATACTTCTTACACGAGTGAAGTTTTTAATTTTAGCGTTATGTTTTGTTTAGGATTCGCACTAACGCTCGTGTATTTCAATTTAAAAAAAAATGGGAAGGAACCTCAAAATAATTAAGAATTTTATAAATTCAGAATTTTCTCACACATCGGCAACAAGTTACAATGCGAAATTGGGAGCATTTGGGACGAAAGAAGGCGATTCGGCCAACACAAAATGCAGTGCAACAGCCTTGAAAACTATGAGCTTTCCTACACTTTGACGGCCGTCGCTCGCGGTTATAGGCTTCACTCAAATCGGTACTGCTTCATTAACAAGGGCATCTCCAGATATCTTATTCTAACCTCCTTGGATGGAAGACAGTGTGAACGACGGCACAAAAATGCCGCCTTTGTTAGCGTCGTCTACGAATGAAGAGCAACGCGGTGTAGTCCGATTTTTGTGGGCTAAACGAAAAACTGACGGAAATTCACAAAGAAATGGTCGAAGTGTATGGTGGTGATTGTCTGAACCTCAGCAACATCTGCAGATGGTGCAGGTTTTTGCAGAGGGTCGTGGCAACCTTACCGATTCCAAAGAATATAAACGCTTCGCGTGAAGAAGCTCAACTCTCGTAGAGATAATGTAAAACAGGCGACAGCAGCGCCACCATGTAATGCGGCCGTAGATGCTCTGCGGGAAAGTTAACATTCAGGCGCAAAAAGCGTAGGGGACACGGGACGGGAAGCCTATTTCACGGAAAGGAAGCTAAGCTTTGATCTGCGACTGTTTCCTTCTGTCTCATTGGGTCTATTAAAGCATTTTCTTTTTTGTTCTTTTCTGAGTATCCCTCCTGTCCCTTCTTTTGGTGAAACAAATATATATATTAGCAATTAATATTATTTTAAGGAAATTTTAGCAGTTTTATTCTCACTTTAAGCACCGTAGTAATACCAGGTTGCTTTGCATGAATTTCACATTTACAATATACCTTAAATGTCAAAAATGCTGAGGCTGGTTTTGAATTTCCATGGGATTCGTGGTACTTCGTATTAAAAATTGTTTGCGTGTAATTCTCAGTAGCAAAACAATGGAATGGTGGGTGGGTTCCCACAAAACGTAAACATTAGGTAGGAGAATATGTGAGATTCACATGTAGCTTGTAACCTTAATCATCTGTGAATCCTTACAAAACAGAATGTTGAGAATGATTGTAGGTAAAGGCGAGGAAAATTATTTAACCTCTTCTTCATGTAAACATGCATATAATGGAACAAGAATCTTGTAAGGCTCAAAAGATTCCTTTAATAACACTTAAAGCAGAATGAAAAAAAAACCCCGTAATTACTCACCTGGTAGATTTATCATTTTCTTCCATCAAAGACATGCTTGCTTGATACAGACGGTACAATTGCAGATCACTGAAACCAAATATGTATTATTTGCTGAAACGACTGATAGCTATAAACGCAGAAACCTTTGAACAAAACACCAACACAAACAAACGTTTATATTCTTTGAACACAAACACGCATGCTCAGTCCAACTCAGTCTGCTCCGGCATCCTGTGGCCAAAGCCAACCAAAGCTGCGGCATCAGCCTGTAATGTTGGCTTCCGTGTAATGATTCTTTGCCGCATAATATAGTGGCGCTAGTTACGTCTCGCTGAGCCTTACCTTCTTATCAGTTTAGATATTCTTTGCCGATTCGCCACGTTCCGGTCGATCTGTGACCGCGTCATCACCCGCCACTGTGAAAGGCATTGAACAGGCAATTTTGAGTGACCGGCGGATCCATCTGCGCACATTGGCACAGAAGTTCAACATTTCGTACGGTATAGTGTAGGATATAGTGCATCACAAATTACAATTTCGCAAGGTCGGTGTTCGATGGGTGTCCAAGAACTTGACAGACAATCAGAAGGGACAGAGATTGATGTCATCCTTGGATCACTTGATGCGTTACGCAGAAGAACTTGAATTCCGGCAGGTGTAGTGACGGGCGAAGAGTCCTGGATGTGCCATTACACTCCTGAAACAAAGACGGCCAGTATGGTGTGGAAACATTCCGACTCCTCGCCACAAAAGAAATTCAGAGTAACTCAATCTGCACAAAAAGTCCTAATGGCGATGTTCTGAGACATGCATGGTGTTCTCTTGGTGGAGTTTCATCCAACGGGGACCACTGTGAATGCCAAAACCTACGATAACACATTGACAAATTTGTGTCGTGCCTTTCGTGAAAAAAGACCCAACAGAGACGCTACAAATGTCAGACTACTTCAGGACAACGTTCGCCCACATGTTGCACAACACGTTCGTGAAAAAACTGCGCAGTCTGGCTGGGAGGTGCTCCAGCATTCACCATACAGTCCGGACATGTCACTGTCAGACTTTCATCTGTTCGGTTTCTTGAAAATATTCCTGGGTAGCCAACGCTTCGATTCGGCTGACGAAATCAAATCGGTTGTCCGCAGGTGGCTAAAGTCCCAGAAACCCAACTTTTATGAACAAGATGTACTAAACTGGTACCACCAAAGGCGGATTTATGCTGTAGGGGGCCCGTCTCACTGAATCTTTTGGTGGCCCCTCATTTTGAGACACACCAGTATTCCGGGTATATTTACTACAATTTTAAATGGATTTTTTTCAATTTCATCATCATCGAATAATTTTATTACTACAAATTTTAAAAATGTGAATCCGATTTTTTTTTTTTTGGTTTTTATTTTCGGTGTAAATATGACATGCATGGTATGTCAGATAATATCCGAAAACATGAAAATTTCTTCGTCCTGGAGCGGGAATCGATTCCGCGTCTCCCGGATAGCGCCCGAGTATGCTAACCACTACACTACCCAGAACGACCAAGTTTCAAATTTCCGATTAATTTGTATAAGCATCACAGGATTCGCTAGTCGAAGCAACTGGCATTTATTGATGTTTAGCGAATCTGGAGGTTAAGAATTCTATCCCATGATTGCCCGGGATAGAATTTCGTAGCTGCAGGACGACGAAATTTTCAAGTTTTCAGATATTATCTGACTTACCATCCATGTCATATTTACACCAAAAAACGGATTCACATCTTCAAAATTTGTATTGTTCGGCGTAATCCCGTATTCTATTGATAATTCTATTATTATTCTACATACACTGACTGAAAAAAAATCCCAACACCACGAAAAAATAGTTGTAGAGGAATGAAATGGCGGCAATACATTTGTGTAGGTAACATATTTAATCGATTAAGGTTTCAAGATCACAGCTTAATGTAAGCGCGAGAAGAGCCATTTTAAATGTGAAATGCTGGTACATTAATAACCGGTGTAACCGCCAGAATGTTGAATGCAAGCACGCAAATGTTCATGCATTGTGTTGTACAGGTGCTGGATGTCAGTTTGTGGGATGGAGTTCCATGCCTGTTGCACTTGGTCGGTCAATACAGGGACGGTTAATGCTGGTTGGGGGTGACGCTGGAGTTGTCGTCCAATGATGTCCCATACGTGCTTGATTGGTGAAAGATCTGGTGATCTAGCAGGCCACGGCAACATGTCGACACTCTGTAGAGCATGTTGGGTTACAACAGCGGAATGCGGGCGAGCGTTTTCCTGTTGGAAAACACCCCCTGGAATGCTGTTCATGAATGGCAGCACAACAGGTTGAATCACCAGACCGACGTACAACTGGGCCGTCAGGGTGCGTGGGATAACCACGAGAGTGCTCCTGCTGTCATAGGAAATTGCTCCCCAGACCATAACTCCAGGTGTAGGTCCAGTGTGTCTCGGCCGCAAACAGGTTGGTTGCAGGCGCTCACCTGGCCTCCTTCTAACCAACACACGGCCATCACTGGCACCCAGGCAGAACCGGCTTTCATCAGAAAACACAACAGATCTCCACTCCGTCCTCCAATGAGCTCTAGCTTGACACCACTGACGTCGCAAACGGCAGTGGTTTGGAGTAAGTGGAATGCACGCTACAGAGCGTCTGGCTCGGAGCTGTCCTTCAAGTAACCGATTTGTAACAGTTCGTTGTGTCACTGTGGTGGCAACTGCAGCTTGAATTGCTGCCGGAGACGCGGTACGATGCGCCACGGCCATACGCTGTATACGGCGGTCTTCCCTCTCAGTAGTGCCACGTGGCCGGCCCGAGCCCGGTCTTCTTCAGGCAGTACCTTCCCTTGACCACGGCTGCCAACAATCATGCACAGTGGCTACATTCCTGACAAGTCGTTCTGCAATATTGCGGAAAAAAATCACCTTCTCGTAGCCCTATTACACGACCTCGTTCAAACTCCGTGAGCTGTTGATAAGGGCTTCTTCGTCTTCCTAAAGGCATTCTTGACTAACATCTGCACCCTACGTCGAATCTCAACGATAACTAACGCTCACGAACGTTACAGCGCGTATTTACAGCAAACCTGCTTTGCATGTTCCGAGGGGTGCTACTAGCGCCACACGTACGCGCCGAGCGCGAAATTTGCATAGATGTCATCTTACAGATGCACTCTCACCGCCGCCTACCAACGGTCGTTTATCTAACACAACCCCTTCTTGGTGTTCGGATTTATTTTTTTCCGTGAGTGTATATGAAAAGAAAACAGAAACAGCTATAGCGATGCCGATTTTAAGGACACGGTTAGGTGTTAATAATCAAGGCCCTGGTTAATAATCACAATATTAAATAAGTAACACTATAATACCACAACGTAGAGATCGAATGGCAACACAGAAATACAGATTACTGGCGATATTTTAAGTTATGCTGCGATGTTAGGGTCATGTGTAATGTTTTACGATTGTGGGACACTACTTGGTAAATCGCATATACGGTCCCTTATGTGACGTCTCCCATTCGACCAATGAGAAGCGTTGTTAGAAAGGCATCTCCTTCCACTGTGATTTCTTGTACGCTGACGAGAAAGTGATCGTTTGTTAACAATTTTGCAGCCTTATTCAGTGTTTTAGCTCCAAATATCTTCTTATTTTCGTTGATTACTGTTAGGAGTTCTGATTCAAGAATTTCTCAGTGTTGTTTATACCAGAAAGATGTGTGTTACTGAATGGCGTACAGCACCATTAATCAATATTTCTTTAATTGTGATTTATTTACCGGGTCTTTCATCAGCATTTCTCCCTTAGGCAGATATCCGAACACCTCCATTGGTGGATGAAAGCAGCTTCATAAAAATGTATCATGAGTGCCTAAAATGTGTGTGATCTTGAACATCGTTATTAAGGAATTCTTATGAGAGACGAGCATGAAAACGGGTGGGGGAAAAATCCGTACAGCACGTGTCACTAGCCATGTATGAAGGAAACTTTAAAATTTCTTTCAGTTGGATTTCTGCTGTACAATTCATTTTTTTTTATTTTTTTTTTTAACTTTGCTTTTACTATATCAGTAGTCATGGTCTTGGATTGCTTTCAACTTACTTTTGTTCAGTGAACGACCTTGATGACACTCTAATTTATAGTGTTCAATGGAAATAAATGGCACGTCATCAAATGGCATCCTGTTTTCAACATTTTTTTAACCTTCGAACATATAACATCCGTCTTCACACCTTTAATATCCCTTAACTGGGCTTGCCCAAGATCGTGAAAAACACCACGTTTTTTAGTATAATGTGTATTAGTAGAAATCTCGAAGTTTTTGATAACGTTTAAAGCATCTTCTAACGAAAAATGTACCCAAAATAATCATTAATAGAATGACGAAAACCAAAATTTATTTTAACTGTTATTTTTAACAGCTAAATTGAGTTAATTATCAACTCAAACCACGCGCGCACTAACTGACAACAAACACACAACTTCAGGAGTAAAGCGTACAAGGCATCACAATGGAAGGAGATACCTTTTCTAACAACGCTTCTCATTGGTCGAATGGGAGACGTCACATAAGGGACCGTATAAGCGATTACCAAGTAGTATCCCACAATCGCAAAACATTATACATGACCCGATGGCGTATTTCACAAGTGAATGTACGAAATTGCGATTAAGGCCATTTCCGCCACGCGATTGGTTCAGAGCTACTTTGGAGACTGCGAGTAGGCGGGGCCTAGGAGGAGAGTCATGCAGGGCCGGCTAGAGTCTACGGGCCTGAGCCTACCACGCCCCCACTGCCGAAAGGAGTCCGATCGCCAAAGATCACAGCGGTATTTTCGCCGCTATAAGCTTGTTTTGTGTCGTCGCTTAGTTAAAATTTTCTCCGATTCTTACGATTTCTTTTCCAAATAACGGGATACAGTCGACTTATTTCTTTACCTATTACAATTTGAATATGTCAGTATAAACAACGGGAGTAATTTTTACATCGTTTATATAGGTACGAATGTTAACCTAATTTGTGTACTCACACACAAAGAAAACAAATCTGGAAAATATAACTAAACAAATGAAATGATGTACATAATCATGCATGGGTTTACTCTTTTTTAATCAAAAACATAACAGCTGCCTGAGCAATTGATTTTCAGTACGCAATTTTAATATCAGGAATGAAGATAACAAAGTTATCGCACTCTGACTTGTTCCAAAAAAAGATGGGGTAATGAACACAAATTTCAGAAACAGGGGAAAAAAATCAGCATTACACTGATCGTTAGGAATACTTCATTTAGCATACCAGGACAATAAGAATGCAGGAAAATTTTCTATATAACTTTGTGACCACACACACAATTCCTTGCCATGACACAAACTTATTTACTATTTTACTTTACCTGCAAAGTTCTATATATTTTGAAGCACTTACTAAATGTTTGGACTTCAGAGTTTCTTTCTAGTTGTCTCAAAACAAAGCCACACAAAAGATATTTGAATGACTGTTTTTGACGAAGAAAATCCAGGTGATACTGTGTATAAAAATTCAGGTATGACTGTGTATTGACGAGGAAAATCACTTGGATTTTCCTCGTCACCTTTACACAGGGCATGTGGGGAAAACTGCCCCATTCTTATATTCACCCACTTAATAAAATTCATGTGCAGTGGATACGACAAATATATATACACTGCTGGACAATTGCTAAGGACGGTTAATAAACGGCTATATAGCTCATAAAAAAGTAAGTGTGTTTGGATGCCAAGTAAAATAAAATAATGTGAGAATGCCAAGACATTACAAGAAAGACAATTTATTGTGCTCTGAAATACAGAAGGCTTTGGAACGTGTTCAAGGGACAAACAGGCCATTTTGTGCAGAATACGTAAACGTGAAAAATGCAATTACCGTCCGCATTCGTTCCGGCGTAAGATGTCAGTACGGGATATGGCCGCCATGGAGGGCGATGCAAGATTCCACACGTCGTGTCATGCTTTGCACAACATTATCAAGCAGCTGTTGGGGTAATTTATCCCATTCCTCTGTCAGTCCACGGATGAGGGTGTCCTTTTTTATTGGAGGGCATTGGCGACCAGCAAGACTCCTCCCCAAAGCATACCACACATTTTAAATGGGATTCAGATCTGGAGAACGTGTTGGCCATACGAGGCGTTGAATATCCTCGCTCTCAAGACACTCCTGGACAGCGACTGTTCGATGACATGTTGCGTTGTCGTCCATGAAAATGAATCTATCACCGGCAGCACCACGGAACATGTGAACATGAGGTAGCAGAAGATCATTAATGTATCGTTGGCCAGTCATAATCCCAGTTGGAAGCACATAGAGGGACGTACGGCCATTGCTCATGATGCCAGCCCATACCATGACACTACATGTCGGATATCGGTCCCTTTCCTCTATGTTTGCTGGACAATATGCAGTACCACTATCACGCCAGATCAGTTGTCGTTGACAATCAGACGATAGACTGTATCTACTCTCATCTGAGAAGAGGACAGCAGACCAGTCGTTATCAGTCCAATTACGATGTTGATGGCACCATTGCAAACGGGCGGTACGGTGACGTCTGGACAATGGGATGCACACAACAGAACGGCGGGCGTATAGTCCTCCTTCATGCAAACGTCTGGCGACAGTTTTTCGGGAGATCCGCTTGCCAGTCGTAGCCATAAACTGATTTGCTACCTCACTAGCTGTGCTGCGCCGGTGTCTTTTGTTGATAGCACTATGTACCGATCTTCTGCAGGTGTCGTATTGCGAACACGACCTCTCCCGTGACGTTTGCTACACTCTCCATTTGTTTGAAATGATTTCCAAAGCCTTGAAACAACACTGTGGCTGACGTCGAACTCCCTGGCAACATCTGTTATTTTTCGCCCTTCTTCAATCTTGCCAATAATACGGCCACCCGTAAAATCATCTAGGTGATGTCGGGAAGACATACTGAAAATTGCAAGTTCGTCAATTGATTCTTTCCCTTTCAACTTTGCGTTTTAACAACAACGGTCAATACGCGTCAAATCCTTTATATCTCCTATCAGCGCTACGACGTCACGAACAAGTTCGGCAATCCAAAATTTGCATACGCACAACACGTCTTACTGTATCCCGCACTTATGCTAATTTCCACATTTTCCTGCCTTCCATTTTATGGTTGCTATCGTTGATATTGTCATATGTCCTTAGCAATTGTCCGGCAGTGTATATATATGGAATTAAGTTTGAAACTGGGTGTTATGTTATATGTATACATATATATCCCTTTAAGCACAACTTCACAGGCTTCACACAAGATTTGGGTCTTCCGCCACCTTTTCAGATGACATCTGGGAAAATTATTTCATTTTTATGATCCTCCACTTAACAAAACCCATGTGTAGTGCCACTGATACATAAAACATACACACGTCCATATGAAGGTCTGTTAAGCGGATACAACAATACATACACACGCATCCATATAAAAGTCTGTCACATGGATATGACAAATACGTATGGAATTAAGTTTAAAACTGGGTGTTATGTTATATGTATACATATCCCTTTAAGTACAACTTCACAGCCTTCACACAAGATTTGGGTTTTCAGTCAAAAATTACTTCATTCTTATGATCCCCACTTAACAAAAATCATGTGGAGCATCACTGATACATAAAACATACACATTTCCATATGAAGGTCTGTGAAGCGGCTACAGTACATACACACACATCCATATAAAAGTCTGTCACATGGATATGAAAAAACAGATAGAATTAAGTAACTAGATGTCATGATTGTAAAATTTTGCCAGCACTTTATGTAAAATATTAAAGAAAAATAAAGCTGTGTTCCATTCGGCTTTTTGAAAGCCACTCATTACAATTATTTAAATGTTTTAGTGGGACAGTTCTTGTGGTGGTGGGGGGGGTTGCTTTGATAGGATATTTCGGAAAGCTCACCATGCACGCTTTACCATGATCACTCTCTAAAAAATTATTTGCAACAGTATCAAGTAGTAAATTGCAGTGAATTATGTAGCATTCAGCTACACAAGCAAACTGTAAGAGCAGCCATTTGAATTTTTAATTTGTTAAATAAGATGTTACAGGAAGATGGGTGCCAATTTAATCAAAACACATCCACAGTAGCTTGGGAGCTCCTTGTTCAGGGTGGGTAATAGTAACATATACATAAATGTGGAGATGCGGGTTTTTTTGGTTTTTTTTTTAGATTTAACGACCACCGTGAGCAACTCAATGGGCTATAAGCAGTCGCCCGTCCCTAATTTAGAGTCACTGGTTCCAGGGAAGGGAGAGAGCCCGTGCCGCAAGACAAACACAACATCCATGCCTCACCGGGATTCAAACCCGGACCCCTTCCGACGAATGATCAGAGGCCAACGCCTTAGACCACTGCGCCACCGGGGCGGCGAGATGCGGGTTAACTTCCTAATCCAGGACAACATAATTTTCAAGTTTTTGGAGGCATATCTACTTCCATTCTTAATCTGTTGTTTTATTTCTCATTTTTGAATTTCTTTTGTTATTTTCTGTGATTAGCCACATTCTTATCATAGGCTACTTTACGTGTTACTTGTTTTTTTGCTCTTTGTTTGCAGTTATATTCCTCCTCTTAGGGACTTTCTCTTGCACTTGACCACTTGTGTTATGTGCAGTGGCAGGTTTAAGAGTAGACAATTTTCTCTTCGATTTTGATTTGTTCAGTTGATCGTTTCGTGCTTTGCAATAATTATTTAGCAAAATATTGACCATATGGTTTATGTACATTTTGGCCAACTTTAGTGAATTATTGTTACAACTGCAGTTAAATTTTGATATGGTATCAGAAGTTTCAAGCTTTTCTACAGTAAGTTGACAAACAAGTTGTTTCTGCTTACCACATTCAATGAAGGCCTGCTCGTGCTCTTCCTGAAGAATAGCTTGAAACACCTGAAACGTTTTTAATACAACCTTCACTGTGAACTCCTTTGGCCATGTGAGACCCCCGCTATCTATAAGCTGTAAATATTTGGCAACTTCTTCATCAGAGCATTCGTAATCCAATTTCCTATCACAGGCCAAAGTTTTTTTTACAATCTGGGCACTGTATTTTTTTTAACTTTATTTGCTATGTAACCAGCTATGTATACTAAAACAGACATAACTGATTCAGATATATCTACACTATCACACAAGTGCAAAATATTGTCAAATGTGTGAGAGAAGCAGTGCTGCTCATCATTTACTTCTTCTTGGGGAAAAGAGAACTGTTTCAGTTTAATTTCACCACATTTGTATGATTGCATTTGAACCAAACTCACGACTTTTAATTTTCTTTCTGACTCAAGAACTTGTATCACAGATATATGATAATTCCCCCACTCAACTGCCTGTACTGTCCAAAACGAGCTTCTAAGCAATCTGTTTGAAATTTCCCAAACAAAATGTATGATGGTTTTAAAGTTTCAAACATATAAATTTGTTAAATGAACAAGACAATCTGTAGTATGTTGAAGTGCAAACTGTGTTTCTTTGGATAAACAACCACCTTTTTCAGGCACAGCAAAACCTGATAAAGTGGATGTATCTTTACATCTATATATATTGATCCAAGCTTGTAGCCATGAACTGAACTTCTTTAGAAATGTAATATTGTTGTCAAATATGTTGTGTACTGGATCACAGCTGCTGTCACGTAGATCTTTTCCCTTAGTTGGATATTTTACATTGACAATTTTCCACCATGTGCTCATTATTGTAATAAATCCTTTGGTCTGTAATAAATCACTACCAAACTCTTTTGCAGTACATTCTAAAGCAGCTATATTTGTTTCACGAAAAATGTCAACAGCATGTTTAACATTTTGCCGTTCAACAGATGTTGGGTACAAAACTTTCCGGGAGAGTTTTGGTGCTTGTTTAATGTTAAGATTTTGTTCTTTATTGTATATTTTTTGAAGATGTGCGAGACTAGCAACACAAACTTTGTTAAAGTCATTCATAGATGGATAAAAGAAAGTCTGATTTGTATATGACTGATTGATCCAATTATTACGAACTGCTTTCAACAAATGAACAGTGTCGAACAACAAAAACAAGCGCAAATTCTCATTAATGGGATTAATGATACTGGATACAAGGTTACCACCACATATAAGTGTGAACATATTGCGATTAATCCTATTGTTATCAGATATTAATGCAAGTACCTGGTATCCAGAATCATTAAGAATTTTCAAAACCTTAAGTGTGAATGTCTGTAATTGTTCAGCAGTTAAATTTTTTACAGGAATAAGTGCAACAATGTCTTTATTTTTGGAAAACACAGATGTTATCATGAATGCTTGTATTGTTGTGGCTTCAGAAGAGATGTTTTGAGAAATGCCTTCTATTTTCCCTCCTTTAAAACCCACACCAGGGGAAACATAAATTTCATCCAGTAGAACATTTACTACCAGTTCTCTTTCCTCAAGAAGTTTTGATTTCTCTTGCAGATAAAACAAATGCCTATTAATAATACCACTGCCACAGGTATCTAACGTGGAAGCAATTTTTTTCAAATTGACTGGATGGGGCAAGCTTAGAGACTCGCTGTTTCGTAACATCCATAAGTTTTAATTGCTCTATGATAAACAGTATTTTTGAAATAATTGAATTAGAAGATTCTTCATTTTGTTGTATGTCATCTGCATATGCTTTTAACAATGAAAGTGCAGTATTCAGTTTAGCCACAGGTACGACTGCCTGTGAAGAAAAGGAACTGAGGTGTGATAACAGACATTCAAATTTTGTCCATCGATCACACTTTTTTTCATGACCCAGAACCCATACCAAATTTTTAACATTATATGGTATGCCATCATACCAAACATCCAATTGCAAATCAGAAAATATTTTAAAACAAATGGGCATCTTAGGGCAGTCAGAAGAATCAATCTTATAAAAAAGAATGAAATCATCATTTTTCAAACTGAAGAAACCATTTAAATTTTTATTTCCATAATGAGTAACAAAATCATTAAATGAATTTATTACATCATTTTCATTCCAGTTTTTAAAATTGTGTTCATCACGTTGTTGTATTTGAAGCATGCGTGTTTCTGGTGTTTTTCTTTTGGGGGGTGGCTCATATGATAAATATGAGGGCTGATTAGGGAAGATTGTTGGATGAGCATCTTTGGCTAATGCCAGGTGTGTACGAGGCACAACCAATAAACTCCCATCACCCCTGGTAATACGATCTTCCCTAATCACAAACTGCTCACTGAAGTGCTCAACGCACACAACAGAATTGTCATTGGGTTGAAAATCCTTCCAGTTGATTTGGCGGATCCACTGAGCTCGAAGTTCTGGGTCTTTTGGAAAACGGAAAGATGAAACATAAGCGCTTGCTTTCCCCGGGTAGGTGTAGTTGGATTTGCATCCAGGAACACAACATCTCCTAGGCATCTACACATTAAATAAACAAATATCAAGAAATAAATTTATTAATGCATAAAACTGATGAACATTAGTGTTCTCACTAGATTTTTTTACAGCTAGGGGGCAAGTAATTTTAGCTGGGTGGTATTTTTAACGAACCCTTCTCCAATAAAAAATAAAAACGTTTTCCTTAACATTATTATACTTATTAAACATCTTAAGTGGTGTGGTAGGTATTAATGCAACATAACATGATAAACAGTTAAAAAATTGTGCAAAAATGGTTTAAAAAATGAGTATTTACTAACAAATTACATTTGACACAGATTTCTTTTTTTTTTTTTGATTGGAGGTTTAACGACCACCATGAGCAACTCAATGGGATATAAGCAGTCGCCCGTCCCTAATTTAGGACACTGGTTCCAGGGAAGGGAGAGAGCCAGTGCCACAAGACAAACACAACATCTATGCCTCACCAGGATTCGAACCCGGACCCATTTCGGACGAATGATCAGAGGACATCACAGACCACTGCACCACCGGGGCGGCTTTATATATATATATTAAAGGTTTAATTACCACAGTAAGCAACTCGATAGGCTATAAGCAGCCACTTGTCCCTAATTTAGGGCCACTGGTTCCAGGGAAAGGAGAGAACAAGTGCCATAAGACAAACACAACATCCATGCTTCACCGGGATTCGAACTTGGACCCTTCTCTGAAGAATTGTCATAAGCCAGCGCTTAGACCACTGGGCCACCAGGGCGGTAACACAGATTTTAGCCAGTTTTCATCAACACTGATGGTGTATGTGGAAATAAGTTTTTCATTCTTACTATTATGTGCTATGTGAAAACATTCGTTAAAGGAAATATAGCTGGGCGGCAGAAAAAATTAAGTGACAGGGCCGCCCAGTAAAAAGGCTCTAGGGAGAACACTAAACATAAAATTATTGCAATTGCATGGGTTTTCATTTTAAATTATATGATATCAAGTTACATCTTAAAAATATTTTTAAAATTGAGGCAGAATTTTTTTTCACATGTCTCTGCTCTATCCTGTTTGTTTGAGGCCTTAACAACCACCATGAGCAACTTGATGGGCAATAAATAAGCAGTCACTCATCTCAGATTTAGGGCCACTTGTTCAAGGGAAGGGGACAGGCCAATGCCATAACACATCAACTGCTTCATCAGGATTTGAGCACAATATGTTATGATGCATGAATTAATGCGTGCATCATAACATATTAAAATATCCCAAACCTATCTTGGATGAATAGATCAGAAAGCAGTGCTTAGACCACTGCATCACTGGGGCAGCTACGGAATGTATTTCATATGAATTAACTTGAAGTCTTCCCTTTGTATTAGAAAATTCATTTAGTAAACAGTTACATTCAATTTTGTCGTTAATATTACTAAGCATATTTAGAGAAGAGTAATATCATAGCTTCCTAGCAAAATTCCCATTCTTGTGTGCTATTTTGGGGAAGAAAACCCTATTAATGCTCATAAAAACAGACATGCAAAGCCATTTTAAGACAGCAGTTTATCAAGGCGTTACTTTAAAATCGATTGGGTTTTGATGAAACATTTTGCTGTTTCATGTTGCTAAGAAAGCTATTTTACAATGGTCATTCGTATGTTAGTCTCACGATAATCCAATTTCAGGTTATTCATGATAGTGTTATAAAAACGTTCGAGAGCTTTGAGCCAAGAGAAAGAAATATCCATTCCTGATTTTCTATTACCACAGAGACATTCACTAGTGAGTAGCGTTCCCCCACGGTCAAAGCGAGTACACGCTTTGCCCCACGGTAAGCCTAACCATGTGCTTCAACATAAATAAACGATAAGCAATCAGATTCGTCTGTTTATCGTTAGCAACACAATAATACGACTCGATTAACCTCAATTAACTTACCTTTAATGTCGAAGTTTTTGTTTATCCGAACACAAGTTCTATGAGAAATCGCAAAACACAGTCACAATCACTACTCAAATGTGCAATCAAAGCGACCGCTCTACTCTCGTCAGGCAGGCGTTGGGGCTCTCTTGTACGGACTCCTCTGCTGACGTCATAACGCAAACATTACCCCAATGCTCTGGCCCGTCAGAATCTAGATTGGCCCTGAGTCATGTCAGTGAGACATGTAAGCTTTGCTGCACACACGCCATGTGCCATTTTAATGATCGAGTGTTTTCACGACAATGGTTAACCCCAGTTGTTTTATCCGTACAGTCGGAATGCGACAGGAGGTAAATAGAGAGTGTACTTTATTAGTAGGGGAACTTTTGAGTTTTTATATCAACATGACTTCATGGACTTGTGACTTTTCTTTTATTAATCGCAGAAAGCCATGCTTTAATCTATATAGTTATCACAGAGCCGATAGATGTCAGCACCTCAGGGTGCACTGCTGTAGAACAGGATTAGTACTGATGTATTTTGTCTAGAGAACCATGAGCTTACTATTTTATCAGACACAATATATGGCAAACAACATTCTGGAGTATTTATTCCAACGGAGGTGTCTTATTTCAACAGAACACTGTCTTGAGGTCGTACTCAGCGTTACATTCAGAGGTTTTTTTCCGGGTGGTCAATCACAAATTTTGAGGGGCTCAAACTTGTTATTATTTGTTATTTATTTATACATTAATACGTATTATATTATTTATATATACATTAATACATATAACAAATTTTCTGAAATCTACACATGCAAGTGGTTAAAAATGTAAAAAAAGTTATACCTGTTATTTTAATTCAGTAATGCACCACGAATTTCACCATGCTGCGGTGGTGTAAAATATTAAGGATGCTAGTAAGGTAACGCTGCTGTGCTGGAGAAAATTCTCCCCCCCCCCCTCTAAACATTAGGAGTGGCAAAAAATATTTTAGTCTTACAACAAGCGTTTTCCTGATTATTAAGGAATCATTACAGTTTTACCTGAAAACGTATGGTGCAAACCATTCCGCTGCCACTTGGTTTCAGACATTTTAGATTATTTAGGTTAGCACATAGTAGTAAAAAAAAACTAATTAATCGTTTGAAATTCCTGGTTTTCTTTTTGTCACAGAGCGTAAACCACATACCGCCAGGGAAAAAAATATGGGAATCATTTTCTATAATTTGCTATCGTTAAAAATTAGGTAGTGCAAATATTTTGTTATATTGGAAGCCCTAACGTCATGTTAGCTACGTTGAGGCTTACTTAACCGTATACATGGGAAGTCGGCATCCAGAAGACTGAAATAAAGCTGAATGCCGGCTTCCAAAATATGATGATGTATTGCAGTGCAAGCAGCATACCGTTGGTGATTACAAATCCACAGTAAACTTAACTATCAAATACAAAGGCTATAAAACATTTACCGAATTGTGAAACAATGCTTGGTTTTCTTGTTTGCCCCCTCTTGCATATGTGATCAAGATGAACTGGTCTTCTTCTACACTCCTGATTTTTATACGGAGAAAGTATTGAGCAATTTTGGTAGGACTTCATAATAGATTTTTAACATGGACAATTGTTCCATTTATAAACAAGTTTACAAAAGCATTCTCATCTAGAGCAACAAATTTTTCTATAGAGCATATATATTTTCATAACTACTTTGATTTCAGAGCTACATTTAAAAAAAGTTATTTAAAGTGTTACCACTTTGTGTGAAGTCATTTATGGCTCTAATTAACAACGGAAATTCCGGTTGCTGTTTTTTTTTTGTTTTTTTCTCGAGGTATTGTATACATTATTGGCTGCATTGACTCGTCTGATTTAGAAAACGTAAATATACATGCCGATGGCAATTTTAGTTTTAGTGTATAAAACAAAGCAATTAATTTAATACTTAAAATAATCTTAATGCTACTGAGATATGAAGTCCATGTAAATGAGGTTTTTTTATTATAATATTTTCCCCGTTTTCTTAAATTTTTAAAATTAATTTTCCCAAATTTTCACCTATAAACAAAAAAGTAGACTAAATATAAAAGGTGATCACTCAAAAACCTACGAAGGGAGGGGGGGGTTCCATGTATTTTCGGGAGGCTAAGACCCCCGAAAAGATGCCTGAATACATCGCTGGTCGTACTTCGTGCCATTAGGTAGTTCTTTGCTAATACAAAATCACTCTATTTGATTTTATTTTCTAGCTGGACCTCCTCACATTCATGAGGAAAAAAACTTGATTGTCAGAATATTTCGCTGTTGAGACATCCTTAATTAAGGAATCATTACAATGATTCCTTAATTAAGTCTACACACGCTCATTCCTTTTATAGGTCCTTTTTATTAACGTTAAAGGTCTTTTTAACGGTAATAAAAAGGACCTTTAAAAGGAATGAATGAATGATCGTGAGTAGAAGATTTTAGGAAGGGAGTGTCTGACCCCAGGTCTTAAACAACCCTTAGAAATAGGAAACTAGGAGATTTAGGCTAGAGCGCCTGATAAGAAAGTGACACGGAAGCGAGGTAGAAAGAGCGAGGAAGACGCCCTTATTTGTTACCGGGGGGCCAGTACCCGGGGTCCGACGGCTCAACGTGCCCATCCGACGCACGGTGGATATTTAGTGGTTCGAACATTCGTGCCTGTCCAGGATCGAACCCAAGGTTATCTCCATGGCAGTCACGAATACTGACCACTAGGCCACCCGCGGCCCTCACGAACGCTGAACCTTTAAAAGGATACTTTTTAGTCAGGGCCGTAGCTAGGTCCTAGAACTAGGAGGGGCTCGGGGCTCATTTGAGGGAGGGCTCAGATTTTTGCTACGCGTAGGCAAAGAGGGCAGTCGCTCATGCAGTTTTGCCGACTTGAGGGACATTCACTAAATTCAGGAGATTTCAGAATGGAGTTAGTGGCAGACATATTGTTTTTCGGATTTATGACTTTTTCAGCGGATTTTTTAATGTTTTGAACGATTTCAGTAACTTTTTACATATATGGTTTCAAACATTTAAAATGTTGTATTTGAAACTTCTTCAGTTCCGTAGTTTCCACAACCGTGATTTTTAATTCTTATGATATGCAATCCCTTTCCCCTTTCCGGAGCAGCTTTCCAGTTTTTAAATCCATTTACAGTAAAAGTATTTTCTTTACTGCCGCAGTGCTGAAAGTGTCTGCAGGCATAGCAGAAAACAGCATCCAGTGATTGGGAACATTCCACCCATTTAAACTTCCTGAGTCAATCACTCTGAAAACTTCTTCCTGACGAATTCTTGGGATATTTTTTTTTCAAATATTACTTTTCTGATATTTTCACCTGATTTCGAAATATCGTCAGCAACATGTGGTCGACTCTCTCCAGAATTTTGGGTAGAATCCTTTAATGTCACTGAATGCTTTGAAGATGTAAATGGAGAAATTGAAGAATTTGCGTGCTTGCGAATTACTATGTATTTTTCCATATAAAAATAGCTCACACTACAAATTCGAAAAAAAAATAATTCAGCCGAATTCTTAAGATAACAGCTAACGGAAAAATCAACTACACTAAGCATTGTTTACAAAGATTTTAGTCTGTCCGGTAGACGGCAGTTAAAAGCAACATGGGCGAGGAGACTTTGTTGATGAGAAAACTTCCCGTGAGAAAACTACTGAAGTCAGTAGAACTATCAGATTGTGTTTTGTATGCTTTAGAATTCCAGAACATCTCACCTTTAATTGTTTCCGTCTTTGGAGCCCCTTCGCGTCACCATATGTGTTAGCAAGTGTCACACCAAGAAAAGTAAAACAAATGTACGAATTTGTTACCTCCAGTATTATGAGGGACCTTACTTTTGAGGGCACGGAACAGACCCAACGGCAATAGGATCCCATGTGGTCTTAAAGTGCTTCGTTCGCCATCAAGGGCAACCTTAAAACGTCTCCTTAAAATTTACAAAGGATGCAGCCTGGGACTTAAGCCCCCAAAGCTTCCCACTTACTTTTAATCCGGTCCCGAGTGCAAGTACGCCTCCACCCTTGATTACTTTCTTTTAGCTTGTTCTTCTAAATTTAACGTCCCCCCTTCTCCTAAAATGCGTTTCTTGTTCCTTATAACTCCTACAAAAAGTCGAAATTTCTGTTTTCTTTTGAGTTAGTCCAGTATATGAATAAAGTATTTATGCCTGTGATGAAATATCAAAGTAATTTACGTAAACCATCGAAATAAAAGTTTAAGTCATTTTTGACAGCGCCAATTTTCCAAGGGGCTCGCTAGCCTTGTAGAGGGAGCTGAGCCCCCCGCTAGCTACGGCCCTGTTTTTAGTATCCTTATATACGCACTTTCACAACAGCACGAATTTTGATGGGTAGTTGACGTGCTGCCATCTATTGGCCGATACGGAGTATGGTATTCAACTAGTTAGTTATTAAAGTCGTCCTCAATTTTAATATTAAGATATATTTCGACTTGTATTCATCTGAGAAACTGCAGATATTCCTTATGATATCGTGCACAAAATTACAAAATTACTTTACCGTATTATTCAATATGATCATTTGTAACATTTGTTAAGTAACCTCACTGAATTTCTTAGGAAGCGGAACTTCCCACGGTAAAAATTTTCACGATATAATTCAATATGATTATTTCTCACATATGTTAAGTAACCGCACAGTGAACTTCTTAGGTAGCAAAACTTCCCACGATATAATTTAGTATGAATTATTTGTCACATGTGTGAAGTAACCTCACAATGAATTTCTTAGCAAGCAGAACTTCCCCAGATAAAAAGTGTTCCTGTCACATGACTCTTCTCATAGACCCCGCCCACTTGCAATCTCCAAAGTAGCTCTGAACCAATCGCGTGGCGGAAATGGCTCTAATCGCAATTTCGTACATTCACTTGTGAAATACGCGCCCCGGGAGCAGCTCAAGACAGGGCGCAGAAATCACAGGGTACAATCTGACTGAAACTGGAATTGAAAAAATTGCACCAGTTTTTGGTGCAGTTTTATCGCGTTGTACTTTGGTCATTTGTCCATTTTCAAAATATCTTTCGCTAGTTTCGGTAGCCTTGGTAGTTTAAAATTTACATTTCTACCACAAAACGTTCTGGAGATGTTAATTGCTCACATTCAGAAATGAAAGCGTGGTGGCGGTATGATCTGTCCAGAAAAGGGAAAACAGCAATCTTTGTCGACAACAATAAGGATTGCGGTCTTTCTTTATTGTCGGCTGGTACGTTGAAGGTGTTGGATGTTGCTCTCATTGTTAGATGTTGCTCATGTGTTGATGTAGATGTTGCTCATGTGTTGATGTAGATGTTGCTCATGTGTTGGCGTAGATGTTGCTTATGTGTTAGATGTTGCTCTCATTGTTGAAGATTCTCTAGAGGCTGTTCGATCATTACTGTGGCAAAAACCCACGATTGCCAGCTGCACTCGGTCCGTTTGATGTGGTGCCAAAGGTCTGAACTCCGAAACAGTTGGGAAAACTGAGCAAGCAGTTGTAGTTTGGTTGTGCCTCTTGCATAGAGATAACTTTGGGGTACAGTTTTAATTTTAATTGTCGAGCAGCGTATCAGGATGACGGGGAACAATAAATAAATAATACAGAAAGAAAGATGAAGGCGCAATTTTTTGTGGTTTGCCCGAGGACCAGAAATGCCTAGTTACACCTCTGGATCAGAACACACGGGCACCGTTGCAACAACGAACATTTCAAAGAGACTGCTTAAATATAATACGTACCTTTACGACTAAAGCTGACAAGCATTCAAAGTACAGGACATCGTGTTGCACCGTCTTCAGCCATCTGTCCACCAGTTCTTCGATTCTGCGGTGGTACCAGTTCTTTTCCGTCGCGGCGAAGAACTCCTTCACCCCAGCTGCCACCTCCTTTTCGTTGTTTAAATGCAGTTGCGAAGGAAGTAGGCCATGGATAGAAACAAGTAATTATCCAACTGGGGCATGGTCCCGACTATATGCTGGGTGTGGCATCACTTTAATGCCCTAAAGTTCCTGTAGTTTTGCCCGGGTCGTTCGCGCAGTATGAGGCCGAGCGTTGTTCTGCTGTAGGAGAACGCGTTTTCTGTTCACCAGTGCAGGGTACTTCTCCTCCAAAACGGCATACATCCAATCCAGCTGTTCAGAGTAGATGTTAGCGTTGATGATCCGACCGTCTGGAACAAATTCGTAATAGATTATCCCCTCGAAATTCCATCAGAAGCAGAGCATCACCTTGTGCTCGAAACGCCCACGTTTGGCAACTGGTTCAGGAAGCTGGCCTGGGCTCAACCACTGCCGCTGTGCGTTAGGATTACAGAAATAGATCCACTTTTCATCGCATGTAATAATTCTCTTGATGAAACGTACATCGCGCGGGTTTTCTAGGAGTTTCGTGTACACTTTCACTCGGCGGTTTGCTCCAGCTGGCGTCAGTTCGTGAGGGACAATGCGGCAGCTCCTGTAGACCTTGCCGAGGTCCTGAAGGTGACAAACCATAGTGATCTGTGATATGCCCAGCTCGCCTAATAATCTCCGAGTCTTGGTTGTTGGATTTGCCTCTGCGGCCTGACGCATTGCCTCCGAATTCACGGTTCGCGGCCTACCTGACCTTGGCTGATCGTCGAGGTTTCTGTCACCTGAGCGGAATTTCTTGAACCATCTGGTTTTGGAACTATGGTCCACGGAACCTTCCCCTCTCGCATGACAAATGTTTCGTGCTGCTTGAGCAGCGTTATTACCGAGTTCAAACTCGTAAAGCAAACGTTTCCTAATTAGCCGGTTGTGGCTGTTCATCTTTTAGGCGTCCCAACCACTGACAGAACGACGACATTCAATGCTATTCACAGCAACGACTACCACTTTATATCCCTTTCGACTGACTGTAGTGCGCGACTTAAACTAGTTTAAACATGTGACATACGCGCCGCAGCGCATGCCTTTATACAAATATTGCAAAACTTTCGACTCACCCTCTGTAATTCACGCGTAGTGTCTTTTTAAAGAAACACATGAATCTAGGGATTCTGCATTAATGCGATTAATCTTTGACTAATAGGGAAGTAAAATTTCAAAAATGTGCTTTTCAGAAATGCTTTATTGTAATCTATGACCTTTACATTATCACTAAGAACTACAATTTCTTATTGGGGCTCGTGAGTACCTTTGCATGTGATTTTTTTAAGTTGGAACAACTTTTCCCTACCTACTATGTTAAGACCACGGTGTATGATAACGTCAGGTGATACGACCCTCCGTGCAGTCAGCAGTTTGAAAAACGGACTGTTAATGTCACAGCTCGCCAGGAGGCGTTCAGAAATTGTGGGCCGATAGTTCATGGTAGCCATCATAGTATTTGTCTATGATTTCATCAGTAAAAAATCGGTATTTATCTTGAGATTTTTTTATTTATTACTCTGTGTAATTATATTGTATGGAGTTACAGAAAATTCCAAGTTTCTATACTGAAGGTAAAGTACGTCAACCCTCTTTTTACCTAACGAGAGATAAACTTATAGTGTAGCTAAATGTCGGACTAGAATCTGTTCAGCTCTGTTTTAGGTATGGGCGAAAGTGTTCTGTACCGAACTATAGGTTATCGGACAGGTTATGCGACATATAAAGAACTTGTATCAACATTTAATGACCCAACAGTGTTGGAAAAATGGCGGCAAGCATTAGGATGTGGTACATATTTCCACAGCTTACAATATGGAAAAATTTTACGTTAAGAGCTTTAGCCGTTGTTTAAATGTAAGGTAACTAATTTTATCCCTTGATATCAAATATGTTCATCGTACTATATATGCACGCAGGTCGGGGATATATCCGCCGAGGAAAAGCAGCCATTTTGCCACGATGTACTTTCTCTGCCGTCATCACCAGCACAGATGGACGGAGAGCCTTATTCATTAGTATGATTAGGTACAAAAATAAAAAAAATGTGTAAGATATATTGTTTATTACTAAATGAAAAGATCAATAGTGAATGATTTCTCCAGGGGAAGATTAATCACAATTATGTTTTGCGAAAACTTCGGTAAGTTTTCAAAACCAGCAGTTTCCGTCAACAATGCTCCAACGACTTGCGCAAAAACTGATATTTCATGTTAAAATTGCTCCTCCGAATGTACAGCACTATTTCATTTTACAAGTACAATTTTTTTGACGATAAAGGGTCTATTCTTTATTGCCTCAGTAAAAAACTCAGCATCGTCTGCTCAGAAATCTTCAGGATAGAGTACTCACTCTGTGGCTGAAAAAAATATATATAACGCTTATTTGATAAATTCCATGTGATAGGCAGAAAAGTTCATGTTTACGAAGCGTTCCAGGTTATTGTTTTTTTTTAATTCCAAGCAAAATAGCATTCGTAAAATAGGAATGTTTCTGTCGCTTCCTCCCATAAGAAAGCATAGGTTGTATCAAATCATCGGCTCACACGTTGGTTGCGCCATCTAGTGACAAGTGACATTAACGGGCGATTTTTGTTTCCACAGTCGTATCCACAGAGAAGAGAGGTACAGAGTGTGCACTCTAGAAGATCGTAAAGGAAATTCTCCACTTTGTCCGATGGCAACAGCATAATGTTAAACTCACATAGACGTTGGCGGCCCCACGGCCTGTTAATGAGAACTAAAAGTGACGTCACAACTACGCTCCTCCCACTTGTTTACAAATGCCTCTCTCGACTTTCCTTCATTGCGAGAGCCGCCATTTTCCTTACTTCCCAAGTTGGTTAGGTTCACTGTAGCGTGATTGACCGAGGAATTTTGCGGTAGGTGTAACGGAATTAGGCGTATATTCTTAATCGTAAGAACAGCACTTTGCAGTCGGGAATTATACTGAGAAATAAAGTACTAACTCTGACTTAAAAGAAACTAATAAATCTGTAGCAGCTTTCGTTCTCAAAATGCAGACCTTCGTCAACGCAACATACTACTGCCGGAATTTGAAAATAAACAACGGAAAAATATCAAAGCAATGGCAAATAAAAAGTAACAAACTGACATAATTGTATCACGAATCAAACATCTGTAAACATCTGCCCGAAGGATCAAATGGAATTACGAAAAACAAAATACAGTAAGGGCTCTACTCTGATATAAATTTTACTTTTATCGATTTTTAACAGTTAAAAAATAGACAAAGATTTCCTACATATAAAAGATGAAATAATTATCCGCCGAAAATAACTTCTACGAAATAACGAAAAGCGTTGTTATAATCACAGAATCACACAGTGGTAACGGTAGTATAACAAGCAAAGTAACCAATTTCGAATTATGAGCGTTACAGCAGGGACGTTACGTCAGAGAGCACGTGGGGTTTAGTTCCATAAAGCGCCGACGGTGCTCTGCTATCGTTCTTTTTCCCCGCCCACCAATTTCCATAACTCTGGCTTGTGCACGCTCTGTCTCTCCATTCTCTGTGGTCGTATCACCTTACTATCATACACCGTGGTTAAGACCAATAGGTTTGTTCGTGGATTCTATTCTGCCACATTTGTGGGAAGACCATAGCGACATCACCTGATAGTACTGGTTCTCCGCATACTCGGGAGATGTTTACAATCAGTAATAGTCTTCGTAGGAATAGACTTATCCGCAGACGACGGGAAACAGTCACTAGTAATGCTCACTTACTGCTATTACTTATCTACTAATGCTATAAATACCACGATAGCAAGCTGTATTAAATCTTAGAAAATCATTGTTGGTCAGAAAGCTCATGAACAACATTCAAATGCTAAGTGAATTTAATGTCAAATGATTTATCATTAATAATTATTGTACATTTTATTGAGTATTTTACTTAGTGGTTGCAAAATATGCAGGAGGATATATCGCTGTTTATATGAGAATAATATGGTTAGCAAGTTTTTATGGTTAACAGCATTAATCTTCTGTCATTGCATTTTAATTGTTGATTTAACAGAAAGCGCGGTTACAACTGTATATGTAATAATAGCAGTTACTTGAGAAAATAATGTCCTAAATACTATCTTGAATGAGATTTGTAAAGATTCAGCTTGGGGACAATTGTATTGAATCAAACACTAATAGGGACAATTGTATTGAATCAAAACTCAAATATTGAAAATATTTTTGTAAAATAGGTTCGTTTATGAATTCTATGCTGCCACATAAAATTTGGTTTTCTTGTAAAAGGTAATTCTGGCTATGTTATTTTTTATTGTATTTGAACTGCTGTGGAATTGAATCAGAATGTTATGTTTTTTGGATAAATAATAATTATATCTTGTGTAGGTATACATACGTATATGCTCATTAAGCTTTGTTGGTACACTCTGGCGTGATATATGTAATTTTATTTTTAATATTAGGAGCTGTGTTCTGGAAGGTGTTTATTTTTATTTTTTTCATTTTTTTTGTGTAAACATGGGATTTATATTTATGGGTTATGTCACATTAATGTGTTTACACAAAAGTGGTGAATTGTTTTTTTAAAGCTGTTTTTTCATCTTTATATTTATTTATTATAATTATATAGCAGTGAGCATAAACAGATATGAGTCTATGTTTGTAGGTAGTGAGTGTAATTTTAACCGTAATGAAAAATAAGTGACCTGCTACAAAATTATGACATATGTACATTTTGTGTTATATAGTATTATACTGTAATATCTTTGAAGGCTGGTGTGATGTAAGGTTAAGTAAGAATAAGCTTTATATGGAAATATATATATATGCATGTATGTTTTTTAGTTGTTTTGTATCTATTTATTTCCCCCTTATTCTGGTTGAATAAAGATTGAATAATTTTATATAGCAACGAGATTTCAAAAATATGACCTCTTAATAGCAATCTTTCACTTCCCATAAAATTTGGAGTAAAGAAATATTTTCAACTTTAAAAACTTAAATTAGTGAGAATACTGAAAATATTAAGCCATCTGCATATATCAGACAAATAATTCTATTTTTTTCAGCACCTAACCTTTTTAATGTGAAAAAATGGCATTTCAATTTTTGTTTTATTACGTCTTCGAGTTTTGATAAATCATTCCCGAAATGCTGGTTTTCTGTCTTCCTTTCTTTCGTTTTTTTTAAATCTTGTGAAATTAAGAAGAAAAAAAAACATTTTTATTTGCACAGTTGATAAAACAGTCAGCTTATACAATTGATAATTATTAAATCCCTCATATTATCTGTCTATACGCCTTGTAGCTTTAGTGGCTTCCGTAGTTTCAAAGCAGCTTTTGTTGCCTGTATAACATTCTTTGCTAGTCTTCGGCTTTACCATAATGTGTCGGACATTGTCCTCAATTTTTCCTCATTTTGAAATGAAATTGTCCTTACTTTTGCATTGACATTTCGTCCTCAAAAGTCTAGTTACCTTGTAATTGCATGCATTTTGTATTGGCCGGATCACAAATGTTTCTAATCTTGCGTCACTTGCTGCCGATGTGTGAGAAAATCCTGGATTTATAAAATTCCTAATTAATTGAAGACACTTTCCCATTTCAATTTTAAATTGAAATTCATGAAACGTTAATGAGAATATATTTAATTCCCGTTTGATATTAGCATGATTTCTGCAACCAAAAACTGCGCAATTCAAAATTACACACAGCTGAAGGCTGAAACTGCATGAAACTCCAAATTTAAGTTTATTGGATCAAGAAAAGAAAAAGGAATCATAATCGTACAGCAAAAAGAGGCTTTGATTCAATGTGGCTTTTGTGCCTTAGCCATCATCGCTTTATCTGAGTAAAACTGTATTACACTTTTCGGAAGAGAAAACAGCCCCCTCACGTCGGTTCGTAAAATTATAACTCAACATGTCCGAACAAATAAAAGCTGCATTTTTTTTAAAGAAACGAACAGATAATGGTCCATTCCAAGTGGGTCCTGATTCGAATCCTGGTGAGGCATAGATGGTGTGTTGTCTTTTCGGCACTGTATCTGCCTCTCCCGTTTCACCAATGACCCTGAATTAGGGATGGACCATTGCTTATTATGAACCAATGCTTTTGGTGGTCGTAATATCCTCTCGGCCGCCCGGTAGCGCAGTGGTCTAAGCGCTGGCTTATGACCATTCGTCCGGGAAGGGTTTGGGATCGAATCCTGGTGAGGCATTGATGTTGTGTTTGTCTTACGGCGCAGGCTTTCTACCTTCCCTGGAGTCACTGGTGCTAAATTTGGGAAGGGCGACTGTTTATAGCCCATTGAGTAGCTCACTCTGGTCGCTAAACCTTCAATAAAAAAATCTTCTCCCGAAAAAAAAAAAAAAAGAATTTGGTACCCTCGTTCGTAAATTAGGAACGCTTATAGCCAATAGACTTACTCTCCGCTCTCGTAACACCTCCAAATAAAAAAATAAAAAAATAAAAAAGATGATGATCTGGCGTAGGAAAATGCGACATCAGTATCTATTACGCTATTAACTTCGATATCTGTGACTATGTCTACAATGTGGGCCTAATAGTTTATGTTTGTACAATGATAAATTAAATGCGCGTGCCTTATTCCGACATAGAATTTGCTACAACTGGTAACAAGAGGAGCGATTAAACTTTATGATGTCATTGAAATCAAATTACATTTCGCTCACCATTTGATTAACGGTTCTTGTTTTTGGTAAGTGCGTTACCTCGATTTTCGGAAATAACCGTATCCATAGAATGAGTGTAGAGGCGGGAAGTAAGACAATTTTGATAATATGGCAACACCCAACTGAACGGACAAAAAGTCAGGAGGAGGTATTGCGTGGTTAGGTTTAGTGTTAATTCTTTGTAAGAAGTTTTGGTGGTCTTTGTTATTTTCATCAGTTATCTGAATTGCTTTTGTAGCAATAACATATTCTTTGGCGTGCTGTCGATTTATAGGGAGCGTAAGTAGTACGCTGAATTTTAAGAATGGAAAAACGCATTGAATTAGAAAAACGTGGCAAGAGTGCTGCTGAGGTTTGTCTTTTTGTAATATGATCCTAGTCTATTAATTGTGAATTGTTGTTTGTCTGCTGTTTTTCGTAATATTTTTGCAGAAATAATTCCCAAGAGTTAATAAACCTTCGTGTTGCACCGCAGAAACGTTTTACGGTTTGTTTTTATGGTGAAGGTTGAAGCAATGGCTACCTATAGTGCCGGTGTCGGTTGAAGTCGGGATTGATACCCATAAGAAATTCATCAACAGGTTGCTGTGTTTTGTTTTATTGCAATAGTTTATCTTTTCGTGAAGTGCGAGTTTAAAATATTCGTTGAAGAAGCGATCTGTTGTGTAAATTGTTATGATTGCGTTCATATACTCTTTTTTGTAATCCGAATAATTTTCGTTGGAGGCCATTGATTAATTTGACCATTTAGCTTTTGTTTAAGTGAGAAGGCCCATCTCGCATATTCAGCTGAAGATAAGCCTTAAATGGAAACATTTCGGGAGCATATTGTCATCCTTCGATTTAATTACGTTTTATTGGCGCCTTTTTAATTCCATCTTTACGTTTAATAGTATTAGTAATTTGAAGCCCTCACAAATGCTCTTTGTGTTTTTTCAGTAATCATGGCGCGATAAACAAATATAACCATTTTATTAAATTGTGTTCTGAATTAATTTTGCAAAGAAGCTTATTGGCCAATAAGTTCAGCCATGTGTAAGGATTGTTTGAATTTGAATCCTAGGCTAACCAGTAATAAGTACTAATGTAATTTTTTTTTCCTATTTTGAAATGAAAAATAATCCCGCGAAATCGCATTTTTTATGTAATTTTGCCAGAAATTTAACATGTTGGGCAAATATGGGGGACATCACATTATTTTTTAAACTCCTGTATGCAGTACAATTTCAAAAATCATTATTAGTGGTGTTGGCTACCATTGGCTTATATATATATATATATAAGCCAATGTGTATGTATATATATATATATATACATACACACTAGCGGAGATACCCGGCGTTGCCTGAAAGTTTACTTTCAAGTAACAATGTAAATCGCACTATAAAAAAAAAATCCTACCATGATGAACAACTCTCAAGTTGGGCCTCGCGCTGTTCCAAGGTTTCTGCCGTGCTGGATACACTGGCTCTTTCCTGCTGATCCAGGTCTTCGATTACATTGTGTGGTTGTCTCACTGTCTCGAAGTAATTTTGCTTTTGGCTGAAATTGTCTGATAGGTTTGCGTTTTTTTGGAGGCATTTCACCACACTTGATGAAAATTTTATTTATAAAAATCACAACTTATAATGGCCAAAATTTGTAATACTTATAATGGCCGAAATACAATAATATACAGAATTTGTTTTACTAATCTCAAAAACTAAACTAATTCGGATAATTCTTTCACCGCTGGGAAGCCTTCCGGAGGACATAGGCTATTTCGTTTATTTATTATTTTTGGCTGTACTACCGAATAACATCGCTTTCAAGTAGTTTCCAATTTTCCATGTATTGTTCCGCTTTGTTACATTCAACCTGATCACACCCAACGTAAAAGAAAGTGGTAAACCTTGTGTGTTCGGCCCGGAAATAGTTTTTCAAAGAGAAGATAGAGTGCTACATGTTATCATTGCATGGTTAGCCGTTTCGTTACGTTGTGAAAGTGCCAAAGGAAGTCAATAATGTACTGTAGATTAAGGGTGGACCTTAAAAAGGACCTTTTTGAATGCTGATTTTGGCATATGTGTGATATATTTATTTTGACGGAACAATTGTTTTTCCTCGTGAATATGAAACTGCTAGCTAGCAGAATAAAAGAAATAAAGATTTGATCAGCCAGGGAAGTACTGTCTGATATCAGGAATCACGACTTCAAAGCAGTGTTCAGAGGAAAGACTACAATTCCGTTGGAATAAATATGGCAGGTTATGGTTTGCCAAGTACATTTTGTGGTTGCCCTGTGTTAATTTATGTTTTGTGGGACTCCAATTGCTCTCCACTCCTTGGATCAACGAAATTGAAGATGTGGTTGATGGTGAAATGGTCGTAGCCACAGCTTGGTAGGTTCCGATATACGGCACACTGATCCGTCATGATTGTTGTTTCTGGCTCCATGAGTTTCAGGATGAGGAGCCGTAATGTATCTGCATATCAGGTCAGATCTACACCTTGAATCGCTTGGTATTTCGTTAAAAGATGCCAAGAATCCGGGTGCCTTCGACGAGATGACCGCAGATGTACTTTCGTCTTTGCTTCGTCTACTCTCATAATGATTCCATCACCGCCAAGCCTTCCTTGTATTGCGAGGCTACCATGAACTGTAAGACTAGTTGTCTGCAATACGAATTCCAGTCGCAAACTGTCTCAGTGGATGTAGTAACATTACCATGTGAGGTTTCTTCCATCGCCTCATCGTAAGGCAATCCTTTAGCGAAATGACACGTCAAAATCATCACTTTATCAATAGGAATCTGAGCATAAAAAAATTAAATTAAACACGTACCAAGTGTACAGAAAGTTTACTCATCATTCCGTATAGTTGCTTCTTGCGACCCATGAATTGTCCTAAATGACGAGACGCATCGTTAAGAACTGGGAGAGCTGAAGTGGTACTGTGGCGCCATCTACCTTTGCTTTCAAAAACTAGCTCCGGGCTGAACGTGGAAGTTTAGCCAAAAAAGTACTTCACGATAATATACAGAATTTTTTTAATACTCTCAAAAACAACCCATTCGGATAATTTTTTCACCCTTAGGAAGCTTACTTTCCAGTGGACATAGGCTATTTCTTTTATCTATACTAATACCAATACTGATCTTGTATTTAAATTTTATGTATATAAAAGATTGAAGATTGTCTGTTTGAACTTCAACTTAACCTTGATAGACCACACCTATTGGTGGGAATCTGTAGCTCCACCTATATTTGAGACTCCTGCGCCAATTGTTGGTAGTCTAATAAAACCTAATCCTTACAAAGAAAATGCCATGATAACATAAAAAAAAAAAATACTTATGACAATATGTTCCGCCGGTGCATTTTGTTTTCGTAAATCGGACTTCCCTGTATGCCTGAACCGCGGAAGTTTGTGAGGAGTAAGGAGTCACCTGATGACCGTTGCTCTGAAATCTGAGACACAGTAATACCGCAGCAGCTGACTTGCACCCAGTCTATAGAGGCCCCATAAAAACACATTTGACCTCCTTAGGAATGGAATTTCTAAAAATCGTCCCACCTGTATTTTAATCTGGGTGATAATGAGTATGTATGCCAATTTTGGTGCAAATAAATCAAACAGTTAAGGAACGTATGCGGAACAAACTTATATATATACACTGCTGACCACCCAAAATGCAATACCAAGAAGGACACGAGATAGCAAAGCCTGATTTACTGGACACAACAACAGATACAAAGATGAAACGATTAAGTTTACAGGCCCGTGCGACTTGCGGAACATGTTGACATCAATAGTTCGTGTGGCCCCCATGGCTGGCAATAACTGCCGCTACACGCCGCAGCGTCGAACAAAAGAGGCTTTGTATGTGGGCTTGGGGTATGTCTGTCCAGGCTGCTTCCACACATTGCCACAGTTCATCAGGCGTAGACGTGGTTGGTGCTTGCAGGGCCAATCGGTTGCCGATCAGCGACCAGACGTGTTCGATGGGCGACATATCAGGAGAACAGGCAGACTACGGCAGCAGTGACACCTGGTGGGCCGTGAAGAATTGTTACACGATGCGGGCATTGCGCATTGTCCTGTTGAAACATGGCCGCTGGTAGGTCATGCAGGTAAGAAAAGGCTCCAAGACGTCGAAGATGTAGCGGTGGCTGTTGAGTGTATCGGCGATGCGTACCAGAAAGGTGTGGGTGTTATATCCAATTGCATCCGAAACCAGAACTGCAGGCGACAGATCGTTATGGTGATGCATAATGCAGGCGTCATACAGTCTCTTGCTGCGGTGCAGCCACACGCGGATCCGACCATCGTGGTGTTACAGGCAGAAGCAGGATTCGTCAGAGAAGACAATGAATGTCGTGCCATTCCGTAGCCCAGGTGTGGCATTCAACGGCACACTCGCCGGTGGTGTAACGTCAATGGTAATCGGAGGAATGGGCGCCACGTGATAAGTACTTGCTGTCACAGGTTGTTGCGCAACACACCCTAATTCTGGTGCTAATGTTCGTAATATGGCGGTGCATGCCGTCAATGCCCGCCGCACAACATACCGGTCCTCTCGTTCGGTGGTGTGCAGTGACTGCAGCAATTGCTGACGTCGGTCCGTCCGTCCATCCCTCCTACACCCACTGAATCCATACTCGCCTCACTGGCTGGATGTCGTCCCACACGAGCGCCGATGTCTCGGTACGATAAACCGCTGTCGCGATAAGCCACTATTCGCCCTCTGTCGAACTCCGAAACGTGCTGGAATGACTGCCGTATTCTGCGACGAGGCATCCGGGAGCACAACACACTTCCACTACTTGCACCGTGTCTTCTGTGCACCCTTCTTATAGTGCATCTCGGTGGCGTGCCGGGCGCACACGATTTGCATATGCCCTGCAATGCAAATCGTTTGCTGTCCTCTCGCGGGCGACGCATGCTGTGAATTTCAGGCCAATCAAATGCTTCCTTCTTGGTGTTGCATTTTTGGTGGCTAGCAGTGTATATATATATGTACGTTTTGAAATTTCCTTGTATGATGATACAGTGTTTAATTAATATTTTTTTCTGAACTTTGATGGTCAATCATAAAATTGTGTAATATGACACCTAATTTTTTAAATATTGCATCTTCTTCAGTGACAATTGTTGCTTTAAGGTCAGATTGGCCACCCAGCTGTGGCTCAATGGTCAAAATGCTGTCTTCTAACTATTCCTCTGAGATAGTGTGGGTTTAAATCCTTGTGAGCCACAGAATTGTGTTTGTCTTATGGCACTGGCAGGGCTGTGAAGAGCGAGCTTCTAGCCCCAGTTCAATAAAATCTCCGCTCCCGGCTCTTCCGCTAAACACACAATCCATATTTCCATTTCCTGACCTACCCACCACCATTCCCCTACTTCCCAACCGGTTGCAACTCTTCAATCTTCATGACAACCCGACTGATTGCAACTCTTCTATTTTTATATTGTATTTAAAGCAAGTTTTGAATTTATTACATTTATGGCATAAATTACGTGTCGCATAGAAAATATTTAGAAAATATTTTTTTATGCGTAACTTCCCAACTCTGGTGATGTAATAGCTTGAAAAATATTCGAACACCATAAAGTAAACAAAAAAATATATATTCAGAAACGGGCTCTGGGCCCCGGTGCTACAGCACCGCCTCTCGTCAGGCCTGGGCACTGGCTCTCTCCCTTTCGTAGAACCACGGGCTGTAAATTAGGGATAGATGACTACTGATAGCCCATTGGAATTTGCTCATGATGGTAATTAAATCCACAAACAATAAGGTCAGATTGCTTATTGGAAACCAAACTTATTTCTGTGGCAACAGTGTCAATGCCATTGAAGTTAATTCTCCAATTTAAAATTATTTTACCCAAATTTTTGTTATCCTTATGTGCAAACGGAAAAGTAAAAATGTGTCTGGTATGTTTAATAATTGTGTATTTTAATGCCACAGATGCATGACTACACGCTGGTACAGAAATTTTGGCTAGCCTCCCAATTCATCATTGCATCAAGTAGTTTCATTAGCACAGTAAAGAAATTAGAAACATGTTATTTATTATTCAACATTTCATTTCTGCAAAACATTTTCTTACCGAATTCTACTTATTAGCATTAACGAAAATTTGCACGAAATGTACATACATAAGATTCTTCTGCGGATTTACGGAATTCCATTTTTTATCATTTGGGTCATTCTCAAGATCGATGCAGAACTGAAGAGAAATGGAGTGGGGGGAGGGGTAGGGAAGGGTCGTTTTCCATCTAGGGATGGTATTTTGTCTTTTAAAACTTGGAAACTGAAGTTAAACGGTGTGACGATTTTTCCCGTAATCGTAATTTCTTTTTTCTCACGATGTTGCCTGTCCCCAATATTGTTATTAAATCTATATTTTGAGGTTTCTCACCTTTATTCCCTAAATCTTTTAGGAGGTTTTCATTTCTACACATTTCCAACACTCATTTTTCTTATTTGCATCATGGTTCAAGGCGGCAAAAAAAAAAAAAAAAAACCCTTTTCAACTCATGCAAACTTCATTCCCTTCCCTTCTTTACCCTATGACCAAATTCAGATTGCTTAAGCACATTGGAAGAATTTGATCAGAAAGGAAAGCCGCGGAGAACAGAGGGAGAACAGGCAAGATAAAAAAAAATGTAATATAAAAAAAAAAAAGAAAAAAAAAGTTAGAATATAAGATGATTAAATCGAACAGATATTTATAAGTATGAAAGGAAAAGGCTATTGAATCATCTGATAGATGGCGCCACTGCGACTGAACGGGAATGAGACAGCGCCGCACGAGCACTGGAACATTTGCTACGTTACATGAGTGGTGACTGGTGGTACATTCGTTGCGTCCACTCCTTAAGAATGGCCTGGGCAGAGGCTGAAAGTGCTTGGATGTTATGCTTGTTTCTGAGGGGAGACGAATTTTCATTTTTTTTAATTTTATTGTTTATGATATGCATGAGATTCTTGAGCGGACTCGCGGAAATCCGCATTTTTTTGTCATCATTTATATCGTTCTCAGGATCAGTGTAAAAACTGAAGACAGTTTGTGGGTGGGGGAAGTTCCCTCTAGAGACGGTATTTCGTGTCTCAAAACTTTCAGAAACAGTAGTTGAATGAAGTGAAAAAGTTACAGTATTCGTAATTTTTTCTCTCCCGATATTGCCTTAGTGTAAAGTTTTATTGTTAAATATGATTTTATTGCATAAAAGTATTTCAGCTTGAAACTGTAGGCAACCATGTGCGAAAACTGAGGTTAGACGCTGCAAAACTTTCCCTATAATCTCAGGCATCAGATTCTTCCGCGAAATCGAGGAATTCCGCAGTTTTCGTTATTATTTTAGTCATTCACGAGATCAATGAACCAGTGAACACACAATGGGGTGGGGGGTTGTTCGTCGGGGGACGAAATTCCATCTCTACGAAAATTTCGAAAACGGAAGATCGACAGAGTTCAGGTTTTTTCCGCAATCGTAATTCCTTTTTTCTCGTGATGTTGCCTCTGTCCAGTATTATTGTTGAGTAATATTTAACTGCATAAATATTTGTATTTCAACTTGAAAATAGCGGGAAAATTTCCAAAACCGGAAGTTGGGCTGTGCATAGAGTTCTCCGGTAAGCTCACTCCCCTCCCCGCGCGGTGTTCCCACTCCTCCTGCATTGTTCTATTACTTCAGTTTCAACTTTTCTGAAATATGCAAAATAAAACATACTGATATTATACTAAGCAATTTTATAAAAATAATTTAGTATGAAATATACAATTTGATATTTTTTTTCAAAGTTTGGCCACTGAGTTTTTTTTTTTATGGCCACTAACAATTTTGGTCTTGGCGGCCAATGTCTACTAGCAAAATTTGTAAGTCTGGTTCTTTATCGACGAGCTTCCTCTATCACATAACCTTCCATGAGCGCGTCTACTATTGTTTTCTTTGAATCATATTTTCGGCCTCTGATCATTCGTCCGAACGGGGTCTGGGTTCGAATCCCGGTGAGGCATGGATGTTGTGCTTGGTCTTACGGCACTGGCTCTCTCCCTTCCCTGGAACCAGTGAACCTAAATTAGGGACGGGCGACTCCTTATAGCACATTGAGTTGCTCACGGTGGTCGTTAAACCTCCAATTAAAAAAACAAAAACAAAAAGCAAGTAGAGAGCGATGTCGTAGGGTAGAGGCACAGAACTCGGGCTATGCCTTGCCCATCCATGACATCCAGAAAATTCCGTTTTCATATGATTACATTACACACATTAGTGTGAAAACAAAAAATAATCTCGTAACGATGCATTTGGTATTACAATAATATAGTTCTAAATTTTTCTGAAATTTAATTTAAATTCTGGAAATAATAAGCATTAGAAATTAAAAAGTTTGGGGAAGCGTTGTGTGTTGGGTGAAAACCTGAATCCAAATGTGAAGGGTGACTGTCCCTATTTACGGGAAAGGTGAGGGGCGACATTCCCCCTGTCCCCGTTCGATTCTACATATGTGCCACAGACCATTGTAATCTGTATAGCATCTGAGATTAGCTCCCATGTAGCTGACTTTACAATAATTTTGTAAAACCATAAATCATTGAAAAACAAACAACTTCATCGTCTAGATTCGGTCCTATAAAGGAGAGTTTCTCTTTCAATATATTTTTATCTTTGGCACAGTGAACCGAACTAGGCTGACAAGAAGTGCATCTTTAATTAATACCTCTTTCTCTTAGACGTTATGGTAACTATTCCTCAATAAGAGAAGAAACATATCTATGATTTAAATTCGAAGCATCTGTAAATTAATCATGTGTTAGAAAAAAGCTTTTAAAAGCAACCAACTCTCCAATCATTCCGGTTTGAACTCTTCCTTGTACTAGTGTTATTGCCAGTTTAAGTGTTCTTACATCTCTTCATTGTCCTTCGTGCTGTCTGGTTTACCATTTTGGGTTTTAGATCACCAGTTTGCTTTCTATTTTCCGAGCTGTTTTTGTAGTATGCCATTTGACCTTCCATATTGTATGAGTATCTCTTTCTGGAAGCCAGTGTGAATACAAATCCTGTTTTTTCTTTCTGGAAGAGGATTTACAGAGGGGGAAAGTTTTTTTTTTTTTTTAGAAAAAAATTACGTTTATTTCATATTTTTACATTGCTACTATCTAGTGAGGTAGACCAGAAATCTAGGGGTCCATGGATTCGCATCATCGGTGAAAGTCTTTCGGAAAAAACTGTCCAACTGGAATATGCTAAAAAAAATTAAAAGCGGGGGTTTGGGGGAAGTCAACCAAGTTTGGAACCGCACTGGCTTCCGATCATTCGTCCGAGATAGACCTTGGGTTCGAATCCCGACTGAGACATGGGTGGCGAGTTTGTCTTGCGGCGCGGGCAGAGTGAACGCAAATTTGAGACAGGAGACTGCTTATACCTCATACGGTTGCTCACGGTGGTCGCTAACTCCCCCCTCTCATCTTCCAAAATGAAATGTTTAAATGGAAAGAAAAACATCGCTGAGAAAAATCGTATACAGTGATGTATGTTTCTTTTTTTTTTTTTTTTTTTTTTTTTTTTTTGATTGGAGGTTTAACGACCACCGTGAGCAACTCAATGGGCTATAAGCAGTCGCCCGTCCCTAATTTAGGGTCACTGGTTCCAGGGAAGGGAGAGAACCAGTGCCGTAAGACAAACACAACATCCATGCCTCACCGGGATTCGAACCCGGACCCCGTTCGGACGAATGATCAGCGGCCATCGCTTAGACCACTGCGCCACCGGGGCGGCAATGTATGTTTCAGAAGCTGTGTAATAAAACTCAAGTATTTAGGCAGACACGAAGACCACACACCTCGGTACGCCACCGATACTGACCCACCCGGGTGGGGCAGTGATTTTAAGTGCTGGGTTCTGACCGTTCATGGGCCCGGAATCGAGTACCGAATGAGGCACGGCAATGGTTCTCTCCCTTCCCTGGAACCAGTGCGCTGAAATTCGGGAGGACTGATTTTAGCTCACGGTGGGCGTTAAATCCGGAAGATTGGCTTTAAATCGTTCCTATTTTTTCTTTCCTATCGAGCGCAGTTACTTAAATTTCTTAGCTTCTAATTTCCAAAGGGCAGTTTTAGACCAGAGACTCTCCAAAATAAAACTACTTAGATTAATGCAAAAACCCGAAAGAAAAATCCTGCACTGATACGGTGAGACTAAGCATTCGAAAAATGGCTATGAACTCTATGACTATGCGTGGGTCTCATAAAGCCGAATTTCTTCAAAATGTCACTCTGTGTTCTGCAGGGATCGCATTTCTCCTAAAATTCCTAATATTTTGTGACCCTCCTTAAATTCCTAAAATTATAACTAAAATTTGCTATTCTTCCTAAAATTTTTGTAAGCTTATTTAATAAAAATATAACCGTTATTAACGCCAATAAATTTACCATTACAGTAAGGTAAGAAGACCTGTTATTGTAGAAACACAGCCTATATGCTGTGCTGCTGAAGGAGGGAAAATGACGCCATCGAGATGCACTTGCTTCGGGGCGGGCTCTCCACTTTTGTGCCTTCGGACAGTTTTCGAGAGTAACAAGAGATCTAAGGGAAAAGGGGAGGGGTCATTTTCACCCCTGGTTTGCGCTTTGCAGACGAACTCTGGCACGCAGAAGATCATACTTTATTTTTGAACATGCCTCGTGGAACCTCCTCTTTCTGCTGATGTTTTGTTATTGTAAACCGCAGGTGGGTGGAAGCAAAGAGGAAACATGTGGTCTCCTTCCGTAACCTCCGGTAATGACGATGGGATGGTAGCTGAGTGTTATCGTGGCAGGCAGTAGAGCACGTGATCATTGACCTTCGATCGTGCGTCGGCGACAGCGACCTTTGATGCACAATATATCTCGGCTCCGACTCGCTTTGACTGAACTTGCGTGAGATGCGTATGATAGTTTCTGGTTTTGCATTTTTTATGGTGTTCTCTGTGCTGTGTGCAGGTTCAGTTCTCTAGTGGTGACCTGCTTTTTTTTTTTTTCATATCTTCTGACATCCTCGCAGCCAAATTTTGGGAAGTTGTCTGGTTTTGCAATATTGGAACGTGTTTTTGTACTTCCCTTTCATTTTCTGGTTAGTAATACAAGTGTTTAAGATGCCTAAATCCAAAACGAAATTTCAAGATGCGTGGCTCGCCAAAGAATTGGACGGAGTGAAGTTGAAAGAATGGTGTTCTGCAACTGAAACAATATTTTCTGCTAAGTGTATATTGTGTTCAGAAATTTTCAACATTTCTAATAGTGGCTTTTCACAAGTAAAAGCGCATCATAAAGGAAAAAACATTTGCAGAAATTTCAAAGTAAATTTCAAAATAAGTCCATCCTGAAAGCCTTTGGAGGACGGGATCTTCAGCCCAAAACAAATATTAGTGAAGTACTGAGTCATGATTTACAGTTGGCTAAAGCCGAAGCATTATGGGCCATGAAAGTTGCTAAGGACAATATGTCTTTTGTTTCATGCACTGAAACAGTTGAACTTTTCAAAGAAATGTTTCCTGATTCTGCTATTGCAGCCAAAATGCAACTTAAAGAAAAAAGTTGCTTATGTGATATCACATGGATTGTCAAAATATTTTGAAGAGGATTTGAAAAAAGACATTGCATCTAGTAGCCCAGGAAAGGTTACTATTGCATTTGATGAAACTACAAATGCGCAAGTGAAACGGCAGTTGGATGTGTATCTCAGGTACTGGTCTTCAGAAATAAATTCAGTTTCTTGCCGATACCTAACAAGCGTTTTTCTGGGTCATGCAACAGCAGATATTTTGCTAAAAGAAATTCTTGATGTGTTATCGTCCTTCAATATTTCGTTGAACAGAATTATTTGTGTATCCATTGGACAGCCCATATGTAAATAAGTGCTTTTTACGCAAATTCAATGAAGTTGTAAAACAAGAAACAGGCCAGAAATCTTTGGAACTAGGTTTTTGCAACCTGCGTGTTGTTAGTAATGCATTTAAAATTTTTTTGACAAGCTTAAATATAGATTTTGACGAATTTGCTACTGATATGCATTACTTTTTAAAGAGGTGCTGCAAGACAAGAGGATTATAAATCTGTCGAGGATATAACATTGGTCACAGCCAAATTTCTTTTGCGTCATGTCAGCAACAGATGGTTAACCGTTGGTTCTGTAGCCCAGAGGCTCTTGGATCAATGGCTAAATATTACAGATTATTTTTTAAACTTCTTGCCATCTCAAAAAATATTTGAAAAACAACTACACAATTCAGCAAGGTATAAAAGAATTCACTGTTTCCTGAAAAATGAGCTAACTCCTTGCTATTTAGCATTAATTTCATTTTCGCACCAAAATTTTGAAAAGTTTTCATTATGTTATCAGAGTGAAGAACCAAAAATACACCACTTATATTCTGATTTAAATACTTTAATGAGGAATGTTATAGCTCAGTTTATCCAAGATGATGTTATTGCAGGGAAATTTGGAGAAGACCTAAAGAATGTAGATTTTGAAAACAAAAATTCATGGAAAAAACTAGGGGAGTTAGAAGTTGGTATGAAGACAAAAATCTCCTCAGGAATGTTCAGGAGACTAGGCAGAAATTATTTCTCTTAGATGTAAGATCATCACTAATTGCAACCACAAAATATTTAAAGTCAAATTTGCCATTCTGCAATCAAAAGCTAAGAGACAGAAGTTTTAAAGGTAAAAGAACCAAAGAGTCAACTCAACTTTCAGTCACTGAAGGACTTTCGGAAATAACCAGAATTTCAAGTGTTTTGCATCTTTCTGAGGAACAAATTGATAGAGTAAGAGAAGAGTGGAAACTTTTAAATTCTGATAAGCCAACTCTAGATGAACTAGTGAAATTTTCAGAGGAAGGGCATATTCCAGTGCGGATTGATCATGTTAAAGACTCCAGCGGAAAGACTCCAGCGGAAAAGAAAAATACTCAAACCTTGCTAAACTTATCAAGTCAATTTTAGTTTTGCCTCATGGTAACCAATGCTGATGCAGAAAGGGGATTTTCGGTTAACACTGCTCTGTTAAGGAAGGACAAGGCTAACTTAAAAGACTCAACTATAACATCATTAAGAATAGTTAAAGGGGCCATTAAACACTATGGATGTGTAAGTAAAGTTCCCATAACAAGAAATTTGTTAAATAGTGTTCGTGATTCACATAAATTTTATAAAGAGTATGTTGATAAGCTGAAGGAAGAATAATCAAAAAAGGTAAAAGAAAGGAAGCAGAAAGAGAGGGAAATTAAGGAAAAGCAGCTAGAGAGAAAAAAGAAAAGCTGAGTTTGATGACAAAATAAAAGAAAATGATGCAGAAATAAATAGGCTTAAAAGATAAAGCAGCCTCCCTAGCAGTAATTCAAGAGGGAACAGAAAGAATGAGAAAAGCTGTAAAAAAACAAAATACTGTTGAAATAGCAGTTGCCTCTAACTTGATCATACAAGGTTCAGCTGAAATAAAGAAAACTGAAAGTAAATTAGTTGTGGTGGAAGCAGAAAAAGATAGGCTTATCAGGAAAAGGTTGAAACAATAATATGAAAAAAGTAATTCAGTGAACAATTGTACATAGTTCTTGGTTTTTAATTACCTTTTTAGGATATTATAATTTAATGTGAAACCTGAAAACTTCACTGGGAAAATCGTGAATTGCTTCTGGTTCAACAGCATATTAATGTTCAAAGTGAAACTTGAATGTGGTAAATATACTTGAATATGATAATAACACGTGAAAAGATAAGAACTGAACATTAGAAGTAAATCATACTTAAACTTTAGATATTAGACGTTATGCAAAAAATTTGGGTGTGAACTTCGACCATATATACTAATGGACTGAGCATTGGCAATAGCTGCATCAAAGCCGCCATGGCTCCAACATTGGGCACGTCATCATCAGACTCCAAATTTCGCGTAAAAATGCTGTTATGATTACTAATTTACGCTGCAGAACTTCAGTGTTTTCGGTGTATTATGTGAATGCTCCTCATATATAATGAAAACTTCAGGTAAGTTTACTTATGAGCTATATACATGCATGATCGGGTTGTTTACATTTCGTGATTTATAATGTGATGAACATTTGCGAAGAATTTGGAACATGCATTCCATTTTTTTTTCTTAAGTTACTATATTTTTATATCAATAGCTGCAAGTTTCTGGTTAAGTAATTGAACTTTATTGACTTAGGTATTTAATTCGTTTCTTACCCATGAAAAATCATAGAACTTCCTTTACTATATCGCTCAGAGCAACCATAAGCACAGCAGGTGTAACCCATCTTTTTGACTGATGTCATGTGATTTTATGTTGGAGCCAGAAATTTTGATGTCATGCGCAGTTTATCGGTATATATGGTTGAAGGGTGTGAAGCAAACTCTTTACAATGTATACGAAGTTGTTTTACTAGATGTATACAAATATACATCTAGTTTTTATTGAAATACACTCCTAAAATTTTTCCAAAAATTCCTAAAATTCCTACCTAAAATTTTCCAGAAGTATGCTATGATCCCTGGTTCTGTGACGTGCATGCCCGGCAGGACGCACACGTCATAAAAAGGCAGATAGCAGCGAGAACGAACGTCTGCGTAGCTCAGTTGGTAGAGCGACTTGTTCCGGAATAAGTGGACTCGGGTTCGATCCCCGGCGTGGACCAAAAATGACGGAGGAATTTACTTCATTATAATGGCACCCGAACTTCCCGGATGACCCGGCTGTTCAAGATCTTGCAATGGTGTGATGTTCTTTCCACACCGCGAGATAAGAAAAATAAGAGAACCTCTTCTTCAGCGCTTCAAAAATAAATGTGTGTGACGTTGCATTCCACACACCAGATTGACTGGGAGTTCTCAAGTGCACGTTCTACAGCGGATGGCTGCCTACGACGATTCATGGTCATGGCTGACCCGTGAGCCGTGCCCCGGCCCTCTTTCAGGTGGGGTAACGTGCATGCCCAGCAGGACGCACACGACATAAAGGCAGATAGCAGTGAGAACGAACGTCTGCGCAGCTCTGTTGGTAGAGCGACTTGTTCCGGAATAAGTGGGCTCGGGTTTGATCCCCGGCGTGGACGAAAAATGACGAAGAAATTTACTTAGTTATAGTTATTACATTTATCCAGTTAATGCATTTTTGAAAGTTTCCAATTCCAGTATTTTTTTTTAAAAGTGCAAAATGGGGAATTGTCCAAGAACATAAACTCAACTTTTTGACAGTAAATCCCATAATTTCAGTCAGAAAATAAAATGGGAGAAATGAGGTATTTGCTAAAAAAAAAAAGAACAAAAAACACTGCCTAATTTTTTGGCACCTCTTACGGGTATTTTTATAGCCTTGCTTATTGTGATAATTTACTTTCTCCATTCTGAATAAGTTGCTGTGAACCTGCAGTAAATTATGCACATCTTTTCAAATGTATGTAAAGTGCTATGAAAACTAGTTGTAAAATGTTCTTGAAGATTTTCTGAACAATGTCAAAGAAGGGCACGGTGAGTATCTACTCTTAAGACTGCAGACTGTTCGGCATCGTTTTTATGTTTAGCTGTGCTAAACCAAAAATAGTTTCGGTAGTCTTTTAGGAGATTCCGAATTTGTACAAATTCTTTTTATGGTGACAGCTCATGCTTTCTTTCAATTTCAGTTGGGGAAAGTATTTCGCGTTCTGTTTATACACATGAATATATACGCTGAGTAGTCTGTTGCATGCTGTCCAAGAAATCCAACATCTGTTTTTGGCTTTTAATTATGGAAAAAATATTCTTTACAAATGAATGAAACAGCTACCCAGTTATTAACCCAGCAAACAAAATAGCCTGAAGTGCCTAGTTTGCTGTTCATGAGGTAACATCATCAGGGCTTGAAAAATGTCTGAAAAGTTTCATGTCCAGCTGGGCATGTGCAGAAAGTATTTACCTGCCCAGGTAGTAAAAGTTGGATTCCCAGACGAAAATTTCTTTTAAGATGAAATCAGAAACCTCATTTTTTTTTTAAGTTAAAAAAAAATATGAACTTTTTACACATTTTTCATTTTAAAGGTTTGCATTTAATGTGTTCAATGCACAAAAGCATGTATCTCAAGTTTTAAGATTATGCAGAAATAATATCTTTACTCTGACTACCTTAATTTACACATACATAATTTATTTTCGAGAGGCCATTGAAGTTTGGTGTCTAATTTCTTTAATATTTAAAACAAAGGTACAAAAGCTTGGGTATATATACATAAAGTGGCACTAATAATGTTAATACAGTTTATCGCTGATATGTACTGTGTCTGATCTTCCCATCAGAGGTATTTATCTGCCCAACACAACTGAATAGTTGTGTTGGGCAGATAGATACCTCCGATGGGAAGATCAAAATCTTCAGTTGAATGAAAGGCCATTGCATCTAATCATCATTAAGTCATTTAAAGTGTCAATATTCAAACATGCTCGACTACTCGTTTTTATGAGGTTCATTGCTGAAAAGCCATGCTTGCAAGGAGCAGTACTACGTGGCATTAGATGTAGCAGCTGCATCATCTTAAAAACATTGCCATAAAAGTTTGCTTCTTTTTGTTCAGCATATATGTGGCTAAACAGAGAAGATAATTCGTTTACCTGTAGATGACATACTTTGTTCAAGGTACACCATGACAAAGGTTGCTTTAGTAACCTTGACTGACCCTTTTGGTCAGTCCAGGCTGATCCATCAGCAGATTTTCCTTCAAAGCCCACCTTTACTTCCATTCATTTTCGAAGCAGTTGCAGAAATGCAGGCGAAAAAAAAAAAAAAAAATTATTAATTCTCAATTGGGGGTAAAAGTTTGGCCAAATAGTTTCTCGTTTGGGGGAAATACTGGCTATCACTGGCTACTATATTAAAAAAAATTACTAACTTACTACAAAATATCAGATTGCCGTTTGGCGACTGGCTACCAACATTCGCAAAGGCTGAAGGTGTTGCGTTCTGTACTGATTGCTATTTCAGAGTTTCTTCTTCAAAAACCAAAAGCTTTACTTCCCTTGAAAAATTCTTAAAATGCGAGGTCTCCCTTTTTCACTATTACCGACAAAACTAAGAACAAGAAACATGATCAAATAAGAATATTACCAGAGGGAAATCAGAAGGGTGGGGCAAAAAACAGCTTTTGGGCAAGAAAAATTTTGAAAATTGCAGAACGTTCTCATCCGTGCTTGTTTTGAGTGGCAGAGGTCATGAACACTCAAAATATATTGAAAAAATTTCATATTAAAAATATCCAATAAACAATCTCAAAAATGTTTCGTGTATGTTAGAATCTTGAAACATGAAATTTAGCTTTGCACAAATGTTGAATAACATTAGTGCAGAGTTTTTCTATTTCCATAGCGTATCCGTTGTTTCTTATACTCCGTAGCAGACTGACAATTATCTTAGTGATGGAGAATTTGTAGCACTCGGAATATATGGTGGTAGCAAACAGGAAATAATGACAAATCATTAAAAAAAAAAAAATCCTTGACACTAGGTTCAAAAACCGGACATAATCCGATCGAATTGGGGTGCTTTACAGCTTAGCATGTGTCATACCTGCCAAGTTCTACAGTTTGCCTGTAAAGTTTATGGAAAATTCCACTTGTTTTATGGAAAGATACATATTTTTTTAGACATTTTTTGCCCTTCCATCTAGGTTTCCAGGGCTGGAAAAATGAGCTCCAGATCTAGGAGCCAGATGAAATGAAAGCAAATTTCAAAGTATCGTGAACAAACGTAATACGTGGTGATGTCAGAACAAAGAGTAATAATATAAGTGTATTAGCATTGCCTATTACCCAAGCTACTTACTGCTGAATGAAATTCAAAACTACTTGAAAGAAAATAATAGCAAAAAAAAAATTGCGACTGTCAGCTTCTGGAGTTCCGCGTAATATGGCTTTGGAAGGGGGGGGGGGTTAAATACGTAAATATGTGGTTTTAGAAAAAAAAATCCAAGGTAAAGCCATCTAGAAGTAAAAAAGATAAGAGTAATTCCATGTCAGATCAATCACCTTCTTGACCTCATCATTTCTGATTTTGATGAAATTTGGTATGAAGCACACATATGACAAGGTAAGTAATTCTACCAATTTTCAGATTTTTATTTTGAAAATTGTCCATGATACACACAATAAAAATCGAAATTTTCGTAAAAAAATGACAAACTCGCACACTTATAAATGGCTGTAACTGTTTTCCTAATTGTAGTACAGTGACAATTGAAACACAGCTGCAAAGCTAAAGCATTGAGCTTTCTATAGATACCATACATGACCTTCTTACAACAGTAAAGTTTCAAGGTCATCCACTGTGACCTTTGACCTTGAATATCTCAAAACATGCCATCTTAAAAAATTAGGAAAAAAATATATTTTATTGCTACAACATTCTTCTACCCATGTGCCAGATGTTAGGCTGGCACCGCTATGGCAAGGCAGTGTAGGATTAATAGGAGTGTCATGTTGCACCCTTCTGTATATATACAGAGACATACCATGCAATAAATATTTCTTACGTTGAGGATTTGTGTTTATTATACATGAAATGTGTATATATTATAACAGATTTATCAGAAATATGCTATGTGACAGCAATTTTACTTGATAGACACAATTTTCAGCAGTAAATAATGTCAACAAATCTTTGAGATCAGAGATTGAAACTCCACCATTTTAGCCAATGACAGGGTTTCTTATTAAAGCCAATGAGAAATCTTACTGGTACACCATTTTACATTTGCTGTTATTTCAATTCTGAGCTTGTGTGTGGTTATCAATTTATCTGTAACATTGTTAACTGTTTAATTATTTTATTTTATCTTTATCTTTATTTAATCAATTTCTTTTTATCAAACTATTTATTTATCATTTTTTTTTTGCAGGTGCAGTTTCATTAACCAAAATGGACTTTAAAAGTCAAATTTTTTGTTGCAATCCTCTGGGTAAAAGTGGACACACAAGGTTTAGAAAGAATCTGAGAAAAGTACAGCCTTGGATGGTTCAGAAATGTCCAAATATAACATTAGAACAGAAAATATGTAGTTCATGCAGAAAATATCTATCTGAAATGCCAGGTCCTTCAATGTATAATTGAAACAGATGCAGAGGCAGAACAACCTCGGTTAAGTGAAGATAATTCAGAAGGAGTGGTGAAGAGTGAGATATGGACTGACAGAAGACACAACTTTGGATAGTCTGAATGATACGTTACTTTCTCAAGGCGATTCTCCTGTGAAAAAAAAAAGATTAGGTGTTGAACAGTACAGTAAGAAGAAATATCAGAAAATTGGTGAAGTGGTAAAGGACTACATAGGTGTTCCAGAATGTGATAATCCTGTGACAGTGGATGAATTGGTCATGATTTCACAGTTGAAAGAAAAATTTCAAGAAACAGACTAGCAGTGTTAAAGTCCAAATACTAACAATATTACCTAGAACCTGGAGTATTCGTAAAATTCAGGAAGAATTTGGTGTAACGTATTACATGGCACGAAAGTCTAAAAATCTTGTGGAAGAGCAGGGTATTTTAGCAACTCCAAACCCTAGGCCTGGGAAAACTCTGTGACAGCACAGTTGAAAACATTATTGCATACTATAATAGTGATGAAGTTAGCCGTTGTTTACCAGGAAAAAAAGATTTTGTTCTTTGAATAAAGCTCATATTGAGAAATGGCTTCCTAGTTTAATTGAATTAATAATCTAAAGCAACTTATGGGAATTTACTAGGAAATGTTTTCATTTATAGCAAATTTTCGGAGAAAACTCTTCTCCTTCTTCAGGCTCTCTAGTTGTTGTCACTTTTTGCTTGTCACTATCATGGTTACGGTTTACCTTGACGGTTACGGTTAACCTTGACGGTTTAGGTTATTTTTCACCAAATCCTGCCAGATGTTAGGCAGGAAAATCCTTTGCAGTCATTGATGATGGAATTTTGTTTTTTCTCAATCTCTATTCCTTCTTTCAGTTTTCTTTTTGGAAATTGCTTTGGAAACTGATTACTTTAAGGGAATTCCAATCCATGCTGTGCCCAGTTTCTCTAACATGCCTATCTAATCCAGTCTTGTTGGAGCAATTTTTTATAGCTGCTTTATGCTCAGCTATACGAGTTTCTAGTCTGCGACCTGTTTCACCTATGTAAGATAGTCCACAACTTACAATTTACTTCATAAACTACTCCTTGCATTTTTAAAATATCTTCTTCTCTTTGAACTATTTTAGGAAAAAAATTTTTAACTTTGTTCTCTAAACTTGGAGCTAGCCTAATATTGTATTTTTTACTAATTCTCTTTAAAGCCTCAAATAAACCTTTGTGATAAGAAATTTTTCTAGTGAATTTTACTTCTTTGAGGCTTTAAAGAGAATTAGTAAAAAATACAATATTAGGCTAGCTCCAAGTTTAGAGAACAAAGTTAAAAATTTTTTCCCTAAAATAGTTCAAAGAGAAGAAGATATTTTAAAAATGCAAGGAGTTTATGAAGTAAATTGTAGTTGTGGACTATCTTACATAGGTGAAACAGGTCGCAGACTAGAAACTCGTATAGCTGAGCATAAAGCAGCTATAAAAAATTGCTCCAACAAGACTGGATTAGATAGGCATGTTAGAGAAACTGGGCACAGCATGGATTGGAATTCCCTTAAAGTAATCAGTTTCCAAAGCAATTTCCAAAAAAGAAAACTGAAAGAAGGAATAGAGATTGAGAAAAAACAAAATTCCATCATCAATGACTGCAAGGATTTTCCCTGCCTAACATCTGGCAGGATTTGGTGAAAAATAACCTAAACCGTCAAGGTTAACCGTAACCGTCAAGGTAAACCGTAACCATGATAGTGACAAGCAAAAAGTGACAACAACTAGAGAGCCTGAAGAAGGAGAAGAGTTTTCCTCGAAAATTTGCTATAAATGAAAACATTTCCTAGTAAATTCCATAAGTTGCTTTAGATTATTAAAAGATTTTGTTACAATGATGGAATCAGGATCAAAAGTACAAAAACAGAAACGTCTTATTCTAGGAAATTTGAAAGAGATATTTCAAGGATTTAAAGACAAGAATCCTAATGTCAAAGTAGGGTTTTCAAAGTTCTGTGGTTTACGCCCAAAGAATTGTGTGCTGGCTGGTGCAAGTGGAACACACTGTGTCTGTGGGTGTTGTGCTCATGAAAATGTAAAACTTATGCTAGCAGGGTGCAAATTGCAAGACTTAACTTGTAATGATGAATTACCAGTTAGGACATACAAAGATTGCCTTGCAAGAATAACTTGTAACCCTCCTCTTCCAGAATGCTTCTTCAAGTGTGATTCTTGTCCTGGTATAGCACACTTACTAGAGCAAATAAGTAGCTTATTCACCGTGAATGGGATTGATGAAATTGTATATAAATTGTGAACTACAACTGATCGCACAACACTTATGACAGTCTGTAACACTGTAAAAGAATTCCTTGAGACCTTTGAATCAAAAGTGAAATTGCTATTGCCACATTCTTTTATAGCTATTCAGCAGTCATACTTTCTGTCAAATCTGAAAGAAAACCTTGATGATAATCAGTGTGTTGTGTTGTGCGATTTTGCTGAGAATTATTCCTTCATACTGCAGGATGCAGTCCAAGGATACCACTGGAACAATTCCCAAGCTACTATTCACCCTTTTGTCATGTACTACAAAAGTTCACACACACTTCAGTTGGATCATGTTTCTTTTGTTGTCATCTCAGAATGTCTTAAGCATGACACTATCGGTGTTCACCTTTTCCAGAGCCAATTGTTGCAGTTTATATCATCACATTTTGACAAGAAAGTAGAACACATCGATTACTTCTCAGACGGTGCAGCCTCACAGTATAAGAACAGGAAGAATTTTGTCAATCTGTGACATCATGATGTAGATTTTGGTATCACAGCTGAGTGGCATTTTTTTGCCACCTCACATGGAAAGGGGCCATGTGATGGCGTGGCAGGCACCATTAAGAGATTAGCTGCACATGCCAGCCTTCAGTGTTCATATGATGACCAAATTATGACACTGCAACAACTGTATGATTGGGCTTCCAGAAACATTCCTTCGTGCCGTTTTAAATACAGCACAGACAAGGACTATGAGAACCACAAGGAGTTCCTCGAGATACGTCATGCTAGTGCTCGACCAATTCCTGGTTCTCGAAAACTTCACTGTGTAATACCAGTAAGCCACACAGCTATTAAAACCAAGATGTATTCAAACTCAACTGAATACAAGGTTGAGTCAGTATTGCTAAATCCAATAGAACTGGATCTGGAGGATATTTGTGGCTATGTTATTGTTGAGTATGATAACCAATGGTGGGTTGGTTGTGTTTTGGATGTGAACATTCATACAGAGCAAGTTAAGATAAGTTTTCTGCACCCACATGGACCTTCAGTGTCTTTCACATACCCACAGAAGCCAGATATATTAGAAGTGGATAAAACAGCGGTCATTATGAAGGTTGACCTACGAACAGCAACAGGTCGGACATATTTTATGGAGAGAAGCGAAATAGAGATGGTCACTAGCAAGATGGCATCACATTCTTTTGGTTTGCAACCTTATTAACCAAGCGGTTCACTTGTATGTGTACACCATTAATATAACCTGTAACACATTGTGAAATTAATGCATACGTGCATCTGGAAAACAGTTATTGTACATTTTTCCGAACCTAACCTGGAGGACATATACTCCTATTAATCCTACACTGCCTTGCCAATGCCAGCCGAATATCTGGCACATGGGTAGAAGAATGTTGTAGCAATAAAATATATTTTTCGTAATTTTTTAAGATGGTATGTTTTGAGATATTCAAGGTCAAAGGTCAGTGGATGACCTTGAAACTTTAATCTGTTGTAAGAAGGTCATGTATGGTATCTATAGAAAGCTCAATGCTTTAGCTTTGCAGCTGTGTTTCAATTGTCACTGTACTACAATTAGGAAAACAGTTACAGCCATTTATAAGTGTGTGAGTTTGTCATTTTTTACGAAAATTTCGATTATTATGTGTGTATCTTGGACAATTTTCAAAATAAAAATCTGAAAATTGGCAGAATTACTTACCTTGTCATATGTGTGCTTCATACCAAATTTCATCAAAATCAGAAATGGTGAGGTCAAAAACTTATTTTTTTTTTATTGATCTGACGTGGAATGTCCCTAAAATAAAATAAAATGCGACCGTCAACTTCCAAAAGCCGCATGGCCGCAGAAACGAAGAATTATTTGGTTCTTTAGCAAAACAAATATGAATTTTGTAAAGAAATTAAAAAAAAAAACAAAAAAACCCCAGCAACAATCTACCTGAAATGAAACTATCTAAAGCCAAAAAACGCAAAACCTGTGATCAACTTCCGGAATGCCTTGTAATGCGACCGTAAAAAACAGAAGACGGACGATAAAATTGTTTGTAAAAATCTGGTTTTAAAAAAAAAATAAAGAGGAAGAACAAAAAAAAATACACCTTACTAATCTAACTGAATCCTAAAGTGAAAGAAAAAGATATCTGGAAGCAAAAGGGGAAAAGAAGTTGCGACATCAACTTACGGAAAGCTGATGGCCGCGGAAACAGAGACAACGCTTTAAAAATATGGTATGACTCGTAAAAAAAATATATATTGCCTCAATGTAACTTTCAGTTAGATTAAAATTCAGGCCTCCATGCACAAAAAAAAAAAAAAAAAAAAAAAGCGACCATTAGCTTCTGAAATGTGTTTATGCCCTTTTAACCACCACGCACGTCAAACGTGTGTGGTGCGTCAAAAGTGCATAAAAATATCGCTTCCGAGATTCAAAGCTCAAGGAAAGCAATTATATCTCATCAAGTTGAAGTTATCTGTTTGAAAAATACTGAAGAATGAAAGCTAAACTAAAATAAGGGAGGAGGGGATCTATCGATTACAGCTTTACATCTTTTAAAAATGCATGAAAATTTTCCTGCCTTTGTTTTAAAATTTAAAGAAATCTTATTAATGTTAAGAAAATAGAAAAACAGTCAGAAAAACAGTCTGCAAACCTTTCCAAGAATCTGCGTCTGGCTGGTTTTTGCTCCCTGGCCGGCAGCTTAATTAAACCAAACAGTGTGATCTTCAATGTCTTCCGCAATCTGACAGGATAGTCACGTGATTCAGAGGATTTCATGACGTTTCTGTGCTTTGAAACACACGGTTCAGGATAAAAGCTGACAGAATTTATAAATGCAATCAAAGCAGAAAATTTCAGAGTTTGGTTTTATTAAATTACAATTTGTTGAAGTAACATTGTGCATCTATGAAATCGAAGTAATGACTGCAAATTACGAAATTTGAAGTAAAAAAAAAAGTTGGGTTCCAGGACCAAATTTCTAGGCGGCCTGGCACCATGTAATTTTCCAGCCCTTGTAGGTATCACTAAACACATTTGAAGGGAGAATAAGTGGCCCGAACAACCACTGGTGCTTTAACTTCTGATCTACCTGGTCCCAATTCCCCCCTACCTCCCAACCCACTCTGCTCACTGCCTAGCAGGACTAACTTCGTAAAGCCTGGTCCCAATTTCTCCCCGTTTCTACCTCCCAGTCCCAAGCCACTCTGCTCGCTGCCTAGCAGAATGAACATCGCAAAAACGCTGAAGATTAGGATCAGTGCTAATGAAGAGTGAAAAATACGCACCTTACACAAGACTAAAAATTGCGTTATTAAAAAGCATCCTAACATTTTGGCACAAAAAAAAAAAAAAAAATCAAGGTCAACCTTCCTTAGTTAAAGTAAAAAGTTACTGTAATATATCACTATAATTAATTTCACAGTTACAAATGGAATTTATCTGCATATGCAGTCGCAGAATAGACGTACATCTGTGCGCGGAGTTTCCAAATTATTAGCAGATTTTGCAGATAGTTTTTGCTTGTAGAATAAAAACAACAGCAATTAAAACACTTACTCCAGGCTTTACTCAGATTAATATATTTAATTCTATTTTATATGTGTGAGCGTGAGAATGTTCAACTATTTTTCACATCTTCCAATAGTGAGTTCTTTATTTTTACAGACGTTTCTGGCCTCTTGATTTTATCAAGGCCTGTTCTCAATATATAGGAACTGTAACAAAAGTTTTGTTTACACAGAAAAATTTAAATTTTATTGCCAGGTTCCTCTTGCAGTTGCCAGTTATTAAATTAAAATATTTTCCTTATGTATTTTATAAATCTTATTTTTGAATTAAGTTGTTGAAAATACTATATATAATTTTTAAAGGTTGATTAACGGAACTGCTTTTCTAGATATAAAAACTTTAGTCTCTTGTTTTTATGAGGTTCATAGTACAATATTTTTTGGCCTTAAGGTCCATTTTACACACATTTTTGCGAATTCAGTCGTAATGTACTTTTGTCCTATCAGGAATCTGTAATGTTCTAATAATTATTTATTGTTATATTAATTTTTCCTTAAATTATCTTATTCTATTATCGTGATTCGCAAGTTTTCTGTTTCAATTGTTGTGTACGCAGATACATTTTATTTTTATACAACTATGTATATGTAGCCAAGGGCTCAAAATTTCAGGTCTAACTCTACTAGCCAAAAGTTTTTTTCACTTGTAGCAAGTTTTCTGTTTTAATGATTGTGTATGCAAATATATATAACTGCAATTGTGCTACAGCTGAGATATCAGAAAATAATATTAACAGACCTGGCAACCTCTCAGAACCAAAAAACGTAACACTCAGATAAAAAAATCGTAACACGATGCATGCAGATAGTTTTTAAAGCCTATTTCAGCTAAATTCTTGATGAGAATGTAGGGATTTTTTCCCTACATCAAAATTTTATTGATAAACTAATTAAACCTAATCAACAAACACTTATATGTTGTTAATTATTTAAAAAAAATTACGATTATGGGAGAAATCCTCACTCCGCCTAACCTTCGGTTTTCGGAAATTTTGAGAGGCGGAAAACTTGCATCTTGGGGAGTCTGCAAGATGGTTTAATCGGGTTCTGGGGATGTCATTTTTGTCTGCAGCACCAAAATAAATCTGTGATGTGCATCAGCCGTCGCTGCGATTCTGCTATTAGGATTAGTAGAAAATGAATCTGCGATGTACGTCGGCTGTCGCCGCGATTCTTCTACAGGGATGAGTGCAAAATAAATCCGTGATGTACCTCGGCCGTCACCGCAATTCTGCTACAGGGATGAGTACAAAATAATTCTGCGACGTACATCATCCTTCACGAGAAAAACTTACGATTACGAAAGAAATCCTAGCTACACCTAACTTCTGTTTTCGGAAATTTTGAAAGGTGGAAAACTTGCGTCTATGATAGGGATTCTCCAGGATGGTTTAATTAGTGTTCTGGGAATGTCGTTTTGTCTGCAGGACCAAAATAAATCAGCTACGTACGTCGGCATGATTCTGGTTCAAGGCTTTTGTCTGAAAAGGGAAAAAGTGGGGAAAACATGACTTAAAAAAATGGTATTTTTGGCTGCAAATTTGTTTTAGCGTACTGCAGCATGATTTATCGTACTAAATACTCCAGGTTGTGTTAAACCAGGAAAGTTATCCAAAGCCAATATTTTTTAGTGCTGGAGGAAAAGAAATAACTAAAATAACATTTTAAAAAATGTCTGTTATACCCAATCCCCGGGGGCCCTATAAAGCGAATTGTCAGCACCTCCATCACCATGTTCCTTTTATTCATATGTACATAAATATGTTTCCCGGAATCCCGGCTAGTACAGCAAAGATTAATCAAAGTACGGATGGGGGAAAACATCAGTGTTTTTGAGAATCTACGTTTTTTCCAAGTGATAATCGACGTTAGAAACTGCAAAAGAATATTTTCTACATGAGATAAATGAATTTCTCTTTGCTGCATTCTTTTAAATATAATCTTAGGTCATGAATTAGGGACTTTTTGCCATTTTGCTCGATGTTTCATCACCGAAAATCTAGTTCTTTTCCTTGATGCTACAGGAACTGATTAGTCCTCCCACCGCCCTCCCCAAAAAATCGAGGTTTCATGACCGATGTTTGGAACTGCAATAGCGCAATCAACTCTATATTTTTCTGTGAGAAGTAAATGAATGTCTTTTTCGTATTCTTATACAGAGAAAGGAAACATCACCTTTTTTTTGTATTCTTATACTGAGAAAGGGAATATCACCTTTCTATGTCTCAAATTAGCGATTTTTTGCCGTTTTTCTGAGATGTTTCGTCGCCGAAAGTAGAGTTCTTGTCCTCGATGTTACTGGAACCAATGCATCAAGGTTTACGATACATCAAGCAAGCACTTTAGCAAATATTATGGTTACTCGATGTTGAATTGGTGAGCTATCACCGAGATATTGGACTCGATTTATTCATCGATGTGCCAATAACTGCTGCAGATGGGAAAGATGTGAATTATTTGGTTCTTTAGCAAAACATCGTGGTTTTCGTTGATACGTCGAAAGTTTCCACCCATATTACGGATGCGGGAATGAATATCCACTGATATGTCCATCCCAATTCTGAGTTCGACCTAGAAACACATGCGGGGAAGAAATGCTTTCACCCACAATGCTTTGGGGTTCCTTTTAGCAAGCTTCGCATCAGCTGTCGCTACGCTGCCCACGGAAGAGGCTCTCGTAGGCTCGCTAAGCTGCTGGCGATGACGTAGGGATTGATACGCCTCCATCAGAGACAGTTTTACTGAAAACATTTCATGACGACGAAAAAATAAAATAGAAAGCACAGTTAAATACAATACTCAAGGAAGTTATTGCAAATAACTGAATTTTATATTTTTAAGATAACATTTTACTGAAAGTGAAGCCACCATCACAGTTCCAATTATTTTTGTGAAGTTACTGTTTGAGCTAAAAATATTTTTGTGAAGATACTGCCCAATAGCATTAAATGCCGAACAGGAAAACAATTTAATATTTTTACTGCTCGCCAACAATAAATTTCTGGTCGCCATTGGCGACTGTGTGACCGCAAATTTTGTGCCCTGATGTAGCCTAATAATAGAGCATAATGAGATAATTTGTGTATATATTGCATTTTTGATCGCCATTAACAGAGAATGATGTGTAGTATCGTAAATTAGAACATGAAATTGATAGAATTTCGCATATTTTCACAATAAATAAGATTTTAATTGATGTGTTTAATGTCAAGAAGTTCGATACAGCAGTCAATTGAAGATATCAATCAGAAACTGTGAGAGACTCTGAACAAGCAGCTTTTAAGTACATGAAGGGCATAGTACAAATTGTTGAAATATTGGTGATCATTCTGCCAAGCAATGAATAGAATAAGAGCAGCATGGACAATATTCTTGATAAGATGACAGTGCTTATGCAGAAAATGACTAGAAAATAAGCAGCAAATAAAGTTAACCAAAGTATTGCTTAAAAATGCTTTCCCATCCACTGCTATCAACTTATGATGGGGAGATTTTATTCAAGGACATAGACAAGATAAAAATGATGAAATTATTTTTTAATGAAAATTGTTTAAAATTTTTTGCTATTGAAGAAAAATGTAACTTAAGATTATATTTATGCATTTAATTGTACTGGGCAATAGACTGGTACAATTAAATGCATAAATATAATCTTAAGTACATTAAGAGTAACTACTATACTAAGCTATTACATATTACAGTTAGTTGCTTTGGCTTTTTTAAAGTTTTTGCAAACCCACTTGCCAAATTCAATTTTTTTCACTTAAGTGTTATAATAGTACAAAAGGGTAATCTCCAATATTTTCGCCAAAATGATTTTTTTTTTTTGCGAATTGCAAAGAATGTGATTGACAGCGTGATGCCCTGTATTAATAGAATAAATTTAACCTTTGTCTAATTATAAAAAGTATACAGTGTAGTGATAAAATGTGTATACAATACAAAATAGCCCTTAAGTGATCACTTATTAATTTATTATTAATTCTTAGAACAAGATTCAGTTTAAGAAGTGCAAACCTAAATAATTGAAAAAATTGTTTTTTTTTAGTGAAATTTAATTACTCAATTTTGCAATAGATGTTCACCTTTTTTTCTTATGTTTTTTTTTTCTTTAGATTACAGACTTGAATCTTGATAACTGTCGCAGTGCTACAGTTTTTGGCCTCACAGATGACTTCGTAAATTTGGAGTCGTTGAGTTTAATTAATGTTGGTCTTACTAGTCTCAAAGGATTTCCCAGACTTCCAAATCTCAGACGGGTCAGTTGGTTTCTATGTTTACATAAACATTTGTCTGTTCTGGTCATGTTTTGTTGTTTAGGTTTTAACTTTTTGTGTGTAAACTGCATTTTTATAAAATTTAATATGTACTTTCACTACTTTGTAAACTGCCTGGTTATGACTCATGTATACTCTACAACCACACAAGCATTTAGTTACCAGAGACAGTTGTAGATGGCAACATGAGCAGCCAGAATTGTTCTGAAAAACCATTTTTTGAAATGACCCTCAAAATGGCCATTTCTGTTTTGGTTTTGGTTTTAATTGTGCTTTGATACCCAAAACATGTTACTGAAAAATTTTTTCCTTACTTATGAACAAGTTGCTTCATGCCAACTCAATGTAGTACCTGTCCCAGTACTCTCTAATTTGGATGATCTATGTTCCAGTGTCATTCACACATTCCAAGAAAGTTATTGCAAATAACTGAATGTATATACCAGTTTGCAACTGTTGGTGTGAAGTTTATAGGGATATTAGTGCAACCCATTAAGCAGTGTTTTTCATACAGTTATGTTGAGCAGATCTGCCTTGATACTGCACGTGTACTGTGTGGGACTACAGTATTTCCAAGTGGTTTATCTATGACTGCAGTATCTTCAGTCTCATGTAAATGAATAGGTTTATGCCTTCTTGGTCTGCTGTCTTATCAACAGGCCATACTTCAAAGTGTGCACAGTGTCAGTTGACCTTTCTGTGTCTTGTAGCCCCCCCTAGCAGAATCGCGGTGACATACGTCACAGATTTTAGACAAAAACGATGTTCCAGCAGACAAAAACGATGTTCCCAGGCCCCTATTAAATCCTTACTTGCAGACTTCCAATTGTGGATGCAAGTTTTCAGTCTTTCAAAACCATCCAAAAATGGAAGTTAGACGAAGTAAGGATTTTTCCCCTAATCATAATTTTTTTATCTCGCAATGTTGCGTCTGTCCGGTATTGGTAAATATCATTTTATTGCATAAATGTTTGTGTTTCAGCTTGAAATAGACAAAAACATCTGTAAAAGGAAGTTAGACAGAGCCATGCAACCCCCCCCTTATGTCACTTTTGGCCCCCTATAGTTGTTAAATATAGCTTTATTATATATAAATGCCTGTATTTGATATTGAAAATGAAGAAAAGTTTTCGAAAACGGAAGTTGGATTTAACGAAGATTTCTGCAGTAATCGTAAAATGGAGGCAAAAATGTTCGACAGCGAATATTTCAACCGTATGTGTGACGTATTACAGAAGTGAAGCACGTTTCAATACAAATGTGCAGTGAAACATTCTGCCAGTGTTTAGAACAACTGGTTTCGGAGCAAGGAAGCACAGCTTTGATCTACTGTATGTCACTGACAAATTTGTTTGCATGTTGCCGTTGGGTTCTTAAAAAAATGTGTTTGTTTCACGCATCATCTGGAATTAATGAGAAAAATTCCTTCTTCTCCAGATACGTACATATAGGGAGATGATGTGATGTACTACAGAGGTGAAGTACATTAGGGAGATGTGACGTACTACAGAGGTGAAGTACATATAAGGAGATGTGACATACTACAGAGGTGAAGTACATATAGGGAGATGTGACGTACTACAGAGGTGAAGTGAAGCACACATGTCAAGACTACAAAATCTGCAGCGATTCATTCCATCTGTGCAGCTTTACAGAGAAGCCAACTTTTACGGATTTTCACTCCATCTTACGGTTTTACAGAAGTCACCCAAAAAACTACAGAAAAACCCACACACACAATTTTCTATTTTTTACTGTCTTGTGATAAAAAAAAATGCACATTGCAGGGTAGTCGCTTATACACCTTCAATGTTCCGACTTCCCCCCGCCAACAGAGGCAGAGCTTCTCCTTGTACGCTGTTTACTTGATTCCCTGTACAGCCATTTGAGAGTGCCGTGCGCAAAAGCCGAGAGGGAGCTCAGCGCCTTTTACGAACTCTTTACATTGATTACATGTGGCTTTGTGCTTGTGAAAAATTCCAGTGCAAATGTTTTAACCCTTTCCGCTTGACTATTGGGTCACACCCGGCATTAAGAAATTGCCGAATAGCTTGCGTAGCGGATGTTACCCCTCACTTCGATGACGCCTCTATAGCTAGAATGTCGGCGCATGCGAGACATTTCTTTTTCACCGAATAGGTTTGATGTCACCCGCCACGCCAATGACGCCTCTATAGCTCGTATGTCGGAGCTTGCGAGACATTTCTTTTCTCCGAATATCTTGCGTGTCTAGTGTCATCCGCCACGCCTATGACACCTATAGCTCGCACACCGACGCTCACAAGGAATTTCTTTTTGCCGTATAGCTCGCGTGTCAGCTGTCATCCACCACTCCGATGATGCCACTATAGCTCAATACAAGAGCTTGGGAGACATTTCTTTTTCACCGAATAGAAAACAAGAAATCTCATTGGAAGTCGCCCACCATGCCTATGACGCCTCTATAGCTCGCATGTCTGCGCTTGCGAAGAATTTCTTTTTCGCCAAATAGGTTTGATGTCATCCTCCATGCCTTATAACGCCTCCACAGCTCGCACGTCGGCACTTGCCAGGAATTTATATTTCGCAGTATAGGTCGAGTGTCATCCACCACGCATCTATGACGTCTCTATAGCTCGTATGTCAACGCTCACGAAACATTTCTTTTTCGCAGAATAGCTCGGCTGTCACCTCCCATGGTGATGGCGCTTCTATAGCTCGATGAATAGGTTGGGTGTCACCCGCCACGCCGATAACGTTTCTATAGCTTGTATGGCGGGGGCAAAGCTGAACTTGCACTGCTAAGTTGTGACCTCTACTGCAGAAATATATATATATATATATAAAATTTTTAAATAAAACTACATTTTGAAACTTATTCATTTCATTAAACGATTCTGAGGTTTTAAAATAAATATTTTTGATAATATGCTGAAGGTCAAAGCAGTTTCACTGAAAACTTCGGATTTTTTTTTTTTTGCTGATGATCCTTTCTCAGGTTGGCATCTCTTGATCTTGAGTTTAGTTCGTTAGACCCAAGGAGGTTAGAATAGATGGAGTAAGAGTGATGTCACAAACTTGAAGCACTTTTAGCAGACGACATGTAGCTTTTGGCCACACCCAGTGAGACGTTACTAGTACTTTCAGGGATCGCATTCCTCCTAAAATTCCTAAAATTCCTAATATTTTGTGACCCTCCTTAAATTCCTAAAATTAGACCTAAAATTTGCTATTCATCCTAAAATTTTTCGTAAGCTTATTTTTATTAAAAACACAACCGTTATTAACGCCAATAAATTTACCATTACGGTAAGGTAAAAAGACCTGTTATTGTAGAAACACAGCCTATATGCTGTGCTGCTGAAGGAGGGAAAAATGGCCCATCGAGATGCACTTGCTTCGGGGCGGCGTTCCATTTTTTGCCTTCGAACAGTTTTCGAGTAACAAGAGATCTAAGGGAAAAGGGGAGGGGTCATTTTCACCCCTGGTTTGCGCTTTGCAGGCGAACTCCGTGGCACGCAGAAGATCGTACTTTATTTTTGTACATGCCTTGTGGAACCTCCTCTTTCTGCTGATGTTTTGTTATTGTAAACCGCAGGTGGGTGGAAGCAAGAGGAAACGTGGTCTCCTTCCGTAACCTCCGGTAATGACGATGGGATGGTAGCTGAGTATTATCTTGGCAGGCAGTAGAGCACGTGATCATTGACCTTCGATCATGCGTCGGCGACAGCGACCTTCGATGCGCAATATATCTCGGCTCCGACTCGCTTTGACTGAACTTGCGTGAGATGCGTATGATAGTTTCTGGTTTTACGTCTTTTATGGTGTTCTCTGTGCTGTGTGCAGGTTCAGTTCTCTAGTGGTGACCTGCTTTTTTTTTTTTTTTTTTTTTTCATATCTTCTGACATCCTCGCAGCCAAATTTCGGGAAGTTGTCTGGTTTTGCAATATTGGAACGTGTTTTTGTACTTCCCTTTCATTTTCTGGTTAGTAATACAAGTGTTTAAGATGCCTAAATCCAAAACGAAATTTCAAGATGCGTGGCTCGCCAAAGAATTGGACGGAGTGAAGTTGAAAGAATGGTGTTCTGCAACTGAAACAATATTTTCTGCTAAGTGTATATTGTGTTCAGAAATTTTCAACATTTCTAATAGTGGCTTTTCACAAGTAAAAGCGCATCATAAAGGAAAAAAAAACATTTGCAGAAATTTCAAAGTAAATTTCAAAATAAGTCCATCCTTGAAAGCCTTTGGAGGACGGGATCTTCAGCCCAAAACAAATATTAGTGAAGTACTGAGTCATGATTTACAGTTGGCTAAAGCCGAAGCATTATGGGCCATGAAAGTTGCTAAGGACAATATGTCTTTGTTTCATGCACTGAAATGTTGAACTTTTCAAAGAAATGTTTCCTGATTCTGCTATTGCAGCCAAAATGCAACTTAAAAGAAAAAAAGTTGCTTATGTGATATCACATGGATTGTCAAAATATTTTGAAGAGGATTTGAAAAAAGACATTGCATCTAGTAGCCCAGGAAAGGTTACTATAGCATTTGATGAAACTACAAAACACAAGTGAAAGCGGCAGTTGGATGTGTATCTCAGGTACTGGTCTTCAGAAATAAATTCAGTTTCTTGCCGATACCTAACAAGCGTTTTTCTGGGTCATGCAACGGCAGATATTTTGCTAAAAGAAATTCTTGATGTGTTATCATCCTTCAATATTTCGTTGAACAGAATTATTTGTGTATCCATGGACAGCCCAAATGTAAATAAGTGCTTTTTACGCAAATTCAATGAAGTTGTAAAACAAGAAACAGGCCAGAAATCTTTGGAACTAGGTTTTTGCAACCTGCATGTTGTTAGTAACGCATTTAAAATTTTTTTGACAAGCTTAAATATAGATTTTTGGCCAATTTGCTACTGATATGCATTACTTTTTAAAGAGTAGTGCTGCAAGACAGAGAGGATTATAAATCTGTCGAGGATATAACATTGGTCACTGCCAAATTTCTTTTGCGTCATGTCAGCAACAGATGGTTAACCGTTGGTTCTGTAGCCCAGAGGCTCTTGGATCAATGGCTAAAAATATTACAGAATATTTTTAAACTTCTTGCCATCTCAAAAAATATTTGAAAAACAACTGCGCAATTCGGCAAGGTATAAAAGAATTCACTGTTTCCTGAAAAATGAGCTAACTCCTTGCTATTTAGCATTAATTTCATTTTCACACCAAAATTTTGAAAAGTTTTCATTCTGTTATCAGAGTGAAGAACCAAAAATACACCAGTTATATTCTGATTTAAATACTTTAATGAGGAATGTTATGGCTCAGTTTATCCAAGATGATGTTATAGCAGGGAAATTTGGAGAAGACCTAAAGAATGTAGATTTTGAAAACAAAAATTCATGGAAAAAACTAGGGAGTTAGAAGTTGGTATGAAGACAAAAAATCTCCTCAGGAATGTTCAGGAGACCAGGCAGAAATTATTTCTCTTAGATGTAAGATCATCACTAATTGCAACCACAAAATATTTAAAGTCAAATTTGCCATTCTGCAATCAAAAGCTAAGAGACATAGAAGTTTTAAAGGTAAAAGAACCAAAGAAAGAGTCAACTCAACTTTCAGTCACTGAAGGACTTTCGGAAATAACCAGAATTTCAAGTGTTTTGCATCTTTCTGAGGAACAAATTGATAGAGTAAGAGAAGAGTGGAAACTTTTAAATTGCGATAAGCCAACTCTAGATGAACTAGTGAAATTTTCAGAGGAAGGGCATATTCCAGTGCGGATTGATCATTACTGGCGTAATATATTTAGTATTAAAGACTCTAGCGGAAAAGAAAAATACTCAAATCTTGTTAAACTCATAAAGTCAATTTTAGTTTTACCTCATGGTAATGCTGATGCAGAAAGGGGATTTTCGGTTAACACTGCTCTGTTAAGGGAGGACAAGGCTAACTTAAAAGACTCAACTATAACATCATTAAGAATAGTTAAAGGGGCCATTAAACACTATAGATGTGTAAGTAAAGTTCCCATAACAAGAAATTTGTTAAATAGTGTTTGTGATTCACATAAATTTTATAAAGAGTATGTTGATAAGCTGAAGGAAGAAGAATCAAAAAGGTAAAAGAAAGGAAGCAGAAAGAGAGGGAAAATAAGGAAAAGCAGCTAGAGAAAAAAAGAAAAGCTGAGTTTGATGACAAAATAAAAGAAAATGATGCAGAAATAAATAGACTTAAAAACGATAAAGAAGCCTCCCTAGCAATAATTCAAGAGGGAACAGAAAGAATGAGAAAAGCTGTAGAAAAACAAAATACTGTTGAAATAGCAGTTGCCTCTAACTTGATCATACAAGGTTCAGCTGAAATAAAGAAAACTGAAAGTAAATTAGTTGTGGTAGAAGCAGAAAAAGATAGGCTAATCAGGAAAATGTTAAAACAATAATATGAAAAAAGTAATTCAGTGAACAATTGTACATAGTTCTTGGTTTTCAATTACCTTTTTAGGATATTATAATTTAATGTGAAACCTGAAAACTTTACTGTGAAAATCGTGAATTGCTTCTGGTTAACAGCATATTAATGTTCAAAGTGAAACTTGAATGTGGTAAATATACTTAGAATATGATAATAACATGTGAAAAGATAAGAACTGAACATTAGAAGTAAATCATACTTAAACTTTAGACATTAGACGTTATGCAAAAAATTTGGGTGTTAACTTCGACCATATATACTAATGGACTGCACATTGGCAATAGCTGCATCAAAGCCGCCATGGCTCAAACATTGGGCATGTCATCATCAGACTCCAAATTTCGTGTAAAAATGCTGTTATGATTACTAATTTACGCTGCAGAACTTCAGTGTTTTTCGGTGTATTATGTGAATGCGCCTCATATATAATGAAAACTCTTCAGGTAAGTTTACTTATGAGCTATATACATGCATGATCGGGTTGTTTACATTTAAGTGATTTATAATGTGATGAACATTTGCGAAGAATTTGGAACGTGCATTCCATTTTTTTTTCTTAAGTTACTATATTTTTATATCAATAGCTGCAAGTTTCTGGTTAAGTAATTAAACTTTATTGACTTAGGTATTTAATTCGTTTCTTACCCATGAAAAATCATAGAACTTTCTTTACTATATCGCTCAGAGCAACCATAAGCACAGCAGGTGTAACCCATCTTTTTGACTGTTGTCATGTGATTTTATGTTGGAGCCAGAAATTTTGATGTCATGCACAGTCTATCAGTATATATGGTTGAAGGGTGTGAAGCAAACTCTTTACAATGTATACAAAGTTGTTTTACTAGATGTATACAAATATACATCTAGTTTTTATTGAAATACACTCCTAAAATTTTCCTAAAATTCTTCTTAAAAAATTCCTAAAATTCCTACCTAAAATTTTCCAGAAGTATGCTATGATCCCTGTACTTTTTCACCATTGCGGGAATAAGGAATAGACGGTTTTTCATCAAAAAATGTATACTTTTTTTAAAATGGATTGTGCTGTGCGTTTGGATGTGTCAGCTCATCAACTAAAGCACCTGCTGGTGTAACTTCATTGGTAATTGTGCATAGAATATTAATTTTTCTCTAAATTAAAATTTTCTTTTGCAAGCCATTTTAGTTTAAGAAACTGACCAAATTTTAAGCAAATCAGAATTTAGATTAATCATCCCCTCAAGAAATTCTCAACAGTAATGTTCTCATTTACTAATATTTGATATATCTTTCACATTTGTGTTATTTTTATTCCTAATCATGCTAATGTATGGGGATCTCAATCTGTGCTGATGGCAAAGGAGAGTTCATTGTGGCAAAACGGTTTAATTTTCTCGGCGGAGCTTTCTCAGACATACGTGAATATATTGTAATATGATGAATGCATGTTTAATATAAAGCGATACATTCGTGATTTTACTTTTAGCGCTCTTTATGTTAATTAGTTCCAGCAGCGTACCCAGGACTTTTTTTTTTTATATATATATAAAGGGGTGGCCCAAACTATTGAAGATGCAAATTAAAACACTCTGTAGGAAACATCTCCCAAAATAATTGGAAAGCGATAAAAATATCTCTGCCACATTAAAGTGAAAATACATATTTAAAAACATACAATTATATTTAAAAATAAGCAGCCAATACAAAGATTGAAGGACCAAGTGATCCTCGTGGGGAGACCCAGGCCCCTGGGCCACCACTGAATTCCAGTAAACGTTTAAACGAAATTTTCCTTATGGAAATTTTAAAATGCAAAAAAAATGTGTTCAACTGCTTATTTTTCATACTAAGCACTGTGTGTGTAGCTCATACCTTCTTAATAGCTCAATTTGCAAGGGTAGGACTCATAAACTGATAAGTGAAAAAAATATTCTCAAGGGTAATTTATGCGTATCTGATGATCTGAAGAAATTTCCATGCCCACCCACCCACCCACACACGATCACGAACTTTAATATTAAGTACTTGTGTCAAGAGGAACTCATAAAAATAATGTGGCCAACCCACCCACACACGATCACGAACTTTAATATTAAGTACTTGTGTCAAGAGGAACTCGTAAAAATAATGTGGCCATCCTGGTGGTGCGGAAGTGATTCAGGGTGTCCACCAGGTCACATAATGAGAAAACGGTCACAGAAGTCAAGGAAAGGTCACAAACTTAAGGTTGTAAGTCACGATCAGTTTCATTTATTTTTTTACTTTTTTCCCCCTTTGTGCCTTACCCTGTAAAAATGAAATTTCAGCTTTGAGCTAAAAAGAAGTCTTTGCCAATGGCGATGACGTCATTTCCTTACTTCTGACAAGTTCTGAAGGGATACACAGTGATACCCTTCTCGCCTTCAGCGTTAATTGACTCCGCTTGGCACTTTGCCAACCGCTGTTCTCTCAACTGTAGGCCGATAGTAAGGTTTTTTTGTCGAAAGTAACCAATAACCTGCATGTTTGCTTCGCGGAAAAATTCGTCATGGGTCATTCGGGCTGGGCGATGTACCAGTATAGCGCGAAAAACCGGTTTAAGTTTTACATCGAGGCTCTGAATTTTTTTAGCTAACGGTACTACAATGCGTCGTCCTTCGTAATGCGATCTCTCGTGTAGTACAATGTTGAAGAAATCACACGATGGCGTCTCGGACATTTGAGCTTTTTCATGAATGTTGGAAATCCATCGTGAAGCAAACATGTTTAAACCGGTTTTTATTGGTGCCCTCCCTACAACTTTCGCGGTCTTTCATTATGACACCCCTCTCCGCTACGCTCCACAGGGTTCTCGCCAGAGTTCCAGAATCTGGGGTGAAAATGTCCCCCAGGCTTTTTTTCTGGGGGTGAATTTTAAACAATCGTAAACTTAGAGAAAAATACAACATTTATGGGGGAAGGGGCGAACAAAGACAAAAATAATATAAATATTTTATACATATCTTCTAATTTTGTTATTAAATATTACAACAGCTTTGTGAAATGGAAAGCTTTCTAGTGTTCTATTTGCTGCTGATATTAGAATCAAATTTTTTAAAGTTTATTCTATCTTTTATTCGATTTTGTGTGCTAAAAGAACGCTCTACTGAGGCAGAACTTATTGGCACAACCAAAGCAATTTCATACAACAACACTGTGCTTGGATACACATTTTTATACCTGCAGATGAAAAGTTCTGCAAATTTAAAACTAGCATAGCTATTTTTCAGCAGAATAAATAACATGGATAGTCACTCCACTGGCATTTCAAATCTTCAAAACCTTTGAAGTGGTCTAACAACTTCAAAACAAATTTGCACGACACCGATGAGGATATTTACTTCCCATCCCAAAAGCGTTTGAGCGAATTTGCTCCTTTCTTCGCTCCTTTCGCAACAATGAATAATAAAATAAACATAGGGATCTTTACAACGTCGAAAACAAAAAATCACTTTAACACTGTATGAGCAGTTGCCACAAAAATTACAACAGGATAAAGAAAAAAATTCTCAGTATCAATACAAGCATGAGCCAAATTTTAGAAAAGAGTTCTTCAGATGAGAAAAAACAGACCATTTATACACTGGCGGAAAGTGAAAAAGAACACCAAGAAGGACACGTCTGATACAAACAAAATTTATACAGCATAATAATGGAATACAGAGGATAACGTGATCAAAACATTATGGCAAAATACAGCTGTATTTGCTGGTAAACTGAAAAATAACATTTCCATGTAACATGGTTAGTACGAGGTTGAACCGCCATGAACTGCGTCACTGTGTAATTCTGGCATGGAGTCTGTCGTACAGATGTTGGATGTAAGTTTGGGAAATTGAGTTCCAAGCATCCTCAACCTGGACGCGTAAATCGGGGATAGTCGTGGCTGGCCGTGGAGACCGGATAAGTCGTTGTCCCATAAAATCCCACACGTGCTCAATGGGGGACAAATCCGGTGAGCGTGCAGGCCATGGAAGTTGTCTCACACCGTGAAGTGCATGTTGCGTTGCACGTGCCGTGTGTGGACGTGTGTTATCTTGCTGGAAAACACTATGATAGACCGACCTTACAAGTGGCACAACAACGGGCCGAATGGTGTTGATGTAAAAGGTGCTGTTTAACGTACCCGGTACAAACACTAGTTGTGTACGTGAGTGATAGCTGATCGCTCCCCACACCAGGTGTAGGCCCTGTGTGTCGCTGGCAGATGCAAGAAAAGTGGAGACGCTCCCCTGTGCGTCTGCGAACACGCATACGGCCATCGGAGGTTCCCAAGCAGAATCTGCTTTCATTGCTGAACACGACAGATCGCCATTGCGTTCTCCAGTGCAGATGTTGGAGACACCGCTGCAGTCGTTTCTGATGGTGGGCTGGAGTCAGAGGTACGCGTGCAAGTAGTCCTGCATCCAGTAGACGGTTGCGGATTGTTCGCACAGTCACCTCAGGTGCAACGGCAGCTCGGATTTGCGTCGCAGTGGATGTTCTGCTTGACAACGCCGCTCTTCTTATGCGTCGATCGGTCCGCTCATCAGTTCGTCTGTGACTCCCGGTTCCACGTCTTCTTGTGTGGGAATGTTCCTTGGACCATCTACGCCACCATCGTACCACCACCGATACTTCCCGTCCAATTTGCTCCGCAATACGATGATACGACCACCCTGCCTCGCGGAGTCCAACTAGACGACCTCGCTCAAAGTCCGTTAACTGCTGAAATCGTACACATCTTCCGTGTCCAGGCATTGCAGCTTCTTCAGGGTCTTTGCATGCGTCCGTCCGCCGCCGACTGATTACATTCACTTCGCCGTACTGCTTAAATACCACCGACGATAATTTGCGCATTTTGCTGTGCTGTGGCGTAAGCGCTCACCAGTTGGTCCCGAAATTAACATCGCACCTACGTAAACTCGACCCCATTAACATATGTAAATTTCATGATTTTCCGCCAATTCCTTCTTGGTGTTCTTTTTTCACTTTCCGGCAGTGCATATTGATAAAATAATGAATGGCATTAACCTACCTTTTGCAAATAACGCTGGTTTTGACGATGCCTTGCAAAATGAACAAAATATCAAAATTGTGTTATTTTCGTCGGTTTTGACTTCAAGCCAGTCGTACATTTTGTGCCATTTCTCTTAAAAGTTTAGATCTTTTTAAATTTAGTTTGAGGTACAGCAGGAACAGCCTCACTACATTTCTCAGGCAATATTTCAGTGTTTCAAATCGTAGCACTCAATGCCAAACTTGCAGGATCATCAGTAGAACACTTCGTCTTTCTAATGAGGAACTTTTCCATTGTGTTATAGAAAGAACAAATATCAGAGCTGCCAACTTTTCAAAATCAAAAACCGGGACATCAACGCACATATTTACACTTTATAAATAATAAAATTATATTATAGGTTTCTCTATTTTTATTACAGTTAATTATTTAATATAAATAAAGAAATATTTACAAAAACTTAGTATTTAAGTATAAAATAAGCTTAACAAACCTTGTTAATGAGTTTCATTTTTAGAGAGAGACACTTTTTTCAGAGAGTCGCCAATTTTTCTCCCCACCATAACAGGAGTCTTATCACGTAAGTTCATCCACGGAATACCAAGATACTAAAATTTTTCAGACACAAGTTTGGCAATATTTTCACATGTTGAACTGGTTTCTAGTCATGGCAAAGAGAGCAGCATGCACCTCATTCACTTGCAATGATTATCAAAGTATGTTACCACCCCTCCCCCTGCCCCCAAATTCCTAAATCAAAAAGATTGCTTGCAAAAATCAAGATTTACTATAAAATCAAGAAGATTTGAGACAGTACCAGAACTGTTAATTTATGATTATCTATTATTAGGGGAGAGCGGTAATGTATGGGATGTGGTAGCAGTATGTTTGATGATACTTGTATTCAATTATTTTTCTGTATCAGTCACTTATAGATGGAGTTCAGAAATTGTGATGATTTTCAAGGTTTTGAATTTTTTTTTAATTGAATGATGCAATTTTTAGAAATAACTTGATTTCATTTAAGCAATGACAAGACAGTGACTTTTTCTTTAATGCCCTTGGATGACAATTTTATCCATCACGAATGCACAATAGCGCTATTTTAGATAAAGGATGAATATTGTAACTTTGAGAATATGAATACTTTTGAACACCATGCATCAATTCTTAAAAATGTTCAGCTTCTTCACTTTCGTTTTCAGGAAAAATAATTATGATTACGGGAAAAATCTTTATTCCCCCCCTCTCTTTGTCAAGCTGAAATGCAAACCTTATTTTGGGGAGTGGGGGAATATTTAAGAATACAGGATACATGTTCAGAACATCCTTGGGGAGGGGGGATACAATTACGGGAGAAATCTTTGCTACGTCCAATTTTCGTTTTCAGACAGTTTCTCTCCATTTTCAAGTTGAAATACTAATATTTATAAAATAAAATGATATTTAACAACAATACTAGGCAGAGGAAACATCGCGTGCAAATAAAATTTACGATTATGAGAGAAATCTTCACTGCGTCTAACTTCCGTTTTCGAAAGTTTTGAAAGACGAAACTTTCGAAAGTTTCCAGCAAAAAACATTCTCCTCCGCTACCAATTGCCCCGAAATTTCTGTTCAGTTATGCATCGATCTCGAGGAAAACTCCAATTATGACGGAAAAGGGGAAATTTCTCAAAGCTGTTGCACGCTCATGCCTGAAGATTACAGGGAAATTTTTGCGCCGCCGAATTTCCGTTTTCGTAAATTTTCCCTCCATTTCCCAACTGAAATACAAATATTTTTGGAATAAAGTGATGTATAACAACACTACTGGACAGAGGCAACATCGCAGGAAAAAGAAATTACGATTATGGAAATCTTTATTTCATTTACTTCCGTTTTTCGAAAGACGAAATACTGTCGTGATACGTATTTTTACGCGTTGGTAAAATTTCGATGCGTAAACACACTTTTTGATGCGTACTAGACGCGTAATTACACATTTTGTTGAACTCTGGCGCAGACAAAAAATTTTTTTTTTCGTACTTTGGCGCAATTAGCGCAGCTATTCCAACAGAGAGAGAGAGAGCAAGTTTGGAAGGATTGGTAGGAGTGGGTGTGTGCGATTGCTCCCAGCTAGAAACATTAGATAACATAAGGTTCAATCGCTATGAGATCATAATAAAACAAAAGCAGTTTACACTAAGCGACAATAACAATATCAATTTCCATCAGTAAAAAAAAAATTCACGAGCCATTTTGGCGAAAATCCGGAAGAAACCGACCGTAAAACTTTCGGGAAATCCGGAATACTTAGCAGGTATGTGGACATCATTGCACCGATATCGGCTTTTCCGACATATTATGCAATATCACCTTGCCGTTCTTCACCCGATATCGGCTTTGCCAATGCATCCAATATCCTCTGGCCGTTCTTCACCCCATATCCGTCCGATATTGGCTTTGCTGATGTATCCAATATCTGAATTCCAAAAGCGCTTACTTAGAAACGGGACCAGTTAATAGTTTTTGCATTTGTGCGAAAAAAACTATAAATATATTCGCAAAATGCGATCGCAGTTTAAACCCTCAATTTTAACAAAAAAGGACACAAAATTCAGAACTTTTACGAAATGCATTGAAATCCGCAATTCTTCCAACTTGTTTGTAATTTGGCAATCATGTGGCCAAAACCGTAATGGTTGGCACCCTTAGCAGCGTGTGGGCTTTTGTCTCGTTGAACTCTATGCGGATGATTATGGTCACATGTAGAGGATTTTAGGGAGTGTCTGACCCCATGACTTAAACAACCCTTAGAAATAGGAAGCTAGGAGATTTGGGCTAGAGTGCCCGATAGGAAAGTGACACGGAAGCAAACTAGAAAGGGATAGGAAGACGCCCTTATTTATTACCGGGGGCCAGTACCCGGGGTCCGACGGCTTAAGTGCCCATCCGACGCACGGCGGATATTTAGTGGATCAAGCGTTCGTGCTTTCCTGGGATTGAACCTGGGGTCCTTTCCGTGGCAGTCACGAACATTGCCCACCCGCGGTCTTTACTCTACGCGGATTATCCCGTAATCCGTTTATATACGACCGGAAGGGAAATACTTGGATTGTACCGTGACGTCATGAAATCGGCACATGTGACTGAACAATAGGATTGTACTGTGACGTCGTGAAATCGGCACACGTGATCTGAAACGGCATCGCCTTCGTAGATTTTCCATGCTAATAGCTCACGTTGAAATCTTTCTGCGCTCGTCCATTTAACGCGTCACTTAATTTTTCTTGCGCAAATTCAAACTTCTTTGCGCGAAATGCTCGTCTGCGCACCCTATCGGAAACCCTGCTCCATACAAATTCCTAAACTGAGCAAAATTTTCCGAGGGAGGAAGGAAAAATTACGTTTGCAGGAGAAGTCTTCACTTTGACCGACTTCCGTTTTCAGAGACTCCTCCATTTTTGAGCTGAAATGCAGTATTTGTGGAATAAAATGATATTTAAGAACACTATTGGGCAGAAGGAACAGTGCGTGATGGGAGAAATCTTTGCTGCATCTAACTTCCGTTTTTGAAAGTTTCAAAGGTCGGAAAGCGAACCCCTCTGCCCGCCAATTCCCCTAAAATTTTCTGTTCAGTTGTGCATTGATCTCGAGTATGCCCAAAATAATAACTGAAATGGCGGAATTCTTTCATTCCACGGAAGAATCTCGTGCCTGAGACTACAGGAAAATCTTTGCGTCATCTCAACTTCCATTTTCGGAAATCGTTGCCTAGGTTCTTGCTGAAATACAAACATTTATCCAATAACATGATATTTTACAACAATACTGGACATAGACAACATCGTGAGCAAAAAGAAATTACGATTACGGAAAAAATCTCTACTCCGTTTAACTTCCGTTTTCGAAAGTTCTGAAAGACAAAATACCTTCCCCAGATGGAAAGCTACCCCCCCCCCTTTTATCTTCAGTTCTGCATCGATCTCGAGAATGACCCAAATAATGATAAAAACAGTGGGATTCCTCTGAAAAATCTCGCGTATGACAAAACAGCTCTGGAAATGCAACAGGGGATGTTAAAAATGTGTAGAAATACGATTTTACTAAAAAAGTTTTTTTCTTCCTGAATTTAACTAAGATATAGTTATCTGGAAGAAAAAAAATTATTGCGACCGTCGACTTCCGGAATGCCACGGAAACGGAGAACAAAACGTTGCAAACACTAAAAAACATGGCTCTTGCAAAAAAAAACAAAAAAAAAACATACACCTTTAATATAACTGAAACAAAGCTATCTGGAAGCTAAAAAAGGAAAATTTGCAACTATCAGTTCCCAGAATGCCGCAGCATAATATGCCCATAAAAACGGAAGTGTTTGGGCGGGTGGGGGTGGGGAGGGGGGAACATCATAAACCTTACTGAGGTGAAGCCATCTGGAGAGTAAAAAGAAAAAAATTGGATGTTAACTTCCGAAACACTGACAGCAACGAAAACAGATGGAACATTGAAAAGGCTTAAAAAATATTGCTCTTGTGAAAAAATTAACAAAAAATTAATCGCATATATCTAACTGATACGATGTTATACGGATGCTAACAAAAAAAAAAAAATGCGGCCACCAGTTTCGGAATGCAGCGCAAGACAAGACGAAAGTGGTGGAAACGTAGACGCTGTTAAAAAGTGCGCAAAAGTATCGTTTCCTAGCTTCATTATTGAAAGAAAGCAATGCTCTTGTTAAGTCAAAGTTACGTGTTTGTAAAACAAGGAAGAAGAAGAAGAAAATTAAAATAAAACTTGAACAAGTGTTATTTCATCGTTCTGGATGGTGTAGTGGCTAGCATACTCTGGCATTATCCGGGAGAGTGGGTTCGATTCCCACTCCAGGACGACGGAATTTAAGTTATTGAATACTATCTGACTTACCATCCATGTCATATTTGCACCAAAACACGGATTCACATCTTCAAAATTCAATTGTTACTTGATCTGTCGACGTAACTTCATGTCTGTAAGCCGGATGCAATGTTAAAATTGTGCAAAAAAAATGCCCTTCCTTTGCTTTAAAATTGAAAGGAATGTTAGAAACAATGAATGTTAAAGAAATAGTCAGAAAAAACAGTGTGCACCTTTAAAAAAAAACTGCGACGAGCGTAGCCGTGTTGATAAACTTTTGAAACTTTGTGAAAGCAATACTGATGGCTAACTTAGAGAGGTTTTAAGGATCGTACAAATTTCCTGTAGGCAGGCTGGGAAGCGAAACAAGAAGGGTGGGAGCGCTTAGAAGTGGATGCAGAGACAGAGTAGGGGGAGGGCAGAGTAGAGGGAGCAAACACTGGTCACCTCTTTTGTCAGTAATTTGTACAAACTCGTTCCTCCCCCAGTAGTTCAGAAAGCAGGTCCTAAATCTCACGCTTCCTTCCTTCCCTGCTGGCATAAACAAACAATAAGTTATTGTATCTTATCGGTTCCTGTCTTCTTGGAATCCTAACCAACGGGAGTCATTACGACTTTCTAGACGTAGCCGAGGGGTTAATACGGAGTGAGCGCACTATTTTGATTTCAGCAGTGTAAGATTGATTAGGGCAGGTCCGCGCGCACGTTTTTGCAGTTTCCATTTTAGGGCAGTCAGGTTGGGATTTTTAAATTTAAAGGGCAGTAGGGCACATAATTTTAGCGTGAGGGCGGAATTTTTCGAACCTGAAGGCGGGCAGGGCGTGCCGGCCCGCCAAAAATGCCTAGAATGAACCCTGTTTCCATAGGAACTAGCATAATGTTGCATGGATACGACGACTTAGTGTTTCCCCTTACAAGTGTCTGTAAGAAATCTTTACAATCGGTAGTTTCATTTTGAACGCATTCTCAGATTTGTATTTGTCACGTTAATTTTTAGATTAGTGTTAGTTACCAGTACGTGACTTACTCCTGTACTGCTAACTGTATTTGTCTGCACATCTGCATTTCCTCACAAACACAAGTAGTTTGAGACATCGCTTTTTTTTTTTTTTTACAGCAGGTTTAATTGGTTCCTAATATTTTGTCTCCACCCTTCAGGTAGCAGTTATGACTGCATAACTGATAATTTAGTAAAAAAATCATTGAATTTTGTACCATTATCTGTTGACTTGTGAACTATTGTCAGAAAGCCCTATTTAGGTAGCTTGACACAGGTTTAGGACTTCCAACAGGTGTGTTAGGATGAAATATAAGTTAGAGTTGAATTTAACATAAAATGCTACCATCTGTTTTTAACTTCAGTTAGTTTCCATGTTTTGTGATTACTATTTTGTGGCTGGTGGCTTTATTACTAAAATATTTGAGTGAACAGTGTATGAAAATTTCATATTTAATTTTCAACCAGTTTGATCCATCCCCCAAAACTGAATTTCTGAACTGTTTTTATTCTGATTACTTGCTCAGAATATTTATTGTTTTATCTATTTATTTTTATTAGTTGGAGCTGAGTGACAACAGGATATCAGGTGGCTTAAACTTATTAAGTGGTAGCCCAAAGTTGACACACTTAAATCTTAGTGGAAACAAAATTGAAGATATAAGTACACTGGAACCTTTGGTTAGTATGATTCTGTTGTAAATATGTAATGCAACTGGTATACTTCTATATGTATTAATGAATTACACTTTGTGCACTACTTACGTATTGATGGTAAATTACTCTCTTAATGTATCAAAAGATGTTTTTCAGTTATGTTGGATATTTTGCTGGGAGAAGATTTTCAAAATCATGACTCCAAATTTAGTTTTCTGATAATTAGTTTTGTGAAGTAGATGTTAAGCAAGAACACATGGCAAATTTGCACGATGCTTTATTTGTTAATGTTTTATGGGAAAGCATTGCAGTAAGTAAATGAATTAACATTATTTTGAATGTATATCACTCCATTAAATCCCCCCCCAGAAAACTCCCTCTCTAGCATTGGCAATATTTCATCCTTATTAGAATGAAAATGCTTTAAAACTTCTTTCCAATGTTGAAAACCTTATAATGAAAAGTTTCTTCCCACAGGCCAGGGACAAAATTTATAAATTAGCATCAGTTCCTGTTTAAAACAGTTTCCCAACCTGTACTCTTAAACAAATGTGAAGGATGTTCATTGTGGTAATTTTATGTTATTTACTAGTGGAGGTATCCAACATTTGCCAGGTTTAGCAAAAAATAAATGAATCGGCTTCTGGGGCAGTGTTTTCCAAGCTTTCCCAAGTTTATGAATAGGGAATATATTGCATTTAAACATTTAACTGAGATCTGTTCCAGTAATAAAAAGAAAATGATTCCATAGGGATGGGGGAAATGAACAAAGTCTGTACTTGTGCCAGCACGATTGGCTTAAGCCAACAGTCTTTATTGGCTGTGAATATAAGGACTTTGAAATTTCTGAAGCATCTACATTTTTCTATCTTGTTGTGATTAACATACTGTACAGTTAATTGAAAGTGCAAGTATCCTTGAAGAGCTCCTAAGTCAATAAAATTGAGTATTTTATTTGGAGCCAAGAGAGCAACCAACAATAGAGCTGGTTGTGGGAAAAGCATGAATTCTGCAGGTTGAGTCCAGCAATTTTTAATGATTGAACCTGTGTCTTGATACTACTGACAAAACTAAGAACAAGAAACTGTGGGCATTGAAACTAAAATGAAAGGTCAGATGAGACTATTGGAATGTGTGAAATGGAAATATTGTAGGATGCAATAAGATTAGATTTCAACAATAATTGACATGATTTAAAAACCAAATTAATTAAAAATCACCAAATGGAATATAAAAAAAATGACTCCTGGTTGCACCATCCCATTAGGTCATCTTTTTGCCTTCCAAATTTCTCAGTAGTTTCCTTGTTCAGTAGTTTCCTATGTAGTTGACGGACAAACAGACATAGTAATTTTATCAATACTGAAGTGCCTAAGCAGTTGTGTGACCATTCACTGATAGTAATTGCCTTTCGTAGGTAAAAATGAACTAATCGGATTTCCATGCGAACAAAATAAAGGTATATTTTGCAGACAGAACTCGTAATTGTCATGGGTAAACGTGGAAAATCGGCAGTGGAAGTCCAAAAATGGTTTGTGTTTTCATATGAGCAAACTGCTTGAACTCAAAGTGGGAAAAGGTTTGAGAAAACTTACATATGTTGTAGCTGTGAGCAACACATGTAGTGGGTGGGGTGGGGGGTGGGGGGGGGCTATATAGTTAAAGTAGGGAAAGGAGCTGATGCTGTGGCAATGGTTTGTGCTTGATGTTGACTCCAGCTGTCCATCTCTTAAAGGGAACCATGCAGGGTGAAAAATACATTTAGTTTGTAAGGTATAAAGTAGTCAGGTACCAAGGAAAACAGCTACTCTGAGGGACAGGCAGTAGTGCTCAACTGCTGTCAAAAGTACAAGTGTCAGTGAAGATGGGATACTGCTTGTGATTGACAGCTTTTTATAGCTTGAATGTACCTGTGTTGACAATTATAGTGAAATTGACATACAGAGACTGATCAGTTATGTAAGTGAAGGGAAGAAAAACTATTGCTTGTGGGAATAAAAATTAGATACATTAATTACAGCTGTTGAGGAGAAAAAAATTATTTATGCAATTAATTTTGCAAGGGTTCTTTGTGTTGTGAGGGGGTAGGGTCGAATTATTTTTTTCATTTTGTTCAATCATACTGATTGAAAAAAATCATATGGAAAAAAGCTAAAAATCTGCTTCAAAATGCCATAACTGAAAAAAATTGGGTAAACTGGAATGCATTTCAAAATTGCAATTGCGATTTTTTTAGCTTTACGGCAGCTGTCAACTTTTCAAGCATCATCGTTTAAAAAATTTGCCAATTTCTGTGTCATTTAGTATATAAGTCCCTTGTCGATTATTTAAGTATTGATTTTTTTTTGTTTACTTTCCAAAAAATCTTGAAATTATTTGTCCATGTCTGTTGTAAAAGTTACATGAATTTGCCCAAATAAGCAATGCATCTGGGAAACTCCTTGACTAAAAATCAAAATATTTTGATTTATTACATGGGCTTAGTGTAAAAACATGTACATGAGTCTTGTGTCATACTGAATTGCAGGTAGTGCCACTTTGTGTATCACGGATATGCATGAAAAGAATTGCCTAAAAATGTGAAGCAGGGTACAAACAATAGGCGGATATGCTTAACGTGTGTGATCTTTCGTGTGGTGATTGTATTTTTTACAGCTGTGAATTGAACACTAACTTACACAAAAATTGACAAACCATTTAATTTATTGACCGTTGATGCATTATTTCTTGAGGGGGATGTTTCCCCATTGGTATCTAAGATGTTCAGAGACTGTACTGTACATATTGTGGCTTTGTTGAAGTGCCTTGAGGTAAACTTGCATCAAATATGAGGGTAAAAGCAATTCATGAATTAAACTGATTTGGAAAGTGACAGCTAGCAATCAATGTTGACATATTGTAACGTCAGACAAGGTGGCACCTGCATCGAGCAATATTACATGTCATTATGGCTTCAAGTGAGAATGTGTGAACATGGAAGCTGCTCTTCCTTATTGCACCACTGTTGAACAGCGCCATTGCAAGGTTTTTTTGGACAGACTGTTATAAGTCCACTGAAATTTACAGAAGAATGGTAGCTCATAAGTGCATGGGCCAGAGAAACATTTAGCAATGGGTACAAAAGTTTGTCTAGCAAGATAAGTTTGGCTGGTAAAGCTCAACCAACTCTCACCCATCATTATCACAAACTTAAGGCTGTGTCGATTGTATGAACTCTCATAAGAAAAAGAAAAAGAAACATTGCTATAGTTGATGTGACTATATAAGCTATGGTTCTGTCTCTGCAATGGTGCATCAACTTGGAATGCTTGAAAGTTTGTGCCCAGTTGGTCCTGAAGTAGCTGGCTGATCAACACAAATAACAGTGTTTGTAAATTATTGCCCAATATTTGCAGCAGAGGAAAGAATCCAGGTTTACTAAAAATAATTGCCTAAAGTTCAGAGTTGCAGTGATCTAAGCTTTAACTTCTGACAATTCAAGTGTGGTGTGTCTGCTTTCGAATCCTGGTGAGGTATGGGATTGTCTTATGGCACTGGTGCTCTGTCTTCCTTCCCTGGAATCAAAGGCCCTAAATTAGGGATGGGTTACTGCTTATAGCCCATCAAGTTACTCATGGTGGTCATTAAACCCCCAAATAAAATGATAAAAATCTGAATGGGCCTTCTTCCCCCCCCCCAAGAAAGAAACATTACAAGGAACAAACTTTAAACAATGACATCAGCACTGCTTAAAGGTAAAATAAGCACTGCTTAAAGGTAAAATAAAATCTGCAATTCTCAACCAAAGAGATTTGTTGTGAAAAAAAAAAAAAAAAAAAAAAAAACTTTTACAGTATAACAAATCCTGCCCTCAATTCAGTGGCTGCAACCATTAAAAACAAGTTTGCCCACATGGCAGCGTAAAACTTGCACCAAGCGCATTTCTTGTCTTTCGCTCATCTAAGCATTATGTGGTTAACTGTTTAGTAGGGATAAAAGGAGTGGTGCATGCATGTCTTCAGCAACAGTCGAAAAGTTTTTCGAATGGGGTGAGGAAGCTTTTGAGGGCTGTTACAAAGTGTGTGTGACTTCAGGGAGACTACTCTGAAAAATGCTAGTTATGTAAATTTCACTTGGTTTTTCTGTGCAGTAAATACAATGAAATACCGAAGTAAGTTTGTTTATGAAAAGTTTTATTTCATTGACTTTAATATACTGAATGAACATTTTAAAATTCCTTAGTGAATTTTAATTTTAACTTACAGAAAGACCTCAAAAACTTGAAGGTCCTTGACCTGTTCAACTGTGGTGTCACATCAGGTGAGAATTACAGACAAGAAGTATTTGAGTTGTTGCCCAATTTAAAGTACCTTGATGGCAGTGACATCAACGATAAAGAAGGTGACTCTGATGAAGATGGTATGTTGAATTTCATTAGTTTTACCTCTGGTTTGTCTGTAACTTTATTTATTGGGTAGCATAATTGCATCCATCAACTGATAATTTTAAATGTTTTTATATTAATGTGATTCTCTTAAATTTTTTAATGTTGTTGGCAACATTTTGTCCCAGCCTGCCTTATCTACTTTGGGACACAATCCAAAGAAAAAGAGTCTTGTGCACATTATAGAACTGTTAATTGCATTTCAGTGGACATATAATATTACAGACATAAGATTTTTCTATGGATTTGTGGAAATCAGTTTGATCATTCTCAAAAATGATGCAAAACTAAAGATATTTTTTGGGATTCATTCTACAGAAAATCCTTGCTTAGAATCGGAGCTGTGTGACACAGATGTTTAATGTGGGGGAAGCAAAGAGTGTTTTAGAGGCATATCTGCCAACCCCCATGACTAAGTCATTTCTACCAACAGCTTATATGAATTTTCTGTTTCGTGATATTGTATTACATATGGTGAAATTTCTTTTAAGTAATTTTGGAGAGTATGTACATATATGTATTATAACAAAGTAAATTGTAATAGCTTGCAATATACACAGTCAAGTCACATTATTGTGACCACCAGCTAATATCCAGAGGTAACTGCTGTGTCTGAAGTGCAGACAGCAGCTAGATGGGCTGGGAGTGACTCAATAAGGTGCTGGAAGGTGTTAACAGGTATGTGGAGCCATGCTGACTGCAGTGCATCTGACAGCTGCTGGAGGATCCATAGAGCTAACAACACGATTGAGGTGTTCCCGCAGATGCTCAATTGGGTTTAAGTCTGGGGAATCAGGGGCCAGGGAAGTACTTTGAATTCTTCATTGGGCTCTTCCAACCACTCTTGGACATTTCCAAGTGTGTGACATTACATCACATTGTTGTGCTGGAAGATTCCAGCTACCCCATGGAAGACGACAGCATATATGGATGTGCATGGTCTGCAAGGATGTATTTATAACTTATTCAGTCCATAGTGCCTTCCACAGGTATGAGTGGACTGAGAGAATGCCATGAAAAACTTTTCCCCAGACCATAACACTGCCCCAACCAGCTTTTGTTCTGCCAGCAATGGTTTAAGAGTGTTTCTTTTCCGATGTTTCTCGCGTTATACGCCAACAAGCATCTGTTCTAAAGCAGAAAAACGACTCAACATCCATCTGTTAGATGAAGCAGAAAACGTGACTCACTGGAGAAGGCAATACTTTGCCAATCAGCGGAGGTCGAATTCCGATACTGCCGTGCAAATGTAAGCTTTTTGTACCGATGCACTTTCATTAGCATAAGTGCAGTGACCATCCGTCTGCGTCGGAGCCCCATGTGCTACAGGGTTTGCTGAATTGTTGTTTTAGACACACTTCCGGTAGCCCCCTGGTTCATTCGGCCAGTGAGTTGCTCCACTGTATGGTGTCTATCAGCCCTCGCGCATCTTCGAAGCCGACATTCACTTCTCGCATCAGTGGCACGTGATGCTCCGCTGTTTCCACATTGCATATTCGCAATGGTGTCATTTCTCCAAACACAATACACTTTAACCACAGCAGCACGCAAACAGTTCACAAACTGTGCTGTTTCAGAAATGCTGCCACCATTGGCCCAAAAGCTGATAATCATCTCTTTTTTGCAAATCTGATAAATCACTCCTTTTATCCATGACAGCAGTCGGTAATATGTTTTTAGATTGCCTACAGTACACCTTATATACCCCCCAAGCCAACTCATGACACGTGCCTTGTTTCATTGGCTATGCTGTTGACGTCAAAAGTAGAAGGTGGTCACAATAATGTGACTCGACTGTGTGGGTGTGTGTGTGTGTACACACCAATTTGCCATTACATTATGACTACCTACTTAATAAGCTGTAGTGTCCCTCTTTAGCCCGTAAAACAGCAGCCACTCTGCATCGATTCGATGAGGTGGAAATAGGTATCTTGGGGTATCTGGTACCATAATGTCATTCGCAACTCTTCCACTTCCTGTACATTTCAGGGTGGTGGTGATTTAATGTGAACCCGCTTTTTCAAGTCTAACCCCAAATGTTTGATTGGGTTCATGTAATGTGAATTTGGAGGCCAGGGCACTAACAGGAGGTCACCGACAAACTACTCCTTGACGATTTTGGCTGTGTGGCAAGACGCATTATCTTGTTGGTAATGGTCATCACCAGCAGGGAACACAGTTTCCATGAATGGGTGAACTTGGTCTGCGACAATGTTCAGATACCTGACAGCTGTCAGGAATTGTGTTATTGGGATAATGGGGCCTAAAGTTTCCCAAGAAAACGTCGGCCACAGTATAACACCGCTGGCCTGTTTTTGCCCAACAGTGCATCCAGGTGCCACAGCCTCCGTTGGTAATAGGCTTATCAATAGGCTTATCGGCGCTTGGCCGTCTACATGATGCACCAGGAATCTTGATTCACCAGACCAGGCCACTTTCTTTCAATCATCCGTAGTCCAATCTTGATCTTGGGTGTATTTCATGCGTTGTTGGTAATGACGTGTAGTGCGCATGGGGACCCGGCTGGATCTTTGGTTACGTAGGCCCATGTACAGAAGGCTGTGATGAACTGTGTGTTGCGACACATTGCCACTAATCACCACTTTTGTAGCCGCAGGTGATTTGTTGCACTGTGGCCCTGCGGTCGCTGTGAACAACGCGCAACAGTCTCTGCTCCCCTCCGGCATAAGTGAGTTGCGGACGACACACGGCTGTATGATGGTTCGTCGTTTGGCCATCTGTGCACCACTTTTGATACATACTCACTGCAGCGGCACATCAACAACGCACAAGCTGCGCCGTTTCCAAGATTGTAGTTCCAAGGCGCCATGCCATCATAATTTGTTCTTTATCAAACTCCGATAAATTTGCAGCTTTTCCCATTCTGACTCCGAACACTAGTAAGTGAAATGTGGTCCTCGGGTTGTATATATATTGCTCTGTGAACTTCACCTGTGCCACCGTTCAGTCTCCAGGTGCGTTCATTTCTGTAGACTGGGGGTGGTCACAATGAAATGGCTCGTGTGTGTGTGTGTGTGTGTGTGTGTGTGTGTGTGTGTTTGTTTGTTTGTTTGTTTGTTTTTGTTTTCTGGCACATGTATAACCATGGGTGGCTAAAAGTTTTCTTTTATGTGAATGAAATTGTCTTTCAAAAACTTTCTGAAGATGTATGTTAGACAGCAGAAATTTCTTGTGTGATTATCCATATCATTAAACTGTTCTCTGGGATTAAGAGATTAGCTCCTGAAAGAAAGACCACATGCCAAGTAAACATTTAACTCATGGAACTAGAATTTACTTACTGTTGGTGTATCAAATGTCTCCATTTACAACTATCTACACACATACAACAGGAGCTTCATTAACATCCATCGCATGCCATGAACAAAACTTTTTGTACTTCATACACACAATTTTTTTCTCAAGCAGACATTCCTGAATCTGGTCCTCCTATGATTCCATTGGTCTTCCTGTACCTCTTTCCTGCCACTTGGGCTGAAATGCTTCTTAGTCAGCACGTCATCACTTCTTCTTTCAACATAGCCAAACCACCTAAGAATATTAGTCTCCACCTTAATAACATTTTGCCTCACATTACACCTGCAACACATCTTCATTCCTCACACAATCAGAACATGCCTTACCCCCTAAAGTAATGCATCTCCTCACACAAGCAACTCCTGTGTCTTTTCTGCAGTACTCAGGTTTTTACTGCTTTACCTCAGAGTACGAACAATTGCACTTTCATACACAGCCATTCGGGTCTTTTTTGAGAAACCATCATTCCTCTGAAATCCTCCTAAGGCAGCTATGACTTTCTGTGAAGAATTCACTTGCCTACTAATTTTGCCACCTAATTTGTTCTTTGTCAAACATACTTCCTGAATGTACAAACTCATTCACCTGGTCGTCAATCTCTGTGCCATTAAGACATCTTGCATTCAGAACTAACAGTTCCTTGCTCAAAAACCATAACTTTGGGTTTTCCCTTATTTATACACAGATTAAATTTCATACAAATTATACATACAAGACAACAAACTCTGCAATTCACTTTTGTTCTCTGTCATTAGCATAGAACAATCTGGACACACAGTATTACCAAGACATACCAGTATCATCCATTTTGGCACCGCGCATGCATGCATTTATAATTATATTAAATAGCCAGGGTGGCATTACACAACCTTGTCCGACTCCTGCACCAATAGAAAACCATTTCTATACACCACCATAAACTTATACACATGCTCTGCTGCCAACATATCACACTATTAAGTAAATTCCCAGTAATACCATTTTTATTCAGTACCTTCCACAGAAGAGCCCCATTTACTTTGTTATAAGCTTTCTCTAAATCTATGAAGGCTGCAAACACTTCCTTACCAACTAACAGGTACTTTTCAGTCATGCATAATGCAAAAAATTGATTAGTGCAGTCCTTACCAGGCATAAAACCACTGTACATCCCACATTTTCTCTGATGTAAGACTTCATACCTTATCAATAATGGCCTTCCCGAACACTTTTCCTATCACACTCGGCAAGTCGATATCACGATAGTGCTTACATTCACTCTGATCGCCTTTTCCCTTTGGGTGGGGGTTACGAAAGAAATGTTTGTTCCGTTGGACTTCCTGTTTTGAAAATTTCTCCCATATTTTCAAGCTTAAATAAAAAATATATACAGCAAAATGTTAACAAATATGCTGGACATAGGCAACATCACTAGAAAAAAAGAAAAGAAATTACGATTGTGGAAAAAGTCTGAACTCCGTTGACTTTCCGTTTTAGAAAGTTTCATGAAAATGGAATTCTGTTCTCTGAGGAACATCTCTACCACTCTCAATTTCTGTTCAATTGTGCATTGATCTCATTAATGACCCATAATAATAACGAAAATAGCGGAATTCGCAGAAGAGCCTTATGCCTGAAGATTTACGGGTAAATTTTCATGGCGTCCAAGTTCCGTTTTCGCAAATTGTTGCCTACAGTTCCAAGCTGAAATACAAACATTTATGCAATAAAATGATATTTAACAGGAATACTGGACACAAAGACAACATCAGGAGAAAAAAGTATGATTACGGCAATTTTTTACTACGTTTAACTACCGTTTTCGAAAGTTTTGAAACACGGAATATCGCTCCCCTGAAATTATCTTCAGTTTTGCATTGATCTTGACAATCTAAATAATGACAAAAAAAAAAAAAAAAAGCGGAATTCCGCGAATCCGTTATAGAATCTCGCGTATATCATGAAATAATAGGAAAATGAAGAAAAAAATTAAACAAAATAAAAATTTGTAGAATTCGTAGTTTCAACAGTAAGTACTGTAGTTGGACAACAATATCCGTAGAAACTACGCACATTCCGTAGTAGTTGGCAGGTATGCATAATGTATTGCAACTAATGATTTTGGTGGAGATGTTTCTGGCACCTCCTTTGTTGGCACTGGTGAGTCAGCAGCTTCCATAATGTATTGCAACTAATGCTTTTGGAGATGTTTCTGGCGCCTCCTTTGTTGGGACTGGTGAGTCAGCAACTACATTATCACTTCCATAATGTATTGCAACTAATGGTTTTGGTGAAAACGTTTCTTTCACCTCCTTTGTTGGGACTGATGATTCAGCAGCTTCCATAATGTATTGCAACTAATGATTTTGGTGGAGATGTTTCTGGCACCTCCTTTGTTGGGACTGGTGAGTCAGCAGCTTCCATAATTTATTGCAACTAATGATTTTGGTGGAGACGTTTCTGGTACCTCCTTTGTTGGGACTGATGATTCAGCAGCTCCCATAATGTATTGCAACTAATGGTTTTGGTAGAGAAGTTTCTGGTGCCTGCCTCGTTGAAGTCAGCGGTGATTTATGACACTGTCACTGACCAGTTGGCTGCAACTATGCAACACAGGTGTCTGCAACCATGTTCATCCATGACCTTTCTCCGTACACAGTGAGATGGGGGTAACGAGCTAGTGGATGCCTCTGCCAAATCCGTATCTTCCTTGGCCATCGCTCGACTGCCTCTGCGTTTCCGAGATTTTTGTCCTGGCATCTGCTCATTCATCACGGCTGAGTGGCAATCCCTCTGGTCTCAACAGGGCAAGAACAAACTTCTCTCCATCAAACCACAGATCGGACTATGGCCACGTAGTTTGCGGATAAACCGTCGTGAGGAAGTTGTGCTTGTGCGTCCCTGCATCAGGCATTGTCGTTTCACCCATCGCTTTTTGATCTGTGGCGACACTGCCCCGATGTGTGAGACATTAGACTGCCAACTCACTTTGTTTTCGTTTCTGTGACCTTTGGTATCACTATTTTCATTCTCATCTGTTGGACGACAGCGTGTATATGCTGCAGAGGTCTTAGGTGACTACTGTAATACTTTTGCAGCCTTTTTGTTTTTAAAGCAAATTGACTTTTTAAAACTTAACTAGCTTTAAAAGTTTTCCTTATTCTCATTTTTCACTTTCATGGCATTGGCCAGCTTTTAACTCTAATACCATGTTTTTAAATGTCTTTTCTTTTTCTTTGATTGTCTTATGTCTGGGGCTCTATAGCCAAACATGGCCCTTGCACCATAGAAAATCAGCCAACCACAGTGAGATGTTATTTTGGAAATGGCATATTCCTGATACTGCGGATCGGGGTAATGCAATTACTACACCACCCACCTCCGTGATAGTGACCCTTTCGTTGAGCACCAACTACCATTCCTCTTTCAAACTCTTAACTCACAGTGCTTATCCATACTAACATTGAATTACTGCATGTGAATGCGGTGGTGTCTTCCTACCTATATAGCCCAGGCTTGGCAGCTATATAGGTAGGAAGCAGGAAGAGCGAAAATGTGCGGAGTTTCTTGTGCATTACAAAATTTGCAAAAAATGAAAAAAATATGCATTTTGCTCTACGTGTCGATGTAATTTCAGCGTTTCGCGTGGTGAAAGGAGTGATATTACTAATCATATAGCGCCAAGCATAAATGTAATGTTGACTGTGTGGAAAAAAAATAATACGAAATTGACTTCCTTTGTTAAAAGTTATAATGAACTGGATTCGATTCCTGCGAAGTGTTTATTCACTTCGTTTTTAGTTGAGTATAATTTACCAATTAGTGTTCCTCAGTCACTCATTTATCTCATTTGACTGTCTCATCGTCCATCTCTCCATAAGATAATCCTAGCATGAAAATGGTTCGTTTTTGAAAACATTTTAGTTTGTTCCGTGACGGCATGGGATATGATCCTATTGAATTTGGGGGTCAAAGGGTGGGACATCCTTCCCTTGAGATGCAAACCTCCATAAAAAATAAATTATCTCTTTATAGATCATGATAGCATAGTAATGAGTAATTGTGTATAGATTCTATTTTAATCGAAATAAATGTGCCGATAAATTCAAACATCTGTAGTCATATCAATTAAAAGTTGATACTTGTTTCGAAGGTAACATTGTTAATCGATATGTTCAGTACATTTAATCAATATGCGCGGCAAGTAATTTCATTGAATATGTCGATTAAAAATTCCATCGAACATATCGATTAATATTTCTTTTTTATGGATTTCGGTTTCTGAAAGTTGGCAGGTATGGTACTGTGATGTAACAAAATCTTGACAAGCATTGTCATTTACACAAGTTTTAAAATTTAGAAAAGATATGGTTTTCAGTTACAAGCAGTGTTAAAGGGTTTAACAAGTTGCAAAGTTTTTCCTCAGGCAGCTACTAGGGATGATTTCAGGCTTTTTTGATGTCTTCCATTAATCATTTAGTAGGCAGGAAGTGAACTAGTTTTTTTTTGTTTTTTTTTCTCTTAATTTATGTTTTTACGAGACTTTTGAGTTCACCTTTCTTTCCCAGTTGACCTACACTTTGTTGTCTCCTGCTGATGGGGTCAGCAACAGGCCTGATTTAAACTTTTTATAATTCAACATCTGTGTGAAGCTTATTTCCATGTTTTTAAATTTCTATCTCTTTATAGATAGTAAGCTTTCATCAGGTTTCTATTGGATGTTTTTAATATAACATTAGAAGAATTCTTGAATCGTCATATCACGCATAAGTTACGTTGAAAATTATAAGTGGTGGGACGTTTCGGTAGTGACTTCTACCTTCATCAGCCATGGTATGAAACATGTTGTAAAAGCATCAGTTGTTGCCAGATTTCAAATAAAAGCTGTTTTGAAATTTGGCAACAACTGATGCCTTTGCCACGTGTTTAATTCCATGGCTGATGAAGGTAGAAGTCGCTACCGAACGTCCCACCACTTATAATTTTCAACGTAACTTATGCGTGATATGAAGAATTCTTCTAATGTTTTGTGTGTTTCGTGTTTGCCTGCCAGTTCTTCTCACTATGATAATGTAACATTTTTTATTCCCCCCATGCTGTCCACTGTGAAAACATTTGGAACATCCAATAGCTGTAGCAGATTTGAGATTGTTCCTTAATTTTTGTAATTTCAAATTTTTCTGATTATGTTTTTAGTTTTTAATATCTTTGCTAATAGTGGAAGGCTGTTGTTTTTACAAATTTCTTCTTATGAAATACCTGTTTTCCTATTTTTTAGCTTCTCTTCAAATTCAATCAGTATATTTTTGCCAACTTCCCCTTTAAAAGCAAAATTAAATTTCAAACTCAGTACTTATTCTGTTCATAATGATGTCTGATCCATTTCTATGACCTCTCCTTACCTGTTAAAGATTTCTTGTAATTCACTTTCTGTGTGATCTTAAAATTTAATTCTAACAATCCCATATGTTTATGGAGCTGTGTATGCATATATTGTTTGCTTTTCTAGGCAATGAAGTTTATGAAGATGGGGAAAGTGATTTTGAAGATGAGGAAGGTAAGTTTTGTTAATTTTGCAATTTTTATGAATTTTGCATGCATAAGATTTTAATGAATTGTGCCTCCCATAGACATTGGAATTTCACTTCTTTTTTTGTGTGTGTCATCATTTGGGTCATTCTCAAAATCAGTATAAAACTGAACAGAAGGGAGGAGGGGTTCTGTCTGGGGACGGTGTTTTGTCTTTTAAAAGAGAAGTTAAATGGAATAAAGATTTTCCTTGTGGTCATAATTTTTCCCCTAGCGACAGTCTGTCAAGTATTATTAAATATTTGATTGCCTAATCAGAAGTGCCAATTATTACGGTTTCGACTGTCAAATTACTGACAGGTTAGAAGAATTACGGATTTCAGTGTGTTTTGGAAAATCTCAGTTTTGTATCCTTTTTTTTCAAATACTATGAATTTAGGGAAAATTTGTAAAACTAAAGAAAAATATTTAAGTGTTTCCTAAAAAATCTCAAAAGTGAACTTTTTAGCACATCTTTTGTAAAAAAAAAAAAAATCAGGCTTATGTTAAACACTGGTTTGTCTGTTCTGTCCATCTGTGGACATTATATCTCTGAAACTAATTAGTCCGATTTCAAAAAATGTTTGCATTAGAAAGCTTGGAATGTGTGAATGATCCTTCACGTCATTTTTTTATGCAAGGCACAAATTTCGCCACTAGAGGGAGTAGCAGATGATGTCGAATTCGAAATACATTTTATTCCATATATTTGCTTCTAAACATCCAATTGAAAAAATACTTTTACCTTTCGATTCTATTTATGTCGAAGACTATTTAGGTAGTCACCTTTACAAGTTACACATAGATTTTATGCTAGGGGTGTAAAGGTAGATTGTGTTTTTCCCGATATCTCTGCTTCTAAAACTCCTTCTGTAGGGGATACAGTTCCTAATGGGAAATCATTTGCACATAGTTTCAATTTTTTGGTAAAAATGGTTTGTCAATCAGGGGACCATCAATGTTTCTGGTGTGAAATGTTTTTCGTATAATTTCAAAATGTTCAAACAAAAACATGCAAACATTTGTTTGTTTCTTATTTTTTCTGACAACAAATCATCACTTCTAATGTTGGTAAGGTTTGTTTTTCCTTTAATTGTCTGTTTTTGACGATGAGCGGAAATACGAAAAAGAGTAGGAGAGTAGCAACTCTAAAACGTGGCTGTGCATAATGAAATCAAATGTTTCCAAAAACCACGTGCTTTGTACCATGCGTAACTGCAATTTTTCAGTACCCCATGCAGGACAGGATGATTGTCGAATATCCAGGAAAAAAACACACACTAGGATTATGTAAAATTAAATAGACTCGAATCAAAGCATTTGGGTAACGTTTTTGCAAAGAAGAATGAAAATAGCTTTATAAATTCTGAATTGTTGTTTACTACATTTGTTGTGGAGCATAACCTACCTATTATAAGTAAGCTGTGATAATTCTGGTTCCTTGTTTCATGCTATGTTCCCCGACTCGAATATTGCGAGAAAATATGGCTGTGCTTGAACAAAAACTGGTGCACTAATCCATAACATGGCGAGCTCAACACAGCAAGATATTGTCTTTGCTTTGCAGAAAAAAATCAATGTTCATTAGATACAGATGGGAGTACTGACTCTGGTGTTCACAAATTATATCCACTTGTGGTATCATTTTGATGAAGCCATGGATCAAATCTGCACTTTGTTGTTGACAATACTAGAGTCCAACGACAACATAGGCAAGGGCATTTTTGAAAATATAAATGCTGAAGTCAGCAAGAGGAATATTCCATGGAAAAACAAGTTCTATTCTAGAGTCAGAAACTTCTACAAAGTGGCCTGTGTGTATATACTGAAGTTTCCCATGTAAGGTGAACTTCTGAAGCATGCTGTAGTAGCAGATATCTCAATGTGAAAAAAGGCTTTTTATGCTTCCATAGAATACATGGTCCCCTCATTTCCAAATGTGCTGAATTTTGAAGAAGTAAACTAGATGCAGAGTTTTCTGCTTATCAGTTTGACTCTATCAATGAAGTTCCATATCCTAGAGCAGATAAGGCATGGAATGAAATATCCAAGATGAAGAATCATGGCCTTCCCAAGTATTCTGCATTGCCTAAACTAATGTTGGCGATATTGACTATCCCTCACAGTAATTCCTCTACAGAGAGAATATTTAGTATAGTGAGAAAAAACCACACTGACTTCCTCCCAACAATGAGCACCAAAACAATTGAGTGCCCTTCTTGTACAGAAAAGTAAAGCATTTTCCTCAGGTGAGCAGTGTTATAAAAAGTTTTCTGAAAAAGAATATACCACTGCAAAACAAGCAACAAGGGAGTCTTTATGTCAGTAATGACATGAGGTAAATGCAATATTGCTAATTTAATTTTAATTTCATAATTTTTTGTCAGGATAGCGTAAACTTATAGCAATATTACACATCTCGTGCGTTCATTTCTCATGAAATACCCTTTCTGCATGTTAATGATGAGGCTTCATATAGTGATTACTGGTAGGCACCTATGCATCATGTTGGTATTTGAACTTAAAACTGTATGCAGCAATTTCCAATAATGGAAGTCATCAGATGATATGGAAATGTCCTTAGATTCTTCAGTGAATTTATGGAATTTCACCTTTTCCATCATTAGGGTTGTGTTTGTGATCGTTACATAAGTGAAGAAAAGTGGGTGGGAGGCAGAGGGTCATTTTTCATCTGAGCACAAAATTCACTCTCTCAAAGATACAAATATTTATGGGGTAAAAATTATATTTAACAATAATAGTAGGCAGAAGGAACTTAACAAGAAAAGAAATTACAATTACAGGAGAATTTGCTGTGTTTTGAAAGACAGAATTTTGTCATCAGACAAAAAAAACTACCAAAATTATATTTAACAATAGTAGGCAGAAGGAACTTTGTAAGAAAAGAAATTATGTTTATAGGAGAATTTGCTTTGTTTCCAAATGTTCATTTGCAAAGGAGGGAAAATTTCCAGAAATAGAAGTCACTGATGATTTCACCCATAATCTTATATGCCCCCATGTGATGTTCCCTCTATCCTATGGTATTAAATGTCCCCCCCCCCTCCCCATTTTTTTCTTTTTCTTATTTCAGCTTGATAAGGGAGGAGGAAAATTTCTGCAAGTGGAAGTGAGGTAGTTGGAACTCCTTAAGAATTGATACATGATGTTCAAGTTCACCATTTGTCTAAAACAGTGAAAGCTTTGATATGCATTCGTTGTCCTCTGGCTGTGAAAGTTCTTTGAGCATGATGGATAGCTGAAAGTTCTTTCAGCATGGGGGCATTAAAAAAATGAAAGAAAAGCGATATAAAAATGGGAAGGGAAAGATATCAGTGGAAAGAAAATTGTGCAATGGATGCTGTGCAGCTGCAGAGACAACCGAAGTCATATGGTTGTGAAACTTGCTGAGAAGAAAGTAAGGTTTGTAGTGTTCTCCCTAGAGCCTTTTTACTGGGTGGCCCACCCAGCTAATTTTCTCTGCTGCCCAGCAAAATTTCCTGTAATGAATGTTTTCACAACACACATAATAGTAAGAGTGCAAAACTTACTCCCACATACACCATAAATATTGGTGAAAATGACTGAAATCTGTCTTGAACATGATTTATCATTAAGTATTTAATAAGTACAGTCATGTTAAGCAAAACATCCTTTCTTTTTTTCGATTGAAGAAGGGGTCATTTAAAGTAACACCCAGCTAAAATTTCTTCCCACCCAGCTGTACAAAAACTTTAGGGAGAACATTAGTTTGCTCGCAAGAGGAAAATTGAGCTGTTCTAGCAAGTACAAGGCAAAACAAGAAAACTGTAAGGCAGTGTCTTTTAAAACCCTTTTATTTTGTTTTTAATGCAGTAATTTTATATTGTAAATATGGTGTGCTCCAACTTGATATTTTACATGAAATACAGTGAATAATTCCATCGTACTAATGCTTTTTTTTAGTCGTGCATTCTGATTTTTCACCCAGTTAAAAAGTCGAGCCCCCCCCCCCTGTTACTCTTTTTTATATATGTTTGTGTGGTAATATTGTTTTGTCATTATCACAAGTAAAGTCAATTAAGTATAAGCAGCACTTCTATAATTTGGTTGCAAAGGTCTTATAAAGTTTTACTTTAATGACTAATGTTAATATAATTCATGAAGCATGCCAATTTTCCCTTAGATTTGCTGAAAATTAAAACTTTAAAGTTTAATTTTTAATCATGTATTTTCTAGTATCAGCACTGGTACAGGAATTGTGAAAGTATTTCAGACTGAAATCCTGGATCCTTAAAAAGTTACACCAATGTTTCTGTCTGTATTTGTACTTTGTGTTGTGGAGTGTTCTTCAAGCTGAAGTTTCATCCCCAAACTTGAAGCTTGTCATTTAATAGATTTAGTGCCTCTTGAGTTGTTTGGGAAGCAAATTTTATTCATTGTGAATTATCCTTTTATTGTGCCCTAAAAGTGCTTGTACCCCCCACCCCCTTAATGCACTGCTTGATGTGTAATTTACTTTACCCAAATTTCCAGACGAAGATGAAGAAGAAGAAGAAGAGCTTGATGAAGAGGAGGAGCCAATGAATCTGTTGGTCTGGCATACCTTGAGAAAGAAGACATAGATGTGAGTTTAACTTTAGTTTTCAGTTATTACATTCAGCTATATTTCTTGACAGCACTTTTTTTGCTTTAACTGTATGTCTATTTTTCAGTAAAATATTACAGTAAGCGCAGAAGAAATGACACAGCGGCTGTTGTGTGCCGTGGAAATAGCACAACTGGTTTCCCACAACACACAGCCTTCTGTGAGCACAAATAGTACCTTTTTAGTTGCATAGTTTGTCAATGTTTACATGGGGGGCTTAGTCTCTTTGCAGCTTCCTGACTTCGTATCGTGTTACATTGTTTTCTGTTAACACATTTTTGATACTTTACCAATACCACAAGCTGTCCTGATACCACAAATTTTTGTTTTAGTGGTGTATTATAATGATGGGTATAATCAAGAATAGATTCATTTGTTTATGGAAATATCTTGAAACATTAGATCATACGTCAAAATCATTTGCATAAAAAAACAACACTCTTGAGCGCTCTTACGCTGCCTCCATCCAACGAGTACATTCAAAGGGCAAGAAAATGTCAGCCAGTCGTTGGAATTCTCTTGTGCAAAATCACTCTTCTCATCTGGAGAACTACTAAAGACGTTCTCAACACTTTTTGTGTGACAAAATTATCCCTTGCTGGAGTATCTGCTAACCTTGAGTTACTCCTATCTCCATACATATATATCACTAAGCTGTTCATATTTACAGTAAATTCTAAGGCCAAAAAATATGAAGAGATGAAGCTAATTCAAAAAGAGAGTAAAAAGAAATCCGTATGTGTGTGTATCTTTCATTTACAGCATATACAGAGATGCCAACATCTGAAGGAAGTCATCAGTAGTTAATATGCACTGCGCCCGTAGTGAAGTCAACTCAAGTCTAAGTTCCCACATTCAAATTTGCAGGGTAGCATGCGTATTTCCCAGAATACAATGCTACATATTTAGCAACCTGTTAATCTCGATCGGGGACAATACTTGGATAAATTTTGCAATATATTATATTTTAGTCCCCTTAAAATGGGGAAAAAATCTTGAGTAAATACACAAAAAATACATACCATTTCAACTCCACCTTTTAATAAATATGTTATGTCATAAGTGTGTGATGCCACACTCTTATGGTTATTCCTCCTGTTTTTTAGAGTGAAAATGCTGACCGCAATCGTCTTTTCCACCGTGTGCGATTGAAAATTCAACAGCACACAGGAAACAAACCCTATGGTTGTTTTCGCATACCCGAGACAATTTTAGACACAGAAATTCTTGCAAATACCTCCTTGAATTTTTGACAACTTTTTTGCTTTTTTAGATCCCAGAATATTAGTAGAGACAGGTAACCATTTACCCGATGCTATTGCAAGTAAATTCGTACACGACAAACACAATGGGAGCAAAGACAGAACAATTAACTTTGAAAGGTTTCATAGCTTTATTATGCGGATAAATGGAAAATTAGCATTAAATGCTTATGATATGAAAAAAACTAATCAAAAAGGTATTTTAAATTGCATAAATAAATCAATTCTGGAAAAAAAGATAAAATAAAAAGGCAATGCAAATAAAATAAATTACAATAAAAATCCATGCGACGTTTCATTAACACAATAGAAGTTTTCTGCTAAGATGTGGGGAAGTAAAATGTTACAACTTAAAATGCAAGCGAGTAATGAAAGCAAATTCATCAACAACAAAAAAAGAATTAAAACTGAAATTAAAAGATTCCCAACAAAGAATTATCTGGGGAAAACAATCATTAAAACAAACTATTAAGGAAGAAAGAAAGTTCTTGTGAATCTGACAAGATAAAATAAAGCATCCCTTTGTTTAGCAGAACATATTTACAAGAGAAAAGAAAAGAACTGCACTTCACAAATCTGTCAAAGTAACGTAAACAATTAAGCTCTCTGCCGACATCGAGGAGCGTGGGAAAATAGGTCACAACTGGCGCACACACCCAGCAGCTAAAAAACGTCTCGCTGCAGCTACTGCTGCTAGGCGTTTTCTTTGGCTGGTTGCCAAAGGCACATGGAGAGATTTTCTCTTGCTCTGGGCAGAATATACTGCGCACGGAGAACAAACTCCCGTGGAGGTAACATAAAACAGGCAATAACAGTGTCCACACATCCTGGTAGCAGTGTCCACACCCCCTCCTATCTAAAATCCTCTACATAAAAAACAAAACAAAAAAACAACTTACGGTAGTTCAGGATGCGGTTAAGGTTTTCCCGAAGTTAACAGACGTCGTGCATTACAAACGCCATCCCACGGCAAGCCAGGTACAAAGTCACGTGATCATACAGAACGATTTCCGCTGCAACATTTCCGCTTGCTTGTCGGCCAGCCAAACATGCTTGCTGTGTGTTGGCTTCGTGACGTTACCGCAAGAATCACTACATTTAACTATGCTTGACTTTTTTTTTTTCCAAATTAAATTTTTTTTTTTATATTTCCAGAAATATCCGAAATTTCTGAAAAAATCCGTAGTTTTTCACACCTCCGTAAGCCCGTAGTTTGAACATGATATTCGTAGAAACTACGGAGGATCCGTAGTACTTGGCATCTCTTCATATATTCCTTACTTTCGGGTAGAGAGGAAATCTACCAGTAAATTGAAAAATTAGAAATCATTCGAATGAATATCTCTTTGTCAAAAGCAGAAGGCAGCTCTGAGTGTATCACACCATCTACTGGTAAATTCTAAACCTAAAAATCATTCGAATGAATATCTCCGTTTGTGAGATATTGATTACAACTTTTCAATTTTTGAATTCAATTTATTATGTCCAACACTCGTGTGTTATCTGCAGAACCTAAACTCATAGCAAGGGTGGGAAATTAGAAAAAAATGGCATGAGCAAAATTGTGCATGTAGCTAAGATTCCAGGTGAAGATCTTACAGTACCATAAGCAGAATCTGTTATATATATATATATTTACAAACTGGACTGTGTATATATATATTCTGAGAAACTGGACTGTGGGCAAAAAGCAAAGTGTACATACCAGTTAAAAACCTTATAGAAACCAGAATCCGTTATAAAAATGGAAGCAACCATTATTTCGAACCCAATCAATATCTTTAGGGGAACACAGATTGGGTGAAGTGACTTTATTGTTTGGCAAAGTGGCTGTCAAATGACAAAAGCTACAACACCAAATGTGTTCCCAAAGTTACACAACCGATAAAGAGACTAGAATAGCTTCTTTAAGAAGTTGCATACCCTATGAGAAATAAGGCCAAAAGATATGAAGAGATTGTCATACTACCGAAAAGAAACTAAGAGACTAGGGTGAGTCAAAAGTCCCTGGTATTTTAGAAACTGGGGGGGGATATTTGAATCCCAGCAAAGAATTATTTAGGGGTCCTATATTTTAGTTTATTTCTGGAACATGGCGTCATGTTGGATCAAGGTCAAATTTTTCAAATGGTAAGAGGGTCATGTTGCATATCAAACAAGACCAGAATTTTCTCAAATTGATTTTCGTAATCAGATTTGACATATATTTTGTGGTCCACAAGTTATCAACACAAAAAGTCGAAATAACCATTGTTGCAGGTAACTGAAGATGGCATTGACAAAAAAGGAGAGGATGGGGTGATCCTAATGTCTGGAGAGAATGTGCACGTCGGCTTTAGGTACGATCGCCGTGACCAATGCCAGGAAACATGCGAGAACGGTAATGCACAGGAAGCCAATATTACGGCGGGCATCACACGTGTGAGGTGTCAAGGTCACAAGTGAAGGGAAGAAGCAACCGTTGTTTAGTTGCATTGAACAAGGGATGATGGGGGGGGGGAGGACAGAGTAGATGGGAGAGAAAGGAAGAAGAAAACAACTGCAAAGTCACTATCCTTACCATCCCCACCCCTGCTTAAGGCATAAAATTCACATGAGAAAACTTTATGAGAGGGGATGAGAAAGCAGGACATTGGCTTAGTACGTTAAAATTTTAGAAGGGAGGGTATCGCCGCGGAACTATTTCGCTAAAACAATAAACGGCTAATCGCTTAAGAGAATGCGTAATTTCGTAAAACTTGGCATGTGCAAATTTTAGATTGGCAAAAAAAAAAAAAAAAGCGTAAAATAAAAATGTTTCACTCACAATCGTACTGCAAGCTTGCGGAAAAAAGAGCCATCCGCGTGGGCTTCGTGGTCGGGAAATTAATCGTTTGCAATGAACTCTTAACCGCCGCGGATGGGTGGTTTTGCGCGCCCTGGTAGCATGAGTGAGTACACTGCTACATTTTTAGCAACATTTTAATCTAGATGGGACAATACTTGGATAAATTTTGCATCATACCTAAGTACCCTTAAAATGGACAAAACCTGAGTAAATACTAAAAAAATACATACCATTTCAACTCCACCTTTCAATGTTAGATTAATATATGTCATAAGTGTGTGATGCCGAACATTTATGGTTATTCCTCCTATTTTTTAGAGTGAAAATGCCGACTGCAGTCATCTTTTCCTTCATGTGCGACTGAAAAATCAACAGCACACAGGGAACAAAACCCATGGTGTTTTCAGATACTCAAGACAATTTTAAACACAGAAATTCTAGCGAATAATTCTTTTTGAATTTGACAACTTTTTTGCTTTTTAGATCCAAGAATATTGTAGAGGCAAGTGGCCGTTTGACTGATGCTATCGCAAGCAAATTCGCACACGACAAACACGATGGAAGCAAAGACCAATGAACTTTGAAAGGTTTCATAGCTTATTTTGTGGATAAATAGAAAATTAGCATTAAATGCTTATGACATGAAAAAACTAATCAAAAAGGTATTTTAAATTGCACAAATAAATCAAATCTGAAAAAAAGGATAAAATAAAAAAACAATACAAATAAAATAAATTACAATAAAAATCCATTCAACGTTTGATTAACACAATAGAAGTTTTCTGCTAAGATGCGAGGAAATAAAATGTCACAACTTAACACATAAGTGAGTAATGAAAATAAAATAAAATTAAAAAACAAAAGAATTAAAACTGAAATTAAAAGATTCCCAACAAAGAATGATCTGAGGAAAACATTAATCTTTAAAACAAGCTATTAAGGAAGAAAGAAAGTTCTTGTGATATCTGACAAGATAAAATAAAACACCCCTCTGTTTAGCAGAACATTGTTACAAGAGAAAAAAAAAGTGCACTTTGCAAATATGTCGGAGTAACATAAACAAAAGCTTGCTATCAACAGCGAGAGAAAATGTGTCGCATCTGGCGCGCATGCGCAGTAGTAACAGTAAGGAGGAAGAAAGTGGCAAAATACAAGCAGGTATTTCCTAACACACATCGCTACGAAGTATCAGAGAAACCATTACATTAAACATTTGACAAATAGAAATATCTACATTGAAAGCAAGATAAGGCTGTTTAGAACAACTGTGTAATTAAGGCTTAAACATAACATATTTTTTTTAAAGGTTCATGACAAAAGTTGAAAGAATATACAACACTTGTAATGTTAAATAAAATATAATCTAGAAAGAATAATTACTTAATTACAAGATTTAATTTCGAAGACTAATACAACAAGGAAGCAAACGCATGGAGCTGCTGCTGTGGTTGAGATGTTTTCCTTGGTTGGTTGCCAAAGACAGGGAGAGACTTTTTCTTGCTCTGGGCAAAGAATATAGAGGTGCGCGACGGCTTCATGATGTTACCGCAAAAATCACCACATTTGACTATGCTTGACCCCCCCCCATTTTTTCTTTCCAAATAAAGTTTTCTGGAAATAAAGATTTTTGGAAAAATCCGCAGAAACTATGGAGGACCCGTAGTACTTGGCATCTCTGCACACCATAACCTTTACATTACCAACAACGTTGGATGGTTCCGTCCAATGAGGGTTCCTGTCACTCCAGTACCTACGGTTCTGGTGGTTAACCTCAACACTGACATAAAAATTGGTCTTGTCACTGAACAAAATGCCTTAGGCAAATGAGGTATCTATCCTGTTGATGTTGGTCTAAAGCCCAAGTGAAGAACTTGACGGGCCTCTCAGGTTCATCCTCTGATAGTTGCTGCTGCGTCTGGATCTTGAATGGATGCCAGCAAGTGGCTTAAAGAATCTGTACAATGGCTGACACTACATTCTGCTGCGAGATGTGTGCTACGTTGTGGACTCTTTGCAAAAAATATTGTTGAATTTTCCTCGTTGGTAGCCGTTTTTGGCCGACCACTGCTGGCTTGTTGTACACAGTCCTAGTTTCTTGGAATTTGGATATCAGGTATGTGACAATGCTGTGTGAAAGTGGTGGTCCTTCTGGGTGTCAGTTGTTTTAAAGTCTTCAGCTGGGGTATTCAGATATTTCATTTTCTCTCTAGTTTCTGAAATACCAGGGTGTCCTGCGACTTGACTCACCCTGTAGAGAAAAATAAAATCAATGATTTTTTCCTGAGGGTTAAGTTTAGTCAGGTTGATTATGGTTAAATTTAAATGAAAAAAAAACGTCATATATATGGATTTCAAATTATTTATTATTCCTTATACTTTCTGACCATTTAAGTTCTGAATTAAATAAAATAGTTCATTTCTTCTGCATTTCTTATCCGGGAAAGCTAGTTTGACTGTTGCATCTAAATACTAATTTTCACTATCAAAATCTCAGATTGACTCATTTTTTAAACTTTGCTTTGTTGCAATGCAGAACAATAAATTTTATGGTAAAATTAACATTTAGGCATCCCTTTATCTTGCAGACAGTTTTTAGGTTTTCCTTTCTGTGTTGCAGACTTCTAAAAAAGATTCTGCTCCTGGATGAAGAACTATCAATGGTGGTATGTGCATGTAAAGGATAACTTCTGTAGAATATAGAATTCCATTGTGATCCTTTGGTGTGTTCAGTTTTTTGGCATTCTCCCATAGGTCAGAAACAGGAATTTAGTTCTGACTGGTTTGGCAGGTTGCATTTTCTTGGAAGGATAGGGTACACAAAGTACCCTTTAAATTTAGTTTAATTTCTCCTGTGTAATGTTAAAACATCACATCAAAAGAAGTATCATCAAGCATCTTCCATCTTCTGATTTACACTATTAAACTACTGTTTTTACAAAATAAAACTTTTGTAAAAAAAAATCGACAAAAGGGTTTTCAGGTGAAAATACTCCAAATACGTGGCGACAGTTAATAAATAAATAAATACATCGCTCTTTCCACGTTCCAGAAACACACACACAGCATCCGAAAAATTGTTTTTCAGCAGACTGCTATGGAATTGAACCAACAGAACTCTCAATATCGCACTCGGCGCGATATTGAGAGTTTGTGTTTCTGGAACGTGGAAAGAGCGATGTATTTATTTATTTATTAACTGTCGTCATGTATTTAGAGTATTTTCACCTGGATCTCGCCCATTGGATTTAACTGCTATACTATATATAGCTAGTGCTGTTTATGCCCACCAGATGGAGACGTCTCTGTAGCTGAGCCCATCTTACGGATTTATGATGTCAGAAGCTGACTTAAATACACATAGCACCGTGGATTGTTGGTCGCGTAAATGTAACTCACTCGACGCGATATCAAGCGTTCTTCTGTTGGTTCAATTCCACAGCGGTCTGCCGCAAAACAATTTTCGGATGCTGTGTGTTTCTGGAACATGGAAAGAGCGATGTATTTATTTATTTATTAAAAATGTTTTCATTTGGTAATTATGCTGGTGGTTCATTTATAAACATTTTTAGCCTACTGGCTAGAAGTATGACCAAGTTATTTTAGTTTAAACACACAGACATATCAAATATTTCAGTGACTTCTGTTCACTACAATGTTGCTATGATTTCTAATGTACTATGGTACTTGTAGGAAGAAAGTGAGGGTGATGACTTCAATCCAGAAGGTGTCGATGAAGAAGAAGATGACTTAGATGATGATGATGAGGATGAAGAAGAGGAGGGTGAAGGTAAGTTTGAACTTTTATCAAGTTGTAGAGCTTTTGTTAGTAAGCCACTGATGCCTTTTTGGTATAATTATGCATCACCATTTTTGTCTATTATTATAATAGTTGTCTGTAGTTCCATACAAATAAAATGTGAGTTGATGACAATTAGAATTTGATAACTGCCAGTTTTCATATTGCAAAAGTACACAAGCCTGTTGTATAATGAATCTTTAAAAGTGCTTTGTTTTAATTTTGTATTGGTATGAATTTTTTTATATGCTTGTTATTGCAAGTCTTCTGAAATGTTGCAGTGTCTAAGATGAGTATCATGCTCAGCTGTAACATCTGCATGAGTGATTCTGTTTTGCCACTGAATTTACTTATTTTTCCCAGATGTTTCTCTTAGCATTTCCCATGTCTGCTTTCAGTATTAAAAGTTGCTCATTATGTTTGTTAAATTCTAAATAAATAAAATAAAATAAAAAAGCTAACCTCTTACAGAGCCACTATTACTTGGCACCAAACTGTCCCTGTCATGGAAGGCCAAAGCAAATGTAGAAGTTAATCATATACTATGTGTGGCAATTATTTTTTGCATTTTCTAAGTTCTTTTGTTTTTAGATATTTTCAGCCTCTAGATTTTATCAAGGCCAGTTCTCAGAGTGTAAGAACTGTATCGAAAGTTTCGCTCAACCTTACCGAGTGTGCCCAAATTTTTACCAGCCACCTTGGCTGGTAAGGACTACTTTTACCAGCCACTTGAAAAATCTTACACGCCAAAATATAAACTAAGTTCTAAATGAACTAATATTAATGAAAATATATTTAATGCATACTCGCAAAATTTTTTATTGATGCAAGCCTATTTATGATATTTTAAAAACAAAACTGCATATTCGATACAGTCCTGGGCTAATCTGCAAGATCTGTACATTTGAAGCACAAGCTTGGACAATTTTTTTTTCATGTATATTTTTGCAAATTTGGTGTTTTTTTGTGATATTACTTGTCTAATTCACAGTTTGGATCCATTAAACAATTCAAATAACATGAACTTGAATTAATATTAGCTTTATTAAAATTGATCGATATTGCATTAACACAACACTAGTTTGGGTTTTATTTTTTACATAGTATGATTTTAAAAAAAAACTTGCATAGGGCTTTATATATATAAAACTGAGAGCATAAAATATTATTTAGGTAGGGTAGGAACCTAGGATTTTCATTTAACATTTGTAAGCACTATGCCGGACTTTCCCATCAGACGTATCTGTCCACCATAGTTTTTTTTTTTTTTTTTTTTTTGATTGGAGGTTTAACGACCACCATGAGCAACTCAATGGGCTATAAGCAGTCGCCCGTCCCTAATTTAGGGTCACTGGTTCCAGGGAAGGGAGAGAGTCAGTGCCGAAAGACAAACACAACATCCATGCCTCGCCGGGATTCGAACCCGGACCCCTTAGGACGAATTATCAGAGGCCATCGCATAGACCACTGCGCCACCGATGCGACCACCATAGTTTGATAGCACCACGTGGTTCATATTGTTCAATGGGTGGTCCATTGCACCTAATCATTATCAAATCATTCAAAGTATGGTGGTTCATTTTTGCCCTGAAACATGATTTTATTTTGTTCACACAGAAAATCCTCGTTCACAAGCAGCAGTACTGCATGGCACTAAATGCATCAACTCCATTAACTTTAAAATGTTGCTGTAAAAATGTGTTGCATCTTCTTCAGCATAGAGTCGACTAAACAAAGCCTCAAATGTTGCTCTTTTTCCAGTCAATGTCATTATACTCGTTGCATTGTTTTTTAGCCTACGATATTCCGTCACACTGAATCTTCATTCCCATTATGTAAAACAGACTCGGGCAGTAAACGACACACCTGCAAGAGTTCTTCATTCCCAAATTCATTGATTTCAGTGATGATGTCTGGAAAGTAAGAGGGGTTTAAAATTTTTGCCTAGGGAACAAATAAGACTGTCAGTTACTGAAAATAATCTTTCTTTGATATAGCTTTTAACTGCAACAAGCAGTTTTCTCCTATCCTCTTCAAAACAACCAAGTTCATTTCAGCTTTGCTCAGAAACCAATTTAATATCATGGAATGTACCATCAGAGATCAAACCATCAAGTTCAGTTTCACGGACACCTTTCGAACATAGGAAATTTTGTAATCTTGGTATGCACGTGTTCATTTCATTAACTCCGTGATGTAATACCAATTTGTCTCTTTGTAGAAACAGGGATGCATCGCTTAGCAATTTACTAAAATCACACATAAAAAATAAGAATTTCGCAAAGTGCGCACTTGTCAGATGTTTCAAGAACCCTTTAGCTTTAACCTTCAGTTTACTTGCTTCATTTTTGTCTGCACATATGTGCTGCAAATGGCTACAAATTATGTGTATATTGTTACGCAGTGCAGAAACTGCTCTATACTTTGACATGACCCATCGGATGCTGTTTATTGGGCAGAACTCATTAAGAAAGTCAGCCACTTCCTTTACATTTCGTAATAACTTTGGACTTTTATACAGTTTATACAGTCCCTTTATTTATTACATCCTCAAAAGTTGTCAAGTAGCTCACATCATTGCAGGCATCATTCAAGGCAAGTTCTAATCTGTGGTTCAAACAGTGAACCACAACTAAACCACCAACTTTATCTTTCAGTTGTTTGGCAACATTTTTAATTGATCTCATGCTCACTGATGCTCCATCAAAGCAACTAATCTTTCTTTCCAATTAGCAATGCCTTTCTCATTCATCATTGTTTCTATGGCCTCCATTGTGCCAGATGCATCAACTTTCCAAAGAGGCTGAAGACCAAGAGAAGAAACTTTTTGATTTGGCCCATCGATATACTGGATGTACACAATTTCACTTTCTGACATACTTTTGTCGGTTGAGGCATCTGACATTATTGCAAGAAAATTAGATTTGTTAATATCCTTTACAAGGTTGCTTTGAATTTCTTTTGCTAATGTAGCTTACAAATATTTTTGCTGCCTGATCATTAATGTATGTATCACTCAACTGAGTTCCCAATTTTTTCTGAAGTGCACATAAACTTTTGAAATCATTAAATGAAAAGTTGCCTTTTGCAATTGTGTATGAAATAAGAAATAACACCTTCATGGATTTTTCTAATTCTTGGGTCATCTTAGATACAGCTATAGCAAGAGGAGCCTCAGATGGTTTGGTCTGTACTTTGTACACAGAACATGCTTGTTGATGTACTTTATAGAAGCATTATGACTTTTAACCTGAAAAGTAGACATAAAAGACTATGAGAATGTGCACTTGGAATATCACTTACATAATTTGTTTAGATTTCTAAAAAATATAATTAAACAAGTTAATAAAATCATGGCTGCAGAATGAATAATGGCTGCAGAATGAATCTCGCTCCTGTGCCCTGACCTTTGACCCCATTTTGATGATATTCAACAGAACAGGTTCAGTATACCTCCGAAACAACACAATAAAGTTTTGTCGCAATCAAAGCATTTTTACGTGAGTTATGACGCATAAGGGCGATAGAATGGAGTCCGCTCCTAGGTCCAGACCTTTGACCCCATTTCGCCCGTTTTAGATAGGGTTTGTCCCCAGGTTGTGCCCTACGACATACTAAAAGTTCATCGAAATCGAACCATTTTTACGCGAGTTATCGTGCGGACAGACGGACAAAGCTGGAGCCTATACACTTCTTCAACCTACGGTTGAAAAGCGTAAAATAGGGCAGAAACATGCATATTTTAACATATGGTGAGTAAAACACTGTTTCCTAAGTCTGCAGTTAAAAAACCGCATTTATTACCGAATGTTGGTAATCCTGAACTTTAGTAAGTGTCGATCTTTTCACCGGAATGCGTCTCTGCTGCATGTCGCAAAAACCTATCTACAAAACGGACACAAAGGGGAAGATATGCCGTTGTTGCAATAGTCATCAATAAATTTTTCTGATAATCCTCTGAAAAATAAGCATTTAATATACTATAATTATATGTCAACTAGTTTTCGATATCTGTAAACTATATTATTTTTATTTTTTTTCGGAAAATCCTGACAGTTTTATTAACTCAAAGTTGAAGTTTTCCAACTATTAATAGAAAAAATAAACTTTTTATTTTAAAATCATTCGAAATGTCAATTTATGATTATATTTTTTTGATCTAAAATAATTATTATCAGTGTTTATCTAAAAATGGCTGGCCTCCAGCGTCAGTATGCATTACGATGTTCCCGTTTTGAAAACAAATAAATACATTATAAAAAGATTAAGAAAAATTGTGAACAATCTTATTACAATAAACTAAAAAATAAGGAAATATAACTTACCGCTTCCAACTTGAACGTTGAGCATCCTTTTCCAAAACTGGTGTGATCAGCTAGAGCGTTCCGTCGGCATACAGAACAAAACAAAATTCTGTTTTCCGTCTGCAGCCAGCTGTAAGTTTTTTGCCACTTTTCAAAAGTTCCACGGTTAAATATGCAAGCTTTTTGGCCTGTGTCACGTCTGAGTAATCGCAAATTTCCGGTTCATAAATCTGTACGTTAGCGTCAGCAGTTTCAGCTGAAACAGCATTAATTTGCACATTACAACTTTCGACTGCGCCATGCTGTACATTCTCACATTCAGGAGAATCATTTTCCCGAATAGAATTTCTACTATCCGAGTTCCCACTTCAAAACGCGAAAAGTTTTTTTTTGCGACATCGAAAAACAACCAAACTATTTCTGACCTAAACGAGATCGGCTATAAGCTATAACCAAAAGCACGTTGCGTTCAACAATAATGCAGCCTTTGCAAGAGCGCAGACGCAAAGTGTCATCTAACGACCGTGCGGCGTCAGAAACCTGTGGGGGCTCTTAAGCTCCGCTTTTAGCCGCCGTTCCTGAAGCGCGTGCAAAGGAAGAGGGAACGCTAGGGGTAGGTATTCGTTCTTTTCAGTGACCAGCTGAACTACTTTTAGCAGATTTTGCTAAAAGAAGTTCGGCCTTTTAAGAATCGGAATTCCGATTTCTTTTTTAAGAATCAGAATGCCGATTCTGAAAACAGAAAAACTAAAAAAAAAAAAAAAAAAAAAAATACTTGCCAACGGTGCCGATTGTGCTTCAATATTTACCTGCCAGTACAATTTTTTTGATCGCCATTTGGCGCCTGGCGCCCGACATTCGGGAAGGTTGTTTCGCTTACACAGAAACAGTTTAAATTTTATTGCCAGGTTCCTCTTCCAGTTTCCACTTATTAATTAAAATATTTTCCTTATGTATTTTGTAAGTATTTTTGAATTCAGTTGTTGAAAATTTATTTATACTTTTTGAAAGGTGTTTTATTTTTATACAACTCTAGAAGTTGATCGGATGGATAAGTCTCTACATTTGTGTGTGTTCTCACATTTTTTTGTAGCAAGGTAAAAGCACTGCAGTTTAGCTCATAGTGTCAGCATCGTGTTGATGCTGGTTGAATTGGAAAACAAAACTACCAAAAAATGTAAAACATCTAGCTGGGCATTTTAAATTTTGGGTGTTGATACTAGAACAATTATAATTACTGGAAACAGATGCGGTATTGATTCCATGAGTACAACTGGTTGCGTAGGAAATTCATTCACAGAATTCCTTTTGTGTGTGTGTGTGTCTCATCATTTGGGCCATCCACGAGATTATTGCAAAACTGAAGATAACTTTTTGAAAGTGGAAGGGGGCAGTTTTCTGTCTGCATGGGGATGGTATTTCATCTTTTGAAACTTCAAACTGAAGTTAAACTGGGTAAAGATTTTCCCTTAACCATAATCATACCTGCCAGGTTTTACGATTTACCCGTAAAATTTACAGAAATCCGACTTGTTTTATGGGCAAAATGTTAATTTTACAAATTTGTGGATTCTCAGATTTCCTTTTTCTGATTATTTTGCACCCACCATTAAAACTATTTATTTTACTTAATCCATTTAAAATGAAGTGCAGATGTAAGTTAGAAGCAAACTTTTCAGTTACATGTGTTTATGTGAGAACATTTGCCCGCACTTTTCCCATGTTTTAGGTTTATTGTTTTGCATTGTTTCAAACGCTAAAACTTGTGTCATGTGTAAACTGAACCTCCCCAGCTGGGCTTGTTTATCTCTTGCAAGCCCCCCTCCTTCTCAGTAGGCCAACATGGGGTTGTTCTGCATTGGAGCATGTGTCTTGATTACTCGCAGTTTGAAATCCTATCTCGGAACGTAGTTATTGTAGAAAAAACATTCTAACGGATTTTGAATCTATGGAATTTTTAAGCCGAGATCGATACAAAATTAAACAAAAGCTGCCAGTTTTGTGAAATTAAAAATGCATTTGGGGCCACTCACTTGTCTTTCCCATACTGCACAAGCATCCTACGATGAATTTCTGTAAGTTGCACACCCTTGGCCCATAAAAATCTTGCTACACTTCCCTGCTCGATGATGGAGTATTCCGACAGACAAGCTGCAGTGTTTACAAACTTACAACCGCTGAGTAACTGCGGTTAGAAAATTAGCGATTGCACCCGCCACATGCCTTCCCCAAATAGCAATGTGCCACAGCTCTGCTTGCTTACGTAATGAGTATTGACCTTACTTTTTTGATTCACCGTCGTATTTAGTATAGTGAAAGGGAGTAAGGTTAAAAATCAGAATTATTTGCATTATACCCTGTTACAAAAAGTTTCCAACGTTTTTTTCTTTGAAAATGTTCATTTAATCAAATTTCTTACAGGTAGTCAGTCCTTTGTATATTTTTGATGAAAATTTACCATATTGAAATTTTTGCATACTTTAACATTTCTTGTTTTTTTGTTTTTTTTTTATAGAAGAAAATCCAAGAGGGCAAAAGAGGAAGTTAGACAACAGTGAGGACTAAACCAAAAGTCCATTGTGTGTGCATTGTACAAATCATCTCCATTATATCTGTATTAGTATGAAGCGAGGGTCATGTTCTCCTGCTTTGAAGCCAACATTCTGAACAGTGAAAATGCACAAATCTTTAAAAGAAAAAAATAAAATAAATGAAAATAACATTTTTAACCTGTAAAGCTTCATTTATCTTTATGCCATTGCTTATCCATATCTGGAACCTGAATTTATGAAATAGTACCATCAATACATCTGATTGTCAGAGACTTTTAACACCAAGTTTGTATTTTAAGTGTCATTGGAAGCATGTTAATAACAGATTATTGTTTCAATTTTTTTTTGTATTAACAATAAAATTTTAAGGTTCACATTGAGTTTTTTTCTAATTGGTTGTTTTTCTGTGCTGTTCTGATATTTTTTTTTAAGCTGCTGCTGCTAGTAATTCTTGCAAGAAGTGACATTTGCTTTTCAAAGCTGTTGTATGTCTGTTCTCTCAATTTTCAGAGATCTAATATCTTAAGTGAAAATTTTTATTCTTAAAAAATGGTTACCATTTTTTCTTTCTTAAATACAGCATGATTCATTATTATTATTATGAATCATGCTGTATTTAAGAAAGAAAAAACAGAGCTCAATGTAACGCCCAGTGTTGTCTGCAATATTTGTGGAAACAGTTTAAGGACACTGGATCGATGTCGAGAAGGCTTGGGCAAAGTCGTCCAAGGCCACGGCAGTCTATAAAAATCGTTATTTGGCACTTTCAGCGAGGCACCACAGGACTGCTACAGCTGCACAGCTATCTCGTGTGAGCTGCATGGAACCGGAGTTTCAAGGGTTACTGTTTCTCGAATGCACACAAGAAAGCGCATTTAGCACGGTGCAGACTATATCGGCCTTGGACCAGACTTCAGTGGGGTAATGTTCTCTTCACAGACGATTCAGCCTGGGCACTGATTCTCGACGTACCTTCATCTGAAGAGAACCTGGGACCCCCATACCTTTCCTGCAACATCCGAGAAAGGGACCGCTATGGCAGCGGGGGTGTCATGGTCTGGGCAGCCATGATGTTGGACGGCCGCACACTAGGGTGTCCCAAAATTCAATGTAAAAAAAATTCTTAAAAGGTGGGTCTCACCCTCTAAAAAGTTTCTTCTACTCCTATTATTGAAATATATGAAATTAGAGCTCATTTAAAAAACATTAAGAGGTCACACAAGCAACACTGATTTATGTGAAAATCTGGAATTTTAATCAAAAGCATAAGCGATCAATTATATATTTTATTTTCATTATTAATATATTTTTAGTATCTGTATAACAAAAAAAATAATAAAAAGCATAATTAAATATAAAAACATAATTAAAAAGCTGCGCCTGCTTCTGTAGTGCAATTATATATCTATATATGATTTCTAAACCTTAACTGTAACCACTAGTATCACTTATTGCACCTTAACTGTGACTTTAAACTTTAACCGTAACCACTAGCATCACTTATTGCACATGTGTTGTTGTTTGTTCTATTGTATGTGTTGCCTTTTGCTGTTTGTTGAGATGGGTATTTTTACTGTTTGTTGAGATATTTCTATTGTATGTGTTGCCTTTTTGCTGTTTTGTCCAGAAGAGATTTGTTTTAGTGTTTTTTTTTAACACAATGACAAAACAAACTAGGAGTAGTAATAATGTATGGCTTATTGGATATCCTACTGAATCAATAACAGGTTCACGTCTGCCATCTGGAAGAAATTTTATGTACTTTCACCGTACTAAGAAGCTTTCGATCAGTGATAGTGCTGTTCTTGTAAACAATAAAATGTATGCGTATACATTCAATCATGGTATACATGTCAGTCTATTGTAGATGCACCAGTGAACGACATTTTACTGATACAAAGATTGCATTAATATGATGATATACAAATACACAAAACAGGATTAAAGATGATTTTACGTCACTCCTGGTATTTGAGTGAAGAGCTTGCCACTCTGTTTGTTTTCAATACTTCTTAGTGCCAAGGAGAAATATATGTTAGTAAGTAAAATCAGTGAAAAAAGAATTTGCACCTATTAAAGAAACTTCTTAAATATCTCTCGCAGCTTCTTTCACACCGCACAAATAGACGGCAGCTTCCTAAGCGTGCCTGTTGAGAAATGGCCAGAAACACAATCTTTTAAAGAAGCTGAAGAAATTGTTAAACATTTGCAATGTGTTAATGACTGTGCTGAGCAAGGCATAGCATTAATCAAAAGTTTAAATGATGCAACAAAAGATAAAGAACAAAAGCAGTATTTATTGCATGTAGTTGAAATGCATAGAAAGAACTTTGCGAAGTGCAACCTCAAAGATCTTCAAGATATGTAAAAAATTATTAATTGTTATTTATAGAATGTTATGCAATATTTTCCACTTTATTATCTTGTTAAACTTGACAGGTGAATTTTGCTGTAAAACATTCTTTTTACATTGCATTTTGCAATGTTGAATAAAGTTCGTTTTTTGCCATTTTTTTTTATTAAGTTTTCTTATATTTTCTACACTAAATATTACCAATAGGGTACATTTTTTTAGAAATGACATATTAAAAGCATGTAACATTTTAAATAAAAAATATATTTAAAAAATAATAATTTCGTAAGTAACTAAAAAATTATCGAATTAAAACTTTTTGGCGACCTTGAGGGACCTCTAAATATTTTTTTTAAGCTGAAATTTTACCGGAGATCTTAAGTACGCCAAACAAAACTTTTTAGGGTGTGAGAGTCAAAAAAAAAATTTTTTTTGGGACACCCTACCGCACACCTCTCCACGTGTTTGACAAGAGGCTCCCTGACTTCTGAAAGGTATGAGATCTTGCAGCCCTATGTTCGACTTTTCAGGGGAGCTGTTGGCCCTCGGTTCCTCTTTATGGACGACAATGCTCGTCCACAGGGCTCACCTAGTCGGCGATTATCTGGAAAGTGGGGATTGGCCAGCCAGACCTAAACCCTATCGAACATGTCTGGAACGCTATTGGGAGGGAAATTGCAGCTCACCATCCAGGATCTGAAAACTGCGTTGCTGCAGGAGTGGGACCGACTGCCACCAGGGACTCTTCAACTACCTCGTTTCCAGTATGACGTCGCACTGTACGACTGTGAGAGGGGACCATACCCCATATTAGTCATTTTATGTTCGATCTTGCAACCTGAATTTTGGACATTCCTGTGCTGATGAGCTTTACTGATGATCATGAATGCGTACCATGACTGTTGTATGGTATAATTTTTTTTGCTTATACACTGCCGGACAATTGCTAAGGACGGATGACAATAGCAACGACAGCAACCATAAAATGGTTGCTAGGGCTCTGGGGATATTACATTGATGTTGAAAATTCTCTTAATTTTCAACATCAATGTAATATCCCCAGAGCCCTATTAAATCCTCTTTTACAGACTCCCTATCATAGATGCAGGTTTTCAGTCTTTCAAAACTTCGGAAGTTAGACAGAGTGAAGATTTCTCCCGTAATTGTATTTTTTTTTCTTTCTCTCCTTGCGATGTTCTCTGTCTGCCCAGGAGCAGAAACATGGTGACGCCCGTCGCAGATTCTAGGAAAAGTGCATAGTCTGTTTTTTTTTTTAATTTTCTTAACATTGTTTTTATGGTTTCTTTAAATTTTAAAACAAAGGGAGGGAAATTTTCACACGTTTTTAATGTGGCTCCCGTTTCTGATGTAATCGATAGGTCATGCTGCCCCCTCCTCCCCCATTTTATTTTTCAAACAGATATTTTCAACTTTATGAGAGATAATTGCTTTTTTTCAGCTTTGAATCTAGGAAGCTATATTTTGTGTGCACTTAACTTGCCACCCACGTGTGGCTATCGCTCACAACGAGAGAAGTCAAAAGACTAGACATTCTATAATATTCAAACAACTTATTTGGGAACTGTAGAGTTTTCTGTAAAGAAGTGCAAACTTTTCTTTGTGTAATCTTTCACTGATAATAGGATGAATCCACCACTTCCTATGATAGGCACGGCACGTCTATGACGAATTATTATTAAACATAACAATTGAACAGCTTTTTTTCTATTAATTACGCCGGAGCTTCATGTTTCATCACACTAGCATCACTCAACACAATACGCAGTCTGGCTGATGAAAATACTACTACTCGTGGTCGGGCAGCCCTTGTGATGAGAGCAACATTTACTCCAGAAATCTGGCAGTAGTTATTGCTCGTATGGCCTTAGGCATCCCATTACCTTGCAGACAGCTTTTAGGTTTTCCTTTCTGCATTGCAGACTTCTGAAAAAAATTCTGCTCCTGGGTCTGTCCAGTACAGTTGTTAAATAACATCTTATGGCAATAAATGTTTGTGTTTCAGCTTAAAAATGGAGGAAGATGTTCTGCAAACGGAAGTTGGACAGAACCAAAAATTTCTCCTGGAATCGTAAAATGGAAGCAAAATTTGTTGACAAGAACTCAAGGCACCACAGATTTCTCGTTATTTTTTCCTGCCTGTATTATGGTTTAAACATCATTTAATTGGATAAATGTTTGTATTTAAAATCTAAAATGGGAGGGGGTTCTGGAAACAGAGGTCATGGCAGAGTGCAGATTTCTCCTGCAATAGTAAGATTTTTAGCTATTTCATCTGTCTTGTCTTGTAAAATATAATTTTATTCCATAAGATTTTTGTGTTTCAGTTTAAAAACAGGCAAAATTGTAGGTGCAAAAGGCAGAGTGTTCTTGGTCCTAGTTATTATTGCTACTAGTTTAAGTTTTTTTTTTTTTTTTTGGGTGGAAGAAATTTAAGGTGGTCATTTTTTTTTTAAATTTCTACCTGTAAGAATTTTTGTTTTTCGCATTTTGTAATCATCTTGCCCATTGACGATCTGCAGCTTATTTTGTGGCACCACGATAGTTGTCGCAGACTGATCAGGAAATTACTGCTGCGGGGTTTGCAGAATTTAAGAGCCTCCACCCATTTTTACTAGTCCATAAATATTAATGTATTTAATATGCACACTGTATAAGTTTTATTGCCATTCTTCGAGGTGTAGGGGGGTATGAAGTGTGAATTCTCTTTAATTCCAAATTAACTAAATAATAAATATATTGGGTTTGCCGGAAAAGTCTATGTATTTTGGCACCTGATGGCGGTTTGGCGGATTTGGAAGTACTACAGGCATGTGCAGCTCAGTTATCACTGTGGCATTCGACAGGTGCCAGTTCTAGCTGCAGTCTAAAAGGAATGGTGAGCGATTTGGTTGATTTGTGGAGATTTTACATTAAGTTGAAGATGGAAGACCATACTGGGCATTTTCGCCATATTTTACCGTTTTACTTCTGTAAAGGGAAGAACGCGCATCAAGCTTGTGAAAAGTTGCGTAAAGTGTACGGTGATAATGCTCTACAAGAACGTCGGTGCCAGCGGTGGTTCACAAAATTCCATGCTGGTGATTTTGACCTCAACGATGCTCCTCGGTCCGGGAGGTCAATCGTGGTTGACGACGACCAAATCAAGGCATTGATCGAGTCAAACCCACGCTACACGAGAGATTGCAGACACATTGCACATCCATCATTCACAACCACCTGAAGAAGCTGGGATACGTAAGCAAGCTCGACGTGTGGGTTCCTCATGAACTCAAAGAAGCTCAATTGACGGCGCGTATAAACATCTGCGATGTGCTCATTAAACGTGAGGAAAACGATCCTTTTTTGAAGCGACTGATAACTGGTGACGGAAAGTGGATTGTGTACAACAATGTGCTGCGCAAACGGTCTTGGTCCTGACGTGCTGCTTTGCCTCAAATGACATCCAAAGCAGACATTCTCATCATGGAAGGTTCTGTTCTCGGTGTGGTGGGATTTTAAAGGTGTAGTGTTTTTTAAGCTCCTACCACAGAACCAAACAATGAATTCGAATGTGTAATGTCGGCAATTGGACAGTTTGAATGAATCCATAGTCCAGAAACAGCCAGAGCTCGTTCTTCGTAAAGGTGGTGTGTTTCATCACGACACTGCGAGACCACACACAAGTTTGATCACCTGCCAAAAATTATTTGAGCTTGGGTGGGATGTGTTGCCACACCTAGCATACTCGCCTGACCTTGTGCCATCAGACTTCCACTTGTTTCGCTCTCTTCAACAGTCCTTGTGTGGTATAAAGTTCAATTCAGACGAGGCTGTAAATCAGCACCTTGTACAGTTTTTTGCCACGAAAGACAGGTCCTTCTATGAAAGAGGCATTCTGCAGCTCACCGACAGATGGCAAAAGGTCATCGAACAAAATGGGCATTATATCGTTGATTGATCTTTGGCTAAACTACTATCAATACATTGCTAAAATACATCGTGACTTTTCCGACAACCCAATAGTACAAATTTACCGGGCGATTCATATTGTCAGGGTTGCAATGGCGGAAAATGGGAAACAAACTAAAACCGCAAGTAGAATAAGACATTACAACTGAAAAGTTTAATTGCCTGTAGAATCGACATATCAGATTGCTAAACCACTTTGACATGTACGCCTTTCATGGCACGTAAGATATCCAAGCTATAACCAATTTCCTGCCAAGTGTTCGCAAGCACTTTTACCGTTGCTATCGCAGCATCAATTCTGGTCTTCAGGTCACGTGGGTCTGGTAAACGATGTTTTTCATGTATCCCTACAGGAAAAAATTCAGTGGCCACGGAATGGTTCCACCACATCCAAGAAAATGCTGGTCAAGAAATTCTCTGACAATAACAGCCCAATGCAGTGGTGCACCATCTTGCTGGAACACCACACTGAGCTGCCAATCTTCCAACTTAGGCAACAGATACAGCTGTAGATGTCCAGATAGGTCACTGCTTTCTCCCCAAAGAAAAAGGGCCCTAACACTTCCGAACATGACAGAGTGCTCCAGACATTCACCCTTTTTACCATCTCATTCGAATGGCAAGAGGGTTTTCGGAGTCTCATTCTGCAGTTTGTACGCATGGAGTTGTAGGTGGTTATGCAGAACCCTCCAAACAGTCGTTTGGGGCATACCTGTGACTTCCGAGCACTTCGAGAAAAGGTTTCCTGGACATGATCATCATCATCATCCTGCGAAGTGCTCGGTCTCCCCCGCTCCTTTTCGATGCGGCACACTACCAGTCTCTTGAAACTGCTTTAACAAACATCTGATAGCATTATCAGAAGGTGGAGCTCTTCCATACTGTGTTCTGTTACATTGTATTATGATAACTGATTTTGTTTTGAAGGACCAAAGTATGCACATTGGATTTTCTTGAACAGTCGCCATTTTGAAATATGTCAATTCAGCTGGTACTGTGTTACCACACAACTTTCTGTGGTGAACTTGTTTGCGCTTTAGGCTGTTCTATTTGGTCGGTTACGGTTTGCTCATGCCAGGCCACAGCAACCCCGGCAATTATGAAACGCGCTGTATTTTCACACCAATTATAATTTGTATTCTGACTAAAAACATCCAACTCTAATTCATATTTTGATGGATTGTAAGGTTTAGTAGCAACCCTGTCTTTTCATCTAATTGAAGCCAAATCTTTTCTCTTCAACTGATTGGATCCCGGTGCAACTGCTGGGTCACACCGTGCAGTATTTATCAGGGATATCTAGTAATATTCCTCATTGTTTTTACAGTCTCTTTCATTCTCCCCATTCACACTCTGCTGAAGGTAAAATATCCATCATGGCAAAGTTATTTCCATATCCAGTATGATATTGGGAATTCACTGAGCTCTATATTACAAGAATGCAGTGACTTTTTCAAGGACACTCACTCAAATTCTATACTAGCTATTTGAATTTTCATCCACTGGACTTGCCCTGATGTGTCCCAATAAACAGAAATCTATGGTATTTAAAAAAGCAATTTTTTTTCTTAAAACAAACCTTTCATAATTTATTGGAAGGTTTATTTTGTGTTGATAGCAGTCTTAATTTGAAATGTTATTGATGCAATAAAAATAACTATCCAAGAAAAGCTGTTCCATTGGAAAATTTACTTTCTGAAGTACATGCCAAAAGGATCACCCATGATTGCATTCTTAAACTTCAGAGATCTGGCATTTCAGATAAAAAAAGTGATAATCGTCTTTTGGTTTTGCACTTGTTGATTTTGCTGAGAACCGTTACATTATACAGCAAAACTGAAAAAATATAAACCAGTGGATAGCATATTACAAAAGAAGTTTTTTTCTTTTCCATAGTTACTAATCAAAAACTAGTATGGGAATTTTTTTTTATTATTTGCAATTATCGGAGAAAACTTCTTCAGGCTGTCTTTTTTGGTCCGCGATAGTGACGGGAATAAGCGACAACAGAAAGACAGCCTGAAGGAGAAGAGTTTTCTCCGAAAATTTGCAAATAAAATAATTTCCTAGTAAAAATTCCCATAAAAGTATTTTTTGATTAATAATTGAATTAAGAAACTAGGAAGCTAATTCTCAACATGAGCTTTATTCAAATAGTTTCTGATGACATGGTACCTGTTTCTGTCCAGGCTTTGTATCAGTTGAAGAGAAGGTTAAATCCAGTTATCATATTTAGACAGTTCATATAGAATAAAATAGTAACATTTATTCACAATTATACTATAGTTTCCCTGAGCGTCTGGCTCAGCTCCATCAGGACAAATGGTACGCAAACATTGAAATCATCGTGACATCATCAGCGTTCTGATTGTCACAGATTTTGGTGGTCTCCATGCACTTGGAAGAAATAGAGTAGATGCTGCATTGTTGACAAGCCATGAAGAGTTGTGGTATATGTGGAAAGCTTCCAATATATTAGGCTTGATAGTCGAATCAGGTTTACCAATAAGCATAGAGTTTTCAAACAAATTTATGGTTATTTTTGTGACTGTTGGGCTGTAGACGGCTTTTTCAGTTCACAGTTCCTTACGTAAGTCTTGTTCCTTCACACAGAAACTGAAGTATTGCTATTTTATTCTATTCTATTCTATCTCAACATCGTAAAGTGAAAATCCTCCAAATACGTGGCGTCAGTAAATAAACAAAGACATCGCTCTTTCCACGTTTCACAACGCACAGCAACCAAAAAATATTTTATTCGGCCGCTGCAGGTGAATCGAACCCGGATCTCGATATCTAGCTGAGCACATTAGCCTTACACCTTTAAGGCTAATGTGCTCAGCTAGATATCAAGAGATCCGGGTTCGATGCACCTGCAGTGGTCGAATAAAAATTTTTTTGGTTGCTGCTGTGCGTTGCTAAACGTGGAAAGAGCGATGTCTTTGTTTATTTATCAACATCACAAGTATTATAGTCATAAAAAATATATCTATATTAAAGTTCATATTTCTGACAGCTGCTGCACATTTGGCAATAAAAGGAAGTGATTCAGTGCAGATAGCCATGGAAAAAGATATAACTGTGAAGGGTGTCTTGTGAAGCACTAGGAAACTCAGCAAAATGTTTTTAAATCTAGAAGTATTAGAGAACAGCAATTGTTTTGTGAGCATTGTAAGAAGTTATCCAATATAGTTCCATGACATACTCTCCTACTGATTAGAAAGAAATGGTGGGGATATTGGGAGCACATAAAACCATGTCTGGGAATTGGGTCTTCATGTGTGTATATTGCTGATAAAACAACAAAAATAAGGGAAGTAAACCATGAACTGGTGAGATATTGATTGAATCTTGTCCTTAAACTAAGAATGAAGAATCAGTTAGTAGCTTAATAAGAGGTTATATTATGAAGAAAACTGGTGGATTGGGCAGGAAGTTAAAGTTTCATATGTAAACAAAGATATAACAGTGGAATTTATGAATCCTCGTGTCCTATCAAACACTTTAGATGTTCTTTACATGGCATATCTGTGATGTACCAAACAAAAAATTTTGTGAACGACACCTTCACTAGTTTATACTTAAGACAGTTATATTTACCAGTTCTCCCAATAGATGGTGGTGCTAAAGTAATTCACCTTCGATACGTAGCAAATGCGCCACACCCCTTTCTTTCGATCCCGGCATGCAACTTCGAATGATAGAAACATGCAAGGGAGTCCTTGTGTGGTTTTGATGACCTGATGATATACAGGTGTTGATGAAAACACTCGCTGGTACAACGTTGACAGAGTGTTTCTGTGTGAACAGTGTCTCCCTACACCATGAGTTTGTTAGTAAGTTCTAAAGTGTTATAAATTTTTTAATTGTTGGATATTTTTAAACGTGGATTTTTTTTTTAGGGGTATGTATTTAATTGAGTTATAAATTAATTTTAAACTATTTACAAACTAAAACTTTTGGTTAATTTCACTAACAAAGAATAGCTACGTATGTTAAGCTTCTCTCGGGGCGGGAGCACGTGTTTCACGGAGTTTGTAACGTGCTGCATATGTTCCAATAATAGGTATGCAATACCTTTATTATTCATTAGTTTACTTGGAAGCATGTTTTAACCACGAAACTATCTCTTGTAATAAGTTTCATTATATGTCTTAATTTCCGGTTGTTAGCTCTGGAAGATTATATGTCACTGATGCTTTAAAACAGTCTTGTATAAAATCTTGAGCCTGTCACTTCAGCAGGTTTTTAATTTTGTCCACCCATTGCCCACACAGTCATTTTCTGTCTCTTGGTATCCAGTTTGGTATTTCAGTTGTCCAGTTCTTCAAGCAATATGTCGAGCCATTGCCACTTGGGGGAGGGGGAAGGGTCTGCACTTGAATCATGATGTCATCAACTCTTATTTTCTTAATCCATGTATTCATTTTTTCCTGGTTACACCCAGCTTGTATCTTCTCCATATATTTCTTATTCATTAGTTTTCCTGAGCCACTGCTCAACTTTTCACTAAGAAATTTTTCTGTATAAATGTACTATATTAAGCGGTGTATAAAAAATTTACAATTGAAGTACTACCTTTTTTTATTGCTTTACCTTATACTAGCATATAATAACTATCAGTACCAAATTTTCAGATTTTTAAAAAATGGCCTTTTTTTAATATTAATTTTTGAAATTTGACATTTTCTTAAAACATTAACACAAAGCACAGCCACCATCAGTTATAATTGTACATATTAAAGTCCCTACATCATGCTTCCCACGTGACAAAAATCTCAGCTGTAGCTTTAAAATTTCAAGAGTTCACAATTCCTAAAAATCAGAAATTTCCTTGAAGGCTTCTGCAATGCACCATTTTAAAAACACCATGATTTGAATATATTCTTTCAGAAGTAAAAAGGATTTTTTTTTCTGTTATCATTATATGACTGACTTCAAATTTGCAAAACTCAAAACTTTTGCAAAATTGCCTGAATTGAAATGGAATCGGCCATACGTAAAAAGTACTGTCCTAACTGGCTGTGCAAAATGTAGAAGTTACGATGCAGTATGGCTGGAACTTCTGCTGCTGGATGGCTGTGTTGATGAAGACTGGCTGAAAAAAAAGCCCATGGGACAGTGTGAGATAAGTAATTTGCTGAAAAAAGTGAAGGACTGTAGCCTAAAAACACATCTGGCAGATTCTACCCAACAAACCCCATCACCATTTCTTGGTACTGGTACTTCAGTTTTGTATTTCTCCTTTTTGTACAAAGGCCATTCCTTAAAAACAGAGTATTTTTTTTTTTTTTTTTTTTTTTGAGTTAGCAACAGTGCAAAGGGGGAAAATAACCACGCAGAGGACTAACTGAATTAAGGAAGTATCTACAGCAACAGTTATTAGCTGGGGCAGATGATTCTGGTTTTGTTATTGTACAGTTGTTTAAGATACTTCATTTTGCCATACAGCTATGGAGGAGAGCGATTCAGAATTGAGAAGTGAAATGTGTTGTGCGATAAGATTTTGCTATCGTTTGGGAAAAAACGGCTCCAGAAACAGTTGATTTAATGAAAAAAATCTTACAAATATAAATGTTTGGTCTACTATTTTTTAGATGGCACTATAATTTCAAAAAACGGTGTTTGTCGGCAGAATTCACTCCTAGGCCTGGTCGACCTGAAAGTGTTGTTATGGAGCATATTGTTAACACTGTTTGGACAATCCTGCAAGAAGATCTACAAGTGACTTGTGAAGACATAGCGGTGTCAACTAATATTTTAAAAACGTCTGCATTCTACATGACAAATTACTACTGTGCGTCGTGTGTTCCAGATGGGTACCTCATCACCTGACGAGAGAACAATTGTTAGCCAGAGTTCAGGTCTGTCACGAGTGGAAACAAATGATTGCAAAGGATCCAAACTTTCTAAACACAGTAATAACTGCCGGTGAAACACGGGTCCATTATTTCAAACACCTCACGAAGTGCGCAACGAGTGTCTGGAAAAGCATAGGCTCGCCTCCTCCGAAAAAAATCAGCTGGGAAGGTGATGTTGATAATTTTCTTTGATCATAAAGGTGTAGTCTACAAGCATGCCATTCCTCCACAAATTACTGCCAATGCTGAGTGTTACATTTCAGTCTTGAAGCGTCTGAAAGGACACATATCGATTAAGTGACCGGAACTGGTGGACAAGTGGACCGTACACCATGATAACACCCACATGTGGCTGCTTGTGTTTAACAGTTTCTTACAAAATGCAGTATTGAAATCATGCCACAGCCTGCCTACAGTCTTGGCCTCACCCTGTGCAATTTCTGGTTGTTCCTGACAAGAATTTCCATGGTGCAACAATCAACACAGATGCCAATGTTATCCAAGCTGTACAGGAGTCGCTAAAGCAGCTTCCACAAATTGACTTCGCCACATGCTTTGAAAAATGGACTGCACGATGAGACCATTGCATATCATCCAAGAGAAAATACTTTGAGGAAGAATATTAAACATCTTAAGTACCAACAGCAAAACTTTTTTATCCATGAAGGAATTTTACATTACATATTGGAAGAGCAATGAGGTACAAGTGTACTGCATAAAAAATATTTCAAAAGACAAACACTAATATACCATTTGATAAAGCTTGTTTAATAAAAATACTGCTACAAAACTAACATACAAAGGCACTAATAGCACAATGCCTGCTATTGCATGAGTAATTACATAGAAAAAAAATATGTAGATAGGTAAAAATGAGAAGGGTAATTAATATCAAAATATCTGTTCTCTGAAATAAAAAATTAAAATTGTTAGTTTTTATAAGTATGAAAATGGAAGTTTTAAGCCCAAGTGTGATGCAATAATACATGGATATTAACAGTACTTGTCAGAATTGCATCATCCTTTGCACATAAAGAAATGACAAAAGAACCACTGGATATCAATCAGAGTTTAGAAAACTGATTTGCTGCATCAGTCAATAATTGAAGGGCGACTGCAAATCTGAAGCACAGGGCTCAAATTTTTAATAATTCCACCGGCTAGTATTCATCATGGTTATGATCTGCAGAGATTCCAAATCATACTATGCCAGGCTGGCTCCTCATAGTTTCATTTTACTGATGATTAAAAGCTCTAGGAACTAATCAAAAACTTCTATTATGTGAATTCTCACTACAATTTTTTTCCTTTTCCTTCAGGCTGTCTTTTGTTGTTACTTTTTCCAGTCACTATTGCAGTTACGGTTAAACTTGATGGTTACCGTTATTTTTCATCAAACCCTGCCAGATGTTTGACAAGGCTAATCCTCTGCAGTCATTGATGATGGAATTCTGATTTTTCTCAATCTCTATCCTTTTTTTACCTTTTTTTTTGGAAACTGATGACTTTAAGGGAATCCTAATCCATGCTGTGACCAGTTTCTCTAAATGACTATCTAAACCAGCTTCAACAAGACTGGTTTAGATAGGCATGTTGGAGAAACTGGTCACAGCATGGATTGGAATTCCCTTAAAATCATCAGTTTCCAAAGCAATTTTCAAAAAAGAAAGCTAAAAGAATGAATAGAGATTGAGAAAAATCAGAATTCCATCATCAATGACTGCAGAGAATTATCAGTCTTAACATCTGGCAGGATTTGATGAAAAATAACCGTAACCGCAATAGTGACAACAAAAGACAGCCCGAAAAAGAGTTTTCTCTGAAAATTTGCAATTAAAATAAAAAATTTCCTAGTAAGAAGTTGTTGATTAATAATAGAATTAAGAAACTAGGAAGCTAATTCTCAACATGAACTTTATTTAAAGCTCTAGGAAGGTAATTTATGGCACAGTAAAAGTGTGTGTCTACAACTTGATACTATGTCATTCCTAACAGCACTGAAATCTATATATCTTGTCTGCATCAGTGTTTAGCATAAGGCATGAAAATACCATCCAGCATTTTTTTGAACCCCATATTATGAGAGACATCCTTAGTTAAAAAGACCGATAGGAATAAGTACACTTGTTATGTGAATCAGAATTGTTCCCAATCCAAGTTCACGAGAAAGCAAACATCTTGACTAGTCTGTCACCAAATATACAAATATGAAAAAACAAAACATTATCTATGCACAATCTTCTTTATGAAAATACTTTGGCAAACAACTTTCAAGAATATCATGGTATTACTACCATTACAAATAGGTATTTCAAAAGCTCTGAAGGGTAACCCTGTTGCAAAAATACTCCACAACAAACTGATCATTGGGTACTTCCTAATCAATACTTTACTGAATATACTTTGAAATTACTGTAACAACAATCACATACACAAGAGATCCAGGATAAATTGATGTTATAATACAATAAAAAGAAGAGACTTTTATGCAGATTTTTTTTTTGCATTTCAGTATAGAAGAGAAGGGGACTTCATGGTAGAGGGCCGAATGCATATAACTGCAGTAGATTCGAATTTCAACATGCATGTAGGCCAATTACAAAAGTTGTTTTCCACATTTTCAAATAAGTTCAAAATTAGAACATATTACATTCAACATTTTAGGCACAAAGGCATGAATTGTCCACTGCCCTTTTTTTTTTAATATATATACATAACACGGCATTATCAGTTCAATTAATGTATCTGTATTCCATCCATTATGGACATCGGTAACACTTATGTTGTACAGACAGAATGCAAATGCACCAGTTGCTTTGATGCAGCTGCAACATGCCATCAAGCTAACTTCACACCATGTCTAAAACACTATACACATACTCTAATATAAATTTTACATTGCTGTAGCCAATGAATTTCACATATAGGAACAGTGCTACAAGCCAACAAACATCTGAATTAATCACAGTTTTGAAAGTCAGCATACCTGCTTAATATAAAGACTGTTTTCTGAGTTTCTAAAAACATAGCCACAGATTCTGGTCATGTACTGTTGTGAAAACAATATGTAAATTAAATTGATAAAATGAACAGGAATGTAGTTCTTCATAAGTTTTGAAGGTGAAATTCTGTCTTAATATAATTGTGTAATAATATTAATAACGAGGAACTATACTCCAATTATGTCGAAAATAGTAAAACTATACTAGGAATATATAAATAAGGGTTTCCAAGCTTTCGCACATCAAACAGATAGCTTTTTTAAGAAAGTTACATGGAAACTACTTCTAACTTCCTTGAAAAAGCCATTTGATTGATTTGCAAAAGATTGGAAACTCTTATTTATATATTCCTATGCCAAAAAATCGGATTACTAGTATAGTTTTACTATTTTCTGTGTAATATGTAAGCCAAGCCCGATTATTTTTTTGCACTGGGGTTCAAAAACTAATATGAGCGACTTTTAGGGCTATATAAGCAGTCGCCTGTCTCTAATTTAGGGACATAGGTTCCACAAAAGGGAAAGAGCTGGCACCATCAGGCAAACACACCAACCATGCATTATCTAGAAATTGAATCTGGGCCCATCTCCGATGAATGATCAAAAGTCAGAGTCTAGCCATTTGGCTATGGGGCAGCAGTTTGATACTGGCCAAATTGCTTTATTAATTTGGCCCCATGATATGCAAGGAGTATAATGACCCAATTACTTTCATGTATGTTAAAAGTTACTATAATATTTCTAACTGTAACAGAAATCCTTATTTTATGCATGGTTGATATCATGTACTGATCATAATTGAGAAATAAGATTTCTTACGTTTTTCTAATCATGAATGGCGATTGTGCTACTCCTAAATTGCTTCTTTCACTTAGTTTTTGTAATTGTGATACATAATGGGGAAATGCTAAGTGGCATCTGTTCAACATAAGCTTTTATGAGGTGTAGACACACAAGCAGTGAGCAAAACTTTGTTTCATGACATAACGACAGCAGCTTTGACACAGACTCTCACTTTATAAACTTTGACATTAAAAATGCAAAAAAAAAATATATTGAATCTTAATTTCATTACAACATATGTTACTTGACAATTACTTCATCAATTATTCCTTGACATATGGAGTCGGGCTCAGTCATGGGCCACAAATAGAACACCACACCCAATAAGGAATGCGTTCAGTGCATTCCACTGAGTTACTATGATTCATAAGAATCTTTCAAGTGTCATTCTAGATAAAATCATGCAAAAAAAAAAAAATGCATTCTGTTACATAATTTCACATTCATGAAAAATAAACTGCAGCCAACATAACATTAAGAATCTTAAAAAGCAGGGGACACATCTTCCGATGTTCTCTAATAACAGCTTTCAAGTAAACTTGTGATGTTAAAATATTACTTTCAAACTCAATTTTTGCAATAATAAAAGTTAATTATTTGTCAAAGTTGCAATTAAAAAGGTGTACACGTTTTATTAAAACCATAGACATATACAGTCTTAATATCATATCACTACAATAACATGTAAAAAAAATAAAAAAAATAGGATACAAATTTTCTTTTACAGGCTGCATTTGAACAACACAAAATATTGTCATTTGTGAAACAACTTTATGCCTCTATATCCACATAGAGGCAATGTCTTTCAATTTCTTTTTTATGAACCTGATAAACTGAGGAATTTCCTTATACGTTGGCTGTAAATATAAGGATTCCAAAACCAATAATACTGATAATAATACAACAAAATTCCTTTATGTACAATGACCTGATGTGTGTACATGTATTAGCTATTCAATATTTTTCAAAACAAGTAATTTTAATGATATTTTTGCACCACAGTTTTTGAATTGTCTTTGTCACTCTTCTCTCTCTTTTTTTAAATGAGTTTCATGGTGGAAAAAGATGCGGAAAAGCCCATTAACACATTTCAGTCTGTGTTGACACGTTATTTAACCAAATTAAAAATTCTCCATATCAAAGCCACAGACTCTTAAAAACATGATTTTTAGACTTGATGTCATTTATTTTATGAAACCATATTTTCATGTATATCATATATATGCCTTTCGTTGGTTTTTAGTACTATTACTGCTCTCAGGCAGGGGCATTGTTAGACCATTTCGAGGAGGGGGGGGCTGAAGCCCTACCAATTGAATCTGAAGCCCCACCCCCACAATGATCTCCAAATAAGTTTTTTTTTGTTTTTTTTTTTAGTTTAAGCAAAAAAATAAGTTTCTAAACCTTTACTATGTTTAGAGTATTATTTTATTATTCATTTAATTCAAATAAATCATTAATCAATACATAAAGAAAACAAAAAGTCAATGACAAGCTTACATTTGATCATTGTGTGCTACTGAAGGATGCATCACTGGATGTGTAATGTGGTTCATATATTTTTTTACTTTTTAGGTATAGGTTCTTTTTCGAGAATTAGCAACATTGCATGTACCATGTGGACATGAAGATCAATTAGATGCTCAGATTTTGGTTCCTGTATGCTGAATTTGGTGCTACAGGGCAAGCTATAATGCAATTCTATTTTAATATTGCGCTTAATTTGTTCTTAAACTTAGGATGCTCTCTCTGAATACTGACAACCTATGGAGTCGCTATATCACAGAGAACACATAGGCTCCATTATTCATTCTGTCCCTTGCTTAAATTGTGGGGGTTTTAAAACAAAGTTTGGCTTCCATGCTATCTGAATGTCTAATATGTTGCTCATCTTAACAAAAGCCACAAACAGAAGAAAGACAAGCACACTGCACAAATACCCCTTACCAAAGCAATTGGGGGCCCATCTCCACATTATCAAAAACTCACTGAAAATGGGGAAAACATCATTTTAATTGTTTAATAATAAAATTGAAGATCTCAGGGTTACATAGATTGCAAATGAAATTAATTAAAAAAAATTCATTACAGAAGAGGGAGGAATGGGATGCTTATAATGTAATGAAAGAAAAAAATAAAGCCATGTTCATGGTCTAGTGACTCTCCTGTTATTAGGAAGCTTCTTAAATGAAGTTATTTCTTTGTGTCATTTTCTTATCTTGATCAAGGATTACATCCTACTTAATAAATGTTTGGTTTCACTCCTTCACTTAAGAGAGAGAAAAGACATTCTGAAATCCTTAAAAAGAATAATCTTGAAAGCAAAGTTTTGCGAATAAGTTTTCAGGATTTGCTCCCACGTGAGAAAAAGCGAATGAAAACATATTTCAGCCCTTGCTTTTAGCTGTTCTTTCTAGAATTGTATAATATTATCAACTAAATTCAACCCTAGTGAGAGAGAAAGCCTGAAACTCACCTTTTTCTTTAAGTGTGAAACAAACTTCAAACAAAATAAGACAATGACACAAAGAAACAACACTTTTTTAGCAGAAGTTTGTTATTTAATCACTCACTCAAGGGATTTTTTAATCAAAATAATAGTGTAAGAAAAAACATATATGGCAACATCTTAGTGTGTGATGTGAAAATTTTCATGAAATAAATTTTTTGTTAATCAAGCTACAACACACAAATCTGAGTAAAATAATTACTGATTGAATATCAAGCAATTGTTTTGACCGGCAACAATGCTTCTCAGGCAGTAACAAAAATTTTCATAAATTTATGCATATTAGCACAGTATAATAAGTTTTAAAAAGATGATAAAATAAGGTCTAAAGGCTAGGTACATGTGTCAAATTTTTCCCTTTTCACACCAGATCATGTAACTGTGATTATCATTTCCAAATAACCTAGTAATATCTGCAAAGCAAAAAAATTAAAACATTTCCATGCTCTCCTGAAGAATGAGAGAAGTTTTCCTGGCATAAGAATGGTAAACATAAATCATGCTTAAATAGTACAGAACAAGCGGGGACTGTTGCACAGATTTTCAATAAAGGTAATGGAAGTATCACAGCATTATAACATGTTTAAAAAAAGGGGGTCCACCACCTAGAGATCAAAAGTTCTTTAATATAACTGTAATAAAATATATGTAAATAAAGAAAACTTTGTTCCTGCCTCTTCTATTGCCTACCAAAATAAAGGTACACTGAAAGCAAGAGCCAACACTATTTATCTGCCTTTCATGCAAAGTATTCAGTTCAATGGACAATAAATTAAGTGAAATCATATCAAGAGTGAGTTCAATTTTAAGTTAAGAAACATTATACAAAGAAGGCACTCAAGTAACAGGTTTAGTTACAAGGCATATCAGGACATTTTTCTATCATATATAACTATGAAGAAATATCCAACAATAAAAAAGGAATTAGGTGATAAAAAAATTAAAACACTTGAAAGCCAAATAACATGCAAAAAATATACTTCATTTTTTTTATGATTCACAATTATTTAAAAAGTCAATAACAGTTGCAATACATAAAAATGTACATGTGGAGAAATATCAGTACATCTGCCACATGCCAGAGAATTTGTGCTTTTACATGCACATGACCATACTTTAATCTCAACAGTGTGTACACAAAAAATAATCTGTACAATTTAAACTTTTATATATTAATCACAATTTATAACTGCATTACAGAATCACCTCAACGATATTACAATCATATAACGATATTACAATGTCACACATTGTAGCACATTTAAATTACATTCACACTGGAAACTTCAGTTCATTTTCTTTGCTGTTTTCCACAAAAAATCACCAGGAATGAGGCAGGTCTTAAGACAGTCTTGTATAAAAAAGAAAAGTCACGATGTATCAAAAATTCTCCGATTGTGAAAAGGAATAACTAACATACAAAAGTTGTTCAAAGCTATGCACTGAGAATCTTTATATTCAAACACTAAAAATATAAAAATAATGTGCCATAAGAGAAAGTATCTACTTAAAATTCGTGATTACATCAAGTGTATAACAATCAGATTCAAATTTTAACACTATGATTTAAATTAAAATGCCACATAATATCCGGATCAAAAAACTGAAAGAAGTCTGGTAGCTCAAGTCACTCTGTAATAGCTTTCAGTAATCAAAGTGATTAAATAACAGTGATCTCATATGTATGAAGTCCATGTATTTATCTATTTTACCTACAATGAATAAACTTTTCTTGAATAAATATAACTTTTGGCTATTCATGAGACGAATTTCTCACTCCCACATTTTATTCACTTTCCAAAATGGCAGCAAATGAGAAAGGAACAAATGCATAACCTTGGCCTTCATAGAACTTGCTCTGAAATTCAACCCTGCAAAGGGGAAAACACAATAAAAATTAATCACTTTTTATAAACAGCATATACTACATGCTAAACTATTTTCAACCACATAGATTGACAATTGAAAACATAGCCACTTTCATAAAATATACAGTTATAATATAATAAATATTCACTTTTATTTGAACAAACTTCGAAACTTGTAAAAAAAAAAAAAAATACAATGTAAAAACTACCATTTAATGGAGCAAATTTAAATGTCTTTTGCAAAGTTTCTATTTCAGAATTTCTATGCTTGGGTAGTTTTACTTTGAATTAACAAATAACTTTCATTTTTTTTATCACTACTTTTGCCCCTATATTCACAGGTTCCCCATTCTCCATGAAATTCTTGTTCTCCCCTAGTTAGAGCCATTGCAATTGGGGGGGGGGGGTAATGACCACCACGGTGCAACCACTGAGAGCACTTCTAAAGAAGGGTGAGAGCCATCAGACAAACACAACATCCATGCCTCACCGGGATTCAAACCTGGACCGATATCGGACGAATGATCCAACTTAGACCACAGGGGAGGCAGAGCCATTGTGAGAGGGAAGAATTTGCACTGGATTATCCCAAACACTCATGGAACTAGTACAGATTCCCCCTCACTCCCACCTTTTTTTTTTCAGTATACACAGAACTGTCAAACAAGCAGCAAGCTGGGAGATGAAAAAAGCACTGACCAATAAATGGATTTAAAGTATTGTTTTATTAGTATACTGTAAACCAAACTTTGACATGTAGTCACAAACACCAATACCCCAGGTTTTTGAGGTTGAATAAAAGGAAAAGATTAGTAAATTTCTTAGAATTTATGTATCTGTGGGTGTACTGGAGTGCTTTGGACACCACTGCACTTAAACATTTCTTAAGCATTTCTTTCAGTTGACCAGGTCAAATGTTCTGTCTACCATTGAGTGAATATTCCTACCATGAGAAAGTATACTTACTGTCATACATTACCTCATTCCAATTTTTTTTTTTTTTTTTACTAGAAAGCATCACCTGTTTTCTGAGATTTAAAATAAAAACTTTCTTCTTTCATAAAAAGACTACCATATATATACATGCCAAAAGAGTTTGGAAGAAATTATTTTTCCAAAGTGAAAGGGTTGGCTTATTTGTGAGTCAGTTAAAAATATAAATAAATAATGGGACATTTTGCACCCAGCATACAATTTCAGGAAACAAGAATAGTTGTGGACAATATGTTATGTGCAAAACCTACGTCTGTTTCAACATGAGGTCACAGAATTTCTTGCTCCCAAAGAAAGTAGGATAAAGGTTTAGATTACAAAACCCTGTTTGCTTGGATTGTTTGCATGACACCATATGAATAGACAGACAGTGTTTGTTGATTTAAATCACAAATAGAAATTTTCAAATCTACATTAATCTGACCCATGACCCCCCCCCCCCACAAACACTTGTTTATTTTATTCTATTTCTTAGAATTTATTTTTTTTATATTAATCTATTTACATATATTTATTGGGATGTAAGGTCAGGTGATGTGCAATATACTACAGCCTCTACTTGACAAATGTCAACCCCGCCTTCTCATGGTGCATCCTGTTCCCACTAAAGGGGCTCTGATGACCGCCAAATAGCTGTATAACTATACCATCGGGATTAGAGGAAATGCTATCCCACACTCACCAACCCGCTTGGCCAGCGTGGTGAGTTATGGCCAAACCCCTCCAAAATTGACTCCACAACTTAAATCTTGGCCCTCAGTCTCCGGCAGCAGGAATGTACCAGGCCAAGGCAACAGCCAGTGCGACATGAAGGCAGAGGGTGTTAAGAATCACCGGAGGACTAGACTAGGCTACCATCTGATGCTGAACTTGGCTACGTATAACGAAAGCTCCCTATCTTCTGATTCAAGGCTCCTTAAATTAGAAGAAGAACTACAAAAGAATCAAGTGGGACATCATGGGGCTAAGTGAGGTAAGGAGAAAATCTCATTGAACTGAAAAGTGGACATCTCTTCTATTATCGTGGGCCAGATATTAGCAGAACTAGTGGTGTTGGATTTATAATAAACAAGAAACTGAAGGATAAAGTTGTAGAAGTTGAAAGTTCCTCTGACAGAGCTGCACGGCTTGTTATCCAACTCTCGAGAAGATACCAGGCTCAGATTATTCAAGCTTATGCACCAACTACAAGTCATCCTGAAGAAGAGATTGAAGAATTTTATGAGGAAGTTTGTCATCTAAATAATAAAGGCAAGCAGTACTTGAAGATCATTATAGAAGATTTCAATGCAAAAATAGAACAACGACAACAGAATGAAACTTCAGTAGGTAAATTCGGTCACGGCAACAGAAACCAGCCTGGAAATACTCTCTTAGAGTTTGCAGAGGCAGAAGGGTTTTTCATCATGAACTCCTTTTCAAGAAAAAGCTGCAAAGGAAATGGACATGGAGGCATCCCAATGGATTGACAAGTGAAATTGATTTTATTATGTGTAACAAGAAATTTGTCATGGAAGACTGCAGTGTGCTGAACAAGTTCAACACAGGTAGTGACCATAGAATGGCAAGATGCGCCTCAATGCTAAACTCGAGCGTGGCAAGCTCATAAAACAAACGAAGTGTATTGACACGACCAACCTTAAAAAACATCACAATACCTTCAAATTGAAACTGAGGAACAGATTCTCTGCTCTAGAAGGTCTAAAGTCGGAAGAAATGGACATCTCTGAAGTTAACAGAAAACTAACCAAGGCTCTTATGGAAACAGCAACAAAAATAGTTGGTACTAAAAACAAGTTGCATACGAACAAATTATCAGGAAAAACCAAAATTCTGACGCAAAAAAGAAGATAGATGAGGACAACTAAAGGAGATGTGACTTCCAAAGCAGAATATATAGAGCTATGCAAGATGGTATGAAAAAGTATCACTGAAGATGTAAGGAAACTCAACTGTGAACTAGTGAGGAACGCAATTGAAAACAACCAAAGCCTAAAGAGAGCAAAGGGACATCTAAGTAAGGGAAGAAACCAGAGTATGGCTCTGAGAAAAGAAGATGGTTCTGTAACAAGAAACAGAGGTGAAATTTTAACAAGAGTGAAAGATTTCTATTCAAAGCTATATGAAAGGGATGATACATGTACTCCAGACACTACAAAAGGTACCAGAGTTCTTCCAGTCCTCCCAGCAGAAGTTAGACATGCAATCAAGAACATGAAATGGGGAAAAGCTCCACGAAAAGATGGAATTACAAGTAGACATCATACAAGAAGCAAGCGGAGAAATTGAAACAGTACTCGCCTAAGTTTTCACTTGATGCCTTAATGAAGGGAAGATTCCTGAGGATTGGAACAATGCTACAATGATCCTGCTACATAAAAAAGGTGGCATTGAGGATCTCGGGAACTACAGACCTATCAGCCTCCTATCAGTGGTTTATAAAATCTTCACTAAAGTTCTTTCACGCTGCTTGAAGGTGACAATGGACATGTCTCAACAGAGAGAACAAGCTGGATTCAGGAGTGACTACAGCACTATAGATCATATCCACGTACTGAGAGAACTAATTGAAAGAGCGAGGGAATATGAACTTCCATTATGCATAGCTTTTATTGACTATGAAAAGGCTTTTGATTCGGTGAAACCATCAGCAGTTACAATGGCTTTGAAATCCTGCGGTATTGAAGATGCATACATTAATATTATTCATAATATCTATGAAAATGCAAAGATTCGGCTATTTGGGAATACAGCACCCATAAAGATTGGAAAGGGAGTGAGACAAGGTGACACTATATCTCCCAAACTCTTTAATGCCACATTGAAAAATGTCTTTCAATCACTGAACTGGGAAAACAAAGGGATAAAGTTTAATGGAGATTATCTAACTCACCTTCCTTTTGCTGATAACGTAGTCATTTTTGCAACTACGCCATCACAGCTGCAGAGTATGATCCAGAAACTTGCTGACAAGAGTAAAGAAGTGGGATTAAAAATGAGCTCTCAGAAGACAAAAGTGATGTACAATGCTTTTACAAGAAATGATGATTTATCGATTAATGGAGAAAAGCTTGAGATAACCAATACCTACATTTATCTTGGACAGCAGATATCAAGTGAGGGTCACATTGATGAAGAAATTAATTGGCGTATAAAACTTGCCTGGAGAGCATTTGGAAGTATAATTACAGTATAATTTTCATGAGCAATATGCCATTATGTCTTAAAAAGAAAAGTCTTTGATCAATGCATCCTTCCAGTGCTTACATATGGTGCAGAGACATGAACCTTAACTAAAAGAAGCATATACAGACTGCAGACAACTCAACGATGCATGAAGAGATGCATGCTTGGTGTAACCAGGAGAGATAAGAGGAGAAACTCGTGGATCAGAAAAATGACAAGAGTGGAAGACATCATGACCAGAATAAAATCCCTGAAATGGCAATGGGCTGGACATATTACCAGAAGGACAGATCATCGATAGACAGCTGAAATTTTAGACTGGGTTTCAAGGGACAGGAAAAGACCCAGAAGAAGACCACATGGGAAATGGGTGGATGAAATTTGAAAGTATGCGGGAGTAACATGTAAGAGACTGGCACAAGACAGACTGTTGTGGAAGAAACTTGGAGAGACCTTCATCCAGCAATGGATTGATAATGGTTGACGTGATGATATATATTTATTTATATATTATTTTATATTTATTATATTAATTTATTTTATTATATTGTTTTATATATTAATCTGACCCATGACCTCCTCCCCCCTTATTTATTTTATTCTTCTTCAGTTTTGAAGCTGTAGCAGAAGTGCCTCTGGCACTTCTGCTACAGCTCCAAGACTGGAGCGGAGAACTTTGGATTTCAGACCATAAATAAACACTGAACAACAAATTTGAACTTTTTTTCTTGCCCCTAAACAAAAGTGGGTGATTTTGACTAATCAGCATGTCATGATTCTGAATCTGTAATCCAAAATGCTGCATCACCTACCAATTGTTTGGGAATTCAAGTTAGAATTTTGAGGAAGTATTTAAAAATTACATAAAATTACAATTGTCTCTCATTTTTCCCCCATAAAATGTCACCATATTAAGGGTTGAAAATTAGTTATTCCATCTAAGAAAGACACACTGATCCAAAAATGAGATCAGGAAAGTTTTATAAATACAAGAGATTGCTTAAAACATGGCAAAAATATAAACAAATTAAGTGCTTTACTCACATTTTTAAAACGTTTTCCTGGAAGACTTATGCTTGTAGTAACTGGACTCCGAAATGTCTGCAATTAGAAACCAGCAATAGTCCGCAAGCATGTGTGGTGACCACCTCCCCGTATATCGGTTTTCCATTTTAGATATATCCTGGTTGAATCTTTCTCCATGCTCGGCGCTTATGGCACCTAGGTTAGGCGGAAAAAAGTCCAGGTGCGAGTGGAGAAAGTGAATTTTCAGGGACAAATATTGCACCCCATATCCTTGTATGCCTTTAGCATAGCTTCCACTAGTTCACAATAGTTTTCCATGCTAACATTTCCAAGAAAGTTTGCGCAAACAGCTTTGAATGCTGACCATGCTGCTTTTTTGGTTTCAGTGAGCTTAGTTGTGAACACAGGTTCCTCCATTATTATTCTGATTTGTGGTCCAATGAAAATGCCTTCTTTTAATTTTGCGTCGCTCAGTCTAGGAAACTTTTCCTTCAAATACTGAAATCCACTGCCTCCTTTATCCATAGCTTTGACAAAAATTTTCATCAAGCCTAACTTGATGTGGAGTGGGGGCAATAAAATTTTGTCGGAAGCAACGAGCGATTGGTATTTCATACTCTTTTCTCCAGGCACTAAACATTTTCTTGAAGGCCACTCTTAGCCCGACTGTCCCCACTCACACACACACACACACACACACACACACACACACACACAAAAAAAAAAAAAAAAAAAAAAAAAAATTGGTATACCCTTGTTGCATTCCTGTTAGTAGTCCAATAACTTTTAGGTCCACACATATTTGCCACATATGTTTGGCATAATTGATAGATTTAAGGAGATGATCCATATTCTGGTGAGTTTCTTTCATGTGCGCAGCATAAGCCAGTGGTATCAACAGGTAAATGTTTCCATTATGTAATAACACCGCCTTTAAACTTAGTTTGGAAAAATCAATGAAGAGACTCCATTCTTCGGGACTGTGGACACTCCCAAACTCGGCAAACAGTCCATTAACATCACTGCATTAAACAAGATCACCACTCTTGGAGAAAAGGGATGACAGACACTCATGATGTTTTCTATAGGTTATGACTTTAGCCAGGCCAAAGAAAATGCCACCCACCCATGTAGCCAAGAACCCAACAGTTCAACTTGGCTTTTGTGAGGTTCAGGTCTCTTACGAGGTTGTTCAGCTCGTACTGTGAAATTAAATGAGGTTCTTCTGATGCAGGCTGGTATTTGTGATCAGTAGAACAGCATGGTTCAGCTTTGGAGTTTGATGTTTCGTCATCCAGGGTTCATTTTTCCGGAGGTTTGGGAATTGGCAGGGAATCGTCGTGCTTAACAGGTCTCATGGCTGAAGGCAAATTTGGGTAAACTATGGTATGTTTATTTTTCGAGGAAAAGCCACATACGTTTGTTAAACAGAAGTAGCAGTCAGAAGCACGGTCCTTTGGTTCTCTCCAAATCATTGGGATAGTTTAAGGCATTGAAGGGTGAGTGCTGTTTAACCAACCTCTTAAATATTGCAAACATTTTCTGCAACATACACGACATGACCAAATTTTATCTAAATCACCAAGCGGGCAAGCAAAATAACACTTGTATGCCTTCTTAATCACCGGAGTAATTGCTTTTCATTGGGCTTTCAGTGACAATTCACCGCACACGTAACAAAACAGATTCGTGGGGTCTACACATTGCCACGACATTCTAACTACGTAGTACTAGTAGTGCGTAAGTGATGCGTTCAACCACACACGCTCACCTGATGCTCCTGTTTCGCAAACAACGACACACAGCCTATCACAAAAGCATTAGGTGATATGAGAAAACTGCATTTATTTTTGGATTTAGCACCTCCTAAAATGTAATATTTGCTATGTTTTGAGTTGGGGCAAATTTCAGTGTAATTCGTGATGGTGTCAATGTTTCAGTTCTTGATGTAATTTAAGCATTACTCACAGTTGCAGCACAATTTGCACATAAATTAAAAATATATATCACAACCATTTGAAAGTTGTAGGCACTATTGACTAACTTTTTTAAATTTTCAAAAAGTTTCAGCAATTTTATATTTTTTAAACCCATTAAATGGAAAGAAAGTGTGTGTATATGTGTATATATATACTTAAGAGCAAAACTGAAGACTAAGGAATGGGTCGGGCCATGAAGGTTAATGGATGCAAGCGAAATTGTTAACTAGTGCTAGGTCATGCTACTCTACGGAGGACATGACTTATATATATATTTTTTAAACTATTTTAGGTGGGAATGTTACTTGCATCTATGGCCTTGCAGAAACCCATTTCCAACTAGGTCTTTGTGGAAGTGAGAAAATGCAGAGTTTTTGCTGGTCCTTGATAAAGCCAAGGCTCAGTATTCTCGACACCTTCTACATTCAGTTGTTTTATTTTATTTTTTTATCTTTTCTCCTTTTACTCACACAGGTAGATACATAACCTTTTCTATGTTGTACTAGGTGTGAGTCAAAATTATATATGTATTTTTTTGCTTAGGTATCTTCTTTATAGAATGTGTATATATATATATTCATAACTGCTGCGTTGCGCGTTTTGATCTTCAGGTTATTTTGCAACTTTCGTTTTAAATTCTAAAGTTTTTCTTATGTTTTCGGCTTTGCTCTTTAGTGTATATATATATATATATCATCATCATCATCATTGTCAACCATTATCAATCCACTGCTGGACGAAGGTCTCCCCAAGTTTCCTCCACAACGGTCTGTCTTGTGCCAGTCTCCTCCAAGTCACCCCCTGCATACTTTCGAATTTCATCCACCCATCTCCCATGTGGTCTTCTTCTGGGTCTTTTCCTGTCCCTTGGAATCCAATCTAAAATTTCAGCTGTCCATCGATGATCTGTCCTTCTGGCAGTATGTCCAGCCCATTGCCATTTCAGGGATTTAACTCTGATCATGATGTCTTCCACTCTTGTCATTTTTCGGATCCACGAGTTCCTCTTCTTATCTCTCCTGGTTACACCAAGCATGCACCTCTCCATGCTTCTTTGAGTTGTCTGCAGCCTTTGTATGTCTCTTTTAGTTAAGGTCCACGTCTCTGCACCATACGTAAGCACTGGAAGGATGCATTGATCAAACACTTTTCTTTTAAGACATAATGGCATATTGCTCTTGAAAATTATGCTGTTTCTTCCAAAAAGCTCTCCAGGCAAGTTTTGTACGCCGATTAATTTCTTCATCAATGTGACCCTCACTTGATATCTGCTGTCCAAGATAAACGTACGTGTCTGTTATCTCCAGCTTTTCTCCATCAATCGATAAATCTTCATTTCTTGTAAAAGCATTGAACATCACTTTTGTCTTCTGAAAGTTCATTTTTAATCCCACTTCTTTACTCTTGTCAGCAAGTTCCTGGATCATACTCTGCAGCTCTGATGGGGTAGTTGCAAAAATGACTACGTCATCAGCAAAACGAAGGTGGGTTAGATAATCTCCATTAATCTTTATCCCCTTGTTTTCCCAGCTCAGTGACTGAAAAACACCCTCCAATGTGGCATTAAAGAGCTTCGGAGATATGGTGTCACCTTGTCTCACTCCCTTTCCAATTTTTATGTGTGTTGTATTTTCAAACAGCCTAATCTTTGCACTTGCATTTTCATAGATGTTATTAATAATATTAATGTATGCATCTTCAATACCGCAGGTTTTCAGAGCCATTGTAACTGCTGATGGTTTCACCGAATCAAAGGCTTTTTCATAATCTATAAAAGCCATGCACAATGGAAGTTCATATTCCCTCGCTCTTTCAATTAGTTCTCTCAGCACGTGGATATGATCTATTGTGCTGTAGCCACTCCTGAATCCAGCTTGTTCTCTCGGTTGAGCCATGTCCAGTGTTACCTTCAAGCGGTGTGAAAGAACTTTAGTGAAGATTTTATAAACTACTGATAGGAGGCTGATAGGTCTGTAGTTTCCGAGATCCTCAATGTCACCTTTCTTATGTAGCAGGATCATTGTAGCGGTGTTCCAATCCTCAGAAATCTTTCCTTCATTAAGGCATCGAGTGAAAATTTGGGCGAGTACTGTTTCGATTTCTCCACTTGCTTCTTGTATGATGTCTACAGTAATTCCATCTTCTCCTGGAGCTTTTCCTCGCTTCATGTTCTTGATTGCATGTGCAACTTCTGCTGGAAGGACTGGAGGAACTCTGGTACTGGTATCTTTCATGATGTCTGGAGTGCATATATCATCCCTTTCATATAATTTGGAGTAGAAATCTTTCACTCTTGTCAAAATTTCGCCTCTATTTCTTGTTACAGAACCATCTTCTTTTCTCAGTGCCATAATCTGTTTTCTTCCCTTACTGAGATGTCCCTTTGCTATCTTTAGGCTTTGGTTGTTTTCAATTGCTTTCCTCACTAGTTCACAGTTGAATTTCCTTACGTCTTCAGTGATACTTTTTCTTACTGTCTTGCATAGCTCTATATATTCCACTTTGGAAGTCACATCTTCTTTAGTTGTCCTCATCTCTCTTCTTTTTTGCATCAACATTTTCGTTTTTCCTGATAATTTGTTCACATGCAACTTGTTCTTAGACCCAGCTAATTTTGTTGCTGTTTCCATAAGAGCTTTTGTTACTTTTCTGTTAACTTCAGAGATGTCCACTTCTTCCGATGTTAGGCCTTCTAAAGGAGAGAACCTGTTCTTCAGTTCTAACTTGAAGGTATTATGGTGTTTTTTAAGGTTGGTTATGTCAATAGATTTTGTTTGTCCTATGAGCTTGCCACGTTCAAGTTTAGTGTTGAGGTGCATCTTACATCTCACCAATCTATGGTCACTACCTGTGTTGTATATATATATATATATATATATATATATTGTGTAATGGGTGTTACATAAAGCATGTAATTACATGTAACAGGTCACTTTAACAAAAATTTACACATTTACACCTTATACATATGCAGGAAAAAAAGTCTTGGCAAAAATATTGGCAATTGCCTTTTGTACTATTTATTATAAAACTTTCTTGTGGATTATGCATCTGTTTTTTAACTTTTACTATGAATTTTGTATGCAGATTATACACCAAAAAAATATGGTAACTTCCTATTATGGGGATCTCACCTAGCAACATACACATACTGTTGTAGTTTGGATTTAATATTTACACATGCCCAAATATATAGTTTCGATACAGATACGAAGTTCACATTACCAGTGAAGCCTGAGAGCGTGAAGGAATGCAGAAAGTCCTTCCATTACTAGAAGAATTCCAACTGTGAGGACAGCCCATGCAGCAAATATGGCATACATAATTATGATACCAGCGAAATTTGAACTACGTAGAGCAATAGACAGTACCATATTCCATAATACTTCAGAAAGTTCTGGGGAAGAGAAAGAAAGAAAAACAAAATAAATAAGTTAACAGATACATGAGATTGAAAAAGAAAACAAAATGCTGAATTATAAAGAGGATAAATTTATCAAGGTACATTACCTCTGAAATTTTCGATCTATACACTAGGTCATCATGAGTTCTTGTGTCTTACTACTTCCACAGGTCTGGCAACCAAGCCTGGTGGATTTGCAATCCAGCATGGTTGTTCATGTTGCCACCTTGTGTCTTGTAAATTTCCAGGGATTCCTCTAATTTCCAGATAATTGCATGGGATTGATGTTTGATCACTTGTAAGGAGTCCCAGTCCATTTTGTGACCAGTTTGTTGTATGTGTCTGTCTAATCATGTTTTATTTGAAATGTTCCTTATTGCTGCTTTGTGTTCATTAATTATGGGTCGGAAAAATGGCAAAGCGTCAAGAAATTAGAAAGAGTTAAGATTAAGTTAGATCGTTTTCAGGATCAAGTTAGTTACTTAAAGGAGTGCAAGAAAGCGGAATTTACACCCTAGTCATTAAAATTCAAGCCTAATGTTTCAAAACTACTAACTAATAACTTCAATAGAAGTGTAGAACGGAAGACCGTAGCCAGAGCCATTTGGAAAAAGTACAAAAGCATTAGCGTAAACAAGAGATTGGAAAATACAATCTGGAATTCGGAACTTTCTTTTTAGGAGAAAATATAAAAAAAATAATTAAATACTTGGCTAATGCACGCAGTAAAAGATAAAAATAAGAAATTCCATAATTCTAGAAAAAAAAAGAAAGAAAAAATCCGCCCTGTGGCTCCAATAGTACCACATGAAAAAGCAGAACTGAAACACATAGTAGATCTCACAAATAGCACTGACGGACCTCTGTTAAGTGCTTTGGATAAAGGATACAGCTTTAATATTCACAGTAATAAAATAGATAAGAAAATAATGATGGAACTTGAATGTATAAGTTATTTTCTGGAAAGGCAAAATCCTGAAGCAGCATTAATGCTAAGAGTATATAATTCTTGCCTCCCTAATTTTGAGGTCATTCAGTGGAATGCTGATAAAAATCTTTCAAAGGAAAAATTAACAGCCCTGGAAAACTTCAAAAAGAACTCAGAAACAGTAGCAGTAAGAGCAGATAAAAGCAAGAAAATAACCATAATTAAAAAAGTAGATTATTTGCTAAAAATGGAAGAACTAAGTAAACCAATATATGAAAAACTGGATAGCAATCTGCTACAAACTCCGATCGCAAATTATAGACAATTGCTCTCCTCACTTAAGAAGAAGAATATGATTTTTAACAACTTCAAAAATTACCCATCGTACTCCACTAAAACTTCATACAGAAGGGCAACCTATCAGGCCCATTATTGACTCAAAATATTCTCCTATGTCTAATATGCATTATTACTTACTGTTTCATTTATCAAAGTTGCTTCCTAAACCTAAGACACTGATAAAGAAAACTGAAGAGCTATTAAAAAAGCTAGAACTTTCAGAATTAGAAAACACTTCCATGGCAAGTTTGAATGTTGTGTCAATGTACACTGCAGGCCACCCAAAATGCAACACCAAGAAGAACACGAGATAGTAAAGCCAGATTTACTGGACACATAACAGCAGATACAAAGACAAAACGATTGAGCTTACAGGCCCGTGCGACTTGCGGAACACGCAGACATCAATAGTTCGTGCGGCCCCCATGGCTGGCAATAACGGCCGCTACACACCGTGGCATCGAACGAAAGAGGCTTTGGATGTGGGCTTGGGGTATGTTGGTCCAGGCTGCTTCCACACGTTGCCCCAGTTCATCAGGCGTAGCCGCGGGTGGTGCTTGCCGGGCCACTCGGTTGCTGATCAGCGACCAGACGTGTTCAATAGGTGACATATTGGGAGAAGAGGCGTGCCACGGCAGCAGTGACCCCTGGTGAGCCGTGAAGAATTATTGCACGATGCGTGCCACGTGCAAATGCACATTGCCCTGTTGAAACGTGGCCGCTGGCAGATCCTGCAGGTAAGGGAGGACTACAGGCTCTAAAACATCGGAGATGTAGTGGTGGCTGTTGAGTGTATCGGCGATGCGTACCAGAGGGGTGCGGGTGTCATATCCAATTGCGCCCCAACCATAACACTAGGCGACGGACCGGTATGGCGATGCATAATGCAGGAGTCATACAGTCTCTCGCTGCGGTGCCACCACATGCGGATCCGACCTTCGTGGTGCTGCAGGCAGAGGCACGATTCGTCGGAGAAGACAAGTGCCATTCCGTAATCCAGGTGCGCCGTTCAACGGCCCACTGCCACTGCTCTCGCCGGTCATGTAACGTCAATGGTAATTGGAGCAATGGGCACCGTGCGACAAGTCCCCGCTCCTGCAGACGACGACATCGAACGGTACGTGCTGACACAGGTTGTTGCGCAACACCCCCTAATTCCTGCGCTAACGTTCGTGATGTGGCTGTGCAAGCCGTCAATGCCTGCCACGGCAATCGCTCATGTCGGTCCGTCCGTCCCTCCTGCACCCACCGAATCCATACTCGCCTCACTGTGGCTGGATGTCGTCCCACATGGGCGCCGATGTCTCCATACGATAAACCGCTGTCGCGATGAGCCACTATTCGTCCTCTGTCGAACTCCGAAATGTGCTGGAATAACTGCTGTATTCTGCGACGAGGCATTGGGAAGCTTCCCATGCTCAGGTTCGGCAGCACAACACACTTCCATTACTTGCACCCCGCCTTCTGTGCACCCTTCTTATAGTGCTTCTCTGTGGCGTGCCAGGCGCACATGATTTGCATATGCCCTGCAATGCTAATCGTTTGCATGTCCTCTTGCGGGCGAAGCATGCTGCGAATTTCAGGCCAATCGGATGCTTCTTTCTTGGTGTTGCATTTTGGGTGGCCAACAGTGTATATGAATATTAACCTGGACAACCTCATAGATTACATAGCAGATGACCTATCTGACCTAGTAGTGTTTCACGATTATAATAAAGAAGGAACAATAGGCATTTATTAACTTAGCGTTTGCTCTAAACAGCAATTTTTTTCAATTCCAAGGCTGCTTCTATAAGCAAAGATGTGGGCTAGCAATGGGCTCTTCATTAGCACCTCTCCTAGCAAATTATTACATAAGTAAAATAGAAGAGGCCTTCCTATTTAAACCTATTTTCTGCATGTATACTAGATATATGGATATCCTTTTCATGATAGATAAAGATTAGAGTAGATACTCATCAAAAATTCTAGAAGGTTTTAATTCCCAAGATGAATCCCTGAAATTCACTTTAGAAGAGCAAAAGGAAAATAACCTTAATACCTAGACATTACTTTGAAGTGGGAAGGAAAATATATTACCACAGAATTATACAAGAAGACTACAAATACTGGAAAAATTATAAATCAGATCACCCTAATTATATAAAGAAAAAGTTGAAAAACTGAATTCATCTTCAGAAGCTAAGGAAAAACATAAAAATAAGTTAAAATAAATCTTATTAGAAAATGATTACCCTTCAGAAGAAATTTGTGAACTACTGGAAGAAAATCCTAATAGGAATAGAACTTGTACTACATAGTGAAAAGAATTGGCAGGAAAACCCGTAACACACAAAACATTAAAAGAATTCTTGAAATCGTGATCACACGCGTAAGTTACGTTGAAAAATTAACAGCTGGACATTTCGGTAGCAACTTCTACCTTCATCAGCCATGGAATGAGACATGTGGTAAAAGCGTCAGATGTTGCCAGATTTCAAAATCGCTTTTCAAATAATAGGGATGATAAAAGGTGCGTCAGTATTGCAGGTGTTAGGGGTAAGGTAGATTTCAATGCTTTCGCGGTATCTGAGGGCATGCCGATTGCTGAACGAGGCGATTCGCTTAACATTGTGCCAATCGGGAGCCGCGGACGCATCGCTGATGGTTAAAATTGAAAGGGAGGTGGAAGGGCTATTTTTCTTAACATCAGCGATATGCTCCATCAAACGCTGGTTTATGCTGCGGTAAGTACTACCAATATAGTGTGGGTGACACCTGTGGAAGTTTTGATAGGGATAGAGTAGACACCTTGTAAATCTAGGGGTTTATTGAGATCTCCGTCCTTAAGGGTTATTCCAATTGCTTTTCAGGTGAATAAACCCTCTTTTCATGGAAGATGCAAGAAAGTTCTGGACCATACCATCACCAGCTTCCTCTCCGCAGCTATCAGCGATCTCCGTGCCTCCATTGCAACTTTGGAATTCAAGTGTTACACCAGGTACCAATTTCTTTCTTTCGCCACCCATCCAGCATTACTGGACAATTTTTTTTATCCAAATTCATGAAACTATATCCAGGACTCACAGTTGTGAAACCAAGAGACTTGAAAACAAGTTTCAGCACCTAGTCTCCACTCAAAAGAACACTTGAAGTTCGGCTCCAACGAAGGTTGTCAATACCAACTTCTGAAGGTATGTAAACCTGTCTTCTGTGCCTATTCCTGCTGAAATTGATAAACTACTTGCCAATGGACCCAAATTTTCTCCTATTGCTAATCCTAGCCTACCACATACTATTTCATTACTGGAAGCAGCGATCCAAAACACGGATCCCGCACATCAACCGATCATTCGTGCAAAATCGGCTATTGCAATTTCCGAGGTTCAAACCCCAAGGCTCAAATACTCCTACTTTTTTGAAGAAATTTAGAAATTTCACCCAGTGTAATAATCTTGCAGTTTGCAAAGCAGACAAAGCAGGATGTCCTGTCTTCATCCATAAGAATTCTTTGGACAACAAAGTGGCTGATTTCCTGGAAAAAAACAATTGCATAAGACTCAAGGCTGACGACACTGGAAAACTATGTAAAGCTGTTAGTAAGCTTTCTAAAAACTTCTCTGAAATCTTTTTTTAGGAGATATCTCCCCCCCCCAGCTTATTTTCGTACTCCCAGGTTGTTCTTACAGATCAAGCTACATAAAGTTGGACATCCCATTAGGCCATTAATTGAAAACACCTTTTCTCCTGCAGTCAATCTTGAAAGGCAATTGGTCAAATGTTGCAAAGTTCGGACAAGAAATCATCCTTATTCTGTTGTATCAACCAAGGACTTTATCCAGAAACTTCCTTCTTCCATCAATCGTCAAGATTTCCTGTACACCTTTGACGTGGATTCATTGTTTCCTTCTGTTCCTTTCTTTGATGCCTACATGCTCATGGTCAAAAAACTAATGGAGCACCAAGAACTTCCTGGAGAACTGATCAAAGATCTTTATGACTGTTTTGATTCATTGGAAAAGTATTCCTGTTTTGTATACAATGGTATCTATTACCAACAAAAACAAGGTGTACCTATGGGCTCCCCTCTTTCCTCCCCCTTACTTGCTGAAGTTTATTTGCAGAATATTAAAACAATTGTTGCCCCATCCCTCTTAAAACCCACCATTTGATTAAGGTATGTGGACAACATCTTCATTATTTGGTCACACCAAAAACACTCTGTTTGAACTCGTGTCCTCCATAACTTCAAAATTCCCGCATATAAAATTTTCCTTTCAAGAACAGATCGACAATAATATTAGTTTTCTGGAAGTCAACATCAACCCAGACTTCTCACTTGGCCTCTCTGTTTACAGGAAACCTTCTGCCACCCATAATATCATCCCTTACCATTCTCGCACTTTTGGAAAATACAAACTGTCTGCTCTTAAGTCATACATTCACCGGGTCAACTTTATTTGCAGCAGCCATTCTGCTCTTCAACTAGAATATCAACAACATTGGCAAATTGCATGGCTTTCCACCCCTCTCATTACATAAACTAGTCAAGAGTTTTGAATCACAGAATAGATGTAGTTTACTGCCTGAATCTTCCACCACCCATCAGTTTGTTGGCACTTTGCCCTTTAGCCTGTCCTTCACTCATAAAGTTTGCTCTATTTTCAAGTCTTTTGGCTACAGAACTGCAGTCAAACCACCTCCACATCTTCTCAAACTCATCCTTAAGGACAGAGATCTCAATAAACCCCTAGATTTACAACACTTCCACAGGCGTTACCCACTATATTGGTAGTACTTACCGCAGCATAAACCGGCGTTTGATGGAGCATATCGCTGATGTTAAGAAAGGCACCCTTTCCATCTCCCTTTCAATTTTAACCATCAACGATACGTCCGTGGCTCCAGATTTGCACAATGTTAAGCGAATCTCCCCGTTCAGCAATTGGCATGCCCTCAGATACCGCGAAAGCATTGAAATCTACCTTACCCCTAACAACCTGCAATACTGACACACTTTTTATTAACATCACTATTATTTGGAAAGCGATTTTGAAATCTGGCAACATCTGACGCTTTTACCACATGTCTCATTCCATGGCTGATGAAGGTAGAAGTTGCTACCGAAACGTCCAGCTCTTAATTTTTCAACGTAACTTACGCGTGTGATCACGATTTCAAGAATTCTTTTAATGACTTCTACTACAGACAAAAATGAAGAGAAATTGAATATTTATTCACAAGAAAAGTCCCTTACCACAAAGGACTGTTTGAAAAACTAAAGAAAATTAGTAGTAAATATAAAATTAGGTTAGCCCCCGGTTTAAATAACAAAATTAAAAAATATTTACCATCCCTAAAACAAAGAGAAGAAAATACTTCACTCCAGGAAGGAGTCATTTATAAAATCGAGTGTTCATGTGGTTTACCATATACAGGAGAAACAGGACGACAATTAACCATCAGGATTAATAACACAAAGCAGCAATAAGGAACATTTCAAATAAAACAGGATTAGACAGGCACATACAACAAACTGGCCACAAAATGGACTGGGACTCCTTACAAGTGATCAAACATCAATGCCACGCAATTATCCAGAAATTTACAAGACACGAGGTGGCAACATCAACTACCATGCTGGATGGCAAATCCACCAAGCTTGGCGGCCAGACCTGCGGAAGTAGTAGGACGCAAGAACTCCTGATGATGATCTAGTGTATAGATCGAAAATTTGAGAGGTAATGTACCTTAATAAATTTATCCTCTATAATTCCTGTTAAATATTTTGGTATTGAAAGCAATTAGAGGAAGCCGTGAAATCATTAATTATTAGAACAAAATGCTGAACTTTTTAATCAGGTGAAAAATTGGAACACACGGCAAAAAGGTGAATATAAGGCAGCATTAGCAAGATGGAATTCACTAATAATTCATTTATGTACATATTAAAATGGAGCACATCATTGTATTCACAATATAATGTTACTGAATTAAAAAAAAAAAAAAAATGGTTTTAAAAGACAGTGTTTCAAACAGTTTTTTCTTCTACAAACAAACTTGCTTACATCTAATCAAGTTCCACAGCCTTATTTATGGTTTTCCACTGACTCTCTAGCTGCACAGCATAGATTGCAAATTTTTTCTTTCTGCCGATTTCCTTCCATTGTCCCTGTTGTTTGTTTAATGCCCTCATATTTTGGTAAAGTTGGAATCAAGTACTTCTCTCAAATAATCCAATTTACAGAAGAATTGAGCTGCAGATTTATTCTGTGTGTTAATTTCTAGATTAAATTATAGTCCTGATTTTATGACTATAATTTCATCCACCATGCTGAAATAAACTTTCAGCCTGAAGACCATGAATACATGATATAAAAGCTTTCACTATCTCTATATGTTAAAGCAAAGTGGGGAAAATGTGAGTGTTTCTGTTTGTGAATTGTTCGACCACTTCTAAATAACAGAGATCTGAAAAGTTGTCATGTCGATAGGTCTTAAGGTCCAGATACCTAGAAATGCCCGAAAAAAATAATAATCAAAATTAGCATCTTTGGAACATTGTCTGCTTGAATATTTCTACCACTTCTGCACCTAGTAAAAGTCTGGAAACCAATAAATATTCAAAAGGGAGGCTTAGCTTTACTGTTCAAAATGATGATAGGTTTAAAAGATAATCGTGCCACAAACATTGAAATGCTGTAAAATTCCATTAAATTTTGATCGAAAATTAACGGGCGCCAAAGCCTGCTCCGTTTTACGTCAAACCATAGCACTGGAGTCACGATCCTGTTCTAAATCGTAAAACAGTTACGGATCTTAATTATTTCCCCCTTTGTTTAATTTTATGTTTAAAAATTTATTAGATTCACAGTTCAAAGATCAGGCATAATTTCTAGTTTTAGACAAATGATGTAACTTTGAGAGGATGAATACCTTTGAACACTAAGCATCAATTTTTACAAATTTTCCAAAATTGTCACTTCTGTTTTTGGAAATGGTTGCCTACATTTTCAAACTGAAAATGCAAACAGTTATACAATAAAATTATACTTAATAAAATACTGGATAGAAGAAACATTGCATGAAAAAAAAATTATGCTTACGGGAGAAATGTTCACTCCATCTAACATTTCCATTTTCAAAAGTTCTGAAAGACTGAATTCCATCCCCAGACACCCCCCCCCTCCAAATTTCTCTTTGGTTTTGCATCAACTGAAGAATAAGCCAAATGATGACAAAAAAACAACAGAATTATCTTGTGCCTGGAAGAAAGCAGATATAAAGCAGAAAATACACATTTGCAAACAGCTGATGCAGAGACTCCAACCCTGATCGGAAATGTTCAGTAGTAATGAATAAAACTGTATTGCACACACTGTAAAAAAATTGTCAAGGCAGCAAAATGACTGTAAATTAATAAAAAAAAAGCAGATTTTTGCTTTAAAAAATGCCTATAAATTGAGGACATTTTGTGGGAAGTACTAAATGGCTCCAATATAAATATAAATTAAAATTTTACCCCAAAAATCATATACACAATGTATGTTACAGCTTAGGAACCTTGCAGTAAACATAGTAAGTACCTACACAGATTGGAAGTTATTCATGGTAGTCATCAAACTGCAAAAAATAATAATTTTTTCCTGCAGTAAACAAAAACAATTTGTTCATTGCAGGCAAGACTTTTAGTACTACTCCAGGACTTCACACAAAAATATGAAAAATTAAGGACTTTCCAAGATCTGGAAAGAGAACTAAAATTTCAGGACATTTCCACGATTCCAAGAGCCAACTCTGCATGTGACCAGAGACGCTTAGACATCCAAAACATATTGAAAGATCATGGAAGGAATGCTACAAATTGAAAACATCCAAGATACATTCTCTAAAATGTTTAATGAATGTTAGAATTCTTGAAAACACAAAAATAAACTTTTACACATATCATTAACAAGGTTATTTTACTGAGATTTTCGATTTCCATAGTGACTACAGAGAATCCGTATTAGTTGGAGTCTGCTGATGCACAACCTGAATATAAATCATTTATCTCTAAATAATAATAACACATTTTTCTGACATGAAAGCTGATACCAAAATGAGCTCGTTTCCTTAGCATGGCAACTTTTTTTTAATCTCGCAGTTGGTTAAGACAATTTTTCATGTGCATTTATACAGCAGTAGGTAAATGAACTCTTAGTATTCTGTTTTAGCTGACATGCTGTTTTCCATAAAGAAGAAAGTGAAATATCCCTGATGAATATGTACAGCTGAAAAACCTTACTCTTAAGTTTGGCACAGGATTAATTATTGCACCTGAACTACATTTGTCATGCTTTGGGAGAAATGTCAAAGACATGGGAAATACCTGGCCACAATGCCGAAAGAACATGCAAAGCATTTTAAAGGATACCTTACAAGTTCACAGTTAAATCGACTATACTCAAATGTTCAGCATGTTCTGAATAAACAAACTGTCTACTGAGAAAAGTTTCAATCTGTCTCAACCTACCCCGCCAGACTGTTTCTTTCATAATTCCAAACATAAAATGTTGCTTCGTTGATAAACACGCAAAACTATGGTGTGTTGTACAAATGTAAACACTATAAATTTTGCTGTTTTAAATGTGTTTCTTGCCCCAAATTTCTAACTTTACAAATATTTTGAAACTTCTACACATAGAGGCTCAAGGGTTCTCTATTCTAGTATCACCATGCAATTGTAAATAACATTTTAAAAAGCTTTCTTTTATTATTCCCTTGCAACACACCAATGTTTTTTTTTTTTTTTTTTTTTTTTTCTGAAACTAAAATCCACTTATACCAAAAGAAAATATACAATGAAGTGCCAAAAAGACTGGAATACCTCTCTAATACTGTGTTGATCCTCCTTGTGATCAGATAACAGCAAAAATACGGGACATTGACTCCATGAGCTCTCTGTAGTACTATGAAGACAGTGCACACCATGCTTTCTGAAAAGTGTCACACAATTCCATAATATTTGCCAGTGGAGGACTCTTGGCATTGACCGTGCACTTTGAACAGCATTCCAAATGTGTTTGATGGCATTAAAATTCGGTAAATGAAGGGGCCCAGTCAGATGCCAAACTCTGTGGAATGTTACTCCAGCCATAATCAGGTGACTGTAGACAAGTGCGTGGCATGTTGTCGTGTTGTCAGAGAGGTCTGCAGATGTATGAGGAGTCCTAACGTATGTCGGCTTAAAGCAACCCACACCATAACAAAGCCATTGCCAACCATTGCCTATTGAGCCACTGCCAGCCATTCATCCATTGCCTCATGGGGTTGTAGCCAAACCTGCAGTCTGCCATCTTTGCAAAACAGTTCACATCACAATTCGTCGGGCTAGGCTACATGTTTCCAGTCATCTTGTGTCTAATGGCGGTGTTCCAGAGCCTAGACCAAGAGCAAAACCTTGTGCTGTCGGGTAAGCAATGGCAGTCAACTTTGGAACTCCATAGAACACAGGAAAGGTTACACTGTCCGAACGCTGATGCTACTACTGGGCCCAGAATTGCATTATGATTTGCGGCAATGTTGCATGCCAGGCTGATGCTACAATGCTTGCCATGGCTTTTCTACGGCCATATCGTCTCGCACTCTGGATTTCTACCCTTAGTTTGTGTAGTCCAGGTACACCCTTAAAACTGTTGACCGAATGAATCCAAATTCCATGACAATTTCCCAGATGGAGTGACCCATCTCTCAGGTGCCAACTATCATACCACGTTTGAAATTGCTTAAATCCTGATAAGCTGCCATCTGAACTGTGAATGCTACTACTTGAGCTTGTGGAGATATCTGCCTCTACATACAGGGTGATCAGAAACGACCGCACAATAAACCTACCGGACGATTCCTCATGGAGAAAGAAGCCAAAAGCGTTGTCCAATCGAACGCCGCATTCTGGAGATATACGTGCCGAAAGTTTCGTGACGTCACATCCTGTAACGCATATGCTCGTTGAAGAGAGACGTGGATAGTTATACAGACGCACGTGACACAAAGCAATCAAGCCGCCCCGGTGGCGCAGTGGTCTAAGGCAATTGCTCCCAATAATTTGTCCGAAAGGGGTCTGAGTTCGAATCCCGGTGAAGCATGGATGTTGTGTTTGTCCTACAGGACTGACTCTCTCTCTTCCCTGGAACCAGTGGTCCTAAATTCAGGACGGGAAACTACTTATATATAGCCCACTGAGTTGCTCACGGTGGTCGTTAAACCTCCAATTTAAAAAAAAAAAAAAAAGGCAATCAACATTTTAAAATGTAGTACTTGGTGGGTATGCAAATTCAAAGAACGTGCTAATCCTGTCGCATGGCCCGCTAGATCTCCGGATTTTAAACCATTGGACTTCTTCCTCTGAGGGTCATCTAAAGGAACTGGTATATCAACCTGCCAACAGCCTGCACAACCTAGTGGCCACCTTGCACGTGGCCCTTACAACTGTAACCCCTGGTATGCTGCAACACGTACAGCTGTCTATTCTTCGGTGGGCTGCCGCCTGTTCAGCACTGCAAGGTGGTCATTTTGAACATATGTTGTAATCTGACATGAATCCACATGTTTTATCATTTCTGTTGTAGTGGTAAACATCAATAAATTACATGTTTTCTGTCAATGTGATTGGATAAGTTATTTCTAATGTCTGTATTCTTACCGGATGTGACGTCACAAACTTTCGGCGCGTATATCTCCGGAATGCGACGTCCGATCGGACAACAGTTTTCGGCTACTTTCTCCACGAGGAATCATCTGGTAGGTTTATTGTGCGGTCGATTCTGATCACCCTGTATACATTGTTTGTAGATGACGCCATATGGGTGTGGATACATGTACTGGAAATGGTAGCACCCTTCCCACTTTTTTTTTTGGCACCTCAGTATACAACAAAGGTATATTATTCACAACAGTTTGATGATAGAATACAGTATCCTCGAACCTGCACATGTTGAATTTTCAACAGATTTGAAAAGTTACATCTGCTATGTGTTATATTCACTTCCTGGAGTTGCAAGTGTTGACTGATTTTTGTGGTTGTCTAGAATGCTACACCTTGAAGAAATGAAACATATTAACTATCTTGCTGTACAACAGAATGCTCATTCCACTTACTCATAACAATACAGAAAATCTGGGCAGTGCAATACTTATAAAAGATCTACAGAAAGTCTACCATCCCTAACTGGATTTCTTCAATAACACACAGCCACCCTCAGCATAGGAGATTACACAAGAATAGAAAGTGGTGGTTGAACAAAGTCAATCAAGCAAATAAAAAAAAATTAAAAAAAAATTGGGTAGACAACTACCTCAACGAATTTACCAGGGCCCTTTGCTGCCTCCATATTACTGGATGCAAACAATATCCAGTAGTATGAGCACAGATTTGGGATGCCATCAAATTTAACAGTTCAGACTCAGTTTTGAGTTAAGGGCTCACAGTGTCTAAGCAAAAACTGATACAAAAAAAAAAAAAGTTTAGCAGGAGCCTGAAGTACTTTGAAAGTTTTCTGCTTCCCAGCAGAGATTATTACTGTACATGCAAGTTTCTTTTTCGATGTTAAGCATGGCACATTCATGTATGCACTTCATAATGCAATATAACGGGGAGTAGAAATTCTGGTAAATGTGTACTTTAGAGTCCTAAATTATTTCGTCGAAAAAATTTAACTGTGTGGAAAAAGTGCTACGTACAATGTTTTAAGCATGCAAAATAATGGAGAAAGGTGAAAAAATATAGTATTTTTACATGAAAGGAAAAATATTTTCCGAAGAACTTGCGTGCGAATATGATGGTGTGCAGCAGTTGTTACAAAAGACCAAAGCGATGCTAACGGCCACGACGTGAAGGTTCCATGCGTCGGAAGGGAGTAACAGTTGCTAGTGAATGCACAGAAGAATACAACAAGAGTGGGGTTTATTTCTCGGAGAAGTGTGATGCGTCGTGTAATCATGGACAAAAAGTAGTAGTTCAGAAATGTTTCATTAATTAATTATTAATAAAGAAATGTGCTAAATGTTTTGTTTTTATTGTAAAAATGTCTGGGAATGTAATTTAATGAAGGAATGTAAATTATATAATTACGTGCGTCGGAAGGGAGTAACAGTTGCTAGTGAATATGCGGAAGAATACAACAAGAGTGGGGTGTATGTCTCAGAGGAGTGTGATGCATTGTGTAATCGTGTGCAAACAGTAGTTCAGAAATGTTTCATTAATTATTAATAAAGAAATGTGCTAAATGTTTTCGTTTTTATTGTAAAAATGTCTGGGAATGTAATTAAATGAAGGAATGTAAATTATATAATGTGCGGCAGGAGTTTTAAGTAAGAAGTTTGGGTTCCGGTTGACCCTAAGTTTTGGTTATGGTTTCGGAGATGTTAAAGGGTCGGTGATTTCTTCAAGCACCTCATTTGTAGTTCTGCTGTTATTCCGTCCATCGCTAGTCTCGTTTTTTTTTCCTCATGAAACTCATTGTTGAAAATAAATGATTTTCTTATAATCAGGAATCGTGCTTTGGCAGGGAGGCCCAGAGCTTTGTGTCGAATTGTGGGGGATTATGAAATTTTAAGCCTTTTTGGCAATTTTCTACTTACGATTTCGCAAAATTACCCTTAAAAAAATGATATTACAATGCAGCATAAAACCGACCTCTTTCCTTCGGCGTATTTCTACAACTCGCTTTGATGACTACGTACTGTTGAACCACTTCCTTGTGTATTCTTCCGCGCATAACTTGCCGTTCTCAACGACGCTTCCATTCACCGGACTCAACCTTCACGCCGTCGCCGCTCCGTCATCTTAGGCCTACTGCATGTACTCTTCCGAACCTTCACACTCCAAGGTAAGTTCTTCGGAAAATATTTTTCCTTTCATGTAAAAATACTATATTTTTTTCACCTTTCCCCATTATTTTGCATGCTTAAAAAATTGTACGTAGCACTTTTCCCATGAAATAATTTAGGACACTAAATTACACATTTACCAAAATTCTCATGATGACAATCAACAATAGTACTGAAAGTGAATGAATCTTCTGCAAATGAATCACCTCTAGATTCATAATCTTAAGCAGAATATCTAAATAAAACTAAGAAAATCTGTTCACTTAAAACAGCTACCTATTCTTTCATTAGCTGTGACAAAAATCTGAATTTGTCATTTAGTCCAAACCTAGTATTTCAAGTTTGTTTGGAAATAAGTCTAATAAATGTCATGTTAATTTTGCATTTTTAGAGGCTTAATGCATATGAATAAACTTAACTAATTATACTCTCAAATATCTATTTGAAAAAATCAAAAGAAGAGATAAGCAGAATTTTCATTCACATTTCTGACTGAGTTCCTTAATGCCGCTTGATGATGATGTGTGTGATGACTGATCTCTCTCTCACCCTGAGAGATTCCAGTCTTCAGTAATTTACAAAAATAATCTGAAAATGAGAATGTCTACTTTTAGTAATACAACAAATATTTTTGTTTAACTTCTGGTTGCATTTTTTTGGAAAAGAAATTTTAGAATGTATTTGTCTCAATAAAGCTAAACTGTGCAGCTCAGCTTGTTTTTAACAAGTTAATTTACAGGGTTTGAGAGTGAGGAAGGACTAGTGATGATTAAAACATGCCATACAGAGGTCAGCAATAAAAAAGTTAAGGTTGCACAGTGAAGTAACCCAAGGTGTGTGCCAAGTGTACACATGTACACACACACACACTAATGTCTCAAAAATAAAGTGGCTTTGCTGCACTTTAATCATACAATGTGCTCTCTTCTAGCTTTAAATTATGGAATGTTGTATATTTTAGATATAAATTAGAAATGAATTCCCCCGGAAGAAATAATTCTTTACAATTACACGGAAGGCAAATACAAATGTCATTATTGGCACAAAGTATTTTTTCACTGTTTCCCATGTAGCCTCCTCTTCAGGAAACTTGAAAATTACATTGCCCTGAAGAGGGCATTGAACCTGCAGTTCCTGATTTCCATTTGACCATACTACCATTACGCCACACAGGATGATGAAGTTCTAAGCAGATGTAGGTTAGAAATCTGAATACTGTTCAATTCCAGCTCCAGGGTAAACTCAAGTTTTCCAAAGAGGTGGTTACATGGGAAACAGTGAAAATGCAGCCAGCACCTTTGTGCCAATAATGACATTTGTATATGCCGCCCTTCCGTGTATTTGTGAAGAATTATTTCTTCAAGAGGATTCATTTACCAGTGATATCTGAGATGCACTCTAATGCACTGGAACTTGTGACCTATATCCTCACTTGGATGAGAAATGGGTCATTGACAATACATACAAAAAAATAGCATTGACTAGCTTTGACTAGGGCAAATCTGAGCAGTATTCAGATTTCTAAGATACATCTACTTAGCTTCAGTTACTTGGAACTACGCTGTCTTGGACGAAGCAGCAGTAGCATGCTCGAATGGAAAAACTACATATCCACTTCAGGGATATGCAATTTTCAAGTTTTCTGAAGTGAAGAGAATAGTGAAAATAAAGCACCTTTGTGCCAGTAATAACATGGAATGTTGTAGAAATGCATGGAAAGCTTGCACTTGCTCACAGCAAGAGTCCTCATTAGTGCTGCCCTATGTCGCATTACCATTGGTTTTCCTCGTCCAACTACAATGTTAGAAAAGAGGCACACATGTTCTGATCGTGTGAGGAACCAAGATGTGTGTCCAGTGCAGTGTCTGGCACATGTGCTCTACATACGTCCAGCAGGTGACGTAAGTGCACACTATTAGTGGAGGAAAAAAATAGTTATAAAATTCGGCTTTAACTTGTGGCACTGCTGTGTTGAATCATTCAACATATTCTTCTGATCTGGCACGGGCTGACTTCTTTGTTTCCCCAACTGAAATCAGAGCCAAAAGGGAAGAAAGAGGTTTGCAGATAAAAAACAGTCAAGTCAACATGATGACCCAACTGCAAACAATAATGAAGGAGGCCTTCTCTCATAGCTTCCAACAGTTATACAAACAATACCCAAAGTAACTAAAAATCACAAGTGCTTGATTGCACATGCAGATACTACGTGGCTAAGGAAATGTATCAATAACTACCATTTACAGTAGCAAAATACTGTTCATGTGTTTAACTAACAATATTAAGCAGAAGTCAATAGGTTCCTGGTAATATTAACTAAAAGCAAACTACAAACAGCATATTCAAAAGGACTTACCCTAACTTTGAAAAGTAGGCCTACATCCATTGTCGTCCGGCTTCTTCTGCTAGTGAATGTATATCAGCAGTCGAAAAGACAAATATCACAACGAACAGTAAAAACTTCCTCTGCTAGTGAACGTATGTCAGCAGTCGAAAGGGACATATCACAACAAATGGTAAAAATGACAAACTGAGTTAAACATGAATGAAACGGCACTAAACCGAGTACGAAATTGTGAGATTCAAATGAAATGAGTACATTCAGAATTACAGATTGCATAATAAGTGCATGGCTTTGAATTTACAGGATGATAGGCTAAATATAGAGTTTATTAAAACTTATACCACTATTGATAGTCTCACTTTACGACTTTGTGATAAACTTTCAAAAAAGTTTGAAAACCTACTTGAGGAGAACAGAAATTGTCATAAAAACAACAAAATACCTATTCATAACAACATGTTCATTAATGAATCTAACTATGTACTTTTTGAGCTACAATTGAAGGCTTTGAAAAGAGGTGTCAAGTTTGCATATAAAAGGCATAAACCAAAGCCAGAAATTATCCTTCCACATATTGAAAACATTATACAGGAATTACCAGCTAGTAGAAGAAATCCAGTAAGATATAAAATGATGAGAAATTACAATAAAATTAATTACCAACGACTCAATGCTCCTATTGAATATGAATGGAAGACATTACTTGAACTTAGGAAGAACCCTAATATTAAATGCATCATGGCTGACAAATGCAAACAACTTGTTATCTTGAATAAAGAAGACTACCAACAGAAAATGAAGACAGCTATAGAGGATTTAAGGGTGGTGAAAATAAATAAAGACCCTGTCAATGGTATAATAAGGCAAGTAGCTACTTTTAAGAATCATAGTGACTTGCCTACTGAAATTATACGTAAAGCCTACCCACCCATTGGTGCTTGTACTCCGAATATCTTCGGCAAAATTAAAACACATAAAATAAATCAACCGGTTAGATTGATTGTGAACAAGAATGTCGCTCCAACTATTAATTTAGAAAGGGCTATTTATCAATACCTAAAACCTTTATATAACAACCATGTTTACAATGTATCTAATTCTATTGAGTTGATTGATAAAATTAAAGCTATTCAGGATTTCAACTTTACTATGTTTAGCCTTGATGTAGTTGCACTTTACCCGAATACACCCACAGATGAAGCAATTCATTTAATTAATCAGCAGTTGTCAACAGAGGGAATTGAAGACAAAGAAAAGAACAGCATTATCTAGTCTTTGAAATATATTATTAACAGCAATTATTTTTCATATGATGAGATAATTTACAAACAAACATTTGGAGCTCCCATGGGATCCCCACTCTCCTGCTTGTTGCCAGAAGTAGTCTTACAGCATATTGAAAAAACAATCTTTCCAACAACCTAACCTGGACTCACCTTGTTTATACCTACACTACGTAGATGATGTTATTCTCTTCTGGCAACATTCTAGAAAGAAACTTAATGAATTCATAAATGCATTTAACAGCATTTATCCTACTATTAGGACCACATTAGAAGAAGAAATTGGTAACAAACTAAATTTTTTGGATTTAAGATTATTCTGCCATGATTATTCTATTGAATATAGTGTTTTTAGAAAGCCAACTTATGTTTCAGCATTGATCCCATGCGATTCTTGGCATCCCTGGAAGTACAAAACAGCTGCTTTTTCTTACTATATCAAAAGAGCAATTACACATTCCTCTTCCTCACAATCTGAACAGGCTGAGTTGCAGTGGATCAGGAACACTGCAGAAGCATTTGGTTATAGTGGTAGACTGATTACCTCCATTTATAACAATATAAAAAATAACGTTCAGATTTTGCATAATAAAAAAAGTGAATATAAAGCTTACTTATCAATTCCTTTTTTGCCACCTATTACCAATTTGTTAAAGAGAGAATGTGCAGAACATAAAATATTTCTGGCTGAAACTATCATCGATAATGGTGCCTTGTTGACTTACAATGACAAGTCAATCTTCGACAAATTGGGTGTATATTGTATCCCGATAATAACTAACCCCAATCACAAAGATTGTATGTACATAGGCAGTACTAAGAGATGCCTTATTACTCGATTAAAAGAACATGTATACGATTCGGAAAAGAAAAGACCTAAAACAGCACTCATTCAGTATTGCATCAAATACAATACAATGCTGTACCCGATTGGAAAAATGTCAAAATTCTAACATCACTTTGATCTCATAAACAAATCCTCACTTCTGAGGCTCTAATTATTGAAATATATAAAGGGAAATGTTGTAACAATAATTCACCTATCGATATTCCACATACATGGAGATACCCGTTACATTCTGAAAATCAACGTAATATTAAACGGAAGTTAAATAAACTCTGCTTGCTTGGCTTAGTTGATCAGAAGGATGAATACGTCGACGAAATCCCCACAGATGGTGCTATACAAGAAATGCATAATAGAGTATAGGTAGGTGTTCATGGCTTATGCGACGAAGTTAACATACTGTCTTTTCATTCTGGCATATTATATTACATCTAGTCGATTACAGAGGACCATGCACTTGTGAACTCTTCCACTGATGAAGGCTTAATATTGGCTGAAGCATGTATGGATAATGTAGCATGGGTAGAGTGTAAAGAGGTTCCGTGGCTTTGTCATTTTCAGCTTTTAACTTTGTTGGTTTTACTTTTCAATCGATTCTAATGTACTCATTTCATTTGAATCTCACAATTTCGTACTCGGTTTAGTGACATTTCATTCATGTTTTACTCAATTTGTCATTTTTACCATTCGTTGTGATATGTCCTTTCGACTGCTGACATACGTTCACTAGCAGAGGAAGTTTTTACTGTTCGTTGTGATATTTGTCTGTTAGACTGCTGATATACATTCACTAGCAGAGGAAGCCGGACGACAATGGATTTAAGCCTATTTTTCAAAGTTGGGGTAAGTCCTTTTGAATATGCTGTTTGTAGTTTGCTTTTAGTTAATATTACCAGGAACCTATTGACTTCTGCTTAATATTGTTAGTTAAACATGTGATGAACAGTATTTTGCTACTGTAAATGGTAGTTATTGATACAATACCAAAAGTGCATAGTATCAAGGAGGAGGTGGGGGTATTTGAAGGCCAGTATAGTAAGTTTTTTTTTTTTTAATATTACATGCTGTTTATTTTACCTGCACAATCACGGACCCATGTTGTATATGTTTTGTACAGCTCTGTGAATTTTCAAAGTCCATAATGGAAGTTTTTTGTAATTTTTATATGCATACTTTAAATAATTAGGAAGTATGTGAAGTCACACAACAATTTATTAAATACCTATTGCATAAATAGGACACTTAACATGTATTATAATGGTCAAGAAATTAAGTTAAGTTTGATGGATAAAAATAATGTTCTTTATAACTGACTATTCAATAAATGTTCACATTCAAAAATAATAAACTAAATTTTCTAGATGCACACCCTAATAATGAAATGTGTGTAAACTTTTGATGATCAAAACAAAGTCTCAAATGATCAGAACACTACCTATTTACCTCTGGGAATGGACAGATCCAATGGCATTAACAACAGAAATGTCCACTGGTTATGGTCAGTCTCATTAGTGAGGTAAGTTCAATCATACAAAGTGTTCTCCAATATGCAAGCTAGTATTTCAAAGGTGATACAACATATATTACACTTTAACTGCTTATGTGAAGCAAATTATGCAGATAACTTAATAAGAAATTATCAGTCCTTTGTAAGTTGAATTTTTGCGACATTCACTTCTATAAAATTATAACACTTGAGAGAAACCTGTCCAACCACATAAAGGGTCTGCAAGCAGAAACAATATTATGTCCCCTATCCCTCCCCCAAAACTCTGCTTAAATATTCTTTTAAAGAACAAAACTTTCTGTGATGTAAACTCAAGCAAAATCAGCTGTTCATTATGTCATTATATTTAAAATTATTGTTATGTCACATCAACTGAAAACCTGATAAAATTCTCTCACAGATATCTATGACACTAGAGGACACACAAGAAATTAATTTTAAACGACATATCACAAAAACATGACTATGAAAAATATGCATTAAATGTATATATATGAAAATACAAGAAAACTGGAAAGTGAGTGAGATACTGTTTCTCCAAGCTTTTCAATGCCCTATTGCAGAATGTTTTTCAATCACTGAACTAGGGAGACAAGGGGATAAAAATTAATGGTGATAATTTAGCCCACCTTCATTTTGCTGATGACATTTTATTTTTGCAAGAACCAACTCAGAGCTGTTCAGGAGCTTACTGACCAGAGTAAAGAAGTGGGCTTGAAATTGAACTTAACAAAATTGATGTACCATGCTTTTAAAAGAACTGAAGATTTAGCTGTTGACGGGAAAAATCTAGAAATAACAGATGCTTAAATTTACCATGGACAACTGATATAAAAGGAGGGTCACATCAAAGAAATTATTTAGGTGTAAAAACTTGGTTAGACAGCATTTGAAAGAAACAGTACAATTTTCAAGACCAATTTACCATTAAGTCTTAAAGTGTTTAATCAATGCATCCTTCCAGTTCTTACTTATGAATCACAGACATGGACCTTAACTAATCATAGTGAGAAGAATTAGCAGTGAAACACGTAACACAAAAAAATTAGAAGAATTCTTGATATCATCATATCACACATAAGTTACATTAAAAATTATAAGTGGTGGAATGTTTCGGTAGTGATTTCTACCTTCATCAACATTGGCAAATTGCATGGCATTCCACCTTTCTTAAGTACATGAACTAATTAAGAAATTTGAATCACAGACTAGATCTACCAGTTTACAACCTGAACCATCCACCTCTCGGTTTGTTGGCACTTTGCCCTTCAGCCTGTCCTTCATTCATAAAGTTTGTTCTATTTTCAAATCTTTTGGCTACAGGATTGCAGTTAAACCACCTCCACATCTTCTTAACCTCATCCTTACAGACAGAGATCCCAATAAATCCCTAGAGTTACAAGGTGGCTACTCTATCCTCGTCAACTCTTCCACAGGTGTTTCACTACATTGGTAGTACTTACCACAGCATTAACCGGCGATTGATAGAACATATCACTGATGCTAAGAAGGCAACCCTTCCACCTCCCTTTCAATTTTAACTATTAGCAATTCGTCCGCAATTCCCAATTGGGCAAAATGTTAAACGTATCGCTCCGTTCAGCAATCGGAAAGCCATTTGGTACCGCGAAAGCATTGAAATCTACCTTACCCCTAACACCTGCAATACAGACGCACCTTTCCACATCCCGATCACTTGGAAAGCTATTTTGAAATCTGGCAACAACTGATGCTTACACCACATATTTCGTTCCATGGCTGATGAAGGTAGAAGTCACTACCAAAACATCCCAACACTTATCATTTTTAATGTAACTTATGCGTGATATGATATCAAGAATTCTTCTGACCTTAACTAAAATAGTCACTCAGAGGCTGCAAGCTACTGAAGTAAGCATGGAGATGTGCATGCTCAGTATAACCAGGAAAGATAGGAAGAGGAACCCATCGATCAGGACAGAGTTCCCACACTTTTTCCACCAAAAAACATCAAGGACTCATAAAAATTTCAAGACTATATTCATGCCCAATAAGAACTCTCATGAAACACTAAAATAAGTTGAAACAAACTGTCAAAAAGTTCAATTAAAATTATAGTTATATCTAAACATAGGGGCATAATTTGGTGAGGTATTATTGTTCCACAAGATCTCTTGCACAGAGCTACAGATAACATCACAGCCTCTCCTTGACAAATGTCAACCCCGCCTTCTCGTGGTACATCCTGTTCCCACTAAAGGGGCTCTGACGACCACCAATAGCGGTATAACTATACCATCGGGATTAGAGGAAATGCTATCCCACACTCACCAACCCGCTTGGCCAGCGTGGTGAGTTATGGCCAAACCCCTCCAAAATGACTCCACAACTTAAATCTTGGCCCTCAGTCTCCGGCAGCTGGAATGTACGTGGCCAAGGCAGCGGCCAGTGCGACATGAAGGCAGAGGGTGCTAAGAATCCCTGGAGGACCGGACTAGGCTGCCATCTGATGCTGACCTTGGTTACGTACAACGGACGCTCCCTATCTTCTGATTCAAGGCTTCTTGAATTGGAAGAGGAACTACAAAGGATCAAGTGGGACATCGCCGGGCTAAGTGAGGTAAGGAGAAAAGAAGAAGATCTCATTGAACTGAAAAGTGGACATCTCTTCTACTATCGTGGGACAGATACTGGCAGAACTAGTGGTGTTGGATTTATAATAAACAAGAAACTGAAGGATAAAGTTGTAGAAGTTGAAAGTTCCTCTGACAGAGCTGCATGACTCGTTATTCAACTCCCGAGAAGATACCAGGCTCAGATTATTCAAACTTATGCACCCACCACAAGTCATGCTGAAGAAGAAATTGAAGAATTTTATGAGGAAATTCGTGATCTAAATAATAAAGGTAAGCAGCACTTGAAGATAATTATGGGAGATTTCAATGCAAAAATAGGGCAACGGCAACAGAATGAAACTTCAGTAGGTAAATTCGGTCACGGCAACAGAAACCAGCGTGGAAATACTCTCGTAGAGTTTGCAGAGGCAGAAGGGTTTTTCATCTTAAACTCCTTTTTCAAGAAAAAGCCACACAGGAAATGGACATGGAGACATCCAAATGGGACGACAAGTGAAATTGATTTTATTATGTGTAACAAAAAATTCGTCATAGAAGACTGCAGTGTGCTAAACAAGTTCAACACAGGCAGTGACCATAGATTGGTGAGATGTAAGATGCACCTCAACACTAAACTTGAACGTAGCAAGCTCATAAGACAAACAAAATGTATTGACATAACCAACCTTAAAACACCATAATACCTTCAAATTGGAACTGAAGAACAGATTCTCTGCTTTAGAAGGCCTAACATCGGAAGAAGTGGATATTTCTGAAGTTAACAGAAAAGTAACCAAAGCTCTTATGGAAACAGCAACAAAATTAGCTGGGTCTAAGAACAAATTGCATGTGAACAAATTATCAGGAAAAACCAAAATGTTGATGCAAAAAAGAAGAGAGATGAGGACAACTAAAGAAGATGTGACTTCCAAAGTGGAATATATAGAGCTATGCAAGACAGTACGAAAAAGTATCACTGAAGACGTAAGGAAATTCAACTGTGAACTAGTAAGGAAAGCAATTGAAAACAACCAAAGCCTAAAGATAGCAAAGGGACATCTCAGTAAGGGGAAAAAAAACAGATTATGGCACTGAGAAAAGAAGATGGTTCTGTAACAAGAAATAGAGGCGAAATTTTGACAAGAGTGAAAGATTTCTACTCCAAATTATATGAAAGGGATGATACATGTACTCCAGACATCATGAAAGGTACCAGTACCAGAGTTCTTCCAGTCCTTCCAGCAGAAGTTGCACATGCAATCAAGAACATGAAGCGGGGAAAAGCTCCAGGAGAAGATGGAATTACTGTAGACATCATACAAGAAGCAAGTGGAGAAATCGAAACAGTACTCGCCCAAATTTTCACTCGATGCCTTAATGAAGGGAAAATTCCTGAGGATTGGAACAATGCTACAATGATCCTGCTACATAAAAAGAGTGACATTGAGGATCTCAGGAACTACAGACCTATCAGCCTCCTATCAGTGGTTTATAAAATCTTCACTAAAGTTCTTTCACACCGCTTGAAGGTGACACTGGACATGTCTCAACCGAGAGAACAAGCTGGATTCAGGAGTGGCTACAGCACAATAGATCATATCCACGTACTGAGAGAACTAATTGAAAGAGCGAGGGAATATGAACTTCCATTGTGCATGGCTTTTATCGATTATGAAAAAGCCTTTGATTCGGTGAAACCATCAGCAGTTGCAATGGCTCTGAAATCCTGCGGTATTGAAGATGCATACATTAATATTATTAATAACATCTATGAAAATGAAAGTGCAAAGATTCGGCTGTTTGAAAATACAACACACATAAAAATTGGAAAAGGAGTGAGACAAGGTGACACCATATCTCCGAAGCTCTTTAATGCCACATTGGAAAATGTCTTTCAATCACTGAACTGGGAAAACAAAGGGATAAAGATTAATGGAAATTATCTAACCCACCTTCTTTTTGCTGATGACATAGTCATTTTTACAACTACCCCATCAGAGCTACAGAGTATGATCCGGGAACTTGCTGACAAGAGTAAAGAAGTGGGATTAAAAATGAACTTTCAGAAGACAAAAGTGATGTACAATGCTTTTACAAGAAATGAAGATTTATCGATTGATGGAGAAAAGCTGGAGATAACAGACACGTACGTTTATCTTGGACAGCAGATATCAAGTGAGGGTCACATTGGTGAAGAAATTAATCGGCATACAAAACTTGCCTGGAGAGCCTTTGGAAGAAACAGCATAATTTTCAAAAGCAATATGCCATTATGTCTTAAAAGAAAAGTGTTTGATCAATGCATCCTTCCAGTGCTTACGTATGGTGCAGAGACGTGGACCTTAGCTAAAAGAGACATACAAAGGCTGCAGACAACTCAAAGCAGCATGGAGAGGTGCATGCTTGGTGTAACCAGGAGAGATAAGAAGAGGAACTCGTGGATCCGAAAAATGACAAGAGTGGAAGACATCATGATCAGAGTTAAATCCCTGAAATGGCAATGGGCTGGACATACTGCCAGAAGAACAGACCATCGATGGACAGCCAAAATTTTAGATTGGATTCCAAGGGACAGGAAAAGACCCAGAAGAAGACCACATGGAAGATGGGTGGATGAAATTCGAAAGTATGCGGGAGTGACATGGAGGAGACTGGCACAAGACAGACCGTTGTGGAGGAAACTTGGGGAGACCTTCGTCCAGCAGTGGATTGATAATGGTTGACAATGATGATGATGATGATGATATATATATATGGAAGATATCATAACCAGAGTAAAATCTCTGAAATGGCAATCACGTGGACGTATTTGGCAGAAGGACAGACCACCGATGGTCAACCGAAATTTTAGACTGCATTCCTTGGCTACAAAGCATTCAGCAGATCGCAAACCCGGTTTGAGATGCTAGTACCTTACACTTAAATCCCCTCACATTTGCTTATTGTTGTAGTTCAGAAGAATTCCCCTCCCATTCACTTATCGTAGTTCAGAATCACAACTGTGTGAAAACTGGAAATGTGACAGCTACGTGCTCCTGATTCTAAAGAAAGTTCAACAATACAGCACAGCCACCTGTGACATTTTGGCAACAGTTTATCTTCAACAAAGTGGGGCTATTCTGAAATTTGGTGAACAGGAAAAAAATAAAAATAAAAATAAGGACTCTTACAAAATTTGAGGACTTTCAAGGGCCCTTGAAAAGGAAAATTAAATTCAAGGACTTTCAAGAACTGTGGGAACCTTGCACGAAAAGGACAAGAACTGATGACATCATGATCAAAGCAAAAGACCCTAAAGGTACCAATGGACTGGAAAAAATTACTAGAAACACGGACTGCCATTGGATGACAGAGATACTATAGTGGATACCAATGGACACAAAGACCCAAAAGCAGACCCCGTGGGATAATATGGGTAGATGAAATTCAAAATCATGCCAGAGCGACACACATAAAGGACGCTGACTCAAGACAGAGATGGCGGGGACTTTCATCCAGCTGTGGATTGAGAATGGTTGTTGTTGTTGATGATATATATATATATATAAGTTTGAAACTAAAGATACAGATATTTAAAACCATCTTACGTGCATGAGCCAGACTAAGAGCCCAAAGTCGGAGATAAGATGCAGTATGAGATATGGATCCCAAACAGTATTCAATAGTGTGGATGGCCTGATGAATGAATAAATCCCCAAATCCTTCTTCTTCTTCATGGCTTGAATTTACTTGGTACCGATTCTGAAACATAAAAAAAAAAATTGAAATCAAAAAGAAAGCAATAATTTTAAGCAATAAATATTGAAAAGAAAAAAGCAATCCCTTTCATAAAAAAAACAAACAAAAAAAAAACTGAAGCAAATAACACTATAAACAGGGAACGAAAAGTGTGGTCATCTGGACGCCCAGTGCGACCAAAAAAATTGTCCAGTTCACCAGGGAAACATCACTGAAAAACACGTACTGTAATTTTAGTCGTATAATCCGTGGATAAACGCTGATCTCAAACAAAAAAACGTTTTTGCAGCCGCTTGATTTAAAAAAAAAATCTGCAGGGTAATCGTGCGGGAGAGAGGGTGGTATAATTGGAAAAGGAACTCTCTTGGAAAAATTTTTCTCAGTACAGGAGCTTGTATGAAGCAAAGATGAGCGGGAAGGTGTGTCATAATGAAAGACCGGGGAAACTGTAGGGAGGAATGGCGGGAGTTATTTTCAGTATGAGATATGGATCCCAAACAGTATTCAATCGTTGGGAAAGACAAAATGCCAACTGTGCTTGTGCCCTATCTTCGTCAATTGACCAATAAAAATGTACACACAGCACTTGCTGTACGAACTTACACATGCATGCCTCATTTCAAAGTTCCATGTTCTGGATCTCGTGTGTTCTGTGCCTTCTGTTTTAGTTCATCAGTCACCATTTTGACTGAAGTCTTTGCTGCTGATATTTTCCTTCATTGCTATTTATGATGTCTTCAAGAAACGTTTCAGTTACACTGCGAAATTTAAACTTAAAGACTTAAAGTGGGGCTACAGCTGAGGATAGGATCGTGCCACTACGCGATAGTTTTCAAAAGGTCAGAAAACTAGCACGCAGTGACATGCGAAAAACCACGGTCCAAAACAAAAGAATTTGCGAAGTCCAGCCTTTTTTTTTTTTTTTTATGATCTGTGGTTAAGCAGACTCTGCTACTTTGAAAGCAGGATTTCTTTAAAAACCTGTGACTTACACGCGAGTATATCAAAGATTCGGCTGTTTGAAAATACAACACACATAAAAATTGGAAAGGGAGTGAGACAAGGTGACACCATATCTCCGAAGCTCTTTAATGCCACATTGGAAAATGTCTTTCAATCACTGAACTGGGAAAACAAGGGGATAAAGATTAATGGAGATTATCTAACCCACCTTCGTTTTGCTGATGACGTAGTCATTTTTGCAACTACCCCATCAGAGCTACAGAGTATGATCCAGGAACTTGCTGACAAGAGTAAAGAAGTGGGATTAAAAATGAACTTTCAGAAGACAAAAGTGATGTTCAATGCTTTTACAAGAAATGAAGATTTATCGATAGATGGAGAAAAACTGGAGATAACAGATACGTATGTTTATCTTGGACAGCAGATATCAAGTGAGGGTCACATTGATGAAGAAATTAATCGGCGTACAAAACTTGCCTGGAGAGCTTTTGGAAGAAACAGCATAATTTTCAAGAGCAATATGCCATTATGTCTTAAAAGAAAAGTGTTTGATCAATGCATCCTTCCAGTGCTTACGTATGGTGCAGAGACGTGGACCTTAACTAAAAGAGACATACAAAGGCTGCAGACAACTCAAAGCAGCATGGAGAGGTGCATGCTTGGTATAACCAGGAGAGATAAGAAGAGGAACTCGTGGATCCGAAAAATGACGAGAGTGGAAGACATCATGATCAGAGTTAAATCCCTGAAATGGCAATGGGCTGGACATACTGCCAGAAGGACAGACCATAGATGGACAGCCGAAATTTTAGATTGGATTCCAAGGGACAGGAAAAGACCCAGAAAAAGACCACATGGGAGATGGGTGGATGAAATTCGTAAATATGCGGGAGTGACATGGAGGAGACTGGCACAAGACAGACCGTTGTGGAGGAAACTTGGGGAGACCTTCGTCCAGCAGTGGATTGATAATGGTTGACAATGATGATGATGATGATATATGGTATTTCTATTAATTGTTCTGTATCAGAGTTTCATCATTGGCAATGTGTTACGTAATTAGAGCTGTTGCATCGGCGTGATTAAATTTTGTGCTCTATGGATGCCACGTCAATAAGCTTCTTTTGTGTCTGAAGATAAAAATATATTGAAAAAAAAAAAAGTTTCCTTTAAAAATAAATTTCTTTATTTAATTAGTTTTTTTTTTTCTTCTTTGGGCTCCAGGATTTTTATGTGACTGACTTTTCTGTTGAAAATTCCGCTTCTGGTTCAGCATTTGTGATGTGCAGATTATACGGCGATTTCTTTTTTCTTCTGAATGACAAATCTGCAAATTATACACCGGCACAGATTATACAAAGGCAAAAAAAAAAAAAAAGAAAAATTGTGCGAATTCCAGGGGGCTGGGGATAAACCACGAAAATTACTGTAATTCAAAAATTTGCAAGCCCCAGAAAAAAAAAAAAAAAAAAAGATTGAGCACCGTTTTTTTTTTTTGTTTGTTTGCCAGGGAGAGATAAGCTGAGGGTAGAACATTTTTTGGTATATACTGCCCCTGTGAGTCCAATGTCTGGCCACTAAAAAATTTAGCAGCCCACCAGATTTCAGAATATTTTTCTACCCTTGACTATAACACAAAAGCTAGCTTAAGGCACTTTAGCAAGTTGTGGTGCCAAATACTGTATTTTTTGGTATATAAGATGTACCCTTATTTCTTAAGAAAAAAAAATAATAAAATAAATGGCATTCTAAAGATTTTTACTAAAAAAAAAAAAAAAATTGTGTGCAAAAGCAGCAGCTCGTGAAACATTTAATCCTCATGACATGCAAAATTAGCAATGTGAGATACCACTGATAAAAACATACAGAAACGTCACCTGGTTCATTAGCCAATAGCGTACATGATTTGCCTGCTATGTCACACTATCATACAACCAACAGCCTTTGTCATTGGTTTTGGATGTTCATCCTTGCAGTATGAGTGATTCAAAGTAAGATGGCCTTCGTCAATGTTTATCGGCATTCTGTGGCATACTAACAATTGCTGGGAATGGGGAATTTTTTTTTTTTAAATCTAAAGCTTTCCAAGAATTGTTTGAAATAAAAAAAATTGTAGTCAAAGAAGAGAACGAGCTAACTTCTGCTTATTGCTGGCGAACAGCAAGGAAGAGAGAATATCAGTCATGGCTGCATCTTCCGCCCTAAATTGCAGTTTTTGTTTGAACTTTAATTGCATTCCCCCAATTAAAGTTTAAACAAAATTCGCAAATCACGAATTAATTTTTCCAAAAACTACTTCAAAATTCATATGACACCACAGTATTTATGTCACGGTGAATGAATAAGATTTTTGTGTTTGTCCATGAAGGTTGTAAATAAACCAAAGAATCTGCAGCAGTAATAATGCAGCCCCAGCTTTCTGACAGATGTCTTAAGCATCTGTTGTGATGTTTCATCCTGTATTTTTTGGTATAAGCAAAGAAATAGAAAGAAAAGGGCTGTTCTTTTCCTCCTCTTTCTATCACTTTGCTTTTTAAAAGAACAATGAGTCCTTTTATGTCTGTTTCAGACAGCTATGTACGACATATGAAGTATCAGCTTAAATTGTATTTTACATCAACTCCCGAATGCACAGGTATGAAGACAGGCACAAATATATATGTCTAGCACGATAGCAGGCCTACTCATAAAAACACACATGCATAGTTAACAATGGATAAACATAAAAGTATAGATAAAGTGATAACATTTTAACTTATTTAGAAGTCTTTATAGCAGCATACATGAAAGAACTTCCCAATTGTTCCTCACTGCAAGAAGCTTCTGGGTAACCACAACTGCGATGTAATAAACTCTATTTTCCTTATTTTCTCATTAACTTCTAGTGCAGAAGTTGCTATCTATGAAACTATTAATACAGACATTATTAACTAAATGTCAACAAAATAGTTTCCATATCATCTACTGTTTCGCACGTTACTAGAAATTCGAGCACGGGAAAAACGTCCATATAATAAAAAAAAATTTTATTTCAACTTGTCACTAATATTCCTTTTTTTCTTTTTGATGTTCCTTATAATAGTTTAGAATTTTATTATGAAGATTACAAATTTATATGAAAAAATGTTTTTATATGTGCAGTCATATGCATCATAAGTTGTCAAAGTCCTCCAATACGCAGAGACAATATGTATTAAATGATTAATATTATTCCAGTTTTTTAAGTCATGATTCACGAAATTAATACAATAGAAAATAACTTTCGAACCTTTTGATTATGATGCGTTGAATCAGTAATAAGCCATCTTGTTATCGAAGAAGGCACGATTTTTCTTTCCTGTGGTATCAGCTTCCAAGTTGAACTTCGATCTTATAATTTCTTATTATAGATGATGGTTGCATGTTTCATTTTTCATGGCTCGATATCCCAAACTAGTTTTTTCTATGTCTTGTAATATTATTTCAGCAAGAAGTCCCGAAATTGGTGATCCCATTGGTGCACCTTGTTTTTGTCGGTATATTTTTTTATTATATGTGAAGTAGTTATTATCAGCTACTAGTTTCAATGCCTGGATAATACTAATTCTTTGTGCTTCAGGTATTTTTTCATCTTTTAACTTCTGATCTAACAATTGAATTGCTTCATAAACAGGTGTATTTGGATATAGGGAAACAATATCTAGACTGATCATCAGAAAATCGGTTGTTTTTAGTTCTTTAACTTTTTTAATCACTTCAATGGAGTTGTTAATTGTATAAATATGTTGAAAGTAATACTGTTTTAAATGTTTAAATAGTTCTTTTTCAAGGAGAATTGTTGGAGCCGTTGTTTTATTTACTATTGGTCTTAATGGTTCTTCTGTTTTATGCGTTTTGATTTTGCTGAATATGCTTGGAATAGATGCTCCAACTGGCGGAATGGCTTTGTTTTTAATATTATCAGGTAAATGTCCATGGTTTTTTATATAAGCCATTTTTCTTAGAATTGTATCTGTTGGGTCAAGTGTAGTTTCTTCGATATCCAATTTTTCTATAGCCGTTTTCATTTTTATATCATAATCATCTTTGTCTAATATAATAATTTGTTTGGCTTTATCAGCGCTTACGCATTTAATTGCTGGGTTGTTCTTGAGGTTCACTAGCTCTTGTCTCTCATATTTTATAGCTGGTATTTGTTCTTCTTTTTCTTTGTTATTGATTGCTCTTAATATTTTAAATCTTGTAGGGTTTTGTCTTTTATTTGGTAGTTTTTTGAAGTCTTCTATATATGGGATTATTATCTCGGCTTTCGGAATTTTTTGTTTATATGCATATCTCGTTCCTCTATTGAGTGCTTTAACTTGTAGATATGTCAATTCATTATTAGATTTGTTAATGAACAGTGGTTTGTCTTCTAATGTTGGTATTTTTTCTTTTTCTTCTTTGTTATTATATTTTTCTCTTATGAGGTTTTCAATTTTATGAAAGTGTCTCCTTCTGTCTTTAAATTGTTGTCTTTCTATAATAGCAAATATTTTAATTAATGCTATTTTTGTTTCTTCTTTATCTTTCTCTTGCATGCATTGATTATATAATCTGTAGTTTTTCTTACTCAATCTATCAATGTCTTTTCTTTTTTCTCTAATAGAGGCTCTTAATCTTTTAATTTCACAGGTTTGTAAAATGGTTTTATCTTTATAATTCATTGGTTTATTTCTAATTTGTAAAAATTTAGGTGTAATTCCATTGTTTTTACAAGTTGTCAAAAAGTTTAAATGTTCGACTTCTTTGCTCAACTGGATTCTATTCTTTTTAAAGTTTGTGATATTCATTTTTTTCATATCTATGAAACATATATCAATATCTTTTTTATAATATGTTGAACAGAAATTAGAAGGGTTATATATTAATAGATCTTTCTCTCAATGTATGTGTACTTTGTTACAAAGTATGAATGTAATTGTCATGTGCATGTTCACCAATGCAAAAACCTTATATACTGGAAATTGGAGATTTAAAAAGGCTCATAATGTTGATTTTATTGGAGAGAATCTGAAAATTCGCGGATGAAACCATAATATATAAAAACTAAACAAAATGAATATCACAAACTTTAAAAAGAATAGAATCCAGTTGAGCAAAGAAGTCGAACATTTAAACTTTTTGACAACTTGTAAAAACAATGGAATTACACCTAAATTTTTACAAATTAGAAATAAACCAATGAATTATAAAGATAAAACCATTTTACAAACCTGTGAAATTAAAAGATTAAGAGCCTCTATTAGAGAAAAAAGAAAAGACATTGATAGATTGAGTAAGAAAAACTACAGATTATATAATCAATGCATGCAAGAGAAAGACAAAGAAGAAACAAAAATAGCATTAATTAAAATATTTGCTATTATAGAAAGACAACAATTTAAAGACAGAAGGAGACACTTTCATAAAATTGAAAACCTCATAAGAGAAAAATATAATAACAAAGAAGAAAAAGAAAAAATACCAACATTAGAAGACAAACCACTTTTCATTAACAAATCTAATAATGAATTGACATATCTACAAGTTAAAGCACTCAATAGAGGAACGAGATATGCATATAAACAAAAAATTCGAAAGCCGAGATAATAATCCCATATATAGAAGAAGTCATCAAGAAACTACCAAATAAAAGACAAAACCCTACAAGATTTAAAATATTAAGAGCAATCAATAACAAAGAAAAAGAAGAACAAATACCAGCTATAAAATATGAGAGACAAGAGCTAATGAACCTCAAGAACAACCCAGCAATTAAATGCGTAAGCGCTGATAAAGCCAAACAAATTATTATATTAGACAAAGATGATTATGATATAAAAATGAAAACAACTATAGAAAAATTGGATATCGAAGAAACTACACTTGACCCAACAGATACAATTCTAATAAAAATGGCTTATATAAAAAACCATGGACATTTACCTGATAATATTAAAAACAAAGCCATTCCGCCAGTTGGAGCATCTATTCCAAGCATATTCAGCAAAATCAAGACGCATAAAAAAGAAGAACCATTAAGACCAATAGTAAATAAAACAACGGCTCCAACAATTCTCCTTGAAAAAGAACTATTTAAACATTTAAAACAGTATTACTTTCAACATATTTATACAATTAACAACTCCATTGAAGTGATTAAAAAAGTTAAAGAACTAAAAACAACCGATTTTCTGATGATCAGTCTAGATATTGTTTCCCTATATCCAAATACACCTGTTTATGAAGCAATTCAATTGTTAGATCAGAAGTTAAAAGATGAAAAAATACCTGAAGCACAAAGAATTAGTATTATCCAGGCATTGAAACTAGTAGCTGATAATAACTACTTCACATATAATAAAACAATATACCGACAAAAACAAGGTGCACCAATGGGATCACCAATTTCGGGACTTCTTGCTGAAATAATATTACAAGACATAGAAAATAAACTCTTGGATTCATTCAATCAAAAACAACTAATACTATACGTAAGATACGTTGACTATATCCTTATCTTCTGGAAGCAATCTGAAAAAGAACTTGAAACATTTGTAAACAAATACAATAGTTTTTATCCTACAATACAAGTTGCTATGGAAAAAGAAGTTAACAGACAACTACACTATTTAGACATTTCTTTATTCAGGCGAAATAATATGATTGAATACGAAGTATATCGAAAACCAACTTATACTCCAACGATAATTCCGATTGATTCAAATCACCCTTGGAAATATAAAAGGGCAGCACTTCAATTTTACATAAGAAGAGCATTAACCCATTCCTGTAATAAACACAAAGAAAATATTGAGATTAACTGGATAAAAAGAACTGCTATGAAATTTGGATACAAGAAAAAGATCATAGATGATATACTTGAAAATATAAAGAAATCTTTAAATGAAAATAAAAATAAACAAAAAAAAATGAAATAAAATTTGCTGGTAAAATTCCCTACATTCCTCCAATAACAGATATCCTAAAGAAGGAATGCGTTAAAGAAAAAATGATATTAGCAGAAACCGTCATAGATAACGAAACTATATTAACTACTGGAAATGAAAGAAGATCAATGCTTGATAAAGCCGGAGTATATTCTATACCAACAAAATATTATACAGAAATAGAAAGAAATGAAAGAAATAAAGTATACGTAAGAAGTACAAAAAGAAGATTTAAGACCAGATTAAAAGAACATATATCGAACTGGAATAAAAAAGAAAACAAAACATCATTAATAAATCATTGTATTGAAAATGAAGCTTATCCTGATTGGTATGATGCAAAATTAATAACCTCACATAAAACTAAAAATCAAATATTAACCTCAGAAGCAGTAATGATTGAAAAAACTAAAGAAATAAATTGTAATAATAATGATCCAATGAGTCTACCGTACGCTTGGAAATATTTTATCGAAAAAGAAATTAACGATAAAAAATATAATAAAAGACCTTATTAATTATTTTCAACAAACGAATGGCAACACCAATTAATTTAGAATCGGAATACATATCATCCAATTATATCAAAACACGACTAAGAATGTGCATTAATACCAAAAATAGCATGCGCAAGAGTACAACTGCCGTGAATTGTCGGACGCTGCCAGTAAAATCGATGTAAGTGGCCGAAACACAACGTGTATGAGAAGTAGATCATAATACCCACTGAAGATGATTCCAAAAAGAAGGAATTGAAACTAGTTTGGGATATCGAGCCACGGAAAATGAAACATGCAACCATCATCTATAATAAGAAATTATAAGATCGAAGTTCAACTTGGAAGCTGATACCACAGGAAAGAAAAATTGTGCCTTCTTCGATAACAAGATGGCTTATTACTGATTCAACGCATCATAATCAAAAGGTTCGAAAGTTATTTTCTATTGTATTAATTTCGTGAATCATGACTTAAAAAACTGGAATAATATTAATCATTTAATACATATTGTCTCTGCGTATTGGAGGACTTTGACAACTTATGATGCATATGACTGCACATATAAAAACATTTTTTCATATAAATTTGTAATCTTCATAATAAAATTCTAAACTATTATAAGGAACATCAAAAAGAAAAAAAGGAATATTAGTGACAAGTTGAAATAAAATTTTTTTTTTATTATATGGACGTTTTTCCCGTGCTCGAATTTCTAGTAACGTGCGAAACAGTAGATGATATGGAAACTATTTTGTTGACATATAGTTAATAATTTCTGAAACCACGTAATGTTTTCGACAAATGTTGAATTAATATAATACAGACATTTAACGTGGACTCTGAACATGAAACAAAGATCTTCACTCTTTCCACGTTTATAAGTGAGTAACGGAAACATTCTCATTGGCCGCCACAGGGAGTCGAAACCAACTGGAAGACCCTGGGTTCGACTCCCGGTGGCGGCCAATGAGGAATTTTCCGTGACTCACTTATAAACGTGGAAAGAGCGAAGATCTTTGTTTCATATCTATGAAACATATATCAATATCTTTTTTATAATATGTTGAACAGAAATTAGAAGGGTTATATATTAATAGATCTTTCTCTTAATGTATGTGTACTTTGTTACAAAGTATGAATGTAATTGTCATGTGCATGTTCACCAATGCAAAAACCTTATATACTAACAAAATTACAATCACAAGAATATTACTACTAGGACATTAATCATTTCATGCAAAATCCTGAGTCAAAAAGTCAAATCTGCATAAAAGGAAGTTATATTAGGAGTGATGAAGATACCAATATGATATAAACACAACATTTTTATAATCTTCCATTGCAACAAAAAGCGGTTCATTTATAAAATGGACCCTGGTACCTCAGTCTGTTATAGATGACCCTTCAGAAGTATTTTTTGGCTCCACCAACATGTAAAACCAATGGAATCATGATATTCCTTACCTGGGAGGTAACCATTCCCTTTATTACCTTCCACAGAGGTTGTGTGTTTGTACATACATATACACTATCTACCAACAAGTAATTGGACACCTGTGATAGCAAAGGAAAACGAAGTTTATTCACCTTCAATAGTTGGTGGAGCCTCCATGAGCGGCAATTACAGCTGCGACCCTCCGGGGCATACTCACAACCAGGCGTTGTACGACGGCTAGCGGTGTTTTCTTCCACTCGGCTTGGAGAAGACAGGTCAGTTCCTTCACCGATTTTGGACGGTGGGGGCACCCCTTAAGTCGACGCTCCAACTCGTCCCAGAGGTGCTCGATAGGGTTAAGGTCCGGGCTCTGCGCAGGCCAGTCCATTCGATTGACCCCATTGTCACCATACCAAGCCATGGTGGACCTCGCAACATGACAGGTGGCATTGTCATCCTGAAAGTAACATGGGTCCACCCCGTTAAACTGCCACAACGTAGGAAGCGCATGGTCATCCAAAATGGTGCAGTAGGTCTCGGCGTTGAGTCTACCAGGAATTGCGACCAAGGGTCCTGTGCCATACCAGGAGAAACACCCCCAAAGCATAATTCCACCGCCGCCGAACTTCACAGTTGGCACAATACATTCTGGCAGGAGGCGTTCTCCAGGCAGACGCCAAACCCAGACCTTGCCATCCGAATGGTAGAGGGTGAACCTTGATTCGTCGCTCCAGAGAACCTGTCTCCACTGTTCAACGGTCCACTGTCGACGTTCTTTGCACCACGTTAGCCGAGCAGCACTATTGGACTTGGTGATCAAAGGCTTGTGGGCGGCAGCACTTCCATGATAACCGAGCAGATGGGCTTCCTTACCGATGGTATTCATCAAAAGAACACTCCCGGATACCTGTTGAAACTCCTCGCGGATATGGCCCATCGATTTGGTTTGGTTCTTCCGAATTTCTCTGGCCAGCACCCGTTGGTCTTTAACTCACAGTTTTGTGGGTCTGCCGGGTCGGGGCACATTTCGACAGTCACCTCTCATCTTCCACTTGCCAATCATGTAGGCCACTGTCGATTTTGGGTACTTCAACTCGCTGGATATGTCACGTATGGATCGGCCATTTCTGCGATACCCGATGATTACACCTTTCTCTAAATCAGAAAGCTCCGAACTGCGTGGCAACTTGCATGCGACTGGTTGCGTTGTTGTTTCCCACAAGATATTTAACGGCGGCGGCCGGGACGTGTATCAGGACCACAGATATCGTCGATTGCAGGGGTGTCCAATTACTTGTTGGTAGATAGTATATATATATAATTAGGGTGGTCTTTATTTTTGAAGTTTTGAAATGTTGTTGCCTGACCCTATGTTGCTCTACCATATAAAAAAATATTTTTTGTAAAGTTTCAGGCAGATCTGACTATATTTAGAGGTCGCTCAAGTCAGTTGAAATATTCACTTACTGTATTATCCCCGTCGCCTGACTTCCATTCACCTTCTCTTGTCTTATTTGACTTAAGTGCCAATCAAATACTCCACATAAATAAAGTGATGTATATTTTTATTTTATATAATTCTGCACAGTTCCAGAAACAAGCTTGCCTATATAAACCTTGAAGAAGACAATTCGTGAGAGTTGTAGGGCTGTTGTTAAGGAAACTGCTGTGTTTTGGGAAAAGGCCCGTATTCCCATTTGCCCTGAACAGGATTGTATCAAGAAATTGGAGAAACTTCATGAGAAGTGGCTCAAGCTGAAAAAAAATTACAAAAGAAAAACAAAACGTGTCTATAAGTCCAAAAAAAGCTATGCTTCGGTCTCTTAATGAAAAGGATGGGTCGACGAACATCTTAAATGCATCTAGCTGAGTGCCAAGATTTCTCGGTGATATGAAGATTGAAGATTTTGTGACAAAAAACACTACAAATGTCTTTAATCGCCTTAATATCCCAGGAGATTATTTAGATTTTGATCCTGGAATGACTAGCCCAGTGGCGCAGTGGTCTAAGCCATGGATTCTGATCATTCATCCGAGAGGTGCTGGGTTCGAATCCTGTGAGGCATGGATGCTGTGTTTGTCTTACGGTGCTCGCTCTCTCTCTTCCCTGGAACCTGTGGCCCTAAATTAAGGACGGGCGACTGCTTATAGTCTATTTAGTTGCTCACGGTGGTCGTTAAACCTCCAATCAAAAAACCAAAAACAGACTGAACACCAAAATCAATATTTATTACAAGTTGTAGGACAACATAGGTGTCATTATCCCAACTGCAGGGAAAAAAAAATAAATCTCAAATGAGTCAAGTTACAAGGAACTCTGATTTAAGTGATTTACTATTTTTTCAGTGTTAACAATGAATATTACTTTAAGTGGAAATAATGTTCTGTTGTCTTTGATAGGCAAAATTAATTTAGATAAGGATTTGTGTTTAAAAATTTTCAGAGTAATTAATAAATCAGTATTTCTGCACTAATTGATGTATATATATATATATATATATATAATTTTATGATGTATAATATATGCAATCACAAGTAAAACTTTGAGCATATTGAGCTACCACTAAATGTTAATTAAAATGGTAGAAATTTTACACACATTATTTACATCGAGGAACACTTTTGGGGGGTCAGTGCATATAAATTGTTGGAAAAAAAAATTCATAGTGTTTTAAGGACCACCCTAATATATATATATATATATATATATATATATATGTATTTATTTCATGAACAGATTTGAATTTGAACCTTCATACATTATTGCTGCATAGATAATGTGCAATATGATAATAAATTACAGAATAAATATGATTCTTTATTAATTAAATAAAAAAGACTGTTTTACCCTTTGCAGGAAATGGAGCAAAAAAGGCTTTATTAATAACATCCATGGAATACAAAGAAAAGCAACAACTACCAGTATGGTTTGAACAGTTTTCTGAAACAGAACAAGAAATTTAGAAAAACTTTAGTGACATACAACTTAGAAAAGCATATACTTATAAAACTCTACTAACATACTAAACTTAAGGTAGTTTAAGATAGTACAACTATACTAGTTATCCAAATTTATTGGCGTAGATAAAATCAAGGTTCCCAAGCTTTCGCACATCAACCAGATGGCTTTCTCAAGGAAGGTAGACAGTGCTTTCTACCTTCCTTGAGAAAGCCATCTGGTTGATGTACGAAAGCTTGGAAACCTTGATTTTATCTACACCAATAAATTTGGATAACTAGTATAGTTGTACTATCTTATATATAGTTGGTGTACAGTTCCTTACGTTATTAATTAAGGTAGTTTGTTATGTCACTGCAAAATATACTACCTAAAGTAACATATAGCAAAAAGCTACTTATACAGGGTGTCCACAGAATTATCAAACCTGATTTCCCTGACCGAATATATAAGAAATCCCTGACCTTACACAAATAGGCTTATTTGAGTTTTTCAATATATGTGCCATGATAATAAATAAAATTGAATTAGATAATTGAAAAACTTATATTATTTAAAAGTGTTTCCATTTGACGTATAAAGTTTCCCAAATAACCGATTCATTTAATTTTTTTAAATCGGCCTCCACCTTCCTCATAGCCATCTAACTCACACCTTTTTACTTTTAAGTTTACTCTTTTTTTCATGGTTTTACATTTATTGAAGAAACACTCAAACAAACCCATACACAATATTCAGAACAGTTACTATAAAAATACACTGACGGAAAAAAATCCCAACACCACGAAAAAATAGTTGTAGAAGAATGAAATGGCAGCAATAACATTTGTATAGGTAACATATTTAATCGATTAAGGTTTCAAGATCACAGCTTAATGTAAGTGCGAGAAGAGCCATTTTAAATGTGAAATGCTGGTACATTAATAACTGGCGTAACCGCCAGAATGTTGAATGCAAGCACGCAAACGTTCATGCATTGTGTCGTACAGGTGCTGGATGTCAGTTTGTGGGATGGAGTTCCATGCCTGTTGCACTTGGTCGGTCAATACAGGGATGGTTAATGCTGGTTGGGGGTGATGCTGGAGTTGTCGTCCAATGATGTCCCATACGTGCTCGATTGGTGAAAGATCTGGTGATCTAGCAGGCCACGGCAACATGTCGACACTCTGTAGAGCATGTTGGGTTACAACAGCGGTATGCGGGCGAGCGTTATCCTGTTGGAAAACACCCCTGGAATGCTATTCATGAATGGCAGCACAACAGGTTGAATCACCAGACCGACGTACAACTGTGCCGTCAGGGTGTGTGGGATAACCACGAGAGTGCTCCTGCTGTCATAGGAAATTGCTCCCCAGACCATAACTCCAGGTGTAGGTCCAGTGTGTCTCGGCCGCAGACAGGTTGGTTGCAGGCACCCACCTGGCCTCCTTCTAACCAACACACGGCCATCACTGGCACCCAGGCAGAACTGGCTTTCATCAGAAAACACAACAGATCTCCACTCCGTCCTCCAATGAGCTCTAGCTAGACACCACTGACGTTGCAAACAGCAGTGGTTTGGAGTAAGTGGAATGCACGCTACAGGGAGTCTGGCTTGGAGCTGTCCTTCAAGTAACCGATTTGTAACAGTTTGTTGTGTCACTGTGGTGGCAACTGCAGCTCGAATTGCTGCTGCAGAGGCGGTACAATGCGCCACGGCCATACGCTGTACACGGCGGTCTTCCCTCTCAGTAGTGCCACGTGACCGGTCGGAACCCGGTCTTCTTGAGGCAGTACCTTCCCTTGACCACCGCTGCCAACAATCATGCACAGTGGCTACATTCCTGCCAAGTCGTTCAGCAATATTGAGGAACGAAAATCCACCTTCTCGTAGCTCTATTACACGACCTCGTTCAAACTCCGTGAGCTGTTGAAAATGGCTTCTTTGTTTTCTTAAAGGCATTCTTGACTAACATCAACACCCTACGTTGAATCTCAACGATAACTAACGCTCACGAACGTTACAGCACGTATTTACAGCAAACCTGCTTTGCATGTTCCGAGGGGCGCTACTAGCACCACACGTATGCGCCGAGCGCGAAATTTGCATAGACGTCATCTTACAGATGTACTCTCACCACCTACCAACTTTCGTTTATCTAACACAACCCCTTCTTGGTGTTGGAAATTTTTTTTTCCGTCAGTGTATTACAGTAGGAACACAGTCACTGTTTTTATATTACACACCACTTTTCTTCTTTTCCCAATCTGAAATCTTAGCCTGCAATGCTGCTTCTTCCAACTCTAGTTCCTTCCATACTCTTTGTCTTTTTTCCTTCAATTCTTTTATTCATAATAAATTTTTCTTTTTTCCTTCAGTTTTCTTTCTTCTTCGTTTTGAAGAACACTTTTTCTCTCAAGATAATCCTGATATCTTCGTCTGGAGGCTTTTACAGAAAGAAGAAGCCTTCTATTGATGGCAATGTGTTCTACTCCTCCCACATTTTCAATGGCATCAAAAACTGTTCTCTGGCAAATCAGGGATTCTTCCAGGAGATTTTCCACAAGAAGAGACTTATTTGACAGAAAATCCACCTTACACTGAAGCATTTCCACGAGACATAATGAGACAAATTTTTATTACATCCCAAAGTTCACCGAATTGTTTTTGGTTGTCAAGTAGAGCACTGTAAAATTTGTCTAATCCAATGGAATCATCATGACTGTCTAAAAATTCATCAAACTGAGACTTTAAAGCAGATTGAGCTTCTAAACACAATGAAGCATACTGTTTATTAGCTTTTTCAGCACAGTCATCTGAAATCCTGTTTGCACTAAGTAAAACTTCGAGCACAATTTCCACTCTCTTCTTGCTTAGACTCGGGCTGCTGCACTATAATATTTGGGTCCAAACAAGTTACCTCACGGACAAACTTAAATTTTAGTGAACCTTTCTCAAGAAGTTTTTTAATCATACTGGTCACAAGTTTCCTAAATTCAAGCTTAAACTCTAATTTCTCCCTTTCTGAGCACTTCACTTCTTTTAATAGCTTTTCAGCACTAAATCCAATATCAACTTTCTCAATTGAGAGAAGATTTTCACTTTTTGATACATCTAAAGTTAACAGTTTTGAGACACTATCAGCTTCACTTAATTTGTCAGGCTTCAAGCTTTGTGCCATCAAATTTTTCATCAGATCCAGCAAATCAGTGTGTAAGAAAGGAATTAAAGGCTTTGGGCTCTGGAACCTTCTCAAAAAAGATTCACACTCTGAAGCTATAGTCCTAAATGCAGCCAATTCGCATGAATTCTGCAAGAAACGTGCTGTTTGCTGGAAACCGATGATTCTTGAACACATTTCTTGATATGATCATAAACAAGCAATGCCCTAGTCAAACAATTAATGTTTTCCAACCACCTTATAGTGCAAAATTTCAAAGGGAAATCTTTACATCCAGTAATCATAGTATAATTTGCACGGCGAGCAGGACTATCTTTTAAAAGGTAGTAACAAGTTACGCAGAAAGTTATGTATATCCCATTTCACTGCTTCAAGTCCAGTTTTCATAGCTCCACTGACCACGTGAAGACCACATATTCCAATGTCAACTAATAATTTACCATCTGGATTTTCAGTTCTAAGTTTATCTTTCAGCTTTTGAAGAAAGCTGAGATTAACGTTAGGTTCATCCATTGACACTTGTAGCTTGTTATCCAAGGGAAGAGGTGCACCTTTAATGAATTTCTCTGAAAGGTCATTATAGCTGTTGCCCGTCCTAAAAACACACTACTTAAGTATCTAGTGAAAACTTTTTGCAGATTGACGTCCCAATAATGAACAAATTGATCCATTTGTCCACGCTGAGCAATTTTGTTTAGTGATTCATCAAAACAAATTACAAAGTCAATGCACTGCTTCAAATCGTCCATTAAACACTCTTTGAAATGTGGTGCCAATCCATGGTTTATCACATACGATGCTTTGCTTTTGCCTAAAGTAAATTTTGAAGCTTTCGCACTGTCAGGAAACATTAACTGAAATGTTTTTTTAATCTGTGTACAAGAGTTCAGAGACATTCGCTTGGACAACACTTCCATGGCCCATAATTATTCCAACTTTGTTACATCATCTTTCACTACATAAGCATTAAGGTCACTGGGCTTCACATCATCTTTCACAACATAAGTATTTGAGTCATTAGACTTAATATTTCCTAGAAGTACTGATTCCACATTTCCTGAGCTTGTTGATGGCAAGAGTTCATTATTACAAAGATAGTTCTTTTTCACAGAGGAAGTGAAAGAAGCAAGGCTGGGCTGAGACATTCTAGCACGGATGTTTTTAAAATGATTAGGGCCATTTCCGTGGCTGGAGACTGCCCGACGCCCCATGTTGCTAAGCTTGAAAGTTTTAGAGCACACTTTACAAAATGCTGATTCATTATCGCCATTCACAGCAGCTATCCAACCAGAAAACTCAGGATTTAATTGTTCATCCAACCATTGTTCATTAAACACACAATGCTTTGACATTGCTGCAGTCTTAATTGCCTTTTAACAAGGTATAACTTATATCCCAAATTTTCTCCTACTCCTTTGACCTAAAATAAAAAGAGAAATGTTAACAAGTAATGTAACACAACTTACAATAATATGTAGGAAATACAAGGTTACATTAGTAGGAAGGGGAAGTTAGTGACTGTCTGCAACACCAAGTGCAAGTGTGTTGGGCGATGAGTGTGTCACTCCCCGACGCCGGTTTAAAACTAGTTGTAGTTTAACTGCGATTGAAATTTCCCTGACTTTTTTTTTAAATATCACCGATTTTCCCTGACTTTTACCAACATTTCAGGCATTTCCCTGACTTTCCCTGATCAATTTTCATTTCCCCGACTTTCCCCGATTTCCTCTGACCAATTTTCATTTCCCTGACTTTCCAGAATGTGGACACCCTGTTATATTATGATCACACTGAGAAAACATATCTCCATTACATTAAACAGTGATTCTAATAAGCAAAAAAATGTAGCACGGTCTGAAAGGTGGGGAAATTATGCATGAGCCATTAGCTAAAGCATATTCAGTAAAAAGGATGTTAACTTTGCAACAAGTAAGATAAGCATCTTGTTACTCAGAAAAGTAAACATGTTAGTATTATATTTGCAAAATGTTTCTACAAAGTCGAATCACATTATTGTGACTACCAGCTAATATCCAAAGTAACCACTGTGTGCAGTGTGGACAGCACCTAGATGAGCTGGGAGTGACTCAATAAGGTGCTGGAGGATGTTCACAAGTATGTGGAGCCATGCGGACTGCAGTGCATCTGAGAGCTGCTGGAGGGTGTGTGGTGGAGGATCCATAGAGCGAACAACACGATCGAGGTGGTCCACGAATGCTTAATTGGATTTAAGTCTGGGGAAATTAGGGTGCCAGGGAAGTACTTTGAAGTAGTCTTCATGCTCTTCCAATCACTCTTGGACATTTCTAGCTGTGTGACACGTCGTGCAGGAAGATCCCATTCACCCCAGGGAAGACAATATGTGGTCTGCAAGGATGGATTCATAATGAATTCAGTCCATAGTGCCTTTCACAGGTATGAGTGGACCCAGGGAATGCCACGAAAATATTCCCCAGACCATAAAGCTACCCTCACCAGCTTGTGTTCTTCCAGCAATGGTTTTGAAAAGTGTTTTTGTTCACCGATGTTTCTCGCCTTATACGTCAACGTCTATCCGTTCGATGAAGCAGATAACGTGACTCATCGGAGAAGGCAATCCTTTGCCAATCAGCGGAGGTCCAATTCCAATACTGCAGTGCAAATGTAAGCCTTTTCTGCCAATGCACCTTCATTAGCATAGGTGCAGTGACTATCCATCTGCATCAGAGCTCCATATGTAGTAGGGTTTGCTGAACTATCTTTTTAGACACACTGCCGGTAGCCCCTGGCTCACTCTGCCAGTGAGTTACTCCACTGTAGCGTGTCGATCGGCCCTCATGCACCTCCGCAGCCGACGTTCACTTACAACATCAAGGGCACGTGGTGCTCCGCAGTTTCCACATCGCTTATTTGCAATAGTTCCATTTCTCTAATCATCAGCACGTGAACAGTTCACAAACTGTGCTGTTTCCGAAATACTACCACCCTTGGCCCGAAAGCAGACAATCATCCCTTTTTGCAAATCTGATAAATCGCTCCTTTTATCCTGACAGGAACAAGCAATATGTTTTCAGAATGCCTACAGCACATCTTATATACCCTCCAAGCCAGCTCATGACATGTGTTTTCTTTCATTGGCTAAGCGCTGTTGATGTCAAAAGTAGGAGGTGGTCACAATAATGTGACTCGACTGTGTAGTTACACAAAATACTTAAATAACTTATGGTACAAATTGCCAATATATCAACTATTAAGAGAGTTTTGTAAGTACTTTGCAACTTCATACAAACACTTCACCTATTTTTTTGTGAATGCTTTCCACTAGACGATTATCACTTTGAGTTTGCTATACACTTACAGGATTTTTTCAGATTAACCATTTTCTTCATACTACCCCTATATGGTTTGACTGCCAGTAAATTGAAGATCTGCCCATCCTTGCTCTCAAAATGTAAGTTGTATGCCAACAAGAGGATATTTTGCCAAATACTTATTTCAGTGATCAATGGAAATATAGCGCATGCTGATTATCTAAGTCTGTTTCACAAAATATTATTTAATAAAGATGGTGATCATGAGTACCAGAGATATGAACAAATAGTATAAAGAGAAAGTTGGTGAATGAATGAGGGAGAAAAATGGATGGGCGAGGAAGAGAAACAGGGGAATAAGGGAAGACAAAGTGAGTGGTTGAGAGAAAGCACAAATGTGCGAGTGTGTGCACTAAATTTGCACATAATATGGTCATACCAAGAACATTTACTACTTTCGGCTACCTAATATGGATTTCAATATACAGTAAACTTTCTCTCATTGAAGTATAGAAGATCTTGTGTACATCATGTGATGGATGTCAGTGAAGCCTGAGTTGTATGTCAGAATCGCTGTAAATGGAAAAGTTTGATACAGCAACAGTAAGTAAATAATCTGTTAAAAATTAACTGGTTGGTAGTTTATATTTCTTTGTGGAGCTAACCTCTGAATCTCAGAGAACAACTTAGTGGTATATATGTATGCAAAACCTCTCAACAGAAGACACACTGGACCTCAACATTTATCTGCTATTCAGGAGGTTAACTTCTGAGCCCATCAGGCTCACAATACAAAAAACTACACACACACACACACACACACACACACACACACACACACACACACACACACTAAGCTGTTCTCTGAGATTCAGAGGTTAGCTCCACAAAGAAATACAAACTACCAGATACATTTTTAACTGATTGCTTACTTACTGTTGCCATATCAAACTTCTCCATTTACAGCGATCTTGACACCAGTGCTGAGACGGGCCGAGCCCGAGCTGCATAAACACTTACTGGGGCTCGGGCTCTGAGAGAGGGAGAGAAGTTTCTTCCTTTTTCTTTTAATGTGATTTTGTATGATTTAGAACACAATACTTTTTTACACTTTTGAGTTGTTAAAGAGAATTCTTTGGCAACTGGGTCTAGATGGGGAGTAGGAATTCGGCAGGGCTATCAATTCTGGGTTTGGGTAATAAAATTCCATAGGCCATGAATTACAGGATTTCTGCAAAGGAAAAGTTTCTTTAAGAACTATAGACAGTAGATAGCAAGCTGACAAAATTTGGCTCCCTACCTCAAAGGGGCAGCTCTCTGCTAATTCTATCGAGCAACCTACGACATAGATTGTTGTGCCTCCTGATTTTTCCTGATACCCCCTCCCCCTAGAAACATTTCAGGAAAAAAAATGAATGGCCAAAGAAACTATAGAAATAGATAGACATCCCTTTCCCACTCCGCAGTTGAGAAAGACATTGGTTAATTGCACGGATAGGAAAGAGTGAAAGTCTAGAAGAGAAGACTTTTTTTTAATGCCTAAACAGGCTAATCATAGTTTTCAGGCTTGTTCGGGCCCGGGCTCTATTTTGCAGTATAAAATGCAGGCTCAGGCTCTTAAAATTGAGCCCGAACTCAGCTAGCTCTACTTGACACACAACTCGGGTTTCAGTGACATCCATCACACAATGTGCACAAGACCTTCTATACTTCATGCTCACAATCTTTTTCTCATGCTGACACTCCTGAATCTGATCCTCCCATGACTGCTTTGGCCTTCCTCTGCCTTTCCTACCTACTACTTGGGCAAAAAAAAAAAAAAATTCTTAGTAAGCATCTCATCATTCATTCTTTCAACATGGCCAAACCACCAAAGCATATTAGGCTTGTTCGGGCCCAGGCTCTATTTTGCAGTATAAAATCCAGGCTCAGGCCCTTAAAATTGAGCCCGAACTCAGCTCTACTTGACACACAACTCGGGATTCAGTGACATCCATCACACAATGTACACAAGACCTTCTATATTTCATGCTCATAATCTTTTTCTCATGCTGACACTCCTGAATCTGATCCTCCCATGACTTCTTTGGCCTTCCTCTGCCTTTCCTACCAACCACTTGGGCAAAAAAAAAAAAAAAAAAAAAAAAAAAAAAATCTTAGTAAGCATCTCATCATTCATTCTTTCAACATGGCCAAACCACCAAAGCATATTAGTCTCCACTTTGCTAACAACATTTTGCTTCACATTACACAACTGCAACACATCTTCATTCCTCACATGATCAGAACATGTCTTGCCACAACCCCCTCCCCATAAGTAATGCAACACATTTTCATTCCTCACATGATCAGAACATGTCTTGCCACCCCACCCCCCCATAAGTAATGCATTTCTCCAGCACACAAACAACTATGTTTCTTCTGTAGTACCCATGTTTCACTGCTATACATCAAAGTAGGAACAACTACACTTTCATACACAGCCATGCAGGACTTTTTTGAGAACCCATTATTTCTGTGAAAACTTCCCTAAGTAGATATGACTTTCAATGAAGATTTCCCTCGCCTAATAATTTCACCATCCAATTTGTTCTCTCAGTCAAACATGCTTCCTAAATACACAAACTCATTCACCTGGTCAATCACTGTGCAGTTTAGAATTATATCACATTCAGTGCTAACAGTTCCTCTCTCAAAAACCATAACTTTGGTTTTTCCCTTATTTATACTCAGTTTGAATTTCATGCAAACTTCATACATCCAGGACAACATACTCTGCAACTCACTTTTGCTCTCTGCCGACAGGACAGTGTCATCAGCATAAAACAATCTGCACAGATGGATATTACCAAGACATAAACCAGTATTGTCCATCTTGGCATTACGCACACAGGCAGGCATCCATAAATATATTAAACAGCCATGGTGACATTACACAACCTCATCTGACTCCTGCACCAATAGAAAACCATTTTGATAAAACACTGTTCACTCGTACACAAGCTCTAAACTTCATACTAAATACAAACATACAATATGCAACTAAAATGTTTTTTGATTAAATGTTATTTTGTAATATTCTTTTACGGTGGGAAACAATACAATACATGTAGATACATGCAAGTTCCCGTACAGTATTTTCATTTAAAAAAATAGGCGTGGTGAGAAGGGGGGGAATCACACAGCTGCCTTGTCTGAATAGCCCATGTTCTATGCTGCGGGTGAATGTGTGCTTTGAGCTTTTGTTTTCCATCGCCAATCTCTGAATCTCTCTTGTTCTCTTTCCTACTGTTATGAATTCTCAGAAGACCTAGGGAAAGAAGAAACTACCTGGTAAATAAACCAATGAAGTTTTTCCTATCGGTAGAAAGCATAGATTTCGAATTTAGTTGAAATGAAGAATTCTGTGCAATTTCAAATCTTTGTGAGTGAACATATCTTTTTGAAACTTGGGACAAACACTCTGAATTTTTAAAAACAAATTTGCTTTTGTGGTTTTGTCACGCTGTGTTAAATTCACAGTTTTTTGTTTTGTTCTATTTAGCTTGAATTGGCAGAGAAGGAAAAAACTTTGGCAGTCAGTGAGAAAATAGAAAATATAACAAGCATTGCATCCATCTGCAAAATGTTAAAACTGAACTCATCAACTGGGTCAACCATTTGGGAAAATTGAGAAAGCATTACTAGTGCCTTCGAAAAGAACATCACTGCAAAAAAGCTGCACAAGTGTGATAAAAGTGATCTGGATCATGCTCTTTTTAGTTGGTTTACATAAAAAGAAATTTCAATAATCCTATTAGTGGCCCTGCATGGAAACAAATTGAAAAATTAGCTCATCAACTTGCATATGCAGATTTCGTTTGGAATATCAGATGGCTTGACAGATTAAAAAAAAGTGGAATAATGTTATGGTAAGGTAAGTGGGGAATCAGGTGATGCATACAAAGAAGTGAGTAATGACTGGATTGAAAATTTGTGGCCAGATATAAGAAAAGGCTTTTGTGAAAAAGAAATTTTTAATGCTATGAAGCTTGCATGCTTTATCAATTGCCTTCCCACCCCACCTCCCAACCCATAATTTTAAAGTTGAAAAGTGTGCAGGTGGGAAATTATCCAAAAATTGACTGACTGTTCTGATTTGTTCACATATGAGTGGAACTGAATAAAATAAAAGCTCTTAGTAGTATGCACATTGAACAGTCCAAGATGTTTTAAAAACATTAAACATCTTCTAGTTATATACCAAACTAACAAAAAAGCCTAGATGACATCATATATTTTCAAAGAAATGTGTAACTGTACAAACCTCCATTACATATGAGATATGTCGACGACGTTCTGGTCTTCTGGCCGCACACCATTGAATTACTTCAATCTTTTACCTTGGAATTGTCATCAGTATTCCCAACCATTAATTTTACAATAGAATTTGAAGAACATTTATCACTACCTTTTTTGGATGTCCTTCTGTCTAGGCACTCAAAAGCCAATGATATTTCATTTGAAGTTTATCGTAAACCTACACATATTCCGACTTATATTCCTTTTGCATCCAACCACCCATTACAACACAAACTAGCAGGAGTGCGGTCACATATCGCAAGAGCGTTTACACATTTCTCATCCATACAGTCATGACAAAAAGAACTTAATTATATTCTGCGGACCACAAAACAGTTCGGATACCCAGAAACATTTATCTCACAACTGATTGGGAAACAACAATGCTTGCAACATACTACGCTGACAAGAGAAATAGTAAATAAAACATTTGTTGGATCGTTAGATTATAACCCTAACATTAAAAACGCTCTACAGTGTTTCTGTAATAAACACCAGGTACAATTTGGACTACGAACAACAAATATTTTCAATATGGTTCGTTGTGATCGTGATCAAGTAAAATAAATGACAAATATTGAATATACTGTATACCGCTTCAGTCTCCTAAACATGAAGTTCAACCTTGTTATTATATAGGCTCCACCCTCAGGACATTGTGTTTGAGAATGTCTGAACATAAATATGATATTTCTAGAAAGGCGATGTCGACCTCCTTAGCCAAGAAAGTTAAAGTGGAACATTTTGTTCCAGTTTGGGAACAAATCAGACATTTGGCATGTACTGAAAACAAGACTAATACCTTTTTCAATGAAGCCTTATTTATTCTATGGTATGATAATTCATGCTGTAACAAAGATTTACCATGTTATGTACCAAACCCATGGCGACAATACATTCGAACACTTAGACCACCTAAGAACACTTAACTTAACCTAAAGACTTTAAGATATAAAAACTGTATATGTTTACCACGTTGTTATTGCTACTTTGCGTTGCTATGGTAACTACACGTGACTAACCCTGTATGTATTATAGTCCCACTCACAGGAAATCTGAGCTCACTTATCGGCTTGATAATGGCCACTTGGGTGGACCAAAAGTGCTCGCTTTTTTAACTTTTTAATATGCTCTTGGATGTACATAGATATTTTCAATTTCGAATAAAAGTGTTTGTTCATTGAAGACTGGTATGTGCAGTTGTAGAGTACCTTTGTAATCATGCTTAAGACAGATATTTATTGCGTCCAAGATACATACTGTGCACGAGTAAAATAGTAAGTTCTAGCTTACATAGTTTTTTGAAATAATACTGGATACATTGCAAGCACAAAGCAGATCGATGCACGAATTCCCCAACATGGTGCTCTGTCATCTTGGGCTTCTTACATTCCTCATCACTTGCTCTTGCCTCTTGTTTCGATTTTCTCCACTTTTCCTTGCATTCATTCTGCTAATTCTGTGACACTGTTGAATATGGTAACCTGCTCACATGAAAACAATTGTAGTTTAAACCACTGCAATATATTCTTTATATATTTGAATAGATCTCATTGACAGCTTTAAAACGATACCATGCACAGTCATTTTGCACTCAGGGTTGTCCAGATGAAATGCAATATTGTCAAAAATGTTCACCGGTTCACAAGAAAACAATTTTTTAAATGTTCAGTTCAAACTACTGCAAAATGTTCTTCATATATTTGAACAGATCTCATTGAGAGCTTTAAAACGATACCACGCACAGTCATGTTGTACTCATGGTTGCTAAGATAGAATGAGTCAAACGTGGCAGGACACTCAGAAATATTGCGTCATTTCCCTCATGCACAGGGAGCATCTTGCATATGATGTATTGCATAGTACGTGAATTGGACTCCATGCTGTCTACGATTTGTGTGCGGCATGTATTTTTAACGCCATAATGATTTCAATTGGGACCTATTTCTGTCACAGGCGGTCAGCCATAAGTCGCCATCATGCTATCTGCAGAGTTAGACACAGTCCTACGACAAAAGCTGGCAGATGAAGACATTCTCGAACACGTCGGAGAAAAAAACTTTTTCATAGAAGACAGCAAAGTAGAACAGGATAGTGAATGTGTGGTTCATACAGTGTCAAGCACAGAGGCATAGACTTCTTTAAAATCGCTTTCTTTGTTATATGAAACCAATGACATTGATCCAGAATTTTGATTTCCTCTCAGTAAAATAAGATACTGTTCATAAATTTCCCCATAAAAGACACCAATGACATCGATCTAGAATTTTGATTTCCTCTCAGTAAAATAAGATATTGTTCATAAATTTCTCGTTTTTATCTCTCTAAAATACATACATAAGTATCTCTGTATGTGGAATGAAAACAGCGAGTTCCAGCAAAAGTAACCTATACTTACAATAACAGATATAAAGAGCAACAATTATAACATACAATATTTTTCAGTCCTGCTGATCTTGTTAATAACTAAGTTTCACTGTACAAACACACTGTATGTATATATAGATAGGGTCAGAATGAGTGAAGTTTAACTGTATTTCTGCTCTAGCAGGATACTAAGTACATTAAATGAAATACATACCTGGCCAAAATACATTTGTTTCAGGTAACATGGGTCATCTGCATATTTGAATAAAAACATGTTGATCAAGGATATCAGAATGCTGGGAGCACAAAATGAGCCTTCAGACTGGAAATATATCCACTTGAAGAAAATCATAACAATGAGATACCCAAATATTGACAATAAGAACAGCACTTGAGGAATGAACTCACACAGAATGTTCAATGGCCTTCTAAAATGCCTAAAAAGAAAAACAAGAATATTAAAAAATAAAAAAAAAACCCACTAATATCCAGTGTTGCAATTCTGTGAGAAAAATTATAAAAAATGTTCGATGCAAAATGTAGCAGGATCATGCTGTTGTTCACAGTGTATGAAATTTCTGCAGAAAGTTATTCTTATGAATTCTCCTTCATGAATAGAAGATCTTGTTCTGGGGGTAAATTTATTACCCATTTTAAAAATTATTCCAAGTTGAATACTAGCTTTTTCATACAATAAGATGTATTGTGAAACACATCAATGAAAACAAAACAAAAAACTACTTGGTGAACATTAAATGAGATTTTTTGGGGAACACAGGTGAAGGAAGAAATATTACTGTGAATATAAGAATAACTACTTATTAATTTTTAATACACATGCATAGCACTTTTTTCTAAATCTGAAAATTACAAAGTAGTAGTTTCAATATTGACACAGTAAGCCTTTGAATGCCTGAATTGAAACATGTGCTAGATATATTGTATGTACAATATGTTTGTGTTTTATACATGCAAAAAAACCATTTTCAATATGTCTTATACAAACAAATAATTTCATGCTGTTTCAATCTGAATTGTGTAACTATATGATAAGTTTGTTGGAACAGCTATTTTCATCATTCATCTTCAGAATTAAGAAAATATTCCTCAGAAATGCATGGGAATGCACAGAATATTCAAATCAAACAGAATTATGTACTGAATTGTCAGTGATTTACTGGTCATCCATGTAACAACCCCTCAGAAAACTTGAAAATTACATCACCCTGGAGCAGAAATCGAACCCTCATCTCCCAATTTTTGTTCCAGTATGTCAACCATTACACCACCCAGGACAATGAAGTTCCAAGCAACTATGTCTAAGCAAGTGTAGCTTGGGAATCTGAAACCTGAGATTTTTTGCTAGTTGAAGTAATCAGCCTCATTGTAGCATCATTGACCCACTCACAACAAAGGTTTGGCTGTAGATCTTAATTCCCCAGTATTTCAAATATACAGTACTAGAATTAAGAAAGAAATATTCCTCAGAAGTACATGGGAATGCACAGTATATATATATATATAAATTGTATATACACTGCTGGCCACCCAAAATGCAACACCAAGAAGGATACGAGATAGTAAAGCCAGATTTACTAGGCACATAACAACAGATACAAAGATGAAACGATTGAGCTTACAGGCACGTGCGACTTGCGGAACACGCAGACATCAATAGTTCGTGTGGCCCCCATGGCTGTCAATAACGGCTGCTACACGCCACGGCATAGAACGAAAGAGGCTTTGGAAGTGGGCTTGCGGTATGTCGGTGCAGACTGCTTCCACACGTTGCCACAATTCATCAGGCGTAGCCGCGGGTGGGCTTGCCGGGCCACTCGGTTGCCGATCAGCGACCAGACGTGTTCGATGGGCGACATATTGGGAAAACAGGCAGGCAACAGCAGCAGTGACACCTGGTGGGACGTGAAGAATTGTTGCACGATGCGTGCAACGTGCGGGCGCGCATTGTCCTGTTGAAACTTGGCCGCTGGCAGTTCCTGCAGGTAAGGGAAGAATACAGGCTCCAAAACGTCGGAGATGTAGCGGTGGCTGTTGAGTGTACCAGCGATGCATACCAGAGGGGTGCGGGTGTCATATCCAATTGTGCGCCAAACTATAACGCCAGGCGACGGACCAGTATGGCGATGCATAATGCAGGCGTCATACAGTCTCTCGTCGCTGTGCCGCCACACGCGGATCCGACCATCGTGGTGTTGCAGGCAGAAGCGGGATTTGTCGGTGAAGACAATGTCGTGCCATTCCGTAGTCCAGGTGCGGCGTTCAACGGCCCACTGACGCCGCACTCACCGGTGGTGTAACGTCAATGGTAACTGGAGCAATGGGCGCCATGCGACAAGTCCCCGCTCCTGCAGACGACGTCGAACGCACAGGTTGTTGCGCAACACACCCTAATTCCTGCGCTTACATTCGTGATGTGGCGGTGCGAGCTGTCAATGCCTGCCGCACAACACGCCTGTCCTCTCCTTCAGTGTAGTGCCGCGGCAATCGCTCACGTCGGTCCGTCCGTCCCTCCTGCACCCACCGAATCCATACTCGCCTCACTGCGGCTGGATGTCATCCCACACGGGCGGCAATGTCTCGGTACGATAAACCACTATCGCGATAAGCCACTATTCGTCCTCTGTCGAACTCCGAAACGTGCTGGAATGACTGCTGTATTCTGCGACGAGGCATCAGGAAGCTTTCCACGCACAGGTCCAGCAACAAAACACACTTCCACTACTTACACCTCACCTTCTGTGCACCCTTCTTATAGTGTTTCTCTGTGGCGTGCCGGACGCACATGATTTGCATATGCCCTGCAATGCTAATCATTTGCATGTCCTCTCGCGGGTGACGCATGCTGCAAATTTCAGGCCAATCGGATGCTTCCTTCTTGGTGCTGCATTTTGGGTGGCCAGCAGTGTATATTGGTTGGAGGTTTAATGACCACATCGAGTAACTTAATAGGTTATAAGCAGTAGCCTGTCCCTAATTTAGGGCCACTGGTTCCAGGAAATGGAGAAGGCCAGTGCTAAAAGACAAATACAACATCCATGCCTCACTGGGATTCAAACCCAGACCTATCTCGGATGAATGATCCACTGCACCACCAGGGCGGCACATAGAATATTCAAAGCAATCAGAATTATGTACTGAACTGCCTGTGATTTACAGGTCATGCAGGCAACAAACCCTCAGAAAACTTGAAAATTACATCGCATGTAATGATTAGCATACTCGAATAGAAATTGGGAGATGCAGGTTCGATTACCACTCCAGGGCGATGTAATTTTCAAGTTTTCAGTGGGGTTGTTACATGAATGACAAGTAAATCACAGACAGTTCAGAACATAATTCTGCTTACATTGAATATTCTTCATTCTTCTGTGGAAGCCACAGTACAAATATTTCCAACGACATCTTTTATTATAACTGTGATATGACAGAAAATAAATCAGAACCAGAGATAACTCCAGAATTTTCTTACGGGAAGGGCATAGGGGTGGCCATCTAGTTTGAAAGGGAAGATGGAGGATTTGACATGAAGCTGTTTTTTTGCCCAGCAAGAATACTATTTACTTAGATTATGTGTTATAGATCAGTTAAATAGAAATTTTTTCTACAGATGCTTTTATTCACACTTCATGTATGATTAAACAAACCCGTCCCACAAAATATATAAGTACAGTCAACTCTGGATAGAGTGAACATTTGGCTATAGTGAACCTAAATCAGTGGTCCCAACCCACAACATTGGAAATGTACATTAAAATTTTCGTTTATAGTGAACCCCCAACTTTGGTTATAGTGAACCTAAAAAATAAAACTTCGAAGAAAGGAATGTACTAGCAACATGGAACTGTAACTTATTCCAAAGCAAACCTTCTTGTAAAAACTTGAAAGAATGTGTTGAGAACAATACTGTAGGCCTACTACTCCTTAAAGTGCATTGAAGGGCAAAGGTGGGATTAAAAACCTCAGCAACATCAAGCTGGTGTTCCTGCCTGCCAACACCATGTCAGTCCTCCAACTCGTGGATCAAGGTGTGATTCGCAGCTTTAAAACCTATTACAGAAGGGAAGTAACGCTTCATTTAATCCAAGCCTTGGAATCAAAACAGAACTCATGAATGAATGTTCTGAATGCTGTACGTTTTGGAAACAAAGCGTGGAGGAGTGTGTCAACTGTCACTATACAGAACCGTTTCCGGAGGTTCGGTTTGGTTACTAGACGTGTGGCATTCGAAGAAGAGGATGATGTGCCTCTCAAGGATCTGCTTGAGCATATCGGTGCAAATTCCACTGAAGCTGAAGATTTTATCGACGCTGACTGTGAAATTATAACGAATGAAATCCCGTCGCATGAAACTATTGTCAAGGCTGTGAAAGGCGATTTCAACACCGAAGAAAACTAATATGAAGATGACGAGGACGATAGTGAAGAACGTGTTGCAACAGTGAAAGGCATGTTGGAGGGTGTCAGGGCTGTGTTAAAGTTCCGAGAATGTATGGAAAATGGAATGTACCAAAGGCACAGGCTCTAGAGAAGGACACAGAGAAAATATTTATTAAAACGGACTATTTTCATGTTAATTAAAATAATGTAAAATTAATTTTGTTTACTTAATTTAATGAATATACACTACGTACAGAAAAATATTTTTTTGATACATATATGACAGCTTACCTTCTGAGGTACGCTTCTCTTGACATTTCTTGCATGCCAGGTGTGTGGGGGGGGATGTAGATTCCAGCAGGGCAAGTTGTTCTCTTGCATTGTTGTGTACCTTACGTACATAAGTGAGCATATCGAGGCACACGAAGCAACTTTGCACCGGCTTGTCGTTCATTTATACTTTAAAATATTTACACACTCCATTGAATTCATATACTAACACCTAAACTAAACTCGGGTAACTTAGGGAACGCATTCACAGACATTCTCTTCACAAACAGTAACATCCAACATTACATACATCAAAGCTAACACAAGAAACACCATATTAAATTATAACTCAACTCTAAAGACTTATATACACTATGTACAAAACAAGCTGGCAATTCTATTTATGTCATCTTGTCTCTATCTCACGACTATCTCTGTTCCTACCCAATGCCAACACATGTTGACCAACTCTTTTAACTTAACCCTACTTTCGCCACAAAAATCTGCCTCGAGTACTTTCAGCTGCTGAGCAGCCATCATCAGAAAGCACCAACAATGTTATCCAAACCCTCTACCGTGGCTCCATCTATTGTAAAATCCTGATTTTTCTTTCATTTTCTTCTTCTATTGCTTATGTTCTATTTTAATCAATTCTTTCAATTTTTTTGCTCAAGCTATTGGGATCATTAACATTACAAATTTTATTTCAATTGTTTTTCTATCAATACTGATTCTGCAATATGTAGGTGTCTTTCATTTTTACAATATTTAATAATTTTAATTTCTTCAAATTTTGGGTATTCATGGTTCTCCAAACAGGACTGAATTAAAGCTGTCTTTGCTTCCTTCTTTTACCAATTCTTGATATGTTGCTTAAGACGATATTATAATTTATTTTTTGTGCTCCCTATGTAAGACATAGGTGGGGCCTTGGTGATTGGTATCTCATATACACCTACTTTTTCCAGTCTACTGCTATTATTTTTATTATTAATAATCATATTTTTAATTGTAAGTACTTTATTTCTCATTTGGATGCCATATTTACTACATAATTTATTTAGATATGCCAGACAGGTACGGTAATGCTCCAACGTATTTCTTCTGTGCTTTATTTTTTGAACTTGTTGTATCATTCATCTTACACTGTACTTCCTGAATCCATTTTTTTTACTTTTTGTTGTGGGTATCCATAATTTTGTGCTATTTCTTTTATATAATCAATTTTTTCTCTAGCGAACTGTTCTTTTGAAGAATGTGCGATAGCTCTTTTAATTAAAGTTTTCATACTATTGCATTTTTGAGAATATGATGTGCTGAATTATATGGAATTAATACTGGTATAAACGAAGATTTTCTATGCACTTTATATTGTAATTGATCTTTTTGTTTAATAATTTTGACATCCAAAAAGGCTAGAGTATTATCTTCATGTTCAATTGTCAGTTCAATGGATGGGTAAATATTGTTAAATTTTAATGAGAGTAATGAGAAACTTACCTTTACCAGAAGGTCTGTTCTCTTGAAAAATACATTTCATTGCACGTTTTTTTCTCGTTTTAATTTCTATGGTTGGTTTGGGCTTCTGGTGCGGCGGTTTTATGTTGTCTTCATTTTGTTCATTTATTTGACTGAGTGAATAATTTATTAATCGATAATTTATGATTAATAATAAGTAATTTATTAATCAATAATTTATGATTAATAAATTACTCATTCAGTCAAATAAATGAACAAGTTGAAGACAACATGAAACCGCCGCACCAGAAGCCCAAACCAACCGTAGAAATTAAAACGGGGAAAACGTGCAATGAAATGTATTTTTTTCAAGAGAACAGACCTTCTGGTAAAGGTAAGTTTCTCATTACTCTCATTAAAGTAATTGTAGGCACGTAAATTTTCGAATGGTTATGGTAATACTGTGACTTTTCAAGCAAGGAATTGTTAAATTGTTTGGTTAATTCTTCTAGTTCAGCACTGTTCAGTCGAAATAAACTGGAAGATATCATCCATATATCTGCAATAAATGATTGGGAGTTCTTCCATTCTATAAATTATTTTATCTTCAATGTCACTCATAATCACCTCTGCAAACAAATTTGACAGAGGGGAGCCCATTGGGTCACCACAATTTTGCTTGCAAATACTTTCATCAAATGTAAAAATATTATTTTCATACATGTACAATAAAACTGTTTTTAATTCTTGAAGTTGTGTTTCATTAAGATTTTTTTCGGGTATATTTTAGATACAAGTGTACATATTTTATTTCCTTGCTCACCATTCCACTCAATTCAGGTTAAGGGAAGACACTTCGGTTTTAGTGAAACTCGGACATAGTGAACGAAATATGCGCGAGTCCGCAGAGGTTCACTATAAGCAGAGTTGACTGTACATATATATTGCTAATCTGAAAAAGTTAAAAGTTACCTGTGGGCTATAAGAAAATAATTTTCTTCATTCTGAACAAAAAGCCCAACAGAAACTCAAAGATTATTTTTGTGGACAAAATGTTCTTTTTTTGGAAATAACTGGATCTGATCATTTACAGTTTTAGAACACAATTTCGCTGTTTTTTTTTTTTTTGTTCTTTTTTTGTCAAAAAGAATGACTCAGGTTCCCACAACAGAATTTGTGAACTAGAATACCAAAATTATTTCACTTATACTGTTATTAGGTGTCTACAGATCATAATTATATAACATCGACAAATTATGATAAAATAATATTATGGCTTGTGCACTTTAGCTGTTATCCGTTGGATTAAAAATGGCTTGTGCTTTAGGGCAAATTAAAAACATGTACTTAAAAAATGATGTGCGGGTGTTTCAAATACTTCATTCAAAAGTAAATACTTTAAAATAGGGATGAGTTCTTTTCAGTAGAGAATAGTTAAAATATTTGTGAGCAATAAAAAGTCATATCTTAAAATATTTTTTGTTATACCACCATACATTAACTTCATTGAAAACAGATTAGCACAGCATACTTGTCTGAACAAATGGACAAAGCTGGAGCAAAATGTCTTTTTAAATCTACCATTACAAAATGACCACAAATTATAATTTCTGAACTTCAAAAATGAACAGTTTTCAAAACGCTATTCTGATTCACAATTATGTATGACAGCCAAGATTTATCCTACCAAAAATGTTCATACAATTTGCAACATTTAAAAAAATTTAGATTCTCATTTATTTATGAGCTAATATTCAAAGACAGACTAACCATCTTCATCAGGCCCTCATTACTACGTACAACACAATGTCATGTCAACCTTCTGCTCGGCTGACCAGACCAAGTATACGAATTCACCGGGGTCCAAGCTTCTGTTGACAACTCCAATGGCACCAGAGAGGAGGATATGCGGAGCTGTCGACTGAAGCTTGGACCCCGGCGAATTCGTTTACTTGGTCTGTGGTCAGCGGATCATCAGCCTCTTGAAAATGGCAGGGGAGCTGCTGAAAGTGCTTGAGGAAAGGTGTGACTGTGCGAGTAGGGTTAATGCTTGCGGCATGGTTTTGCAAGATATTGGGCAAGTAAGACGCTACATGAATCATAGTTGATGGAAGTTTGACCAACATGATGAAAATAGTGTAGTATAGGTTGTGTAGATAGAGATTTTCTTTTGTATAGAGTGAATGCAGTGCAGAAATTGTATGCAAGGTGTTTTTAGTGAGTAGCATATCTGTGTGAATTAAGTGCATATTTATTAAGTATGCATGTATTTATAAATAGGAGCTTTGGTTTTTAGCTCTGTGTGTTTTGAAACCAAAGTAATATAAAACGGGGAAAAAAGGTAAAAAAAAAAAAAAAAAAAACAAGAAGAAAACGGCAAACACTTTAATACATGCGAGTATGTTTGTAATATAATGAGCTATCACGGGCGTCAAACAAATGAAGGTGGTCAACATATAACACTGTTTTAAGAATGAAACAAGAACATTAATAGCCTGTGAGAGAAATTAGCAATTTGCATGCAGTAAGAAGAATGATAAAGCCCAAAGGACAGTTGCATAAGAATCATTTTAGCTAACGTGCATGAAGTGTTTCATTGAAAGAAGACACGACCTTAAGGGTAAGTCGGATTTCTTTCTAGTTATGGCTATATTTGTGGTTGTTCAACAATTTTCCTTGTAGTCCATTTGTTTTCATGTAAACTTACCTTAATAACTTTTGCTTTAATTTTTCGTGTTAAATTACTTTTTCTCCGGCACGCTATTCCGCTTACGGCTTGTTTTAGACAGTCCTATCTAAAGTTTAATTTGAAAGTTTATACCGATGCTTTTTCTACAAAATAATGCAATATCTGGTATTACAAATCAGAACTATGTAAATTCTCGACAATGTGTTATTGTGACGACATCTGCTTTTATATGCAATCTTGTTCACTTCGACATCGCAAGTTTTTATTGTAGGTTAGAGCGTTTTGATAGATCGATATTTTGCAACATGTATAACATAATCAGCACTAAACTTGGAAAATTAGTTAAATTAAAAAGTAAAAAATAATTAAAGCATACAAATTAATATTTGAATTGTGCTAAATTAAATTAATATACAAACAATTTGCCGCGATATTAAGAATTCAATTCGAATTTTGTAGATCAGAAAAACAGAACTTGAGTCATTAATAATCCAATGTTTTTAAATTAGCATGCGATCACCTTGCCATTCTGAAAATGATATCGTGCTATTTTATAGCAGGCAATCATTTTGACATTGCGAGAGCACACAAATTGAACGATAAGTGATGACGCAACAATGTGTTGGTGTGACGTTACGCGCTCCACAGATACGGATCTGGGTGTTTATATTACTAATACTTCTTAGACGGCGAATATATTCGTTCGAACTGATTTCAGCCCATTTTGCTAACTCCGAGTTAACTCGTTCTAACAGGTTAAAGAGTTAAAAAAATTAAGATATATATTCTTTTTTCTACGCTGCTGATGATTAATCATTTTAAGTGAATCCCATTTCATTTTGTAACAAATTTTTATTATGTGTCTATCTAACTCATTTTTATCAGGCATGTTTTTAACAACAAACCTACATTCAGGAAAAAAAAAAAAAAAAAACATGGTCATGTGCCTAGTAATATGTCATGCAACAGAAATTTGTTTTGAAAGGGGCTCAAAGAGATGCCAGAATGCGACTGGAGAGGAATCCCAGATGTGTTCTGACATTAAGCATTTTAGCCTCAGAAAGAGCTATAATTAAAAATCAAACATGTCATGTTTCAAGCATGAAACAAGTGGCCCTTTGGTGGAAGAAGCGAGTGACCCTCCACATTCTAAAATGTTCACATCATACCATAAAATCAATGCACAGAAAAGGCCCATAATATAATGCTCCTTTCCTAAATTTTGATTCTATTTTCCTGAAATCAAAAAGGATAAAATAAAGAATTCCACCCCTTCCAGATGTACATAACAGTAAACCAAGGATAATATGACTAAATCTTAAGTATTTCAAAAAATTAAACTTCATAAAACAGGAAATGAAAAGAAATTTTCATGACAAGATGCAAATTTTCATGATAAGGATGTCCTTATTTGTAAGAATCTAACAAACAATTCCAAGCTTACCCATGGTTCCATAGACTGAGAATAACACCAAACAACATCTGAGAGACACCAAAGATAACAGACAGCTTCATTTTGTAGGAGTTTAAAAATAAAATTTTGTTCGCAGCATTTTGCCATATCTATATTAAAAATAAAGTGGAATATGACAAAATAAAAAATCATAGATTAAACAAAAAAGCAAAATAAATTAAACAAAATAAATCAGTCAAACAAATAAAATAAATGTAATAACAAAAAGGTGAGTACAAGCACGAAATCACATAAAAAAGTTTAGAACACCAAAAGCAGAACCTATGTTCAAGAATTTACTTTTCTTAAAGTAATATAAAAATTATCACACCACAGGAATAATTACAAGTGTGAAAGAGATTCATATTTACAATTCAATACTGTGTACTACTTATGAAAAGAAAACTGATCATCTCACTTGGCAAAACTGAAACTAAACACATCATTCACAATACCTCAATTTTTAATCATTGATTTTGGAATTCGTCTATTTTATTTAACCCGATAATGTAGCAAAAATAATTAGGAACAGTTTAGTTAAATAGGTGTTTTCCATCGTATTAGATATGTGATGAAATAATTCAAAAGAATAATTTCAGAACTGTCATTCAATAGGAATGATTACAAGCATAAAAAAAATGAGATTTATAAGGGCAATTTAAAACTTGTGTGTGAGACTTAAAAGAATTATGATTTGGCTTAATGCAATCCAGATTTTCAACAGAGCTTGAGATATTGTTTTATTAAGTTATCTGAACAGTGGATTTTTTTTTTTTATCTTTGAGGGGTAACAACCACTGTGAGCAACTCAACAAGCTATGTAAACAGTCACTTGTCCCTAATTAAGGGCCACTGGTTCCAGGAAAAGGAAAGAGCCAGTGATATAAGGCAAACAGACCATCTAGGTCTCTCCTGAGATTTGAACTTGGACCCAACTTGGATGAACGATTAAAAGCCAATGCCTTGTGCCACTTGCCCACCTGGGCACCACAGTAGTAGTCTTAAAGCATCAAATGGAAAATGAAGTGGGTGCTATGTTTACCTTTCACAATTCAAAAATGGAGAAAAAAAAAGTAACTATAAATTATGATCATTTCAATACACTTTGCAACTCATTCACATAGCATCTAGAAATAATAAATCAGAAATCTGGTGTCAATTACTGAAAAAAATGAACAGTGCTGCTATTGTAAGAGTAGTTATTTGCAAATGTGAATCAACAACATATACTGTACATCTAAGGAAGAATTTACATATTTCATGAACAATCGGATTGAGAGGGGGAATTTGTCAGAAAAATTCGAAAATCCAAAACCACGGAACAGTTAGAACAGTCATTCCTGGTTGTTCCGAAGATTTTTCTGCCGGTGAATGACATGAAGACACCCAAGAAAATGGTCAAAAACATTGAAGAAAAGTTGCGATATTAAAAATGTGTCACAAACAATCAGAAAAATGTTTAATAAATGTTAAAATCTTGAAAGAATGAAAACAAACTTTACACAAATATGGAATAACATTTCACTGAGATTTTCAATTTCCGTAGTATAATTGATGTTTTCTGTACTGCATAGTGGACCAACATTTCCTGTTGTGACTGTAGAGAATCTGTAGGAGCATCTGTAATGGTAGTATATATATAGACGTGCTGCAGTAGAAAACAAAAACTACAAACTATTAAAATTCTACCAAAACCGGACGTTATCTCATAAACAACTGGATTCCAGACACTTGGGTTCAAAAATTGAATGCAATCCAATCAAATCAGGACACTTGGCAGCTATAATATATATTTTAGTCAGTAGCAAAACTAAGAAATCTGCATACCACTTCAAAATTTGCGATGAGTAAAACTTCAGAATGTCACCGCTCAAAAATCTGGAAAATCAGGACCACAATCAGGCTTATTTTACAGCCACAAACATACTGGGCTCACTGTCAAATCACTTGCATGCTTTAGGGCCGATTTTAAACACACTTAATTTAGGGACTCTTCCTTTTCACTTACAGTAATACACTGTTACACAATTTTAACCTGCTGGACTTCAAAATCACGAACTTAAGTGCTGCAATGGACATACTGGTCGCTGAAGTCCACTCACAGGAACAGTTTAAACACTCATCACACCACATTACTTAATATTATAAACACTAAATACTTTAAAAAGAGTTGTACAGAAATCATAAAATTGTTCACAAAATAAAAATATTGGACATGTAGGACAATACACGAAACATAGGACTAAATAGGATGCTTTTTGGGCATTTTTTCAAAAACATAGGATGGCTGCAACTCCTGTGAAAATGATACTCCACTGTTGATATCTACAGAGGATGTTGCAAGAGACATAGCAGCACCTCACACTGATGACAACAACCTCTTAATAAGGTGCTTAATGAGATATAGGGCGCCAACACAAAAGAGATGCACAACGGACAATGCAACATACAGCAGACAAACTTTTTGTCTTAAGGATGGCTTGATGGTATGTGCCAAAAATGCATTGATCAGAAATCTGGTGTCAATTACTGAAAAAAATTAACATAGTTACACTGCTATTGTAAGAGTAGTCATTGGCAAATGTCATCTTATTACAGAAGACAAATAAATAAAATCATAATAAATTGGACATTTGAGTTTCCGCTCCATGGTTAAGTCTTTCATTTTTCTGGTTGGCCTTTGATTTTTAACTTTGATCATGGTTTAAGCTTTGGATATGGTTTTTAGCTTTGTTTTAAGTTTGTCAGTTTTACCAGTAAAACACGGCTGAGCCTGTGTTACAGAAAATACTTAACACTCTTCTGAGTGCTTCATTGAGCTGATAAGTACAAATTTTGAAACTAATTCCCTTAAAAATGTTTAGAATCCAATTTTTAACTTCAAATTTTCTTTTGCAATGAATTGACTTTATCCTTAATTTCTCTAAATTGTATGCCCTTTACTGGAAGTAATGGCAAGGATTCCCAGCAGTAGCACGAATATTAGATCAGCTATCAGATAATTTTTCTTGAATGTTCTGGTTAACATTTCATTTTGTATTAAGATGTTATAATCATCACATATTTTGTAAACACACACAACCTGAACGTAGCAGCATTTGCTGTTCCCACTATGAAAGTTCTGTCTACAAGTTAAAATTGGTAACACTGCAATAACATGTTTCTAACGGGATTTAAATTTAATACGTAATACTACCACAACATTTTTACAATTTTTAATATATGAAAGTATTTATCTGGCCTGAGATGTATATGTCTAACAGGTTACATGCTTTTAAGGTGTGGTTCTTATACCAAATCTGATTCCGAAACAGATTTATAGTATATTTCAGGTACAACACTTAGATTGAAAAATCATAGTTATTCAACTTTGTGTGTGTGTGTGAGAGAGAGAGAGAGAGAGAGAGAGAGAGAGAGAGAGAGAGAGAGAGAGAGAGAGAGAGAGAGAGAGGGGGATTTGAAGGTGTAATGATTTTAACACAATTTTGGGTTCAAATTTTGGGTTAAAATAAAATCAAGAACAAGCTCTCTCTTACATTTAGGAAGTATTTGTTAAATCTTATTGCAAATACTTACAGGATCAATGCCAAATGGATAGGGAATACCTAGGAAAGTGCCATTAGGATTGAGCTGAATCGTTTTGTCTGTTGAGTTCATGAGATCCCAGCTACCACAGAAAAAGTAAAATATTTTCTATGTCATATTTAAAAATGATGAATTATAAACCAATACTTTCAAATTAATTATGCATTTTGACACATTTACAATATAACATTAATTTCATTCACTCTCACTCATATCACTAAGCTGTTTTCTGAGATTCAGAGGAATACAAACTACCAGATAATTTTTACTTACTGTTGCCAAATCAAACTTTTCCATTTACAGAGATCTTGACATACAACTCAGGCTTCACTGACATCCATCACATGCCATATACAAGTTCTTCTATACTTCATACTCATAATCTTTTTCTCATGAAGTCACTCCTGAATCTGATCCTCCCATGACTTCCTTGGCCTTCTTCTACCTTTCCTTCCTGCCACTTGGGCTAAAAAGATTTTCTTAGTAAGCATCTCATCACTCATTCTTTCAACATGGCCAAACCACCAAAGCACATCAGTCTCCAATTTGTTAACAATATTTTACTTCCCATTACACAACTGCCACACATCTTCACTCCTCACATAATCAGAACATTTCTTGCACCCCCCCCCCCCCCATAAGTAACAAATTTCTCCAGCACACAAACAACTCCTATGTTTCTTCTGTAGTACCCATGTTTCACTGCCATACATCAGAGTAGGAACAATTACACTTTCATACACAGCCATTTAGTGAGAGATGGGTTTGCCTCCTCGGGGTGCTCCATGGTAACAATGGCACAGAGAACAGCAACAAGGGCCTCTGCAAATTTTGGAGAGGTGCCAGCTAGTTTTTTTTTTTTTTTTTTTGATAGGAGGTTTAACAACCACCGTGAGCAACTGAAGGGCTATAAACAGTCGCCCGTCCCTAATTTAGGGTCACTGTTACCAGGGAAGGGAGAGAGCCAGTGCCGTAAGACAAACACAACATCCATGCCTCACCGGGATTCGAACCCGAACCCCTTTCGGACGAATGATCAGAGGCCATCGCTTAGATCACTGCGCTACCGGGGCGGCCCAGCTAGTTCTGTGTGACATTGGTGAAAAGACCCCAACTCACTGGGTTTTGTAATCCTTAGGTTGAATGACCAACTGGAACTGTCAGCTGTGGGCTAATCTCCCACACTGGTGTACTATCCTGATTAAAAAGACACAAAGATATAACTTTAATTTCATAAAATGACAAAAAGCAAGCTTTTAAATAGCTATCTGACGAACAGAATGAAAAAGCTGGTCAAATATTTAGGTTATAAAAAAAAAAAAATTCACACACACCCATTGCTTATCTAAACCTTACATTAAAAATAATACAATCAAATTCTGGAAAAATAATACAATTGAAGACCAGCAAAACAGAAAAATCCTGTACATATTAATTAGATCCCAGTAAATATATAGTACCAGGTGTTGGGGGTGTACTGGGTTTATGAATAAAAAGCACACTTATAATTTTTCTATGGCTCATGGGATGCATAACATTTACCAAATACAATTTTTTTTCTTTTGGATGATGACATTTGTAAAATCATATTTCCTCGGCTGCTATATTATTAAGCTCTCAAACTTTCACCTCTGGTTCATAGTATTCCTTTCACTCATGAAATAATTTGTATATAGTTGCTTCCCCCTCCTGCTGTTTTAAGTTTAAAGATCCCTATGTGCACCAGCAAAAAAGTTATTCATCACTACTTTTAGACTGGTGCAAATTCTTACTTTGCGCTGTTATGATTAAGGCACCCTTCAACACAAATTTTTCAGACAGCTGAGGACTCTGATACTGCATCAGATTAATGTGTTGCTATTTATTCTGCACAGTTCTGACTCGCATACAAATCTTCTGCTTATGTCATGGTTATAAATGTAGATACATATACCCAGTATATTATACCAGGGTAGGCAAAACCCAAAAATTTCAAGGCACCAGTTCTTATTTTTCAGGAGCCAGTATATGTTTTCAAGAGATGCAAGATGAAAACTATGACTGATAACTACACATACAGAATTGTGTATGTGTACAATACACAACACATAGCTGTATAAAAACAAAACAATGCATACAGAATTGTGACCTTCAACAGTCTAAATGGATGTAATATTTTTTTGATATTGTTCAAAAGTTCAGTGCAAAATCCACGACTAAAACTAGTTAACATACTATACACCCGTGGACATCTCTTCTATTATCGTGGGACAGATACTGGCAGAACTAGTGGTGTTGGATTTATAATAAACAAGAAACTGAAGGATAAAGTGGTAGAAGTTGAAAGTTCCTCGGACAGAGCTGCACGACTCGTTATCCAACTATCGAGAAGATACCAGGCTCAGATTATTCAAACTTATGCCCCCACCACAAGTCATCCTGAAGAAGAAATTGAAGAATTTTATGAGGAAATTCGTCATCTAAATAATAAAGGTAAGCAGCACTTGAAGATAATTATGGGAGATTTCAATGCAAAAATAGGGCACCGGCAACAGAATGAAACTTCAGTAGGTAAATTCGGTCACGGCAACAGAAACCAGCGTGGAAATACTCTCGTTGAGTTTGCAGAGGCAGAAGGATTTTTCATCTTGAATTCCTTTTTCAAGAAAAAGCCACACAGGAAATGGACATGGAGACATCCAATTGGGACGACAAGTGAAATTGATTTTATTATGTGTAACAAAAAATTCGTCATCGAAGACTGCAGTGTGCTAAACAAGTTCAACACAGGTAGTGACCATAGATTGGTGAGATGTAAGATGCACCTCAACACTAAACTGGAACGTGGCAAGCTCATAAGACAAACAAAATGTATTGACATAACCAACCTTAAAAAACACCATAATACTTTCAAGTTGGAACTGAAGAACAGATTCTCTGCTTTAGAAGGCCTAACATCGGAAGAAGTGGATATTTCGGAAGTTAACAGAAAAGTAACCAAAGCTCTTATGGAAACAGCAACAAAATTAGCTGGGTCTAAGAACAAGTTGCATGTAAACAAATTATCAGGAAAAACCAAAATGTTGATGCAAAAAGAAGAGAGATGAGGACAACTAAAGAAGATGTGACTTCCAAAGTGGAATATATAGAGCTATGCAAGACAGCACGAAAAAGTATCACTGAAGACGTAAGGAAATTCAACTGTGAGCTAGTGAGGAAAGCAATTGAAAACAACCAAAGCCTAAAGATAGCAAAGGGACATCTCAGTAAGGGAAGAAAACAGATTATGGCTCTGAGAAAAGAAGATGGTTCTATAACAAGAAATAGAGGTGAAATTTTGACAAGAGTGAAAGATTTCTACTCCAAATTATATGAAAGGGATGATACATGTACTCCAGACATCATGAAAGGTACCAGAGTTCTTCCAGTCCTCCCAGCAGAAGTTGCACATGCAATCAAGAACATGAAGCGGGGGAAAGCTCCAGGAGAAGATGGAATTACTATAGACATCATACAAGAAGCAAGTGGAGAAATTGAAACAGTACTCGCCCAAATTTTCACTCGATGCCTTAATGAAGGGAAGATTCCTGAGGATTGGAACAATGCTACAATGATCCTGCTACATAAAAAAGGTGACATTGAGGATCTCAGGAACTACAGACCTATCAGCCTCCTATCAGTGGTTTATAAAATCTTCACTAAAGTTCTTTCACACCGCTTGAAGGTAACACTGGACATGGCTCAACCGAGAGAACAAGCTGGATTCAGGAGTGGCTACAGCACAATAGATCATATCCACGTACTGAGAGAACTAATTGAAAGAGGGAGGGAATATGAACTTCCATTGTGCATGGCTTTTATCGATTATGAAAAAGCCTTTGATTCGGTGAAACCATCAGCAGTTACCACGGCTCTGAAATCCTGCGGTATTGAAGATGCATACATTAATATTATTAATAACATCTATGAAAATGCAAGTGCAAAGATTCGGCTGTTTGAAAATACAACACACATAAAAATTGGAAAGGGAGTGAGACAAGGTGACACCATATCTCCGAAGCTCTTTAATGCCACATTGGAAAATGTCTTTCAATCACTGAACTGGGAAAACAAAGGGATAAAGATTAATGGAGATTATCTAACCCACCTTCGTTTTGCTGATGACGTAGTCATTTTTGCAACTACCCCATCAGAGCTGCAGAGTATGATCCAGGAACTTGCTGACAAGAGTAAAGAAGTGGGATTAAAAATGAACTTTCAGAAGACAAAAGTGATGTTCAATGCTTTTACAAGAAATGAAGATTTATCGATTGATGGAGAAAAACTGGAGATAACAGATACGTATGTTTATCTTGGACAGCAGATATCAAGTGAGGGTCACATTGATGAAGAAATTAATCGGCGTACAAAACTTGCCTGGAGAGCTTTTGGAAGAAACAGCATAATTTTCAAGAGCAATATGCCATTATGTCTTAAAAGAAAAGTGTTTGATCAATGCATCCTTCCAGTGCTTACGTATGGTGCAGAGACGTGGACCTTAACTAAAAGAGACATACAAAGGCTGCAGACAACTCAAAGAAGCATGGAGAGGTGCATGCTTGGTATAACCAGGAGAGATAAGAAGAGGAACTCGTGGATCCGAAAAATGACAAGAGTGGAAGACATCATGATCAGAGTTAAATCCCTGAAATGGCAATGGGCTGGACATACTGCCAGAAGGACAGACCATAGATGGACAACCGAAATTTTAGATTGGATTCCAAGGGACAGGAAAAGACCCAGAAAAAAAGACCACATGGGAGATGGGTGGATGAAATTCGTAAATATGCGGGAGTGACATGGAGGAGACTGGCACAAGACAGACCGTTGTGGAGGAAACTTGGGGAGACCTTCGTCCAGCAGTGGATTGATAATGGTTGACAATGATGATGATGATGACACCCGTATTAACAGTTACATTTCAAATTAGGTTTAGATTTCAGAAATTTCAGCTTTATCTTTCTGGTATATAACATTCAATAAAAACACAAACCAATAAATACACTTATATGCACTCCATGCAAAATCAATGCCACGTGTATGAACATTTCTGATGTGTACATCACATGAAACTCTCTCTAGTTGTACCAAGAAACTTCAGCCTGAATTACTACTGCCAATATCGCAGCAGAACGCATAACTCTGCTTGCAGGAGTGCCAAGAATTGATATTGGTACCTTCATTATTTTGATTTTATGGTAAGTAATCTACAAGGGAAAAAAAAAGCAAACAGAAAAAATCTGTGCACTGCACTGCTTTATTAAAGAGATAGAAAGCTTCATAACAGTAAGCCAAAGTTTGAAAAATGAAATTTTCAGAACAGAATTTGGAAATTGAGGTGCCAGGTGAAATTTTGGAAGTGCCATGGTGACTTGGTTTTGTCTACCACTGCATCATAGTATAAGCTTTAAAACAGTTTTTTTATACTAAGTACAAAATAAAAATTTTAATTTTTTAAATTACAACTGTATTTCAAAACTTATTTTTGAAAAATTAATTTAGATTTAATGAAATTATTTCACTTAACAGGATAAATTTAATTTGGACATAAGCATGTAACAATAAGTATGAGGGTCATCCGAAAAGTTATGAGACTGATTTACATGGAGCAGAAGTGTAATGGGGAAAACACATACACTTTCGAAGGATTCCCCTCTACCTAAATGTACTAGTCCCAGCTTTCTATTCACTTATGGAAGATGTGTTCGAAGCTCTTCCTCAACGTGTGGTTTAGGATACCCATCACATCATTGTTCAGTTCAGTATTTGATGCAAACCGACACCCACAAAGTTGTTTTCTCAGTTCAGCGAATGCGTGAAAGTCACACGGGGCCAGGTCCAGTGAATACAGAGTGTGCATTATCATTTCAATGCCTAGATCTTGGATAACCTGCTGGGTAAGCAAAACTGGTTGCAAAATCCAACCAGTTTCTGCCTATTCTGGGCATTTTGGGGTAATTTTTTTTTTAGGGGACCTTTGAGAACTTCCAAATAATAGGCACTGGTAAACTGGTAAACTCTTATGGAACAACATGGTCATTCACAATTCCCTTTTTATCAAAGAAAATTAGGTGCGTGACCTTCCCTGCACTTGCTTGAACTCTTGCTTTCTTGGATCAGGGACTTTGGTGTTGTTTCTCTTGGGTGCTCTGTTGTTTTGTTTCTGGATCAAAATGGTGAAAAAAACTTTTCACCACACGTGACGATTTGATCCAAAAGTGTGGCTCACTCTGTAGCCGGCACTTCCATTGGCAACAAGTGATAACCAGTGGCGGCTCGTCATAAGGGGCACATGAGCACGTGCTCTACCCATAAGATGTAACGGAATAATTGATTGATTAATACCCAAAATACGTAAGGGACATATCGGTTTATTTTTTAAAAATGTCAAATCTATAATCGAAAAATAGATTCAAAATAAATTTTAATTCAGTAAGCTGCGAACTTAACGCCAAAGCAAACTTTACGCCAAGCAGCTGTACATTCAGAATCGCCATCACTCGTTTCCGCTCTGTGAGCACAATTTTCCTTGGCTCATCGACAACACAGCTCAAAAGGTGCATGCGCGTTATAGATCTACTGAAGCCCTTTCCCAAAGCAGAAGGGGTAGCATTGGAGCACATGGAAAACTGGCCCATGCGTTCTTCTGTAGTGACTGTCGTCACCTCCTCGTTTAAACAAACTAGTAGAGAAGCATCCCTCTATTCCGTTTTACGTTTCTTTTCTGTCGAGATGTTTGTGGCTGTCTTGGTGTGGTCTGCAGTTTCATTTTGCTTATAACTTACAGGATAAAGTGATAAGTATTTATTTATGCATTTTAATGAAATATAAAGTGTTGCAATGTTCTCTTTTTAAAACATGAATAAAGTTGATTATTTACTGAAACATTCGTTCGCCTCTCATTCATTGGAGCAGAAACTAGAAATTAAAAGGCTGGGTAGGCCCATGCCGGATCTTGAATTACAAACAAATTTGTAAAGATAAAAATACAGAACATATCAGAAAGCTTAACTGTGAAACATATAATAAGAATGAATGAATGGATATGCGGCTGTGATACAGAAGATGCTGTATTTCGTGGGCGAAACTTCATGGGCTAAAACTGGCGTTAAAGATTTACGCCATTTAGCGGACGAAATTCAGAAGCATGACGTGTCTTCTGTACACAAAAATAATATAACGAATTTGGCTGTACTGGGAAGAGGGAATATAAGGTTCCAACTAGATTCCTGTTACGGGCAGCAGATTCAACTTCAAAACGAAAAAGTAAAAAAAAAATAGAGGTACTATCGCTTCTCATAAATTGTATCAGATTATGTGGTGCATTTGAACTTGCTCTGCGAGGACATGATGAATTGAACTCTGCTTCCAATCCTGGAATATTTCGTGGACTGGTCGATTTTATACGCACAGTTGAACGATGCTTTAAAAACTCATTTAGACAAAGCTACAATATTCAAAGATACTTTGAAAACAATTCAGAATGAACTGCTGGACTGTATGCTGGAAATTTTCTACGAAGAGATTTCTAAAAATAATAGCTTCTGATTTTGTGGCTGTCATTGCAGTTGAAACGAAGGACATTTCCAATGTTTCTCAAATGGTACTGGTTTACCGCTATACACAGAGGTTTTGGCGTTCTGTAAATCCTTCTAAACACAATGCGGCATCATTGCCTTCTTGTATTCTGAAAGAGCTAGATGAACATTTGGAGAACAAACGCACCAAACAAATTAATTGCTCAGAGTTACGATGGAGCATCCGTCATGAGTGGGAAAGGAAAAGGAGTGCAGACTCGTGTCAGGGAACACTACCTTTTTGCTTCTTATGTGCATTGTCACGCTCATCAGCTGAACTTGGTAATGTAGAATGCTGCATCCATAAATCGTGTCGTTCATATATTTTTCACCAATCTGGGAGCAGTGTGGACATTTTTCTCCAAATCACCTCAAAAAACTGAAATACTTAATGAAATAGTTGATCGTTGTTTGCCAAGAACATCAGACACTAGGTGGAATTTTCATACCAGAGCAGTCAACATTGTGTATGCGAATCGTGAAGAACTAGTCGAATGCATGGAAGCAATAGAAACGAGAGATTATATACAGCAGCAGTCTACTATTGCTCAAGCCAGTGGTTTAAAGCATATATAAAAGAACGAGGACTTCATCTTCTGGCTTACTATTTTCCATCAAATAATGCCTCATGTCAATATGTTATGCAACCAAATTCAAAAAAGGGCAATTGATCCAGCTCACATCAAATATCACAGCTTCCAGTCGAACATGTAAAACAGCTTCCAGTCGAACATGTAAAACAGCTTCCAGTCGAACATGTAAAACAGCTTCCAGTCAAACACAGAGCAACTCAGAAAACATTGAGACTGTGACCTCAGAATCAGAAATTCAACTAACTCGGAAGAGAAAACATCAAACTAATCATGAAAGTAGAATAAGAGAAGCCAAAGAAGTATGTGGTGTCATCCTCATGCAAACGAAAGAATGATTTGACTTCGTAGGTCATCTATCTGCCGCTAATTTGTTTCTTTCAGACAAGTTTCCCAATTACGATAAAGAATTTCCTGTTGAATATCTGACATCAACGATTAAAGCTTATCCTTTTCCTTACCCAAAACAGAAATGCTTTCTGTGTACTGAATACACAGAAAGCACTTCTGTTTGTACACTGTACTGTTTTTACAAGCAGGCTGCTTTCTGTTCTTTTTTAAAGTTTTTCTGTTTTTTTTAATATCAATATATTATTTCATTAAGTGTGAAGGCATGTAATACATAATTTCATTGTATTTAAGTACTGGTTTGTTATGTGCCATACCTGCTTATCAAACCACGAGCCGCCACTGGTAATAACACAATTTGCCTTGTGTTCATCCATGAGCATGTGGGGAATCCCACTTTGCAGTGACTTCTCAGTACCTCAACCGGCTTCTCACAATGTCATCAATGGAATCAACAGATATCTGCATCACATTAACAACCTCCTCAATGGTTATTCCGCCGTTTCATGCAGGAGTGCCTCGATAGCATTGACATTAACTTGTCAGGGTTTAACAACCACCATGGGCAACTCTGAGTGCTAAAAGCAGTTGCCCATCCCTAATTTAGGGTCACTGGTTCCAGGGAAGAGACAGAGCCAGCATCATCTTACAAATTCATGCCTCATCCTGGAATCAAACCCATACACACCTCAGAATAATTCAGCCACCGATTCAGCACTATGCATTTAGAATACATCAATTGAAAACAGAAAAAACATCACATCAGTAGAGACAGTACATTCCAATTCATCAAAACCTTAAGATCTTTACTTGCATTTCTGCATCAAAGAAAATTAAATGCATGCAAAGGTACAGTGCTCATAATTTTCTTCCCTGTGTAACACTATTTTTTACAGTGCCTATATATCAAAGTGCAGGCACTGAGATAATGCAAAAGACACAAAAACCTTTAACAGCATGAACCTTGTGAACTTCAGTACTGGCATTTTGCATCATCAAACTTTTGAGGATTTAGTTTTTTTATCCACTTTGAGAGAAACCTCAAGCAAAGGACATTACATCCTATGGAATTCATGAAACTTGAATGAAGAAACAAAATAGCTTGAATGCCACCCTTTAGGGAACCAGGAACAATAAAAAATGATTGTTTTTACTTGTATAAAATTAATCAGAATCTTCTATTCATGATATAGAACATGTCTTCCTTAGATGACAGGTGGAAACAGGTAAAATATTTATATTTCTGTTTGCCTTAGTGCCAGAGGAACATTTAGATGTATGTTTTCGTAACATGCATTTTGCCTTTTCTACCTGGATTTATTGTTACTCTATGATAAGAAACTCCCACTAGAGTTGCCTCTTCTGCAGAAATGCAAGCCTTTGTGGACATATAATGAAGTATTAATGGACAAATTTTACCAAACTAGTTCAGCATTAAGAGGAATACAATAATTCTAGGAGTTATTAAAAATTGTATTTTATGCAAAGCCCTGGAAAACAAAATTTTTTATAAAAAAATAAAAAAATCTAGGATACATATGAACCCTGGAAATAGCAGCAAAAGAATATTTTAAAGCATATTTTAAATCACAAATTGTAAGAAATCAGAGAATGGGTTCAGAGGATTACTTCGTTGGAACAGATGGCGATTTTAGTAGAAATTTTCTTCACAACAGTAAAACACTTGTCTGGACTGCGGATGGTCTACTGGTCAACATTCATGACTGCTACAGAGAGGTCTCAGGTTCAATTCCAGCAGGTACAAATGCTGGAACCACTAAATATCCCCTGTGTGTCGGATGGGTACGTTAAGCCGGCGGACTCCTAGTACTGGTCCCCCAGTGATCAGTAAGGGCATCTTCCTCTCCCTTTTCATCTTGCTTCCATGTGACTTTCCTGTTAGGCACTCTAGCCCAAATCTCCTAGCTTCCTACCTCTAAGGGTTGTTTAAGACCTGGGGTCAGACACTGCCTTCCTAAAATCCTCTACATATAATCTGATCTGATCTGATGATCTGAAAGCACTTGTAACTCAGCCTGCATGCCTGTTTAATTCTGCTGGGTCTGTTTCCCTACTAGCAGTGCAGTAGAGAGAAAACATCTGCTACAACTTTATTTTGAGGACTGCTATCTTGACAAAGGAGTTCTCATTTTCTTTGCATCAGAGCCCTTGTGATTCATGAGAAGCTCTTCTGCCTGATCCAACTGTTTGGTATCATCACTGCAATATGAATTTTCAGTTAAGATACGAATATGCTTTCAAATAAATCACAGTATTTCATATTTTTGCATACATGATCATCTAAAAATATTCCTTTGTCCTGTTTTTCTATCCGACTAACCATGAAAAGTGCCTTAGCACCCTAAGCTGAGCCAGAAGAAGAAGAAAAAAGCCTTAGATGTACACGACTGTTGACTGAATGCAATTCCATCTTCAGTGCAGAGTCATGTTCCACTGTAATTAATTATAATGCATAACATGATTTCTAAGTTTCATTTCATATATTTCCTGTGCTAATATGTTTAATATTATTGTCTGATGCCCAGAGCTGTTATGCAACATGTAGGCGACAGATTGTGCACAGGTAAAAAATATATACATTCATCAATTACCTATACTTGTAAGAAAAAAATTTGAATAGAATACAAAATATCAGTTATTATCAAAACTTCTTCAGTCAAGATGAAAATACATAATCACTGCTAGGCTGACTATGGCTTCCAGTACCATAAAAGTTTGATATTTTTTTTAATATTGCATCCCCAATAAGATACTTGATGCCGAGACCATGAGGAGTTTAAGAAGAATAGCAAATAGGGAGGAGACCATTTAGTTTCATAAAATATAACTTTTTTCTAACCATTCTTTCCAACTGTACAGACATCTCATTTTCTTCTTTGGACATGCCTCATTTGAAGTTAAAGTAGAACATTACCACTCACAAGTTAACAGAAAAATTTGGCATGAAGTCATGTGTGCAGCATATAGTACATTCTGATGACATCATTCCACTTCCAATGGCACTCCACTTTTCCAGATCTTAACTCTTCTGAGCATTGTTATCATTAAAATGAGGTAATTATCCAATCTACAGATTTATTCAAACAGGTTAACACATGCTTCTAGCCAGGCTATTAATTGCATAACTTGCATGCCACTTCATATTTCAGGGATTGCCCAGTATTAGGGATGCATGATAAATGGAGGAGAGGTGTGTATATTTCAAAAGCCAACTGTAACTTGGCTATCCAAATAATTTCTGGGCATTAATTATATTAGTTTTGTCTTAATTCTTCACCTGAAATTCACTAGAATGAAAATGTAAAGGTCTCAAAAATAAGTCTTAATTTTTCTATCAAATGTCATTCCACATTATAGAGAGATGAGCAAAAAAATATAAAAAAAAAAAAAAATCACTGTTCTTAAAATCATTTCTTTATAATGGTCAACAGTTATTTTATGATGCACTTTCTTTATGCAATATGGCTACACTTACCTCTCAGGAACAACCCATCCAGTTCCAAATATATTAATTGACTTTGAATAAGCATCATTATAAATCAGACCAGTGTAAATGGAAAACAGGCCCATGAGCAGAATTATGTAACGTCCACCAAACATGGTATTCCATATCTACAACAAAATTTAAATATTAATGAGTTAAAAATAAATTACTGGAAGTGATGCCAGCATGCATGCATTGTAAATAAAAGTACTGCATTGAACTTTATGTATGTTGTCAAAATACAATAAAGATTTTTTTGTGCATCTTGAAATTTATAAAATTACAGGATACATTATTTTAAGAAATTTGAATAACAGCATAGATCTACTAGTTTACTGCCTAAACCTTCCACCACCCATCAGTTTGTTGGTGCTTTGCTCTTTAACCTGTCCTTTACTCATAAAGTTTGCTCTATTTTCAAGTCTTTTGGCTACAGGATTGCAGTCAAACCACATCCGCATCTTCACAACCTTATCCTTAAAGACAGAGATCCCAAAAAAAACCCTCGAGTTACAAGGAGTTTACTTTATTCCTATCAACACTTCCACCCACTATATTGGTAGTACTTACCACAGCATAAACTGGCGATTGATGGAACATATCGCTGATGTTAAGAAAGGCAGACCTTCCACCTCCCTTTCAATTTTAACCATCAGTGATGCGTCCACGATTCCCTATTGGCAGAATGTTAAGCAGATTGCCCCGTTCAGCAATCGGAAGGCCCTTAGGTACCGCAAAAACATTGAGATCTACCTTACCCCTGACACCTGCAATACAGATGCACATTTTAACACCCCCATCATTTGGAAAGCGATTTTGAAATCTGGCAACAACTGATGCTTTTACCACGTCTCATTCCATGGCCGATGAAGGTAGAAGTTGCTACTGAAACATCCCGCTTATAATTTTCAACGTAACTTATGCGTGATATGACGATATCAAGAATTCTTCTAATCAGTAAAAATTCTATCTGTCATGAGATTCTATGCGAGGATCTGGGAAAACAAAAACTTAATGCCAGACTGGCACCCTGCATTCTGAATGATGACCAAAACGAGGCTCATTCATCGATCTGTTCTGATCTTCTGGGCACTGCATCAGAGGATCCTGATTTTTGCTCCAGAATAATTGCAGATGAAACACTGTGCCTGCAGCATGATCTATCACCCTGCGACTTCTCCCTGTTCCTACAGGATAAAACGGGCAGTAAAAGGACAGTATCATGCAGACAAGCTTGAGATAACCAATACCTACATTTATCTTGGGCAGCAGATATCAAGTGAAGGTCACATTGATGAAGAAATTAATTGGTGTATAAAACTTGGATGGAGAACTTTTGGAATAAACAGTACAATTTTTAAGAGTAGTATGCCATTATGTCTTAGAAGAAAAATGTTTAATCAATGAGTCCTGCCAGTGCTTATATATGGAGCAGAGACCTGGACCTTAACTAAAAAAGACAAATACTGCAGACATCTCAAAAGTAGCCTGGTGAGATGCATTCTTGGTGTAACCAGGAAAGATAAGAAGAGGAACTTGTGGATAAGGAAAATGACAAGAGTGGACAATATCATGACCAGAGTGAAATCACTGAAATGGCAATGGGCTGGACATGCTGCCAAAAGAACAGACCACCAATTGGACAACTGAAATTGTAGACTGAATTCTGAGGGACAGAAAAAGATACATGGATGAAATTCGAAAGCATGCCACAGCAACATGGAGGAGACAGGCTAGAGAACAATTGTGGAAGAAACTTGGGGAGACCTTCATCCAGCAGTGGACTGATAATAATGGTTGATGATGATTATCATCATCATCATGCAGACATTACATCTATTTAAGCAGCTGTGACAAAACAACTTGTGGACACCCCGGAAAGTGCCTTTCAAAATTGTTTAGAGGATCCTCAGAAACGCTGGAAACACTGTGTTGATTCAGAAGGGTGGTATTTTGAAGGTGACCAGCATTAATTGTGAGTATGGTTCTTCATATTCTTTATTCCGTCAGTCCTAGAACTTTTTTGACATAGGTTGTAATAATAGTAAAAGCAGAAAAAAAGAAATATGAGGAACTCAACACTGAAGCATAATTGCAACCTTAGCAGTTTACTGCTGAAGTGAATACATGTCATGTTCACAACAAAAAGGCTAAATGATGGGAACACTACAATACAAGAAAATTGGCTCGAGTTGTACGGTTGCCACTCTCAATCAGTTGGATGAGAAGTTGCTCCTGAGGTGTTGGAATAGGAACAGTAATAAGAAAACAAGATTTTCCGTTATAAGGTGAGCGAGAGCCATGGAAACACTACTCCCTAAACAACTGGGAGTCTGGTTATCCCCAAGCAGGGGAGCTAAGAGATATGATAAAGGGGAAATGTATCTAAATTTGTTGTCAAGACTCCCCATTGTCAGACTGTTATAAGGGTTTAGCATCTGTTGACAAGATTGTGAATCAAATTTAAGTGATTTTTGGGTTATATATGACTTTGAGCTTTGTTTTATTATTCACTTGGATTTGGCATTAATAGCACAAATTGAAAAGCAGTAAGAGATTGTTCAGTACATTAAAAAAAAAAATCTACACCAAATGATGGAATTAAAAGCAAAAATTAAAATGGTTGGCTGATCAGAATTTTGCTGGAACTTCAGTAATATCCAATGTTTTTGCGATTTGTAAACCAAATGAATTGGATACCACAATTGAGAACAGCTTTGGTGAAGCTCTGTTGAGACATTTCAGCTTTGCCAAAAAGTGAACAATGCACAAGCCAAACGAAAAGTGAACATTGCACAAGCTAAGAGAAATTTTGTTATTATTTGAATAACATTTGGGTTAACACTACTGATCATCACATGTTGATGCAATGAAATTAAAAACTATGAAAAATGTTAAAAATTATGATCTATTACTTAAGATTTCATAGTAAAAACCGAACTTTTAGTAAATTATTTTAATTTACAAGATTTAATGGACTGTGGTGAAAATGGCACTCAGTTCTCAACAAAGCAAAATTACAAATGCAACATTTTTGTTTTAACTTTTGTACAAAAATATAAAAAAAATGTTTTTGACTAAGTATAATTAATGAAGTTACTGTGAGACATTAATTTTAACACACTGCACTGAGATAAACCAACACTTACACAATCATATATACATATATATTGATGAAGAAATTAATCGGCGTACAAAACTTGCCTGGAGAGCTTTTGGAAGAAACAGCATAATTTTCAAGAGCAATATGCCATTATGTCTTAAAAGAAAAGTTTTTGATCAATGCATCCTTCCAGTGCTTACGTATGGTGCAGAGACGTGGACCTTAACTAAAAGAGATATACAAAGGCTGCAGACAACTCAAAGCAGCATGGAGAGGTGCATGCTTGGTGTAACCAGGAGAGATAAGAAGAGGAACACGTGGATCCGAAAAATGACAAGAGTGGAAGACATCATGATCAGAGTTAAATCCCTGAAATGGCAATGGGCTGGACATACTGCCAGAAGGACAGACCATCGATGGACAGCCGAAATTTTAGATTGGATTCCAAGGGACAGGAAAAGACCCAGAAGAAGACCACATGGAAGATGGGTGGATTAAATTCGAAAGTATGCGGGAGTGACATGGAGGAGATTGGCACAAGACAGACCGTTGTGGAGGAAACTTGGGGAGACCTTCGTCCAGCAGTGGATTGATAATGGTTGATGATGATATATATCATCATGAAAGCAAGTTACATATATATATATATATATATATATTTATATACACATTGTATATATCACATACACTTGCATACATAACAGAACTACATAAATAAACCTTAATGTAAAAATTAATTATAAATATTATATTTATATAAGGAATTACAGATATAAATATAATGCAAACAGTTCGTTTAAATTATTAATGAATTGCTGATAACCAGGGCCCGGATGGTGATCTGAAAATTCCTAAAAAATACCCTGGAATAGATGAAAAGATGCCCTTAAAAACTGAAGGAAAAATTCCCCTAAAACAAAACACTTTGTATTTTTTCAAAATTATAAATTAAATAACTTCAAACTTAGACAATTCATAATTTTGTCTTTTCTTTATAAAATTCACTATGAAACCTCAGAAGAAAAGAAAAAAGCAAGTAAATATTTATTACATATGAATTGCAATTATCTGTACTCTAATCACTTGCAAATACATCAGAATTACACTGAATAATTAGATGTTTTTTAACATTGTCAAAAGTGAAGGACCGTCTATTTTGTCTGAAAGCAAGTTCTTACACCTTGAGAAGCTCTTCTCTATTCTGGAGGTATTAGCAAGTTCTTATACCTCCAACATGAGTCAGGGGTCAAGCTGCTGATCAGGTTCTTTGCAATTTGTGAAAAAGAAATAATTTTGGCAATGGAAAAAGTTTTGGCGGTTACCTTTTTGTACTGTTATAACACTTTGGTGAAAAGAAATTGAATTTGGAGAATAAGTTGGCAAAAGCTTGATAAAAGCCAGAACAACTCCTTGAGTGACAGTAAAATCTCTTCTCTAATGCAATTTTAACTTAACACACTTTGGAAAAGAGAATTACTCCATCTATAAAAAAAAATCTCCAAATTTTGTAACTAGTTTCTGTAAATGGCAAGATTTGGCAGGTTTGCACTTAGGAATCTTTTAAAATGAACAACTACTACTTTCCTTTCCAAATTGAAAGTGATATTTCCCCCAGAAGTCCTCAGGTGTTCAGCAGAAAGATTGCACCCTGAAATCTAGTCAGAACCTACAACCTTTTCTGCCAGGTAGTACATAAAAGGTTTGGAATGTCAGCAACAATACAAGATAAGCTCTGAATCTGAATTATTTTGTTCACTACCCTCTCCCATAGTACCTTTCAAAAGTGGACAATGGCTATTCTTTCCCCAAAACTGGATAGTATTATAAACAGTCTTGGATAGTTACCAGAATGAGCTACTTCTGAAGGCTTTTTGCTTTGATCATCTGGTAATCCTGGTTTTGAGTGTGGCAATTTGAAAGTGTATCCTTATGAAAATTTAATTTTATTAAAAAAAAAGAATGACAAAAAATGACCTAAAACCAAAAAAGAAAAATGCACTGAAAATATGAAAAAAATGTCCCAAAATCTAAAAAAATGCAAAAATATGTAAATGTCGTCAAAGTCAAGGCCCTGCTGATGCCTTATTCTAATCTTTACAGAATCGGTTGGTTTGATTCTGTAAGATGTGCTAGCTGTGGTGTTTTTTCAACTGTAATTGCACACACTGAGCCTTTTTGGTGTCTTGTTTTTGGGTTTAATGACCACAGTGAGCAACTCAATAGGCTACAAAAGCAGTTGCCCATTTTTAATTTAGGGCCACTGGTTCCAGGGAAGGCAGACAGCCAGTGCTATAAGGCAAACACACCATCCATGCTTCACCTGGGGTTCAAACCCTGACCAATCTCAGAGAATTAGAAGACAACACTTCATACCACTTGGCCACTAAGGAGGCCCTACTCAGCAGAATTTTTATTGCTTATTTGAATGATTAAAACTTTACAAAACTATTTGAAGTTGTAAAGCAGATCACACTTTGTTACATTAGAAGATTATAACTTTTAAAAAGCTTATAAGTTGGGAGCTTTCAACCTTAGCTAAGGTCTTCATCACGCCAAATGGAGGACAGATTGTTTACAAAACAGGATATCCTATGCGAGACTTATGTTTAATGTATTGGTGCTATCAGTGTAAATACTGAAGTCCTCTCCATAAGCATCTCAGATTCTTCATTGTGAAATACACCTATATTTTAAAGATAATCCTTCACACTATTAAAGTTACTAAAAATTAGCAAAGCAATGCTCAGAACTGTATTATGGATTACTCTTGCTGCTTTTATTGAAAGTTTTAGATCAAAGGAGCAGTTTGTTAGATGTAGAAAGTTAAGTACTATGCTAAAAAGGATACAGAAAGTTTACTGTTAACTAGAGAGAGAGAGAGAGAGAGAGAGAGAGAGAGAGAGAGAGAGAGAGAGAGAGAGAGAGAGAGAGAGAGAGAGAGAGAGAGAGAGAGTCTTTGCTGATCTCTAACAGTGTGCTGAATGAGAGAAAGTTTGCTGTGATGTAATTAGTATGAGTGTGTTTATGCCTAAACACTGTACTAGTTAGTACTCAGATGAGAGAGGGATAACAAGATTTCAATGTGAATATGCAAAATGTGATTGACTACGATATAAATACACAAAACATATTTTTTATTTTGACATACAATATATTCTTATGAAATGCCAAATAACTTTAAAGATAATCGAAGAATTAAAATACAATAATTGATAGTCTGAAATGTGCCACAAGAGTTAAAGGCTTTAATCAATTTTTTTTCTTCACTTAAAAACCTTGCTATTTTAAAATTCTACATACATATTTTCAGCTGTTTTTTATTCTTTGCATGACTCTACTTTATAAAACAGACTTAATTACTAGGTTTGTATGCTATGAGATAAGTGAAATGCAACCAGTTATGCAAAATTGCTGGGCATCTGTTTCATATGTAACACAGCAACTGAAATTAATTTAAATAAAAAGTCTGCATAAAATGTCAATTAATAAATAAAGATGTTAAAAAAAACACACACAGAAATTCATACCTCATTATCTGATTTTGCAGCAAGCAGTTTTTCTCAGCCAAAACCATCCATAACGCAAACAATGCCATAAGCAAGCCGTGCCCACAGTCACCAAACATGACAGCAAACAGAAACGGGAAGGTGATGATCGTGTATGGAGCTGTTAAAAAACCCTACTGATTATAGTGATACAAAACATCATTCAATATAATCAGACCAGTATGATTTTAAAAGGTACAAAAAAAGAGTAGAAAATTTTTATTATATTCTTAGTTACATTTTTGAGTTACTTACAGGCACAAACATAATGAGGGTTTATGACAAAATATGTCCTAAAATACTGAACTAGTCTAGTGAAGGTATATAACCAATCCAATACTGGGTTTACAATCTGTAACTGCCTATGGGAAATTATCTGCTAATCAACATGGGAAAGATCTTTTATCAATTGACAAGACAGATGTATTTGGTCCATAATCACCTTTGAGCAAGATATGTTGTTTTAAGAAAAATATGTAAAGTATTTTTTTCTTCTGCTGAGTGTTTCAGATACCTACACAGGATGGTGCCTTGATGACTTTTAGTGATTACTCCTTGTGCCTTTGCCCTTTCCAAAACATAAGTTTGTTTGGAATGAAACAAACAAATATGTTTGCACTGGAATGAACAGACAAAAGGTCACTAAAGTATTGAAGTCATTATGAGTAATTAATGACTTCATGGCAACCTCTAATTATTGTCAGTAATGAAAAAACTTACATACATACATACATACATATCACTAAGCTGTTCTCTGAGATTCAGAGGTTAGCTCCAAAAAGAAATACAAACTACCAGATAATTTTCACTTACTGTTGCTGTATCAAACTTCTCCATTTACAGCGATCATGACATACAACTTGGGCTTCATTGACATCCATTACATGCCGCACACAAGATCTTTGATACTTCACATTCATCTCGTTCTCATGCAGACATTCCTGAATATGATCCTCCCATGACTTCCCTGGCCTTCCTCTGCCTTTCTTTCCTGCCGCTTGGACTAAAAAATTTTTCTTAGTAAGCATCTCATCACTCATTCTTTCAACAAGGCCAAACCGCCGAAGCATATTAGTCTCGTGCTAACGACATTTTGCTTCACATCACACACCTGCAACACATCTTCTTTCCTCACACAATCAGAACTTGTCTTGCCACAAAACCCCTGTAAGCAAAGCATTTCTCCAGCACACAAACAACTCCTATGTTTCTTCTGTAGTACCCAGGTTTCAATACCATACATCAGAGTAGGAACAATTACACTTTCATACACAGCCATGCAGGACTCTCGAGTACCCATCATTCCCGTGAAAACATCAAAGAGCAGCCATGACTTTCACTGAAGAATTCACTCACCTACTAATTTCAGCATCCAATTTGTTCTCTCTGTCAAACATGCTTCCTAAATACACAAACTCACTCACCTGGTCAATCACTGAGCCATTTAGACTTACATTACATTCAGTGCTACCAATTTCTCTCTCAAAAACCATAACTTTGGTTTTTCCCTTATTTATATACTCAGTTTGAATTTCATGAAAACTTTGTACATCCGGGACAAAGATGAAAAAAACTTAACGGGGAATTATACTGGATAAATTTATTAAGGTATCATTACCTCTCAGATTTTCAATCTGTACACTAGATCATCATCATCATCATGAGGCTTGGTCCCCAGACCTGTGAAGGTAGTAAGATGCAGGAACTCCTGACAATGATCTAGTGTACAGATCAAAAATCTGAGAGGTAATGTACCTCAATAAATTTATCCTCTATAATTCACACTAAGTTGTTGTTGTTGTTGTTATTATTACTACCATTAGGAGATCATAAATGTTTGCACAAAAACTAAGCAACTTGGAGAGCATGGGAAATACACTGAATTTAACTTCAAATTGCAGTTGGGCCATAATCATCTTTGAAAAAAATTCTCACCTAATACTGTGGGAAAGAAGAAAATCAGGAAACTTTTCAAGGGCATGTGAAGGAAGAAGAGAACTTGTAGAAGAAAGTCATACACAAAAAATAGCATTTGTAATATTAAATTTTGACTAAACAGCTTATTAAGTGTCCATTCATTGACATCTACATATCTACAACCTTTATTTACAGGTCAACTAATGGTGTGTGTTTAAAGCTTTTGCCTATATGACAGACAGACAACAGTTTTTTTTTTGTGAACATCCTGGTGCATTTTCTACCATTCAGCCTTCATGGTGATTATTAGTTCAACTCTGTCTTTGAAGCAATTTACATAGTCGAGTCACATTATTGTGACCACCAGCTAATATCTAGAGTAACCGCCGTGTGCAGCGTGGACAGTAGCTAGACGAGCTGGGAGTGACTCAATAAGGTGCTGGAAGGTGTTCACAGGTATGTATGTATAGCCATGCTGACTGCAGTGCCTCCGACAGCTGCTGGAGGGTGAGTGGTGGAGGATCCATAGAGCAAACAACATGATCGAGGTGGTTCCACAGATGCTTAACTGGGTTTAAGTCTGGGGAATTAAAGGGCCAGGAAAGTACTTTGAAGTCTTTATCGTGCTTTTTCAACCACTCTCGGACATTTCTAGCAGTGTGACATGTCGCATTGTCGCGCTGGAAGATCTCGTCCACCCCAGGGAAGACAATCAACATGTATGGGTGTACATGGTCTGCAAGGATGGATTCATAACGAATTCAGTCCACAGTGCCTTCCACAGGTATGAGTGGACCCAGGAAATGCCATGAAAACATTCCCCAGACCATAACACTGCTCCCCACCAGCTTGTGTTCTTACAGCAATGGTTGAAGAGTGTTTGTTTGCCGATGTTTCTCACCTTATACCATCCATTCAACAAAGGAGAAAACATGACTCATCAGAGAAGGCAATCCTTTGCTAATCAGTGGAGGTCCAGTTCCGAGACTGCCGTGCAAATGTAAGCCTTTCCTGCCAATGCACCTTGGTTAGCATAGGTGCAGTGAGCATCCGTCTGCATCGGAGCCCCATACACAGCAGGGTTCACTGAACTGTTGTTTTAGACACAATTCTGGTAGCCCCCTGGTTCATTTGGCCAGTGAGTTGCTCCACTGAATGGTGTTGACCGGCCCTCATGCACCTTCGCAGTTGACGTTCATCCCTCACATCAATGGCACGTGGTGCTCCACAGTTTTCACATTGCTTATTCGCAATGGTGCCATTTCTTCAATCATGATACATTTAAACCACAGCAGCACGCGTACAGTTCACAAACTGCACTGTTTCAGAAATACTGCCATATTTGGCTCGAAAGTCGATAATTATCCCTTTTTGCAAATCTGAAAAATCACTCCTTTTATCCACGACAGCAACGGGTGATATGTTTTCAGAATGTCTACAACACACCATATATACCCTCCAAGATAGCTCACGACACATGCCTTCTTTCATTGGCTATACGCTGTTGATGTCAAAAGTAGGAGGTGGTCACAACAATGTGACAAGATCGTGTATTATCTACATTCTTGATGGTGCTGGAATCAGATAACTAAACCAGCCAATTTAACTTCTGAACATTCATGTCTGCAAACCATTTTACCACAATGCAAGCAGTACAAATGTGGAGCAATGTTTTCCATGTAAAGGTATGGATCTTCCCTGCAGTGATGCAACAAGGTTTCACCATCCAAAACATCTACAGACACTTGTGTTCATCAATTTGGTCTAAAAGCCAGGGATTGTGCTGCCAATTGCATTCTTTGCAATTTGCAAAAAAAAAAAAAAAAAATTGGCGATTACTTTTGGATCAAAATCTTTAATTACTTTTTGATTAAAAAAAAAGTAATCGCCATTATTTTCACCAAAACTTTTTATCGTAAGCCTCACCACCATGACTGGTTTGAGTACTTTCTGCTGGACTTTGGCAATCTTCAAGAGGCCTATCGGAACAACCAATCTCCTCTGCAGCCGCAGATGGCCGAAGTTCGGCAGAAAGTACTCGAGGCAGGTGTGGTCATGGTGGTATTAAGTTGATGGTTGGGAGTATCTGGTTTCCCCGTCAGAAGACTGAGTAAGGTTAGAGCAGTATTAAACTGAGCCATTGTATATAGCAAGTTCCTGGATCATATTCTGCAGCTCTGATGGGGTAGTTGCAAAAAGAATACATCATCAGCAAAACGAAAATGAGTTAGATAATCTCCATTAATTTTTATCCCTTTGTTTTCCCAGTTCAGGGATTTAAAGACATTTCCAATGTGGCATTAAAGAGTTTGGGAGATATAGTGTCACCTTGTCTCACTCCCTTTTCAATTTTTATGGGTGTTGTATTCTCAAATAGCTGAATCTTTGCACTTGCATTTTCATAGATGTTTTTAATAATATTAATGTATACATCTTCAATACCACAGGATTTCAAAGCCCATTATAACTGCTGATGGTTTCACTGAATCAAAGGCCTTTTCATAATCGATAAAAGCCATGCATAATGGAAGTTCATATTCCCTCGCTGTTTCAATTAGTTCTCCAAGTGCATGGATATGATCTATAGTGCTGTAGCCACTCGTGAATCCAGCTTGTTCTCTCTGTTGAGCCATGTCCATTGTAACCTTCAAGTGGTGTGAAAGAACTTTAGTGAAGATTTTATAAACCACTGATAGGAGGCTGATAGGTCTGTAGTTCCTGAGATCCTCAATGTCCCCTTTTTTATGTAGCAGGATCATTGTAGCATTGTTCCAATCCTCAGGAATCTTCCCTTCATTAAGGCATTGAGTGAAAATTTGGGCGAGTACTGTTTCAATTTCTCCACTTGCTTTTTGTATGATGTTTACGGTAATTCCATCTTCTCCTGGAGCTTTTCCCCGTTTCATGTTCTTGATTGCATGTGCAACTTCTGCTGGGAGGACTGGAAGAACTCTGGTACCTGGACATGGGGATGTAAGGTCAGGTGATGTGCAATATACTACAGCCTCTCCTTGACAAATGTCAACCCCGCCTTCTCATGGTGCATCCTGTTCCCACTAAAGGGGCTCTGATGACCGCCAAATAGCGGTATAACTATACCATTGGGATTAGAGGAAATGCTATCCCACATTCCCCAACCAGCTGGGCCAGCATGGTGAGTTATGGCCAAAACCCTCCAAAATTACTCCACAACTTAAACATATATATACATATATAACCATTCACTTTTATAACGAATAAAGACTGACCCACCACTCCCCATGTTTTTCTTTCAGTATTAAAAACAAACACAATAAATATACAGGTTCTTTTCAATACATATACCAGATATCTCCAACTGGATACAAAAGAAACTTAAAAGAGAAAATGTCAATATTAGCATTGGACAAGGCCCTTCCAATTGCACAGCAGCTTAAAAACAATAAAGATCCATCGAATGTGTCACCAGGTGTTTTCACAAAGAAAAAATACATTGGAATGAGTCAATCCACCTCAGAGAACACAAAGGTAATGTTGAATATTCACACAAAAACAAAAACTACAGATCTAGTAAAAACAGATATTGATGATGAGTTTACACCTGTCTGGAATGAAGCAAAAGTCATTTCCATATACACAGGATGGAAACAATCTCTCTTACATGAATCTATGCAACAAGGACCCCTTTATAAAAATTAACAATATATGGAAAAACTTCTTTGCAGCATTTTGCAAACAAAATGCAACTATATCAAATCTGAAATTTCAGTAGGATCAGACCAAAAGATGGCAGCACAAAACAACCCATGATGAGATTTGAAGATGACTCACAAACAAAACACTGTACACGATCTGGTGGCTGATGAGGACCAAGTGGCTAAAAGACCATGGTACCAGTTAGCACCTTTTTTTTTTCTTTTTGGCATTTTAAAAATGAAACCATTTAGATTTTAAACAATGTTTTGCAGTTCATTCCACTTTACTCAAAATTGCTTTCCTTTGTATATGCCATCAGTTGGAAGCAGCACATATCCTCATATACGCAAATTTTGTCACACAAAAGTTTTAAAGAAGCAATTTTCACTTAATGTAGATGAACATTAAGAATATATATTTAGATATTGCTTCAGTGCATCTAAAAAATTTGGTCAGTGTGTATACTCACCAGGATTTACTTCACTGTAAGTAGCCACACCATATGCATCAACTATATTCTGGAAGCCTCTTGTAAATTTATTAACTTTGTTATACGTTGGAGGACTCTCCTTTGTATCCATGGGATTCAAAATAGAAGCTACAGAGCTTCCACTTTCTTCCTAAAAGAAAAATAAAGGAATAATTCAGAAGCTTTATCTGACAATTAAAATCACATAACAAATGTATTTCAGAAAAATGTGGTTAGTACATGCATTACTGAAGTTTCTATAAGTTCCAGTCATCATCAGAATAAGAAAGAAATATTTATTCAAGGTACATTGCTTACACATTTGAAAACACTGTCAAATGGCTGAATGATTACAACTCTAGATTTATACAGCCGAGGACTGGGTTTGAATTTCATGCGAGACATTAGTACAGCCAAACACACACGTAACGAGCTTGCATAATACAAAGTTTCGCATAAACGAAAGCTTTTATAGATCCCTTAAATTTTGTAATATTCTCCCTCATTATTTTAGCCAGAATTTACAAAAAAATATTGTTGGAAAAAAAGGACTTATCAAAGTTCAGCATGATTATCAGCAAACAAAATAAAAGGCATTCACACCATTACCAACTGTTGAAAACATCCTGAAGTTTCCCTAACAGATAGGTCAGTACGCATGAAAACAAAAATTTTTCAGTTGCTGTTTTAGTACCTCCCAGTCTTCCACCCCCTCCTTTCCCGACCTATGCTTGCCAAACATGTATCACCTGGGCAAATGCTGCCTTTTATCCTCTTTCCTCACAACCTTTCAATTACATAATCTGTTTAGAAAATCTTATTCATTTTGAATCCAGAAACATCTTTGTTTTTAACTACAGCATCACAGGAAGTTGAAAAACATTTAAAACAGTGATCATGGTAAGCACAAAACAATCAAGAATTGTCTCATACATAAAAGGTGAAATTTCAAAGTTTTTGCAGTTACATTCATTTTTACATTCGCAAATGTTTTGCTTATTGCAGATCTCTCTCATATTATTTTGCTAGCTGTAGTTTTCGATTAACAAGTATTTTTATCCTCAATTAACTGATAACATATAATTTATCAGTTAATTGAAGATAGGTGAATAAATTAGAAAGAATTGGAGATAATGCAAACAGACGATGACATCGCTCTGTCCATGTTTTTATAAGCAACGCATAGCAACTGAAAAATTGTTCATCCGACACTGCTGGGATCGAACCCCAGAACTCTTGATAACTAGCCAAGTGCGTTTACTTTACGCTACAGTGCCAACAATTCACAGCGATATGCGTGGTTTATCATTACTTTTTTTTTTTTATTTAATTGAGGATAAAAAAATAAAATTTTAAAATAAAAAAAAACAGAGAGAAAGAGTACCAGATGATTTGAAAGATGCATAGCATAAATTATAATTTATGCTATAATAATAAATAAATTATAATTACGCTATAATGCATAAATTATAATTTATGCTATGCCTCTTTCGAATGCCAAAATTTTTTGGGTGTGAAATAAAACGAGTGATTCGATTTACGTGCAACACTAAACATTTATTCGCATCACTCATGACCACGTCCAGCCACAGTGTGGTACATACCATGTGGAATTAGATCATAACAACAAAAAATAAGGTTTACTAATTCCTGTCATTGAACGGTACTTCGGCAGGTGGATTTATGAATGTTGTTGTGGCATATTACATTATGTCAGATTAAAACACCTGACATAATGTAATATGCCAAAAACAGCTCCTTTTCTATCTGTCCAGTTATAACAAAGTTCGCACATACACTATATTCACAAAAGTCACCGGACACCTAGAAGAGAAACACAACATAGCATTTATTGACATACATTAGTATGGTGTAGGTCCACCTTTGGCCTTAATGCATGACTTCACTGACCCTTTGAGACATGCTTTTGACAAGGTTTTGGAACACAGTGATAGGTATGCGCTTCCATTCAGTACATAATGCTGCCGCTAACTGTTGCTTAGTAGTAGGCTTTGTTTCCAAACTTCTTATGCGGTGCTCTAATTCATCCCATAGGTGCTCTATGGGATTAAGATCCAGCTCTGTGTTGGCCAGTTCACACAGGATATGGAATTATTGTCAAACCATGCCATAACAGTCCTTGCTTTATGGCTCAGTGCATTATCCTGCTAGTACCAACAAGGCTCAGTTCCACAGTATTGCCACAGAGTTGATAGGGCATAATTGTCCAGAATATCGAGGTAGACATGCTGGTCAACAGGTTTGTACATGATAACCAATGGGCTGGGACCATACCATGAAAAACACAACCATACGAGTACACTGCTAGCTCCAAACTTGACGGTAGGAACAATACACTATGGTACATAGCGTTCCCCGGCTGCCACCATACCCACACACTGCCATCAGATTGATGGATCGTGTATCTGGATTCATCAGTCCATAGGACTCGTTTTCACTGATCTACGGTCCATGATAAATGTTCTTTACACCATGCTAAATGATGAGTAGCATTCCGAGTGGAGATTAAAGACTTATATGAGCAGCCTCACGACCACGGTAACCCATGGAATGAAGTTCTCTGCGAATGGTATGTATACATACCGAGGTACCAGCATTTTTACTCACTTGTACACTGAGGTCTTGTGAAGTACTTCGTCGATTAGCTGCAACGACTCTCCTGAGGCTTCGACGTCCTCTATCACCGATTTTCTTTGGTCTGCCGGTATGTTTTGCTGCTTCAGGCACACCATGTGTCTTCCACTTATTCAGAACATCCAAAACAGTTGATTGGGTATGTTTAAAACACTTCTCGGTTTCTCTTATGGACAATCCACTAATATAATACCAAACAATCTGTTTTTCTCAAAGTCAGTTCTCTCCCGCTGCAACATTTTCACACAACCACACAGTGCGATATGATCACGGTCAGCTGCAGGCTTGTTTTTATACCATTTGCAGCTGTACCACACATCTTGACAATGCAGCAGATCCGTTCTTTTGCTTTTGAAGGGGTGTCCGGTGACTTTTGTCAATATAGTGTATATTGAATGTTTTCAACTCTCCCTTCAACTTTGTTATATACAGATCAGACCGTGCAATATTTGTTCTTTTCTTCCCCAACACCACTGATAGTCTTACCACCTCAGCAAATAAATACATTTGTCAGATACATTTGTTTTGATATCAGATGATACCACTCTACATAACATGAGAATAAAACACTGCTGTACATTTTTAGTATCAACTGCAATTAAACAGTTTGATTATGTTACACCTGAGGATCACACACAACATGCATCCCAAGAGGCAATGGGCAATGCACATAATTATCAAATTATTAAAACAGAAAAAACAGACAAGAAAACAACAACAAATGGCTTTATCAGCAAAGTAAGTGGCTCAAGTGCACTTCCTTAGCCCTACCAAAACTATCTTGCTTACTCAACTAATGAAAACTGATAAACAAATTCATAACAGAGCAAATCTATTCATTTCTGTCATAAAAGCAACTATTGTTACATGTGAAAATGGGAAACAAAATCATGAATGATGAGCGTCTCCCATAATAAAAATAAAAGAAAGTCATGATTGATGAACATTTGCCACATTAAATATAAACAGGGTTCCCACTCAAAAGCAATAAAAAAAATTCCCTAATTTTTCCAGGTTTTTTTTAACAAGTTTCCAGAGTGGTGATCCCCATCATGTTACGATGAATCACTACATTTCATTCCATTCATACATTTTCTCACCAAAGCATACATTTGTAAATTCTTTGAGTAATTTGTTTTTCTAAAATTGCCTGCTTTTCATTAATAACAATTAAGTGGGCATATTATTTTCTGTACCATAATTCCATGAACTTTTGTGAATACTACCCACATAGAATTTGTAAATACATTCCCATAGAAACGGGCCATATGTAAGAAAATATCTGTCAGTTGATTAGTTTCAGTTTTTCTATAACACAATGCAGCTCAGCTTAATGATGGAATGGCTCCTGTTCGGAGAAACATGTTGCAAGAGAACCAACAGACAAAGGACTTAGATCCTTGTTTGGTTGGGTCTCTTTGTGAAGTGTTTCTTCAAGCAGGAGTGTGCTCAGCCATTCTGCCCAATTGTTCCATGTTACAACTGTCTGAAGAAATTGAACAAAAACTTAATAATAGGCAATTTTTAAAATTCAATTTTGCATCTTTTTTTAGGAAATTAAAAGAAAATGTAATGTAACTGAAAGATCTACCAAATTTTAGGCAGGTAATAATTGCAAACAAAAGCTTGAGATCTGAAAAAAGAAAAAAAAATTGGCAAAATAAAATACACATATCTTGATTTTTACAAAAAAAAAAAAAAAAAGAAGTTCCCATAGTTTCTCCTGATTTTTTACAAAAAAGGAGCAATTTCCCCCTGAGTTTTGGAACTATTTTCAAATTTCCCGAGAATTCCAGGTTCTCCCTGTTTTCCAGGTTGTGTGGGAACCCTGATAAAAGAAAATCATGACTGATGAACATTTGCCATGTTAAAAATAAAAAAATCAAAGCATAAGTATTTTTAAGAGTGAAGTTATATTATCCAAGTTTTAAAATCATACATACACTGGCATGCCAAAATTAAGGACGAGACGGTTTTTCGAATGTAACGTCATGCAGAAGTGCTCCACATCGACTCAAATCATACCATAAGATCCCCAAGATGTAAGAATATGGGACAAGTGAGCAAAACCGTCCAAACAAGGAATTCAAAGGATACAAAGGCACTTTATTGAAAAGGTAGCTTCAAACACAACTGGACAGAAAGAAGACAAAAACGTTCATGTGACAGGTGGCTGCCAAGAAAAATCCAGTCTTTAGTAAGGGATATGATCACCCCTGACTGCGTTGCAGGATTTACAATAGACGTCTGTCCATGCTGAGGACGAGGTTGTCAAGGAGCTGTTGAGGCATTGCGGCCCATTCCTCTTGTAGCGCCAATCGCAGCTGCGGAATCATTGCTGGCGGCTGGTGACGTGCTGCCAAGCGTCTCCCGAGAAGGTCCCACACGTGTTTGATTGGATTTAGGTCCGGGCACCTTGAAGGACAATCCATGCGTTGAATATCTTCACTTTCCAACAGCTCTGTGACAGCCACTGTACGATGAGGTGTAGCGTTGTCGTCCATGAAGAGGAACTCAGGACCCACAGCACCTCTAAACAGACGCACGTGAGGCAGGAGAACCTCGGTACAATAGTGGACACCAGTGACAATCTCCTTGGAAGATGTGGAGGTCAGTACGACTACCAAGCATGATACCGCCCCAAACGAGAACTCCACCACCTCCAAACCGGTCCCTTTCGATGATGTTGGAGGTGTGATTGCGTGTTCCCTGCTCTCTCCATCCAGATGTGTATACGTCCAGAATCGCTCGTCAGACTAAATCGGCTCTCATCCGTAAAGAGAACTCGACCCCATTGCTGATGTGTCCAGTTCTTGTGTTCCTGGCACCACAGAAACCACAGTCTCCGAGGAGCAGGCGTTAATGGCACACACTGTACTGGTCATTGTGAAAATAGACCACCTTTGTGCAGCCTCCTGGCCACAGTAAAACGTAATAACGGACATCCAGTTGTCTGTTGCATATGCCTTGCGATTTCTCTCGCTGTCTGCAGTCTGTCTCTTCTCGCCTGTAGGACAATATACCGGTTGTCTGCCGTGGTTGCTAGTGGACAACCACTGCTAAACTCTCGGACAGCTGTTCCTGTCGTTTGAAATGCTCTCCAAGCTCGTGAAACGATACTGTGAGCGATCCCGAACTCCTCGGCCACACTAGTCACACTTTGACCTTCTTCCAACTTCCCAATGACGTGACCTCGGGTAAAGTTGTCCAGATGTCATCTACTGGATTGCCTGTTGGCCATATCACACGGTGGCAGCAACTCGACGTCGTTTAAACCGATGTACACTGTGCAATAGCTTTCACCGAATTGCTGAGCATACACCGCCTGTGTGCTTTATACCCTTCCGACACTCCACGTCATGCTGCATATATGCACACGCCCTACCGTACCGGACCCTAGTCTACCTCCTGAGTGGTCTTTCAGTCCGTTCTGCCGGCTCGTTCCGCTGTTATGCTAATTTCTCCTCTTCGTCCTTAATTTTTGCACACCAGTGTATTTATTTTGCTACACTGTGACTGAAATAGTGTTAATGTGTGTGTGTGAGCGCGCGCGCACACGTGCATGCACATAGATGCGCACACACAGACACACGCACACAGAACAGCCAAATGTACAATAGTATATTCAAGTTATACTCAACACTACTTTAACATACAAATTCAAATGGCAAGAAACCTTACTGTTGCTTGTCTGAGAACTTGCTGAACTGCCATAAGATCTTTAGTAGAACACCAGCACTCGGCTATAAGGCACTCTCTGGTCACATCTTGATTAAACATGTTCAGTACATGATATATTGCTTTTACTTTACCAACTTTGATCAACCAGCTTTCAAGGTTCATGGCTGCACCAACTAAGAGACGGTGACGATGCTCTTGAGATTTGCTCAAAACCTGTTGTTAACATGCATAAAAATAAGCTATATTCATAAGATAAAAACATACAAAAATTTACACTGATCAATTTTTAATAATTAAAATGACCAGTTATGGGAAGCAAAATAAACAGAATGAAAAAAAAGGACTTGTGAAGTAACACTAACAAAAGGTAAAGCACCAGTGCACTGGGTAATTTTTTTCTAATTTTCAAAATAATACAGCCTCTGCACAAGAGAATTGACACCACTATTTTCAACAACATATTAAGTTTATGAGAAAAATATTCACTGCGTGCTGAATTCTTTAGTGAAGTGCCATTGAAATTCTATATATTTCTTAGCTAATCAGTTAAAACTGAACTGAATGAATAATTAATGTCATTACTGCCACTAGTTTATAGTTATGATATTGGTCAATCCATCTTAAGTGGTTCAGAAAAAATCAATTGGTTGCTTCACCATTTAAAAAAAGAAATATTTGTTGTGGGTGACCCCTATAACGTTGGTAGTTTAAAACAAAGATTATTTTAATTTTATATTAACTCATTTTAAAATGGCGGCCATTTTTGTTTCATGCGGTGCACCATTTTTTGCATTTCTAGAGGTTTGCGGAAAACTGCATATTTCAGTTATGGTTTGTCACAGAGCTCGAACAAAAACTGTTATTCTTGGCACATTCTGGAGTACATTTTTGTTAGGCATGTCATTTGGCTATTTAGTTTCTTTATGCCTCAAATTTCATGCCAAACTTGACACTTGCGGTTATAAAAAAATTCGAATTTTAGAAAAGCAGTTTTTTGGAAAGGGTTAAAATATCTGACTTCAATTATTTTTTTTTTTTTTGCAAGTACTTCTTTTTTGTAAAATTTAGGGGTAAATACCCCTGGTGGGGGAGCTAATAAAAATTTAAATTTTGCACACCATAAAGTACTATATGGTAGTAAACTCCAGTAAAACGTTTGAGTTTGATATCCACTGGGAGCAGAGTTATGTAAAGTACAAAACTTCAAAAAAACCACGAGATCAGGTAATGATATGATATTATAGAGCAAATATAAAGTTTTAAAGTACATCAGAACTGACTATGAGGATATATTATATATAGATGTGCCATCAGAAAAATAAATAATTTTTGTATTTGTGAAAGAACTTCCTTAAGATATATAATGAGGTGAGTTTGAAAAGTATGGACAGCAACTGTGTTATGCTCCAATTAATTGCTAACAATGCAGATGCAGTGGCAATTTATTTCACCACCTTTTATGTAATACTACACAAATTGATGTACTGTAGCCAGCTGGTTTACTAAGCGATAGTCTTGGATTTCATTTTGTATGATGAATGAAAAGCTTTTGGCAAAGTCTGCCAAGACAATACATTCTGAATTGCTGAGACTTGCTTTCCTTTCTCTCAAAACTGACTATGGGCTTTTGAAATACAATGATGCACTTTCAGTAATTCCAGCTTCTCTGCCAAGGATTCAAATTACTAATCTCTGAGTTTTATTAATGTAATTATCTCAGCTCTATCTACTGTAATCTATTGGGTGAATGTTATGTTGTCTGGCAATGACTCATATTTCTAAGAATCCTCAAGCATGTATAATATGGGTTCTTTCATTGGGCATTTAGCAAACTTGCTCATTATGAAGTTATAGTTACTTGAATCACATACACATTTGTCAATAAGGTCCTTGTAATCTGCATTTAGTTTAGCCCCTGTGATAATAAGTTTTACATTTTGATACAGACAAACACAAACTGTGCGAGTCACAGTAGCTCCTGTGGAGATATATCATTTGGGCTTTAAATCACAAAATTTTGATCTTCCTATTTTGTAACTAGGATATCTCTTTGAACACAACATACAGCTCATTTAAATTAACCAACATTAAATGCTTCTGAACTTCTGAAAGACCTATTTTAACTGATATACAATCTTTTCTGCTGGGGCATATTTTATTATACTCATCATCATAAAAGTCAACCACTATTTTTCACAGTCTCCTCTGAAATTCCATGGCCTCTCATTTTTCCTAACTCTGGGAGAATACCTTGCTTGCTCTTTGACAAGTTACCTGGTCAGTTTAGCATGACGATTAGGAACAGTGCTACAAGCAGCATCTATTTTGAATAAGTTTTCAGCACGGGAGTGAGAAATGTAATGTCATGCTTAGTATAGTTTCCACAATTTTTACTTCCTAACAAATATTTTAGAGTAACAATTAGGACAAAGATTCACCTGGTACAAGGTAAACAAGTAGGTGTTTCTCCTTGAAAAGATGCTCCAGCTTAATTTCTGTCAACTCTTTTGAAATGGGTTTTGTGAGTCTTTGGAAAGGGTCACTGCATGTCTGACCAAAAAGATGATTATATCTATTCAAATGTTTTACTTCATGGTACCTACAGACAGTCGAAATCTCAGAACACACTCTTAAAGAAAACAACCTTTCATCCTCTTCTCCATAATCCCCAACAGCCTTTATTTCTTTGGCCACAACACGATTAACACTTTTATGGCACTGCTCTTCAGTATAGACTCCTATACAACACTGAAAGTCGGACATTATATGTTTAACAATGTCACCTGAATACCACCTCCCTGTGCAGCAGCAGCCAGAAAACTGACTAACAAGGGCACTTGTATGAACAAGCCCAGACATACAGCATCTGTGGATCTGGGGCCGCCTACACCCCAAACTCTTAATGTTACATAGTTCTATCCTCACCAGTTTAAGCTATAGCTTTGATTGTTTTTTCAGCAAATAATTTATCTAAAAAATATATTTAATATATTATACTATGATGAGGTGCACCAAATTTTTGCCATATGTTTTTTAAGTTTCATACCTGGTATAACTTTGCTCCCAGTGGAATATCAAACTCAAACTTTTTACTGGAATTTTCTATCATACAGTACTTCACGGTGTGCAAAATTAAAATTTTGTTAGGTCCCCCACCAGAGATATTTATTTACCCTAAATTTTACAAAAAAATTAGCATATATGTGGGGCCCTGTAAAAAAAAAAAAAAAAGGAGACAAGTATCAGGGCTCAATTGTTTTTTTAACATAAACTACCCCTACCATAGGTACTTGCCAAAAAAAAAAAAAAAAAAAAAAAATATGAAGCCAAACGTTTGAACTCTCCAAAAAATTGCCCTTTCGAATTTTTTATAACTGCAAGTGTCAAGTTTGGCATGAAATTTCAGGCATAAGGAAACGAGATAGCCAAATGATGTACTAACAAAAATGTAGTCCAGAATGTGCTAAGAGTAAGAGTTTTGGTTGCAGAGCTCTGTGACAAACCATAACTGAAATATGAAGTTTTCCACAAACCTGTAGAAATGAAAAAAAAATGGCACATAGCGTGAAACAAAAATGGCCGCCATTTTTAAATGTGTTAAAATAAAATTAAAATAATCTTGATTTTAAACTACCAACATATGGGGGTCGTCACCTACGAAAAATTTTAAAAATGGTCAAGCAACCAGTGCTGGATCACTTGATATGGATTGACCCATACAGTGGGGCACATTTATGTTAAAGTTTGCTAAAAGTAGCAAAGCTCCCCCCCCCCTACACGCACAATATATTTTATACTGAATAAAAGCATAAAACTTTCTTCCAAAGAAAATTCATACTTAAGAAGACAAGGTAAAGTTATACATCATGTCATGCATCATTTCTGCTACAGATGTAGAATGTATGCAAGTTTTTCTAATTGTTTACAGAAAACCAAATCAACCCCTCTCACAAAAAGTCTGAGATCATGTTTAAATCACATTTCCACTTGCCACTAAAATTACACATTGGATAGCAACATAAAATTTTAAGTACCAGTGTTCCTCACATTTCAAAACAGTGTTTACTTGATTGTTATTAATCACATTTCTTTCACACTTCATGTCAGGCTCACACATTTTGGGTTTTGAAGTGCCATTTTCATAGAGAATAAAGCACACAAAGTTGTCATTTTCATAGAGAATATGGCACATACATACAAACATATCACTAAGCTGCTCTCTGAGATTCAGAGGTTTGCTCCACAAAGAAACACAAACTACCAGATAATTTTTACTTACTGTTGCTGTATCAAACTTCTCCATTCACAGCGATCTTGACATACAACTGGGGCTTCACTGACATCCATCACACGCCGAACACAAGACCTTTTATACTTCATACACATAATCTTTCTTTCATGCAGACACTCCTGCATCTGATCCTCCCATGACTTTCCTTGGCCTTCCTCTGCCTTTCCTTCCTACCTTTTGGGCTAAAAAGATTTTCTTAGTAAACATCTCATCACTCATTCTTCTAACATGACCAAAGCATGTTAGTCTCCAGCTTGCTAACAACACTTTGCTTCACATTACACAACTGCAACACATCTTCATTCCTCACACAATCAGAACATGTCTTGCTCTTTATGACTTCATATTTTCCTGACAATGAAACACTGTCCAAAAGTTTGCTCTGTAGGACCAACATTATGACTTAGTTCTTCCAATGCATTTACTGCATGTTCAGTTTTAATGTTCAGAGAAGAAAGCAGTAACTGCTCGCTTTGAACTGACACACTCAAAGGCTTCAAATGTAACAATTTTACAAACTGAAACTGCTTTAAGTACTTCAGCAATCCTCTTGCTTTTGAAGCATCTCATTCATTAAGAGATGCTTCAAAAGCAAGCAAGAGGATTGCTTCTCATTCATTAACACCAAGTCCTCAAAACCTGTGACAATGGTTTTCCAAGACTGAAAGAGCATGAAGCGCATTTGCTCTACCTGCTATACACCTTACAACATGAATATCACCAAGTATCAGTACCCCTTCTGCAAATGATTCAGCAGTTTCACACATTTAACTTGTACAATATTTTTGCAGAACCATTATGAAATTTGTATACATTTCTTATGGTGTTATCAAATGTTTGGAGAAACTCAATAGTTTTGCCTGCATCTAACACAGTAAGCTTAGTTTGAGATACACAATTAAAACTTGCCAGTTTACAATAAATTGATTTCATTTTGATGGACAGCCCAGACTTATGACCAATCATATTGGTAGCTCCATCTGTACCCAAACCTACAATGTACGTAATATCCTTTTACTTACTCATGCCTACATGGTTGTTTAACAGTGTTGTTAAAGCTGTAAAATAGCCTTCAGAAGTTGCAGAAGGAAGATCAATAACAGCTAGAAAAAAGCCCTCTTTAATATTCCTAATCATGCAAATACCTTACATAGAATATTGCATGTTCATCAGAAGTCCTGTCATCAGAACCATCGATCAAAATGCTGATTCTTACATTTTGCTTGAGCTGATTTCTCAAAATTTCTGCTATATAATGGATAAAAATTTTGCATTCCTTTTCATTCTCATATTTCTGTAGAACATAAACATCCAGTTTTTCTGCTAAACATAAGATATTTAGAAAACCTTTAAATGGCTTTTTATTGTTAGCAATATAATATGCTTTACTGAAGAGATTAGTTATATGCAAGAACAATCTGCTCATCTATTTTTTATGGATCTTTCCAGCAGAGTTCTTGATGTGACTGCAGAGTTCTTGATGTCAGGCGCTCAATATTAGCTTTGTTCACTTTATTTTTATCATGATTCACAAACTTATTTTTTTTTATGGCATACTGAAGCCATCAACCCATTTTGATCAACAGTACTTGCAGGTAATTACTTGCAGTACTTGCAACACACTTTTTCTAATTTTTGTTGGAGCTTATCCATTCAAAGGCATTTTCCCCAAGCCTGATTAAATTTTCCTTTTGCTGGAAGTTTCTTACTCAAAGAACTGTCATCAGATTTCCATCTACAACTTTGAGAGAGATTTACACCACTAAGTTTAGATTTCAGCTCTGGTCCAGACACAATAACAAGACTTCCAGCATTGTTAACTGCTGACTTTCAACACGTGGTGATGAAGAACACGCTTACCCAAAGAAATGCTGAAGATACATTTGTTTCTGCATTTTCTTAAAAAAAAAAAAAAAAAGCACTCAAACAAAATTACTCAATTTCAGCAAGCCTGAAAATATTAAATCCAAACATCCACTGAAACAATGCAAAACTGGATACACACATATGAAGATTCAAATAAGTTACCTCTTGAAAGAAGTCAGAACCTCATGCTTGCTTTCTGATGTCACACTCTAGGAAGAAACTGGTCGGTGATTTGTGTGGCAGTTCGGACCCCCCCCCCCCCCCACACACACACACTTCTCTGCACAATGCATGATGACTTTGCAAATGTTGTGATCTTTTTCAATCAGAGAACATGACATCAGTGAGAGGCTGTTTACTCCTTATGCTATGCTAATTTTTTTTTTTTTATTTGCTTGCAGGAGAGACTTAGTTAGCATAAGGAATTTTTTCACTGAAGAATTGTACAAATGCTACAAGGAGGAAAAAAACAGCATTTCACATACGAGGTCTGATCAAAAAGTATCAGACATTTTTTATTGCGGCAACCCTTTGCAGCACGCGAAGGGGCTAACACATCATTTGATCTTGGACCTTACACACGTGTGATTTTTTCTGTGATCGCTCTGCCCTTCAGTCACTGTCAGGCAGTTGTGATAATAGTACATGTACCATGTGTTCATCGCTTTCGTGTTTGGAGTGAAAATGGTTGAACATGTTGATCAAAGGATCTTCATTAAATTTTGCCAGAAACTTGGTGACATGCAATCTGAGACAATTGAAAAGATAAAGAGAGCTTTTGGTAATGAAGTTATGCGTGTTACGCAGATTAAAGAGTGGTATTGTCATTTCAAATACGGCCGAACATCAGTTGAGGGCGACGAACGTTCTAGCAGGCCTTCAACCAGCAGAAATCCCCCCAAAAAAATTGAGGAAGTGCACCAAATAATGATGAAAGACCGTAGAGTAAAAATGAGAGAGACTGAGAGCGAAGTAGGAATTTCATTTAGTACAGCGCAAGCAATTCTGACTGACTATGTTCGCATGCAACGTCGCCACAAAATTTGTTCCAAAACTCCTCCCTAATGATCAAAAGGAAAAACTTCTCCAAACTGTGCACGACATGTTGGATTTAGTCAATGCTGACCCTGATTTTATGAAAAAATCATAACTGGAGATGAGTCCAGGGTCTACAGTTATGACCCTGAGACAAAAGCACAGTTATCTCAATGGAAAACACCAGTCTCCACGGCCAAAGAAGGCACGCCAATCACGAAGTCATGTGAAGGTCATGGTGACCATTTTCTTCAATTACCAGGGTGTAGTACATTATGAATACGCTCCACAAGGACATACTATCAATAAGGAGTACTATCTGTCTGCTCTCCGCCAACTAAGACATGCTGTTAGACGCAAGAGACCTGAACTCTAGCAGAGTGAAGACTGGTTTATCCATCACGATAATGCTCCAGCCCACGCATCGCACCTCATTCAGAACTTTCTAGCGAGACACAGCATTACACAGGTTCAGCAGCCTCCCTACTTCCCAGACATGGCCCCGTGCAGCTTTTGGCTATTTCCCAGACTCAAGATGCCACTCAAAGGAAAGAGATTTCAAGATGCAGAAGACATCAAGAGAAATGTGACAAAGCATCTCATGAACATTCCATAAAAGAGCTTTGAAGAATGTTTCCAACAGTGGCAACACAGCAGGGAGAAGTGTGTGAACTCTAAAGACTCCTATTTTGAAGGAGATTCGTATTTGAACTAAATATGTGAGCTAGATTTTCTTTTGGGCCTCAGATCGGATACTTTTTGATCAGACCTCGTATTTATAATAAAAATTTAAGTGAAAAAACCATGAGGAATAACCACTCACCATAAAGATCATGGTAACCTCCAATGGACCACACACTTCCAACACGTCATTCATCGTGATGTAACTGGGCTTCCACAGGTTTACAGACTTCTTGCTTACGCTTCTTATTTTCGGGTGTGAAACATCGTTTTTTTCTTTTTTTTTTTTCCTTTGCCTTATAATATGTTACTATAATGCTTGTCAATTCGATAAAATCACACATACAACTCATTCATACAATTCAAGTAAAACTATGTACATAAACCTTACATTCACAGGTGATTAAACCTTAGTCAACTCTAATTATGGAACTCCTCCTCCTGTTTCACAACCTCTGCTACTCCCACTGCAATTGTCACACCCATTCAGCCCCGCACATCCAATCCTCTAGTACTTTCGACAGGTCCCTGTCATCTTCAGGAGGCAGGTGTGTCTCATCCGCCCACCACAGCTCAAGTGAGCAGAGCCATCGAGGCATGGGCTCCAGTCGCTATCTCTGAATCGTTGTGTCTCTGGTGCCATCTATTGTCCCTGCTGCTCTTTTTTCCCTCTTTCTTTTTACGCTGCTGTTCAATTTTTATTAGGGCTTTCCATTGTTCGTTTAGGTTATTTGGCTCATTAATGTTGCATAATCTTGATCTGTTTTTTTCAATTAACACTGATTCTGCAATTCTTAACTGCTTTTCGTTTTTACAGCTCTTAATAATTTTAATATCTTCAAACCTTGGACATTTTTGATTTTCCATACAGTATTGGGTCAATGCTGTCTTAGCCTCTTTTTTATTCCAATTATTAATATGCTGGTTCAATCTATACTTTAATTTATTCCTGGTGCTGCCTATATATGACACAGGTGGTTGCTGGTTTATTGGGATTTCATAAATTCCTGCTCTATCTAATTGGCTAATTTTTTCATTTTTAATCACTAAATTTTTTACAGTAAGTACCTGATTTCCTACCTGTATGCCATACTTGCCACAAACTTTATTAATTTCTGCTGAAACATTTTCTATATATGGTATTGCTCCCACATATTTTACAAGTTTTTTATCAGTCTTGACCTTATTGTAACCTTGAGTTACTTCATAAATCCATTTTTTTAATACCTGTTTAGGGTATCCAAAAGCATATGCAATTTTTTCAATATATTCAATTTCTTCCTTTCTATACTGTTCAATTGATGAATGTGTTAAACTTCTTTTAATTAGTGTTTTAACACTATTTCTTTTATGTGTTAATGGATGTGATGACTGAAATGGTATAAGTACTGGGATATATGAAGATTTTCTATGCACTCTGAATTGTAAATTCTCCTCTGTTTTAATAATCAAAACGTCCAAAAATGCCAAAGTATTGTCATGTTCTTGTTCTACTGTCAGTTCTATAGATGGATAAATTTCACTATACTTTTTTGTCAAGTCCTCAAGTTCATCATTTTTTAGCCTGGATAACAGAAAAATGTCATCAACATATCTGCAGTATATCAGTGGTGGATCCTCGAGTTTACTTATTATCTTCTTAATTTCTTGTTGTAAGAAGCGTAAAAAGAAAGAAAGAAAGAGGGAAAAAGAGCAGCAGGGACAATAGATGGCGCCAGAGACACAACGATTCAGAGATAGCGACTGGAGCCCATGCCTCGATGGCTCTGCTCACTTGAGCTGTGGTGGGCGGATGAGACACACCTGCCTCCTGAAGATGACAGGGACCTGTCGAAAGTACTAGAGGATTGGATGTGCGGGGCTGAATGGGTGTGACAATTGCAGTGGGAGTAGCAGAGGTTGTGAAACAGAAGGAGGAGTTCCATAATTAGAGTTGACTAAGGTTTAATCACCTGTGAATGTAAGGTTTATGTACATAGTTTTTACTTGAATTGTATGAATGAGTTGTATGTGTGATTTTATCGAATTGACAAGCATTATAGTAACATATTATAAGGCAAAGGAAAAAAAAAAAAAGAAAAAACGATGTTTCACACCCGAAAATAAGAAGCGTAAGCAAAGAAGTCTGTAAACCTGTGGAAGCCCAGTTACATCACGATGAATGACGTGTTGGAAGTGTGTGGTCCATTGGAGGTTACCATGATCTTTATGGTGAGTGGTTATTCCTCATGGTTTTTTCATTTATGAATTGCACGTAAACTATGCGCACTTTGCAAGAGGTTAATACCTTAAAAGTGCAAATATAATAATTAAAAATTTAAGGTTTTACCGATGTGTTTATTCATTAATTCAATGAGAAAAATTATACTCACCAGCACAAATTTTCACTCGCCAATGTCAAGCTGGTGACAGGGAATTCAGTGTCCTGATTTAGAGCATATGTATAAAATCAGTTTACAAATATATCAGCCATATAGACATTTTTGATGGATGCATAAAGACAAAGATGTCCTCTGATGAAGCCAGGATAGCAGTACTTCTATACAAAAATTTCACAGAAACACAAAATATCACTTAGAAAAATCCAAAAACCAAGAAAATATGCTTGTATAATGGATTATTGAAAAAATGCTATAATGAAGTTATGAGTTCCAGTAGTCTGTTTGTGAACAATCAAACTGGTTATCAGCACCAACAAGAAATTAAGAAGCCACTTACTGACAAATGCCAATTACAGTCAACATGCATCATTTACATTAATATAATAAAGATACATGAATAAGAATAAATAAGTGTTTAGTCAGTCACTGATGGCCATGTTCAACATGGAGTTATGCCATCACTACAGTTTTAATATGACATTAATCTATCACTATATAAAAAAATATTCCACTACACTAAAAATAAACATTCATGAGTCATAACATTAAGACCACCCAACTAATAGCATGGTGGGCCACATTTCATTGTGTTAACTGCTTGCACCCATCATGAGATCAATTCCACTAGACTGAGAAATAGCTTCCAGTATTCTATACCAGCTGGACAGAATGGTATCGTGGTATTTGGTGGTGAAGCAAGGCACTGGCATGAACCAACAAATGTTACACTCAACTGCATCCAACAAATGTTCAATAGGATTCAAGTCAGGGGAATTGGACGGCCAGTGAAGTGCAAAAAGTACTTCAACATGATCTTTAGTTGGTTTGGGGGTTTAACAATCATCATGGGCTACTTGATGGGCTATATGCAGTTGTCCCCTCCTTAATTTAGGGCCACTGGTTCCAGGGAAGGGAGAGAGCCAGTGCCCTAAGACAAACACAACATCCATGCCTCGCCAAGATTCACACCCGGACCCCTCTCGAACAAATGGTCAGAAGCCAGAGTTTAGACCAATGCGCTACTGAGGCAGCTGGCATCATCCTTGAACCATCTTTGCATAACTGTGGGCTTGGTGACATGGGAACTGTTTAGATGAAAGTTTAGTAACATCCAGATACATGGTCACCACATAGGACAATACTTGATCCAAAATAATTCCTAGGTAGGATCTAGAGGTGGGGTGTGATTAATAGGGATGAGGAGACCTAGTGATGTAAATGAAAACAATCCCTATAGCATGATACCACCACTGTGAGTCTGCTTTTCTTCAATCGTGCAGTCTGGCCGATATTGTTCACCATCAATATGTTGGAACTAGAACCTGGACTTATCAAACCAAGTGACTCTTTTCCAGGCAACCAATGTCCAATTACTGTGCTCACATGCCTACTATGCAGGTGAAGCAGTTGATGATGATCAGTCAACATAGGCACAAGAACAGGATGCCAAGTAAACAAACACCCATAAGCAAGAGCATCTGCTGGATTGTGTCCCTTATTGTAATTGGTAATCGAGGGATCGAGAGGTAGGTGTAGATGTAGGTGCGTGTGTGTGTGGTCTCGTATAGTATGCACCAAAAAAGTGTTCTCCTCAATTGTAATCCCTCTTTGGACAATTCCTGTGACACCTTCATAGTGGCAACTCTTGAACAGCCAACAATACCTGCAGTTGCTGAGACGTTGGCTCCCATCTTCATTGTGCTGATAACCATTCACATTCAAACTCTGCCAAGTCCTTCCCTTTCTCCACTGAACAGGCTTTATACTGGTGAAATGACATGCTAGCCCAATACATCTTTCTATATATATTCTGTGCCACATTGTGAAGTAACTGTAGGACATGTCCAATTGTGGAGACAGGGCAGTCATAATGACCTGGCCAATGAGTATGCAATTCAAAATAATTTTGTACTGCACCCTAATAATTCTCTTGATAAGAGTTAGAGAAACAAACAAAAAAAAAAAAGCTGTTAGGCACTTACATTATTTAGATCCTCTAATCTGACAGAAACTTCTCTAAGAGTTTTTTCTCGTTCTTCAGGTGTGTCAGGACAGGGGTACAGAGTGGCACGAAACCTAATTGGGTAGAATACACACTCACATTTCTTACATAAAACATCATTAAATGATACATTTGTCACATCAATTAAAAGAACACAAAATGAGAACACAAGTACTGAGTATTCAGTTTTTTAAAGAGCAAAAATACAGTCATTCTAAATCTCTTTTCAATAATATATGTGTGGATACAGCCTCCATAATTCCTCACATAATGTCACAGATTTGATACCTTATTTTTTTTGCCTCAAAACTAGAATACGGCCACTATGTGAAGATGAAATTAAAAGGTGAAATAAAAGCAATTGTGATTCCTTAAAAAGCGCACATTATGATGCGGTATTTGGTATAATTTATGCAATATCTCACATCTGTGAAATACTACATACTCTCATGTAGAGCAAGCTGTTTTGAGTTCCTACAGATATTTTCTACACTGCAAATGTGACACATGTAAAAATCTAGTACAATGGAAGCAGGATATAATGCGGTCAGTTATACCATGGAATCGGATATAACATGGGTCCGATCGGGTCCCCCCAAAATACAAACACAGACAAATGCATACTCAGATTTGGATATACCACAGGCATCTCTATAACGCAGTTATCACCTTGTCCTCATATTCTCGAGTTATAACAGGCTTCAACTGTATAATATTTCAGAGTATTGTACTTCATATTACACTAGATTTTTCCAGGTTTAATCTTCCATGTCTGACTATTCTTCACCAGTTTCACCATTCCACTATCATCTCTGTCTGATATGCCAACCTCACTACAAATTATACCAGGTGTGTTTGCTTTGTTGCTCTGCCACAACACATCATCTTCAGAGACATCCAAAGTATTTGAAATTCCAGTCTTTCTGAAACTTTTTCATTCATAACTATATTGTGAGATCTAATATTCCAACTCTTAGTCATTAACAAGCACACCAGTTCCAGGAACATGTACTTTGCTTTTCCACTGGGAATTAGTGTTCATACTCAACACTTATCATCCACTCACTGCAGAAATGTCACAATCTTTAAATGGTTTGTTTAAAATACATAGTTGGCTGCAAAACACCCATCAGGCCACTAGGAATGATTATTTATTGTGTCTTGCCTTTTTCCTGGAGCAGCTGCTTCCCTTCATCCATGACGTGACCCCACAAACTATAATTAGCTGAGCTAGTTGTTTCAGTATGGCAACTGGTCATTCATCTGCAATATTTTTACCCAGCCCACCATGTGTTCTAAATTCATCCAGCCCTTAGGTTGCACTTGTACATGTATCCCATGAGGAAAATTTTCCCTTACACAGTTTTTCTCTTGAAAACTTCCCCTAGCAACTTCCTACTTATATCAGCTGTAAGAGCAAATTATTCACCATAACTTCTCATTTACCAGTTTTTTTTCAGGAGATACTCAAGTACCTTTATTCTTTTTTTTTTTTTTTTTGCAATGGTGTAGTTGAGAGGCATACCAAAGAATACTGGCATCTGATCAGCACTGCTGGTTTGAGAGAATAATAACGAAGCTTCCAGGTGAAAACATAAGTTGGAAGAATGAATACTTGTAACATTTTCAGTGTAATCAGCTGGTAACTTTTAAGAAATTGCAGTTACTCTCCATATGGACAGGTTTTCATCAGCACATGATTCACCCACAAGACTCCTTCTTCTGGAAATGTGTTTGTAAAATAAACTCACATGCCTTCTTTTTAGCCATTCATACAAAACACTGCAGCCATCATTACATATTTCTTTGACATACTCTAACACTTTCTCCTCAATTTGTGAAAACATGTACATTTTAGGACAGAGTTTCTCAAAGTGTGTGCAGCGGCCTATTAAGTGGTTTGCAGGATCTTCAGGAAATTTAAATTTTATAAGAAAAATTAATTAACATATTTCACATCAGGGCTTGAAAAAGTGCCCGTCCACAATGAGTTAAAATTCGATGCAGACAGTTAAATTTCTACAAGTGACATCCTCACGGAAGTCATAATTAAAAAATATATATATTGGGATGTAAAAAGCTGCAGCCAGATAGTTTTAATGTTTGAATAATGATGCAAAGATAAAAAATACTTAGCTTGCAACTAATTAAAAATTAAAAGCATCAAGCAGGCAGAGGTGCTTTTTATATACCAGGACAATTAGTTTGTGCCAGAAAAGAATTTAGGCTAAATAAATTCCAAGTGTGATATCCCACCTCACATCATTTTCCTAACAAAAATAGAATCAAATATCCAAGCAAGGAGGAATTTGCTTTTCAAAACAACTTTCCCTCTCCCTGGTCTTTCAAATCTGATAAGGCAGATTCTGACCAATGTTGGTTCTGATTAAGCAAGCATCTTATTTATATTACTTTGTTTCAGATAGTGTTGGCAACCAACCGGCATTTTAAGCACCTGGTTGGAAATTTTGGTTATTTTCTGCCAAAGGCCAATGGCAGGTAACTGCGTAACTGCTTACTGGCCCAATTTGTGGCGGTTGGAAAAACCTAAAAATTACATTTTCAGGAGGGGGGGGGTGCATTTCACTGGCCAATGAGGGTTATGAGGGGTCACAGGTAGGGTCTAATATTATTAACCAGAGTTGGCAACCTTGGTTCTATACAATGTATTTTCCAATTTTCTCACAGGGAAGGTCTAAAGCCCCCCCCCTTGATGGTCTGCAATAAATCTAAATAAGTAAAGGAATGTTTACAGTGGTCCATAAGGAACCAAAGTTTGAGAAACACTGTTTTAGAACCTTAAAATACACATCTTCAAAGGTTTGCATTTTTTAACTTGTCATTTAGTTTTCACTCAATTCTTGCAACAATTCTACATTCACTGTAAACTCCCTTTCCACAGCACTGTTCTCATGCTGTGCAGCTTAAGCTTACCGAATAGCTTTGATGAGGAAAATGCTATGCATATCACTGTGTCACTAGCAAGTTTGAACAGTTAGCAAATCTGCAGTACTGAGGTAGGACAAAGAGAACTGGGAACAGTAGACAACATTGGTGGCCATGCTCTACAGCAGCCAGTAGTCAAGGTCATGATACTTCTGCACATGGCAACTTCTAGCACATGAGCTAAGTTATGCAACACAGCATACCGGTCTGTATATTTTCCAAAATCTACATGATGAACAAGAACTACCACATGTCAACAATGTGATTAAATTTTGTGAAACCAGTTCTGAGCTGCAAGAGTAGAATGGGACCAACATGCGGTGAAGTATGGTATGGCTTCCATTAAACCACAAGAAAAAAAAAATATTACTACAATTTTGATAGTTTGCAATCATGAAAGCTTTACAAACAAATATATATACACGTAACTTTGGACATGTTAATAGAATAAATTATGAGAATTATTTAACTTAAAAAATTCATTCAAAACATAACAATGGAAAGTAAATAGATGGCTGATGAAATTGTGGGAGAATTAAATCTGGAATGCTGCGAACAGAAGAATACAGAAGTGTAAAACACAAGATAACTTTGGTTAGACATGTACTGGATGTATCTGAAGCTCCAGTTGTGTACCATGTCACTTCTAATGGTTGTTTTTGATACACAAACATTATAGGACAGCAGGAAAAAATTAAGGTGTGACCATGCTAAATGAAATGCAGCACACAAACACACTGCTAAAAGGCAAATGACAAACATGAGTCATGGCTACAGCGCAGCTCAAAATCAGATTTCGTTTTAGAAGCAAATGCGCATGTACTATCAGCTGTAATGAACAATGCTAATCACAATTCATGTTTTTTTTCTTCTTTTTTTAACATCCTACAACATGATAGCCTGTATTAACCAGCTGCCACTAATGTATTGATTTTCCTAAAGTAACATCAGCACTACACTGATTTTTCAACAGATCATTCATTCATACATACATGCATGCATGCATGCATGCTGGGTTGGTACGAATGAAATGTCTCGCAAAGGACCAGCACACGTGGACAGCGAGAGCGGAAAAGTAGGACAACTTACCTAAGCAAAATAATCCCCCTCGGCATCGACACATAGTTGCCATCTGTCCAGCAAGGCCATGATCCCAGAATGAAAAAAGTCTTGTGGCTGGGACCCGAAGAAGTTATCAACTGCATGTTAAACCTCGTTATCTGTTGTGAACTGTTTCCCGGACAGGAAGTGATCCAGGCGGCGAAACAGATGATAGTCTGTTGGAGACAAGTCCGGGGGAATAGGCAGGATGAGACAGTGCTTCATAGCCCAAGACACTTAGTGTCAGCATCGTTCATTGTGCAATACAAGGACGGGCATTGTCCTGGAGCAGAAGAACAACATGTCTGTTGACTGAAGCCGGTTATTTCTACAGCAATTTCTGGTGCACCTGGTATAATTCAGCACAATAACGTTCTGCAGTGATCGTTTGGCTTCTTGCCAAGAAACTCCGATGAATTATCCCGACTGTGGACCACCAGACAAGGAGCATCATCTTCTTGGTGTGTAGGGGTGGCTCAGGAAGCCGTCCAGCAGGCTGTGCCTTGCTTAACCATTGTGCAGATCATTTTCGATTATCATAAAGGACCCACTTCTCATTGCAGGTGATGATTCAATGCAGTAGAGGTTCCTGTTTATTCCTAGAAAGCAGCGATGTACAGACTTCCAAACGCCTAGTCTTGTTGGCAGTTGTCAACTCGTGCGGCAGCCACATGTTCAGTTTTTTTAACTTACCCAGCACAGCCAGACACCAAACAACTGTCGTGTGGTGGACACTTACCTCTGCTGCTATCTCACGACATGTTTTTTGGGGTCCGCTTCTACCACATGTAACAGAACATTGTCAGAAACAGCAACAGGTTAGTGACCACGTGCTTCATTTTGCAGGTCCGTATCTCTGCTTCGAAATTTCATAAACCATCGCTGAATGGTTCATTCATTGGCTGCATTTTCCCCAAATGCTTTGTTAACGTTTCGAGTGGCAATTCCTGCAGAATGGCCCAGTTTAAATTCTTACAAGAAGATGACTCTTAAATCCAGCGTCTGCACATTTCCTTTGCAAGCCACGCTACATCCAAACAAAACAGGCCTGAACCTTGTTCTTCACACACGTGCTAGCTGTTTATAGTAGCTCTGTAACATAATACCTGCAACACCTGTGGGTGGTTCCTTTCTGCTGTGGTGAGGGCCTGTCTCCACTGCTTGTTCACACACACACACACACACACACACACACACACACACACACACACACACACACACACACACACACAGCTGTTCTTTGAGATTCAAAGGTTAGCTCTGCAAAGAAAGACTATGTGCCAAGTACACATTTAACTGATAGAACCAGAATTTACTTACTGTTGCTGCATCAAATGTCTCCATTTACAATGATCTCTGCATACAGCTCAAACTTCATCAACATCCATCACACGCTGCACACAAGACCTTTTGTTCTTCATACTCAATCTTTTTCTTAAGCAGACATTCCTGCATCTGGTCCTCCAATGATTTCCTTAACCTTCCTCTACCTTTCTTTACTGACACTTTGGCTGAAAAAATTCTCTTAGTCAGCACCTCATCACTCATTCTTTCAACATGGTCAAACCACCTAAGTATATTAGTCTCCACCTTACTAACAACATTTTGCCTCACATTACACATCTGCAACATACCTTCATTCCTCACATGATTGGCAAGTGTCTTACCATAAATCCCCCGTACGTAACACATCTATCCCCAGCACACAAATGACTCCTACGTCTTTTCTGCAGTATCCAGGTTTCACTGCTGTACATCAGAGTAGAAACAATTACACTTTCATACACAGCCATTAGAGACTTCCTTGAAAACCCATCATTCCTGTGAAATCCTCCTAAGGCAGCTATGACTCTCAATGAAGAATTCACTAGTCTACTAATTTCACCATCTAATTTGTTCTCTCTGTCAAACACACTTCCTAAATATAAAAACTCATTCACCTGGCCAATCTCTGTGCCAGTAAGGCTTATTTTGCTTTCAGTATGAACAGTTCCTTGCTCAAAAACCATAACGTTTGTTTTTCCCTTATTTATACTCAGTTTGAAATTCATACAAACTTCATACATCTGGGACAACATACTCTGCAACTCACTTTTGCTCTCTGCCAACAGGACTGTGTCATCAGCATAGAGCAATCTTCACACATGCATTAATACCAAGACATAAACCTCAACAGGTAAAAGCTCCCATTTAGTCAAGGTTACATTTCACTGTCCATGGAATAACCACAAAAACTGTCATAAAAGCAATCTAGTGTCCTCCTGTAAGAGAAGTGAATTCACTTTTTTTTTTTTAATGTTACAAATGAAGTGAATATTATTTTCAGATCTCAGGTTTAGGTCATTGTAAAATAAATCTACCTTGTGAATGCCTGCTGTAAGATGCTGCTTCCTTTAAATAACACCTCTCTCTCTCTCTCTCTCTCTCTCTCTCTCTCTCTCTCTCACACACACACACACACACACACATCTACATCTATGCACCAACTTTATCTCAAGTTGTACACGCTGCACACAAAGACCTTTGTACTGCTATTGACTTTTCAGGGTACATACAGATTTTCCCAGAACAATCTCAAAGATTTTCAGAAAAATGTTTCCAGTTTTCCTGGAATATCCACTAATATTTCTGAATGATCTTTTAGATCTGTTCAAGATGAACAAATACCATGACAAAGAAGTCTTTTATTAAACACTAAAATGTTCATATATTCACAATTTCTGTACATCAGGGGGAACCTTGGAAATAAACATTTTCAACTGAATGTATGTATGTATGTTCTTACATTAAAATCTCCTATTTAACTGTGCCATGGCAATTAGCAAGAAACAAAACAATGAAAACCAAAAAAGGCATTGAATGTTTGCCATGACATTTACATATCCAAAGACAATGAATTCTACAGTTACTGTCACCTGGCAATTTATACATTTGATATGTTAGAAAAGACTGCTTACCCTTCACAAATTTTCTTCACTCTGCTTTTTAATTGCTCTCCTTGGAAAAATAATATGAAGACTATTTTATGCTCTTCATTACCCTGCAAAAAATGAGTATACATATAATAAAACATTATATGCACATAATTATATACGTCAAACTGAGGGCAGCACTAAGGAGATCTATGCATTACCCAAAATTGTGGCCAAATTTAAAAATCATTAGCTAAACTTTTTTTTTTTTTTTTTTTTTGCTTACATCAACGTGGAAATTCTGATTAATTTTAACTCCTTCCTTCAAATTTTAGGGAAACTGACTGAAAAAAAAAACACTTTATTTTTATAAGGACAAATAGAAAACAAGATTTGTTGTAGGATTTGCCGATGTAAACTTAGATGTGAGTTCTTACACTATTATAGGGAAGGGAGAGATGAAGTGACATCATTGGAAAAGAGGAAGGCAAGTGAAAACAGAGCAGCTTTCTTTTCTTTCTTTCTTTTTTGTTAAAGATGATCAGCTGTTTAGCCAGCTGCAACAGTCCAAGTCACAGGCTCCAGCAAGCACTTGGTGACTCATGATGCATAAGTTCATGCCGTGTTCTTCACGGCACTACAGGAATGTATTACATCAGAAGGGAAAATGGAATCAATCAACTATGTATCCCCTCCCCCCATTGTTTATGATGGTATCCCAACATCTGGATAGGTCTGCAATGCCATTCTTGAAAATAATGTGCAGGTTTTGCTGCGAAGAAATCTTAATCATCAAGGAAATTCTGGAGATCAAAATCATTGTTGAACATTCTGCCATGGAGTGCATTCAACAAAGATCGAAACAGTGATAGTCTGAAGGGGAGACATCTGGGCAATAGGCCGGATGTGAAAGGATCTCCCATTTCATGTCCTGACTGGCCATTTTGGTCATGTCTGAACTGTGAGGGTGTGCGTTATGTTGGAGAAGGACACCATGGTGCCGATGTGGCCATTTCTGCTGAAATGCTCTCTCCACATGGTGGAGTTGCTCACAATAGAGTGTACTGTTAATGGTCCGATTCCTCAACAGCATTTCGCAGTGAATAATGCCTTTGATGTCGCACCAGACACACAACATGATCTTTGCAGGATGAAGGTAATGTTTTGGACGTGGTGTAAGCACAGTTTGACAAAATGCGTAATTACGCGTCTAGTACGCGTCGAAAATTGTGTTCACACATTGAAATTTTACCAATGCGTAAAAATACACCGGGAAAATACACATTCTCAACATGTAAAAATACGGATTGAGAAATGCGTAAAATATGTATCATCGCATAAAACTATGCACCGAAGAATTTTACCAACGGTTAAAAATTCGCAAAGAGAAATGCGTAAAAAATACATGTAAAAATACACTTTGAGAAACGCATAAAATACGTATCAACACGTAAAACTATGCATTGAGAAACATGTAAAAATATGCATTGAGAAACGAGTAAAATGCACAACGCATAAAAACACACATCGAGAAACACGCAAAAATACACATCAATGTGTAAAAATATGCATCGAAAAAAGTGTAAAATACACATCAACGTGTAAAACTACACATTGGACAATTTTATCAACACGTAAAAATACGCATCGGGACAGTATTTCATCTTTCAAAAATGGGAGTAAATGAAATAAAGATTTTTTCCATAATCGTAATTTTGTTTTCCTACGATGTTGCCTCTGTCCAGCATTGTTGCTATATGTAATTTTATTTCATAAATATTTGTATTTCAGTTTGAAATGAAAAGAAAATTTCCGAAAAAAAAAAAAATTCGACAGCGCAAAAATTTCCCTGTAATCTTTTGGCATGTGAGTGCCACGGCTTCGAGGAATTTTTCCTTTTCTGTCATAATTTGGGTTGTCCTCGAGATTGATGTATAACTGAACAGAAATTTTGGGGCAATTGGTAATGGTGCAGAATGCTTCCTGCGTGGAACTTTCTAAACTTTCGAAAATGGAAGTTGGATGCAGTGAAGATTTCTCTTGTAATTTGCAATTTTATTTTTTAAGGGTATTTCCTTTTTTTTTTCTCCAACAATGTTGCTGAACAATTTGTAAGAATTGGTGCATGGTGTTCAAAAGTATTCATATTCTCAATGTTACACTATCTTTTTCTAAAATCGTGAAAACTATCATGCATTCATGGTCCTCACAGACTGAAAGTTCTTTCAGCATGATAGATAAAATTATCATCCAAAAGCATGAAAAAAAAAGCAACAAAAAAGAAATGAGAAGGGAAAAAAAGATATCGGCCAAATAAAAATTTAAGCACTGGATGCTGTGCAGCTGCAGAGTCAACAAAAGACAAATGTGGCTGAGGAACTTGCTGAGAAGTTTATTAGATATTTTTAGATGTCTATGAGAATCTCAAAAGTGCAATGTATTCATTTCTTGAACATACTGCTGTTGCATGTGGTCATTACAAAACATCATAAATTTAATGTTATTGTTGTTTCAAAATATTAATATATTTATTACTAAAACAAGAAGCAAAACGGATCCAAATTCTAAATACATTGAGTGGTGGTGAAATATTTTAACACGAAAAAAAAATGTGGATTGATTTTTTTTTATAATCGCTCAGCATTTTTGCAAGTTTTTTTTATTTCATCTATTAAAATTTCTAAAATACTCCCCACTTTTAAAAATTACTCCCTAAATTTTTTCAAAGAAGTAAAAATACTTCTTTAAATCTTTTTTCTGTGAACTCTGGGTGTGAGTCTTGTTTGGGCTTAACCATTCCATCCAATGCCTGAAATTCACATACAAGCACCACTTTTCATCTCCAGTAACAATATGTGACATAAAGGGTTTGGGTTGTTGAGAACATTAACGATAACGGGCGAGCAAGGAACCACATTTGGCAACATGCTGATTCTTGTTGACCTCTGTTAGAGTGTGAGGCACCCAAAGACCCCAATTTCTGGATCTTTCCCACATGTTTCAGGTGTCGTACCACTATGGCCTGATCACAGTCCACCTCAGTAGCCAATTCGCATGTGGTCTGACGCGGATCAAAGTGGATGAGATGGTTCAAACGATCCTCATCAAAGTGAGATGAACAACCTGAGCGTGGAGAGTCGTTAAGGTCAAAATTGCCACCTCAGAACCACTCAAACCATTTGTGGGCTGTCCTCAGAGCAATAGCATCCCCTCCATACAACCAGCACAAATTTATTGAGTAGCCTTGGTGGCTGTAAATACCTTGTTTAACTCTTAGAGGAGCAGATGTCATAAATGTTCATTCCTCTCTACTTGACGCTCCACACTTCCGGACCTCAAAACCAAAAAACCATTAGCCACAATCACAAAACGCAATATGATTTAAATACACAATATTACTAGCTATTAGGTGTACAACTTAATTCTCGGCCACAGGCACGACACGTTGACAGCAAATTATAGCAAATCGAATACGTACCTAATCAGGGAAATAATCCCCGTCGTGTTGGATACATTTGAGTCACAGAAGTGAAGTGCGTATCACTCAAGTGATGTTGCAGGGAGCAAAAAAGGTGATAATTCGACAAGGCAAAGTCTGAAGAATACGCTGGGTGGGACAAAATCTCCCATTTCAGGTCGGTGATCATGTTTAAAGTCGTTTTCGCGGTGTGAGGATGCACGCTATCCTGAAGCAACAGGACCGCCCTTCTGCCCTTGCCGGTGTATGGCCTTTTCACCTCCATTGCATCACTCACATGAATGAGTTGTTGACAAAAATACTCAGCATTGACCATTTCACCAGGTTTGAGCAACTCATAGTGTACAACACCGTGCTGATCCCACCATATACACAGCAACAACTTTCTGGCATGGATATTTGGTTTGGCGGTACTGGTGGTAGGCTGACCTGGAGAAACCCACGATTTGAGCCACTTAGGATTATTGTAGAGGATCCACTTCTCACCACAGGTCAAAATCTTGTGGAGGAAATTCTTTTTGAATCTGGAGAGCAAGGACACAGCCTAGACTTGTTCGCAGTTGTGAGTTGGTGGGGCACCCTACAGCCATCCTTGTGAATCCGTCCAAGCTTGTGCAGGTGCTTTGCAATGGCTTGCCGTGTTACTCCGAGTTCTTCGGCGAGCTCCGACTGTGTGCGACAGGGATCCACATCCAACAGTTGTTCCAGTTCCTCATCGTCAACTTTCTGTGGCTGTCCTGGACGTTCTACATCATGGAGATCAAAATTTCCCTGCTTAAACCACTGGAACCACTTCTTACATGTACTGTAGGACATAGCAGCCTCACTCAAAGCAGCACAGATCATTTTCTGGGCTTCTGCGGCACTTTTTCAGCTGAAACGCGAGCAAGAGGCAGTGCCTCAAATGTTGCTTCTCGAACGACATTGCTTTCACCATCAACTTCCATCCCTTCTGTCACTACAGCTGTGAGCGGTTATGGTTGCCTGGAAAGCTGTTGGATGGCGCTACAATCAGCCATTATCACACACAGATATTTGCATTTGCCAACGTTCTACGATTGCTTGCGGTTAGGGGCAGAGAATTAAGTTGCACACCTAATACATTTTGATATACAACTGGCCATCTGCACCATCACTACTGACCTAGGAAACACTCTTGAAATAAAACGGCATGAACTTATGCATCAACCAAATACTTCTCAATTGGCTTGACAAAACATCCGGAATACTCAAGTGCTTTAAAAACAGAAGACAAAGTGGACAAAATTCAAGCAATATTCCAAAATGATCAACAATAGAGTGTTAGAAGGACAGCAGAAATGGTAAATATCAATGAAAAGACTCTTAGACAAATTTTACATGAAACACCATCACAAAGGATGAAGAACGCGTGGCAAAGCATGTGTAACTTCATGTTAATTAACTTTGCAAGCAAAATAATGGGTGAAATACACATCGACTTGCCCTACATTCATTGTAGGACTAACACTATTTTTTCACACGATTTTCGTCAATTCGTGATATGAACCATGTGTAGCACAATTTTTTTAGGTTGTAAGCACACAGGACAAAAAAACTAATCACCCCTAACAGAAATTACAGTGAGAAGTTACTGGTTGCACACAGGGCGCAGTGATGGCATTGTTGGGAGATAAATAGCAATGATGTGATCTACAGGATCATTTCTGTCTCGTGCAGTGGTGAAGAGCAACGTGTGTGTTGAATTTAGTCTGCAATGTGGGTCGTAAGACAGACGTTACTGAGTGGCAAAAAAGGAGCCATCATGTTTGGCCGTGCCGTGCCCATGAACACAAAGTGAATGAAGTCTCCCAATTATTGGTGTGTCGAAGTGTACTGTCCAGTGGGTCTATAAACAGTGATGCACTTTGCAGTTAACTGCGGCTGTAAACACAAACAGGGACCGCCACCATGTTTAAGCCCTAGTAACTGCGAATCGGTTTCAAACGAGGAAACAATTACTCCAAACAGCCGATGAAAGTCCACTCCAACTAATTTACAAAAGGAAATTGCGACAAGAACTACATGCGATGGACACCTGGAGCAGAGTACCGCAGAAGAGGCCTCTTTTAACAGCAAGTCAGAAAGTCGCACATTATCAATGGTCTCAGAGGCACCAAAACTTTACTGTAGAAGATTAAAAACAAGTAATTTGGTCTGATGAGTCTCATTTTTATTTGTACTCCAATGATGTGGAAGGGATGAGTGTATCTCAAGCCCAATGAAGCCTTTAATCCTGATTGTGTCGAAGGTGTTGTTCAAGTTGGAGGGGTTCTGTAATGTTTTGGGGATGTTTTTCGTACCACGAAATGGGCCCTCTTATTGCAGTGACTATAAATTTGAACCAGCATGCATACCTCCGCATTCTGAATGATGAAGTGTTGCTCTTTGCTTTGCATTTCCAGAAGCAGCATCACATTGCCACTCCTGTCTTCCAAGACAATTGCCATGTGCACAGGGGTAAAACTGAGTTTGAGTGGCACGACGGACAATCAGCAACACTGCTCTCACCTCAACAGGCCCACCAAATCCCCAGATTTAAATCCTATTGAAACTTTATGGGATCATTTGGAACAGAAGGTGAAATGCCAGAATAGATACCCACGTACTCTGGTGGAACTTCGGGACCAATTGACACATGAGTGGCTGCAAATCGATGTTCAATACATCCACAACCTCGTGGAGTCTCTACCACACCGGATTCATGCTGTTATCAAGGCAAGAGGTGCCATCACCCGTTATTAGGTAAGTTCTGACAGGGTTGACTCATTTTTTGTCTGGCGTGCTTACATATATATACATACTTATAAGGATGGAATATTTAATAATTTATTACACTAATTGAAATAATATTTAAGGAAATACTGTTTTTCTATTGATAAAATTTAATTACCTTAAAAACCATGTGGTGTGAGAGTACTTACTTCTTTAGTTACAACTACTATTGCTCTCAGATAGAAACAGTATTTCCTTAAATATTATTTCTATTACAGTGTAAATAAATTATTAAATATTCAACCCTTATAAGTATATATATTTATAATATAAAAAAAATCAAGGTACACATGGTTTATATTGCGAATTGACGAAAATCATGCTAACAACAATCATTAGTCCTACAATGAATGTAGGGTGAGTAAATGTGTATGTCACACATTATTTTGCTTACAAAGTTAATTTCTTTCAAAGCACATTAATTTTTGTCTAAAAATCTTTTTAGGTGTCTTTGACTTCATATCATCGAGTCAAAAACAACAGTAAGAAATTTTATGTTAATTGTTTACTTTGACATTAAGGGTGTAATTTTGGCAGAGTGGATTCCCGATGGAACAACAGTCAACTAGCACTACTACTTGCATACATATATTTGCAGGTCATACATATCTAGCATCCTCCATGCAGACCTGTTGCTCTTTTTGATTTTGTTTTAGTTTAACTGCTATTTGAGCTATTTCCCTTTCCTTCCCCTTATCTTTTTTCCTTTTCTTCCTACCCTTTAAAACTCACTATACATACACCCTTAAAATATCTACAAACTGTAAAATTTCCTACAACAAACACATAAACTGAACTCATACAATTCGAAAACATGCTCACTGACATACATACCAAATTCAACAACACCGACATTACTCATACACATTTCCAAAACCCAACATATTAACACCAAATAATTACAACATAATCCTAAAATCCCTGTTGTAATTATTTGGTGTTAATGTGTTGGGTTTTGGAAATGTGTATGACTAATGTCGGTGTTGTTGAATTTGGTATGTATCTCAGTGAACATGTTTTTGAATTGTATGAGTTCAGTTTATGTGTTTATTGAAGGAAATTTTACAGTTTGTAGATATTTTAAGGGTGTATGTATAGTGTGTTTTAAAGGGGGAATGAGGAAGAAGAAAAAAAAACAAGAAAGATGACACCAAATTTTCGGGTGTAATAAGCACATCTTTTGAATCCGTTCTGACGAAAATTAAATTTATCAAAGCTATTCAAAGTCAATGGAACCGGTATGGGAAACAATAGTATCTGACGGAAGAAAGAAGTTTTTCAATAGGGTTTTTAATCCCTCAGATATTGCTGTAAACGGAATCGTGAGCTTACGTCCTCTGGTTGCAGACTTGTGCTTTAAGAAAAACATGAATTTATATGAGAAACATTTCTCACCGAAAATGCTCTCCAACACAAAGAATTTTTGAAATCGGACTCTAAAAAACAGAGATATCGACAAAAATAAGATGTGACTTTACGACCCCTGGTGGGAAAACCATTATTTTAGGAAGTATTCTCAAAAGGTTTTTCCATATGAGCGGTATCGGTCAAAGAAAAAGAAAAAAATTGTTTGTAGTAGAGTTTTCAGGAGCCCAGCTTTTACTACAAATACATCAGAAGCGGAAATTAACACTTATGCCCCCTGGTGGCCAAACCATTCTTTACCAAACATTAGAAATTATGTGAAAAATATTTTCCATCAGGTCTTGTATGCGATACAGGCCGAATTTTTCAAATCTGAGTTTTAGAAGCAGAAAATGCAATTTACCTTTGTGCCCCCTAGCAGAAAGTCTATGATTTACTTGAAAATTTTGAATTTATAGGGAAAACATTTCGCATCGGAAACACAATCCAACAAAGAAGGAATTTTTCAAATCGGACTCCTTGAAGTAGAGATATTGACAAAAATAAGATATACATCTACGCCCCCTGGCGTAGAAACCATGCACTATTTTAAGAAGAAAATGTTCCTAAAAGATTTATCGACATGAGTAGTATCGGTCAACAAACGACATTTTTTTCAATCAAGATTTTAGAAGCTCATATTTTGCTACAAATACATCAGAAGCGGAAATTCAGATTTACGCCACCTGGTGGCCAAACCATTTTTTACAAAAATTTGAAATTATGTGCAAATGATTTCCCATCAGGAGCTGTATCTGATGCAGAAAGAATTTTTCAAATTGGAGATTTAGAAGCAGAGATATAAGGGGAAACACAATTTACCCCTACGCACCCTAGCGGAAAGTCTATGAATTACTTGAAAATTTTGAAATTATATGAAAGACATGTCACACTGAAAACACTATCCAACAAAGAAGAAATTTTTCAAATCGGACTCCTAGAAGTAGAGATATTGACGAAAATAAGATATACATCTATGCCACCTAGCAAAGAAACTGGAATATTTTACACGGAAAATATTCCCAAAAGGTTTGTCTATGTGAGTGGCATCAGTTCACGAAATAATGTTTTCAATCGATATTTTAGAAGCTCAGATTTTATGGCAAATACATCAGAAGCTCAGGTGATGCGTAACATCACAGCCTCTCCTTGACAAATGTCAACCCCGCCTTCTCGTGGTACATCCTGTTCCCACTAAAGGGGCTCTGACGACCGCCAATAGCGGTATAACTATACCATCGGGATTAGAGGAAATGCTATCCCACACTCACCAACCCGCTTGGCCAGCGTGGTGAGTTATGGCCAAACCCCTCCAAAATGACTCCACAACTTAAATCTTGGCCCTCAGTCTCCGGCAGCTGGAATGTACCTGGCCAAGGCAGCGGCCAGTACGACATGAAGGTAGAGGGTGCTAAGAATCCCCGGAGGACCGGACTAGGCTGCCATCTGATGCTGACCTTGGCAACGTATAACGGACGCTCCCTATCTTCTGATTCAAGGCTTCTTGAATTGGAAGAGGAACTACAAAGGATCAAGTGGGACATCGTCGGGCTAAGTGAGGTAAAGACCCAGAAGAAGACCACATGGAAGATGGGTGGATGAAATTCGAAAGTATGCGGGAGTGACATGGAAGAGACTGGCACAAGACAGACCGTTGTGGAGGAAACTTGGGGAGACCTTCGTCCAGCAGTGGATTGATAATGGTTGACAATGATGATGATGATGATGACATCAGAAGCAAAAATTAACACTTACGCCCCCTGGTGGCCAAAGTATTCTTTACCAAAAATTTGAAATTATATGCAAAAGATTTTCTATCAGGAGGTGTATCCGCTGAAGAAAAAAATGTTCAAATCGGAGTTTTAGAAGAAGAATTATCGGGAAAATGTAATTTACTTTTACGCCCTCTAGCGGAAAATCTATGCGAATTTGAAAAAGTAACTATATCTAAAATAATTTTAAACATAAACGGAATCAAAAAATAAAATAATGTTTTCAATCTGATGTTTAGAAGCAAATATGTGGAATAAAACTTATTTTTGAATTCGACATCATCTGCATTTACGCACTCTAGCAGCGAATTTGTACATCGTAAAAAAAAAAAAAAAAAATGAAATGAAGGATCATCATTTGCATATTTCAAGCTTCCCAATGCAAAAAGAATTTTTCAAATCGGACTACTAACTGCAGAGATATCGTGGGTACAGATGGACGGACGGACAAACCGGTAACATAAGCACCATCTTTTTTTTACAAAAGACGTGCTAAAAAGAGGGAAGGAAAGGGAAATAGCTCAAATGGCAGTTAAACTAAAACAAAATAAAAAAGAACAACAAGACTGCATGGAGGATACTAGATATGTACGACCTGCAAATATATGTATGCAACATAGAAAACAGAAGAGGATAAAACATTAACTTGTCCTGCGAGACGCTACAAGAACCCCGCTATTAATGTGCAAGAAATGTTACAAGAGAGAGGCAAGCCTCAAAAAGGTAAGTTGCGTTCATGTGTCAATGTATAATATGCACGTAAATTGAGAGATAGCATGGGAGTTAAGCAGCCCATTGAGCTATTATGGCATACTATAAACAGGTTCTGGTAACTTTGAGAGAGTGAGTCAGAAGAAAGATACCAGAGTTCTGGAAAAATGGCTTCATCCTTCACCACAATGCACTAGCTCATTCAATACTATCAGTGAAGTTTTTAGCTGAGAAATGCCTCGCAGCACTTGAACATCATACCTACTTGCCAGATTGGGCCCCATGCCTTTTGTTTCTACTTTGAGAGAGAGAGAGAGAGAGAGAGAGAGAGAGAGAGAGAAGAAAAAAACAGAGGCCAGAGTTTTGGGAAAATGTCCAACAAATATACCAAAATAATATGGATGCAACAAAAAAATAATTAACAAAATAATATGAAAAATGCATGTGCCAGATTTGGCACCATACCACTTTTTCTTTACCCAAAAGTCAAATATGCCTTCAAAGAAATCCATTTTGAGTCACTGTGGTGAAGAAAAGAAAGACCAAGCTTCTCAAAAGGATCACATTAGATGAACTACACAGCACTGCTTTGCCCATTGGAAGATCAGCATGCAGTGGTGTGTTGATGTGGAAGGGGAGAACATTGAAAGTGATAAGAGTAAAAAATGGAAGTTCTTTATTTAACTTATAGCATTAGTCTTGTTATTTAATGGTCATACCTCGTATCGCAAACTACAAATTCTGACTACACTAATACCTAAGAACTCTAACCGAACCATGGGCATATATAATAGCCTTAAAAAACCTATGTGAAAAGGGCCTTTAACTCAAAACTCCAATACTAAATTTGATCATCATGAAAAATTTGCCTTAGGCAAAAAGAAATTAGATACATAAATAAAACTACCAACAAATATGGGTACAACAAAAAATAATATTTGAATTCAAACATCTCTAATAGAAAAAATGACAAAATGAAATATATTCATATAGCTTTCTGCACATGAAAAATACCACAAAAGTAGTAAGAATTATCAAAAAACAGAATATGAATATTGGATAAACAGTAAAAATCCCAGAAGATATATTTAAAAATAAAGAAACCCAAAAAACTATTGGAAAAAAGCTGTAGTTTATACACTATTGCAACAGAAAATTTATCAAAAATAATGGCAAACATAATAAATTTTAATATACTGGAAATGCTAAAAATAGACTTAAGAATGATTATCACAACATATAGATATGAAATATAAAAATATGCAAATAATTCAGCAGCTGCATAGTAACTATCATGACAAAATTGTCCTGATGAAAACATTTGTTTTTAAAATATGCTTGGATGCATAGAGGATATTATTTTAGTTACCAGATGAAAGCCCATCATTAATGACAGGATAATATAAGATATGTAGAGTAATTTTTTAAATAATTTGAGTATTTCTTTGATCATATTTTTCATGATCATTCATTCATTCATTATCAATCAAGAAGCTTATCTTGATATGAAGTGTCACAAACATACACACGAAACGATGTTTCATCAAAGTGAAACAGATGTGTTCCAAATGTGAAAGTATGTTTTATGAACATTACAACAATTAAACAAAATGTATCGGGTAAGGCAGGGATCTGATAATTAGAACTGGTAAGCACTTTTCCACTGCACCACTAAATTGGGACAAACATTCAGACAAAGGTAATTATACTGTTTTTTAGTTTAAATAGATAAATGCCGAAAAACCCTGAAGAAATCCAGAAAATAGTTCCCCAGATGCATTTAAAAATATGTAAACAGCTGCTGTCTTGGACGCCATATTGGTTGGAAGGATGACTTGGCAAAAAATCTCAAACTGGTGCAATGCCGAATGTTCTCGAAAGTCCTGTACAGCTAGTACATGCACCCTGCCAAGGCCGACTAATACTGCATCCCTCACTGGCACGCAAACGCAGATGGGCAGGCAGACGCGAGCTATGTCATTGATCGGTCATTCAAAGATGAACATGCAATTGCTCCACTAAAATGGGACTAACGTTCAGATAAAGGAAATTATATTGTTTGGATTTTAGGAACTTTTCTACCACAATTGAAATAGTTTTTAAGTTTTAAATAATTATTTTATTATACATTGTTTTGTGATTAATAATTTTAGTGAGAAGAAAAACATGAAATAGCAGCACTGCATTTTCTCACAGGAAGCAACATTATGGACAACACTTGGAAACTTTTAAAGAAAAACAAAAAGGCTGGTACTACTGATCATGAACTTAAAAGTGTTCTTTCTGCTAAACTTGTAAATGATACAAAATAAATCCATAAAAAAAAGTAAGTTGCTATGCTATATTATGCCCCGTACTTCAACTGAGCTGGCTATATGTGAGTTGCAGAAAATACAGTTGCAAGGAATTGGAGACATGCAATAATCAGAGTATTATAACAGTAGTAGCAGTACTGTCTTTCCTGAAAAGGAATAAGCCAAAATGATTTCCAGAAATGTTTACAAGCATGGAAAGATTTCACACACTATATTTTCCTTTCAGTGTTATCATCCACAGTGTTAATAAAATTCTCCACCCAATAAAAAAAAGTGTACTGTTGCATATTAAATAAAACTAAAACTGAATGATAATGATTCAGATTAAACAAATTTGATATAGATTTCAACAAATTAGCATTTTAAGAAATTTTTTTTTTAAAACACACTACTTTTTTAGATTATTTCAACAGGTAAACATGCAACTAATGTAGGTGACCTAGGAGAATAACCAGCACTAGCAACAATAAAAAAAAAATTGACATTTCACAAAATTGTGAAAATTAAAGCAATAATATTTCACATTTACTGCCTCAATTTAATGCCACAATTTGTGCAAAACTGTGCAGCAATTTACTTTTTTTAAATCACACATTTCTGCAGATACTAAGTAACAAAAAAGTACAATTTAAAAAAGGGTATAAAATGCCTAGCACAATCACATATTCAATTATTTTTAATATTCACATATAGAAGTGAACAAAAAACCAGAGCTGCCAACTTTTCAAAATCAAAAACTGGGACAACAACAAGTGTTCGGCGGCGGATATTTACAATTTATAAATAATAAAATTATATATTATAGGTTTCTCTATTTTTATATTACAGTGAATCACTTAATACAAATAAATAAATATTTACAAAAAAAATAGTATTTAAGTATAAAATAAGATTAACAAACCTTGTTAATGAGTTTCATTTTTAGAGAATGAGAAACTATTTTTTCCATTTTTTCTCCACCATAACAGGAGTTATTATATTTGCACTTTTAAGGTATTAACCTCTTGCAAAGTGCGCATAGTTTACGTGCAATTCATAAATGAAAAAACCATGAGGAATAACCACTCACCATAAAGATCATGGTAACCTCCAATGGACCACACACTTCCAACACGTCATTCATCGTGATGTAACTGGGCTTCCACAGGTTTACAGACTTCTTGCTTACGCTTCTTATTTTCGGGTGTGAAACATCGTTTTTTTCTTTTTTTCCTTTGCCTTATAATATGTTACTATAATGCTTGTCAATTCGATAAAATCACACATACAACTCATTCATACAATTCAAGTAAAAACTATGTACATAAACCTTACATTCACAGGTGATTAAACCTTAGTCAACTCTAATTATGGAACTCCTCCTTCTGTTTCACAACCTCTGCTACTCCCACTGCAATTGTCACACCCATTCAGCCCCGCACATCCAATCCTCTAGTACTTTCGACAGGTCCCTGTCATCTTCAGGAGGCAGGTGTGTCTCATCCGCCCACCACAGCTCAAGTGAGCAGAGCCATCGAGGCCTTGCCTGATGAAATAAAGAAAGCATACCCACCAATGGGTACTGGAATACCAAAAATGATTGCAAAAATAAAAACTCATAAGCCTGATACACCAATGAGAGTGATTGTATCAAAAAGGAATTCCCCACTAATAAAACTAGAAAAGAATATCTACAAATTTTTGGCACCTGTGTTCATGAAGACAAGGTTCACTGTGAAGAATACATACGAATTTATTGAGAAAATTAAAGTAATTAAACAAGATTTAAGTGAATATCATATGGCTAGTATGGATGTGAGAGCTCTTTTTCCTAGCACACCAGTACCTCAGGCAATAGAAATAATTATTGAAAAATTGTATGTGCTACAGACAATGAATGCAATACAAATAGAGGAGTTAAGAGAAATTTTATTGTACATATATGAAAATAACATTTTTAAGTTTAACAACAAGATGTACAAACAAAATCATGGTGGACCTATGGGGTCACCACTGTCAACTTTATTTGCTGAAATTATAATGAGTGACATTGAGGAAAAAATAATAAGTAAACTCGAGGATCCACCACTGATATACTGCAGATATGTTGATGACATTTTTCTGTTATCCAGGCTAAAAAATGATGAACTTGAGGACTTGACAAAAAAGTATAGTGAAATTTATCCATCTATAGAACTGACAGTAGAACAAGAACATGACAATACTTTGGCATTTTTGGACGTTTTGATTATTAAAACAGAGGAGAATTTACAATTCAGAGTGCATAGAAAATCTTCATATATCCCAGTACTTATACCATTTCAGTCATCACATCCATTAACACATAAAAGAAATAGTGTTAAAACACTAATTAAAAGAAGTTTAACACATTCATCAATTGAACAGTATAGAAAGGAAGAAATTGAATATATTGAAAAAATTGCATATGCTTTTGGATACCCTAAACAGGTATTAAAAAATGGATTTATGAAGTAACTCAGGGTTACAATAAGGTCAAGACTGATAAAAAACTTGTAAAATATGTGGGAGCAATACCATATATAGAAAATGTTTCAGCAGAAATTAATAAAGTTTGTGGCAAGTATGGCATACAGGTAGGAAATCAGGTACTTACTGTAAAAAATTTAGTGATTAAAAATGAAAAAATTAGCCAATTAGATAGAGCAGGAATTTATGAAATCCCAATAAACCAGCAACCACCTGTGTCATATATAGGCAGCACCAAGAATAAATTAAAGTATAGATTGAACCAGCATATTAATAATTGGAATAAAAAAGAGGCTAAGACAGCATTGACCCAATACTGTATGGAAAATCAAAAATGTCCAAGGTTTGAAGATATTAAAAGTATTAAGAGCTGTAAAAACGAAAAGCAGTTAAGAATTGCAGAATCAGTGTTAATTGAAAAAAACAGATCAAGATTATGCAACATTAATGAGCCAAATAACCTAAACGAACAATGGAAAGCCCTAATAAAAATTGAACAGCAGCGTAAAAAGAAAGAGGGAAAAAAGAGCAGCAGGGACAATAGATCGCGCCAGAGACAACGATTCAGAGATAGCGACTGGAGCCCATGCCTCGATGGCTCTGCTCACTTGAGCTGTGGTGGGCGGATGAGACACACCTGCCTCCTGAAGATGACAGGGACCTGTCGAAAGTACTAGAGGATTGGATGTGCGGGGCTGAATGGGTGTGACAATTGCAGTGGGAGTAGCAGAGGTTGTGAAACAGGAGGAGGAGTTCCATAATTAGAGTTGACTAAGGTTTAATCACCTGTGAATGTAAGGTTTATGTACATAGTTTTTACTTGAATTGTATGAATGAGTTGTATGTGTGATTTTATCGAATTGACAAGCATTATAGTAACATATTATAAGGCAAAGGAAAAAAAGAAAAAAAACGATGTTTCACACCCGAAAATAAGAAGCGTAAGCAAGAAGTCTGTAAACCTGTGGAAGCCCAGTTACATCACGATGAATGACGTGTTGGAAGTGTGTGGTCCATTGGAGGTTACCAAGATCTTTATGGTGAGTGGTTATTCCTCATGGTTTTTTCATAACAGGAGTGTTATCACACGATAAGGCAGACACCATTTTTTCTCCACCATAACAGGAGTCTTATCATACGATAAGGCAAGACAGTTCATCCACAGAATACCATAATACTGAAATTCTTCGGACACAAGTTCGGCAATATTTTCACCTGTTGAACTGGTTTCTAGGCATGGCAAAGAGAATAGCATGCATCTCACTTGCTTGCAATGATTATTTATCAAAGTATGTTACCACAATTGGATAACATTGATTGTCAGCATCATTACTGCATCAGTTGCGACAGAAAAATGGTTGACTTTAGAGGACATTTTTTGAATGATATTTCGCCATTTCTTGAACAATATACGAAGTTTTTTGTTCTGCCATATGTATATCTTTTTATTCTCTTCTGGGGAGTTAGGAAACATAGCTGACAACAATCGGGAAACATGATCAGCTGCAGCTAGTGTTATGTTGTGTTTCAACAAAAATCCAGTAAACAGAACTGCATGAGTAGTTTGAATATCATTCAGCACTGAAACAAAACAATCCATGTTGCACACACTTTTTGTGCTATCATGATTTTTTACGTGCTTGTTAGTTCCAACATATGCGACGATGTCTCCAGGACTCGCGTGAGAAACAGAGAAATCAATGTTGCACAAAGTGCAATATGCATGAAATTCACCCTTACGTGATGTGATGGTTTTACAAAGTCAAATTCTTTGGAGTATTTCTTCAAAAATCTTTGGTCCCAACATTTAGGCTTCATTCTGGGACTGTGAACTGAAATAATAAGTAATAACTTGCAACACAACTTTTTTGGTTTTAAAGATCAAACGAAGTACGGAATCAGCATTCAACCTGAGCATTAGCAAACAAATGGCTTTCCACTCCCATGAGGCTCCACGCAAGTTCCATGCACAGCCAACCCAGAGCTCTGAGCCAGCGGTGCCATGGATGTGACATCATAAACCAATACTTCAACTTCCAAGCCTCTAACTGTCTTGCTATCATCACGGGCACACGACCTTGGCGCTTAAATGCTGTGGATTAACAGAAGAACATTTGTTTCCATTCGTTACCAATTCCCACAGCCAGCATTGATGCTAGATAAAAATGATGGCTGATAACATTAATGAGAGAAAAAAAAATACATAAAAGAAAAAAAATAAGAAAATCGCAAAACCTGATTTTTTGTAGAAAAATCGGATTCCTGGAAAATATTTTTAAAACCAAACAGAATCTGGGTAAACCAGGACACTTGGCAGCTACGAAAAACATATGGCACCACTGATGACAGACCTTATACCATGAAGAAAGAATGTAAAGATAATGTATGTACAACATTGTAAACAAAACTTATTTTCATTTAATACCTCCAACATATTAAAAATTCATTGGGTTTTATAACTGAACTGTTGTGTACATCAGAAACTGAAAAATTGTTCACAAGAGTAGTAACGAAGGCAATCTTACAGTAACAGGGTCTTCAACTGTGACATCCATATCAGCTCTTCTCATGAAAACATTGCCACGACAAACTCTCCACAGCATACGTTCAAATACTGGCATGCGCTCCCTTAAGACAACACCAGCAACAAACCTGTGGCAAAACACCACCAAAACATCATTAACATAAACACATCTACTAGCATACATCAAAATAAAAGTTCACATCACTTTTTTTTTCTCATTTTTGTGATATTGATGTCTATAGTATGGGACATATTTACAGGGAATCAGCACAACACACACATGATCTTGTCAGGCACTATAATATTTTTATTACAAGCTTCATGAAGAAATTACTCTTCTTTTTCTTGAGGCTAACACCCTGTCATACTGAAGTTAATTGAAGATATAAAATACAACCAATAATAATGCCAGATGGATAAGTACTAAGTTTCGAAATATGTGTACATCATCCAAGAATGTATAAGCATATTCAATAATCCTGTAGTAAAGTATTCCTACACTCATGACAAGGCTAACCCGATTATGGAGTAGAAGGTACTGAGCGTGTACTTCCACTGCACAATATAGTTCCAGTTTAAAAGCTTGTATTTAAGATTGAACTGGAACTTAAAGAGTTTATATTCTACAATGAGATCTTCACTTAGATCTTTGTTTTTTTCTGTGCATACACACATTAAAAAAAATCATCTCAGTTTCAGTTGTGTTTCTAAAAAATACAGATATTTGCATATTGGTTACATCATCACTTCTGTTGGTCAGCCATATGCATTAGAGACACTACACCCGGAGGATATTTACTCCAAATGAAAGGATAAACAGTCAATTAAATGGCTTTGGGGAAAATAAACATTTCTCCTTTCTTCCCAAGTCAGAAATTGCTGATAGAAGAAACAATGAGAAGCCTGTTCTGCCTACCACCATGATTGTACACTTTCGAGGTTTGTGGGATGGTCCCCAACACATTGCACTCCATTAATGCAGAGCGATATTGAAAAACATGGTACATCTTTTTAGTGAAAAGGCTCTGCCAGCTTCCACTGTGTGACTAGGTTAGCTTTGCCACAAGCACAGTACAACCAGAGACAGAAAGACATTTCACCACTTGTTACACTTAGCACAGTTTATTTGCAGCAATCTCTTGAAGATGCACCTCCAGTGATGACAATTTTTAAGTTCCATGGGTTTTCTCAACTTACAAGAAAATACTCTTCATCAGGGCTCAAAAATCCTGTGCGTCAGGTCGCCCAGGTGCCTAAAAATCTGACTCTGGCGTCCAATTTTTTTTTTAATACAGATTTTGTAATTTGCATTAAATACTGTAATTTCTGTCATATAAGCAGCCACAGATTATCTATATGTACAAAATATGCTGTCTATACATGCGATAAAAGCAAACCACGTCTTCAATAAGCAAATTAAAATCAATTTATTTACAAATTAAAAGCGGTTAAAAGCAGACTAGCGCTTTTGGGGATCACCCGTCCCCATCTACTGGTCAATGCGCCACGGGATCCAACAGAGTCAACCTTTATATACTTGATAACACGACCCATCATGCACCACGTCACCAACAGACCATGATGTCACAGTATAAGCACAAATTGTAAAATTTCAATTCCAAAATCAATATAACATAAATATAAGAATACAAAATATTTACAAAAATTTACTATTCCGATGTTTTAAAATTCCTCATGTGTCAAAGTTTCTTGTGGAGCAACCATTTTTCTCCAAGGTCTTGGTACAAATGTGGGGAGATCCAAATTACAACAGTTGTCTCCATATGCAATAATATATAAACTTTCTGAAAAGAAAACAGTATTTTTGTTGACATTGGAGTTCAAGATTTTAACATTCTCCCAAACAGGGGTGTAACCACCCTGTTTAACAGCCATAGTAAAGGCAGTATTAATAGTGTCTGTCCGGAGGGTGTACTTGTGTTCACCCAACCGGGTATTCAGAGTCCTAATTGTAGAACCTATATAAAATTTGTGAATAACACCCGAATCCTCATGGGCGAGCGGAATGCAGTATACACCATATTTCATGAGTTTGGGTACTTTATCTCTGTCATTTCTCAGTAAAGTAAATGCATTTTTAGTGCAAACTCCAAATGTCAAATTATACCTATGGCATACCTTCTTGAGGGTGTTAACTATTGGAGGGAGATAATCCACCTTTCCAACGTATCTAGTGATTTTATTGTCCGTGGACAAGGTCGTGAATCTGAACCTGGTGAACCTTCTCAATAGACCGGGAAAGTAGTGCTCTGGGTAGCCGAAGATCCGTGCCAAAGTTGAGGCCTTAGAGAGTTCGTCCCGTCTTGCTTTGTTGGAAGAAGAGTGTGTGAATGCGCGTTTGATTAGAAATCGAAGTGATGCTTTTTGTTCAGGGGGGGGGTGAGAAGAGTTAAACGGTATGATACATGGTATGAACGTAGATTTTCGTTACACGGAGTATTTAATCTGGTGAGAGTCGAGGTCCCTTGATAACAAAAAATCAAGAAAAGGTAGTTTACCCTCCTGCTCAAGTTCTTTCGTAAATTTTATTGTGGGAAAAAGTGAAGATAAGCAGTCAATGAAAACATCTGGTTGGGGAAGTGAGTAGGGCCAAAAAAGTAGCATATCATCGACATACCTGATTATTAGTAATGGTTGAAGTGGAGAGTCCAGCAAAACCTTGTCCTCCAAGGATTGTAAAAGAATCTCAGCCAGCACAGGGGAGAGTGGGGAGCCCATGGGCCCCTCTCTCGGTTGGTATATTCTATTATCAAATTTAAAATACGATCTTCTGGCCACTAATTTCAGTGCTGAAAGAATGGCATCAGTTTCCAGCGGAGAGATAGAACTATCTTCTTGTAATTTTTCAGCAATGATAGAATGCACCAGATCAAGTGGTACATTTGGGAATAGTGAAACAACGTCTAGAGATGCCATGATAAAGCCAGTTTGTGGAGGGTCAAATTCCTTGATTCGCTCAAGAACCTGAATAGAGCTTTTAATTGACACCATGGAATGAAGTGTAAGGTGTTTCAAGTAAGATGCTAGCATAGTCTCAAGGGGTCTTGTTGGACTAGCATACCCTGAGACTAATAATCTGAGGGGTTGATTTGGTTTGTGCATGATGGGTCGTGTTATCAAGTATATAAGGGTTGACTCTGTTGGATCCCGTGGCGCATTGACCAGTAGATGGGGACGGGAGATCCCCGAAAGCGCTAGTCTGCTTTTAACCGCTTTTAATTTGTAAATAAATTGATTTTAATTTGCTTATTGAAGACGTGGTTTGCTTTTATTGCATGTATAGACAGCATATTTTGTACATATACCATTCCATGGGAAAATATTTCCTATTTCACAGATTATCTATTAAAAATTTATAAATTTAAGTTCACCCGATAACATACCGGTAAATCTAAAAGGGGGGGTTCTGCGGCGTTTTAAAAAATCTGCGTGGTAATTGTTGGGAGAAGTGGTGCTATTGAAAAGTACCGAAACTGCGGTAACAGAAAAAATGTAAAGCAGTATGGAGATAGAGGACAGCAAAGAAATTGAATTTTTTTTTCTTACGAGTGTTCCGACAGAAAATATGATGCAACGAATGCAGTAATATTGCATGCGCAGAACCCTACGTGTTGTGAGAAGCCCGCAGAGCTAATCCATGGCACATAATCATTTTGAGAATCACATTCATTAGTTTTGCTGTGGTAATCATTTTATTTATGGATTTCTTTCAATATTCAGTTGAAACACAGAGATTCCAACCTGTTTCAGATATTTTCAGTAGTACTCGTACAAATTTTCAGTAGTTTGGGCCATTTTTCAGTAGTCATACCAAAAAGTATAATTTTAACCGAGGAAAACAACTCATTCAATTTAATTAGCATTTTTTTTACTTATTTAATCATTTATATACATGAAAATCTGTATCAAAATATTCCAAATTTTTCACATGGAAAATAATATACACCATGACTGATACATATTTTTACACAACAAACAATTGATTAAACAGCTTTCTTTAGTGATTTTGCTGTACAGTGTTTTGCAGATTTGAGTTCCTCAGCAGAAAATCTTTTTTCATAACACACTTGCCCAGAGGAGAACATTCATTTTTGCAATAAGAAGTACTTCTACAGTTTATAAACCTAAATTAGGTTGGAAACGGGCTTGATTTTTTCGCACTAAACTAAAATCTCTCTTACTCACAGCATTCGAGTGTGGAACTACAAGTATTCAAAACATTACTTTCGAGAGAATAGTATACTTAACCGCTCCATTACAGCCTCTTAATTTTGAGATTTCTGACCAAGTGACATTTATTCTATCTGTTACTGCTATGGTCTCTAATTTGTCAGCTTGATAACAAGGAATTCCACTTCCAGTATATCAAGTTTATTTTCAGATATTATAAATGGAAGGCGTTTGACTATGTGTAATACAGAAATAAACGATGTTATGGCTCTAAGTGAAGGATCTACTACTTCTGCATGTTTTAAGAATTCATCATAGATCAGTATCTTTTCTTGAATATAAGAACATTCTTCAATGTGAAATTTTCCGACAGATGTATAGAACTTAGAAAGTTCATTTTCATTTAAAATGATTTCGCTTCAATACATTCTTGTTTTTACTCCAATTACCAGTTGTGTCCTTTCTGATTATTTTTTTTTTTTTTTTTTTGAAAAACTGTTATTTGAAAAATTAAGCTCAACATCACCATCAGCTACAACAGTAGGCTTCACAAACCCCTTGGATGCCATGACAATTTTATCCATCATGCTGAAAGAACTTTCAGTTTGAGGACCATGAATGCATGATAGCTTTCACTATTTTAGATAAAAGGTAGTGTAACTTGGAGAATATGAATGCTTTTGAATATCATGCATCAATTCTTACAAATTTTTCAGCTTCGTCACTTTCGTTTTCGGACACTCCCCCTTTATCAAGCTGAAATGCAAACCTTTTTTGGGGGAATATGTAAGAACACAGGATACATGTTCGGAACATTGTTGGGAAAAAAAAATTACAGTTACGGGAGAAACCTTTGCTACGTCCGATTTCCGTTTTCGGACATTTCCCTTCCATATTCAAGACGAAATACAAATATTTACGAAATAAAATAAAATTTAACAACAATACTAGGCAGAGGAAACATCGCGTGAAAAATAAAATTACGATTACGGGAGAAATCTTCACTGTTTCTGAAAGTTTTGAAAGACGAAATTTCCGTTTTCGAAAGTTTCAGGCGGAAAGCATCCTTCACCACTACCAATTGCACCAAAGTTTCTGTTCAGTTATGCATCAATCTTGAGGATAACCCAAATTACGACGAAAAAGCAGAAATTCCTCGAAGCCGTAGATTACATGGGAATTTTTGCACCGTCGAATTTTCGTTTTTGGAAATTTTCCCTCCATTTTCAAAGTGAAAGATTTATGGAATAAAATTATGTATAACAACAATACTGGACAGAGGCAACATCACAGGAAAACGAAATTACGATTACGGAAGAAATCTTTATTTCGTTCACTTCCGTTTTAGAAAGGCGAAATGCTGTCCTAATGCGTATTTTTACGCGTCGGTTAAATTCTTCGATGTGTAGTTTTACACATTTCTCGATGTGTGTTTTTGAGCGTTGATTTGTATTTTACGCGTTTCTTGATGCATATTTTTATGTGTTGATGCACACTTTACGCGCTTCACAACGTGTATTTCTACGCGTCGCGAAAAATTAGCAATGCGTATTTTTAAGTGTTGGTAAAATTTCAATGCGTAACTAGACTTGTAATTACGCATTTTAGCAAACTCTGCAACGAAATCCAAGCATACTTTTTTGCAACGCAAGAAAAAAACTTCAAAATATTAATTACTGACATGAATGGTCAACGCACGATTTAAAAAAAACCCTCTGATGCCAGGCAATGACACTCACGTTCTGCACCAAACGATTTTCAACAGCTTGTCGCTGCACTGCGAAAGAGCTTCAGGCCAAACTCTGCCCACGTCCACCAAAGCGAGCAACATCGCCAGAATGTTGCATGCTAGGGAGGGAGGGTTTTCACTTAGAGTGGCTCAGCGCAAGGCCACACTCATCGAGTGCCGGCCACTAGCGCTAAGATCCGAGCAGCTTTGAGAGGCAGAACTGGAGGCAGCATCGCAAGCAAGACGAATGGTGGATCATTAGGTGGTCACCCTTTGCGTTGGGAAGGGAAACAAGCAAAATAAAAATTTATAACTTCCATTAATTTTCCGTAGAAAAATCACTGTTTTCCGTATTCCGTAGAACAAGAGCTTTTTCCGTAGGAACTACGGAGATTCCGTAGTTGTTGGCATTTCTGGAAACATTCAGAAAAGAGACCATTGCTATGGATTGTTTGTAATTTGTATGAATATTTTAGGTTTAACTCATGAACTACAGTAATGCAAAAGCCAGAGATTTGAGTTCTTTATTTAATTAAAAGCAATACAAAAGAGTACTTAAAAATAACAGTTGCTTTTGCTTTTTTAATAAGATAATTGTTTCTTTCTTACTTCTTTGGACTTCTGGGTCAGTCATCCTAAGAATTACCGTTTTTCTGTTGGAAATTATGGTTTAAGATGAACCAGCTGTGGATTATAGGACAATTATTATTACTTTTTTTTCTGAATTTGATGGTCTATGGACATGCCACTGAGGACAATACATAGGGGGGAAAAATTCACAAAATTTTAGGATCTATGGGATTGCAAGCCACCGTGGATTGAGTCGGAATTTTTTATTTTTTTTTTATTTTTTTTCACAGCCTGTGAGTTATACACTGCTGCGAATCTTAGGTTCTTTTTTCTGAAGTTCATGGTCTGCAAATTAAATGAAGGAAAATACTGTACTTTGAATTAATATGTACAAAATATGACCTACAAATTACCGTGTTTTAATAAAATCAAAATCTAAAATTTTAATTTTTGAGAGTAACAGCTGGAAGAATGGGAAAGACAATTATGGAGTAAATTGGAACTTTAGTTCTCAGTGGTTTGGGTAAAAAGAAAAAAATGACAGCAAATATACTTGATTACTTTTTCTTCTGGTATTATCAATACAAATTAGTTTGTGTGTTATTCTTTGAAATTTGATTTTGTATCACTGGGCTCCTAAATTTTGAGAGCTGGCTCCTAGATTTTGAGCATATTTGTCGAGCCCTGCTCTTCATTTCTTCTTTGTTTGAATCGTGAATTTTAAAAACATCATGCAAAAGTCACCTTCAAACTATCTCAAATGGCCCATGCTTCTTTACTTTTAGTCATCTGTAGATTAACCAGACACACTGCTGCATGAAGCTTGTAATAGTTCTGAGGTAAAAAAAAAAAAAAGAAAGGAAGAGCTCAACTTAAAAGCATTAACATTTTTTAAAAACTCATTCCGTGCTACTTTTTGCAGTGTTGAGTTAGAAACTTCCCATTAGTGCACTCTTTGTGCAGTCTCTGTTGATAGCTGTATCACTCACTTATGTACTATTCTGATTGGTTGTTGATTTAATTGAACATAGGGTTTCCTGGAAAATTTGCTGGAATTCTCTAAGTAGAATTTCTTTCTTTCATTTGACATGACATTTTCATCATTGCTGCAAGATAGTTTTTATTTTCTGGTAGTCTAGATTCATCAATATAAATCTGCTATTAATGACTTTATGGCTTCCTCTAATTACTTCAGTATTACAAATATTTAATGGGAATTATAGAGGATAAATTTATTAAGGTACTTTACCTCTCAAATTTTCAATCTAGATACTAGATCGTCAGGAGTTCTTGCGTCCTACTACTTCCACAGGTCTGGTGACTAAGCCTGAGGGATTTTCCATCCAGCATGATCGTTGATGTTCCCACCTTGTGTCTTGTAAATTTCCAGGGATTCATCTACTTTCCGGATAATTGCGTGGGATTGATGTTTGATTACTTGCAAGGAGTCCCAGTCCATTTTGTGGCCAGTTTGTTGTATGTGTCTGTCTAATCATGTTTTATTTGAAATGTTCCTTATTGCTGCTTTTTGTTCATTAATTCTGGTGGTTAACCTTCGTCCTGTTTCTCCTAAATATGGTAAACAACATGAACACTCGATTTTATAAATGACTCTTTCCTGGAGTAAAGCATTTTCTTCTCTTTGTTTTAGAGATGGTAAGCAGGGCTTAAAAAATATCTGAAAAGTTACATGCAAGTGCAGAAAATATTTACTTGCCCAGAAGTAAAATCTACATGCCCAAAGAAATTTATCTTTTAAGATAACAAAACAGAAGCCTCATTTTTTTTAAAGTTGAAAAATATGCTAAACTTTTATACATTTTTTGCATTGCCATTTTAAAGTGTCTGTGTTCAAAGTGCACAAAAGCATATATTTTAAGTTTTAAGAAAGGTAATTGATGGCATTTGAGAAATTTAGTGATTATGCCATGTTCAAGAATTTTTAATATACATCATGTGTTTTGCAAAAAAAAAAAAAATATATATATATATATAGTCATAGTTAACTGTACAGCAGTTTAAGTAATTTTCAACAATTTTTAATGTAAAAATTACTTACCTTTTTCTCTTGTGCAAACAGAAGTGATTTTGCATTATAAAATATCTCAAGAATTGTTTAGAAACAAAGGCAATCCTTATGTCTTTGACTAATGTTGTGTGCACTTATAGTTATTAAACTATATTATCACCTGGACCCCCCCCCCCCACACACACACACATTCCTTGAAAAAATTGCTGGTGGTATCGGCAATTTTAGGATGGTTATGGCAAGCAGTGCACCACATAATAGTCTTGTTGTCATTTGACTTTAGCCAATTAAATGTTTTTATCCAAGATTCCTGAACTGTCAGACGGAGTTTTTTTGCGTACACTTTATCGTAGTCCGCTTGCGTAAGTTTCAATTTTGCCAACGACGCAAATTCCGATTCTGAAATTACGTCACTCAACAATGCAGAAGATGAATTTGTAACAACTGCTGACAGATCAGGAATTTCACATAATTGCTTACTATGAGATATACTCTCATTGCTGGATTTTTTCCAAAAAATAAAAAAATCATATCCATTACTAAATACAACTTATATTCACAGCTAACACAAACTACTGTTCTCTCAGACAAACTACTAAGTTATCGGTGTCTGTAATTTTCGCTCTTCTCCCAGCTAAGTGTACAGGCTCGTTCTTAAATCTTAAACGAAACTTAGGCTTTATTTCAGTAGTACCATTGTTGTGCATGCGTGTGTGTGTGTGGGGGGTCGGAAGCTTTCATTTCCCCTCCCTCACTCACAGCAAGTTGTTTTAGAGACCCCACCCCACCCGGGACTGTGCAATAAATATTTCGTTTTCACTCCCTCCTCATAAAGCACGGCTTTTTTGCCCATCAGTCTGCGTCCGCCTGTTGCATGACAGTTTACGCATTTTGTCACTAAACACCGGAGGCTAGTTTCATCCGAGGCATGCATCCTGTCGTTAACTGTAAACGACATGTGGAGCAAAACTGCGTATGGCCCCAATTTCTGGATGTAGAGCATAATATAATTGAAGAAGTGCTATCCTCCTGGCATTGGCATTCATTCCATAACAATAATACAACTTCTGGTGATTTGCACTAAAATTAAAAACATGTGATGACAGTCTTTTTTTTTTTTTTCTTCTCTAGGGTAGAAATTTGTTTTTCCATTCCAAAGTTGTTTTTTTCTTTGAACCTAGTTGCCCGACCGGGCAACTAGATTTCATTTTTACTTGCCCAGGCCAATAATTTGCATGCCCTGGGCATCTCGGGCATGGTACTTTTCAAGCCCTGGTAAGTATTTTTTAATTTTGTCATTTAAATCTGGAGCTAACCCAACTTAATTTTATATTTAGTGCAGATTTTTTTTTAGTTTTCAAAAAGTCCATTGTGGTAAGTGACTTTTCTTGTGAATAAAATTAGGTTAGCTCCAGGTTTAAATGACAAAATTAAAAAAATACTTACTATCCCTAAAACAAAGAGAAGAAAATACTTTACTCCAGGAAGGAGTCATTTATAAAATTGAGTGTTCATTGGGTTTACCATACATAGGAGAATTAGGACGATGGTTAACCACTATAATTAATGAACACAAAGCAGCAATAAGGGACATTTCAAATAAAACAGGATTAGACAGGCACATACAAACAAACAGACCACAAAATGGACTGGGACTCCTTGCAAGTAATCAAACATCAATCCCACGCAATTATCCGGAAATTAGAGGAATCCCTGGAAATTTACAAGACACAAGGTGGGAACATCAACGACCATGCTGGATGGAAAATCCAACAGGCTTGTTCGCCAGACCTGTGGAAGTAGTAAGACGCAAGAAGTCCTGACGATCTAATATCTAGATTGAAAATTTGAGAGGTAAATTACCTTAATAAATTTATTCTCTATAATTCCTGTTAAATATTTATAATAAATCTGCTAGTTGTGTCTTTTATATGGAAATTAAAGAAGAAATATTCCTTCAGAAATACATGGGAAATTCACTAAATTACTCAAAGCAATCAGAATTGTGTACTGAACTGTAGTTTACTGGTCAATATGTAACAGAAAACTTGAATTACATTACTCCAAGGTCATGCAATTTTCAAGTTTTCTGAGGAGATGTTACATGGAGACCAATAAACTACAGGCAATTCAACACACAATTACGATTGCTTTGAATAATCTAGTCTTTTATATTTATAAGTCTAGAGTACAGTAGTAGATATTTACAGTATTCTTTTTTTTCTTCATCCAATTTTCTATGTGTTGATTAATACTAAGCTTCAAACAGTTTACAGTGCTTTTTACATATTCTTTTTCTAATTTTCATTGATTATTGAGTATTAGTGTTATGCAAACTTCTAATTTACCTAAGGGGTGGTACCTCTTGAAGATAAATTAAAAGTTTAGACAACACCAAACATATTTTCTCAAATAACTTTCAAAATAGTTTTTTTTTTATTTGTATGACGTAACAGATAAATTGTGTATCATTTAGAGAAGGAGAAATGGACATTAAATGTTTTCATAGAAAGTAGTAACTGAAAGAAAGGATTTTTTTCAGATTTTTAGACACACAGGTACAGCTGCAAATATTTGGCAAACAGAAATATGTGATTACATCTTCTAATGGCAAAATTGTGTGTTTAAGAAAAATTGCAAATTACATACAAAATATTCCTCAGCTAGAATGCTGTCCAATAAGGAAAGAATTTTTCGAATTGAACTGCTGGAAGGAGAGATACTGGGGAAATATATGTATCTGTACCTTCTTGCAGAAAAACTATTAATTATGAATGGGAAATATGCACAATGTTTTGTTTTGTTTTTTTCTGTTGTGAGTTGTATCTAATTGAAAAGGAATTTTTTAAAATTGAGTTTCTAGGAACTCAGCTATTGCTTCAAATGCACTGGAAACCAAAATATGCACTAGGGCAAAACTGTTCTGTAATGAGAAATTAAAAATTATATGCAAATCATTCTTCACCAAAAGCAATCCAATGAACAAAGAATTTTATTGGACTTTTAGAAGCAGAGATATTAAAGAAAATGCAATATACATTTCTGCCCCCAAGTAGAACAATGAATGCAAAACTGTCATCATTCTAAAATGTATCAACAGAAAGAAGTAATCTTTTCAGTCAGATATTTAGAAGCAATTTTGTGTAATAAAATATATTTTGTATCCAATAGCATCTACCTTTACATCCTAAGGTGCGAGATTATGTATCAGAAAAAGACCAAAAGACAAAGATCATCATCCTCACAGTTCAAGCTTCCAAAGGCTAAAAGAATTTTTCAAACTGAACTAACAGGTGCAGAAATATGGTGTCCACAGAAAGATACAAAAACATAGTGATAACATAAGCACATCCTGTTACTTCAAAAGATATGCTAACAAACAGATATAAAAACACTGATAATAAGCAGTGGTAAAGTGATCTTGCAATAAGAACTTACTGTAACAGTAATTTAAAGTACTTTAACATTCTCCAGAGTGGAATGAAATTAGATAATTTAAGTAACAAATTTTAAGTGCATTGCTAGGATTTCCAAATTTACAGGATTTAAAAGATGAACACCAGTTACAATTACTGCTCACAGAAAAATTTCAAGCCTTTAGAATCAAATGAAGCATTCATGATAATACACCGCTAAATAAATTCCGTACCCGATTTTATGTACTGTAGCATATTCTGAACATGCCCTGTATTCTTCATGCAAGAAATGAGATAATAATGGAGTCGTTAATGAGAATTGTGTCATGTTATTATCGAATGAAACTTAATGCAAACTGAGTAAGAACATCAAAAAGGTACAAACATTTAAATCCACAATATGTTTTACAAAATGACAGTGCATGCAACCATATAATATTCTTTTTGTCTGGACATTTGAACATTTATCTCACTTTGGTGACACAGTGGAAAGAACGCTTGCCTGTTTTAATTGTCGAATCCCTGCCTCAACCAATATACTTTTTGGTTTTTTATTGCTGCAATGCTCATGAAAGATACTTTAACATTTAGACATTACAAACAAGAAGAATACCTCGTTATTAAAACATTACTCTACAGATCTGATTTTTCCCTGTCGTTACTGATGGGAAAAATATCTACATGACTGCACAACCTCAGTAAGATTACCATTTCATCAGCATCTGTGAGATGATCCATTTATTAGATGAGTCACACTTCTGGACTTTTTGTTTCTCTAAGTTTAAGATATGTACATTTTGTTTTGCTTATAATTGTTAAGTAATATGATCATTTGAAATGATCCACCCCTCTTTTCTCTCATGTGCTCTGACTTGTTATATTTAGTAAACAGTCAATTTTTATTTACATGAAACAATCACATTTTTTTTTTATGATTTGATATTTTGATATTGCACTTTACTATCACCAGTGCAAAAGAAATAGAGAGAGTAAAATTAAAGCTTGTAACACAAATGCAGAATATTTGGAATACTTGGGAGGGGGGGCTAAAAAATTATATACAGATAGCAATCATTGTGGCCCAATCTGCAAACAGTACATCCACATGGCAAACCTTTTCAACACCAACAGGCTCTAAACAGTTCTCCGAGTTTGTCTATGAATACCAGTTACTACTGCAGGAGCATTTGAAGTGCAGTGTACAAATGTTAGTCGCAAACATTTTTTCATCATGTCATAGCCAAAAGTTTTAGAGATGTTAATACTTGCTACAAATTACTTTACTACTCTGCAGCAAGATTTTAGTTGCAATGGAAAACAGAAAACAAGTTTTCCAGCATAAATAACCACTCCAACTACTGGAACTACTCCAATTGTGCTTGAACATTTCGAAAGTTATACTTGTGGTTTTCTTGAAAACAGATAATGATCACACATTGTTAAAAGTTACATTATACATAATATCAACCAAACAATTAATCTGCACCAAAAGATTTATTGGGTTGTAGCCAGGTTTTATCTGTGGAGTTGTAATCCAACTGAGATAAAGGGATAATCATCAGCCTGATAATAAGTAAGCCTTGTTTCACTATTTTCAACGTGCTGCATTCTAATTTCTCACAAACATTTCATTACTTACCCTAAAATCTTTATGATCCTTACTCATTTTTCTAGGAATTATTTAATTTACACTTGTCAAGTGGGTAGTAGAACACCAATCTTCAGAACTCAGGTTAATTTGATACAGTAACTTGGTGGGAATGAAACCAGTAAATTACTATTCTTTGGTTACATGACATGTTGAAATAATTTTTTTTTTTTTTTTTTTTAGTACACTCAACCATTACAGATTTTTTTTTAAATTCAATGCCAACACTATTTTAAAGTAAAATGCTGTACTAAAGAACAAAATTCTAAGAAGAATAAAACTCACGAAAACTGCATAGGAGTAGCAGACACCTCATTGCGCACCAAATCTGTATCCAGTCCATCCATGGGGGAGATGCTTTCCACCTACAAATTTGAAAAGTTATTATAGGTAGTACACAAATACATATTTGGCAATAATTTTTAATAAAATGTAATGAAACTTGAAAGCACACACATTCAGTTGCATTCAGATGTCTCACAAATGGCTTAGTGGTACATTTTCTGGTAAATGTGTACTTGAGCGTCCTAAATTATTTCGTCGGAGAAATTTAACTGTGTGGAAAAAGTGCTACGTACAATGTTTTAAACATGCAAAATAATGGGAAAAGATGAAAAAATATAGTATTTTTACATGAAAGGAAAAATATTTTCCGAAGAACTTGCCTGCGAATACAATGGTTTGCAGCAGTTGGTGCAGGAGGCCAAAGCGATGCTAATGGCCATGACGTGAAGGGTCCGTGTGTCGGAAGGGAATAACAGTAGCTAGAGAATGCGCGGAAGAATACAACAAGAGTGGGGTGTATGTCTCGGAGAAGTGTGATGCGTCGTGTAATCGTGTGCAAAAAGAAGTAGTTCAGAAATGTTTAATTAATTATTAATAAAGAAATGTGCTAAATGTTTTTGTTTTTATTGTACAAATGTCTGGGAATCTAATTAAATGAAGGGATGTAAATGATATAATGTGCGGCAGAAGTTTTGAGTAAGAAGTTTGGGTTCTAGTTGACCCTAAGTTTTGGTTATGGTTTCGGAGATGTTAAGGGGTTGGTGATTTTTTCAAGCATCTCATTTGTAGTTCTGCTGTTATTCCGTCCACCGTTCGTCTCCTTTTTTTCCTCATGAAACTGATATTGTTGAAAATAAAAGATTTTCTTATAATCAGGAATCGTACTAGCAGGGAGGCCCAGAGCTTAGTGTCGAATTGTGGTAAATAATGAAATTTTTAGCCTTTTTGGCAATTTTCTACTTACGATTTCACAAAATTACCCTTGAAAAAATGATATTACAATGCAGCATAAAACCGACCTCTTTCCTTCAGCGTATCCCTACAACCCACTTCGATGATTACGTACTGCTGAACCGCTTCCTTGTGTATTTTTCTGTGCATGACTTGCCGTTCTCAACGATGCTTCCATTCACCGAACTCAACCTTCACGCCGGCGCCGCTCCGTCATCTTAGGCCTACCGCACATACTCTTCCGAACCTTTGCACTCCAAGGTAAGTTCTTCGGAAAATATTTTTCCTTTCATGTAAAAATACTATATTTTTCACCTTTCCTCATTATTTTGCATGCTTAAAAAATTGTACGTAGCACTTTTCCCACACTGTTAAATTTTTCCGACGAAATAATTTAGGATGCTAAAGTACACATTTACCCATTTTCTAACCAGTCACCTAACTGATTTTGCAGGAGATCCATAAAACCATTACCAGACTGAGTTTGTTTGTAAAAAATTGGAACAATAACAGTGTTCTTCCAAATGCTGCACCATACATTTGTGAATCCCTGAACTTGGTGGCAAGAGTTTCGAGTCCATCTCAGATTTTTGATGGCCCAGCAATGTTTGTTCGAACTCTTTACACCACTGCAGTTTACTTTCGACTGATTTGTCCAAAGTTGTTTTAACGGAAATTACGCAATTCTTCCACACCATTCAGGAGGTAATTGCACTGGTAAATATCTGTTCCACATCACCACCCTGTAAGGTGTGTTGCTGAAAGAATCTGGTTCAGCAGATTGTGAGTCCAATGAAGAATGCAAAGGACTTGCTCATGACTTAGCCCAAGTGCGATAGCCACTTCCCCTGTTCCGATTTGTGGATATGCCAGTACACAAACAATAATCTACTAGATCTTGGATACTTCAGTGTGCTTACCATAGCTCAAAACTCCAGGGACATTGCTTAGGGTGGCTTTATATATGGGTCAACCAAGGCTGGATTAAGGCCTCAGTGAGCCCCTAGGCTAAGAAGTCTGAGTGGGGCCCCAAAGCATTGATGATGGGGAATAATTATGAACTCCAGTAAAATACGAAGCTCAAGCACTATGCATTGGATTTGTGATAACTAATATGTTATGCATTCTTCAAACTAGTATAGTTTTCATACCAGCAAGCTGCTATAATTTTCACTGCTCTCATGAGAACATCAGTTAAAAGTTTCAGATTTCTAGGTTTTGTCTTGATACTTAAATTATTTAGCATTGTGTACTTTGTTAATGCATCTACTTTGTCATGCAAATTACAAAAATTCTTTAATTCATATTAAGTGCATTATATTGCTGCATTGCAATATCCTTGTACTCTATATTACACAGCATAAAACTGATATATTAATAAATGTAGTGAAACAACCAACATTTGGGTTTTTCATCGCTAATTTTTTGTTACACGCATTAAACGTTAGATAATGTGGCCATACCTCTCATCTGCGATTTCCATACCTTGATATGTTATTAAGTAATAGCTGAGTCCAAAAAAAACAAAAAAACAAAAAAGGCATTTGCACTTACCGTAGTTTGGTGGTTGGTCTTCCTTTGGTGCTGCTTCTTTGTCTTTAATATAATGTTGAACACAGCAGTTGACTGACCATTGAAATTTAGCTTGTTATTCGTCCAAAATGTATTATTTATAAATGGGCTAAGGTTTCTAAAAAGGAAACATGTACAGTAAATATTGTATGAGGTCACTCAGAGAAAAAAGCAAAAGGTCCAATTTTTGGTATAAAAGATATCAATGAAACATAGAGGTGCTAAAACTTCATATCATCGTTAATAAAACATGAAACGTCCATAAAAAAGGAATGAAAAAACATGTCTAGATGAATGTCAAGGTACTTTGCAAAGACTAACATATGTTGAAAATGAGCAGGTGGAGTATAAGAGCAAAAGAAAATTAAAAATTTTGCACATGAGGCATACAAACCACATCAAAAGTTGCATGGCCACTGTATCAGCTAGCTGCATTTCGTTTCCCACATATCTGGGTCATCATTGGAGCTCTTGCATCGGTTTTCGGTCTTTTTTTTTTTTTTTTTTTTTTTTTGATTGGAGGTTTAACGATCACCATGAGCAACTCAATGGGCTGTAAGCAGTCGCCCGCCCTAATTTAGGGTTACTGGTTCCAGGGAAGGGAGAGAGCCAGTGCCGTAAGACAAACACAACATCCATGTTTTCGGTCTTGCCCAACCGTTGTTGCTGCTTGCACTGCAGCCGATCTTCTGGCTCTCTGCCACGTCGTCGTTCGTGTTGCTGCCATGAATGACAACACGGCAGAGAGGTAGAAGAAGATCGGCTGTAGGGCAAGCAGCAACAACAGTCGGGCAAGACTGAAAACCAATGCAAGAGCTACCGATGATGACCCAGATATGTGGGAACGAAATGCATCTAGCTGAAAGAGTGGCCATGCAACTTTTGATGTGATTTTTATGCCTCATGTGCAAAAATTTTAATTTTATTGTGCTCTTATACTCCACCTGTTCATTTTCAACATATGTTCATCTTTACAAAGTACCTTGACATGCATCTCGACATGTTTTTTCATTCCTTTTTTGTGGACGTTTCATGTTTTAACAATGACAAAATTAAGTTTTAGCACCTCTGTTTATCTTTCATTGATATATGTACATGGTGAGCCTCATTTCCCCCAGATGTTGACACTAATTTTGAATTCATTTCACTCCTACATTGCTTTTTTCTTTTAATATATCTGCTATCTTTTATACCAAAAATTGGACCTTTACTTTTTTTTTCTCCGAGTTACCTCATGATATTTACTGTGCATGTTCCCTTTTTTGAAACCTTAGCTCATTTATAAATAATACATTTTGAACAAATGACAAGCTTAATTTCAATGGTCAGTCAACTGCAATGTTCAACATTATATTAAAGACAAAGAAGCAGCACCAAATGAAGACCAACCGCCTACTACGGTAAGTGCAAATGCCTTATTGTTTTTTTGGACTCAGCTATTACTTAATATATCAAGGTATGGAAATTGTAGACGAGAGGTATGGCCACATTATCTAATGTTTAATGCATGTAACAGAAAAATTAGCGATGAAAAAAAACAAATGTTGGTTGTTCCACTACATTTATAAAAAATTCTTGCTAGTTCATTTACACGGTTGTTCAAACCTATAATGATGAAAAATTATGTGAGTTGAGGTAGGAAATAGAACTTGTTTGTAAGTATATTAATAAAAATGTATACATTCTGTCAATTTCAAAAGGGCATTTTTCTTGATTTCATTTATGAAAAATCATGTATTGAGTCATAGAAATCTAATGACCTCAATAAAATCACTTTCATTGACCATTCGCACCAATGACCCCGACCAAACATGACCAATCACTTTCAATTACCTTTTCATAATACACTCCCTTCCTTTCTTGACATCTACTTCTGTTTGGTGCAGGAAGACATACTAGTCTTTTAACAGAGGTGTTACAATCCCAAAATGTTAGTTAGGCGTAGTTTGAACAGGATCAGAGACAGAAAGGCTACTGATGAGTGACAGCAATTAATTTTGAAAAGAATCTGAGAATGGGCACAATAAATTCAAGCACACACTCATCAACACCCCCTCAAGTACTTCGTAGTGAGAAATCTGAAAACATCTTACTGATGACTCTGTACATAACATTTTGTCTGGTATGCTTTCAACTCTATCACAAAGCTGTGATCGAGTGAAAAGTCAAGGGCCTTGATGGCAGGACAATGTAACCTACAAATATCAAATACAATCTGAGAACTTAGTAGGAGCTTATATACAAGCTGGGTACCATTGTATAGTGACATGCTACATGGGCTCTTGGTAATGATGGGCTTAAAGGCTATAGCCTCATTAGCCCCCACTTTAATCCAGCACTAGGGTCAACAACTCTTGGGGAATCTATTAATATAAAGCCTTACAGCAGCACAAATGTCCTGCTTGCATTGTACAAAAGCACTATTTTGCATCTAACTATGCATGATGTTTGTTGCCTGTTTCTGAGATGGTTGTTCAAAGTTTTTTTTTTTTTTTTTTTTTTTTTTTTACACCAGTGAGCAGTTTATCAATTTCAAGCCTAACATTAGTGCTTTGCATATCACATGCACAATACTTTGTGTTGCTAGATTGTTAACAGTCTTATAGAGCCTTCTGCTAATGGTGAATACACTAGCAATGTCCTGTCACAGAATCACTTTTCACTGTACTTCTTAGCCACTCCCCAACAAAAGCAGTGTTGCTGCGCCAGCATTCAAGCCAGCAATGGCCCAGCACTATGTTGCCGCCGTCCAACCTGCAATAAAATATCCTGGCGGCCATCACACAGGCCAGCAGCGGGCTAACAGTGGCACCCCCATCAGTTGTCATATGCCAGAACAGGGCCATTAGTTATCCATCACAGGCAGTAGTTGCCACAAGTGGCCCTTCAGCGGCCCTGCAAGCATGTGCCATAAATGATGACTAGCCTAATGTGGTCCGTTAGTTTACCGGTAGTGGCAGTCGGCAATCACATGACATAACTGATGGCTTGCCGAATCTTGTCTCCAATTTCCCAGTAGTAGCCATAAAAAAAAAAAAAAAAAATGTATAACCGCAGTTTCCCAAAGCTAAAACTTTTTTTTCCCTCTAACAAAACTTCTGAATTATAGCACTGTGTGGGGGAAATTTTCTCAACATGTCCTGAAAAACACTCGTTTGGATCTGGCTGGAAACAAACTACGGACTGTCTGTGTGGGAAGCTGGTGCTCTACCAACTGGACTGATTTGCCAGGCATGAGCATTTGCTTGAAGCTGAGCCACTTTCCTGCAGAATGTAACGAATGGTTCTTTTTAATTTTACAATATTGCAAGGTATTTTCATAAATGTCACTTTCATATAATTTATAAATTTCTTTTTTCAATGTAACGATTTTTTTTAAAGGGAACTTTACTCATTTTCAAAGAGTGTACCAACTTAAAGAGACTTTCCAAAGTTTTGTGCTGTCCTTGTCGTCTTGAAAGGCGATTGTTGAATTAATATATTTACCCATTCATGTCACATTCCGTTACATTTTTAACATTGTATCTTTCCTTTCCGCTGTTTGAAGCTACATTTGTTCAAAAGAGGAAAGATATTTTATTTTACTTCTTGTTTAATTTCAGAAGCGAATTCATCCACTCTTGTGTGTTCAACCCATGGATGAGTACATTATATCCACAAAGCGCCTTTTTTTTTTTTTCAAATAATTGATAAATAATTTTGTATGTGTACAATTCTTTTTTTTTTTTTTTTTTTTTTTTTTACAACATAACGTTTTTTAAATGTTTTTCCAGGACTTTTGTTTCAAGTGGTTTAGTATATGTTAAAACAAAAGATTACACAGAAATTATTTTTTGTTATTCGTGGGAATGGAATGGGTGTATTTCATGGCTTAATCCGATATCTTCGCCGATGTGGTATTTCATTAGGAAATTAGTTCGCCTCTCTACATATGGCTTTTATTTTTCTTAACATCCACTAAAATAACATGATGGCGATAGTTTCGTCTTCAACTAACTGGTACTGTGAGACACAGCACATGTTGCTTCCACCTGGTGTTGGGGTTGCATCGGTTGCCAGCTACGGGCGACTAGTGGCACTTGCTTGGAGGCCCGCAATGCAGTGAGCGGCAGATTTCAGCCAGCAGTACCCATCATTGCTAGATGGTGGCCAGCAGTTTCCCAACACTTGGTTTTGCTGGGTCCTTTCCTGTCTTGGGAAGTCATATAACACTGATTTTCTACATAATACATTCCACTCTACAATTTTGTGATTGGAACTTCCCTACTGTCGGCAATATTTCACAATTTATTGTTTGTAAGTTCTGCATTTTTCTGCCAGAATCACTAATTGTGCTTATCATGGAAAGCACACCCACTTTTCTAAATGACTACTTTACTCCTATGTCGGTTGATTTAATTGTTTTTGAGTATTCTGGGTAAGGACTTTGTGCACCACCCAACATACAGGTTGTCTATAAATGAAGTACACAAACTTCAGTATGCTATTGAAAAAAATATATATATATATATGATAGAAAAAAACTTACTTTAAACGTCAAAAGACATGGCAAGCGTAAAAGTTTGTTAAGTCAGATGATAGATGGCACCAGGTGTCTCATGTAATGAAAAATCTCATCAAACACTGAATACGACAGACATTGCTTCCCCACTCGAGAAAACAGTGTGTGTGTTTTGGCTTGTGGAGTCAAAATCTCTAACAACAGTTCAGAACGGAGTACAAGAGACATCCTCTGACACGAAGGAGCATCGAACAATGGGTAAATTAAATTCAAAGTAACAGGAAGTGTCTTGAAAGGCAAAAAAACTGGGAGACCTTCCATTTCGAACGAAAAGGTGGAAGACGTGCGCAAGACTTATCTAAGGAGTCCGAAGAAGTCCGTCCGCATCACCAGTTGTGAACTCGAAATACCATGAGCAACGATTCACAAGGTTCTGCAAATACGTCTACAGGCATATAAAGTGCAGTTAGTGCAAAAACTTCGACCAAATGATAAACCATGTCGAAATGCCTTTGTTTTAGGCATGCTTAATAGCATTAATGAAGATCCCACACTCCTTTCATTGATCTGTTTCAGTGATGAATCGACATTTCATGTTTCTGGTAGAGTGAATAAACATAACTGCTGAATCTGGGGCATGGAAAATCCCCATGTGGTCGTAGCACACGAGAGGCAGCCTGAAGGTTAATGTCTGGGCTGGTCTAATGGAAGACAGAGATAGAGGGCCTTGTTTCTTTGCTGAACCAACCATTACTGGCACAGCATACCTGGACATGTTAGAACAATTCGCAATTCCACAATCAAGACATCATTTACCAGCCAGATGGAGCATCTCCGCACTGGTCTTTGGATGTATACAGATCTTTAGACCACCATTTTTCAGGGTGTTGGATTAGACATGGGGGTCAGACGGTATGGCCACCCCATTTCTCCTGATATTACCTCATGTGATTTTTCTTTTCTTTGGGCTTTATTAAGGACATTGTGCACAAGAAAAAGGTTACATCCATCACTGAGCTCAAAGAACACATTGCTGTAGCCTTCCTCCTTGTTACACCTGACATTCTGCAGCATATATGGGTGGAACCGGACTATCGTTTAGACATCCTGCAAGCAACCAACAGAGCACATGTGGAGACCCACCGACATTAAAAAAAAAAAAAAAAAAAAAATCAGTTACCCAGTGTTTTGACATTAATGATCAAATGATCATATGTAGATGATTTTAGGGAGTGTCTCACCCCAGGTCTTAAACAACCATTAGGAATAGGAAGCTAGGAGATTAGAGCTAGAGTGCCCAACAGGAAAGTGACACGGAAGCGAATTAGAAAGGGGGAGGAAGACACCCTTATTTTTTACCGGGGTTCCAGTACCCGGGGTCCGACTGCTTAAAAAATTACTTTATGCTGATGATCAGACTAACTCTATGGTACCACTGGTATGGTGGAATAAACCTGATCTTCAATGTGAAATACAGATGTGGGAAAATTCCATTTTTGCTAATATTTTATTTTTTTCTGCTGACAAACTGTATTTAGGAAGTTTTTTAATTCCCATATAAGCAAATGAAAAGTGAATATTTATATACAGTACTTGGCATTTTTAACAGGCAAGCAATAATGCATTTCATGTTACAGCATTCTAAACACACCTTTCCTTTCCATGTGCAGAGGTACCAGATGAACAATATGCATAGTGCAACATGTGTGGCACTAAAACTTTATATGAAGTCATTTGTTGACAGATGCCTCCTACACACAATTTCACTCATGGGAGGAGGGGGGGGTTGCACATATACAGGGACTGATTTCTAAAGGAATAATTCTTCCCAGACCATACAGAGAACACCTACCTACAAGTAAACGTCAATGGTACGATATTCTAAAACCCTGCGGAAAAGTGATGCGACGTGTTTGGAATACTGTGATAAAAAGCTTAGTATCACTAACTGAAAGAAAAATTGAGAGTAAATAAAAATGCAGTATCACTAATTAAAAGAAAATATTAAAAACACAATACTCGATTTTCACTTTGATATTTTGAAGCATTCATAATAATGAAATATATCAAATTAAAAATACTGTCTAAGGAATTTTATTTTCTTAAATTGTGAAATGATGAATCATTCCATTAGCTTCAGACAAAATTTTAAAGTTATTGTGTTGGTCCTAATGAATGCACATTTATGATATACAATAAAAATCTCCACTGAACAATGCATTCAGCAGAAAACATCCTTAGCAACTTATGCCACTTAATCAGGACTCCACTAATTACAAATAAAACAAAAAGTATTTTTGGAATGATTCATATTCTCATATATTCATAAAGCTTATTAAATTGGTATAAAAAAAACTACCAACAGTCAAGATACCTACATCATGAAAAATCATTTGTGTCTTGAGCAGAATGTGTTTTATTTCTGTCAGCTCCAGTGATGTGCGTTTCAGTGCTTCAGCATTAGAATTTACTTCACGAAGGTCATTTTCCAGTTTTTCAAATGTGGCCTGTGAACAAACAAAAAAAAAAAAAAAGGATTCAGAGACTAAAAAACATTACAAACTTCATTCAACACGCAGAGTGACAGAATTTTTTTTTTTTCACATGAAACATAGAATCACTTAATTCTTATATTCTCATGTTAACCAAGCAAGCCAAATTTAAGAGTGAACATACACTGTTCTACCACAAACATCTAGACACCCCTCTACTGATAATGAATTTAGTCATATGCAAGCACAGCATCAACACATTATGAGACAATAGTATGACTGTGAATGCAAGATGCCTCGACCAATGGAGTTATTTGATTTCCAGTGTGGACTGAAAATAGAGTACCACATAAGCTATCACACCATACAAGACTTTCAGCAACACTCAAGATCTCTAGGTCAACAGCTGGTGACCTGATATGCAAATAGAAGCAGACTAGGGCTGAATCTGCCAAGCAATAATCTGGAAAACTTCTGAAGTTAACAGAACGTGACAGAAATCTACAAAGGACTGTCCACTCAGAACTCTTGAAATCAACATTGTTTTAAACCACAAACGTTTTGTGAGACTACTGGGACTGATGTTAGCACCAGTGCAGTGCACAGAATGCTACACGGCATGGATTATCATGGTCAAGAGCCATCCACAAACCACTAATCACTTCAACTAATGCTACACACCGATTTGAGTGGTGTAAGGAACATAGATCTTGGACTGAAGACCAATGAAAAACTGTTTTTTGAACTTACGAGTCACAGTACACAGTCTGAAGGTCATTCTTGGGTGTGGTTGATGCCCGGAGAAAGGTACCTTCTGGGTTGTGTCACCTAGATATTAAGTTTATTGGAAGAAAAGCAATGGTATAGAGCTTGTCGTGTTACGAGTAATCGGAGAAAGGCATTTATGAGACATTGAATAAAATCTAAAGGCCTTAAAGCACTTTTCCTTTGGCACCTCTTCTTCAGTTCGTCTTGGTGTGCATTTGCATAGTCTTTGATGCATGTTCCTTGGCTATTGTTTGAAGCAAGATAAAAGAGCATACAACAAAAATTTCTTTGGCTTCTTTGGGTAGCCGCTGCTGCATTATTTTTGAAGTTGGGAGTCAGCCAACCTTGCAGGCATTATGCAGTTTGAGGATCTCAGGACAGACTGAGTATGGCTGTGCATGGTGAGTGATGCTGAACTTTTGTTCTCATCTTCTGCCGCCAATTGCATCTACCGGGGAAAGGTATATGGGCCAAGTTTGACTGCTTTGTGCCGAATGTCTGTTATCTTCTTGCCGATAGTGTCTATGGAGAAGAGGCTTTTAAGCCAAGCAGGTGTTGAACTTCCATTTCCAACCATTTGCTGTCAATTGCATTTGCCAAGGGGAATGGACTGACTGACTGCTTCTTGCTGAACTTTTGGTGCTAATCTGCCAGCAGTCGGTTGCATCTGCCGAGGAGAGGTTATGGGCCAAGTTAACTGCTTCATGTCAAACTCTTTGTTTTATCTTTTTTGTCGATAGTTGTGTCTACAGAGCAGAGGCCTTAGGGCCTAGCACAATTGCTAACTGATGAACTGTCATTTTTCATTCCCTTCTTGATGTGGTCCTTGCTAAAGAGTGTTTCATGGAATTACTTGGTATAATGAGGTGATAGCTCCTCTTCTACAGTGTAAAGGCCTCTCAAAGTGAATGTTGCTATCTGATTTAAAGCTAATGTTTTGTGGAATTAAGCAGTTGAAATCTAAAAATTGTGTTTGTTGAAATTCTAGTGCACTGTCAGTATCTTAATTTGGCATGTAAATTTAGTTTCAGACAGTCCTTCCTGCGGTGTTTGAGCTAGTTGGGCTGGGTGAGACCGCTAGGCGGGTTGGACCATCACAAGCTGTTGTTTGTAGCCAATTCTTTCAGGGACAGGAGAGAGCCAGTGCAGTAAGACAAACACCACATCCATGGCTCACCTTGGATTTGAACTTCGACCCATCTTGAATGAATGATTAGAAGCCAGCACTTCATACCAGGGAGAGAGACAGATCTTTGCCAGTCTCCTGTCTATCTTAGCAATTTGCTAGATCATAATTTGCTTGAAAACCTTTGGCACAAAGATGAAGCATGCCCCTTTAGCCCATACACATTTTCCAACTTTATCATCACTACATGAACAAGAATCTCTTTTGATGGACGAACATACCTAATATGTTATTGCTACATTTTCAAAAGCTATGCAAAACAAATGCTAAATTGCATAAATTCTGTGGAAGAAATTCTTCTCTCAATACATAGAAGTATGTCAGCATTATCAACTTGGCAATCGGACATTGCTGAACTGCCTGTATTTACTGTTCATCACGTAACATGAATCACATCAGAAAACTTGAAAACTACATTGATGCAGTATAAATATTTCCAAGTTATGGGTTTTTACTAAGGAATAAAAGGATATATACTTGTCGAATTTTTGGGTAGCACTCCTACAATTTTTCAGGACACATTGAGTGTTTCTGTTCTCTATCTGATTACATTGGGTTTGTTCCTACATCAATCACATTAGAAAACTTGAAAATCACACCAGGTTCATTTTCTGTTAAAGAGAGATGTAATTTTCAAGTTTTCTGAGGTGATTGATGTTATGCAATGAACAGTAAATAAAGGCAATTCAGTGATGCCCGACTGCTGAGTTAATAATTATGCCAAATTGTGTCCGAGGCTGCACCAACAATTTGCAGGGGCCCCGTGAAATTTTAAGTAGTTATTCATAACAAGTTGGTGGGCAGTGTGTTTTAACATTATACTATAATACTTTTTTTTTTTTTTTTTTTTTGATTGGAGGTTTAACAACCACCGTGAGCAACCATAATACGTTATTTCCCTCTTTTATTTATAATAAAACAAAATAATCAAAACTAATAATATTGAATTAAATGGATAATTAATTGACCACTCTTTTAGTTAACCACCCTTTTTCTCTCTCCTTTTTTTAGTGTAAATAACAAAAACAGAAGAGAGAAAACAACTAAAAATTTATTTTAACTTTAAACACAACGTTGCGTTTAAAATTAATTTTCAGTCATGGGGAGTTTGCGACTTGCAAAATTAATCTATTCCTATGAATCTGCAGAAAATGAGGAAGTGGAATTCACATACCTCCAAATCAATCAATTCCTTTGGATGTGGTGCCCGTGGATTTTCAGTATCAGCAGCACATCTGATTTCATCTTTTTTTATTTCTTTTTCAATGTAGCCTTGAAGGAGAAAATGAGAGTATAAAGGATGTAGCACGGAATGGCAGTTTTAAGCATACAAAAATATATGCAAAATTTCATGCAATGAATCAGTCAGAAGCTTATCAAAATCAATAAAGTACAAACATTTAAGATCTATGCACAAAAAGTTACACCTGTAAGTTAAAACCTGATTTTTTGCTCCCAAAACAATCAAAAACCACTTGCTACAACAATTTCAAAGCCACAGTACTGTATGTTTCATCAAGAAACTGAACACATACACAAGGCAAACATCAATATTTTAACAATCACTACACATTTTCACTAACCTCTCTCTATTTCTCTCTTCCATTTAAAACAGTGAATGCCAATCAGAAGTCAAAGACCTTTCCTTTCTCTCCTCTCAGTGCAAAGACTATGCAAAAATATTGTACCATATTTTCTGATTATAATGCAATGGCACTAAACTAGATTTTACAAACATGCAGCTCTGAAATGCAGTGTTCTAGACACTACTTATAAACATTTTCCCAGTAACATTAAATTTCAGCCATCATTCATGGTATTAAAACAAATAGTTTTGTGAATTGTTTACGGCAGATGCTGAGTTAAATCATTTGGAGTAGTGCCAACTCTTCATTGATTATTAACATTGAAGACTAGCAGTTGCATATACGAAGTCTCAAAACCTGCATGATTACATAGTAGAACCCACTTATGAGCCCATATTTAGCAAGATCTAGGATTTAGTGAGCAAAACAGCAACTTTTCTTTGGCATAATGCTAATTCAAAGAAAATTTGATTGTTTTTAAAGAACAAAATTTAACACGTCCCCAGATTTAATGAGAAAAAATGCTAAGATGATTACTTTTGACAACCAAAGTAACAAAATTTAATGGAATTCCATATTTAACAAGTTAGAGAAAATCTGCTGTGCACTGTCCTGGAATGGTGGAAAAGAAATGGTGACATACAAGACAAAATTGCAACAGTGCAGGGAAATCCTGGTGTGCTAGTGGACGAATGTTTATAGAAAAACAATGGGGAAAGAGTACAGCAAATGCTCAACAAGCGAGTTGAGCAAGAGAGATTCTCCCTTCCACCTACTCTAAGGAGCTACGACTTGGGTGTATTGCATCAGCAGAGATTAAAACAGGCCATCTACTCCTAGGCAAAAATAGCATGGGTGAGCCCCACACACATTAAAGGGCGGACAATTGCACAGAGGGATAGGAGAGCAGTGGAATAGTGCTGTTGCCATGGGGCAAACAGGGAGATAACAATTCCTGGAATTGTAAAAAATAGTAAACTGAGGTTGTTTAATTAAACTGCAAATAGTTAAATTGCAGGCAGTGTCACATGGCTGTCATGCTGAATATGCTTGAAAGGTTTCTGAAAACACAAATTTGCCAGCAACAGGGATCAAATCTGCATCCTTATGCTCCGGAGCTGCTTTCCCAATTCAGCTACACCGACAAGTGCTTATCTTTGTTACTTGCCACCTTGATATGTGCCTCACGTCTGTAATACATCACCCCCACTCCTTCCATTGAGAAAGGTAGGGGCATGAAATCACAGGTTTTGGGTCCACCACAAACCATGCTTGAGTAACTATCTGTAGAAGGAATTCTCACTAATTCCAAACGATATGTGGAAGAAATATCACACATTTTTGAAGCAAAGAAGGAATTCTCATTAATTCCAGATGATGTGTAGAAGGAACACCACACATTTTTCTAAGAACCCAACAGCCAGTAGATCTATTTCCACAAATAAGCGCCAATGTGAAAACATAAATTTCCCAGTAACTAGATTGAACCCACATCCTTCTGCTCCGCAGCTGAATGCTTTCCCAATTAAGCTACGTTGACGGAATACATTGCTGCAACTTTGGAGTCTTGACATGGGCTTCACACCTCTGTAGTTCATCACATGTTTGATTAATCCATTATAGTACTATGTAGTTAATCAGTTAAATCTTTCAAGGATCCAATTATTATGGATATGCAGTTGTATAAAAATAAAAAGTATCTGTGTACACACAACCGCTGAAAAAGAAAATTTGCTGCAAACCCAGGAAGAATGAACCATAATACCAATAGAATAAGTTAATTAAAAAAAAAAATTAATGAAACAACAAATTGTTATGTTACAGTTCTTATTATACATTGAAAAAGGCCTCGATACAAATCTAGATGACAGAAATGTCTGTAAAAATAAAAGAACTTAGAAAATGTGAAAAATTATTGAAAGATTTTCAAGTTCAAATAGAATTAAATATATCAATCTTAGTAAAGCCTTAAGTGTTTTAATTGCTGTAAACATTTTTATTTTTTTAATCAACAAGCAAAAACTACCTGCAAAATCCGCTAATAATTTGGAAATTATCCACGTACAGCGTATGCAGAGATCGCCAAAAAATAATTTAAAGGAGTATTTTTACTCTTTTGAAAAAAATTCAGGAAGTAATTTTTAAAAGTGAAGAGTATTTCAGAAAAATTAACGAGTGAAATAAAAAAAAAACTTGTGAAAACAATGGGAAATTATAAAAAAAAAACAATCCTGTTTTTTTTTCATATTAAAAAATATTTCATTATTACTGAATGTATTTGGACGTTTTGCTTTTTTTTTTTAGTAAAATATATATATATACACTTAAGAGCAGAGCTGAAAACATAAGAAAAACTTAAGAATTTAAAACGAAAGTTGCAAAAGAAAAGCTGGAAATAACAGACACGTACGTTTATCTTGGACAGCAGATATCAAGTGAGGGTCACATTGATGAAGAAATTAATCGGGGTACAAAACTTGCCTGCAGAGCTTTTGGAAGAAACAGCATAATTTTCAAGAGCAATATGCCATTATGTCTTAAAAGAAAAGTGTTTGATCAATGCATCCTTCCAGTGCTTACGTATGGTGCAGAGACGTGGACCTTAACTAAAAGAGACATACAAAGGCTGCAGACAACTCAAAACAGCATGGAGAGGTGCATGCTTGGTGTAACCAGGAGAGATAAGAAGAGGAACTCGTGGATCCGAAAAATGACAAGAGTGGAAGACATCATGATCAGAGTTAAATCCCTGAAATGGCAATGGGCTGGACATACTGCTAGAAGGACAGACCATCGATGGACAGCCGAAATTTTAGATTGGATTCCAAGGGACAGGAAAAGACCCAGAAGAAGACCACATGGAAGATGGGTGGATGAAATTTGAAAGTATGCGGGAGTGACATGGAGGAGACTGGCACAAGACAAACCGTTGTGGAGGAAACTTGGGGAGACCTTCGTCCAGCTGTGGATTGATAATGGTTGACAATGATGATGATGATATATATATATATAATACATAAATAACGTAAACACTACAAGCACATCGAAAGTAATCCCTGGAAATTCTTTGTACCATTTTGGTAAAAAAAAGAATGAATTTCCAACTTCACCGTCGATGTAACACAGAAAACATAGTCTTTATCAAAGCATTCTTCATTTTCTAATGAAGTGTCCATGTTCATTGCCTGCTTTCGTATTTCCACCACTAGTTTTATGCAGCTTTCATTGTTTCCTTCCTCTGCCTTTTGTTTCTTTTCTACACCATTGGACTAAGTCTTGCCGAAAAAAAAAAAAAAAAAGATGTTAAAGTACGCTGTTTCAACACAGCATTCGATACTAGTGTCTGATAAAGCTGTTTCAATCTCTACAAATCACGACTCCACGACCACGAGGCGCTCCGGAATTGTGATTGAGAAAGCGTACTTCACTCAGCTGATCGAGCATGAGCTGTAGCAGCAATGACAGTAGATTTGCGAGCTGTAGCCCATGCAATTTCGCTTCCGATGACGTCAAGGTAAGAAACGATGTCTCCCTGACCGAAGGTCACGCCCTAAGTGGCTGGCGGGGCCGGCCGCCATAGCTCCGGTCCCGCCAAGCAAATCACGGCCAGGTATGGATCGCGTACAACGCAAGATCTGTCCAGAGGTAACAAAGGATACCGCTGATCATATGTTTGAAATACAAAATTTGAATAAAAAGTTGAAAATAAACATTTTTCAGCTTAAAATTCTAGATTCATATTTTTACGCGTTGGCAAAATTTCAATGCGTAAACACACTTTTTGATGCGTACTAGATGTGTAATTATGCATTTTGGCAAACTCTGCACATGTGTCTACATTCTGGCACTCTGTGGATATGTAACATAGTGGTAATACTTTTGAAACACATTATCTGACTATATTGATTTCAGACATTATCTAACTATATCAGCTATTGATATGTAGCATAAAGTTAATTTTTAAAGCTGGATTTAAATTTACATCATGACCTAAAATTTGGGTCATGATGTAAATTTAAATCAGTCTTTAAAAACTCATCATTCCTGTGAAAACCTCCCAGGGCAGCCATGACTTTCAATGAAGAATTCACTCTCCTACTAATTTCCCCATCCAATTTGTTCTCTCTGTCAAACATGCTTCCTAAATACCCAAACTCGCTCACCTGGTCAATCACTGTGCCATTTAGACTTACATTACATTCAGTGTTACCAGTTCCTCTCTGAAAAACCATAACTTTGGTTTTTCCCTTATTTATACTCAGTTTGAATTTCATGCAAACTTCGTACATCCAGGAAAACATACTCTGTAACTCACTTTTGCTCTCTGCTAAAAGGACAGTGTCATCAGCATACAGCAATCTGCACACACGGATAACACCAAGACATAAACCAGTATTATCTATTGAAAGTTAAAATATTGACTAAACATAATAAAACACTGTTTTGTTTTGTTTAGTCGATATTTTAACTTTCAACCTTTTTAACACGAATCATCCTTCATTCAGTTTTATCTATTTTGGCATCACGCATGCGCATATCCATAAATATATTAAACAGCCATGGTGACATTAAACAACCTTGTCCGACTCCTGCACCAATGGAAAACCATTTTGATAAAACACCATTCACTCGTACACAAGCTCTACTACCGGCATACATGGCTTTTACACTATTAAGTAGATTCCCAGTAACACCATATTCATTCAATACCTTCCACAAAAGTGTCCTATTTACTTGGTCATAAGCTTTCTCTAAATCTATGAAGGCAGCAAAAACTTTTTTACCAACAGCCAGATACTTTTCAATCATCATGCGTAATGCAAAAATTTGGTTAGTGCAGCCTTTACCAAGCATAAAACTACTCTGAACATCCCACACTTTCCCTGATGTAAGACCCCATACTTTTTCAATAACTACCTTACCAAACATTTTCCCTGGCACACTCAGTAGGCTAATATAATGATAGTTCTTGCAGTCAGTCTGATCACCTTTTCTCTTATACAAGGGAACAATGATAGCATCCTTCCAATCCCAAAAGAGCGTTCCTAACTCTAAGGGTGGCTTCCTGCTATGGGGCTGCAGCTCCCCTCCCCTACCCAAAGCAGTTTTTTCATGCCGTACCAAGAGAGATAAGTTTTGTGAACACCACTGTAAGTTTTTCCAGCATAACGCCACGACTGAAGTTTTCTGAACTCAACTGGAAGTTTTTCCTGCATAACACTTGGTGGGCTGCCCCGCTTGCAGTTCTGATGGCTATTGAAACCAACTCATGCGGGGAAACTCTGCCTATTCCTAAATCAGTTTGTTTTCTTTGAATAAAACTTCCCAAGGAGCTGCATTCCTGGCAGCAACCGCTAGCAGGGCTGCCGCGAATGCAGTCTCTCGTTGGGTGGGAATACATTGCCGGACCTGTGTGCTTTGTTGATTAATATGGTTCTTGTGCTTTGGAACACGAAATAAAATAGGGGAATGAATTAAAAATAATGACGAATGTTGAAATAAAGTATTTTTAAATGTATTACTCAACCTGTTCTTTTTTTCTTCCATCCAATTTTTGGTTTGTTCCTGCCTTTATTCAAAGTAATAATTATAATAACAATGTTACTCCCATCGAACTGGAGATTATTCGTGTTTGCTAATAACAAATACTCAGTTGTCGGGACTTTTGCAAAAAAGTTTTACTTGTATTTTCTCTTCCATTCAAAATAAGCATGTGAACAAATTGTGATTAAGAATAGAGTTCAGTATTGGATAAAGCATAAATAATATCAAAAGTTATTCTTTACCTATTATTAAAAAAGTATTGTGCACGTTTGTTGCTCCGCGAGGCACGTGCTCCGTCCCGAGATCGGTCAAATTGTGTTACGGTTTTTTTGTTAGTTAAATTTTTTTATAAAACATTTTAGTTACATATTTTCAGTTAAACATTCATTTAATAGTAAAATCAAGCATTAAATTGTTTTCTATTAATTAAAACATGCATAAGGAAAGGTTACACTCATCGGGTCGGGGGGGGGGCAAGTGGCCCGATGAGTATAACCTTTCCTTATGCCATATTTAACTAAACTGTTTCATTGAATTCCTAATTATTTAATAATTTAATAATTCCTCTCCATGCCATATTTAACTAAAATGTTTTATTTATAAAAAAATTTTAACCAACAAAGAAAACCCGTAACACGATTCGACCAATCTCGAAACAGGAACACGTGCTAACGGAGCAACAAACGTGCGAAGTACTTTTTCAATAATAGGCAAAGAATACCTTTTGATATTATTTATGTTTAATCTAAAGCACGTTTTTAACATAAGACAACCATTAAGAGTTGTCTCATGAAATTTCGTAAGTATTGATTGATAAATTGAAAAAAAATGACTAATTTCTGCAGCAAAATACTTGCACAAAATTGATTTCTTCACTTACCAAGCGCAGCGAAATTTTCGCTTTTAAACTCATGTAAATTTTTATTCACCAAAAATCATTGAAGTCACTCCACTGGGTACATTTCATTTTTTTTTGCTGCATATTCCCTCCCTCTCAAAAATAAGCTGCACATTTCAATTGAGGTAGTGCATTATACTTAATTACTTTGAAAAGAGCATTTAATCAGATATCATTGTTAAGAAAATTTACGAAGTTAATAAATTTTGGAAAACAAATTTTTCTACACTAAATTGTTATCATGGCTTTAAAATTAAAACTGGACTGAATATGTTTGCAATCAGTTTTTATTAAAGAGAATGCCGGTGTGTGAGTATCGCAATAACAACTCATCGCCAAATTCTGGCAGACCCTTCAAAATTCCATAGAAGTTTTCATCGCTGTCCAAGTTGCAGTGGTAGGTATCAAGTCGAAGTTCCAAAGGGAGTGTATCAGAACAAAAAGTATTTATTGTCATATTTCTAGGGGTCACAATGAGACACTTGAGAACGCGTACATGACCTTGAGGGTGTCTCCGCTGCCACTGGCACACACATTAATTTTTTTTTGTCCTTATATATATACACATATAATTTACAATCACTATCAATCCACTGCTGGATGAGTCTCTCCAAGTTTCTTCTTCCACAACAATCTGCCTTCAGCCAGTTTCTTTCACGATTTCGAAATTCATGCACCCATCTCCATCTCCCTCTTGTCATCTTCTGGGTATTGTTTTTTCCCTTGCTATCCAGTTCAATATTTCAACTCTCTATCGGTGGCCGTTTCTTCTAGCATATGTCCATCCCATTGTAATTTCAGGAATTCTGACCATAATGTTTTCCACTCTTGCCATTTTCCCGATCCACGAGCTCCTATTTGTATCTTTCCTGGTAACATCACGCGTGCATCTCCACATGCTTTTTTTCAGCCATACATAAGAACTGGAAAGAGGCACTGATTAAACAGTTTTTTTTTCTAAGAAATAATGCATCCGACCAAGTTTTATAGGTCGATTATTTTCTTCATAAAGGTGGCAATGTGGCCATCGCTTAATATCTGTTGCTTAGTTTAGGTATCGGTACCTCTACGTTTTCCCTATCAATCGCTAAACATAAAATCTAAATATTCATTTCTTGTAAAAAAAAAAGTGTATATGTATCATCATCATCATCATCATCATTGTCAACCATTATCAATCCACTGCTGGACGAAGGTCTCCCCAAGTTTCCTCCACAACGGTCTGTCTTGTGCCAGTCTCCTCCATGTCACCCCTGCATACTTTCGAATTTCATCCACCCATCTCCCATATGGTCTTCTTCTGGGTCTTTTCCTGTCCCTTGGAATCCAATCTAAAATTTCGGCTGTCCATCGATGATCTGTCCTTCTGGCAGTATGTCCAGCCCATTGCCATTTCAGGGATTTAACTCTGATCATGATGTCTTCCACTCTTGTCATTTTTCGGATCCACGAGTTCCTCTTCTTATCTCTCCTGGTTACACCAAGTATGCACCTCTCCATGCTTCTTTGAGTTGTCTGCAGCCTTTGTATGTCTCTTTTAGTTAAGGTCCACGTCTCTGCACCATATGTAAGCACTGGAAGGATGCATTGATCAAACACTTTTCTTTTAAGACATAATGGCATATTGCTCTTGAAAATTATGCTGTTTCTTCCAAAAGCTCTCCAGGCAAGTTTTGTACGCCGATTAATTTCTTCATCAATGTGACCCTCACTTGATATCTGCTGTCCAAGATAAACGTATGTGTCTGTTATCTCCAGCTTTTCTCCATCAATCGATAAATCTTCATTTCTTGTAAAAGCATTGAACATCACTTTTGTCTTCTGAAAGTTCATTTTTAATCCCACTTCTTTACTCTTGTCAGCAAGTTCCTGGATCATACTCTGCAGCTCTGATGGGGTAGTTGCAAAAATGACTACGTCATCAGCAAAATGAAGGTGGGTTAGATAATCTCCATTAATCTTTATCCCTTTGTTTTCCCAGCTCAGCGACTGAAAAACACCCTCCAATGTGGTATTAAAGAGCTTCGGAGATATGGCGTCACCTTGTCTGACTCCCTTTCCAATTTTTATGTGTGTTGTATTTTCAAACAGCCGAATCTTTGCACTTGCATTTTCATAGATGTTATTAATAATATTAATGTATGCATCTTCAATACCGCAGGTTTTCAGAGCCATTGTAACTGCTGATGGTTTCACCGAATCAAAGGCTTTTTCATAATCGATAAAAGCCATGCACAATGGAAGTTCATATTCCCTTGCTCTTTCAATTAGTTCTCTTAGCACATGGATATGATCTATTGTGCTGTAGCCACTCCTGAATCCAGCTTGTTCTCTCGGTTGAGCCATGTCCAGTGTTACCTTCAAGCGGTGTGAAAGAACTTTAGTGAAGATTTTATAAACTACTGATAGGAGGCCGATAGGTCTGTAGTTTCCGAGATCCTCAATGTCACCTTTCTTATGTAGCAGGATCATTGTAGCGGTGTTCCAATCCTCAGGAATCTTTCCTTCATTAAGGCATCGAGTGAAAATTTGGGCGAGTACTGTTTCGATTTCTCCACTTGCTTCTTGTATGATGTCTACAGTAATTCCATCTTCTCCTGGAGCTTTTCCCCGCTTCATGTTCTTGATTGCATGTGCAACTTCTGCTGGAAGGACTGGAGGAACTCTGGTACTGGTATCTTTCATGATGTCTGGAGTGCATGTATCATCCCTTTCATATAATTTGGAGTAGAAATCTTTCACTCTTGTCAAAATTTTGCCTCTATTTCTTGTTACAGAACCATCTTCTTTTCTCAGTGCCATAATCTGTTTTCTTCCTTTACTGAGATGTCCCTTTGCTATCTTTAGGCTTTGGTTGTTTTCAATTGCTTTCCTCACTAGTTCACAGTTGAATTTTCTTACGTCTTCAGTGATACTTTTTCATACTGTCTTGCATAGCTCTATATATTCCACTTTGGAAGTCACATCTTCTTTAGTTGTCCTCATCTCTCTTCTTTTTTGCATCAACATTTTCGTTTTTCCGGATAATTTATTTACATGCAACTTGTTCTTAGACCCAGCTAATTTTGTTGCTGTTTCCATAAGAGCTTTGGTTACTTTTCTGTTAACTTCAGAGATGTCCACTTCTTCCGATGTTAGGCCTTCTAAAGCAGAGAACCTGTTCTTCAGTTCCAACTTGAAGGTATTATGGTGTTTTTTAAGGTTGGTTATGTCAATAGATTTTGTTTGTCTTATGAGCTTGCCACGTTCAAGTTTAGTGTTGAGGTGCATCTTACATCTCACCAATCTATGGTCACTACCTGTGTTGAACTTGTTTAGCACACTGCAGTCTTCTATGACGAATTTTTTGTTACACATAATAAAATCAATTTCACTTGTCGTCCCATTTGGATGTCTCCATGTCCATTTCCTGTGTGGCTTTTTCTTGAAGAAGGAGTTGAAGATGAAAAACCCTTTTGCCTCTGCAAACTCAACGAGAGTATTTCCACGCTGGTTTCTGTTGCCGTGACCGAATTTACCTACTGAAGTTTCATTCTGTTGCTGTTGCCCTATTTTTGCATTGAAATCTCCCATAATTATTTTCAAGTGCTGCTTACCTTTATTATTAAGATGACAAATTTCCTCATAAAATTCTTCAATTTCTTCTTCAGGATGACTTGTGGTGGGTGCATAAGTTTGAATAATCTGAGCCTGGTATCTTTTCGAGAGTTGGATAACAAGCCGTGCAGCTCTGTCAGAGGAACTTTCAACTTCTACAACTTTATCCTTCAGTTTCTTGTTTATTATAAATCCAACACCACTAGTTCTGCCAGTATCTGTCCCACGATAGTAGAAGAGATGTCCACTTTTCAGTTTGATGAGATCTTCTCCTTTTCTCCTTACCTCACTTAGCCCCACGATGTCCCACTTGATCCTTTGTAGTTCCTCTTCCAATTCAAGAAGCCTTGAATCAGAAGATAGGGAGCGTCCGTTGTACGTAGCCAAGGTCAGCATCAGATGGCAGCCTAGTCCGGTCCTCCGGGGATTCTTAGCACCCTCTGCCTTCATGTCGCACTGGCCGCTGCCTTGGCCAGGTACATTCCAGCTGCCGGAGACTGAGGGCCAAGATTTAAGTTGTGGAGTCATTTTGGAGGGGTTTGGCCATAACTCGCCACGCTGGCCAAGCGGGTTGGTGAGTGTGGGATAGAATTTCCTCTAATCCCGATGGTATAGTTATACCGCTATTGGCGGTCGTCAGAGCCCCTTTAGTAGGAACAGGATGCACCACGAGAAGGCGGGGTTGACATTTGTCAAGGAGAGGCTGTGATGTTACGTATCACCTGACCTTACATCCCGTATATGTATGTATATATATATATATATATCATCATCATCATCATCATTGTCAACCATTATCAATCCACTGCTGGACGAAGGTCTCCCCAAGTTTCCTCCACAACGGTCTGTCTTGTGCCAGTCTCCTCCACGTCACCCCTGCATACTTTCGAATTTCATCCACCCATCTCCCATGTGGTCTTCTTCTGGGTCTTTTCCTGTCCCTTGGAATCCAATCTAAAATTTCGGCTGTCCATCGATGATCTGTCCTTCTGGCAGTATGTCCAGCCCATTGCCATTTCAGGGATTTAACTCTGATCATGATGTCTTCCACTCTTGTCATTTTTCGGATCCACGAGTTCCTCTTCTTATCTCTCCTGGTTACACCAAGTATGCACCTCTCCATGCTTCTTTGAGTTGTCTGCAGCCTTTGTATGTCTCTTTTAGTTAAGGTCCACGTCTCTGCACCATACGTAAGCACTGGAAGGATGCATTGATCAAACACTTTTCTTTTAAGACATAATGGCATATTGCTCTTGAAAATTATGCTGTTTCTTCCAAAAGCTCTCCAGGCAAGTTTTGTACGCCGATTAATTTCTTCATCAATGTGACCCTCACTTGATATCTGCTGTCCAAGATAAACGTACGTGTCTGTTATCTCCAGCTTTTCTCCATCAATCGATAAATCTTCATTTCTTGTAAAAGCATTGAACATCACTTTTGTCTTCTGAAAGTTCATTTTTAATCCCACTTCTTTACTCTTGTCAGCAAGTTCCTGGATCATATTCTGCAGCTCTGATGGGCTAGTTGCAAAAATGACTACGTCATCAGCAAAACGAAGGTGGGTTAGATAATCTCCATTAATCTTTATCCCCTTGTTTTCCCAGCTCAGCGACTGAAAAACACCCTCCAATGTGGCATTAAAGAGCTTCGGAGATATGGTGTCACCTTGTCTCACTCCCTTTCCAATTTTTATGTGTGTTGTATTTTCAAACAGCCTAATCTTTGCACTTGCATTTTCATAGATGTTATAAATAATATTAATGTATGCATCTTCAATACCGCAGGTTTTCAGAGCCATTGTAACTGCTGATGGTTTCACCGAATCAAAGGCTTTTTCATAATCGATAAAAGCCATGCACAATGGAAGTTCATATTCTTTTGCTCTTTCAATTAGTTCTCTTAGCACATGGATATGATCTATTGTGCTGTAGCCACTCCTGAATCCAGCTTGTTCTCTCGGTTGAGCCATGTCCAGTGTTACCTTCAAGCGGTGTGAAAGAACTTTAGTGAAGATTTTATAAACTACTGATAGGAGGCTGATAGGTCTGTAGTTTCCGAGATCCTCAATGTCACCTTTCTTATGTAGCAGGATCATTGTAGCGGTGTTCCAATCTTCAGGAATCTTTCCTTCATTAAGGCATCGAGTGAAAATTTGGGCGAGTACTGTTTCGATTTCTCCACTTGCTTCTTGTATGATGTCTACAGTAATTCCATCTTCTCCTGGAGCTTTTCCCCGCTTCATGTTCTTGATTGCATGTGCAACTTCTGCTGGAAGGATTGGAGGAACTCTGGTACTGGTATCTTTCATGATGTCTGGAGTGCATGTATCATCCCTTTCATATAATTTGGAGTAGAAATCTTTCACTCTTGTCAAAATTTCTGCCTCTATTTCTTGTTACAGAACCATCTTCTTTTCTCAGTGCCATAATCTGTTTTCTTCCCTTACTGAGATATCCCTTTGCTATCTTTAGGCTTTGGTTGTTTTCAATTGCTTTCCTCACTAGTTCACAGTTGAATTTTCTTACGTCTTCAGTGATACTTTTTCGTACTGTCTTGCATAGCTCTATATATTCCACTTTGGAAGTCACATCTTCTTTAGTTGTCCTCATCTCTCTTCTTTTTTGCATCAACATTTTCGTTTTTCCTGATAATTTATTTACATGCAACTTGTTCTTAGACCCAGCTAATTTTGTTGCTGTTTCCATAAGAGCTTTGGTTACTTTTCTGTTAACTTCAGAGATGTCCACTTCTTCCGATGTTAGGCCTTCTAAAGCAGAGAACCTGTTCTTCAGTTCCAACTTGAAGGTATTATGGTGTTTTTTATATATATATATATATATGACGTTACCATATATGTATATATATATGTACAGTCTGTATACGTATATATATCATCATCATCAACCATTATCAATCTACTGCTGGATGAAGGTCTCACCAAATTTCTTCCACAATTCTGACCATAATGTCTTCCACTCTTGTCATTTTCCCGATCCACAGAGTTCCTATTTGTATCTTTCCTGGTAACATCAAACGTGCATCTCCACATGTTTCTCTCAGTTGTCTGCAACGTCTGTGTGCATTTTAGTTGAGGTCCATGCTTGTGCTCCATACGTAAGGGCTGGAAAAAGGCACTGATTAAACAGTTGTTTTTTTAAGAAATAATGCATCCGACCAAGTTTTATAGGTTAATTATTTTCTTCATAAAGGTGGCAATGAGGCCATCACTTAATATCTGTTGCCTAATTTAGGTAACAGTACCTCTACATTTTCCCTATCAATCGCTAAATGTAAAATCTAAATATTCATTAAAATATATATATATATATATGTACAGTATATATATATATATATATACTTAAGAGCAAAACTGAAGACTAAGGAAAAACTTTAGAATTTAAAACGAAGGTTGCAAAATAACCTGAAAATCAAAACGCGCAACGCAGCAGTTTTGAAAATTCAGAATTCACATTCTAAAAAGAAGAAACCTAAGCAAAAACATACATATATAATTTTGACTCACACCTAGTACAACATAGAAAAGGTTATGTATCTACCTGTGTGAGTAAAAGGAGAAAAGATAAAAAATAAAATAAAACAACTGAATGTAGAAGGTGTCGAGAATACTGAGCCTTGGCTTTATCAAGGACCGGCAAAAACTCTGCATTTTCTCACTTCCACAAAGACCTAGTTGGAAATGGGTTTCTGCAAGGCCATAGATGCAAGTAACATTTCCACCTAAAATAGTTTAACAAATATATATATGTCATGTCCTCCGTAGAGTTGCATGACCTAGCACTAGTTAACAATTTCGCTTGCATCCATTAACCTTCCTGGCCCGACCCATGCTCTTCATCTGTTACTATTAAACAGAGAGAAGAAGATTAAAGAGAACTCAAGCTGTGAGAGTGACATAATAATTAGAAATGATTTTCAGCCATAACGAAATTCCAAGTTCGTTTGAGAGAGAATTTAAACCTGAAAATCGATGCAAAAAGAAATCCAAATTTTTAAATTGCAATTAAAAAAGGAAATATTAATTTTTAACGAACAGATTTTTGAAAGAAAACTTGAGTCTAAAACCCCCTACTCTACAACTTATGACAGCACGAAAACGAGAATAAGTTAAAGATAATAATTAACTAAAGAAAACTATGTGAAAGTTATATACCTTAAACAGTTAGTTGCAATATGTACAAAGTATTTCAGCAGTGCTTTAAGTGCATAATTAATTAGTTATTAAGAACTTAACTACTTTGAAAAAACAGCGCATAGACAGCGCATAGAAAAGGAACAAGCTTAGCCATCTTCTGTTCCTAGGTACCCCAAAAGACGCTCAAAGTTACAGAGAAAAGAAAGAGTTAAACCCGCAAAAATGTTAACAGACAAACCAATGCCTAAAAGCTGAAAAGCTAAAAAACGACAGAGAAAAAGTACGAGAAGTACAAACATTGAACTTATAAAACCTAGAACCCAAAAACAGGGAAGAGAGCTTACCTCTTGTGTGACAAAAACATTTCTCCTCACAAGAGAAGAACATGGCTGACCTCTTCCGCCACTCCCTAGAGCGCTGGGGGCAGTGAGGGTGGGGCTGATGGCCTCCTCATGCAGCAAGAAACCAACGCGCAGAGATTTTAACCAGAGAAAAAAATATATAAACTTAAGACTGTGGATCTGTATGATCAGAAAGAGCAGAATTAACTCTCCAGAATACATGAGAAATATTATAAAATACACGAGCAGTGTATTTAATAATCTTTGCATGTATTAAATCACCTTAGTGAGCTTCTATAGATTAATCAGAATCTTATTAATTTTAAAGTTGGTTTTACTATTTTTAGTATAGCTATCCTAGTGATGAATAACTAGTTTTCTTTTTTATTAGTTTTTATTTTCTTTTATAAACAGATTTTTAAGCTTTTTTTGTGATTTTGTTTATATTATTTAATTTTTTGTTTTAATAGGACCGTCATATCCATAGCACTAAGGTTCCTTTAGGTAGTTAATAGGCATCCTCTAGCCAACTTCCTTACGGCTTTGATTGGTCAGAATCATATTATTAACTGTGTAGAAAATTAAAGCAGATCTGCCAACCTTACTCTATTATTCAGAATAATTTTTCTTAAAGTTCTTTTGATGAAAGAAGAAGGAATTTCGTTCTCTAGAAAACTTTCTAATAGTATATTAATGTGGTAATTGAAGTCCAAATTGTTGCTGCAAATTCTTGAAATTCTTAGGACCTGAGAAATTAGTACATTCTCAATTACTTTGGTTGAAATGTTATTATTCCAGTGTAGATATTTAATTACTTTGAAAGGAAAATTAACTCTTTTATCAAAGAGGCTAATAGATGGGTAACCTCTGTTGAGCTTAATGCTTAAGTCTAGGAACTCAAGTTCCTGATTACTGTGGTTGGTTTTACATAAATTAAGAGAGCTAGGATAGATATTATCAAAATCACTCTCTATAACTTCTGAATTATTGATACACAGCAGATCATCAATATATCTAAAAGTGTAAAGGTAGTTATCTGAGCAGGTGGGGTGATTTTTAATGAATTTATATTCCTTAAAGAACAGGAATAGATTAGCGATATTCGTGGACGTTGATGTTCCCATGGGAATACCGTTCACTTGCTTATAGAGAGTATTATTATATAAGATATGGTTATCTTTTATGCAGCAATTGAGATAAGAGTTCCAAGTTCCTACATCAACAAATTGGTTAAGTTTAAATTCTGCATACAGCTCTTTAAAGGTAGTGATTATATCTGATAGTATCTTATATAATAATACTCTCTATAAGCAAGTGAACGGTATTCCCATGGGAACATCAACGTCCACGAATATCGCTAATCTATTCCTGTTCTTTAAGGAATATAAATTCATTAAAAATCACCCCACCTGCTCAGATAACTACCTTTACACTTTTAGATATATTGATGATCTGCTGTGTATCAATAATTCAGAAGTTATAGAGAGTGATTTTGATAATATCTATCCTAGCTCTCTTAATTTATGTAAAACCAACCACAGTAATCAGGAACTTGAGTTCCTAGACTTAAGCATTAAGCTCAACAGAGGTTACCCATCTATTAGCCTCTTTGATAAAAGAGTTAATTTTCCTTTCAAAGTAATTAAATATCTACACTGGAATAATAACATTTCAACCAAAGTAATTGAGAATGTACTAATTTCTCAGGTCCTAAGAATTTCAAGAATTTGCAGCAACAATTTGGACTTCAATTACCACATTAATATACTATTAGAAAGTTTTCTAGAGAACGAAATTCCTTCTTCTTTCATCAAAAGAACTTTAAGAAAAATTATTCTGAATAATAGAGTAAGGTTGGCAGATCTGCTTTAATTTTCTACACAGTTAATAATATGATTCTGACCAATCAAAGCCGTAAGGAAGTTGGCTAGAGGATGCCTATTAACTACCTAAAGGAACCTTAGTGCTATGGATATGACGGTCCTATTAAAACAAAAATTAAATAATATAAACAAAATCACAAAAAAAGCTTAAAAATCTGTTTATAAAAGAAAATAAAAACTAATAAAAAGAAAACTAGTTATTCATCACTAGGATAGCTATACTAAAATAGTAAAACCAACTTTAAAATTAATAAGATTCTGATTAATCTATAGAAGCTCACTAAGGTGATTTAATACATGCAAAGATTATTAAATACACTGCTCGTGTATTTTATAATATTTCTCATGTATTCTGGAGAGTTAATTCTGCTCTTTCTGATCATACAGATCCACAGTCTTAAGTTTATATATTTTTTTCTCTGGTTAAAATCTCTGCGCGTTGGTTTCTTGCTGCATGAGGAGGCCATCAGCCCCACCCTCACTGCCCCCCAGCGTCTAGGAGTGGCGGAAGAGGTCAGCCATGTTCTTCTCTTGTGAGGAGAAATGTTTTTGTCACACAAGAGGTAAGCTCTCTTCCCTGTTTTTGGGTTCTAGGTTTTATAAGTTCAATGTTTGTACTTCTCGTACTTTTTCTCTGTCGTTTTTTAGCTTTTCAGCTTTTAGGCATTGGTTTGTCTGTTAACATTTTTGCGGGTTTAACTCTTTCTTTTCTCTGTAACTTTGAGCGTCTTTTGGGGTACCTAGGAACAGAAGATGGCTAAGCTTGTTCCTTTTCTATGCGCTGTCTATGCGCTGTTTTTTCAAAGTAGTTAAGTTCTTAATAACTAATTAATTATGCACTTAAAGCACTGCTGAAATACTTTGTACATATTGCAACTAACTGTTTAAGGTATATAACTTTCACATAGTTTTCTTTAGTTAATTATTATCTTTAACTTATTCTCGTTTTCGTGCTGTCATAAGTTGTAGAGTAGGGGGTTTTAGACTCAAGTTTTCTTTCAAAAATCTGTTCGTTAAAAATTAATATTTCCTTTTTTAATTGCAATTTAAAAATTTGGATTTCTTTTGCATCGATTTTCAGGTTTAAATTCTCTCTCAAACGAACTTGGAATTTCGTTATGGCTGAAAATCATTTCTAATTATTATGTCACTCTCACAGCTTGAGTTCTCTTTAATCTTCTTCTCTCTGTTTAATAGTAACAGATGAAGAGCATGGGTCGGGCCAGGAAGGTTAATGGATGCAAGCGAAATTGTTAACTAGTGCTAGGTCATGCAACTCTACGGAGGACATGACATATATATATTTGTTAAACTATTTTAGGTGGGAATGTTACTTGCATCTATGGCCTTGCAGAAACCCATTTCCAACTAGGTCTTTGTGGAAGTGAGAAAATGCAGAGTTTTTGCCGGTCCTTGATAAAGCCAAGGCTCAGTATTCTCGACACCTTCTACATTCAGTTGTTTTATTTTATTTTTTATCTTTTCTCCTTTTACTCACACAGGTAGATACATAACCTTTTCTATGTTGTACTAGGTGTGAGTCAAAATTATATATGTATGTTTTTGCTTAGGTTTCTTCTTTTTAGAATATATATATATATATGTACAGTATGGGATGTAAGATCAGGTGATGCGTAACACCACAGCCTCTCCTTGACAACTGTCAACCCCGCCTTCTCGTGGTGCATCCTGTTCCCACTAAAGGGGCTCTGACGACCGCCCATAGCGGTATAACTATACCATCGGGATTAGAGGAAATTCTATCCCACAGTCACCAACCCGCTTGGCCAGCGTGGTGAGTTATGGCCAAACCCCTCCAAAATGATTCCACAACTTAAATCTTGGCCCTCAGTCTCCGGCAGCTGGAATGTACCTGGCCAAGGCAGCGGCCAGTGCGACATGAAGGCAGAGGGTGCTAAGAATCCCCAGAGGACCGGACTAGGCTGCCATCTGATGCTGACCTTGGCTACTTACAATGGACGCTCCCTATCTTCTGATTCAAGGCTTCTTGAATTGGAAGAGGAACTACAAAGGATCAAGTGGGACATCGTGGGGCTAAGTGAGGTAAGGAGAAAAGGAGAAGATCTCATCGAACTGAAAAGTGGACATCTCTTCTACTATCGTGGGACAGATACTGGCAGAACTAGTGGTGTTGGATTTATAATAAACAAGAAACTGAAGGATAAAGTTGTAGAAGTTGAAAGTTCCTCTGACAGAGCTGCACGACTTGTTATCCAACTCTCGAAAAGATACCAGGCTCAGATTATTCAAACTTATGCACCCACCACAAGTCATCCTGAAGAAGAAATTGAAGAATTTTATGAGGAAATTTGTCGTCTAAATAATAAAGGTAAGCAGCACTTGAAAATAATTATGGGAGATTTCAATGCAAAAATAGGGCAACGGCAACATAATGAAACTTCAGTAGGTAAATTCGGTCATGGCAACAGAAACCAGCGTGGAAATACTCTCGTTGAGTTTGCAGAGGCAGAAGGGTTTTTCATCTTGAACTCCTTCTTCAAGAAAAAGCCACACAGGAAATGGACATGGAGACATCCAAACGGGACGACAAGTGAAATTGATTTTATTATGTGTAACAAAAAATTCGTCATAGAAGACTGCAGTGTGCTAAACAAGTTCAACACAGGTAGTGACCATAGATTGGTGAGATGTAAGATGCACCTCAACACTAAACTTGAACGTGGCAAGCTCATAAGACAAACAAAATCTATTGACATAACCAACCTTAAAAAACACCATAATACCTTCAAGTTAGAACTGAAGAACAGGTTCTCTGCTTTAGAAGGCCTAACATCGGAAGAAGTGGACATCTCTGAAGTTAACAGAAAAGTAACCAAAGCTCTTATGGAAACAGCAACAAAATTAGCTGGGTCTAAGAACAAGTTGCATGTGAACAAATTATCAGGAAAAACCAAAATGTTGATGCAAAAAAGAAGAGAGATGAGGACAACTAAAGAAGATGTGACTTCCAAAGTGGAATATATAGAGCTATGCAAGACAGTAAGAAAAAGTATCACTGAAGACGTAAGGAAATTCAACTGTGAACTAGTGAGGAAAGCAATTGAAAACAACCAAAGCCTAAAATTGGCAAAGGGGCATCTCAGTAAGGGAAGAAAACAGATTATGGCACTGAGAAAAGAAGATGGTTCTGTAACAAGAAATAGAGGCGAAATTTTGACAAGAGTGAAAGATTTCTACTCCAAATTATATGAAAGGGATGATACATGCACTCCAGACATCATGAAAGATACCAGTACCAGAGTTCCTCCAGTCCTTCCAGCAGAAGTTGCACATGCAATCAAGAACATGAAGCGAGGAAAAGCTCCAGGAGAAGATGGAATTACTGTAGACATCATACAAGAAGCAAGTGGAGAAATCGAAACAGTACTCGCCCAAATTTTCACTCGATGCCTTAATGAAGGAAAGATTCCGGAGGATTGGAACACCGCTACAATGATCCTGCTACATAAGAAAGGTGACATTGAAGATCTCGGAAACTACAGACCTATCAGCCTCCTATCAGTAGTTTATAAAATCTTCACTAAAGTTCTTTCACACCGCTTGAAGGTAACACTGGACATGGCTCAACCGAGAGAACAAGCTGGATTCAGGAGTGGCTACAGCACAATAGATCATATCCACGTGCTGAGAGAACTAATTGAAAGAGCGAGGGAATATGAACTTCCATTGTGCATGGCTTTTATCGATTATGAAAAAGCCTTTGATTCGGTGAAACCATCAGCAGTTACAATGGCTCTGAAAACCTGCGGTATTGAAGATGCATACATTAATATTATTAATAACATCTATGAAAACGCAAGTGCAAAGATTCGGCTGTTTGAAAATACAACACACGTAAAAATTGGAAAGGGAGTGAGACAAGGTGACACCATATCTCCGAAGCTCTTTAATGCCACATTGGAAAATGTTTTTCAGTTGCTGAGCTGGGAAAGCAAGGGGATGAAGATTAATGGAGATTATCTAACCCACCTTCGTTTTGCTGATGACGTAGTCATTTTTGCAACTACCCCATCAGAGCTGCAGAGTATGATCCAGGAACTTGCTGACAAGAGTAAAGAAGTGGGATTAAAAATGAACTTTCAGAAGACAAAAGTGATGTTCAATGCTTTTACAAGAAATGAAGATTTATGGATTGATGGAGAAAAGCTGGAGATAACAGACACGTACGTTTATCTTGGACAGCAGATATCAAGTGAGGGTCACATTGATGAAGAAATTAATCGGCGTACAAAACTTGCCTGGAGAGCTTTTGGAAGAAACAGCATAATTTTCAAGAGCAATATGCCATTATGTCTTAAAAGAAAAGTGTTTGATCAATGCATCCTTCCAGTGCTTACGTATGGTGCAGAGACGTGGACCTTAACTAAAAGAGACATACAAAGGCTGCAGACAACTCAAAGAACCATGGAGAGGTGCATGCTTGGTGTAACCAGGAGAGATAAGAAGAGGAACTCGTGGATCCGAAAAATGACAAGAGTGGAAGACATCATGATCAGAGTTAAATCCCTGAAATGGCAATGGGCTGGACATACTGCCAGAAGGACAGACCATCGATGGACAGCTGAAATTTTAGATTGGATTCCAAGGGACAGGAAAAGACCCAGAAGAAGACCACATGGGAGATGGGTGGATGAAATTCGAAAGTATGCAGGGGTGTCATGGAGGAGACTGGCACAAGACAGACCGTTGTGGAGGAAACTTGGGGAGACCTTCGTCCAGCAGTGGATTGATAATGGTTGACAATGATGATGATGATGATGTACAGTATATATGTATATACACTGCTGGCCACCCAAAATGCAACACCAAGAAGGAAGCATCCGATTGGCCTGAAATTCGCAGCATGCGTAGCCCGCGAAAGGACATGTAAATGTTTAGCATTGCAGGGCATATGCAAATCATACGCACCCAGCAAACCACCGAGAAGCGCTATAAGAATGTTGCACAGAAGGCAGGGTATAATTAGTGGAAGAGTGTTGCTCTGCCGGACCTGTGTGTAGGAAGCTTCCTGATGCCTCGTCGCAGAATACAGCAGTCATTCCAGTACATATCGGAGTTCGACAGAGGACAAATAGCGGCTTATCGCGCCAGCGGTTTATCATACCGAGACATCGGCGCCCCTGTGGGACGACATCTAGCCACAGTGAGGCTAGTATGGATTCGGTGGGTGCAGGAAGGATGGACGGACCGACATGAGCGATTGCCGCAGCCAAGGCACACCACCGAACGAGAGGACCGCCATGTTGTGCAGCGGGCATTGACAGCTCGCACCGCCACATCACGAATGTCGGCGCAGGAATTAGGGTGTGTTGCGCAACAACCTGTGTCAGCACATATGGCTCGACGTCGTCTGCCGGAGCGGGGACTTGTCGCACGGCGGCCATTGCTCCAATTACCATTGACGTTACACCACCGGCGAGTGCGGCGGCAGTGGGCCATTGAACACTGCATCTGGACTACGGAATGGCACGACATTGTCTTCTCCGACGAATCCCGCTTCTGCCTGCAACACCATGATGGTCGGATCTGTGTGTGGCTGCACTGCGGCGAGATACTGTACGACGCCTGCATTATGCATCGCCATACAGGTCTGTCACCTGGCGTTATGGTTTGGGGAGCAATTGGATATGACACCCACACCCCTCTGGTACACATCGCCGGTACACTCAACAGCCACCGCTACATCTCCAACGTTTTGGAGCCTGTAGTCCTCCCTTACCTGAAGGACCTGTCAGAGGCCACGTTTCAACAGGACAACGTGCCCGTACGCGGCACGCATTGTGCAACAATTCTTCACGGCCCACCAGGTGTCACTGCTGCCGTGGCCTGCCTGTTCTCCCGATGTCGCCCATCGAACACGTCTGGTTGCTGATCATCAACCAAGTGGCCTGGCAAGCACCACCCACGGCTACGCCCGATGAACTGCGGCAACGTGTGAAAGCAGCCTGGACCGAAATACCCCAAGCCTACATCCAAAGCCTCTTTCGTTCGATGCCATGGCATGTAGCAGCCGTTATTGCCAGCCATGGGGGCCACACAAATTATTGATGTCTGCGAGTTCCGCAAGACACACGGGCCTATAAGCTCAATCGTTTCATCTTTGTATCTGTTGTTATGTGTCCAGTAAATCTGGCTTTGCTATCTCGTGTCCTCCTTGGTGTTGCATTTTGGGTGGCCAGCAGTGTATATCATCAAAAACCATTATCAATCCACTGCTGGATGAAGGTCTCCCCAAATTACTTCCACAATTGTCTGTCTTGGGCCTGTCTCCTCCATGTCACTCCAGCATACTTAGGAATTTCATCCTTCCATCCCCCATGGGGTCTTCTTCTGGGTCATTTCCTGTCCCTCGGAATCCAGTCTAAAATTTTGGTTGTCTATCGACGGTCTGTTCTTCTGGCAACATGTCCAGCCCATTACCATTTCAAGGATTTCACTCTGCTCATGTCGTCGTCCAGTCCTGTCATTTTTCTCATCCACAAGTTCCTCTTATCTTTCCTGGTTACACCAAGCATGCATCTCTCCATGCCTCTTTGAGTTGTCTGCAGTCTTTGTATGTCTTGTTTAGTTAAAATCGACGTCTCTGCTCCATACGTAAGCAATGGCAGGATGCATTGATTAAACACTTTTCTTTTAAGACATAATGGCATATTGCTCTTAAAAATTGTACTGTTTCTTCCAAACGCTCTCCAGGCAAGTTTTACATGCCGATTAATTTCTTCATCAATGTGACTCTCACTCGATATCTGCTGCCCAAGATAAATGTAGGAATCGGTTGTCTCAAGCTTTTCTCCATCAATGGATAAACTTTCGTTTCTTGTAAAAGCATTGCACATCGCTTTTGTCTTCTGAAAGTTTATTTTTAATCCCACTTCTTTACTCTTGCCAGCAAGTTCTTGGATCATACTCTGCAGCTCTGAAGGGGTAGTTGCAAAGATGACTACGTCATCAGCAAAACGAAGGTGAGTTAAGTAATCTCCATTAATCTTTATCCCTTTGTCTTCCCAGTTCAATGATTGAAAGACATTTTGCAATGTGGCGTTAAAGAGCTTGGCAGATATGGTGTCACCTAGTCTCACTCCCTTTCCAATTCTTATTTGTGCTGTATCCTCAAATATCAGAACCATTGCACTTGCATTTTCATAGATGTTATTAATAATGCTAATGTATGCATCTTCAATACCACAGGATTTCAAAGCCATATTGTTATTGCTGATGGTTTCACGGAAACGAAGGCCTTTTCATAGTCAATAAAAGCCATGCACAATGGAAGTTCATATTCTCTTGTTCTTTCAATTAGTTCTCTCAGTATGTGGATATGATCTATAGTGCTGTAGCCACTCCTGAATCCAGCTTGTTCTCTCGGTTGACCCATGTCCAATGTTATCTTCAAGTGGTGTGAAAAAAACTTTAGTGAAGATTTTATAAACCACTGATAGGATGTATGCATCTTCAATACCAAGATCCTGAGATCCTCAATATCACCTTTTTTATGTAGCGGGATCACTGTAGCATTGTTCCAATCCTCAGGAATCTTCACTTCATTAAGGCATCGAGTGAAAACTTGGACGAGTACTGTTTCAATTTTTCCACTTGCTTCTTGTATAAGGTCCACGGTAATTCCATCTTCTCCTGGAGCGCTTCTCTGTTTCATGTTCTTAATTGCATATGTAACTTCTGCAGGGAGGACTGGAGGGGCTTTGGCACTGGTACCTGTCGTAATGCCTGGAATAGATGTATCATCCCTTTCATATAGTTTTGAAAAAAAATCTTTCACCCTTGTCAAAATTTTGCTTCTATTTCTTGTTACAGTACCATCTTTTCTCAGAGCCATAATCTGTTTTCTTCTCTTACTGAGATGTCCTTTTGCTCTCTTCAGGCTCTGGTTGTTTTCAATTGCTTTCCTCACTAGTTCACAATTGAATTTCCCTATGTCTTCAGTGATACTTTTTCGCACTGTCTTGCATAGCTCTATATATTCCACGTTGGAAGTTACATCTTTATTTGTCATCTCCCTTCTCTTTTGCATCAACATTTTTGTTTTTCCTGAAATTTTCTTCATATGTAACTTGTTCTTAGTACCACCTATTTTTGTTGCTATTTCCATAAGAGCCTTGGTGAGTTCTTTGTAAACTTCAAAACAATCCACTTTTTCATTCTCGCCTAAAGCAGAGAATCTGTTCCTCAGTTCTAACTTGAAGGTATTATGGTGTTTTTCAAGGTTGGTTATGTCCAGGCGTGGGGAATTCCGGGAAAATCTTACCAGCCAGGGATTTTTGCCACTAGCCAAGAAGACGCGATATAGGCATGTTACGACAACAATTTACAGGGATGGGATATGACACAAATTTTAAATTTCTGCCCCTATGTAATACAAATACATATATACGCTATATTATTTTATAATTAAATATTTCATACCTAGTTAATAATAGTTCAGCTTTGTTTCTTTTTTCAATTTTTACATCAATTATTCAGCATCACAAAATTTTCTTTTATGTCCTTGTACATGCTTTGTTCCACCTCCAAAGTACCACTTATCTACAGAGTCTTGTGGATCAAAATTTTTCAATGATGTCCCATTAATGCATATACTTAGGAGACTGTTCATACTTCTGTTGACTAATGAAGTCTTCAAGTAATTTTTGATAAGATTCATCTGGCTGATGCCACGGTTGCAGGTTGATGTTGATGCTAGTACTACACAAAGAAGCGAAAACAACTGGCTTATATAAAAAAAACTTCTCCTTATGTTCAGTAATCTTTAAAAGTAGTTCAACTTTCAAGTTCTGGCTAGTTATTTTGAAGTCGAACCATTCGTCTACCACTCTTTTAGATATCTTTCTCATTGTTTTTATGTTTGATTACTTCTTTAAAATGTTGCAAGACATTTTTGATTTCATTGTCTCCAAAGTCACTCAAATCTTTTCCAGTGGGCCAATTGAATGTGTCAAAAACATATATTGAAGTGATTACAGTGGAATTAATGTCAAAATCTTTCCAATAAATATTTTTTTGCAAATTCTATCATAGTATTCCTGTCAGATTTGAAGAACTTCTTCCCATTCGCAACATTTGTCAGAACTACGTCTTTGTAAGTCCCTCCATTATAGGAGCTAAAAAATTGTTCTTCATATTTTCCTCTTTCTTCCTGCAAATTTTCTAATTTCTTTTTTGCTTTCAAAACTTCGTTGTTGAGTTGACATAAAAGCAAATGCTGTTTTTGGAAAACGAGGGACATGTCTTTAAAGAAAATCTAGGAGAAAACTGAGGGTTGCCAGAAATCGGAAACCTTTTAATTTTCTTTACTATGCCTTCTGCATTTCTGCAACTTTGTTTTTCATTAGCTTCATTTTCTAAATGTAGCTCAACTGGCTGGTAGCCATGAAAAATTGCTCTCAAAACTCCTACTTTAGATGCCACGCATCTAATTTAGTGCAATTTCTGAACTTTTTTTTTTAATTTGTGTTGATAAGTTGGCTATTTTTTCCAGGTGCTTGATTTTTTACTGGAATGTTTATAGAATTTATAAATTAAAATAAGAATAGAGTAAAACGTTAATAAATACAATACATTCTACAGAGTATAAAGTATGCTTAACTGCAATTGGTGAGCAACACAATGCACAGACAATATATGTGGTAAAAATTTTTTAAATTTGGCACATAAACCAGATACTTCACCAACCATGCTGGCTGTCCCATCTGTTGATATACCAACAATCCAAGAAGTTTTCTACAAATCTAAACCAAGAGAAGCAAACTGTTTCTCAGAAGTAGAAAAACAGGACTCAGATGTGCTATTTTCTAATTCTAGAAGCCCCAAAAAACATTCTTAAATTTTACTACTTTTCGAATATCTTGCATACATCATCAATTCCTTTATTGTGACCTTGTCTGTAGAGGCATATAAAATAATGCTAATGAACTGGGACTGCTTTAGTTCCTTCAGTACCAACTCTGTTACAACCTCTGATATGCAAGAAATAAATTCCCTGCAAGCAATTCTGTTTGCATACTGGTTTTGTACAACCACCTCTAACTTTCTGGATAACATGAGTGATTCAATGTCAGAAAACGGCTCATTGTTTTTTATAATATAGTAGCTCAGATTGAATAATACTTTGAGCTGCTTAAATATTTTTTCATCCATCTTTTTAATGCATTTGGCCAATGGGATGCTAACAAGAAGCTGTGAATTTTCAAAATTATCAACATTTTTTCTATGCTGCACAGATTTATCATGGAATTTAAAAGTTTCATGTTTGAAAGGGCCACTAAATCCCTGTGAAAACTTACGTGATGTGTTGACTTTCACATCTGCTTTGCAGCAAAATCCGCATTTTGCAAGACCATCTTCATAAACAATCCAGGGAATTCTTCTATCCATTTCTCCTGAAATTTCCAGTTCTATGGCTTTTCACAACTTTTTGCATCATTTCTATCTTTAAGTAACACATTTTCAGAACCAGAATAGAGTTGTATCACATTGCTATCAACCAAAACATGTAGCGCAGAAGATGAATCACATGGCACTTCTACATTGCTACCAGACAATTACGTTGGAAAAATGTAAGTTGATTTTTGGAATTAAACATATTAAGATCAAAGTGTGCTGAAGCTTATTTCAAAGGAGTATTTTTACTTCTTTAAAAAATTTAGGGAGTAATTTTCAAAAGTCAGGAGTATTTTAGAAAAATTAACAGATGAAATAAAATACTTACGAAAATGCTAGGCAATTATGAAAAATCAATACGGATTTTTTCATATAAAAATATTTCACTACTGCTCAATGTATTTAGAGTTTGGATCTGTTTTGTTTCTTGTTTTAGAAATAAATATAATATTTGTATTTTAAAACAATAACATTAAATTTATCATGTTTTGTAATGACCACATGGAACAAGCAATGTGTTCAAAAAGTGAAAACATTGCACTTTTTATAGGCATCTAAAAATATCTAATAAACTGCTCAGCAAGTTCCACAGCCACATTTATTTTTCTGCAGCTGCACAGCATCCTGTGCTTAAATTTTCATTTTGTCTGATATCTGTTTCCTATCATATTTCTTTATTGTCATTTTTTTTAATACCCTTGGATGACAATTTTTACCCATCATGAATGAATGATAGCTTTCACTATTTTAGATAAAAGATGAATAGTGTAACTTTGAAAATATAAATACCTTTGAACACCGTGCACCAATTTTTAAAACTTTTTTAGTTTCGTCACATAAAGGATGCATATTCTGATCATAATTGGAGGGGGAAATTACAGTTACGGGGGTGGGGGATCTTTGCTACGTCCGATTTCCATTTTCGGACATTTTCCCCCTATTTTTAAGTTAAAATGCAAATATTTATGAAATAAATTATATTTAACAACAATACTAGGCAGAGGAAGAAACATCATGTGAAAAATAAAATTACGATTGCGGGAGAAATCTTCATTGCATCTAACTTCCGTTTTCAAAAGTTTTGAAAGACGAAACTTCCGCTTTCGAAAATTTCAGGCGGAAAATATTCTCCACCACTATTAATTGCTTCAAAATTTCTGTTCAGTTATGCATCGATCTTGAGGATAACCCAAATTACGAAGGAAAAGGAGAAGTTCCTCGAAACCGTCACACTGTCATGCCTAAAGATTATAGCGAAATTTTTTCGCCGTCGAATTTCCGTTTTCGAAAATTTTTCCTCCATTTTCAAACTGAAATACAAATATTTATGGAATAAAATTATATATAACAATGCTGGACAGAGACAACACAGGAAAAAGAAGTTATAATTACGGAAAAATTCTTTATTTTGTTTACTTCCGTTTCTGAAAGACAAAATATTGGTAAAATTCTTCGATGCATATTTTTACGCGTCAAGAAAAATTCCTGTAGCATATTTTTACGCATTGGTAAAATTTTGATGTGTAAACACACTCTTCGATGTGTACTAGACGCGTAATTACACATTTTGTCGAACTCTGAATCACACACTGATTTTCAAGGATACTGCGATTTTCTATGTTGCAGAAGCTCTTTGTCCACCAAAACCTTGTTGTTTATGTTTCCATCGTGCATTCAGCCAAAACCACAGAGCAAGGACAATTTAGTTGGCGATCCGAGAAGAGAGCCGTAGGTACCACGTGATCAAACAGGCGGAACGGGACGTCAGCTCCGCTCTTTCGTGCGATTGAACACCGGGTTCGGTCTAAAAAAATAGAATGCTTCTCTGCCTAGCGAGGTATCAGTTCAGGCGTTCGGGTTCCGGATCAGAATATACTTGCCTGTCTTATAAATGAAGAAGCTTAAGGTGTAAAAGAAAATATTGAAAGCCAACAATATTATTTTATATATTTTATAAGCTGCAATTTTTAAGAGATCTAAAATCCAGAAAATCCACTCGCCAGCGGGCGTAATTCCCCACCCCTGGTTATGTCAATACATTTTGTTTGTCTTATGAGCTTGCCACGTTCGAGTTTAGTGTTGAGGTGCACCTTAAATCTCACCAATCTATGGTCACTACCTGTGTTGAACTTGTTTAGCACACTGCAGTCTCCGATAATAAATTTTTTTTTTACACATAATAAAATCAATTTCACTTGTCGTCCCATTTGGATGTATCCATGTCCATTTCCTGTGTGGCTTTTTCTTGAAAAAGGAGTTCAAGATGAAAAACCCTTCTGCCTCTGCAAACTCAACGAGAGTATTTCCACGCTGATTTCTGTTGCCGTGACCGAATTTACCTACTGAAGTTTCATTCTGTTGCCGTTGCCCTATTTTTGCATTGAAATCTCCCATAATTATCTTCAAGTGCTGCTTACCTTTATTATTTAGATGACGAATTTCCTCATAAAATTCTTCAATTTCTTCTTCAGGATGACTTGTGGTGGGTGCATAAGTTTGAATAATCTGAGCCTGGTATCTTCTCGAGAGTTGGATAACGAGTCGTGCAGCTCTGTCAGAGGAACTTTCAACTTCCACAACTTTATCCTTCAGTTTCTTGTTTATTATAAATCCAGCACCACTAGTTCTGCCAGTATCTGTCCCACGATAATAGAAGAGATGCCCACTTTTTAGTTCAATGAGATCTTCTCCTTTTCTTCTTACCTCACTTAGGCCAACAATGTCCCACTTGATCCTTTGTAGTTCTTCCAATTCAAGGAGCCTTGAATCAGAAGATAAGGAGCGTCCATAATACGTAGCCAAGGTCAGAATCAAATGGCAGCCTAGTCCGGTCCTCTGGTGATTTTTAGCACCCTCTGCCTTAATGTCGCACTGGCCGCTGCCTTGGCGACGTACATTCCAGCTACCGGAGACTGAGGGCCAAGATTTAAGTTGTGGAGTCATTTTGGAGCGGTTTGGCCATAACTCACCACGCTGGCCAAGCGGGTTGGTGAGTGTGGAATAGCATTTCCTCTAATCCTGATGGTGTAGTTATACCGCTACTGGCGGTAGTCAGAGCCCCTTTAGTGGGAACAGGATGCACCACGAGAAGGCGGGGTTGACATTTGTCAATGAGAGGAGATATGTTGCACATCACCTGACCTTGCATTATTATTATTATTATTATTATTAAATGGACACCATCAGCACAGGCTCAGTAACTTAGCCTTCAAAGTGATATCGTGATATTTACAAAATTAAGATGTAGCCCCCCCCCATATCAACTTATCACGAGCCACAACTGCCCAACTCCCAGCACAACTGGCAAATTTCAGTTAACCAGTCTAATTACAGAATCACCACCATATTTCAACATCTTAGCAGTTATGCCATCAATTCCCGGAGCCTTACCATTCCGGAGAGAGATTTTAGAGCTTTACACACCTCTTCACTTGAGATACCTCCTGTGCTTCCATCCTTCACTGTGACATCTGCCTCAGAATCACCTTTGCTTTCCTGATCTAATAACTCACAGAAGTATTCGCCCCATCTTTCATTTAACTCATTGGGCTCCCATATCATTTCCCTAACCCTATTCTTCACACAACTTACAACCATATGCTTTCCCCAACCCTATTCTTCACACAACTTAAAACTTTTAGGATACCTAAAGCTTGAATTATTCTGAAAGATATTATTCTTTTCTTTTATATACTTGTAGTACAAAATTTATATCTCATACTTAATAATGTTAGCCGCCCCGGTGGCGCAGTGGTCTAAGCAATGGCCTCTGATCATTCGTCCGAACGGGGTCCGGGTTCGAATCCCGGTGAGGCATGGATGTTGTGTTTGTCTTACAGCACTGGCTCTCTCCCTTTCCTGGAACCAGTGACCCTAAATTAGGGACGGGCGACTGCTTATAGCCCATTGAGTTGCTCACGGTGGTCGTTAAAAATCCAATAAAAAAAAATAATAATAATAATGTTACATCATTTAACAGTTTACTTTTTTACATAATATCTTTTAATTTCTGCTATCCCTTTCATTTTCTGGTAGATTCTTCTAGTTTATCTTCCAGTTTCTTCCAGAAGAAATCCAACCCTGCTATGAATGTTTCATTGTTAAGCTTTTTCTTTCTTTCTTTTTTTTTTTTTTTTGCCAGTGAGTGCGTGCGTGTGTGTGTTATTGATTCTGGCATTTTCAGCTATGCCCAATGTAACATTATATGAATACAACTGTGCAAATTACTAGCCAAAAAAAAAAAAAAGCTACTTTATTTTTAGAATCAGGAGTTTTGATATTTATAACAAGAAACAACAAATTACTTACCACCTAGCAGCAACACCGCCAAAAGGATTAAAAAAAAAATGATCTCATGCATGACTCGTTGAATGTTTTATTGTAAATGTGGCAGTGTTGGTCCTAGGTGGTAAATGGAAATTAATAAATACAACTGAAATTAATGTTTGTTTGCGTAACATTTCATTTATTCAATATAAAAGGGGCACCCGTGAAATGTATATGCCATACCAAAAAAATCACTTTATGGAAGGATATATAATAAAAAGCACTTACGAAGTTTTCTTTCCATTTCATCACATCTTCTAACTTCATTTATGAATCTCCTCTGGAATGCACTCACTGAGGAATTTATCTGAAATTAATTACAAATATAAATACACTTTTTTTTAATTTAAATATAACATTACTTAGGCACAACAGTTAATGATTCAGTCTGTATTTATTTTTTGTCCTTTGTCAAATACTGGTCATTCCCAGCTAATGGCTTTACAGACCCAGCTGTCTAAAAATGAAAATTCCCATTGCCATCTTTACAAAAGAATTTAATAGTGGCATATATTCGAGGCTAGTTAGGCTAGCTGCGAAGCTCAGAAAATGCGCAAATAAAAATCAATTAGATATAGACAAATAAAAGTCTATTATCAATGGTACTGAGATATGTTGATGCTGTCGCTGTGAAAAACACGTGCGGATTTGCTTCTTTTGACTAAGAGAATCAGTGTGACGAGAGAAAACCAATGGGGCTCTTTGTGGAGGGAAGGTGTCATCATAACATAACCAGCTCCACCAGTCTTTGTTGTGAGATTCAAAGACTTTCGATGTGATCACCAACTAGCATTTCCATGACAACATGAAGGAGGGGGTGAAGGCTTTAAAGGCCATTGCTTTGGGTAAAGGTTCACTCAGAAAAGAGAAGACTTAGGACTACATTAGTCACTCGCATGCTCCCGCCCGTAACATCATGTTTCACGAGAGGTATCTCAGTTGTGCGAAGTGTTAATGATTTAAAATCAGTGGTTTTATATCTTAAATTCATGGCTTTGTTGGATTCGAACAGTTTTGATAAATTTCATGAAAGCTTTCCTGAACATCTACTGTTAGAACTTAAAGAGCCTATACTTCAAATTTTGACACAGACTCAATGCCTTGATGAATACAAAAAGAAATCAGTAAGAGATGTCTCTTACTTGTTACAGGAAATTGAATAAATTGGACATTGTATTAGCAGACCTAATATGAAAGTTTTCATCAACAACTGCTGAAAGCAGTTTTTCTGCATTAAAAAGCAATCAATACATATCTTGGAGCCACACAAAGACATGTACACTTGAGAAATGGCTGTTTTGTCAATAGAGAACATTCTTTTTAAATATGAAAAAATACTTGGAAGAAACTTTTTATGAAAACCTAACACTCAAGTTCACACAAAAAAAAAAAAGAAGAATGGAGTTAATGTACAAATGAATGATTCAAAGATAAATTGTTAAAATCCTAATCCTCATAATTATTAGGTGTTAGTTAGCAATAGCATGCATCTAAAATTTAGAAAAAATTCTTCTATTACTTAATAATTGAAAAATAAACTTCACAGTTTTTTGGGTTTTTTTTTTAATAATACTGGGAAGTGGGGCAGTGGAGGGTATGGATGAGATAGCCCAGGTCTCATATCCAAGATAAGTCACTGGAATCAACGTCACACTTTCATTATCAGTACCCTAAGAAAATTGAGAAAAAAAAATTACTGTGGGCAAGAAACGAACCACATAATTTACTTTTGAATGAGCAATGGGAAATGCAACCATTGGAAAAATGGGTTTATAAACACCGTACACTGGATAATGGAATTGTGATCACAAATGAGCAAACTTTGGGAAATTGATTCTGAAACAAGCTAATGTTGTGCAACAGATGCACAGAAACAAATAAAACTAGATAATGGATCTCACAAGTTAACATAGCATCACACCCATAACTAGAAGAAACAAAGCATAGATGTCTTAGAGCAGCCTTCTGATTATCATCTCATCAAGTAGTTCCATGGGTCTCTCCACTTTGTTTACTAAACCCAAGGATATCTACCATCACAGGGCAAATAAACCAGTGCCACCACTACATTTTGCAATACACTTCAACCTACACTGGTGTGCAAAAATTTAAGACAAAGAGGAGAAATTAGCATAACAGCGGAACGAGCAGGCAGAACGGACCGAAAGACTGCTCAGGAGATAGACTAGGGTCCGGTATGGCAGCCGCGTATATGCAGCATGACGTGTGTGTGTGTGTGGGGGGGGTCAAAGCTATTGCACGTTGTACATCAGTTTGAACGACGTCGAGTTGCTGCCACCGTGTGATATGGCCAACAGGCAATCCAGTAGATGACATCTGGATGACTTTACCCGAGGTTGCGTCATTGGGAAGTTCGAAGTGCGACTAGTGTGGCCGAGGAGTTCAGGATCGCTCACAGCATCGTTTCATGAGCTTGGAGCGCATTTCAAATGAAAGGAACAGCTGTCCGAGAGTTTAGCAATTGTCGTCCATGAGCAACCACGGCGGCGGACGACCGGTATATTGTCCTACAGGCGAGAAGAGACAAGACAGCGGGATAAATCGCAAGGCACAAGCAACAGACAACTGGACGTCCGTTATCGCGTTTTACCATGGCCAGGAGGCTGCACAAAGGTGGTCTATTTGCACGACGACCAGTACGGTGTGTGCCACTAACACCTGCTCATCGGAGACTATGGTTTCTGTGGTGCCAGGAACACGCGAACTGGACACATCAGCAATGGGGTAGAGTTCTCTTTACGGATGAGAGCCGATTTAGTCTGACGAGCGATTCTGGATGTATACACATCTGGAGAGAGCAGGGAACACGCAATCACACCAACATCATCGAAAGGAACCGGTTTGGAGGTGGCGGAGTTCTCGTTTGGGGCGGTATCACGCTTGGTAGCCATACTGACCTCCACATCTTCCGAAGAGGTTCAGTCACTAGTGTCCGCTATTGTACCGAGGTTCTCCTGCCTCACGTGCGTCTGTTTAGAGGTGCTGTGGGTTCCGAGTTCCTCTTTATGGACGACAACGCTACACCTCATCGTACAGTGGCTGTCGCAGAGCTGTGGGAGAGTGAAGATATTCAATGCATGGATTGGCCCATAAGGTCCCCGGACCTAAATCCAATCAAACACGTGTGGGACTTTCTCGGGAGATGCTTGGCAGCATGTCACCAGCCGCCAGCAACGATTGGCACTACAGGAGGAACGGGCCGCGATACCTCAACAGCTCCTTGACAACCTCGTCCTCAGTATGGACAGATGTTGTAAATCCTGCAACGCAGTCAGGGGTGATCATATCCCCTACTAAAGACTGGATTTTTCTTGGCAGCCGCCTGTCACATGGACGTTTCTGTCCAGTTGTGCTCAAAGCTACCTTTTCAATAAAGTGCCTTTGTATCCTTTGGATTCCTTGTTTGGACAGTTTTGCTCACTTGTCCCATATTCTTACATCTTGGGGATCTTATGGTATGATTTGACTCAATGTGGAGCACTTCTGCACGATGTTACATTCGAAAAACAGTCTCGTCCTTAATTTTTGCATGCCAGTGTAGAAATGTCAAGTGTTGTATACTACAACTTTCATAAAAACATAGACTCTGACAGTAAGTGTTTCAAGCTAAAACACTTCCTTGCTTTCGCGCTCCACTGGGAGGCTTTGTCTGGGCTAAGCTTTCAAAGCATTCTTAGGGATAGCAACTTACAATGTTGTTACAGTTCAAAAAAATTTATATTTTAGAACCAAACAGTTCCATTTCATGTTGAGGTCCGCATTTTAAATGTGATCATGCGGCATGGCATAGAGCGGAATTACCTGTTGTTTCCTTGACGCTTGTTCAGGAGACTCCTCCAGGCATCTGATATCTCATAAGACAAGTTTTCGTTGCATGGGTGTGGGTGGGTCATGATCTTGAGACTTTCACGCTTGGCTGTGCCAACATAGCTAGTATAGGGTGCTATTCTTTTCATCATGCTCCAAAGTGGGGTTGCTCTTGTTCGGATGACTTCCCTGCACAAAGCAGTTGTAGTTTTCCCATCCTTATCATCTCTTTTGTGCTCCTTGGTCCTTATCTGGAGTAACCTTTTAGTTAACCCAATGTATGACTTTGTGCTGCAGTCTCAAAAACTTAGGGGTATGTCATAAACTCCCACTGTGTTTTATTTATTTATTTATTGGTGGTTTGCTTGCAGATACTGTGCCGTGTACAGACACAAGGGATTTGATATCCACATTTACTCCATACTCTTTAATGATGTTTTTGAACTAGAAAGAGAACTTAGGGTAATATATTATTGGACCCACAATATCTTAAATTGTTGTTGCTTATGGTATTAGGAGTTCTGGGTCTAGAAATTTGAACCCGTTCTAATATCTTGGACCATAGAAGCCAGAGAAAAAGGAATAGCAAACATTGTGAACAAGGGGCTCTCAGCTAGGTTTTCTAGCCAAACACTAGATTCAATATTAAGGCAAATTCACATGTCTAAGCACAGGGCTCCTAATACCACAAGCAACAACAATTTAAGATATTGTGAGTCTATAACATATTTTCATATGTTCTCTTTCAAGTTCAAAAACACCGTTAAAAAGTATGGTGTAAATGTGGCTATCAAATCTCCTGCGTCTATACAAGACATGGTATCTACAAGCAAACTGCCATCTAAAAAAAAAAAAATTGATTGAAGGTTTAACGACCACCGCGAGCAACTCAATTAGCTATAAGCAGTCGCCCATCCCTAATTTAGGGCCACTGGTTCCAGGGAAGGGAGAGAACCACAGCTGTAAGACAAACACAACATCCATGCCTCACTGGGATTCGAACCCAGACCCTTCTCAGACGAATGTTTGTAAGTCAGCGTTTAGACCACTGCACCACTGGGGCAGCAAACCACCAATAAATAAAGAAAACATAGTGGGAGTTTATGACATACCCCTAATTTATCCAGACGATAGAACAAAGTCATACGTTGGGTTAACTAAAAGTTCACTTCAGATAAGTGCCAAGGAACATAAAAGAGACATTAACTATGGGAAAACTACAACCACTTAGTGCAGGGAAGTCATCCTAAAAGATGCAACCCCACTGTGGAGCATGATGAAAAGAATAGCACCCTATACAAGCTATGTTGGCACAGCCACACGTGAAAGTCTCTAGATCATAACCAACCCACACAACGAAAACTTGTCTCATGAGATATCGAATGCCTGGAAGAGTCTCCTGAACAAGCATCAAGGAAACAACAGGTAATTCCTCTCCATGCTATGCCGCATGATCACATTTAAAACAGGGACTCCACACGTGAGCATGTCTAAACATGGACCTCAATGTGAAGTGGAACTGTTCGGTTCTACAATATCAAAATTTTTGAATTGTAACAACTTTGTAAGTTGCTGTCTCTAAGAATGCTTTGAAAGCTTAGTCCAGACAAAACCTCTCGGTGGAGCACGAAAAATTGGTTTAAATTGTGCATTAGTTTTACGCCACTAAAAGGAAGTGTTTTAGTTTATAAACTGTGCAAAATCTTCAATAAGTTTTGCAAGTATGCAAATACAAGACGACCCATAGTTTCTGAAGAACTAAACGTGGAAAATCTTATATCTGGATAAAAACTGTAATGAATGAGTTTTTAAGCTTTCAGTTTCAGGGGGCACTGATGCTGCACAGTAACCAAATGTACATTTAAATTTGAAGCGTCAGATAGATCTGTGGAAAAGTCTTGTATTGTCAATTTATTTTTTTACCTGTTGTTTTGAGGTTGAATAACCACAATAATAAACTCCAAAGGCTACAAGCACAAGCTAATGCTGCTATCCACTTGATTGCCACTTATTTACATGTACAAGTCATTAAATTAAACACAAATCTCATACTGAACTTACACATCAATGGGACTCATATTTTTGGATAACAATAATGGAGACAATTGCATCTATTTTTGTAAACTGTTACATTTGGCAAGGTCGTATATGAAAAAAAATAATTCAGGGGGCTGACGAAAATTAAAGCTTTTGATATTAAGAACAAAAGTAGAAGAAAAAAAACATTACTTACTAATGAAAGTCGATTCATGTTTATTAATTTAAAGCATTATTCTACTCTAAGTCGCATTTTAACCTAAAACATTAAAAAATGAAACACTTTCAGGGGGACTAAGGCCACCCTCTAAATACGCTCTTGAATTGATAGAATTAGAATAATAATTTTTCAAATTAACATTCATAATACCAAACATTGTTTTACATCTTAAATATGGTTGAAAAGGTGCTGCTAAGATTGTTTCGTAATTAAAACAAATTAACAAAAAAGGTGGGCGTCTTCAAAGTAATGACACTGCTCTGAGGGGCTAAGAGTAGCAATAGTGAAACGGAAGAATTTTTAAAAGCTACAAAACGGGCATCTATGCACTGGAATATTACATGTTTTTGACTTTTAAGTCTAAATTCACAGCCATCACATCAAAGGGATTTCAAAACTAATAGATACTTTTCTTGATTTGCTTGGAAGCATGCACTTAAAACAATGTTAGTCATTAAATCTCGTAATTCTGTTCATTAATAGGTTAAAATTATACATCACATTTATCTCAAAATCAAGTAAAAAAATTTGGTACGAAATAAATTCTCACATCTCTAAATTGTACGAGTCCAAGTTCTCCTAGCTGCGAAACGCAACTGTATGCTGCTTCATTTTGAACAAACAGCTGACAAAGTACCATCGGTTCACTACGAAAGAGCGAACCCATTTTAAGAAATGTAATGCCTTTTCACTTTAATTGCAATTTACAGTACTGAACAGACTTATCCACAGAAACCGAAAATCTACACCCAGAAGCAGTCACATGAGAAACGCGATTTATTGCATCCCGATCACCCTGTACACATGATTCAGAAGAGAACAACTACACGCTTCCGTCGCTTGGAGATTTAAGGGGGTGGGACGTCAAAGTGAGGAAATCTGGGAATTTCTACAAATCATTCGACCAATCATAAACGACACCCTAGTGACGTCACATACTTTTGTCCACAGACGTCTAACGTGAATTATTAAAATTCGAGAGGTAAATAGTTTTACATAATCAAAATCTCCTAATCTACTATTTCCTGGTTTTTAAAACTGGCTTTTCTTTCTTGAGAGAATATTTCTTTTTCACTTTTTTTAAATAAGGGGTTTTGCGGTTAAACTAATATTCTGCGTAACTCTTTTTTTTTTTTTTTTTTGATTGGGGTTTAACGACCAATGTGAAGAATTCAATTTGCGGAACTTCCAAGTGAAGTAGTCTCGCATCCCTACTAGAACCACTGGTTCCAGGGAAGGGAAAGTGCCAGTGCCGTAAGACACACACAACATACATAGCGCACACAGGATTCGAACCCGGACCTAACTCGGACAAATGATCACAAGCTAACGCTTATTCTGATCATTCGTCCGAAAGGGGTCCGGGTTCGAATCCCGGTGAGGCATGGATGTTGCGTTTGTATTACGGCACTGGCTCTCTCCCTTCCCTGAAACTAGTGACCCTAAATTACGGATGGGCGACTGCTCATAGCTCATTGAGTTGCTCACGGTGGTCGTTAAACCTCCAATAAAAAAAAAATCTCCAAAAAGTTCTTTTGCAGGTTTTGTGAGCATGTTGTTCTCACACATTTCCTGTGTGATCACAATAACAGAGGGGTCAGTTTGCCACTAGAGTCCTGCGGAGTGCTGCCATCTTTACTTGCAAATGCTTTACTTGTTCTGGTGCGTCGTTAAATACCATGAGATATATCTAAAGACCTTGCGTCGTTAATTGTTAGGTCGTGACTCCTGAGTGACCGGTTTTTTGTAAGCATTTGATGTATTCACTATTTTCGCACGGTATTTGTATTTTAATTGTGGTCAAGAAGTGTTGAGTACTGTGCTTCTTAGAGCCTTTAAGTTTTTTACTTGGTAGAAATTTATTATCGAGTGCAAAAGATTGAAAAGTTTGTGGTGCTGTGTTGTACTCTGTTCTTTGTCAATCATGGTGAACGTGCCAAAAACCCGACGTACGTACTGCAAAGGGAAATGCGGAAAGCATACATTGCACAAAGTCACGCAGCATAAAAAAGGTAAAGATTCTATTTTTGCCCAAGGTAAAAGAAGATATGACAGAAAACAGCGAGGCTATGGGGGACAAACGAAACCAATTTTTAGGAAAAAGGCTAAAACAACGAAGAAAATCGTTTTGAAATTGGAATGTTCAGAATGCAGGTTCAGAAAGATGTTGCCTTACAAGAGATGTAAGCAGTTTGAAATCGGAGGTGACCGGAAGAGGAAAGGACAAGTTATTCAGTTTTAAAGAGGTGTTCTTATCTGCTTTTGTATAACAGCATAAAATAAATTGTGATGCAAGAATTTGGGTTCATTTTGAAGCGTTTATTGTAAAATTCTTTTGTACTGTTTAATAGGATGTCTGAGCAATTAATGCATAAAAATATTTTTCTGTCAGAATTGCATGAACTTAAGTATTAATTTAAATTCACGTGCTTGTTCTCTTTGCATGCATGCAAAATGGTGAGAAAAGTAACTCACAATGCATATTGCTATCATTAATTACGAAATAATTTTTGCTTCAAAGGGATAAAATAGGATTAAAAAATAGCCTATAGTGAAGGGGCGAATGAAACAAAATTAAAAAAAAAGTAACCAAGGTGTACAAAGGCACGAGTGTTTCAGAAGTTTGTAGTATAGTGTCTGAGCTGATGGAGGGAAAGTTATGCCTGAGTAATTCAAAAGTTTAATTTTCTTGTTTACAAATACTAACAAATTGTGTATATTAGATATGTATTTTTACTTGTTTTTGAAAAGTCTCCAAATGTTTTCTAATACCAGTTTGAGTTTCAGGGTTTGCATTGGCCCAGAAATTTGATTTCCCTTTTTAGGCTGAGAAAGTCATTGATTTCTCATAATTTTGGGAAAGGTCCTGGAAATTTTTTGTGCAGTGAAAAAAAAAAAAAAGTACAAATGGAATTACGGGTTATACACCACGTGTAATGGCAAAATATGAATTTTATTGCGCTTGTAGGTGTAAAATTTACAAAGCATTTGCAAGCTTTTACTGCCAGGGGGCAGCTTCTTCAGGCTGTTGAATATAAACAGCAGAAGCAGATTAAAAATAAAAATTTAATCTGTTTCTGATAACTTTATATTCAGCAGCCTGAAGAAATTGGCAGTGAAACCTTGCAAGTGTTTTGTAAATTTTACACCTATAAACGATGTCAAAATCATATTTTGTTAAAAAATGTTTGGATTGGTTTTGTCACTTTGTTCTAGCTCCCTATGGCAACTGCTCAGAATGACATCACCCCATTGAATGTGGAGATGTGATCTAAGTCTCCTGTGACTTAGAGCAAGATGTTTGAGTGCCATATTTCCAGTGGCCTCTGTAGTTTAGCAGTTGGAGTTACAACAGTATGTGGAAACCTTCGTGCTAGTCATAGATGTCCCTTCCTTATAGCACATACATTCTTCAGTAAAGGATGGGTGGGTTGGGTCGACAAAGCCAGGCCAGGAATTTGTCTTGTGGTCCACTCAGTTACCCGCACAGGGGAACACCTCATAAATTTCCTCATGAAAAATGACTGTTAACTCCTGGATTTTTTCGATTAGGGGGTTTAACGACCACCGTGAGCAATTCAGTGGGCTACAAGCAGTCACCCATCCCTAATTTAGGGCCACTGGTTCCAGGGAAGGGAGAGAGCCAGGGTTGTAAAATAAACACAACATCAATGCCTCACTGGGATTCGAACCCGGACCGATCTCGGACAAGTGATCAGAAGCCAGTGCTTAGGCCACTGGGGCGGTTATGCATTGTAAAACTAATTCAGTCGTGAACAAATTTTAGCAGCAATTTAAGGGTGAAAGATTTTTAAAACTCCACTTGTGATTGAATGTAGTGTTGTGGCGGAAATCTCAGCCACGTTATGTAAAGTGATTATAATAGATAGCCAAAAGTAAACCTGAAGTTAACTTTTAGTATATCAAACCATGCTCAAAATGGGGTGTTATATCAGAAAATTATATTTATTTGGTCACACTGATCGTCTATTGCCCTATGGTATTCGTACCACTTCCTTGAATAGACTCCTTTTTTAAGTCTACCCATTATTTTGGCTCATGAACTATTTTGATCCGTGAACCAGTACCAGTAAATTGTTCCTTTTATGATAAATATCAGTGGGACACTGATTCATGCCGAAGAACCTGTGCTGTATGTGGATAAGGGTGTCAGGATGGTAGCCATCGAAATTGTTACTAGTGCTTTCTTTAAGATTACGGTGTCGGATGAATGATTTTTCAGCTGCTATGCGTTGTTTATAAAATAACTTTGACAGAGTGATGTCGTCTATTTACATTATCTCCACGTCTTTCAAATTTATTCACCAAGTTCCACTTCATTAAAGATGTAATATATACTGAAGAACACTCTGAAGTGGAACCTATGATTTCTTAAGAATTCTAAATGCCCAATAAATATCTCCTCAATTTGCAAAATGTAAAACAAAGTACTATGAATAGTATGAACTCTGAATATTATCATGGAGTGTAATATTCAAAGTCTTGCTAATTTGCGGGCACAAACTTAATCAAAAAGTTAGAGGGGAAATAGTTATGATTAAAGGAAATGTTTCAAGTAATATATAAAATGAGGGGTAGTTAAATCCAAGACATCCAGTTGCCATGTTAACTGTTTACTATAATGATTGGTTGGTGTTGAAAAGACTGTTAGAAACATGCATTTCATTAGGAAAAATTCTTAGAAGATATCAAGTCTCGTTTTATCACTAATTGCAAGATATTTAAGAACGAGGAGTATTATCAGAAAAACAAACAATAAGAATATAATCGCAAAGTTAAATGAGGGGGGGGGGTGAAAAAGCAGCTTGGTAAGAAAATTTAGAAATTCTGAAAATCATGGACCATTATCATCCAAGAAAAGATTAATTTCCTGGTTTTATCTTGGTTACCAGTGAATTCAACTCCAGTTAGAAAATAAGGGCAATTTGTTGGCTATCAAATCAAATGCTGAATTTTTTTCCCCCTTTAAGCAATAAAACACTGGATAGAAGCAAGTTTTTTTTTTCCAGTCATTTGGATCAAATAATTTTAATGTATGTTTTCATGCATTTAATAATCCATTGATTAGAAGTATGGTAAGAAGCGTTTACTTTATCCGTGAATAAGCAACTAAAAAAATGTTATGATGTTTTGGTTATGGAAAAAATAGATCTGATTCTTATTGAGTAAATGAATGTTGTTAATGAAACCATTTCAATATGTATTGAAATCAATTTTAATTAACATTCTTTGGTTTTCATGAAAAAAAAATATTACAAAAACCATAGAGCTCATTGTTAAAAAATATATCCCTACTTCACTTTATGTAATGGGATATGTTTAGGATGAGAACAGGGTCAGAGGTTGATTTCAAGGAGGTGGTATAGTGGAGTCTAAAGCTTATGAATACATTAAAATGCCCCCCTTTGAAAAAAATGTGCCCTTTTTTCCAGATATGACCTGTTGTCATCCCAAAATGTCCCCTCCCCCTTTTTTTAAGATCTTATGTTTTTCACACATAACAGGCCTTTTTTTTTTTTTTTTTTTTTTTTTTTTTTTATACAAATGTGCCCTTTTTCAGAAAATTACCCTTCCCTTTTCAATTTCTAGGGTGAACAGTAGCATAGATGCATGCAGTTCACGGATAATGTCCTGAGGTATAGTATGCTTGATGGTGTCTAATTGTGGCCAGTTTGCTGACATTCTATGATGGTCGTAGGTGGCTTCCCATCATGTCCAAACAAGTTTGATCAGGCTGGCCGCAGAAGGGTGTCTATGTTATAGATGCAGGCCTGAAAGAGCTGTGCCGTGCGTGGCCAGTTAAAAAATTGCTTGGTGATGCGACAGGAATGACAATTCACCAAATGTTGACGTACTGTTGAGCCATGAGGGTGGTATGGAGGGACTACCAAGAGCATCTGGCTATCGTAGGAAATGGTTCCCCAGACAGTTGCTCCCAGCGTGCAAGCCATGTGCTGTTCCATGGTAAAGGCAGGATACGTTCGCTGGGCAGCTCGTCTCCAGACATGTATGCACTAGTCATATGTGCCAAGTGCAAGTGGCGACTCGTCACTGAATACAACAATGATGCCAATAGACAATATACCACGTTGGTTGAGCTGGACATTGCAACCGGTGGCGGCGCATGTCAGTCGGAGTGGCGTCCTCGAATGTAGTCCCTTTGCCGCAGGTCATCTGGATGGCCACTTCCATACCCGTAAACGCAGCATGGCCACGGATGGTCGAGAGCAATGAATTCAGTTCTGTTCGTGTGTCTCACAGAATCGCTCAATCCTCACGTTCTGTCGTTGCCCTCAGCCATCCACTGCCATCGTACTGCTGAGTTGTATCCTCCTGTATCCATTAGTGCCAACATCATCCAACTGCTGCGTCACTCCGACCCAAATGCCAGGTGATACGGTGACTTGACCAACCGGCTTCTCAGCCCAATTATACGTCCTCGCTCAAACTCACTCAGCTGCTCTTAGTGTGCATAGATCTGATGTCGAGGCATCCTCACAGTCCATGAAGGTTAATGAATTGGCAATCTGCTGTCGCACTAGCTTTGCTCTTGATATACCCTCCTCGGTGCACTGTAGCAGGGCACTATTTAGTCATCAGAGGTCAGCGTTTATAAGTGAGTCACGGAAAAATTCTCATATACTTGCTTATAGACGTGAGTATGTGAGATATAAACGTGAGTATATAAATTTTTCTCTCTGACATATATACTCACTTATAAACGTGAGTATGAGTTAAAAAAATTCTCTCTGACTCACTTATAAACGTGGAAAAAGCGATGACCTCTGTTTGATGTTTCCGGTCCACGTCAAATGTCTGTATTAATCACTATTTAGTCATTGGGCGTTATTTTTTAATCGGTAGAAAGACCGTTTTACGTAATGTGAAGAAACCAATAATGAAGCAAAAAATTTCACGCACGATTTATTACGTACTAAACTTTAGGAATAGTAAGATCTTTCGGCTGAAACACCAGTCTTGTTCACACTGGAAGCAAGCACTTACGTGGTTGATATAAGTCTCTTTAGCTGTTGCCAGTAGAGACTTCCAAATTATTAGAATATTGAAGGGTGCATCCAAATTGCAAGAGGTTTTTTTTATCGAAGAGAATTTCAATGTTTTCTCTGTAGCGCAATGAAAAGTTGTTGAAGGGTGCAATCCTTTTGGTACAGTCTCAGTTTAGAGAACTGGAACTGTACCAAAAAACGTAGTACGTAATAAACCATATGGCATTTCTTGCTTCATTATTTTTCAAATCATTTGCATATTTGGCCCTGTGGTACTTGCTTGCGGAGTTTCATCAGAATCAAATGACTTTCTCGGAGTGCTTCGTTTTTTGGTAAAGAGTGCTTTCAGCTGTTGTGAAATTTTTCAACATGGGAGCATAAAAGTTTTAAAATTAAGTTTTAATACTTATTTTATGGTTACATGCTCATGTCCGAATTTATGTTAAGGTGGCATACATTACACTAGTGGTTTTCAAACTTTTTGAATCTTGGAGCACTTTTCAGGAGGGTTTTGTCAGCACTATCGTTGCCTACCAAAGGCATGCACACTTTTGGCTGTTTTTATCTAACTGCATTTTTCAAGCTGATATTTTATTTTAAAGCAAATGCATGAATTATTTTTTAATTCTAAATAGAATAAATTGTGATATAAACTAATTTCCCCCCTTGAAAGTCATTAAAAATTGGAACTTTAAATATTGTTTCCTTAAAACACAAATTCTGTATAAGGACAATAATATTTTTACCCAGCATCTACACAGGTACTAAATCGAATGATAGCAGTATGACGATGGAAGGTATTTTTAAGCATTTGGACATGTTAAACATCAAGTTTTATTTCATTTGAAATGTTATTTTCTCCACTTATTTCAGAGAAAGGAACTTACTTAACTACATAAACAAAGTAAGGCAACACATTTGAGAATTAATTCAGAGCAGGAAAACACTCAAGAGACATATAGCCTATTTTAAATCCGTTTATTTTTGTGGTGTAGTAAGTACAAAGATTTGCCAAGCTTTCACACTCCACTGGGAGGCAGACATAAAAATGCATTTTATGTCTACCATAAAAAATGCATTTTATGTTACCATTGCCTTGAGAAAGCCTCCCGGTGGAGTGCGAAAGCTTGGCAAATCTTTGTACTTACTACGCCACAAAAATAAATGGATTTAATATGCTATATATGCGTCTCTTGAGTGTTCACAGTGTGGTGTATTTATAATTGTTTCAGAGCAGGTATTGTAAACCCACAATCTATTACTTACATTAGATATGGTATTTTAAACCAATTTTACAGTTGCAAAGCCAAAAATGTCACTTGGCAAAAAAAAAAAAAAAACAGAAAACAATAAAGCATAATCTGGAAACTTAGATTCTAATGAGGGGAATGGGACTGTTCTGATTTGCACAATGTGGATATATGTGATTGAATTTTGAACAGTTGCAACTGAATATCTGGCTTTGCATTGAGGTGTGATCTATATTTTGTTTTAGTAGTCACATAGGCAGAAAATCCTGATTCACATAAGTAAGTTCTTGATAAAAGAGAATTTGTTCAGGAACAAATTCTCTTTTATCACAGAATCTAATGTCAAATCAATCAAGCATTCATACTGCAATGTCAGACAGGCTGGCTTTTCTGACACAGCAGAGTATGAATTTACAACCCAAACGTTCTCCCAGAAAATGACAGTTGAAACTATCAAGCAAAACTTAGCACATGAAACTCATTTAAGATATCTCCAGGTAACATATATTCATACAGCATTGCAAATGTCATCTAGCTGCTTAATTATTCACATGCTATTTAGACAATCTATATTTTGAGGTTACTCACCTTTGTTCCCTAAATCTTTTAGGTGGTTTTCGTCTCTACACATTTCCAACACGTATTTTTCTTATTTACATCGTGGTTCAAGGCGGCATCAACAAAAAAATAAAAAATAAAAAAATCATTTTCAACTCGTGCAAACTTACTCCCTTCCCTATGACCAAATTCAAATTTAAAATAATCCACCACAAATATACACAATTGAACTCCCTAAAACACTAATCTAATTAAAACATCAATCAATAAAAACCTATTTACACATTTCTTAAAACGTCAAAGTTAAAAAGCTGTAACCCAAAATTATTTACAATTGCACATCAGTGCCCAATTAAAATAAACCCAAATACCTGACAACCACTATATTCAACACTCGCGGATTTCTCTCTCCTCAGAAACAAGCATAACAACCAAGCACTTTCAGCCACTGCCCTGGCCATTTTCAAGGAGCAGATGCAACAGATGTACCACCCGTCATCATCCAGGAAACGTAGCGAATGTTCCAGTGCCTGCGTGGCATCGTCTCATTTTACATTCTCCGTCGTTCAGGCGCAGTGGCGCCATCTATCAGATGACCCAATAGCTTTCTTTTTCTTTCATACCTATAAATATCTGTTCGATTTATTTGATTCTTGAAACTAATCACCTTATATTCTAACACGTTTTTAGTCTTAGGGAGGGTGGCAGTTTCAAGAATCAAATAAATCGAACAGATATTTATAGGTACGAAAGAAAAAGGCTATTGGGTCATCTGATAGATGGCGCCGCTGCGCCTGAACGACAGAGAACGTAAAATGAGATGGTGACGGGTGGTACATCTGTTGCATCTGCTCCTTGAAAATGGCCAGGGCAGTGGCTGAAAGTGCTTGGTTGTTATGCTTGTTTCTGAGGGGAGAGAGGTCCGCGAGTGTTAAATATAGTGGTTGTGTCAGGTATTTGGGTTTATTTTAATTGGGCACTGATGTGCAATTGTAAATAATTTTGGGTTACAGCTTTTTAACTTTGACGTTTTAAGAAATGTGTAAATAGGTTTTTATTGATTGATGTTTTAATTAGATTAAAGTGTTTTAGGGAGTTCAATTGTGTATATTTGTGGTGGATTATTTTGAATCTGAACTTGGTCATAGGGAAGGGAGTGAAGTTTGCGCGAGTTGAACATGATTTTTTTATTTTTATTTTTTTGTTGATGCGGCCTTGAACCACGATGTAAATAAGAAAAATACGCGTTGGAAATGTGTAGAGACGAAAACCTCTTAAAAGATTTAGGGAATAAAGGTGAGTAATCTCAAAATATAGATCTCCAGGTAAGTTGAAATGTAGTTCTTTAAATTCTTTTAGCACTGGGAAGCTGTCTAGATTTCGATTTTTTGTTGATTCCACCCAAAACTTAATTTTCTTTTTACATGCTTGTACTGGCATCAAAAACAGTTACTCCTTTTTCTTGAAGTGAAAGACTTAAGTCATTAACTTTTTTTAAATTTCTGCTAAATACACCAATTTTATGTGCCGACGCTCATCACACAACCTGTCTGCCAAAGCAAAGTCTTCATCAATCAGGAAGGTTCTGACTTCGGCCCTCATTTCGAAGAGCCGAGTCAAAGTTTTGCCCCAAGAAAGCCACCATACTTCTGCGTGAAGAAGTAAAAACATATGTAGACTCCACATGTCACCATACAACAGTTTGAATAGCCTTGTATTCTTAGGTGGTGATTTGATAAAACTAGTTATTTTCATGCTTTCTTTCAAGTCTTTTAGGGAGGGTGGCATTTTCTTCGCAGCAAGGGCATAGCAGTAGAGGACGCAGCGGCTACTACTGCACTCCTTGACTCTTTCTTTTTATTCTTGAGATAACACCAGACATCTTCCCAGTCATAGCCTTCACACTGTCTGTGCACACATCAATGCAGTTATCCCATGAGATGCCATGCACTATGAAAAATATTTGTCTATTAATTTGAACATTTTAGTGCCACTTGTGTTGGTAACAGTCTGCAGAGAAGTGGATCCTCTTGAAAAGATTCCAAGTGCTGGTAACACACAACTGCTATTAAAATTACCAACCTGGCCAACATCCGTTGATTCATCCATTTGGAGCAAAAATTTAATCAGTGCATTTTATTTGTGAAAGTACAGTAGATTTCACATGCTCTGCTAGGTTCCTGATTCATCGTGATATTGTGTTATTTGACAAAGGAACTGTGCCTATTATTTTCGTTGCTTTTCCATCCAGCATGCATTCAACTATGTCCTTTACACAAGGCTTGATAGGGTTTTCAGCAAAGGTATGGGCTTCACCAGCTTGAGCAACTTGGTAAATGACTAAGTAGGATGCCATCAAAGCTTTTTTGTTAACTGTTTTTGAGTGATAGGATATAATTTTCTAGGCTTTTGTAAGTTCACCGTACGTACTTCTGAAGAAATCAGTTGGTTTACCCTTTCACTCTGGATAGGCCCCCTCAAAATGACAGCACATTTTTGTTGGGAACATCACACTGTTTGGCAACACTGCAGCAAATTATGCACTGCAGTTCATTGTCACTGGTCTCAATGAACCCAATATCCAAGGTTTAACGACCACCGTGAGCAACTTAATGGGCTATAAGCAGTCGCCCGTCCCTAATTTAGGGTAACTAGTTCCAGGGAAGGTAGAGAGTCAGTGTAGTAAGACAAACACAATATCCATGCTTCGCCGGGATTCGAACCTGGACCCCTTACGGACGAATGATCAGAGGCCATCGCTCAGACCACTGTGCCACCGGGGCGGCTAACAAATTTGGACATGCCTGTTAGCTGTTGATGTTCCCACAGCTACTGGAGGTACTGTCATGGAGGTTTTTGACAGTTTTTTTTTTTAAGGATCCAAACTTCAGCCAATGATCCGTTGAAAGAAAATCAATATTTTCTGAATCACTGTAGGTGCTCCAAAAAACCTGCAAACGAGCAGATGTTTCATTCTCAAGACAGAAGATCTGAAAAGTAATATTAACGTAATTGTGTACAATAAAAAAATTTTAAATTGAAAAGCACTCTTAAATAAATAAGACTGCACTGCAGCTTGATGTGTTTTGACTGAACTGCAATTGACTGAAAGTGCGAAGAAACACGAGGATATAAAATTTAATAGAAACTTTCCAGGTAATTCTGGAAATATGTCGAAGCTAACAATCAGACCTGAGGGCGTGGCAAAGTTCTTGCAGAGAAAACATGGTTAGTGTGCACCATAGTCTCTCTGTCTGGTTTTGCCACGCGCAGTCTGCGTGCTTCGCTGATGTTCTCTGTGTTTCACGTGGTTCCAAGAAGGTGAGGGTGGGCAAAGCTGACTGAAGTGATGCACGACAAGTACTTTGGTCTATAACACTTGTATTTTACACTGCAGGAGCTATTTCTACCCAATACATATGCACATTTCATGGCTGCACAATTTTGAGATCTTGTCACATTTACAAGTACTTTGGTCTATAACACTTGTATTTTACACTGCAGGAGCTATATAATTTCTACCCAATACATATACACATTTCATGGCTGCACAATTTTGAGATCTTGTCACATTTATTTTTCTTTCTAATCTCTTCGTGGAGCACTCTACGAAGCACAGTTTGGGAACTGCTGCATTACACTGTATTATACATAACACTGTTTCTTAGTCATCCTAGAAAAAAATTACATCCTAATTTAATGTAAGCAAGGTGAAAACGTTAACATTTTCAATTTTTCCTGATTTTTTTTGTTTTGTTTTTGTTGGTGTGGTCAATGTACATATATCATGCAAGTATGTGTTTGTACAGTGAGGCCAGAAGTCCCTCTGAAGTGAACATGCTAGCAGTTACATATAATGGAAAACACCTGTATTTTCATTTAAATAACATATTTTAATTACATTACATTTTATAGCATGTTCATAACTTTGACCACATTAAGTGTTGAAAGTGATGTCTCCCATTTTAAAGGCATAATGCAACTCTTTTACACTTTTAGAATACTTGAGCAAAAAAAAAAATGTTTTGCTAGCAAAACATTTGCATGACTAGCTAGTAAAACTAAATCACATCGTAACTTATTTTCTAATAAAGTTGCACAGAAATTTAAATATGTGTATAAATATTTTGACTTACCTTTTTGAATAATGAATAGAATCTTAGATAAGTTTAGTGACTATCTTTATTATTAATTTCTAACAAATTCTCATACCACATGAATATATTTCACTGACATTCTAATTCAGATTTCTTCCCATATGGTTTACGCTCAGGGTGTCTGACTTTGTCATCATACCACTTTATAACTGCTGACCGTGGATTAAAAATCTCTTCTTGTGGCCCTTCTATTTTAATTGTCATCAGAGCATTTAAAGTTTCAACAGACAAATTGTTCCTCCAATCCCCTTGTATTCTTTTAAAAAAACTGAATCCCACCTCACAACATACAGTACTAAGTGGAAGTATCGCACAAATTTCTGCTAAACTTCTACACACTTCATATCTGCCAACTACCACACAATGCCGTAGTTTCTACGGAATTAGTTGTCTGACTACGGAACACACTATCAAAACTACGGATTCTACAAATTTTCATTTTGTTTCAAATTTTTCTTTTGCTATTATTTTTATGTTATACACGAGATTCTTACATGGATTCGCGGAATCCCGCTTTTTTGTCATCTGTTAGATCATTCTGAAGATCGATATTTGGGAGAGGGGGGGGGGTCGTTTTCCATCTGGAGACGAAATTTCGTGCTTCAAAACTTTCGAATACAGTAGTGAAATGGAGTAAGAAAATTTTGCTGTAATCGCAAATTTTTCTCCCAATGTTGTCTTTGTGTCCGCTTTTCTTGTTAAATATAATTTTATTGCATAAATGTTTGCATTTTAGCTTGAAACTGTGGAGAACAATTTGCAAAAACGGAAGTTGGCTGCTGCAAAATTTTTCTGTAATCTTCAGGCATGAGATTCTTCCGCAAATTCAAGGAATTCCGGCTTTTTTCCTTATTATTGGAATTCCGTCTTTACGAAACTAGAAAACGATAGGTCGACGGAATTCGGATTTTCTCCGTAATCATAATTTTTTTTTCTCACGATGTTGCCTCTGTCAAGTATTATTGCTCATTAACATTTTACTGGATAAATATTTGTATTTCAGCATGAAAATACAAGGAAAATTTCCAAAACCAGAAGTCAGACGAAGCAAAAGTTTCTTCCATAATCGTTTACCCCCTCCACGAACACCTTTCGTAAAAAAGCGTCTATCTATGCCACGCAATAAGGCTAGTTACTATGGATAAGACTTTTGTCAGTGTTGGCAGGCTATTTTCCAGTAACATTTTGGTTTGCTTCTTTCAGTTTTGTCTACCATCCGAATAAGTGGAATTATTCTTGCTTATTCATCACTGATCATTAGAGCGCAGTATTTGATGTATGCACGACTATCAAGACTTGTGGAAGTAGGCAATCGCTTGGCTTAGGGTACGACAGGAGTTGAGGACAAAGTTCGTGGGGCAAAAGAAGGGAGGGTGGCAGAGCAGGTGGTCAAACAACCGATCCATCCCAGAGCTCTAGGTTGCCACAGCAACCATTGCCGACGTCACGTTCAGTTTCTGTAATAGACCAATGAGGGCACGATGGAGAGGAGTTTTAATGCGCTTCTACGCAGGGCCGTTCTACGACAGTTTCCACTGGAAGGGATGAAAGATATGGGGAGGATGGGTAAATTAAGTGTCGAAAGGAAATTGGCGAAAGAGAATCGCTGATCGTCGCTGTTTTAACAAGTGATAATAGAAACTGTTACGTAAACTTCGTGGATTAATAATGATTTTTGGTTACTTTAAATAAAAAAATTACCTTACTAGCAATATTTGCTACTGCGATTTTTTTTCACTAGCAAATTTGATTTTTCACTAGTTATTTGCTAGTTGCTAATCGGTGAAATCGCGCCCTGGTACTTACCTAATATGTTGGTCCTCCTCTAGCATGAATAACAGCCTGTACACGCAGAGGCATTGACTCCACAAGATGCCAGAAGGTTTCCATAGGTAATGCTAGCCAATAGCCATGCCTGTTTCAGCATTGTCCACAACTCCACCTGAGATGTTGGTCCAGAATCCATGGATCTGATGTTCCGCTCCACTGGTGTAAATCCAGGGACCTTGGGGCCATTGGATGGTTCCCAACTGGGATGAGTGTTCCTTGAGCCATGCCTGTGTGGTTTCGACGCACTGTTCTGCTGAAATAGACCATCGGCTGCAGGATGCACAAAGGCCATGAAAGCTTATAGGTGATCAGCCAGCACGTGCTGGTAGCATGCAGCAGTTAAAGACCTCCAGACACACTAGGAACCGAAGGTGTCCTGTGAGAAGGCTCCCCAAACCATCACAGTTCCACCAGCGCTTTGAACTGAGACAACGTGGCACATTGGAGCCACACCCGCACTCTCCCATCAGCTCATTGCAGCTGAAAATGAAATTCATCTGACCACACGATGCGGCGCCATTCTGCGAAAGTCCAGTTTTGATGTTTCTGGTACCAGGCGAGTCCAATGAGCTCTCAACGGTGGCACACGAGTAAGGAGTCGGCTTCCATTGCCCAGGGTATGCAGCATTGTACTGTTCGCTTGCTGACGCTCCTTGGGCCTCCGAGATTTAACCTGGATGCGATTTTCGATGCTGTTGCATGGAGTTGGTCTGTATGAGCCGGGATAGTTTATGTTGACCCCGTGGATCAAAGTCGCCAAGATCACTACTTCTACCCATGTTTGTCAATTGCAATACACTATTGGAAAGCTCTGCTGTCCACCCATTTATTGCCTGTGTTTGATTCTGGTCCATTCTATTCTGGGGGAAGGAAGGGGGATGACCATGCCAACTGCCCACCACCCCTATCTCTAATGTTTTGTCTACTAAGTCTGTATAAGTTATCACTGTTATCAGTTGCTCAGTTGTTTTTATGTAGTTCTTAAGAAATAAAATTGCTTCCCAGAAGTAAAAATAGGGCAGTGGAAGGTCAGGTGATTGTGGAGCCCAAAGTCCCCTTGAAATTACCTGATCCCCAAAGATACCTTCAAGTAGCACCATAGAAGCACTGTGCACGTCCATACCATCTTGTTAAAAGTAAGCCTTTAGTATTTAACTTTCGTCAAGCTGTGCTATAAATGCATACAGAATGCCTGATCATCACACTACAATTATTGTGTCCTAAGAAAAATTGAGACCTGCAATTTGACATCTTGAAATTGCCATCCAAACACCGATTTTGTGGTCATGCAATGGTTTTTTCATGAATTTTACGTAGACATTCTGAGCTCCGTAATAAAAGTGTTTTGGGAGTTCATGTGAGTGTTGTCCAGAAAGTAATACCAAAAGAAACCGACGTCGGAGTTTTTGTATTTTCACTAATACTACATTTATAAACACTCATTTTTCCACATAATCTCTGCTGGTGTTTACGCACTTGTCATGTCGTTTGACCAGATTTTGAATACCTTCGTCATATACCTCAGCCATGATTGCCATGAAGAAACACCAAACATGTGTTGGATGGCCATACAAAACAAATGGTGCAATGTTCCACAATAGCAGACATACCAGGTTTTACGATTTACCCGTAAAATTTAAGGAAATGGGACTTGTTTTATAGGCAAGATGTTTTTTTACGGATTTAGCATTTCACCCAGATTTTTTTTTCTCCTGATCATTTTAAGCCCATTAAAACTTTTTTTTATTTAACTTCATCCATTTAAAATAAAGTGTGGATGTAAGTTAGGAATAAACTTCTTTTCAGTTACATGTGCTTATGTGGGAAAAGTTCATCTGTAGTTTTCCCACATGTTTTGAGTTATTGTTTTGCATCATTTTGAACACTAAATAAAGCTTGCTCCATGCATAAATTGAAGTGTCCCAGCTTTTGGCTTGTCTATCTCTCACTACGCTTTTTACCCTGTTCCCTCCAAGTTTCAGCTTCTCAGTAGGTTGGCATTGGAGCACCGGTCTTTATTACCTCCAGTTCGAAATGCTATCTCAGAACGTAGTTATCATAGAAAAAAAATTCAAACAGATTTTAAATCTATGGAATTTTTCAGCACAAATTGATACCTCATGACGAATTAAGGTATGCTGTTGAGGATGGGTAGTGGCCCATTCCTATTGAAAATGGTTATCAGCACTTGTGGTCACAGTGCAGTGCACACATACACTAGATTTGTTTGTCAGAATTTTCACACAATAACTTCCTTGAAAATTGATCAGTTTCGATGGAATTCTTAATTATAAAACGGCACATGTGTAATAGCTTTTTATTTTAGAAATTAATGCACAAAAATAATGTTCTTTAGTAAAGCAATGATTAAAAGTTTACTTGATTTTTTTAACATACAGACTTTTAATTGGTGTGTTCACTACAATTAATTAATATGCTAAATCAGTAATTCAATTGAAGATGTCGATTAAATTTTTCATCGAACGTATCGAACTTTTTTTTTTTACGGATTTCAGTTTCTGAAAGTTGGCAGGTTATGTAATAGGTGTCAGTATTGATGGTTGTGCTTTGGGGCACGAACTTAACCAGCACTAAACTTCTGCGGTCCCAAAACACTGCAGCCATGACCTTTACCGTAAGCATTTGCTTGCACTTGTGTGGTTTCATCGTGGACCGGGAATGGTGCCACTCAAACAACTGCCATTTGTTCTCCGGCATAACATGACTGACACACGTTTCATCTCCTGTCACTATGTGGCCAAGAAATTCATCGCCAGTTTGTGCGTAGCGGGTCAAAAACTCAAAGCTGCACCCATACGGTTCCTTTTGTGGTCATCAATCGACATTTGTGGTGCCTCCTACATATAAATTATTTGGTAGCCAAGGTGTTCCATTATGATTTCATAGAGCAGTGCACAAGAAACTTCAGGGAAATGGGCATGCAATTCCTCGAGTTTGATGCACCACTTATGTTTCATTGACATGTTTCTTGAAGTCCGCTGTAACAAGCAATGGGTGGCCGGAGCGCTGGTCATAACACACATTTGCTCTCCCTGCATTAAACATCTGAACCCACCGCCGTACTGATGATTCGTGCATCACTATAATCCAATGACAAACATCTTTTGGATGAACACTATCCACATTCAGAAGCGAATCACAGAACGCACCTCGAATTCCGCAGGATCTTCAGTTGGCTTTGCCATTTCAAACAAACAACAGTTCCAATCACTGCATTAACAAAAAAACTTGCCACAAGCCTCGCTGACGTCTGACTGAGGATGGGCAACCTTGGCTGTGTGGCTTCCACAACCTTACATGCCCTCTATGTGCAAACGGGTATTACTTCCTGATAAGCTGAACCAAGCCTCCTATAACCAAAAATGCTTTATCCAGCACTTTGATTCCCTTATTTTGTGTGAAACTATGAAACCATTTGCAATAATGTTTTCTCTTGTCATGATCAACTAGCTGCAATTCTTGCACAGATGATGCTCTGTATGGAAATAAGTGCAGTTTTCTTCTGAAACTGTGTGTGCAGTTCCTAAGCTGAATTCTCTCTCTCTCCTGTGCTAGTTTCTGTGATGTAGTCATCATGTTTCAGAAATATCGAAGTTTTTTCTCAGATAAAACAGTAGGTTGACCACTTCTTGCTGCATTCACCTCCAAACCAGTACTCTGAAATTTATTGATTGAATCCTGCACAGTATCAAGGTGTGAACAAACAGATTCTGGAAACATTTTTCTAACTTTTGTTTCACAGTATCTGTATAGCAGTTGCCTGCTTGAAATACATGGTGCACTAGAAATATTCATTCATTGGTGGTTAACATTTTTAGAGATGCTATTCATGCATATTAACTCTACCAGTATCCAAAAAACACTAGCTACAGTGTACTCAATCTGAATAGAAGCTAGCTTTGGACATGCCATCAAGTGTGGGGGCCAGGGTAAGGGAACCTGTTTCAGTAGGGTGTTAGCTCCTCACTCATTGCAGATGGACTTTTTGAATGCTCTGCATAGAAGATTGAAGACTAGTTTTTTCCAGTATAGAATTTTTGTTATACCCTCACTCATTGCAGATGGACTTTTTGAATGCTCTGCATAGAAGATTGAAGACTAGTTTTTTCCAGTATAGAATTTTTGTTATAAGTGGCTGTGACATATTGAAAAAAAAACAACAACAAAAAAACATGGTCTTCAGTGGACAGGACATTACTGTTGATAAAGCTCCAGTTCAGTGTGCAATATAGAGAAACTGTAAATTTCATTTTGCCTTTTTAGATAAATATATTATACCCGAGGTAGTACATGTGTTTTACAGAAGTCACGCTTTTTTAATTTGCTGATGGTAGACAACTACATCTCAGCACATCATACTGTTGCATGATAGTTATTGCATAACTGGAGCCTTTCTGAGCCCTCTCCCAGTTATAATTTTAAAACAGATAGCAGAGTGGCCCACAATTAAATAATTCCTAAAATATAAATCTACAACTATTCAAATTAATATGGGGTTTATGTTGGAATCAATTGTTTCACTTACTAGTCAAGATATTCATACCTGAGCTTCTAGTAGTAGTATCTGTGGTTTACAGAAATCATCCTTTATTTCTATAATGTTAACTCAGTTTGACAGCCTCAGAAACCACTTCAGTACAAATCTAATGATCACCAATGTGCTTTCAAAACAAGATACATGAATTTATGTCTGTAGAGCAATGCACTATCAAGATATTAAAAAGTCACTGCACACCAATTAATTATTTGGATGTATATAAGTTTGACACCTTAAAATGTATCAAAACTACGATTGGAGATAAGACTGCCAACAGTGTATAAGAGGTATTTGGAAAAACCCAGTCTCCCAGTACACAGGAATTTTTGCTACAACGTTTACAGATAGTGCAACATCTTACTTGATAATGTCTGAAGTATTTACTCTATGGGAGAGAATGTTTGTCTTTTTCTACATTTCTACTGTGCATCACATGTTGGGACTATGGCACTATCAGAAAATAAATTCTAGATAACCAACACTATGTTGGTTACCAGTCATACTGGTAGTTTAACATAATATAAATTGGTTTACTCTTTACAGTTACAAAATATGTACCTGACATGTACTGTGCAGTACCTTATTTGTATGGGTTTAAATGAAAGTTTTTGTTTGTGTAGGCATGAGATACGGTTGTTTTGCTGCTTTATCACTGAGTAAAAAAAACCAAAACAGTTCTGTTGTTTTGATATTTTGCTGCTTGAACCAAAACTGCCCTTTAGGGAAATTGGAAAAAAGCTTTGCTGTTGCTTATGTTGTTCCCTTTGTCATCACTCTTAACTTACATTGTTGTTTGCTCAATGTTTTCATCATCTGTCAGGAGTTGAAAGCCAGGGTCATTTTTGTTGCTGTTTATCTAAGCATAGATCTACCTCTGTTGTTGCCATTAAACTATTCACAATGGAGAAACCACTACAGCAAGAATGAAGTAATTACAGTGAGCTGAGGGTTTGTCAGCTTCATCCTACAGTTTTTGGCTTCTGATTTGTTCATATCTGCTCTGTTGAAGAGGGATATGAGAATTATATGTCATTCTAACACTTAACATGTGGAAATCAGTTGAAAGAATCACAAAAAATAATACATAATTCCTAATTGTTGGAGCAATTGGTTAAAAGAGTTACAGATAAATAAGTGTGGTTAAAAGAGGTTTTACTGTACTTGCAGTTTTATGTAACGAGCTTTATTCACAGTACTGCACATGCACCAATATATGGCACATTGATGAAATACTTAATCTTCAATTGTTGACTTTTCTGTTGTGTCCCAGAAAGCAATAACCATTGTTTCACAACAAAATTCCTTATTTTTCATTTAAACCTATAATTTCATGTGATTTTACATCCTCAAAAAGTCACCTTAACAATATTATGGGATTTAACTTTTGAATTTACAGTTTTATAAAAGGCTGAGCTGCTAGGAAAATGTGGTCAACATTCCCCAACACTAGTAATTTTTAATCTACAATATCTAGGTAACTGCATGAAGTCATTTTAGTAATATGGAGTAAGGATCTGTAGTTTAGAGATGGTTTCTGTGATATTTTGACTCCTGATCACATCAGTAGAAATTTTCATAACAATCTTGCCAGTTACAGGAATTCCCTTAATGTCAAAACTGGTATTACATTTTTTTAAGTTATGTCATCCACTTTTTACCACCAAGTGTACTTCATTGTCTATATATTGCATAAGGCTTCCAACATCATGTGAACTAATGTCATTATTGACACATAGGTGCTGTATTTTCATTGTTTGTCATGCATCCACCTCTTAAGAAAACTTGAAATTACATCGCTTTAGAGCAGGAACCAAATTGGCATATCTCAATTTCTGTTAGCTGGGCAACAGAAATTGAAATATGTGATTAAAAGGCTGGGCAACAAAATATTAGGTACATTTTATTTTGCTTCATTATACACTGAAGAGCAATTAAATTAGAGACAGCTGGAGCTATGCAAATGTGGCGCTGTGGGTGGCCCTGTAAACTGAAACGGCATGACATATGCAGCAATCCGACAATATAAGGAGTGATGCGACAGGAATCGGTAAGAGTTGGACACAGTATGGGTAAGACGAAGAATCTAAGCGCATTTGATCATGGGCAAATTGTCGAGGCCCGACGAATGGGTCACTCCATCTCGGAAGTTGTGCAGGCACTGGGATTTTCACGAGCCACTGTCACGGGTGCACCGTGAGTACATCGAATCCGGTAAAACCATCCCTGCAAGAGCCAACTGCCATGGACAACAGCGTGTGGATGAGTGGGGTCATTGTTGGCTAGCTCGCATTGTAACAGCGAATAGACAGGCCACAGTGAAAGAAATCACTCTGCAATTTAACGCTGGTGCACAAAAACGTGTAAACAGCCACACCACCCAGAACCATTTATCTCCTCGCTATGGGGTACAGAAGCCATCGTCTCACGAGGATACCGCTGCTGACCGCACATCACAGGGTGAAAAGATTAGCATGGGCGCGGCAACATCGCCACTGGACCCTAGACATGTGGAAAAATGTTGCCTGGACCGACGAGTCGAGATTCACATTGGTACGTGCGGATGGCAGGATACGAGTACGGCGCAAACCACATGAAGCGATGGATCCTTCTTGCCAGCAGGGTACTCTTCAAGCTGGTGAGTGTGGCATTCTCGTCTGAGGACCGTTTACGTGGACTGAAATGGGACCCCTGGTACGTGTGACATCATCCCTCACACGTCAACGTTACCGGGTTATCTTGGACAACCATTTGCTCCAGTTTGTGTGTCTTCAACATCCCACTGGGGACCTCATCCTGCAACAAGACAATGCACCGTGCCATCGCTCCTGAATTGTATCCGAATGGTTGGATGAAGAGTCCACCGATGTGACCTCGCTTCCTTGGCCAGCTAGGTCACGTGACCTCAATCCCATCAAGCACATCTGGGATGCCATCGAGAGATATGTTTGAGGCTCTGCCCCCCCCTTCCCCTCAATCAAATCTTCGTGAACTGTGGGAGCTTGTTCAGGGTTCGTGGATCCGTATGTCTTCCTAACGCTTCCGGTGTCTTGTCGAGTCCATGCCGAGACGAATGGCCGCCGTCATCAGGGCGAAAGGTGGTGCTAGACGTTACTAGACAGGTATCTATAATTCAATTGCTCTTCAGTGTACATATTTCTATATTTAAATGTTATTTCATTCCTTATGAATGACAAAAACGATTTATGCTGTAAGCCTAAGTATTGGATAAATGATCCTTTTCATAATAATTTCGACTTGGTCATGATTTTTGTAATGTATCTTAAAAACAGAAGTAGCTACAGGAAAAAGTAAGACATTTTGAAATCTCCATTAAATTTTGCATCTAATGACATATAAATGATTATTTCTGGGGGGGGGGGGGTTATTTGTTTCCCATTGATACCTAAGGTATTATATGCACACAGTTTCGAAACTTGTTTTTAGATACAAAAAATATTACTTATTGATATAAATTTCACATTCTCTAAATGCTAAATATTTTTTGGTTTTGAAAAACTTGAATCATGATTAAATCACGAATCTCTTTGACTGCTCCAGGAATTTGCATTATGAAATCCGACCAATTGATTAGCAACCTGTTGGTAACTGACATGAAAGCTCTAAATGTATGGAGCCTTCCCTGTGATGCTTGCATATTTTGCACCATGTTGGCACACACAAACTGCAAAAGCATGAAGTCATGTGACCAATTAAATGTGCAACAAAACCATGATTTAAAAAATTTATTTACAACTTTCTTCATCATAAAAATGTACAATATCATTCATATCATATTGGCTTACAAACAAACTGATATTTCACCAAATTAGTACATGCTTTAATGAATTAGCATGGAAATAATCAGAGATAATGAGCTTGCATGCATAAAAAAGGATCTCGCCAAAAAGGGGTAGTTAATTAACATTGAAAAGTTAAAGTAGTCTGTGCAGTATTTATATTTACTTTTTTCAAATCTTGCAGCTTTATTATTACAAACATAATTATGATCATAAAAATGAAATTAGAACTATAATAATGCCTTGTTTACAAAGGTAAAACTATACGTGGTTGAAGAAAATTCACTTATTTTATACCAGCTTGAAGTGTTGATGAATAACCTGAAAGAAAAAAAGAAAAATACTAGTTTTGCACACATTTGAAAAATAGAATCCTTTCAGTCACAACACACACATGAACATTACTACATTTAATAACTTAAATTATACTACCAAAATTTGAAAACATTCATTCTCCCAAAACAAAGAGGTAGGAGTCCACATTAACATCTGAGCATTCATTCTGACAAGTAAGTAAAGCTAGTTCAAGACCCCCACCCCCTTTACACCTTTACTTAAGCCTTTAATGCCCATCATACGTACAAACGACCATAGCCGTACGAAACGCATGTCAAAGTGAGTCAGATTTCCGACTCTTACCTGTTCTTTAAATCTGCATGACCTATGAGGGATCAGCAGGAGTCACAATCACTTACTGTTGTTGTTACTAAACAAAGAAGCGAAACAACAAACAATTTCGGGCTTTATGGTGTTTAGAGTGATACTAGATTTAAGGGTTAAATGAAAAGCTCAAATTACCAAGACGCGAGCTTACAAAGCATCAACATTATGTTACAGTGATTATTGTAATGTTAGTTTATTTGTCTGCAGAATTCTGTGAGGCAGATATAGCTTGAATAAGCGATAAGCATAACTCCTTTTTAAGTTAGAAGGTAATGGTTTTATCAAGAGCATAGATGCCAAGTAGTACGGATTTTCTGTAATTTTACGGATTTTTGGTTGCTGTTACGGAAGTAGGGAAACACCGCTGAAATTACGGAAAATCGCCATTTGATTTAATTTTCTGAGATAGAAAGCAAATTTTCATCAACTTAAAAATTTTTGTTGGTTCTTCAAGTTTTTCTGGGGGAAAAAAATTAAATGCTACATTCGGGCTGCCAGACCTGCGCCAAAACGTTGTTCTTGCGCCATTCTGCTAAAAAATCGCCATTTCGACGAAATCTGCACCAATTTTGCGCCAAAAGTTAAAATTTACCGGTCATCGATATTTTAGCGTTATCTTACGACATTCGAAATCGATTCAGCGGTTAATTCGTACGTGAGATTCTTCCGCGAATTCGCGGAGTCCCCTCCGGTTTTTTTTCCGAGATCGATGCAAAAGTGAAGAAATTTTCGGGATATTAATTGGGGGGGGGCGTATTCCGTCTGGGGATGTTGTTTTGTCTTTTTAAACGTTCATAAACGGAAGTTAAACAAAGTGCAGATTTTCCCCGTAGTCGTATTTTTTTTTTCTCTCGCGATGTTGCTTCTGTTCAGTACTGTTAAATATAATTTCATTGCATAATTTCAGCTTGAAATTGTAGGCAACGATTTCCGAAAACGGAAGTTAGGCCGCCCGAAAATACCCCCGTAATCTTCAGCGACGAGATTCTCACGCTGATTCGAGGAATTCCGTCTTTTTTGTTATCATTTGCACCATGTACGAAATCGATGCATAACTGAACTTAAATTTTAGGAGGATTGGTGGCGGCGACGGCAGCGGGGAGGGAGGTCGTTTTCTCCGTCAGAGGACGGAATTTCATCCTTCGAAAACGGAAAGTAGATAGAGATAAGATTTCTCTGGTAATCGTAATTTTTTTTTCTCGCAATGTTTCCTCAACCCAGTATTGTTAGATATCATTTTATTCCACAAATATTTGTATTTCAGCTTGAAAATGTTGGATAAACTTCCGAAAAGTGAAGTCAATTCAGCTTGAAAATGTTGGATAAATTTCCGAAAACTGAAGGCTTGAAAAACCGTTATTTCAAGCCATGTTTCCCGATTCAGCAATCGCAAAAAAATATTCGTGTGGAAGAACCAAGGCTACTGCACTAATTCAGCACATGGCCAGTGTTTCTACAAGTAACATCGTATCTGAACTAAAAAAAAATCCTTTTTCTCTATCTACGGACGGAAGTAATGATGCTCAAGCAAATAAACTGTATCCCATTACAATAACATATTTTGACGAAAAAATGGGGACAAATTCAACTGTTTTGTGGTTGAATCAAGTAATAATACAGGTGAAGGAATATTCAACGTTTTGAACAATGAGTTTGTTAAAAAAATATCTCGTGGAGCAACTGTGTGTCATTTTCCTGTGACAATGCTAACACTATCATAGGTCAAGTAAAAGGTGTTGTTTCTCACATAAAGAAGGTTCAGCCTGCAATCATAGTGCAGCGATGTTCATGCCATTTAGTAAATTTAGCTACACAGAAATCTGCTACTCAACTGAAAGGATTTAATGTTGAGCAGTTTCTGATATAGGTGCATTTTTTTTTATTTTTTTTTTGGAGAAAAGTTCAAATAGGAAACACAATCTAAAACTGAGTCAAGCTGTTTGTGGTACTAAACTACACAAAATTCTAAAGCATGTCAGTACTCGCTGGTTATCACTTTTGGAATCCATTGACAGAATTTTAGAACAGTGAGAGGCTCTAGAACATTATTTTAGTGACAACGAAGAAGCTAATTCACAGTATAAGAACCTTGCAAGTATGATTGGAAATCCTTCATCTAAACTTTATTGTCTTTTTTTATCTGCTACTCTTTCTTTGTTTACATCTGTTAAACGTGTTCTTGCAGCAGGAAGCTCCGCTTGTGCATGTATTAAAAAGAAAACTTCATAGTCTGTTATCTGAATTGCTTGTACGATTTATGAAGCCATCAGCATTTGGTGTGACAGCAACATCTCTTGCAGATGGAAATTTTGAAAGAAGGAGAAATCGAAAAGAAAACTGTGATCTCGTAATTGGGTCAAAAGCGAGATCTTATATAGGCACAACTGCAGATCTGAGTGAAGACACAGTGGCTACTTTTTATTCTGAGGTAAGGGAATTTTACAAGGCAGGCTGCAATTACATTTTAAGAAAATTTCCACTTAATGATGAATTTCCGAGTCATGCTGAAATTGCAGATGTAGCATTAAGGCAAAGTGTTTCTTTTGCATCAGTCCAATATATGTGTTCCCTGTTTCCAGTTTTGAAACCAGAAGAATCTGACAAGGTGGAATCTGAATTTGCTCACTACCAGTTTGAAAATTTTAACTGTGCTGTTGCTTCTGGGAGAATGGATGAAGTGTGGCACAGAATTTCTTTAATGAAAAATGAAAGTGGCCAGTTAAAGTATGAATCATTAAGCAAAATTATGAAAATGATTTTAATAGTCCCTCATAGCAATGCAAGTACAGAAAGAATTTTCAGTATTGTGAAAAAAAAACCCATGAATGATTCAGACCTAATTTAAGTAGTCATGTGCTGTCTTCTTTATTAGTAGAAAAAATAAACAGCAATGCACACATTGAACTATGCTATCAGAAGAAGTTTTCACAAATTGAACTAAGGAAGGCCAAAATGGCAACTACAGCCAGTTTATCATAATAATTTGGCAACATTCCAAGGAATAATTTTTCTTCATGTCTGGAGGTAATTTATTATATTTTTCTGGTAGACAGTATTTTAAATTTCCCACTAGCAAATTATTTTTTATTGTATTATTATTATTATTATTATTATTATTATTATTATTATTATTATTATTATTTTGTTAATAGTTCTGACAGATTAAAATTTGTTGCAGTGTTAAATACCCAAATTTGTCGCTGTAGACTGGATTACTGAAAATTACTGAAAAAAAAAATTGTTGCTGAAAATTACTGAAAAATGAACATGTTGTTACTGAAAACTACTTTTAGAGGTTGGCATGTATGCAAGAGGGAAGAATTTATCATTGGAACAGTGAATATTAATCACTTCTAAAAGATTCTTATTAATGAAAATGTTGCGCCACGGAACTTTTTCTTCATTGTTGGAAACAACCAGAAATCGCACGGGGCGAGGTCAGGACTATAGGCAGGCTGTGGCACGATTTCAATACTGTATTTCGTAAGAAACTGTTGAACATAAGCAGCTACATGTGGGCTGGCATTATCATGGTGTAGGGTCCACCAGTTCCGGTCACTTAATTGATATATGTCATTGTAGACACTTCAATACTCAGGTACTCAGCAGTGACAGTAATTTGTGGAGGAATGGCAGGCTAGTAGACACCTTTATGATCAAAGAATATTGTCATCACCTTCCCAGCTGATTTGGTTTGGAGGACTTTTTTTTTTTTTTGGAGGCGAGCCTGCGTGTTTCTAGACACTCGCACTTTGTGGGGGGTCGAAATAGTGGACCCATGTTTCATTGGCAGTTATTACTGCATTTAGAAAGTTTGGATCTTTTGCAAACATTTGTTTCCACTCATCACACACCTGAACTCCAGATACCAAGTGTTCTCTCCCCAGATGATGAGGTAGCCATCTGTAACACACATGATGCAGCATTAATTTGTCGCACAGAATGCAGAATGCCGACGTTTTTGAAATATTAGTTGACGCCACTATGTCTTCACATGTCATTCGTCAAACTTCTCGCAGGATTGCCAAAACAGTGTTAACAATACGCTCTGTAATAAAAACACTCACAGGTCGACCAGGCTTAGGAGCGAGTTCTGCCGACAAGCACCCTTTTTTTTAAAATCATGGTGCCATCTAAATATCGTTGATTCACCCAAACATTTATCTTTGCAAGCTTTTTTCATTAAATCAACAGTTTCTGGAGCCATTTTACCCAAACAATAGCAAAATTTTATTGCACAACGCATTTCACTTCTATAGCAGTATGGTGAAAGGCAGACGTACCTTAAACAACTGCACAATAACAAAACCAGAATCATCTTCCACAACTAATAACTGTTGCTATAAATACTTCCTTAATTCAGCTAGACGCATGGCTATTTTCCCCCTTCGCACTGTTAGCAATTCAAAAAAAAAAAAAATACTCTCAGTTTTTATGGAACGGCCTTCGTATATATCCGTTCCAACCATCATTAAACCCTGTCATATGTATTTTGCGTTATTCATGACTTTGTGTTTGAAACATTAATTTTGGACATTAGTGTACTTAAACAGAAAATCAACATTAAATTTTCTGTGAAAGGAAAGATATGACACAAACACTTATGAAATGCTTCTGTTTTATAAAAGTGGAAAAACACTTAAAACACATGGTTTTTGCATTGGCAAAGGAAAACTGAAATAGTTGCATATTTGACAAACTCAAATCAACATGAGCTTTATTATAGAGTCCTACTACATCAAGAATAAATAAAGGTTCAAATAATGAACCCACAAAAACCATAAGCATGATATTCAATATTTTGTTTAATGACCACACATAAGCTTCAAGAACAACATTGGACGCATTTCATTAAAAAAGGGGCCCAGCGTCGGCACCAAGCTATTGTGTGCACTAGGAAAGGCTGACTACTAGCACTGCTCTCCCCTCCCCCTCCCCAAATGCTAACTTCAATTTACTACTAAACATAAAAAAAGGATAAATAAAAAACAGCATACAGAAATGTTTGTAAGTCTTTATAATTATACTTGTGATATTTATATTAAAATAAAAAATGTCACTTGCATTTTCTACATGAGTTAGAAAACTAATCTGTATAAAACTGTTTCTCTGAGGTCTGCACACTAAGTTGGCCTAAAGATAGCACTGGCCCTGAAGGTGCCTTAACATTAATCTGGAATCTGGCAATTTCAACTAATGTGGAGTGAAGTATTGAGAACAGGCCTTGATAGTCATAAAATGTCCAGAAATGTATAAGAAAATCAAAGCTCAGATCCCAAGATCCTCGACGTCACTTTTTTTTTTTTTTTTTTTTTTTATGTAGCATGATCATTGTAGCATTGTTCCAAACATCAATAATCTTTTCAGTGGGAAATCTTGAGAAAACTTGGGCGAGTGTAGTTTCTATTTCCCCACTGGCTTCTTGTATAATATAATGTCCACAGTAATTCCATTTTCCCCTGGAGCTCTTCCCCATCACATGTTCCTAATTGCATGTACAATTTCTGCCAGAAGGACTGAAGGAACTTTGGTAATGGTACCTGTCTTAATGTCTGGACCAGATGTATCATCCCTTTCATATAATATAGTTTTGTATAGAAATCTTTCACTTTTGCCAAAATTTCACCTCTATTTCTTGTTACAGTTCCATCTTTTTTTCAGTGCCATAATCTGTTTCCTTTTCTAACTGAGATGTCCCTTTGTTTCCTTCAAGCTTTTCTTGTTTTCAGTTGCTTTTCTTACTTGTTCACAACTGAATTTCCTGATGTCTTCACTGATACTTTTTCACACTGTCTTACATTGCTCTATATATTTCACTTTGAAAATTACATATATTCCTTATTTGTTCTCATCTCCCTTTTCTTTGCATTGGCATTTTTGTTCTTTCTAGTGGTTTCTTCATGTGCAACTTGTTCTTAGTACCACCTATTTTTGTTTGTTTCTATAAGAGCCTTGGTTAGTTTTCTGTTAACTTCAGATATGTACTTCTACTTCTCATACATACACGTGTGTGTGATACCTATATCCTATCTATGTATATGCTGTTTTGTTCTCATCAGGGTGAAACTTTAATACTGATTGTATGACACATTACAGATACTGATAAAAGACAGGTATGAAAATAAAATGGTTTTGTGCAGCAATGACAGATTACTAAACATGTTTTATATTCAAGAGGATTAGTTTTTATATCAATTACTGAGTGTATAACTAAAAATGTTTCACAGAAATTAATGAAGACATAATTTCAACAATTTCATGGGAAATACACAAGCACAATATTATCAGCAATCAGATTTTGGTACTGAATTATCTTCAGTTCATTGTTCATGCAACATCTCATGAAAACTGAAAATTATGTTGCATTAAAGCAGGAATCAAACTCTTATCTCTGGATTCCGATTGGAGTAAATATGATAGTACTTAGCATACTTGAACAGGAATTAGGAGATGTGGGTTACACTACATCTCCAGGGAAAATAAATGTTCCGAATTTTCTACAGAGACCTTATCTAAGAGAGCGGTGAACTGAAGCCAATTCAGCACAAAAATTTGGGTACTAAAAACAAAATACCATTCAACATTAATCTGCAGATTATCTGTTTAAAAAGTTATAAATTTAAGTTCCGCAGATAACAGAGCTGCCAACTTTTCAAAATCAAATCCGGGACACCAATGCGGATTCAGTCCTGCACGTATTTAAAATTTATAAATAATAAAATGATGTATTATAAGGTTTAAGACCCCACCCCCACCCCCCAAAAAAATAAAAAAATCCGGCTTCTCTTTAGTTTTGTATCGATCTTGAGTATGACCCAAATGATAACAGAATTTTACTTACCACTGCATCTACTCATGGCATGAGAGGGGCTGCTCGCTCCTACTTTTGGAGACATATGTCCAATAGCACCAATCCCAATTTCTTCTTGGCTGCGTTTCACAGGTGTGGACGGATTATGCTCTGGGGTGCGAGGAATTTTGGGTCTTGAACTGAAAGCTACTGTATACTCATTTACACTGCAAAATGAAAATAACCACCTATTAAATGGTGTTATTATATACTTATTTACACAGCAAAACTAAAAATACTACTTCTGTAAGCATTGCTTACCCATGAGCTTCTTTTGACTCTAATCCCTACTTTTTATTTTTTTGCATGTTATTCATTTGTCCTTGTTTTCGGAACTTTTTTGTGCTTGTACTGTCAAGAGTGCTATTTGCTATACTAATGTTTGATGCATGTAAGAAGTTATTTTGTTGCAAATGAATTTTGCCCATAATATTGGTGATTTCAGTAATGACAGCTATAGTCATTTTAGGTGCAAAAAAAAAAAAAAAAAGACTATATCATATGGGCTTGTGCAATGATAGAACCACTGTTTAAATACTGGCGGTGATAATTTTTGTGCCATGTTTTGACTTTTTCACGCAGAAAGTCTTACAGTCTTACTTCTTATTAGCATTCCTTACACACACACACATGTCACATTCATCTTCTTACAGCTCCAGCACTCCTGCACTATGCATGCAATATTACTAAAATACCATGGTGTCCAAACTTATATATATATATATATATATATATATATATATATATATATATATACATATATTAGGATTGTTCAATAAGAAGTGAGACTTTATGCCTGAAAGAGTCAAAACATGACATAAAAATAATCACCACCAGCATTTAGACAGTGGTCCTATCGTTTCACAAGCCCTTGTATTCCTGCAGCATAGAAGGAGGCAGGCTGCTGCTGCAACTAGTTCCTACAGCTTCTTGTATCTGATCATCTAAAGTGAAATGCTTGCTTTTCCGAAATTTTTTCGTGGATCCAAAGATGTGAAAATTCCAGGGCGATGTGTCAGGACTATAGGCCAAATGTTGGACTTCCCAGCGAAAGTGATGCAATGTCCTTTGCGTTGTAACTGCCATATCCAGCTGGGCATTATCATGCAGATCACAATACCCTGAGCAAGGTTGCCCCAAGTCTCTTGTTTTTGATGGCTTATTGAAGCTTCAATTCAGTTTGACAATATTGTTCTGCATTGATGGTTGATCCTTTTGGTAGCGACTGAAGAAGCAATGGTCCTTGATGGTCAAAGAACAGGGTTAACATCACCTTGCCTGCGGAAACGGTGGACCATGATTTCCTCAGCAGTGGCAATGATGCACGTTTCCACTGCATGCTCTGGCGTTTCAACTCTGGCTTGAAATGATAACACCAGCTTTCGTCCCCAGCAATAATGTGTAGCAAGAAATCTTCATGGTAGTGGAACAGATGCTGTAACAATAGTCCCATTGACTCATCTTTTCATTAAATAAATGTTTTGGTACCCACATGGCACAGACAGACCTTATGATATTCGAGGTGTGAGTACACGAACACATTGACAGTTTTGATGCTCACACCCACACTGTTTGCCAGTTCTCTGATCATGATTCTTCGATTGGCCTTTACTGCAGCATCCACACATGCAATTGTCACTGAAACAGCATGACGTCGTGCTCCTGATCTTGGCTGGTCTGCAGTGCTTGTTTGTCCACCACTAAAGAGATGGCACCACCACATTACAGTACGAAATATGCAATTCATGAGACAACCTTAAGTGTTGTCTTATGTTATAAACATGCTTTAGATTAAATATACATAATATCTAAGGTATTGTTTACCTGATACTGACAAAGTATTTTGCACGTTGTTGCTCCGTGAGGCACGTGCTCCCAGCTCGAGAGAGGTCAATTATGTTGTGGGTTTTTTGGTTAGTTAAATTTTTTTTTATAAATAAAACAGTTAGGTTATATACTGGTTCAACATTCATTCACTCGCACAATCAAATGTTTTAAATTTACTATTAATTAAAAGATTGTATTAGAAAAAGTTATACTCATCGGGTCAGGAGACGTCTCACAAGAGGCTCTTCGCCATGTTGTTATGGTGAGCACTTTCGTGATGAAGAGCCTCTTGTGAGACGTCTCCTGACCCGATGAGTATAACTTTTTCTAATACAATCTTTTAATTAATAGTAAATTTAAAACGTTTGACTGTGCGAATGAATGAATGTTGAACTGATAATATATAACCTAATTGTTTTATTTATAATTTTTTTTTAAGTAACCAAAAAACCCGTAACGTAGTTGACCTCTCTCGGGCTGGGAGCACATGCCTTACGGAGCAACAACGTGCAAAATACTTGGTCAATATCAGGTAAACAATACCTTAGATATTATATATACATTATAGTACTGCGTGGAAGACAAACATACCCATACTCTGCCTTCATTCACCTGTGAATTTTGCTTGGTAGCGTTTTCTCCACTTTCAAAAACTGAATTACAACACGTTGAGCAACTTTGAACATATCCATCTCCTTCGAGAGAACAATAAAATTAGTCCAGCAAGTTGCATGGCTTCTGCAACAAACAAGCTGCAATGCAGCTGCATAGCCTTTAAATTGTCTGTACACTAGTGCTACCCATTGACAAAATTAGGAGGTGCAAATGCACTCCAGCCAAAGAGTCTCACTACTTGGGTGTATTGATAATGCAGCAATCAATAGCAGCAATCAATACACAACAGAAAGTGAATGCCATCACCACATGTGATGCAGCAAATGGTGCAGATTTCAAGGGACTAAAAAGTGTGATTACCCCAAACAGCATTACAGCTCACACAACAAGCCCTCATGCTATTTACAAGGATGGGAATTAGAATTGGGACAATGAGTGCCACTCTTCTACCAAGGTATGTTGGAGTCTCTGAAGAGTTCTGGGAGGGGGCTACCGGCTTACAATTGCTCTTCCCAGGGCATCCCAGACATTCTTTATTAGGTTCAAGTCCAGAGTTCTTGCAGGCCACTCCATCCAGTGAATATCCTTGCTCTCCAGGTATTCGTTGACTAGCCGAGCCCTATGAGGACAGGCATATCATCCAGAAAGAGGAACTGAGGGCCAACAGCTTTACATAGAGCTCTAAAATGTAATATTTGTAGTGGGAAACAGTTGGGGTGCCACCATCCAACATGATGCTAGCCCAAACCAGGCATCCTCCACAACAGTAGCGGTCATTTTCCGTAATGGTGGAGGGAAAATTTCATCTTCCCACCTCTCTCCAAATGTACACACGTCGAGAATCCATGTTTAGGCTATTCCACAACTCATTGCTGAAGAGAATACAGGGCCATTGAATGGGGTAATGTTGTCGGGCCCAATTCAGATGGACCCTTCTGTGTGATGTGGCAAGGGGATACAGACCATTAGCCTTCTTGTATACAGACATCTCTTGTGGTGTCTTTTGTGAACTGTTTGCGTCAATATCATGGTTTCTTGTAGCAGAGGAGAGTTCCTGTGAGAGGTGCCCGGCTGTCGTCTCCCTATGGCAGTGAGCTGTTAAGAGACAAATACAAGTCATCTTGACTTGTGGGCATCCTTGTCCCAGCCTTCTGGTTATTGTTCTGGTTCCCCGGAACTGTTTCCAGAGATTGGAGACAACTAGCTTTGATGCATTCAGCCACCTTGCTATCTCACCTTACGATTGTCCTGCTTACAATCTACCGATCATTCTGTCCACCGTAAAACACAAACACAAACACACACGCACAAGTTTTCTAAGCAATGGTATGGTGCCATTCTTCCAATAAAAATCTAACTCAAGCTTCAATTGCAGCACCCTGCTCAAAATGTTTATCAAAGTTGCATGCCTTCCGGCTTGATGATGTAAGGTCGTCATTTGCATTGTTTCCACAGAACGTTTCCCTTTGCACATGTCTCTGAAAAATCTTTACAATCAGTCATCTTGTTTTGGACGTATTCTCGAATCTGTATTTGTCATGTTAATTTTGGACACCAGTTTTGGTGAATATGACAATGGTACTTTCAACAACCAATCTATCCCTTCCATTAGCAAGTAACAAGTAATGGCAGATGTTCACATAACAAGATGACAGTGAATATGGGTCAATTCATTGTACCTGCAGTTATGACTGCTACAGAAAAGTCTCGGGTTCGATTCCAAGCAGGTACAAATGCTCGAACCACTAAATATCCATCATGTGTCGGATGGGCAGGCTAAGCCATCAGACCCCAAGTACTGGCCTCCTGGTTATAAATAAGAGTGTCTTCCTCCCCTTTTCCACCTCACTTCCGTGTTGCTTTCCTGTCGGGCACACAGCCCTAACCTCTTAGCTTCCTACTCCTAAGAGTCGTTTAAAACCTGAAGTCAGACACTCCCTTCCTAAAATCCTCTACATATGATCTGATCTGAATGTCATTCTTATCAGCTATGATGACCATCACGATGCTGGAACACACATTTCTTGTGAAGCACATTTTATAAAAACAATGGTAATGCAGCTGCTGCACTTCAGGAATTTCGCCATCATAAGAAATTACGCTGAGGACCATTGACTCCACAGGCTCTCAGGAGAATGAGCACTCAATTCGAGGAAAGATACATCTAGGAGTTAAACCTAGTCAAGGGTGTAAACCTATCACTTCAGAAGTCGTTGAAGATGTTACCCTAGCAGTTGTCGAACAGTCAATTAATAATGTTGCAAGCTCCAGTAGTGCATGTGAAGTGTCACAGCAGTTGAACTTATCCTATGGGACAATGTGGCCACCACATTTTCCAGAACTTAATCCTTGTGATTTCCGGTTGTGGGGACAATTAAAAGGTGTGATTTATCAAGGACATGTTGCAAATTTGGCAGTCCTGAAAGACAGTATCACATTGCTTGTGAGAAGCATCACAGAGGATCAGTTACGGTCAGCCATTGAACACCACCATGTTCATCGCCTTCAGGTTTTACAACTTCAGAATGGGGAGCACATTGACCAGCTATCCTTCAATCATAAGGTCAGCATATCTGTATAGCATGAGGGTCTTGTATAAATAAAATATTTGTTGCTTGCAGCACCACAAGTGCCATAGTGTTGAATTTCGGTACTATTTTTTTTTTTTTTTTAACAGCAATGTCTTCCGCACGTCCTGAAATAGCACCATACAAACTTTGGTTTCATTTAGACTGCTGAATATCTGTCTAGACAGCATTGAATAGGGGTACTTTAATTACAATCACCATGTATACATAAATTAATCAGGCTGATAGGTTCGTACTTCATAGATGGAAGATTCCCCCCTTCTTAACTTTTGTTTTGATGGTTTATGCTTTGAGTTTTTAGATGCCCCATTTAGAATAAACAGAAGGAGTGTAGGAATTTAAACTGCTCCAAAAAATAACATTTATTTTTTATTCTTTTTTTGGGGGGGGGGGGGTGGAGGGGCCTGGAGATTTATGTCTTAATTCTTCCAATCTTATTACATTTTCTGTAGAGAAGCATTAACCTTTTGCAATATTAGCAATGATTTACACAGTGGTGGGTATCAGGAGATATAGGATTTGTGGTATGGGCACATCATATACTTTCAGTTGGGATAGATGTCATGGAGTGGCCAAAAGTGGTAATACTATGTATTTAATCTGTTAAACAGAAATAATAGTGTATGTGCATACAAATCTTGTGTATACAAACTATACAAGAATGAACCATATATATGTCTGATATTTTAATTTAGCACAATATTAATATGATATTGAAAAGAGTACTTTTTGTCTGCAAGCTGTAAGTCACAACAAATGTACAACAGTGGCTTGCATGGTGGAAATATAAAACGAACAAGGATGCCATCAAATCATTTTATAGATAAGGCAAATCTTTCAATAAAAGTTCCAAACATGGTAACCTAAGGATATTTTACATGATGTAATCAATAGTTATTTTAAAATTACCTTCTAATAATGCATTGGTCCACCTTTTTGTGCTACCATGGCTCAAAGACGCCTAGGAACAGATTTTACAAGGTGTCGAACATCCTCCATGCATGACCTGACCCATGTCTGCTGCAGTAGCTCTATCAGTTCATACTCATTCTGTGGAAAAGAATCAGCAGCTCTCACACCCTGTTCTAGCATATCCCACAAATGTTCAATTGGGTTACAGTCAGGGGAGTTTGAAGGCCAAGGCAATGTGGTGAATTTGTTGCGATGTTCCTCCAACCACTCAGTAGTTATACAAGCCTGATGACATGGTGCGTTGTCCTGTTGAAAAATGGCATTGCTGTCGAGGTAAAGCTCCTGCATATATGGATGGAGATGGTCGGATAACAGGTCCTGGTACCATCCACCATTTCGTGTTTGTGGGATGGTAACCAACAGACACTGGACACACCAGGAAAAAGCTCTACTATCTGTTGAACTCCAGCTGTGCAATCAGGTGATAGGGTTCTTTGTATTTTTCTAACTCAACTTCCACAAGTGGAAATGTGCCAAATTTAAATATACACTTGTCCCTCTAGAAGGGACAAGTGTATTTCTGGATATTGTGCATCCAGAAAATTCACATTAAAGTAAGATCCATGTGATGGTGCAAGAAGAATTTTTGAACTTGAATTCTAGATCAAGTGATGTGACAGGTACATATTTATTCCATCTGTGCATGAAATGGTGCATCAGGTAAAGTTAGAAAATGTGTGATTAATACTGTTCATGTTACCAGCTACTTGATTCAAAAACACTTAATCCACTTCTAAAAGTATAGATGTCATGCCTTATATGTAAATACAAATTTATGTAAACCAATTTGCGTCATTTAAAACTGTGCACCGGAGAAATTGAATATACATGTATAATTATTTTCATGATTACATCCTATACAAAAGCAAATTCTCCATTCCAATGTTCACACATACTAACCACAGGCATACAGACAGGCAAGTTTGTCAGTTTTGAAGAAAAAATTTCTGATAAGAGCACATATGTTACTTTACACTTACTATCCAGAGATTTGGTAAGCATTAACAATTTTGGGTATTATATCAAGCCAAATATATCTTAGATTAATCTTTTGTTCTAAAAACTACCTGTCACCTAAAGCACTTAGAACATCAGCTGGATATCAGTAAGAGAACCATGAAAAATAACTTTCTTACATAGGTGCCGACTTCGAAAATGATTGGGAGTTCAAGAAATCTTCAGTTTATGTTCAATAATGTGCAACAAATGCTGAAGCATTTAAAAATTTGTCAAAATGTGTTATGAATGATTTTTTTTAAAAACAAACTAGCCATGCATTTTTGGGAATTTAATTTCAATTTTATTCATTAGTCAGATTATCCGACACTAAAACACTCAGACTTTCTGAAATGCTTAAAAAACAAAACAAATTACAATTAATTCCTGAAAAGTACAGTACTGTATTTTCTAGATATTTATTTTGGTTTCCTAAGTGCAGCAACATAGTGATAATTTTATACCTAAATGCAACTCAATTTTCGCCACCTCAATATTAGCATAGTAGTGGCATAAGCATTTATCTCATTTTTTAAAATCAAATAAAATGTTTTATTCAATTTACCATTTTGTTGTATGAATTTGTCTGCAACTTTGTCATTGTCATCTCTGATACTTGAAGCAAATTCTTGATTTGCAGAATGGCCATGTCATTAAGGTGGGTTTGTGCTATGGTCGATCTGGTATAGGATTTATGATGATGGCTTAAAAACGATTTCTCTGCTGTACAGGTCAACACCAGTATAGTTAAAATTATATAAATAAATTTGCCAAACTTCGGTAGCATATCAGCTAGGAATATTTCCTTTTTGAAGAAATTTACAATGCCATCAAAATCAGTCCTGGACAAATTTTGCAATTGCAAAATGTCAAAGACAGACAGATATATGTAACAATGGCCTTTCCTCATCTGTAAAACAATAGTTCCCCTCCTTTTTTGAAGGAAATATGGGGACAAAAAAACAATCTCAGTCAGAAATTTCTATTTTGCTACTCAAACTGTGATAAAACTAGTAAATGAAAAAAAAAAAACAAATTGTATGCGTATGTACATTTACATGTATGATACATGTATTATAAAAAATACACAAATACTGGGGGTTTGGAAAACCCACAAAAACATTATTGGGAGTTTGAAAAGTGCCTCGAACCCCCAAAGTCGGTGCCTGTGCTTAAAGTTGTGATCCTAATTTATTAGGGCAAGTGATTTACTCTGTTCTTTAGCCACCATATATCTATCAACAGCAGTGACAATAAAATCTATAAGAAACTGGTTGTTTCAATCGATTATTTATTAGTGTAGATAAAAATATATGCACAACGCTGAGCTTTTGTGCATAAACTAGAGAGCTTTTTCAAGGCTATCAATTTATTACACAATAAACAATGCAGGAGAAACAGAACTGAAATTCATTTACATGTGAAGCACAATATTTCATTATTGTATATACCACACCACACGGAACTAACATGGTGATGGTGCATGTTTTACATAAAACTAATTTTCTCAAAAAGGTAAATATGTAAGTGAATTTCATTTGCCATTGTTTATCGTGTAATTAATTAAGTTGATAGCCTTGAAAAAAGCCATCTGGTTGACACACAAAATTTTAGTGTTGTGTATGTATGTTTATCTACACCAATAAAAAATGAATTGAAACTACCAGTTTCTTATAAATTTAATTACATAGTGTATTTTCTTGTTTTGAACAATCACAATGTTAGCACTGATTTTTTAAATATTTTATATAAAAATGCTAAAAATAAATATACTAACTTTAAACCTTTGATATTCAAGGACCCTGGACTAGGAATATTTGCAGCTTCAACTAAGGTTGCAGAAGACTGTCCAACAATTTTGCGAACCATCTGAGTGGCTTCAATATCCAGTTCTGAAATGTGACAATCTGTTTTCCATGAAAACACACACACACATATATAATATTGTTTTATACAACAAAAATATAACTTAAAGATTAAAATTAAATGCATGCTTCTGAAAAAGATGGTGACAATGCCATACCTACCAACTTCTATGCATTTGTAACCTTCACTACACTTTATATATCATTCTTGTACAGCTACACTTTTGTCAGAGCAGCTAAAATGTTGGGGGCAAAACAAAAAGTTAATTCTAGTAACACATGCTTTTAACCCTTTAACGACCACGACTCTAAAATCTGTTATCGATCTAAATACCATAACGCCCGAAACTGTATGTTGTTTCACTTCTTTGTTTAGTAACAACAACGGTGACCGACGGAGACTCCTGCTGATCCCTCATAGGTCGTACAAATTTAAAGAACATGTAAGGGTAGGAAATCTTACGCACTCTAGACAAGCGTTTCGGGCAGCTATGGTCATTTGTATGTACTGGTGTTTTGGGCGTTATGGTCATTAAAGGGTTAAAAACATTTCATCCCTCCTTTTCTTGTATGTGTTAATTATATGTGATTTACCTTTTATTATGCATCTTACAAAAGTTTAATGTTTATGAAGTGAAAAGCACAATCAAGCTTCCTATATTGTTGCTCATCTCTTTCCTGGAAAGTCTTCTTTCTCAAGCATAACTGGTTTCCTCTGACTGGCCTGCTTTCCTACTGGTTTTGGGGCTCTCTGCCTTTTTCACACTCATGGTGAGAGATGCACATAACTAGATATGCATCTCATTTGTGTAAAATTTGCAATCAAATAAATTGAAGATCACTGTGGAAGTTGTACTGAGAGATGACTAGAGTTTGATCGAGCACTGAAGACAGGCACATGTTTTTTATATGGTAAACACTTTAATAGAAAAACAAATTGTACAGACCTTTCGTCTAGCCAATCACATACAAACACTTCTGCCTAACTAGATACGAGGGTCATAACAAAAGTTCTGCCCACGTTAATCTAAAATGGAAGCGAGAGATGCAATCGGGAAAATGACTGCGTCATGTCAAGGTCAGACTCCCAGCAATGCAGTGGTGTCAGAATGACGTGCTATCATTTGTCCTGTGGACGTGGGAGGGTTTGGAAATTGAATTGTGCAGCTCCTCAGGTCGAGTCACGGCGTTGGACCAGCGATCATACGTGAATATAGAAACTCTGTGCGGAAAAACTGCACCACAGATGCACACTGCTTTGCAAGAAGTTTGTGGGGAAGGAACTTTTGATTGAAGCACACTTTTTTGCTGGGCATCGCACTTTCAGGAGGGCTGAAGCAGCATCAAAGATCACTGCTCAGGCCGACCTCAAACAGCGACAGACAAAACATCTGTCACCATTGCTGCAATGCTTCTTGAAGAGAAATGCCATTTGACAGTCAAGGAGATTGCTCATCAGGCAGATTTGTCCACCATGTCTGTTCACTGGATTTTGACCAACTCACTGGGAAAAAGAAAAATCACCGTGCACTGGGTGCTCCATCAACTCACCCCCGAGCAGAAAGCAGCTACAGTGAGTAGAGTGGGGAAACTTAAATGTAAAATTTGCAGGCAAATATTTTGCAAGTTTGTTAAAATCAAGCAATTTCATTTGTAAATACAAAAACTGACGTGAAGTTTCAATGTTGTACAAATTAAACTTTCAACAAAACAATCTATTTAAAAATTTTATTTCAATACCCAGTTTTAAATAATACATTATGTTGTTAATGATCTTGTCTATAAGCTTTGTAAGTTCAATATAATACAAATGTTTTTCTGGGTGTCAAAACTTTCTTCAATTAGTCTCTTGTTTTTATGTTGTTCATAGCCCAATATTTTAACTTTATGCCACAGAGGTTTGCATTTGCATAATTGTATGTGTTTTATGAAAACACTATTTCAATTTTTATTATTAATAGCTATTAAATGTTCCTTAATCTTTAGTTCCAATTTTTGAGATGTTTGTCTTATATAATTACTGTTGGACAGTTATGTGGAAATTTAATATGTTATGTTATTTCTCACCACCTTTTGTCTTGTGTTCTGTTGGAAGGATTTTTATTAGTTAAATTTTTTTATGTTGCTCCATGCTATAGTTGCAGTTTTCAATTATTTTTTTTTGAAAATGTTTTGCTAATGTTGTTATTCAGTCTTTCATAATTTGCCATGATGGGTATGCACTTGATTATTTTGTCACTCTTTTAGCCTTTGTGGCATTCCTTTTGGACTGGTTGTCTCCGATTTGCTCCACAATGTTATTAATTATCTGTTACTGTTTCTTTTTTTTTTTTTAATAATTTTTATCATAGCTGTAATCTGATATTCTTTTGATGATAGTAATTTAACTCTAGTTAATAAATTTCTTGCTGTGCTAATTTTTACAGATTTGGTGCAGTAAAGGCTATAACAGAGTTCTCCCTAAACCTGGAATTTTCAGATAATTTGAAAATCATTCAAGAAAAACTGGTAAAACTTAGGAAAAATTGCAATTTTTGTAAAAACCAAAGAATTTCTATTTTGCCAAAAAATCCCCCCCAACTTTTGTTTGTAATTACTGCCTGCCTAGAATTTGATAGATCTTACTTTAAATACATTATATTATTCCTAAATTCCTTAAAAAATTATCAAAACAGAATTTTGAAAATTTACTATTAAGTTCTTATTTGCTTTCTGCAGACAGTTTGTTTCATGTCTTTTAACACGGAGCAATTAGGTGCAATGACTGACACACTCCTGCTTGAAGAAACAAACCAAAAGAGAACCAATTATCCCAGTGGTTCCCAAAGTGGGCAATACCGCCCCTGGGGGTGCTAGAATGATCCAAGGGGGCAGCAGTAGCCTTGGGTGCAATTGGGGGCGTTGACTAGAAATAAGGGGGCGGTGGAAGCATAAAGGAAGAAGAGAAGAGAAAAAAATTGTAAAACTGTTCATACATGTTTCATGTATTCTATTCCTATTTTGTAACAGTAAAATAAGGTCGTAGTGATTACTTTATTTTCCAAATAAACACACAAAATGCAAGTTATAATCGATAACTTGCATTTTTGGCGCACGAGCGTCATTCATTGATTACTTTCTCTGATGCCCGAGCTGTTGCAAATGAAAAGTTCATATCCAATGAACGAGGGTCTCGCTTCCGGCTTTAGCCTTCCCACAAAGTTGGGGTTGTGACATGATGCCAGAGGAATCCGTGGCATCTGTCAGAATGCCAGCATCTCTGCGCATTATTAACACTGGAACGGAAAGGAGCACGCGGCGTCTTTTCACAGCCGGCACCTCGGGATCTGTAAATACCTGTTTTCAGCAACCAAATGAAAGCTGACAAATCTTCTTTGTACTACCTACTTCTATCTGGATTAGATTATTCATTATTAGATACATATTTTGAAGATGAAAAGGTTAGTGTTAAAGTTGTTTATCACGGCTGAATCTAAGAAAAAATGTAGGCAGTATAGCAGTGAATATTTGAAATATGGCTTCATTAAGTCGCCTATGAAATAACATTACCGATGTGCCTGATTTGCCAAAAAGTTTTTTCAAATGAAGCTATGAAGCCTTCAAGACTGCAAGAAGATTTGCGAGTAGTTCATGCGGATAAGAAAAGTAAGGATTTATCTTATTTTCAAGCACTTAAAGAAAACTTTTTGAGGCAGCCGACATTGTCAAAGCTCTTTTCAACAGCTTCCAAACAAAACGATGATGGGTTGCGTGCTTCTTGCAATATTGTGTTAATGATTGCTCAATCGGGAAAACCGCATACTATTGGTGAAGAACTAATTCTACCGGCTATAAGTGAGGTAATACGTACTATGCTACACATGCCAGCATCTGATATTACCAAGAAAATTTCTTTGAGTAATAACACATTGCAAAGAAGAATTGATGAAATGGCTCAAGATGTTGAAGACTCGTTATGTAAATATTTAAAAACATGCCACTTCTCTGTACAGCTTGATGAGTCAACTTTGCCAGGAAATGAAGCCTTACTTTTAGCATATGTGCGTTTTATAAAAGAAGAAAAAAATTGCCAAGAATTATTATTTGCTTAAAATTTGCAAACTGATACTAAAGGAGAATCGATATTTCATGCATTGGGAAAGTTTTTTAAAGAAAAAGAAATCCCCCTGAGTAATATCTTGTCAATTGCTACTGATGGTGCTCCAGCAATGATAGGGTGCTACAGAAGTTTTGTTGCATATTTAAAAAAGCGATTCCAAATGCATTTGCTGTACACTGTGTCATTCATCGTCAACATTTAGTTGCAAAAAATTTGAGTGAACGCCTACATACATCATTACATTATGCCATTACAGCAATCAACAAAATCAGAAGCAATTCATTGAATGACAGATTGTTTGGAAAACTTTGTATTGAAAACGATGAAGAATTCTGTCGCTTGCTGCTTCATACAGAAGTTTGCTGGCTGTCAAAAGGTGCCAGTTTGGATCGGTTTTATAAACTCCTTGACTCAGTGCTGGAGTTCCTAGAAAACAAAGATGATGATTTACGATCCAACTTGATTGATTCCAAAAATGACATAGCTTATTTAACAGACTTGTTTCATAAATTTAATGAAACAACTCTACAGCTCCAAGGCGATGAGCTGAATTTAATCAAAACCAAAGGTGTTATTTCCGCGTTTATGGCCAAACTTATTCTGTACAAACAAATTTTGGACAAATTTGGACAGTTTCCAAATTTATCAACAGTAGAAAACCATGATGAAGACGTGCTTACCTATTGTCAGCACTTAGAGGTTCTCCATTCTAACTTCAATCAACGATTTGAAGATATTCTTAAAATGAACATACCGAATTGGGTTTTGGACCCTTTTTCAAGTACAAACACAGAAGTATCTCTAAAACTACAAGAAGAATTGAGAGAAGTAACAACAAATGAGGAATTGAAATTCAAAGATGACTACCAACAGTTCAGGCTGCAAAAGCAGATACCTACACTTTATCCTGGATGGCCTGTAGTACAAAAGTTCTTGATTGCATTTCTTTCATCATATTTAGTGGAATGAGGGTTCAGTGCGGTCATAAATCTGATAACCAAAAAAAGAAACCGACTGCAAATAGCTAATCGCAGTGATTTAAGAATGCTGCTGACAAAAATAGAGCCGAACATTAATAAATTGATAGCAGCGCACCAGGTTCATCTTCTCATTAGGATCATTTTCAATGTCATTCGTAGTTTTTATTTTAATATGTTCTTCGTTATTTTAATTTTCTGTGAATATCAATGTTACTATGATTGATTTCAATAATTTTTTAAGTTTAAAGTGTTACTATGTTGTGGAATTAGGTAGAAATATAGATAAGATGCATAAAATAACTGAAATTTGTCACTGCATTTTTCTGTTTGTTCGCTTAAAGATGGTAGATTTCCAGGGGGAGGGGGCAGTGAGTATGTTTTTTCTGCAAAGGGGGCAGTAGGCCGAATAAGTTTGGGAAACTGAAATATCCAATGGATCAAAGCTCTTTGTTGGTTGGTTTTCTTAACAGGAGCCCAACTGTTATAGAAAAAAACAAAAAACAAAAACTAATCGACGGGCTGATTTTTTTCTTATGAACCATTTCTTTTTTTTTTTTTATTTGATTGGAGGTTTAACGACCACTGTGAGCAACTCAATGGGCTATAAGCAGTCGCCCGTCCCTAATTTAGGGTCACTGGTTCCAGGGAAGGGAGAGAGCCAGTGCCGTAAGACAAACACAACATCCATGCCTGACCGGGATTCGAACCCGGACCCATTACGGACGAATGATCAGAGGCCAGCGCCTTAGACCACTGCGCCACCGGGGCGGCTATGAACCATTTCTATGAGAATACACTATATAAGCACTTTACCACTCAAATTTACAAAAGATCATGGAATTATGATACCAAGAATAATGTGCTTTATGCATTTAGTTGTTAATGATATTAATAAAACACAAATAATAACAACAGTATTTGTTATTAAAGATCAGTTATTTAAATTTACAAATGTGTGCTTTGGTGAGAAAATGCAAGAACAGAAAGAGATATAACAATTGGTGACAATGTTATTTGGTTTGTCACTCTGGAAAAACTTTTAAAACCAAACCCTATATCATTTGGCAATAAATTGGATTTTTTTCTTCCTTGACATTATGCACGAGTCCAGATGATCCGACTGTCTTATGATTTTTATATTATGACATTGGAGTTCTTTGTCCTTTTCTTCTTCAAGTTTAAATTCCATGTTGTGCTGCACTGCAAAGTATTAAAGCAATTGAGTTTGATGTGTAAATATTCAGTTTGTTGCATGGATGTCGTAGTTTGTTGAAAATGTAGATATCTTTATTTTTCATCTTGAGTGATACAAAATAAAGATATCTACATACCTGACATAAAAAAAATGAAGTAGCATTTCATTCTCCACAAAAAAATCTGTTGTTCTAAAGAAGTTACACAATATTCAGTCAATATAAGAGAAACTGCTGATTCAATTGGTAAACCTTGTTTTTATCTATATAACTTTTCCTTAAAGATCGAAACTAATGAACTATAATACATATTCAAAAGATACTCCTATAAAAGTCGTTTGCTGTAATGATATGTTTTGTTTTGTAATCCCAGCTATTATATGCAGAAAGAGTCATATTCCACTTTTGGATGTGATTCAGCTTTGATAAAGATGAAGAGGCCAGAAACATCTGAAAACTGCAATAAGGAACTAAAAGGTATGAAGAACACTTAAAAAAAAATTTAAGTTAAAACTGATGTTACTTAAACCTTAGTAAGCCCCTGTTAAAATATTTTCTTAAATATGACCTGTCAGAGTTAAAAACACCATTGAATTAAACATCCAAGTTCATGTCACTTAGCAGGAATATTTTACATAAAAATAATCTGCAAAAATGTATCGGAATATTTAGTTGTAATCATTGAATGTAGAAATAATTACTCAAATTTGACTTTCAGAGGTGAGAATATCATGCAAAATTGCAGAAGAATCTTTATACTAAACTTATGGAAATATATGTGTATATCAGCTAGTGACAAAATGGTAACATGCAGAGCAACAGGAAAGTGGAAGGCTTTCTTCTGAGTTCCAACTATTGAATGTGTAAATAAAAAAAAGTATTTTTATTCTGATTTTTTGAAGTATAAGATCTGTGACCAACACAGATATGTTCATTCCTTTCAGCTACAAAAGTGTAAATCACCAAAATTTGAAAATAAATGAATCATCCTCATGATTTGCATTATTCAATGGAATGTGATTATATTATACATGTGAAAAATGTATCTACAAGGCTGAGAAGCAGAGATGAGTGGACAAAGCTATACAAAGTAAAACATGCTTTTTTTTTTCAAGACACTTGCTAAGAGACTAACATACTTGGTGTTACTGGTTCTGAGAGGCACTGTTGGTTTTGAGGTGTATGTGTTGCCATTTCACTAGCTTGTAGAGGAACACTGCTGCTGCGACCACCACCACTCTCAGAGTCACCAGACACAATTTGCAGGATAGGCTTTATAAATTTTACATCCTCTCTTATTTTTACTGAGCTAGAAAAGTACAAAGAAAAGAAGTATTCAGTTCCAATGTATGATGAATTCTACTAAACACCTCTATATTAAACTTATCTACATATTGATCAACAAATCAGAAAATGGTGCTCAGAAAACATTGTTTATTTTTCTGCATTTTACCACTGCACTGTAATTTGTAATGACATACTTAATCTATAACACTACTATTTTTGGTTTCACTCTTTGGTTTTCCAACTTTCTAAATCAGAAGGACTAAAAGCTGCAAAGAAAATGATATAAAATGCATATAAATTCAGCATAAATATGAACTCAGCTACCTATAAATACTGAAATATTTGACACGAGTGTTATAACTTGATCACTTACTTAATGTGAAATTTTTAGGCAATACTCCAGCCTATCACTGAAACTACTATAAAATAAAAGGCAACACATACTTCTTTGATTTAAAAAAATGCCCAAAATGTTTGATTTGTCTTCATAAAAGCAACTTTGAGTTACTTTGCTGGCATTCTGGCTGCAGGACATATATTATGATACAATATTTGATAAAAGTGGTTGAGGAATATTTTCACTCTGTTCTTCAGCTTTATCTAAAAAAAAGCTATCACTCTACACAAAAGCATTTTTTTTTCTTTTTTTTTTTTTTTTTTTCAAAATGCATGTCAAGTAATTAGGTTTTGAAGTCGACATATCATAAGTGATATCACCATTTCTGTAAAGCTTCCAGCATTGACCGTGGTACATTGCGTTTTTTTAAATATTATATCATTATCAATAATATATCCGTAGTGAATCTACCCAAATCCAGGAGGGTCTTGGATTCAATCTGCACAAAAGACGACAAAGTAAAAAAAACACAAAAAACTGCCAATATTTATTTTTATATAACACATTGCACTGTTATCTTCGAAATGAATAAACATATCACATTACATTCAAAATAGAAATGAAAGATAAATCTTTCTTAAATAATTTTTCTGGCAGGTGGCAATATTATACCTGTTGCCCATGCATTTCAAAAATGATATTTTTTTTTTTTTTAAGTCCTTGAGAAAAGGAACAATATGGTATGATGCTACCTTTGCAGTTTTCATCTGTTTGGTCTCCAGCAGGACAAACCAACACAAGAAAACTAGAATAATGGTTTTTATGTCCCATATGTTGTGGATTTGAGCAAGAGAAATTCTACAATTGGTACGAAATAAGTTTAATTTTGCCACCTTCTGAAAATTGTTAAAAATACATATGGAAGACATCTTTTATTTGTATAAATAAAAGTATATTGGGGAAAATGCCAAGTGAACTGCTACATTCTCACAACCTGAGAAAATGCCAAGCTTAAGTCAGCTACATTATCACAACCTGAGATGTGTACCACTTGATGCTTCCATTATTTATCATCTCATTTAACTCCTCTGTGCTGACAGCTGGTCAGTAAACCATAAAAAAGCCTCATAACTTGCTCATTTTAAGTCTGAATATGTAATTAGCGAAGAGTATTAATTTCATACATGCATATATCACTAAGCTGTTCTCTGAGATTCACAGGTTAGCTCCACAAAGAAACATAAACTACCAGATAATTTTTTAGTATTAACTTCATGGAATCCATATATGATATTTTGGTATTCTCAATAATCTTCTTGAACTCTGAAGATGTTCCTGTGAGAAAGAAGCTCATTAACTGCCTCATACAATTTATGCTTTAGACTCCATGCGCTGTACATCTGCTTTTACATCTGCTGAAGCTTCCACTCAACTGGTCCCATATTTTAATCATTTTGATACAGAGGTGTAAATAGAATTTTTTTTTTTTGGGGGGGGGAGAGGCAACAAAATAGAAGCTTTTGAAATCCACAAGGACAAAATAAAAAGTTAATGAAAAATGGAAGAAAAAATTACAGCATTTTTATTACAATAAAACATTTTTTCTAATGTAAGTTGCATTTTGACAAAAAAAAAAAAAAAAAAAAAAAGAAACACTTTCAGGTGTGGGGCAAGGCCCCATGAATATCTTTGCTCCCCTACAAATATGTCCCTATTGAATATCCCTGCTCCCCGGTAAATATGTCCCCATTTGAATATCATGACACAACTCACCTGCCTATTGATTTGCAAGCACTTCCAATCATCCCTTCTGGGTGCTGCAATTTCAATGTTACAGAGTGTACCTGCGTATTACATAGCCCCAAATTACACACAAACAATCACACAAGCACCTACAAGTACATTTTTGGCATTTGATTAAGAACATACTGATACACCGCAAAATATTAGTTAGCATGGAGAATTCTTCATATTATATACTACAGTTTTAGGAGTCTTACCTAGTGGAATTTGCATAGCTTTTCATGTTAAAACCACTCAAGTTTGACAGGTTAGTAGACTGACTACACTATAAAGAAAGAGATAAGAGTTGGGTTAGAAGTTCAAATGGTACTTTCCACACAGAAAGCAAAACAGAAATTAGAAGACCTAGAAATTATCTGAAAAATAGAGTTATAGAAAACTGAAACATGTGAAACAGAGCTGTACACATTAATGATATGAAAGCTTGCAACAAGGAAGTTTATGTGGATAGTTTGTCAGATGTAAGTGTTACTTTGTTCTTTCACTTCAGTCAAGATGCTCTCTTTTCCTAGTTATAAGTCTCAGACAACAATAAACCCAACAAGTTCACTTCCTTTCAAACATTCTGTGCTTGATTCAGAGCCATGATTCATGTATGATGAACATACAATGAGATTGTTCTGTGGAATTTCGCTTTTTTTGTTGTTATTATTTGGGTAATTCTTGAGATTGATGCAAAACTGAAGAGATTTGTGGGGTGAGGGAATGGTAGTTTTCCATTTGGTGCCGGTATTTTGTCTTTCAAAACTTTCAAAACCAGAAGTTAAATGAAGAGAAGATTTTTCTTGTAATTTCTTTTCTATCATGATGTGCCTCTGTCTAATTTTGTTGTTAAATATTATTTTATTTCATAAATATTTGTATTTCAGCATGAAACTGTTAGCAACAATTTCTGAAAATGGAAGTTAAGATAGTGCAAAGATTTCTGTGTAATCTTCAGGCACAAGATTATTCCATGGAATCAAGGAATTCTGCCTTTTCCGTTATTACTTGGCCCATTGTTGAGATCCATGCACTGCTGAACTGAATTGTTTTAAGGATTAGTGGTGGTTGTATGTGGGTGGTGGGGGTCATTTTCCATTTGAGGACGGAATTCCGTCTTTTGAAACATTCGAAAACAAAAGTTGAAAGTTAGACAGTGTGAAGGTTTCTCCCATAATCGCATTTTTTTTCTTGCAAAGTTTCTTCTGCCCAGTATTGTGGTTAAATATCCTTTTATTCAAAAAATATTTATATTTCAGTTTGAAAATGGGGAGGGGGAAGGATAAATTCCAAAAACGAAAGTCGGACGGAGTGAAGATTTCTTCTGTAATTTAAATCTTTTCTCTCCTGTGATATTTCCACTATTCTGTGTTGTTGTTAAATGTTACTTTCCCCCCATAAATGTTTGCATTTAAGCTTGATATAAGGGAGCTGGGAATTTCTGGAAACAGAAGTGATGGGAAATTTGTAAGAATTGATGCATGGTGTTCAAAAGAGTAATCATATTCTCAAAGTTACACCATTTATCTAAATTAATGAAAGCTTTGATGTCATGCATTCATGCTCCTCAGGCCAAAAGTTCAATATGACAGATAAAATGGTCATCTGTGGGCATAAAAAAAGAAAAAAGCGACAATGAAGAAATGAGAAGAGAAAGATATCAGCAGAAGAAAAATTAAGCCATGAATGCTGTGCAGCTAGCTGCAGTCAACAAAAAACAAAATATGGCCATGGAGCTTGCTGAGAAGAAAGCAAGGCTTGCTTGCAAGAGGAAACTTGAGCTGATGTTCTAGCAGGTACAGCAACAAAACAAAACAAGAAAAAAAAACTGTTTGAAGCAATGTCTTTTAAAACCATTTTATTTTGTTTTAAATTCAGTAATTTTACGTAGTGAATACAATTATGTGTTCCTGTTTAATATTAACATAAATAAATTACAGTGAACAATCTTGCTCATGCTGTGTTATATTCACACTTTCTTGCAATGCATTCGAATTTTTCACCCAATTAAAATGTTCAATTGGATTTTTTCCCTTGTCAATCTCATGAACAGGTAAAGTGTGTATGACTGCAGGGTTGGTTATGAATCAATTTCACTAGTGGTACTGGATTTTATTTGTTAGTTGAATATCAGAGCAGCAACACATTGGAAAGATAACTTTTTTTGGCAGCTTAATGATCCCAATGAATTTTCAACTGCTAATAATCCTAACAAACATTGAAATCTAGGAGGAATCTTCCACTTGTAACTCACAGCTGTTTTCTCCAGGGATAGATGCAAACCAGAATGAGAGGAATGGAAACAAACAACCACTTTTCACCCAGAAATAGAATGCACCTCTGGAGTGTGAGGTATCAGAAACTTTGGTTGATTTGCTCAAAATTTTTGAGCTGATAAATAAAGAACACAAAAATTAACAGGTTGTCAAAGTACTCTTAAGGAGATCATCGAATATTTAAAACTTTTTGCATATTCTGATATTTGAAATCAATATATCTGGGCAGATCTTTTAAAGGAGGATAATTAGTTAAAATAAGTTTTTTGAAGAAACCAAATGCTGAAAATAAGACTTGACTGATTGTGCGAATGGAGGGCATAGCAGTCAAGCCAAGCACAGCATCACGCCATAAATCAAGCAATGCTTCGTTGGTTTTTAAGCACCCTTACCATCACCTTCATGAAATACTTTGTTGTTTCAATCCGGATTTATTCAACTACATTTTACTCAACCTTTTCATTTCAACAACTGTTGTTGCACGGCATTTCTCCATTTGCCTTCCTGTGGAACATATATCAGTGTTTTTTAGACTAGCAATTACTGGTTTCTTGAGAAATTTTGTCATCATGTTTCAGATGGATGGTTTTGTCATGGTGCTTGGCTCAACTGCTATGCCCTCTAGTTCACGCATGTTCAATCAAGTTATTTTCTTTTTAATGCTTGGTTTCTTCAAAAACTATTATTTTAATCAATTATTCCCCTTTAAAATTCTTGTCCAGACTGCCCTGAAATATACTGATCCCAAAGATCAGAACATGCAGTAAGTTTTAAATGTTCAATAATGTCATTACCTGAAGAATATGAGGTGATGCAACTGCAAAATACTACATCAAAGCAGGTATTTCCACTCATTAAGCTTAAGGCATCAGGCTCATTGGTGTCATAATATACCTGCAATACAGCTTTTCAAACCTGAAAATATTTAATTTGCCATTTTTTTTCACAAAAGTACTTTTGTGGTATTTCTGTTGATTAAATATTATGTTGCATTTCTATAAGGGATCTTTTGACACTGACCCCTGTCTCCTTCCAATCCCAAAGCTTCAGAAAATAGCTCTGAGCTTAAACACTTAACAACTGCAACTTAGATATAAAATCTGAGAAACCACATTTTCATTTCTGAAGCAGGATTTTAAGACCCATGTTTCTGGCGAGTTTAAAAGAAGTTCGGAGAGGTAAAAATGAAAAGCCAAATACATTAAAATGAAATATCTACTTGTAATTAATTCTGCAAATGTTAAAAATACTCACACGATATGTAAAATATAGAAGGTTTTCACCATTAATTTCCTCTGAGGAAGCTTGAACAGGGTCATTCATATCCAGCTCTGGTTCCAGATCAACTTCTTCCTAATAACAAATAACCCGAAGTTTGGTTCGATTCAAATGAAATAAAATATGGCAACAGAGAGGACACATGAATATGATACTGCTACACATTTTACATATAGAAAGATAAATACAATGTATCTAAAATACCTTTTTGAATACAAATTACATTTGTTTTTAAGTACCAAAATAGCATCCAAAGTCTGCATTTATGGTATTTCAACTGGTACAAACAACAAACAAAGGCCGATATTAAATGCATAAAGCATACAAGTTATGAGAAACCTGACTTTGACAGCAGGAACGAATAAGGATCAGAATCTTTCCAAAGATGTGACCAAGAGTTCTGATTTTTTCAAAAAATGCCCATTTATCTCCAGCAACTTGTTACGAATTGTTAACAAATTTCCATTTCATAGCATAAAGCCACTTAAATTTAGAATGGTGAGCAACACAAAGCAGTAAAAATGTAAAATACTGATGTAATTATTATGAACATACCAGTAATATACCAACAAGGTGATGTGGAAGACAAGCACATGTTCTTGGTGTATAACCATTATAAATCAGACCTTCCCCTTCCAAATCTACGCACAAAAGAAACCAAAAGGATAGCAGAGAAACAACTCCTCTTGCAGCTTTTTTAATGTGCTCTCTGTACAAGTTTATAAAATCTTACTGAAAAATTGAGCCGACAGTGATCACAAGGTGATGATTATTCTTCTGTTTTAGTTATCATTGCAGTTCATCTTGAGGAGCATTATGGCACATGACTTTTCTCCATATTTGCTCTAATAAATCATTATTTGCATTAATTCTGGTGCTGAGACAAACGTAATCCCATTATGGATGAGAAGAAATTACCTTGAAAACTTTGAAGTTAAAATCCCCATTTGATATGAACAACACATGCACTATTGTCAATATGCATAGTTTTCACACATTCAAGCAGATTGCCAGTTATACCGTAATTATTAAAGATCTTCCACAGAAGAACCCTGTTCACTTTGTCATAAGTTTTCTCCAAATCAACAAAAGGATGCATAAACTTTTGAATAAACTTTCTCACCAAAAGACTTTTCTATCATCATATAATGCAAAAATTTTATTAGTACAGCCCTTAACAGATATAAATCCACTGTGTACATCGAACACTTTCTCTGATGTAATGCTTAATATCTTATCAATAATGAGCTTTCCAAACACTCTCCCTGGCACACTCAGTAGGCTGACACCATGATAGTTCTTACATTCAGTCTGATCACCTTTCCCTTATACAGTGAGGCAATGGCAGCATCCATACAATTTTGAGAGACAACTAACTCACAACACAACTGACAACTTTCAATTAATCATTTAATAGCAGAGTCACCAATGTATTTCAACATCTCAGCTTTAATGCCATCCACTTGGAAGAGATTTTATAAACCTCTTTTCTTGAGTTCCTTCTCTGTTATGTTTTTTCTATCTCTGTGGCAACATTTGCTTTTACCCTGATATAGCTCTTTTGTGAATTTTCAACATTCAAAGAAAGATACTGAAGCATAAGCCCATAATTAGTTAAATTCACAGTAAAAATCAAATGTTTTTTGTGATTCCCGAATAAAAAAATCCTTAAACTTTTACCTAATAAATGGGCAGAAATGTGTGAAACAGGATTTTGCCTTAATGAATCAAATCCTTTAGAATTTGGTATGAACAAATCTTTAAAATAGAAGCAAGTTGAAATTAATCATTACAACAAATTATTTTGCTTAATGATTCTGCACAGATACTGAGCTGCTGAATTTATAAATAATTAATGTGTGGTGTCTTGTAAGCATCTTTTATTGTTTATTCTATAAAAAGTACTAAACTTAAAAAGGAAACTATTCAGTGTTGTGCCTTAACATCAAAACTTTACTACTTACAGAAACATCATGGTGAGTCAGAGCTTAATCAATAAAATGCAACAACTTGCTGGTAGTGTAGGCATGTATCAACATGAACTTTGAAATGTGGGTGTCAGCATGTTGCACAACGAGTTCTTAGCTGTGTGACTAAGTTTGTATTGTAAATCTGTAGAGAGGGTAATGCAGTGTTCTGAGAAAAGAATTTATTTTAAAAATTATTAATTAAAAACAAAAAGCTTCCATAATTGCTTCAATTCTGCATTAAGAGTTTTTAAAGTTTTTTTTTTCTCTGAGTGGCTTAATTTGATGAATAATTTTTACATGCACTGGGATTAACCATAGCTATGAAAAAATGATTCTATTGGTTTATATCTTCAAGAGGACTTCTATCAAGGAGTATTAAGAGAATCAAGTGAAGAGAAAAATCACAGTATTTCTGAATTTAGTGAAAATGGCTAAGTACTAATTAAACTCTGATCAAACTGTCTAGATACATAGATTATATATAACAATTACTTCAAGCAAGATCTGTTATCTGTCTTTTTAAGGGCAATGCAAGGGGTTTGTTGTAATCTATTTAAAAAGCATGGGCCTAAAAAACTACAAGGAAGAGTCTAAAATCAGTTACCTTGTAAGAAACATAAACATACTGACGACCTTATACCTGGAACAAAACTATCTCACGTACAAAATTAGTGATAGATGTTGAGGCAAGAAGCAATCATAACTTATACGATGTGACCATTAATCTGATGAATTTTATTTCATTCATAAGCTCAGTAGTAGTTTAAATTTAATAGAATGTTCTTTAGTTAAAGTAAAAAAAAATTCTAATGAAAGTTCTGTGTATTTAAAAAATAAAACTTGACACATGGCTGAAACTTCCACTAAATTAGCTACCAAAGTCTTTGGAATTGATTATCCCCATTCATTTCAGGTAATAATGAAGAGATTTATAAACCAAAAACTTTGCACCTCATGGAAAAATTAATGGAAAAATTTGGAAACCATATTGTTTTTTCTAAACAATGTGGTGAAAGAGACTAGGAAAATGCTGCAAGAAAGTTCTGAGTAAATCATATAAAAGAAAGCAACATATTCTTAGTGAAGAAACTGAGAGCAATGTGAAGGAACAAGTAGAATTTCAGCAAAGGGAAACAATGTATCTGTTCCAAGTAAACAAGGGGGAAAGAGACTTGAAAACTAAAAGAACCAAAACTCTATAATTTAAAAGATGTTTATTCACAGTTTAAGGAGGGGGATCCTAATGAAAAAAAAAGGGCTTACAAAATTTTGCAAACTGTAGTAAAAAGAATATGTAACAATAATTAAAGGCGATCATTTGGTTTATGAATACACTCATTTACTTGGTAATGTAAAATAATGATTTTTTTCTAATGAAAAACTGCACATACAAAAGAAAAAACCCTCTTGATTTTTACTCAAACACTGGTGTATATACTATGACAGATTCATAAGCCAGCTTCATGCAGCTATCAAGGAAAACAGGCGTCAAAAACTATAAAGAGATATCTTCCTGCTTCAAGACAAATGCACTGAGTCACACCTCACATGTTGAGCAGACTGTCATACAGACTTTAGGATTTGAGTTGTTTCAGCACCCACCCTGTTCTCCAGACTCTGCACATCAGTAACTTTCTTTTGTTCCCCAAGCCAAAAGTAAACATATGTAGGTGGTTGCAGCTACGGGTGTGTGTGTGTAGTTGGAAGACCGTGAATTTTCTTCTTGCCATGATCAAGGCACAAGAGTATCAGTGGGAGCAAGTGCATTAAGTGGCTAGGGACTATCTAAAATAAAACTAAAAGTAAATTTTTGTCATAAATAGCCATAGGAAGTTAATACATCATTAATCTTCCAAGCACATGCAAAACACACAAGATTATAATTTTTGCCACATAAATCTCATCATAAATTGCCATGTATATGTTTGGTTTCTCAAATATGGGCTATCATTGTTGCGCTCAGAATGTTTGTTTTGGTTCATGTACATCAGTTCCTTAGAGACGTGTTGTCTTCGGTGATGTAATGGCAACATGCTCAGATGGAAGCCAAAAAATAAGAGTTTAATTCTCACTTCACACCAATACCGTTTGCAAATTTACCGAGAAACTACCCACATGTAGGACGACAGCATTTGCTGCTAAAAATAATGATCATTTTCATTTTATGTTGCCATTATGTTTTTATTATGATGGTTTTTATTTGTATTTGTACTCTAGAATTAGCATGATAAATTTTCTTAAACCAATGCCTTCAGATAATTCATTCTAATTTTGTGTTTAATGACTTTAAAATTGTTTTACATAACCATGACATCCAGGTATAGTTTGAAGCTTTAAACTCTTCAGGCTGGAGGTTGCAATTTTTTATTTTTCCTGAATGAGTAAAAAAATATTAACATAAACACAATTGTTTTTCAACCCTGAACAACCAAGAAAAAGCTCTTAAACTCAAAAATCAGAAGCTTAGTATAAAACAATTCATGCAGCACCAAAAAAAAAAAAAAAAAAAAAAAAAAAAAAATAGCTTAGTGTGATAAAATGCCTACACAATAATAATATAAAAGCAATATTGATAAAAATGTACCTCATCTTCATTATCATCATCTGAGCTTAAACTGTCATTTTCACTTTCTGAAAAAAATAATTAAAAAGACAAATATATATACACATTCACATAAACCACAAGGATATAACAAGCAAATAATAAGTAAAACATCATGCACATGCTATATTTTTTACCCACTTACATAATCTTGCAAATCTGCAACTCTGAAACTCAGATTATTTCCCACCATCATGAACCACAGCTCCACTCTCGATAATTTTTCAACATACAAAATAGCACTTTTCTTTTAACTTTTCTTTCAAGAATTTCAACTCAGCCGAGGGTTTCAATTGATTTGATCCATTAAATAAGCCACAGTCCTGTTCTTTGGATATTTAGCTGGGAATACTCTAACTGGTTGGCCAGTTCTATGTGACAGGGGCAACTGCTATAAACTACTCAGACATCCATGTTTGATTTTTCTGGTACCAACCACACACTTTACTGAGCTAAATACTTTTTGCAATGCAGTGTACATGGTACACATTTTGGCATAACAAATACTGGATAGGTGGGAAAGTAATTCCGATTTTTGTATAAAAATACTGTGCTTTTACAAGCATTTTTATCTTAGTAATTAATTACATCATGGCACCTCCAAATATTAATAACAGTGAAAAAACATTTAATTACAGATTTTATAGAGGTAAATTATAATACATAGCAAGTGGACACTCCATAAAGTGGAACTCAATAAAAATAATCACGCACACATCACACATAGTAAAAGAGGAAACTTGAAGAAGGGAGAAATAGCAAGAAGAAGAGATACCACCCAAAGATAATTGCGGTTGGGCATTTCCGACCAATTGACAACAACTACTCCAGCGATGGTCCTGATGATGAACTAGGTTACAGTTCAAAAATTTGACCAACAAATGTATTATAATTTACCTCTATAAAACCAGTAATTAAACATTTTTACACAGCATTTTTATTTAATCCAGCTGTTGCCATCTCTTGTGCTTGTGCCAGTAAAGATATTTGCAATGCCACACTGCTTTCGTCATTCTGCTGCACTGTCTGGAAAGACCATGGAAGACAGCGCAGCAGAATGACGAAAGCAGTGTACCATTGCAAATGTCTTTACTGGCACAAGCACAGGAAATGGCTACAGGTAGACCTTATGACCTTGAATCTCAAGATCAAAGAATATCACAAGACAAAGATGAAGGGGCAAGGTTAGTGTTTGACGCAACCACAGGAAATACATACAGTGTGAACTATCCCTGAAGATGACACAACAGAAACATGATGTCAAAATGCATAGGACAATTAATATTGTTCGCAATTCAGCTCATCAGAGAACAAGTTTTGTTTTTTCATTTTCGTTCCTTAGGTTTTATCTGTTCACTTTGTATTTTTAGCATTCATGGTTTATTCAGAACCTGAGTTTTTATAGCAACATATTGTAGAATTCCAATGTGTTTTACCTGTACATTACATTTTTAATTTTCATTGTCCTTCATATTTTCAAGAATTTTGATGATACACACATTTTTTTTTTTTTTTTTTTTTTGAAATTTTATTCTCCTGCCCTTCAATAGTAACATTATACAGTAAAATATCGAAAAACCGGCAACTTCAGAAATCGGGCACTTTTCTGATTTCGTTTTCGTGAGAACATCCGATGCTTCACCAATAACCATGGAATCTCCCGATGTGCCATCTCAACAACACATCGCAAGATTATCCGATCTCAGCATGCAAATTGCAGATAGCTGCCTACGTGCAACATCAGGAGGTTTCTCAAATTCGTCATCTCATTAGGCAGCGCTGAAGTGACGCGGACCAGTGAAGCGACGAATCAACGTGTATGTTTGAAAAGCATGTCGGACATGTGATGATGATCTGTGCTTGGCGGTGGCCATATGTGGATTCCATCGTGTAATGACATCTATATCGGACTTCATGATGCATCATGGTAATCACCTTTGCGATGTATTATAGTTTTGTCTGTCAAAAAACCATAACGTCGATTTAAAATTCACATCAGGTTATCGCGATGTATCGATACATTGCCCAGCTTTAGAGGTTGCTCTGGCTTTTTTCAAGTTTTTGCCTAACCATTCGCCAAAACAGTTTTTTTGACAAAGTTTTATGATAAATAATACGAAAAGGTAATCGCTAAAACTTTTTTTCATCGGCCAAACGTTTTTTTTTCGGCAATTGTGAAGAATGCAATCGGCAATGTGACCGCTGCATATTTATAAGGCGTATACATGCAAATTTTCGTTAAGTAACCTGTTATGAAAATTGTGTAATGGGCATTACGTAAAGCACATACGTAATGCCCGCTAAGCAATTTTCGGATAACTTCAGAAATCCGGAATTTTCATGAATTCGGCACTCGTCTAGTCCCGTCGATGCCGGATTTTCGAGGTTTTACTGTACTTATTATATCATCCATATTCTAATAGTTTTGTTTGAATGCAGTCATATCCTCTGTAGTGAGATGAGACTGTAAAACTTGATTCAAATCCATGTCACTTGATTTTTCTTTGTAAAAGTTAGTACTATAAAATTCTTTTTTTACTTTTCTTTTCTTATTACTTTGTTCTACAGAGGCAACATGTTCAAAGTTTGAAGGTGGTTGAAAAAGTTGTACAATAGATATGTTTCAGACCCACAAATGAGTTATAGCCAATTTGCATATTTTTAACTATCACTTTGATAAGTGAAGAACTTGAGTATAAGCTCTTTCTTTCCCATCTTGAAAAAAAAAATCTGGGTTTTCAAATTATAGAATCATAAATATACATAACACCAGCAAAACTGCCCTAAAACTAAAATGTCATTAAAATAAAAAATAAATAAAAAACCCAGGAAATTCTGAAAATCAAGAAGACATCAGAGAAAGTAACCAGTGATTAAACACAGAATTCCATGCATTTTCAATAATGCTAGCTTAAAGTATCACTTGTTTAACAGGTTTTGCTAAATCAATTAATAGAATGCAACACGACAAGTTGTGGAAAACAATAACTAATGTGATATTCCTGGTTTATGTCATTGAATTATTCAAACACCTGCATTGCTATGAGGCAACAAATGTAACAATCAATGTGAGAAATACAGAATTGCTCATATCCAGAGCTGCCAGATCAGATAAAAGCAAGACAAACTTAAGTATGCTGCAAACATTAAAAAAAAAAAAATGAAGAAAGAAACTTGAGAAAGAATTTGTGAAGCCATTACTATTATTTATTATTCTGAGAAAGTAGTACTTCAAAATTTATGTAAAATCAAAGTTTTGGTAATCAGAACAACTCAGGTTCTTGCAAACTGGTACAGGCAGAAAGTAATAGTATTTATACATGAGACAGACAAAAATAAAAAAAATAAAAAGAAAGCTGAACTCTTTACCTGGGTGAAAAATTAGAACACATGGCAAAAAAGTATGAATATAATGCAGCATGAGCAAGATGGAATTGTTCACTGTAATTTATTTACATAAATATTAAACTGGGGCACATCACTGTATCCACAATGTGAAATTACTGAATTCAACACAAAATTAAATGGTTTTAAAAGACACTGCTTCAAACAGTTTTTTCTTTCATTTTGTTATGTTGTTGCACTTGCTAGAATATCAGCTCCAGTTTCCTTTTGCAATCAAGCTTTTCTTTCTTCCCAGCAGGTATCATGGCCATATTTGTCTTTTGTTTACTCTGCAGCTGCATAGCATTCATTGCTTAATTTTTCTTTCTGCTCATATCCTTCCCTTCCCATTTTTTCATTGTCACTTTTTTTTTTTCGTTTTCTTTTTTTGTTATGCCCTTAGATGACAATTTTATCGGTCATGCTGAAAGAACTTTCAGCCTGAGGACCAAGAATGCACGATATCAGAGCTTTCACTATTTTAGATAAATGGTGTAACTTTGAGAATATGAATGCCCTTCTGAACACCATGCATCAATTCTTACAAATTTTCCAATTTCATCACTTCCATTTTCGAAAAAATTTCCCTCCCTTATCAAGCTTAAATGCAAATATTCATAGGGGGATGTAACATTTAACAACAACACAGAACAGTGGACACATCGCAGGGCCACCGGGGGGGGGGGATAAGATTACAGAAGAAATCTTTGCTCCCTCTCACTTCGATTTTCGGAAAGCTCACCCCCTTCCCCATATTTATGCTGAAATACAAATGCACTCATCGTCAAAAAAATAGTTGCGTCCAGAAGGAAGCAACTGACAGGAATGAAACTTGGTGGGTAAGTTTGACATCGTGAGACATGCAAATGATTCAAGTATCACACTCGGCCATGCATGTGACACCAACAAGGAGGGGTCGAAGCGCTGTGCCTGACCAGCTATATAAGGTTGTCCCGTTGCACGTGCTTGTCATTTTGACTCTTGCTGTTGTGTTGGTTGCATCCTTTGCAAGTGAAGTATGCCTCGTAGAAAAGTTTGGAAGCAATTCGAGCGGTTAGCAGTTGGAGGAGTTTGAGAGAGGCCGCATCATCGGGCTCCGGGATGGTCTTATCACCATACTGTGTGCCATACCGGTCATGCGGATATCACCACAGCACACTGTTGGTGGCAGTGGATAGAACAAGGCACACAGCAATGACAGGAAGGGTCTGGTAGACCTAGACGAACCACGGAGAGAGAGGACCGACAGGTTTTCCGACATGCGCTGAGTGACCCAACAGCCACGACTGTGGATATTTAGCGAGCAGTGGTGCCCTCCATGCATCGTCCTATTAGTGCCATCACCATTGGCAGATGGCTGCATGACGTAGGATTGTCCTTAACACCATTGCCAAAGACTGCAATGGTGTCATGCCAGACTGTCAAGGAGCCGCTGAAAATGGCAGCGGGTGATCTTCAGTGATGAGTCCCGCTTTTGTCTTGGAGGAGACGACCAACGAATCCGTGTGTGGAGGCACCGTGGTCAGCGCCAAGATGAATCATTTGTTGTCGAGCATCACACGTCCAGAAGGCCTGGTGTCATGGTGTAGGGTGCAATTGCCTACGATGCTAGATCACATTTGGTTTTCATTACAGGCACTTTGATAGACCAACGTTACATTAATGAGGTCCTGCAACCAGTGGCTCTAATTTTTCTGAACGTTTCCTCCGGTGCGATTTTCCAATAGGACAACGCTCGTCCACATACTGCTGCTGTCTCCAGAGCTTGCCTTCAAGGCACTGACACTCTGCCATGGCCAGCCGCAGCGCCAGACCTATCACTGATTGAAAATGTACGAGATGTTATTGGACGCACTATCCACACTACACCCCTACCACACAATCTGCAGGAACTGCGTGAGTTGATTCAAGTTGCATGGAATGGTTTATCGCAGGACATCATTAGGAACCTGTACAACTTCATGCCGAGACGTCTGGCATGGTGTGTGAGCAAACATGGCGGCCCGACACCATACTGAGAGACACTACTTATTGGCGTGTAGCTCAATAAATATTGTCCATATCGGTCTCAATGTTCAGTCATTTATTGCTCCTGGTAACCTTTACCTTCCTCTTGAATAGCATTGCAATTTGACACGTCCTTCTGGGTGCAACTATTTTTTTTTACGATGATTGTATTTATGGAATAAAACGCCATTTAACAACAATACCAAGGAACAGAAACATTGCGAGAACAAAAAAGAAAAAAATATTACAGGAGAAACCTTTACTCTGTCTACCTTTCGTTTTTGAAAGTTTCAAAAGGCAGACCTCCATCCCAGAATGGAAAACGATCTATACCCCTCCCCCTTCATAACAGCCAAATTCCTTGAATCCACGGTAGAATCGCATGGCTGAAGATTACAGGGAAATCTTCGTGCCATCTTAACTTCCATTTTCGATAATTATTGCCCACAGTTTCATGCTGAAATACAAACATTTATGCAATAAAATGATAGCAATGGAATGGATTCCGCTCCTTGTCCTGACCTTTGACTTCATTTCGCCCATTTTCAATAGGGTTCGTCCCCAGGTGGTCCCCTACCACATACTAAAATTTCATCAAAATTGAACCATTCTTATGCAAGATATGACACATAAGGGCAATGGAATGGATCCCGCTCCTATGTCCTGAACTTTGACCCCATTTCGACCATTTTCAATAGGGTTCGTCCCCAGGTGGTCCCCTACCACATACAAAAAATTCACCGAAATCGAACCATTCTTATGCAAGTTATGAAGCATAAGGGCAATGGAATGGATCCCGCTCCTATGTCCTAATCTTTGACCCCATTTCGCCCATTTTCAATAGGGTTCGTTCCCAGGTGGTCCCCTACCACATACTAAAATTTCCTCGAAATCGAATCATTTTTACGCAAGTTATCGTGCTGACAGACGGACAGATGGACAAAGCTGGAGCGTATACGCTTCAACCTACGGTTGGAAAGCGTAAAAAATAAATTACAATTACGGGGAAAATTTTACTCTGTTTCTAACTTCCGTTTGCAAAAGTTTTGAAAGGTGATATAACTTCCTCAGACAGAAAACAACTTTTCTTCACCCCACTAATCTCCACAAAACTTTCTTTTCAGTTTTGCTTTGATCTAAAAAAAAAAAAAAAAGAAACCCAAAAAAAATGTCCATTAATCCACAGAAAAATCTGATGTGTGTTGTCTACGGACTTTTGATTTAGAAATCAGTAAAAAATGCACTACTATTGTATTACATTTAGACAGCAAAAGTTTTAATTGAAGTTTTGTTATTATTAGTGCTTCTGATTTAGCAAAATTTTGGAAAGAGAAAATTCCCAACAAACAGGAAATTACGAATTCAATTATGAAATCTTTCAGAAGCTATGCAACAGTAAAATATATGTCCATCAATATATTTATATATATATTCGTGTTTAATTCCTGATTATGTGTATACTATATATATATATATAAGGAATTAAACACGAAAATAGTGCATATTCAAGGAAGTTTTGAAACTAAGGTAAACTACAATTTTTTTATGTATAAGGAATAGTGAGAAAGGGCTTCATCTTGTGTTATGTCATTTCTCATAGATATTGCAGAATGATTATTACATTAGGATCATTCCACATCTAATTAGACTCACACATATCAGGGACTTAAATTTCCTTCAAAATTTTCACAGCTCTATACATAATTAAGTGTCACACATATCAGGGACTTAAATTTCCTTCAAATTTTCACAGCTCTGTACATCTAAAAAGGAATTATATACCAAAAAAATTAAAGAAATTTTGTACAATGACATTTCTTGAAATTCATGTTTACTGCCTCTTCTTGGTATATTAAAGGACCAGAGCAAGCAATTTTACTTTTTTGTATGCAAATTTAAAGTTCAAAACCAGTACTTACTCTACCGACCTAGAGCTGCTGTAGTAACCTAAAAAATGTTTTTCTGTGTGGTCTCTGTAAAAGCAGTATTGATTTAAAAAGTAAAATTTTGCTTGACAGAAAAACTGTTTCCTCCACTGATTGATGTACTAGGAAGAGATCATAAAAAAATTGCAAAACATGCCTTGCATTAGGGAAATTCATTAAAATATATAAACTGCTCCAACTGTGTATGTATGTAGGGAAAGAAATTGATGTCTACTGAAAATTTTTCATCATAAAGTAGAAGAACCAAACAATTTTACCTAGAATTGTTAAACATGTCAGCCACTACAAGTCCCATGCATTTTCATAATGATATCACCTTGCCTACATGCCCACAAGTTTAATTGGGATTAATTTGGACAGGGGAATTTTACATGATTCCACAAGGCTAAAACATAATGTTTACAAGAAAAATACCTTACTGAAAGTTGCTAGCTGAATACGTTCTATGCAGATGAATACCTACCAGAGCACAAGTATTTCGCTTAGGGTCGCATATGAAAGAGAGGGTGCCGAAATAAAAAATAAATAAAAAAAAACAACAGATCTTAAACACTGTTATTAAAAAAAATTGTGATGCAGTTGATGCATTTTAAGCTGCAGAATCCAGGATTTCAAAATCAGCCATACATAGCTGCTATAAGAGCAACAGGTCATAATCTATAGAGAAAGGATATGACACTAAAATTCATTACAAAAATGTGTCTTTCATCAAAATTTCAGTGAACTGTCCCAAACTCCAGCAACTATGTTTCTTTAAAGTTCTGGATATTTAATTCATTAAGCACATAGAGCATATAATGGCAGTACAAAATCTGAAAGAAATTCAGGACCCTAAAATACACTCATTTGTTGACTTGAAATGACAGATATGCAGCTCTCTCACTCTCTCACTCACTCACTCTCTCTCTCTCTCTCACACACTCACACACACACACACACAATAATGAGCAGAAATTCAAAATATCATGTACACATATACAAGTGAACAACCTTGACAGCACAGTTTAAATTAGAATTAACCATGGAAACTGCTTAAACTTAGAACAAGGTCTGTACTCGCTGAACAATCGTTTACACTGAGATGGCAGTTTATTAGATACAATGACACATAAATAGCCGCCTCCAACACATGAGACCCACGTGTGTGGCATGAATCAGGCAGACCAGCTTGCCAAGCATCAGTTAGCATTCAGTTCAGGGTACGAATGAGAGAAATTAGTGATCTGAGCGACTTTAAACATGGCAAGTACTTGGTGCCTAAAATTCCAGTTTGAGCCTCTCCCAAAATGCTATCCTCCTGTGCTTTTCAGGCACAAACATATAAAAGTTTTCCATGAATGATACAATGCGCAGAAATCTCCAGCAAATGGCAAAGCTATGGATGAAAACAGCTGGTAGATCTGAAAGGAGCAAGGAGGCCGGGGAGAATCGTGCAAGCCACAACCTGGCAAATCATTACTAAATTTAACACTGGTGTGCCAAGCATCATCTGTGATTGTACCACATATCTGGTTCTGTCATGAATAGCGGACTACAACAGCTGACAACAAAACTGAGTGCCTATGTCGGTACAGAATACGAAAATATGCCTCCAGTGGGTGTAGTGGTAAAACATTGGACTGGACCTTCTGAGGACTGGAAAAAAGTCACCTGGACAGATGAATCAAGGTTTATTCAGCATCATCAGAATCCAAATTTGTCACAAGCAATGTGACACCATGGAACTATCCTGTCAAGTCTCAATAGTACAGGCTTATGGTCACAATGTGCTGAATTTTTTCTTGGTATGCTGCATTAGGCTCTCTGATATCCACTGAAGGATATCTGAATGTCATAGCATATTTGAACATCATGGCTGACTAAATGCCCCCAGACCCCATTGCTATGGTTTATCCTCAAGCAGATGGACATGTCCAACAGGGCAGCATACCTACTCAAAAGCTTTTATTGTTACCAAATGGTTCAAGAAATATATCGATAAGTTTCCTTGCTTCAGTTGCCTACACAGTAGCCACATTAAAACCCCATCGAACCTTTCTAAGAAGAGGTGGAACTCATTTTTCACTGCAAAACTGTGCCAAATTCCAATTTTCAGCAACTCCATGATTCAATCATTTTTGCTTCGTACAACATTCCTGCACACTTCCAGCATCAAGTGTATTTCATGCTCTAACAACTTTGAGCTGTTCTACTGGCCAAGGGAGACTTAACACTCAACTAGGTAGGTGCACCTATTAAACTGGCATCTCAGTGCATAAGCATTTGCAACATTAGCAACTGGACAACAAAATAACATCACAACAATGAGAGCCATGAAATTCTTAATAATGTAATAAATAAAGACAGCATACAAAATTTAACAGTCAAAGTTAATTATATAGGTATTCATATGTCAGTTCTTTCAGATTTGCAGACATGAATAAAGAAATCACAGAGCCTGATTACTGCAGTAAGTGTACGATTGTATTTTGTGAATGTACTATTATTACAGCAAACAATGTTATGTTCAGTGAGTTTTAAATTTATAAGTTTTTTTTAATGGAATTTGTACACATTTCTTCGACAAGTAACACTTGAATTCAGCTCAGCCTATTATTTCAACATGCAATGAAGAGCAACTAATCACACAGGCTACTGAAACAACAAAACATCAAATGACATGCTTTTAGAGTGTGTGACGTATATTCTAAATTAACTTTCCTTTTTAGTTTCGTTCCCTATGTAAATCTTGAGTTTGTTCTCGGTTATACTTCACACTTAACGTGATATCTTCTCTCTTAAACGGATACTGTTGGCAACACAAATGAGGTAGAATGAACGTGACGTATGCCTGTTATGAGATAAGAACCAGAGATAAAAAAACTAGAATACAACAGTTGCTCGCGTGGAGTGTGGAATGTGGATGTGAATGATACTGATTTGTTAAGTAAAATGTGAAGTGCTATGATGTATTGATGAAAACATCTGGAAAAAAAAACAATTTCTGTAAGTTTGACTTCTGTTTAAATGTTTCGTCTGGCCATTAAGGTTTAATTTAGGAACTCTTTCATTGTATAGTTATGTTTTAAAGTAACGTAAAAAGAGCGATAAAAGTTCAGTACGAAAGACTTTATGTTATAAGTGACCACAGCAAACTGAACTTTTCCTTAAAATATGCATTATTTCTATTGCCACAAGAGAAACAGCTACACAAGAAAACAAACCATTAATAAAATTTTACAATTATGTACATGCAAACTGATAGGTCTCTTATAGAGGTATGGTGTCAAAGCAGTTTTTCTTTATTACCAGTAAAGAATAACTTAAGAACACATTCTAGCTGCTTCTGGGCTTCTGGCATAGATTTCTTCATTACAGTCTTTAAAGTTTGTTCAAACCCCTGAAAAAGTTAATGATTTAAGCACTCACTTAACAACATTTATAAGGAAATGAAGCAGAATTAATTATTCAGAATATGTGAGGAAAAATTAGAAGCATAAAACAAGTCTACAAAAAGTAAAAATGCTTATTAGAATACTCTTAATAGCCTTAGAGCTGAGCAACAAAATAACTTAACATGACAATTTTAACTTGACATAAAAATGCAGACATACATCCTGACAATCCTCCAGATGGGAATGAAAGATCTCAGTGGAAATTGAGGTTTTCCAACAAAAAAGTTCAGGCTGTATGGAGATTTACATTTCGTAATTTTAAGTATTACAAATTTATGTTTGTATGAATAGTTGATATTTTTTTTTAATTTCCTACATGTAAGGGGAAAAATTTGTGCCTCAACAAGATGACATGGTTAGGTACATTTTTGTCTGTAAATCAAATCTAAGAAAAGCACTGTAAATATGTAAGGTTTTTTCCAAAGAAATAATAATAAATTTGTAAAAGGCCTCTAATGTTTAAGTATTATAAGTTAGTGTAAGGAAGTGTGTTAGATACAGACTGAAAGATTGTTGGAATCTAGGTGTGTTTATATGTCAAATTAAAACTGTCTTGTTGAGATAAGTTCTTTTGTTGCTCAGCTCTAAGACTATTATTTATGTCTATATTAATGTGTTTCCAACTTGACTATTAAGAATGTTCTGCAGCATATTTGCATATGATATTTTAGGCTTGTATAGGCCAAAATATCGTAGTTAAAAACTTATTAAAATAGTTTTAACATAAGTTACAAATTCCAAAACAGAATTTGCAAACATGTAACATATGAAAAATGATGTTCAAGTAGACATAAAAGCATTGATTATTATGAACCCATTACTCTAAAATGAATGAAGCTGCATAATACTCACAATTAACTGGATTAACATAAATTTGAAGTTGATTTTAATAGCTGCCTGCATGTTCACTCCTTTTTTTTTTTTACAAAGTTTTTGTAGCAGATATTCAAAAGGCAAGATTCAAATTCTTCAGAATTGTGTCATTATATCATGCTGAATAGTTTATTCATATTTTCACGACTAATGTGACAGAGTTAATAACTTATCAGGAAACAACAAACTTTTACAAATTATCATAGATATGTAACAGGAAAAAATATAGAAAGGAACATTTCTTCTCGCAGAGACAAAATGAAAAAATATTGTCTTGGCTATGCATACCTTTCCCATCCTCATTTATTCCATTTACACTAATGCTTTACATAACATTTATATATATAAAGCATTAGTGTAAATGGAATAAATGAGGAAAATAAAACATTAAAATTTTTATGAACATTGATAAGCTTTCTTAATTACATTTTACTGATTATTTTACAAGAAGTATTAAGACCATATTTAATTTATTGGATCATAGTATTTTGGTGACTCCAACCTGCTCCTGGAAAATGGTTGCTCACTAATACAAACTCCCTTGACCTCTGACATGTTTTGAAGGAGCAATGATTACTACCCATAGTGCTGCTGAATATTCTTATGAACAGCAGGAGACTCTGAGGTAAGGCATGATGTGGCTACATTACATTGGTAAACTTGAATTACTGGGGCCCTTTGAACTGCATCAGTTTTGGGGACCCCTCACTTTGCTAGCCACCTTCAAAAAAAAAAAAAAAAAAAAATTCTGCTGCTACATATCCCCCTCCCTCCCTTCCTTATTTTTTTTTACTTCCTTTTACTTATGCATGAGAAAGTACTATGATAGCAGAAAAAAACCGACTTCGAGATTTCAACAGAAATATGCATTTTGAGTTTCCCAGAATGTGATTTGACTATTTTTATGATGGTGTTTGTGTGCCATTCTGTCAGTTTGTTTGTTTCAGAACAATTGTTGCCCTAGATGGTGACTATGAATCCAAACAGCACTCAAGTCCCTCAGCAAGATAAAGGACCATATTACAAAGCCCATGTTGAGCAGGAACAGTTTGAGCATTTCATGGCCATCAAATTCCGCTAACTTGAATCCAAATGTTTGGGGGATGTAGTGGAATGCAAAATTTGCTGGTCTACTTCAGCCCCTTGAACTGTTGCCATAATCTGAGGTGTTTTTTTGAACAGCTGATACAGCATGCCTGAGGACATTTTCTGTGGCTTAGTGGAGTCTATGCCAGTTGAGGTGCATGCAGTTATTGTGGGGTAAGGTGGGCCTAATACACTATTGGGTACGTGGTAGTAAAATTATGAATCCTGAGTGTACATAACATTGAAAATTAAAAATGTTACTCAATTTTTCCAATTGTGATTCTCTAGCACAATGGTCTTATACACCCATCTTCCAATTTACATGCAGAAGATCTGAAGAGGTAAAAAAAAACTGTTAAATTGTACCTTAATTTATAGAAACCAGTGTACTTCCTATCTTAATTTATGGAAATTACGATCAGGTTTTCCTGCAAAGCTTCCTTCCTGATCTTGCATGTGCAGATATCTCAAGAATACACATATAATGAAATTATTTCAGAAGACTGCTTTGTAGGAAGTGCCACACACAAGCCTTCGTCAATGCACAGATGCTCACTTGCAAACAATTTATGGTTGCAAAGATAAATTATTTTGAAGACAACTGCATTTAAGTACTCTCCAGTTAATCCTAATTCATAACACCAGTTCCAGAACTTTTTGAAACCACCTTGCACAGCATATTAAAACAAACAGAAACATTTCATTTCTCTTTCTTTCTCTGTCTGTCTTCATGTGTGTGTGTGCGTGTAACAGAGGATACAATAAGGCAATAAAAAAAATAGCACCTAATGGAAAGATGATTAATGTAATTTATAAGAGGTTTTATGAACTTATAATTTTTTTTCATATTAATGTATTCCTAAGATCTTGTTACTGCACTGCTAATATTTATGCAAACACAGAATGAATAAAAAATTAATACTTTTCGTGGTCCCAGGTTCAGGAAGTGGTACTCACAACATAATCATATACAGAGTTGTAGAAAAATAAAATGTATCTGGGTACACAACCACTGAAACAGAAAACTTGCTGCAAACCCGCAAAGCGCGAACCATGATAACAATAGAATAAGATAATTTAACGAAAAATTAATAAAACAATAAATAATTAGAACATTACACATTCTGATGAAAACAACATAAGTAACTGAATGTGCACCAATGTGTTTGAAATGAACTTTTATGGCAAAATATTAAAACATTGGACTATGAACCTCATAAAAACAAGATACTATTGTAATTAAAGGAAATTTCTATATCCAGAAAAACAGTTCCAACAATGAACCTTCAAAAATTATAAATAGCATTTTCAACAAGTTAATTGAAAAATACTAGACTTACAAAATACAAAAGGAAATGATTTTAATTTAATAACTGGCAACTGCCAAAGGAACCTGGCAATAAAATTTAAGTTCTTTTCGTGTAAATGAAACTTTCGATTCAGTTTCTATACATTGAGAACATGCCTTGATAAAATCTAGAGGCTAGAAATGTCTGTAAAAACAAAAGAACTCAGATGTGAAAAATAATTGAAAGTTCTTCAAGTTAAAATAGAATTAAGTATATTAATCTGAGTAAAGCCCTAAATAGGTGTTTTAATTGCTGTAAATAACATTTTCGTTTTTTATAATTTTTAACTGCTATCTGCAAAACCTGCTAATAATTTGGAAACTATCCGCGTACAGCGTACGTCTACTACTCTGATCATATACTGCAGTAAAAATCATAATGTACACAGTGCATCAAAGAATTTTTAAGACTGGCGCTAGATTTTAGCCTACGGTGGCGCCACCAGTGTAATCGCGAATGCAATATAAACCGTGACCATCTGCTTGCTTTCTGCCAAAAGTACTGCGCAGTTGTTAAAGTAACTCAAATGAAACGGCCGCTCATTAGAGAAGTAAAATTTTTTTCATGTTGAATTATTAAGATGGAACAAAGGGCTGTTATTAAATTTAACGCAAAACTTGGTAAAAGTGCCTCGGAAACATACCAAATGATGAAACAAGTTTACAGTGAGTTTTGTTTAAGTAGATCAAATGTTTTCCTGTGGAACAAACGTTTTTTGGACGGAAGAGATACGCTAGAAGATGATAAGCATACCGGAAGACCAAATTCATCTAGGACACCTGAGATTATTGAAAAAGTGCGTGATTTCGTGGCAAACAATCGATGTGTGTCACTAAGAATGATGGAAGAGTCTTTAAACATCAACAAAGAAACGATTCGAACCATCCTGCATGAAGATTTGGGCAAAACAAAAGTCTGTGCTAAATTTGTTCCACACATGTTAACCAATGAACAAAAATCAAGGAGAAGTGCACATTGCAGAGACATCATTTCAGCCACTGAAAATGATCCAAACTTCTTAAAAATCGATTGTTGCAGGTGATGAAACATGGTGTTTTTAATATGATCCTAAAACAAAGCAACAAAGTGCGGAATGGAAGTCAAAAAACTCACCACAAGCCAAAAAAACAAGAAAAGTTCCATCGAAAATCTAAACAATGCTCATTACATTCTTCGATAGTAAGGGTATTTATCCACAAAGAATTTGTTCCAAGTGGACAAACAATTACTGGTGAGTTTCATTTAAATGTTTTGAGGTGTTTGATGGGCAGAATTAGTCGCATTCATCCAGAATATCGGGATGAAAACAGTTGGTGTTTGTTGCACGATAATGCACCCAGTCACACCTCACTTCTTGTTCGTAGATTTTTGGCGAAAAATAACGCCTGTGTGTTGAATCATCCACCGTATTCGCCTGATTTAGCACCCTGCGACTTTTCTTTATTCCCAAAACTTAAAATGACGTTAAAAGGGTGTTATTTTGATGATATTTCGACCATACAAACAGCTTCGACGCATGCTTTCAAGGCAATTCCGCAAAGTGAACGGGAACATGCATTTGAATCATTATTAAATCGCTGTAGCAAGTGTATTGATGCCGGAGGGACTTATTTTGAATAAAAAACCATAACAAATTATAATTTCTTGTTTCTATTTCATTTTACAGCCCAGTCTTAAAAATTATTTGCCACACTGTGTACAGACTGCATCTTAAACATGTGTCAGCAGTGTCCAGTTACTAAAGTTAAAAGAAAGGGAATGTTGGAGAGAGAGAGAGAGAGAGAGAGAGAGAGAGAGAGAGAGAGAGAGAGAGAGAGAGAGAGATAGAAGAGAGAGAAAGAGAATGTTACTATAAGGTAGCATGCTTACTTCTAAGAAACTAAGAAGCCTAAAATCACAAAACAGGTAAGATAAGTGGAGCTGAATATCATCAACGTGATATAAAAAGTCAATGAAAACTATACCAAAGTCAATCTATCAGAGGATATGACTCTACACAAACACTGATAAGGAAGGATATGTTTTAATAAGGAAATCAAGAACAGAAATAGCTGCTACCCCCCCAAAAAAAATGACTAAACAACTGCTATGTGCAAAATAAGTGTGATTTTGAGTTGATTATCTTTTGACATAGTTAAAAACTAATCTTGATAAAAATATTACACTGCACAAAAATACTATTATATATACTGTATATACATGTGTATTTACACTGCTGGCCACCCAAAATGTAACACCAAGAAGGAAGCATCCGATTGGCCTGAAATTCGCAGCATGCGTCGCCCGCGAGAGGTCATGCAAATGATTAGCATTGCAGGGCATATGCAAATCATGTGCACCCGGCATGCCACCGAGAAGCACTATAAGAAGGGTGTACAGAAGGCGGGGTGTAAGTAGTGGAAGTGTGTTGTGCTGCCGGACCTGTGCGTGGGAAGCTTCCTGATGCCTCGTCGCAGAATACGGCTGTCATTCCAGCATGTTTCGGAGTTCGACAGAGGATGAATAGTGGGTTATCGTGACAGCGGTTTATCGTACCGAGACATCGGAGCCCATGTGGGACGACATCCCGCCACAGTGAGGCGAGTATGGATTCGGTGGGTGCAGGAGGGGACTGACGGACCAACATGAGCGATTGCCACAGCCGTGGCACACCACTGAACGTAAAGACCTGCATGTGGTGTGGTGGCCATTGACGGCTAGCACCGCCACATCCCGAATGTTAGCGCAGGAATTAGGGTGTGTTGCGCAACAACCTGTGTCAGCACGTACCATTTGATGTCGTCTGCAGGAGCGGGGACTTGTCGCACGGCGGCCATTGCTCTGATTACCATTGACGTTACACCACCGGCGAGTGCGGCGGCAGTGGGCCATTGAACGCTGTACCTGGACTACAGAATGGCACGACATTGTCTTCTCTGATGAATCCCGCTTCTGCCTGCAACACCACGATGGTCAGATCCACGTGTGGCGGCACCCCGGTGAGAGACTGTATGACGCCTGCATTATGCATCGCCATACCGGTCCGTCACCTGGCGTTATGGTTTCGGGAGCAATTGGATATGACACCCACACCCCTTTGGTACGCATCGCCAGTACACTCAACAGCCACCGCTACATTTCCGACGTTTTGGAGCCTGCAGTCCTCCCTTACCTGCAGGACCTGACAGCGGCCACGTTTCAACAGGACAATGCGTGCCCGCACGTGGCACGCATCGTGCAATAATTCTTCACGGCCTACCAGGTGTCACTGCTGCCGTTGCCCGCCTGTTCTCCCGATATGTCGCCCATCGAACACGTCTGGTCGCTGATCGGCAACCGAGTGGCCCGGCAAGCACCACCCGCAGCTACGCAATGATGAACTGTTGCAACGTGTGGAAGCAGCCTGGATCGACATACCCCAAGCCCACATCCAAAGCCTCTTTCGTTCGATGTCGTGGCGTGTAGCGGCCGTTATTGCCAGCCATGGAGGCCACACGAACTATTGATGTCTGCGTGTTCCGCAAGTCGCACGGGCCTGTAAGCTCCATCGTTTCATCTCTGTATCTGTTGTTATGTGTCCAGTAAATCTGGCTTTGCTATATCGTCCTTCTTGGTGTTGCATTTTGGGTGGCCTGCAGTGTATAAAAACACAGGATCTTGTGTATGCATGGTTATAAGGTACACAATGACATGCAAAATAAAATCACTACTAAAAGGAATATCTTACCTGTGCTTTTGCATATTGCTTTATGCTTGGCACAGAAAGAATGCTGTACAATGTTCCATTAACATATGGAATAATCTGAAAAATGATACAAGCAACTGTGTTATACAATATGTTACATCATTAAAAATATCTCTTCGAACACAATTTAATAAATATGCATAAAAATAAATTCTCAGAATCTAAAGCAAAGCACATGTTATTCTTAAAGAACAAATAATAAGAAAAAAACTCAAATTTAAAACGTTCAAGTATTTTAGAATCCAAAGAAAATTAAGAAAATGCTATGCAAATAAAAATAAAATTTAAAAATTAAAAATAATTCCGATACCCAAAATTGAACATTTGTCTTTCAGATGAACTATACCACATGTTACTCATACCTAGGTGAAAAATAGTACACTAATAAAAACTAGCAAGTCTTTGTCATATTACTTGTACAATATTCAAAACATATTATTCTGATATGCCTAGTAGAAAATAAAATACAGTAGGAACTGTACTGCACAATTATTACAACTAGGTGCAAAACTGTGTGTGAGAACCTTAAACAATAAAAGATCCAGAAAATGATACCTTAAAATCTTTTAATATTTTAGTGAATCTTTTAGTCTTTGCATTTTACACTGCATGCCTTCTGGTTTCCTAAACATTTACTTTGGTATGTGTTGTATAGAAAGTATTTCAGTATAAATCTACATTTATACCTATACAACTATTAGGTGTGCACCTTAATTCTCGGCGACAGGCACGACACATTGACAGTAAATTATAGCAAATCGAATACATGCCTAATCAGGGAAATAATCCCTGTTGTGTTGGACACATTTGAGCCATCGGTCAGGGAACTGTCAAATGCCACTGCGGAAAAAAAGAGGGTTGTTTCGAGTTGATAAAGTCATCAATACTTGTGTGGACCTGTGTGTATCACTCAGGTGATGTTGCAGGGAGCAAAAGAGGTGATAATCCGACGGGGCGAAGTCTGGAGAATACGCTGGGAGACAAAATCTCCCATCCCAGGCCGGAGATCATGTTTAAAGTCATTTTCGCGGTGTGAGGATGCACATTATCCTGAAGCAACAGCACTTACCTTCTGCCCTTGTCAGTGTGTGGCCTTTTCGCCTGCAGTGCATCACTCACACGAATGAGTTGCTGACAATAACGCTCAGCACTGACCGTTTCACCAGGTTTGAGCAACTCATAGTGTACAACACCGCGCTGATTCCACCATATGCACAGCAACCACTTCCTGGCATGGATATTAGGTTTAGCGGTACTGGTGATAGGCTGACCTGGATAAATCCACGATTTGCGCCGCTTAGGATTATCATAGAGGATCTACTTCTCATCACAGGTCAAAATCTTGTGGAGGAAATCCTTCTTCTTGAATCTGGAGAGCAAGGACACAGCAACATCGTAGCACCTAAACTTGTTAGCAGCTGTGAGTTGGTGGAGCACCCAACGGCCCTCCTTGGGAATCCGTCCAAGCTTGTGCAGGCACTTTGCAATGGCTTGCCGTGTTGTTCTGAGTTCCTGAACAAGCTCTGACTGTGTGAGACAGGGATCCGCGTCCAACAGTTGTTCCAGTTCCTCGTCGTCAACTTTCTGCGGCTGTCACGGACGTTCTGCATCACAGAGATCGAAATTTTTCTGCTTAAACCGCTGGAACCACTTCTTAATAATACTGTAAGACACAGAAGCCTCACCCAAAGCAGCACAGATCATTTGCTGGGCTGCCACAACACTTTTTTCAGCTGAGATGCGAACAGAAGGCAGTGATTCAAATGTTGCTTCTCGAACGACATTGCTTTCACCGTCAACTTTCGTCCCTTCTGTCACTACAGCTGTGAGCTGTTACGGTTGCCTGGAAAGCTGTTGGATGGCGCTGCAATCAGCCACTATCGCACACAGCTATTTACATTTGCCGACGTTCTATGATCGCTTGCGGTTAGGGGCCAAAAATTAAGTTGCACACCTAATATTTTCACTACCACATAATAAGCATCTCATCCATAAAATTTCAACTTTTAGGGAAAACAGTCTTCTGACAAATATGCTTGCATATTTACACTGCTTAGCACAAAAACTGTTGCACATTAGAAATGCAAAACATGCGAGGAAAAAATCTGTGTGTTCTTGGTCACGCTAACCTCTCCCTACCCGATACATTTTTTACTAATTCTATGCCCAAAGGCTTAGTCCTTGTGCACAGAAAATAACATAAGCACACCACATTTTGCTAACATATATATATGAATATAAAAATATGTGGGTAGGTGAAAGAAAAAATATATTAGTTGTCATTCAATGTTTGGTTTAGTAGACTGTCAAGCAGATTTCAAGATCTGACAGAAATTCTAAAATTCTATATAACGTTACAAAATTTTACAAATACATCATAAAACAGTAAATGAAAAAAAAACATGCGCACAAAATATTAAACATTTAAAGTTGCATGCTCAGAAAGTGAATGGTTGGTGATATGACATTCTGTCAGTAGTTTGTTGGTATGAAATAGATCTTGATAATGAACCAGCATACTGTGTTCCCTGTGCTGTACAGACAAGAACCCAGCAGGGGCATATTTCGAGGAGCCTTGCTCCCCCCCCCCATGTAATTTTTTGTTAAAATGCAACTTACATTATAAAATAATGATTTATTCTTTTCTTCTATTTCTCATCAAGTTTTATTTTGTCCTAGTGGATTTCAAAAACTTCTCTTTTCTGTCCCCCCTCCCCTTCCCCGAAAAAAAATTCTATATACACCTTTGGTACCTAGTAGGTCAATACCAGATCAGTCTTATTTGACATACAAAATGGATGTGATAAAGTTCAGAACAAAATCTTCTGAGACTTGTGAATGTTTGATGCAGTTTTAATACAACCTCATGTGTTGGGTGGCAGTGGAGTCATGCTACACATTTTCAGATATGCCAACTTTCAAAATCTGAAAATCGGGAGATTTTCACAGCTCATAAAATCACACGAGCGCTATTTTTTTATCGACATTTTTCAGAGCTAGGAACAATTTTCCAAAAGTAGTATTATTGGTCCACTAAAAGTTCTAGAGAAAAAAAAAAAACAGCACGAAAATCAACACCCCCTTTCCCTACTGAAATTTGTTTTCAGGTACGTCGATTCCGCAAGAGAATGAAAACGTGCAATGGCGCGCATTATGTTATTTTTTTTACAAATAAAATATCAGCCAACTGTTTTTCGTTTCTTCTTTAGGTTGTGCGCGAAGGAGAAGATAACAAGAAGCATCGTACTAACATCCCCTTTCTTTCGTTACAAGGCTAGGCCAAATGTAACTGCTCCCTTTTGTTGTTAAGTGAATTCGCCGGAACTCAACTGTTTATCATCACTTAGAATGCGTACAGCTTTGTTGAGGCGAGGGATTGAAAGGCTGAACTGCAAGGAAAAGGCAGGGCAGCTCCCATCTGTCAACTAATTACTGACCCTCCCCAGCATTCTAGAGCCAGGGTGGGCGAGCTCTTTGCTGAAGATGTCGTATGACAATCGGACTGAGAGAAAAAATTTTAAAGCAAATTTTTTCTGACCCATCTTGGATGATTGGTTAAAAGCCAGTGCTTAGACCACTGTGCCACTGTGGTGGCTTTCTTTTTGCAGATAGGAGAAGTACGAAACTGATGACTGTAATGCCGCCTTGCATCAATGCAGAAGGAAAAAGATTTCACAGGTTGTTCAAAATCATGGTGGTTGATGGAATTTCGACCAACCTAACTGCTAATTCTTGGTGATAATCAGGAGTCATGGTGATAATCTGGAGTCTCCCGCCTAAATCCGGAGAGTTGGCACGTCTGCATCTTTTCATCATGGGAAAATTTAATTTCTCTTGTAAGGGCCAATACTGGGAACATATAAAATGCTAGATTTGGAAAAAAATGTATCTCATGAGCACAAACATTGTTTTGATTGAGGAGATTAACATATTTAAGCTGCAATCTTCTCATTGTTACACATCAACTCTGGGAACTAAAATCCTGTCCCACAAATGTCTGGTACGAAAATGTGATATGGGATAAAAAAAAAAAAAAAAATGTGTTGTAACATGATTTATATGAATTAGCACACATGCACACATAAGAGAGAGAGAGAGAGAGGATTAAATCAAAATAAATTATCACAAGTAAGATCAGCTCTCATACAACTACAGCATTTCGCCGTACAGCCACAAAAAAAAAAAAAATTACCAACATCGAACTGCGCAAGCTTAATATGTACCACACTGATTGTCAGAGCGAGTTCACTGACTCCTACTACATTGAAAACAAAAATTGACACTACCAACATCTTTGCAATTCTCCTGAGCACTATAAAATTCAGCTATTTAAAAATCAATTACTCTATCAATCCATCTATTCCTACTGTAACAAAAAATTTGGAGCCATCATCTTGGCAGCATTTTCCCTGGACATATTAATATAACAGCTGGCTATTTAAATCAAGGACAAACAATCACATGAGTTACTTTGGCAATGCTTCATTCCAACTATATTGAAAAAAAAATTGAAACTCGTTCATTTTTACTACATTACAAAAAAATTGGAGATACTTCTCCTTGGCCAAGTCACTTTTCTCCTGAACACTATTGGAATCCCTCACTCATCTATGCCACTAGTAATATATACTGATTTCATTGTCCCGTTCCGCCAATCTGTCTTGGCTCCACGGGGACTTATTGAGCACCTTGGATGTTATTTTGACATGTTGCGACAATTATCCTGCCTTGAGACGCCGGTTCGGACCCTGGCCACCCCAATGGCCTAGAGACCAGCCCGTGGTGACGTGCTGGCAGGCGACCTAGTATACCTTGTCTGGGTTCCCGCTCTGTCTGGCGGGATAGGTCGTTTCTTACTTTATCGTTGACTGGAAGATTCCTTGCCCTCGAACTTTTTTTGGGGAATAATTTCCCTTTATTTTCTTTTTCAAAACACCTACACACATGTATACACTGTCCTCATGCTTAGGACTTACAACATCAAGAGATAGCAAAAAAAATTTATTTACAGAATATTTACATTGGTGGTCTCTTCTGTCTGCTTTCCCACAGACTTCTACCCTCATTCATCTTCCGAATCGCTTTCGGTGTGCACGTTCACCTCCTGCGTTTCGGTCCCCGTTTGATTGGGGAAGATGGTATGTTGCTGGAGGGTTAGCCTTTCTACAAAGGCTATTATCCCCTCCTGTTAACGGAAGATTGGATGAGCAGATCCAATCTTCGCGTTCTTTGCACACCTGGGATCAGTGTGTTTCTCCATTCGGCGAAGCCACTGCATTCAAGTACGCAGTGTTCTATGCTTGCCGTTCTCTTTCCACAGGGACAAGTGCAGTTCCTGATGGCAAATCTGCCTAGGTATTCAGGGCTGATGCCATGGCCACTGAGTACTTGATTCAGGAACTTATTTGTCTGTGCTCGTTTGGTCGAGACCTTCGGAAACACTCTGTGTGTCTTCCGCCCTGTCTCTCCCGTGTCCCATCTGACCTGCCATTCGGTCATGGTCCGACGTGCTAATGCTGCGCGAGTACACCTTCGCGGCGTTCTGCATTGCACGTCGACCGTCTCTTTCAGCATGGCTGCCTTCGCCAGCTGATCTGCCCTTTCGTTTCCTAGGATTCCGACATGGCTTCGTACCCAGTGGAAACTAACTGCCCCATCTCCCTCTGCCCTCAAGAGGGTTTTGATCCTCTGGACGATGGGGTTTCTTCCCCTGAATCTACTCAGAGCCTGCAGTGCTGCCTCACTGTCCGAGTAGAGTTTTATTCTTTCTTCACTACGCCTGGGGAGTGCCCAGGTGAGTGCCGTCTCTATCGCCAGAAGTTCTGCCTGGAAGACAGAAGCGTTCTGCGATAATTTCACGCTTCCTGCAGTGGCTTCGTTCCCGTCCGAGAACGCACAGCAGCCTGCCCCCACTTGTCCCTTCAACTTTGAGCCGTCCGTGAACAGCTCATGCCCAACTCCCGTGGGTTTCTCCTTGTCCCACGGTGGGCAAATTTCCTCGGCAGGGTGGATCTGCCAGTCCACGCTTTCCATCTCCATGTCGGAGGCTCGATGCGGCGCACCGAGAAGGTAGGCGTCCTCGCCTGACCTTAGGCAGTGCATTGCTGCCTCCCTTTCCACTACTAGGTCTGCCGGCTCGCACCCCGCCAGCACTTGGAGTGCTAGGGTCGACGTTGTGCGAAAACAACCGGTTATCCCTAGTAGGGCCAACCTTTGGATTTGGTTTATCCCCTTCTTCATTCTGACTGTGGGATTCCACCATGCCCCACTTGCATACGTCAGAATTCTTTCAATTCCTCTCTGATAGATGGCCTTCTTGGTTTTGCCCGTTAACCTCATGCCATTCAATCTATTGAGAATCATCGTGCACCTTGTTCTAAGGTGCCTCAGGTGTGGCAGCCCTGATAGACTCTGATCCAGGACCACACCCAAGTATTTCATTTCACGCACCGCCTTGATAGTGCACCCTTGGAATCTGCACTGGGGTGGTGTTTACATTACTCCTCTCTTAGCTATTGCTAGCAGAGTGGTCTTCTCAGGAGCGAAGCACAGTTTGCTTTCTCTGCTCCAATTTTCTAGCACATCCAAGGCCCTATGTGCTTCTCTTTCGATCACGTGTCTCCCTGAGGCGGAGACCACGAGAACGAAATCGTCCGCATAGGCTTGAATCTCCACTGCGGGCCTCAGGTCTAGGTTCAGTGCTGAATCAGCAACTATATTCCACCAGAGCGGCCCGGAGTTGGATCCCTGCGGACACCCTCTATGGTACGAACGCGAGGATTGCCCATTCCCCGCTTCGAACTCGACTCTTCTATCAGACAGGTAGCTGCTGATCAGTTTGAACAGGTTCCTTGGACAGCCAAGTTCTTTAAGTCTGGTTAAAACCATTGGCCACCAGACACTGTTGAATGCCCCCTCACGTCTAGTGAGATGAAGCAGGTATGGAGCCCCTCTGCTTTGTTCCTCTCTGTCCTCTCTCGGAGGCTGCGAATTGCCTGCGTTGCGCAACGCCCCGGAAGGAAACCAAATTGGTTCCTGTTTAGCTTTCCCTGCTCCATGAGAAAGCCAAGCGCTCTGTTCGTTATGAGCTTATCCAGCACCTTGCTCCACGCCGAGAGGAGGCAGATGGGCCTATAGGCTGCGGGATCATTTTTGTTCTTTCCGGTCTTGTTGAAAAGAACTAGCACCGCTGTTTTCCACAAGTCTGGGAAGATTCCCCTCCCGAGGCATTCGTTTAGGAGCGCCACAAAATACCCGGGATTTGCATAGTAGATTTCTCTGACTATGCTGAGGTCGAACCCATCCTTGCCTGGTGCTTTGCCCGTGTTTAGACTGGAGAGGGCATTCTCCACTTCGTCTCTCGTGAAAGGGGGTCCTCACCAGTGTCCGGCGGGATCCGACTTTCTTCCCTTATTTCTTTTTGTTGAGGGGAGTCCCCTTCTCCCTCGTCTCCTTGGAAGTGGTAATCCAAGAGACTTTCTACGGTACTATCAAGAGTCTTTGATAGGCTACCGTCTGCCCTTTCTACCGCTGCCAGTTTTAGCGGTTCGGTTATGGATCCCCTCGAGATCTTATAGGGGATCCCGAAAGGGTCAGCCAGAGTTTGAAACTCACACAGTTTTCTCCAGTAGGAGATTTTCGAGAGATTCAGTTCTCTCCTGTATGCTGAACGAGCCTTTTTATGCACTTCTGTGCACTCCCTGTCTTGCGGAGTAGCTTTTGCTCTTTGCAGAGCTTTCCTACTCCGCCTAGCTCTCGCCCTTAGAGCTTTTAGTTTCTCCGACCACCAGGGGTGAGGGTCCTTGGCTCCCCTTTTATTTCCCCTACTACTCTCGCATAGCGTTGTTATTTGACTGGTAAGTTCTTCAAAGAGGGAGTTGAGGTCCGACACTTCTGCGGCCTCTTCTTCCCTCCTACCCCCCAACAAGGTGGTTAACTTGGCTTTAAAAGCCCACCAGTCTAGATTCTTCATTAAGAACCTTTTGCGCTTGGGTCGGATGGGCTTTTCCGATCCCAAAACGAAAGATAGCGCTAGGTGGTCACTGCAGCTCTCGTCGTCCAGTACTTGCCAATCCTGGACAAGGCTGCGCTTAGAGACTCTGACGAGAGTCACGTCGATCCAAGAGGAGCCCCTCGCCCCTTGGAAGGTCGGGGTGCTCTCTGGATCGTTCAAGAAACTCAGGTCTGCCGCGTTGGCAAAGTCCACTAGTAGCTGGCCGCGTTCGTCCTCATTCTGATTGCCCCAGAGAGGACTCTTCGCGTAGAAGTCGCCTGCTATTATTATCTCATGACTGGGGAATTCCCCTAACAGAGCCATTAGCTCATTCAGCGTTTCTCTCAAATTGCCTGCTGGAGAACTGTATACGTTCACCATTAAAAATTTCGCATCACCACATTCCACGCCCAGGGCGACCACGTTCTCGGAGCATTTTATCTCGAGAACCGCTAGGGACGGGTCTTTCACGACCGTAGCCACCCTGGGCTTTGCCACCCTAGGGTGGTAGATCCGGTAGGAGTTAGGGAAGCCCACCACTCTTCCCCCCTGTTCGAATGGTTCCTGCAATAGCAGAATATGAGCTTTTTGCTCAGTGGCTGTCACCAGGGCCTGTGTTGTTGCTGCCCGTGCGTGGTGCAGATTGATTTGAAGCACCTTTACGCCTCTCTTTGGTTTATTATCCATAATGAGTGCGTTCTTTTAGCAGAGCCAGTTCTCTGACAAGGCTTGGGCATTCCTTGTCTAGACTCGAGTGGCCTACATCCACTCGACGCCTGAATCTCTTGTTGTTTGCCAAGCAGTTAGTGCAGACCGGGCTATTGCTGCACTCCTGGCGCTTGTGCCCGGTTTCCCCACACCGGGCACATCTATCCTGCTCTTCGGTGCACCTTGACCTAAAGTGCCCGAACCCGTTACACCTGTAGCAACGGACCTCCCTCAGATATTCCCTTACTGAGTGGACGGTCCATCCCACTCCGAGCTTGCCTCGCTTCATCACTTTTTTGAAGGTCAGTGGGTCCGCCTCTGCTACCCAGTGGCGTTTCCCACCCTTCACCTTCAATGAGAACTTGAGCTGGAGGCTGCTCTCCTCCAACTCTGGGTTCTGTTCCGCGAGACATTGCTCGACCTCTTCCCTTGACAGGTTTCCGTCTATCCCGTAGACGATAAACCTCGGATTCCTTTTAGCTGGCAATCTGGACCGAAGGTTCTCCTTCGTCACTGCATTGCTCTTTAGCTCCGAATCCAGTTTCTCTACTTCTTTGGCGGAGGAGCATTCCACCATTACTCCTCCCCCATTGACCTTTCTAACTCCCTTAACCCCAATCTGGAGTTTGGCGGGGCAAATCTGAGTTTGCAGAACCGCCTTAACGTCTTCTGACGAGGGAGTACCCTTGTCTGTTGCGGGGTAAACGAGAAGCACGTGCCTCTTCTCGACCCTCTTGGCTACCACCTTCTTGGCTACTTCCTTCTTAGCCGTTTTTTGCTTAGGGGCCGTGTTCCCCTTGCCGGGCTTCGCTCGAGCCGCTTCGGCATATGTTTTTGGAGCCACGCTAGCGTGCTCACTTCTTTCCTGTAGTCTCCCTTGGATGAGACTCATTTCAATCACTTGCTTAGTGCAAGCTGCCTGTAGCGAGTTCGCTACCTTTCTTATCTTGGTTCTGGTGTTAACCAGAACCTTATTTGATGGATTCTCTAGAATCCTCTCCAACTCTTGAAAGAAGGAGTTGACTGCGCTTGCGAATTCCGACGGAATTTCTAAGTCGCAGTCTGCCTCAACGGGATCACTTGGACCGGGGTTGAAGCCCCCGCATCCTCTGCCATCTCTCTACTTGGGTTGCTAACCGAGTGTAAGCCCTGGGACCTGTGTCCCTGGTCGGTCAGACTTACGTCGTTCGAAAGTCAGGTGCTCAGCGGTACCCTGCGGTTCTTCCGCTGTAACCTGCACCTGAACCTGGTTGAGTGCGGGATTTGGACTGATCCGTAGATCAGTGGGACCAGCACGGCGACGACGTACCCGCTCGTTTGTCAGAGTTGCGCACCTTGCTTTGACCGAGGTTTGGACTTTGCCCTTACAAGGGCAGTTTTAACTAAGTCCAAACCCACTGCCTCGAAACCCTATTGTATATTCAGGGATCGAATTAAAAAAATTTTGAGGGGAGCAATTCACTCCCCTCGCTCTGCTAGCAGAGTCTATTGGAACAGCAGTCGATTTGATTCGCAATCAATCACACGGTACTCACTCAACCAGCCTCTGACAACGGCCGGTCATGCCACTAGTAAGCAAAACTACTTTTGAACAATTCCAGGTTTCAAGAAAGAAAAATAAAACTAATCACAGTGCTATGCACTACAGCCTTTAACTTTCACAACATCTCCATAAAAATATCACCTATTGTGGTTGTGATTTGGCTAGAAATTGGTAGATACAACACCACAACATACTTTGTTTTGTACATGATACTCATGTAACATTTGATGAGATCTTGATGCAAAAATTGGCAGTGTCTGGCAACTGATGAAAATGAATACATAGTAAAATATACTGCAATTGTTAAGGTGCATGTATGGATCCTATAATACTTGAGGGTTCATTCTTACAGCATGGAGACTATTAAAAGGAGGACGCTGGAAGATAGGAGATACCATCCACGTGATCAATTTTGTATCCTACATGACAGTAATGATCCTATTCTAAAATCAGCAATTGCAAAGGACCAACTGCAAAACTGTTCAAACAATTTTAGCAAAACCTTATGTACAAAGTTTTCCATGAGGTCCAATCATGTTTCTCTAACTATGTTCTAGCACTGGAAATAGGCAGTACCAGGAAATACTGAATCCTGGAAACCAAATGAAATACAATCTAAGTTTGGCATTAAAACAATTTCAATGAATGATAGTAAAATCGATGTTACAGGCAGCTGGATGCCAAATTAATCAAGCAAGTAGACATGCATCAGAAAACTTGAAAATTACATCATTCCATTCCAGGATGATGTGATATTCAAGTTTTCTGAGGCATGTCTACTTGCTTAATTTCAATGAAATCCATGTATGAGTTCAGCTACAATTTCTAGTCACACAGATGATAAAATATAGTCATGATTTTGCATCAGAAATGACTCACACCAGAAAACAAGTTTTACAAAAGAAAATATATATATATATATACACTGGCAGAAAGTGAAAAAAGAACACCAAGAAGGAGACGTCTGATACCAACAAAATTTATACAGCATAATAACGGAATACAGAGGATAACATGATCAAAACATTATGGCAAAATACAGCTGTATTTGCAGGTAAACTGAAAAATAACATTTCCATGTAACATGGTTAGTACGAGGTTTAACCGCCATGAACTGCATCACCCTGTGCAATTCTGACATGGAGTCTGTCGTACAGATGTTGGATGTAAGTTTGGGGTATTGAGTTCCAAGCATCCTCAACCTGGATGCGTAAATTGGGGATGGTCGTGGCTGGCCGTGGAGACCGGATAAGTCGTTGTCCCATAAAATCCCACACGTACTCAATGGGGTACAAATCTGGTGAACGTGAAGGCCATGGAAGTTGTCTCACACCCTGAAGTGCATGTTGTGTTGCACATGCCATGTGTGGGCGTGTGTTATCTTGCTGGAAAACACCAGGATGGACTGACCTTACAAATGGCACGACAACGGGCTGAATGATGTTGTTGATGTAGGAGGTACTGTTTAACGTACCCAGTGCAAACACTAGTTGTGTACGGGAGTGATGGCTGATCGCTCCCCGCACCAGGAGACTAGGTGTAGGCCCTGTGTGTCGCTGGCAGGTGCAAGAAGGGTGGAGACGCTCCCCTGTGCGTCTGCGAACACGCATACAGCCATCGGAGGCTCCCAAGCAGAATCTGCTTTCATCGCTGAACACGACAGATCGCCATTGCGTTCTCCAGTGCAGACGTTGGCGACACCACTGCAGCCGTGCCTGACGGTGGGCTGGAGTCAGAGGTACACATGCCAGAGGCACACGTGCACGTAGTCCTGCATCCACTAGACGGTTGCGGATTGTTCGCACAGTCACCTCAGGTGCAACGGCAGCTGGGATTTGCGTCGCAGTGGATGTTCTGCTTGACAACGCCGCTCTTCTTATGCGTCGATTGGTCCGCTCATCAGTCCGTCTGTGACTCTTGGTTCCACGTCTTCTCGTGTGGGAATGTTCCTCGGACAATCTATGCCACCATCGTACCACCACCCATATTTCCCGTCCAATTCGCTCCGCAATACGATGATACGACCACCCGGCCTCACGGAGTCCGACTAAACGACCTCGCTCAAAGTCCGATAACTGCTGAAATCATACACGTCTTCCATGTCCAGGCATTGCAGCTTCTTCAGGGTCTTCGCACGTGTCCATACGCCGACGACTGATTACATTCACTTCGCCGTACTCCTTAAATACCACCGACGATAATTTGCATATTATGCAGTGCTGTGGCATAAGCGCTCACCGGTTGGTCCTGATATTAACATCACACCAACGTAAACTCGACCCCATTAACATATGTAAATTTCATGATCGTCCGCCAATTCCTTCTTGGTGTTCTTTTTTCACTTTCCGCCAGTGTATATACTGCACAACATTTTACAAAAATTTCATGAATAACTTCCTTACGACACCAGACTGCATCTCCTACTTTGGCCAGAACAAGACTCTAGAAATTGCTTTCATAGAAGTGGGAAGGTATGGAAGCACCAGAATACAACACACTGCCCCTCAAGAATGAGTTGCAAACTCTTGTAATTGCACACACGACACTTGCAACAGTTGTATAGGGTGATCCAATAGTCTTACCCTATTTATAGAAAATAATTAAAAATAACTATACCACTCACAGACATAAGATTTGCTGCATTTGAATGGTAAACATTAAAAGCTTTTTTTATGACACAAACTAATATACTTCTATATGCGCCCCCTTAGTTGCACAAAGGATGGCCAACCTGTGTATTCAGTTTCTCACCATGTCCATTATAATAAATGCACATTTCGTTCCTTTTTATTATAATTCACATTTCGTTCCTTTAGGTCTTTAAAATCCCTCACCTTTGCTATGTATATTCTGTCTTTGAGAAATCTCCATAAAAAAATCCAGTGGGGTTATATTAGGTGTATGGGCTAACCATGGAACTGGGCCATGGACAGCCCATACACCTAATATAAAAATATCCAAGTAGTCTGGAACACTTGTTCCCCAGTGGGGAGAAGCTCCGTCTTGTTCGAGATGGCATCTGGCTAAAGTGTTCAACTTGTGATCCAGGAAAATTTTGCAGCATATCTACGTAGACATTTGCATTGATAGGTTTTTTATTGAAGAAAAAGGAACCAATACTGCAGTTGTGCATAAGCCCACACAAAACATTAACTTTGGGGTATCAGAAATATGAGTTTGTTAGACATGTGTCTATTAGCTGCTCCTGGTATATGTGGAATGTCAATTCACCACTAAAAAAGTACATGTTCTAGTAAGGAAGTGCTTGTCATTATCTGGGCAATCTGTTAAGTTACAAGCAAATTTGAAATGGCAAGCCTTATCATTCACCAAAAGTTGAACAATCTGAACTTAATTGCACACATAACTGCACTACTTTATGCAAAATTTGCATCATTTTTTAGCATAGCAATCCTAATTGTGCAGCAGCTTGTCAAGTTGACTTCCTCAGACTACAGGTAATTACTTTACTTATTCGTTCCATGTCATCTTTTGAAATGCTGGGACGTACTCTTCTTGGTTTGTCCATTACACTCCCAGTTTCTAGAAATTAATATTTCCAATATGCTTAATTGTTTTAGCATCAGGAGGATGTCTGCCAAAATGTACATGAAAGTTTCTTTCCACATGAATTACTGATTTCCTTTCAAAAACCAAGCTACACAAATTGCTTTTTCCTGTACATTCGGTGTAGCTTGTAGCTACAAACAGGAAGAACAATTAGTGCCATCCATATGCAATTATACACAAATATACTTCAGATGTTTACCTTTCAAATGTTGCAAATCTTATTTTTGTAAGTGGCGTAGCTGGTTTTTATTAATTTTCTAAAAATAAGGGAAGACTTTTTTTAACCACCCTGTATATCTCCTACGGTGCCCAGGATCAGATCATTGAAAGTATAATGAAACATGCAGTGCAAAATGCAGAATGAAATATATTCATTAATATTAATTGTTCTCTTTCAATCAAAATGACATTTGAATACCCACATGGAACATAGGTTTTTTTTTCTTTCATTCTGATCAAGTTACTAAAACAAGGGGTCTTTAGAAATATTTGTAATTCAGGCAAATATGTTCATATTTTTGAAAGTACTTTTTTTTGTATTTTTTAAGTGACTTACCTCAGGCTTATTAAGCTCAAGTAGATTGCTAAGTAGAAGCAGAAGTTTTTCCTTTAAAAGCTCACATTTCATTTTTCCTGTTAGAGTAAAAGTAAAATTTCAAAAGCAAGCACACACCATAAAATATTTTTATAACCAGACTGCTTCTTGCACTTTATTTTTGGTACTAGGATAAAGTAATATTTCCAAATTTTAAGTTATGCACACATCACAAAAATATTTGTACACATCTGTAATCAAATTTATGCACTTACCACAACATAACTTTTTATTCAAATTTTCTAGTTTTTGTAAATCAGCACTATACAGAAATAGACTTATGTTTATCCCTTATGCCCATTAAAAAGAGTTCAATTTTTATAACTGCTTAAATTGCATGTAGCTAATTTTGTTTCAAATAATATTTCAAAGTGCTCGTGAAGCTGAAGTCAAAATTTTTGTTAATGTTTGTATGCCATTACCAACATGCCTCCCAAAACCTAAACCAGTAACAAAATCATTTACAGGACTGAATAAGACAAGAATATACAGGGCTTGAAAAATATCTGAAAAGTTACATGCCCAGCTGGGCATGTGGAGATATTATTTACCTGCCCAGGTAATAAAAGCTGGATGACTACAAAAATATATCTTTTAAGATAACAAATCAGAACCCTCTTTTTTTTGTTAAGTAAAAAAATTGATGAACTTTTTTGCATGTTTTGCATTTCCGTTTTACAGGTCTGTATTCAAAATGTTCAATGCACAAATGCGTGTATTTCAAGTTTTAAGATGATGATGCTGAAATTGGTATGAAATGGTGCGATGATGGAACTGGTATTTGAGAAATTTAGTTATTCTGCCCATGTTCTTTTCTTTAAAGTTTTTGTGCTTTGTCACTTAACACCAGAGGTTAGTTCCATCAGAAGCATGCATCCTGTTGCTAGCTATAAAAACAACATTTGGAGCTAAACTACATGTGGTTCCAATTTCTGGACCTACAGCATAATATAAAGAAGTGATATTCTTCTGTTCTTAGCACCCTGTAACAATAACACAACTCCCGGTAATTAACAGTGAAATGAAACAAGACATGTGATGCCTGTCTCTTTTCTTTTAGTAAAAAGAAAATTCTGCTCCACACTTTATTTTTATTTTCAAATCTAGTTGCCCGGACCAAGAAACTAGATTTTGTATTTACCTGCCCAGACCTATAATTTACATGCCCTGGGTATCTTTGGGCATGTTTTTTTTTTCAAGCCCTGATATATGTTGATCACAATTCATAGAATTTTATGAATTAATTTTATGATGAGGATTGCTAATAATTCATTGTTTTTAATATGTAAATTGAAAACACACAGGAAATTCTGAAGCCACAGTTTCTTAAAAAATGTGACATGTCAGACGTGAACTCAAACAAAGCTATCTACTCCAGCAGAGCTCCAACTCAAAAGTAATAAAAAAAAATCCCTGACTTTTCCAGGTTTTCCAGGTGGGTTGGAAAGTTTTTCCAGAGTAGTAACTCCTATCCTGTTGATATGAATTATGATTTTGAAACTTTTTGCAGAGTGCAACTCCTATCATGTTGAGATGAAGAAAATGTATGAATGGAATGAAATGTAACATTTCATTCCATTCATGCATTTTCTCACCAAAGCACACATTTATAAATTCCTTAAGTAATTAATCTTCATAAAATTACCTGCTTTTCATTAATAACAACTAAATGTGCACATTCTACCCACGTAGCATTTGTTAATACATTTCCATAGAAACAGGCCACATGTAACAAAAAATCTGTCAGTTGATTAGTTTCAGTTTTTCTATAACGAAATGCAGCTAAGCTTAATGATGGAATGGCTCCTGTTCAGAGAAACATGTCACAAGAGAACCAACAGACAAAGGACTTTGATCCTTGTTTGGTTAGTTCTCTTGTAATGTGTTTCTCCAAGCCATTTTGTTCCATGTTACAACAATTGTCTGCAACAATTGAACAAAAACTTAATAACAGGCAATTTTTAAAATTAAATTTTGCATCTTTTTTAGGGAATAAAGGAAAAATGCAATGTGATGGTAAGATCTACCAAATTCTAGACAGGCAGCAACTGCAAACAAAAGTTTGAAAAATGAAAAAAGAAGGGTTTTTTTTTTTGGCAAAATAAAGTATCCCTTGATTTTTACAAATAAGGGCAATTTTCTCTGAGTTTTCCCTGATTTTTACAAAAAAGGGCAGTTTTTTCTGTTTTTTGGATCCATTTTCAAATTCCCTGAGGATTCCAGGTTTTCCCTGTTTTCCAGGTTGTGTGGGAACCCTGTCCTGATAAAATAGGTTTGTCACTCAAAATTTTGAAGTTAAATGCATAGCTGTATCTAATACTTCTATGGTGACTATTTTAAAAGCATAAATGAAGGACAAAACAGCATTGTGTTTTACATTTACAGTTTTAAAATAAGGCTTTTATAATTTTCATATCATTTTGGAAGAATTGTAATCATTATCATTGTGGATCACTGAGTTTGTTGAGTTCAGGAACTACAAGGATCACATTACATTATATTTTTTATAATTTTAGTACCATATAAAACCATTATAATCAGCATAACTGTGGATCAGAGGAACACTAAGTGCATTGATTTTAGGGATTACAAGGAACACATTACATCAATTTGTGCATTACTTCATAACAGAGTGTCTAAAATTCAGAGAGACCATATGCTTGTTTATCTAGATCTTAGTGGAACCCACCCTTATTATATTTTTTTCCACTTACCTTTGATATTGATACCATAAGTTAGTTTTTAGGGGGGGGGGGGAACAGATGAATAAAAAGTGAGCTCGTAAAATTTACACAGCACATCTATTTCAAAGATAAGTTAAATATACCTATTTCACCTAGTTTGTGAGTGAATGAACAACAATTATTACTAACCATTTTTTTTCAGTTCAAGTTCAGAACCAACGTATTGTACACGCACTTTTAATTTTCACTCGGTTCATTTTTTTAGATAGCTCAAAAACTGATATGATGTAAAAAAAAAATTCCAGAAAAAAAAAAAGGACAAAAACGACAACATTAAAAGAGGACAAATGGCCACTTTTTCTTGTACCTAATAAATCATAAATGACACAAGGTCAAAAGAAGAAAAATGTCCTCTAACAAAAAACAAAACAGTTACTTAAAAAGGAATGATGATAAGCAAAATGGAAAGATACTGTTGTCTCATCTAACAGGAAAATTTTACACATGGAAAATCAGAAAATACTTGTTTATGACTACAACTTTCTTATATCAAAGCAAGTTTTCCAATTTGACCTCTAGAAGGTGAAATATATTGTATAAAACAATTTACCACAGAAAACAGTACAAAAATAAGGAAAATTTTGGTCTACACAATTGTTTTTTCTTTTTGTATAGACTGTATTTACTGTATAGACAAAATTTTATTTTCGTGTGGTCTACATGCAATAATATTATTTTTTATACAGCAATTTATTATCTAAATCAGACTTTTAGAAGAGGAGATACTGTGTCAAAAATAATATATTTATGCAATCTTGCACAATAAATGAATGAAAAATGTTGGCCTCTGTTCATACTATTCAGTGCAAAAAAGTTTCTCTAATAACAGAAATACAGATCCTGAATGGAGGGAGGGGGGCAACCTTTAGTAGGTAGTGAAACTGGGCATAATGTGTACACTGCACATGCCATTTTTAAAGTCACAGCTGCTGAATGAAAATAAAAAGAAGAGAAATACAAAAATCCTTGAAACTGACTTATAGATGTGAAGATGTGTTGAAATGGATGGACAGTATGATACTACAAGCGCATTTCTTTATGTGTAATTCGCATATCAAAAGACATGCTAAATTATAGAAAGTAAGACACCAATAAATAATGTCTTTCAATTAAACATTTAAATGCAACGTAAAACATTCAGAGAAGTATGGTAAGCATTTCAAGATAATTCTTAACAGTTCATTCTATTATACTTAAAACAAAATTTTCTTTAGAACAAGTTCTTTCAAATTAAATATTTTATTCTTATTTTCTGATTAACTGTAATTATTCAGAGAAAAGTATGAGTCTTAAATAACAAAGGCCACTCCCAACCCTGTCAAAGCAATAAAAACAGAACATAACAGAGATTCACATGAGTGTGTTACTCATTTTGATTTGCCTATTCATTTGTGCAAAGTTAATATTTTTATCACTATTCTAATGTGTCAGACAGGGGCCGATTTGGAAAGTTTGGGGAGGCTATGCAAGGAGTCCTTTGGGATCACCTCTATACCATCTTATTTGTGTGTAGGATTACAGGTTGTCCTTAGGAGCAGATTACAAATCAAGGAATAAAAAAAGTTTTTATACTTTTTCAGTATGCACTTATTTAAAATTCTGGTTAATATGTACTTAAAATTCTGGTTAATATGCACTTATTTAAAATTGTGGTTTAATTTTAACCAATACAACTGCTTCTTATCTTATATTTTAATCTAAAGCAATGTGAAATTTTGAAAAACCATATATTTACTCAAGTGACAGATTTATGGTAAGAGAAACATATGAAATATTTATGCTAATCACCTACCACACACTCAGTACAGGTGATACCACAGACTGTCACTGAATATAACAGTAATATGCATAAATAAGTATACATTACATATAATGAGTTTTTGTCTCTATTTTCATATAAAAAAGCACTGACATGCAGTTATTATTTTATTAAACTAGCAACAAAAATTAAAACAGAAAATGTTATTACAACACAGTGGTCAAACCATTGGTTCAGCAGAATTTTTGTTGATAGCATGAGAAACATTCACACCTAAATTGTCATTTAAAATCTATGAAGTAAACTTCCATCAGTAATGCTACATTAAAAATTCTTTGTGAGGTCTGCAAAAATATTTAACTTTTAGAAACCCAACTAAAATAACAAATGTTACAGTTATCATATTTGCTGCCTTCAAAATTCTGCATAATATGTAAACTATGACAAAAGCTTCATTCTGGGAGACCTAAAAAATTTTGGGAGTACTACAGAAATGGAGCCCAAATGCCTTGCTGTAAATTGGTTCCTGGTGGCATCAGCTGTAAGTCACAAAAGAAACCAAATAAAACTGAAGTAATTTGAACAAAGCGCACAAAACATGTTTTTGCAAATTTTAAAATAAAGTTATTTTAAAAAACATGCTTTAATACTGCAATGCTTAATTCAAAAGCTGGGACAAGTGTGCTCCCAAGAAAAAAATGCATCCATCATTCACTTTAAAAATGAACAAACATTTAATGCTGCATAATTTAAAAGCATGGATGAAAATATATTTGCCCACCTAAAACAAACAAACAATAACAAAAAATCAGCAGAATTCAAAATTCATTATTCTGTACAAATGTCTTATACACATAAAAGGCACTTCTGATGTCTACATATTTACAACACAAGTTAATAAAAGCTATTAAAAGTTAACCCAATGAAGTTGTTAATATGAATTTCCCTAAAAAATTAAACTTCGTTGCAGTCTTTCCATGCTAAACAGAAAAACAAAAATCTGCGTGGATACGGACTGAAAACATTAAAATTTGAAGGAAAATTTATAATAAAACAAAAAATGATTTTGAACAACAAAACTAAGATTCCATGAAACAGGATATGCTATACTTCAAAATGGTTGATGGCACACATTTGTTGGAACTAAAATTTTGATTGCTTACAAGTACATTTGCTTAACCTGATGATTTCACACACAATATATGCCTGGACAAATCATAACAAGTCCTTCTCAGAAGCCACAATTTTTGTAAAATGATATAATGTGCCCTCCCCTTCGACTTCTCATTGGATAAAACTAGAAATGAACTATTTCAAAAAATCATAGTCTATTAAAAATTACAGCTAAATAAAAATGAATTTTTTCGGCAGCCCTTTTAGGCAGACAAGATTTATTTTGATCTGATGAGTACAAACTGAAACAACATTCAAAAGATGATATATAATAACACAGTGCATGATTAAAAGATTCAAGAGACAAAATCTTTATCATACCAAAACATGAGAGGCAAAGATTCATTAATAAGGCTGCTGCATACTCCAGTCCATAATCTGTGAGCTTTTCATGTTGGCTGATTGCATTGATGAGCCATTCTATCATTCCTGCTTCTACCATGCTAGACTGAGAAAGGCTCCTAAAAATAAACGTTTATTCACATAATTAAGAAATAATGTTAAATAAAAAAATAAACTGTGTGGTATATAAATCAGTTTTTTATTTCTTAAAGTATATAACATATATCAAAGATATTGAAAACACAGATTGCTATAAAACATTAGCACTTTCAAGTCCACAGTCCACAGTGGACTTGAAAGTGCTAATGTTTTAACTTTGTGTATATATATTTTTAACTGTAATTTTTAAATCATGTATAGGTGGCACTCTTTTAGCACGAATAAATTGACTTCCTATGGTGATATATCAAAGAATAAGTTAAGAATTTTTTTAGTAGTTAAAAAGTTTAAGACAATTATTCCCCAAACTATCTGTGCTCACAGTTGCAGAAAAGGAGAAAGTGCAGGGTGGCCCCAAATGCAAAAGACAGTTGCACAGTTTTATTTGGTCAAAATGTACTGTACATTTCAGTTACATTTGGAATGGTAAATAAACGGCACTTTTAACTTAAAAAAGACTGTGCTGTTAACAGTTGACATGTTTATCAGCATTTTTACATACCTTTTCAAAGTCTGTGTTGAAAGTAGTCGCCACTTGCCTCGAGGCATTTTCCCTCCATTGAAGCATGTTTAGGTAAATGCCCTGCAATTCAGAAGTTGAAATGCAGGCAATCTCTTGTGATATGTTGGTTTTTAACTCTTCCAATGCTTGAGGGTTGTTGCAGTAAACTTTCCCTTTTAGCGAGCTCCCACAGGTAAAAGTCACACAGTGACATGTCGGGAGAGCAGAGTGGCTATAGATCTTTACCAATTGTCCTTTCCTGAGTAAAATCACTGTGGATTCGAGCAAGTGAATGATCAGAGGTACAGCAAGTAGCTTTATTTTGTTGGAAGAAGGCATAAGTGAGTTCATGTGAAGTCTCTTATTTGGCTTACAAACTCTTCATAGATCTGCAGATAAACAATGTATTCACATTCCCCTTGAAAAAAAAATAGGTCTGATGATGCATTGGGCCCGACATTCCACATGAAACACCGACTTTTAAATCATGGAGTGGTTTCTGTTGGAACATGTGTGGGTTTTCAGCAGTCTAGTGTCATGCATTCTGTGAACTGACATATTGCAAAGGGTAGAACCAAGCTTAGTCTGTTGAAATGAAGAGAAATGGATTGAACAGCCTTTCAGATTAAGTGCTCTTAATTCCTGCACAACACTCACATATAAAGCTTAATTTTTAAATCATGAAATATGTGCTGAATTGATTTACAAGTAATGCCTGTCAGCTGGGATAAATAGTGTGATGACTTCTCAGGCCTTCCTTTGATACGATTTGCTATGTCAGTGACAGCTTCTGGTGTGAGAACGGTTCATTGTTTCACTCTCTAAGCATTGACTACAGAGCCAGTCGTACGCCATTTCTTCACCAAGTCCTGGATCGTTGATTTTGGAGGAATATTGGCACCAGGATATTTTTCTTTAAATAGTTCATGAACCAAAATGAAAGAACATGCACGAATATACTCCTTCACAATAAAAACACACTACTCAATTGAATACAGCATGACTTACACGCAGACAGCTGCAGACTGTCTTCCGTAGCGTGGAGGATCACTGAATTCATATGAACATAATCTACATTTTGAGGTTACTCACTTTTATACCAAATATCATTTAGGAGGTTTTCATCTCCTGCACACATTTCCAACACATACTTTTCATTAGTCACTTCGTTGTTCAAGGCCCAAACACAAGTCTTTTTCAACACACACAAACTTCGTTTTTGTTTTTTTTGTTTGTTTTTCCTTTTTTCCCCAATAACTAAATGCTGATTCAAAATAATCAACTAGAGTTACACTAATTCAACTCCCTATAACTCCAATATCTAATTAAAAACTTCAATAAAAAAAACCTTATATATTACACATTTCCTATAACTTCAAAGTTAAAACTGTAACCCATAATTATTTACAACTGTACACCAGTAATTAATTGAAACAAACCAAACTTGACACAACAAATACCATTATCCACAATAATCTCGGACCTTTTTTTTTTTTTTTTTTTTATTTTTTTTGAGGTTTAACGACCACCATGAGCAACTCAATGGGCTATAAGCAGTCGCCCGTCCCTAATTTAGGGTAACTGGTTCCAGGGAAGGGAGAGAGCCAGTGCCGTAAGACAAACACAACATCCATGCCTCACCGGGATTCGAACCCGGACCCCTTACGGGCGAATGATCAGAGGCCAGTGCCTTAGACCACTGCGCCACCGGCGCGGCGAATCTCGGACCTCTCACCACACAGCAACAATCGTACTATCCTAGCACTTTCAGCCTCTGCCCAGACCATTATCAAGGAGTGGACGTAACAGATGATCCTCCGTCCTCACCCTCCAATGCAGCGAATGTTTTAGTTCTCACGCAGCATCATCTTATCACCTTTCTTCACCATTCAGGCGCAGTGGCGCCACCTATTAGATGACCCAACAGTCTTCATTTTCTTTTCGTACTTGGAAATATCTGTTCGATAGCCGGTTGTAGTTGATTTTTGAAATTAATCTTCTTATAATCATCATTTTTTTTATATTAAATTTTTTTTTTTAGTTAAAAAAAAACAAAAACAAAACGAAGTTTGTGTGTGTTGAAAAAGAAGTGTGTTTGAGCCTTGAACCACGATGTGACTAATGAAAATTACGTGTTGGAAATGTGTGTAGGAGATGAAAACCTTCTAAATGATATTTGGGATAAAGGTGAGTAACCTCAAAATGCAGATTATGTCTAAATAGCATGTTAATAATTAAGCAGCTAAATGACATTTTGACATTTGCAATGCTGTATGAATATATCATATGAACATGTGCAACAGTGTCAAATAGTTTCCAGTAGGAAACTACAAAATATAGCTTTACAACAGTAATCCAAACCACATTTGGGGCCCATTTTATGTTCACCACCCTGTACAAGTGTTCAAGAACTTAAAAACAAAAAGCAGATATGAAAAATTGAAATTTAATTAAGGCTTCATAAAAAAATTATGTCAAAATACTATAGAACATTCATATAAATTTAATTATGAATCACAGCAGCTTCTAACATGTAATCTGGGTATTCCCTTTGGATTGATCAGACTACTCCATGTTTGCAAAGAAATGGTCTGTTAATGAAAAAATGAAAAGCATTAAAAACTCCATAGCACCTTACCATTCTTCCTTTGCTAGCTAAATCTGCATCTAATTGGCACATCAGATTACCCTAATTTCATAACTAGAAAAATCAAACAACGAAAAACGGAAAAACCCTTGACTTAATTCCAAGTTCAAGCTAGGATAAACTAGAAATTTTGAAAAGCAAATCACATCTGTAGTCCCATTAATTTCAGGGTTTAAAGTACCATTTTTTCTCATTATAATGTGGTGGCGCTAAACTCAATTTTACAAACATGCTGCTTTGGTGCAGCTTATAACTGCTTTAACAGTAACATTACAAATTCCAACAACTGTCATTAATTATAAATAAATATATATATATATATATATATATATATATATATATATATATACTTAAGAGCAAAACTGAAGACTAAGGAAAAACTTTAGAATTTAAAACGAAGGTTGCAAAAAAACCTGAAAATCAAAACGCGCAACGCAGCAGTTTTGAAAATTCAGAATTCACATTCTATAAAGAAGATACCTAAGCAAAAAAATGCAAATATAATTTTGACTCACACCTAGTACAACATAGAAAAGGTTATGTATCTACCTGTGTGAGTAAAAGGAGAAAAGACAAAAAAATAAAATAAAACAACTGAATGTAGGTGTCGAGAATACTGAGCCTTGGCTTTATCAAGGACCAGCAAAAACTCTGCATTTTCTCACTTCCACAAAGACCTAGTTGGAAATGGGTTTCTGCAAGGCCATAGATGCAAGTAACATTCCCACCTAAAATAGTTTAAAACATATATATATAAGTCATGTCCTCCGTAGAGTTGCATGACCTAGCACTAGTTAACAATTTCGCTTGCATCCATTAACCTTCATGGCCCGACCCATGCTCTTCATCTGTTACTATTAAACAGAGAGAAGAAGATTAAAGAGAACTCAAGCTGTGAGAGTGACATAATAATTAGAAATGATTTTCAGCCATAACGAAATTCCAAGTTCGTTTGAGAGAGAATTTAAACCTGAAAATCAATGCAAAAGAAATCCAAATTTTACATTGCAATTAAAAAAGGAAATGTTAATTTTTAACGAACAGATTTTTGAAAGAAAACTTGAGTCTAAAACCCCCTACTCTACAACTTATGACAGCACGAAAACGAGAATAAGTTAAAGATAATAATTAACTAAAGAAAACTTTGTGAAAGTTATATACCTTAAACAGTTAGTTGCAATATGTACAAAGTATTTCAGCAGTGCTTTAAGTGCATAATTAATTAGTTATTAAGAACTTAACTACTTTGAAAAAACAGCGCAGAGACAGCGCATAGAAAAGGAACAAGCTTAGCCATCTTCAGTTCCTAGGTACCCCATAAGACATTCAAAGTTACAGAGAAAAGAAAGAGTTAAAACCCGCAAAAAAGTTAACAGACAAACCAATGCCTAAATGCTGAAAAGCTAAAAAACGACAGAGAATAAGTACAAACATTGAACTTATAAAACCTAGAACCCAAAAACAAGGAAGAGAGCTTACCTCTTGTGTGACAAAAACTTTTCTCCTCACAAGAGAAGAACATGGCTGACCTCTTCCGCCACTCCCTAGACAGCTGGGGGGCAGTGAGGGTGGGGCTGATGGCCTCCTCATACAGCAAGAAAACAACGCGCGGAGATTTTAACCAGAGAAAAAAATATATATAAACTTAAGACTGTGGATCTGTATGATCAGAAAGAGCAGAATTAACTCTCCAGAATACATGAGAAATATTATAAAATACACGAGCAGTTTATTTAATAATCTTTGCATGTATTAAATCACCTTAGTGAGCTTCTATAGATTAATCAGAATCTTATTAATTTTAATGTTGGTTTTACTATTTTTAGTATAGCTATCCTAGTGATGAATAACTAGTTTTCTTTTTTATTTGTTTTTATTTTCTTTTATAAACAGATTTTTAAGCTTTTTTCGTGATTTTGTTTATATTATTTAATTTTTTGTTTTAATAGGACCGTCATATCCATAGCACTAAGGTTCCTTTAGGTAGTTAATAGGCATCCTCTAGCCAACTTCCTTACGGCTTTGATTGGTCAGAATCATATTATTAACTGTGTAGAAAATTAAAGCAGATCTGCCAACCTTACTCTATTATTCAGAATAATTTTTCTTAAAGTTCTGTTGATGAAAGAAGAAGGAATTTCGTTCTCTAGAAAACTTTCTAATAGTATATTAATGTGGTAATTGAAGTACAAATTGTTGCTGCAAATTCTTGAAATTCTTAGGACCTGAGAAATTAGTACATTCTCAATTACTTTGGTTGAAATGTTATTATTCCAGTGTAGATATTTAATTACTTTGAAAGGAAAATTAACTCTTTTATCAAAGAGGCTAATAGATGGGTTACCTCTGTTGAGCTTAATGCTTAAGTCTAGGAACTCAAGTTCCTGATTACTGTGGTTGGTTTTACATAAGTTAAGAGAGCTTGGATAGATATTATCAAAATCACTCGCGCTGTTTTTTCAAAGTAGTTAAGTTCTTAATAACTAATTAATTATGCACTTAAAGCACTGCTGAAATACTTTGTACATATTGCAACTAACTGTTTAAGGTATATAACTTTCACAAAGTTTTCTTTAGTTAATTATTATCTTTAACTTATTCTCGTTTTCGTGCTGTCATAAGTTGTAGAGTAGGGGGTTTTAGACTCAAGTTTTCTTTCAAAAATCTGTTCGTTAAAAATTAACATTTCCTTTTTTAATTGCAATGTAAAATTTGGATTTCTTTTGCATTGATTTTCAGGTTTAAATTCTCTCTCAAACGAACTTGGAATTTCGTTATGGCTGAAAATCATTTCTAATTATTATGTCACTCTCACAGCTTGAGTTCTCTTTAATCTTCTTCTCTCTGTTTAATAGTAACAGATGAAGAGCATGGGTCGGGCCATGAAGGTTAATGGATGCAAGCGAAATTGTTAACTAGTGCTAGGTCATGCGACTCTACGGAGGACATGACTTATATATATGTGTTTTAAACTATTTTAGGTGGGAATGTTACTTGCATCTATGGCCTTGCAGAAACCCATTTCCAACTAGGTCTTTGTGGAAGTGAGAAAATGCAGAGTTTTTGCTGGTCCTTGATAAAGCCAAGGCTCAGTATTCTCGACACCTTCTACATTCAGTTGTTTTATTTTATTTTTTTGTCTTTTCTCCTTTTACTCACACAGGTAGATACATAACCTTTTCTATGTTGTACTAGGTGTGAGTCAAAATTATATTTGCATTTTTTTGCTTAGGTATCTTCTTTATAGAATATATATATATATATATATTCTATTAAGAAGATACCTAAGCGAAAAAATACATATATAATTTTGTCTCACACCAAGTACAACATAGAAAAGGTTATGTATCTACCGGTGTGAGTAAAAGGAGAAAAGATAAAAAAAATAAAATAAAGCAACTGAATGTAGAAGGTGTCGAGAATACTGAGCCTTGGCTTTATCAAGGACCAGCAAAAACTCTGCATTTTCTCGCTTCCACAAAGACCTAGTTGGAAATGGGTTTCTGCAAGGCCATAGATGCAAGTAACATTCCCACCTAAAATTGTTTTAAAAAATATATATATGTCTTGTCCTCCGCAGAGTCGTATGACCTAGCACTAGTTAACAATTTCGCTTGCATCCATTAACCTTCCTGGCCCGACCCATGCTCTTCATCTGTTACTATTAAACAGAGAGAAGAAGATTAAAGAGAACTCAAGCTGTGAGAGTGACATAATAATTAGAAATAATTTTCAGCTATAACGAAATGCCAAGTTCGTTTGAGAGAGAATTTAAACCTGAAAAACAATGCAAAAGAAATCCAAATTTTTATATTGCAATTAAAAAAGGAAATATTAATTTTTAAAAAACAGTTTTTTGAAAGAAAACTTGAGTCTAAAACCCCCTACTCTACAACTTATGACAGCACGAAAACGAGAATAAGTTAAAGACAATAATTAACTAAAGAAAACTTTGTGAAAGTTATATGACTTAAACAGTTAGTTGCAATATGTACAAAGTATTTCAGCAGTGCTTTAAGTGCATAATTAATTAGTTATTAAGAACTTAACTACTTTGAAAATACAGCGCAAAGAAAAGGAACAAGCTTGGCCATCTGCTGTTCCTAGGTACCCCAAAAGACGCAGCTAAGATACCAAGAAAAGAAAGAGTTAAAACCCGCAAAAAAGTTAACAGACAAGCCAGTGCCTAAAAGCTGAAAAGCAAAAAATCAACAGAGAAAAAGTACATGAAGTACAAACATTGAACTTATAAAACCTAAAACCCAAATACAAGGAAGAGAGCTTACCTCTTGTGCGACTAAACTTTCTCCTCACATGAGTAAAACATGGCTGACCTCTTCCGTAACACTTTTGCCACTCCCTAGTCGCTGGGGGGCAGTGTGGGTGGGGCTGATGGCCTCCTCATACAGAAAGAAACCAACTCGCGGGGATTTTAACCAGAGAAAAAAATATACAAACTTATGACTGTGGATCTGTATGATCAGAAAGAGCAGAATTAACTCTCCAGAATACATGAGAAATATTATAAAATACACGAGTAGTGTATTCAATAATCTTTGCATGTATTAAATCACCTTAGTGAGCTTCTATAGATTAATCAGAATCTTATTAATTTTAATGTTGGTTTTACTATTTTTAGTATAGCTATCCTAGTGATGAATAACTAGTTTTCTTTTTTATTTGTTTTTATTTTCTTTTATAAACGGATTTTTAAGCTTTTTTGTGATTTTGTTTATATTATTTAATTTTTTGTTTTAATAGGACCTTCATATCCATAGCACTAAGGTTCCTTTTAGTAGTTAATAGGCATCCTCTAGCCAACTGCTGAAATACTTTGTACATATTGCAACTAACTGTTTAAGTCATATAACTTTCACAAAGTTTTCTTTAGTTAATTATTGTCTTTAACTTATTCTCGTTTTCGTGCTGTCATAAGTTGTAGAGTAGGGGTTTTAGACTCAAGTTTTCTTTCAAAAAACTGTTTTTTAAAAATTAATATTTCCTTTTTTAATTGCAATATAAAAATTTGGATTTCTTTTGCATTGTTTTTCAGGTTTAAATTCTCTCTCAAACGAACTTGGCATTTCGTTATAGCTGAAAATTATTTCTAATTATTATGTCACTCTCACAGCTTGAGTTCTCTTTAATCTTCTTCTCTCTGTTTAATAGTAACAGATGAAGAGCATGGGTCGGGCCAGGAAGGTTAATGGATGCAAGCGAAATTGTTAACTAGTGCTAGGTCATACGACTCTGCGGAGGACAAGACATATATATATTTTTTAAAACAATTTTAGGTGGGAATGTTACTTGCATCTATGGCCTTGCAGAAACCCATTTCCAACTAGGTCTTTGTGGAAGTGAGAAAATGCAGAGTTTTTGCTGGTCCTTGATAAAGCCAAGGCTCAGTATTCTCGACACCTTCTACATTCAGTTGTTTTATTTTATTTTTTTATCTTTTCTCCTTTTACTCACACCGGTAGATACATAACCTTTTCTATGTTGTACTTGGTGTGAGACAAAATTATATATGTATTTTTTCGCTTAGGTATCTTCTTAATAGAATGTGAGTTCTGAATTTTTAAAACTGCTGCGTTGCGCGTTTTGATCTTCAGGTTATTTTGCAACTTTCGTTTTAAATTCTAAAGTTTTTCCTTAGTCTTCAGTTTTGCTCTTCAGTATATATATATATATATATATATATGTACACTATCTACCAACAAGTAATTGGACACTTCTGAAATCGACGATATCTGCGGTCCTGATACATGTTACGGCTGCCGCTGTTAAATATTGTGTGGGAAACAACAACGCAACCAGCCACATGAAAGATGCCATGCAGTTCGGAGTTCTCTGATTTCGAGAAAGGTGTAATCATCGAGTATCACAGAAATGGCCGATCCATATGTGACATATCCAGCGAGTTGAAGTACCCAAAATCGACAGTGGCCTACGTGATTGGCAAGTGGAAGATGAGAGGTGACTGTCGGAATGTGCCCCAACCCGGCAGACCCACAAAACTGGGAGTTAGAGACCGATGGGTGCTAGCCAGAGAAATTTGGAAGAACCGCACCAAATAGACGGGCCACATCCACGAGGAGTTTCAACAGGCATCCGGGAGTGTTCTTTCGATGAATACCATCCGTAAGGAAGCCCATCTGCTCGGTTATCATGGACGTGCTGCCGCCCACAAGCCTTTGATCACCAAGTCCAATAGCGCTGCTCGGCTAACGTGGTGCCAAGAATGTTGACAGTGGACCGCTGAACAGTGAAAACAGGTTCTCTGGAGCGACGAATCAAGGTTCACCCTCTACCGTTCAAATGGCAGGGTCTGGGTTTGATGTCTGCCTGGAGAACGCCTCCTGTCGGAATGTATTGTGCCAACTGTGAAGTTCAGCGGTGGTGGAATTATGCTATGGGGGTGTTTTTCCTGGTATGGCACGGGACCCTTGGTCGCAATTCCTGGTAGACTCAACGCCGAGACCTACTGCACCATTTTGGATGACCATGCGCTTTCTACGTTGTGGCAGTTTAACGGGGTGGACCCACGTTACTTTCAGGATGACAATGCCACTTGTCATATTGCGAGGTCCACCATGGCTTAGTATGGTGACAATAGGGTTAATCGAATGGACTGGCCTGCGCAGAGCCTGGACCTTAACCCTATCGAGCACCTCTGGGATGAGTTGGAGCGTCGACTTAAGGGGTGCCCCACCGTCTGAAATCGGTGAAGGAACTGACCTGTCTTCTCCAAGCCAAGTGGAAGAAAATACCGCTAGCCATCGTACAACGCCTGGTTGAGAGTATGCCCCGGAGGGTCGCAGCTGTAATCGCTGCTCGTGGAGGCTCCACCAACTATTGAAGGTGAATAAACTTTGTTTTCCTTTGCTATCACAGGTGTCCAATTGCTTTTTGGTAGATAGTGTGTGTATATATATATAATATATACTGATATAATGCTAAAACCAAAGCAAAAAAAATAATTTTTTCTGCTATACATATTTAATTAATATATTGAAATTTAATTTATAAGCAGCCAGTTCGACATGAAGACAGAGAGTGCTAAGAATCACAGGAGGACCGGAACTAGGCTGCCATCTGATGCTGACCTTTGCTATGTTCAATGGATGATCTCTATCATCTGATTTACGGCTCCTTGAATTGGAAGGGGAACTACAAAGAATCAAGTGGGACATCATTGGGATACGTGAGGAAAGAAGAAAAGGAGAGGATCTCATTGAACTGAAAAGTGGACATCTTTTTTACTATTGTGGGATAGACAATGGCAGAACTAGAGGTGTTGGACATGTAATAAACAAGAAACTGAAAGATAAAGTTCTAGAAGTGGAAAGTTCCTCAGACAGAGTTACACCACTTGTTACTCATTATCCAACTCTCAAAAAGATACCAAAGTCAGATTATTCAAGCTTATGGTCCAACCAGAAGTCATCCTGAGGAAGAAATTGAAGAATTTTATGAGGAAATTCAGGCATCTTAATCACAAGGACAAGCAGCACTTGAAGCAAAAATGGGGCAACAGCCCCATTTGCATTGAAATCACTCATAATGAAACTTTGGTAAGTAAATTCGGTCACAGCAATAGAAACCAATGTGGAAATACTTTTGTAGACTTTGCAGAGGTAGAAAGGCTTTTCATCATGAACTCCTCTTTAAAAAAAAAGCCACATAGGAAATGGGCATGGAAACATCTCAATGGGATGGATGACAAGTGAAATTGATTTTATTATGCGTAACAAGAAATTCCTCATTGAAGGCTGTAGTGTGCTAAACAGGTTCAGCACAGGTAGTGACCACAGAATGGTGAGATGCAAGATGCACCCCAACATACTAAACTTGAACGTGGAAAGCTCATAAAATCAAACAAAATGTATTATCATGACCAACCTTAAAAATTATCATAATACCTTCAAGTTGGAACTGAGGAATCAATTCTTTGCTCTAGAAGGTCTAACATCAGAAGAAGTGGATATCTCTGAAGTTAACAGAAAACTAACTAAGGCTCTTATGGAAACAGCAACAAAAATTGGTGGTACTATGAACAAGTTATTTAAGAAGAAAATTTCAGGAAAAATAAAAATGCTGATGCTGATGCAAAAAAGAGAAAGGATGAGGACAAATAAAGAAAATTCAACTTCCAAAGTGGAATATATAAAGCTATGCAAGACAGTTTGGAAAAGTATCACTGAAGACATAAGGAAATTCAATTGCTAGTGAACTAGTGAGAAAAGCAATTGAAAATAACCAAAGCCTGAAGCAAAGAGACATCTCTGTAAGGGAAGTAAACAGATTATGGCACTGAGAAAAGGAGATAGTTCTGTAACAAGAAATAGAGGTAAATTTTAACATGGATTTCTACACAAAACTATATGAAAGGGAAGGTACATCTATTCCAGTCATTAAGAAAGGTACCAGTACCAAAGTTCCTCCAGTCCTCCCAGCAGAAGTTACATATGCGATTAAGAACGTGAAACAGGGAAGAGCTCTAATAGAAGATGGAATTACCAGATACATTTAAAGCACTGGGTGTTCAATTAACTGGGACTCCGTAAAAATTATTTCACATCATTAGCACTTTGTGAACAGGAAGTTGGAAGAAAGTAGAAGAGGTGCCACAATTAATGAACAGAAAGGCTGGGTATTACCACACAAGTGGCAACACCTACTCTCTTGAGTCAGTCCTGATGACAGGATGGCGTGCAACTTGAAAATTTGACAACGGAAAATAATTTTTACCCTAGTAATCCACATAATACTAAAGTTATATTTCAAATATATTCCATCACTAGGATTTGCATGGATGACTTTATTAACACACAGAATTAAATATTTAATTCAAACTTCTATAAATTTCACTGTATGAGTGACCTAAAACGGTAATATTACACATTTAATGTGTCGAATAGGAATAATAGTATGTGCAGAAAAAAAAATGTTGTAAATATAAATTACACATGAATCAAAATACACAATATTTTTTTAATATTTAATGAAACATTGATATGATGATTCACCTCATACTGAGCTTCTGCAATGCACCTAACACCATATCTTGAATAAACAGGTCTTTTGGGTGAATGACAAGCAATATGTCCTGTAAAGCAGATAAAAGCTGGGAATTCTGACAAAGATAAGCACGACCTGCAAGAAATATTTAATGCATTTTTAAAAGACAGTAAAACTATGACATAACTGTCAAAAATGAACTTGTATTTTTGTTATCAGAACACTTTTGTCTAAAACACTGAAAAAAATTCAGTTCAGTGTCAGTACTTACAAACATTAAGTTGTTGCTACTAAAGGAAATATGCTAGAGAATTGTGTTTTATTTAAAAATTTGTAATATGAGCAGTGCAGACTAAAATTTTGAATCATTTATTGATTCAAAATCATTCTGTGCTCCAAGAGATTTCCTTGTCCTTGATTCCAGTGCCTTGTAATGCCAGACAGACCATAGAAACTTTTAAGTATCATAAGTATTTGTATTTTATATCAAGACATTCTTAAGTATCACTAAGAAGGAAGAACCCCCCCCCCCCAAAAAAAAATAATTCTGGTTATGGAACAAGATTATGACATGAGAGTGATAATAAATAGTAAAACTGTACAAATAATTAGATTTATTGGCGTAGGAATATACAAATAAACGTTTCCAAGCTTTCACACATCAACCAGATGGCTTTTTCAAGGAAGTTAGACAGAAACTGCAGTTTCTGTCTAACTTACTTGAAAAAGCCATCTGGTTGATGTTTGAAAGCTTGGAAATGCTTATTTGTATATTCCTACACCAATAAATTGGATTACTAGTATAGTTTCACTATTTATACATAATTGGCATACAGTTCCTCATTATTCATGAGAGTGATAAGTTTAAAGACATGAAATGATTTTTAAGACAGATGCCTGTCACATTTGAAAACTAGAGGGAAAATATTTCAAAACTGGTGAAAAGTAACAAATCCTGCAGTTGATTATTTGAGACTCATGTTTTCGAAACTTTTTTTTTTTTTATCTCAAGTTAGTGTACAACATGATGTGCTCTTATAGCATAGTAAATCTGTTTATTTACTGGTGTAATAAGCATACAGATACACCAAGCTTTCGCTTTCCACTGGGAGGCTTTTTCAAGGCAATGGTAAACATAAAATGCAGGGAACAAACATGATTTTTTGAAAAAAATGCAGCTGACATCGTGAGTAGTACTATGTGAATTTTTATCACACAATTATAAGGTGTGCTGCGATGTGTTTTCATCCTTTAACAATGCATGCCAAACTATTGGTAGTTCCATAGAGACCATATCATTGCATGCTAGTTTGCTGGAGAGGATTTAGACTGTTTTCCTGATGGCAGTATCTTCAAAGTTTGTGTAAGGGGGCAATTCTTCAAATATTATTCCACATAGGAGTGGGTGAGCAATGCATCATTTCTCCAACAAGGGCTGTATTCTGTATGTCTTGGTTGATACTTCACATGTGTTCTTTACATCTAGTGTCTAAGGATTGCTTTGTGATTCCCATATATATTTTTTCTGCGTTGTTAGGATACACCAGCGGTATAGCACACATGCTCACTTTTTCTTTCTCACACTCTCTCCTTGCAGTTTGATACTACATGTGATAATGGGGTAGGTGACTTCATTGCTATTGGGATGTTGTACTTATGTAAAAAAATTCAACCAGTGTGTAAAGCCTGGGACACATGGGATGGATTATGTGCATCTCATTTCCACACAAGTTGATTTTGTTATTGGAGACATTATACCATTTCTTACAGTTCTATGTATTCTGCCTATGCCATGTTTCTTATATACAACCTTTAGACCTTTGCTATAAATATTCGTTTGCGCACCAATGTAAAAATAAAGCCTTATTTGCTGATGATGGAGTTTAAACCTGCATCTTCTTTCTCCAGAATCAGATATTCTAACTGCTTGAGCTATACTGATGAAGCTCATCACTGCAACTTTGCCATCTTGACATGTGCATCTTCCCTGAGGTAGGTACGTCCCAAGCTATAAGGGTTGTTCAATACGTAGCGATATTCTTTGGCTGGAGTGCATTTGTGCTTCCTAATTTTGTCAATGGATGGCACTAGTGGCAGGTATTTTAAAGGCTATGCAACTGCATTGCAGCTTGTTTGTTACAGAAGCATGCAACATGCTGAACTAATTTTATTGATCTCTCGTAGAAGATGGAGCACTGCAGACCAGCCAAGATCAGGAGCATCATGTCGTGCTGTTTCAGTTATAACAATTGCACATGAGGATGCAGCAGTAAAAGTAAATGGAAGAATCACGATCTGAGAACTTGCGAACAGTGCAGGTGTAAGCTTCGGAACTGTCAATATGATCACGCATTCGCACCTCGAATATCATAAGGTCTGCGCCACGTGGGTATCGAAACATCTGTCCAATGAACAGATGAGGCAATGAATGGGACTGTTGTTACAGCATCTGTTCAGCTACCATAAAGGTGAAGATTTCCTGCTACACATTATTGCTGGGGATGAAAGCTGGTGTCATCAGTTTGAGCCAGAGTCAAAACACCAGGGCATGCAGTGGAAACATGTATCACATGTAACACCGCCAAGGAAATTATGGTCCAGCATTTCCTCAGGAAAGGCGATGTTAACCCTGTTCTTGGACCATTGAGGACCATTGCTTCTTGAGTGGCTATCAAAACGATCAACCATCAATGCCAAAAGATATTGTCAAACTTTAATAAAGCTTTGACAAGCCATCAAAAACAAGAGACCTGGCAACCTCACTCAGGGTATTGTGCTTCCACATGATAACACCCGGCCGCATATGTCAGTTAGCATACAAAGGAAATTACAGTGCTTACGCTGGGAAGTCTTTCAATATCTGGTGTACAGTCCTGACCTATCATCCTGCAATTTTCACATCTTTGGACCTACGAAAAAATTTCTCAAAGGCAAACATTTCACTTTGGATGATCAGATGCATGAAGCTGTAGATAACTGGTTGCAGCAGCAGCTTGCCTCCTTCTATGAACGATGGGGCAGCTGTCTAAATGCTGGTGGTGATACTTTTAGGTATGCCAGGTTTTGACTCTTTCAGGCAGAAAGTCTTACTACTTATTGAACAACCCTTATATAGGGGAGGATGACGTGAAATTTAGACTTCCTCTATCTTAAAGTTATCAACCCTCAAAGCAGTTCACTCTAGTAAACAGCAGTTGAGGACTGGTGATAAAATGTACAGTGTAAGGATAATCGGTTCATCTAGTAGCGCACAATATGCAGTTTTTAGTGCAAAATAACCACAAACATTTATCAACATATGGTACCTGTATTATGGTAATAAGTATTTTAAAAGAACAATAATGTTTCAAGATTTTCCACCACAGATCTTTAACCTAGATGATGGAGCAACATAATCACTAACTCAGAAACCATTGTAGAAGCGAACAGCATGTACAGAAGTGAATTAGATTTTTTTTTTTTTTTTTTTTTGCTGGACTGGGCACCAATTCGAATGATGCCCCTAATTTCTTTAGTGATTTTTTTAAATGTACTGCTTTATAACAAAGCCACAGTAATTCATTTCAATTATGCAATTATTTGAATGAAAAGTTCTTTTATACAGCATTTTGTGAAAAACTACTAACATAAAACTTTTTTTATTTATATTTTCAAAAAATTACTTTTTTTTAGGTAATTGGTATCCAAAAAAATCAGGCTGCAAAGTATTTGTTGTTTTTAACACATTTAAAAATTTTCTCATTAAATACTCTGAAAGTCAGAATTTTGGATTTTTGAAGCAATTTGTGAAGAAGATATTTTGGTTACGGCACAAAATTTGTTGCCTGAAAGGTCATGCAAAACAGTGAATGTTTGTGTGCTTTTAATTTTTACTTAATTCTAAGATTTTGCACTATCAGTGCTTCAAGTTACGCACATATTTGAAAAGGGCATTTAACTACAGAGGACACCCATTTTGCACCTAACAGTGCTTGCAAAGCAAATAAAAACTAAGTATTACTTTTAAAAACTTTACATTTTTATTCATCATCATCATCATCATTGTCAACCATTATCAATCCACTGCTGGACGAAGGTCTCCCCAAGTTTCCTCCACAATGGTCTGTCTTGTGCCAGTCTCTTCCATGTCACTCCCGCATATTTTCGAATTTCATCCACCCATCTCCCATGTGGTCTTTTTCTGGCTCTTTTCCTGTCCCATGGAATCCAATCTAAAATTTCGGCTGTCCATCTATGGTCTGTCTTTCTGGCAGTATGTCCAGCCCATTGCCATTTCAGGGATTTAACTCTGATCATGATGTCTTCCACTCTCGTCATTTTTCGGATCCATGAGTTCCTCTTCTTATCTCTCCTGGTTATACCAAGCATGCACCTCTCCATGCTGCTTTGAGTTGTCTGCAGCCTTTGTATGTCTCTTTTAGTTAAGGTCCACGTCTCTGCACCATACGTAAGCACTGGAAGGATGCATTGATCAAACACTTTTCTTTTAAGACATAATGGCATATTGCTCTTGAAAATTATGCTGTTTCTTCCAAAAGCTCTCCAGGCAAGTTTTGTGCGCCGATTAATTTCTTCACCAATGTGACCCTCACTTGATATCTGGTGTCCAAGATAAACGTATGTGTCTGTTATCTCCAGTTTTTCTCCATCAATCGATAAATCTTCATTTCTTGTAAAAGCATTGAACATCACTTTTGTCTTCTGAAAGTTCATTTTTAATCCCACTTCTTTACTCTTGTCAGCAAGTTCCTGGATCATACTCTGCAGCTCTGATGGGGTAGTTGCAAAAATGACTACGTCATCAGCAAAACGAAGGTGGGTTAGATAATCTCCATTAATCTTTATCCCTTTGTTTTCCCAGTTCAGTGATTGAAAGACATTTTCCAATGTGGCATTAAAGAGCTTCGGAGATATGGTGTCACCTTGTCTCACTCCCTTTCCAATTTTTATGTGTGTTGTATTTTCAAACAGCCGAATCTTTGCACTTGCATTTTCATAGATGTTATTAATAATATTAATGTATGCATCTTCAATACCGCAGGATTTCAGAGCCGTTGTAACTGCTGATGGTTTCACCGAATCAAAGGCTTTTTCATAATCGATAAAAGCCATGCACAATGGAAGTTCATATTCCCTTGCTCTTTCAATTAGTTCTCTCAGTACGTGGATATGATCTATTGTGCTGTAGCCACTCCTGAATCCAGCTTGTTCTCTCGGTTGAGCCATGTCCAGTGTTACCTTCAAGCGGTGTGAAAGAACTTTAGTGAAGATTTTATAAACCACTGAGAGGAGGCTGATAGGTCTGTAGTTCTTGACATCCTCAATGTCACCTTTTTTATGTAGCAGGATCATTGTAGCATTGTTCCAATCCTCAGGAATCTTCCCTTCATTAAGGCATCGAGTGAAAATTTGGGCGAGTACTGTTTCAATTTCTCCACTTGCTTCTTGTATGATGTCTACAGTAATTCCATCTTCTCCTGGAGCTTTCTCCCGCTTCATGTTCTTGATTGCATGAGCAACTTCTGCTGGGAGGACTGGAAGAACTCTGGTACTTTTCATGTCTGGAGTACATGTATCATCCCTTTCATATAATCCATGTCATATTTACACCAATAAATGGATTCACATCTTCCAAACTTGTATTGTGCAATGGTGAAATCTCGTATTTCATTCATTGATATTCTGCACTTCCCGGCAATCACAGGAATGAATTCTAAACCTCCAGATTCGCTATATATGAATGCCAGTTGCTTCAACTAGCAAATCCTGTGATGGTTGTATTCAAAGTAATCGGAAACTTAAAACTTAGTCATTCTAGGTGGTGTAGTGGTTAGCATACTCGGGCGCTTTCAAGTTACACCATTGGGATTACACCATTGCACAATACAAATTTGGAAGATGTGAATCCATTTATTAGTGTAAATATGACATGGATGTTAAGTCAGATAATATCCGAAAACTTGAAAGCGCCCGAGTATGCTAACCACTACACCACCTAGAATGACCAAGTTTCAAGTTTCCAATTACTTTGAATACAACCATCACAGGATTCGCTAGTTGAAGCAACTGGCATTCATATATAGCGAATCTGGAGGTTTAGAATTCATTCCTGTAATTGCCCGGAAGTGCAGAATATCAATGAATGAAATACGAGATTTCACCATTGCACAATACAAGTTTGGAAGATGTGAATCCATTTATTGGTGTAAATATGACATGGATGTTAAGTCAGATGAAATCCGAAAACTTGAAAGTGCCCGAGTATGCTAACCACTAACCACCCAGAACGATCAACTTTCAAGTTTCCGATTAATTTTATGGTTATATTAAAAATAATTGGAAACTTGGTCATTCTGCATGGTGTAGCAGTCAGCATACTCGGGCACTATCTGGGAGGCACGGGTTTGATTTCTGCTCCAGGACACCTAAATTTTCAAATTTTTAGATATTATCTGACTTAACATCCATGTCATATTTACACCAATAAATGGATTCACATCTTCCAAATTTATGTAATGTCTTATAGGTTGTGCTCCTCTTTAAATTGCATTTGAGATAGCAGATAACAATCCAATCCTCCCTCCTCTCCTGTTTGGTTTGATTTGGGGGTTTAACAACCATTATCAGAAACTCAATGAACTTTAAGCAGGAACAAAACGAAATTGGTAATGAAAATACTTTATTACCATTTTCAGTGTACGTTACAAAAACAAATAACTGTCTAGCATATCTTCGAATTAAATTAACCTAACTTTCAGTGTCTTCAATTTTACAGACTGGTTAGCAACATTGCCAAAATATGTTTCTACATAATATCATATTGGGAACCATCCAAATATTCTGCTTCTATATTTTACACATGGATAACTCGTGCACTGTACATCAATCATTTAGATTGGCCTCCTGCTTACAGCTTGACCTTCTAAATGACGAGCCCCCCCCTCTGGTTTTGGAATACAAAATACACTCTTGCTTGCAGTCATAACCTGGGGTTACATGAGCTTGGTTCGACAAGAAGAAGTTTAACATTTTTTTCCATGGCCTTGTGACCAAAAGACTTGCACAGTCAACTTTTGGAAAAATGGCAGCAGTTCATGTCACTGCCAAAATACTCAGTTCAATCATATGTAAGAATAATCAAAACATTCACATATATAGAAAGTTTGTGCTCCTGCTACTATTTTAAACCTTACAGTTGCCATTTGTTTTTGTTTAGTTATTTTAAACACAGTATGTCACCACTGTGGTGGAGGCTTCACTGGTCATACCCAAGTTGCGGCCATGTAGGTAGATCTACTACCCCAAAATTTGACAAATGAATGCTGTGTTTTTTCTTTCATACATCTGCAGGAAGAATATCTACAGAGCAAATACTCCACAAGAATAAACCAATAAGCTTGCTATTCTTAGCGGAGACCAGTTTAGACACATTTGCCAAACCATAGCCAGAAAGAAATTTCGCGGGAAGGAGGGGGGGGGGGGTATGAATTTTGAAAATTAATTTTCACCATACATTATACGTATGTTTTTTTTTTTGTTTTTTTTTTTGTTCTGAAACATTTTATTTGGAAACGAAATTCTATTTAATACTCCCCATTTTTCAAAAACTGACTTATATACTAGACTACTTACAAAATTTATAAAACAAGGATTTTATTTTTGAGACATCTTAAACATTTCAGGGAGGGTTTAAACCCTCAAAACCCCTCTCTCAGTAATTCACAATTTATTACAAGTGATCACATACAAAATGGTATTACAACAAGATTTTTCACTCATGAAAACAAGGATTAAAAACCCTAAGTGGAATAATAATAAGCATATAAAGTTAATTGTGCAATGAAACTTAACACAGTTCTACAAATAAAGGTAACTTGATCACGCTAGTTACGTTACATGAAAAAACTTTTACAAGAAAGTTCGTAAGTTGGGAGCTTTTGACCTTATCTTAGGTCTTCATCATGCCAATGGAGGACTAAGATTGTTGCCAGATTCTACATTTGAATTTTTCTATTTTTGTTGCCAAAACTTAAGAATTGATCTCCAGATCATCGGGATGTAGAGAGGAGATTCGGAATTGCAAGTCATTGAGTTGAAAATAATTTCCAGGCTTTCACGGTAACGGAGGGCAAAACGATTGTCGAAAGAAGCAATTCATTTTGCTTCATTCCAGCAGGGGACTGCAGAATCTGGCAACAATCTTAGTCTTCCATTGGCGTGATGAAGACCTAAGATAAGGTTGAAAGCTCCCAACTTACGAACTTTCTTGTAAAAGTCTTTTCATGTAACGTAACTAGCGTGATCAAGTTACCTTTATTTGTTATTATTGTTACGCATTTTGCCCATTATCGTCAAACACAGTTCTTTTTAAACTTAATAAAGTAGAAATGCATAAAATTAAATCCAAATAAAAACATTGTGCTTGGGGATTTAAATACTTCTTTCCTACTCTATCTATCTATCTATCATTGTAGTTCACAAAAAGCACGCTCAGTTTTTCTTTTCTCAGTACCACTTTGTCAGAATCTGCAACACTACTACATTGGTATGAAGCAAATAAATCAAAGAAATAAAATATTTTTCGTGATTTTAAATCGCATTATACAATAACATAAGTCTAAATCTTACCTTTGCTAAATGAAGCAAATGCATTCAAAAATCTAGAAATGGACTGCAAAACTTTCTCATCTGATGATCTCATCTCACCTATAAAATTATTCTTTTCATAGAAAGATACAATTACAAGAATTTATTGACATAATGAATTGTGCAAATTAATCTAAACACATATAATATATGGCATCAATCATTTTCTAGATACAAAAAAGAGTGTTTCTTAAACACTGCATGACAGAACTACATCAAAACTTTATGGACATGTTACATACCAGAATAAAATGTCATTTTTATTTTGTATTGTTGAACTATTGTAACATTCAAGACAGGTCTTGAAAGCATACCAGGAAACTTTTTTTCTCTGTAGGAAATTCATAATGGAAAGGTAAAGCTTCTAGCACAAAATACCAACTGGTTATGTGTGCATGATAAACAAAAAAAAAACACCTAGTGATAAAAAGGAAAAATGCAAAAGAACATTAAAATACTGGACCACAGATTTTCTTACAGTTATTGTGATAAATTGAAAAAAAGAATAACTGTTATTTAACAAAAAATTGTTTCCGATGTGAACTATATCATGACAGCAAATGGCTTACTGTAGAACAAAGCCAGATTTTAATGTCATACAATGGAATGTAAGAATGATAAAAGAGATTTAAGTCTTGCAAACCAAAGAAATGGTACATTCTTAATGGAAAACCATTGATTGTTGTAGTAGCAAAGTTTTTTCTAAGCTTGACCTTGTTACAAAGCACACCACTTTCTGAGGTATCACAAATTTTCAATGGTCATCCACCAGATTCATATAAAAGGTGCTTCTGAACAGTCTCACAAAAATTTACCATCAGTGCATATTTTAGTGGGAACACTCGTCACTGCATGTGTTGAGCCATTGTGTCACCTCACCAGGTGAAACAACAAGATCTAGAAGAACAGGCATGATGTTGCTAATTATCAATGGCTCACTTACTTTTCTAAGTAAAATGGTGTGATTCTTTTTCTTTTTTTCCTGAGATTCTTAAAACCCAATTAAATAAAGTGTAAGGTTTAACTGTGGCTCTCCCTCATTCCATGAAAACAGGATCTCTTGCAGCACATAACTCAAAAACTAAAAGAAGATAGAAGCTTGAAAATGGATCCCTCATGAAAAATTATGAAGGGATGGTGATTTTTATATTTTCCTTATTCAAAGTAATGGAGATATTTGCATTTTTTGCTTAAATAAGTCCAGCCATGCACCAAAATGTAAGAAAATAATATCTACTGATCTATAAGAAATAAAAGATTGAAAATAAATGTAAGTACACTGCTGGCCACCCAAAATGCAACACCAAGAAGGACAGGAGATAGCAAAGCCAGATTTACTGGACACATAATAACAGATACAAAGATGAAACGATTGAGCTTACAGGCCAGTGCGACTTGCGGAACATGCAGACATCAATAGTTTGTGTGGCCCCCATGGCTGGCAATAATGGCCGCTACACGCCGCGGCATTGAATGAAAGAGGCTTTGGATGTGGGTATGTCAGTCCAGGCTGCTTCCACACGTTGCCACACTTCATAAGGCGTAGCTGCAGGTGGTGCTTGCCGGGCCACTCGGTTGCCAATCAGCGACCAGACGTGTTTGATGGGCAACATATTGGGAGAACAGGCAGGCCACGGCAGCAGTGACACCTGGTGGGCCGTGAAGAATTGTTGCATGATGCGTGCCACGTGTGGGCGTGCAATGTCCTGTTGAAATGTGGCCGCTGGAAGGTCCTGCGGGTAAGGGAGGACTACAGGCTCCAAAACGTCGGAGATGTAGCGTTGGTTGTTGAGTGTACCAGCGATGCGTACCAGAGGGGTGCAGGTGTCATATTCAATTGCGCCCCAAACCATAACGCCAGGCGATGGACCAGTATGGCAATGCATAATGCAGGCGTCATACAGTCTCTTGCCGCAGTGCAGCAACGCGCTAATCTGAGCCTCGTGGTGTTGCAGGCAAAAGCAGGAATTGTCGGAGAAGACAATGTCGTGCCATTCCGTAGTCCAGGTGCCGCGTTCAACGGCCCACTGCCGCCGCACTCCCCGGTGGTGTAACATCAATGGTAATCAGAGCAATGGGCACCATGCAACAAGTCCCCAATCCTGCAGACGACGTCGAATGGTACGTGTTGGCAGAGGTTGTTGCGCAACACACCCTAATTCCTGTGCTAACGTTCGCGATGTGGCGGTGTGAGCCATTAATGCCCGCTGCACAACATGCCGGTCCTCTCGTTCGGTGGTGTGACGCAGCTGCGGCAATCGCTCACGTCAGTCCATCCATCTTTTGTGTACCCACCGAATCCATACTCGCCTCACTGTGTGGCTGGATGTCGTCCCACATGGGCACCGATGTCTCGGTATGATAAACCGCTGTCGCGATAAGCCACTATTTGTCCTCTGTCAAACTCCAAAACGTGCTGGAATGACTGCCGTATTCTGCGACGAGGCATCGGGAAGCTTCCCACACACAGGTCCGGCAGCACAACACACTTCCACTACTTACACCCCGCCTTCTGTGCACCCTTCTTATATTCTTATAGTGCTTCTCGGTGGCGTGCCGGGCGCACATGATTTGCATATGTTCTGCAATGCTAATTGTTTGCATGTCCTCTCGCAGGCAATGCATTCTGCGAATTTCAGGCCAATCGGATGCTTCTTTCTTGGTGTTGGATTTTGGGCGGCCTGCAGGGTAAATAAATAAATAAATAAATAAATAAATAAATAAATCCATCCATCCATCCATCCATCCATCTCTCTCTCTCTCTCTAACACACACACACACACACATTCTATATTATTATCTTTCATTGCATGTAACTCAAAATACACTGCTGGACACCCAAAATGCATCATCAAGAATGACACGAGATAGCAAAGCCAGATTTACTGGACACATAACAAAAGATACAAAGATGAAACGACTGAGGTTACTGGCCCGTGCGACTTGCAGAACACGCAGGCATCAATAGTTTGTGAGGTCCCCATGGCTGGCAATAACGGCTGCTACACGCGGCAACATCGAACGTAAGAGGCTTTGGATGTGGGCTTGGGGTATGTCGGTCCAGGCTGCTTCCACACGTTGACACAGTTCATCAGACGTAGCTGTGGGTGGTGTTTGCTGGGCCACTCGGTTGCCAATCAGCAACCAGACATGTTCGATGGGAGACATATCGGGAGAACAGGCAGGCCACGACAGCAGTGACACCTGGTGGGCCATGAAGAATTGTTGCACGATGCACGCCACGTGCGGGCACGCATTGTCCTGTTGAAACGTGGCTGCTGGAAGGTCTTGCAGGTACGGGAGGACTACAGGCTCCAAAACGTCGGAGATATAGCGGTGGCTGTTGAGTGTATCAGCGATGCGTAGCAGAGGGGTGCGGGTGTCATATCCAATTGCGCCCCAAACCATAACGCCAGGCGATAGACCGGTATGGTGATGCATAATGCAGGCATCATACAGTCTCTTGCCGCGGTGTTGCCACAAGCGGATCCGACCATTTTGGTGTTGAAGGCAGAAGCGGGATTCGTCGGAGAAGACAAAGCTGTGCCATTCCATAGTCCAGGTGCAGCATTCAACGGCGCACTGAGGCCGCACTCGCCAGTGGTGTAACGTCAGTGGTAATCGGAGCAATGGGCGCCGTGCGACCAGTTCCCGCTGCTGCAGACGACGTCGAACGGTACGTGCTGACACAGGTTGTTGCGCAACACACCCTAATTCCTGCACTAACGTTCGTGATGTGGCGGTGCAAGCCATCAATGCCCGCTGCACAACATGCCGGTCCTCTCATTCGGTAGTGTGCCACGGCTGCTGCAATCGCTCACGTCAGTCTGTCTACCCCTCGAGCACCCACCGAATCCATACTCACCTCACTGTGGCTGGATGTCGTCCCACAAGGGTGCAGATGTCTTGGTACGATAAACCGCTGTCGCAATGAGCCACTATTCGTCCTCTGTCGAACTCCGAAACGTGCTGGAATGACTGCCGTATTCTGCGACGAGGCATCAGGAAGCTTCCCACGCACAGGTCCGGCAGCACAACACACTTCCACTACTTACAACCTGCCTTCTGTGCACCCTTCTTAAAGTATTTCTCCGTGGCATGCCGGGTGCACATGATTTGCATATGCCCTGCATGTCCTCTCGCGGGCGACACATGCTGCAAATTTCAGGCCAATCAGATGCTTCCTTCTTGGTGTTGTATTTTGGGAGGCCAGCAGTGTATAAAGCAAACAGAAAATTTTGAACTGAAAAACAGAAGAGGTACACAGTCGCAGTGGCAAACCCAGGAATTCCTGTTGGAGGGGGCTATATATTGGGTTGTCGGGAAAGTCATGACGTATTTTAGCCATGTTTTGCAAAGGTCATTTACTGATAGAAAGAACAAAGATCAATCAATGATATAATGTCCGTTTTGTTCGATAACCTTTTGCCATCTGTTAGTGAGCTGCAGAATGCCTCGTTCATAGAAGGTCCTGTTTTTCGTGGCGAAAAAAATGTACAAGGTGCTGATTCACAGCCTCATCTGAATTGAACGTTATACCATGCAAGGACTGTTGAAGAGAGCGAAACAAGTGGAAGTCTGATGGTGCAAGTTCAGGCAAGTATGCTGGGTGTGGCAGCACATCCCACCCAAGCTCCAATAATTTTTGGCAGGTGATCAAACTTGTGTGTGGTCTCGCGTTGTCGTGATGGAACACAACACCTTCACGATGTACGAGCTCTGGACATTTCTGGATGATGGATTCATTCAAACTGTCCAATTGCCGACAGTACATATCCAAATTGATCGTTTGGTTCCACGGTAGGAGCTCGAAAAACACGACACCTTTAAAATCCCACCACACTGAGACCAGAACCTTCCGCTGATGAATGTCTGCTTTGGAAGTCGTTTGAGGCGAAGCAGCATGTTGGGACCAAGACCGTTTGCACAGCACATTGTTGTACACAATCCACTTTTCATCACCAGTTATCAGTCGCTTCAAAAAGGATCGTTTTCCTTACGTTTAATAAGCATATCGCAGATGTTTATATGCACTGTCAATTGAGCTTCTTTGAGTTCATGAGGAACCCACACATCGAGCTTGCTTACGTATCCCAGTTTCTTCAGGTGGTCGTGAACACTTGAATGATGGATGTGCAATGTGTCTGCAATCTCTCGTGTCATGTAACATGGGTTTGACTTAATCAATGCCTTGATTTGGTTGTCATCAACCTCGGTTGGCTTCCCGGACCAAGGAACATCGCTGAGGTCAAAATCACCAGGACGGAATTTTGCAAATCATCGCTGGCACTGACGTTCTTGTAGAGCATTATCACCGTACACTTTATGCAACTTTTCACAAGCTTGACGCGCTCTTCCCTTTACAGAAGTAAAACAGTAAAATATGGCGAAAATGCACATTTGGACTTCCATCTTCAACTTGACATCAAATCTCCGCAAATCAACCAAATCGCTCACTATTCCTTTTAGACTGCAGCTAGAACTGGCACCTGTCGAATGCTCACAGCTATGTTATCGCTATGCACAAAACTGCCATACCGCCAAAATACGTCATGACTTTTCCGACAACCCAATATATATAAATAGTGTACATCTATATAGCTTATACGGTTGTGACGTACGTCGCTCTTAATCTGTTTGGGGCTTTGGGAAGAAGACACCATGCAATAGACAACACTGTAATTTTGTGAACATGTAAATTAATATTTTTGAATGTTTAATTTGTGACGTACGTCAGTCTTAATCTCTTTGGGGATTTGGGAAGAATACACCATGTAATAAAAGACACTATGTAATTTTTTGAACATGTAAAGTAATATTTTTGAATGTTTAATTTGTGACGTGCGTCGCTCTTAATCTCCTTGGAGGGTGCTTAAGCCCCCTCTGTGGGTGCAACAATGCACAGTTGTATCAGAACAATATGACCACGTATTTAATAATGGGAATAACCACCCTTGGCCAGGATGACAGCGGCAAGACGGCATGGCATGAATGCAATAAGGCCCTGGAAGGTTGCCTGAGGCACATATGCCCATTTGGATGGCAGCAGAGCACAGAGGTCCCAGAGATGACATGATTGTGGGTTGGCACATCGAACCTGTCGATCCAAATAGTCCCACAAGAAGAGCTCTACGGGATTGAGGTTGGGCAATTTCTCCAGCCAAGGGAGAATGGAGACATTGTTGTCGTGTTTCTGGAACCAGTCATACATCCCCTTAGCGGCGTGGCATGGCGCATTGTCCTGCTGGTAGACACTATCACCACCAGGGTAAACGTCCAACATGAAGGGATGCATGTGGTCAGTGAAGATGGACAGGTAGCCATTGATGTTCTGGGACGCATCCAATTGTACCAGCTATCCCAGGTTATACCAGGAAAACATCCTCCAGACATGCACACTGTTACTGCCTGTACTTAACCAATAAGCATGTCTGGGTGTTGGTTCTCATGTATCTGAAGCCGTATCAGTCACTGCTGATCACTTCCGTGGGGAAGAAACCTTGATTTGTTGGAGAAGGCAACCTTTTTTTCACTCTTCCACCTTCCAATGATGGTAGTCCCATGTGAACTGCAGGCGTCGCTGCCAATGTACCTGGGTTAACACCTTGACACAGCGTCGACTCCGGAGACCCATGTGTTACAGGGTTCACTCTCATGTTATCAAGGACACGTACCTGGGTGCCCCAACGTTCATTTGCGTGGTCGATTGCTGCGCTGTTGCACATCGACTGCCCTTTACCAGTCGACACAGGCGACATTCTCATCTAGGGTCGACGGCCTTTGGGGCTCCGCAATTATGACGTCAGGAGGTACTTGGTGTGCCAGTGGTCCATTCTTGGTACACCCTTACTACAGCACCTCGTGAACAGACTACGAAGTCTGCAGTTTCTGAGATGCTTCCATCCTTGGCGCAGTAGTAGATGATAATTCCTTTTTGAACATCCGTCAAATCACTACCTCGGCCCATTGTGCTCACACAACGCACTATGGCTCATCTGTCCTGGCCAGCAGCTTATACCTCCATGTGGTCATCCTTGTCACGTGCACTTTGTGATGCGCCTGGGCGGGTACACTGTGATTCCAGGGGTGGTCATATTATTCTGATACGACCATGTGTATGTTTATATATTTATTAAAAAATATTTTTTCTCAGTAATGTTTTTTTTTATTTTTTTTTACTTTTAAAGATTTTGGGCTTATTTCCACTTAGAGTGTTTTTTCCTCGGAGGCTTTCACCGATGAACTAAATCCATGGACCCCACCCCCTCCCTTAAGGAATTTCTGGCTACGCCACTGTTCAATATTGCTTGCATTGCATAGAACAAGAGAAAGATTATGCATCAGAATAAGGTATAAAGACAAATTACACATTCTGAGCTATAATTTGTTTCATTTTAATACCTTGTCTGGGGGTAAAGATACAAACATGGATGTATTACTTTCAGAACACCATACATAATTTACACATTTTGGCAAGAATGGTTGCATTTCATATATTTTTTAAAGTATTTTGTCTTTAGTATGCAACCTTGATGAATCTTATGAATGTGAAAGTTAGTTTTTCTAGGGCTACTTTTCTTTTGCTGCGGAGATTGTTGTTTAAGTGTCCTACATACAAGTCATCTAAATTGCGTACAGATAGGAAACTGTGGTTTGCTGACCTATGTGTGATCAATCTATTTGGTTTTAAATGAAGGATATACTGTCCAACAAGCTGCCTTATCATACGTGACAAATGGTTTTAAAAGTTCCACTTCATATTCAGTGAAACTGCATGCTTCACACATATCCTAGAATGTCTCTGAATAAAAACGAACTGTTCTTATGGATTAGTTAACACAAAACTATTTACAAAATAACTGACAAATTTAACTAATTACTCGTTTAGTTAAGACAAAACTATTTGAAATGTTTATTGAGAAATTAAAAAAACAAAATAATACAATGGCCATTCTATAAAAACAGAGTAAAATCACACAAATGAAGTACAGCAAAATATATGTTATTCTTTCTCAAAGTATCTTCCCTCGGATGATATGCAACGGTCCCATCCTTCAGTCCACTTTTCAAAACATGTAGCAAAGACATTTTGTGGAAGCTGCTTTAGCAACTACTGTACATTTCGAATACATCAGCATCTGTGTTAAATGTTGTGCCACGGAACTTCTCCTTCATTGTTCGAAACAACCAGAAATCACATGGAGTGAGATCACAACTATATTATCGGCAGCCTGTGGCATAATTTCAATACTGCACTTCATAAGAAACATAAGCAGCCGCATGTAGGCAGGTGTTATCATGGTGTAGGGTCCACTTGTCCACCAGTTCCGGTCGCTTAATCGATATGTGACGTTGCAGGCGCTTCAAGACTGAAATGTAATATGTACTAAGCATTAATAGTAATTTGTGGAGGAACAGCATGCTGGTAGACTACACCTTTATAATAAAAAAAATTATCATCATCACTTTCCCTGCTGATTTGGTTTGGTGGGCTTCTTATGGAGGAGGTGAGCCAGTGTGTTTCCAGACAATCGTTGCATGCTTCGTGAGGGGGTCAAAGTAGTGGATCCATGTTTCATTGGCAGTTGTTACTGTGTTTTGAAAGTTTGGATCTTTTGCAATCATTTGTTTCCACTAATGACACACCTAAACTCTGGCTAACAATTGTTCTCTCATCAGGTGATGAGGTAACCATCTGCAACACACATGATGCAGCAGTAAAATGTCGGTTAGAATTAGGAATGCCGATGTTTTTGAAATATTAGTTGACGCCACTATGTCTTCACATATCATTCATCAATCTTCTTGTGGGATTGCCAAAACAGTGTTAACAATGCTCTCTGTAACAACACTTTCAGGTCGACCAGGCTTAGGAGCGAGTTCTGCTGACAAACGCCCTTTTGTTGAAATCATGGTGCCATCTAAAAATCGTTGATCACCCAAACATTTATCTTTGTAAGCTTTTTCATTAAATCAACTGTTCCTGGAGCCGTTTTTACCCAAACGGTAGCAAAATTTTATCGCACAACGCATTTCACTTCTCATCTTATTTCACTTTGCTCACCTCCATAACTGTATGGTAAAAGGCAGATGTACTTTAAACAATTTACTCACTTATAAACGTGGAAAGAGTGATGACTTCTATTTGATGTTCCTAATCCACATCAACTGTGTATTTATTAAAAGCAGAATCATCAGTCATGGATAACAACTATTGCCATAGATACTTCCTTAATTCAGTTAGTCGTCTAATGGTTATTTTCCCCCTTCGCACTGTTGCCAACTCAAAAAAATTACTCTCAGTTTTTATGGAACTGCCTCTGTATATATGCAAATAAGACAATTTCTATGATTTAACACATATTTAAAGTAATATTGCTCTCAAAACAACATGGAAGCTTGTGGAATATAAAATTCTACAGATGCAAATTAATATACTGAAGATATTAAAAATATTAATATTAATATTATTTCTAAGTAACATGCTTAAAATGGAATATTACATCTAGGTGATAAGAGCATGAAACATTTTTTTTTTTACATTTCTTTATGAGAACCAATGACTACACATGCAACACCAAATTTTCTGCAATTTCTATGTAACATGAAATTACAGCCCCCATTTATTCACATTCTACAAAAAATGAAAGATAAAAATTTCAAGAGCCAACACTTCTGAAAGAAATTAAAGAGCAGCATTTACCTCATGATTTGATTCCACAGACAAGCCAAGCATGTCATTCACTACATATGATACTAAAAAATTTCCTTCTGATTGTGGTCACGAGGCTGAGTCAATCTCTAAAACAGAATTAGGAAAAGTATGATCACTCAATTTTATCATTTAACATGGTGTTTAAATCAAACCAAATATTTAAAAAACTACAATTATCTCAAATTATGTGTTTTTTACTATGGAATAAAAAGAAATTTATTCTCAAATTTTCAGGTAGTATTTTTTTTTTTGGAGTAAATATTCTTAACTTCAACAATGGAAACTCACCTTAGAGGTTATTGTTCTTCTTGCTACATTTACCGCACATATATTTCCGGCTGACTTGTCATAATGCGCGATGGACATTTCGTGGTCGTTGTATCTCTTCCCTGTGTCTTTGCATATACATTTGCAAGTTTTTGGAGTCATTTCCATTATCACAACTTTTTTTAAAAATGAAAGATAAAAACTTCAAGAGCCAACACTTATGAGGAATAGAGTATGTAATTCTAACGACCCGAATATACTTAATAATAATTGGAAGGCCCTGATTAAAATTGAACAAAAAAGAAATTCCAATACTAGATTTTGACCAAATCAAAGAACAGATGGGGTCACAGGCAAACATCGAGAGATACAGTGAGAGAACAGAGGACCGGAGACGATTGCATTACTTGCTCTGTGGCTGCAGAGGGGAATGGTTGTTCTGACAAGCCTCCTGAAGAAGGCCAGAGACTGGCAGAAAGTGCTTGAGACAGACGAAGTCATGGTGGTGAGGCTTATGATGTTGATCATTAAGCATATCTGTTTTCCCATCGGAAGACTGAGGAAGGTTGAGCCATTGTATAAATGAATTGAGTTGATGGAATAAGGCTTCTGTATATAGTGTACATAGATAGCGTTTTTAATATGAATGTATTGTGAATATAAGAACGTGGGAAGCTATGCGACCAAGAGGATTAAGGTTAAAGTCTTTGATGGATTGAATGTAAGTTGTGTATAGTGTTTTCAGCCTTTTAAATATATGTTGAAGATAAGGAAATTTGGTGTGTATGTGATGAATATGTGTAAGTAATTGTAATGTGTTGGCTCGAAAAAAGTTGTGATAATGGAAATGACTCCAAAAACTTGCAAATGTATATGCGAAGACACAGGGAAGAGATACGACGACCACGAAATGTTCATCACGTGTTATGACAAGTCAGCTGGAAATATGTGCGGTAAATGTAGCAAGAGGAGCAATAGCGTTTAAGGTGAGTTTCCATTATTGAAGTTAAATACATTTAGCAAGTCAAATAAGAACAATTTCGGGAATATGTATGTATTTTCGAGTTGTGTCTTTTGTTATTAGTAAATATTCTTATTATTCCTTAGTAAAAAAATTCATAACTTGAGGTAATTGTAGTTTATTAAGTCTAGGAATAGCTATGTCATCAATTATTACAAATAATTTAAAAAATTCCAAGAATGAGTAAAAAAACTCAACAAGTTTACATTAAGTCAGTGATAAAATAAATGTGTGCTAAATAAAGGCATAACATGAAGAAAACCACACGTAAAAGAGGGATACAGTACATGGAGCATTTAGTTGGTGCGGCGCATTGTACATGAATAATACACAAGAAACATAAATGATCTATCTCATGGATACCTCCAAGCGGGCACAGCAAGTTGTGATCCAATTTTCGACAAAAGAGGGAAGGCAAATCGAAGAAATATTATGACACATGCAGGTGGTTTACAGGAATGTGCACCTTGCAAGCAGTAGGCTTGAAATGGTGCAAAGAATTTCAGGGTGGACGTGAGAGCACTATAGATCTGCCAAGACCTGGCCAAGCACATGCACCACCACGTCGGATACAATCACAGCAGTGAAAGTTAACCACAGAATAACAGCGAGTTAACAGCTTCAATAGGCATCAGTAGGGGCTCCAATGACACAATCCTCCACCAAGAACTGGGGTATTCAAAAGTGTGTGCGGTGTGGGTTCCAAAGGATCTGACAGAGCATCAAATGTCACTGCAAATGGAACAGTCATTGCAACACCTTACACCCTACCAGGAGAAGAGGCCCACGTTTCTGTCCAAAATTGTTGCCGGAGATGAGACATTATTTTTGCTATTATTTTGATCTAGCAGCAAACACATGAGCAAGAATGGAGGCAAAAATGGTTTGCTAAGCAGCCTGCTTCTTTCTATGTGGCGGGTATCCATAAACTTAAGAATAATTCTTGATGACAACATATCACGCTTCACTTACGTAAAAATTACAAGTGTTGAGACGACGTTTCAGTAGAGGCTTCTACCTTCATCAGCCATGGAATGAAACACATGGTATTAGCATCAGTTGTTGCCATATTTCAAAATAGCTTTCCAAATGATAGTTATATTAAAAGGTGCATCTGTATTACAGGTGTTAGGGGTAAGGAAGATTTCAATGCTTTCGCGGTACCCGAGACCTTTCTGATTGCTAAACGGAGCAATGCGTTTAACATTTTGCCAATCGAAAATCGTGGATGTATTGCTGTTGGACGGATCTCACTTAGTCTCTCTGTTTACAGGAAACCTTCTGCCACCCATAACATCATCCCTTACCATTCCTGAACCTTTGGTAAATACAAATTGGCTGCTTTAAAGGTGTACATCCACAGAGCTAACCTTATTTGCAACAGCCCTTCTGCTCTTCAAAACGAATATCAGAACATCATCAACATTGGCAAATTGCATGGCTTTCCCCCTCTTAGTACATAGGCTAATTAAGAAATTTGAATCACAGAATAGATCTACCAGTTTATTGCCTGAACTTTCCACCACTCATCAGTTTGTGGGCACTTTGCCCTTCAGCCTGGTCTTCACTCACAAAGTTTGCTCCATTTTCAAGTCTTTTGGCTACAGGATTGCTGTTAAACCACCTCTATATCTTCTTAACTTTATCTTTAAAGACAGAGATCCCAATATAACCCTCGAGTTACAAGGGGTCTACTTTATCCCTGTCACCACTTCCTCAGGCACTACACACTATATTGGTAGTACTTACCGAAGCATCAACCAGCAATTGGTGGAACATATCGCTGATGTTAAGAAAGGAAATCCTTCCACCTCGCTTTCAATTTTCACCATCAGCGATACGTCCACGATTCCCGATTGGCAAAATGTTAAATGCATCGCTCCGTTCAGCAATCAGAAAGCCCTCAAAGTACAGCGAAAGCATTGAAATCTCCCTTACCCCTAACACCTGTAATACAGATGCATCTTTTATTATACCTATCATTTGGAAAGCTATTTTGAAATCTGGCAACAACTGATGCTAATACCATGTGTTTCATTCCACGGCTGATGAAGGTAGAAGTCGCTACTGAAACGTTGTCCCAACACTTGTAATTTTTACGTAACTGAAGCGTGATATGTCGTCGTCAAGAATTATTCTAATGTTTTGTGTGTTACGTGTCTCACTGCTAATTATTCTCACTATGATCCATAAACTTATTGACCGATGGGACACCTGCCTAGTGTTGGGGGTGATTATTTCTAGAGCTATCAGCACCCATGTGTTACGTATATATTTACCTGTGTACATATTCTTATGCTGTAATAAAGTACACGTAACTCCAACAGCTAGTCTGTTTCATTTGGACAGCCCTTATACAAGAGTAGAACAAGGAAAACAGAGCTCTAAAACTTGCTACTTACTTTTACAAAAATGTCTGTGGGTGATCCAGCCTCTGTACTAACTACATCAAGCAAAACATATACTATGAAAATATGCACTTCGTTCGAATACCAGTGCTATTGCAATAAGGACTAAAATATCAGTACAATCTTTGAAATAAAAAAAGTGATATACTAAAATGTCAGGAAATAAAAATTTCAAAAAACAGTGTACAGACGGAGAGTCGAAAGTTTTGCAATATTCGCATAAACGCATGTGCTGCAGCGGGTACATCACATGCCTAAACTAGTTCAAGTTGTGTACTGCAGTCAGTTGAAAGGGATATAAAGTGGTAGTTGCTGCTGTGAACAGCATTGCATGTTGTCGTTCTGTCAGTGGTTGGGATGCCTAAAAGATGAACAGCCACAACCCTATAATTAGGGAACTTTTGCTTCACGAGTTTGAACTCGGCCATAGCACTGCTCAAGCAATACAAAACATTTGCCATGCAAAAGGGGAAGGTTCCATGGACCACAACCAGATGCTTCAAGAAACAGATGCTTCAAGAAATTAAGCTCAGGTGACAGAAACCTCGACGATCAGCCGAGGTCAGATAGGCGATGAACCGTGGATTTGGAGGCATTGCGCCATGCCATAGAGACAAATCCAACAACCAGCCCTTGGAGATCATCAGGCGAGCAGGGCCTATCACAAATCACCATGGTTTATTACCTTCAGGGCCTTGGCAAAGTCTACAGGAGCTGCCATATTGTCTCTCATGAACTGATGCCAGCTGAAGCAAACTGCAAAGTGGAAGTGTGCATGAAGCTCCTAGAAAACTCGCGCGATGTACATCAAGAGAACTGTTATGTGCAATGAAAAGTGGGTCTACTTCTGTAATCCTAACATACAACGCAGTGGCTGAGCCCAGGCCAGCCTCCTGAACCTGCTGCCAAACGTGGGTGCTTCGAGCTCAAGGTGATGCTCTGCGTCTGGTGGAATTTCCAGAGGATAATCCATTACGAATTTGTTCCAGATGGTCGGACCATCAATGCCAACCTCTACTATGAACAGTTAGAACAGATGTATGCCGTTTTGGAGGAGAAGTACCCAGCACTAGTGAACAGAAAGCGTGCTCTCCTGCAGCAGGACAACGCTTGGCCTCAAACCGCACAAATGATCCGGGCAAAACTAAGAACTTGAGGGCATTGAACTGATGCCACACCCAGCATATAGTCTGGATCTTGCCCCGTCGGATTATTACCTGTTCCAGTCTGTGGCTTACTTCCTTCGCGGGTGGCACTTCAACAACCAGGAGGAAGTGGCAGCTGGGGTGAAGGAGTTCTTTGCCTCGAAGGACAAGAACTGGTACTGCTGCAGAAAGATGGCTAAAGACTGTGCAAAATGATGGCCTATACTTTGAATGCTAGTCAACTTCCATCGTAAAGGTACGTATGAAGACATAAAGTGATTCAAAGATTGCAAAACTTTCAACTCACCCTTGGTAAAACAACGTCGTTACAAGAGCTCAGAATCTGAAAAACTCTATGAAAGCTAAAAATGCAGTGATCAGTTAAAAAGGCAAGAAGTCAAAACCTAAAAACAAAAATGAAATACCTTGACTAGGAACATGAAACATCAAAAAACGAAAAACCTCAAGAAGACCCTATAAGCTGAAACGTAGACAATGTTTATGCCTGATGCATTTTAACACTATAAATCCGTTGTGTTATTTTCAGAGACAGAATGCTCCTGCTGTATTTCATGCAGTCCACAACATGTAACTCTGCTTCTGCCTTTGTCTAGTCAAACTCCTTGGTCTTGGGATTCAAGGTTATAGGTACTAGTTGTTGCCATTTCCTGTGTATGTACCTGCAAAGGTATTCCTGATAGAACATTATTTTCGTCATTGCGTTGTGATGTTTTTCTTGGCTTTCCCTTTCTTTTCCGGACATTTTCTTTAGCAATTTACCATTTCCATGACAAAGGAAATTTCAGTATTATAAATATTTAATGGGAATTATCAAGGATAAATTTATTAAAGTACATTACCTCTCAAATATTCAATCTATACACTAGATCTTCGTCAGGAGTTCTTGCGTCTTACTACTTCCACAGGTCTGGCGACCAAGCCTGATGGATTTTTCATACAGCGCGGCCATTGATGTTGCCACCTTGTGTCTTGTAAATTTCCAGGAATTCCTCTAATTTCCGGATAATTGCGTGAGATTGATGTTTGATCACTTTTAAGGAGCCCCAGTCCATTTTGTGGCCAGTTTGTTGTATGTGCCTGTCTAATCCTGTTTTATTTGAGATGTTCCTTATTGCTGCTTTGTGTTCTTTAATTCTAGTGGTTTTTAATTTAAAAACCACCAGAATTAAACAATGCAAATTTGCAAATTACATTACAACTTGTTTCTTTATACTTTTCAATTAAAGCTGACTTGGCATATTGAGTTGTTTTTTCAGTGGAGTGTTTGCAAAGTTTAATATCTTCAAAAACGAGAGTGCCATTATTTTTTGTGCAGTTCTGTATCAAGGCTGTCTTCTCTTCACCTTTATTCTAGTTACTAATGCACTGCCTGAGTCAATGTGTTGTGCAAAATATTTAAAATCAGTACAATATATGGTTTCATTTCTATAACCTCTGGTAAAAATTATGGAATCACCACCACATGAACATGGAGGTGCATAGTAAGGAGTATCTAGAAACAACACAAAGGAAGTAGGCGAAACAAAAAACAAATAGTTTAATGAAATGTCTGAGCTACAGGCAGGAGGACTCATAAATAAATGTACAATATCTTATTGAAATAATGATGTGTAACAACAAGTGTGGGAAATAATTGTAGACTCACCGGCATCGAAAGAAAAGATTATGGAATCAACGTATAGGTTTCAAACAGAATATGCAAATGAGTGTGGTGATAAAAAAGAGTAGTTGTGGCTGTGAATCAGCAGTATCAGACTGTTGCTGCAGTAACAGCATGGCTCCTGGGAAGGAGCTATCAATGGAAATGAGGGGCAGAATTGTTAAGCATCTTCAAGAAAAAATATCAACAGGAGATGTGGCAAAAGATGTTGGTTATTTGCAGTCGGCAGTCTTGAAAATTTGTGCAAGTATAAAGAGAATGGGATGGTTATAAAAGGGTAACATACCAGTCACCCAAGGAAAACATCAAATCATCATGACAGAAAATTAAAATAAATATGTCTTCGAAACCATAAATACCCAACACAAATAAAGACAAAGTGGGTGGATACAGGTGTTGATGTCTGTGACAGAACAGTACAAAACTGACTAAAGGAGATGGGATTATCTTACAGTAAAGTAAAACAAAAAACAGTTTTGACAGCTAACCAAAAGAAAAGACATTTACAGTGGGCCAAGGAAAAGCAATCATGGTCTGTACAAGATTGGATGAAAATGATATTGAGAGATGAACCACGGATGTGCATTTATCGTGGAGATGATGCTGGAACATTTGTCTGGCGACATGCTAATGAAATTTATAAGGATAACTGCTTCAAGAAAACAGCGAAGTTTCCCCATTCACTCATGATATGGGGTTGCATGTTCAGTAGAGGATCAGTTAAGATGACAATCATCACAGGAACAGTCAATGTGCAGGTATACATTGACATTTTAAAGAACTTTCTTAATCCACCAATTGAAAATGGTTTTATATTATAGCTGACGAAATAATGAACGTCATATTTCTCTTTCACACGTTTGTTTAAGTAGCTTAACACTGTGGAACACTTCTGCACAATATACATCTGCAAGGTATACCATCCAACAAAAGGATGCACTTCAATCTTCGGCCCCCATCGTCTGCTTCAGCTAACGTGTCACTAGAATGCCAGGAGAAACGTTTTGCGATAGGTGGCGCTGCAGCGGCGGCGGCGCTTTTTGCTCCTTCGCTGTGTGCATTACGTAATTGGTGTGTGTTGTGCGGGAGAAGTGCTAGGGACACGAAATATGCGGCGGGGGGTATTTTTGAAAGGAAGGGGTTTATTTTGCAATATGGCTGGCCCTTAAAACGGCCTTTATGGAATGTGAGTAGTTCAGGTGTTGTTAAAAATTTATAACGACGGAAAAGAAGTGTTTCCTCCTCATTGAGAATCTGTCTATCTAGCACGAATATTTAAGTGGAAAACATTACGTACTAGGAAAAAACTGTTTGATGATAGCAATCATCACCTCAAAGCAGTGTTCAGAGGAAAGACTACAATTTCATCGGAATAAATATTCCAGAATGTGGTCTGCCAAGTGGTCTTTGTGAATTCCATTAGATAATGTGCGTTTGAGAGGCCGCCAATCGCTCTCAACACCTTGCGTGTGCGCCCCAGTAGTCGGATCGACGAAAATGAGCGAGTGGTTTACTGACAAATGTTGGAAACCACAGGATGGGAGATTGCAGTATGCAGCCCACTGATCCATCATTACAGTACTACAGGTTGAACATGTTTCTGGATGAGTGGCAGCAATGTGTGAGCAGAGCGGTTATTCTCCGGGCACATCTCAACCCTGAATCGTTTCAAATCTCGTTCAAAGATGCCAAGGATCCAGGGGCCCTCAACGAGATGACCATGATTATACTTCCACTTCCCAATCTTCCGCCTCATCCAATTCTACGATGACACCAGGGCCTCCAAGCTGTTCTTTGTCTTGTTCGTAGGCTACCATAAACTCTGCGACTAGTTGCCTACCATAAACTCTGCAACTAGAAAGACTGATAATAGTCACTGAGAGGATGTGGAAATCCCACCCTGGGAAGATTCCTCAATTGCATCATCATAGAACAATCCTTTGGCAAAACAATATAAAAGAGTAATCACCTTATCAAGAGGAATACAAGCAGCTTCAAACCACGTCCCAAGTACACGGGAACACTGCTCACTTTTCCCTGTAACACGATTCTTTCTACACCTGAATTGTCCTAAACGATGACACATATCCACTCGCAAACTCATTGGATGAGCTGCGGAACATCTTTGTTCGGTTGGAAGCAATCCTTTCCGCTCACACCATGCAATGCATGCATGTTTCTTCATCCTTTCCAACTTCGTCGAAGAAACGCCTCCAGTTCCACATGGCTACTGGCACAGCTTAGTCACGTATCGCTTAGAAAACACAAGCCACGTATCACTTAGAACAGAGTGAACAGAAGTAAGTATACGGGATTCGTGGCTCACAAACTCAATAAACAGCAATTACGTAACACACACAGTGCGGGTGAAAACGCTGACGCAGCTGCAGCGCCACCTATCGCGAAACGTTTCTCCCGACATTCCATTGGTGCGATAGCTGAAGCGGACGACAAGGGCCAAAGTCTAAAGTGCAGCCCAACAAAATTCCGTGAGTAATTTGAAAAAATATAAATTCTGCAATAGGGTGATTAATGGTCAGTCAATCCTCAATAGTGGACAGATATACCAATATTTACTCATGATAAAATGGGTATTACATTATGATATATACATTGAATAACATATGCACATTATAAAATCAATAAGGACGGTACTGACACAGAATATACTACACCAATCCCAAAAGATATGGGAGGAAGACAAAATTGATGGTTGAGATGGCAAAATGTCACCACAACAAGATGAGGCATTTCGAACTTAAAGTCACCTCATATGTGCAGAAACACTACGACATAACTAAATGCCTTTTTAGGCTATTTACTTATTAATACTGTTCGTTAGCCATCATGATAAATATTATTCAGAATTCTAATCAAAGTATTGGGTAACACTCACTCCTCAGTCAATCGTCCTATTCTGTAGCACTAAAAATATAGTTCATGCTCATATGAAAAATTAAATGTTCGTTGAAAACACATCAAATACCTATTAATACGCACATTAAATATCTCGCAGATGTATATTGTGCAGAAGTTTTCCATGGTGTTAAACTACTTAAAACAAACATGTGAAACAGAAATACGACGTTCATTATTTCGTCACAGCTATAAGTACGGATAACCATGTTATACAGCATTGTGAATTCTGTAATTCCAGAACTAAACTTAGAAAATGGTTTTGGCAATGAGGAGGTCATATTTCAAAAATGACGATGCTGCTGCATGTCACAGGGCTAAAAGTGTGCAGCTGTTTCTTTAGGAACGACATATAAGTACAATAAAATGGCCAGCAAACAGTCAGGATCTAAATCCCATTGAGAATATGTGGTGCAAATTGAAAAAACTAGTTCAGGTGAAAGCTCCATGATGCAAAGCTGATTTGGCGTTTGCTATTTGGGAATGTTGGAAAGACTTGATAGTGATTATTGTTTTTCATTAGTGACATATCTGCCTCAATGAATCCAGGCTGACATCAAAGCTCGTGGAGGAATTGCAAAGTATTAAAGTGGCTATATACCATATCTCATGTGGATCGATTCCATAATTTTTTCCTCCGATGTTGGAGAGTCTGCAATTATTTCTCACATGTTTTGTTACACATTTTTATGTATTTCAGTCAGATATTGTACGTTCATTTATATGAGTCCTGCTGTATGTAGTTCAGAGATGCAGCTTTCATTAAACTATGCTTTCATTTCACTTACTTCCTTTGTGTCATTTCTACATATTCCCTACAATGAGCTTTCATGTTCATGTGATGGCGATTCCATAATTTTTACCAGAGGTTGTATTCATGTGGCGGCAATTCCATAATTTTTGCCAGAGGTTGTAATACGCCATATTTTCATTTTAAATGTCCGACTAATAGATATACAGAAATACTGACAGAAGCTTTAGTTTGGAAGCTTTTTTAGCAAATAAATTCATAGTTCTTATTCACAAAAACAAGAAGATTTTAGAGAAGAAAAAAAAAACTTAATCTGCATACCCATCTCAGTGCCTGCATCAAGAGCAATTTGCAGTGCAGATCTGCATTACTTAAGTCCTCCTTCACTTTGGTGAAATCAAGGTCAAAATTAAATGATGGCACATGATTCACCACACTAAAATAGACAAAACTTCCAATAAATACAGTACAATGTATGCTATTTCATCAATGGAAAAAAATTGCCAATAATGCAAGCAATGATTCACAAATAGACTTATTATTTCATTATAATTAGGTATAGAAATAGCACAATCATTTAAATGAAGTTAAAAATCCCTTTCAAAATATATTATTCCACAGTGTCCTTACCAAATTCAAAATGTCTCTTAAGATTGTTTTTTTGGAATTATTACACAAGCTGTTATTTTTCTCTCTTTCAAAAGAGTAAGAATAAAATTTAACACCATCAAATTTAACACCATTGGTGGGTATTACTTTGAAGAGCTAACCTCTGAAACTCAGAACTGCTTAATAATATGTATGACTTTCAAAATACAGTGACTACCATTTATAAGTTTCACTGGTCTTAAAGACTCAAAACTGGAAACCTCAATATAAATTGAGCATTTACATGCAAAAATTATGTATTCAATATAACTAACTGTAGGTCCTGTTTTCAAATTTCCTCCAATTTTCACTTGATGAAATGCAAATAACAATCCTTGTACAAAATAGTAAAACTATACTAGCAATCAGATTTATTGGCATAAGAATATATAAATAAACGCTTCCAAGCTTTTGCATAGCCATCAACCAGATGGCTTTTCCAAGGAACTTAGACAGAAACTACCATTTCTGTTTTTTCAAAGAAGTTAGACAGAAGCGGTCTGGTTGATGTATGAAAGCTTGGAAACACTTATTTATATATTCCTACACCAATAAATCAGATTACTAGTATAGTTTTATTATTTTCTACATAATTGGTGCATAGTTAGTCATTATTAATAATCTTTGTTTTTGATTTCAAAGGATTGTATCCCATAATTTTAAGAGACGACAATATACAATTCTAATTATATTTAGTAGAAGTCCATTATTCTCCTTTTTTTCTGAGTTCATTTCTTCAAAGAACTGAATTCAAAGCATTGAGAAAGGACTTGACAGTCAACAAAAGGCCTAAGTTCTATAAATAAACAGAACTCAAAGAAAAATAAACAGAACTAAAAAAACCTCAGAATAATGGACTTCAACTTAATATAATTTTATTTTCTGAGTAAAGCCAAAGTAAGCATTTTTGTAATATTTTAAAGGATCATTAATACTTTCTTAGACAAAAAAAGTAAAGATGTTGATAAAGAATTAAGGGGCTGCCAAACTACAAAAAAACAATTAGTGATAAGTTCAGAATAAGATTTCTCTTCATAAAGAATAAAATTAATTAAAAAAGATTTTCCCAAGCTTTCAAAATATGAGAAAATGTCTTTCTGCTGGCCTGAATAATTTCACATCACTAGAAACTCATGTCGCATTATATTATGTCAGCGATACAGTAAAGCAGTTGAATATGATGTAGCATAAATCTTGAGTTTAAAATCTCATGAAATGAAACCAGGCAAATGTGGAAAAAAGGAAAAAAGAAAAGGTAAGCATTAAAATGGGAACCACTTAGAATTTGTCACCAAACAATTTATTACACAAAATTCAAAAAGATTCGAAAATGAAAATAAATGGGTAATGGTGTTTCTCATTTAACTATATGGAAAGCCTAGTTTTTAGGTCAAAGATTTTTATAGGCACATTCTTTCTAATTCCAAAATCCATACTTAAATTTTTGTTCATGAACTATCAATCAATCTTTTAATAATTATTTGAGTTTCTTGGTCATAATTATTCAAACAAAAACTCCTTAATAATGTTGATAACAAGTAATTAAAAACATAAAAACAAAAAACCACATTCACACTGAAGAAAAGCAAGGACATATTCATATTTTGCAAAACAAGTGAGCACTAAAAAAAAGAAAGCATTGTCATACGATAAAGTGCTGGTGGTGTGTGGTTGCATGACAGGGTCAGGCAAACTTTCTGTATTCCCTTTCAATGTAGAGTTTGAGTTTTCTGTAAGGGAACCACTTTCTATAAATTTATATGCATCAGGAAAGTGTTCAGAACACTTGGACAAAACACAGTCAATGTCCACCTGGAGAAATAAAAAGAAATATAAACAGTATAATTATCACTATATTTTCATATTTTTTCATTTACATATATATATATATAAATGAAAACACACACACACACACACACACACACACACACACACACATATATAGTTTCTTTCACCTTAAGAGAGCTGTAATATGCATAGCTTCCATGACATGTTATGAATATTTGACTCCTGCATAGAACAATTTGATTAAAAAGTAGCTTTCATATTGGCATGAAAGCCAAAAACACCAAATTTTTGACTTTCATGCAAATATGAAATCTACCTTTTAATAAATTGTTCAAACGCATTGATTACTAATTAAGGAAAATTGTCTTGAGGAAAGCTGCTCTAGGCATAAGATTCATTTTCAAGCTTTACAAATGTTGCAAATACCTATACTATATGTGACAAACTTTTTGATTTGGTGTGGGTAAGCATCTAGAAAAATAACTATGTATATATATATACTTGAAAAAAAAATATGAATGCAAAGTATTACTAAATGAAAAAATATGAATAAGCAAAAAATAAAATAAAACTTGATATGAATTATATTTCAATAATTACAATAAAAAATACAAGTATAAAAGCACTCTTGTTTTTAATCATATCTCACATAGTATCGTTCTGTGAAATCCTTTTTTTTTTTTTTTTAGGAACTTACGAACCAGTGTTGAATGACAATGCAAGAACTATTAAATTGTTAAAAATGATGAATTATACTACTGTTGAGTGCAACCAACACTATTGAGATATACTACAAATTAGGGTAATAGCTTCAAGACATCACGACTTCTGGCCAATAGATCTCACAGCGTTGGTTGACTGACTTTGCAGTACAGAGTCAGAGGAAGTCAGAGGGGGATTTACATATTACAGAGCTCTGGGTCAAGACGAACCTGATGCCTCTAAGTAAATGTATTTCAATGTAAAGAAATTACTGTCAATTTGGATTATATGATGACCCAGAAAAGTTAGTAGCTGGCATTTCTGTTAATGAATAATGACAGGGAGAAGAGAACCGATGATTCCCCCCCAAGTGAGAATACAAACACTGAAACTAAGGGGTATCCAAACACAGGCATACCTACAGTTAAGATGGTATTTTAGTCACTAGATAAATATTTCAACTGGGGTTTCATGCTGTGGAATGTATTGATCGCAACTAGTTTGCTCTCCTCTCCTGTTTCTCACACCACCGTGGGGGCCTTGATCTGCTTCATGGAGTCAACCATTCCAATTATAGGCTTCCCACTGTCATCTTCAAATTTGTCAAAATGCCTTGTAAAACCTATCTATGCTCACCTCTCTCTCTCTTATGCACCTAGGCTGTCACTGAGCTGTGTTAAAGAAATGTCTCTCTCTTCTTCTGAGTTCTGAGTCTGACTTTCACAGAAAGAAGTAACTTCATCATCTAACTGAACTCACATTATCCTGCAATTATTGTCACCCATCCTTGCTTCAAAATAAATTAATATTTTTAATAATTAAATAAATTGCAAGTAATACTATAATTGTATAATATTAAGTATTAACTGTATTACACTACTCAGATTTATTTGCAGATATGCAAAGTGCTATTTCATTACAATTTTTTTTCTGTAATAAGGTAAAATGACTTTGTCACATGTATTCCCAATTTTGGTGCTCCACAATATACAGTGCCCTGGATCATGGCCCAGGACAGCCCAATGGTAAACCTACCCCTGGGGAAATCAAAATATGCTCTAAGACAAGAGTCACTGATCTTTGTTACTAAATGAGCACATTTGAACTTTTTAAACTTCTTTGTGAGCACAATCACATAAAAAGAAATATAATTATTAATTACTACAGCAAGTACATATGTAGGATAATAATTAATTATTATAATTCAGGAATTACTAATTGCACATATACAGGGTTCATAGGAAAGTCCCTTTAGCTTGGAATAACTTGCGAACAGAGAGAGATACAGTTATGCAAGTGAGATAACGGTATAGTAAAGCGACTATGCCTGATCGAATGCAACAGATAGCAGCGCCCCTAGTGGCGAAATGCGGAAGTTAGCCATTGCAAATCGAAAACTAAAAGAGAGAGAGCAAAATTTTCAATTACAAATTTGTAGAGCATCAATTAATTAGTACAAAAGGACATTTGTTTCACACAGATAAGATAAATTGTCACCTGAATATCCTAAAATGTTCACAAACATACAAGACCTGCACTTTGTGTGTCTTCCACATTCGCCATATTCACCAGACCTTGCCCCAAGTGATTACCGCATCTTTGGACCACTCGAAGATGCAATGAACGGAAAGATTTTCAGGGGCCGACGAAGAGGTGCAGCAGGTGGTGCACAAGCGGCTGAACACGTAGCCGAAAGAATTTTTTCTACAGGAATCTATGCACTTTGTAAATGCAGAAAGACTTGTATTGCACAAAATCGAGATTACATTGAAAAATGATACAGATGTGTACCACTTTTGTTCAATAAATTGTGAGAAAAAATTATTTAGAAGGTTTTCATTTTCTAGGTTGAATTATGTCACCCTTGTATAAGAGGCAACAAGGTGGCATGTAAAAAGAATATTACACAGCCTCCACTAGATCGTAACATCCTGACTTGATAGTTTGAGTCCATGGCCTCATGTGGTTTACAAAACATATATGTAGCCTCCTGTCAGCAAGTAGTAAATAAAGAGACTTGATTATTCTGATCAAACTTCCCATTTCTAGTCTTTCACAGTGCAGTAGATATGTTTCTTTCTTTTTTTTTTTTTTTTTTGTTGCAACTTCATAAATTTTCTATGTCATTTTCATTTTCCCTATACAAATAAAATTTTCAAGAGTGACAGTAAATGCAACATATATAAAATGAATTTGGTATTATAATATTTGTATTTTCAAACAATTCTAGACTGAAAAAACTATATGCATAATAAACTGATTAAAATTATTAAAATAAGAAAGAAATGTAGGTATATAAGCAAAAACCTTGTTTACCAAAAACATAAAATTACTAAAAAAATTAATATTCCAAACTCACCATGTTTCCTTTTACTGCAGATTCCAAAGCAGTAACAAGGAGTGAAGCTACAGTCATAAGTTGCTGACAGTCTTCCTAAAACAGACACAATATATATACTTATATATGCATATGCACGCATTTCAATAATGTGAAAGCATGTTTTCATTATTTATGCATGTTGACAAAGTGCTAAAATACCAAAAACACAGAGAGGGAAAGAAAGCATTTATATCTTATATAAAACAATGCGATGATGATGGCACTAATCACCAAATCATTTTATCATTGTCACTACATTTTCAGAAAAAGGAAATCAATTTTTGAATACCATGTTTATCCAAATGGAAAACAACACCTGTAGTCAAGATGGTATTTTAGTAAAAAACATATCTGCACAAAACATGTAAGGTATTAAATTCATACAATCACTATAATTAAACATCTGAAAGAATATATACAACTGAACCTCTTTAATCTGCCAATGTTTGTTTCCTAAGTTTTTCTTGCAGTAAAAAAGGGCAGTGGTAAAAAGAGGGTGAGTGACAATAATGGTGGCAATTCTTAAAAAAACTGTGTGGGAGACTGATGTCTTATTTAACTAACATTCATATTTATATAAACTCTACAAAAAAACATTTTTTTTACATATTTAAGTCTTTTTTTAATTTTTGCTCCTCTCTTTCAGGAAAAATTTGGAGAATCAAGGAAGGCTTGGATTTTCTGAACATTTCAATGGGGAACACATAATCCAATAGGTATCACCACCAATAATGGTGGGTGATAATAATAATTAAAAATTTCATAATTAGAGGTAATTTCCAGCTGTAGTCCAAATTATTGAGCTTTTCTCAACATAATTTCATCCCTACTGACAGCATTTATTTGCTCTACCTCTGATACTAGGATTTGCTTCAGCTTATATTTGCCATTTTTTATTTTATGTACTAAGTGTGATGATTTTTCTATGCTAATCCACTTGTGTCTCTTATTTAAGATATCTTCTGCTGTTTGCCTGATAATCATCATCATCATCATCATCATTGTCAACCATTATCAATCCACTGCTGGACGAAGGTCTCCCCAAGTTTCCTCCACAACGGTCTGTCTTGTGCCAGTCTCCTCCATGTCACTCCCGCATACTTTCGAATTTCATCCACCCATCTTCCATGTGGTCTTCTTCTGGGTCTTTTCCTGTCCCTTGGAATCCAATCTAAAATTTCGGCTGTCCATCGATGGTCTGTTCTTCTGGCAGTATGTCCAGCCCATTGCCATTTCAGGGATTTAACTCTGATCATGATGTCTTCCACTCTTGTCATTTTTTGGATCCACGTGTTCCTCTTCTTATCTCTCCTGGTTACACCAAGCATGCACCTCTCCATGCTTCTTTGAGTTGTCTGCAGCCTTTGTATGTCTCTTTTAGCTAAGGTCCACGTCTCTGCACCGTATGTAAGCACTGGAAGGATGCATTGATCAAACACTTTTCTTTTAAGACATAATGGCATATTGCTCTTGAAAATTATGCTGTTTCTTCCAAAAGCTCTCCAGGCAAGTTTTGTACGCCGATTAATTTCTTCACCAATGTGACCCTCACTTGATATCTGCTGTCCAAGATAAACATATGTGTCTGTTATCTCCAGCTTTTCTCCATCAATCGATAAATCTTCATTTCTTGTAAAAGCATTGTACATCACTTTTGTCTTCTGAAAGTTCATTTTTAATCCCACTTCTTTACTCTTGTCAGCAAGTTCCTGGATCATACTCTGTAGCTCTGATGGGGTAGTTGCAAAAATGACTATGTCATCAGCAAAACGAAGGTGGGTTAGATAATCTCCATTAATCTTTATCCCTTTGTTTTCCCAGTTCAGTGATTGAAAGACATTTTCCAATGTGGCATTAAAGAGCTTCGGAGATATGGTGTCACCTTGTCTCACTCCTTTTCCAATTTTTATGTGTGTTGTATTTTCAAACAGCCGAATCTTTGCACTTGCATTTTCATAGATGTTATTAATAATATTAATGTATGCATCTTCAATACTGCAGGATTTCAGAGCCATTGCAACTGCTGATGGTTTCACCGAATCAAAGGCTTTTTCATAATCGATAAAAGCCATGCACAATGGAAGCTCATATTCCCTCGCTCTTTCAATTAGTTCTCTCAGTACGTGGATATGATCTATTGTGCTGTAGCCACTCCTGAATCCAGCTTGTTCTTTCGGTTGAGCCATGTCCAGTGTCACCTTCAAGCGGTGTGAAAGAACTTTAGTGAAGATTTTATAAACCACTGATAGGAGGCTGATAGGTCTGTAGTTCCTGAGATCCTCAATGTCACCTTTTTTATGTAGCAAGATCATTGTAGCGTTGTTCCAATCCTCAGGAATTTTCCCTTCATTAAGGCATCGAGTAAAAATTTGGGCGAGTACTGTTTCGATTTCTCCACTTGCTTCTTGTATGATGTCTACAGTAATTCCATCTTCTCCTGGAGCTTTTCCCCGCTTCATGTTCTTGATTGCACGTGCAACTTCTGCTGGAAGGACTGGAAGAACTCTGGTACTGGTACCTTTCATGATGTCTGGAGTGCATGTATCATCCCTTTCATATAATTTGGAGTAGAAATCTTTCACTCTTGTCAAAATTTCGCCTCTATTTCTTGTTACAGAACCATCTTCTTTTCTCAGTGCCATAATCTGTTTTTTCCCCTTACTGAGATGTCCCTTTGCTATCTTTAGGCTTTGGTTGTTTTCAATTGCTTTCCTTACTAGTTCACAGTTGAATTTCCTTACGTCTTCAGTGATACTTTTTCATACTGTCTTGCATAGCTCTATATATTCCACTTTGGAAGTCACATCTTCTTTAGTTGTCCTCATCACTCTTCTTTTTTGCATCAACATTTTGGTTTTTCCTGATAATTTGTTCACATGCAATTTGTTCTTAGACCCAGCTAATTTTGTTGCTGTTTCCATAAGAGCTTTGGTTACTTTTCTGTTAACTTCAGAAATATCCACTTCTTCTGATGTTAGGCCTTCTAAAGCAGAGAATCTGTTCTTCAGTTCCAATTTGAAGGTATTATGGTGTTTTTTAAGGTTGGTTATGTCAATACATTTTGTTTGTCTTATGAGCTTGCTACGTTCGAGTTTAGTGTTGAGGTGCATCTTACATCTCACCAATCTATGGTCACTGCCTGTGTTGAACTTGTTTAGCACACTGCAGTCTTCTATGACGAATTTTTTGTTACACATAATAAAATCAATTTCACTTGTCGTCCCATTTGGATGTCTCCATGTCCATTTCCTGTGTGGCTTTTTCTTGAAAAAGGAGTTCAAGATGAAAAACCCTTCTGCCTCTGCAAACTCTACGAGAGTATTTCCACGCTGGTTTCTGTTGCCGTGACCGAATTTACCTACTGAAGTTTCATTCTGTTGCCGTTGCCCTATTTTTGCATTGAAATCTCCCATAATTATCTTCAAGTGCTGCTTACCTTTATTATTTAGATCACGAATTTCCTCATAAAATTCTTCAATTTCTTCTTCAGCATGACTTGTGGTGGGTGCATAAGTTTGAATAATCTGAGCCTGGTAATCTTCTCGAGAGTTGGATAACGAGTCGTGCAGCTCTGTCAGAGGAACTTTCAACTTCTACAACTTTATCCTTCAGTTTCTTGTTTATTATAAATCCAACACCACTAGTTCTGTCAGTATCTGTCCCACGATAGTAGAAGAGATGTCCACTTTTCAGTTCAATGAGATCTTCTCCTTTTACAGTCCTCAAATAAATTTGAAAAATTATTAGCAATAAATTGCTGGCTTGAAGCACATTTTTTCCCCTGATACTTACAAATGAAAATGTTTTCATGGACTGTAGAATTTTGTTGAAAACAAGGTGCAGATAGGCAAGAGTCAGAATTAACCCATGTGATAAACAGATAGGTGGGAGTCACACTTAATCCATGTGATAAACTGCATTAGAATGCAGTAAATGCACTGAACAGTAAAAAAGCTGTTGTCCACAAAAGTATAGGAATGGGGTGGTTTTGTCCTTTTTATACAGAAGAGCAGTTCATAGGACACCACTCCTCTATCCCATCACCCTCAAGGAACTAATGGGTGCTGATGAATCCTCTCTCTCTCTCTCTCTCTCTCTCTCTCACACACACACACACACACACACACACACACACACACACACACACACACAAATTAATAGCCATGTAGCTTCAAATAATTAATCTATGTGCATCAAAATGCAATAGTCCACTCTTGCAAGTAAAGCGGAAAATGAACCAAAAAGAGGCCTAGTGATCATAGATGTGACAAAACACCTGTCAACAAATTCCACAGAAAATTCCATGACATAGAAATGAGAACTGAACTCTGAACTGCAAATGAAAGGTACATGGATAAGCCTTCATTCTTTTTTGTGCAGATGGCTTAAAAGGGGTGTTTAACAGGATATGAAACATTTGGTTTTCTTAGTGTATGGGCAGTTAGTCGATAGCAAAACTGCTATTCATTGAGGAAATTTTCAGTGTGCAGATATTCAGGAAAATTTTTTCCATGGTTACAGTAGGCAGAAAACAAAGATGGTGGTTTAACATTGTAATTTAAAGAGGATTCACTATACTTGATAAATGTATTATATGCATTACATTCATTTCTGTCACTGCAGACATAAAGGTACTAGCTTTTATGCAATTTTGCTGATCTGCCTTCCTGTCATAACAATTCCTAGTTTTAACATCCTCCATGTGACTATTTTAAACTTCAACATCCTCAGTTTTATTACTTCACTAATGACAATTTCAAAGCTCTTCCTCTTACAAAGTGTCATCCACCCTTTTATTCACCACATCACAAATGCACTTTTTTTCAGTTCTTTTCACTATGACATCTACAATACATTTGTCAAATGGCTTCCTGAGTCATGGGTAAAGCAGGAGTACAACACAGGGCTTCTTTATTTTATCAGAAGGTAACAGAACAGTGTATCCTACCAAAAACCATTTAGAATACAACTGTTTCAAAAATGTTAAACATCAAACAATTTAAAAAAATAACATTTATACATCAAATTTAAGATAACACTTCATTTTTTAAACCTAAAAATTGGCAAAAAATGTAATATTTATGTAAAAAAATCCTTGCCTTTCATCAGGGTTAAGGAAGTATCTTGATTTTTCAGTCCCCTTTTTCCTGATTTGAACTAAGCATTATAGCCTGACATTGGTACAGAATCAGTGACTTTTTTTATAAGCTATCCTAGTCTTTCATGAAATTTCATTAAAATTACTTAAACTATATATTTACACCTTTACATGATAAGCTTTATGATTCCCCTAAATGAGATTTACATAAAAGACTCAAGCCAACACTAGAAATTTCATTGCAAAAGATTTTATTGTCCATTCAACTATACATTTTTATTGTACAAATTTAGGTATCCTCAGCTTTTCTATCTGTTCATATACACAATTAAGCTATTTTCTTCAGTATTTTGGCAAACATTATTACATGTTCAGAAAATTTTTGTTTCCATACATTCTCCCCTTGATTGGGTTCATTTCTTTATCTTCTACTTGCATTTCAAACAGTTAAACTTGAAAATCCAGTAACTGTAAAAAAAACTAGACTGATCCATTATGTATACAATGAAATTGCTGGTAACTTGGAAAAGGTGCAATACACACAAAATGAAGAGACAGTCATTAAATGCTGCACTGGAAATTTCCACTTTTAATTACGGTCCAGCATAATCTGATGAACTCAGAATTCCAAATCCAGAGCACTTATAAACCATTGCAGAGTACATCAACCAAGGTTGTTGCACCACTTGCTCCTATGTTCTAGACATTCTCACTTCTATCAATAGAGTGTGGTTCATAAATGAATGGTTGGTTTACGATCTTGCCATTAAGTCACAATACCCAACATTTCATACATACCAACTCTTATTTTGTAATACCCATCAGAAGGGGCTTCTTTAGCATATCCCATGTCAGGCCCAATGGAAACTGAGAAGTATGTTGAGCTGGGTGATTTCCCAACAAGTACAATTATCTGTTGTATGCCTTTGGCCATTGTGAAAAGTAATTTCCTATGGATATTGTTTCTAAAATTCTGAATAAGAAATTTTTATTTAAATTTTACTGTAATTTTACAGGTGTTTACTAGGTTGAATTATGTTACTGTCCATGGCAAATTTTTGGGACATAATCCAACCACACATTTTGATTAATTCAAGAGAGTAGGCATTGCCACTCATTTGGTACTACCCAGCTTTTTTATTTATTGTGTGGCTTTTCTTTCAATCCCCACACTTTCTTCCATTTTCACAAAGTGCTACTTATGTAATAAAAAGTTTATGGAGTCCCAGTTAATTGAATATCTGATGTTTTGAATGCAGTGGTAGATCCAGCATGGACATGATTGCCCCCCCCTCTGTTCTATAAAATATACAGACCTAAAATTTTGTTTGTTATATGAATAAAAGATTTGATTTTCCTAATAAAAAATCAAGTGAAACAAGTTTTTATTAATATAATATTAAAAAAAAAAAAACAATGCGATGTGTGTTCCACAAATACAAAACTAATTCAAATGGTCATGAGCAGTGACCAGTCTAGCAAAGTCATATATATGCATTTATGCACTCAGTAGACAAAACATTAGAGATAGGTGAGATGGGCAGTTGACATGGGCATCCCCCATGCAGACGAACAGACCCAAACCAAACACGGGTGATAAATACACGGTTGTATCAGAAAAATATGACCACCTACCTAATAATGGGAATAACCACATTTGGCCCGAATGACAGCAGAGAGACAGCGTGACATGGACGCAATGAGGCCCTGGAAGGTTTCCCGAGGCACAAGTGCCTGTTTGGACTGCAACAGAGCACTGAAGTCCTGAAGATGGCATGGTTATGGGTCAGCATGTCGAACCTGTCGATCCAAATACTGTCACAAGTACTCTGTGGCCTGAGGTCAGGCGATTTCGTCGGCCAAGGGAGAATGGAGACATTGCTGTCGTGTTTCTGAAACCAGTCATATACCTCCTTAGCAACATGGCAGGGGGTATTGTCCTGTTGGTAGACAGCATCACCACCAGGGTAAAAATCCAACATGAAGGGATGCATGCGGTCAGCGAGAATGGACAGGTAGCCATGGGCATTCAGGGACCCATCCAGTGGTACCAGTTGTTTCAGGTAATACCAGGAAAATATCCCTTAGACATACACACTGCCACCAACCATCACTTCTGTGGAGTAGAAACCTTGATTTGTCGGAGAAAGCAACCTTTTCCCACTCTTCCACTGTCCAATGATGGTAGTCTCATGCAAACTGCAGGTGTTGTTGCCGATGGACCTGGGTTACCATGGGCACCTTGATGCAGCATCGAATCTGGAGACCCATGCATAACAAGGTTCACTTTACTGTTATCAGGGACATGTGCCTGGGTGCCCAAGCATTTTTTTGCATCGTCAATTGCTGCATTGTTGTGCGTTGATTGCCCTTTACCAGTCGACGGACTCCCATGGGGTCGATGGTCTTGGAGCTTCCGCAATTATGACGTCGGGAGGTACTCGGTGTGCCAGCGGTCTATTGTTGGAACACCCTTACCACAGCACTTTGCAAACAGCCCACAAAGTCTGCTGTTTCTGATATGCTTCAACCGTTGGCATGGTAGCCAATGACAATTCCTTTTTGAACGTCTGTCAAATCACTACCTCTTCCCATTGTGCTCATGTAACGCACTACGGCTCATCTGTCCTGGCCGGCTGCTTATATCTCCGTGTGGTCAACCTTGTCACGTGCACTCTGTGACACGACTGGGCTGGCACACTGTGATTTCAGGGGTGGTCATATTATTCTGATACGACTGTGTAAGTAGACAGCAGGGCTTTCCGACACTATCGCAATTGACAAACAGGAGTAAATGTGGTGATCTGAGAGACTTTGATTGTGGATGCATTGTCAGCACAAGACAGATGGGTCATTCTATCGCCCAAGTGGTAAGAACCCTAGGGTTCCAAGGGCAACTGTATCAGGGGAGTATAGCAAGTATACCATCAACAGATGTACCAGTGCCCAGAGAGCAAGCGATGATCAACCTCATGCCACTGATGACTGGGGTTTGGTGTAGACTCTCCAGGCTCATATAGACTGACTGGTTGGCAACGGCAGCTCAAATCACATTCAGGTTGAATGGTGGAGGTCCAAGCAGCATCAGCGAGTGAATGGTATGATGCACACTACATGCCTTGGCCAAGCAGCATCAGCGAGTGAATGGTATGATGCACACTACATGTCTTGGCCAAGCAGCATCAGCGAGTGAATGGCATGATGCACACTACATACCTTGGCCAAGCAGCATCAGCGAGTGAATGGCATGATGCACACTACATACCTTGGCCAAGCAGCATCAGCGAGTGAATGGTATGATGTACACTACATACCTTGGGCTGCAGGCGCTGACACCCTACTCATGTGCTACTGTTGACTGCTTGTCATCGGACATTACACCTCACCTGGTGCTGGGAGCATCAAAACTGGATCCCTGCAGATAGGCGCTGCATCACATGATCCGATGAATCCCATTTTCAGCTGTACCTAGCTGATGGAAGAGTACAGGTGTGGTGTTAACAGCATGAGGCCATGGCCCCATTGTGACAGGTCGGCTTTGCGATGGTTTTGGGAGCCTTCTCATGGGACACATCAGGTTCTTTAGTGTGTCTGGATTGGTCTTTAACCACTGCATGTTACCGGCATGTGCTGGGCCAATCACTTACACACTTTCAAGGCTTTCATGTGTCCTGCAGCCGATGGTCTGTTTCAGATGGACAATGAGCTTCCCCACCAGGCATAACCACCCAAACATGGCTCAAGGAACACTCATCTGAGTTTAGAACCATCCAGTGGACCTCAAGGCCCCCGGATTTATGGAAGCTCTCCGGGATGCAGTGGAGCAGAACATCAGATCCACGGATCCTGAACCGATGTCTTGGGTGGAGTTTTGGACAATGCTGCAACAGGCATGACTGGCATTACCTCTGGAAACCCTCTGGCATCTGGTGGAGTAGATGCCTCTGTATGTACAGGCTGTTATTGGCGTTAGAGCAGGACCAACGCGCTATTAAGTAGGTATCTCTAATGTCTTGTCCTTTGAGTGTACATGCATATACATATATGTATGTATACACACACCTACATATTCTTAAATTTAGCTATTGTCTTTTCTTTATGGGTCAAACGGGCCCCCCTCCCTCATTCCATTGTTCTGGATCCAGCATTGTTTGAATGTTTCTATCAATTTCAGTGGAAGCTGTAAAATTGAAAGAAAAGGGGCCACAATTAATGAACAGAAAGACAGGGTATTACCCCATTACAAGAAAACACAACTCCCTTGAGTCAATCTCAACAGTTGGTATGAGTACATCCCAAAACTTGAGAACAATAATTATAATTCATCCTAGTAATCTCCATCAAATTAAAATTAAATTACAGGTCAATAGGATTTGCCATGACTTCACTAAGGATTCATTTCACATATTTAAAACGAGAATTATCCGCAAGTGAATGTTAGTTAAGACATCAATAGAGGTGAGACTTGTTTTTACATCTAAATGGTATTCACACAATGAACAACATTAACATTCAGTGTGTTTTGCACCAATCATTTATTAAAATATCTCCCTCTCCCTCTTTGCTGCTTTTTCTGACTGATATTTATATTCTGTAACTAAACTGCACGAAGTTATGTATTCTTTGTTCTGGCCAAATGATATAGTAAAGAGATAACATGGGAAAAAAATTACCTCAATTTTTAGATTTCAGCGCAACTTAATTTCCGCAAAAAAGATATTGTTTTCATAACACAAAAATCTTGATTTTATAGCTTTAGATTTACAGCACTGGTGACCAACTTTTCACTGATTAACCGAAAAAGGGATTGAGCATGTTTAGTTATGCTTTTGTGAATCTTGGCCACACAAGTTTCACACTGAGGCTCTGAAACCTTACTACTGCATAGAAGAGTTACACATCCCAAATAGCAAAGAAAAAAAAAGTCTCTCAAGACCAGTACACAGAGACCAGCTTTTACCCTTCTGATGTGCATGAAACTAATTCATCTTAAAAATATTTTTACCTGAAGTTTCTCAAGCTGATTTGATTGCTCAACATAAAATTGTTCAGGACCAGTGTGATGCAGCACAGCAGAACTTAGTGGATTATTCAAATCTGCAAATAATACAAATAAATGAGAATCCAAAATCAAATTCTTTAAAAAAAAAAAGTGCTTGAAATTTATATTAATCATTAAAGATTTAAAAAACAAAAAAAGACAGCATGTAAATTTTTACACTAAACTTGGATTAGATCCATATTTTTCCATGAATTCCTTCACAAGTTACCTAAAATTTAGCTATATTACATATATTTAAACTAATAAGCACAGACTGGTTTTAAGACATTAAACTGACTTAAGCAGTGAATCATGAAAATTTCATAAACATTTCATTGTTAAATAAATCTCCAAGAAAAATTTCCCTAAATGAATCAGGGATTGCAATTAAAACTGCAACTGCAGTACAGTTCTGTGATCATCTGTACGATATTTGCAATACATTCAAATATCATGCAGATGAGATCATCTTATTAAAAGCTTCTTATTCAAAAACATCTTTTTGCAAAAAAGATGTAAGAAACAATGATCTTCAAACGGATGAATGATAGATAATGCTAGAGATTATATCTGCAATAAGGAGGGTGACACAGATGATGTGGACGATGCAACAGAGCATGGCAAAGGAATCATAGTGCACTTGAACATTCCAGCAACTAGTCAGCATCTAAACAATCACTGAAGATGACCATGAATATATGGCCTGAAATACACCTGGAACTGCTCACAGTATATGTGAATTGTGATTTTATGCCATTTTAACCAAGGTTGGGTTTCTACTGGCAGAAACTAGTTTTTGCCGCACCATTGGCAGAAACTGGATATAACCGGTTTAAACCGGCAGAAAATGGCAACTCGCAGAAACTAAAAAAAGTACCTAAACCATTTGTGTATCAATTAGTACATGAAATTTACAGTAAATCAGAGATGACAAATATTTTGTTTAATACAATAATTTAGTATTATAGTAATTTGTAATAATTAATCATTTCAATAATTAAAATATATTACATATATTTTTTAGACATGCTTGATCCTTGGCTATAATATAAGAAGCAACATGATTGGCATACTGGCTGTAAGGAAGAACCTCATTGGCTTTTTACTCTGTCTCAAGTGCACCAACCAGATAAGCTGTATAACAGCCAATGAACCCACAATCTTTTGAACCACCACTCACAGCTTGTCTTACATATTTCAGAAGTGGTTCCATGTTTAAGCATGGGGAGTCATTTTGTCAAAAAGAAAGTTTCAATGTAGTTTGTTTTATTGACTTCTGTTTATGCTATTATGTCTACTTCTAGAGGTGGTAGGCCAGTAGACCCAATTTGGGGTTTTTATGTGCAGAAAAAAAAAAAAAAAGTAAATAGTAAGCTAATAGTTGAATGTATCAACTGCAAGAAAGTTGTTAGTGCTAAAGTTTACAGAATGAAGGAGCACCAGAAAAAGTGTTGTGGTGACAGCAGTAGTAAGCAGCAGGTAGGCCGACCTGTTGGTATGGAACTTATGGAAGTGGAAGTAACTAGTGGTTCAGAAGAGAATTCAGCTCCAGCTGCAAAGAAACCAAGACAAGGAGGATAAAAAGAACCTGAAGAAGACAGACCTTCAACAAGTCAGGCCAGTATGAATTTTTTTTTCATTAAAATAAGTTCAAAGGACAAAGAGACTTTTGATGTGGCAATCACAGTTTGTTTTTTTTTCACAGTTGCAATATTTCATTCTTGACTAGTGAGCATCCATCCTTTACAAGAATGATCAGTTTACTAAGACCAAATTTCACACCACCGAAGAGGAAACAACTGGCTGGAGACCTGCTAGATAAAGTACATAATGAATTGCAGTCAGAAGTTAAAAAGAAAGTCAGCAGTAAAATAGGTACATTGATTCAAGATGGTTGGAGTAACATCCACAATGAACCGGTTATTGCTAACTGTATTCATACTGGTACTGAATGTATCTTCTTTAATTCTGTAAATAACAGGGTCCAAGAAAAAACATTAAGTTACTGTGCTGATTTAGCCAAGGCAGCAATAACAGAAGTAGAAAAGGAATACAATGTAAAGTGAAAGCTCTTGTAACAGATAATGAAAATAAAATGGAATCAATGAGAAAGATGATTAATGAAGAGAACCCATCAGTTACAACTTATGGGTGTTCAGCTCACTATCTTAACCTTCTTGGACAAGATATTACACCAGAGTCTGTTTTGAAGAATGTGGTATCTGTTAAAAAATATTTGAGAACTCATCACTGACAAAGTGCTTGGTTTAAGGAATATCCAAATGCTGTGAAGCCACAATTACCTGGCAATACAAGGTGGAACAATCAGGTAGATTGCTTAGAATAATTCATAAAGAATCGTCCATATTACTTACAAATACTTGAAGGTTATGAAGACGATATAGATTACAAAGGTGTTCTTCAAGTCATAAATAATTGGATGATTAAAAAAGAAGTAAAACACTTAAGACTTATGTTCTGTAAGTTCGCTAAATGAACCAATCGAATCATTAATATGTGGTTTATGTTACTCTTTAGTATCTGTCAACAAAATAATTGTGACAGATGTAATACTGTTTCACACGTTATTCATGAAGAAGTTGACTAAAGAATAAAACACTTGTTGCAACTTTTAAAACGTATTGCTGCTGCCTTGGATAAGATCCAAAAAGAGGACTGTTCTATTGCAGATGCTTGTGAAATTTGGTTGACCCTAATGGATGATGATAATCTCATGAAAACTAATGAAAGCAAGGTTAAGAGTAAATTTAGTCAGACAATAACACAACATCATATGCTAGCATATGCTTCATCCAAAGTACATATGCTTCATCATATGCTTCATCTAAAGTACATGGGATCTAAATTGTCACATGAGCAGGAAGAAAGTGCTAGGAAATTACTTTATGACATCAACCCAAATTTTGTGCCTTACATCATAGCTTTTCAAGCAAAATCAGCTCCTTTTCCTGAAACATATTACTCGAATGAAGTCTTAGAAAATGTCTCAGCTTCTACAGGGTGGTCTAGTTTAAAGAAAACTGTAAATGAAGATTTCATAACTCTTGCTTGCACAATGATGATATTGCCTGCAAGTTCTGCTGGACTTGAAAGAATATTCTCAAGCTTTTCGTTTATTCAAAATAAATTAAGAAATTGTTTGGGTTTGGAAACAGCAGCAAAATTGGTCTTTTGCTATTGACTGCTTCGTGGAAAAAGTGCATTTGAATGGCGAATTTACTGCGATGTAACCTTTGAATAAATACTGTAAACATTGCAACTGAACTTGTTTTACTTTAAAATGCATTTCCCTATGCTATTCATTATATGGATTCATTATATGCTATTTGTGGTACTTCAGTAAGTTTTTATTACAAGACGTAATTATTTTCTGGGTTTCTGCCAGTTATTGCCACTTTTATGGCACAAACTAGTTTCTGCCATGCCGGTTTTAACCACCTTGGCAGAAACTTGCCAACCCTGATTTTAACAGTACTTTTTATTTTTTAAAGTCTTAATTTTCAGTTTGTTTCTTTACTATCTGACCTTAAGCTAACATGCTTTTAAACTGAATTTTTTTTAATGCATGTCTAGGGAAACCGTTTGAATAATAAGCTCCCAAGTGAAGATGACAAATATCAATATCAATAGTTTTCCCAGAGGATATATTCAAAGGTACTCTGATTTCTCAGGGTGAGTCAAAAGTCACAGGATGCCCATGTATTTCAGAAACAGGAGGGAAAATGAAATATCTGAATATCCCAGCAAAGAATTGGTGAGGAGGCCTATCTTTTGGGCTATTTCTGGAACATGGTCGCCATCTAAAAATCCGTTGTATTGAATCAAGGTCAAATTTTTCAAATGATAAGGGAATCATGTTGTATATCAAACAAGACCAGAACTTTCTCAGAAATTGATTGCCATTATCAGATTTGACATATGTGTTGTGGTTCACAAGTTATCAACACAAAAACTTTAAATAACCATTGTTTGTTGCAGGTAATTGAAGATGGCATTTACAAAAAAGGAGAGGATTGAGGTGATCCTAATGTCTGGGGTAATGCAGCTGCCATATCATAGCCACAGACTTCAACAACTGATACCCAGAAAGATCACCAATTTCACACAGCACTGTCACGTACCTGATATCCAAATTCCAAGAAACTGGGACTGTGGACGACAAGCCACGTAGTAGTCGGCCAAGAACTGTTACTGACGAGGAAACCTCAACAATGGTCTTGTCATCCTTTGCAAAGAGTCCACAACATAGCACATGACGTCTCACAGCAGAACATGGTATCAGTCAGCCATTGTACAGATTCTTCACACCACTCAATAGCATCCATTCAAGATCCAGATGCAGCAGCAACTATCAGAGATGACCCTGATAGATGTGTTGAGTTCTGTACCTGGGCTTTAGACTACATCAATAGGATCAGTCATTTGCACAGGGCATTTTGTTCAGTGATGAGGCCAATTTTTATGACATTGGTGAGGTTAACCATCAGAACCTCAGGTACTAGAGTGACTGGAACCCTCACTGGACGGAACCATCCAACATCGTTGGTAATATAAAGGTTATGGTGTGGTGTGGAATATGGGGCACCTGTGTAATTTGCAATAACCTAAATGCTACAGGAAACAGTGTCCCCTTCCTTTCTGAATGAAGATGAAAGTTTGCCCTGTTGTTTCCAACACGATGGAACTCTAGCACACTACAGAGCAACTGTTTGCCAATGGCTAGAAGTTCAATTCCCTGGTCATTGGATTGGCCAACATGGTCCTGTTGAATGGCCACCCAGATCCCCCAATCTCACACCACTCTACTTTTATCTGTGGGGTCTTCTGAAACACCTGGTGTATGCTGAGAAAATTCACGACAAACACCACCTTCAGCAATGCATCCTGGAAGCCTGTAACTGCATTTCTCCTGATATTCTTGTGCGGGTGCATAACCACTGGATCAAGCGCCTTCAGCTCTGTGTTCAGCAATAGGGACAACACATTAAACACATCAAATAGCTGTGCATCACAGGGTACTTTAGAGGTTGTTATTTCAACTTTCTGTGTTGATAACTTCTGAATTACAACACATGTGTCAAATCTGATTATGGCAATCAATTTCCGAGAAAATTTTGGGTCCTGTTTGACATACAGCATGACCCACTTACCATTTGAAAAATTTGACCTAGATCCAATATGGCTGATTTCAAGATGGTGACCATGTTTTGGAAATAGCCTAAAAGATAGGCCACACTCACATCCTTTGCTGGGGTATTCGGATATTTAATTTCCCCTTCCGTTTCTGAAATACAAGGGTGTCCTGCGACTTTTGGCTCACCCTGTATATTTCCATCAAGTTTAAAATGAATTGCAACATAATTTACGTAAGTCTGAAACTGAAATCCTCTCAAACAAATTAGGTGTTTAATAGAATTACTCAGAATCAAAGCTCTCTCTCTCTTCTCTTTCTCTCTCTAGCACACACACACACACACACACACACACACACACACACACACACAGGTCACAAAAAGAAGTTTGGGATATTGCAGTTTCGAAGGGGAAATATGGTGATATGCAAATTCAGTGACTACTGGAAATAGATTATCAGCACGATTAGCTATGTCATATGTAAATTAGCATCATTACAACACAGCACATGGCAGGCGAGCTCCGATTTAAGTACCCTATAAGAAATGAAAATGGGTCGTTTCACCGCTTGGTCTAGAAGTTTGCTGAATGTATTTACTTCAGTGTGGGGTTAACTTGAAATGATGTTCAGATGACATTTAGGCATTGACAACAGAAATAGGGCTGTTGGTATGTTACAAGCAGATATACGGCAAATCGATATGGCTGCTGCTTTAACAGTTCCATAAACTGTAGTAAGTCAGCTACACACAAGAGTTCTATAGCATGGACATTTTGCAGATTGGCCCAGGAGTGGTCACATGAGGACAACCATCAGGAGGGAAGATCACTACCTGACAGTTAGTGCTCAAGGAAGTCCTAATACCACCAGTAGCCAACTCCCGGAATCACTTCGAACAGCTTCTGGTGTTACAGTATGTACTCAAACATTACAAAAGTGTATTACATTATCTACTCAAATCAGCACAAAGCTCTATGCTGAATCGAGCATATTTTTTACGTGGCTCAAAGTATTACTATATTAACGTATAAACGTTTACTGTTCATCACGTTATTGTTGGTGTAAATATAGCTATTATATGATGGACGTCACGTCGGAGACGTAACGTCCATCATATAATATGCCGTAAAAGTTATTCATATCGACATACACCAGAGTGAGCTGCTTGGTATTCTGGCATTGTATGTACCGTAAAAGTTATTCATATCGATCTATAAAGTTATTCATTCAGACATACCAAGCAGCTCACTCTGAATTACATATACACTGGCGGAAAGTGAAAAAAGAACACCAAGAAGGAGACGTCTGATACCAACGAAATTTATACAGCATAATAACGGAATACAGAGGATAACGCGATCAAAACATTATGGCAAAATACAGCTGTATTTGCTGGTAAACTGAAAAATAACATTTCCATGTAACATGGTTAGTACGAGGTTGAACCGCCATGAACTGCGTCACACTGTGCAATTCTGGCACGGAGTTTGTCGTACAGATGTTGGATGTAAGTTTGGGGTATTGAGTTCCAAGCATCCTCAACCTGGACGCGTAAATCAGGGGATGGTCGTGGATGGCCGTTGAGACCGGATAAGTCATTGTCCCACAAAATCCCACACGTGCTCAATGGGGTACAAATCCGGTGAACGTGCAGGCCACGGAAGTTGTCTCACACCCTGAAATGCATGTTGCACTGCACGTGCCGTGTGTGGACGTGCGTTATCTTGCTGGAAAACACCACGATGGACCGACCTTACAAATGGCACAACAACAGGCTGAATGATGTTGTTGATGTAGGAGGTGCTGTTTAACGTACCCGGTACAAACACTAGTTGTGCACAGGAGTGATAGCTGATCGCTCCCCACATTAGGAGACCAGGTGCAGGCCCTGTGTATTGCTGGCGGATTCAAGAAGGGTGGAGACGCTCCCCTGTGCATCTGCGAACACGTATACGCTCATCGGAGGCTTAACAAGCAGAATCTGCTTTCATCGCTGAACACGACAGATCGCCATTGCGTTCTCCAGTGCAGAGGTTGGCGACACCACTGCAGCCATGCCTGACGGTGGGCTGGAGTCAAAGGTACACATGCCAGAGGCACACGTGCACGTAGTCCTGCAACCAGTAGATGGTTGCGGATTGCTCGCACAGTCACCTCAGGTGCAACGGCAGCTCGGATTTGCGTCGCAGTGGATGTTCTGCTTGACAATGCCGCTCTTCTTATGCGTCAATCGGTCCGCTCATCAGTCCGTCTGTGACTCCTGGTTCCACGTCTTCTCGAATGGGAATGTTCCTCGGACCATCTACGCCACCATCATACCCCCACCGATACTTCCCGTCCAATTCGCTCCGCAATACGACGATACGACCACCCAGACTCGCGGAGTCCGACCTGACGACCTCACTCAAAGTCCGATAACTGCTGAAATCGTACACGTCTTCCATGTCCAGGCATTGCAGCTTCTTCAGGGTCTTTGCAAGTGTCCATACGCCGACGACTGATTACATTCACTTCGCCGTACTCCTTAAATAACACCAACGGTAATTTTCATATTATGCAGTGCTGTGGCATAAGCGGTCACCGGTTGGTCCCGAAATTAGCATCACACCTACGTAAACTCGACCCTATTAACATATGTAAATTTCATGATCGTCCACCAATTCCTTCTTGGTGTTCTTTTTCACTTTCCGCCAGTGTATATAAAAAAAGTGCTCTACCTTCGATGTCGATGAGAATGTCCCAAAAAACATCCACTGCCAATGCTCAATATAGGCCTAGTCAAATATTTCTCTTTCTTTCAACATCCAGAAAAGCTGGTGGTGAAATCGTACCTGATAAAATATGCGGTCCCACTGTGCGAAGTCAGAATTAAAACGAGACACTACAAATGACCACAAGACAAACAAAGACATAATAATATAAAATGGAACCAAGATTAAAATGAATTAAAAGCAGATGGATGGTCACAGTTGTCAAACTACATCACCAAAAGTTACAAGTGTCTTCATGAGTATGGACTCAGAGCAAGAATGCCAGTAAGATGCATAGCATTGACATCAGCCCCTGTCACCAAAGATGTACCTAGTGTTGTGATTTTTAGAGAGGTGGAAATATTAAATTAAATAGAACACAAACTCCCCAATTGCTCAGTACGCAGTAGAAAAAATACTTCTCTGCTATTCTTCATTCGTAGTAAAGGAATGTATGCTTAACAGAAAAAAATAGAACAGATGAATGACTTCATGCAAGCAATAACAAACTTTTATACAGACCTGAGTTGTGGCAGTAAAAAATTATATTTAATGATAATATGAAAGGATGACAAGAAGATTATTTATTTGATGAAAGTACATCAGCAAGTTGATGCGCTATTAGTGGAACTGAAGATCAATTGAACACACGCCATGTTTACTGGCCATAAAAACACTTCAGTTCATCACGCACAAAACTCTTTGTGAGTAGACAGAATCTATGTAGAAACAGCATAAAGCGTTCTATAATTTACAGATATTAAACATCTTGCAAAATAGTTCTTGTTCCAATAAAAAAGGAGTAGTTCTATTTTACAGAACATAGACGGAACGTCACAGACACCCTTTCTCACGCAAGCAAAGAAGGCAACAACAACAACACTGTTTTTAGAAGAAGGCTCAAGTCTCGACTTCACCTACGTCACAGATCACGTGAGAGTAAGATGCATGCGTCGTGACGTTTCAAGGTTGGCTACGTGTAGTTACGTCACATAGTTGCGTCTGACACGTGGCAATTCATTTAGGAGCGTTTTTTTTTTTTTTTTTTTTTTTTTTTTATCGCTGAGAGGCTGTGATTCCAACACTCCCACTCGATCCAGTGGATTGGCATGTCAGCTGAAGACTGTCTCTCCAATTTTTCAATTTTGGCTCTAGGCAATGGTTTAGTGAAGAGATCAGCTAACATCTCACTAGTATGACAATATTTTAATGTCATGGTAGATGATTGGAGGTTTTTGATGAAATTATATTTAACATCAATGTGCTTGGTTCTAGCACTCGTTCCTTCATTCATCACCAATTTGATGCATGACATGTTGTCCTCGAACATGGTGGTTGGACTTTCTTGCTGGTAATGCTAGTCTTCCAGCAGTTGTCTTAACCAAATGAGTTCTTGCGATGCTTGAGCAAAGGCGATATATTTGGCTTCTGTTGAAGACAATGTGAAACAATTTTGCCTCTTACTTGCCCATGAGATGCAACTATTCCCTAGTTTATATATAGGCCCACTTGTTGATTTTCTATCTTTTGTGTCACTTGCCCAATCTGCATCTGCATAGCCTGTCAAAATTAGCTCTTCCTTAGCACTAAGCAATAGCTTCATGTTAGATGTGGCTTTAAGATATTGCAGTACCTTTTGTAGGGCTTTCCAGTCGTTAACTGTTGGGCTTTCTACTCTTCTGCCTAAAATTCCAACGGATGTAGCTATGTCAGGTCTAGTAACTATAGATATATACAGTAGAGCTCCCACTGCTTCCCTATACTTCCTATTGTTAGCAAATCCATCTCCTTCTTTATTATTATTATTATTACGATAGAAGTCTGTACTCATAGGTATGTAACTCTTTTTCTGTTCAGATTCATTAAATCTTTTGATGATTTCTTCAATCTTGGCTGATTGATTTATTAAATAACTTCCATCTTTTTTTCTATCTATTTGTATTCCTAGGTAATGAATGACATGTCCTAAGTCTTTTATGTCAAAGATCTTAGCAAACATTGCTATATTTTTCTCCGTGTCTTCTTTAATATCACATGCAACTAGAATGTCATCCACATAAACAATTATGTAGGAAATGCTGTCTTCATGCTTGCTAATAAAACAGCATGGATCAGCTTTACTTTGACTATATCCATTATTCTGCAATACTTCTGAGATTGTTTTGTTCCATATTCTAGCCGATTGTTTAAGACCATAGAGACTTTTATTTAATTTGCAAACTTTGTTTCTATGCTTAGGATCCTCATATCCTTCGGGCTGAATCATATAAATTTCTTCATCTAACTTGCCATAAAGATAGGCAGTTTTGATATCAATATGATTGACATACATCTCTCGATGAGCAGCAACTGTTAGAAGGGTACGAATGGTGCTATGTTTCACCACTGGAGAATACGTTGCTTCATAGTCTTGACCAGGTTTCTGATTGTAACCTTTTGCTACTAAACGGGCTTTATATCTGTTTATAGTACCATTTGCATGATACTTTATCTTAAAAATTCATCTGGATCCTATGGCTTTCTTTGTTTTTGGAAGGTCTACTAGTTCCCAAGTGTTATTTTGATGAAGTGATTGCATTTCTTCATCTGTTGCCTTGATCCAATGTTGTCTTTCTACATCTGGAAGTTTTTGCATTTCTTTCCAGGTTTTGGGTTCAGTTTTAAACTCAGTCTTGGCTATGTATGCCAGTCTAGTTGGTGGTTTCCCTTTGGTTGATCTCGTGGATCTTCTTGGCTGTGTGACACCGTTTTCACTTTCTTCTATTTCACCAGACGAGTCTGATTGTTGAGGCGGGTTTTCCAGCTTTAGAAGAACATTATTATTTGGTTCTTTCTCTCTATTGTTATCACATCCAGTGATTTGTTGTTCACAGAATTTTACACTTCTTGTGGAGATTACTCTTTTTGTTCCAGTTAGAAGGACTCGGTATCCTTTTATTCTTTCAGAATAGCCTAATAAAATTCCACTCTGTGAATGATCATCTAACTTTCTTCTGAGTTGTTTGGGTACATAGCAGTACACTTTACACCCAAACACTTTAATGTGCCCAATATATGGCTCACGACCATTCCATAATGCAAATGGAGTTTTCGCTGTTGCTCTGGTTGGCAATCTGTTTTGAAGATATACAGCTGTGCATAGGGCTTCTCCCCAATAACTGTTATTCAGTCCCGCATCTAAGAGCATGGCTTTGCACATCTCCTGCAGATAGCGATTTTTGTGTTCTGCAACTCCGTTTTGGGGTGCTGAATATGGAACGCTTGTTTGGTGATCGATGCCTTCCTTGGCTAGAAATTCGTCGAATTCTAAGCTGGTATATTCACCTCCATTATCTGTGCGAATAGTTGTAGGCTTTTTGTCAAATTTGTTGCTTACAGAAGAAATGTATTCTTTAAATTTAGCTAGAGCTTCATTCTTGTGGGACAGCAAATAAACATATGTAAAACGCGAAAAATCATCGATAAAAGTAATGAAATAGCGTTTTCCTCCTGGTGTGGTTGATGGCATAGGACTATATATGTCTGAGTGTACCAATTTCAATACTTCAGTAGATCTATGTTCACTCATTTTTGGATATGGTTTCTTTGCTTGTTTGCTCTTAATACATTCTTCACAACTATCAATAGCTTTACAACCAGATAGTTTCATACCTTTTACCAGACCAAGTTTTTCCATTTGTTTTATGCTATTTGTATTACTATGACCTAAACGTCTGTGCCATAAATTAATACAGTTTTTATTTCTGCATTCTGTAGCTGTCTTAGCCACTTTATTTACAGTTATAGTCTGCAACTCATACAAACCATTTTTCTCTAGTATGCCTGTAGCAATGATTTGGTCATTATTCTGTATAATGCATTTGTTACCTTTAAAAATAACCTCATGACCCTTACTACAGATGCTCTTTACTGAAAGTAAATTACTCTCAAGTTGTGGCACATACAAGACATCTCTAAGCTCTAAATCATGCATCTTCCCTGTTTCAATTTTATAGTGAAGAAAACCAGTTCCTGTACCTTTAGATCTAATTTCTGAACCATTTGCAGTAGTTATAACATCTACTTTACTAGTGTCTAACGATGCGAAAAAATTTCGGTCGTTGGTCATGTGGCTTTTGGCTCCAGAATCAATAGACCATACATCATAGGTGTCGGTTTTATTTATTTCAGGTTTTAACAGGAATTTCTTATTTTGTTGTTCATTAGAGATATTTTTATTTTTATTGTTACCAGGTACTTCATGTTTGGCTTGTTTAAATACTATATCACTCTTGTGGGACTTAGCATTTTTGTGCTCCTTATTTTTATTCTTATTCCAATGCCCACACTCATTTTTCAAATGATTAGGTTTCTTGCAAAAACTGCAAAATTTGTGCTCTTTATTTTTATATTTGTTGGTTTGGTTTTTGACTTTAAGGACTTTGCTTGATGACGCGTTGTTGTCATTCAACCTTTCCATTCTTGAATTATACTCATCAATTAATTTATTCTTAATAAGCTCAAGGGTTAATTCATTTTCTGGTCTTGCTTCAAGGGCAGTTACCAATGTATCATAGCTACTGGGTAAACTACACAATATAATAGCAGTAATGTGCAAATCTTTTATTTCTTCCCCTATTGCCCTGAGTTTATTATTGATTTCTAGTACTTTATGTGTTGCTGGATTGTTTCATGTCCGTCATACCTTACGCTGTAGAGCTTTCTAAGCAGATACAATTTACTTGTTAAATTTGTACGCTCATGAATACTTTTCAAAGCATTCCACATATCAACAGCTGATGCTTCATTTCTAATATGAATAATTTGATCATCTTGTACCGATAAAGAAATTATAGCCTGTGCGTCTTGTTTACGCCATGCATCAGTTCTTTCTTCGTTAGTAACTTCACGAGAAATTAAGTGCCATAAATCTTCCTTAATAAAATACATCTGCATTTTATATTTCCACAGGTCATAATTTGTATCACTCAGTTTTTCAATTGACAAAAAACGAATTCGTTTGAGAATTCATTATTTACAATGTTCTTATTTTTTGTTAGCAAATCCAAATTTATTTTTCCTTATTCTACCATGAATGAGATTTCAGTCTTCTAATCTTGTTATCAGTCTCATAATCTGTTGTAATTTTTAGAGAGGTGGAAATATTAAATTAAATAGAACACAAACTCCCCAATTGCTCAGTACGCAGTAGAAAAATACTTCTCTGCTATTCTTCATTCGTAGTAAAGGAATGTATGCTTAACAGTAAAAATAGAACAGATGAATGACTTCATGCAAGCAATAATAAACTTTTATACAGACCTGAGTTGTGGCAGTAAAAAATTATATTTAATGATAATATGAAAGGACGACAAGAAGATTATTCATTTGATGAAAGTACATCAGCAAGTTGATGCGCTATTAGTGGAACTGAAGATCAATTGAACACACGCCATGTTTACTGGCCATAAAAACACTTCAGTTCATCACGCACAAAACTCTTTGTGAGTAGACAGAATTTATGTAGAAACAGCATAAAGCGTTCTATAATTTACAGATATTAAACATCTTGCAAAATGTTCTTGTTCCAATAAAAAAGGAGTAGTTCTATTTTACAGAACATAGACGGAACGTCACAGACACCCTTTCTCATGCAAGCAAAGAAGGCAACAACAACAACACTGTTTTTAGAAGAAGGCTCAAGTCTGAACTTCACCTAAGTCACAGATCACGTGAGAGTAAGATGCACGCATCGTGACGTTTCAAGGTTGGCTACGTGTAGTTACGTCACAGAGTTGCGTCTGGCACATGGCAATTCATTTAGGAGCGTTTTTAAGATTCCCGTCTGACGATCTGCATTTTTTTTTTTTTTTCGCTGAGAGGCTGTGATTCCAACACCTAGTCCGGCAATACATGCCATGGAATACAGAGTGGCAACATGTACTTTTAACAGACTAATCCTGTTTTGCTCTCCTGATATTTGACGAGTACACATGAGAAGGAAATCCAGTACATGAATGCAACACAACATGTGCAGTCTGACCACTCTTAACAGAGACTGGTCGAGTGTGTTTTAATGGAAGTACTTCCTTGTGTTTGTCAAGGCAACATGAATGCCTCAGCGTATCAAAATCAGATCACTGCGCCCATTGTGGCACTGTTTCATGCTGCTATTGGACATGCATTCAGTTTTCTTGATAATAATTCAACCTTTAGTCAGCATGCTTTAGGAGCTGGAAAATCATGGGATTGAATGGTTACAGCTGCCTCCAAAGTCTCCTGTCCTTAATCCTATTGATAACATTTGGAGCTCTATACAGCGATGTCTGGATAACCTAATACCCCAGTACACCAGCAGACCTCCATAGCATGTTGCTGCCTGTAATATGGGGAAAACTGCCCCAGACACTCATCAATAATACCATTGCAAGTATGTCTCATAGGTGTCAAGATGTTCTTCAACACAGAAACGGTGTTAGCGGATACTGAAATCCAGAGGTATGGACATTCTCCAAATTTATCACTTTGTCTATATTGCAGTGTTACTTTGTTGATTGCAGAAATTGCACAATAAATTGTTTTTGTAAATGCCTTTGTTTGTGTTACGTAGCCTTACTGACGTTATTTCAATGTGTGTTGCTCAAGTTGGATACATACATCCTTCATTTCATGCAATATCCCTAACTTTTTGTGACCAGTATATATGGTAAGGTTTAAAGTCAGAAGATTTTTCCTCCAGACTTTTTCGTCAGTAGATAGCCTAATATCTGTCGATATATAAATTAGAATTACGCTGACATGAAACTAACTATGAATACCAGGCTCAAATTCAAAAATCTATTAAAAATCAGAAGCTGTTTGTATGGTTAGATCCTGAGATTGAAAATGTTCAGTTCACAATTTTGTCTGATTCAGGCCATGTTGTTTCGAAACAGAGTTTTTTTCATTGTTCACATTCTGTATCAAAGCCTTCATATTTAAAAGCAACTAGACGAAACTCGTCGGAACCGACGGTAATTTTTTTTTTTTTTAAACTGATAAACTCATATGAAACAACAAGTGTAAACTTAATTTGATTGATAAATAATTCAACCACTTCAGTAAAGACAATAGTCCGGGTTCGTGTTTTTTTTTTTTTTTTTTTGTGATTGAAGATTTAACGACCACCGTGAGCAACTCAATGGGCTATAAGCAGTCGCCCGTTAGGGTCACTGGTTCTAGGGAAGGCAGAGAGATAGTGGCGTAAGACAAACACAACATCCATGCCTCACCGGGATTTGAACCCGGACCCTTCATGAACGAATTATCATAAGCCAATGCTTGGGCTATAAGCAGTCACCCGTTTCTAATTTAGGGTCACTAGTTTCAGGGAAGAGAGAGAGAAAGTGTAGTAAGACAAACACAACATCCAGGACTCACCGGGATTCAAACCCGGTAGACAAAACCCGTCAGAATCGAAGAATAGTTAGTTTTGTTTTTTTCCCCGGTAGACGAAACCTGTCGGAATTGACGATTAGTTTTTTGTTTTTTTTTTTTTTTAAAGAATAAACTCATATGAAACGTTTATTTACATCTTTATATAATGGGAAACGTCTTACCTACGTGAATAAACTTGATCGAATGAATGTTAAATTGTATATATACATCACACAGTCCAATGGCACAACGCAATCAGGTCCTCAAGTGTTTGCTGTTACGATAAGAACTTTCAAACAAATTCCTGCTAGGGTTGTTTTGCACAACGGTTCGCTGAGAAGAGAGACTTCGGACTTTGGACTATCTGAGTCCCTCCATACTTCCGCCTTGAACAGCGCTTAAGTCAACCGCACGCTTCTCCCATTGACTTTACATGAGAATTTTGCCACCCCTGAATGCCCAAACTATTGTCCCAATCTCATTTTTCTTTTGGCTGGCACATCTACATGGTAAGGCCTTTATTTTGATATCTCAACCATATGTTTATGTTCAGCCGTTCTCTTACAACTGGTCTTACAGTAAAAAACCCTACAGAATTAATATATATTTTTGGTCACACTTATTTGATTATGGAGAAAATCAGAATACAAGAGGGTGTTTGTTCACAATGTCCCTATATTGAAAGCTCAACCTTGTTTAGATACACAGTATTCTCTATGAACTAAACAAAGTTGAGCATTTCAACAAAACAAATATACACCAATGGGCTATAGGACCCCCTTTAGCCCACAAAACAGTGGCCACTTGGCAAGGCATCGATTCAGTGAGGTGCCGATGGGTATCCTGGAGCATCTGATACCATAATGTCAACAGCAGGTCCTCCAGTTCCAGTACATTTTGGGGTAGTGGTGGTGATTAAGTGCAAACTGGCTTTTCAAGTCAAACCATGAATGTTCAATTGGGTTAATGTCAAGTGAATTTGGAGGACAGGGCATTAACAGAAAGCCACCAACATGTTCTTCGAACCACTCCTTGACGATTTTGGCAGCGTGGCAAGGTGCATTATCCTGTGTAATGGCCATCACCAGCAGGGAACACAGTTGTCATGAATGGGTGAACTTGGTCTACAACAATGTTCAGATACCAGACAGCTGTCAGGGATTGTGCTATTGGGATAATGGGGCCTAAAGTGTGCAAAGAAAACATCTCCCACAGCTTAGCACTGCCACCACTGGCCAGTTTCTGCCCAACACAGCATCTAGGTGCCACAGCCTGTGTTGATAATCAGCGTATCCGTGCTCGGCCACTTACGTGATGCACCAGGAATCTTGATTCGTCAGACCAGGCCACTTTCTTCCTATCATCCATGGTCCAATCTCGATGATCTTGGGCACATTTCTTGTGTCATTGGCAATGGCGTGCAGTGAGCATGGGGACCCGACTGAGTCTTCGGCTAGTGCAAGCCCATGCGCAGAAGGCTTTAATGAACTGTGTGCTGTAACACACTGCCCTGATCACCACTGTTGTAGCTGTGGGTGATTTGTTGAACCGTGGCCCTGTGGTTGCTGTGAACAATGCGTGGCAGTCTTCTCCACTCCCCTCTGGCATCAATGAGCTGTGGACAACACACGGCTAGATGATGGTTCATCGTTTGGCCATCTATGCACCTGTCATGATACATACTCACTACAGCAGCATGTGAACAACCCACAAGTCGCGCCATTTCCGAGACACTGTGCCATCACTATTTGTCCTTTATCAAACTCCAATAAATCGGTAGCTTTTCCTATTCTGACTCTGAACACTCTACTAACCGAAAGCCGATCCTCGACTTGTATATATACTTCTCTGTGAACTTCACCTGCGCCACTGCTGCGGGTGGCCTAGTGGTCAACGTTCGTGACTGCCACAGAGAAGACCTCAGGTTCGATCCCAGCAGGTACAAACGCTCGAACCACTAAATACCGGCAGTGCGTCGGATGGGCACGTTAAGCCACCAGACCCCGGGTACTGGACCCCCGGTAATAAATAAGGGCGTCTTCCTCCCCCTTTCTACCTTGCTTCCGTGTCACTTTTCTATCAGGCGCTCTAGCCCAAATCTCCTAGCTTCCTATTTCTAAGGGTTGTTTAAGACCTGGGGTCAGATACTCCCTTCCTAAAAAATCCTTTACATATGATATGATCACCTGCGCCACCAGGTGCACACATTTCTCTAGGCTGGGGGGGAGTCATAATGTAATGGCTCATAGGTGTAGATATATTGTGAGTGCCTTCTATAATCAAAATTGGATTGTATGAACATGAAAAAGATTTTAAGCAGTACAAGACAGAATACATGCTGGAATTTACTTATGGCATAACAAGTGGCTAAACTTACCTCTGACAGTTCTGTCATTGTTGTTATTCTGTATAAATTATTAAGGAACTAACAATAAAAGGCATGATAATTTAAAAGAGAAAATGAAAATGTTTCAAAGCAATGATATTTCTAATCAAAACTTTTGATTAAATAAATAATGTCACACTCATTCTAAACAATGACAAATTATTTAATAAGAATTTAGTTCTTGTAACTTGAAAAACTGAAATATTTTACACTGAGATGCATTTTATTATGTACACATGCTCTTGTCACATAAATGGCTCACTCCAACATGACATGTAAGCACGATCTGTGTTATAAATCTCAAAACAAATGATCTGAGTGACTTTGGATCTGACTTCTTATTTGGTGCCAGGTGTGTTGTTTCAAGCATATCTCAAAATGGCTATCTATCCTCCTCATCCATGGGATCACTTACTGCTGGAAGTTTTCCATGTATTGCTCCATTCAATGCAAAACTTTTGCAATGGTTGTAAATGTAAAGCCCAGGAGGATGGTCATTTGGAAGATGCTCAAATCGGCACACCTGGAGCCAACTTTCATGCTATATCTCAGATCCCTCCTTTTGCACATTCCAGTCCTCGGCCGAATGCTAATTGATGCCTTGACAAGCTGCTCTGCCTGATCCATACCACTCACCTTGCTTGCATGCCATAATATGCATCGGAGTCAGCCATTTATGAGATAAGGGCAGGTGTATCTAATAAACTGTGATTCTGGAGTATATTCTCAAATGAAAAATTTAGCAAATAACTTTACAAGCACAAGTTACTCAGAAAGTGCTGGAATTTAAAGAATTTCATGTTTCCAAGAGGATCACTAAACTGCTGCTCTGCAAACTGGCTGAAGTTTGTATGTGTTAAATTTAGACTACCTGTGGGCCATCACTCATTATCAAACCAAAGGCGCTTAATGAAATAATTACATAACATTGGCTTGTTGCTTTGCAGGCATGGGAAAACAATTTTGTCTGTTACAGAACTGAATGGCAGCATCTTATATCATCAACTAACTACACAGAGTGGATAAATGTGCAATGCACTGTTCCAAATAATTTTTCTTTGCTGAAAAATATGCAACACTTAGTGGTCATAATACATTCACACCACCACTATCTATGATGATATTTATGCTGGTTAAAAAGCATGCTTTTAATATGAAAATTTTTGCTGCCTTTGCAGATTTAAAGAAAGCTAATAACCTAGTAACCAGAGTACTTCTGTGTAAGGTCTTGAATAATTATGGTATAACAGGGCACCTGTTATATGGTGCATGTGTATGAATGAAGTAGTAGAGCATGGGTATTAATGAAAGATGTTTTGTCGAAGGAGTTTTCTATTGGTGCAGGAGTCTGAGATGGTTTGTTAAGAAAAGACCTTTTACCGGTGATGGGATTTGGATTCACATCTGCCTTTTAATGTTGAGACAAAAACTGTCAAATTATTCTGTTCATCACATTTTTTTAAGCTTTCATTAGAGGAGCCTTGCACAATTGTTAGTTCTTATTGCTTTTATGTTGTCATTTGGTTCAAATAAAGAAATTTATTTGCCTTGAGTCTTGCTTCTTAGTGTTCTTAATTTCCCATACATGTCACTAATTCGATGGATGACTTACATTTTTTCTGAGGGGCGTACTTTTCTCACTTATATTACCAGTTCTATGAAAGACTTATGAAGTTAATAGGAAAAATATTTTATCTTATTCATACTTTCGATAATACAAAAATTTAAGAATTAAAAAACTTCTATTGTATTTAAAAGACTTTGCAACATTATAACTTCTTCAGGTCAAGGTTAACTGAAAACTTAGTCCGTGACTTCAAAAAGTTCTTCATAAAGTTCAGGTCCATCTGGCATTAAAAGTCTTGAGGTTAAAAGAAGTCTTAAAATTTTAGTTACTTATATTGATACACGCACTATGAGGAAACACGAATAACTTATAAAAATCATATCTACATACTGTAGTTGCAATTTCTAGTCGTATGAGCTCCCATGTCATCTCTGAGTCGACGTTTCTTATACTTCCATAAGGTAGAGTTCCAGTAGTCATTAAATTTCAATCTTAATATCCACCGTAAACTGTTTTGTATGGTGTTTAATCAGATGACATAAAGACTCACGCATTTCTATCTTCTATAAGAACCACTGTGCATTAACTCTCTCCATCTTAGGCCTACGCATTGTCACTAACCAACTGTACGCGTTTTGCTCGTGTGGCTACCACAGCATCCTCAGCACGAATGGTGTCTACTTGCTTCGGTCAAAACCAACCTTGAGAGATGTATTATTTCACCTTAGGTTCTATCTATTCCCTTGCCCTGTGCTTCCATCTGTTGGCAATCTTCAAAATTTGATTCAAAATTATGTTTCTTTTTATTATTATTATGTTTATTTTTTGATTTTTGAAATAGTTTCTTCTTTATTGTTATTATGTTTTTCCATGGGTCTGGCACGATTATTGGGTTATTATTATTGCAATTTTCAGTTTTTTCGAAAACAAACTGAAAATTGCAATAATAATAATCCAATAATCTTGCCAGTAATCTTTTCTTTTTTTTTTCTTTCTTTTTTTTTTTTCATATCTGCCTTCTTCACAGTCAACTGTTCTACCGCTAGAACTATGCAGACATGCTAATTGCTGTAACATTGCCATCTTGACATGTGCATCATCTTTGAGGTAGGCACGTCACACACACAGTCGTATCAGAATAATATGACTACCGCCGGAATCAGTGTACCCACTCAGGTGCGCCACAGATTGCATGTAACAAGGTCGACCACATGGAGATATAAGCGGCCAGCCAGGACAGATGAGCCATAGTGCCTTACTGAGCACAATGGGCAGAGATAGTGATTTAACGAATGTTCAAAAAGGAATTATCATTGGCCACTGTGCAAAGGGTTGAAGCATCTCAGAAAGAGCAGACTTCATGGGCTCTTCACGAGGTGCTGTAGTAAGGGTTAACCAAGAATGGACAGCTGGCTCACAGAGTACCTCCCGGCATCATGACCATGGAGCGCCAAAGGCCACTGACCCCACTGGAGAACTTCATCTCCATCAACTGGTAAAGGGCAATTGATGAGCAACTGTGCAGCAAATGACCATGCAAATGAATGCTGGGGCACTCAGGTACGTGTCCCTGATAACAGCAGAGCGAACCCTGTTACGCATGGGTCTCCAGAGTCAACGCTGCATTAAGGCACCCATGTTAACCCAGGTGCATCAGCAACAACACCTTCAGTTCGCATGGGACTAATGTCATTGGACAGTGGAAGAGTGGGAAAAGGTTGTCTTCTCCAACGAATTGAGGTTTCTATGCCACAGAAGTGATGGATACAGCATCAGACGCATGAGAACCAACACCCGGACATGCTTGTTGGTCAAGTACAGGCCGGCGGTGGCAGTGTGCATGTCTGGGGGATGTTTTCCTGGTATAATATGGGACCGCTGGATGGGTCCATGAACGCCAACGGCAACCTGTCCATCCTCACTGCCCATGTGCATCCTTTCATGTTGGACGCTTACCCTGGTAGTGATGGTATATACCAACAGGACAATGTGCCCTGCCCCGTCGCTAAGGGTGTGTGTGACTGGTTCCAAGACCACGACAGCAATGTCTCCTTTCTCCTTTGACCAGCAAAATTGCCCGACCTCAATTCCATACAGCACTTGTGGAACTATTGGTATCAACAGGTTTCATGAGCTGACTCACAAACATGTCATCTCTTGGATCTCTGTGCTCTGCTGCAGTCTGAACGGGCATGTGTGCCTCAGACCACCTTTCAGGGCCTTATTGTGTCCATGCCATGCCATCTTGTCGCTGTCACCCGGGCCAAGGGTGGTTATTCCCATTATTAGGTAGGTGGTTATATTATTCTGATACAATAACGTATATCCCCCCCTTGAGAAAGGGTTGGGATGAAATCATAGTTTTCTGGGTCATCTGGCAAATCATGCTTGAAGTAGTTTGCTAAAGAAGAAGAAGGAATTCTCATTTATCCCAGACAGTGTGCAGAAGAATCATCACACAATTTTCTTGAACCTCATAGCCATGGGATTCATTTTTTACGTCCAAGTGTCAATGTGAAACAAAAGCCTCATTTCTGCTGGTGATGGGTTTTGAACCTACATGTCTTTTCCAGAGTCGACTGTGCTACTGCTTGAATTACACTGACAAGCTTATCGCTGCAACTTTGACATCTTGACATGTGCACCACCTTTGAGCTATGTACTTCACATGTAGTGTAATTTTGCCATGGCCGTTCAATATATTTATGAACGTCTGCATGTGTGATGCTAATATAGAAACTATTGGTTTATGTTCTAATAATTCCCATGTGTGCAGATTATTGTATACTAATGACACAGTTATGTTCTTTAAGAGTAAAAGTGAGTTGCAGAGTATGTTGTCCTGGATATATGAAGTTTGTATGAAACTAAAATGGAGTATAAATAAAGGAAAAACCAAAGTTATGATTTTTTAGTGAGGAACTGTCAGCACTGAATGCAAAAGCAGTCTAAATGGTACAAATATAGACCAGGTGAGTGAATTTATATGTTTAGGAAGCATGTTTGCCAGAGGATAAAAGATTAGTGAAATTGGTAAGCAAGTGAATATAGCTTTGAAAGTTATAGCAGATTTAGGAGTATTTCACAGGACTGATGGGTTCTCAATACAGTTCCGAATGGCAGTGCATGAAAGTGCAGTTGTTCCTACTCTGATGTACAGCAGTGAAACCTGGGTACTGAAAAAGAGACATAAGAGTTGTTTGTGTGCTGGAGAGATGTGTACTTATGGGAACAAGGGGGAGGAAAGACATGTTCTGATCATGTGAAGAATGAAGATGTGTTGCAAATGTGAAACAAAATATTTGGTAAGGCAGAGACAAATACTTTGAGGTGGTTAGGCCATGTTGAAAGAACGAGTGGCGAGATGCTAAGAGAATTTACTCTACCCAAGTGGCAGGAAAGAAAGGTATTGGAATACCAAAGAAATCATGGGAGAACCAGATTCAGGAATGTCTGCATGAGAAAAAGATAATGAGTATGAAGTACAAAAGGTATTATTTGAGATGTACGATGGATGGTAGTGAAGCTCGAGTTCTGTGCTGAGATCTCCATAAATGGAAACGTTTGATACATCAACAGTACGTAAAATCTAGCATTGTCAGTTTTACTCTTGAATCTGGCCAAAGAGCTTTTTTTGAAGAGCTAACCTCTGAATTAAAGAGGAAAGCTTAGTGATATGTATGTATGAATGACACCACAATAATGAAGTGCACTAGAATTTTCATTGAATCTATAAGTACAAGACATGTCCAGAAGGTATGTTCTGGTTGGCTGTAAATGAAAGAATTCTTGTGTTAGTAATACTGCTTTATTCATACAAGTTTATATATACATTCAGATACTTCTTAACATAATCACTCTTACATTCCGACATTTGCTGTAGTGGGAATCAAGTTTTTGCATCCCATCATCAAAGCCCACCACCAATGTATTGACCAAGTCTTGCACTGCTGTCTTCACCTCAACATTGCAGTTCTTGAGGCGACAACAGCCAGCATGTGAATTGTATTCCTACATCTAAGAAATCCACTGCCAATCCTGCACAGCAGTCTTCATCTCAGGATTGCTTTTTCTAAAGTGAAGATAGGTCAACATGTGTGTGTATATTGTTCACAAACTTTTTTAATGAGGGGATACAAAAACATGTGCCCTGATGCCACAAATGTCTCAATGTAGGGGGCAATTATGCTGAGAAGTATCCAATAAATTCGTAATACTAACACAAAAATACTAGTTGCAAATGAATTTATGGCACCTCTATTCATATTGTACTGTGAAATTAACTTTTTTACAAGTCTTATAGAGGTTATTATTCAAAAAAGTTGGTGGTCAAATTTCCGAACTAAAGCCTAGTTCGTCATCAGGACTACGTCACTAGAGTAGTTGCTGCCACTCAGTTGGAAGAGTCCAACCGCAATTATCATTAATTGTGGTACTTCTTCTTCTTGCTATTTCGATCCCTTCTTCTAGTTTCCTCTTTACTAAGTTTGACTGGTGGGCTATTATTCTTACTGAGTCCCAATTTATGGAGTGTCCACTAGCTTGTATATGTCTGTCTAGCCCTGTTTTGTTACTAATGTTCCTAATAGCTGCTTAGTGTTCTTTCATGTAACTGCGGACTCAGCTATATAGGAGAAACAGGGAGAAGTATTAAAGTCCGAATGAAAGAACATCAAACAGCTATTAGGAACATTAGTAACAAAACAGGGCTAGACAGCTAGTGGACACTCCATAAATTGGGACTCAGTAAGAATAATCGCCCACCAGTCAAACTTAGTAAAGAGGAAACTAGAAGAAAGGATCGAAATAACAAGAAGAAGAAGTACCACAGTTAACGATAATTGCGGTTGGACTCTTCCAACTGAGTGGCAGCAACTACTCCAGTGACGTAGTCCTGATGATGAACTAGGCTTTAGTTCGAAAATTTGACCACCAACTTTTTTTGAATAATAACCTCTATAAGACCCATAAAAAAGTTAATTTCACAGTACAAAAATATTTACATTTTTACAAATAGGAACACACTTTCTGGAGGCACCTCATTTTAATATTTTGGTAAAAACAAAACTCATGCTAAGTGGTAGTATTGGGAGAAATATAATTTCCTTTTGGAGCAATAAGATCATCAAAGAGAAAACACTGAGATTAGTATGAAAGACTATGACAGGGATTTTAAAAAGTTAAAAACAAGTGCATACTGAACATTCACATGACTGAACAGAATACTGTGACAAGACAATGGATTATGAAATTGACTGTAAGTCACAATAGCAGTTTAAAGAAATAATAAGCATTTAGAAATTCCAAATAAGATAGTGAAAAATATCTTCCCTAAGCAAAAGCCATGTCAATTTTGCAACAACAGAGATATGGTTATGCCACAGCCGGTAAAAAGGAATATTCAGACCTAAAGTTTGTGGAAAACAAGTACTGCATTATGATTTGTCTCAAGAACCAGAAATTCCTAACATAGGGCTTACTAATAACAAATATAGTGGTTAGTATCAACTAGCCATTTAGTTTACATGGCTATCTAAGTAACATATGAAGAAATTAACTTGGGCGCCAAAGGCTATTAAATCGAAAACAAATGCCGCCTCCTGCATGATACACTTTAATGATAAAAAATATGTACAATTAAAATAAATATGTTTAAGAACTTTCAAAGCCATAACGGCGGCATTTTTAGAAAAGCTGCACTGTTTCTGAGGATGATGCCGTTATGGCGTTAAAAGTTCTTAAACATATTTATTTTTATTGTACATAGTTTTTTTATCATTAAAGTGTATCGTGCAGGAGACGGCATTTGTTTTCGATTTAATATCTAAGTAACACAATAGCTGTATTACTATTACATTAACTGTGTCATGCATTATAACATTTCTCATGCCGAGTGCTCACTCGTCATTCAATCCCGCCACTGTATGAAATTATCTAATTCAGTAAATTACTGGTTAATGAATTAAAGTTTCAGATATTGTAATGTGCACTTACCCACAAAGACAAACTTTAGAAGTATACTTGTAGGTCCAACTGCCTATTATATTCCTTTAGGTTGTTTAGCTGAATGTTGAGCGGATAAAGTTCGCTGAGTTATCTTTTAAAAGGCACTTGAGGTATTCAATACCAGTTCAAAAGACTGGTGGTATTCAATACCAGTTCAAAAGACTGGTGGTATTCAATACCAGTTCAAAAGAAACTGGTATTGAATACCTCAAGTGCCTTTAAAAGATAACTCAGCAAACTTTGTTGGCTCAACGTTCAGCTAAACAACCTAAAGGAATATAATAGGCAGTTGGACCTACAAAGTATACTTCTAAAGTTTGCCTTTGTGGGTAAGTGAACATTACAATATCTGAAACTTTAATTCATTAACCGGTAATTTACTGAATTAGATAATTTCATACAGTGGTGAGGATTGAATGACGAGTGAGCACTCCGCACGAGAAATGTTATAATGTGTGAAACAGATAATGTAATTGTAATACAGCTATTGTGTTATTTAAATGGGCTTACGCATAGTTTTTGTAAGCATAAGATTATAATGATAAACATACACTTATGCTACTTTCTTTGTAGGAAGACCCAGGGGTGCAGAAAATTTTCAGGGCCCAATATTTCCCCAGAACACAATTTTTTTTGTCAGAAATTTCTCCCAAAACTGTAGCGGACTTTCATACAAGTTTAAGCGAGTATTAGAGTATATGTTGATGATTAAGAACTATCCTTTTAGTCTATTACTTAAAAATTTGAAAAAAAAAAACCTAATATTTATTTTAAATTCAAAATGTAAAAAAAAACAAAAAAAACTAATATTTATTTTAAATTCAAAATGTCTGAAACATTTTTTGGTCTAAGTGACAACAGTGGTGGGGCAGAGAGGCTGGAAAATAAACAGCTAAAAAGAATTCTGCAATTAACTATAATTTATTTCATTCTAGCATTTCAGTCGTATAATTGTGCCAGATAATTTTACGGAATGAAATTTAAATTAGACTTAAATCCTTTGAAAAATGCATGGGTCATTTACTTTAAAATGTGCAGAACCCCTAATAATTTTTCAGATCAGTGCCTACGACACATTTGCTGCCATTAGTGTCGGTAAATTTTTATCAGCATGACTAGTGGTTTATCCGTACTTATTACTTGTGCCACGCTGTCTATGCCTTGGCATTAGTAAAGTCATTTGGGCTCGGTGAATCGTATGCCAGTGGCAGTACGTGTCACTGTGCTCATAACCACTTGTATTTATAACGACATGACATTTTTCAAAATGATTACTTGATTACCATGCAGTAAATTACTCTTATCTTTTGCATTATACTCGTCGTTAATAAGTCAATTTTTCGTTTTATTATTAAACTATTATTTTACCCGCGGGCAAAAATTTCCCCAGAGCTGCCTTAATTTCCCCTAAACCTCGTTCGTGCGTTCGGACAAATTCTGCACCCCTGGGAAGACCATTATATGTAGCATGTTGTTGCCAACTCATGATATGAACCTCGTGTACCTCAGGGGTTTTTTGCATATTCTTTGACTTAATATCAATGAGTCAAAAATAATTGTAACAAAAAATCTAACATAGGGCATTTTTATTCTTGAGTCAGTATGGGATTTGTGATGTTTTGACACAGAATTTTTATCAATGCAAATAAACCAGAAGATTAGTAAATTACATACTACACAAGAGCAAAATACAGAAATTTTCTAGAAGATATGAACTTAAAAACAGAAAAATAATTACCTGAAAAATTTTTCTAGTGATAAAAAATGAAAGGAAGAAAAATTAAGAAGCAAAGAATAAAAGATAGTTCTTTTTCTACAAGAAACCGCAGTTTAGAATTGTACAAATATACCTAATAACAATTCACACACACATTACAAAAGGATACAAATATTTCCACTAGCCTTGGTTGCTTGGGAGTTTGCATTTTCCCCTTTAAATCTTCCCAAAGAAAAGCTTCCAGTTTATTTCTTAGTTTAGTCACCCAAGAATCCTAAGTAAAAAACGAACTTCACATTAACGGATGTCATAGCAAAGTATCTTTTGATGGCTAGAATAAAAAAGTGTATACAAACCTCAAACAGTTCCTTAAATGTTGGATGACTTGAAGGGCAAGGCACATAAGGCAAGGCATAATATGGTAAAAGTTCTGTACACTGACTCAACACCGATCCTTTGTTTTCTAAGTAATGGCGAAAATGTAACATGGCATTGTCTGCTTCATCTTTAACCTGTGAAAAAGAAAAGATAAAAAGTGAAAAACATGCACACACATATACAGTATGCAAGAGTTAGAAAAACACGGGGAATAGTGAGCATAAACTGAGTTTTCCCAATTTTTTTGCAATAAAATAGTTGTCCTTAGCAAAAACAAAATGCATGGCTATATTAAGAATTAAAAAAAAAATCAATTATCTTTTACAAAATCTTATGAAGGTGTAATTTATTTATGACCAAATTTTCATGCTAAAACCAAGCCTGTCATCTGGATCACTGCTGAAGTGAGTAACAAATTTTGATGTAATAAACTTCTGTGGTAATTCCTTATGGCTATCTCTTCAATTTCATATTTTTCTGTTCGACAATACTTCTGCTGACCAATTATTTATAGAGAGTACCAATTTGTATATAGAATATACAGTTCCCAGCAGAAAGGTCTACACAGGCGTTACCAATTGTTTGTAAAGTCTAATAGCAAATGAAAAACACCACAAGGAAGGCATGTTCAAGAAATTGGACTTTTCAATAAATGATTATTAGCAGCTCCTTTTGAAATGAAAAACAGCCCTATAAATTGTGAAACAAGATAAGGGACCATAATAAATCCCCACAGAGATTGGTTATTATATGTGGGTTGGCAAAATCTACCGCAACAGTGATTCAATCATAAGTAAATTTCACCCCTATGAAATCCTTTTTATAAAGATCTAGTCTTGTTCTCAATACTTCGCTTCCATTTTGTAAAGTTTGTCAACACTGAATGCAATTTAACAAATGTTGCCAAATTCTACATCAAGACATGTCCCTGTCACAATTAGAACACAATCTATTATACTTCCTAAGGTTGTAACTTTTTAAACAATTCATTATAAACAGAACCTATTTTCATGAGGTCATTAATAGATCCTTTATCCCTGAAGCATTAGCTCTTTTTAATAAGAATCCTATGTGACTTGAAGTCTGTAACCCCAAAATAATGCCATTCCAAAGTTGCTTGCACTTGCATGTTACAAAGTGTTTGTCTATTGCACTGCTGCATCCCAAGTATCTGAGTGTTAAGTATCAGAACATACTGTTCAGTGTAAAATATCAGAACAGCATGTTCTGATACTTGAGACTTAATAGTCCTGGGCGGTGTAACAGATAACATGCTGGAATGGAAATCGGGAGATACAGGTTCGATTCCTGCTCCAGGGCGATGTAATTTTCAAGTTTCCTGATGTGATTAGTGTTATGTGATGAACAGTAAATACAGGCAATTAAGAGATGTCTCATTGCTGTGCTAATAATTCTGACACAATTCCATGTACCATGAGAAGAATAATTCTTCCACAGAATTTACTTTTTTTCACTTAGTATAAAATCCTATTGACTGATACAAAACAACTAGAGATGGCAAACTTTCTATTCATGTAAAAAAATAGTTTATTATGAAAAATTATAGAAACAAAACATTCTACTTTCAAAGTTTCAATTTACTTCCGATATTGGAGGTTAATTATTTAACGTGCATTAATGCATTTGCATTTTTGAACTTCACTTTTAGTTGGTAAAGTTCGATGAACACTTACCGCACGTGGATCTTGGCTTTCAATCCATATTTCCGTTATGTGGATGCGGCACGGGATTTTTTTCATTTGGCCACGGGTCCGCTTCTTCTTTTTTTTTTTTTTTTTTTCTCCGTTGGAATTTATTTTGTCTCATCACCAAATGAGTTTTTCCCTTGCTGCATCCTCATTTACTTCAATATTTATTCATACCCGAGTACTTTCGGTACTACTACTATACCGTCTTCGAGGGGACATTTTGCTCCAACTAGCACGGACCGTGTCAGCTGGGCATTTCGGTGGTTCTCGCGGGCTGCTTCTGTCATCTGCTATCGCTTCTTCTTGGGCGTTGTGGCGCCATCTCTTGTTGGTCAGTGATCTCCTTTTTCGAACTTTTTCTTTTTTTTGCTCAATTTTAATTAAATTTCTCCAGCTGTTTCTCAAATTATTAGGGTCATTGTGGTTGCAAACTTTTGTCCTATTTTTTTCAATCATTACCGACTCTGCTATTCTGAGGTCCGTGCTAGTTGGAGCAAAATGTCCCCTCGAAGACGGTATAGTAGTAGTACCGAAAGTACTCGGGTATGAATAAATATTGAAGTAAATGAGGATGCAGCAAGGGAAAAACTCATTTGGTGATGAGACAAAATAAATTCCAACGGAGAAAAAAAAAAAAAAAAGAAGAAGCGGACCCGTGGCCAAATGAAAATCCCGTGCCGCATCCACGTAACGGAAATATGGATTGAAAGCCAAGATCCACGTGCGGTAAGTGTTCATCGAACTTTACCAACTAAAAGTGAAGTTCAAAAATGCAAATTCTACTTTCAGCTAAACTTTAATTTGATCATAAGAAAGATGGGGTCAAAGTTCCAGAGTTTACTTAGTGGAAAGTTTGTCAGTTAGCAGAAAAGGCTTCCAAATGTGAGGGATGTTTTATGATGCATACATACTGCTGGCAAACAGGTTGGACAGTCTCCCTAGAAATGAACTATCACTTTAATAACAAAGAAAACAATAAGTTTAGCATTGCACCAGTTTGAAAGAGTGGGGCACCTTCACTGCAAGCATGGAAAGGAAGATAGAAACGGTTTCTGGTGTATAACTATTTGCAAAAACTTAAGAATGGAAATTTCTACATTGTTGATCAAACCTAAATGCAATTAGCATTCGCTATTTTTTCTTTTTACTGGTTTCACACACATTTGTATTTTAAAGAGCTCTGCATAAATATGAAGAGGGGGTATTTTTTCATCATCAACTCACTTTCTTGTGCAAATTCCATGTGTTCTCAATTACACACACACACACACACACACACAGACACACACATGTACAAACAAGAGCAATAATTGCATTTCTCCAACAAATTGTGAAAATCAACACTTATGGGGAAAAAATCCTTTTTGCATGATTTGTGCTTTAAGTAATTAAATATCTACAGAAAAATCTTTTATGTGTGCATTTCCACCACAGACAACAGTATAAATATAGCAGTAAGACATAAATACAAACATTACCCAGTGATCCTTTTTTCGAAGAGGCAGCACAGCAAAATGAAGATGAATACTGTATTCCAACTTTTGGCAATAAAGATCTCCCTCCCTGACTTCAGCAGTTACATGTCTTTCCCAAGCCTGGAAGAATGCCTGGCATTCACCTCGATCAAAATGCCATAACAATTCATTCTGTAAGAAAAGAAAAAGTTAAAACCACACTTTGTTCAAGTAAAAATGATCAAGGGTTCTACTAGTAAAGACTATTTCATAACAACTAATGAACCATTTATTAAAGTTGACGCTTACAGTAGTGACTTTAATAAAGTCAGGTGAAACCAGGGGTGTATTTATACATAAAACATGCCTGAGATAGCTGAGTTGTTCCTGCAAGTTCAAAAATCAGAAAGCCAAGCCTAGAAACAGGGTATTACAAAATCCAACAGAATTTAACTCTTCCTTTTGTATGCCTGTGCACCATTTTCTCTAAAAAAACCTTGAGAAAATGCAATGTGAAAACCCAAAAGTCCTACACATCTGAATGAGAAATTATTCCTGTCAAAGAGGCTTTTGCAAAGGTTAGATAGATGAGCTGAATGGAATGCACGTTTTCAAACAGCAGTTAGAAACAAGACATTTAATATCAGTCATACATTTGATTTTATTTACTTTGAAAGTATGATAATGGGTGAAAATTTTCTTTTTTTACTTTAATTAAAACAGTCCTAACAAAACACGCAGTAATAAGAAAGTGGATGATTGCACCCTCCTAGAAAGCAATTCCAAAAATAAAAATAATAAAAACACACAACAACTAACAATTTTGCACAACCTACCAGGCATAAAATATTTTGTACTAACTAACATTTCTCGGACCAACAGATTTATTAAATTAATTAACAGTGTAACTGTACTTTTTCCAGCTTCATCTGATACAGCAAAAACATAACTAGTACTTCTAGGATTGAGAACTTATCTAAAAGTTTGTTTCTATTTGCACATTGTTTTGTCTTGTAATTTTGAAAACCCAGTTTTTTTTTAAACATGCAGCAAAAAATGTCATCTATGCTATTGAACATTTCATGTTTTCTAACCAGCTTTAATCAAATATTTTAACTTCAACTTGCATTTAGCATGATCAATTATAATCTATTGTATTTTCACCAATTCATAAGTGATTACATTATTTAAGGAATATTAAGTTATTTTGAAATACTAATTAATATGTCACCCTCTGTTGCCAATTTCATTTTAGCATAAATCTAATTTATGTTATTTCATGCAAATTATTTCAGAGTGAGCATCTCTACCTCCTATTATTAGCAAGCTGAAAATTATGAGATTTACAAATATTGTTAATAGCAATTTGCAAATTGTTGAGTCTCTAGTAACCTTTTCCTGCCAGCAGCCATAAATTTTGGCAACACATATGGTATAACAAACACACTTTCAGGACAACAGTGAAAGATATTTTAACAGTAATAGATTATGAAATAAAATACTTCAATGTGGTCATTTAGAAACACTGATCTGTTCTAGAGGCAATAGAACACAAGAGATGATGCTAAATTACAATTCCCCATGCATGCAAATAGCACAACGAAATTCATAAACCCTTCTATTTCCCTGCATGAATATGGAAGGAGTTGGTAAAATTGTCTTTACTTGTTCAAAATTGACAAACAAGATGGCTTGCTCACAGTGGTGAATTAAGTATTTGGAGGCCCTAAGAGCAAACTGATTTTGAGCCACTCCCCTAAAAATTTTAAATAATGTTTTTTAAGGATAGTAAAATAAATGCATGAATTGAAAAATATACTTATTTTTTTAAGTAAACAAAAATACGTACATATAAGAAATCACATACTCATGCAATGGAAAAAAATCACATTGCTCATCCCATTTAGTATTTGTGTTAAATAATATTTAAGTAATAAACACATGTATAAATGGACTCGCTTTTTATTTTGAACAAAAACAAGTGAAATTTCTTAGTTTGTTGGTACACATTTACATAAAGATCATATAAAAGTAGAACGTTTCTCTCTTTAAGTTTAGCAAATTCATCAATCTCAGATTCATAATCTATAATGATTAATCTTTGTTTTCTATAAACAAAAATGACAAATCACCTAAATGTAAATGACTTAATGACTTTTAACATTTGCAAGTAAATTAAAGTGTAAAATACAGATATACTCACACTATAATCATTGTAGGACTAACACTATTTTAATAACACGTTTTTTGTGTAAAAATAGTGTTAGTCCTTCAATGATTGTAGTGTGTGTATACGTGTATTTCACATATTAATTTACTTGCAAATGTTAAACTCCTTTCAGCACGTTATAATTGCCTAAAAAACTGTTTTAGGTGTCTTTGACTTCGTATCATCGAGTCAAAGACAACAGTAACAAACATGACTTAATGACTTTGGTAAATAATTTTTAACATGTTTAAGTACATAAAAGGAGTTCACTGCTAGCATTACAAACAGGTATTGTTAAAAAATATTAAAATAGTTTTGTTTCAGCAGTGATGTAGAAGGGGCTTAGTCATCACCCCCTAATAGCTTAACAGGCCCGCACACCGGTTTGTGACGTCACTAGAGTAGTCCGTAGTCGCGGAGAGGAGCATTACGGCGATGTGCGAACGAACGCGTTTTTACGTACACCAACTAACCTGGTCGTGCGTTCTTTTAGAGTTTCACTGCATTTAAATAAGAACTTCTGTGTTAGTATTTAAATAACTGCAGAGTTAACAAGTTTGTTTAATAATCTTTTAAAATACAGAAGAAAAAGAAATTACAGCGAAAATTTAGCGTAGCAATAATTTCTACTTGAAAGAGTAAGCAAGACAGATTCGTCAACTTAATGAAAGCATCGCTGTCATTTCACTGGAAGTGATAAACCATTCCTATATTCGAAATTTATTATAAACTGTTGTCATAGTTTCACTTGAAGTTATAGTGCCTTTATAGTTAACCAAATGATTCCTGTACTTGTGAACAAATCGTTCTTGTACTTGAAAGATTAGTTTGAGGGTCCATTACGAAGTATCGCCGTCGTTTCAAAAGATGTCGATTGACTAATTTAAGGAATCAGATTTTTCATTCATTGCAAACTTATGACTATGAAAATTTTAGTAATGAAATAATTCCTTTAGTGAAAATGTATTTTCACATCAGACAGTAACTAGCAATTTATATGCAATCCGTGATCACTAATGTATAAAAAAAGGTAAAGAAAAACTGAATTTTTTCCTGTGTTTTTTAATTATTACCAAAGGCTCAATAAAACACTCTTTAACATACATACAGTGAATTGCTGCTTGATCCACTGATTGCATCACATAAATTAAGATTTCAAGAAAATTATGCAATTGCTACATTATTAAACGTACAATAATGACATAACAAGTTTTCCTAATTTTAGTACCATCTAGTTACATGTTTGGACAACTTCATTTTGATAAGCAAATATAAAGTTTATAATTTTTGTCTTCCAGAGCACTATTTCAAAAAAGTTACCTTGTCAAAGTTCAACACATCTGTATTAAGTATATTAGTAGCATTAAGCAAAACTATTTGGAACCACAATATAAGCATTTATTTTTATCTACAAAAATACAAGTAACTTATTGGTAGAAATTTCCTGAAATTTGATTTTCAAGAAATATTCAGGAAAACTGCCAATGTACAAATAATTATGGTTGTGTAGTTCTTTGTGTATCACAAACACAATTTAATTATGAGTCCGTTAGCTGTTCCTTGAAGAATTTCAAAGACACATTTCTAAGAAAATCTGAAATTTGTTCCAATAATTTCTTAAAGTATTTTTTCAGATAATTATTATATTTTTTGAGAACCTGACAAATGCACATGCAGTTATTGTACTGAATAAATCTAAGCGATTGTTTTGGTACTATAGGATGTATTTTAAAAGATGTACATGTTTCATTATAAATTGACTAACTTGATGTACCATTTTCTCAGAAACTATAAAAAGCAATGGTATAAAATTTTGCACAAATGTTTTGTCATTACTAAAGCTATTGAAAAAGATTGTTTTTTCCTTTTTTTATGATTTTGGTTTCAAAATAAATTCTGTGAAGGATTGAAGAAGTTTTTCCCCATACAAAAATTGACACCTACCCCGACGTTTGGAAGCACACTTTCCAGTAGTTATCGGATAATATGGATATATTCATCATCATCATCATTGTCAACCATTATCAATCCACTGCTGGACGAAGGTCTCCCCAAGTTTCCTCCACAACGGTCTGTCTTGTGCCAGTCTTCTCCATGTCACTCCCGCATACTTTCGAATTTCATCCACCCATCTTCCATGTGGTCTTCTTCTGGGTCTTTTCCTGTCCCTTGGAATCCAATCTAAAATTTCGGCTGACCATCGATGGTCTGTTCTTCTGGCAGTATGTCCAACCCATTGCCATTTCAGGGATTTAACTCTGATCATGATGTCTTCCACTCTTGTCATTTTTCGGATCCACGTGTTCCTCTTCTTATCTCTCCTGGTTACACCAAGCATGCACCTCTCCATGCTTCTTTGAGTTGTCTGCAGCCTTTGTATGTCTCTTTTAGCTAAGGTCCACGTCTCTGCACCATACGTAAGCACTGGAAGGATGCATTGATCAAACACTTTTCTTTTAAGACATAATGGCATATTGCTCTTGAAAATTATGCTGTTTCTTCCAAAAGCTCTCCAGGCAAGTTTTGTACGCCGATTAATTTCTTCACCAATGTGACCCTCACTTGATATCTGCTGTCCAAGATAAATGTACGTGTCTGTTATCTCCAGCTTTTCTCCATCAATCGATAAATCTTCATTTCTTGTAAAAGCATTGAACATCACTTTTGTCTTCTGAAAGTTCATTTTTAATCCCACTTCTTTACTCTTGTCAGCAAGTTTCTGCATCATACTCTGTAGCTCTGATGGGGTAGTTGCAAAAATGACTATGTCATCAGCAAAACGAAGGTGGGTTAGAAATCTCCATTAATCTTTATGCCTTTGTTTTCCCAGTTCAGTGATTGAAAGACATTTTCCAATGTGGCATTAAAGAGCTTCGGAGATATGGTGTCACCTTGTCTCACTCCTTTTCCAATTTTTATGTGTGTTGTATTTTCAAATAGCAGAATCTTTGCACTTGCATTTTCATAGATGTTATTAATAATATTAATGTATGCATCTTCAATACCGCAGGATTTCAGAGCCATTGCAACTGCTGATGGTTTCACCGAATCAAAGGCTTTTTCATAATCGATAAAAGGAAAATAACTGGAACTAATATGGATATATTAGTTCCAGTTATTATAGCTGTAGCTTGTGAAGACAGAGTGCAGGAAGTCTGGAAACAGATAAGTCTAGATAAATGAATAAAAAGTTTCTCTCTCATTTTAAGCAAACGTTCTCAAAAAAAAAAAAAAAAAAAAAAAAAAAAAAAAGCGAGTATATATTTCTACTTGTATTTTAAAAACCTTGTTTGTTTAGAACATAGTTTCCACAATATGTGGATTCATGTCAATCCAGGTACTTTTTTTTCTCTTAAAAATAACAATATCCAAGGCTTAAAAATACCATGCCCGAGATGCCCAGGGCATGTAAATCATTCGTCTGGGCAGGTAAATAAAACATCTAATTGCCTGTGCATGGCAATTAAATTTTAAAATAAAACATTTTGTAATAAAATTTCCTACTACACAAGAAAAAAAGACAGTCATCACATGTCGTGTTTCATGTCATTGTTAATTAATGGAAGTTGTATTATTGTTACGAAGTACCAAGGAAAGAGCAATATCACATCTTTAATTATGTTATGCTCTATGCCCAGAAATTGGAAACCTAGTTTTGCTCCAAATTTTGTTTATAATCAACAACAGGATACATGCCTCTGATGTAACTGGCCTCTCATGTTTAGTGACAAAGGGAGAAAACTTTAACAAAAGGAACATGGCAGAATCACTAAATTTCCAAAACACCAGTTTCATCATCGTACCATTTCATACCAATTTTAGCATCAGCATCTTAAAAATTGATATAAACACTTTTGTGCATTGAACATTTGTAATACAGACCCTTAAAATGGAAGTGCAAACATGTTAAAACAGTTCATATTTTTAACTTAAAACAAAATTAGGGTTCTGGTTTGTTATCTTAAAAGATAAATTTTCCTGCACATCCAGCTTTTACTACTTGGGCAAGTAAATAATTTCTTGCCCAGGTAGTACTGATATATTTCACCTAATTTTTAATAAATTGAATGGTTCTGATAAATTCCCATCCTACCACAGATAAAGCATACACACTGCTCATACGAGAGTTCTTCAATGTGTTGGTTTGTAGAAAAGTGCTTCAAAATCTTTAAACAGACATTTTAAAGGCAAATTTACTCCTGAACTATGTGTGAACTTCTGTTTTTGTGCATTCATATCTAATTTTTGCTGTCTATACTTGATTCAGTGTTTGTGTTCCTTTAGTAATAACTAATAAATATTAAAAATGATAATTCAATGCAACTCTCCATGTCTGCAGACACAAAAGATGTATTTTACATGGCAACAAGGCCTTAGCATTTATATAAAGGACATAGGCATGTTAGATGTGTACATGACATACATATATTTCGTATAGGATATAGGTATTTTACAAGCCCTTGTGCCCAGAAATAGGGACCCCAAAAAAGTTAATCTGGCACTGCCTAAACACTTAAATAACTAAGTACGAATGTATCAACATATTACTCTTGGGATCACAAACATGCAACCCTTATTATTCTGTGTCCATAATAAAGTTTAAAATCCCTTCCTAAATATACATATTTTACTTTGAATTTATTTGATACATTGGCAAAAACATGGTATGGGTTACTATAACAACAGAAGTAATCTATTCTTTCCATTACAAACATAAATTTCATTTTTCAAAAATCTTTTCAGTGTTCTGACTTTCCGCTGTGAGATGCATTAGATTATAAAACTAGCCAAATTTCATTTTTCTAGTTCAAAATTTTTATTTTACGAGTAGTTTAAATAAGGTTAACAAAAGGTTTCCACTTACCTTAGAGTTCTTGGTAACTTGAAAATTTTCACACTTTATTGCTGTAATCCATTTTCTGAGAACCTCCCCATTAGTAGGGAATTTGAAGACAACCACGCACATCGACAGTCACGCTTACACAGAGTGAGCAAGCTCATGCATGCTCGACCACACACCACGGACATCAGCCTACTCTCCCCTATGTCATCCAGCTTCCGGTATTTGGTGCGCGGGCCTGCAAAGCTATTAGGGGGTGATGGCTTAGTGCGCCTTACCAGTGCTAAGGAACTTTTTGCAGTTACATGGTAAGAAAATCTGGGGAAAGGAACTTTTTTAAATGATCATGTATGTAAACATAGGGGGAAATGTGCTCTTTATACGAATTTAGTTGTATTTTAACCAAATTTCTATACTGCAGAAATGGTCACCCATGTGGTAGTGGTCTGATGCACAGGCTTCTGACCATTCTTCTAAGCTAAGACTGAGTCCCTACTTCGGATGAGTCATGAGTGGTGTGCATGGCCAAAGGTGCTGGATCTGTGTCTTCCCTCGAACAAGTGACCCGAAATTAGGGACCGGTGACTGCTTATAGCCCTATGAGCTGCCCATGGTAGTTAAACCAAGAAACAAATAAACAAAAAAAAATCGGTGTAGATTGATCTACACAGTTGGATAACACAATAGGGTGTCTCACCAATCATAAGATTCTATCACAAAGAGAATGTGAACTCCTTTGTCTAGGAAGTCAAATTGAATTTGTAGGAGATGGCTACTCTGTGGGGTTAAGATTGCAGTGAGAAAACTGTAGTGATGGACATTTGTATTAAACAACTCACTACTGGTATTGGCTCCAATAAAAATAATCCCCTGAGCTCACTCTCCGACTCCTTATGGGCAACACAAAAAGTCTTTCATATGTACCACATAATCTTACTAAAAACAGTGCATTAGTCATATTGAATTGATGTCACTCTGTTAGTTCATAAATATGCCCAATGCATATATAAAATCGTATAAAACTGACACAGAGCCGCATCTAAATAAAAATTTTATAATCTTTGCATATGACTCTCTCTCTCTCTCTCTCTCTCTCTCTCTCACACACACATTACATCCTTCCTGTTACCTAAAAATGCTCATATTATACAGTTTTAATGTAAACTGATATTGATAATTAGTAACAAAAATTACAACAAAATAATAAAAACAACGAATCAGATTTTGAAAATTTTGATAGTTTTTTTTTTTTCGTAGTTGTTCCCTGCTAAAGGCACTTTTTCATTTAGAACTACATCACTGTGTTTTGGGATAGATTTTTTTCTAGGATTTGGCAAATGGCTGCAAGACAATAGTTTTAGGGATACTTTCTTGCCAGCTTTGGTTTAATATTGGTACATGAATCCAGTTAAGTTTTTTTATTAAGGGAACTGTCTGCTGCATTTGTGATAATGCCCACTAGATACTAAACACAGTTTCATTCATAGCACGTGAAACAATTACCTACTATAAAATTTGTCTTTATTATTGTTATTTTATATTTTTTATCAATTAACAAAAAAAAATGTTTCGTTTGTTTTTTTGAGGCTCCAAGCACATGCATCATATGCACCTATGCGGTGATCCACCACTGCTAGCCCATTTACTCACAGTAAACTGCTGGACAATGAGCTTTCACACATTTATGAAGCACAATAAGGCAAAATGTTTCATAAATTTTTCAGATACCATTGCCTAAAAATTAAAAAAAAAAACAAAAAAAAACCACACACACACCTGTATTTTTGCTATTCTTTCATCTGTTCTTCTGTCACTTGCATTATCCTGGATCGGTTTGCCAAGTTTCTGGCATTCTTCTTCAAATGCTTGCACAGTGTTGCTGAGGTTTAACTGTTCCAGATACTGCAAACAAAAACATACTTAAATGATTTATACATATTATGTGCAATAAAATGAAATGTTGATATTATATACAGTCTAAAATGCTTGGTCAAACTTTAGGAACTTCTACTACGGATTCTGGAGAAAAAAAGTCATGAACATAGGGCAAAAATGCTTTCCTACAGAAATATACAGGGTGTATTGTGAAGTCATGCACAAGCTGCTTCCCAGGCAGGCAGACATCCAGAATGATGTGAAACCAACGGAATTGGTGTAACTTCGAGAGGGATGATAGTATTAGCTCTATGCCAAGGCCCTTAGTGGTAAATTCACAAACTTACCAGCCCAATTCTAAAAATATGAGAAAGTAAAATGTAGACTGCATTTTTTTTTATTTGCTATGAATCCATAATAAAAACTGAAGGTCAGTAGGAATTCAGGCCATACACTGAGGAGGCAAAAGTATCCAAGGGCTATTCTAAGCAGTACAATATCATTGGATTGCTGTCTCAAGTTTGGGGGACCCCTAAATGGAGGAGAAGATACATCCATGACACTTGAGTCTCCCTATTCATATAAAACTGCTATGTTGCTTTAGTCACTTAAAATTCTATCTGCTCACATGTCAAATTCACAGCTTTGAATGAACAGGAGGGGGATTCCAGTATCATGATGTATTCTCTCCTCTGTTCACAGTCCTGTCATCTTTTGAGAACAATGCAATCATATTGCTCCACTTAAAAATGCTCTTGGATGATTTTGCTTCCTCAGTGTATAGCCTAAATTTGTGTATGGCTGATTTTTAGCAAATTAATGATGTTTCTCAACTTTGCAACTGACATTTTAGCTCTATCATATTAACAGAGTTCGGTGAATTAAGTTCATGAGTTCGCTGAAGTTGAGCTGATGGAATAAGCCTTCTATCACTTAGATCAATTTCATTGGTTCCAGATTATCAGCACTTGCCTATGAAGTGGCTGGTGTGCAACTTTACTGTAGGAGAGCATTTCTGTCCCTGTGTTTATATGATTTTCTTTCCTTCATTGGATTTGGCAATAGAACAAGATCCAAATGTTTTCAAAATGACCTGCATGTAGATATAAGATAATTAACACCAGGCTAAACCCATACTATGGATCCAACACACTCTCTATTTCATCATAAATGCATGCAGTATTACAGACATAAGAGAAATGTGTATATTTCAAATATCACCACATATCCTTAATAAAGTACAAAATGTGGTACAGTCTTATACAGGGTGATCGTAAACTCGTGCAACCGAAAGTTTGAATTTTCATAAATTGTTGCTAAATTGTTATAATCATTCTTTCTGCCACTAGATGCCACTACCATACTGTTAGGAAGTATAAGTGAAGCCAAGGTCACTGTTATGTGTACAGGTTGTTCGTAGTGTAGTTTTGTTCGTTGTGGAAATGAAATGACTTTTTTCCAGACGCAGCGAATTTTCATTCTGGAAAGTTATTTCGCAACTTGTTCGTACGGATGTGTTGCCGAGGACTTTCGCAAGAAATTTCCGGGTACAGCAGTCCCCAATAAGTCCACAATATCGCAATTAGTGCAGCGTTTTCAGGACACTAGATCTGTTGTGGTTAAAAAACGCTCCGGGGGACCCTCCATTTTGACTGACCATAAAGTGGATGAGATAAAACAAGCATTGCAGCGGTCGCCAAAAAAAAGACTCCAGAAACTCGCCGTGCAATCATCAATCTCATACAGTAGTGCTCATAAAGCTGTGAGATCATTACATCTTCGTCCATATCGTATTCACGCAGTGCATGAACTCAAGGCCCCAGATGCAGGCCAACAATACACTTCTGCCAATGGTTCCGCTCATTTCTTGAACAACGTGGAATACAGAGTCTGGATACAGTTTTCTTTAGTGACAGGGCCTGGTTTCACCTGAGAGATTATGTCAATAGTCAGAATAATGGGATTTGGTCATATGAAAATCCACATTTTTTCTTGAAAAAGGTCTGCATTTGATAAAACTTGGAGTTTGGTGTGCGATATCACGCCATTGCATAGTGGGACCATTTTTTTTCAAAATGACTATGGATAGTTCCATCTACCAAGACATTATCACACAGTTTGTGACACTCCTTGATGTCAGCGAACGACACTGTTGGCTCCAGCAAGACAATGGCACATGTCGGTTAGTACCGTCAATTTTTTGCGAGATTTTTTCAGTGAACGCCTCATCTCCAAAGACCTGTGGCCTTCCAAATCCCCAGATTTATCGCCACTCAACTTCTTTCTTTGGGGATATCTCAAAGGTGTTGTGCATCAAAATAATCCTCATACCCAGGATGAACTTAAAATGAACATCACAACAGCGATTGAAAACATCAGTGTGGAGGTGCTTCACAAGGTGTCATCAAACTTGGTTAAAAGAGCGTGCATTTGCATTCACGATCACAGAGCCCACTTTGAACATATGTTATAATGAGGTTCCCCTTCTTTTGTTGTTATAAAGGTAAGATTGTAACCTATATTTGATGATGTTTATTTTTTTTAACAATTGTAATTAACCTCATAAAACAAAAATTTCTGGTTTGTGCAACTTTATGATCAACCTGTATAAACACACTCATTTGTGGCTGCCAGGAGAAAGCCTACCAATCGGCTCTGAGATTTATAGCAACTGTGCTATATGTAGAACTGTTTGGCATGCCTTCAGTATTATGAGTGATGCACATATGTATTAAACCTTTTGAACTTATTAATATTTGGATCCAATTGGAGCTTAAAGCCTCAGCCTCATTCTGTATGAAAATGGAGAAACTGCCTGCCTAAAGTACACCACAATAAGAAGTTGTCTTTTACTCTCACACTCTAACTAAATAAAATTATCTTAAAATGGATTTAAATTAAAGAGATTTCATACAAAATATTATTCATCAAATATTTGGGTTGCACTCCAACTTATCAAAATATTTGGGTTGCACTCTAGCTTACATTGACACACATGTTGCCCATGTGTGTCAGTGAGTGAAATTGAGGTTGTTCCATTTTTGCCATCTATTTTTATTGAACTATGTATTTTATGTATACATGTTTTCCACTGCTGTGCCCCCTCCCCTCCAATCATACGTACCAGTTATCCATAGCTGCATTCCCCTCTCCCCTAATTTCCTCCCAGTCAGGGAGGAGGGGGTAGCTGAGAATATAACTGACAAGTCACAAAACTATATCAATGTCCCATGAGCAAGTAAACTTTGGTTTTTATAGTTTTGGAATGTTTTTACTAAGAAATAAAAAAGGTAAATAACAAAATGATAAAGCAAAATCAACATTAGACCCATCTGAGCAAAATATGTCTTCATCTTTTACTATAATGCAAATTTCTGTTCTGCACCTCATGTATTGGTTTGTTCCCTGCTTTCATCATCATCATCATCATTGTCAACCATTATCAATCCACTGCTGGACGAAGGTCTCCCAAGTTTCCTCCACAACGGTCTGTCTTGTGCCAGTCTCCTCCATGTCACTCCCGCATATTTACGAATTTCATCCACCCATCTCCCATGTGGTCTTTTTCTGGGTCTTTTCCTGTCCCTTGGAATCCAATCTAAAATTTCGGCTGTCCATCTATGGTCTGTCCTTCTGGCAGTATGTCCAGCCCATTGCCATTTCAGGGATTTAACTCTGATCATGATGTCTTCCACTCTCGTCATTTTTTCGGATCCACGAGTTCCTCTTCTTATCTCTCCTGGTTATACCAAGCATGCACCTCTCCATGCTTCTTTGAGTTGTCTGCAGCCTTTGTATGTCTCTTTTAGTTAAGGTCCACGTCTCTGCACCATACGTAAGCACTGGAAGGATGCATTGATCAAACACTTTTCTTTTAAGACATAATGGCATATTGCTCTTGAAAATTATGCTGTTTCTTCCAAAAGCTCTCCAGGCAAGTTTTGTACGCCGATTAATTTCTTCATCAATGTGACCCTCACTTGATATCTGCTGTCCAAGATAAACATATGTATCTGTTATCTCCAGTTTTTCTCCATCAATCGATAAATCTTCATTTCTTGTAAAAGCATTGAACATCACTTTTGTCTTCTGAAAGTTCATTTTTAATCCCACTTCTTTACTCTTGTCAGCAAGTTCCTGGATCATACTCTGCAGCTCTGATGGGGTAGTTGCAAAAATGACTACGTCATCAGCAAAACGAAGGTGGGTTAGATAATCTCCATTAATCTTTATCCCTTTGTTTTCCCAGTTCAGTGATTGAAAGACATTTTCCAATGTGGCATTAAAGAGCTTCGGAGATATGGTGTCACCTTGTCTCACTCCCTTTCCACCTTTTATGTGTGTTGTATTTTCAAACAGCCGAATCTTTGCACTTGCATTTTCATAGATGTTATTAATAATATTAATGTATGCATCTTCAATACCGCAGGATTTCAGAGCCGTGGTAACTGCTGATGGTTTCACCGGAATCAAAGGCTTTTTCATAATCGATAAAAGCCATGCACAATGGAAGTTCATATTCCCTCGCTCTTTCAATCAGTTCTCTCAGTACGTGGATATGATCTATTGTGCTGTAGCCACTCCTGAATCCAGCTTGTTCTCTCGGTTGAGCCATGTCCAGTGTTACCTTCAAGCGGTGTGAAAGAACTTTTAGTGAAGATTTTATAAACCACTGATAGGAGGCTGATAGGTCTGTAGTTCCTGAGATCCTCAATGTCACCTTTTTTATGTAGCAGGATCATTGTAGCATTGTTCCAATCCTCAGGAATCTTCCCTTCATTAAGGCATCGAGTGAAAATTTGGGCGAGTACTGTTTCAATTTCTCCACTTGCTTCTTGTATGATGTTCTATAGTAATTCCATCTTCTCCTGGAGCTTTCCCTCGCTTCATGTTCTTGATTGCATGAGCAACTTCTGCTGGGAGGACTGGAAGAACTCTGGTACCTTTCATGATGTCTGGAGTACATGTATCATCCCTTTCATATAATTTGGAGTAGAAATCATTCACTCTTGTCAAAATTTCGCCTCTATTTCTTGTTATAGAACCATCATCTTTTCTCAGAGCCATAATCTGTTTTCTTCCCTTACTGAGATGTCCCTTTGCTATCTTAAGGCTTTGGTTGTTTTCAATTGCTTTCCTCACTAGCTCACAGTTGAATTTCCTTACGTCTTCAGTGATACTTTTTCGTGTTGTCTTGCATAGCTCTATATATTCCACTTTGGAAGTCACATCTACTTTAGTTGTCCTCATCTCTCTTCTTTTTTGCATCAACATTTTGGTTTTTCCTGATAATTTGTTCACATGCAACTTGTTCTTAGACCCAGCTAATTTTGTTGCTGTTTCCATTAGAGCTTTGGTTACTTTTCTGTTAACTTCCGAAATATCCACTTCTTCCGATGTTAGGCCTTCTAAAGCAGAGAATCTGTTCTTCAGTTCCAACTTGAAAGTATTATGGTGTTTTTTAAGGTTGGTTATGTCAATACATTTTGTTTGTCTTATGAGTCAAAAGTTTGCCACGTTCAGTTTAGTGTTGAGGTGCATCTTACATCTCACCAATCTATGGTCACTACCTGTGTTGAACTTGTTCAGCACACTGCAGTCTTCGATGACGAATTTTTGTTACACATAATAAAATCAATTTCACTTGTCGTCCCAATTGGATGTCTCCATGTCCATTTCCTGTGTGGCTTTTTCTTGAAAAAGGAGTTCAAGATGAAAAATCCTTCTGCCTCTGCAAACTCAACGCAGAGTATTTCCACGCTGGTTTCTGTTGCCGTGACCGAATTTACCTACTGAAGTTTCATTCTGTTGCCGTTGCCCTATTTTTGCATTGAAATCTCCCATAATTATCTTCAAGTGCTGCTTACCTTTATTATTTAGATGACGAATTTCCTCATAAAATTCTTCAATTTCTTCTTCAGGATGACTTGTGGTGGGTGCATAAGTTTGAATAATCTGAGCTCTGGTATCTTCTCGAGAGTTGGATAACGAGTCGTGCAGCTCTGTCAGAGGAACTTTCAACTTCTACCACTTTATCCTTCAGTTTCTTGTTTATTATAAATCCAACACCACTAGTTCTGCCAGTATCTGTCCCACGATAATAGAAGAGATGTCCACTTTTCAGTTCAATGAGATCTTCTCCTTTTCTCCTTACCTCACTTAGCCCGACGATGTCCCACTTGATCCTTTGTAGTTCCTCTTCCTTCATCTAAGAGCCTTGAACTCAGAAGATAGGGAGCGGTCCGTTATAGGTAGCCAAGGTCAGCATCAAATGGCAGCCTAAGTCCGGTCCTCCGGGGATTCTTAGCACCCCTCTGGCCTTCATGTTGCACTGGCCGCTGCCTTGGCCAGGTACATTCCAGCTGCCGGAGACTGAGGGCCAAGATTTAAGTTGTAGAGTCATTTTGGAGGTGTTTGGCCATAACTCACCACGCTGGCCAAGCGGGTTGGTGAGTGTGGGATAGCATTTCCTCTGATCCCGATGGTATAGTTATACCGCTATTGGCGGTCGTCAGAGCCCCTTTAGTGGGAACAGGATGCACCACGAGAAGGCGGGGTTGACATTTGTCAAGGAGAGGCTGTGATGTTACGCATCACCTGACCTTACATCCCGTTCCCTGCTTTATATACATATATATTCCATTAAAAAAAAAAAAAAAAAAAAAAAAAAAAAAAAAAAAACAATTCCAAATAGTAAGAATTTTTTGTCTTATGTTTTTTTATTGTCTTTCTATAACAGCAGAGCTAGCTGCTTTTCTCATTTATGGTTCACGTGAGCCAGCTGTATGTAAATGCAGTAGAGTGATGTGTATAACCTTGTGAATTATAACAAAGTGTCCATGATTGGAAGTCCATCCAGATCAGATACCTGGCTAATCTTCTATAAGATAGCCACACTCATTTTTACACATTCTAACACATCAAAAGTAACCCCGCCCATTTTTCTCTTTTAGCATTTTACTGTCTTGTTATTTACATAAACATTGCCAATAAAGAAATAACATTTCATGTTTTTATGCATATAACATTAAAATTATATTAAAATGCTTAGCTGGAAAACCAAAATCCTATTCTTTTTTTTTTTTTTCACTGATTTGGTCTCTTCCCTCACTTCCACAGAATAGCCTCGCATTGGTTTAGAGAACCATAACTATATCATCATCATCATCATCATTGTCAACCATTATCAATCCACTGCTGGACGAAGGTCTCCCCAAGTTTCCTCCACAACGGTCTGTCTTGTGCCAGTCTACTCCATGTCACCCCTGCATACTTTCGAATTTCATCCACCCATCTCCCATGTGGTCTTCTTCTGGGTCTTTTCCTGTCCCTTGGAATCCAATCTAAAATTTCGGCTGTCCATCGATGATCTGTCCTTCTGGCAGTATGTCCAGCCCATTGCCATTTCAGGGATTTAACTCTGATCATGATGTCTTCCACTCTTGTCATTTTTCGGATCCACGAGTTCTCTCTTATCTCTCCTGGTTACACCAAGTATGCACCTCTCCATGCTTCTTCGAGTTGTCTGCAGCCTTTGTATGTCTCTTTTAGTTAAGGTCCACGTCTCTGCACCATACGTAAGCACTGGAAGGATGCATTGATCAAACACTTTTCTTTTAAGACATAATGGCATATTGCTCTTGAAAATTATGCTGTTTCTTCCAAAAGCTCTCCAGGCAAGTTTTGTACGCCGATTAATTTCTTCATCAATGTGACCCTCACTTGATATCTGCTGTCCAAGATAAACGTACGTGTCTGTTATCTCCAGCTTTTCTCCATCAATCGATAAATCTTCATTTCTTGTAAAAGCATTGAACATCACTTTTGTCTTCTGAAAGTTCATTTTTAATCCCACTTTTTTACTCTTGTCAGCAAGTTCCTGGATCATACTCTGCAGCTCTGATGGGGTAGTTGCAAAAATGACTACGTCATCAGCAAAACGAAGGTGGGTTAGATAATCTCCATTAATCTTTATCCCCTTGTTTTCCCAGCTCAGTGACTGAAAAACACCCTCCAATGTGGCATTAAAGAGCTTCGGAGATATGGTGTCACCTTGTCTCACTCCCTTTCCAATTTTTACGTGTGTTGTATTTTCAAACAGCCTAATCTTTGCACTTGCATTTTCATAGATGTTATTAATAATATTAATGTATGCATCTTCAATACCGCAGGTTTTCAGAGCCATTGTACTGCTGATGGTTTCACCGAATCAAAGGCTTTTTCATAATCGATAAAAGCCATGCACAATGGAAGTTCATATTCCCTCGCTCTTTCAATTAGTTCTCTCAGCACGTGGATATAATCTATTGTGCTGTAGCCACTCCTGAATCCAGCTTGTTCTCTCGGTTGAGCCATGTCCAGTGTTACCTTCAAGCGGTGTGAAAGAACTTTAGTGAAGATTTTATAAACTACTGATAGGAGGCTGATAGGTCTGTAGTTTCCAAGATCCTCAATGTCACCTTTCTTATGTAGCAGGATCATTGTAGCGGTGTTCCAATCCTCAGGAATCTTTCCTTCATTAAGGCATCGAGTGAAAATTTGGGCGAGTACTGTTTCGATTTCTCCACTTGCTTCTTGTATGATGTCTACAGTAATTCCATCTTCTCCTGGAGCTTTTCCCGCTTCATGTTCTTGATTGCATGTGCAACTTCTGCTGGAAGGACTGGAGGAACTCTGGTACTGGTATCTTTCATGATGTCTGGAGTGCATGTATCATCCCTTTCATATAATTTGGAGTAGAAATCTTTCACTCTTGTCAAAATTTCTCCTCTATTTCTTGTTACAGAACCATCTTCTTTTCTCAATGCCATAATCTGTTTTCTTCCCTTACTGAGATGTCCCTTTGCTACCTTTAGGCTTTGGTTGTTTTCAATTGCTTTCCTCACTAGTAGTTGACAGTTGAATTTCCTTACGTCTTCAGTGATACTTTTCGTACTGCCTTACATAGCTCTATATATTCCACTTTGGAAGTCGCATCTTCTGTAGTTGTCCTCATCTCTCTTGTTTTTTGCATCAACATTTTGGGTTTTCCTGATAATTTGTTCACATGCAACTTGTTCTTAGACCCAGCTAATTTTGTTGCTGTTTCCATAAAAGCTTTGGTTATTTTTCTGTTAACTTCAGAGATGTCGACTTCTTCCGATGTTAGGCCTTCTAAAGCAGAGAACCTGTTCTTCAGTTCCAACTTGAAGGTATTATGGTGTTTTTTAAGGTTGGTTATGTCAACAGATTTTGTTTGTCTTATGAGCTTGCCACATTCAAGTTTAGTGTTGAGGTGCATCTTACATCTCACCAATCTATGGTCACTACCTGTGTTGAACTTGTTTAGCACACTGCAGTCTTGTATGACGAATTTTTTGTTACACATAATAAAATCAATTTCACTTGTCGTCCCATTTGGATGTCTCCATGTCCATTTCCTGTGTGGCTTTTCTTGAAGAAGGAGTTCAAGATGAAAAACCCTTCTACCTCTGCAAACTCAACGAGAGTATTTCCACGCTGGTTTCTGTTGCCGTGACCGAATTTACCTACTGAAGTTTCATTCTGTTGCCGTTGCCCTATTTTTGCATTGAAATCTCCCATAAATATTTTCAAGTGCTGCTTACCTTTATTATTTAGATGACAAATTTCCTCATAAAATTCTTCAATTTCTTCTTCAGGATGACTTGTGGTGGGTGCATAAGTTTGAATAATCTGAGCCTGGTATCTTTTCGAGAGTTGGATAACAAGTCGTGCAGCTCTGTCAGAGGAACTTTCAACTTCTACAACTTTATCCTTCAGTTTCTTGTTTATTATAAATCCAACACCACTAGTTCTGCCAGTATCTGTCCCACGATAGTAGAAGAGATGTCCACTTTTCAGTTCAATGAGATCTTCTCCTTTTCTCCTTACCTCACTTAGCCCCACGATGTACCACTTGATCCTTTGTAGTTCCTCTTCCAATTCAAGAAGCCTTGAATCAGAAGATAGGGAGCGTCCATTGTACGTAGCCAAGGTCAGCATCAGATGGCAGCCTAGTCCGGTCCTCCGGGGATTCTTAGCACCCTCTGCCTTCATGTTGCACTGGCAGCTGCCTTGGCCAGGTACATTCCAGCTGTCGGAGACTGAGGGCCAAGATTTAAGTTGTGGAATCATTTTGGAGGGGTTTGGCCATAACTCACCACGCTGGCCAAGCGGGTTGGTGAGTGTGGGATAGAATTTCCTCTAATCCCGATGGTATAGTTATACCGCTATTGGCGGTCGTCAGAGCCCCTTTAGTGGGAACAGGATGCACCACAAGAAGGCGGGGTTGACATTTGTCAAGGAGAGGCTGTATTATGTTGCACATCACCTGACCTTACATCCTTTATATATATATATATATATATATATATATATATATATATATATATATAGTTATGGGGATGTAAGGTCAGGTGATGCGTAACATCACAGCCTCTCCTTGACAAATGTCAACCCCGCCTTCTCGTGGTGCATCCTGTTCCCACTAAAGGGGTTCTGACGACCCCCAATTGTGGTATAACTATACCACCAGGATTAGAGGGAAATGCTATCCCACACTCACCAACCCGCTTGGCCAGCGTGGTGAGTTATGGCCAAACCCCTCCAAAATGACTCCACAACTTAAATCTTGGCCCTCAGTCTCCGGCAGCTGGAATGTACCTGGCCAAGGCAGCGGCCAGTGCGACATGAAGGCAGAGGGTGCTAAGAATCGCCAGAGGACCGGACTAGGCTGCCATCTGATGCTGGCCTTGGCTACGTATAACGAACGCTCCCTATCTTCTGATTCAAGGCTTCTTGAATTGGAAGAAGAACTACAAAGGATCAAGTGGGACATCGTCGGGCTAAGTGGGGTAAGGAGAAGATCTCATTGAACTGAAAAGTGGACATCATTTCTATTATCATGAGACAGATACTGGCAGAACTAGTGGTGTTGGATTTATAATAAACAAGAAACTGAAGGATAAAGTTGTAGAAGTTGAAAGTTCCTCTGACAGAGCTGCAAGACTTGTTATCCAACTCTCGAGAAGATACCAGGCTCAGATTATTCAAGCTTATGCACCCACCACAAGTCATTCTGAAGAAGAGATTGAAAATTTTTATGAGGAAATTCGTCATCTAAATAATAAAGGCAAGCAGAACTTGAAGATCATTATGGGAGATTTCAATGCAAAAATAGGGCAACGGCAACAGAACAAAACTTCAGAAGGTAAATTCAGTCACAGCAACAGAAACCTGTGAGGAAATACTCTCGTAGAGTTTGCAGAAGCAGAAAGGTTTTTCATCATGAACTCCTTTTTCAAGAAAAAGCGGCAAAGGAAATGTACGTGGAGGCATCCCAATGGATTGACAAGTGAAATTGATTTTATTATGTGTAACAAGAAATTTGTGATGGAAGACTTCAGGTCTGCTAAACAAGTTCAACACAAGTAGTGACCATAGGATGGTAGGATGTAAGATGCACCTCAATGCTAAACTCAAGCGTGGCAAGCTCATAAAACAAACAAAGTGTATTGACATGACCAACCTTAAAAAAAACATAATACTTTCAAATTGGAACTGAGGAACAGATTCTCTGCTCTAGAAGGTCTAACGTCTGAAGAAGTGGACATCTCTGAAGTTAACAGAAAACTGGCCAAGGCTTTTATGGAAACAGCAACAAAAACAGCTGGGTCTAAGAACAATTTGCATATGAACAAATTATCAGAAAAAAACAAAATGTTGATGCAAAAAAGAAGAGAGATGAGGACAATTAAAGGAGATGTGACTTCCAAAGTGGAATATATAGAGCTATGCAAGACGGTACGAAAAAGTATCACTGAAGATGTAAGGAAATTTAACTGTGAACTAGTGAAGAAAGCAATTGAAAACAACCAAAGCCTGAGGAGAGCAAAGGGATATCTGAGTAAGGGAAGAAAACAGATTATGGCTCTGAGAAAAGAAGATAGTTCTGTAACAAGAGATAGAGGTGAAATTTTGACAAAAGTGAAAGATTTCTACTCAAAACTATATGAAAGAGATGACACATGTACTCCAGACATTATGAAAGGTACCAGTACCAGAGTTCTTCCAGTCCTCCCAGCAGAAGTTGCACATGCAATCAAGAACATGAAATGGGGGAAAGCTCCAGAAGATGGAATTACAGTAGACATCATACAAGAAGCAAGAGGAGAAATTGAAACAGTACTCGCCCAAGTTTTCACTTGATGCCTTAATGAAGGGAAGATTCCTGAGGATTGAAACAATGCTACAATGATCCTGCTACATAAAAAAGGTGACATTGAGGATCTCAGGAACTACAGACCTATCAGCCTCCTATCAGTGGTTTATAAAATCTTCACTAAAGTTCTTTCACACCGCTTGAAGGTAACACTGGACATGGCTCAACCGAGAGAACAAGCTGGATTCAGGAGTGGCTACAGCACTATAGATCATATCCACGTACTGAGAGAACTAATTAAAAGAGCGGGGAAATATGAACTTCCATTATACATGGCTTTTATCGATTATGAAAAGGCTTTTGATTCGGTGAAACCATCAGCAGTTACAATGGCTTTGAAATACTGCGGTATTGAAGATGCATACATTAATATTATTAATAACATCTATGAAAATGCAAAGATTTGGCTATATGAGAATATAACACCCATAAAAATTGGAAAGGGAGTGAGACAAGGTGACACTATATCTCCCAAACCCTTTAATGCCACATTGGAAAATGTATTTCAATCACTGAAATGGGAAAAGAAAGGGATAAAGATTAATGGAGATTATCTAGCTTTTGTACTGTTACTGCAGTGTGGCAAGACTTGGAAGACCTCATTCATCACTTTCAGGATGCAAAAGAAGACAGCAGAAGAAGCAAAACAGATTGCTGTCTTTATGAGGGCCTTTTAAGAAAAATAACGTCATGCGAGTTTGTTCTTGATTTGGGCCTTATGTGTGAAACTAAGTCTAGATTTACAAGAGAGAAATATTGAATTGTACAAAGCTGACAGGAAGATAAAGAATACAGTTCAACTTTTTGAGGAAAGAATTGAAAATCCTGGTCCGTACTACGGTATGTGTCTTCAAAGTCAGAAGAATATGAAGTTCAAAGAGATTGAGCTCCACACAAATTAAAGACACAGTCCTGCAATAAGTTCATCTGCTTTTTATAAAAGTCTGCAAGAGGCTGTTGAAAAGTGTTTGCTTGAAGAAGATGATGCTGATTTGCCTGAATGTGTCAAGATTTCAGATTCCAAGTATTGGCCAGAAAATCCTAGGAAGCATCTGACATTTGGTGAAGCTAAAATTAGGAAGTTAGCACGCAAATTCCACCCAAATGAAAGAGAAGCAGTTCGTGGTTTCCGTGAATATCTTCAAGTAAATAAAGTCCAGGACATACTATTTCATCTAAAGCACACTTTGAGCACAATTGCAATATCTTCCAGTGAATGTGAAAGGGGTTTCTCTCAGATGAATCTTATAGTAACTTCATCTAGGTCATCTCTGCTTGTATGGACAACTTATTCACTGATGTTCATCAGGATAGTAGGACCTCCTCTCACTCAGTTCAACCCTTGCAAATATGTCGACTCATGGCTGCTCAGAAGTCATCATTCTGCAGTTGATACCAAAAGCAAGAAGCGATCTAGAGATGATGGGGGTACATCGGAGGATATGTTAAAAGTGTGGAAGTTGCTGTAATAACATCTCATGGTGAGTATCGGCACCTTTTTTCCAGAAAAAAAAAAGCACTGATTACAACAGGTATGATGTGAGCTCAGGCAGTTACAACACTCATAAGAAAATGATTACACCTGAAAAAGTTAGTGATACATAATAGCACTTCTTTAAAAAGCTCTTTCTTCCTCCAGAATTACTGCTCCCAAACTTCTATATTCTCCATATAAAATGAAGAAACCACCTAAATTCAAATCGACCTAAATATACCATACTTCAAGAAACCACAATGGCAATGCCTGAAATAATAATTCTGACATGAAAATGCTCAAGTTCTCAACACAGTTTTGACATGAATAAAATGTTTCAGTGTCAGGGCAACAAAATAAGCACGTTTTTAAAGATTTACAGATACTGACGTACAAGCCGAATGTTGCTCTCATCCAAACGGCAAAACCCGTGCACGTGCGTGTATTAACAAGAAAATATTTGCAACTATTCCAGCTCATTATAATAGGACTCAATAGTTTCATACACGAATGTATCAAACTTAAAAATGCTTATGATAAATTCTCTTCCACGCATACTCTTTCAACAACACGAAATTTCTCGAAATATAAAAGCGAAATTTTACCTCTTTAACAATTGCATTTAATTCACCTTCTACTGATGACAGCGATCCTGACATGATAAAGTAACACACAACTCCGATTTAAACTTCACCATTAATAATATGAAACAAAATCACGCAAGTTAATCCAAAATATCATTACACCAAATTATTTATGGACGAAAACTTCAACTTCCTCGCGATTACACCAGTTTATAAAACTTGGAAAATCACATCTTAGAATACCGCTATCCAATAAATATGATGAAAACTATGTATGCGTTAAAAAATTATCAAACAAGCACAGCACTGTGTGTCACTAGTCTTAACAAAACTGAACGGGAGAAGTTCATTTAATATGTTTTATGTAAATATTGTTCACCCGTTTTGCTACAATTGTGTTTGTTTACAAGTTACAACCCACCACACGGTTACAGCCATAGCAACATCCTAAACCATAACCAATGGTAACCAAGCCACCAAGCGTTGCTACCGAAGAAAAAAAAAAGGTCATTGGCTGCCGGAATGACGAATTCGTCCATGCTGTGGCAGTAAAGCTGTGATTGGTTGATTACTTAAGTTCATAAACAGATGCTTGTGAGCACAGCGGGAAGAAAGGACCTTGCTCATCTCCAGCTCACCGCTAACGTTTATATTCTTTGCCTCTAAATCAGTCCGATTTGTAATCAAAACAAATGCTTTCAGGTATAGTTTTGCGTTTAGCAGATTCTGAGAGGCCTATCAAAATGGTGGAGAGACGCCTGGGGTCCCCTGTAAACGCCGGGTTTGCTCACCCAATAAAACGTTGTATTTACTTGTTTCAGCTGTGTGGTGAGTTATTAATTTCGCGCTTTGTTACATATGTGCATCTTAATAAGTCTTAAACTCGTTTTAGTATAAATAATGGTTTTCAATTTAAAGAAACTGTTTCTCCACAAAAACCTGAGTGTAGGTCAGGCCCGTATCTAGGGGCACGGCGGGGAAAGCTTATCCCACCCTCGCATTTTTAGCAGTATAAACACCAGTATACTGTACTACCCCACATAACTGTCCACCCCAGTGATGGTAGATCGTTGGAAATTACCCATTTCGTGGGTATTTTAGAAAAGAAAAAAATTACGAATGGATAAATTGGTATTTTTCATATCCTGTGGGTAAATTTATTCCATCTCTTTTTAAAAGTCATAGGGAGACTTCTAATTTGTTGCATGAAAAAAGTCTGGTTTTCAAAGAAGGCTTATATCAATTGCGCAACATCTAGTAAAAGTTTGAACATTAGGATATGTGGGTGGAATGGCTTTAAATGGCATTGAAAGATTGCACAAAGTTAAAATGACACAATACTGAAAACTTATATTATGATAGTAAACGTGATTTTATGTTATATGATACTTGTGTGATAGTAAACAAAATGCTTATTATCATATATTATTTTTGACTTTTTAAATACAACTACTGTATTTAAAAACAAGTCTAAATTAGTGTACTTATTAAAATCATAATTTGTTTTTGTAGTATTTTTAATGCAAAAAATAAATAAGTTAATGTGAAAAGAGATAAAATTATAAGTAAATTTCTGAAAAAAATATTTTAAGCTTAAAAATGTATTATAAGCTTATATAAACACTTGCAAATATTTTTTGCAAATATGGGTTTTTGGCTATAAGATGGGTGCATATGGGTAAAACTAGTTTACTACCTACCATCACTGGTCCACCCTGAAAAATAGTTGCCCATGCACCTCTAGAATCCTGACTACAGGCCTGGTGTAGGTGTGGCCCACAAAATACAAAGGTCAGTCAATAAGTAACGCACAATCGCCTGTAACTCCCCAGTTTTCATTGGTTGAATCATGAAAGTTGGTGGGTGGCAACCTTTGGCTTTAGAGATAAGTTACTCAATGTAAGATCTATTGGCTTCTCTACATTGCAGCCAATGTTGTTTCCACGACAAGAATGCATGTTGGTAAAACTCTGGAGGTTGGTCATCACACCACTTCCTGACACACGCAATGAGTTCTGCGTCACTCTGAAATGCTTTCCCACGTAGATGTGCCTTCAGATGAGCAAACAGATAAAAATCTGATGGTACCAAGTCTGGACTGTGCGGTGGTTAATGCACCAGCATCCAGCCCAGTCGAGTCACTTTCTGCACTGTCATCTGTGCAGTGTGCGGTCTGACGTTATCGTGATGCAGTTTAATGAACTGCTTGCAAGTGTGGTCTCTTTTTCTGATGGCATGCCTGACCTTCAAGGAGGAACAATAACGCTCTTTGGTAATGATGGCCCCACTTTCCAGGAAGTCAATGAACGTGATGTCCTGACGATCCCCAAAAAAATCTGGCAATCAATTTGTTTGATGATGTTGCGGCTTCTTCATCCGCGGTGATCCCACATGCTTCCACTCCATTGACTGATGTTTGCTCTGTGGGTCATAATGAAACAGCCATGTTTCGTCACCTGTTATCACACCATGAAAACATTGTGGAAAAGTCATTGTCACACTCCTCGTTCCAAATTCTCTTTCATCTCTTTTGTGAGGAGCAAACGAGCACAATATTTCTGGTATCCTGAGCGTTCTACCTCTGTTAAAACACTTCCCTTTGACATGCCAAGGCAGTCCATAAGTTGGGAAGTGGTGATTCATCTGTTTTCCTGAATTAGCTTCTCAATGGCTTCCTCAGTTGCAGTGGTTGTCACAGTGGTCGGTCTGCCGCATCATGGTTTATCCTGAATGCTAAAATCACCTCTCTGGAACCTCTGCACTCATCGCTGCACATTACTGCGATCCATTGTTGTCTCACCATACACTGGCAACAATTGTCTGTGGATCGATGTGGCTGAGCTATCCCCAGATTTGTAGAGAAACTATTACCGACTGTTGACATAGTAGGGTGTCCATTTCACCATCCATTACGCTTCATCTGCAAAGACAAGAAACGACCGTTAATGATCATTTGGAAGCTAATAAAATGAAGGTCCTACCCACCAACTTTCATGATTCAACCTTTGAAAACTGGGGAGTTACAGGCAATTGTGTGTTACTTATTAACTGACCTTTGTAGCTTACAGATCTCTTAATATTCTTGCGCTCTTTGGCTGAACATGTCCCTTGCACCCTTAAAATCCACCAACCAACCTCTTAGTATCTGTTGTTGTGTTACAACATCACCATACTAGTTCTATACAGATCACAAAAGATGCACCTGCTGTAGGCATGAACAACCTTTTCACACTCAAATGATCCAGGCTTTGTTCAGGGGATTCGATTAACAGTGATGTATTCAGGCATATTATCGGGGGTGCTTATCCCCCCTTCCAAAAAATCCATGACCCTTCCCCCCATAGGTTCTTGGTGATCTCATATTTAGTTTAATTGTTTTTGTTTATAGCTGAATATTTGTAGAAATTAATTTAGAATATGAGGGAAAACATAATAATAAAAAAAAAAGAAAAAATATCCACATGGACTTCAGTCTGATATTTCTGTTATCCTTCAATAAAACATTAAATAGTCCTCATTGAAGGGGTAATTTTTCAAGCACTGACAATTCAGGCTACTTCCGCAATAAAAACTTAATTTTACAGAGTAGAGATGTTTGCACTGCAATACATCAACCTATTTTGGAAGATGGCATTCAGCTTTATTTTGGTTTTCTGAATGCTGACTTTCCATGTATATTTCCCATGTTATGGTTGCCTCAGTGTGGCTAACATGACATTAGTGCTTCCAAATACAACAAAATATTTGCTACCTATCTAATTTTTAATGATAGCAAATTATTAGAAATTGTTCCTATAAAAAGTTTTTTTCTTCCCCTGGTGGTGGTTGGTTTACATTCTGAGACAAAAAAAAAAATTGAGGCATTTTAAATGATTAGTTCTTTTTTACTACTATGTGCTAATCTAATTAGTCTGAAGGGGCTGAAACCAAGTGGCAGGGAAATGGTTTAGACCATATGTTTTCAGGTAACACTGTAATGATTCCTTGATAATCAAAAACACACCTGTAGTAAGGCGAGGACATTTTTACTACTCTAATGGGCTTTTTAGGGGAGGAGGGAATTTTTTCCAGCACAGCATTATCTTACTAGCATCATCAATATTTTATACCACCCCATAGTGAAATCTAGTGTTGTACCGGAAAAACTCGAGGCCCTTTTCCGAAAATCTATTAGCTTTCAATTACTCAAAATTTTTATTTCCATATTATTAACTAGGCTTTATAGGTGTTTTAATAAATCAAATTCTTTGGATCCTACAAGGATATTCGTAAAATCAAAACTATTCCACTTGGTTGCATGAAACACAAATGTATACGTTGTAATTAAAATGATTGCCCTGGTTTTATACCGATACAAATTACTACAAACTACTTACATCCAAGTTAATCATATCATGCAAAGTTTATGATTTTAAAGAACTAAGGCCGGCTTTTTGAAATGCCTCACGGTTGAACCCACAAAACTTGAAACTTTCGTGTGACAGTGTCTAATGACTTTACCAATTTATACGAAATGTCACAACATAAGTAAGAAAATAACTAAATAATGAATAAGAACTGTAGCACAAAAAACATGAAACTACTGAATTATTTACTCTGGAACATAAAAAACACACTCAACATAATATAGTTAGATATAATGTAATCTAGTATAGTTAAATATAATTCAAAACATTCTTTTAGATTATATTTAACTATATCTAGTATAGTTAAATATAATTAAAATAATTTTTTGAATTAAGACAATATTTTCCATTAGAGCATGACAATCAGAATTATAGGAATTCCACAAACTGAGACATTTGTGGAGATTTGTTCTAAGTACCAAATCCTTCCTCCTCCACTCACTTATGGCCTATACCCGTTGGCCTTGACCATGACAAACACATCACATGCTGCAGAGACTTGTATTCCTTGACAAACACGCCATAAGCTGATGAACCCGCCGTTCTTTTGGACATTCACGAGCTAGCTCGCAACCAGTGTTGATCTGATGAGTTTAGTCCAGTGGCTCTACTTAAGTAAGTACTTACCTTTACCTTGTGTATCACAGTTTGAGTGTTTTATAAATATGGAAGCAACACATAAACATGAAACAAGACAATTTATTTGCCCTTTATTTGTTCATCCAAGAGATTTTGCTCCCAGTAAACTGCCTACACATGAGGATGTAATATGGTGCTGTTTTGAAGAGATATAAAAGATGGCATTGAATGTAATAATAAGAATGATAATTTTACATCTGCTGAGGAAAACAAAATAAGCATGCATCCCTATAATATCTGAGTATAAAATAGTACAGCTTATTAAGACCTAGCATGATAAATATTACAAACTCAGGAAATGTTATAACTGGGACAAAAACAGTTTTAAAAAGAATCTATGGCACTTTTAATGTTGCTGCATGCAAGTGCTCTATGATTTTGGATTGTGTTTGTAACAAAGAGCTGGATTCTTATATTTGCCCAATATCAATCACATACACCTGTGAGAAATTGAAAAAAGTCCCTTCGATTGAACTGAAGTCCATATACCTTCAAAGACAGCTTGGGATAGGAAGAATTGGGCCAGTAGATATACAGGAAAAATTTAAATAAAAAGAGGAAACAAAGAAAAGAACATAAACTCTACTATGTGTCAATCACTGCCACTTATAACTCCTAGTTTCCTTCTAGTGGAAAGACTAAACATCAAGCAAAGCTTGTATTTGGTTCTCAGGCCAAAGACGGATACATAAATGCAGCATTGCCATCAAGATCTATCATTCCCGAATTCTCACATAAAGCCAGCTTTCAAAGTGATCCCCCACCCCCCACCCCCCCAAAAAAAAGAAAAGAAAAGGAATAAAAGAAGTAAAATTGAAACTGAAAAGTCCAAATTTGTGGAATTTCTAAATAGTCTACTGTGGAATTAACTTTTTTACGGGTCTTATAGAGGTTATTATTCAAAAAAGGTTGGTCAAATTTTCAGACTAAAGCCTAATTCATCATCAGAACTACGTCACTGGAGTAGTTACAGCAACTAATCCAAATGATAATATATAATTTATGACTACTAAGCTTGCGGTGTTAAGATAGAATAAAAATAACGTTTCTCACAATAAAATGATTATATATCACTATAGTCTGCAGAGCATTTGGCTTGGCTTCCTCAGGAAGAATGGAGCGTAAACATTCAAATCATCGTGACATCAGAATTCTGACCACAGATTTTGGAGAGTTGTTTCCATGCGCTTGAAAGAAATGGAGTCAACGTCATGTCGTTGACAAGACGTGACGAGTTCCGATATATATGGAAAGCCTCTAATATATTAACCAGTAGTTGATGGCATAACTGCAGAGATGTTGAAATATGGTGGTGACTCTATAATTGACTGGTTAACTGAATTTTGCCAGTCGTGCTGGGAGTTAGGAATGGTCCCTTGGGATTGGAAGGATGTTATCATTGTTCCCTTGTATAAGGGAAAAGGTGATCAGACTGAATGCAAGAACTATCGTGGTATTAGCCTACTGAGTGTGCCAAAGAAAGTGTTTGGTTAGGTTGTTATTGAAAAAGTATGGGGTCTTACATCATTGAAAGTGTGGGATGTTCAGAGTGGTTTTATGCCTGGTAAAGGCTGCACTAACCAGATTTTTTGCATTACACACGATGATTGAAAAGTATCTGGCTGTTGGGAAGAAAGTTTTTACTGCCTTCATAGATTTAGAGAAAGCTTATGACCGAGTGAACAGGACACTTTTGTGGAAGGTTTTGAATGAATATGGTGTTACTGGGAATCCACTTAATAGTGTAAAAGCCATGTATGCTGGTAGTAGAGCTTGTGTACGAGTGAATGGTGTTTTATCAAAATGGTTTTCCATTGGTGCAGGAGTTAGACAAGGTTGTGTAATGTCACCATGGCTGTTTAATATATTTATGGATGCATGCATGCGTGATGCCAAAATAGATAATAGTGGTTTGTGTCTTGGTGATATCCGTGTGTGCAGATTGCTGTATGCTGATGACACTGTCCTGTTGGCAGAGAGCAAAAGTGAGTTTCAGAGTATGTTGACTCGGATGCACGAAGTTTGCATGAAATTCAAACTGAGTATAAATAAGGGAAAAACCAAAGTTATGGTGTTTGAGAGAGAAACAGGTAGCACTGAATGTAATGTAAGTATAAATGGCACTGTGATTGACCAGGTGAGTGAGTTTGTGTATTTAGGAAGCATGTTTGACAGAGAGAACAAGTTGGATGGTGAAATCAGTAGGCGAGTGAATTCTTCTTTGAAAATCATAGCTACTCTGGGAGGTTTTCACAGGAATGATGGGTTCTCTAGAAAGTCCCGCATGGCTGTGTTTGAAAGTGTAATTGTTCCTACTCTGATGTATGGTAGTGAAATCTGGGTACTGCAGAAGAAACATAGGAGTCGTTTGTGAGCTGGAGAAATGCGTTACTCACATGGGGTTTGTGGCAAGACATGATATGATTGTGTGAGAAATGAAGATGTATTGCAGTTGTGTAATGTGAAGCAAAATGTTGTTAGCAAGGTGGAGACTAATATGCTTCGGTGGTTTGGCCATGTTGAAAGAATGAGTGATGAAATGCTTACTAAGAAAATCTTTTCAGTCCAAGTGGCAGGAAGGAACGGCATAGGAAGGCCAAGGAAGACATGGGTGGATCAGATTCAGGATTGTCTGCATGAGAAAAAGATTATGAGTATGAAGTATAGACAGTCTTGTGTACGGCGTGTGATGGATGCCAGTGAAGCACGAGTTGTATGTCAAAATCGCTGTAAATGGAGAAGTTTGATACGACAGCAATAAGTAAAAATATCTGGTAGTTTGTATTTCTTTTTGGAGCTAACCTCTGAATCTCAGAGAACAGCTTAGTGATATGTATGTATATATATTCTAATATATTAAGCTTGATAGTAGAGTTCGGTTTATCAGTATGCTTAGCGTTTTCAAATAAAATTTTATGGTTATTTTCGTGACAATGTTGGGCTATGGACGACTTCTTCAGTTAATAGTTCAGTACACAGGTCTTGTGTTCCTTCACGTGGAAACTTAAAGCCGTGAGGGTCTGTCCTATATATAAAAGTCCACATTCGCAAGGTATCCAATAAATTCCCCAGAGTTTGAAGTCTTCGATGTAGTCTTTTGATCTGTAAAAATGCATCTTGTTTATGGGCTTGAAAATAACTTTAAAATTAAAACTTTTGAGAATTTTTGAAATTCCAAAGCAAATCTGAGGAGCAAATGGGATAACCCCAATTCTTTTGTATTGGGAGGTCTATAGGCATGAGCGTGCAGACTAGCTTCCTATTTTTCTCAGCTCCAAGAACTGCAATTCTGATTCAACTTTCACCATACCATTAATATGAAAGTCAATTTTGGAAAAGAAATACTGTATATGGATCTGGCAACCACTACCATCGTCCATCTATCACAAGGCGCACAAAGACTGAAATCATCATTCAGAAGTTTCCTTAAACTTTCTCACATAACTCATGTGTTTTTTAAATTTTTAAAATTTTTAATACTTAGATCATGTTCCCCTTTTTTTTTTTTTTTTTTTTTTTTGGATTTTGTACTGAATTACTGAACAGTATCCAAGGAATATAATACATTAAATTTTGACTGCTGAAGGTCATAATTCTGTATGTGTAGTCTTTGCTTAGATCGATCATGGTTTTCTTCTGTAACTCATGGAAAAAAATATTGGCTCATGATGAAAAAGGAGCCGATAACTGAAAATTTAGGGGTTTTGTCTACCTCTGTGTATAATCTCTACTACTGTACTGATTCATTTTTATAGTATTAAATATGTTTTTTAAAATAAGTTTAAAAATCCAAATGACAGCTCAGGTACTTAAGAGTTTATAATTGAAATAAAAACGCATTGCATACCAAATAATCCTACTGATCAAATATTGAGGATTCCAATGTTTTGTGGAAAATTTTGAATCAACAAAATGTCCTTTTACTTTCACAGAAATTTTCTGATTCTTCAAGATCTTATTAGAGCATCCATTCCAAAATTTTGTTTGCTCTAGATGAATGTATGTTGTATACTTTAATTTAACCTTCATTTTTTAGTTGTCTTTCTCTATGCACGTTTTGAATCAGTTCTCTTTTAGTGTTTCAACCTTAATGCATTTTCTCACTCAATGAATGTTATGTGGCAACTGTCTTGAGGTCAAGGGATGAATGATGTGTGCTTGTTGACAAGATAAGATCTAGTTAATAATGTTGGGAGCTAGCAGCAAAAGCGTGGTGTGATGTGGCTACATTTATGCAGCACTGTGTTGTAATTTGTAAACTAGATACAGCGGGCAAAAAAGTATTTGTACATCTACATTACTTTGCATAAATAAATGGAAAGCAATTGGGACTAAACGTTTTTAATTATTGGATTAATTTTGCAATAAACCCACGCACACACACTTGTGTTTTTTTTTTACTGATCACAAGAAACACATATACTGTATATATACATACCTGCTAACTACTACGGAATGTCCGTAGTTTCTACGGATTTAGTTGTTTGACTATGGAACTCGCTGTCAAAACTACGGATTCTACGATTTTTAATTTTTTTTTTTTTTTTTGCTATTAACATGAAATACCGCCCGGGGACGGTATTATGTGTTTCAAAACGTTCGAAAATGGTAGTTTAACGGAGTAAAAAATTTTGCCATAATCGTAATTTTTTTCTCCCGATGTTGCGTTTGGGTTCAGTATTCTTGTTAAATGTTATTTTAAATCGGTGTAAAACTGAAGAGAATGGGGGGGGGGGGGTTCGTTTTCTGTCTGGTGACGGTATTTCGTGTTTCAAAACTTCCGAAAACATAGTAAAAATTTTTGCCGCAATCGTAATTTTTTTCTCCCGGTGTTGCCTTTGTGTCCAGTAGTCTTGTGAAATATCATTTTATTGCAAAAATGTTTGTATTTCAGCTTGAAACTGTAGGCAACAATTTGCGAAAACGGAAGTTGGACACCGCAAAAATTTCCTTGTTATCTTCTTTCGCGAATTCGGGGAATTCCGCCTTTTTCATTATTATTTTGGTCATTTGCGAGATCGATGCGCAAGTGAACAAAGATTTTTTGAGCAGTTGGTGGCGGCGCGGGGACGGAATTCATTTTTTCGAAATGTTCGAAAACGGAAGGTTGACGGAGTTCAGATTTTTTCGGTAATCGTAATTTCTCCAGTATTATTGATAAATAACATTTTACTGCATAAATATTTGTATTTCAGTTTGAAAATAAGGGAAACATTTCCAAAACTGGAAGTCAGACAGAGTAAAGATTTCTCCCGTAACACCCCCCCCCCCCCCCCGATGCCCCTGCTCTCCTGCATTTTCCTGTTCCACAAGTTTTTGCATCAATAGCTTGATAAGGGAGGGGAAATTCCCCAAAACAGAAGTGATGAAGTTGGAATATTTGTAAAAGTTGATGCATGGTGTTCAAAAGCATTGATATTCTCAAAGTTACACCGTTTATCTAAAATAGTTAAAGCTTTGATATCATGCACTCATCCATGGTCCTCAGGCTGAAAGTTCTTTCAGCATGATGGATGGAATTTTTGTCATCGGAGGGCATAAAAAAAAAAAGGAAGGAAAGAAAGAAAGAAAAGCGACAATGGAGAAATAGGGAAAGAAAGATATCAGCAGAAAAAAGAATTAAGCGATGGATGCTGCACAGTTACGGAGTCAACAAAAGACAAACTGATAGTAGTCGACATTCTTGCTGTGTGTTCTGATTTTCCACCCAGTTAGAACATTGAGTTTTTTTTTTCCTTCTTCGGTCTCATCTTGTCATACACTGCAATGTCAGAGGCAGTATGATTATATGGCATGTGGAGGTTTGCGCACTGTGCGTTCACTTGCTTGGATTTTCCATCTGTCAAGCGTGAAATTCTGAACACATCTGATTAAGTTTTACTGGTGGAAGTTTCTAAATTAAATCTCACAATGTTACCTATCGTACTCTTACCAGGGGAATCAACATAGTGTTTCCTACGTGTTAAGTTTGTTTCATTAGTGTCCTTGTTTGTTGCAATGTTTTATTGTGGTAGGTATTTCTTTTTCACAAAGAGGTGGATCGTTTCGTAAAAAAGTGTGTATGTATGTATGTATGCCGCACGATAACACTACTTACTACTGACAAGGCTCTACCCAATGTTGGCAGGTATGTATATATATAACAAATGAAAATCTTATTTTTTCATGACATTTAAAAAGTATCTGCACATTAGTAAAGACAAAACGAGAAACTTTCGAAATTAAAAAATGTTGCTGGTACTTAGTATGCATGCCTTTTGTTTTGATTATTGCTTGTAATTGCCTGGGCATTGATTCTAATTTTCTAGTTGTTTCTACACTGATTTTCAATCATTCTTCACTGAGTGCCTACCTAAAGTTCTGTTTTGTGGGAAATTTTCCTCACTTGCAAATCCAACAAATGCCATGAATTATCAATAGGGTTGAGGTCTGGTGATTGTGGGGGCATTTTCAGTTGATTTTTCACTTTATGAAGCAACCACAACCTTGTTATGTTGGCTGTATGTTTAGGATCGTTGTCCTGCAATTCCCAATTTCAATACACGCAAATAAATTACCTTGCAATACATCAATATATTATCTAGCATTCATATTACCTTCAATAAAGTCCACTTACCAACTCCACTAAAAGCCATGCATCCCCATGTTTTACAGTTGGTCTTAAATTTTTCTTTTCAAGGGAAGTGTTTGGCTTTCACCACACATATTTCTTTCCATCTGAACTAAAAATATTAAACTTGCTTTCATCAGAAAACATTGCATTCTTCCAAAACTCTGCTGGTTTGCTGACATAAGCTTTGGCAAACTCAAGTTTTTCTGCCTATTTGTTTCACTGATGTAAGTTTTTTTTTGGGGGGGGGGGGTGTTCTGCTTGTAATATGTGCATCATGAAGAATATTACGAATATTTTGAGAACTTCCTATAGTCCCCGATGTTGAAGCGACATCAGTAGCCAATTCTTGAGCACCTACAGCAAGTTTTTTTAATGCTTTCCTCACGGTGTACCTCTGCTGCTTCACATTCTTCTTCGGACACCCAGGTCGCAATTTATTCTCTGTACTACCACTCTTTCTTATTACGTACTGAACACTAGAAAAGTTCAACTTTAACTTCTTACCAGCTGAAACTAACTAAATTGCCACTCCAAAGATCTTATAACATGTTTTTAAGCAGTGAAAGACTTGCATTTGTTGTCAATTTGCATAATGTAATGTTTAACTGCTTTAAAACAATGTTATGGTGGTGGTATGTGTGCAGATACTTTATTGGCATGAAAAATTAAGATTTTAATTTGTTGTATATATGAGGGTTGTACCAAAAGTAATGCAAAAGTGGACATAACTTTTTCATTAACTGACAGAAGTCAATTCATATTAGCAGTTCATATTCCGACTTAGAAATCGATCGGAAAAGGCTACTATTCATTTTTACATGCATTATTTCAAAAACTTTGGAAATATTCTAGTTGGATAATGCTTACCTAGGCATTCTGTTTCTTTAATTATTCAGGATTATGCTCAAAGAATATAACGATAAGCACAAAAAAAACAACAAAAAAAAACTACCAGGTCAATAAGTTGCAGTATGACAGACAACTGTTAAGTTTATGTAAAGACCCAGCGATTAAATTTTGCGAAGCGGACAAGACTGGACAATTGTTATTTTGGACACAATAGAATATAATGATAAAATGCAGACAGCGATATCTGAGTTAAACTGTGAAAGTGTCAACAATGATCCCACAGACAAACAAGTAACTTTCCTCGCTAAAGTAAGGAACCATAGTAGTTTACCTGCAGAAATAAAAAAATGCGAACCCACCAATCGGAGCAGGGATGCCAAAATTTTTCTCGAAAATTAAAACCCATACAGAAAACACTCCATTAAGAATGATTCTCTGTAAAAAAATTCCCCTCTCATCAATCTCGAAAAAAAGATATACAGCTATCTATCCCCAATTTTTATGAGGAATCAGTTTACCTTAAAGAATAGCTACGGATTTATAGAAAAGATCAAGAAGATAAATCAAGACCTTACGAACATCACGATGGCATCTATGGACGCTAAAGCGTTATACCCTTATACTCCTGTCGAGCTAGCCATCGAGTTGATCATGCAACAATTAAATATAAATAAAGAGCTAAATATGACACAACTGAAAGAATTAAAGGATACATTATATTTCATTAAAGAAAACAATATCTTCCAATTTGAGGGAAGTATTTTTAAACAAACTCAAGGCAACCCTATGGGATCCCCATTATCGGCGCTATACGCAGAAGTGATAATGGCATACATCGAAAGAAAAATTATTCAAACTCTACCTGAAAAACCACTACTATATGCTCGGTATGTTGATGACATCATCATTTCAAAACTCAACAATACCGAGCTACAAGATCTAGCTCATCGATTCAACGTAATCTACAACACCATTGAACTGACGCTTGAATTTGAAGTGAATAATAGTCTGTCATTTTTAGACATTCTACTTAAAAAAAAATAAAAATAAGTTTGAATACAATGTTTTCAGGAAAGTAACGTACATTCCGGTACTCATTCCATACTCCTCGCACCATCCTGTTATACATAAAAAAAATTGTATAGTAAACTTGATTCGAAGAACGTATATGCACACCTCTAATAATACGCTAAAGAATCAAGAGCTTGATTTTATCTTGAAAATATCACAAGATTATGGTTACCCTAATAAGCTTATTATAAATGGATATATTAGAATAAAAAACATATGGCTAAGAGAAATGAAGACCAAGAAATTTACAATCAAAGAAAGGTGAGAAAAAAGAAATTAAAATATATAGGTGCATTCCCTTACTTGAAAGGTGTCAGTAAAGAAATTAATAGGCAAGGTGCCAAATTTGACTTACAACTAGAAAGTTCAGTGAACACCTTGAAAAATCTGACTATTAAGAAAAAAACTGAGAGCAAAATATTAGAGGAATCAGGGTCTTACGAAATTCCCATTGCACACATACCCCCAATATCGTACATAGGGAGTACTAAAAACAGGTTTAAAAAAAGGCTAAAACAACACACATCTAACTGGCAAAAAAAGAAGCAAAAACTGCATTAGTGCAATTCTGTATTGACCACCGAACATTCCCGAAATTCGAAGAAATTAAAATGCTAAAAAGGAATAAAAAATCAGAGAAGCAAATGAGAATGGAGGAATCGATCCTAATTTATAAAAATAAAACAAGGGTGTGCAACCAGAATGACCCTAATACATTATCTAGCCTTTGGAAAGAGCTAATAAGACAAGAAAAAGAACAACAAAAGAAAAACTGTCAAAAAAGACAAGGGAACAGGAATAGGAAATGAAAAGAAGAAGAATACGGAAAGACGACATCAACAGCCATTTGAAAAGAGAAAAAAAAAAAAAGTTAAAAAAAAAAAAAAGGTAGAATTAGTGAAACATAGATGGCGCCTGCTAGGTTTAATTAAGAAAAGTATCTAATACAGTGTATATCCGACGAATGGCAACGTGGGGTATCGGACTCCATCGACGAGAAATAAACCACTAACATCGGTGGAAAAGTCGTCACGCTCCTGAGGATGCCCAAAGACTGGGCGAAAAATTTAGAGCATTAATAATGGTAAAGAATTGAAGTTGTTGAATCTTAAAGTGAAGATCTACTGAATCTAGCCAAAGTAAGCAGTGTGTTGGATGTGAAAGGTAGCTGCACATACAACGGACAATAGCTTTAACGAAGACCCGAAACGTGTGAGAAAAGTGAATCACCGCTAAAAACAGAATACCTAGGTAAGCATTATCCAACTATATATTTCCAAGTTTCTGACAGAAGTCGTTCAAATTGCACATGTTGGTACAGCAACTCTTTATACAAAGGTACTACTCAACATAGTCTCCATTACAAGCGATGCATTTGCTCTATTGTTAAACCCAGTACTCGAATCCTCTTTGAAAAAATTCAGGTGTGAACTGTTGTACTCACAACTTCACCTCTTCTGTGTCATCAAATCATTGTCCCCGAAGACAGAACAAGTGGAAGTCGTAGGGCACCAGATCTGGGCTGTACAGTGGATGAGGTACCACTGACCGGCCTAATTTGCTGATCGCCTGATTTGTTGTCAGAGATGTGTGTGGTTTCACATTGTCATGGTAAATGTGGATCCTTTTCAAATTCTTGTTCAGTCTCTTCCTCTTTATGGCTTCTCTAGTGTCTCAATGTACCGCTCGCTGGTCATGGTATGGCCATGTCCCAGAAAATGAAAGAGAATGACACCCTTGTCATCCCAAAAAACAGTGACCATGATTGTCTGTGCTGATCGCTGGCTTTTGAACTTCTTCGGCCTAGGTGAAGAGGTGTGACACCAAACCATGGATTGATTCTTCATTTCTGGATCATAAAGATATGCCCACGTTTCATCCCGTCACCAGATCGGGGGAAAAAAACTTGTTTTCATTGACTTCAAGCGCCTCCAGCAGATCAGAGCAGACTTCCACACTTCTCTCCAAATCGGGTGTCAACTGTTGAGGTATCCACTTTGCACACACTTTCCGATACCCTAAATCTTCCACCATCTTTTGTATGGCATTGTGACCACAGTCCAGCTGTGCAACAAGCTCACGGATTGTGACTAGTCTCTCTAAGGGAATCAATTCATCCACTCACTGAAGATTCGTGTCAGTGGTCGCAGAAGATGGTCTCCCACTGTGTGGTTTGTCTTCAATGCTGGTTTCCCCTTTAAACTTCATCTATCTGTGCACATTGCTGTTGTCATCTCCATAAACATTCTGTAGCCTTCTGTGGATGTCGGACAGCCTGCACCCTTCCTTTATCAAGAATTCAATGAAGTCATGTTGCTTCTGCTTGGAATCCATTATTTACCTGCAATGAAGAAGGGTTACTATAGAGGAAAAGTTACTCTATCAACATGTGCAATTTTGTTCAACGATGGCTCAAATGCATCGCTTGACCTCTGTCAGTTAATAAAAAAGTTATGCTCACTTTTGCATAACTTTCGGTACAACCCTCGTATATTTCTTGTGATTAGTAAAAAAACAACAACACGTATGTGTTTATACAATATTTTCTTTGAGCAAAAATGGTTTTTGCCCACTGTACATTCTGGACAAAAGTGCATTGAGAAGTGTACTGCTGTGATGATCTTCGACAAGTTGTACACAACCTGAAGTTCCTATAATAAAGACTGCTTTTCATAAGTTGAATACAAGACTTTCTTTCTGGATGTTAGGTTGTCTAATTTAGCTCAGTGTATAATTAAAGATTTTGTGTGCTAGCTATCTGGTACTTGGCACTAAGTTACAGTGCTACAAGTACAACTGACTGAAAGTACAAAGGTAATGTTTAAATGTTATGGACTAAGTAAATAAATAATATTACAAATGTTACATGATTCCACAACAAACCTGTAAGCAACAAATTATTCTGATATGCACATGCATTAAAGTAAGACTTCTAAATCACTGCCCTTTGACTTTTCAGCTTTGAATGCATTTAAAATTGAGATTTTCCCTCTGGTAATCACATCAAAAATTTTAACCTCTATCAAAGCCCTGGAAATGATTAAATTCACCACCTTGCAGATGCAAGAAGCATTGCTGTTTTGGTCAGCTTCTTCCATCAGCAGTAGCAATGAATTTAAAGACCTATTGCTTTACTGGAGATATCCACTTCTGCTTCTGGAAGCAAAAACATCCAGCACAACAAAAGCAGTTTTCCAACATTCAGAGAATAATTCTCCAGGTAATATGTAGCCAGGAGATACTTCCTTAAGATACTTAAACAGATTTTTTTTTTTTTTTGGTCAAAAGCCAAAATAGCCTTTTTAATTATTTTCTTCATACATAACATCACTTGCTGTTCTGTGAGATTCAGAAGGTTAGTTCCTCAAAGAAAGCTTATCTCCCAGATGAAAGTTTAAAACTGATGGAATTAAAATTTTAATTGCTGTTGATGTATCAAAAGTCTCCATTTACAGGAATCTCGGCGCACAACCTGACCTTCACGTCTCACTTCACACCTTTTGTACTTCATACTCATTATCTTTTTCTCCTGCAGACATTCCTGAATCACTCCTACCATGATTTCCTCGGACTTCTACTTTTCTTTCCTGTCATTTGGGCTGAATATATTCTCTTAGTTAGCACTTTATCACTAATTCTTGCAATATGACCAAACATCATCAAAACATTTGTTTCCATCTTAATAACATTTCCCTTCACATTACACAACACATCTTTGTTCCTCACATGATCAGAATGTGTCTTGTAACAAACCCCCTTGCAAGTAATGCATCTCTCCATATCATCATCATCATTGTCAACCATTATCAATCCACTGCTGGACAAAGGTCTCCCCAAGTTTCCTCCACAATGGTCTGTCTTGTGCCAGTCTCCTCCATGTCACTCCCGCATACTTTTGAATTTCATCCACCCATCTCCCATGTGGTCTTCTTCTGGGTCTTTTCCTGTCCCTTGGAATCCAATCTAAAATTTCGGATGTCCATCGATGGTCTGTTCTTCTGGCAGTATGTCCAGCCCATTGCCATTTCAGGGATTTAACTCTGATCATTATGTCTTCCACTCTTGTCATTTTTCGGATCCACGAGTTCCTCTTCTTATCTCTCCTGGTTACACGAAGCATGCACCTCTCCATGCTGCTTTGAATTGTCTGCAGCCTTTGTATGTCTCTTTTAGTTAAGGTCCACGTCTCTGCACCATACGTAAGCACTGGAAGGATGCATTGATCAAACACTTTTCTTTTAAGACATAATGGCATATTGCTCTTGAAAATTATGCTGTTTCTTCCAAAAGCTCTCCAGGCAAGTTTTGTACGCCAATTAATTTCTTCACCAATGTGACCCTCACTTGATATCTGCTGTCCAAGATAAACGTACGTGTCTGTTATCTCCAGCTTTTCTCCATCAATCGATAAATCCTCATTTCTTGTAAAAGCATTGAACATCACTTTTGTCTTCTGAAAGTTCATTTTTAATCCCACTTCCTTACTCCTGTCAGCAAGTTCCTGGATCATACTCTGTAGCTCTGATGGGGTAGTTGCAAAAATGACTGTCATCAGCAAAACGAAGGTGGGTTAGATAATCTCCATTAATCTTTATCCCTTTGTTTTCCCAGTTCAGTGATTGAAAGACATTATCCAATGTTGCATTAAAGAGCTTCGGAGATATGGTGTCAACTTGTCTCACTCCTTTTCCAATTTTTATGTGTGTTGTATTTTCAAACAGCCAAATCTTTGCACTTGCATTTTCATAGATGTTATTAATAATATTAATGTACGCATCTTCAATACCGCAGGATTTCAGAGCCATTGTAACTGCTGATGGTTTCACCAAATCAAAGGTTTTTTCATAATCAATAAAAGCCATGCTCAATGGAAGTTCATATTCCCTCGCTCTTTTAATTAGTTCTCTCAGTACGTGGATATGATCTATTGTGCTGTAGCCACTCCTGAATCCAGCTTGTTCTCTCGTTTGAGCCATGTCAAGTGTCACCTTCAAGTGGTGTGAAAGAACTTTAGCGAAAATTTTATAAACCACTGATAGGAGGCTGATAGGTCTGTAGTTCCTGAGATCCTCAATGTCACCTTTTTTATGTAGCAAAATCATTGTAGCGTTGTTTCAATCCTCGGGAATCTTCCCTTCATTAAGGCATCAAGTGAAAATTTGGGCGAGTACTGTTTCGATTTCCCCACTTGCTTCTTGTATGATGTCTACAGTAATTCCATCTTCTCCTGGAGCTTTTCCCCGCTTCCTGTTCTTGATTGCATGTGCAACTTCTGCTGGGAGGACTGGAAGAACTCTGGTACTGGTACCTTTCATGATGTCTGGAGTACATGCATGATACCTTTCATATAATTTGAAGTAGAAATCTTTCACTCTTGTCAAAATTTCGCCTCTATTTCTTGTTACAGAACCATCTTCTTTTCTCAGTGCCGTAATCTGTTTTCTTCCCTTACTGAGATGTCCCTTTGCTATCTTTAAGCTTTGGTTGTTTTCAATTGCTTTCCTTACTAGTTCACAGTTGAATTTCCTTACGTCTTCAGTGATACTTTTTCGTACTGTCTTGCATAGCTCTATATATTGCACTTTGGAAGTCACATCTTTAGTTGTCCTCATCTCTTCTTTTTTGCATCAACATTTTGGTTTTTCCTGATAATTTGTTCACATGCAACTTGTTCTTAGACCCAGCTAATTTTGTTGCTGTTTCCATAAGAGCTTCAATTACTTTTCTGTTAACTTCAGAAATATCCACTTCTTCTGATGTTAGGCCTTCTAAAGCAGAGAATCTGTTCTTCAGTTCCAACTTGAAGGTATTATGGTGTTTTTTAAGGTTGGTTATGTCAATACATTTTGTTTGTCTTATGAGCTTGCTACGTTCGAGTTTAGTGTTGAGGTGCATCTTACATCTCACCAATTTATGGTCACTACCTGTGTTGAACTTGTTTAGCACACTGCAGTCTTCTATGACGAATTTTTTGTTACACATAACTCACCACGCTGGCCAAGCGGGTTGGTGAGTGTGGGATAGCATATCCTCTAATCCCGATGGTATAGTTATACTGCTATTGGAGGTCGTCAGAGCCCCTTTAGTGGGAACAGGATGTACCATGAGAAGGCGGGGTTGACATTTGTCAAGCAGAGGCTGTGATGTTACGCATCACCTGACCTTACATCCCGCATCTCTTCATATACAGAATGCCAATTACTTCTACATCTCAATCAATTCTTCATACACCTCAAAGTGCTGAATTTCTTTATGTGGTTATAATTTTTATTATACATACATGTAAACAACTCAGCTGCTGCGTTGTGTACTGTTTCTCACGTTGTATTGTTGTTGAAGTGCTCGCGGGGAAACATTATCTTTGTTTGACAAAGGGCTATAATCACAGGGCTGCCAGTGGCAACTATTGCTATTGCTACTATTTTTTATGACAGGTGACTATGGCTACTATTTCTTACAAAAAACAGCGAAAAGCAACAATTTTCAGAAAAACTTGAACTATCTTAATTGTAAGGCTACTATTTAAAAAACAACGTAATTTGTGTTGCATATATCGATGTGCTTGTATAACATCAGTTTTAATATTGATACACATAAATATCAACTTTGATATAGATATGTATATGTTTAATCCATGGTTCATACACATCCCGGAAATGTCCTAAAATTCTGTTACATGTCCTGGAATTTTATCCATTCCTGCCTTTTTGTCCCTGCACAATGTTTTGTAGTTGAGGATTTTTCTACTGACATAACTTGTCTGAAAAATTTTCCTCTCCACCCCCTGCAAAATGTGTGTGTTGGAGGGGGAGGAACCTATCAGTTTTCTTGTTTAGGAGGACTGAAGCTGCGTTATTAGCATCTTTTGTGCCATGCTTATGTTGTAACTTTGTCTGTCCCGCCGAGGAGACAATATCTCCACAATTATTAGTTCGATTTGCAAAATTCTTTTTGTATTGGGAAGCTTAAAATGTGAGAATGGTGATTCATTTCTTCTGCTGTTTTTTTTCGATGCACAACTTCACCGCTAGAGGGCTCAAATGGAGATCGTATCACATTTAAAATGCATTTCATTTCATATATTTGCTTCTAAATATCCAATTGAAAAAATTATTTTTCCTTTCGATGACGTTTATAGTGAAGACTATTTTAGTTATAGTCCCTTTTTCAAATAATGCATAAATTTTCCGCTAGGGGGCATTAAGGTAAATCGCGATTTTCCCAATATCTCCGCTTCTAAAAGTCCGATTTGGAAAATTCTTCCCGAGTCGGATACAGCTCTTGAGGTTGAAATGTTTTGCATACAAATCCTCATTTTTGGTAAAGAATGGTTTGGCCGCCAGGGGGCATAAATGTTTATTTTGGCTTCTGATGTATTTGCAACAAAATCTGAGCTGGAAACTCGATTGAAAAAATTCTTCCGTGAACCGATACCACTCAACTCGGAAAGCTTTTTGAGAATACTTCCTGCTTAAAATAATGCACAATTTTCCCGCCAGGGGCATGCACGTATATCTTATTTTTGTCCATATCTCTGTTTCTAGGAGTCCGATTTGAAAAATTCTTTCTTTGTTGAACATTTTCAGTGTGAAATGTTTCTCATAAAATTTTAAATATTTCTTAACACACAAGTGTGCCACTAAAGGGCGTAAGCTCACATTTCCGTTTACAGCAATATCTGCGAACTAAAAACCCGACTGAAAAAATATTATTTTTCAATCCGATACCTAACATGAAAACTCCTTATTTGTATTTTCTTCACAAAATAATGCACAATTTCACAGCTAGGGGGCACAAATATTTAATTTATCCGTCTTAATATCTGTACTTCTAAATATGCGATTTAAAAAATTCTTTTAACACCAGATACCATTTACCTTATGGAACACTTTAGGTTTGTGTTTGAGGAGGTTCGTGGTTCACAATTCTGCCACTAGGTGGTGTTTATGTACTTCTGTTTGCAGGCTATCTATGCCCGTAAAAATGCTATTGAGAAATTTCTTTTTTTACTGTATGCCATTTGCTATAATAATGATGGAGAGTGAATAAGATTTTTGCTACAATAAGAAGATCTTCTTCAAATAATGTATAACTTTCCCCCTAGGCGTTGTAAAGGTCAAAACGTTTTTCTTGTTATCTCTGCTTCCGGCAGACGTATTTGAAAAGTTATTTTTCCTTAGCATAGCTTTTGCTATGAAGAATGCTTTTCTCCTGTTTCCATTATGCAAAATTCTTCCGCCGAAACGCATAGTTAAATCATGTTTCCTTCTATATCTCTCCTTTTAACTGATCGATTTAAAAATCTTTTTGTCTCTAATACCTTCCTTCTTCTATGGGAAACGTTTCTTGCACCATTTGTTAATTTTCGTAACATTTTTTAGCCACTGGTGGAAGTAAATAGCTGATTTTGTGTTTGTGTAGGGGGGGGATATTTTACCTTTACTGAAATTTTGTAATGAATACTTTATATAAAAATTTGCCATAAAATCAGATTGCTTTCTAATATCAGAAACTTAAATCTAGTTGTTTCTTATTATTTTCTGAGCTTGTATAAATTAGTTTTTTAATTATGCCCAGTTAAATTGCCATGATCACTAATGAATACAATTGCACACAGCCCTTGGACATAAGTTTTTCCTGTTATTCTCTTTCATTTCACATTGGAAATTTTTGTGCATACTTTGTTTGCTGGAGAGTAAAAATTTAAAACATCAATATTATGTTGAAAATTCCTTCCATAAATAAAATGTAACACAAATGCTTGCTACCATGATTATGTGTTTAAGAAATAACAATCCTATGGTCCTTTGAAAAAGTTCTAGATATTTCACCTTTCCTTACCCTTAAATTTCCAATGTAAGCATTATTTCAAAATAATTAAATACAAATAGTATTTTTTTTAGGTATTGATTGTGTGGTATATGAAAGCATTTCAAAAGAAATGCCACGTACCTATGTAATTTTGAGATTTTGTGGGGGTTTTTTTATTCTGTAATTTGCTTCAATAATTGAACTGAAGCCAAAGTAGAAAAATAAAGTTTTCTCAAAATCAGTGTAGTATACCGTATATAAAAGTTTAGTAGATATTAAACCTAGTCACATCTTCAGTGACTGGTTTGGTATTTCAGTATTTATCTGTGATTCTAAGTTTCTGATTAGCTGCAGCAGACATCATTTTTAACATTCTGCATTAAGTTTGCCCAAGCGTGTAGGAAGTTGTTTGTTGTAGGTTACAAATTGAACAGACGTATGGTTTCACTACATTTTAAGTAAGAGCATTTGGATCGTATGTCCTGGTAAAGTCCTGGAATTTTGTGATTGAAAAAGCGTATGAACCATGCGAATCGTTATTGATATGTCTTGTTCATTTTATTGCTTTCTGCTTTATTGCAAATATGATGGAGGAAAGTCAATGGCAAGTATAGACTAGACCCATATGTGATTAAAGGAATGGCCTACTCAAATCAAGATATCCCACCAAAAAAGTGTCCCGTTTTTCTGTTTGGAATATGGCAGAGATTGCCGTACGACAGTGCCAGGAGCAAGCACGTATCTTGCCTTTGCCATATTAAAGACTGTTGTTTTCTGCGCTTACTGAAGTTTATTTGCAGTTGAATGTATCTATGTCAAGTCAAAAATTTTATACCTAGAATTTCATGAATGATACACGATTGTATTTAGAGCTTTTATTTTCTGAATGACATAGAAAATGCATGTTTTCGCCAGCAGACATTTAAACTCACTTTACATTATTTACAAACTGTTTAATATAAATTAGGAATTGTTCATAACGAAAAAATTAAGAATCGAAAAACACCTGGTGAGACATTTCTGTGTATCTGTTAAAAATAATGAGACTGTACTTTTTGTCATTTGAGTAGGTCGTTCCTCTAGTCACGTGGGTCTAGGTATAGATGTACTTGTCATACATGAGACTGACGAAGGAAAAAAAAAGCTGAACTTTTTAACCACACTGGTGAAAAATAATAACGTGCTGCGAAACAGCGTGAATATAACACGTGGTGAGCAAGACAAAATTTTTCACTGAAATTTATTATGTAAATAATAAGCTGGAGCACATCACTGTATTCAAAATATAATTATTTATTTATTTATTTATTTATCACATTTGACAGCAACACAGGATAAATATAACATCGCAGAAAAAAGAAATTACGACTACCTGCAAAGTCTACGATCTGTCAGACTTTCGTTTGAGGAAAGTTTTCGTCCATTTTGAAGCAGCAAAACAAACATTTACAGAATAAAATTATATTTAACAACACTACTGGGTAGAAGAAACATTACGAGAAAAAAGGATTGCGATTACTGGAGAAACCTTCACTCTGTCTAAGTTCCGTTTCCAAAAGTTTTAAAAGTCGGAATTCTGCCCACCGACGTAAAACGGCCTCACTACCAATCCCTCCCAAATTTCTGTTCATTTCTGCATCGATTTCAATAACCATCGAAATAATGATGGAAATGGCGGAATTCTTTGAATTCACTGAAGAATCTCGTGCCTGAAGATCACAGGGAAATTTTTGTGCCAACTTCCGTTTTTGGACTTTTTCTTCCATTTTCAAGCTGAAATGCAAATATTTATAGATACCGTGCAGAAGAAACATCGCGAGAACAAGAAATCACGATTACAAGGGGAAATTTTACTCTGTTTAACTTCCGTTTTCGAAAGTTTTGAAAAACGAAATACTATCCCCAGATCAAAAATGGACCCCCCCCCCAACTAATCCTCCAAAATTTCTCTTCAGTTTTGCGTCGATCTCAAGTATAACCCAAATGATGACAAAAAAAAAGCGGAATTCCGCAAATCCGCGGAAGAATCTCATGTATGACTTGTGTATGTATAAGAATTTATTTCAAACAGCAAAATTAGGATTGATCATTTTTGGAGAGACATATTGTATCAAAAGAAATTTAAAGACTGGAAATATCCATCTTTGGCTAAAATTGTGAAAGCATGCCTTGCTTTATCACATGGCAACTTCGATGTAGAGAGAGGCTCTTCTGTATCACGGAAGAGTTCTTTCAGATGAGAAGGCTTTCAGATGTCTGAGAAGATGTTGAATGAGAGACTAACAATTCGAGATGCACTAAAAATGTATAACAACCAAGTTGCAAAAGTGCTTATAACCAAAGAACAAATAAAATTAGCACTTAATTAATGCACATAGGTCATATAGCAACCATTGGAAGAGCAGAGATTAAAGGAACAGCTACTAAAAGCAGAGAAAGAAAGTGCTGAGAGATTGAAACAAAAATTGCTTATTTAAATAAAGGATTTGAAGAGCAGAAAGCAAACTATAGAGATAGATGCCAACTAGTACGGATTTTCCGTAATTTTACAGATTTTTGGTTGCTGTTACGGAAGTATGGAAACACCGCTGAAATTACGGAAAATCGCCATTTGATTTAATTTTCTGAGATAGAAAGCAAATTTTCATCAACTTAAAAATTTTTGTTGGTTCTTCCAGTTTTTCTGGGAGAAAAAAATTAAATGCTACATTCAGGGCAGCCAGACTTGCGCCATTCTGCTAAAAAAATCGCCATTTCGGCGAAATCTGCGCCAATTTTGCGGCAAATATTAAAATTTACCAGTCATCGATATTTTAGCGTTATCTTACGACATTCAAAATCGATTCAGCGGTTAATTCGTACGTGAGATTCTGCCGCGTATTCGTGGCGTCCCCTCCGGTTTTTTTTTGGTTTTTTTTTTTATCATTTTCGAGATTGATGCAAACGTGAAGAAATTTTCGGGATATTAGTTGGGGGGGGTCGTATTCCGTCTGGGGAAGTTGTTTTGTCTTTTTAAACGTTTGGAAACGGAAGTTAAACGAAGTGCAGATTTTTCCCGTAATCGTATTTTTTTCTCTCGCGATGTTGCTTCTGTTCAGTATTGTTAAATATAATTTCATTGCATAATTTCAGCTTGAAATTGTAGGCAACGATTTCCGAAAACGGAAGTTAGGCTGCCCGAAAATTTCCTCGTAATCTTCGGCGACGAGATTCTCACGCTGATTTGAGGAATTCCGTCTTTTTTGTTATCATTTGGACCATGTACGAAATCGATGCATAACAGAACTTAAATTTTGGGAGGATTGGTGGAGGCCGGAGGGGGGGGTCGTTTTCTCCGTCGGAGGACGGAATTTCATCCTTCGAAAACGGAAAGTAGACGGAGGTAAGATTTCTCTGGTAATCGTAATTTTTTTCTCTCGCGATGTCTCCTCTACCCAGTAATGTTAGATATCATTTTATTCCATAAATATTTGTATTTCAGCTTGAAAATGTTGGATAAATTTCCGAAAACTAAAGTCAATTGAGCTTGAAAATGATAAATTTCCGAAAACTTTGAAGGCTTGAAAAACCTTTATTTCAAGCCATGTTTCCCGATTCAGCGATCGCAAAAAAATATTCGTGTGGAAGAACCAAGGCTACTGCACTAATTCAGCACATGGCCAGTGTTTCTACAAGTAACATCGTATCTGAAGTTTAAAAAAGTCCTTTTTCTCTATCTACAGACGGAAGTAATGATGCTCAAGAAAATAAAGTGTATCCCATTAGAATAACATATTTTGACGAAAAAATAGGGAAAAATTCATCTCTTTTGTTATCATTGGTTGAATGAAGTAATAATACAGGTGAAGGAATATTCAACATTTTGAACAATGAGTTTGTTAAAAAAATATCTCATGGAGCAACTGTGTGTCATTTTCCTGTGACAATGCTAACACTATGAAAGGTCAAGTAAAAGGTGTTGTTTCTCACATAAAGAAGGTTTAGCCTGCAATCATAGTGCAGCGATGTTCATGCCATTTAGTAAATTTAGCTGCACAGATATCTGCTACTTAACTGAAAGGATTTAATGTTGAGCAGTTTCTGATACAGTTGTACTTTTTTTTGGAGAAAAGTTCAAAGAGGAAACACAATCTAAAACTGAGTCAAGCTGTTTGTGGTACTAAACCCCACAAAATTCTAAAGCATGTCAATACTCGCTGGTTATCACTTTTGGAATCCATTGACAGAATTTTAGAACAGTGGGAGGCTCTAGAACATTATTTCAGTGACAATGAAGAAGCTAATTCACAGTATAAGAACCTTGCAAGTATGATTGGAAATTTTTCATCTAAACTTTGTCTCTTTTTTTATCTGCTGCTCTTCCTTTGTTTACATCTGTTAACGTGTTCTTGCAGCAGGAAGCTCAGCTTGTGCATGTATTAAAAAGAAAACTTCATAGTCTGTTATCTGAATTGCTTGTACGATTTATCAAGCCATCAGCATTTGATGTGACAGCAACATCTCTTGCAGATGGAAATTTTGAAAGGAGAAATCAAAAAGAAAACTGTGATCTCGTAATTGGGTCAAAAGCGAGATCTTATATAGGCACAACAGCAGATCTGAGTGAAGACACAGTGGCTACTTTTTATTCTGAGGTAAGGGAATTTTACAAGGCAGGCTGCAATTACATTTTAAGAAAATTTCCACTTAATGATGAATTTCTGAGTCATGCTGAAATTGCAGATGTAGCATTAAGGCAAAGTGTTTCTTTTGCATCAGTCCAATATATGTGTTCCCTGTTTCCAGTTTTGAAACCGGAAGAATCTGACAAGGTGGAATCTGAATTTTCTCACTACCAGTTTGAAAATTTTAACTGTGCTGTTACTTCTGGGAGAATGGATGAAGTGTGGCACAGAATTTCTTTAATGAAAAATGAAAGTGGCCAGTTGAAGTATGAATCATTAAGCAAAATTATGAAAATGATTTTAATAGTCCCTCATAGCAATGCAAGTACAGAAATAATTTTCAGTATTGTGGAAAAAAACATGAATGAATTCAGACCTAATTTAAGTACTCGTGTGCTGTCTTCTTTATTAGTAGAAAAAAAAAATAAACAGCATTGCACACAGTGAACTGCTATCAGAAGTTTTCGCAAATTGAACTAAGGAAGGCCAAAATGGCAACTGCAGCCTGTTTGTCATAATAATTTGGCCAACATTCCAAGGAATAATTTTTCTTCGTGTCTGGAGGTAATTTGTTATATTTTTCTGGTAGACAGTATTTTAAATTTTCCCACTAGCAAATTATTTATTATTATTTTGTTAATAGTTCTGACAGATTAAAATTTTTTGCAGTGTTAAATACCCAAATTTGCCGCTGTAGACTGGATTACTGAAAATTACTGAAAAAAAAAAATGTTACTGAAAAATGAACATGTTGGTTACTGAAAACTACGTTTAGAGGTTGGCATCTATGTATAGAAAACATGGAAAACAAGATAAAAATTCTTGTTCAAGAAAAAAGAGAAGTACAAGAATCATCAAACTCTGTGCTTAAAGAAGCCAGTGAGAGACTAAAGCAAGCATTAAAAAAAACGTACCTACAATACGAGTAGCACAGGGCATTCTACAAGGATCAGAGAAACTCCGACAAAAGGAAAGACAACATGAACTTGAAGCATTAAAAATGAATAGAGTAGTTCATAAAAGAAAATCCTCCCTAATGCATTTATGCTGATAACCTCAAAAAAGGAATAAATCTAAGGTTAATGAGGAAGCTTTTTCTTGTTAAGCCTACCTACCCTTATATTAGGGTGGGCCGAAAAAAAGTTTTTTTTTTTATTTGCTTATCGCCTAGTGCGGAAAAGATGGCATTTGGGTCAACAAGAATTTTATTTTTATTAAATCGATTTATATCTTACGTCTCTGCACGGCACACTAAGTTCTCATTTTTCTGACCGCGTTGGGCCGTAAGCAAAAACAGATAGAATTTTTCGTAATTGAAATCGAGTAACCCCTAGTGCGGAAAAGTGTCCTTTAGTGTGTTCCCAATAAGAGTGAAAAAAGTTTTGAAGATGATCAATATGTTATGTCTCTGCACTGCTCGCGAAGTACACTATTTTCTTCCCACGTTTGGCCAGTCGGCCTAGGCTAGGTACAGGCATCGGAAAAATCCGTAGGAAATTGCACTGTTCTGAGTGCACCATGCGCGTGCATGTGTAGTACACTCAGTTTGCTTTGCAATGTGTAGCTCTTAGCTTGCTTCCAATGTCACATATGGAAACAATCCAGAACTCACCACCAGGAGGTGGCTACACTTCAAGTTCCGCCCACCCTCCCTCCAGCTCAGAAATTTATTTCTACGTGGTATATCTTGTTCGGTAATCCACTTTACTTGAAAAATGTGGCATTAATTGCCGTGATGCAGTTGTAGCTCTTATGAACGAATCTCTAGCTTCAAATCCACACACTGGGGCAGCTGCTTCGGTCACCAGTTTCATGCAACGTTCCACAGCTTGCGTGTGGCAGGGAAACTTGGTTATTTCTTCGCCAGATGCGGCAGAAGTTGTGATTAGTTGATCCAGATCTTCGTCTGTAATGTGTTTTGTCAGGGGTGGTTCGGTAAGATGCATTTTAGTCTAATCGATCATCTCATAACATTCATTAGCATCCAAATTTAATTGCGGCACTTCGAATTCTCTTATGACATCATCCATTTGTTGTTGTCTAGCTTTCTTTATTCTTCCCCATCCAAAAGCTCTAACGTAGGTGCGTTCGTCCGCAATCATACTTAGCAATATATTCTCTGGGTGACTGAAGAACCAGTTTCTCTTGATCACTGCATCAATGTCGTCGCCACTCAAAGCCCATCGCAAACTTTGATCTGTGTTGCCAACTACATAATGAAGGTATATACCCCAGTCTGGTTTTCCATAAAGAAGCCTTCATGCACGGAAGGAGCCACTTTTGGAAACTGATCAACGTATCGTGCATCATGGATTTGAAGTGCAAAGTAATCATTGATGCAGTGATCAACAGAAAAACACGTTCTTCAGTCACCCAGAGAATATATTGCTAAGTATGATTGCGGATGAACGCACCCACGTTATAGCTCTTGGATGGAGAAGAATAAAGAAAGCTAGACAACAACAAATGAATAACGCCATAAGAGAATTCGAAGTACCGCAATTAAATTTGGATGCTAATGATTATTATGAGATGATTGATTAGACTATAACGCATCTTACTGAACCACCCCTGACAAAACACATCTCAGACGAAGATCTGGATCGACTAATCGCAACTTCTGCCGCATCAGGCGAAGAAATAACCAAGTTTCCCTGCCACGCGCAAGCTGTGGAACGTTGTGTGAAACTGGTGACTGAAGCAGCTGCCCCAGTGTGTGGATTTGAAGCTAGAGATTCGTTCATAAGAGCAACAATTGCATCACGGCAATTAATGCCACTTTTTTCGAGTAAAGCGGATTACCGAACAAGATATACCGCGTAGAAATAAAATTCTGAGCTGGAGGGATGGTGGGCGGAACTCGAAGTGTAGCAAGTAGCCACCTCCTTGTGGTGACTTCTGGGTTGTTTCCATATGTGACATTGGAAACAAGCAAAAAGCTACACATTGCAAAGCAAACTGAGTGTACTACACATGCGCACGCATGGTGCACTCAGAACAGTGCAATTTCGTACGGATTTTTCTGACGCCCTACATGCCAGGATGGCTTTACCTAGCCTAGGCCGACGGGCCAAATGTTGAACTTCGCGAGCAGTGCAGAGACATAGCATATTGATCATCTTCAAAACTTTTTTTTTCACTCTTATTGGGAACAACACTAAAGGACACTTTTCGGCACTAGGGGTTACTCAATTTCAATTACAAAAAAAATCCATCCGTTTTTGCTCATGGTGTGCCGTGCAGAGACGTAAGATATTGGTCGATTTAAAAAAATATATATTTTGTTATTCCTGTTGACCTAAATGACAATTTTTCTGCACTAGGTGATATGCAAATTAAAAAAAAAAAGAGTTTTTTTTGGCCCACCCTACCTTATATGCACTGATGACAGTGGTATAAATCCACACTCAATTTTTTGGAATAATTTACTGCATATAACTCTTCCGAATTGCTACCATGGTATAAGAATAATGTAAACTTTAAAGAGGACCCCCCCCCCTCAAAAAAGTTGCTAAATGATAAAAAAACAATTTGTTTATACTTATTGGAGGAGGGGGCACATCATATAAAAGTTTTTGATGTTCCATGACAATTTTCAGAAAAGTTATAATCATTTTAAAAAAATGTGAGCTTTGGTTTTATTATTGACATCAGTGGGTGTAAGGATAATCTCAGTTTTACAGTTGTTAGAGCTTTGAAAATCGATCCTGGTTAACATCTAAGGATTTTAACTATCTGCTGTTATAAAAGTAACCCAAATTAGAAGAAAGTAAAGTTTTTTGCTTTCTTATTTCTGTAATTATCAGTTGGAATAATTTTAAAGGAAAAAGTAATTTCTTTATATTTGTCTCAAAAGCATCAAGGACACTGAAGAATGACTGTAACATTATCAAGGCAGGTGTATATCAGTGTAATGCTTCATATCAATTATACCTGACCTACTCAGGCTTGAGCTTGAATCGTAAGAAAGTTGTCCATGCCCTAATGAAATGAAGACGTTTCAGACAGGTTTTTCACGTTTATCTTTCAAATATGGGAATCAAAATAAAATGTACTCTTTTGCAATGTAATTCAAAATAATGTTAAGCACCATTATTATTATTACTTATGAGTTAAAGAGCTTCCATTATTGAAGAGGGAGATTACACTATACCCATTCCATTCCAGATGATAATAAACAGCAAGTTTTCATTTATTTTTTAGTTCTAGGCTTCGTGTTTTTGTGCCATACTAAACACATTCACGGTAGACACTATAATTCGTGCATGAATACTAGTATTAAAAGAAATCCGTCTTGTTGCACGATGATATTTATTCAGCTAAAAAACGAAATCTATGTACAGTTTAAAAAACATGAGCACTTTCGGTGTCACATTGACACCTTCATCAGATGTGATTTCACCATGTGGTTACATGCTGGTCTTAAGTACGTGGAGTAGATGCATCATGGGAAAGGTAATGTCAATGTCACATGATATACCAGATAACAAGATAGTCAAAAAAAAAAAAAAAAAAAAGCATAATTAGCCAATGAAAATCACTTAACAGAAACAATTGTTATTGTGCTGTCCTTCCCAACAAGATTGCTCCAAGGTTCAGGTAAAACACAAGGATAATAGTCATTACAGCAACATGTATTATAAGCCAAAATATAGAGGCTTTCTGTAAATAACAAGGAATAAACAGAGTTAGGTGTGTTTATAATCTTAGCGTTGTCCCAGTCTGGGATGGAATTTCCAGCACTTATGGTTCTTGCAAAAGAGGTGCTTTGGTGATACATTTTTAGATCATATCTATGTTCATTTAATCTCAAATCCAAATTTCTTTTGGTAGAACCCACATAATGATTATTTAGTTCACCAGAGATAGTGTCGAGCATAGGAATAACATACACACCCCATTTTTTTCCTTTGTTAATTTTGTCACGATCGTTGCGGATAATGGTATATAGATTGCATGATCGTATTCCAAATTGTATTTTATGACGAGAACATATGTTGGTAAGAAGGTTTACAATATGTGGTTTAAAATCAACAGATCCAACATACTTTTTAGGCACTTGTTCACTAATTAAAGCAGTTGACATAGAAAACCGTACTTTATTGTGCACCTCCTTAACAACGTTGTCCGGGTAACCATGGTTTTTAGCGAGGGATGATATCCATTGTAGTTCTTGAGCTCTGGCAAAATGGCTAGAAGAATGTGAATATGCTCTTCTAAATAGGAAGTGCAGAGCAGAAATTTTATGCTGAAAAATGTGAGCAGAATTGTACGGAATTAGAGTGGGTGTGGAAGTAGGTTTTCAATAAACGGCAAAAGACGGAATTGTCAGAAGGGTTACGAGTAATTTGAAAATCAAGATAAGGTAAGACAAAATTATTTTCAAGTTCTATCGTGAGTTTGATGGAGGGGTATTGAGCAGACATAGCGTTGACAAACTGATGTAACTGATTTATGGTATATGGCCAAATTACCAAGATGTCATCAACGTAACGGATATAGAGACTAGGTTTTTGTGGGAATTCTTGTATGACTTTATTTTCAATATGCTGAAGAAGAATTTCTGCTAAGACTGCGGATAAAGGTGAACCCATGGCTGTCCCGTCGGTTTGTTGGTAAAAAATGTTCTGAAATTTGAAAAATGAATGCTTTTTAATGAGATGAAGAGCATTCATTATGAAAGCAATATCATTGGCAGGAATGTCAGAATCAATGAGCAAAGCCTGAATCAACTGAAATGTAGCTTCCATAGGTACATTCATGTATAACGAAACTACATCTAGGGACGCCAAAAAATAGGAAGTTGGTAGTGGCTGAATTAACTTTAACCTATCAACAGCTTGTGTGGTGCTCTTTATTGAGTAGGAAGAATCCACAGTAAATTTGGTGAGATAACTTGCCAAAGCTTTTTCCAAAGGTCGGGTGGGGGCAATGTAACCTGACACAAGAGGGCGAATAGGGTACCCTTCCTTGTGTAGTTTTAATCTACCAAATAAATCAGGCACATGGCAGCCGGGGGTGGATTGAAGGCTTTTGAAAAGGAGTCCGGAGGAGCTGAAGAATTCTTAAGGCGGCTTAAAGCACTAACAGTAGCCCTGGTGGGGTCTCGTTCCACTATTACATGAGGGACACTAGAAATGGCATTGAGCATTTTTTGAATATAATCACTTTGATTTAAAATCACAACTTGACTAGTTTTATCAGCTAAAAGAATGGCAATATCTGGGTCCTTTTTCAGTTCAATCAGCTTCTGGCATTCTTCGGTCGTTTTACACCGTCTTGGATTGTTTTTGTTAAGAGACCTTGCAATTTTCATTCTTGCGAAGTTCCTATCTTCTATTGGAAGTGAATATAGAATTTTCTCAATTTGCGGAACTGTTTTGAATAAGTTCACTTTACTTTGATTAGGGTAAGCGAACTTGTAACCTCGTTGCAAGGCTCTTAGTTGAATGGGATTCAGATCCTTATCACTAAGATTTCTGACTCCATTATATGAATCAGAGTTATAGCTGTCATGGTCCAGTTCATGCAAATCCAATCCATTACCCACATCAGGTGATCCATGTAATGATCCTTGTTCAGAAATGCCGATAGGATGTCTTGTTTGAAATCCGTACAGCTTATGCGTTCTACTACGAACTTCAGAATCCACCAACAATCTTAGTTTTTTCACATGGGTGTTAAATAGCAGCATAAAATTTCTGCTCTGCACTTCCTATTTAGAAGAGCATATTCACATTCTTCTAGCCATTTTGCCAGAGCTCAAGAACTACAATGGATATCATCCCTTGCTAAAAACAATGGTTACCCGGACAACGTTGTTAAGGGGTTGCACAATAAAAATAAAGTATGGTTTTCTATGTCAACTGCTTTAATTAGTGAACAAGTGCCTAAAAAGTATGTTGGATCTGTTGATTTTAATCCACATATTGTAAACCTTCTTACCAACATATGTTCACATCATAAAATACAATTTGGAATACGATCATGCAATCTATATACCATTATCCGCAACGATCGTGACAAAATTAACAAAGGGAAAAAATGGGGTGTGTATGTTATTCCTATGCTTGACACTATCTCTGGTGAACTAAATAATCATTATGTGGGTTCTACCAAAAGAAATTTGGATTTGAGATTAAATGAACATAGATATGATCTAAAAATGAATCACCAAAGCACCTCTTTTGCAAGAACCATAAGTGCTGGAAATTCCATCCCAGACTGGGACAATGCTAAGATTATAAACACACCTAACTCTGTTTATTCCTTGTTATTTACAGAAAGCCTCTATATTTCGGCTTATAATACACGTTGCTGTAATGACTATTATCCTTGTGTTTTACCTGAACCTTGGAGCAATCTTGTTGGGAAGGACAGCACAATAGCAATTGTTTCTGTTAAGTGATTTTCATTGGCTAAATATTCCTTTATATATATATATATATTTTTTTTTTTTTGACTGTCTTGTTATCTGGTATATTATGTGACATTGACATTACCTTTCCCATGATGCATCTACTCCGCGTACTTAAGACCAGCATGTAACCACATGGTGAAATCACATCTGATGAAGGTGTCAATGTGACACCGAAAGTGCTCATGTTTTTAAACTGTACATAGATTTCGTTTTATAGCTGAATAAATATCATCGTGCAACAAGACGGATTTCTTTTAATACTAAACACATTCGCAGTGGTTGATATTTATTGTCATAGCTATACAAAAGACAAGTTTGAAATATTTTCAAATGAAATATTTCAAACTTGTCTTTTGTATAGCTATGACAATATTCGAATGAGATTCTTAATATACCTCATATCAGATAACTACAATTATTATGTGTACAGAACAAAACAAGTGATCATCATAACACTGAATGTCTAGAACTATGGCCTTTGAAAGAAGAAATACACAACAATTTTTTCAACAGTGTATGAAGTTCACTTGAAAAATCTTATATTTTTTTACCAACCACAATGCAGAAGAAAGCTCTCCGTACTGGCTTGATACTGATGAGAACATCTGACCTCCAGAACAATGACAAAGAAGGAAGTGTTTTCTAATTCCAAAGTTTGTATCAGGTTAGTTTATGTAAGTAGTTTTTGATATATAATTGAATATTGGGGGGGGGGGTAATTTTCATAACCTTAATAGTTCTGAGTGTTTTAAGTAGCATTATATTGAAACTTGAGATGCCCTTTTTGCAGTGTATGGATGTGTGTGTATATATATATATATATATATATATATATATAACTATACCATCGGGATTAGAGGAAATTCTATCCCACACTCACCAACCCGCTTGGCCAGCGTGGTGAGTTATGGCCAAACCCCTCCAAAATGATTCCACAACTTAAATCTTGGCCCTCAGTCTCCGGCAGCTGGAATGTACCTGGCCAAGGCAGCGGCCAGTGCGACATGAAGGCAGAGGGTGCTAAGAATCCCCGGAGGACCGGACTAGGCTGCCATCTGATGCTGACCTTGGCTACTTACAATGGACGCTCCCTATCTTCTGATTCAAGGCTTCTTGAATTGGAAGAGGAACTACAAAGGATCAAGTGGGACATCGTGGGGCTAAGTGAGGTAAGGAGAAAAGGAGAAGATCTCATCGAACTGAAAAGTGGACATCTCTTCTACTATCGTGGGACAGATACTGGCAGAACTAGTGGTGTTGGATTTATAATAAACAAGAAACTGAAGGATAAAGTTGTAGAAGTTGAATGTTCCTCTGACAGAGCTGCACGACTTGTTATCCAACTCTCGAAAAGATACCAGGCTCAGATTATTCAAACTTATGCACCCACCACAAGTCATCCTGAAGAAGAAATTGAAGAATTTTATGAGGAAATTTGTCATCTAAATAATAAAGGTAAGCAGCACTTGAAAATAATTATGGGAGATTTCAATGCAAAAATAGGGCAACGGCAACAGAATGAAACTTCAGTAGGTAAATTCGGTCAAGGCTACAGAAACCAGCGTGGAAATACTCTCGTTGAGTTTGCAGAGGCAGAAGGGTTTTTCATCTTGAACTCCTTCTTCAAGAAAAAGCCACACAGGAAATGGACATGGAGACATCCAAATGGGACGACAAGTGAAATTGATTTTATTATGTGTAACAAAAAATTCGTCATAGAAGACTGCAGTGTGCTAAACAAGTTCAACACAGGTAGTGACCATAGATTGGTGAGATGTAAGATGCACCTCAACACTAAACTTGAACGTGGCAAGCTCATAAGACAAACAAAATCTATTGACATAACCAACCTTAAAAAACACCATAATACCTTCAAGTTAGAACTGAAGAACAGGTTCTCTGCTTTAGAAGGCCTAACATTGGAAGAAGTGGACATCTCTGAAGTTAACAGAAAAGTAACCAAAGCTCTTATGGAAACAGCAACAAAATTAGCTGGGTCTAAGAACAAGTTGCATGTGAACAAATTATCAGGAAAAACCAAAATGTTGATGCAAAAAAGAAGAGAGATGAGGACAACTAAAGAAGATGTGACTTCCAAAGTGGAATATATAGAGCTATGCAAAACAGTAAGAAAAAGTATCACTGAAGACGTAAGGAAATTCAACTGTGAACTAGTGAGGAAAGCAATTGAAAACAACCAAAGCCTAAAGATAACAAAGGGACATCTCAGTAAGGGAAGAAAACAGATTATGGCACTGAGAAAAGAAGATGGTTCTGTAACAAGAAATAGAGGCGAAATTTTGACAAGAGTGAAAGATTTCTACTCCAAATTATATGAAAGGGATGATATATGCACTCCAGACATCATGAAAGATACCAGTACCACAGTTCCTCCAGTCCTTCCAGCAGAAGTTGCACATGCAATCAAGAACATGAAGCAAGGAAAAGCTCCAGGAGAAGATGGAATTACTGTAGACATCATACAAGAAGCAAGTGGAGAAATCGAAACAGTACTCGCCCAAATTTTCACTCGATGCCTTAATGAAGGAAAGATTCCTTAGGATTGGAACACCGCTACAATGATCCTGCTACATAAGAAAGGTGACATTGAGGATCTCGGAAACTACAGACCTATCAGGCTCCTATCAGTAGTTTATAAAATCTTCACTAAAGTTCTTTCACACCGCTTGAAGGTAACACTGGACATGGCTCAACCGAGAGAACAAGCTGGATTCAGGAGTGGCTACAGCACAATAGATCATATCCACGTGCTGAGAGAACTAATTGAAAGAGCGAGGGAATATGAACTTCCATTGTGCATGGCTTTTATCGATTATGAAAAAGCCTTTGATTCGGTGAAACCATCAGCAGTTACAATGGCTCTGAAAACCTGCGGTATTGAAGATGCATACATTAATATTATTAATAACATCTATGAAAATGCAAGTGCAAAGATTCGGCTGTTTGAAAATACAACACACGTAAAAATTGGAAAGGGAGTGAGACAAGGTGACACCATATCTCCGAAGCTCTTTAATGCCACATTGGAGGGTGTTTTTCAGTTGCTGAGCTGGGAAAACAAGGGGATAAAGATTAATGGAGATTATCTAACCCACCTTCGTTTTGCTGATGACGTAGTCATTTTTGCAACTACCCCATCAGAGCTGCAGAGTATGATCCAGGAACTTGCTGACAAGAGTAAAGAAGTGGGATTAAAAATGAACTTTCAGAAGACAAAAGTGATGTTCAATGCTTTTACAAGAAATGAAGATTTATCGATTGATGGAGAAAAGCTGGAGATAACAGACACGTACGTTTATCTTGGACAGCAGATATCAAGTGAGGGTCACATTGATGAAGAAATTAATCGGCGTACAAAACTTGCCTGGAGAGCTTTTGGAAGAAACAGCATAATTTTCAAGAGCAATATGCCATTATGTCTTAAAAGAAAAGTGTTTGATCAATGCATCCTTCCAGTGCTTACGTATGGTGCAGAGACGTGGACCTTAACTAAAAGAGACATACAAAGGCTGCAGACAACTCAAAGCAGCATGGAGAGGTGCATGCTTGGTGTAACCAGGAGAGATAAGAAGAGGAACTCGTGGATCCGAAAAATGACAAGAGTGGAAGACATAATGATCAGAGTTAAATCCCTGAAATGGCAATGGGCTGGACATACTGCCAGAAGGACAGATCATCGATGGACAGCCGAAATTTTAGATTGGATTCCAAGGGACAGAAAAAGACCCAGAAGAAGACCACATGGGAGATGGGTGGATGAAATTTGAAAGTATGCAGGGGTGACATGGAGGAGACTGGCACAAGACAGACCGTTGTGGAGGAAACTTGGGGAGACCTTCGTCCAGCAGTGGATTGATAATGGTTGACAATGATGATGATGATATATATAATATTTTCCCCCACTAAAATGTGAACTTGTGCTGATTTTGTCACCATGGTTTGAAATTAACAAAAAAATTTTTTTGGAGTGGAGCACTTACATTCTATAAAACACACTTTTTTGGGCAACTATTTTAGTCATTAACATAAGTTGTTTAGGCTACTATTTTTACCATTAGTGGCAGTAACTATTTTCTTGGATGTGATAAGCTGGCAGCCCTGTAATCATAAAATGCTATGGAATTTATAATATATAGGTATAAATCAATAACAGGAGGCTAAGGTTATTACTTACATTTGGGTCATGGAGCATTCTGGATATTGAAGGGTCTTTTTGGTTAATTCTTGAATTTCATTCAATTAGTTTACAATCTTATTTTTTGTAGTCACTTTGTGACAAAATTATGTCCAAGTTTCAAATGGTAGGTTTCATTTCTTCAAAATTAACTGCAATTCTGTCAAATCTTCACATTGAAGGGTTAAGTTCAGGTACGATATTCAATACTTTGTTTCTAAATGGTAAGGTAAAACAGTAGTTGAGTATTCCTCTTATTGAAAAATGACGACTCAATAAGAGAAATACTCAACTGCTGTTTTACCTTACCATTTGGAAACAAAGTATTGAATAATATTAAGATTAAATATTGTACCTGAACTTAACCCTTTAATGTGAAGATTTGACAGAATCACAGTTCATTTTAAAGAAACGAAACCTACCATTTGAAACTTGGACATAATTCCATCACAAAGTGACTACAAGAAATAAGATTGTCAACTAATTGAATGAAATTCAAGAATTAACCAAAACGACCCTTCAATATTCCAGAATGCTCCATGACCATGACGCAAGTAACAACCTTAGGCTCCTGTTATTGATTTCTACCTATAATTATAAATTCTATAGCATTTTATGGTTGATTATAACCCTTTGTCAAACAAAGATGTTTCCTGCAAGCACTTCAACAATAATACAACATCAGAAACAGTAAACAATGCAGCAACTGAGTTGTTGACATGTATGTATAATAAGACTTCTACATCTGTTCTGCAGCATCCAGGTTATCAAAATGTTACAAAAAATTTTTGATAGTAGCAAAATTTCATCATTTGGGGTCAAAAGAGTTTTGGAATTTTGCAGAACCAAAAATTTCTTGCTACAGCAAAATCTTTTATGCTGAAATAACATTTCTTCATGAATGGTAGGACTTATTTCGTATATTTTTAAACATAAATACACGATCGAGTCACATTATTGTGACCACCAGCTAATATCCAGAGTAACCGCCGTGTGTAGCGCAGACAGTAGCTAGACTGGCTGGCAGTAACGTAACTCAGTAAGGTGTTCACAGGGATGTGGAGCCATGTTGACTGCAGTGCATCTGACAGCTGCTGGAATGTGCGTGGTGGAGAATTCATAGAGCAAACAACACGATCAAGGTGGTCCCACAGATGCTCAATTGGGTTTAAGTCTGGGGAATTTGGGGGCCAGAAAAGTACTTTGAAGTTTTAATCGTGCTCTTCCAACCACTCAGAATATTTCTAGCTGAGTGACACGACACGTTGCTATGCTGGAAGATCCCATCCGCCCCAGGGAAGACAATCAGTATCTATGGGTGTATGTGGTCTGCAAGAATGGTTTCATAACAAATTCGGTCCATAGTGCATTCCTCATGTATGAGTGAACCCAGAGAATGCCAAGAAAACATTCCCCAGACCATAACGCTGTCCCCACCAGCTTGTTCTTCCAGCAGTGGTTGAAGAGCATTTGTTTTCTGATGTTTGTCCTTATATGCCTTTGATGAAGCAGAAAATGCGACTCATCGGAGAATGCAATCCTTTGCCAACCAGCAGAGGTCCAATTCCGATACTGCAGTGCAAATGTAAGCCTTTTCTGCAGATGCACCTTCATTAGGTGCAGTGATCATCCATCTGCTTCAAAGCCCCATATGCAGCAGGGTTCGTTGAACTGTCATTTTAGACACACTTCCGGTAGCCTCCCGGTTCATTCGGCCAGCGAGTTGCTCCACTGTAGCATGTTGATCAGCCCTCATGCAAGTTCAAAGCCGACGCTCACCTCTCACATCAATGGCATGTGGTGCTCTGCAGTTTCCACATCGTTTATTCGCAATAGTGCTATTTCTCCAATTGCGATACACTTTAACCACACTAGCAGGTCAAAAGTTTACAAACTGTGCTGTTTCAGAAATACTGCCAACCTTGGCCTGAAAGTCTATAATAATCTATTTTTGCAAATCTGATAAATCACTCCTTTTATTCAAGACAGTAATGAGTGATATGTTTTCAGATTGCCTTCAGCACACCTTATATACCCTCCAAGCCAACTCGCGAAACATGCCTTGGCTACATGCTGTTGACGTCAAAAGTAGGAAGTGGTCACAATAAAAAGACTCGACTGTGTAATATAACAATATCTAACACTTGTACAGTTTTCTTCAACCCCAGGTAAGAGGAGAATTTTATCACACCTGTTCTTAGTGTTTTGACAGACTCCTTCAGGCCTGGCGACCTGAGCTCACACACTAGTGTCCATTCTTTCCTGGTTATGTAGGAATAAGGATCGTCTACCAGTTTCCAAAAGACCAAGAGAAGATCCTTAGTTGCTAAGTACATACACAAGACCGGCCAAGAAACAAAAAAGCTGAACTTTTTAATCAGATGAAAAATCTGAAATGCGCGACGAGAAAGTGTGAATGTAATGCAGCACGAGATGGATTTGTTCACTGTAATTTATGTAAATATTAAACTGAAGCACAACACTTTATTCACAATATAAACTTATTGAATTCAAAATAAAATATAGTTTTAAAAAAGACATTGAAAGTTACAATTACAGGAGAAAACTTTACTCCATCTAACTTTCATTTCTGAAGGTTTTGAAAGGCGAAATTCTGTCCTCATATGGAAAATGAATCCCCCAAAATTTCTGTTCAGCGCACTGATTTCAAGAATGCCCCAAATGATAATAGAAATGGCGGAATTCCCCGAATCCATGGAAGAATCCCATGCCTAAAAACTGCAGAGAAATCTCTGTGCTGTTTTAACTTTCATTTTCGAAAATCATTGCCAACAGTTTCATGCTGAAATACAGATTTATGCAATAAAATTATATTTAATAACAATACTGAGCAGAGGCAACATTGTGAGAAAAAAAATTGTATACAGGAAAATCTTCACTCTGTTTAACTTCTGTTTTCGAAAAGTTTTGGAAGACGAAATACTGTTTCTCCAGATGGAAAATGACCCCTCCCTCCCTCCCTCATTAATCCCCAAAAGATTTTTATTTTATTTTTGCATCGATCTCGAGTATGACCCAAATGGTGACAAAAAAAAAACGCAATTCCGCGAATTAGCGAAAGAACCTCACGTTTGTAAGTAGCAAAATTTTCCTTCAGCAAATGATATCTCACACTTGGCTTGGCTTTTACTCCTTTGGTCTTTTTACGAGTGACCCCCCCCCCCATTTTTTTTTATTTTAATCATGGAAGGACAATACTATATACATTTTTAATATACCAACATGCATTTCCAATGAGTGATTATAAGTTATCACACAACTTATTCAAAAGCACGGAAAACTAATTCTTGTTGGGGTAAAGGCCTTAGATAATTTTTCATTGGGGGAAGGAGCTGTTTCATGTTATGCTCTTGCAGATTAGTGATGTGTGTGTGTGTATGCTTTTATGTATATCATGCCATAAAACTTGTCAGAAAATGTTTACAAATGAGTAACTTATTTTCAGTATACACGCTTAGAAGTTTTATGTATATCTTTGTAGCACTATGACATTATCACTTGTAGTTTTCCATTATACTAAAGAAACAATTATGCACCACAAAAGAACGTACATATCTTGTAAACTTGGGGAAAAAAAAACATTTTCACAACAAAACTCTGCAAGTTACAATAAATAACCACACATACTCTTTCCTGGTAAAGAATGATTTATTTCTTTAAACGATATTGCAAAACAGACAACACAAACATTTATGACATTTTGATGGGGAATATACAAGAGCATTTTTGAACAGTAAAAAAAGATGTTCACTCCTTGATTTTATAGCTTTTTGAAAATCTCATGACACAGATATCACTTAAATACAAGGCCAAGTCCACTGCTGTGAAACTTGCTCTTCTTTATGCACAATCAATCCAAGGTATAAAAATACCACATAATGAAAAATATTTAAATCCTCCTAATCATTACTTTGTACAACACTTTTCCGCGGTAATTTGTGCTATGTAACACATGGTCTGGTGTTCATTCAGACGAGATCTAATCAGATGAAATGGGATTTTTTTTTTTTTTTTTTTTTGCTTATTTTATTAAATGCTGCTGAATTCCTTAATGATTATTCACCCATTTCAAAAACTGATTGTTATGAACCAGCAGACATGAAAATCTAAATCTCTGGCGCTTACGGAATGAAGTGTGTAAGGCTAAAAGAAAATTTGCTTTTAGGTATAGAAACATTAAAAAAATGAGAATTTACTTATTTTTACATTATCATTCAACTATGGAATATACACAAATCTGAGCAGCATTTTACACATCACAGTGGTAGGGGTATAAAAATGCTCTGCACTTTATGAAGGCAAATTGCCAACCAGCCACAGAGCATGTATTTTTTTTTTTTTTTTCTTACACAAATGGCATTACCCTTTTGGCCTTTGTGATACGTACTATGTGGACGTTTTAATGTATTTCTTTTAAATGAGAACCAATCTTTTAAGCTATGTTATATATAACAAAGAAGAGACTTTCACGTAAAACTTACTTTAAAAAAAAAAAAAAGACCCATGCTGATATACAACCGGAACTGATAAAATAAGTCTGGAAACTTATGACATTAAAAAGGGTGTGAAAAACTAATATTTCCAAAGGGTGGCTTTTTTAGACAGTCAATCCTGGCATCCCTATGCCAAAAAAATAATATGCAAGCTTTTTTTTATATAAATTGTAAACAGAAAAATACAAAATTTATGATTTTCAAATAACAAGAGACATACAAAACCATTCTAGGCATAAAAAAAGGGGGGGTGCTTGGAGGACTTCACAATCATCCACATTAGCAATAACTAAATTACTTGGTATTTTAATTTGTGCTAGTGTGGTCTGCTATTTTCAAGCCATCCAAACACCAAATTGCCTGGGGAAAAAACTACTAAATCACATCAATCTTCAGAATCTTATGTTAAAGAAAGAAAAAAAAAATCAATGAGTTAAAATTTTGGTGACTGGTATTAAATTTCAGGTCGTTTTGCGACTTACAACGATATCCACATGATCACTTTTCAGGAGTTTATGGTTGATAAAGGTTCTATGATTCATCTGATTAACTTCAACTCTCGTTCAGATGACTGATGTATATTGTGCGAGTCCCTGGACGAGTTCATTGCAGCAACATACGAGGAATGAAATTTACACTGACCATGAAATAAATCACAGCTCTGTGTAACAGGGCCATCACGATTCTCTGTTCTCAGTTTCAGTTCCTGAAAAATATTACAAATGTAGACTATATACACTTGACACATAATTTACAGATGCAGGAGAGTCCACTTTTCTTTACAGGGAAGAACACGGCTTTCCTGATATTTTTTCCCTCAAATTTATACACACTATTAGAAAAGAACTTTAATCACAAATGTATCCTTTTCTATGTGGATTGCAGCTTCTCACAAAAGTTATGATTTATCTTTCTGTTTAAGTTTGTATCGATTGTAGCAAGAGTATGGTGGTTTTGTTGGGTTGTCCACTTTCACACACACAGATGGTAAGGTATCTTCTATGAGTCCTAGCAACCAATGAGTACATATTTTTCTTGATCAGAGGAAACGTTTTCTTCTAACCATAGTCTATGCCAGGCACGGAACTTTTTATTCAACCTGAGGGACACTTTTTGATGAGACTGTAAAGGAAGAGGGGGGAAATCAGTAAGTTATTACTATAGAGCAAATAAGATGTAAAAGAAAACAATTGTTAATAAATCTATGCAACTAATAAAGTATGACACTAAAGAATTATATATTATTGATGCTTTTTAGTGCATAAATGCATACATGAAACTCACAAAGAAAAAAAAAAAAGGTGAACTTTTTTAATGGGTGAAAAATTATAACATACTGCATAAATATAACGCATGAGCAAGACATAATTGTTCACTGAAATACTTAACAGGAGCACAACACTATTCAAAATATAAAATTTTTGACATTTACCAACACAGGAAAGAGGGAACGTCGAATAGAAAAAAAAATTACGATTACAGGCAATATCTTCACTCCATCTGTTTCTCCATTTTCAAGCTGAAATACAAACATTTGTGGAATAAAATATTTGACGACACTACTGGGCAGAAGAAACATCATGGGAAACAAAAAATGATTACGGGAGAAACTTTTTTACTGTCTAATTTCTGTTTTGAAAAGTTGGAATTTCGTCCTTAGATGGAAAATGACACCCCGCCCCCTTCCGTTCAGTTATTTATCCATTTCGAGAACCATCCAAATGATAATGGAAAAAAGAAGGAATTCTTCAAACCCGCGGAAGAGTCTCGTGCCTGAAGATTACAGAGAAACTTCTGTGCCTTCTAACTTCCATTTTCAGAAATTTTTCCTCCATTTTAAATCTGTTCACTCCATTTAACTTCCGTTTTTGAAAGACAAAATTCTGTCCTCACACGAAAAAACGGCCTCTCCCCTGCATTGTATTTTTTTCATTTATATTAGCAATGTATTTTTGGTTGTATTTTTTTCATTTATATAAACATTGTATTTTTGGTTTTAATGTTTTTTAATATAAAAAACATTTATTACATTGTATTTTTGGTTTTAATGTTATGCCATCTTTTTTTGTCAATATTACACTTTTTAATATAAAAACATTAAAACCAAAAATACAATGTAATAAAAAAAATAAAAATGTAATAGAATACCCTAAATTATTACAAAAAAAAAAAAAAAAAAAAAGTCCACGAATCCGCAGAAGAATCTTATGTATGGCATGAAAAGGGAGGTGGGCACCTCTTTTATGAAGGCATAAGTTAGACAAATCTACAATTTTGCCACTGATTTTTTGTTGCTGCTATTACTGGAAAGGAATGAACAGCTACAGAATAAAAAAAACGTGGTACCAGGGTAACAAATTCGTAACACTACACTTGAGTCAAAAATCACCTGGCTGAATTTCAATTTTCACTGGACCAATCGAATGATAATCACTAGCGTCATTTCCATCTCTCACAGTCAAAGGTGGCAAATTCACAGTATATGGGACGATTGAGAAACTACCGTAATTTCCGTCGTATAATCCACGATTATCTGCTAAACAAGTTTAAAATATAGGTTCTGCGGATTAAACGTCGATTTAATAAAAAAGTTTTTTACGGCTCTTCGATTTAAAAAAAAATCTGCAGCGTAATTGTGCAGGGGAGGGGTATAATTGGAAAAGGAACACCCTCGAAAGAATTTTCCTCAGTTCAGGAGTTTGTACGAAGCGGGGAGGAATGTCATAATGAAAGATTGATCAAGTTGTGGGGAGAGATGGCTGGGGTCATTTTGAATCGTTGAGAACGACAACTCTGACTGTTGTGCCATCTTTGTTTTTGTCAACCAGCCAACGAGCATACGCACTGCGCTTGCTGCACGAACCTATGAGTTCCTCCTTTTGGATCTTGTGCGCTGCCTTGTGTTTATAGTTCGTTTTTTGCCGTTTTGACCACCGTCATTGCTGCTATTTTCCTTCATTGCTATTCATGTCTTTCTTTGAAAAGGAAATGTTTCAGTTACACTGCTGAATTTAAACTTAAAGTGGTGGACAGAATTGAGGATATGATCATGTCACTGCACGATAGTTTTGAGGTCAGAAAACAATTGTGCAGTAACATTCGGAAAGCCTCTGTGTCACGGTCTAAAACAAACAAATCCATTGGTAAATTCCACGGGAGAATTCACAGAAGTTTTTTATTGGCCCACGTATAAGCTGATCCCCCAACTCTGAAAGCAGGATTTCCTCCAAAAACTTGCGACTTATATGCGAGTACATACGGTCAGAGTAGCAAAATGTAGACGTGTACGCTGTATGCGTATAGTTTCCAAATTATTAGCCAATTCTGCAGATAGTTTTTTCTTGTAGGTTAAAACAAAATAAAATGTTTACAGCAATTAAAACACGTACTCAACGTTTTACTCAGATTAATATATTTAATTCCATTTTAACTTGAAGAACTTTTAATTTTTTTCACATCTTCTCAGTTTTGTTTTTACAGACGTTTCTGGTCTCTAGATTTTATCAAGGCCTGTTCTCAATTTATTGGAACTGTATCAAAAGTTTTGTTTACACAGAAAAAATCTAAATTTTATTGCCAGGTTCCTCTTGCAGTTGCTAGTAATTAAATTAAAACCTTTTCCTTATGTATTTTGTAAGTCTACTATTTTTTAATTAAGTTGTTGAAAATGCTATTTATAAATTTTTAAGGTTCATTAATGGAACTGCTTTTCTGGATATAAAAACTTTCTTTAAGTAGTCTCTTATTTTTATGAGGTTCGTAGTCCAGTATTTTAATAAAATGCCATAAAGGAGTTACTGAAACCACTCTGAACATCCGACACTTTCTCTGATGTAAGACCCAGTACTTTTTCAATAACAACCTTACCAAACACTTTCCCTGGCACATTTAGTAGGCTAATACCACGATAGTTCTTGCATTCAGTCTGATCACCTTTTCCCTTATATAAGGGAACAATAATAGTATCCTTCCCATCCCGAGGGACCATTCCTAACTCCCGGCACAACTGACAAATCTCAGTTAACCAACCAATTACAGAGTCACCACCATATTTCACCATCTCGGCAGTTATACCATAAACTCCCGGAGCCTTACCATTCCGAAGATATTTTAGATCTTTACACACTTCTTCTCTTGAGATCCTTCCTGAGCTTCCATCCCTCATTGTGACATCATCTGCATCTGTCACATAATCATTTTTGCTCTCCTGATCTAATAACTCACAGAAGTATTCACCCCATCTTTCACTTAACTCATTGGGCTCCCACATCATTTCCCCGATCTCATTCTTCACACAACTTACAACTTTGTTTCCCCTATTTTTCCTGAGTCTCATGTACTTCTAGAAGGACTTTCTATCTTTCCAAAGAGCCAGTTCATGCCTTTCCACCTTCTCCTTCCTATCTTTTGCCTTACTCTGGCAAACCAGCTTCATGCTTCTTACAGCAATATTCATCAACAGAGACTCTACCTTGCAACATCCCCAGATAGGCTTCCTGCTTTCTCTTTACTGCCTCTTCAATCTCACTATTCCACCAAGCATCACCTTTATTGTTACCCACTATTGTGGTGCCACAGACTTGTATATTTTATGACACCCATTTTTTTTGTTGCAATATCTACAAAATATATGTGAGCATATTGTGTGTGTGTGTGTGTAGTTGGTTAGAATCAGGCCCTACGGGTAATTTAGCGTAGGTCTAACACTGAGCCAATGGTTTCCATTTCTAAAAAACTGTGGTTCAGTGTTGAACTTACATTAGATTGCAAGGCTGTGCTATCAGAGACGTGGTATTTCAGTCTTCATAAACTTAGGTGTCCAGAAAAATGTTCCAAATAATTTTTCCAGTGTCTACAGTTTTTCAATGTTTTTAAATAAATTATTTTTATTGGCTTAATAGTATTTTTGCCACAGGTCTGACTGTCCTTGCTTACAATTTCAGCATTTTTTTTATTGATATATTTCTTTGCACCATTCCAGCTACAGCATGAAATGAGAAAATGCATTTTTGTTTGCTCTGATGCAACTCTTCAACACTAGTTGATCAATGCATTATGAATTAATGTGAGTGAAAACGTATTTAATTTGTTTCTTCTCTAGTTAGTCCTCATCTCGCTCCAGACATACTGAATAAAAAATAATGCAAAACATTGCAGACAAAATGAACCGTGTCAACAAAATAAGAGTTCTACTGAGTGATGTCAGAATGCTGAATGATATTGCCCTGGGACAAACCAATTCCTGGTTCACTTTGTTTAGCAACAACAAAGATGACTGAGGGTGACTTCTGCTAATCCCCTAGATGTTGTGCAAATTCAAAGAATATGGGAGGTACAAAATCCTACTTAAGCTATCGGGCGACCTGGGCACTTGTGGTTGCCTGAATGTCCAGGCATGGCAGGCGTTGTGGTAGCGAAAGGGTTAAAAGGAAGTGTAGCAACACTTATGAGGCGTGTACTCCACCAAGTAATGTCAGTGCATGTCTTTTTATAAAGGTATACTATTGCACACAATGACAGCAAAAAGTTAATTTCATTTTCTTTCCCCTTGCAAATAGTGTTTTGGATGAGAATGATGGAATAATTATTATGCCAGATAGTAAAAAAACCCCAAAAATCCCAGCTGACATTATTTCCTTACTTAGGGCAAGATGGCTAAAAATCCTCTGACTCAGAGTATAAAATAGTGCTATATCCTCAAATTTATAATACAGAAAGTCATACTGGCTTAAATTCTGTGTAAATTGCACAGAATCAGACTCACATTTAGCATGCAGTAACAAATGCAATGCTGATACTTGTCAGCAATAACTATGAAAGACTAATCAAAAATTTATCAAACAACTTATCAGATGGCCACACTACTAATTTGTCAAGGGTTTTTGCCTTTTTCTCATACTACTTCTCCACAGGAAGCAGCAAATTTAATATACAAACTAGCTTTTTTTAAATGTGATTATTCGTTAACGCATTTTTAAGTTTCCTGAGGCGGTAGCCACAAGAGTGCCAATTACTGATAGTATTTCTACCCCCACCCCCTCTTCATCAAAACAAAAATAATAAGATATGGTGTAACTGATTAAAATCTTGCATCTTATTTACATTAGGAACAATGAAGCAAAAATACTGCTAAACTCAATGGTAAGGAAATTTACAAATTTAAAGTACACAGTTGCATATAATCAAACAGAAAATACTGACAGCATATAACTGGAATTTTTAAAATGCACACTAGAACTTAATGTTCAGAAAAACAAATATACGTGTAGGGCACTAGAAAAGTTACCTAGCTACAAATTAAGAATGCACCGAATTGGAAAAAAATTACACAACTCACGTCAAGGTCAGTCCAGTCACATGTCACACATGCATACATGAAACTGACGAAGAAAAAAAAAAAAAAAAGCTGAACTTTTTAACTGAGTAAAAAATCAGAATGTGCAGTGGAACAGTGTGAACAAAATACAGCATGAGCAAGAAAAAATTGTCCATGCTTATTTATTTATGTAAATATTAAACTGGACCACATCACTCTATTTAAAATATAAAATTATTAACATTTCACAACACAAGATAGAAGAAATATTGCGCGAGGGGGATGAGTGATTACGGGCGAAATCTTCGCACCGCTTGACTTCTGTTTTCGGACATTTTCTCCCCATTTTTAGGCTGAAATACATATCTATTCAATAAAGTGATATTTAACAACAATACTGGGCAAAAAGACACTGCAATTAAAAAAAAAATTACGATTACGGGAGAAATCTTTACTCTGTCTAACTTCCGATTTCGAAAGTCGTACTTCCATCCTCTGATGGAAAACCACCCTCCCCAAATTCTGTTCAGCTATGTATCGATCTTGAGAACCTCGCAAATGATGATGAAAAGGACAAAATACCTTGAATCCGCCTAACAATCTCATGCCTGAAGATTACTGGGAAATTTTTGCACTGTCTAACTTCGTTTTCGAAAAATGTTCCGACGTTTTCAAGCTGAAATACAAATATTTATGGAATACAATGATATTTAACAACAATACTGGGCAGAAGAAACATCGCGAGAAAAGGGCATTACTAAAAATCTTTTCTCTTTTTAACTTCTGTTTTCGAAAGTTTTAAAAGATGAAATATCATTTTCTGACGGGAAACGAATTCTTCCCCAACTAATACCTCCAAAATTTCTCTTCAGTTTTGCATCGATCTCGAGAATGACCCAAAATGGTGACGGGGGGTTCCCACGAATCTGCGGAAGAATCTTATGTATGCACATGGTACGAGCTCACTCTGCTTACCAGTTGCCATATCCATGTATCAGGTGGTGCAAATGAAATGTCCGGCGTGAAAGAGCAGGAGACATTCCTCCACCACAGCGGAATGGAACCACACACAGGTGTTGCGGGTATTACGTCACAGAGTAACTATAAATAGCTAGCACATGTAAGCAGAACAAGGTTCAGGCGTGCTTCGTTTGGATGAAACGTGGCTTGCAAAGGAAACGTGCAGATGCTGGATTTGAGAGTCATCTTCCTGTATGAATTTAAACTGGGCCATTCTGCAGGAATTGCCGCTCAAAATATTAACACAGCATTTGGGGAGAATATAGCCAACAAACGAACCATTCAGTGATGAACTGGGCTTAAGGTAAAAAAGCTGGACATGTGGCTGCCACATGAGTTGACAATTGCCAACAAGACTAGGTGTTTGGAAGTCCGCATGTCGCTGCTTGCCAGGAATAAACAGGAACCTCTACTGCATCGAATCATCACCTGCGACGAGAAGTGGGTCCTTTATGATAATCGGAAAAGATATGCACAATGGTTAAGCAAGGCACAGCCTGCTGGACGTCATCCTAAGCCACCTCTACACACCAAGAAGATGATGCTCCTTGTCTGATGGTCCACAACCAGGATAATTCAGCAGAGTTTCTTGGCAAGAGGCCAAACCATCACTGCAGAACATTATTGTGCTGAATTACACCAGAAATTGCTCCAGAAACAACCGGCTTTGGTCACCATGACACTGTGTTCTTCTGCTCCAGGACAACGCCAGCCCTTATATTGCACAACGAATGATGCTGACACTGAGTGCCTTGGGCTACGAAACACTGCCTCATCTCTGGACTTGTGTCCGACAGACTATTATCTGTATCGTTGCCTGGATCACTTCCTGTCCAGGAAACAGTTCACAACAGACGAGGTTCAACATTCAGTTGAAGACTTCTTCAGGTCCCAGCCACAAGACTTTTTCGTTCTGGGATCATGGCTTTGCCGGGGCCGATGGCAACTATGTGTCGATGCCAAGGGGGATTATTTTGCCTAGGTAAGTTGTCCTACTTTTTTGTTCTCGCCGTCCACGTGTGTTGGTCCTTTGTCAGACATTTCATTCGCACCAACCCAATACTAATAATGCATCTCCTGTGCAACACATAAAATTTTGGTAGAAGCAGTTTAAGTTCGGAAGAGAATCGAGTGAAAATTAGTCGTTTAGGAAGGCCACTGAATCTAGAAATATGCCAAAAAATCAAAGACATGTTTATGCAAGACCGTGGTGGATTAATGTTTCTGCATACTGCACGAGAGTGCAATAGGTCAGAACCATTGGTTTTAATTACACTAAATTACCGCTTGAATCCAAGGTCTATTCGTGCTGGGACCCCAGGATCCTGACTCCTCAAAAGCAATGTTGGATGCAAGTTTTGCAAGAAAGTTTGGAGCTGCATGGACAGGATCTGCAGAAATTTCTTCAACTAGAGATGAAATCTGGATCCATCACTAAGACCTGTGACAACATAGTGGTTCTCCCTCCTTTCTAGAAATGCCAGACCCAGGGGTCAGCAAAAATGTTCATAATTGTCTATCTTTTTGAACACTGAGGCAATTCTGGTGGAAACCTTACAAAGCAACAATCATTGGCAATGCCCATACTACTTGCTTGAAATATTTGTGAACTGCCATCGAGGAAAAGTGCAGAGGAAAGCTGAGCAAAGGGATCTTGTTGCACACCACTGCTCCAGTGCACAAGCTACCATTTCAGATTATGGATTCCAAAAATTGAGCCACCTACACTATAGTCCAATTTGGCTCTTAATTGCTATTTTCTCTTCTGAGATCTTAAGAAACTCACACACAGGGCACTGTTTTTGAGTGACAAGGTATAGAGAATGCTACTTCATAGTGGCTTGAGACAGGGGGAGACTTCCATTTTTCTGGGACTTCTCTGCCCATGAAGTTAAAGGCACTGCATTGGTCTTAAAAGGGAATGCATTGAAAAGCAATAAATCAAATTTGAGTGCATACCAAGTCTTCCATCTCTAGGTAGAAGTGCCCCTCGTATAAAAGCATTACAAGTCAAAACTTATTATTAGAGGACAAAAACATCTGTGTACTAAACAAATCATACTTGCACCTCAACTACACAAGCTGAGCAAATTACAAAAGCTAACTGTACTTGGACTTAAAAAATATAATATTTTACATAACAAATTGATTCAGTTATACACAGGGGTAGATGAACCCAAGGCACCCAATCATCATTGCACCTGAGTTTACAAATTCAATTCTGAAAATTTAATTTTTCAAAATCTGGATTTTTATTATGAAGCTTTTATCTCTTCAATAAAATAACAAATACAGTATATGGAATTTTTTTTTCCGTTTGCATATTTTTTGTAGGCTATTTACATTAAAATCAAAATAACGAAGATGCCAATATCTGTTTTTAGCACTATTGCCAGTAGAGTAATGCATTTGCGGCAATGTAGTCAGTAGTTTCGTGTTGCAACCAAAGACAGATATGTACATGATTGCATGCAGAGCGAGCGTCTCGAGATGTCTGTAGCTATGACATCAATTTCACGTGGGGTGTTTATAAGCATATTTTTTCATTAGTGGTTTTATTGAATGTTATACACCAGAAGATGGAGCTGAACTTCCTGGCATGAAAATATATTTTGAAATGCAACTATTAATACAAGTGTATAATATACGTTCCTTAGTTTTTGTTATTTCACTGAATTATTGAACAATATACAAGAAATAATACATTAATTTGTGCTATTTGGACTATTAGACACAATTCTGTACATGTGGTTTTTGTTTAGATTAACTGGAGTTTTCTTGTGTTCCTTGAAAAAATGTGCTGGCGCATGAAGAAAATGAGCTAGTGCCTAAAAGTTTTGGAGCTTTGTCTACCCCTGGTCATACATAATTTAAAAATATATGCTTTTTGTAGTTACACATTAAAATTAAAATTTCTAATTATCAAAAACATTGTTTTATATTCTTTTATATATAACCCATTATATTACAATTTTGGGAAAATAGAGACAGTGTTGCTGTGTTCCTTCTTAGTGCAGTCAAAGTTCAACCTTGATCACATCAGAGAAGGGTATCTTGTTTACTTTTGGTCAGCATTGTTGTGTTTCTTTTCAGTGCAGCCAAAGTTGAACCTTGATCCCATCAGAGAAGGGTATTTTGTTTATTTTCGGTCAACGTTATTGTGTTTCTTCTTGGTGCAGCCAAAGTTGAACTTGATCCCATCAGAGAAGGGTATTTTGTTTATTTTCGGTCAGCGTTGTTGTGTTTCTTCTTGGTGCAGCCAAAGTTGAACCTTGATCCCATCAGAGAAGAGTAGGTTGTTTACTTTCAGTTTGGGTGAAAAATTGGTTTCACATTTTACGACTCACACACGTGCTCTATTTAAAAAATATATAAAACTTTGGGATGTAACTTTGTGATTCCACCATTTCGTGGTGTAGCGGAATAGAATCAGATGTATGATCAATATTCATTATGCTGGCTGCAAATGAAATGCATTCAGAATTTGCGTGGAAAAAAGCTGTTAATTGATATGTTGCATATCACAGTACTGATCTCAGATTAGCAGTTGAGGATTTCACTTCATCTAGAATCTCAACTTTTGTGCATAGAGCTGTCAAAAGATAAGTTTGATCCTCGTAGGCTTTATGATTTTTCTAATGCAATAAAATACATTATAATTTGTAAAATGTTTTCTTTTTTTCTTTCACCACCAATTCGACCTTAAATAAATTAAGGAATATCTCGCCCTTACAGCACAATTTTCAAAATAGTATTTTAACATTTTGAAATTTCTTTCCACTGACTTATTTTAATGCACATTTTTCACAATTAGCACAGCTTCCATGCATGTAAATATTAAAGCCGATGTGCATGAAAATGTTTCACTGTAATGATTTCTGCAATTAATGATACAAGGGTTGTACCAAAAGCAATGCAAAAGTGGGCATAACATTTATATTAACTGAGAGAGGTCATTCAAATTGCACATGTTGGTAGAGTAATTCTTTATAGAAAGGTACTACTCAACATAGTCTCCATAACAAGCAATGCATTTGTGCCATCACTGAACCAAACACTTGAGTCCTCTTTGAAAAAATTCAGGTGTGGACTGTTGTACCCACTTATTCACAGCCCCTTTCACCTCGTCTGTGTCATCAAATCGTGAAGATACGCCCACTTTTCATCCCGTCACCAGATCAGAAAAAAAATGTGTCTTCATTGGCTTCAAACGCTTCCAGCAGATCAGAGCAGACTTCCACCCTTCTCTCCTTCAAATCCTGTCAATTGCAAAGGTACCCACTTTGCACACACTTTCCGATAAGTCTTTCACCGTCTTCTATATGGCATTGTGGCCAGTCCAGTTGTGCAACAAGATCATGGATTGTTACTCGTCTCCACCCGAATCAATTCATCCACTCGCTGATGATTCGTGTCAGCGGTCGCAGTTGATGGTCTTCCACTTCGCAGTTTGCCTTCAATGCTGCCCCCCCTTAAACTTAATCTATCTGTGCACATTGCTCTTGTCATTGGTGTAATCTTCGTAAACATTCTGTAGCCTTCTGTGGATGTTAGACAGCCTGCACCCTTCCTTCGTCAAGAACTTGATGGCACACTGCTTCTGCTTGAAATCCATTATTTACCTGCAATGAAGAAGAAGAATTACTATAAAGGAAGAGTTACTCTATCAACATGTTTAATTTGATGACCTCTGTCAGTTTAAAAAGTTATGCTCACTTTTGCATTACTTTTGGTACAACCCTTGTATACAATTAAAGGAGAGATGGAATAAGTGTGCAAAGTTTAAGAATGCTTCATTTCCAAGCACTTTTCCTTCAATTCTTTTTCTATAAATTTTTAGTGACTCAGTTTTTACTTTGGCACTTAGTGATGAAGTGAATTTGATTTGGCTGTGAAAGTCAACTGACCCATCTTCTCTGCTTTGTCAGAAGAATCAGACGATTTCATCAGAGCTGATATATTCTCCTTTGGCCATTTTTCTTTTTGCTTCAATCCCTATGTGATCCAAAAATGACTGCCCTTTCTCTTCAATTTTTTTTTTTTTTTTTTTTTTTACTTTCTCTTTACTTTTTTTTTATCAATAAATATATGGTATTTCTTGGGAGCACCAGTTCTTCTTTTGAGATTTATGCTTCTAGCTGGTTTTATGTGATCATTGATGTGTTTTGTTACAATTGTCTGGTGGTGAAGATTGTCAATCGTCATATGCTTCTTGGAGACTGTAGAAAAAATATTATTTGCAAATACATGGAACAGCTACAGGCTTATATGCTTCTTCTCCAAAAAAAAAAAACGAACACTTAACCATTGCTCATCCATGTGAAAGGAGGAGCAGTAAAATCTCCACAACAGACCACAAATGTTAAACTCAGGCTTGGTTACAAACAAGCTGTGAAAATATGTATCTGCATAATTAGATTTAATATCAAAATCAGGCATGCAAGCTGACTCCTAAACTTTGCATACATTTGTAAAAAACAATAAAATATCATTGAATTTTTCTACCTTAGCAGTCTTGTTTCCCTTTTTTAGATGATAGGGATCTATACAGGCCACTTTCTGAACCAATGAACATTTCGGAGATTTTTTATCTTCAGCATGCAGTTCCAGTAGCTGCACAGGGTTTGTGATGGTATCTAACTGGTCATCCTTGATAAAATGTCTGAAAACTCCTTTTAAAACATTTTCAAAATTTTCACTAAAGAATAGCATCATTGGCTTATCTGTTTAGTATGAAACTAAAAATGTTTTGATATCCCTTACAAGCAAGCAAGCAATAAGCTCATAAAAAAATTGCATTTTCCAACAAATATAGTTCACATTCTTTAACATTCTTGCAACATTTCAAGAGGCTTACTTGCAGGATTTGGTACTTTTTTCTGGACACTATTTATTTAATTTCTCAAGAAAGGGTAAAACTTCTAATGCTCTCTGGCAAATCACAACATTTTCTACTGACCTCTTGCAAAAATTTAAAGAACACACCTTACAGCAAACCATACAATATCGAAAAAATGTTCCATTTCAAGGGGAAAATTAACATGCATTTCAGAAAGCATTGTGCATTACATCCAACCTGCAACTTCCAACATTAAGCAATGTTTTAGAAAGTCTTTTGCTTCAAAAGTGCTGCATCATCATTTTAAAAACTTGTTTTCCAATTAACGTTATATGTTTGTAGATAGTTTTTGCCAATTACCTGGATCCACATTTTTCATACTTTTTTTTTCCATATAAAATATCAGCTGTTACAATGCCCAGGTTCATACTTTTATTCAATCACAAAATTCTAAGACTTTTGAATCTTATTTAAAATACAGTGAAACCACACAGGTATGTTAACCTGTAACCTACAACACTTACAAGGCTTAAGCAAACTTTGAATCGCATAAAAATTGAAATTCCAAAGCTGTCACTGAAAATGTAACCAGGTTTAAATTCCTACAAAACGTATGTATACTATGCTACAATGATTATGAAACAAATTTATTTCTACATTGGCTTTAATTGAAGAAAAATACTGAACAAAAAAATAGCTACCGGGTGCGCCATATAAAAGAGGCGCCATGGCCAGAAGTTGTTTCAAGGCGGGTTTCCAGTTAAAACCGCTTTGTTCCACTTCTAACCTGTTTCTGCGTGTACAGCTGCAAAGGAATTCTCCAGAGTGGTTAGTCACAGCCAGAGCAGTGTAGGTACGCAGTCATACGTGTAAGTGAAGAGAGAACAAAGGCAACAGAAATGGTTTTAAGTACGGAACAGCGGATTTTTATTGTGGAACAGTATTTCAGAAATATCTCATACAAGGGTTTAAATTAGTTCTTTACAGAAAAATTTCCACATTGTGCATACCGGTGAAATCAATGGTACAGAAGTTAGTGCAGAAATTTTGTGGAAACCGGCACTGTGTGCAACAGGAAAAGAAACAAACCCAAGACAATTTGTACTGAAGACAATATCAAAAGGATGTGGGCACAATGGTGTTACAAAGCCCTCGGAAGTCGATTCGCCGATTATCGTCTGCAACAAGAATATCTGTCACGTCATGCTAATGCATACTTAAGGTGGATTTGCATTTTCGGCCGTACAAAGTTATGGCACTCCAAGAACTTAAAACTCCTGATTATGCAAAATGGATGCAATATTGTAAGTGGTTTTAGGAGACTATTGTCAGCGGTGAAATGGACCCAACACTTTATTACATGACAGATGAAGCATGGTTTCATCTGTCCAGGTATGTCAATGCACAAAACAGCAGGATTTGGATCAACACAAATCCCAGATGGACAATGGAGTCTCCTCTATATGACCAAAAGATAGGGGTTTGGTGTGCTGTTTCTGTGAAGAGGATAGTCAGCCCATTCTTTTTCACTGACACCATGAACTTGGAGTGCTATGTTCAGCAACTGTTCAACCCATTTGTTCCCGCACTTACAGGAGAAGAGCGAACATATGCTTTCTTTCAGCAGGATAATGCAACGACGCATACTGCGCGGAACAGTCTACATGCTGCGCATGAAGTGTTTGGAAGAGACAAAACTGTATTGAAGGGACTACGGCCACCCAGATCACCCGATCTCTCCACCTGTGACTTATCTGTGGGGAGCATTGAAAGGGAAAGTGTACGCAACTAATCCACACACACCCTTGATGAATTAAAAGTGAACATAACAGATGCCATAGACCAGATTACTGCCGATTGTGGCGCGTTACGAACAACATGTTCCGTCATGTGCAGCTGTGTCTTGACGTCGGAGGACAGCACTTTTAGCAATTGTTGCAAACGCAGGTAAATTACTCCTGTTTTCTGTCATTTCAACTGTTCTTTACCATGTATAGTAACATTGCCTGACTGTTGTCGTTCTTTATACTCTGGCCTCTTTTATATGGCACACTCTGTATAAATCTATGGTTACACCATAAATTTGCTGTTGCCCTTGAAATGCTTTGTATACCACAACAGCATTTAGTTTTTCAATATATAAACTAAATACTACTTGTACTTAAAAATAATAATTGGAAATTTAAGGAAAGGGGTACACATTTCTTATAATTAAAGCAAAATTCAAAATTGAAAATAGTTAGTTAATTATCCTAGTTAGAAATTGCACCATTTTCACTTTTTTTTTATTTAAAGTTTAATTTATCAGAAAATGGATGGTTACATATTGCATAGTAACTTCTTGCTATATCAACACACACAAACAAAAAGAACATGCATTTTTTCATATTGTTTACAGAAAAATTAAACTTCAACTCTACATCATAGCCTTTGCCCATATTTTAAACAAAATTAAAGATTAAAAATGGGTGCTGCAGTCTTTACCCTATGATGAAAACAATTTTACAGGACACAGAAATGGCTCAGATTCCACTATGGTCAGATGAAGAATCAATTTTAAGATTTAAAGTTTCTTTAAAAATTGGCAAGGGGATAAAAATGCATACTTACTCTACAGATTGATTTTGAAGAAGACATTGTTAGAAACAGGAAAACATGCGTTTCAACATGCTGTGTTCTTTACATATGTCACTAAGCTCTTCTCTGAAATTCAGTGGGTGGCTGCTCAAAGCCAGATCAAAATCAAAACCACCAATCAGCCCTCAAAGCAAAGTCAAAACCACCAATCAACCTTCAAAGCAAGGTCAAAATCACCCATCAACACAAAGTTACTGACAATGATAGATTTCCCGTTGCTTGATATATCAAATGTTGCCATTAACAGTTATTTTGGCACACAACTCCCAACTTCAATGACATGTCTCACAAAAGATCTTTCTACTTTAGGCTCATTATCTTCTTTTCTTGCAAAACTTTCTGAATATCTGATCCTCCCATGATTTCCTGAGCATTCCTTTACCTTTCTTTCCTGCCACTTGAGCTGAATGAATTCTTAGTTAGCACCTTGTTGCTTATTCTTTCACCAGGATCAAATAATTTCAGAATATTTGTGTTCCCTACTAACAACACTTTGTTCCATATTACACATCATTTCTGCATATGATCAGAACGAGTCCTGCCACAAACTCTCTGTAAGCAATGCATGTCACCACAGCACACAACAGAGTTGGAACAGTTGCAGCTTCATACATATCCAATCAGGATCTTTTTGACAAACCGACTTTCAAAATTGAATTTACTTAGGTACTAATTCAGTGTCTATCAAATTTCAGAAATGCAATTTCATGATCAATTAACAAATTTCATGGTCATCAAAAGACCTGTCTGTCTGTATGTACGTACATATGTGTGTGTGTGTGTGTGTGTGTGTGTGTGTGCTCTCTTTATCTATATCATCAACCATTATCAACCCACTGCTGGATGAAGGTCTCCCCAAGTTTCTTTCACAATTGCCTGTCTATAGCCTGTCCCCTCCATGCAGTGCTCCAGCATCCTTTCGAATTTCATCCATCTCCCATGGGGTCTTCTTGTTTTCCTGTTCCTCGGAATCCAGTCTAAAATTGCAGTCGTCCAACGGTGGTCCGCTCTTCTCGCAATGTGTCCAGCCCATTGCAATTTCAGTGATTTCACTCTGGTCATGATGTCGTCCACTCCTGCCATTTTCCTAATCCACAAGTTTGTCTTCTTATCTTTCCTGGTTACACCAAGCATGCATCTCTCTGTGCTTCTCTGAGTTGTATGCAGTCTTTGTCTTTTTTTAGTTAAGATCCCATGTCTCTGCCCATACATAAGTACTCGCATGACGCATTGCTTAAACACTTTTCTTTTAAGACACAATGGCATACATGCTCTTAAAAATTGTACTGTTTCTTCCAAAAGCTCTCCATCCAATGTTTATAGCCCAATTACATCAACGTGACCCTCACATGATATCTGCTGCCCAAGATAAATGTAGGTATAGGTTGTCTCAAGCTTTTCTCCATCAATTAATAAATCTTCGTTTCTTATAAAAGCATTGTACATCACTTTTGTCTTCTGAAAGTTCATTTTTAATCCCACTTCTTTACTCTTGTCAGCAAGTTCCTAGATCATACTCTGCAGCTCTGATGGGATAGTTTCAAAAATGACTACATCATCAGCAAAACGAAGGTGAGTTAAGTAATCTCCATTAATTTTTATATCTTTGTTTTCCCAATTCAATGATTGAAAGACATTTTGCAATGTGGCATTAAAGAACTTGGGATATATATTCCAACGTGGAATATATAGAGCTATGCATGACAGAGCAAAAAAAGTATCACTGAAGACATAAGGAAATTCAATTGTGAACTAGTGAGGAAAGCAATTGAAAGCAACCAGAGCCTGAAAGAGCAAAAGGACACATCTCAGTAAGGGAATAAAACAGATTACGGCTCTGAGAAAAGAAGATGGTACTGTAACAAGAAATAGAAGCAAAATTTTGGCAAGGGTGAAAGATTTCTATTCAAAACTATATGAAAGGGATGATACATCTATTCCAGACATTACAACTGGTACCAGCACCAAAGTCCCTCCAATCCTCCCTGCAGAAGTTAAATATGCAATTAAGAACATGAAACGGTGAAGAGCTCCAGGAAAAGATGGAATTACTGTGGACATTATACAAGAAGCAAGTGGAGAAATTGAAACTACACTTGGCCAAGTTTTCACCACATGTTTAATTGAAGGGAAGATTCCTAAGGATTGGAACAATGCTACAATGATCCTGCTCCATAGAAAAGGTGATGTTGAGGATCTCAGGAGCTACAGGCCCATTAGCCTGCTTTCAGTGGTTTATAAAATCTTTACTAAAGTTCTTTCACATCGCTTGAAGGTAACACCAGACATGGCCCAACCAAGAGAACAAGCTGGATTCAGGAATGGTTACAGCACTATAGATCATATCCATGTACTGAGACAACTGATTGAAAGAACAAGATAATATGAACTCCCATTATGCATGGCTTTTATTGACTATGAAAAGGCCTTTGATTTCGTGAAACCATCAGCAGTAACAATGGCTTTGAAAACCTGTGGTGTTGAAGATGCATACATTAGCATTATTAATAACATCTATAAAAAATTCAAGTGCAAAGGTTTGGATATTTGAGGATACAGCACAAATAAGAATTGGAAAGGGAGTGAGACAAGGTGACACCATATCTCCCAAGCTCTTTAACGCCGCATTGCAAAATGTCTTTCAATCGATGAACTGGGAAAACAAAGGGATAAAGATTAATGGAAATTACTTAACTCACCTTCGTTTTGCTGATGACGTAGTCATCTTTGCAACTACCCCTTCAGAGCTGCAGAGTATGTTCCCAGAACTTGCTGACAAGAGTAAAGAAGTGGGATTAAAAATGAACATTCAGAAGACAAAAGTGATGTATAATGCTTTTACAAGAAACGAAGATTTATCGATTGATGGAGAAAAGCTTGAGACAACCGATTCTTACATTTATCTTGGGCAGCAAATATCAAAAGAGGGTCACATTGATGAAGAGCTTCTGGAAGAAACAGTACAATTCTTAAGAGCAGTATGCCATTATGTCTTAAAAGAAAAGTGTTTAATCAATGCATCCTGCTAGTGTTTACATATGGAGCAGAGACATGGACCTTAACTAAAAAAGACATACAAAGACTGCAGACAACGCAAAAAAGCATGGAGAGATGCATGCTTGGTGTAACCAAGAAAGATAAGAAGAGGAACTTGTGGATAAGGAAAATGACAGGTGTGGACATCATGACCAGAGTGAAATCACTGAAATGGCAATGGGCTGGACATGTTGCCAGAAGAACGGACCACCGATGGACAACCGAAATTTTAAACTGAAGTCCGAGGGACAGGGAAAGACTCAGAAGAAAACCCCATGGGAGATGGATGGATGAAATTCGAAAGTATGCTGGAAAGACATGGAGGAGACAGGCCCAAGACAGACAATTGTGGAAGAAATTTGGGGAGACCTTCATCCAGCAGTGGGTTGATAATGGTTGGTGATGATATATATATACAAGGTCCAAAGTAATCGAGGTAGTTGCCTTCAGTGCACGATCTTAATAACAAGAGTCACTCAGAATACAAATTCAAATTCGTTGGCTGAATTTAAAGATTTTATTGTATAAGAACTTTTGGGTTTTCCTAGAATCCATCATCAGATACAGAAGAAGGAATAAGTTTAAATAAAGTGTTACGTGAACATAACATAGATATCAGATATTAATATGACATAATGTCACATGGCATCAAATTGTCAAACGACGTGGCATGTATCATGAAATAAAGAAAATAGAATGAAGGTATACATAAAATACTGCCTTGTAAAAATAAAGGAAGGTTAGTAGGTAACTAAATTAATTGTGTTGTTCTCATCAGGAGATACAACAAGGAGCACTATAGCAGAAATCAAGATTAAGTGATTTCGTCCTCAGTTTGCCCGTATCTGATGATGGGTTCTAGGGAAACCCGAAAGTTCTTATACAATAAAATCTTTAAATTCAGCCAACGAATTTAAATTTGTATTGTGAGTGTCTCTTGTAATTAAGATCGTGCATTGAAGATTACTTTGGACTATTTCTGCACGAATTTGAATTCTCCTAACATACAGGGTGCATAGGAAAGTCCCTTTAGCCTGAAATAACTTGCGAACGGAGAGAGGTACAGTTATGCAAGTGAGATAACAGTATAGTAAAGTGACTATGCCCGATCGAATGCAACCGATAGCTGCGCCCTAGTGGCGAAATGCAGAAGTTAGCCATTGCAAATCGAAACGAAAAGAGATAGAGCAAAATTTCTAGTTACAAAGTTGTAGAGCATCAATTAATTAGTACAAAACGACATTTGTTTCACAAGGATAAGATAAATTGTTGCCTGAATACCCTAAAATGTCCGAAATCGATGCATGACCTTTTGTGTGAACGTTTGAAAGAAATAGGCATAGGTATAAGCAAATACACATAATTTATTGCATAAATGGGTACTTATGTCAATACAGTTTGATGACATCAGACAAAACAAAAACAAAAAAGGCAAACTGGTGCACAGTGATAAAATGTTAATGTAGAGTATGTTCGAAGAGTTCGCCATTGCCCACAATACACATTTGTATTCGTGAAAGTAACGGTGGAACACTGCCTCGTCCGACCAAACAATGTAGGATAAAAAGTATGAGTCAACTTCAATATTAATCAACGCCCAGTTGCACCAATCAAATTGATGCTCACTGTCCCATGGTAACAGTTCTTGCTGCGAAGTGACACGATAGGGATGTGCACCTTGAGCATGCAGTATTTGCCATACACGGCCTCGTGTTAACCCACTCACCCTGCTGATATCTCTTGTACTGCTTTGTGGATGAGCTAGTGCATATGCCAAAATATCCTCTGCCATTATACGCATACCGGCACCCACCGGTCTGCCAGAATGAGAACAACTTTTAGTGCTTCCTGTCTCCCCCGAGCCTTCTCACTATACTTGCGATGGTAACCACACTTGGATGTGGCCCAGCTGGAAAACGAATGGCATATTCCTGTGCAGCTAGCGCCGCGTTTCATTGGCATTCGCCATAAATAAGCACCATTTCGCAATATTGGGAGTGAGTGAAGCTCGCCATTCTCACATAGCGTACGTAGACGTAAACTTCTGAACAGGGTACATCCTGCTACTGGTTTTTATATCGTAGGTACGGTACAACATCACAATCTGCATTTGCATACGGGTACATTTGCGAAATGTGAATATCCAGATTCGACTCGTCGCGCATCGATTTCGGACATTTAATGGTATTCAGGCAACAATTTATCTTATTCGTGTAAAACAAATGTCATTTTGTACTAATTAATTCATGCCCTACAACTTCGTAATTGAAAATTTTGCTCCATCTCTTTCATTTTAGATTTGCAATGACTAACTATATATATATATATATCATCATTGTCAACCATTATCAATCCACTGCTGGACGAAGGTCTCCCCAATATATATCATCATCATTGTCAATCATTATCAATCCACTGCTGGACGAAGGTCTCCCCAAGTTTTCTCCACAACGGTCTGTCTTGTGCCAGTCTCCTCCACGTCACACCCACATACTTTCGAATTTCATACACCCATCTCTCATGTGGTCTTTTTCTGGGTCTTTTCCTGTCCCTTGGAATCCAATCAAAAATTCCGGCTGTCCATCGATGGTCTGTCCTCCTGGCAATATGTCCTGCCCATTGCCATTTCTGGGATTTAACTCTGATCATGATGTCTTCCACTCTTGTCATTTTTCGGATCCACAAGTTCCTCTTCTTATCTCTCCTAGTTACACCAAGCATGCATCTCTCCATGCCTCTTTGAGTTGTCTGCAGCGCCTTTGTACGCCTCTTTTAGTTAAGGTCTACGTCTCTGCACCATACGTAAGCACTGGAAGGATGCATTGATCAAACACTTTTCTTTTAAGACATAATGGCATATTGCTCTTGAAAATTATGCTGTTTCTTCCAAAAGCTCTCCAGGCAAGTTTTGTACGCTGATTAATTTCTTCACCAATGTGACCCTCACTTGATATCTGCTGTCCAAGATAAACGTACGTGTCTGTTATCTCCAGCTTTTCTCCATCAATCGATAAATCTTAATTTCTTGTAAAAGCATTGAACATCACTTTTGTCTTCTGAAAGTTCATTTTTAATCCCACTTCTTTACTCTTGTCAGCAAGTTCCTGGATCATACTCTGCAGCTCAGATGGGGTAGTTGCAAAAATGACTACGTCATTAGCAAAACCAAGGTGGGTTAGATAATCTCTATTAATCTTTATCCCTTTGTTTTCCCAGTTCAGTGATTGAAAAACATTTTCCAATGTGGCATTAAAGAGCTTCGGCGATATGGTGTCACCTTGTCTCACTCCTTTTCCAATTTTTATGTGTGTTGTATTTTCAAACAGCCAAATCTTTGCACTTGCATTTTCATAGATGTTATTAATAATATTAATGTATGCATCTTCAATACCGCAGGATTTCAGAGCCATTGTAACTGCTGATGGTTTCACCGAATCAAAGGCTTTTTCATAATCGATAAAAGCCATGCACAATGGAAGTTCATATTCCCTCGCTCTTTCAATTAGTTCTCTCAGTACGTGGATATGATCTATTGTGCTGTAGCCACTCCTGAATCCAGCTTGTTCTCTCAGTTGAGCCATGTCCAGTGTTACCTTCAAGCGGTGTGAAAGAACTTTAGTGAAGATTTTATAAACCACTGAAAGGAGGCTGATAGGTCTGTAGTTCCTGAGATCCTTAATTTCACCTTTTTTTATGTAGCAGGATCATTGAAGTATTGTTCCAATCCTCAGGAATCTTCCCTTCATTAAGGCATCGAGTGAAAATTTGGGCGAGTACTGTTTCGATTTCTCCACTTGCTTCTTGTATGATGTCTACAGTAATTCCATCTTCTCCTGGAGCTTTCCCCCGCTTCATGTTCTTGATGGCATGTGCAACTTCTGCTGGGAGGACTGGAAGAACTCTGGTACCTTTCATGATGTCTGGAGTATATGTATCATCCCTTTCATATAATTTGGAGTTAAAATCTTTCACTTATGTCAAAATTTCGCCTCTATTTCTTGTTACAGAACCATCTTCTTTTCTCAGTGCCATAATCTGTTTTCTTCCCTTACTCTTTGCTATTTTTAGGCTTTGGTTGTTTTCAATTGCTTTCCTCACTAGTTCACAGTTGAATTTCCTTACGTCTTCAGTGATACTTTTTGTACTGTCTTGCATAGCTCTATATATTCCACTTTGGAAGTCACATCTTTAGTTGTCCTCATCTTTCTTCTTTTTTGCATCAGCATTTTTGTTTTTCCTGATAATTTGTTCACATGCAACTTGTTCTTAGACCCAGCTAATTTTGTTGCTGTTTCCATAAGAGCTTTGGTTACTTTTCTGTTAACTTCAGAAATATCCATTTCTTCCGATGTTAGGCCTTCTAAAGCAGAAAAACTGTTCTTCAGTTCCAACTTGAAGGTATTATGGTGTTTATTAAGGTTGGTTACGTCAATACATTTTGTTTGTCTTATGAGCATGCCACGTTCGAGTTTAGTGTTGAGGTGCATCTTACAACTCACCAATCTATGGTCACTACCTGTGTTGAACTTGTTTAGCACACTGCAGTCTTCTATGACGAATTTTTTGTTACACATAATAAAATCAATTTCACTTGTCGTCCCATTTGGATGTCTCCATGTCCATTTCCTGTGTGGCTTTTTCTTGAAGAAGGAGTTCAAGATGAAAAACCCTTCTGCCTCTGCAAACTCAACGAGAGTATTTCCACACTGGTTTCTGTTGCTGTGACCAAATTTACCTACTGAAGTTTCATTCTGTTGCCGTTGCCCTATTTTTGCATTGAAATCTTCCATAATTATCTTCAAGTGCTGTTTACCTTTATTATTTAGATGACGAATTTCCTCATAAAATTCTTCAATTTCTTCTTCAGGATGGCTTGTGGTGGGTGCATAAGTTTGAATAATCTGAGCCTTGTATTTTCTTGAGAGTTGGATATCGAGTCGTGCAGCTCTGTCAGAGGAACTTTCAACTTCTACAACTTTATCCTTCAGTTTCTTGTTTGTTATAAATCCAACACCACTAGTTCTGCCAGTATCTGTCCCACGATAGTAGAAGAGATGTCCACTTTTCAGTTCAATGAGATCTCCTTTTCTCCTTAACTCACTTAGCCTGACAATGTCCCATTTGATCCTTTGTAGTTCCTCTTCCAATTCAAGAAGCCTTGAATCAGAAGACAGGGAGCGTCCATTATACGTAGCCAAGGTCAGCATCAGATGGCAACCTAGTCCGGTCCTCCGGGGATTTTTAGCACCCTCTGCCTTCATGTCGCACTGGCCACTGCCTTGGCCAGGTACATTCCAGCTGCCGGAGACTGAGGGCCAAGATTTAAGTTGTGGAGTCATTTTGGAGGGTTTGGCCATAACTCACCACGCTGGCCAAGCGGGTTGGTATATATTCAGTATTGCTACAATAGTAAATAAGCAGATAATACTCGCAATATATATATATATATATCATTTTAAAGCACATTTAATGCAGAAGCCAAATCAGTTTACAGAATGGGAATATCTTTAACAGAACTCAAACTTTGAACAGAAATGTGTGTGCTGCAAAACAGAAATTATGGCAAAGTAACATATTCAAATACAATTATGTACTTAATATTTTGTTGGGTGACCTTTTGATTTAGCAATGGCTACACACCTGTTGGGCATGGAGCCAACCAACTTACACAACATATCGGATGAAATACAGTTGTGCCAAATGTCAGTAATTGCGTTAATCAGTTTCACTTTATTTGTAAGGTAACGTTCGTGCACTTTTATTTTCAGAATGCACCACAAATTCTCAATCGTGTTCAACTCTGGCAAATTACCAGGCCAAGGAAGATGCGCAACACTGTCTACAGACATCAAATAAGCTTTCATGATTTTTGTACGGTGGCATGGGGCCGAAGCACCCTAGAAGATGTATGGCTTACCCTGGAACAAATCGTGTCCTGAATGCACTATCTTGTCCTAGAGGATACTTTTTACACCTGTGCATTAACGGTGCGTTCACACACATGGATTCTGCACTCTCCAGCAGCAGCAAAACATCCCCAAATCACAACACTGCAGGGATACTTTCTTGTCTTAAGTATGCAAGAGGGATGTAATGTCTCGTTATTTCGTCAAAACACTCGGCACCCGCATCACTAAATAACACTTGACGCCACCGAACTGTGTTCCACTCCTTATGTTCCTTTGCCCATTCTAAACGTTTCTTGCAATGTACATTTGTTAGCAATTGCTTCTTTACCACCCTACGAGACATCAGACCCATAGAACGTAAGCTATTCCTCACTGTTCGAGGACTAACAACAGTACCACAGCTTTCCCGCAATTCTTTGGAAAGAACTGTTGACGAGACGAACCTTTTTCGCAGACATAACCATTTCACCACGTTGCTACTTCTAGGAGGTTTTTTTTTCACTTTTTTGGCCACATTTAACCACGCTTCTATTCTTGATTCCACCCATATCACGGATCTTCGCCAGCTGCCGTCCAACTGTACTCTTGTGCACCCAAGTTATCCGGGTAATTTCTGCATTGCTTTTGCAGAATTCACTTAAAGTCACCACTCGCGAAGCTTTTTGTGGTGAAATATCACCTAATCTTTCCATAACTGCAACACAGTTTGCACAGAATAAACTAAATGCACTCGAAACCTCAGATTTGCACTGCAGTACACAGGAGTAATGACTACACTCACCAATATAAACGAACTACCTATGCGCACTGTGAAAACGTCTGGAATAACCTCACACACATCGCCTGCCCTTTATATCGCCTGTATGCAGATGTACAAGCAAGCTCCGTCGGCTCGCAGCGACGACCACCTTTCACATAACGAAGTGTGCTTCCTTCGCAACACATTTCTAGTCATAACTTTAGTTCTGTTTAAAGATATTCCCATTCTGTAAAGTCAGTTGGCTTTTGCATGAAATGTGCTTATTGTAAGTATTATCTGCATATTTATTCTTACAACAACACTGAAAACCAAAAAACAAATTTCCTGATTTGCTATTAATTTTTCCGTAACTGTGTGTATATATATTTATATATTTATATACACATAGTGGCCACTTAATTATGACCACCCCTCAGTACTTCGTTGGGCCACCTTTTGCCTTTAATACTGCGTCGATTCTTCGTGGCATGGACTCCACGAGATGTTGATAGGTGGTTTGTGGAATCTGAGACCATGCTTGATGAATAGCACTTTCCAGAAGTGAGAGATTGCAGGGTTGTGGATCCAGCTGTCTCATGGCTCGTTCAAGTTCATCCCACAAATTCTTAATGGGATTGAGATCTGGAGATTGTGGGGGCAACCTAAGCTAAGTAAACTCACCGGCATGTTCCTGAAACCAACCCTGTACAATACAAGCACTATGGCAGGACACATTATCTTGTAAAAAGTAGCCATCGCCATTGAGATAAACCATCCACATGACAAGATGCACTTGGTCTGCAACGATGTTTAGATATGATGTGCCAGTCAGACGTTGATCAACACGAATTAAAGGGCTCAAAGCATGCTAGGAAAACATTCCCAAAACTACAACATTGCCTCCACCAGCTTGAAGGGTTGTAGCAATGCATTTGGGGTCCATGCTTTCGTGCTGTTTCCACCAAGTTCTCACTCGGCCATCAGCATGGTGCAACTGAAAATGTGATTCATCGGACCACATAATTTGTTTCCAGTTATCGACTGTCTAATCCTTGTGCCCCTGTGTGAACTGGAGATGTTTTCTCTTGTTAACTGCAGACAGCAAAGGTGTTCGAACAGTGCGTGCAGAGATCATTTGAGGGGATCCTTGATTAAGATGGTCTGTAATTTGCTGCACTGTTGCCCTTCTGTTGTCTGTTACCAGTCTGGGCACTCTCAGTTCCGCCCGAGCAGTCACTGGTCGATGACGACTACACGTTGCACGTAGAGACCCAGTTTTTGGCTGACAGTCCAGTCTTTAAACACTTGAACATCAGCTGCTCTGGAACATTTCACGAATGCGGCGAGTTCGGTGATACTTGCTCCATGGCTCTGAGCTCCTACAATCATCCCATGTTGAAAGTCCGTCAAATCGCATTTTACCCATCTCGTCACCCAAAAATCACTTCTACTGCTGTCGCAAGCACTAAGCTTTCCCTTTTTATACTAGCCTCGCCCTCTGGCGGCAACAGCATGCATCCATAGCTCATTTGCTTAAAACTGTCAGGTGGTCATAAAAAAGTGGCCACTCAGTGTATATAAATACAGGGTGCATAGGAAAGTCCCTTTAGCCTGGAATAACTTGTGAACAGAGAGGTACAGTTATGCAAGTGAGATAACGGTATAGTAAAGCGACTACGCCCGATCGAATGCAACCAATAGCAGCATCCCTAGTGGCAAAATGCAGAAGTTAGCCATTGCAAATCGAAAGCAAAAAGAGAGAGAGAGCAAAATTTCCAATTACAAAGTTGTAGTGCATCAATTAATTAGTACAAAACAACATTTGTTTTACACGGATAAGATAAATTGTTGCCTGAATACCTTAGAATGTCAGATATCGATGCGTGACCTTTTGTGTGAACGTTTGAAGAGAACAGGAATAGGTATGAGCAAATACACACAATATATTGCATAAATGCGTACTTATGTCAATACAGTTTAATGATATCAGACAAAACAAAAACAGGCAAACTGGCGCACATTGATAAAAAGTTAATGTCGAGCATGTGTAAAGAGTTCGCCATTGCCCACCATACACATTTGTATTTGTGAAAATAACTCTGCATGCACATTCCTCAGCATGGAAGGTGTCACACTATTGCAAGCATCTGTAACACGACAACATAGATACAGCAGAATTGTAGGTGCTGTTACATACACCTGATTTTTTACGTAACCCCAGATATCCAAGCTCGCCATTCTCACACAGCGTACGTAGACCTTAAGTTCTGATCAGGGTACATTCTGCTAGTGGTTTTTATATCGTAGGTATGGTACAACGTCACAATCTGCATTTGCATACGGCTATATTTACGAAATGTAAATATGCAGATTCGAATCGCAGCACATCGAATTCGGACATTTTAGGTTATTCAGGCGACAATTTATCTTATCCGTGTAAAACAAATGTCATTTGGTACTAATTAATTGATGCTCTACAACTTTGTAATTGGAAATTTTGCTCTATCCCTTTTCGTTTTCGATTTGCAATGGCTAACTTCCACATTTCACCACTAGGGGCGTTGCGATTGGTTGCATTCGATCGGGCGTAGTCGCTTTACTATACTGTTATCTCACTTGCACAACTGTACCTCTCTCCGTTTGCAAGTTATTCCAGGCTAAAGGGACTTTCCTATGCACCCTGTATATACGACACACACACACACACATGCATATAATTAAGCTGTTCTCTGAGATTAAGGAGTTAGCACCTCAAAGAAAGACCATGTGCCAAGTACACATTTAACTGATAGAACTAAAATTTACTTACTGTTGGTGTATCAAATGAATCCATTTGCAATGATCTCTGCACACTGCTCGAGCTTCATTAACATCCATCATACAGCGCACACAAGACCTTTGTACTTCATACTCATAATCCTTTTCTCAAGCAGACATTCCTGAATCTGGTGGGTGGTTTTAGTGAGAGATGGGTTTGCCTCCTCGGGGCGCCCCATGGGCTACAATATCACACAAAACAGCAACAACGGCCTCTGTTTATCTTGTAGAGGTACCAACCAGTTCTGTACGACATTGTTAGTGAAAAGACATCAACTTACTGGGTTATGTTCCAAAATCCTTAGGTAGAATGACCAACTGGAACCATTAACTGTAGGCTAATCCCCTTGCACTGATGTACTTCCCTGATTACAAAGACTCAAAGAATGCTCTCTCACACACACACACACACACACACACACACACACACACACACACACACACACACACACACACAAGTTCATAAAACAACAGAACACCTGAAAGGCTTTGAGCTACGACTTTGATCTTTACAGGATACGCTAATCAGGAAATATCGCACAAATGATTAGCATTTTGGAGTCATAGGTGTATGACTATTACATCTATGCAAATCAGATTGTGCAATGTAATAGACAAGAACCCAGCCACTTTTCTGCTGTAAGCAACATGTGACTCCAGTGGGCAAAAATGCCTTGTCGTAGTGTAAGTCAATCACACAGTCACATCAGTGAGCTGGACACAGATCGCATTATTGGCATGAGAGACTGCAATAATTCCATCCAGGAGAATGCCTGTTGTGTAAAGCACAGCATGTCCATCATGTTAAGGGTGTGCAGGAGATGGTACAAAGAAGGACGTATAAGGTTGTCGGAAAAGTCATGACGTATTTTGGCACCCGATGGTGGTTGGGCGGTTTTGGAAGTACTAGAGGCATGCGCAGCTCTGTTATCGCTATGGCATTCAACAGGTGCCAGTTCTAGCTGCAGTCTAAAAGGAATAGTGAGCGATTTGGTTGATTTGCGGAGATTTGACATCAAGTTGAAGATGGAAGACCAAACTGTGCATTTTTGCCATATTTTACTGTTTTACTTCCGTAAAGGGAAGAACGTGTGTCAAGCTTGTAAAAAGTTGCGTAAAGTGTATGGTGATAATGCTCTACAAGAACGTCAGTGCCAACGGTGGTTCACAAAATTCTGTCCTGGTGATTTTGACCTCAGCGATGCTCCTCGGTCCGGGAGGCCAATCGAGGTTGATGACCAAATCAAGGCATTGACTGAGTCAAACCCACGTTACACGACACGAGAGATTGCAGACACATTGCACATCCATCATTCAAGCGTTCACGACCACCTGAAGAAACTGGGATACGTAAGCAAGCTCGATGTGTGGGTTCCTCATGAACTCAAAGAAGCTCAATTGACGACGCGTATAAACATCTGCGATATGCTCATTAAACGTGAAGAAAATGATCCTTTTTTGAAGCGACTGATAAACTGGTGACCAAAAGTGGATTGTGTACAACAATGTGCTGCACAAACTGTCTTGGTCCTGACGTGCTGCTTCGCCTCAAACAATATCCAAAGCAGACATTCATCAGCGGAAGGTTCTGGTCTCAGTGTGGTGGGATTTTAAAAATGTCGTGTGTTTTCGAGCTCCTACCAAGGAACCAAACAATCAATTCGAATGTGTACTGTCGGCAATTGGACAGTTTGAACGAATAAATCCTCCAGAAACGTCCAGAGCTCGTTCATCGTAAAGGCGTTGTGTTCCATTACGACAACTCAAGACAACACACAAGTTTGATCACCCGCCAAAAATTATTGGAGCTTGGGTGGGATGTATTGCCCCACCCAGCATACTTGTCTGAGCTTGCGCCGTCAGACTTCCACTTGTTTCGCTCTCTTCAACAGTCCTTGTGTGGTATAAAGTTCAATTCAGATGAGGCTGTAAATCAGCACCTTGTACAGTTTTTCGCCACGAAAAACAGGTCCTTCTATGAACGAGGCATTCTGCAGCTCACTGAAAGATGGCAAAAGGTTATCGAACAAAACGGGCATTATTATCATTGATTTATCTTTGTTCTTGCTATCAATAAATGACCTTTGCAAAACATGGCTGAAAATATGCCATGACTTTTCTGACAACCCAATAGAACACAAAGAGAAAGTACTGGATGTTGTACACATGCAATACTGAGATACAGCTGTCATCTCGTGAGGATGTCTATGAGTGGCCAGTCTGCATCGTGAATGGCTTTGGGACACGATAATGCATTATCCCATGTCAGATGTAACAGTATGTCGCCGGTTATTACAGTTCACATGGCACACTCGTCGGCCCCTCCTCAGACTACCTTTGGCGACAGACAGCAGCCAGGCTGCATCAAAAGAAGGGAGTGGTATGACGAATGGCACAATGCCATGTTCTTGGACGAAATGCGCTACTGTTTAGGTCAATATAATGGCCACACCCGTGTCTGCTGGTGACAGGGAAAAGGCGTCGAGAAGAGTATTCACACCAGGCATAATGTACCAACATGAGGCATTATGCTCAGGGGAGCTATTGGATACAACAGCAGATCATTTCTCATGAGAGTAAGTAACACCATAATGAGTGCCTGTTATGTCAATGACATTGTACGGCTGATCACCCTTTCATACCTGCAGGACATCCCCAGGGCAATATTTCAGCCCAACAATGCCACCCCGCATGTTGCAGTGACAATACATGTTTTCTTCAGGGATAAGAACATTCCACTTCTGTTGTGGACGGCAATATTGCCGGGCATCAAACAGAGGTTATTGCTCTTTCCACGTTTGTAAGTGAGTCACGGAATAATTCTCATTCGCCGCCACCGGGAATCGAACCTATGGTCTTCTAGTTATGCGCCTGATATGCTTCCACTGCACGAGGCCGCTGTGGTGCAGTGGAAGCATATCAGGCGCATAACTGGAAGACCCTAGGTTCGATTCCCGGTGGCGGCGAATGAGAATTATTCCGTGACTCATTTACAAACGTGGAAAGAGCGATGACCTCTGTTTGATTTTCCTGGTCCACGTCAAATGCCTGTATTAATATTGCCGGATTTTTCATCCACAGAAAATCTCCGGAACACGCTGGAACATGGTGTCTACCAAATTTTGGAAATGCAATTTCATGATCAATTAGCAATTTTCATGACAATACATTTTAAAAAGGTGTGAGAAAGAGAGAGAGGTTCATTCAGAAAATAATGGACGGTTTTCTGAGGTACCACGTCCAACTTACTTGCAATACTTGCACACCAACCCACTCGCAGCACCATTTGTATGAGTTAAAGGGCGATTCAGACTCCACATGCACGCCATAATTTGTTGAGCTGCAGTCATTGCTACTCATGTGAGAGTGGTCTGTACAACACGTTAGGTAGAAGTGAGTTGCGAGTGATTCGGCTTCCCGAGTACAAATTAGGTTGTAATGCAGCACAAACCTACCGTAATATGGTTGAAGCATGGCACGAGGGAGGAAACATCTGAATGTACTGTTCGTCAGTGGTTTGAGAAGTTTTGTTCAGATGACACAAGCCTGCAAGATTAGGAGAGACAAGAATGTCATTCGGTCATTGATAATAATGCTCTGAAGGCAAATGTGGAGGCAAATCCTCGGGTCACAGTCAGAGAACTAGTCAAACAGTACAATGTGTCAGTGCCAACCATTTCTGAACATCGCCAAATCGGTAAGGTCAAGAAGCTCAATATGTGTGTCCCACATGAATTGACGGAGCATCAGAAACAACAATGGTTTGAGATTTGCAGTAACATTCTACTTTGCTACAAAAAGAAGCCCCTGTTTAATCGCATTGTAACCTGTGATGAAAAGTGGGTGCTATACGACAACTGTAAGCGATCTGGACTGTGGCTGAACCATGGTGAACCACCAAAACAACATCCTAAACCAAAGCTGATGCCAAATAAGTTATTGTTGACAGTGTGGTGGACTGTTCACAGTGTCATACATTACAGGCTCTTGAATGCTGGTGAAAGCAATACCTCAGTCACATACTGCAAAGAAATTCATCAAATGCACCAGAAGTTGTGTTCCAAACAGCCATCTTTGGTGAACAGGAAGGGTCCCATCCTACTCCATGATAATGCAAGACTGCACTTGTCATAAATGATGAAACAAAAACTACACAAACTGAGGTTCAAAAATAACCCTCTCTTGCACCTCCAGCCTATTTGCCTGACTTAGCATCTAACCTACCAATTTACACTTGTTCATGCATTTTAGCAATTACCTATCAAGGACAGGACTTTCAGAAACTGAGAGGACGCTGAAATTCCATTGTGGGGCTTTCTCGCATCCAGGGAGCCAGATTTCTTCCTGATTGGCATTTAAGCATTTGTCACTCGCTGGCAGACGTGTGTAGCTGCTGAAGGTTCCTATTTCGAATAAAACAAGGTTGTGTGCTATGAGTTATGTCCCTTTCATTTTTGCCCTCCAAATTGGCCATTATTTTCTGAATGACTTGGTATATGTGGAGGGAGTCCCCTCTTTAATATATAGATTCATACGCAAAACAGCAAACAGCATTAAACATAGACACACACACACACACACTAAAGAGGGGGAGACACACTCGGCTCAACTCTTTTCTCTACAGAAAAATTGACATCTGGCATTCTACTAACAAAATCTGATTCATCCTTCAACTGCACCTAAAATAAGTTGAAATACTTAACACTGTGCTACATGATTGTATTATACACCTTTCTTCGCCATTTATATCTGAAAAATCTCAAGACTTCATAAACAGCATAAATTGCTAAATTGATCTCAAAATTTTGCAAGCAACATTTTGTACATATTTCTATCCTACATTTGCTTCAACAGTTTTCTTTATAGGGGAGGGAAAAAAGAACCCTCATTTTGACACATAGTAAGTTAGTTGGAAACCAGGGCACGAAAAATCTTGGAAATTTTACCCGCCCTCGAGGACGGTTTGTCAAAAAATGTACCCATCCTCCTTTGAAAGTAACCCATCAGACTCGTATAAATACCATAACTACGTAGAATTTTAATATCGTCATTCTTTTTACATGTTATAGTTCCTTTGTGTGAAATGCAATTTCTCAGTTGAAAATTATTAGTATTTAATGCGAACAAATACCTCGGTAATCAAATGTAATTCAAGGGAAAACTTTTCACGTACCTCTCAATTGTAAGTGGTCGATGTTCGAATCTTTGTATGGCTGTTCTCATCAGGCTCTTGAGTTTAGACTTTTAAGAATTTAATGGGCACATTTTCTTCACGGGTCCTGAAATTGGATAGACAAATTAATTTATTCGATGAATTTGTCTATCCGATTTCGGGACCCGTGAAGAAAATGTGCCGACTAAGTTCTTAAAAGTCTAAACTCAAGAGCCTGATGAGAACAGCCATACAAAGATTCGAACATCGACCACTTACAACTGAGAGGTACATGAAAAGTTTTTTCCTTGAATTACATTTCATTACCAAGGTATTTGTTCACAGTAAATACTAATAATTTCCAACTGGAAATTTCATTTCACACAAAGGAACTACAACATGTAAAAAGTTCCAACAGTTAAACCACTATTGAATGGATTTAACTGAAAAAAAAAAAAACGTATATAAAACATGTTTTTTTTAATCTTGATACGTCTAGAAATATGTGCGTATTAAATATCGTCACTTTACTGATTTTTTTTTATGTACATACAGAAAATAAATAAGTTGCTGCTTTCATAGCAAAAAGCTTGTTACACGGAATCTAGAAATTTCAACTTCAAAATGGCAAAAGATGAGAGATAGAATGTGCCGCATTAGGTACGATCGTCATCAAAGATGCCAGGAAACATGCGACAAAACGGTAATGCACGGGAAGCCAATATTACGGCGGGCATTACACGTACGAGATTTCAAGGTCACGCATGAAGGGAAGAAGCAACCGTTGTTTAGTTGCATTGGTTAATACTGGGTCACTCCAGTATTAACAAATAAAACTAAACAAGGGATGACTGTGGGGGGGACGGAGATAGACGGGAGAGAAAGGAAGAAGAAAAAGAACAACTGCAAAGTCGTTATCCTTACAGTTACACCTCCCGCTTCAGGCGTATAATTCAGACGGGAAAACTTTGAGAGGGAATGAGAAAGCAGCATATTGGTTTAGTACGTTAAAACTTTGGAAGGGAGGGTATCGCAGCGGAACTATTTCGCCAAAACAAAGAACGGCTTATCGCTTAAGAGAATGCGTAATTTTGTAAAACTGTGGCATTTGACATGCGCAAATTTTTAATTGGCAAAAAAAAAAAAAAAATGTAAAATAAAAATGTTCTAATCACAATCGTACTGCAAGCTTGCGGAAAAAAAGGGCATCCGCGCGGGCATCGTGGTCGGGAAATTAATCGTCCGCAATGAATTCTTGACCGCCGTGGACGGGGGTTTTGCGCCCCCCTTTTTTGAGGTTTAACGACCACTGTGAGCAACTCAAATAGGCTATAAGCAGTCGCCCGTCCCTAATTTAGGGTCACTGGTTCCAGGGAAGGGAGAGAGCCAGTGCCGTAAGACAAACACAACATCCATGCCTGACCGGGATGCGAACCCTGACCCCTTACCGACGAATGATCAGAGGCCAACGCCTTAGACCACTGCGCCACCGGGGCGGCCGCGCCCTTTTGGAAACCATATTTGAGTTTTATGGTGTTGGTGCATGGAGAATTACTTTTGTTGCAAGAAAATGAACAACTACAAAAAACATAGGCATAGTGGGGGGCTCAGGTCCAGACCCCTCGGAGGGGAATTGTGTATGAACATACACACACTAAATTTTTCTCAGCAATATTTTTTTTTCCTTTTCAGACTTTTTTAAAAAGATTTTGGGCTTATTTTCATTAAGAGTTATTTTTTCCAGAAGGCTTTCACTGAAACCAAATCCATGCCCCCACCCCTAAAGAAATTTTTGGCTACACCACTGACTAAAAATACAAAAACATTCATGACCCCAAAGCAAAATTCATGAACTTTTTCATGAATTCATGACTTTTCTTGTGATTTTCATTACCAGTAGACTCCCTACCCTGTCAGACGACAGGTGCAGTGGTACAACCATCCACAAGCAACTCTCAATGAACTTTGGATGTAAGTCAGTCAATACAGCCTGGATGGCTATTCCACAGGACACCTTTCACACACATTATTTAACCTGATGCCTCAGCTTGTTACAGCAGGCGATATAAAACTAGGTGGTCATAGCAATTATTAGCTACATTGACACACCTGGTACATGTGACACTGAGATGCTAATCATTTGTTCTGTATTGCCTAATGAACATATACAGCAAGTGATACAAGCCAGAGGTGCCGACAGCGATTATTAGCTACATCGACACACCTGGGACGTATGACACTGAGATGCTAACCATTTGTTCTGTATTGCCTAATGAACATGGTAATACAAACCAGGTGGCCACAGCGATTATTAGCTACGTTGACGCACCTGGTACATATGACACCAAGATGCTAATTATTTGTTCTGTATTGCCTAATGAACATATATAGCAAGTGATACAAGCCAGAGGTGCCCACAGAGATTATTAGCTACATCGACACACCTGGGACGTATGACACAGAGATGTTAATCAATTGTTCTGTATTGCCTAATGAACATACACAGCAAGTGATACAAGCCAGAGGTGCCCACAGCAATTATTAGCTACATCGACACACCTGAGACGTATGGCACTGAGATGTTAATCATTTGTTCTGTATTGCCTAATGAACATGGTGATACAAACCAGGTGGCCACAGCGATTATTAGCTATGTTGACGCACCTGCTACATATGACACAGAGATGCTAATCATTTGTTCTGTATTGCCTAATGAACATATACAGCAAGTGATACAAGCCAGAGGTGCTCACAGAGATTATTAGCTACATCGACACACCTGGGGCGTATGGCACTGAGATGTTAATCATTTGCTCTGTATTGCCTAATGAACATGGTGATACAAACCAGGTGGCCACAGCGATAATTAGCTATGTTGACGCACCTGCTACATATGACACAGAGATGCTAATCATTTGTTCTGTATTGCCTAATGAACATATACAGCAAGTGATACAAGCCAGAGGTGCTCACAGAGATTATTAGCTACATCGACACACCTGGGACGTATGACACCGAGATGTTAATAAACTGTTCTGTATTGCCTAATGAACATACACAGCAAGTGATACAAGCCAGAGGTGCCCACAGCGATTATTAGCTACATCGACACACCTGGGACATATGGCACTGAGATGTTAATCATTTGTTCTGTATTGCCTAATGAACATGGTGATACAAACCAAGTGGCCACAGCAATTATTAGCTATGTTGACGCACCTGGTACATATGACACAGAGATGCTAATCATTTGTTCTGTATTGCCTAATGAACATGGTGATACAAACCAGGTGGCCACAGCAATTATTAGCTACATCAACACACCTGGTATGTATGACACCGAGATGATAATAATTTGTTCTGTATTGCCTAATGAACATAAACAGCAGGTGATACAAACCAGAGGTGGCTACAGCAATTATTAGCTACATCGACACACCTGGTACGTATGACCCCGAGATGCTAATAATTTGATCTGTATTGCCTAATGAACATATACAGCAGGTGATACAAATCAGGTGGCCACAGTGATTATTAGCTACATCGACGCACCTGGTATGTATGACAGTGAAATGCTTTTCTGTATTGCCTAATGAACATATCCTGTAAAAATCAATGTACGACACCAAGATGCTAATTATTCTTCTTTCAGGTGTTCTGTGTGTTGTGTAAGCGTCTCGGTGTCAATGTATGACACCGGGACTTTTTCAAGTGTTCTCTCTGTGGGTGTTTTTTTCTTGATGATGATGTGTGTGTGCTCTTTGACACACACGCATACACACAAAAGCATCCAGAAGGAGTCATCCAACAGAGATGAAAATTGGTATGTGCAATGTACACATGTGTATATGCATGGGAAAGGATATGATTACAATTCCAGAGCAGTTGGACCATTTATTCGGATAAAACAGCTACACGTGTGGAGCAAATCAGTATGTTGTAGCACAACCTCTGGCTCAGACACAAGCGGTTACCTGGCGTGGCATAGACACATACAGTTCATGGATACTGTCCTGAGGTATAGATATCATGCTAGATGGTGACCAAATTGTTGGCCAGTTTGCCGACATTCCGGGGTGGGTGTAGGTGGCATCCCGTTGTGCCCCAAACGTGTTAAATTGGTGAGAAGTTGGGTGATCAGGCTGGCCATGGAAGGGTGTCAGCATTATGGAAGCAGACACGAACTGGGAGAGTTGTGCCGTGTGTGGCAGGGAATAATTATGTTGAAAAATTGCTCAGTGATGCTGTGACAAGAATGGTAACACAACAGGTCGTAGAATGTCGTTAATGTACTGTTGAGCCGTGAGGGTGGTACAGAGGACTACCAAGGGTGTCTGGCTATCATAGGAAATGGCTACTGGAAGTATCACTCCCGGTGTGCATGTGTCATTCCACAGTAAAGGCAGAATATGTGAGCTAACCGGCTCATCACAAAACACGTATGCTCTGGTCATCGGCAGAAAGTGCAAACCTTGACCTGCCACTGGGCACTATCTTACATTGCAGAGCTGCCAACTTTTCAAAATCAAAAATCGGCATATCAATGCACGCCCTTTAAAAAAAAAGCTGCTTTTCTTCAGTTTGCATTCAATCTCGAGAATGACCCAAATGTTGACAGGAAAAGTGGAATTTCGCGAATCCACAGAAGAATCTCATGTATGAATAAGAAGTGACAAAGAAACAGAAAAATACGAATTTTATGGAAAATTAAATTTGAAACATTGATACTGAGTTGCTCACACTGCCATGAAACAATTTTACGGTGCACAGAAAAAACGCGGATTCCACCACAAACAAATTAAATACCAATCTAGAAATTTAATCTTGTTTAATAAAAGGGAAAGGGATGCAAATGATTGTTCTCTACTGATTAGTTTAAAAGAAGTATGCATTAGAAATAGGGAAACATGCATATGATTAGAAAAAAATTCTTAGAAAATATGAAATTATCTAAGATATTAAAAAATGAGGAACATAATCAAAAATTAAAATATAATCAGGCATGCATACATACATACATATCACTAAGCTGTTCTCTGAGATTCAGAGGTTAGCTCCAAAAACAAATACAAACTACCAGATAATTTTTACTTACTGTTGACTTACTGTTGCTGTATCAAACTTCTCCATTTACAGCGATCTTGACATACATACAACTCGGGCTTCACTGACATCCATCACACACCGTACACAAGATCTTCTATACTTCATACTCATAATGTTTTTCTCATGCAGACACTGCTGAATCTGATCCTCCCATGACTTCCTTGGCCTTCCTCTGCCTTTCTTTCCTGCCACTTGGGCTAAAAAGATTTTATTAGTAAGCATCTCATCTTTCATTCTTTCAACATGGCCAAACCATCGAAGCATATTAGTCTCCACCTTGCTAACAACACTTTGCTTCACATTACACAACTGCAACACATCTTCATTCCTCACACAATCAGAACGTGTTTTGCCACAAACCCCCTGCAAGTAACGCATTTCTGGCACACTTAGTAGGCTAATAGCATGATAGTTCTTGCAGTCAGTCTGATCATATTTTCCCTTATACAAGGTAACAATGATAGCATCCTTTCAATCCCAAGGAACCATTCCTGACTCCCAGCACAACTGGCAAATTTTAGTTAACCTGTCAATTACAGAGTCACCACCATATTTCAACATCTCAACAGTTATGCCATCAACTCCCAGAGTCTTACCATTCTGAAGAAATTTAAGAGCTTTACACACCTCTTCTCTTGAGATCCCTCCTGTGCTTCCATCCTTCACTGCAGCATCATCTGCATCTGTCTCAGAAACATCTTTGCTTTCCTGATCTAATAACTCACAGTAGTATTCACCCCATCTTTCACTTAATTCATTGGGCTCCCATATAATTTCCCCAATCCTATTCTTCACACAACTCACAAATTTGTTTCCCCGATTTTCTCGAGTCTCGTGTACTTCCAGAAAGTCTTCCTATCTTACTGGAAGTAAATGAGACTAAGGAAAAATAGGGGAAACAAAGTCGTAAGTTGTGTGAAGAATAGGGTTGGGGAAGTGATATGGGAGCCCAATGAGTTAAGTGAAACATGGGCTGAATACTATGAATATAATCAGGCAGAGAGAGAGAGAAAAAAAAATGAAAGTTGGAAAAATTTAATATGCGTAAATGGAAAACGACGTGACATTCTTATTGCTCCTACAGCAGTCATTTTCGGGGAGATTACAAACATTTGCAAGATTCACCAACCTTTTTCCGCTTTTCTCAACTGCTCCCTATTCTATCCTCATATTTCAACCTTTTTCCTAAAATTTTTTATTGCTGGAAAGAAAGCAGTACTACTCCGGGACCTTTCACCAAAATGTGAAAAAATTAACGACTTTCCAAGGCTTGGAAACAATGGGAGGTTTCAGAAGTTTGCCAGGATTCCAGGAGCCGTGCAAACTGTCACATGATCTGATGCTTATATATATAAATACAAGAAAGAAAAAAACACCGAAGAAGTGCAACGATATTGAAAACCCCAAGAAACATTCCTGAAAATGTTTAACAAGTGTTAGAATCTTGAAAATAAACTTTACACAGATATTTAATAACGCTATTTCACAGAGATTTTTGATTTCTTCCATGGCATATTCGATGTTTTCCGTAGTCCGTAGCGGACTGACAATTTTCATAGTAACTATGTAAAATTAGTAGTACTTTGAGTCTCTTAATCTTGGCATGGTCTTACTCATCGTCAAACGGAACGCTGTGCATGGAGAATTTACTGTGCTAAGGTCCAGTCACCCCTGGGTTTTGGTGCACAATAGTGCTAAATCTGCCTTTAGTAGCAAGATGGCACAAGATTTGTTGTTTTGGCGCAGAATACACAAGCGCTGCGGGTGCTACATTATAAATCAGTACTTTAACTTTCCAAGCCACCGACTGTCTTGATATCATTGCAGGGCACACGCCCTTGTCGCTTGAAGTGCTGTGGATTAACAAAAAAAAAAAAAAAAAACGCCTCCATTTCTTACAGACTACTACAGTCAGCATTGATGCTGGAGAAAAATGATGGCTGATATCATTAATGAGGGAGGAAAATACCATGCATGATAAATAAAGAAAAGAAAAAAAATATATATAAGAAAACCACAAAACCAGATATTTTGTAGAAAAATCGGATTTCCGGAAAATTTCGAAATTGGACGGAATCTGGGTAAACCGGGACACTTGGCAGCTCTGCACATTGATTGTGCCCTACACACCACTGCAACTGGTGCCGGCGATGGTCAGTGGCAGGTGGCGGAGTTGCTTCCTCAAAAGTAGTCCCTGTGCTTCAAGTCGTCTGGAACCGTCCAAAATGGCCACTTCCAAACCTGTAGACGACACAACCTGGCTACATATGATTGAAAGCGATGAATTCAATTCTGCTCGTGAAGCTTTCACAATCGCTCGATTCTTGCATTCTGTTGTTGCCCTTGGCCGCCCTCTTCTCACTGGGTTGTGCGCTCCTCGACTCATTGGCACTAACATAGTCTGATTGCTGCGTCGCTCCAATCCAAATGCCTGGGGATCTGGCGACTTGACCAACCAGCCTCTCTCAGCCCAATTATATGTCCTCTCTCAATCATGCTGAACTGTTTGTAGTCTGAATAGATTTGATGCCAAGGCATCCTCAAAGTCCATGGAGGTTAATGCAACCACAATCTGCTGTCACAATCGTCCCTGAATGCAAGCTTTGCTCTTGATATATACCCTTCTTGATGTGTAGTTTCCATGTACTCTGGTGGGCCACTATATTTAGTCACTGGTTGTTATTTTTTTAATCCTTTGCATATTTGGCCCTGAGAAGTTTCATTAGGATCAAACTACTTTTTTTGATATGCTTTTTTTTTTTTTTTTTTTTTGCAAAGAGTATATACATAAGGAAGGGGTGGAGGGAAGAAAGAGCAAAGCTGCCAATGCATTGTTATCAAGATGGTACTAGGAACCCACAGATTTTAAAAAGTGGGTACTTCGTATTCTGGGTCCTTTTAAAAAATCAAAAGAATCAAGAGATAATGAATATTTATGCTTACATAAGCAAATGAAAAATGTAATGTACAATGTACAACACTTTAATTTATGCTCTTTGAAAGCAATCTTTAAAAAAAATCAAGTACTGACAGAACTTGATTTAAAAAAAAAATTAGTTGAAATGAAATAAAATGAAATTTTATCATTTTCAACTAAATTTTATCATAATGGAACTACACAAAGACAATGCATTTTAAGTCAGCTCAGAACACCAGAGCAATTTTCATTTTTCAAAACACAGAAACTACGTGATGACTACTCTTGAATATTTTTTTTTTTTTTTTACTTTTAATGAACGATCATTGAAGTTCTGTACAACTTTTAGTAGAGTATAATTGTTCACAGTACTCTCATTAAATGTAAGTTTGTTTTTCAAATTTCAACTATTTCAATATTAATTATAAGAACTGAAACGTTTGTTAAATTAATCAGGACATTTGTACATTTACATAATCTTAACGGATGGTGCATTGCTGGCTGTTTTCATTCTTTCCTTGATCATTTTTTACTTTTGCCAAATGGCATGTTAAAAAAAAAATCCAAAATAAAATGTGGGTCCCAAAGAACATGCAGAACTTGTAATTATGACTCTTTTTTTTTTTGGGGGGGGGGCGGTAAATTTATGCGCTATAGAGAGTCAGTGGCAGCGCTGGAGGGAGGCAGAGAGAAAGTGCCCCGAGATTCTGCTAGTAACAAAAACTTCATCTCATCACATTTAACTTTGTCTCATCACACTTTGACTGTGCCTAAAAGTAAGCTGAAATACTCAGTCAGCATTATGCAACACATTTTCATTACATATTTTTTTTTACCATTTACACCTGAAAAAATGGTTAAGACTTTGTAAGCAGCAAAATTTAAGATATATTTACAGTAAAAGTTTTCTTCAAGGAGGAGGGCACGAGAGCCCCCTTTTTTTTCTTTTTTTTTTGACCCATGGATTGTTAGACATAAGCTCATGAGAAATTACTTGGACTGGCACCAGAAAATGAACAATTACTAAAAATAAAAAAATTCATGACACCAAAGCAAAATTCATAACTTTTCATGATCTTTTTCTCAATTCATGACTTTCCTTATTTTCACAACCAGTAGACACCTTGTAACTACATCATCTTAATTTATTTTCTTTGTGAAGCATTTTGCTGAAATACAAGAACTCATTTACCTGGTTTTCTGTATTATTTTAACTAATCCTGCACTCAGTGCAAAAAATTTTCTCACTCAAAAACCATGACTAGTGTCGTCCTTATTTATGCAGTTTGAAATTCATACATATTCTGCATGTCACTTTATTCTCCAACAATAAGACCATGTCATTGGCATACAACTTTTGCACACACAGCAATTCCCAAGACATAGTTCAGAAGTATTTTGTCATCATGCATGCACACATCCATAAACACAGTGAAAAACTTTGTCTTACTACTGCACCAATGGAAAAACAATTCAATAAAACGCATTTACATGTACAACTCTTCTGTCAGCATAGCTAGCTTTCACACGCATCAAGCAAATTCCCAGTAATAACCTAATTCCAAGACCTTGTAAATAAGCACCTTATTTACTCTTTCATGAATCAACTACAAATGAGGCAAAAATTTCCTCTTACTAAAAGACAAATACTTTTCAGTCATTATATGTAACACAAAAATTTATTTAGTATGGCTCTTACCAAGCACAGAATCAGTCTGTACATTCCACACCTCTGTGATGTCAATCCCTAGACCTAGCCAACAATGGCATTTTCATTTTAACTTTTAGCTGGAATTCTCAGGAGGCTGACACCACAATTGTTCTTATGCATCCTGATCACATTTCTCTTTTATATTATACAAATGAACAATAATAGCATACCTCCAACCCTGAGGGCCAACACAACTGATGAATTTCCACTAACCAATCACTAACAAAGTTATCATCATATTTCAAAATCTCAGCTGCTGGGCCTTTTATCCCTTCAAAATTACCATTTTGAAGGGATTTTATATCTTTACAAACCTTTTGAGATCTCTGCAGTGCTTACTGATCTCCGATATATTTTGCTTACACTCCACACTTATCTTTGCTTACATATTCAAGAGACCAAACAGAACAATTCACCCCATCTATCATTAGGCTCCCACTGTTCATTTCTTCATACCTATTCTTTACAAACTTATTTTCCCTACTCTATATTTGATAGAAAATTGCATGACATATATCCAACACTGTAAACATTGGAGAAAAGGGAGTTGGCACAATCAGCAGCACATGCAGAATTCTGCACACACATTTGAAACACAAAGTTCATCTCAATTCAGAGTGTGCTGTGCATTTACATCAATATTGCCAGAGATTTTAGCCTGAAAGCAAAATAGAGCTTAAAAAAAAAAAAAAAAAAAAAAAAAAAAAAAAAACTAATTTTTTTTTTTTTTTTGCTTAAAATATGCACCATCTGTTAAATTTAATTTAGCATGAAGCACTGGATGCATTCTCAATGCGAAAGAACATTCAAAACTACTGATATTTCAAATAATACCAGTGCTCCACAGATTACTATTCAACACCTTAACACAAATTCAAACTAAGCATAAGCTTGACTCACTTTTTTACATGATATTAGTAATGATCAGCTTTCTAAAACTAATGGTGCAGGTAATACATGACATTGGCTCTAACACATAATCACAGTTGTATCTGGCTCATTTGTTATCTTACACACACACACACACACACACACACACACACACACACACACACACACACACACAATATAAACTTATATTTGCTACTGAATGACACTCAAATGTTCTCATAATAGGTGAAACAACTGTATACTCAAGAAAGTATCATTACTTAAAAATGTCAAACCTACAGACGTTTTTAGTAAATATATTATTTGTTTATATACTTTTTAGTAATATATTAATAAAACTAATATATTATATTAATAAATATATTAGTTTTATTTGTAACTATAAACATACTTTTTTGTAATATTTAGGGTTTTAGCATAGCAAAATACTGGAAAACTTTGTGAAACAGACTAATCAGTTATCTAGATTTAAAAAAAAAACCCATGGTAACTAGTATGGATTTGGAAACAAATCAATTTAGTTTGCATACGGTAGTATTAAAATTTCACCTTTTGCTTCTTCTCTTCAGACAAGACAGTTTGAGCATTTATTATCAGCTGAATCAGTAGATAATATAATCCTCTCCAACAGCATTCATTCAAGATTCATTTTTAATCAACTTACACAAAAACTAGTAATCCATTGAACTAACTCAATTTTTTTTACTTTTCTAAGGCATTTGATAAAAGTAACAGTAATAAACTGCTTGAAAAAACACATAACGTAGGCAACAGAGATGCATCATACAAATTATTGGGTTGGTGCAAATAAAATGTCCGGCAAAGGGCCAGCACATGTGGACGGCGAGAACGGAATAAGTAGGACAACTTACCTAGGTAAAATACTCCCCTCGGCACCAACACATAGTTTGCCATCTGTCTGGTAAGGCCATGATCCCGGAACGAAAAAAGTTTTGCGGCTGGGACCCGAAGAAATTATCAACTGCACATTGAACCTCGCTGTCTATCGTGAACTGTTTCCTACACAGGAAGTGATCCAGGCGACAAAACACGATAGTCTGTCGGAAACACGTCGGGGCAATAGGCAGGATGAGGCAGTGCTGCATAGCCCAAGGAACTTCCTGTCCGCATCGTTCGTTGTGCGACATCAGGGCGGGCACTGTCCTGGATCAGAAGAACACCATGTCTGTCGACCAAAGCCAGTTGTTTCTGCAGCAATTTCCGGTGCATCTGGTGTAATTCGGCACAATAGCGTTCCGCATTGATGGTTTGGCCTTTTGCCAAGAAACTCCGATGAATTATCCCTGCTGTGGAACTGGAACACCAGACAAGGAGCATCACCATCTTGGTGTGGAAGGGCAGCTTAGGATGCCGTCCAGCAGGATGTGCCTTGCTTAACCCATTGTGCAGATCATTTCCGATTATCATAAAGGACCCGCTTCTTGTCGCAGGTGATGATTCCGTGCAGTAAAGGTTCCTGTTTATTCCTGGCAAGCAGTGACATGCAGACTTCCAAACACCTACTCTTGTTGGCAGTTGTCAACTCATGAGGGAGCCACATGTTCAGATTTTTTACCTTACCCAGCGCAGCCAGACGCCGAACAACTGCCGTGTGGTGGACACTTACCTCTGCAGCTATCTCAAGACACGTTTTTGGGGGTCTGCTTCAACCACGCTAACAGAACATCATCAAAAACAGCAACAGGTCAGTGACCAAGTGCTTCATTTTGAAGGTCCGTATCTCCGCTTTGAAACTTCACAAACCATCGACAAATGATTCATTCGTTGGCTGTATTCTCCCCAAATGCTTTGTTAACGTTCCAAGCAGCAATTCCTGCAGAATGGCCCAGTTTAAATTCCTACAAGAAGATTGCTCTCAAATCCGGAGTCTGCATGTTTCCTTTGGAAGCCACGTTACGTCCAAACAAACCGTGCCTGAACTTTGTTCTTCACACACGTGCTAGCTATTTATAGTTACTCTGTGACGTAATACCCGCAACACCTGTGTGTGGTTCCATTCCGCTGTGGTGGGGACCTTCTCCACTGCTCGTTCGCGCCAGACATTTCATTCGCATCAACCCAATATTTTAGAGTTTATAGGAAGAACAGTCTGTCAAAATATTATGCCACAAGCCAAAAACTTAGGAATAACTGTAGAAAATTCAGGTTGCCACCTTAAAACCGAAAAAAAGCAGTAGATTCCTGTGATTTACAAAAATTTATTAGTAGGTCAATAGACCTGGAGTCAAAATCAGTAGATCTACTGATAACACTGGACAACAATGAAATTGCTTCTGACGGGAAAGTGTGCAATTCGGTATGAAATTAACCCACTGAACACGAATATCCCCATGAAAAACTTTCATTGGCTCTTGTTTCGGAAATACAGCTGATGGAATGTTAAAAATTTGTGATTTTTAGTAAAAAAATGGGTATAATGAGTAATGATTTTTTTGTTACATATTAATAAATTTATGATAAATATAATAAATGTTAGTAAATGTATATTAAAATGGTACTGAAATAAAAATATAGTAAGAACATCAGATTTGTATGGGGTTTTCCATACTTTTAGGTATCGTCAGACCAGGAAGTATTGCATCATTGGATGAGAAGTCCGGAGTTCCTGCGACATCCGGTGTAGTATTACCCGGTGTGATGCAATCCTTTCAGTTTTAACAGCCCAAGAGTAAAAAGCTCAGTCCATTTGTTTCTTTCCCTTCATTGGTGAGTGTACTCTCATGATAGCAGCCTGTTAAAGTGATCCTTGTATTGTGACATTACGTAGCTATGCCGCGTGCATGTGTGAATAAGGTGGATACCTTTTGCTATATATGTGGTAAAGTGACATTTGCTGCACAGAAAAAGTCCATCACTCCGGTTGTTAAAAAGGCTTATCATTTGTATTTCGGCTGCAGGATAGGCGATGAGGATAAGGACTGGGCTCCACATGTATGTTGCCGCACGTGTGCAACGAATCTGTCACAGTGGCTTAATGGCAAAAGGAAAACGATGGGTTTTGCTGTTCCCATGATTTGGAGGGAGCCCACAAATGACATAAATGACTGTTATTTCTGTATGGTGCCACCAGTGGCTGAAGGTATCACAAAGAAGAAATGGACTGTAGAATATCCAAATATGCCTTCTGCTGTACGACCTGTACCTTATTCTGAAGAACTCCCTATTCCCAAGCCTCAGACAAATTTTGTTATCGATTTAGATGAGGTCCAGGAAGACAATTTGTGTAATCCGAAACCGTCAACGTCACGGATTAATGAAAGCGATGACGAATATGCATCTTCTGAGTCTATGTCACATAAAATTACATGAGAGGAACTGAACGACCTTGTTCGCGATTTGAATTTAACCAAAGTTAAAGCAGAGCTACTAGAGTCAAGGCTTCGTCAATGGAATCTTCTAGAACAAAATGTTCGAGTGAGTTTGTTTTATATTCATCACCAACAATTCGAGCAATTCTTCCAAAAAAGTGAAAGCTTTGTGTTCTGTTGCAATATTGACGGCCTAATGCAAGGACTAGGAATACAACATGTTACGCAAGAATGGCGTCTATTTATATACTCCTCCAAGTTGAGTCTTAAGATGGTTTTACTGCATAACGGGAATTAGCTACCGTCCATTCCAGTTGCACATGCGGTGCACAAGAAAGAGACCTACAACAACTTTAAACAGCTGTTGGACAGACTTAATTACAAAAATTATGGTTGGCTTATCTGTGCTGAACTGAAGGTAGTGTCTCTGTTGATGGGCCTTCAGCAGGGATACACAAAGCACTGCTGTTCTCTTTGTCACTGGGATAGCCGATCTACATGTCTGCACTACATCAATAGAGACTGGCCTTCTAGGACGTCTTTGATACCTGGACAAATGAATGTTCAGAACCCACCACAGACAGATCCTCAGAAAATCATACTACCCCATCTGCACATAAAACTCGGTCTTGTAAAGCAATTGGTTAAAGCCATGGACAAAACTAAACTAGTGTTCAAGTACTTGCATGATAAATTTCCTTAACTGAGCGAAGCAAAAATAAAAGAGGGGATTTTTGTGGGTCCGCAGATCAGACAGCTCTTTCAAGATTTGCAGTTTGAGGACATGCTTCAGTGTGATGAAAGAGAAGTGTGGGATGCCTTTTGTCAAGTATCAACAAACTTCCTGGGGAATTCCAGGGCTGAAAATTACAAAGATCTCATTATCGACCTGCTTGCTCTGTATCAAAAATTTGGTTGTAATATGTCTTTAAAACTCCACTTCCTGGATTCTCACCTAGACTTCTTCCCGGATAACTGTGGAAAATTTAGTGAAGAGCATGGTGAACAGTTTCATCAAGATATGGCCGTAATGGAGCAACGATACCAGGGAAAGTGATCCACTGTGATGCTCACATACTACGTTTGGACACTCTTCAGAGATGCCCCTCTGGTGGAATACAACCGAAAGGCAAGGAGAAGTAAAACGTCATGAACTGGTAACTGATTTCTATCTATGCATGAAAAACTCATGTACATATCTCAAAACTACATTTAATACAAATGTAAAAAAAAAAAAAAGAATTACACTATCTATTTTTAATTGTACTATAAAAAAATTACACTTACAGTTACTGTTTCAGATTGTATTTACTTCAAAAGAAGTGTAATGTAACGCATGCAATATATATATATATATATATATATATATATATATATATATATATACACTGCTGGACAATTGCTAAGGACGGATCATAAACGGCTATATAGCGCATAAAAAAGTAAGTGTGGTTGGATGCCAAGTGAAATAAAATGATGTCAGAATGCCAGGACATTACAAGAAAGACAATTTATTGTGCTCTGAAATCCAGAAGGCTTTGGAACGTGTTCAAGGGACAAACAGGCCATTTTGTGCAGAATACGTAAACGTGAAAAAAATGCAATTACCGTCCGCAGGCGTTCCGGCGTAAGATGTCAATACGAGATATGGCCACCATGGAGGGCGATGCAAGATTCCACACGTCGTGTCATGCTTTGCACAACGTTATCAAGCAGCTGTTGGGGTAATTTATCCCATTCCTCTGTCAGTGCACGGATGAGGGTGTCCTTGTTTATTGGAGGGCATTGGCGACCAGCAAGACTCCTCCCCAAAGCATCCCACACATTTTCAATGGGATTCAGATCTGGAGAACGTGCTGGCCATACGAGGCGTTGAATATCCTCGCTTTCAAGACACTCCTGGACAGCGACTGTTCGATGACACGTTGCGTTGTCGTCCATGAAAATGAATCTATCACCGACAGCACCACGGAACATGCGAACATGAGGTAGCAGAACATCATTAATGTATCGTTGGCCAGTCATAGTCCCAGTTGGAAGCACATAGAGGGACGTACGGCCATTGATCATGATGCCAGCCTATACCATGACACTACATGTCGGATATCGGTCCCTTTCCTGTATGTTTGCTGGACAATATGCAGTACCACTATCACGCCAGATCAGTTGTCGTCGACAATCAGACAATAGACTGTATCTACTCTCATCTGAGAAGAGGACAGCAGACCAGTCGTTATCAGTCCAATTGCAATGTTGATGGCACCATTGCAAACGGGCGGTACGGTGACGTCTGGACAATGGGATGCAGACAACAGGACGACGGGCGTATAGTCCTCCTTCATGCAAACGTCTGGCGATAGTTTTTCGGGAGATCCGCCTGCCAGTAGCAGCCATAAACTGATTTGCTACCTCACTAGCTGTGCTGCGCCGGTGTCTTTTTGTTGATAGCACTATGTACCGATCTTCTGCAGGTGTCGTACTGCGAACACGACCTTCCCGTGACGTTTGCTACACTCTCCATTTGTTTGAAATGATTTCCAAAGCCTTGAAACAACACTGTGGCTGACGTCGAACTCCCTGGCAACATCTGTTATTTTTCGCCCTTCTTCAATCTTGCCAATAATACTGCCACGCGTAAAATCATCTAGGTGATGTCGGGAAGACATACTGAAAATTGTAAGTTCGTCAATTAAATTTTTCCCTTTCAACTTTGCGTTTGAACAACAACGGTCAATACGCGTCAAATCCTTTATATCTCTTATCAGCGCTATGACGTCACGAACAAGTTCGGCAATCCAAAATTTGCATACGCACAACACGTCTTACTGTATCCCGCACTTATGCTAATTTCCACATTTTCCTGCCTTCCGTTTTATGGTTGCTATCGTTGCTATTGTCATCCGTCCTTAGCAATTGTCCGGCAGTGTATATGTGTATGTGTGTGTGTGTGTGTGTGTGTGTGTGTGTGTGAAGACGTACATAAACACTGGTTGCAATTGCTAAGGAACAGTTGCATGCTATTTCAATGGGAGAGATTTGGTATAAAGGTTAGCAGACTGAAATCAAAATGTCCTAAAAACTGATTTAGAATAAATTTCCTCATATACACATGGAAAATTTGTTAAAAACACATATTTTGATTATGATTTTGTTAAGTGTTTGAAGCTCTTTAATTAGCAGCATAAACCAATATTTATAAGGGAAACGCATCGAGAGTTACAGGCAAATTATATGCTTCTCTCCCATTGAAATAGCATGCACGTGTTCCTGATCACTTGTCAACCAGTGTACCTGCATATTACAAACAAACCGTAGCCAATTCAACTTTTTTATGGTCATATTCTGTTTCAGCACATCTAATTCATTAAGAAACGGCTATTTTTTTTTTTCTCGGAAGCATGAACTTCATCAAAAATTGTTGTCCAGTGTAATCACTAGAATGGCAACATTGATTTACACACTGAATCTAGATTTATACTCTGAAATTATTCTACATATAACTTCCCACCTAATTAAATCAAGATTATTCTTCATATTAATATTATTCACTCAATATACTCATTGAAAACCACAGAAGTCACATCCTTACTTCAGGGTTGCTGAATTTAAGAAATGAGATCCAGTGTAATGAACCTTAATACAGTCGAACCTCGTTAACGCGAAACCATAGGGACCAAGGCAATTACTTGGTGTTAACTGAATTTTATGTTAACCAATAACCTTCATGTTAACCTATTCTTTGACGGGACAAAACACATATTTTGCGTGAAACACTACTTCGCATTAAAGAGATTCGACTGTATACATTATTATCACATAGTTGTACATTTTACTTGGGACCACAGCTCTATTTTCAGTGGTTGATGAAGAGTCGTTCCAAATCAAATTGACAATGGTCACAACCTAACCTCTTTTGATTTCCTTGAAATTAGTTGTAATTGTTAGGCACTATGCATAAATTACAAATTTGAGCTCTCCTTCAAAATCAGATAATTGCGATCTTTCGACAATCTTGAGTAGTTGTATCTCATTACCTAATTGTGCTAGATGGTTGGAATAAGTGTCTTTTTATAACATTTAAATCATGTGATGAAAAGTAATACGTATATATAAAATATGTTTTCAAGGTCACAGAAATATCCTTTGACCTTGAATACTAAAAAAAAAAACTACTTTAAAATTTTGAAAAAAAATTCATGCCATTCTTTAAGTTTTGATTTACTAGTATTTCAACTGTCAGGTTGGGATAGCAATGGGGCCATTATAAAATACACCCTCACAAAAAATGGCCTCAAAATGACTAAATGAAACATTAAAGTGTTTTAGGATTAAATAGCAAATTTAAAATGCAAGAGGCAGAAGCAGACGTGACAAACTTCAAAATCTGAAAATAGATAGTTTTTACAGCACATAAAGTCATATGAGCGCTATTTTTTATCAACATTTTCCAGAAGTAGGAACAATTTTCCAGATGTAGTATTATTGGTCCACTAAAAGTTCTAGAGGAAAAAAACAACAAAAAAAGCCTGTGAAAATGAACCACCGTCCCCCTACTGAAATTCGTTTTCAGGTATGTCGATTCCGCAGGATAATTAAAGCGCAAAATGGCCCACATGTTGTTTTTTATGAATAAAATAGCAGCAAATTGTTTTTCATTTCTTCTTGAGGTTGTGCATGGAGGTGACAAAAAGTATAGTACTAACATTGGTTTTTGTTACAAGGTGAGGCCAACTGTAACTACTCCCTTTTGTCGTTAAGTGAACTCACTGCAACTCTGCTTATCATCACTTAGAATGCATGCAACTCTGCTTATCATCACTTAGAATGCATGCAGCTCTGTTGAGGCGAGGGGGTTGAAAGACTGAACTGCAGGAAGGCAGGGCAGCTCCCATCTGTCAATCAAATACTGACCTTCCCCGGCATTCTAATGCCAGAGTGGGTGAGCTCTTTGCTGAAAGTGTCGTATGACAATCAGACTGGGAGAAAAAAAAAATTTAAAGCACGTTTTTTCCACCCCATCTCGGACAACTGGTCATAAGCCAGCGTTTAGACTACTGCCCCACTGAGGCGACTCTCTTTTTGCAGATAGTGAAGGAAAAGTATGAAACTGATGCCTGTAATGCCTCCTTGCATCAACACAGAAAGAAAAAGATTTCACAGGCGGTTTGAAATTGCAGAGATTGATGGAATTTCGTTCCCCAACAGCAAATTCTCAGTGAAAATCAGGAGAATTTGACATTTATCCAGAAAGCAGGAGGAAGGGCTGAAAATTCCGAGTCTCCAGCCTAAATCCGGAGAGTTGGCACGTCTGCAGAAGGTCCTTATATGCTATGTAGTAACAACTTTTAATAACTGTCATTTTTTGAAGTATAATTTACTACAACATATTTCAAATGTAAAACTGCTAAAATTCTTTAAATACCAAGTGTTTCACTGGGTAATGACAACTTTCCTGTAGAATAAATCATTAAAAATAATGAGATGGCGCTGTAAGTCCGAAACGTTGATCAGCAGCCGACAGGCATTCATGAGGAAGTAGTGGGACAGTCGGCACGCGATTTTGGACATGCAGCGACATTCCATGGAAGAAAGAGTTTTCTTGGTGAAAAATTGGTATGCTGAGGGCGGAAACCCTCCAAAGGTGTTACAAAAGTGGGGTACAGCGTTTAAAAACCATCGTTTGGTAGCGAAATTCGAATGAAACGGCAGTGTCACAGTTGACGTGGCATGGCGATGAAGAGAAGAACAGTGCAGACAGCGGAAAACATCGAAGCCGCACAAGAACTCCTGCGCGAAGACTTGCGCAGCAACTAGACGTTAGCCCAGCATGGCGCATTGTGATGTTGGATTTGGACATGCTTCCCTACAAAATCTAGGTGCATCAGCCTTTGAGAACAACAGCCGTGTCCAGCAACATTATAAGTTTGCGAATGACGTGTGCACTGATCGACAAGCACAACTTTGATGTGAAGAGCATTGTCTTCAGCGATAAGGCACATTTCTGGTTGGATGGCTACGTTAACCGGCAAAATTATCGCATCTGGGGAAGCGAGAAGCCGGCGGTCTGTGTTATGTTATGAAGCCTCTCCATCCGCTGAAGCTAACTGTTTGGTGTGCAATGAGTGGCGATGGCCTTATTGAGCCATTTTTCCTGGAGTCCACAGTTACTGCAGCTGCCTACTGTGACCTTTTGAAGAATCCCCCCCATTGCAGTCCAGGAAAACTGGGCTCACAACCGCACATTTCAACAGGAACACTCCACAAATGTTGTTCTTGGTTTTACTACACCAGCAGTATGGCCCACGGGTCATTGCCAGACGACCCCCCCCATCGTTTTTCAACCGGTCTCTCTTGGCTTTCGTACAGCCCCAATGTAACGCTGTTCAACTTCTTGTGAGGCTATCTGAAAGATCGGGTTTACCAGGACAACCCGAGAACACTGCCTGACCTACGACATGCCATCCAACAGGAAATTGCACGGATCCCGTCGAATATCTTCCTGTCGATATTGCAGCACTTCGAAGCACGTATACAGCGGATGGACATCAGGTGGAACATGTCATCCATTGATTACCTGTTGCCCACTCTTACTCCTGTAAACATCTTTTTCCCCTTCCAATAAAGTAAGTTAACTTTATTGTCTCTTTCTTTGTCACTACCCAGTGAAACACCCGGTATGTAACCAAAAGAAGCAATTGGTGTACCCTAAAAATTGCCATAATTATCCATGTTAGCCTTAAAAGCCTCAAGAATAAATAAGTTATTTCTGAAATTGAGGTAAAACACATGTTGCAAATTACTTAAGCTCAGTGCACACCTGTATCACACTAGGGTGAGGCAAAAGTTTGTCTTATTTTGAGTTACAAACAAATGTTTGGCCTCCATTCCTCTGTGAAACGCATGCCAGCATCAACTGGGTACTGTGGTGACATGCACTTGGCACAGGAGTTGACAAACATGCTGTTCTGGTGCTCTTACACCATCATTTGAAAAAAGGGTTAAATGTGGCAGTAGCAGAGCGAGGAATTTGTGCAGTTGAATGCGAGGAAACAGTGGACAGCAGCACTGCACAGAAATGGTTCCAATGTTTCAATGCTGGAACACCAGTCTCGAAGATATGCTGAGGTCAGGACATGCAACGACCAACCAACAATGACACCCTGGTTGAAGTTTTTGCAGCAAACCCTGGTACCAGTGTATGACAATTGGCAGCTAAGATGGAGTTTTCCCAATCCACCATTGTTGCTCACCTGCATCAACTTGGTTCCTCCTCCAGGCGCCACTTAATAGTTCCCTGTACATCGATACCTCAGCAGGTGGAACACCACCCTGGATTGCTGTCAAAGCCACAGGACGATAGGTTTTGGCATCATATAATCACAGTACAGGTGACAAAAAGTGGATATTGCTAAGGTGGAACACCGCCACGGATTGCTGTCAAAGCCACAGGACGATAGGTTTTGGCATTGTATCATCACAGTACATGTGACAAAAAGTGGATATTGCTAAGGTGGAACAACACCATGGATTGCTATCAAAGCCACAGGACGATAGGTTTTGGCATCGTATCATTACAGTACAGGTGACAAAAAGTGGATATTGCTATGTTATTCTACCACTGGGAACTAGCAGCTAAAGCCAACACCAAGAAGCATAGCCAGTGGTGCAACGAGGGCAGTTTGAGAGGAAAGTCAAGCTGTGCATTTGGTGGAATTGTAAGGGTCGCAGCGACTGGGAACTCATGCCAGATGGTCCGACTGTGGACAAGAACCGCTATGCAGAACAACTGCATTAGGTCTGTGATGCTTTCTACCAAAATTACTCAGTGCTCATCAAGAAGAAACAGGTGTTGCCGTACGTGCATAATGATCCAAATTACACCTTCAATATGGTCTGCCAAAAACTACAGGAATTGGACAGGTTGAGATTTTACTCCATCCTCCATCTTATCCCATCTGATTATCACCTGTTTTGCTCGGTGGCTCGTTTCCTACAAGGAAAGCACTTTGCTTTAGTGGTGGACATAGAATTTGGCATAAGAAAGTTTCTTTCCTTGAAACCTGCCAAGTAGTACCGCTGTGGCATCGTGGCTGCTGGAACACTGACAAAGGACTATAAAAAACAACAGCCTGTACTTTGCAGAACAAAGTGAGCGTGTATGCCTTTCTTACACCACTACAACTTTTTAGCTGCAAATGGGATGAACTTTTTTTTTCACTTGCCTGCTATTTATCATACGGCAGACAAATTTTGCATTTTACTAGTATGTCGGGTTAAACTTGTAAATTAGCATTCAAGTATTAGGTCTACAAATAAGTTTTAAAGCGTTTTTCGTGTGACGTATACCCCTAATTTACATATCCAACATTCCCCCGCACTGTTGTCATGTGACCGTAACTGGTCCACAGTATAAAATGTGACACAGAAATTCGTCCAACAGTCAAATGCACTTGCACATCGGTAGGTGAAAGATGGAAAGCGATACTGCATTTATTCAACACTGCATTCGTTACGAATTTCATCAAGGAAAAAGTGCTGCAAAAGCATAGGCATCGATCTGTTCTGTTCTGGGGGAGAATACTATATTGAAAAGCACGTGTGAGTTTTGGTTTATACGATATAAAGCAGGTGATTTTGATGTTAGCGATCACAATGCCCCACAGAAGGTTGCACATGAGGAACTGCAAGCATTGCTGAATGAAGATTCGTCTCAAACGCAAAACGAACTAGTTGAACAACTGGGGGTAACTCAACAAACCATTTCCAATCATTTACGCTCAATGGGAAAGATTCAGAAGGAAGGAAACTGGGTGCCACGTGACCTAAGCCAGAGGAACAAGAATGAGTGTGTCATGAAGTGTTTGAATCTGTTGAATAAACAACACAGGAAGTCTTTCCTGTGGAAAATCGTTACGGGTGATGAAAAGTGGATATGGTACGACAATCTCAAATGTAAAAAACACTGGGTAGACCCCGGTGTCTACTGATTTCCAATGAACCAAATTCATGACTTTTTCATGACTTCCATGACATCTTCAGTTAAATTCATGACTTCTCAACAATGCGTGGCACAATGACAACCATTCCAGACTCATAATCTAGTATCCTTGGCTTGAGATCCGAGGTTATTTTTAATTTTTACAAACACTGAAATTAATTCCATGCGACAACAGTTTAGGCAAAACTGATGTGTCTATAACATCATTGCTGCTAAAATAGCTAAAAGGGGGAGGGATTTTTTTCCTTTTAATGAAATGTGACACAGAAATCCTTTTAATGAACCCCTACCTGAAAGCCAGTCGTGATGAAAGCTGAATGTAATTCCTGAAGCAACGACTTCGACACAGAAACGCAATATTCACCCCAAGAAAGTTCTGCTGAGCATCTGCTGGGATATGAATGGTGTGCTCTCTTGTAAACTATTGAAAAAGGGTCAAACTGTTACTGCTGATCGCTACAAGCAACAATTGCTGCGATTAAACCAGGAAATCTGTCAGAAACGCCCATTCACAGACAACGGATTGCGTCCTGTGAAATTACTGCATGACATCGCTAGGCTGCACGTCACGAAATCGGTCAAGGAAACGTTATTGACACTTTGCTGGGAAGTTTTGGAGCACTCAGCATATAGTCCTGACATAGCCCCTTCAGACTATGATTTGTTCTATTTGTTCTGATCTATGCAACATGGTTTGTCTGCTGTCCGGTTCCAGATATGTGACGAAGTGCAAAAATGGGTTGACCACTTCATCGCGTCACACGACAAAGTATTCTTCATGCCTGGAATCCATCAGCTGCCCGACCGATGGCGGAAGGCGATAAATAACGACAATGCATATTTCGATTTGTAAAGGTCTTGTTGTTTTTTCTCAAAGTACATGTTGTGCTGTCTTAAAACGCTTTAAAACTTATTTGTACACCTAATACTTGCAATATGTCATTTCATCATGTTTGGAGAATTTTTGGTTGACATTTGCTACAGTAAAATGTCTTATAAATAATGATCTCATTGCTGCTTGAAGGTTGGGGCACTGGTACACAAAACTTGAAGGATGCCATGTAATATCATCATCGCCCACCATTATCAATCCACTGCTGGACGAAGGTCTCCCAAAGTTTTTTCCACAATGGTGAGCATTGAGCCAGTCTCTTCCATGTCAGATGGCACCTAAACGAGTTTTCCACTGGTTCTTAGCACGCTCTGTTTTCGTGTCGCACTGGCTGCTGCCTTGGCCAGGTACATTCCAGCTGCCAGAGACTGAGGGCCAAGTTTTAAGTTGTGGAATACACACACTGAGAGGTTCCAAATAACTGAGAAGGGGGCTACCATTTTCATTACATGCCACCACACCCATGCGGTAAATGGTTATCATCCACAAACAACGTATATATAGAGGCACATATGTCCGCAAGCTCTAGTAGTAGCATACATAGTTCAGTTGGCGGCTTATCAAGATTTAAGCAATTTCGAATGTGGTAAGATAGTCAGTGCCTGGGAGATAGGTCACTCCTAGGTCACTCCATCTCAGAAATCACATCAAAATTTGGATTTACATGGTCAACAATTTTAAGGGGTATCTAGACTACACAAACTCAGGAAAAACATCTACACGCAAGACCGGTGTGGTCTTAGAAAAGCCCTGGATGATCTTGAACGGCGGTGTCTGGCGTGCATCGTAACATTCGCTTTATGTGCAACATTGCCACAAATCACAGAGCAATTCAATGCTGGGGCCAGTAGTAGCATCAGTGTTTGGGCAGTGCAACATTCCCTGTGTTCAAAGGGGTTCCAGAGCCGACAGCCCACCTGGGTGCAATTGCAGACCCTACGACACAAAGCTGCACGGCTCGCTTATGCTCGGGAACACCACCACTGGATGCAAGATGACTGGAAACATGTAGCCTGGTCTGACGACTCATTATACCAATTGTTTCGGGAAGAATGCTGACTCCAGGTGTGGCGACAACCACAAGAGGCAATGGATCCTGCATGTCTATAAAGGGCAAAGCAGGCTGGCCGTGGCTCTGTTATGGTGAGGGGTGTTTTCAACTGGCACACATTAGGACCCCTCTTATGTCTGCAGACCACTCTGGCCAGTGGAGGCTATGTAACCATCCTTGGGGATCATTTGCACCCGTTCATGTCATGCAACCATTCTGACAGGTGCGATCTCTTTCAACACAATGCACCTCCGCACACGTCCACAGTCACCCAATTCTGGCTGGAGAAACATTCCACAGAATTTAGCATCCTGATTTGGTCCCCTTCTTGCTGGATTTAAATGCCATAAAAAACATTTGGGATGCTGTTCAATGCGTCGTCAATGCCAGGAATCCTCCACCAGTGAATATTAAAGAATTGTGGGATGTTTTTCAGGAAGCATAGTGTACACACTATCCCCACAGTACTACAGAGAGCTCGAGGGGTCCACGCCCTGTCGTGCTGCTGCCGTTATCCAATCACGAGTAGGACCAATGCAGTATTAGAGAGATATCCCCGGGTTTTTTGGCACTTCAGTGTATGAATTTTCAGCTATATATACACTGAAATGCCAGAAAAACTGGTACAGACGAGCTTATGCAAAATATATAGCAAAGTCACCTATGCGCTGTACTCGGTTGCGTCCGCCAGTGCGTATATAAAGCGATAGACATCCTTGCCAGCTGTCAGAGCTGTTTTCGGCATGAGAATGACAAGTAATAATGATTTAAGCGATTTTGAACGCGGTGTCATAGTTGGCACTCGTGAGATGAGCCATAGTATTTCAGAGGTAGAAACGAAGTTCGGATTTTCACGGACAACCATTGCAAGGGTGTGCCGTGACTACAAGAATTCTGGCAAAACCTCCAACCTACGATAACAGTGTGACCGTAAAAAGACATTAGGTGAGCGCGACCATAGTCGGCTGTCAAGAATCGTTTCACACGATAGGCGTGCAACACTCTCGCAGGTATAATCCGAATTCAATACTGAAGCCTCAACGAGCATCAGCGTCCGGACTGTGCAACATACCCTGCACGATATGGGCTTTGGGAGCCGATGCCCAACTCGAGTCCCCTTGATGGGTGCATGACACAGAGCTATGCGCCTTGATTGGGCACGGCAACAGGGAACTGTACTTGCTGGTGGGCAGTCCGTAATGGTATGGGGTGTGTTTAGCTGGACTTCACTGGGACCCCTGGTACGTCTACAAATGTCTGTGACCGACCAATGCTATGCGCGAATCCTTTCTGACGAAGTACACCTGTTTATGTCCTGCATTCATACTGATGGGTTGGGCCTGTTTCAACACGACAATGAACCTCCATACAAGTGTCAGGATGCCACATTATGATTAGAGGAGCATTCATCTGAGTTTGGGGTGTTGCCATTCCCACCCAAGTCCCCAGATCTGAATGTGACACATTTAGGATGCCATGCAACGCGCTATCAAACACAGGAATCCGAGACCTCTGAACGCTCTGCAGGAAGTATGGTGTGCATTGCCTACAGCATATTTTCAGAAGCTAGTGGAGTCCATGCCCCGTCATATTTCTGCAGTCCTGCGCTCCCGTGAGGGACCTACCAAGTATTAGACTGGTGTACCAGTTTTTCTGGCACTTCAGTGTGTGTATATATATACAGGGTGTCCAACAATTATCGGACACATTACAAAATTATGTAAAAAAAAAAAAAACTGAGCATTCTGTTTTTCTATGTCACATATTACTAACACGGTTTCTATATTTTTGTTTTGCAGAATTGTTATTCCCAGAATCCGATAGATGGCGCTAGGTGTGTCCTGATGAGGAATGTATGAGAAATGCACAATCAGTAGTCATGTCATCCGTACAGCAGAAGGCGATGTGTGTGTTATGGCTTGCGGAATTAAAGTCTGTCATTAAAGTGAAAAGATCGTACCGTTTAGAGTATGGTTGTAATCCTCCACCAACAAATTCAATTAAGCGGTGAATGAAACAGTTTAGGAAAACTGGCAATGTGGAACATCGTGGAGGAGCCGGCAGGCCTAGTGTCAGCGGTGAGACGGTTGACCAAGTTAATTAAAGTTTCCGACGAAGCTCCAGAATATCCGTTCGTAAAGCAAGCGTACAACTGTGCATTCCGAAATTGACAGTTCACAATATCTTGCACAAGAAATTAAAGTTTCATGCTTATAAAATTCAAATAGCGCAAATGATCCCACTCTGAGATACGATTTCGCTGTTAATATGCTAAATTGAGTGGAAAACGACTAAAAAAACCATAAATAGTGACATTTACTTGGATATGCTAGAAAATTTCGCTATACCCCACATAAAAAAATATGAAGTTTTCCAACAAGACGGTGCGCCTCCGCATAGGTTAACGTGTGTACGTAAATGCCTAAATGAACATTTCCCGAACAGATGGATTTGGCGTGGTGGTCCCATTCCGTGGCCTCCTCGCTCTCCATATCTAACTCCATTGTATTATTTCATGTGGGGATATGTGTAGGATCATGTCTATCAGACGCCTTGTACTGATTTGCAAGAACTGAAGCAGTGTATCACAGCTGCTATTAATTCCATAACTCCTCAGATGCTTGGCAATACATGGCATGAAATCAAGTATCGCTTGGACGTACTACGAGCAACCAAGGGATCTCACATCGAAATTTATTAACTTGTGTAGTTACATTGTAAGTTAGTACAGTCAGTTTCTTTCTATCTGTTTAATGTTTTGTTTTATATAATTTTGTAATGTGTCCAATAATTCTCGGACACCCTGTGTATGTGTGTATATATATACTTAAGAGCAAGACTGAAGACTAAGGAAAAACTTTAGAATTTAAAACGAAAGTTGTATCTTCTTAATAGAATATACATATATATATATATATATATATATATATATACAGGGTGCATAAGAAAGTCCCTTTAGCCTGAGATAACTTGCAAACGGAGAGAGGTACAGTTATGCAAGTGAGATAACGGTATAGTAAAGCGACTGCGCCCAATCGAATGCAATCGATAGCAGTGCCCCTAGTGGCGAAATGCAGAAGTTAGCCATTGCAAATCGAAAACAAAAAGAGAGAGAGCAAAATTTCCAATTACAAAGTTGTAGAGCATCAATTAATTAGTACTAAACAACATTTGTTGCACACGGATAAGATAAATTGTCGCCTGAATACCTACCCTACAAGAACGACTTTTAGTGCTTCCTGTCTCCCTGAGCTGTTTCACAACACTTGCGATGGTAACCGCACTTGGATGTGGCCCAGCTTGAAAACAAACGGCATATTCCCGTGTAGCTAGCGGTGCGTTTCGCCAGTAATAAGCACCATCTCGCAATACTGGGAGTGACTGAAGCTCGCTATTCTCACACAGCGTACGTAGACCTAAACTTCTGATCAGGGTACATCCTGCTACTGGTTTTTATATCGTAGGGACAGTACAACGTCACAATCTGCATTCGCATACGGCTACATTTGGGAAATGTGAATATGCAGATTGTCGATTCAAATCGTCGCACATCGATTTCTGACATTTTTGGGTATTCGGGCGACAATTTTATCAGTGTTAAACAAATGTCCTTTTGTACTAATTAATTGATGCTCTACAACTTTGTAATTGGAAATTTTGCTCTCTCTTTTCGTTTTCGATTTGCAATGGACAACTTCCACATTTCGCCACTAGGGGCGCTGCTATTGGTTGCATTCGATCGGGCGTAGTCTCTTTACTATACCATTATCTGACTTGCATAACTGTACCTCTCTCCATCAGCAAGTTATTTCAGGCTAAACGGACTTTCCATACACCCTGTATATACAGGGTGTTTCCCAAAGCCGCGGCTCATTTCAATAACTCAAGAATAAATTGGAACAGAAAAACCGGGTCAACGGGTATTAATAAGGGATGATACGATCTATTTAAAGGATATGTGAATGACCCAGCCCCCAGAACAGGGGGCTCGGGGGCTATCTTGTAAACAAAGCAAGTTAAGAAAAAATTTCCAATTACAAAGTTATACAGCCTTTTGACCTTAGTGTAAATCCACAGAAAAATTTCTAATAGCTCTCCAGGTTCGGGTTGTGCCCACTTGAGCTATTGCACATTTACAACGAAAAGTTGTTTTCCCCGCAAACCTTGAAATGTTTCTGCCTTTACCTGAGCTTCGTACAAAAAGGCGTCTGAGGGGATGATTTTTTCATTGGCGAAACTAAGGATTCGAAAGCCCCCAACATCAGTGAACGGATACCAGGAAAGCCACTCCCCGGGTTGTTGCTCTCCTGATGAAGGCAACCTGGTTTTCTCAGTTTCAATTTTATTTTATTTTTCTACGTTCCTGCCTTCACAGAATTTATGTCCGATGTTCCTTTGTTGTTGTTTCATAACTCTATATTTTGCTAATTCCTTCAGTCTGCTACGTATTGCGCAACCGAGATATTAGCTTCGCAATCTCGTATTTTCGTTTTATTGTATTTCAGTTATATTTCTTTGGACTTCAGTTACAGTCTTAAAATTTTCGTGTTATTACATTACTTCTGCTTAAATATTCATTATATATATATATATATATATATATATATATATATATATATATATATATATATACAGTGACCATAGATTGGTGAGATGTAAGATGCACCTCAACACTAAACTCGAACGTAGCAAGCTCATACGACAAACAAAATGTATTGACATAACCAACCTTAAAAACACCATAATACCTTCAAATTGGAACTGAAGAACAGATTCTCTGCTTTAGAAGGCATAACATTGGAAGAAGTGGGTATTTCTGAAGTTAACAGAAAAGAGTGAAAGATTTCTACTCCAAATTATATGAAAGGGATGATACATGTACTCCAGACATCATGAAAGGTACCAGTACCAGAGTTCTTCCAGTCCTTCCAGCAGAAGTTGCACATGCAATCAAGAACATGAAGCGGGGAAAAGCTCCAGGAGAAGATGGAATTACTGTAGACATCATACAAGAAGCAAGTGGAGAAATCGAAACAGTACTCGCCCAAATTTTCACTCGATGCCTTAATGAAGGGAAAATTCCTGAGGATTGGAACAACGCTACAATGATCTTGCTACATAAAAAAGGCGACATTGAGGATCTCAGGAACTACAGACCTATCAGCCTCCTATCAGTGGTTTATAAAATCTTCACTAAAGTTCTTTCACACCGCTTGAAGGTGACACTGGACATGGCTCAACCGAGAGAACAAGCTGGATTCAGGAGTGGCTACAGCACAATAGATCATATCCACGTACTGAGAGAACTAATTGAAAGAGCGAGGGAATATGAACTTCCATTGTGCATGGCTTTTATCGATTATGAAAAAGCCTTTGATTCGGTGAAACCATCAGCAGTTGCAATGGCTCTGAAATCCTGCGGTATTGAAGATGCATACATTAATATTATTAATAACATCTATAAAAATGCAAGTGCAAAGATTCGGCTGTTTGAAAATACAACACACATAAAAATTGGAAAGGGAGTGAGACAAGGTGACACCATATCTCCGAAGCTCTTTAATGCCACATTGGAAAATGTCTTTCAATCACTGAACTGGGAAAACAAAGGGATAAAGATTAATGGAGATTATCTAACCCACCTTCGTTTTGCTGATGACATAGTCATTTTTGCAACTACCCCATCAGAGCTACAGAGTATGATCCAGGAACTTGCTGACAAGAGTAAAGAAGTGGGATTAAAAATGAACTTTCAGAAGACAAAAGTGATGTACAATGCTTTTACAAGAAATGAAGATTTATCGATTGATGGAGAAAAGCTGGAGATAACAGACACGTACATTTATCTTGGACAGCAGATATCAAGTGAGGGTCACATTGGTGAAGAAATTAATCGGCGTACAAAACTTGCCTGGAGAGCTTTTGGAAGAAACAGCATAATTTTCAAGAGCAATATGCCATTATGTCTTAAAAGAAAAGTGTTTGATCAATGCATCCTTCCAGTGCTTACGTATGGTGCAGAGACGTGGACCTTAGCTAAAAGAGACATACAAAGGCTGCAGACAACTCAAAAAAGCATGGAGAGGTGCATGCTTGGTGTAACCAGGAGAGATAAGAAGAGGAGCACGTGGATCCGAAAAATGACAAGAGTGGAAGACATCATGATCAGAGTTAAATCTCTGAAATGGCAATGGGCTGGACATACTGCCAGAAGAACAGACCATCGATGGACAGCCGAAATTTTAGATTGGATTCCAAGGGACAGGAAAAGACCCAGAAGAAGACCACATGGAAGATGGGTGGATGAAATTCGAAAGTATGCGGGAGTTACATGGAGGAGACTGGCACAAGACAGACCGTTGTGGAGGAAACTTGGGGAGACCTTCGTCCAGCAGTGGATTGATAATGGTTGACGATGATGATGATATATATATATATATATATATATAGGAATGTAAGGTCAGGTGATGCTTAACATCACAGCCTCTCCTTGACAAATGTCAACCCCGCCTCCTCGTGGTGCATCCTGTTCCCACTAAAGGGGCTTTGACGACCACCAATAGCGGTATAACTATACCATCGGGATGAGAGGAAATGCTATCCCACACTCACCAACCCGCTTGGCCAGCGTGGTGAGTTATGGCCAAACCCCTCCAAAATTATTCCACAACTTAAATCTTGGCCCTCAGTCTCCGGCAGCTGGAATGTACCTGGCCAAGGCAGCAGCCAGTGCGACATGAAGGCAGAGGGTGCTAAGAATCCCCGGAGGACCGGACTAGGCTGCCATCTGATGCTGACCTTGGCTACGTATAATGGACGCTCCTATCTTCTGATTCAAGGCTTCTTGAATTGGAAGAGGAACTACAAAGGATCAAGTGGGACATCATTGGGCTAAGTGAGAAAAGGAGAAGATCTCATTGAACTGAAAAGTAGACATCTCCTCTACTATCGTGGGACTGATACTGGCAGAACTAGTGGTGTAATTTTAAAATAAACAAGAAACTGAAGGATAAAGTTGTAGAAGTTGAAAGTTCCTCTGACAGAGCTGCACGACTCGTTATCCAACTCTCCAGAAGATACCAGGCTCAGATTATTCAAGCTTATGCACCCACCACAAGTCATCCTGAAGAAGAAATTGAAGAATTTTATGAGGAAATTCGTCATCTAAATAATAAAGGTAAGCAGCACTTAAAGATAATTATGGGAGATTTCAATGCAAAAATAGGGCAACAGCAACAGAATGAAACTTCAGTAGGTAAATTCGGTCACGGCAACAGAAACCAGCGTGGAAATACTCTCATTGAGTTTGCAGAGGCAGAAGGGTTTTTCATCTTGAACTCCTTTTTCAAGACAAAGCCACACAGGAAATGAACATGGAGACATCCAAATGGGACGACAAGTGAAATTGATTTTATTATGTGTAACAAAAAATTCGTCATAGAAGACTGCAGTGTGCTAAACAAGTTCAACACAAGTAGTGACCATAGATTGGTGAGATGTAAGATGCACCTCAACACTAAACTCGAACGTGGCAAGCTCGTAAGACAAACAAAATGTATTGACATAACCAACCTTAAAAAACACCATAATACCTTCAAGTTGGAACTGAAGAACAGATTCTCTGCTTTAGAAGGCATAACATCGGAAGTGGATATTTCTGAAGTTAACAGAAAAGTAACCAAAGCTCTTATGGAAACAGCAACAAAATTAGCTGGGTCTAAGAACAAGTTGCATGTGAACAAATTATCAGGAAAACCCAAAATGTTGATGCAAAAAAGAAGAGAGATGAGGACAACTAAAGAAGATGCGACTTCCAAAGTGGAATATATAGAGCTATGCAAGGCAGTACGAAAAAGTATCACTGAAGACGTAAGGAAATTCAACTGTCAACTACTAGTGAGGAAAGCAATTGAAAACAACCAAAGCCTAAAGGTAGCAAAGGGACATCTCAGTAAAGGAAGAAAACAGATTATGGCACTGAGAAAAGAAGATGGTTCTGTAACAAGAAATAGAGGCGAAATTTTGACAAGAGTGAAAGATTTCTACTCCAAATTATATGAAAGGGATGATACATGTACTCCTGACATCATGAAAGGTACCAGTACCAGAGTTCTTCCAGTCCTCCCAGCAGAAGTTGCACGTGCAATCAAGAACATGAAGCGGGGAAAAGCTACAGGAGAAGATGGAATTACTGTAGACATCATACAAGAAGCAAGTAGAGAAATCAAAACAGTACTCGCCCAAATTTTCATTCGATGCCTTAATGAAGGGAAGATTCCTGAGGATTGGAACACTGCTACAATGATCCTGCTACATAAAAAAAGTGACATTGAGGATCTCAGGAACTTCAGACCTATCAGCGGTTTATAAAATCTTCACTAAAGTTCTTTCACACCGCTTGAAGGTGACACTGGACATGGCTCAGCCGAGAGAACAAGCTGGATTCAGGAGTGGCTACAGCACAATAGATCATATCCATGTACTGAGAGAACTAATTGAAAGAGCGAGGGAATATGAACTTCCATTGTGCATGGCTTTTATCAATTATGAAAAAGCCTTTGATTCGGTGAAACCATCAGCAGTTACAATGACTCTGAAATCCTGCGGTATTGAAGACGCGCACATTAATATTATTAATAACATCTATGAAAATGCAAGTGCAAAGATTCGGCTGTTTGAAAATACAACACACGTAAAAATTGGAAAGGGAGTGAGACAAGGTGACACCATATCTCCGAAGCTCTTTAATGCCACATAGGAAAATGTCTTTCAGTCGCTGAGCTGGGAAAGCAAGGGGATAAAGATTAATGGAGATTATCTAACCCACCTTCGTTTTGCTGATGACGTAGTCATTTTTGCAACTACCCCATCAGAGCTGCAGAGTATGATCCAGGAACTTGCTGACAAGAGTAAAGAAGTGGGATTAAAAATGAACTTTCAGAAGACAAAAGTGATGTTCAATGCTTTTACAAGAAATGAAGATTTATCGATTGATGGAGAAAAGCTGGAGATAACAGACACGTACGTTTATCTTGGACAGCAGATATCAAGTGAGGGTCACATTGGTGAAGAAATTAATCGGCGTACAAAACTTTCCTGGAGAGCTTTTGGAAGAAACAGCATAATTTTCAAGAGCAATATCCCATTATGTCTAAAAAGAAAAGTGTTTGATCAATGCATCCTTCCAGTGCTTACGTATGGTGCAGAGACGTGGACCTTAAATAAAAGAGACATACAAAGGCTGCAGACAACTCAAAAAAGCATGGAGAGGTGCATGCTTGGTGTAACCAGGAGAGATAAGAGGAGGAACTCGTGGATCAGAAAAATGACAAGAGTGGAAGACATCATGATCAGAGTTAAATCCCTGAAATGGCAATGGGCTGGACATACTGCCAGAAGGACAGACTATCATCGATGGACAGCCGAAATTTTAGATTGGATTCCAAGGGACAGGAAGACCCAGAAGAAGACCACATGGGAGATGAGTGGATGAAATTCGAAAGTATGCGGGAGTGACATGGAGGAGACTGGCACAAGACAGACCGTTGTGGAGGAAACTTGGGGAGACCTTCGTCCAGCAGTGGATTGATAATGGTTGACGATGATGATGATATATATATATACACACACACACACACAACATTAAATATATTTTAATGTTGTATATCAGAGCATGATTCAGTCTGCAGCAGTTGCGCGTCTGAGCTTGTACTCATATTTCTTTATAATTATTGATGTAAATTTCTTGTGTGTTGAGTGTACATAGTTTTTTTATTCAAAGCTTTAATATATAATACATATATATACAACTACTCAGATTGCCCAAAGGTCATGATTTTCTAATGTTTAAGGTCATGGAATTTAAAACCATGTACAAGGCTAAAACTTGGAATTTAGGCATAGTATACATATCTAACAGTCACACCAAATCTGAAAGAAATCAAAAGAGGTGAGGTTGAAAATGTGTATTTCATCATTCAATTTGATATGGAATGACCCTGAAAGGAGTGTTCTTAAAATACATATTTTTGTTTTAAATAAAAAGAATGTAACAAGCAGACAAGATTCAAGTAACCAGTTAACTTACTTGATGAGCTCTCCTGAGAGCCATCCGCTTGTATAAATAACTTTCACTGTGAACAACAAAAAGCATTTTATAGGAATTGAGATTGAATTTACACTGTGAGTTTGGGTCTGCCGCCTCAGCCATTTCCTTTTGCCGCGCTCGGTCCATGAGTATTGCTTTAGCATTTAGCCCAACCAATCCTTTTACAGCTTCTCCAGCACTACCATCCTCAAGGCGACTCAAGTCTATTTTATTCTCTAAGTCCATGTCATGCAAATTATTTAACGTCATCTCCGCACTCAAGCATTTGTCACTGCTTCCCTTTACTTCACCGTGTTTCCTTGCAGTGTGTTCTCTCCACATCCTTATATTCCTAAAGTTGCACATTAAAAAGAAGAAACATTATCAATACTGTTCAACTTTTTTGAAGAAGTATCAACTAGATAAGAAAATACGATGTATGTAACATATAACCAAACCAGATTTAAAGACAACAGCAAAGTACTGAACAAAAAAATTAAGCATATCATAAAAATCTTCAGTTATCTAAAATTAATTCACCAAACATGCTCTGTATCAGAACTGAACTATCAGCTTTCTGATATGAATTCTGCTTTTGTTACACAAAAATAAATTTGTATTCACTTTCCAGCAAATAGTTAGGAAACCCTTTAAGCTAATCCAGAGCTACAAGCCTAACATTAATGCTGGCTCAGTGGTTTCATTCATATTGAAACTAATGCAGAAGGGTAAAGTGGGCATAGAGATACTACAATCCTTCGTTTTTCATTTTTTCTGGACTGACACGACCGACAAACTCGCACCAATTCTCAGAAGCCAAATAACCCTACATTATATTAATGATCCTACGTATTCACAATTACACCTGCTACACCATTATGTTTAAACAATGCTGCACTGAAACATGTAGCTCAATATTTCAGGAAGAAAACAGCACATCACACTTCACGAGTCTTCTAAGTCCTCCTGGTCATCATCATCACCAATATCTTTAACATTATTCATTATCTGACCAGTATTCGTACATTTATTCACCAGTTCTCCAAAATATTGATCCCTCGATTCAACATGTTACCTGTTCACATAAAAAGCTCCATGCAAATAAACCTAGGGTTTATATGACAAAAACTTTCTGACCCAGTACTAGTGTATTTCTTGATCTTGTTAAGGTAAGTTCTTTTTCCATGTAATTTTTGGAATATATAGATGCTTGCTTTTTTTTTTTTTTAGAAGCCCTTTTACAATCTTCTTTAAGAGCCTACAGCTTAAAAATTTTGGAGAATTCCCCACCACCCAGTTGGCAGCTTAACTCACTTTGGCTCTTCATCACAGGATTCTGAGTTTTCTGTCATTACATACTGTAACATCAAATGATATTCTTGCAGCCTTGATACCCAATGCTTTATAAATTATCTTATTAACTGCAATACTTTCACTGGATGAAGATTCGCTGTCTTAATATGACACTTCAATGAACCTCTGGAAGCCCAGTCTAAATTTCAATATTCAATTTAACAACCCTAATGCCTCTTTATACTACTGATCTCCTTCACAACTCAGAAGTAGATTTTTAGTGTAGGTGTCACTAAAAAATGTTGACTGCTAATTTAAAAACCTCTGAGAACTTTAGCATTGTAACCACAATCCCTATAGAAACTCCCTTAAAGACATACTCAGTTATCGTTCCCTGTTTCTAGCTTGTTCTCTCTAGGTAAACTTTTGTGTTTAAAGATAGTACTACTAATTAAGAGATCCAACTCTGTCTAAATCAACATATAAGAATCCATCTAGTGATGACAACTTTCTACTATTCCACAGGTTGCAATTATGTTTAAGTCCATTTTTTAAAGTTTGAAAATGCTCACACAATGCATTTCAGCACAGTTTCCCTGTTAACTAATGTGGAAGCCATTATAAAATTGAAAACAAATGAGGTGCCACACCAGCTCAAGCTCAACTCTTACTTACATCATAATACATGGTTCACACACTTTTTCAATCACAGAATTCCAGGACTTTTTCAGGATATTTTTCCGGGACATACAATACAAACGCTCCTATTTAAGGTGTAGTGAAACCATAGGTCCATTTAATTTATAACCTGCAACAAACAACTTCTTTACATGCTTGAGCAAACTTAATGCAGAATGTTGAAAATTATGTCTGCTGCAGCTAATAAGAAATTCAGAATCACAGATAAATACTGAAATACCAAAACTGTCACTGAAAATGTAACCAGGTTTAACTTTTACAAAACTTTTATATACACTATACTATACTGATTTTGAGAAAAAAACTTTACCTTCAGTTCAATTATTGACGCAAATTACAGAATAAAAAAAAAAATAAAAAAAATATATAGGTTTAAAAATCTATAGTTAGAACATAAATGCGAAATTGCTCTTGAAATGCTTTCATATACCACACAATCAGTACACAAAACACTATTCATACTTAATTATTTTGAAATAATGCTTACATTAGAAATTTAAGGATAAGGAAAGAGGAAAATTTGCAACTTTTTCAAAGGAACAAAGGGATCATTATTTCTTAAACAAATACTCATGGGAGCAAGGATTTGTGTTAAACTTTATTTAGGGAAGGAATTTTCAACATAATATTTATGCTCAAGCTTCTAATATTGATGCTCTAGTTATTTTTTAAATTTGTACTCACCAGCAAAGTATCCACAAAAATTTCCAAAATGAAAGAGAATGACGGGAAAACCTTAAATCCGAGGGCACTGTGTACAGCTGCATTCATCTATGATCAAGGCAATTTAACTGGGCATGATTAGAAAACTAATTATAGCAGATGGAAAGTGATTAGTTAGCTCAGAAAATACTAAGAAACAACTTGATTTAAGTTTCTGTTATTAGAAAGCAATCTGATTTTACAGCAAATTTTTACATAAAGTATATAGCAAATTTCAGTAAAAGTCAAAATAAGCCACAAAAAATAAACACATTAGCTATTTAAAAAAAAACATTAGATACTTACTTCCACTAGTGGCTAAAAAGTATGTTACAAAAATTAACAAATAGCATACAAAAAAATTTCTCATAGGAGGAATGTATCAGAGATTTTCAAATTGAACAGTTAAAAGAAGAGATTAGAAGGAAACATGATATAACCCCTATTACTTCTAGCGGAAGAATTTTGCATAGCGGGAAAGTTGAAAATATGCAAAAAGTACTCTTCATCGAAAAAGCTATGCTAAAGAAAAAACTTTTCAAATGTCTCCTGCAAGCAGAGATAGCAAGAAAAAGGCTGACATTTACGTCCCCTAGGGGATAAGTTGTGCACTGTTTAAAGAGGATCTTAATGTAGCAAAAAAATTATTTGCTTCCCATCTTTATTGTAGTGAATAGCATACAGTAAAAAAAGAAAGTTCTCAATAGCGTTTTCAGAAGCAGAGATACAGCTACAAACAGAAGTACACGAACACCACCTAGCAGCAGAACTGTGAACAAATACAAACCTGAAATGTTCCGTGAGGTAAATGGTATCCGGTGTTAAAAGAATTTTTTAAATTGGACATTTAGAAGTATAGATAAGAGAAAAATAGATAAAATATTTGTGCCCCTAGCAGCGAAATTGTTCCCACACATATTGCAGTAAACGGGAATGTGAACTTACTGCCCTCTAGTGGTATACTTGTACGCAAAATTTTCAATTATGAGAAACATTTTACACTGAAAATGCTCTCCAACAAAGAAAGAATTTTTAAAATCAGACTCATAGAAACAGAGATATCAAAAACAAGATACACATCTAAGCTCCCTGGTGGAAAAACTATGCACTATTTTAAACAGGAGGTATTCTCAAAAGGTTTTATGAGGTGAGCGGTATGGTATTGGTTCACGAAAGGATCTTTTCAATTGAGTTTCCAAACTCAGATTTTGTTGCAAATTCTCTGGAAGCCGAAATAAACATGTACACCCCCTGGTGGTTAAACCATTCTTTATCAAAAATGAGAAATTATACACAAAATATTTCCCATCAGGAGCTATATCCTACGCAGGAAGAATTTTTCAAGTCGGACTTTTAGAAGCAGAGATATCGGGAAAACCACAATTTACCTTTATGCCCCTAGCGGAAAATCTATGCATTGCTCGAAAAATGAAACTAACTAAAATAGTATTCAATATAAATGGCATTGAAAGGAAAAATAATTTTTTCAGTTGGATATTTAGTCTTCAACATAAATATTTAGAAGCAAATGTATGAAATAAAATGTATTTTGAATTTGATAGGATCTGCATTTACACCCTATAGTGGCAAAGTTGTGCATTGGGGGGAAAAAAAAACGAATTGAAGGATCATCATTTTCACATTTCAAGCTTTCCAATACAAAAAGAATTTTACAAATCAAACTAATATCTGCAGAGATACGGTATCCTTAGCTGGACAAAATGATAACATATGCACAATCTTTTTTTTTTTTATATATATATATATACAAAAGACGTACTAATAATACAGCTTCAGTACTGCTAACAGACAAGAAAACCAACAGCCCCTGCACTTTTTCAAGGGGTGGGGAGGAATTTGTCAGACATATAAGTTATGTCAGTATAAAAATCCTCAACTACAAAACATCGTGCAGGGACAAAAAAAGGGAGGAATGGATCAAATTCCAGGACATATAACAAAATTTTAGGACATTTCTAGGACAACATGGAATTCCAAGACTTTTCCAGGATTTCCATGACGCATACGAACCATGATAATAAATCCTATTAAACCCTGTCGTCAAAAGTACAGTCTTTCCCTCATTAAGAAGATTATATTTAAAAAAAAACTAAGATGAGAAGAAACAAGTGGTTTGTGGCATGATGCATGTAAACTAAATAGAGGTTTCTTCTACATTGTTAGGACATCTCCACACATGGGTGTCATTTACAACCTGGAGCACATCTATTGGGTTGAGGAATAAGTAATGTTTTTTTCAAACGTTGGAAAACTTTATTTTGCAACAACAAAAAATAATAACAGTTTAATCAATAATGTATTTGCCACTAGTATTTACAACTGCTTCCCATCGTTCAACAAGTTGTTCGATGCCTTGGCGATAGAAATCTGCTGGTCGTGACCCTAAAAAGTCGTCCAACCATGTCCACAATTCCAAGTCATTACTGAACGACACGCCGCGCCAATTGTTGGAAAGTGATCGAAACAGATGAAAATCGGATGGAGCCAAGTCCGGAGAATAGGGCAGGTGCGGCAGAACTTCCCAACTGAGTGCTTGAATGGCGATTTTGGTCATATTGGTGAAGTGGGGCCTAGCGTTGTCGTGTTGCAGCAGAACACTGTATCGGCAATCGGGTCGCTTTTGTTGCATTGCGTCGTGGAGTTGATGCAGCTGTTGAATACAGAGGTCTGCGTTGACTGTCTCATTGTTCCGAAAAAGTTCATAGTGGATGGATGCCCTGCCAGATGCACAACATCGTCTTCCAAGCACGCAACTCTTGTTTTGCTCGCAACGTTCCGTGTTTCATGGGACTGAGCCATTCTTTTCGCTGCTTTATGTTGATGTACAGACACCATTTTTCGTCGGCGGTAACGATGCAGTACAGAAATCTTTCCTTTTGACCATGAGTTGCCCTGTGACGAGCAAGTAAACCGGCAGCAATTGTGGAACGTTGATTTCTGTTGTTGTCGTTCAAAACGTGCGGAACCCAACCGCCGAGCTTTTGAACTTTTCCCATCACATGGTGATTCACGACTGTCTTCTCATCACAGTTCATTTGCTCAGCCAATTTTCTGGTCGACTGACGCGGGTTTTTGTGCAGCATCTGGTTCAATTGCTCTTCATCGAACACAACCGGGTGACCGGGGCGATCCACGTCCTTAAGGTCGAAATTGCCTGATTTAAAGCGCGAAAATCACTGTTAAGCCATCCTTTCAGTTACAGCATCTTCACCGTAGACAGCACAAATCTCGCGAGCAGCCTTCGTGGCTTTGGTCCCTCGATTAAACGCAAAAAGCAGCAGATGTCGGTAATGCTCCTTTTTGTCCACTTGATATTCCATTTTAATGACCTGAAAACCAAATAAAATTAAATCAAATCATACACACTGGCATGTAGAGCGAACACGTGTCTATCGCATAGTATATCACATGTTGCCACAATATTTTATTTTGGCACACAAATGGACCTGTGGAAAAAAACGACATTACTTATTCCTCAACCCAATAGGTGGTATTCAATTTCTCGTCATGCTTTGCCTAACATCTCTTTGAAGGCTGTGGCAATATCATCTGTTATCCTCCTCTGCAGAGTTCCAATATCAGACACTGCTGTTGAATAGACTTAATAGTTGATATAATACAACAGAAAAAAGTCTAGGGGTGTCAAGTCGGGCGATCGTAGTGGCCATGATGTTGGACCACCCTCCCAGTCCATTCTGTTGGGAAATGTGGTATTGAGGAATTTTCAAACAATTAATCTCCCAATGTGGTGGGACACTATCCTTCAGGAATGTCAGCAGAATCCACATGGTTTGGTCCCTATGGATTCTGTTAATGTCTCCAGCTCACAGCCAGCTAACTATGCAGTTACCCATCACTGCTTAACACACACATTTTTCTTTCCTATAGAGTACCCTAACCTTAATCTCCTAGCTTGTTATTTCTAGGGGTTGTTTAAGACCAGATGTCAGACACTACATACATACATGCATGCATGCATGATCACTCAGCTGTTCTCTGAGATTCAGAAAACTGCTGAGTGAGAAAAGACAATCCAGATAAATGAAGACATCCACCAGATAAATGAAAAGACAATCCGCCAGATAAATGAAAAGACAATCCGCCAGATAAATGAAAAGACAATCTGCCAGATAAATGAAAAGACAATCCACCTCAAAGAAAGACAATCCGCCAGATAAATGTTTCACTGATGGAACTAGAATTTACTTACTGTTGCCGTATCAAGCGTCTCCACTTACAGCTCGAGCTTCACTGGCATCAATCACATGACGCATGCAAGACCTTTTGTACTTCATACTCATAATCTTTTTCTCATGCAGACATTCTTGAATCTGGTCTTCCCATGATTTCCTTGACCTTTCTTTTCTGCTACTTGGGCTGAAAAAATTATCTCAGTAAGCATCTCATCCACTCATTCTTTCAACATAGCCAAACCATCTAAGAATATTAGTCTCCACCTTACTAACAACATTGCCTCACATTACACATCTGCAACACATCATTCCTCACATGATCAGAGCGTGTCTTGTCACAAACCCCTTGCAAGTAAAGCATCTCTCTAGCACACAAACGACTCCTGTCTCTTCTGAAGCCCCATGTTTCACTGCCAATACATCAGAGTAGGAACAATTACACTTTCATGCACAGCCATATGGGACTTTTGAGAACCCATCATTCTTGTGAAATCCTCCTAAAGCAGCTATGACTCCTAATGAAGAATTCACTCACCTACTATTTTCATCAGAGACTGTTTTCCTAAAGTCCTGTACACCATTATTTTTTTATTTATTATAATGAGCTTTATTCAGCATTTGGGGAAAGCAACACAAGTTTTCTTCGTGCATAAGCTTCATACACTTATTCTGATTTTGTACAAATGCAACGAAATCGTGAATTTCACTTAGGCCTAATCTCCGAATAACGGCTGCCTCCCAACAATGGTCACGTATCTTCAGTTCGAGCAGTAACTGTTAGTTGAAGGTTTCACAGTATCACATAGTTCTTAAACTTGACAATACTTATGCTTCAGAAACTTTTTATGACAGGATCCCAAGAGGATGCAGTAATCAACTTGTGTCAGGTTTCCAGTGACCAACTGTCACGTTCACCTGTTCCCTATTGATGCATCAACATTTTATTCCACATCTGGTCATTTAGAACTACAGCAGTTAAGAAAATGATAAAAGAGAAAGGAGAATTTTACTGAATCTTTTTTTTTAAACAACATCAAGAGACATGTTTGAGGTTACTAACCTAGGAAGGAAAACAGGTTTCTTAGAAAACTGCTCTTTTAATTCGTTGGCAACAGCCTCTTCTTCATTTGTGTACTTCCTAACGTACCGCGACCACCGCTCACGGTCTGTTGTGTCTTCACAAGGATCACCATCATTATCTAACATCTCAAAAGTAAGTTTGCCTTCATTCTTATACTGAAAATGCAAAAAAATAACATAGTATTAAGTTTTAAAAATATCTCTTGGGATTGCAGGCGAAGAAAAACACTGAAAGAATAAAAATAACAAATGAAGTTACACATATTGGAACATTAATTTCACACCTAATTTCTAAAAAGAACAGAAAAGGCTGTGCCTGCCTAAATGATAAAGAATTGGGAAAGGGGGGGGGGGGAAACGTTGTTACTCTTGTTTCCTGAAAATCTTGAATTATCCCAATATGGAATTCTTATTTTGAATATGCAAAAGAAATAAATCACCTTAATGTATCATCCCAGTGTCCCCTCTTTCAACTTTGTCTGAAAAGAATTTTTCAAATGTGTACTGAATGAGTTGGAGGGGGAGACATTCCCTTCCCATGATGAATCTAAAGCATGATTTTTGGCTCTAACTGTAGTGTACCACAGTCAGACTTTTATTACTATATCTAATAGTGGTAAGAAGCAATCATAGCAACCCCACCTCATTCCAAAGCCTTACCTGTGCTCACAAAAATAACTTGTAAATTTTTCAACTTTTAATTTCAGAAGATGAACTTTAAAACTTCCAATTACAGGGCCAAGAATTTTTGTATGATATTTCCAAGTACTACCCCATCACCACTTACAAAAACATGGGTTCTGAAACACATTCCAGAGCCAGAAAACCTGACAAATAAATTTCAATTACTTCAGAATTTAAACAACTTGCACAAATCCTGATATACACTATGTGTTGCATGACTTGTGTCCCATGAGCAAGATTTCTTCTGATTGTCATTACTGTTTCCAAGTTTTATTTTTTTTTTCTCATATTTAATACATTTTTACAAACTATGTAATCAGAGAACAGCTTAGTGATATGTATGTATGTATGTAATGAAAGATGTGCTTTATTCTTGAGTGAAGAAAATTTCCTATGCATTTGAAAAACTTATTTGTGTTTTACACAGTTAAGACTTGCTACAAAGCAGTAATAGCATTTGTTTTAAATCCTTGTTACATATTTATTATTTCTTTAAAAAACTAAAAAATTAACAGGCTTTTTTTTTTCTTTTTTGGTGCAAATGTGGCTGCCATGTTGAAATTACAATAAAATCTGGTTATAAGCTGGCATTCGGGAGAATGAATGCACTGTTGTCAATTGGTGTTTTGTTTCATTGTTCCTATAAAGAATCTTGAATTTAAAAAAAGAAGGGTCCAAGGTTTACATGCAGGTCCTCCTGTGAGTTTATCCTGAAGCCAGTGGATGACTGATAGACACAGGCACTTTATTACTACATACTAACAGGACGACTTCCAACATTTCTAGAAATAAAGTAAACAGTTTAACCTCCCTCCCGTTCCTCGCTAACCTTTTTCTGGATTAGTAAAAACAGCCAGGAGAATAAAAGTACTACGCAATCAACATTCCTCACTATCTAACTGGAACAATTTTCTATGGAGAACACAATACACCTCAAAAAAGTGAATACAAAAGAAGAAATACACAACACACAAGCACGGTCATGGGGGAAAAAAATACAGCAAAATAGGGGCATTGTCTTAGTATCTCTTGAGAGCTCTTACTGTATACGCACATTTTATTTACCCATGAACATGGATGTCTGTAATATAGTCACATGAATTTTCCAAAAATCAGATGGAAAATATTTCTTTTCCTTTCAGTTTTTGCTTTTCATTAAAGGTAAATCCAAAACACTGCCAACTTTTTAAAATAACGAAAATTATTTTCACGTCGATAGATTTCTACGTACATTTTAATTCCGTAAAATCAAAAAAAGCCCTGTTTTTCCCACTTGGAGTTAAAAAAAAATTATCCACATACCAGCTGAAGTTTTATCCCCCCCCAACATTTGTGCATTTTCTCATGAAATGGACTACGCAGTCCACACCATTAGGAATTGTACATTCCACAATTCCAGCTGTTCTCATTTTGATTATCTTCCTCTCACTGTAAACTTATTGCAGACCTGCCAAATTTCAGGAACTCAAATCCATAAAGAAGCTTTAGTAAACGTTCCGTAGATATATTTGACTGACTGATGCATCAAAAGCATTGATTAAATGTATTGAACATATTGATTAGAATCTGCTTTGTTATGTAAATGACTTGTTGATTTTAGTCGATCTCATATGCTATAAGTATGATATTTGGCCCTATCTCACAATTAATTACAGCAATTAAAATGCAATCAAAAAATAATTAGTACTACACTATCATTAGGCTACATACACAGATAAAAATTTTACTTGTGACTGCAAATTATAGCAATATTTTGTAATAATTTTTTACTTTAACAAGGTTCTTCACAGAACAAACACCACTCTCCCAATTTTTAAGGACCTTACCAATGGCATATACAACACAAAAATATGCACAAATACTTTTACACGTGACTTAACCATGCAAATTGAAGCGTGCTGATGAAGTTCGCAATATTTTTCCCATACAAGTTAGAGGATTTGTACTTATGCAATTTAAAAGACAGCTCCGCTGGTCAAATCAGTCATACGTGATTACTATCTCAGATAGTAAGCACGTATGCGATAAAGGGTATGTAAATTATAAAACTGTAGTTAAAGTTAAGAGTAAGTTAGGAGTTCAAGATTTGAATTTTGCACTTAATCATCTTACAGTTAAAATTGCAAAAACACAGTCAAAATTATGTGTTGAAGATTTCAGTTTTACACTTAATTTCTAACGTTATAACTGAATAATTGTTACTTGTATATACAAAAAGGGAAAATACAAAAACAAGCTGAGTTCCAGGAGAAGGTGACGAGGCTCGTTAGGTAGAACGTGATGGGCATATGTTATTGAGAGACCCCATGGTCCTTCACTTTTTTCAGCAAATTACTTGTCTCATACTGTCCTGTGCTTTCAGCTGACATCACCATTAACATAGCCTGCCAGAAGCAAAAGTTCTAGGCATTACATTGTAACTTCTGTATTTCGTGCAGCCAGTTAGGAAAATTAAATACCTTTTTAGTGCCTTTTGGAATTTTTGTCAAAAATTAAGGACTTTTAAGCACGCTAGACAAAAGTAAGCACTTTTTAAGGACTTTTAAAGATTTATAAGGACCGTGGGAACCCTCTTCAATTGAAGTTTTGGACTTTAAACATTTGTGACATGTTAGAATAACTTTAAAAAAAAGGGGGAAAAAAAGCAATTTTAAGCCTTATATGAGGCTGATATTTTTCATTTTACTTTCTCTCTCTCTTTAGCAGTTATCGTCAATCATAATCCTACAGTGTTTTTTACTAAGTCTTTTCTACTAAGCTGAGAGAAGGGAGGGCTGGGGGATGCAGAGGTGGGTGAAAATGTGATCAGGAAATATCAGAATACACAGGCTTAGTAGAACTTGGGGTCACTTATTCATCATTCGAGATTACACCAACATGGTTTGGAGGAGGACCCGCAAATCTGTAAAACAGCTGTAAAACAAGTAGCATTTCCATAAATTTTAAGAGTAAACTGTAAATCTTGGCAGGTATGTTATTGATAACTGCTAGTTCATACATATGAATCTGTCCCCCACTCTAATGCTCAGTTCAACTGCAGAAAATATATATATAAATAAAGATAATTCTGGATCTCCTCAGCACATTTTACAAGTTCACTGATGAAAATTTGTAGAGTTCACTGCAGCACAATTAAACTACATTTTTGGCATGATAACTGCATTCAAATAATACCATGTTCTTTGCACTTAATAACAATCTTTTGGCACAAAGAAAAGCCCCTCAGTGATGACATAATCTTCCTGTTGCTGAAAATCATGTTCTCTGGTTGAAACTGATTCCAAAATATTTGCATTTAAATACAGCCATAGTTATTCCACTGCTAGAGATCATATCTGTCGCCCAAAAAAATGAATCCATAGGATCTGTATAGTTTCATGTGATTTGCACTTAAAATAATTCACTTATCTGTCATATGTTCTAACAGTTTGTCTCCACATGTGTCAGAAAATAAATAATGAAATGGAGGAAAAAAAAAAAAAAAAAAAGAGAGAGAGAGAGAAAAAAAAAAAAAGCATCTGGTGAATTTATTTTGCCTATTTTAAGCACCTGTTTAGCTAAAACTTGCTGACAGACAAGAAAACAATAATAGTTCTGCATACATTGAAGAGGAACGCTAGACCAAATGATGCAGAACATATAGCCTTTCACAGATAAATATCAACCCCACATTTTTGTGGTGCATCCTGTTCCCACTGAAGGAGCCTCTGATGGTTGACAATAGATGCAATAAAAAAAACAGGATTTGAGAAAATGCTATCCCACACTCACCACAATCCACTTGGCCAGCATAGTCATGTCCACTCCCTTCCCCCAAGTGACATCAAAACTCGGCCTTCCATCTCTGGCAGTTGGAATGTACCTGTCCAAGGTAAAGCAGCAGACAGTGCAACATGAAGGCAGAAGGTGTCTTAATGTCACATAAAAAGTATGGAACAGGTTGCCATTTGATGTTTGTCTTGATCACATAACGGATGAGCCCTATCTTCTGGTTCAAGGTTTCTTCAATTAGGGGACCATCTCCAGAGGTTCAGGTGCGATGTTGGACTAAGTGAAATATGAAAAAATGAGAGGACCTAATCTCTTTACTACTGCAGAACAGATAGTGCCAGAACCAATGGTGCTGGATTTATAATTAACAAACAGCCAAAGGACAATTTTTCTGAGGTTGAAAGTTCCTTAAGGCTGCACAATTTATTCAATTCTCTAAAAGATATCAGATTCAGATCATTCAAGCCCATGTGCCACCCATAAGTAATCCAAGTGAAGAATCCCAAGAGTTTAATAAAGAAAATAGATATTTAAATAACAGGGACACTAAGCAGTACCAACATTTTTATTTTGTTTTCTGCAGGAATAGTTTTCTTTGGAGCCAAACGAACAGAAGCAGCTCAGAGAATGCATGCTGCATTGCATACTTGCTGTCATTCACAACAAAGGTGGTCTCACTCAATAATGAATCAATGTTAATGTTTTTGGCCACTGTGTTTTCTACAACTCAGCAGCTTTTACTTGAATCACTGAAAGAACACAAATGAAAATAGAAATCTCATGAAATTAAAATTAAAATCTCATGGAATTTGTCTAATATTTAAATTTCCTATGCAATACATGTCAATGCAATAAATAATTATTCTCCGTAAAAAAAAAAAATGAAAATGAATTCCTCTCATCTCACAACAAAGAAAGAACTTCACACACAAAAAAAAATAAAAATCTGATTTTACCTCAGCTGAAAACAAAAAAATATATAATACAATACTCCACTCTTTACCATTTTTTATTGAGTTAGAAACAATGTAAATAAAATGACAACTGCTTCTTCAACACAAGACTTACCAGTATTATCCTGAAGCAACTGTCTTCAGTTACTGCATTTTCTGCTTTCTTTTGATACAGACTCTCAACTAAGGCTCGTTGGGAAGCAGTTGAACAAGGGCCACCAGTGGCATTTGCTTTCTGTTCTTCTAAATACATATTTGTACACTGAATACATGAATCATCTCCCACAATATGCTGGAGCTGAAAGATACAAGTTACATTACACTATGTTATCACATGCAGCTCCTAATGAAGTGCAATTCTTAACATGGTCAACTTTAAAAAAAAATTCACATAAATGTTCCTAGATTTTAATTATCTGTTGTAATATATGCAGAGGTATGAGTAGGTTAGAGAAAAAAATGAGGCATGATTTCCTATGTTTAAGCTTCACTGCTTTAGGGATTTTGCTCATTTTATTTGCATTCATATTTTTTATTAACTTACTTGAAAAAAATTAAGTCTTAACTTTTTTTGGATTTTGATTGATGATTCATGGTTTAATTATCTCTTCTGTCACTATCACAAGTAATCTTAAAGTCCACTGATTTTAAATTCTTTATGGTTGATAATCAGTATCGCAGTCTATATGATTTTCACTGGGAAGATAATTTAATGCATTCCAAACAACATTGAAATGAATGACTGTAAAGACAACAAGTTCATTACACCAATATAAGTTTTCATGGCACATCAGAGAAGTAGTTGGCTCATCAACTGCAAAAACTAAGTTTACACAAGTGGTGATACTACTTTAAGATCAAGTTTGTGGCCAACAACAATAGGTATGTAATAGATCACAATTATTTTATTTTTTTCATACAGGTGAGTGAAAATCAACTGTCCACCTATCCCCCTGCCAATGTCAGCTTCATCCTGATGGCTACCAGCTGTTTCTAAAAATTACTTCGAGCGCAGATGGCCAAAGAATATCACTCAAGTGCTGCGTTATTTATTATTTCTGTTATGTAGTTGGAATTAAAATCATGCACAAAGTTTTTGACAATCCTGAACACAAGAAGAAATTTAGAACATTTGCTACGATTTTCTTCCAAAAGTACATACATAAAAAGCAAATTTTGAACACTGGCAAAAAAAAAAAAAGTAATCCCTGTAAGGCCATTTCTTTGTCACAATAGAAAACTAACCAGCAGAGGATGTTGATGATTGACAGCACTGAATGATTCACCCCCTCCCCTGCTCCCACCCAGACAGAGATCAATGTACAAATGGGCGGTTGATGCTACTTTAATCCATAAAAGAGATGAACATTCACATAACAAAGAATGCAGATTAGGTGCAGGCATGTGGTTAGGATTCGTTCACTAATGGCAGGTGACGAAATACAACAAGGAAGGCACCAGGAGGTCAAAGGGACAAAACAGAAATCAGAACTACCATTGATCCAAAGGATTGTCACCTTTGCCCTGTGGCCTGGAGAGTTTTAAGTAGTAACTTTTTCAATACAGTACAGGGCTGTTCAAAATTATTGTTGAGGTTTCAGTACTTTTTTGTACGTAGTGTACTTAACATAACACAATTGTAGCCAAACTGGTAGACAGCAAAACTCTTAAAAGTTTTTTTTTTTTTTGTTTTTTTTAAACCTGGCACCATTCAGTAGCTTATGGATGTGCCTGCCAGACAGGGTACCTGATGGTCAGGAGTGCATCTCGCCAGCCAGTAGCTCAGGTGTCTGCGAGATGGTGGAGATGGAATCTGACCGACAAGACAAAGCTTTACTTTCTGAATTTCATGGGTAAAGTAAAAAAACTGGACATGTGGCAGCCACATAAGTTGACAACTGCCAACAAGACTAATGGTTTGGAAGTTTGCAAGTCCTTGCTTGCCAGGAATAAACAGGAACCTCTACTGCATCGAATTGTCACCTGCAACAAGAAGTGGGTCCTTTATGATAATCAGAAACGATCTGCACAATGGTTAAGCAAGGCACAGCCTGCTGAATGGCATCCTAAGCCACCCCACCCCTACACACCAAGAAGATAATGCTCCTTGTCTGGTGGTCCACAGCCGGGATAATTCATTGGAGTTTCTTGGCAAGAGGCCAAACCATCATTTTTTCGTTCCGGGATCATGGCCTTGCCGGACAGATGGTCACTATGAGTCAATGCCGAGGGGGATTATTTTGCCTAGGTTAGTTGCCTACTTTTTCATACTCGCCGTCCACGTGTGCTGGTCCTTTGCCAGATATTTCATTTGCACCAACCCAATATAACCAAACTTAGTTTTCTCCTTCTAAAAGAATCTTCAATGTTTTAGAACTTTCCTCACAGCTCCGCGGAAACACAGATCTCCATGGTTGCCCTTTGACCTACGACCAAAGCGAGTACAAGAGTAAGCTAGGGAGCTTAATGTTAAAGACGAGAGTCTCGAGACCCAAGAATTCTAAGCTTACAGTGCCAATTGAAGCAACGGCCAGGAGGAAAAACAGAATGTGCGCAATGCATTGTGAGAGCACATGCCTGCCAAGCTGAAGAGAGAGTCACGTGTGTATTACAATTATTATACCTTATTATACTTTTTGATACTGCAAAAATGTTTATTCCTCTTGCGGATAAAACTACTACAGCAACCTTTTGAATTGAATCCTAGGAGTGTACTTCTCGAAGTACACTCCTAGGATTCCATTTGGATTCAATACCATCAGATACACACAAGCTCCACATGAGTTCATCAACAATAACAAATAATTATTACGAAAGAAAGAAATACCAAAGAAACACATGTCCATCTTTTTGCTTTGGAAATCGAAAAAGGTTCAATTTGTCTTCATCTGTAATTGAACAATTCTTAAAATTACGTTTTTTCACCATAATGATACACTAATTCACCAGATCTCATGCAAAACGTGCTTTTAACCAAAGATCTGTAATCTGTTCCTACTGGTTTAAAACTGTCATGTGACCATGTTGGTTTGCCCCCCTCACCGACAGATGGCACCGAGATTTCAAGGATCCACTATTTACGTTGGAGTTCCTACGCTTACCATGTACTCACTTTGCCTACGACAGCAATTGGCGAAGCGGCAACTCGCGAGGCACATGGGTCTTCTACACAATGCCTATCTTTTCACACAGCATTTGGGGAAATCATTCCACCAAACCTGCAGCTTGTTGCCTGGTGTTCCTTATTAAGCATATCATACCCAGATGTTTTGGCTTGACATTCGCTGTCCAATTTCTTTCCCAGAGAAACCAGTTTCCCAAGCTGGCACATAATCACGCATCACTTCTGTGAATTAAGCTTTATTAAGAAATTAAGAGTATTACATATCTAACAGTATGCATAATAACGTATAAATAATTGCCGACTGAATTTGAATTTTTCACTCTTCAACTAAAACTTTTCACTCATTACAGCCGAGCACATTTTTCAAGCCCTGTATATAAATGTCTCGCACTGATGATATGCAGTATAATGCTTCACTGCTTTTGTAATAAATGTAAAAAAGAAAACAAAAATTGAGTACAAGATTAAAAACTACTATCAGTTTATTTAAATTTAATTTAATTCATATTTTCTCAAAAAATAAACCAGTCACAAATGTTACTGCTTATTGGAATCAACAGACCTCACATAAACCATTTACAGTAAATCAAGTTTAGCAGAAAACTTTCATAAATTCTGAAAGTCAGTTTTTGTTGTTCCTTTTAGTGTTGACAAGAACTGAGTGACAGGACAGTTTCAATGCAGTAAATTCATACATGAGACCGGCCGATGACAAAAAAAGCTGAACTTTTTAACTGGGTGGAAAATTGGGACTGGCGAACGCGCGGTGAGCAAATTCAAATACAGCATATATACAATATTTAAGAGTACGCTAGCCATATGGAATTATTTTCTGTAAATTATGTAAGTAAATATTAAAGTGAAGCACATTATTATATTCACAATAGAAAAGTAGGGATTTAAGAACAAAATAAAATGAAATATTTAAAAAAATCAGATTTAAAACTTACATGTGAATCTTTACTAGCTAAATCCTGAGGTGAAAAGTATTTGTCTAGGAAAGTTTGTGAATTTAGTCAAGCAATTAGAAACTTGCAAGAATTAGAAACATATATCCACAGCTTAGTTTTTAGTCATTGAAGAAGTCAATAAAGTATTTCTCAATGTAACCTCATAAAATGGCTTGCAAAATTTTTTGCTTCCATTGTGAATATGGTGACATGAATCTCCATCAACGTCAAGCAAGTGGGGAGATTTTCTCTGCCGAATTCTTGTTTTTAACCCTGTTTTTGAGCCTCTCATGACACATTCTTTCCACTTAGCTTTCAAACAAGCAAAACAAATTCCTTCTTAGAAAGAAATGAAAAAAAAAACAAAAAAAAAAACGGAAAGCTGCGTCACGAACTTTTTAGAGGCTTCGGCCCGACGTAATACTAGCCCGAAGCCGTGCCCCCCCCCCCCCCTACTTAGCTTTCAAACATGCAAAACACATTCTTCCTTAGAAAAAAAAAAGGGGTAAAAAACAGAGTTGCGTCACGAACTTTGTTCAGCGGCTTCGGGCCAACGTTATCCTAGCCGGGCGCCGTGCTTTCTTTCCACTAAGTTTTCAAACAAGCAGAACACATTCCTCCTCCTTAGAAAAAAAACAAAAAGGTTCGTCACGAACATGGTTCAGAGGCATCGGGCAGAAGCAATTCCGGGCAACAGAATGTCCGAACCGACGTAATTCCGGATCACGGCAAAAGAAGCACATCCGAACTAACGTAATTCCGGATCACGGCAAAAGAAGCCCGCCAGGCCTACATAATCCCGCGGCGCGGCGCCATTCTTCCTTTCCCCTTAGCTTTTTTTTTTTTTTTTTTTTTGATTGGAGGTTTAACGACCACCGTGAGCAACTCAATGGGCTATAAGCAGTCGCCCGTCCCTACTTTAGGGTCACTGGTTCCAGGGAAGGGAGAGAGCCAGTGCCGTAAGACAAACACAACATCCATGCCTCATCGGAATTCGAACCCGGACCCCTTACGGACGAATGATCAGAGGCCAGCGCCTTAGACCACTGCGCCACCGGGGCGGCCCACTTAGCTTTCAAACAAGCAAAACAAATTCCTTCTCTTCGGGGGGGGGGGGGGCTTTTACTTCGATTATTTACAAAATCAGTAAAACTTTCTTAATAACAGCGAAAATCTAAATATCCATAATTTATTTGTTAGTCACCCGTAATCCCGGGGGAAATCCGTAATAATTACGGAGATTCCGTATTTTTTGGCATCCTCCGTAGGAAGCTGATTCACAAGAGCTTCGATTCTCGAACGATCTCAGAAAAGCGGGAACGCATTCGGGTACATTTGCAAATTACAAGAGAGAGTTTCTGGCGATGACGTCACGGATAGAATCAAGCGGATAGTTTGGCCCTGATAAAATGCAGAGTGGCGATTTCCCGCAAGACATGGAAAGGGCTGCGGTAGTTTCCGTAACGCACGAAGTAGGCGGAGCTTCCACCTTTTGCGCTGCGATGCTCAAGTGACTAACAACCCATCCATTGTTGACAGCATTAAACGAATTGAGCTCCTGACTCCACCCTCCAACATTTGTTCTTGCCTCCCGCGTCTGCTCCAAAAACAACGCTTTCAGCTAGAAAGCGCTTAGTTCTTTTACTCCACAAAAAAGCGGAATCGCGGAATTAAGCTTTTTTCTTCTTCTACAGAACGATGACCCCCCCCCCCCCTAAAAATCCTGAAAAAATTCTCTTCATTTTTGCAATGACCTCGAGAATGACCAAAATGATGCCAAAAAAAGCGGAATTCCGCAAATTCGCGGAAGAATCTCATGTATGTAAATTACCTCATATAGGATAAAAACAATTAGTAGCAAGACTGAGTAAAAAAAAAACTCTCCACTGGATTTGGTATATGAACATGAGACCAATTCAACTTCCCCTCCTTCGTAGAACACATCTGCATATCAAGTGGTTTTAAAATCGCCTACAATACACTGAAGATGACTACAGAAAGCTTTGCTTCTCATACGAATCACATATCCTCTTACAGTGTGCTACTCATAGAGTGCAAGTGTGGTGCACACACCAGGCATACTCAGTATGCATTAACATTCCCTGAAGGTTAATGGCAGTTGTTTCATGGTTTGGGGAATGTTTCATTTGGAGTAATGGACTCTATTGTGCATATGGACAAATGATAGCTGAGAACAATCAAAACACTGCAAATAATGTCTACAGCTCAGAGCTCCTGATGGTGATAATTTCTTCAGAATCGTATTGCAGATTGTCATTGCATTCAAATTTTACATGAATGGTTAAAAGAACATTCAGGTGAGTTTATCCTCCTTTAGCAATTTCCCTATTATCCAGATGCAAACCCAATAAAGCATGGAATAAGGTCAGTCATATACTACCTGACAGGTGAACACGCAACGCTGACAAGCTTCACAACTGAAGGGCACTTTGCAGTCAATATGGTAAAGTTATCATCCAATGTGTTTCATGGCATTGTGAGCTCCATGATGAGGAGAGAAGTATTTACATCATCCGAGTCTGGTGGGGCCCAACATTTCAGGGTCTATTGAGTATACATCTGTATACTCAATAGAGTATACAGATGTCAGTTTAATACAATGCAATTAGTTTCCTCTTTGTACGTCCAGTAAAGCCTGAGACACACGAATCCTAACTACAGATGGGCTCAAATCTTTTTCAAGCAGATGATCACACTTCAGTGTGTATGGGGAGTACATCTTTCAAACATTTGGTATTGGTCAACTAACTGACATGACCCCCCCCCCCCCCAAATTAGCTTATCTTAAAAATGATATAAATACATGAACAACATCCTGACATAATTCAGCCGTAACTTTCTACAAATGAGTACATCACATTAAGTTTTTGACCAGTTTCTTGCTCATGTGAAAAAGATTTGGCACTCCATTTTGTTTTACATCCTGTTTTCCTAAATAAAGTTACACAGCATGCTTTCACTTTCAATAATGGCAATTTCCACAACTTAATTGTTACACATTATATTCAACACTGCAATCACAGAGATAGCTTCTGTATAAAAAAAAAAAAAATTAATTTGTGCTCACTTTGAAGAAATATTCCTATTTCCCTTGCAGGATATTTATTTTCTATACATCCATATGTCTTCAAAGCAAATTAATATGTCGACTTTGTGAACATATTTGTACAGAGAAAATGAGCAATACATATCTAGCAGTTAGATTTCCATGGCTGCTACAGCGTTTCAAACATTTATAACAATAGAAAACCTTATTATTGACATTTCCTAGAACTTTTTAAAGAGCAGTTTTTTGTCAGGTCTTTATTGAAGTTTGCATCTGTGATTATTAAAGTTTACAATGTGTGGTTACACAATTAACTATTTTTGATGTCTGCTTCTGTGCAGTTATGGTTAAAAAAATGTGTTTAAAAATTGTGCAATGCCTTCCATTCAACAGCTACCACCCATATAACATGGCAGTCAAGCTCATTACAACCAATAATGGCAAAACAAATCATAAATTACATCCATTCAATTTTTGGGGTTCACCAGTGAAAGATAAATATCAAGACCTTTTGGGTGGCTCAAAATCTGTGCTTTGATACACCCATAAAAGCTAAGTGGCAATTACATGAAAACATGAACTGTATAAAACTGTAACTATTATTATAAATTCACAGCAACATTTTTTCACTGTTATACTGTAGTATATTTAACAAGGTAACATTTTATTCAATGAGCTGAAGATATATTTTATTTCATTTTAAGCAATCATTTAATTATGACTTTTCAAATATATACATGGAAGATGAAATTGCAAGAAAAAACACTACAGCAAGGGTGAAATAATATTCAAAGAATATATCAGGCAAATTAAAATGATTCCTGGCATAGAAATGCTCACTAACAGCCATCCATGTGGCAAGCTTTAGATTCTCAGAAAACCTAATACATTTCTAATTTTGCCAGAAGGCGTTTACGCTACACCTGCTGTAATGTAACTCCAAACTTACCCATGCTGAAGGAATAATAGAAAACAAGTATTGCATTTTTTTCTTCTTTGTTCAGGAATGTCATGCCATCATAAACTTTCCATGTACAATTTCTTCCCAAGGAAAATCATTCCAAACAAAATGTTTCTCTTGTCTATGTCCATGACAAAGGAACAAAATTGTTGCGTTAATTCACTTCACTATGGAGAAACCATATTTTGGTAGTGTATGACATCTTGGAACTACAATAACATCACAACATCCTCACGGTTTCCCTCATATCAACATGCACAGGATAGATGCTATGTCTGAAAGATTGTAAGAACAAATGGTGTACTGCTACCTGCTAGAAAAAAAGATATAAGCACATTAAATACTTATCTTTTATTTGTGTGTTCCAAAATACAGCAAGGTAATATTGCTAAATCAAAACTACTGGCAAGAATTCTCTGATTTCCCTTAATAATTCCTGCATGACAGCACTGAAGCAAGTCCTTCTCTTCCCACGGGATACTTAATAGTGCTCAGAAATAAATTTAAAACATATAGTATCTATGAGTGATCTAATAATCTGATTGTACATTTCAAAGGTACTCTCTGTACACTTCAAGTACAACTATTACTGCATTTCTATAACACTGACTATCAGATAATGATTCTTCAGTTATTAATAGCACAGACATAAAACAAATAAAAAAAATCAACAACATTACAATTAAAGCATTTTTTAGAACTCAAAAGCTACAATGAATTTTAAAGATAAATTAAAACAGATAAAAAATCATATGGTCTCATACCTGTCGTACAGCATTCTGAACTACTTTATCCAATGTAAAGCCAATATATGCATGTATGCCAAACATATCTCGTAAAGTATCTTCATAAACGTTGCTCTCCATATTACCATCCAATAAATTTTTGACCATGTCTAGGAAAGCTGAGAAATACTCTTCAACATCTATGTCATCTACAGTTAAATACAAGAATACGTTATTTCGCAATAAAAATTAGATGTTCATGAGATGCATACACACATCGAATTATAATACAAACTAACATGATCTCCAGAAACTAAAAAAAAAAAAAAAAAGTCCAAATAGCATGCAAGAAATTACAATAAATGGGGAATTTTTTCGTATAATGGTAACAACAAAAATACTGTAGTGATTTCACCACTTTATTGGACTGAATAATATATATATATATATATATATATACATGTATATGTAAGACTATTGATTAAGCATATAAGCTTACCCACATCTGTTGCTGGAACATATTTTCAGATGACCATCTACTGAAAGTGAAATCCCGATTACTTCAGAAGGGTTCTGTTTACTTGTTTTAAAGTCTTTCCCTTTGGTATACAGTAAATTTTGGACTTAATAAGGTATAACCTGTCCAGTAGTTCAAAGTACTGTTCACGCTCATAGTTAAACACAATCTGATCTAGAGCTATCATGGCAGGGAATCCGATGAGTGGCATAAGAACAAAAGGACAAATGAACTATTAGCAAAGAAATCAGCAATATCATTTCCTACCTTTCATTAGTTTATCGTAGAACATGTAATCCACTTGGCTTTGTTCATTCCAATTGCATTGTGGCGAGTAACACCCTAAACATTTCCAGCCGATATATTGCAATGGAAAGACTTAACAAGAACAAAGAGGTCTAGAAGAATGTAAAAACCATGAAACGTTAAAACTATTAAAATAACGAAGTGAAGGTTAAAAAATGGTTAATCGGGTTCGCCTAGGCAATCCTCACAGTTCAAATATGTTCTAGTTTCGTTCTGTATGATCACAGACGTCCACAGCTCAAGTCCAAAAAGTGACAGATGTTCTGCACGGCATGGCTGTCCCACGTTTGACATGTCCATTCCACATTGCACAAAACACCCGCAGTTCGTCCTCACGTGACACTAAGGGTGTGGTCATTAGTTGCATAATCAGTTCGATTATGGCGCCCTCCAATATTACAAAGTTCAACTTTTTCTTTACGGTTTCTTTTTCGTTTATTCTTTTGTTTGTTCTTTAATTCTCTTTTTTGTTCTTATATCACTCATTGGTTTCCCTGCTGTGACAGCTCTAGATCAGATTGTGTTTAACTGAATATGAAGAACAGTATTTTGAACTACTGAACAGTTCATACTGTATTAAGACTATTATTACCACGTAATTAATATGTAGGAAACTACATCATATATTAGTAAATTTTGGAGTTTAATTTAGTATTATTAATTCAGATTGCTGATTAAGCATGCTGAAAATTTTTTTCCATAGATACCTCGTAAATATCCCTTTCAAAATCGATATGTAACATACATAAATCATGATTCGCCTCATGAAATTTTTCAGAAACCTCTCCTGTATTATCCTAGCATCCTCCATCTGACCTGAAACCACACAATCCCCAGGATTTTTACACATTTACAGAAAATTTCAGGGTTTTTTCAGGAGTTCATCAAAATATTCCAGGAGCTTTTTTTTTCTTTCTAGAACCATAGTCCTTTATTCTGTGTTTTACAACTTAGGGTGAAATTTATTACACATTTAGAATTCTTATGAAATTCTATGGGTTTCAAAGTTACAGTGTTCTTCAATGAAGTGGAAAATCTTCCCTGTATAAAACTTATATGAAACATTCAGGAACCTAGCACAATTCTAATCATACACAACAATTTTGCCATGGTACTGAAGATTTCTTACTCTATAATAACCGTTCCCATGCACAATGGCTGCAGGGAGGCCAGATAACAAATTCCTTCAGAGAAAAAAGAGTGTGCTAGAAGGAATGGCCATCTTAGATATGCGGCAAGGTTTTCACACGCTGTTGTGATCCCAACTGCACACAACTGGTATTTTTCAAACCAAGGTAGCTGGAAATATGGCACTCAAACGTCTTGCACTGAAGAGTCATATGAGATGAAAGAGATAACATCTCATCTCCACACTTCATGGAAAAGAAGTGATATCACAAGCACATACCACAGAGGGCTAGAAAAAACTGATGCAATTAATCCAAGCATTTCAGTTTTTCTTTTGGCATTGTAAGAAAAAATTCCAGGACCTTTCACATAAATATGAAAAATCAAAAACTTTCCACGCACGGAAAACTAGGACATTTCCAGGATTCCAGGGGCCATGCAAACCCTGTATCCCTTCACTCAGCTGATTACCCACCTTTCTAAGCTTTTTAATCAATATCCTTGCTTAAATTTTGTATGGATCAATCATTAACATGCCCTGATATTTACTACAGCAATTATTTTTTATTCTTTAACAGATGACTTCTGTCACTCATCAGAAACTTTTAAGAACTTTCATTTCCTTTTATAATGATTCAATGTAACCAAAGAGCACCTGCAATTTCAATATGTATATCCAATCATGAATTTAAAACTTCACTACTTTTCAGTGACCAGATTGCATCTTTTTCTTCATAAACATCTATGGTTATCAAGTTCCCTTGGACAGCTCTAACATTCCTAAGCTGGCAACAACTGGCTGTATATTTCTTTGATATGTTTTCAAAAAATTTGTCGCATTGTTTAAATACAGTACATCCTTCGGTACAGAAAATGGCTTATCTCCATCATATAAATCCTAGGCTATGACTTTCCAACCCTTTCTCATGAACTCAAAAAACAGTTGAGGACATTTGGGAAGTTTGTTTTCCTTGAATCTATAAAAGTCTTCCTTTTCACCTCTCAAATACACAAGTATGCCTTCACCAAGTGCTTTCATAATCTTCTTTGCTAACCTGTCGTGACAAACAACTTGGCTCCTTTTCTTATGCTCACTTAAAGATTTTGAATTCTTGCATATTGCTACACCACATTATTTTCTTATAAAGTCTCAGTAAGTCATCTCTTTCAATTCCTGTCCCCTCACAGGTTGAAGTGTCGGTTTTGCTATATCATTTGTCAATTTGCCTTTGGAAAATTGACAAATGATATAGCAAAACTTGCGTATTAATGAAGTCATGGTAAATCCTAGTTATGAGATATCTTAAAACTATAATTTAGCAATATGGGGATTACCAGGATGACTTTTATTTACTTTATTATCAAACTTTTGGGTTACACACCAACCTGTTGTTGGGACTGACTTAAAAGAGTAGGTGTAGCCACTTATACGGTAATACCCAGCCTCTCTGTTTGTTGATCGTGGCACCTCTTCTTCTTTCGACTTGTAGACTTTCTTCCAACTTCTTTTTTACAAAGTGCTGTTGATGTGAAAGAATTTTTAAGAAGTCCCAGTTAATGGAATGTCTGGTGCTTTATATGTCTGTCAAGATGTGTTTTGTTGGAAGAGTTTCTGTCAATCCTTGCGAGCCTTAAAACTTGTGTTGGCTTCTTAACTGCTTCACAGCAAACATCAAGAGCACGAGACTACAATGCTTACTTCAAAAACTAGCATCAGTAATCATATTTCTTAGGGAACTTCCACCCATAATTCATCAATTATACTTTTCCTAATTTTAGTTTGTTTTTACCATGTAAACTAGTGGATGTTTTTGGGACTAAACATACTGTCGGTAATTATAAATTCACTGCTTAAATACAAGTAAAACTATTTCTCTCAATCTCTAACCACTTGTATTGACAAACTGATCAATTACAGCTTTGATACCTACAATAGTTATATTTAACTCTCTGCTATTTAAAACCGCAAGAATAATAATATTTTCCTCCTGGGTTTGGTTTTAACCAATATGTCTAAATTAAATCCTCATAAAAGGAGCCATCTTGTCAAAATTAGTGTTTTGCTGGTCCAAAGACTGACACAGTTTTTTTAAGTCCATGATATCGACTTCAAAAACAGTCTACACAATGTGCAAGGTGTTTTTGTTTGTGCAATTGTGTAATGTTTTTGCACCTAACCAACCTGGAAGCTTTTCTGGACATGGTTTAACTAAAACACATTAGATTCAGAAGTGGCTGTAAAGCCATGGAACATATCCACAAATGGAAAACTAAATGTGAATTGCCATTACATATTCCTTCTGAGGTTTATGAGAAGTTTTACTTTGAAATCATCTACAAATGTGAACTTTTCTTTAAAAGTAGCAGAACTACTGAAGTACCTCACATTTATATTTTAAAAAGCATCTAGACAAAGAAAACCACAAAAATCAATTTAATCAATATATATATATCATCAACCATTATCAATCCACTGCTGGACCAAGGTCTCCAAGTTTCCTCCACAACGGTCTGTCTTGTGCCAGTCTCCTCCAAGTCATACCCGCATACTTTCGAATTTCATCCACCCATACATGTGTGTGTGTGTGTGTGTGTGTGTGTGTGTGTGTGTGTGTGTGTGTGTGTGTGTGTGTGTGTGTGAGAGAGAGAGAGTACTTAAGCATGCAGCAATAAGGCTGTATCAATCACTGTATTACCCAAGCTTAATGCTAACTTCAAAATAACCTGCCGTTGAACAGCTACGATAAAAATAAAAAAATCATTTACTCTTCTTGATTTAATCATTGTTTATTGCTTTACCTAAGTCAGTTTAATACAATGCAATTAGTTTCCTCTTTGTACGTCCAGTAAAGCCTGAGACACACGAATCCTAACTACAGCTTTTTAGTCCCATTGGTAAAGTGGCACGACAGTGCTAACAACAGTTCAACAGACCTAGCAGTTGTATCATCACGCTCATTTATTTCCCTTCATTCCAACATGGCCAAGAATCCAGATGGCACTGTTCAATCAAAGATGTCATCTCTTGGGGTAGATGGGTTTTCTCTGCTGCTGTTTTTACTACTGCACTGTATTTTCCTCCCTGCTCTTTCCAATGAGTAGTAGTTAAAGCCTGTGAACCTCTTCACTTTATATTAGTGTGGCCAAATGATACTACTTTACTACTAACAAAATGTTTCAAATTCAATCATCATCATCATTAAGCCATTCTCTGAGATTCAGAGGTTAGCTGCACAACGAAATACAAACAACCAGATAAATTTTTAACTGATTATTTACCTACTGTTGCCGTATCAAACTTATCCATTTACAGCGATCTTGACACACAACTCAGGCTTCACTGATATCCATCACTCGACATACACAAGACCTTCTATACTTCATACTCATAATTTTTTTCTCATGCAGACACTCCTGAATCTGATCCTCCCATGACTTTCTTGGATTTCCTCTGCCCTTCCTTCCTGCCACTTAGGCTAAAAAAAAATTCTCAGTAAGCATCTTATCACTCATTCTTTCAACATGTCCAAACCCCTGAAGCATATTAGTCTCCACCTTGTTAACATTTTGCTTCACATTACACAACTGCAACACATCTTCATTACTCACACAATCAGAATGTGTCTTGCCACAAACCACCCATAAATAACACATTTCTCCAACACACAAACGCCTCCTATATCTCTTCCAAACCACCCAGGTTTCACTGCCATACATCAGAGTAGGAACAATTACACTTTCATACACAGCCATGTGGGACTCTCTAGAGAACCCTTCATTCCTGCAAAAACCTCTCGAAGCAGTCATGACTTTCAATGAATTCACATGCCTAATAATTTTGCCATCCAATTTGTTCTCTCTGCCAAACGTGCTTTCTAGATACACAAACTCAAACACCTGGTTAATCACTGTGCCATTTAGACTTATATTACATTCAGTGCTACCAGTTCCTCTCTCAAAAACATAACTTTGTTTTTTTCCTTATTTATACTGCTTGAATTTCATGCAAACTTCGTACATCCGGGACAACATACTCTGCAACTCACTTTTGCTCTCTGCCAACAGGACAGTGCCATCAGCATACAGCAATCTGCACACACAGATGTCACCAAGACATAAACCACTATTATTTATTTTGGCATCATACATGCATGCATCCATAAATATATTAAACAGCCATGGTGACATTACACAACCTTGCCTGACTCCTGCACCAATAGAAAACCATTTTGATAAAACACCATTCACTTGCACACAGGCTCTACTGCCAGCATACATGGCTTTTACACTATTAAGTAGATTCCCAGTAACACCATATTCATTCAATACCTTCCACAAAAGTGTCCTATTTACTCGCTCATAAGCTTTCTCTAAATGTACGAAGGCAGCAGAAACTTTATTTCCAACAGTCAGATACTTTTCAATCATCATGCGTAAATGCAAAAATTTGGTATGTGCAGCCTTTACCAGGCATAAAACCACTCTGAACACCAGACACTTTTCTCTGATGCAAGACTCCATACTTTTTCAAAATGACCTTACCAAACACTTTCCCTGGCATACTCAGTAGGCTAATACCACGATAGTTCTTACAGTCAGTCTGATCACCTTTTTCCTTATACAAGGGAACAATGATAGCATCCTTCCAATCCCGAGCGGCCATTCCTAACTCCCAGCACCACTGGCAAATTTCAGTTAACCAGTCAATTACAGAGTCACCACCATATTTTACAACATCATGGCAGTTATGCCATCAACTCCCACAGCTTTGCCATTCTGAAGAGATTTTAGAGCTTTACACACTTCTTCTCTTGAGATCCCTAATGTGCTTACCTCCTTCACTGTGACATCATCTGATTCTGCCTCAGAATCACCTTTGCTTTCTTGATCTAATAACTCATAGAAATATTCACCCCATCGTTCACTTAACTTCATTGGGTTCCCATATCATTTTCTCTATTATATTCTTCACACAACTTACAACTTTGTTTCCCCCTATTTTTCCTGAGTCTTGTGTACTTCCAGAAAGTCTTCCTATCTTTCCAAAATGCCAATTCGTGCCTTTCCACCTTCTCCTTCCTATCTTTTGCCTTACTCCGACGAACCAGCTTAGCTGCTTCATGCTTCTTACAGAGATATTCATCCACAGAAACTCTACCTTGCAATATCTTTCTCTTTACTGCCTCTTCAAACTCACTATTCCACCAAGCATTACCTCTATTGCTACCCACGATTGTGGTGCCACAGACTTCTTCAGCAGCAGTTACACCATAGTTCTTATTTCCCACTTCTTGTCTACATCCCTCTCACAAGATTTCAGCTTCTTCAGTTGTTCTCTGAGGAAGAAAGAATAACATTGATGATCTTCAGGGAGCCTTTCAACCTTTATTTTTCCCTCCTGGGCCTCTTCCTATTCCTTTTCTTCCAACCAACATTCAGTTTCACTCGTGACACTACCAAGTAATGATCAGAACCAATATCCGTACCTCTTATCACACAAGTGTCAACAACCAAGTGTTTCAGGCGCTGATCGTAGACAACAAAATCTATAACACTCTTTTGATCAAGAATACGATTTTCTTAAGTATATGTGTGGATATACTTGTGGTTGAAAAATGTATTAGATACACACAAACCATTCCCAATGAAGATTTCAATTAATTTTTCATCATTATCTTTCACACAAGGATCATTAAACTTACCCAGAACATTGTCAGAAATCACAGCCTGCACACCTACTCTGGCATTGAAATCCCCTGCTATTATAACTTTCTCTTTAGCACCAAACTGGCTCAAAACAGCTTTTAGCTCATTCCAGAAATCTTCCTGGAATGACTCGAATTCATCAACTACTAGAGTTCTATTTATCCGATCTACAAAATTTGAATTAAATTTTTCATATCACAGCAAGTTGAGTTTGTATATTAATTTAATTCAATACAATTCAAATACACTGCCGGACAATTGCTAAGGACGGATGACAATAGCAACGATAAAAACCATAAACTGGAAGGCAGGAAAATGTGGAAATTAGCATAAGTGCGGGATACAGTAAGACGTGTTGTGCGTACGCAAATTTTGGATTGCCGAACTTGTTCATGACGTCATAGCGCTGATAAGAGATATAAAGGATATGATGCGTATTGACCGTTGTTGTTCAAACGCAAAGTTGAAAGGGAAAGAATCAATTGACGAACTTGCAATTTTCAGTATGTCTTCCCGACATCACCTAGATGATTTTACGCGTGGCCGTATTATTGGCAAGATTGAAGAAGGGGGTTGCCAGCGAGTTAGACATCAGCCACAGTGTTGTTTAAAGGCTTTGGAAATCATTTCGAGCAAACGGAGAGTGTAGCAAACGTCACGGGGAGGTCGTGTTCGCAGTACGACACCAGCAGAAGATTGGTACATAGTGCTATCAACAAAAAGACACCGGCGCAGCACAGCTAGTGAGGTAGCAAATCAGTTTATGGCTGCTACTGGCAAGCGGATCTCCCTAAAATCTGTCGCCAGACGTTTGCATGAAGGAGGACTATGCGTCCGCCGTCCTGTTGTGTGCATCCCATTGTCCAGACGTCACCGTACCGCCCGTTTGCAATGGTGCCATCAACATCGCAATTGGACTGATAACGACTGGTCTGCTGTCCTCTTCTCAGATGAGAGTAGATACAGTCTATCGTCTGATTGTCAACGATAACTGATCTGGCGTGATAGTGGTACTGCATATTGTCCAGCAAACATACAGGAAAGGGACCGATATCCGACATGTAGTGTCATGGTATATGCTGGCATCATGATCAATGGCCGTACATCCCTCTATGTGCTTCCAACTGGGACTATGACTGGCCAACGATACATTAATGATGTTCTGCTACCTCATGTTCGCATGTTCCGTGGTGTTGTCGGTGATAGATTCATTTTCATGGACGACAACGCAACATGTCATCGAACAGTCGCTGTCCAGGAGTGTCTTGAGAGCGAAGATATTCAACGCCTCCTATGGCCAGCACGTTCTCCAGATCTGAATCCCATTGAAAATGTGTGGGATGCTTTGGGGAGGAGTCTTGCTGGTCGCCAATGCCCTCCAATAAACAAGGACAGCCTCATCCGTGCACTGACAGAGGAATGGGATAAATTACCCCAACAGCTGCTTGATAATGTTGTGCAAAGCATGACACGACGTGTGGAATCTTGTATTGCCCTCCATGGTGGCCATATCCCGTATTGACATCTTACGCCGGAACGCCTGCGGACGGTAATTGCATTTTTTCACGTTTACGTATTCTGCACAAAAAGGCCTGTTTGTCCCTTGAACACGTTCCAAAGCCTTCTGGATTTCAAAGCACAATAAATTGTCTTTCTTGCAATGTCCTGGCATTCTGACATTATTTTATTTCACTTGGCATCCAACCACACTTACGTTTTTATGCGCTATATAGCCGTTTATGATCAGTCCTTAGCAATTGTCCAGCAGTGTATTAATTTGTATACTTTAATTATTTTTTACTTTTTTATTTGAACTAACTTTCTGAGTTTAGTGCTGATTATATCATACATTTTGCACAATATCTATCTAAATGCTCTAACCTACAATAAAAACTGAAATCTTGAGATGTCAAAGTGAACAAAATTGTATCTAAAAACAGATGTCGTCCCAACAGCACATTGTCGATAATTTAGATAGTTCTGATTTGTAATGCAAGATGTCGCATTATTTTGTAGAAAAGCTTCAGTACGAAAGCATGCAATCACTTTGAAATGTCAAAGTGATCATGTGCTAATTTAATAATATTGGATTATCAACGTGAATCGGGTTCTATTTATTCGACCTACAAAATTCAAATTGAATTTTTAATATCGCGGCGAGTTGAGTTTGTATAGTGATTAAATTTAACACAATTCAAATATTAATTTGTGTGCTTTAACTATGCTTTACTTTTTCATTTTACCAAATTTTCTGAGTTTAGTGTTGATACATCGATCTATCTAGAATGTTTGAACCTACAATAAAAACAGAAATCCTGAGATGCCAAAGTGAGCAAAATTCCATCTAAAAACAGATGTCACTGGAATAGCAAACTGTCGATAATTTAGATAGTTTCTATTTGTGATACCAGATGTCGCATTATTTTGTAGGAAAACTTTGGCATGAAGTGACATGAAGTTTCAAACTAACCGTTGAATAGGACAGTCTATATATATACAGTATCTACCAACAAGTAATTGGACAACCCTGCAATCGACGATGTCTGCGTTCCTGATACACGTCACGGCCGCTGCCGTTAAATATCGTGTGGGAAACAACAACGCAACCAGTCGCATGCAAGATGCCACGCAGTTCGGAGATCTCTGATTTTGAGAAAGGTATAATCGTCGGGTATCACAGAAATGGCCGATCCATACGTGACATATCCAGCGAGTTGAAGTACCCAAAACCGACAGTGGCCTACGTGATTGGCAAGTGGAGATGAGAGGTGACTATCGGAATGTGCCCCGACCCGGCGGACCCACAAAACTGGGAGTTTTTTTGTTTGTTTTTATTGGAGGTTTAACGACTATCGTGAGCAACTCAATGGGCTATAAGCAGTCGCCCGACAAACACAACATCCACGCCTCACCGAGATTCAAACCCGGACCCCTTTTAGACAAATTATCAGAGGCCATCGCTTAGACCACTGCGCCACCGGGCCAGCAAACTGGGAGTTAGAGACCGACGGGTGCTGGCCAGAGAAATTCGGAAGAACCGCACCAAATCGATGGGCCACATCCGCGAGGAGTTTCAACAGGCATCTGGGAGTGTTCTTTCGATTAATACCATCCATAAGAAAGCCCATCTGCTCGGTTATCATGGACGTGCTGCCACCCACAAGCCTTTGATCACCAAGTTCAATAGCGCTGCTCAGCTAACATGGTGCAAAGAACGTCGACAGTGGACCATTGAACAGTGCAAACAGGTTCTCTGGAGGGACAAATCAAGGTTCACCCTCTACCGTTCGGATGGCAGGGTCTGGGTTTGGCGTCTGCCTGGAGAACGCCTCCTGCCGGAATGTATTGTGCCAACTGTGAAGTTCGGCAGCTGTGGAATTATGCTATGGGGGTTTTCTCCTGGTATGGCACGGGACCCTTGGTCGCAATTCCTGGTAGACTCAATGCCGAGATGTACTGCACCATTTTGGATGACCATGCGCTTCCTACGTTGTGGCAGTTTTACGGGGTGGACCCACGTTACTTTCAGGATGACAATGCCACCTGTCATGTTGCGAGGTCCACCATGGCTTGGTATGGTGACAACGGAGTTAATCGAATGGACTGGCCTGCGCAGAGCCCGGACCGTAACCCTATCGAGCACCTGTGGGACGAGTTGGATCGTCGACTTAAGGGATGCCCCCACCGTCCGAAATCGGTGAAGGAACTGACCTGTCTTCTCCAAGCCAAGTGGAAGAAAATACTGCTAGCCATCGTACAACGCCTGGTTGAGAGAGTATGCACGGAGGGTCGCAGCTGTAATCGCCGCTCGTGGAGGCTCCACCAACTATTGAAGGTGAATAAACTTTGTTTTCCTTTGCTATCACAGGTGTCCAATTACTTGTTGGTAGATAGTGTATATATTATGGGTATGCAAATGCCCCCCCCATAGCGGGGGCTGTAGGAGTCTAACCAGCCATGCTTGGCTTGGTGTACGAACTAACATGCTGTCAGTTCGTACATGAAGCCAAGCATGGCATTTGATAAATTTCATTTGTGGCACTGTTTGTGTTATTCATGTTTAATTTAGGGAAACGTGTGAGTGAAGCATACGGTTCAATATGTCAGGCATATGGCGAAATGGTTATGGGTGAGCGGACGTGTCGAGAATGGTTTGTCAGGTTTAAGAAAGGTGATCTAAGCTTAGAAGACAAACCACGTGCAGGGGATGAAGATCATGGGTCGGGCCAGGAAAGTTATGGATGCAAGCTAAATTGTTAACTAAAGCTTGGTCATACAACTCTGTGGAGGTTATGACATATATGCATTTTTAAACATTTTTTTGGCGGGCTTACTACTTGCATCTATGACTTTGCAGAAACACATTTCCAAATAGGTCTTTGTGGAAGTAAGAAAATGCAGAGTTTTTGCTGGTCCTTGATAAAGCCAAGGCTCTCAGTATTTTAGACACTTTCTACATTCAGTCTTTTTTTTTTTTACTCACACCGGTCAATACATAACCTTTTCTATGTTGTACTTGGTATGAGTCAAAAAATTTTTTTGCTTCAGTCTCTTCTTAATAGAATATCATCATCATCATCATCATCATCATTGTCAACCATTATCAATCCACTGCTGGACGAAAGTCTCCCCAAGTTTCCTCCACAACGGTCTGTCTTGTGCCAGTCTCCTCCATGTCACCCCTGCATACTTTCGAATTTCATCTACCCATCTCCCATGTGGTCTTCTTCTGGGTCTTTTCCTGTCCCTTGGAATCCAATCCAAAATTTTGGCTGTCCATCGACGGTCTGTCCTTTTGGCAGTATGTCCAGCCCATTGCCATTTCAGGGATTTAACTCTGATCATGATGTCTTCCACTCTTGTCATTTTTCGGATCCACGAGTTCCTCTTCTTATCTCTCCTGGTTACACCAAGCATGCACCTCTCCATGCTTCTTTGAGTTGTCTGCAGCCTTTGTATGTCTCTTTTAGTTAAGGTCCACGTCTCTGCACCATACGTAAGCACTGGAAGGATGCATTGATCAAACACTTTTCTTTTACATAATGGCATATTGCTCTTGAAAATTATGCTGTTTCTTCCAAAAGCTCTCCAGGCAAATTTTGTATGCCGATTAATTTCTTCATCAATGTGACCCTCACTTGATATCTGCTGTCCAAGATAACGTACGTGTCTGTTATCTCCAGCTTTTCTCCATCAATCGATAAATCTTCATTTCTTGTAAAAGCATTGTACATCACTTTTGTCTTCTGAAAGTTCATTTTTAATCCCACTTCTTTACTCTTGTCAGCAAGTTCCTGGATCATACTCTGCAGCTCTGATGGGGTAGTTGCAAAAATGACTACGTCATCAGCAAAATGAAGGTGGGTTAGATAATCTCCATTAATCTTTATCCCCTTGTTTTCCCAGTTCAGCGACTGAAAAACACCCTCCAATGTGGCATTAAAGAGCTTCGGAGATATGGTGTCACCTTGTCTCACTCCCTTTCCAATTTTTACGTGTGTTGTATTTTCAAACAGCCGAATCTTTGCACTTGCATTTTCATAGATGTTATTAATAATATTAATGTATGCATCTTCAATACCGCAGGTTTTCAGAGCCATTGTAACTGCTGATGGTTTCACCGAATCAAAGGCTTTTTCATAATCGATAAAAGATATGCACAATGGAAGTTCATATTCCCTCGCTCTTTCAATTAGTTCTCTCAGTACGTGGATATGATCTATTGTGCTGTAGCCACTCCTGAATCCAGCTCGTTCTCTCGGGTGAGCCATGTCCAGTGTTACCTTCAAGCAGTGTGAAAGAACTTTAGTGAAGATTTTATAAACTACTGATAGGAGGCTGATAGGTCTGTAGTTTCCAAGATCCTCAATGTCACCTTTCTTATGTAGCAGGATCATTGTAGCGGTGTTCCAATCCTCAGGAATCTTTCCTTCATTAAGGCATCGAGTGAAAATTTGGGTGAGTACTGTTTCGATTTCTCCACTTGCTTCTTGTATGATGTCTACAGTAATTCCATCTTCTCCTGGAGCTTTTCCGCGCTTCATGTTCTTGATTGCATGTGCAACTTCTGCTGGAAGGACTGGAGGAACTCTGGTACTGGTATCTTTCATGATGTCTGGAGTGCATGTATCATCCCTTTCATATAATTTGGAGTAGAAATATTTTACATTTGTCAAAATTTCGCCTCTATTTTTTGTTACAGAACCATCTTCTTTTCTCAGTGCCATAATCTGTTTTCTTCCCTTACTGAGATGTCCCTTTGCTATCTTTAGGCTTTGGTTGTTTTCAATTGCTTTCCTCACTAGTTCACAGTTGAATTTCCTTACGTCTTCAGTGATACTTTTTCGTACTGTCTTGCATAGCTCTATATATTCCACTTTGGAAGTCACATCTTCTTTAGTTGTCCTCATCTCTCTTCTTTTTGCATCAACATTTTCGTTTTTCCTGATAATTTGTTTACATGCAACTTGTTCTTAGACCCAGCTAATTTTGTTGCTGTTTCCATAAGAGCTTTGGTTACTTTTCTGTTAACTTCAGAGATGTCCACTTCTTCCGATGTTAGGCCTTCTAAAGCAGAGAATCTGTTCTTCAGTTCCAACTTGAAGGTATTATGGTGTTTTTTAAGGTTGGTTATGTCAATACATTTTGTCTGTCTTGTGAGCTTGCCACGTTCGAGTTTAGCATTGAGGTGCATCTTACATCTCACCAATCTATGGTCACTACCTGTGTTGAACTTGTTCAACACACTGCAGTCTTCTATGACGAATTTTTTGTTACACATAATAAAATCAATTTTACTTGTAGTCCCATTTGGATGTCTCCATGTCCATTTCCTGTGTGGCTTTTTCTTGAAGAAGGAGTTCAAGATGAAAAACCCTTCTGCCTCTGCAAACTCTACGAGAGTATTTCCACGCTGGTTTCTGTTGCCGTGACCGAATTTACCTACTGAAGTTTCATTCTGTTGCCGTTGCCCTATTTTTGCATTGAAATCTCCCATAATTATTTTCAAGTGCTGCTTACCTTTATTATTTAGATGACAAATTTCCTCATAAAATTCTTCAATTTCTTCTTCAGGATGACTTGTGGTGGGTGCATAAGTTTGAATAATCTGAGCCTGGTATCTTTTCGAGAGTTGGATAACAAGTCGTGCAGCTCTGTCAGAGGAACTTTCAACTTCTACAACTTTATCCTTCAGTTTCTTGTTTATTATAAATCCAACACCACTAGTTCTGCCAGTATCTGTCCCACGATAGTAGAAGAGATGTCCACTTTTCAGTTCGATGAGATCTTCTCCTTTTCTCCTTACCTCACTTAGCCCCACGATGTCCCACTTGATCCTTTGTAGTTCCTCTTGCAATTCAAGAAGCCTTGAATCAGAAGACAGGGAGCGTCCATTATACGTAGCCAAGGTCAGCATCAGATGGCAGCCTAGTCCGGTCCTCCGGGGATTCTTAGCACCCTCTGCCTTCATGTCGCACTGGCCGCTGCCTTGGCCAGGTACATTCCAGCTGCCGGAGACTGAGGGCCAAGATTTAAGTTGTGGAATCATTTTGGAGGGGTTTGGCCATAACTCACCACGCTGGCCAAGCGGGTTGGTGAGTGTGGGATAGAATTTCCTCTAATCCCGATGGTATAGTTATACCGCTATTGGCGGTCGTCAGAGCCCCTTTAGTGGGAACAGGATGCACCACGAGAAGGCGGGGTTGACATTTGTCAAGGAGAGGCTGTGATGTTACGCATCACCTGACCTTACATCCCTAATAGAATAATATATATATATATATATATATATATATATATATATATATATATATATAGTTATTTAAAGCTTAAAAATAAAATTAACTGCCAAACAGGTCATCCCCTATATATTAATATTTATTAGAGCTTAAAAACAACCATTCTAGGACAAGCTATGGGCTAGTGTTATGCGAATGAATCAATGCTGAAAAAATAATTAGATGTTATGGACTGGGAAAGAATCACAAATTAATCACACGGTAAATGAGTAGATATAATTTAAAAGCATGCCAAGATGGACATGAGAATCATTTATGGCAGAACTGTGAAAAATACTTTGGAAGTCTTCACACATCAGCTTGTCAATGAATTTCATCGTACAATAAAAAATAATAATAAAAAAAACATTTTTCACATGTAGCAAAAGGTATTTGGCCATGCAGTGGTCTAGAGATTAACAGGATATTAAAATCCTCACAGCATAGAACTATTTTACAAAAATTAAACAACAGTTATTTTACAAAGCACTGTATATAGCATGCTACTAAAAGCATGTACTAACTTTTAGGTTTCAACCTCAATGCCAATGCAGTTGACTTCTTCCTTTCTTCCCGATCCCTGATTTCCTCAGCCATCAATATTTGTGCTCTCTCACGAAGTTTTCCCAGACGTTCACATAATATCTGATGAAGGCGGAAGAAAATGTACCAGTGATTATTCACATACATCAATGCATATGTGTCACCCTGTAATCAATGAAAAATATGTAAGACACGTGCAACATATCAAAGATTACATAACTAACTGTTGCAATGCAATTTTTGATAACACATCAGGGTCCCAGTCACAAACAACCAAAACAATGTACTCAGTAACTCACCGGAATGAAATTTTCCATGATTGAAGTAGAATTATTGGAAACACAGAATTTCTCATGTGCTTTTTCAGGTTTGATCACAGAAGAGTCATCATTCTTGATTTCATTTGGGCAGTAGGAATTATTGGTGGTCCCATGGTTTGTTTTTAAATTAAGTAACTCAACATATGAGCATCCATGCCTACTATCATTTCCATCTTCTGTTTCCATATCTAAAAAAAAAAAGTGAAACACTGAATTAATAAAACAAATGAGAGGGAAGGCAAGATCTTGCATAAAAATAGTACCCGCATAATGTACATACCAAAATAGAATACTGCACACACTAACTACTACAGACCTTTCCTAAAAAAAATTGTCACAGAATTACCAATTTTTTAAATGGAAAATAAAATTCATAAAAGGGAAGACCTGTGTATTTCCTAATCCCTGCTCATTATTAAGGAGTGCAGTTTTTTTTTTTTTTTTTAAACTGGCGCATATAAACATCTGAGATATGCTCATTAAACATGAGGAAAACGATCCTCTTTTGAAGCGACTGATAACTGGTGACGAAAAGTGGGTTGTGTACAGCAATGTGCTGCGCAAACGGTCTTGGTCCCGACGTGATGCTTCGCCTCAAACGACATCCAAAGCAGACATTCATCAGCGGAAGGTTCTGCTCTCAGTGTGGTGGGATTTTAAAGGTGTCTTGTTTTTCGAGCTCCTACCACGGAACCAAACAATCAATTTGAATGTGCACTGTCCGCAATTGGACAGTTTGAACGAATCCATCATCCAGAAACGTCCAGAGCTCGTTCATCGTAAAGGTGTTTTGTTCCATCACGACAACTCAAGACAACACACAAGTTTGATCATCCGCCAAAAATTATTGGAGCTTGGGTGAGATGTGTTGCCACACCCAGCATACTCGCCTGACCTTGCGCCGTCAGACTTCCACTTGTTTCGCTCTCTTCAACAGTCCTTGCGTGGTATAACGTTCAATTCAGATGAGGCTGTAAATCAGCACCTTGTACAGTTTTTTGCCACGAAAGACAGGTCCTTCTATGACCGAGGCATTCTGCAGCTCACTGAAAGATGGCAAAAGGTTATCGAACAAATCAGGCATTATATCATAGATTGATCTTTGCTCTTTTTATCAATAAATGACCTTAGCAAAACATGGGTAAAATAAGTCATGACTTTTCCGACAACCCAATATATACAGGCACATATCACCAAAAGTGTGATTTGACGCACATGCTTTCAACAGTGGTGATTGCAAAACAAAGTTTGAAAGCCTGGAAATTTTTGCTGGGAGGAAGGAGGGTGTACACTAACACCAAACTTATTTTGAATTATAATTTTATATTATGATTAAAAAAAATATTATATTAACAATTTTTTGAACATTTATATTAAAAATTTGTGTTGCTTATTAATGTCTTTTTATTTTATTGATGGTCAACAGGTACACATTTTACTCCTGTCATTAATGGCTTTAATTTTTCAGATCCACTTATGTTAGCTGCTAAAAGTAACATTATATATTTTTAAAAACCATCTGGTTTTCCATGGAGCACTCTGCTCTCTGATGGAAAACAGGTTTCACTGATCCTCAACTTAAGTACAAAGTCCAAAGCAACTCCAGGGTGGGGAAGACAATGAAAAAGCCAAGCACATTGGTCGAAATTTCAGCTTCATGATCTACCGTATGTGGAATGGCAAAACTGTCAAAAACTGCTAAAGGTATAATATATGGCAGAGCTAATCTTTAGTCATGATTTCATCCCTCACATTAAAATTACCTGCTAATCATTTTAAACAATTTGCTATACAATTTACAGGTGTTAGTACACTTTAAAAGGTTGTAAAAAAAAAAAAAGGAGAAAATATGTTTTAAACAAAATTAAAAAGAAAAGGCTAAGTTTATGCAGCCAGAAACCCAGAATTTCAGGTTCAACTGAAAACAGAAACCTGGAAATCTGGGTTAGACCCACAATGGAACACCAGTGCTTCAAAAACTAACATCTACAAACTGTTTTTGCAATTGTTAAAAAAGCACATAAGAGAAGAGTTAACTGTGTGCATTGACAGACTACTAAATAGCTAGCTATTTCTTTTTAGTGCCAATTTTCCCTACAGTGCATCATCTACATCACATCATAATGTTTCTGATGCACCATATTATCAACTTATTTTGTTACCAGCAATATCACTATTCAATGTTTCCATAAAATTAATCATTTTTAGCATATAAAAATCGGCCTATAGAACAGTTAATTCCAGAGGTCGAATATTTAATAAGCATTTATTAACAATATGTCAACAAAATAGTTTCCATATCTTCTACTGTTTCGCACGTTACTAGAAATTCGAGGCACGGAAAAAACGTCCATATAATAAAAAAATTTATTTCAACTTGTCACTAATATTCCTTTTTTGATGTTCCTTATAATATTTTAGAATTTTATTATGAAGATTACAAATTTATATGAAAAAATGTTTTTATATGTGCAGTTATATGCATCATAAGTTGTCAAAGTCCTCCAATACCTAGAGACAATATGTATTAAATGATTAACATTATTCCAGTTTTTTTACTCATGATTCACGAAATTAATACAATAGAAAAGAACTTTCGAACCTTTTGATTATGATGCGTTGAATCAAAGGTTCGAAAGTTCTTTTCTATTGTATTAATTTCGTGAATCATGAGTAAAAAAAACTGGAATAATGTTAATCATTTAATACATATTGTCTCTACGTATTGGAGGACTTTGACAACTTATGATGCATATAACTGCACATATAAAAACATTTTTTCATATAAATTTGTAATCTTCATAATAAAATTCTAAAATATTATAAGGAACATCAAAAAAGGAATATTAGTGACAAGTTGAAATAAATTTTTTTTTTATTATATGGACGTTTTTCCCGTGCTCGAATTTCTAGTAACGTGCGAAACAGTAGAAGATATGGAAACTATTTTGTTGACATATTGTTAATAATTTCTGAAACCACGTAATGTTTTCGACAAATGTTGAATTAATATAATTTAATAAGCAGTTGAGTGAGAAGAAATTCTTCATCAAAGGATGCAAAAGATTTAATAAGCAACAAGACAATGTTTTCAAGAGGAGAAAATTGCCAAAGAAAAGACCCCAACATCCCATTTTTTGCAACATAAAAATTGTAATTAGTTACCATACTATTAAATCTTAAAACTTTTAAAACTTTTAATAAAATAAAACAATAATAATCAGGAGTGATTGTAAAAGGAAACAAAAAAAAAAACAAAAAAAAATTTGTGCTAACAAAGTGTCATTATGTATGTAAATATATTACACACCAAATATAAATGCCCTTTATGAATCTTACATGTGTAAACTAGATACATAACAAACAGCTGGTGACAGTACAATTTAACTTTTCTCTGTACCAAAACCTTTTTCAGTATGTTCGAAATCATTCAAAAATGGTATTTTTGAAGTTGAATGATGCACTTTAGTTTATTTTGGTAATCTATGGAGATCTGTTCAGCTCTGGAAACCATATACTGGTTTTCATTCAATTCTTAATAAAACTCAGTGGATTCACTGAATCTGATAGAACCCAGTTATTTGATACAGATGCAGCTACCAAAACGATTAAAAAAAAAGCCCTTCCTTTCAGCATGCATTACCAGGAGGACGGTAATGTGGTGTGTTTTCCATGAAACACACCCTAAAAAGGAGTGCTAGATGAGTTTGTAGTATTACTTCAGAAAAAAATATGTGGAATTTTTTTTTGTTTTTTTTTTCTAATTGTGTTTGCCCTCACAAGTGTTGCTGTGCAACGAACACAATACAAAAATGTTCAATACTGCAGAACTACAATTATGCAATTTAAAAATCTTGTGTCCTTAGTGGCATAACTATCAATACTTCTTGAAAACAGCAGTTAACACATATAAGTATTTAACTGTGTTCATGTGCAAGCAATCAACTATATTCCCCAATCGTTAAAGAAAATTATAAACTCACCTTTCAATGACTGCTTCTCAAATGCATATATGATGCACATAATATTATATTGCCAATGGTCTTGCTTGGGCCTGAGTGAAGCATTAACAATAATAACTCAATTCTTTTAAACCATTAAAAACATTTAATTAAAAATCAAATTTTAAAACTATATTTAGTATTCTCATTATAATTAATTATATTTAATAATTTGGATAGTTTTTTCACTATACACAGACATTAAACTAAAAAAAAAGTTGAAAATAAAAATGTAGTGACTCTTTTCTATACATTAAATCTCTCATAGCTAAACAAAATAGGTATTTTCACTTTTTTTTTTTTTTTTGGACAATCTGCTTCTACATAAAAAGTATCAAAGTTTTATACATAGGTAGCACCAAAAATAAATTAAAACACAGACTCGCTCAACATATTAAGAAATGGCAAAAAAATGAGAACTGCTCAAATATAATATTATGTTGAAAAAAAAACAATCCAAAATTTGATAAAATTAAATTACTTGCTTCACATAACAACGAAAAAGAATTACAGATTTCCGAATCAGTTAACATAGAAAAAAATAAGACCAGACTTTGTAATGGTCATGATCCAACAGCTTTGGCAAGTCCCCTTATGAAATTTTAATCCATCAAAATAAAAAAAAATCAACTATTAAAAATTAATAACATAACTAGGATTTATTGTGCTCATTCAGCTTACAGGATGGCAGCACTTGTCTGCCAAATCTAATTAGACCTGTTAAGTTGTAAGTATGCTATTGGCATTTAATTGAATAGCATTTCAATGCTTGAAATGTGTTAAGGCTCCAAGCGATACCATCATTAATTTTCAGTAGGGTTAGATGTTGAGACGGAGACCTCAAGTGTCAGAGGAAAGAAGGTGGTTTTGAGAATGCTTCGTGATTAAAGTGAAAAGCCCCAATCAAGTCTTAAGGTTAAGCTGACAGGAGTTGGGACTGCGGTGAAGTTAATGTTTTTGTTTGTTTTAATATTTCTGAATTTTAAATAGTTAATCAATTTCTTGATCTTAATTATTTTAGTAAGGTACCAAAAGTCGAATGCACATATGGAAAAAAACATTTACTGAAAAAATTAGACTTAGCTCATTACAGTGGGTTTTTAATTACAAAGTTTTGTAAATGGTTTAAGTGTATTATAGATTTCTTAAATAAAAATTAATGGTTTTTAAGTGAGTAATTATCGTTAGCACTTCACTCAGGCCTTAGCACAACCGTAAGCAATATAGTGTGTCGTATCTGTATTTGAGAAGCAGACATTGAAAGGCAAGTTCATAATTTTCTTTAATGACTAGGAAATATACTACTTCTTAATAATAATCATTTTTACATCAAATTGCATGGAATAGTTAATACATTAGTCCAAAATTGTTGGAAGGGCTCAAGCCCTTCCACAACAACCAAAAAAAAAAAATAATAATAATAATAAATAAAAAACCAGGGATTCCAATTAAATCTGTTATATTTTACTATAATAACACTTGCTTTCTCATATATATCCATAATACAACATAACTGAGTGTTGAGATTACCATCATCTTTGTCAACTTCATCATCAGACAATTCACCACGGGGGACAGAAAAGAAATCAGGAATGAACTGCCTGATCAGCTGTTTAATTCTTTGTTTGTCCTCTTTGTGAATTCCTGCAGTAAAAAAAATATATTTAACAGTTACAGCATATAAGAGCACATTGCATTATACAATTAGGCATAATTAATGAGATTGCAAAATGCAGAAAATGTGAGCCAAAAATCACCAGAGACACAGAACATACGTGTATAATACATGATTTAATTTCCAAGGCAGTGTATTAGTCTGGCAGGCTGCCTACAAGACAGGATCATGTGGCAGCAGTCTATACCTTCTGTATCCACCATGTTGTACAATGCAATCAGACACACGCCATGGCATAATGTAATACAGCCATTTAATGGTGACTGGAACCACATAACATTTACTTGAACCCGCACTTCAGCGGCATTCCAGGACACCCAAAGAGAGGCTTGCAAATGTCTTCCAATGAGGTTTCATATGTGCTCAACGGGTAGTAGGTCCAGAGATCTTGTTGGCCATCGAGGTATACAGATTCCTTGTAGGCACATTCAGGAGACATTAGCAGTTAGTGGACGGGCATTATTTTCTTCACAAAGATGATTTAATGTCTTTAAGTCTTCTGTTATACACGTTATAAATGGGGTACAGTCTGCGGTGATGCATTAAGTTATTTAATAATTTTCAGGTATAATTCAGTTAAAAAGTCCTAAAATTTTACCTACCGAAATGTGTCTTCAGTCCCATATCGCTTGGAGTAGTTCACTGTCTGCGTACAAAACACCCTAGTATGCACTAGTTATAATGTAGCCTTATTCTGCTTCTTTATTGAGAGCCTTTTTTGGTAGAGAGTTGTATCATATCCTCTATATGGTTGTATGTGGTGTCCAGCCATTAGGGGTAACTTGGTTTCGGCACACTAGGTTGTACTGACTTCGTGTGAAGCAGGGAAAGAGGCCTTCCAGATAACAATTAAAAAAAAATTTTTGAATTAAGTGTCACTATATTTACACTGTCTTGTCCAATGTTATATCCATTTTTGGCTATCGGTTAGGTTTCATTCCACTTGGAGCTCTGCGTAGTATTTGGCCAATAGGGCTAGATGAAATAGTCCTACATTGACGAAATGGCTTGACGAAATAGCCCTAATGGTGAAGTACTACACAGAGCTCCAAGTGGAATGAAACCTAACCGCCAGCCGAAAAAGGATATAATATTGGACAAGACAGTGTAAATAGTGTATATAGTGACTCTTAATTAAAAAAAAAATTGTTTAATTGTTATCCGGAAGGCCTTTCCCTGCTCCATACAAAGTCAACACAACCTAGTGTGCCGGAACCAAGTTAGCCCTAATGGCTGGACACCACATGCAACCATATAGAAGATATGATACAACTCTTGACCAAAAAGCTCTCAATAAAGCAGAATAAGGCTACATTACAACTCGTGCATACTAGGGTGTTATCTGCATGCAGACAGTGAACTACTCCAAGCGATATTGACATGTGCTTATCAAGAACGAACTACCAATATGAGAACGAAGACACATTTCGGTAGGTAACATTTTTAGGACTTTTTAACTGAATTATACCTGAAAATCATTGAATAACTTAGTGCATCACCGCAGACTGTACCCCATTTATAACGTGTATAACAGAAGACTTAGGGACACTGAAGCATCTTTGTGAAGAACTCTAGTACTCACGTAATATTATGTAAACTTTATGATAAAGTCACCTAAGATATACTGAGCATGATTTTGCTGGAAAAGCTGCATCAGCCATGTCCCTCAGAAATGGCAACCACATGGGCTGTAAAACCTCATCCACTTAAAACCAGGCTGTCGTCATGCCTGCAGTGTGCATCACAGGTAACTGGATATCAAAACCAATGACATCCAATGTGAGGATGTCCAGTTGGTGAGCAGTGTGCTGCTCATGGATAACAACTGGATCCTTCCTGTGGACCCGACGTTGGCACTAAGACAGAATCAGGACATATCAACGAGCACGACACCACACTATTTCTGTCACTATGCAAAAATACACCACCACCACTTCAACTGAACTTGAAGATGCTTTATGGCAGTTAATGCAGTGGTTGCAGGGAGCACAAACCTGCCTTCGACTTTCTTTGGTTCACCATCTGTGTTGTGATGCAGATGTCCTTAGTCCCAACTACAGACCATCGAATGCTCTTTACAATACTGTGTGGCTCTTCAATTACCCGGCAACAAATATGCCAATCAATGTGTGCTGAAGTAAACCTGACTGCACGGGTCCACCTACAGAGACTAGCGATGCCTTCTTGCAACTATTACTGCCAACAATTTTAAATTCTTCTGGCATTCCAATGTACATGGGCCATGATTGGCAAATTGTTTAACCAGCTTCACAATGCTCCCAGCTAGCGATAGGGGTGGCAACGGGGTATCTTTGGTTCCTGGGTATGTTGTAGCAGCATACCCAGGAACCATGGATGCCCCATTGACATTTCATTTCTTTGTTCCGTACGACCTTAAGCATGGGACATGACATGGCTTCAGTGGCCCGTGTTTTGCCCTTTAATCTCTTGCACACCTCACAGAACTGGTAGCACACATACAAATGATTTGCATATCCCAGCTACCTACACACCCCTACCAATTTCTATGCTGATAAGATTGACTCCTTCTGGGTGGGGCTTTTTCACCATTAACCAGTGCTCATTAAAAAATTTAAACCTAGAGAACTAAAAAAGCTGCAAGCAAGCAAAAACACACACACCACACCACACCACACCACATCACTAAGCTGTTCTCTGAGATTCAGCAATTAGCTCCAAAAAGAAATACAAACTACCAGAGGTTTTTACTTACTGTTGTCGTAACAAACTTCTCCATTTACAGCAATCTTGACATACAACTCGGGCTTCACAGATATCCATTACACGCCGTACACAAGATCTTTTATACTTCATACTCACAATCTTTTTCTCATGCAGACACTCCTGAATCTGATCCACCCATGTCTTCCTTGGCCTTCCTCTGCCTTTCCTTCCTGCCACTTGGGCTAAAACTCCTATGTTTCTTCTGCAGTACCCAGGTTTCATTGCCATACATCAGAGTAGGAACAATTACACTTTCATACACAGCCATGCGGGACTCTCTTGAGAACCCATCATTCCTGTGAAACCCTCCCAGAGCAGCTATGACTTTCAATGAAGAATTCACCATTCAATTTGTTCTCTCTGTCAAACATGCTTCCTAAATAGGCAAACTCACTCACCTGGTCAATCACAGTGCCCTTCATACTTACATTATATTCAGTGCTACCAGTTCCTCTCTCAAACACCATAAATTTGGTTTTTCTCTTATTTATACTCAGTTTGAAATTCATGCACACTTCGAACATCTGAGACAACATTCTCTGCAAATCACTTTCACTCTCTGCCAACAGGACAGTGTCATCAGCATACAGCAATCTGCACACATGGATATCACCAAGACATAAACCACTATCATCTATATTGGCATCACGCATGTACACATCCATAAATATATTAAACAGCAATGGTGACATGACACAACCTTGTCTAACTCCTGCACCAATAGAAAACCATTTTGATAAAACACCATTCACTCGTACACAAGCTCTACTACCAGCATACATGGCTTTTACACTATTAAGTAGATTCCCAGTAACACCATATTCATTCAATTCCTTCCACAAAAGTGTCCTATTGACTCAGTCATAAGCTTTCTCTAAATCTATGAAGGCAGCAAAAACTTTCTTACCAACAGCCAGATACTATTCAACCATCATGCGTAATGCAAAAATCTGGTTAGTGCAGCCTTTACCAGGCATAAAACCACTCTGAACATCCCACACTTTCTCTGATGTAAAATCCCGTAGTTTTTCAAAAACAACTTTACCAAACACTTTCCCTGGCACGCTTAGTAGGCTAATACCAATATAGTTCTTGCATTCAGTCTGATGAGCTTTTCCCTTATACAAGGGAACAATAATAGCATCCTTCCAATCCCGAGGGACCATTCCTAACTCCCAGCACAACTGGCAAATTTCAGTTAACCAGTCAATTACAGAGTCACCACCATATTTCAACATCTCAGCAGTTATGCCATCAACTCCCGGAGCCTTACCATTCTGAAGAGATTTTAGAGCTTTACACACGTCTTCTCTTGAAATCCCTCCTCTGCTTCCATCCCTCACTGTGACATCATCTGCATCTGTCTCAGAATCATCTTTGCTTTCCCGATCTAATAACTCACAGAAATATTCACCCCATCTTTCACTTAACTCATTGGGCTCCCATATCATTTCCCCGACCTCATTCTTCACACAACTTACAACTTTGTTTCCCCTATTTTTCCTGAGTCTCACGTACTTCCAGAAAGACTTCACATCTTTCCAAAAAGCCAGTTCATGCCTTTCCACCTTCTCCTTCCTATCTTCTGCCTTACTCGGGTGAACCAGCTTAGCAGCTTCACGCTTCTTTGAGTGATATTCATCCACAGAGACCAAGCATCACCTCTATTGTTACCAACTATTGTGGTGCCACAGACCTCTTTAGCAGCAGTGACAACACAGTTCTTAAAACATTCCCACTTCTTTTCTACATCCTTCTCACCAGACTTCAGCTCTTTCAGTCATTCTCTGAGTAAGTTAGAATAATGCTGATGATCATCAAGGAGCCTATCAACCTTTATTCTTTTTATCCTGGGTCTCTTCCTATTCCTTTTCCTCCAACCAACATTAAGTTTCACTCGTGACACTACCAAGTAATGATCAGAACCAAAATCTGCACCTCTCATCACACGGGTGTCAACAATGGATTTTGTTGTCTACGATCAGCATCTGAAAGTGTTTCAGACTTTCAGACGCTGATGGTAGACAACAAAATCTATCACACTCATTTGACCAAGAGTATGATTTTCCCAAGTATATGTGTGGATATACTTGTGGTTGAAAAATGTATTAGATACACACAAACCATTCTCGATGCAGAATGCAATTAATCTTTCACCATTGTCATTCACACAAAGATCATTAAACTTACCCAGAACATTGTCAGAAATTCCATTCTGCACACCTACTCTAGCATTGAAATCCCCTGCTATTATAACTTTTTCTTTAGCACCAAACTGGCTCAAAACAGCTTTTAGCTCATTCCAGAAATCTTCCTTCTTATCAGAAGGTTCCGAGTCACGAGGAGCATACACTACAACAATTACAATTCTCTGAAGTTTCACTTTCAAACGAATCCAGAGAATTCTCTCACTTATGCAACTATAGTGAATCAAGTTGTTCTTCATCTTTTCACTTAAAATCACACCTACACCAGCCTGTCCTCTCATATTATCCAATACACCAGACCACACACTCACCGTGCCATTCACTTCTTCTACCCCAATTTCCTTCTTTTTGGTTTCACTTACACACAGCACATCCAGTCTATACTTATTCATCTCCTCAATCACCTCACTCATCTTGCCATTTATACCTCTAGTATTCCATACACCAATCTTACATTCACTCAGCCGAGATCTTTTTCTCATACGCCGTTTAGAAAGTCCAGGTTGATTCCGTGGTGGACTTTATATTTCTTTGTGTCTTTTTAATTAGGTAAGTACATCAGTGTGGGGATTAGCCCACAGCTGAGGGTTCCAGTTGGTCATTCAACCTAAGGATTCTGGAACAAAACCCAGTGAGTTGGGGTCTTTTTGCCAATGTCACACATAACAAACATTAAATAAATTTGAGGTGCAACTTGCACATTCTTAAAAACTAAAAAATCCCCAAGTGTCAGTGCCTCTCTCTCCACCAAAAGGAGTGCGTGGGTGTAGACACACACATTTATGCACATGATTCAAGGTTCTCTTTTGATTGCGGTCTTAAAAATTATATAACATCCTGTGAGATCCATCACAGGAGATTATATAATTTTTTCTATGATTGGTTTGTGTGTTTGTGCACGTGCGCACGATGTGTACCCATATCACACACACAACCCATAGAACATATTTACTACTGAAAAACAACATACCATTACCAGTGTCAGAACAGTATGATATAGGCACCAGTGCCATAGAAAACAACAAAGAAATAAGGAAACCTAAACAGCCAACAGCCGATCTGAAATTCCAATTGCATAAATGCCAATTTCTAAATTCTAAAAAGCAGGATTAAAAAAACGAGCAGCATTTCTAAAAAACATACACGAGACCAATGAAGGTAAAAAAAAAAAAAAAGCTGAACTTTTTAACTGAGTGAAAAATGCACAGCAAGGACATGGACTACCTTCAGTTTGTCTTATGTTGACTTTATTGCTGCACAGCATCCATTGGCTAATTTTTCTTTCTCATGATATATTTCTCTTCCCATTTCTTCATTGTTATTTTTCTTTTTTCATAATGCCCTCTGACGACAGTAATTTCATCCACCATGCTGAAAGAACTTTCAGCCAGATGACCATGAATGCATGATATAAAAGCTTTGACTAATTTAGATAAATGGTACAACTTTTGGAATATTAATGCTTTTGAACAGGTGCATTGATTCTTACAAATTTTCTATCATCATTACTTCCATTATTGTAAATTACCACCTCCCTTTTCAAGCTTAAATTGAAGCATTTATGAGGGGAAATAGCATTTAACAACACAGGAGAACTACTTGAGATATTGTAATTTTTTATCGCAAAGTTCTGAGGGAACTTCACGATAAAAAAAATTACAATTATGGAATAAATCTTCACTCGATTGACCTTCCATTTTTGAAAGTTTCAAAAGATGGAATTACGGGCCTCCACTATACATGGTTCCATTAATTATAAAAAGGCTTTTATTCAGTGAAACCATTATCCGTTGCAATGTCTTTGAAATTCTGCAGTATTGAAGATGCATACATTAATATTAATAACATATACGAAATTACAAAGCTTCGAGTGTGTCGAGGAAACAGCACATATAAAAATTCAAAAGGAAGTGAGACAAGATGAAACCATCTCTTTCAAGCTCTTATGCTGCACTGTAATATGTTTGAACTGGGAAGACAAGGTACTGAAGATTATTTAAACCACCTTTGTTTTGCTGACAACATAGTCTTCTCTGCAAGTACCCCCTCAGAGCTGGATATTATGATCTGGAAACCTGCTGACAAAAGTAAAGAAGTAAGATGTAATTGATGTTAACATTTAACTTAGATAACAGATATAAAGTGAGGGCCACACTGAAGAAAAAATAAATAGGTATAATGTAAAATTTGGTTGAAGAGCATTCGGGGAGCATTAATTTTTAAAAGAAAAGTGTTTAAACAATACATGCTTACCAGTTCTTATGGATCAGAAACATGAACCTTAATTAAAAAGACATACATAGGCTGCAAACAACTGAAAAAGCCTGAAGAGATGTGTACTTGGTGTACCAGGAAAGATAGGAAGAGGAAGATCAGAAAGATGACAAGAGTTGAATGACATCATGATTTAAGTAAAGACTGTCAAATTGGCAATGGGCTGAACATTTTCCTAGAACTGACCACTGTTGGACAATTGAAATATTAGACTGGATACCAAGAGACAGAAAAAGACCCAGAAGAAGGCCATGTGGATGACAGATACATGAAATTAGAAAGTATGCCAGAATGACATGGAAGAGAATTTGCTCAGGACAGAATTGTGGAAGAGACTTGGGGATAGGGGTCTTTTCATCTAGCAGTGGACTGATAGTAGTTGTATATGATATGATACACTGGTGATCAAAATTAAGAGAATTTGCACATTTTGTCGATTTTCACAAAAAGTACGGAACCAAAGGTACAAATTATGCCGCCGAATAAGAATGCAAATTGCAGTGTCGAATACGTAAGCATACACGTGCGTGTGGGCGGAGCTGTGACAGCGGAGGGCATGAAAAGCACACGTGGCCTTTTCCGCGATTAGTTCGCTCGTACTCCACGGTGACATTCGTTGTGCTTTTGCAGGAGTTGGTTTAATTTCATAAACACTCAGGTAAAATGAGTTGCCACGAGCATATTGATGACGGAATGAGGTGGAGAATCGTCAGCAGATTGGAGGCAGGGCAATCGCAAATGCAGGTTGCTATAGAGCTCAGTGTAATGCCCAGTGTCATCTGCAATTTGTGGGAAAAGTTTAAGGACACCAGATCTATATCGAGAAGGCCTGGGCAAAATCGTCCAAAAGCCACCACAGCCAATGAATATCGTTATTTGGCAATTTCAGCCAGGCACCACAGGGCTGCTACAGTTGCACAGCTATCTCGCGAGCTGCATGCCACCACTGGAACTCGAGTTTCAAGGGTTACTGTTTCCCTGAAGGCTACATGACCAGGGCTCAACAAATCCTGGGCATCAGGTCGCCCAGGCGCCTAATTTTCTTCTTAGTTGAGATTTCGTAATATATTGAAGTAAATGCCGTAATTTCTGTTGTGTAATCCATAGATTATCTATTAAAAGGTTATAAATTTAGGTGCTGCGGACACCGGTAAAAACAAAACAAAAAAAGAATGGTGCGTCGTTTTAAAAAGTCTGCGAGCTACTCGTCAGGAGAGGTGGTGTTACTGGAACCGAAAATGCGGTAACAGAAAAAAATGTAACGTAACAGCGAGATAGAAGACTGCAAAGAGATTGTAAGAATATATATTTTTTCTTTTACTTAGAAGTATTTTGACAGAAAATATGACGCAAGGAAGGAGTTACTATTTGCGCATGCAGAAGCCTACGCGGCGTGAGAATCTATGACTCTCAGGAATCCCGCAGAGCTATTCCGTAACATGTAGCCATTCTGCGAATCGCATCGCCTAGTTTTGGTGCGCTGATTGTATTAGTTAAGGTTTTTTCAGTATTCAGTTGAAACATATTCAGAAATAAGGCAATGCTATGGACTGTCCACAATTTCAACGAGTTTTTAGTCTAACTAATGAACTGTGATAATGCGGCAACAGCTAACGATTTTAGTGCTTTTCTTACTTAAAAGTAACACAAAAGTACTTCAAAATGACAGTCGCTTTTTCAATAAAGACGATCATTTTTTTTCTTGCATCTTTGGATTTCTGAGTCGGTCCTGTGAATCGCAGTTTTCTGTCGGAAATTACGATTCACGATTAACATGATAGGTGCGGATTATACGACTGTTTATGCATGCCAATTACCACGGAACGTTCGTATTTTCTACCGATTTAGTTGTCTAACTACGGATTCTACAAATTTTCATTTTGTTTAAAAAAATATTTTGCTATTATTTTATGATATACATAAGATTCTTAAGCAGATTCGCGGAATTCTCCGGTTTTTTGTTTGTTTATTTTTAGTCATCATTTAGACCGCTATCATGATTGATGCAAAACTGAAGAGAATTTGGGGGTTGCGTCATTTTCCGTATGGGGACAGTATTTCGTGTTTCAAAGCTTTCGAAAACAGTAGTTAAATGGAGTAAAAAAATTTGCCCTAATCGTAATTTTTTTCTCCGGATGTTGCGTTTGTGTCTAGTATTCTTGTTAAATATCATTTTATGGCATATATGTTTGTATTTCAGCTTGAAACTGTAGGCCTAATCTTCAGACTTGAGGTTCTTCCTCAAATTTGAGAAATTCCGCCTTTTTCGTTACGTCGGCCACTCAGGAGATCGATGCACAAGTAAACATAATTGTGTGCGTTTGTGGGAGGGGTGATGTTTGTCGGAGGACGGAATTCCATTTTTACGAAACTTCGAAAACGGTAAGTCGACGGAGTTCATATTTTTTCCGTAATCGTAATTTCTTTTTTCTCACGATGTTGCCTGTGTCCTTAATTCTAAATTAATAAACCGGAAGTCGGACGGAATTCCCGCAATCGCTATTGCCCCCCCCGATGTTCCCACTCTCCAGCGTTGTTAAATATCCCCGCCCCATAAGTTTTTGCATTTAATCTTGATAAGGGAAGAAGGAAATTCCCGAAAACGAAAGTGACAAAGTTGGAAAATTTGTTAAAATTGATGCATGGTGTTCAAAAGTATTAATATTCCTAAAGTTACACCATTTATCTGAAATAGTTGAAGATTTGATATCATGCACTCATGGTTGTTATCAGAAGGCACAAAAATCAAGAAAAGAAAGAAAAGCGACAATGAAGAAGTAGGGAGAGAATGATAGCAGCAGAAAGAAAAATTAAGCAATCGATGCTGTGCAGTTGCAGAGTCAACAAAAGACAGATTAACAGTAGTCTGCATTCTTGCTTTCTGTTTTGATTTTTCACCAGTTAAAATGTTCAGCCCCCCCTTCTTTGGTCTCATCTTGTCTTAAACTGCAATTTTAGAGGCAGTATAATCATATGGTAAGTGGAGGTTCAAGCACTGCGCATTCACTTACTTGGATTTCCTGTCTGTCAGGCATTGTGGAATTCTGAACACATCTTACTATTTTTACTGGTGGAAGTCTCGAACTTAAATCTTGCGATAATGCCCTTGCTGGGGAATCAATTTTGTGTTTCTCACGTGCTAAGTTTGTTTCATTAGTCCGTGTTTGTTGCAACGTTTTGTTGGGGCACATATTTGTTTTTTACAAAGAGATGGATCATTTCGTAAAATAGAGTCTGTGTATGCCACGCAATACTGGTTATTAGTAACAAGGTTATTGCCAATGTTGGCAGGTATGGTCTTTTTTTTTTTTTTTTTTTAAATATCATGGTCTGAGACATGCGACATGCCACAGATTATGCGAAGGAAGAAATTGTTTTTCTCAGAATTTCCCGACCTATGAATCATATGCTGCTGCAGATTATGTGTGGGATTTTTTTTTTTCACAGCCTTTGGATTACATGCCCTTGCGGATCTCATGAAGGGAAAAAAATATGATACTTTGAATTAATATGTACAAAATATGACATCCACGACCACAAGTAGTATTTTAATAAAATCGAAATCTGAAATTTTATATTTTTTGGAGATCATCTACTGAAAGACTGGAAAAAGAAAATTGTGAAGCAAATTGGAACTTTATTTTGCAATAAGCTGTTTGGGTAAAAAGAAAAAAATTGACAACAAATATGGTTTACCACTTTTCGTTCCAGCGTCATAACCAAACATGTTTTTGTTCATGCGTTATTGACTTTGTTTCACCTGGCACGTAAATTTTGGAGCTGGCTCCTAGATCTAGAACATATTTGTCAAGCCCTGTTCATGAGAGAGGGCTTTTTGCCAGAAGACCTGCTGTTTGTGTCCCGCTCACTTCAGCACACAATAGAGAGCGTTTAGCATGGTGCAAACAACATCTGCTTTGGACCAGACTTCATTCAGTGCAGTAACATTCTCTTCACAGACGAGTCGCGATTCAGCCTGGACACTGATTCTCAGCGTACCTTCATCTGGAGAGAACCTGGGACCCGATACCTTTCCTCCAACATCCGAGAAAGGGACCGCTATGGCAGCGGAGGTGTCATGGTCTGGGCAGGCATCATGCTGGACGTGTTTTGACAGAGGCACCCTGACTACTGAGAGGCATAGGGATGAGATCTTACAGCCCTATGTTCGACTTTTCAGTGGCACAGTTGGCCCTCGGTTCCTTTTTATGGACGAAAACGCTAGTCCACATAGGGCTCACCTGGTTGACGATTATGTTGAAAGTGAGGATATTCGCTGGATGGATTGGCCAGCCAGATCACCAGACCTAAACCCTATCAAACATGTCTGGGACGCTCTTGGGAGGGCAACTGCAGCTCGCCACCCCCCTCCGAGAACCATCTAGGAGCTGAAAACTGCGTTGCTGCAGGTTTGGGACAGACTGCGACAGGGACTCATTAACTGCCTCGTTTCCAGTATGACGTCGCGCTGTGAGAGCTGCAAGACTGTGGAGAGGGGACCATACCCCATATTAGTCGTTTTATGTTCGATCTTGCAACGTGGATTTTGAACATTCCTACGCTGATGAGCCTTACTGAAGATCATGCGTGCGCACCATGACTGTTGTATGGTATATTTTTTCTCTTAAACAACTGTGTATCTATACCAAATTTAATTGAAATGTGTCCATTAGTTCTTCAGAAATTCGACAAAATGTGCAAATTCTCTTAATTTTGAACAACAGTGCACATAAAAGCATGCATTTTGTTGGGAAAGTTCAATAATGGATGTCAAATCACTCTTCTGCACTATTACAAAAAGAAGTGTTTAGTTGGGAAATGAAAACATCATAAACAACAAAAACAAGTTTCAAAAATTAACATGAAAGTATTTTGAATACAAACAAACCTGTTTGTCGTTTGACATGATGAATTATGAGATTAGCTGCATCATCTAGTGTACTCTTGTCTTTATAATATGTGATTGTATGTGGACCTGTGGGAACATCACCAATTCCATCTTCAGCCTGTTCATGCCTCTGAATATTAAAAACGAATAATCCAGTCATTCTCACGAAGACGTGATGTACTCAACAAATAATGAGAAATTGTGTTTTGTGTTCATGCACTTCAAAATTTCATAGAAAAAAACTTACAATACATATTCAATACAAAGGAGAAAATCTAACTCCTTTGCTGTCCTAATATAAAACAGGGTTTAACAATAATGATAAAAAGAGAACACAACACTGAGTAACTTATAAAATGGAACTTTGTTATAAGAACTGCACAAGCAACATTTTGTTGCATGATAATAGGCCCCAACCAGGAATTGTATTGTTTTCTGAAAGATGTCAGTATCATTGAAACTGTGACAAAAACAACAGTAAAATTGGTTCAGGGGGTGAGCCAGTTTTGTTTGTTTGTTTGTTTTGAAAAATAAAAGGAGTATGACAAAAGAAAAATCATTTTCATTATCATGACTCTATAGATGGACTTCATTCAATTTACCATTGTAAGAAGTCAGCTAAGTTTGGCTCAATTTATTGTTGCAAGAGAGCCTCTCATTATCTCCACTCTTGATCCCTCCTCCTTTTCCCACAGTTCCTTTTATCTCAACCACACATCCCTTTCTGCATTTTCCTCCTTTTTCCTTTCCTTCCATTTTTCTTTTTAGGCTTAAGCTTTTATACTGACTACTGAAAATTTTACTTTCCTTTCTTCCATTTTTCTTTTAGGCTTAAGCTTTTATACTGACTGCTTAAAATTTTACTAGACACACAGCCTGTTTTCTTTTAAGGCTAGGTTTTGACCCTTTCTGTTTCTTTATGGAGGTCCAAACAAAAGTTCTGCACACTGTCCATTTTTGAGAAAATTGTGAAGTAACAGAGAAAACTTACCTTATTGACATTCAATGTACTCCCCTCTGCTGCTAAGGACAGCTTGCCAGCGGTGAGGTAGGTCCTGCACACCCCGTAGTACACCATCTTTGTTCAGCTGTTTTATTACTCGGGTCACGTCCAATGACAGTTCGTCCAGCGATTCATAGCGAAGCCAATTTTTTAACTTTGGGATAAAATCAAAGTCGGGTGAACTGAGATCAGGGCTGTATGGTGGGCGGGATAGAGTTTCCCAGCCATATTTCGATAAAAGTCCACGTACCAATGCTGCACCGTGACACAATGTGTTGCAGCCAGATTGCTCCCGCTTAAAGTTGGGGCAGTTCTGACGAATGGTCTCAACTTTGTCCTCAGAAAGTCACGCTATTGGGTGTTGACATTTTGATCAGAGACCACAACACCCTGGGCATCGTACGCAAAAATTATCATTTGCTTCACTTTGGGTTGTTGCCGAAGACACTTTGAGGGACGTCGGGAACTTGGCTGCCTCCATTTCGCTGATTGTGGCTTCAGTTCCGGCTCAAAATCACGGGTCCAAGTCTCATCAATTGCAACAATTCAGTTCAGGGAACTGTCTCCTTCCCTTTCAATCCTGTGGAGGTGATCCCGTGCAATTCTCTCTCAGGCTGCCTTCTGCTCCATCGGTGGCGAGTTGATGGGGCACCCAGCATGCGGCAATTTTTCTTTTTCCCAGTGAGTCAGTCAAAATCCGGTGAACAGACATGGTGGGCAAATTTGCCTGATGAGCAAACTCCTTGACAGTCAAACAGCTATTCTCTTCGAGAAGAGTTGCCAAAATGGTGACAGATGTTTTTTGTCTGTCGCCGTTTGAAATCAGCCTTATCTACTAGCGGAAGTTTATTAATATTATACAAAAGAAACTAACATGTTTCCCTCCATTAGTCAATCATGACAAATTTTAATTTCACCCCTGTAACCGCCACATTGTAATGCTGAAAAGGTTAGAAATATTTAGATATAACTCACCTTTCCATGACGTGAAAGATTAATTCCAACAATTTAATTCAAATGCAAATATCTAAAAAACATTTTTTTTTTTAATTTAACTGTATTCACAAATTCAAACTCTTAAGTTATTTTCTGTATGGTTTATGATCTGGGTTTCGGGTCTTTTCATCATACCACTTTAAAACAGCAGGCCTGGGGGTCAAACTTGTCTTCAGATGGACCTTCAACCTCGATACTCATGAGAGCATTGAATGTTTGTAAATTTAAACTGCCCCTCCAATCAACTTGGATTCTCTTCATGAAACTGAACCCAACCTCACATGCAGAAGTAGAAAAGGGAAATATACTGGATATTCTACTAGTGCTAAAAAGTTTTGATAATGTTTGTACTTTTTAAGAAACATTCGTTTCCAGAAAGCAGTTGTTCCTTTTTGCATGTGTCTAAAATATTCCACACCTGCAATGCAGTGGTGCTTTACAGTTCACACAAAAACATTCAAAATTTTTCCACTAGCAACTTTTGATAAACCACTTTTTATCACTAGCAAAATGCATTTGCTTGCCAGTAATTTGCAACTAACTACTGGTCGAAATCGAGCCCTGGTACAAGCGCTGGTCTAACGCAGTGACTCGACCTGAGGAGCTGAAAGCTTCCATTTCCAAACATTCCCACGTCCACACAGCAAATGATAGCGTGTTGTTCTGACACAACTGCATTGCTGAGGGTCTGACCTTGACATAATGCAATAATTTTCCCGATTGCATCATCTGCTTCCATTTTATATTAACGTGTGCAGAACTTTTCTTATGACCCTCGTAGATATATTTACATGCATCTGTTTTAGTTGTCTTATTTATCCATGTATTTCTTTTTCTATCATTCCAAGTTATGCTTAACACCCTTTTTTTTTTTTTTTTTTTTTTTTTTTGTAACTTCTATTTTTCTGGATGCTTATGTCTCTCCAGCACCTGTTAAGATTGGAATATAATATAATGCAGTGCTTAAAAGTTTCACTTTTGAGAGATGAGGATACGTGTTTTAGAATACATCACCTGATTTTCCCAAAAGCAACCTGGGAATGTTGAAACCGTGTTTTATAACTGTTTTCTTATTCCATGAAACAAACCACATTGTAGATACTTAAAAAACAAGGTCATTGCAATAACAAACAACAAGAAATGTAGACACAGTTTACATCACATCTACTGTGTGAACAATATTTGCACACTGCTTATGGATACTCAACTGAACACAACAGCACTTTTACTGGAATAATCTTATAGTTCTAAAAAAATATGTTTTGTGAAAGAATTTGAAAAACACATTTGAATAACAGTTCATATTACAGTACAAATAGAAAATTATGGGATGCTGCATTCGATTGAGAGCATGAGGAAGGTGGCCTTTAACCTCTCACAGCCAAGCAATAATCAAAATTTGCAAGAGTAATAATCATTTGAGAAAATCATCATATGACTGTTTGGCAACTTGCAGAACACTTTCGGTATCTACTGGATGTGCTCACACAATAGTTTCCAAACTGTGAGTGAAATGTGTGTGTCCAATGGATTCCTCGCTGCAAATGCCAAACCAGAAACCATCTAATATTACTCAAAGAATATTTGAGTCACGATATGGTACACAGGAAAGAAGACATCATAAGTGCTTTGTTCCCATATGAAAGGTATGTGAAATATACAAATTTTGAAAAGGAACTTATAATATTTTAATAACATTTTAAAACCTTGTAATGCTCAAAGAAATTGTTTTTGAGAAGTCTGCGATCTTTCCCCGGCAAGTCAAATAGCGCTTACCAGGAAGACAACATGCAAAAAGTTTAAACATTTCGACAAAAACTAGAAACCATATGACGTAATAGTTTGTGAGAAACTAAAAAGTTATTTGCAGAACATGGTAATGATTTTCTTCACATACTAATAACTGCATATAATAGCTTGGTATATTATTTTGACCACTGTAATAAACAACAATACAGTCAGTGGAAATCCTGTTATTCCCCTACTTCTTAAAGAGTGAAAATGGCAAAATGTGCCAGAAAAATCATGATGACCACATTTTTTTATCACTTTATATTGTGCATGTCATACCTAATTGGTCACACAGTTACTGGCCACTATAATGATGACATTCTAACAACAATGTTGAAACATTTTTGAGGGAAATTTCCTATGAAAGCAAAGTCTGACATTTTGATTTCTCATGATAATGCCTACCCTCATGTCTCCCAATTTCAAAAGACAAAGAGATCAGTGCTCTCTCCCAATCTCCCTATACTCCCAATTTAGTTCCATGCGACTTTTGGCTATTTCCAAGAGTGTAGAAAGAAAAGCAGTAAAAGGCATTCATTTTCAAAGGGACAGAAAAGCAAAAGATGCTATCATTGGCTTAGATCATGTGTTTACAAAATGGATGGAATGCTGGGATACCTGATTTTCCTCCAACCCAATTACAAAAATGATCACGTGAATTTTGATTGAAAAATGGTAAGTGAAGTTTGTTATTAAGACAGTCTCATTTCTTTTTGAAAAGCTTACATGTATACATTCCACACCAACTGGTGACATCACTGTCGTGTGACGTGTTCACTTGTGTAGATAGGAGTGGGCATAATGACTTGCCGCCCCCTACACACACACGAGTACATTTTATAACATACAATATAGTTAAGCTATGATTACATACAAATCAGATCTTACCACAGAAACTAAAGATGCCCCTCCCCCTCTTCTGCACACATCTTTAGCAAGATATAATGCATTTAATATACACTCACCTTTTCAAATAAAACAATTCCTGTTCCAGAATGATACAATTTAAAAAAAAATTCAGGATTAATTACATGGATGACAGTTGTTAATGATGGCATTTCTATACCAAAAAATAACAAACTCAAGTAATTGTTTTATGGTTCAACACACAACCATTTTTTTTAATGGAAGAATCGACTTTACCTTTAACTGGTATATATCATTTCACGGTCTCTTTGTTTGCTGAATAGGGTGAAATTAACTCTAAAGTAGAGAAATTTTTCACACTACACCAATCCCACAGCATGTATTCTTCAGGTAACAAATGCTGATACATATTTCATTGACAGAGCAACCAAAAATGAAGACATGGGTTGGCTCACTGTGCTTGAAACAGCAGTTAATCAATACAAGAACACATACTTTTTTTTTTTTTTTTTTTTGCTATGCAAATAAGTTGTACATCAGTGATCAGCCAGCATTATGCTGAGAAACTTAGCATCTAATGATCAGTAAGTACCTAAAGTGGGCTTATTAATATTATTAATATGTAACATTCTGTATAGTAACAAAAAAAATTTAATGTATCAAACATGAACACTATGATAATGTAACTACTCATAGACAAAATAGAAAAAACAACTCATAAAGTAATGATGATTGCAATGTCTAACTAAAGAATGTATGAAAGAAAACTACAAATCTAATTTTATTGGCAGGTAAAACCAATGCAAATTAATATTATGTCATTACAAAATCTAAAATTTATTCTGTCATCTAATAATTTATCTTCTGTCCAAACAGCATGAATCTAATTTCTATTCTTTTTCTTCACACTTGTATGAGAGAGAGAGAGAGAGATAGAGAGAGAGAGAGAGAGAGAGAGATTTGGCATGAATGTTGCAAGCATACACTAAATGACAAAAACCAACATTAGATTTAAAATAGGGAATAAATTAAATTAGGTAAAAATAACATGCTACGGTTAACTATCTTTCATTGCCTATCAGCCAGCAATATTATGAAATGTAAGTAATCTGTAAAATGAAACAGTTACAAAAAGCAAAGCCAGTTACTGAAATTTCCTGGCCTGCAAATGCTTTCTGCATTAAAAATTCAAAAGATATTAAGAACTCACCTCTTCACAAATGCCTTCAATTTCATTCAAAATGCTTTTGGATCGTAAGTATTTTATGTCATTCTGCTTGAAAGTTAGACCCTGGTGGTCTAATGATTTAAGGTAGTACTTTTCATTTTGTTCTTTCCACACTTTATTATAACCTTTTTTAGCTTGGCACCATTCTTCTTCCTTTGACTTTAACCTGTAACATATTACACCAATTTCAAAACAAATGCAAAAGCTCCACGTATTATACTGTTAAAAGAGTTTCTAGATGAGGTATGGCTATTAAATAATGAAACTGATGCTATAACGTAAGTTAAATAAGAAATTTATAAACTGATATCACCTTCAATGCACTCCTCTTCCGCATCAACACACCACTGCCTTCTGATCTTTCATTGGGCAAAGCAGTGGTGTAGCGCATCTGGTCTGGCCCCTTTGAGAAGCTTGATTCTTTTTCTTCACAACAGTAACTGACTCAAACAGGTCCCCTTGAATACAGATCTGACTTTAGGGAAAAGAAAAACAGTCGCATGTGCCCACATCTGGCCAGCAGAACAGATGCATTTCTTGGCTAAAAGCTGCTTCACTGAGAGTGGCGAATGAGGAATGTGTTGTCCTGGTGAAAAGGATCAAGCCAGTTTTCCACATAACTCTGGCCTCTTCTTTTTGACTCGCTCTCTCAAAGTCGCGATAACCTGTTTGTAGTAACGCTGGTTTATTATTGCTTTATTGGGAACCCACTCTGTCAAAATTACACCCTCAATGACAAAGAAAACAATTAACATGGCCTTGGACTTGCATTGCTGTGATTTCTTCATTTTTAGTGATACTGGGGTTGTCCAATGAATCAACTGTTTTTAATTTCAAGGTCACATAGGAAAACCCAGGTTTCATTACAAATGATAAAATTTCCTAAAAGCTTGGAATTCGCCTAAATTTGCCTCAGGATGTTGGCACAAATTCGCTTGCGATTTTTTTTTTTTTTTTGTTTAGGTGTGAGAAGCTTTGGAACCATCTTGGCACAAATCTTTGCCATGTACAAATTTTCATGTAAAATTTGCCTAATAGTCACCTTATTGATGTTTACCACTTCTGCTATCATTCTAATACTCAGCAGGGCTTGAAAAATATCTGGAACGTTACATTCCCAGGGCATGACAGAAATGATTTACCTGCACAGGTAGTAAAAGCTGGATTCCCAGGAAAATTTATCTTAAAAAAAAAAAAACAAATCAGAACCCTCATCTTTTTTCAAGTTAAAAAATATGATGGACTTCTTTTCATGTTTTGCATTTCCATTTTAAGGGTCTGTATTCAAAATGTTCAATGCACAAAAGAGTTTATCTCAAGTTTTAAGATGATGATGCTGAAATTGGTATGAAATGGTATGATGAAATTGGTATTTGAAAAATTTAGTGATTCTGCCGTGTTCCTTTCATTGAAGTTTTCACCCTTTGTCACTAAACACCAGAGGCTGCATCCCGTTGCTGACTGACCATATACAACATTTGGAGCAAAACTACAAGTTCCAATTTCTGGACTTAGAGCAAAATATAATTAAAGAAGTGATCTTCTGTCCTTGGCACTCAGTAATAATAATAATAATACAACTTCCGGTGATTAGCAGTGAAGAAAAAAAAGCCATGCGATGACTTTTTTTCTTATAGTAGGACATTCTATTCTAAACTTTATTTTTAAATTCAGTCACCCAAGCCAGGCAACTAGATTTTTTATTTACTTGCCCAAGCCAATAATTTACATGCCTCAGGCATGGTGTTTTTCAAGCCCTGATGAGTCAGTGATCATTTCAAACAATTGAGTACATTTTGTCCACATTGTCTTTTGTTTTTGAAGTGCTTAGGCATCCCGGACATTTGTTGCCTTAACAGACTCCAGGCATTCACTGAACCTCTTATACCGTGCAACATGTGCATATGAAATGTATTCTTTCCCAGTATGCCTTGCTTAACATACGATATGATTTGGTGGGTGTTTTCTTTAATTTCACCAGAAAATCCAAATTTATCCGTTGCTCAATTCTTGAACTCGACATTTCCCCCGATATGCAACAAACAGCATGCCTATTTTCATTGACAACTGTCACTGAACTAATGCAGAGGGTGAGGTGAACTTTGAATTTCCGGTTATGGATAGTACCAAGGTCAACGGCCTCCCACTCACTTTTGATTTACAACTTACATTGCATTCATCGCGAGCACAATCTTATTATTTTATAAACGTACCTCATACTTAAAATCATGGGCAAATGACCGATAATATGAATACTATGAATCAACTGAATATTTTCTTGTTAAAAGAATGAACATCAAATGTTAGTGTAAATCCACAAACAAAAATGAATTCATAAAACAATTATAAGCCACACTTTACAGAATGCAAAGTGTTGATTCATCATAAAATTTTAAGTTTGTGACCTTAAGGAAAAATTTTATTTGGTATATGCATTGCTAGTGTTTCTTCAGTGAGATTGTTTGTTTTATCCAGAAGCTATGGATAAATTAATTTGATAAAAAATGGTTTTACATCACAGTCATCTGTTCGCATAGAAATTGATTTCACGGCTCAAATTGAGGATATTGCGTTCTGGTGTCAGTTCCAAATACTTACGAATACCCAAATCTTGGTTTTGAGGTAGAGGCTTTAATTAACAGGCAGTAAAATTATTCTCAAGTAATCAAATCCACTATGTGACTGTTTTTTTCAAATGTATATAAACTGCTGAGAGTTTATGAGTAGCAAATATTTACTTATTTTGACATTCAAATACTGTTCCTCCATGAGCAAACAATATTTCATTAATAGTAAATAATTTACAAGTTGGCTTTCTTTGCTGCCACACTATATTTAGAATCAACAGCAAAGCCATGTTTAGAGATTCTAAGATGGCAGCTACAGGGAGTAAGTACTGTCAGATACATTGTTGGCAATGAACTTCCAGTGATGCCAAACTGAACTGAGTGTCCAGGATATCACAAGCATAACAATTTTACATCTATGACTGCATTGCAGAAACATTAGACACAAATAGCTACATATGCATCAGAACAAAGTCAATTGTAATAATCATCATAACAGAATTAAGGCAAATTTAGTAGTACATAGGTGCAGAGTTCACACAAGGTACATAATAACACAGAAACATCAACCAAAAGATCAGAAGGTTTGGAATGAAATAAATACCATTCAAATATAATGTATCAGAATGAAGAATGAAGGTTAATAAGATTAGGAAAGAAAAATCCTTGCAAAAAATATCAAAGATAAAAAGCTGTTAAAGATTACTCAAGGACTGGATGATGATTTCAACTGCTTTCTCACTGCTGCTGATGAACACTGCCAAAGAAAATATGTTTACAATGCTAATGGCACAGCTGTTATTAGTTCCACACTTTTCAATCTTATTTTCTTTTCTGCTATAAAACTTGTGGCAAAATATCTTCACTGCTCTCTTTGAAAGAAGGGATAGGAGCAGAAAAAAAAGTTTCGGGGCTGAAAATTTTAGCTGCCCCTTGAAATTCCTTAGTCACCCCAGGTGAGTGGGCAGTCTGCTATTTTCAAGCCTGGTCTAAATACTGCACTGCAAATGACTAGGTCTGTTCATGGGCCAACCACTTCCTTGGTAAAAACAGTCTTAATTGTCCAATTCCATATTAAGATTTCTTGTTTCATCAACTACTACATTGCAATAGCTCAAAATCTGATATTTATTGCAGACTAACAAACTATAAACATTAAGGTGTTCAAAATTTGAAACTACTGCTTTCAATTTACAATGAATGTTGTCATGTTGCGTACATTGTGCATAACATCTGATGCACGAGAGTACAGAAGTATGAGTGTACTGAAGGAGGGTCTTACCTCAACCTGTTTGTTTCCTTAAAGTTAATCTATATTGATGCCTACTGGCTTGATACACATTTATTACATGCCCTTGACCTTGTGAGAATATACACAATTTATTTCGCTAACTGTTAATTCCTTATGAGTGGTGTATCTTGCTATATGTTCTGTATCATTCCATCTAGAGGTGGCTGTATTTTGCAAGACCTCTCTAACCAGGGCTGCATGTGGTTTTCCCTCTTTTATTTCCCTATTGTGCTTCTTTAAGTCTGGTTCCCATGTAAAGATAGAAATTAGGGGTCACCATTCACCACATGGTGACAGAGTAAAACAAAGTGGCCAACAGTAAAAGTTGCTTTATTAGTCACACTTGAGAACTTGCCTGTCTGCATGTACTGGAGGTCAAATTATTTTTTATTACTGAAGAATTTATTTGCATTGTTTAGTACCCTCGTATTAATCAGCAAACACATTTTCTATCATCCAACTCACACATGGGGAAAACAGTCCTCTGCTCACTAAATAAGTGGGTAAGATCTATTTATAGATTCACTCTTCAAGAAAGGGGAGGCAATTTCTTTCCCACTGAAGTTTGTAAGTAACAATACAGGGAATAGACACCTTTAGATGGAACTCTGACATCACATACAGACTTCTGCAGCTTGCTTTTTAAAGTTTAGTTTCTCTGAAAAATGCAGGGCATCCCATCACTTAGTCACTTCCTGCTTATCAACAGACAGAAAGAGTAAGCATTTTTACTTTTGTTAACAAAAAAATTAAAGTTCAAAATCAAAACTTCAACTTTGTGTCGCTGCCTTTCGTTCCCTGTACATGCACAGTAGTGTTTTGTGATATTAATTACACTTTAAACAAAATAAAAATACTTACATGTTTTAAACAAACCTAAATGTTAAAAATCGGTACTGCATTGTACACTCTGTTGTGATAAGTTTATGTGTCACATAAATAGCCGATTCCATCACAGACAGATTAAGGACCTATTTTGAAATTTAATTTTGCTTTAAAAAAGAGAAAGGGCCAAAATGCTTGCTCGCCTGAATGGTTTTGAGAAAGGTACTGTCAGAAATAGAAAACCATGCACTTCATTAGAAAAAATTCTAATAAAATACCATGTTTCTCTTTTTCACTATACCAATGTTATCAAGAATGGGGAATATGATCACAAAAATATAAGAAATACGAATATAACCAAGAAGGGAAATGAGAGGAAGAAAACAAACAGCAAAATATAAAAAAAATATGCAGCTTGGTAAAAAAAAATTTGATTCTGAAAATTATGGAACGTTCTCATCTGGGCTAAAATAATCACTTTTGGGTGGTGGACAGACAGCATTAAGATGCCCAAAATATGTTGAAGAACATATCATTTTGCCAACCAGTCTTGCTATGATTGCTTACAGGTGATCATGATCTCAGTCAGGTTGAAAGCAATTCTGTGCTCCTATAATTTCTTTACGTAACTATTGTGTGCTATCTTACAACCTACATTTATTCGTCATGTGTAAATATTTGTGTATAACAAAGAAATGTCACAACATTAAAAACATTCAGTAAACAATCACAAAAATTCATAATGAATGTTAGAATTTTGAAACAAAAATAAACTTTGCTAAAATGTTGAATAACATTATTTTCACAGATTTTCTATTTTTGTAGTATATTCGATGTTTCTGTACTCCACAGCTGACCAGCAATTCCTGTAGAAACTAGGGTGAATTTATAGTACTTGGAGTGTCTGTGAAAGTAGCACACAGGCAAAAAATAATTTATTAAAATCCCACAAACAAACAAACAAACAAACAAAATTCCCAACACTGGGTTCAAAAACTGGAAATAATCCCAATTAAATCAGGGCACCTGGCAGCTTTGCATGTGTTATCATCACTACCACATCCTCAACAGCTATGAAGATTTATCAATGGTTTTAAAACAAAATATTTAATGTATTAAAACAACACAAATAATTATTGGAAACCTTTTAAATTCTGTCTAGTGGCTGGGAAATATTGTAAGCGTGTAAATCAAGGTGACCAAGGTTGGTATCTCATTTGCTTCCAAATCTGAACTGTGGTAGATGTATGACTTATGATTCGGTACTAGCAACAATACAGTATCAAAAAATTATTCTGCCACGAGAGATGGAATTCATTTTTGAAAGCTATATAGTCTATTTTTATTTTGATACCACGAAAAACCTAACCAAAAATAAAAGGAATGAAAAGAAAAATTTAGTTCCTGTATTTAATTTCATCTCTTAAGACAGGACTCTAAGCAGAATGGAAGCAGTTTCAAAGCATCATGTCTGAACATTTTCAACCATCAATAACTCTCCAGGAACTGCTAGAGAAACTGAAAACAAATAGGTTTGAGTACATGAAAGCCATGACACAAATTCTTGAAATACTGGAGAGAATATGGAGCATGCAATATTCTTGATGACATGACAATTCTCATGCAAAAAAATGACTTTAAAAAAACAGGCAGCAAGCAAAAGTATGGATTGAAAATTTTGACCCATCAATTAATTGCTTGCTATCAATTTATTGTAGAGATTTTACTCAAGGCTGTAGAGAGACAGATCAAATATAAATGATTAAATTAATTTTTAATAAAAATTGTCTAGAAAATTTGGTTGATGTTGTTGAAGAAAAACCAGAACTTTTAAAATCACATTTACACATTTAACTGCATCAGGCAATAGTGTGTTCCTGTAACTACTAAGCCATTAACTATTTACAGAATACATTTTATACCTAAGCAGATGAAAGGTATACACTGCAGCGATAAAATATGTAAACAACGCAAAAAAAGCCCTACCCAAAGTGGCCACTAGATTTTGACTATCCACTGGTCACTGACCACTAAGAAAAATTACCAGTTTTTATCTTTATTCCTATGGATCTTTTAGTCATTCCTACATACAGCATAGAATTTTAACTTGAGGTTTCATTCACATTATATTACAAATATCTGAACTCACCTTCTCAATACCAAAGGAACAGCAACTGCTGGATTTTTTTTCAGACCCTCAATGACATCTGGAGCTTTATCACCATATATCCTAGAAAGAAAGATAACTTTAGCAATAATATCTTAACATTTTATCATAATGATGGAAATTACAAAATTTATGTTACCCGATGTTTCAAAACCAGAAACTCCTTTCCAAAAATTGCCTGTGAAATTCAAGGTTTTCAGTGAACAGCAATTAACCTTGATTTAAAAGAGCAAAAAATCATTTTAGTATAATAAAAACTATATCTGTAACAAAAATTAGAGGTATATTGGTGACTTACAGCTTAAAACAACACATCTTCTACCATACATTAAAGTAAAATCACTGATAAGGCACACCCAATAGAAAAGAACTAATCCACTGACCCACAATATTAGACTGCCACACAACATACAAACCCATTTAGTTAACGATAAAAGTAATACTGCCTGAATCTCATTTACAGTTTTCAAATATTCCTCCTATCTTCTGTATTTTTTTAGCCTTTCTGGCCTCTGAATCTTATCAAGGCCTGTCTACACGAAAAGCTTTCAGTGCAAACAAAGCACACAAAATTTTATTTAATCTTATGAATATAAAAAATAAGTAATTTCGGCTTAAGGGCCATACTGTTTAAGTGCTGCAGCTTTGAAAATTCAAACTTAAAATTAATTGCAGTTACCTCAGAATCAAAAATCACCTAAAATTTACGAGGATGCACATCACTTGCCAACATTTCTCCCAATTCTGACCCCCCCCCTCACATTTCCGATTTAATTGCTAAAGATTCATAATGTATTCTCCATGCACACTGGAATCTCCCATCAGGAACAGCCTGATTTTCTCAACTGTGCAGCCTTATAGCTTAAAGTGCAACAGGTTTTTTGTGGGGGGGGGGGAAGGGGTAAACGACCACTGTGAGCAACTTAGCGGGCTACATGCAACTGTGCATCACTAATGTAGAGCCACTGATTCCACGGAAGGGAGAGAGCCAGTGCCATAAGACAAACACAACATCCATGCCTTACCGGGATTTGAATCCAGACCAATTTTGGAAGAATGGTCACAATCCAGCACTTACACCATTGCACCACAGGGTACTAGCAACATGTTCGTCCTACAGAATATAAATGCCCACACCCATTATGCATGCGACAGGCTGTGTGATGCTGCAGGAATTCAATGTGCAACTTGGAACAAGTTTTGAAGGGCCACTGCTGCAGAAAGGAATGCTTTAGACCAAAACTGACTCAGTGACATGATTGACAGTATATCACGAATGTTATGTGCCTGCATCGAAGCTTGGGGTGGTGTGACTCTCAATAGACAACCACCCTGGGGCATTTAGCACAAATAGCTCAGAGATTTCAAGTGGCATGCATCCAAGAACTGCTATCTCATGTCTCTGTGTAAGCTCATTTTTCTGTTTACTACATGTTTTTGGCATCTCTGTGGCATTGCTTTTATGTCACACAGTTTTCCATCAATGTCTGCTTTAAAGTATTGTCTATCAGAGAGACAAAGGGCTGCAACACTTTTAAATTTTTTACATGTGTAACATACATCAAGCACACACATAAATTTAATCAGAGTTTTAGAACTATGCTGCACTCCTGCTAGATTTTTTTTTTTTTTTTTTTTTTTTTTTGATTGAAGGTTTAACGACCACCGTGAGCAACTCAATGGGCTATAAGCAGTCGCCCGTCCCTAATTTAGGGTCACTGGCTCCAGGGAAGGGAGAGAGCCAGTGCCATAAGACAAACACAACATCCATGCCTGACCGGGATTCGAACCCGGACCCCTTACGGACGAATGATCAGAGGCCATCGCTTAGACCACTGCACCACTGGGGCGGCTCCTGCTAGATTATTTCATTGAAATAAAAATCACATTAGCTATTACTTTTGCTATCACTTTGCTTGCAAAGTATATAGCTAGGATTTCATTTTATTTATTTTTACTACAGACTTAACTGACATTTCATGATAACTGCACTAAACTACAACATGCATACATGAGACCAACAAAAGAAAAAAAAAAAAAAAAGAAGAAGAAGAGCTGAACCTTTTAAGTAGGTGAAAAATCAAAACATGTGGTGAGAACATGGACAGCCTTCAGTTTATCTGCTGTTGACTCTGCAGCTGCATATACATCATCCATTGCTTAATTTTTCTTTCCACTGATGTCCTTCTCTTCCCATTTCTTTGTCCATTTTCTTTTCTTTTTTAATTTTTTTCTTTAAAAATATTAAAATTTTTTAACACTATGCATCAATTTTTACGAATGTTTTAACTTTGTCACTTCCGCTTTTGAAATTTTTCTCATCTATTAGCAAGCTTAAATGCAAACACTTAATCTTTGCTTCGCCAGACTTCCGTTTTCGGAACCCTCCCCTTTCTCAAAATGAAATACAAATATTTATGGACTAAAATTATATTTAACAATACTAGGCAGAAGGAACATGATGTGAAAAAAATTATGATTATGAAAGAAATTTTCACTCCATTGACCTTTCGTTTTCAAAAGATAAAATTCCATCCTCTGATGGAAAATGCCCCCTACCACCACCAATGACCCCAAAATTTCTGTTCAGTTGTGCATCGATCTTGTGAATGACTCATATAATAACGGAAACGGTGGGAAAATTGCATGTCTAAAGATTACAGGGAAATTTTCATGCCGTTTAACTTCCGTTTTTGGAAACTGTTGCCTACAGTTTCAAGCTGAAATACTAACATTTATACAATAAAATTATATTTAAAAACAATATTGGACAGAAGGCAACATCAGGAGAAAAAATTACAATTACAGAAAATGTTTTCACCAAGTTTAACTTGTTTTTTTGAAAGTTTTGAAAAATTAAATACCATCCCCAGATTGAAATGCCCCCGCATTCCCTCAAAATTTCTCTTCAGTTTTGCAACAATCTCGACAATGACCCAAACGATAAAAAAAAAAAAAAAAAAAGCAGACTTCTGCAAATCTGCAGAAGAATCTCATGCATGTACATGGAATAACTGGAACTTTTAAATGGTTACTACAGCACAGTATTTTAAAAGATACTAATTATTGGATAATTCTTGGGATTCTTTATGGGGGTTCATGCCCTGTTCTACTTCAGATTTGAAAAACACTGTCCTGCTTGCTCTCGTCAAAATATGATGTACAGGGCATGAACCCCCATACAGCAAACTCTCCCTGCCCCCAAAAGTCTCTGCCCCATCTGTTTGTAATTAATGTGTTTACAATGAAAAGTGTCTTTTTAGCACGTCTTTTGTAAAAAAAGATTGTGCTTATGTTACCGGTTTGTCCGTCCGTCTGTACCCACGATATCTTTGCAACTATTAGTCCGATTTGACAAATTCTTTTTGCGTTGGGAAGCTTGAAATATGCGAATGATGATCCTTTATTTCGGTTTATTTTTATGATGTACAATTTCGACGCTAGGGGGCATAAATGCAGATGATGTCGAATTCATAAATACGTTTTATTCCACATATTTGCTTATAAACATCCGATTGAAAAAATTCTTTTTCTTTTGATTCCATGTATGTCGAAGAGTATTTTAGATATAGTTCCTTTTTGAAATTACACACAGATTTTCCGCTAGGGGCGTAAAAGTAAATTACATTTTCCCTGATAACTCTTCTTCTAAAACTCCGATTTGAAAAAAATTTCTTCAGCAGATACACCTCCTGATGGAAAATCTTTTGCATATAATTTCAAATTTTTGGTAAATAATACTTTAGCCACCAGGGGCATAAGTGTTTATTTTTGCTTCTGATGTATTTGCCATAAAATCTGAGCTTCTAAAATATAGATTGAAAAAAATTCTTTCGTGGACTGATGCCACTCGCATCGATAAACATTTTTGGAATATTTTCTTCTTAAAATATTCCAGTTTCTCCGCCAGGGGCGTAGATGTATATCTTATTTTTGTCAATATCTCTACTTCTAGGAGTCAGATTAGAAAAATTCCTTCTTTGTTGGATAGTGTTTCCAGTGTAACATGTTTTTCATATAATTTCAAAATTTTCAATTAATTCATAGACTTTCCGCTAGGGGCGTAGAGATAAACTGCATTTCCCCCTATATCTCTGCTTCTAAATTTCCGATTTGAAAAGTTTTTTCTGCACCAGATACAGCTCCTGATGGAAAATCTTTTGAACATAATTTCTAATTTTTGTAAAAAATGGTTTGGCCACCAGGTGGCGTAAGTCTTAATTTCTGCTTCTGATATATTTGCAGCAAAATATGAGCTTTTAAAATCTCAACTGAAAAAAAGTGGTTTGTTGACCGATACTACTTATGTCGACAAACCTTTTAGGAACATTTTCTTCTTGAAATAATGCATGGTTTTCTACGCCAGGGGGCGTAGATGTATATCTTATTTTTGTCAATATCTCTACTTCTAGGAGTCCGATTTGAAAAACTCCTTTGTTGGATAGTGTTTCTGATACGAAATGTTTTTCCTATAAATTCAAAATTTTTAAGTAAATCAGACTTTCCGCTAGGGGGCACAAACGTAAATTGTGTTTTCTGCGTTATTTCTGCTTCTAAAACTCCGATTTGAAACATTCTTCCTGTATCGCATACAAGACCTGATGGAAAATATTTTTCACATAATTTTTAATGTTTGGTAAAGAATAGTTTAGCCACCAGGGGGCATAAGTGTTAATTTTTGCTTTTGATGTATTTGTAGCAAAATCTGGGCTCCTGAAAACTCGACTAATTTTTTTTTTTTTCCTTGGACCGATAGTGCTCATATGGAAAAACCTTTTGAGAATACTTCCTAAAATAATGCAAGGTTTTCCCACCAGGGGCCTAAAGTCACATTTTATTTTTGTCGATATCTCTGTTTCTAAGAGTCCGATTTAAAAAATTCTTTGTGTTGGAGAGCGATTCCGGTGCAAAATGTTTCTCGTATAAATTCATGTTTTTTCTTAACGCACGAATCTGCAACCAAAGGGCGTAAGCTCACGATTCCATTTACAGCAATATCTGAGGGATGAAAAACTCAATTGAAAAACTTCTTTCTTTCGTCAGATACTATTGTTTTCCATACCGGTTCCATTGACTTTGAATAGCTTTAATAAATTTAATTTGCGTCAGAACAGATTCAAAAGAAGTGCTTATTACACCCGAAAATTCGGTGTCATCTTTCTTGTTTGTTTTTTTAACGCTGTGTCCTGCCCTTTATGATCCTAAAAAATGAGCCTTGTTAATATTTATCAATTCTAATATATGCTGATATTTATCAATCCATAACAACAGCAATTGTTACTTAGCAGCACAATAATTTATGTAACACAAACTAACTTAATTAACAAGCAAACCGGATTTTAATAGTTAATTGCCTGGAAACTTTGAGGGTATTTTCAGCTCTGGGTCAAAAAGGTTTAATATCCTGCCTTAAACATATGCTTTAAAGTTCACAAATATACCTTACTATTCCAGTGAAAAAGAATATGTGGATGCTTTAAAACAACCATGAAATAATAAAGAAATTCCAGATACCAATTAACTTGGAAATTTACCAGGCTGCTTTGGTCATAAGGATTACTTAAACAATAATTTTACAAAATTAGAGAAGTGCAAAATAAACTTTTCAACCATTAAAAAAAATATGACAAAACATAAATTTATACTGATAGACAGCATTATGTTCTAAACGATTTACATGTCTTTCCCTTCCAGAAAATTTAATTTCATTTCGTTAAATTATCAACACTCCATAAAACACTAACCTTTTTATTGCTCTTTGATGGAGGACGGTGGAAAATCCACCTAAGGTGTCATCTAGCCTTAATCGTGCTTTATCTTCTGCATTCATTCTGTTCATTTTTGTTTGAACGGATTCTAAGACACTTATGGTGGACTGGTTAGTTTCAAGAACAACATCCAACTGTACAGGATAAACAAAGAAAAATATATGTGAAATGGGCAAATTAGTAAAATGAGCATTACAAGAAATAACATGTTACACTATAATTGTACATGCGTAAATCATGCTTTTAAGGGCATTTTAAGAGTAGACTGGGTTCACTGCACCTGTCCAGAAACAAGCAAAATGAACAATATATCCGGCAAGATATATAAGGAACTCGTTAAATTAAATAAATAAAATAAAATAAGATGGTTCTTATCTTCTGTGAGTCAGTTGTGGTTTGTAAATATGCACAGAGTCAAAATTTTGCATAATCAAATTATTGTCACATTGTTTCATATTTTGACAAAACAAATTTAGTCCTGCATTCTGACTATACACTGTATGACTAGCACAGTCAAAACATGTACCTTTTTGAAAAAAACCCAGACACTGGCCTAATTTTTTCCATACAGAAAATACGGAACATTTTTGTTCTGCTTTTTTAACACATAATAACCGCGCACAAAAAAAAATTCTCACAAGATATTCATAAGTGCGACTTTACTGAAAAGCATCCAAATATGTCATAAGATTAGGGATCCTGGTGAAAAAGCAATCCAAAGTTTCTCTCTCTCTCTCTCTCTCTCTCTCTCTCTCTCTCTCTCTCTCTCTCTCTCTCTCTCTCTCTCTCTCTCTCTGCATGGCTTGGCAACCACTTGAACTTCATGCATTAATTGTACTTCAGTTATGTAACTTGAACTGCAGGATTCACATGCTGTGTAGGCCGTCTCTTAACGTTTCAACAGTACCTTTCTTAGATACAACTGAAGGTAATGGTGTTCCTAATTCTTCACCGCTGCTCTTAAGCTTTCATGAGGTCCTTTTTTTAAGCATGTCTTCCTCCCTTTCTAGTCTTGCTTCTCTTTATAATTTCTCTATAGCTTCCAGTTTTAATTTTACAGACCACTGTTTAGAAATGTTTACTGACATAGTCTCAGACGAACAATTGTGAAAATTCGGAGCTCCTTGAAGCACGCTCATTCAGTGAACTCAGAACCATGACTCCACCTTATCTCACTTCTTTACATGCAGATTTCTTGTGAATCCTATATGTTTCATTTCACATGCAATTCATGCATCCCCAGTGAAACGCACAAGGTCACAAAAATTTCTGAGAATATTTTGCATAAAGAGAGGGTAGGAATTCCTCATCAATGGGCCCAAGAAAACTTCTACATTTCTAAGAATATATTTCAATCAAGAGACAAGAAAAAATTTTTGTGTACAAGGAATTGACAGAACTGTCTGTCATTGCCCAATCACAGTCAAACAGTGCAACTATTGAGTTAACTATGTGATAAAAGAAAACTGAAAATGCAAAAAGATAAAAAAAAAAAACAGTGTAGAGTGAGAGAGAGAGAAAAACTTTGGATTACTTTTTCACCAGGATATATATATATATATATATTCATTTCACATGCAATTCATGCTTTGTCCCAACTGTTCTGGAACATATAGGATTCACAAGAAATCTATATATATATATATATATATATGAAAGAGCAAAGCCGAAAACATAAGAAAAACTTTAGAATTTAAAACGAAAGTTGCAAAATAACCTGAAGATCAAAACGCGCAACGCAGCTGTTATGAAAATTCAGAATTCACATTCTATTAAGAAGAGACTGAAGCAGAAAATTTTTTTGACTCATACCAAGGTTTGTGAAAGTGAGAAAAAGGAGAGTTTTTGCTGGTCCTTGATAAAGCCAAGGCTCAGTAGTCTCGACACTTTCTACATTCAGTTGTTCTATTTTTTTTCTTTTTTTTTCTCTTTTTACTCACACCGGTCAATACATAACCTTTTCTATGTTGTACTTGGTATGAGTCAAAAAAATTTTCAGCTTCAGTCTCTTCTTAATAGAATATATATATATAAGTTATTCTTTGAAACTCAGAGGTTACTTAAAAAAAAAAATACAAAAAAATAAATAAATTGAATGTCGCGTAGCATTTTTGGTCGTGTTCTGCAGGATGGAAACTACGTCAGTTGTGTTTTTAGGCACCCCCACGGGGCGTCACATGCCGGCAACAAAGCAGACACCTTTTCTGACATGTTCGTTTCGCCGTTCCCTCTAGTGTTGATGAGAGGTCAAGCATCGGAACGAACCGAAAGGAAAAGCTACCTGCTTTATTCTGCTAGTAGTCACATGCTTGTCTCAAAGATTAAGCCATGCATGTCTAAGTACATGTCTTATTCAGGTGAAACCACGAATGGCTCATTAAATCAGTTATGGTTCCTTAGATCGTACCTTACTACTCTGATAACTGTGGCAATTCTAGAGCTAATACGTGCATCAGAGCTCCAACCCTCTAGGGACGAGCGCTTTTATTAGAACTAAACCAGGGGCGATCTTAGTGAGAGATGGGTTTGCCTCCACGGGGCGCTCCGTGGGAACAATGGCACACAGAACAGCAACAAGGGCCTCTGTGAATTTTAGAGTGGTGCCAGCTAGTTCTGTGTGACATTGACAAAAAGACCCCAACTCACTGGGTTTTGTTCCAGAATCCTTAGGTTGAATGACCAACTGGAGCCATCAGCTGTGGGCTAATCCCCCACACTGATGTACTTACCTGATTAAAAAGAAAAAGAAACACTGACCAATTTATTATATTCAGACCATCTGCCTAATAAATGTGTTTGCCCTTCATATTGAACAACAGCTATTCACATCACACATGCTGATCAGCATCTTCCAATTCACATAAATTGGATGCCCATATATTCTGAAGTCTAATGTCCTGTCTGACTTTATCCTACAAATGCTCCATAGAATTGAGGTGGCCAATGAAAGGGCTTGTACCAACTTATACCTGTAACCACACTAAGCCAATGTGGCATGGTCCACCTGACAGTATCTGTCATCCCAGAAGCACATAGTAGTGACCTTGGCTGATGAATATTTGATGTGTGATTGAAATCCATTGTTGTTTGACTCTGTTTCCAAGCCTGTTAAGCCCATGAAATCTGCTAGCCGCTAGTCAACTTCGGCATAAACTCTTTGCTTCTAATCACAAGTCATGAGCTTACCCCTTACCCCCTCTTCCTCACATAAACCGCTTTCTGTATATTCTTAATACTGTTATTCTTCCACTTTTCCACAAGAGCAACAGTTTTTGCTGATACTCGCACCACTCCTTGAAGCACCCATTTTCATCTCGTGTTCAAAGTACATTAGATCACATTGCTCTCCCACCAGGTCTTCAGTAACATATTTCTAACTACAACTGGCAGTGTTTTCATTCACTCAGTAATGTAATAAAGTACACAATCTTGTATCCAGAACAGTTGGGACAAAGTTGAGGTTTTCTCGATAAAACATTTGATCATAGCCAGGAGAGTCGTGCCCACAAAACCTGTAAAAATGAATTAAAATAAAGACCACTAAAAAAAGTTTTAGGGGCTCTTCTTGTGCTGCAGTCCTAAATAATGAAAAAGCAACGTGTGGAAGATAATGTGAAAGATAATGAGAAAGTTTTTTTTTTTTTTTTTTTTAAGATTTCTGTGGTAAAATTTGTGAGCAACTGATGGTCCTACTTATGCTGACAGCATACATGACAATGAAGACTTGGTGCTCCTGATTCATAAGGAAGCAATGAATGTCATTACTTGTAGGCAGTGTAACTCTTCCTATAACACGCAACTTATGAATCTAAAATCTCCTTTAATGGCATAAATACAAACACTCCATATTTGCCAAGCTTTTGTACTTCGTCTGGGTTTAATTCTTAGATTAAGATTAATTGTTTCAATGTTGTATGTGACTGTTCTAAGCTCTGGCAATTAATTAAGTACAGACGAAGCCTGCCAGCAGTGTACAAAAGTCAACAAATATCAAGTGTTTGTATTTACACCATCAAAGGAGATTTTGGACTTATATAAGTAGTGTTTTATAATATATTGATAGTGTAGAGCATTTGATAATTGTTACTTTTCCTGCTTAGATAAATCTTGTTTTTCACACTAAGTTACTAGGCCCAATGAAACAGTGGCAAGTAATTAAATAAAATCAACGTTGAAAAATCAGTCTTCTGGTAGAACTTCCAAAACCAGGATTCAAATTGCTATAAATGCCCGGCTAGTGAAGACAGCAGAGAAAGCGATGCTCCTACTTTTGCTAATGGAACATCGCTTTTCACATTTTGGTAACAAAAATCCTTAAAAACATGTATTGTTCTCAAAGATCTTAAGGACATAAAAATGAAATGGAGTAAATCGCTGATGCTATTGCAAGAGCAAAACTTGGAGGCAGGGTGACTGTTTCTATTTAGATGCATCTTATTTTCTTTTCTTTGTTTTTACACTTAAGTTATTGAGTCAAACCAAAAAGTGACAATTACATAAAAAATCAATTTTGAAGAAACAATCTTTCTGCACAACTCCTAAACCTAGGATTCAGATTGCTCGAGATGCTTTGCTTACGAAGACAGAGGAGAAGGGCGATACTTTTAGGTGTTCCTACTTATGCTGACAGCATACATGAGACCAACGAAGGGGAGAAAGCTGAACTTTTTAACTGGGTGAAACATCTTTCTGCTTGTCTTTAATTTATTCTTCAGCTGTACAGTATCCACAGCTTAATTTTTCTTTCTGCTGATACCTTTCTCTCTTCATTTCTTCATTATCACTATTCATTCTTTAATGTCCTCTGATGACAATAATTTCATCCATCATGCTGAAACAACTTTCAACCTGAGGACCACAGGTGCATGAAATCAAAGTTTTAATCATTTTAGATAAATGGTGTAACTTTGAGAATAAAAATACTTTTGAATATCAATTCTTACAAAGTTTCCAACTCTTGTCACTTTCGTTTTCAAAATATTATCCCACCCTCCCTTATCAAGTTTAAATGCAAACACTTAATGCAGAAACAACATTTAACAACAATGCAGGAGAGCAGAAACATCATGGGGTGGGACTACGATTACAAAATTTTTGCGCCATCCAACTTCTGTTTTTGGAAATTGTTCTCCCATTTTCAAGGTAAAATACAAAAAATTACGGAATAAAAATATATTTAACAACAAAAGTGGGTATAAGGAATATTGCGAGAAAAAAATTACAATTATAGAAAAAGATATCTTCATCTGCCTTCCATTTTTGGAAGTAAATTTGGAATTATGTCTTTCAACTATAACAACCCCCCCCCCCCCCCATCACCACCAATCCCAAAAAAATGCCTGTTCAGTTGTGCACATTGATCTCGTGATGATCAAAATTATAATGAAAAAGGTGCAATTTCTCCAATTTGCATGAGAAATCTCATGCTTGGTGATTACAGGGAAATTTTTGCACCATTTAACTTCCGTTTTTGCAGACTGTTGTTTGCAGTTTCAAGCTGTACTACAAATATTTATGCAATAAAATATTTAATAATACTGGTCAGAGGTAACGTCGTGAGAAAAACAATGGCAATTATGAGAAATTTTTCACTTGTAAAATTTTTTTTCTAAAGTTTTGACGAAAAACGACCTCCCACCTCTAAATCTCTTCAGTTTTGCATTAATCTGGAGAATGATCCAAATGATGACAGAAAAAGCAGAATTCCGCAAATTCGCCAAAGAATCCCACATATGTATTAGGTGTACAAATAAGTTTTAAAGTGTTTTAAGACAACGCAACATGTAATTTGAGAGAAAACAATACCTTTATGAATCAAAATATGTGTTGTCATTATCTATCACCTTTCACCATCAGTCGGCAGCTAACGGATTAAAGCCATGAAGAATACTTAGTCATGTGACGCGATGAAGTCACCAACAACCTATTTTTTGCACTTAGTCATTTCCGGAACCGTACAGCAGACAAACCATGTTGCATGAATCGGAACAAAGGGGGCTATCTCGGGACTAGACGCCGGGTGCTCCAAAACTTTCTAGCCAAGTGTCAATAATGTTTCCTTGACCAATTTCGTGACATGCTGCCTAGCGTTGTCATGCAGCAATTTCACGGGATGCAATCCTTTGCATGTGAATGGAAGCTTCCTACAGATTTCCTGGTTCAATTGCAGCAATTGTTCCTTGTAACGATCAGCAGTAACAGTCTAACCCTGTTCCAATAGTTCATAATAGAGCACACCCTTCATATCCTACCAGATGCACAGCAGAACTTTCTTGGAGTGAAAATTGCGTTTCGGTGTCAAAGTTGTTGTGTCATCAGGATTACCCAGTGTTTTTTTTTTTTTGCATTTGGGAATGTCATACCATATCCACTTTTCATCATTCTTAACGATTTTCCACAGGAAAGACTTTCTGTGTTGTTTATTCAACAGACTCAAACACTTCATGACAAGCTCATCCTTGTTCCTCTGGCTCAGGTCATGTGGCACCCATTTTCCTTCCTTCAGAATCTTTCTCACTGCGCATAAACAATTGAAAATGGTTTGTTGAGTTACCCCCCCCCCCCCCCGTTGTTCAGCTAGTTCAATATCACCTGCTTTAAACCGTCTAAACCATAACTCACATGTGCACATGCTTTTGCAGGAATTTTTCCTTGATGAAATTTGTAACAAATGCAGTGTTGAATAAACATTTTATACTCTGGACCAGTTACGGTCAGATGACAACAATGCGGAGGAATATCGAATATGTAAATTAGCAGTATATGTCATACAAAAAATGCCTTAAAACTTATTTGGACACCTATAACAGAAAATAGTTTTTCACATTTTGAGGACAAAAATCCTCAAAAAACATGTCTTTATTCTAATTATATTTTCATTTCCAAGAATTTCAAGTTTGAAACTGTCTGGACAATTTTCACTGCACAATTTAAGATACTAAAACTGTTGTTTACTAGCCCCAGCACTTTTTTTTTTTTTTTTTTATTTAGCTATGGAACATTTGAGATACCAGAATTCTGGATAAAAGATTCTAAACTGTAGTAGTTATGTGACTTATCAGCCAATCTGCATAAGATGAGCTACTACTGGTCCTAATAAATTGGCCACTAATTGTATTTATTTCATCCAAATAAACCAAATGAACTGATTTTACAAGTGACACATAAAGCATCTTGAATGAATTATAACACTAGTAAGCAGATACTAATTTCTAGTGTTCTTTGTATTGACCAGAGTAATTTTGGAGAAGTAAATCGACAACATACACACTACGGAAGAGGGGGGTGGGGGAAGTACAGTATATTTATAAGACACATCAATGATTAAATAAACAATATATGTTAACGCTTGTATATGCAGACAGTAACTCTGACGTTTATTTGGTGATGGAAAGAAGAGAATGCATCTTTTTTCATGTTCATGGTCTAAGCATCCTCAACAAAGTTCTCATCAACATGGGAAGACTATGGAATTTAAACATAGAAATACACTCAATACACAAAACATTAGAGCTAGGGGTGATAGGCAGTCGACGTGTAGGGGTGATAGGCAGTCGACTCGTCAGTATTTCGCTTAAGCATAGCATATAAAGGTGTCGGAGATCTTATGCCGACACCGAGGTTCATCTTTCTGATTGCGTTCTTGAGTTTATAGGAAAGATTTGGTACGTACGGAATAGAGCCCAGATAGCGTAGCCGCGACATAGAAAGATCGGTATGCCTCTTTTTGTTTCTTTCGATATATCTATGTACCATGTTCGGATCGTATCCTGCCTCGGTTGCCAAATCGATAACGCTTTTAATTCGCTTAGTCTAGAAGGAACATTGGAGGAGATGTCGAATGCTCTTCTGATTCGATAACGGAATAAAGCTGTCTTGTAATCAGCCGGGCAGAATGAGCTACGGAGCATCAGGTTGGGAACGGAAGTGGGTTTGTAATAGACTTGTGTACGGAAGCGATTTTCAGGCGATTTACTCAGTAAAACATCCAGATAAGGCAATGCATTATTGTGTTCTAACTCCATAGTGAAATTGATCGTAGGGTGTATATCATTGATTTTATCCAAAAAGAGCGGGAGAGTCTCCTTTCCATGAGGCCATATGAAAAATACGTCGTCAGCATATCGGAGCCAAGTGGTAGGTCTTGGGGTAATGCTAGTGAATATGTGCTGCTCGATTGGGCGAAGGATGGCTTCCGCGAGAATTGCTGAAAGTGAAGATCCCATCGGAGCGCCATTTGTTTGTTTATAGATTTTTCATTTGTTTAATTTTTCCATTTGTTTGTTTATAGACCTACCACTTGGCTCCGATATGCTGACGACGTATTTTTCATATGGCCTCATGGAAAGGAGACTCTCCCGCTCTTTTTGGATAAAATCAATGATATACACCCTACGATCAATTTCACTATGGAGTTAGAACACAATAATGCATTGCCTTATCTGGATGTTTTACTGAGTAAATCGCCTGAAAATCGCTTCCGTACATAAGTCTATTACAAACCCACTTCCGTTCCCAACCTGATGCTCCGTAGCTCATTCTGCCCGGCTGATTACAAGACAGCTTTATTCCGTTATCGAATCAGAAGAGCATTCGACATCCCCTCCAATGTTCCTTCTAGACTAAGCGAATTAAAAAGCGTTATCGATTTGGCAACCGAGGCAGGATACGATCCGAACATGGTACATAGATATATCGAAAGAAACAAAAAGAGGCATACCGATCTTTCTATGTCGCGGCTACGCTATCTGGGCTCTATTCCGTACGTACCAAATCTTTCCTATAAACTCAAGAACGCGCTCAGAAAGATGAACCTTGGTGTCGGCATAAGATATCCGACACCTTTATATGCTATGCTTAAGCGAAATACTGACGAGCTCCCATTTTCCAACGAAGCAGGTGTTTATGCCGTCCCTCTACAATATCCGGATGGCTCCAAGCGATTCTACATTGGGATGAGTAAACGTTCATTTAGAATTAGAGTCAACGAGCATAAGAGGGACATAAAGAACGGAAAATTAACCACGGCCCTGTCCAGAGAAGTCCAGTTCAAGTCCGCCGATCCTATGTGGGATAACATAAAGAAATTAGCTGCCTACTCTACTCCAAAATCCACTGCCACTCGGGAAACATTGGAGATCATTACAAACGATGAGGCCTGCAATGATAGCGTCTCGCTAGAATTACCACGAATTTGGAACCAGTTCTTCAAATAATGAATGCCTTTTGTTTTCCTCCAAGGATTCCGCGTGCAATACGAACATGATGTCTCGTGTTTTTATTGAATAATTACGTTTGCATCTCTTCGTTTATTGTCAAGTCAACTCACCGCGTTCAAATTGTTGAAACGTTCTATTATCCAGTTTGCTGTCTACCTACCTTCCTTGAGAAAGCCATCTGGTTGATGTGCGAAAGCTTGGAAACCTTGATTTTATATACGCCAATAAATTCGGATAACTAGTATAGTTGTACTATCTTATATTTCTATATAGTTTCTTTGTCCATTCATTTCTTCCTGAAATGTTTCTTGATACGGGGGGGGGGGGTTCAAGAAAATCGGAAGGCATAACAATCTCCGTTGTACGTTGCTCAATAAAATTAGCAGGGAGCTGCCCCTTTGAGGTAGGGAGCAAAATTTCCTCAGCTTGCTATCTACTATCTACAGTTCTTATAGAATCTTTTCCTTCGCAGAAATCCTGTAATTCATGGCCTATGGAATTCTGTTACCCAAGCCCGGTTGGAAAGCCTTGCCGAATTCCTACTCTCCATCTAGACCAAGTTGCCGAAGAATTCTCTTTAACAACTCGAAAGTGTAAAAAAGTCTCGTGTGATAAATCATGTAAAATCACATTAAAAGAAAAAGGAAGAAAATTCTCTTCCTCTCTCAGAGCCCGAACTCCAGTAAGTATTATGCAAGGTCCATACTCTTCCACGCAAAATAAATTCAAGTACTTTTCAAGGACCTTTTAAACCCGAATTATCATACGTGTATACTGATGGTCAGTCAGTTGGTAGGTATTTTAGTAAGTTCAGACCATTAACCTTAGCAGGGGCAGGCAGACTTTCAATGACGTGCCTGTTACCCCTTGTCCCCAGTTGGTTTATTTTATTAACTTTGAATTGCGCCTCTGTTTTGGTGTTTTACGAAATCATTTTATTTTGTGTAATATTTTGAAAGGGTACATTATTACTTTCGTATTCATCTGCTGGCACGACACTTATTGTTTGTTTTAACTTTTTATTTTTGATGCATGACTTTGATGTTTTGAAGCATTTCTTGATGTAGCCAGGAGACAAAGGGTCTACACATGAAGCACAAGCAATTCCTGGAAATTCCACCCTCCGGCAAGAAAACTTCCCTAACACCCCAGTGAACAGAAGCCCATCACAATTTGCGAATACATCATTCCACTTATTTTACTCACATGGCTGATGCTTTACTCTGTAGTGATATCATAGCCAAGGCACCAGCTGTCCACACACTCCCCTGGGTTGAATGCAAGTTCTGCACTATTTCATCAGCTTGGTGTTTTTATTACAACTATGCAGAAATCTCCTATACATCTTTTTAGCACAAACAAGTATTTAACACATGCTCTCTCACATCATTACTTAAAAAACAAAAAAAAATTCAAGTATTATTAACAGAGCCTTAAACTTTTTCAAGTACTTTCAAGGACTTGAAAATGAACTTTTTATTCAAGGACTTTTCAAGGTTTTCAAGGAGTGTACAAACCATGTTACGCAGCCCAAGCCTACTTTGGGCTTTCGCGCTCGGGTTGTCTCAGCTGTGCACCACACCAGGCCACAACCACCCAGGCATGGCTCAAGGAATATTCATCCGAGTTTGGAACCATCCAGTGCCCTCCAAGGTCCTTGGATTTAAACTCTGTGGAAGTCCTCTGGGATGTAGAGGCGCGGAACTTCAGATTCATGGATCCTGGAGTGACGTCTCGGGCGGAGTTGTCGACAATGTTGCAACAGGCATTGCTGGCATTACCTCCAGAAACCCTCCAGCACCTGGTGAAGTCGATGCCTTGGCGCGTACAGGCTTTTATTTGCATTACAAGAGCAGTGACACGCTTTTAGGTAGGTATCTCTAATGTTTTGTCCACTGAGTGTACACTGCACACACAACTGCATTTCTCAAAACCAAATTTAATGTGAAATAAAAAAGCATTCACTCACTGTAAGAAAATATGAATACAAGATAAACTTTTTTATAAATACCTCAAATCGCTCATCTTCACATCGGTAGATATATTCTTCATATTGTGTTTTTCTAGAACTGACAAACGTAGAATCTTCAGACCATGCAGGAAATGACACCCATGTGTCATTAAGGACCTAAAAATGAAACCAGCAATTGACATGAAAAACAAATCCTATAAGATCAACACATACACAAGTTATAGAAAAAAGAGACAACCATATGTTGCAAGTCAAATTTTAAAAAGAACACTTCTTTCACACTGTATTTTACCATGACCTTGCGTAAAAGAAAATAAAAAATTGTTTTGAACAAACATGATGAAAATTAAGATTCATCCACACAAATATGAAAAAGAATTGAGGACTGTTCTTTAGAGTACACCCAACTTTTGTGGTGCCACCTATTGGAATCTGTTATCTGACAAGTGATTTTGAGACGGCTCTAATGATATTTTGTCCCAGATAGCGCCCGGGTATGCTAACCACTACACCACCCAGAATAGTCAAGTCTCAAGTTTCTGAATAATTTGAATATAACCATCACAGGATTAGCTAGTGAAAGCAACCAGCATTCATGTTAAGCGAATCTGGAGGTTAAGAATTCTATCCTGTGATTACTCGGAGAAGCAGATAAATCATTAATGGAATCAGTCAGGTGTGATTGTGAGGTGACGCAAGAAACCCTGAAACTATCAGCTCACTGCCAATATACATATAATGCATATTACGAATACAGTGGTGTAGCCAGAGGAGGGGAGGGGGTGTCGGGGTTTGAACCCCTCCCTTGAGGGGAGACTGAGCACGCGAATTTAAAGATTTAAAGTGATATATACGTGTATACGAGGCTCTCACCAATGAAACAAACCCATGGACCCCACTCCCACCCTAAGAAGATTCTGGCTATGCCACTGTACGAATATTTATATATATATTATGCACATATAAACTATCTACACAAGAAATAGGCCCTAGTGCTTGTGCAGTTAAACTTTGCATTTTTCCTTGTACTCAATTTTCTTTCATTTTGCAAAATCCTTCAGGCACTGCATCTTTGAAATCAAATTTCGCACTTCACATTATATGCTAATTGAGCTGTCTATGTTGATGGATCAGTTTTACTTGAAGCCTACAGTGGATTCCAATCAATTTCTAAAAGCAGCTCATTGGATTATCCGAATCTAATATAGTCAAATTATTTGATGTAGATGCAACTTTCAAATAATGAAAAAAAAAAAAAGCCTTCCTTTCAGCAGGCTGTTATCTTGAGAGCTTGTTTGATATCAAAAGAAACACTCAAGGTGTCACAAATCGTCTAATTCACCATTCCCACAGACTGTTTTTAATCAAATACTGTAATTCCCAAAGAAAATGGAACTTGACTTTTAGTTATCATTTCGTAGCAGTTTTAGAAATGAAATGTCCGAAATATCTAAAATTCTTCTAAAACTTAAAAACCCGGATTTACAGGTTTGGAATGTGACAAAACCCCGGAATTCCGGGCTACACCCGAATTACAAACAGGTCTGTACAGTATTACACCATACAATAGAAATTTTGAAGATGTTAATCTGTTTTTTTGGTGTAAATATGACATGGATGGTAAGTCAGATAATATCCGCCGAAAACTTGAAAATTTCGTCATCTGGAAGCAGGAATCTAACACGTGTCTCCCAGATAGCACCTGAGTATACTAACCACTACATCACCCAGAACGACCAAGTCTCAAGTTTCCAATTAATTTGAATATAACCATCACAGGATTCGCTAGTCGAAGCAACTGGAACTCAAATATAGCGAATCTGGAGGATTAGAATACATTCTCCTCATTGCCCAGAGGAGCAGAATATCAATGAATGAAATATGGGATTAAACTATTGTAGAATGCAAATTTGGAAGATGTGAATCCGTTTTTTGGTGTAAATATGACATGAATGGTAAGTCATATAATGTCCGAAAACTTGAAATTTTCGTCATGCTGCACTGAGAATCGAACCTGTATCTCTAATTTGAATATAACCAATATATTATATTCAAATTAATCAGAAACTTAGTTGTTCTGGATGGTGTAGTGGTTAGCATACTTGGGCACTGTCCAGGAGACGGGGGTTCAATTCCCACTCCAGGACGATTAAGTTTTCAAGTTTTCGGATATTATCTTACTTATCATCCATGTTATATTTACACAAAAAAACAGATTTACATCTTCAAAATTTTTATTGTATGGTGTAATTCCACATTCCATTCATGAATTATCTGCTCCTTTGCCACACAATCACGGGGAATGAATTCTAAAATACCGATTTGCTATATGTGAATGCCAGTTGCTTCAACTAGCGAATTCTGTGATGGTTATATTCAAATTAATCAGAAACTTAAAACTTCGTCGTTCTGGGTGGTGTAGTGGTTAGCATACTCGGGCACTATCCAGGGGATGCAAGTTCGATTCCAGACGACGAAATTTTCAAGTTTCCAGATATTATCTGACTTAACATCCATGTCATATTTACACCAATAAACGGATCCACATCTTCCAAATTTGTATTGTACAATAGTATAATCTTGTATTTCAATTATTGATGGGAATACAGTTGTTGCTAATGTAAATGCATGACAATTTTATTTCGAAGTAAGACCGCAGAATTTCTTGCTTCCAGAAAAGGAAGTAATTCCCTTGTTACTTACCCACGATGACCAACGGGGGGGGGGGGCAGAATCACTCATTTTCAACATTTTCACAGCTTGCATGGCACCTCTTTTGATCTGGTAACTGTCCACTGAGTTAATGTTTCAGAACTGCAAAGTATGATCTTTTCAAAAAATGCTGCTTAGGTTAATGCCATGGATATGGTACAGATGATTTAGTCTATGATTCAGATGGAGAAAACAGCTAAGACAAGTTTGACGATGATGTTTATACTCATGATGTAACTTTAAGGAAACAGACTTACAAGAACTATTTGGAAACTCAGACAGTGAGTATGTTTCTGAAGAAGATAATTTTAGAAATTTGTGGAGTTTTGTTTCAGTAAAGACATTTTCCAAACTTTTGAAACTTAAGGCCAGCTTATATGCATGTCCCTGTTTTGTTTTGTTTTTCACATTTTTAGTTGTTCAACTAGGAGCACACAGTAAATTTCGAATTAACTTTAAACACCTACAATAAAAACAACTGGATAACAAATTACCTCTCTGCACAAAGGTGTACGACCGCTACATTTTGGCTGAACATAATTCCTTGGAACTTCTCTGTAACTGGCTCCATACTTTATGCAGGATGAATAATCTGGAATAACAAAGACATTTTTTTTTTTTTTTTACACAGCAGGATTAAATCAGCAACATTAAAAATCATTAGTTAATAAAAGGCACTTTTAGGTCACTTAATGGATACTGAACTCAAGAAGAAAGCAACCACAAAAAAAATTAAATAAATAAAAAGACCATAATTCCAAAGTAGTACACCACTTGGTGAGTTAGACAACAATTCTGAAAGCTTGTGCTTGCAAAACTGCTTACAATCAACAATACAAAAAACTGTAATAATATTTATCTCCCTGAAATAAAGTTCATAATTCACAAAATAATAATAAAAGGAATTTCAACTGTTTCAATCACAGGAACCCTATAAGTATTGAAAAAAATCAAACACCTACAATGATGACAGAAAATGTTAATTACAAAGCTATGATGTTGTAACTCAAAGTTCAACAGGTTATCACTAGAGAATGGTAAAGTTAATAAATAGCCTTACAGGTAAATATCTAGGCTTATTTGATAATTCCAAAGTGCCCACTTGGTGAGTTAGACAACAATTCTCAAAGCTTGTGCTTTTTGTAACAAAACAGTCAAAAGTAGGAAAGGGACAAAAATTTAATATACTTAATCCCATTTTCATTTTAAGAACTTTCATTTCATCTTCGCTTCTTCTGAGTTCTTTTGGCTTTACAAACATTTCTGTCCACTGGATTTTTGTCAAGGCCTATTCTCAATATATAGCTAGAAGCCAGAAATGTCTGTAAAATCAAAAGAACTCAGAAAATGGGAAGATTAAATGAAAATTCTTCAAGTGAAAATAGAATTAAGCTATACGTTAAGAATAGGCCTTGACAAAAATCCAATGGCTAGAAATGTCTGTAAAACCAAAAGAACTCAGAAAAATGAAAGATTAGATAAAAGTTCTTCAAATGAAAATAGAATTAAGTAAATATATCTGAGTACAGCCTTGAGTAAGTGTTTTAATTCCCGTGAAGCTTAGTAAACATGTATTACACTATCTCGTCAATGACAGTGATCTCAGTTTACATCTCTCATAACTAACACCTAATCTAACATGCAGACCAATGGTCCTGTATTTAAATTTTCTTGAGATCGACTATCTGCCAGTGATGAAACAGAGAAATGATAACCACAATTTATAAAAGAGCAAACAAAAAGCTGAACAGGTATGCTTCACAAAACTTATGAGCAGTTCAAATGTAAAAGCTATTTACAAAACTCAGAAAACAAAGAGTGATAAGAGAGAACCTGTAACTTTCTGTTCTGACTTTTTTGTCAAACATTTCTCTTGAAATTAAAGTCCACTACATGTGCTTATTTCTGTAAGCTAAAATTGATGTAATCCCGAAATTAGGGAAGAGGGACTAATTTCACAGTAGAGCAACTGACACACATACACACAAATGTGATTCATTACACACATAGTATGTGAATTTTACTAGGATTTTTTTTCATTTAAATTGCAAATTTTCGGAGAAAACTCTTCTCCTTCTTCAGGCTGTCTTTTTGTTGTCACTTATTCCTGTCACTATCGCGGTTACGGTTAACCTCGAAGGTTTAGGTTATTTTTTATCAAATCCTGCCAGATGTTAGGCAGGGAAAATCCTTTGCAGTCATTGATGATGGAATTTTGATTTTTCTCAATCTCTATTCCTTCTTTCAGCTTTCTTTTTGAAAATTGCTTTGGAAACTGATGACTTTAAGGGAATTCCAATCCATGCTGCGACTAGTTTCTCTAACATGCCTATCTAAACCAGTCTTGTTGGAACAATTCTTTATAGCTGCTTTATGCTCTGCTATATGAGTTTCTAGTCTGTGACCTGTTTCACCTATGTAAGATAGTCCACAACTACATTTTACTTCATAGACTACTCCTTGCATTTTTAAAATATCTTCTTCTCTTCGAACTATTTTAGGGAAATTTTTTTTAACTTTGTTCTCTAAACTTGGAGCTAGCCTAATATTGTACTTCTTACTAATTCTCTTTAAAGACTCAAATAAACCTTTGTGATAAGAAATTTTTCTAGTGAATTTTACTTGTTGCTTTTGCGGGTTCTTCATACCCTTAAAATTCAGAAGCTTCTCAATTTCTTCTTTAGGATAGTTATTTTCTGCAAATATGACTTTAAGTTCTTCTTTGTGGGCTTCTTTTTTATCTGCTGTAGAAACTATTTTATTAATTTTTTCTAAAAATTGACTTGCTACATTTTTCTTAATTGAGACTGGATGATAGGAATTGAAATCCAATAGTCTATTAGCATTCATTGGTTTTTTATACCAACTAGTGAGGAATTTTTCATCTTCATAATAGATAGTAATATCTAAGAAGTTAATTCTTTCTTTTTGAAGTTCAATAGTGAACTTAAGGGAATCATCTAATTCATTGAATAAGTCTAGAATTATTTCTGGAACAATTTCTGAGCTATCTATTATAAATAAGATGTCATCCATGTATCTGCTATATAAGCAGAAGTATGTGGGTTGTACTAGTATCTTTTCTTCTAGTTTTCCCACATAATAGTTAGCTAAGAGTGGGGAGACCATAGCTAGCCCCGATTTTTGAATGAACATTTTTTTCCCAAACTGAAAGTAGTTGTTCTGCAAAGAGAAGGTAAGCATTTCAAAAATTCCAACTAATATGTTTTTATCTTTGTAGTGAAAAACTATTAGTCTGCCAAGTCTTCTGCTATAAAGTCTATAAGTTGATCTATATTAATGTGAGTATACATAGACACTATGTCTAAACTACCCATAATAGGAGAATCTAATTTAGGAAGAAGTTCTAATTTTTCTTTTAGCTGCATTGAGTTTTTAATCAAGTTAGGTGGCTCTTTTATAAGATTCTGAAGGTGTGACTTTAAAAAGTAGTTTAGATTTGAAAGAATAGAGTTTTTTGAGTCAATTACTGGTCTAATTGGTTGGTGTTCTTTATGCAGTTTGACTATTCCATATATTTGAGGTAATCTGAACTGTAATTTTGAGAATTGTTTATAGTTTTCTGGAAGCTGGTTTTTCTTTTTTTTTTTTTTTTTTTGAAGTGGAATAAACTTAAGACTTTTTTAATCAAATCTGGTAGTGGGTTTTCTTTTACTTCTTCATTACGGAATTACGCAATCTATGCTGTGCAGTTGCAAAGTCAACAAAAGACAGACTAACAGTAGTCTGCATTCTTGCTGTCTATTTTGATTTTTCACCAATTAAAATGTTAACCCCCCTCCCTCTTTGATCTCATCTTGTCTTAAACTGAAATTTCAGAGGCAGTATGATCATATGGTAAGTGGAGGTTCATACACTGCGCATTCACTTGCTTGGATTTCCTGTCTGTCAGGCATTAGGGAATTCTGAACACATCTTGCTGATTTTTACTGGTGGAAGTTTCGAACTTAAATCTTGCGATCATGCCCTCGCCGGGGAATCAATTTTGTGTTTCTCACGTGTTAAGTTTGTTCCATTAGAGTCCTTGTTTGTTGTAACGTTTTGTTGGGGCACATATTTGTTTTTTACAAAGAGATGGATCGTTTCGTAAAATAGAGTCTATGTATGCCACGCAATACTAGTTATTAGTAACAAGGCTGTTGCCAATGTTGGCAGGTATGGACTGTAGTTTTGTTTTGTTTTTTTCCTATCATGGTCTGAGACATGCCACAAATTATGCGAAGGGAAAAAAAAATTTCTCAGAATTTCCCGATTTGCGAATCATATGCCGCTGTGAATTATGTGTGGGATTATTTTTTCCCACAGCCTTTGGATTATATGCCCTTGCGGATTTCATGAAGGAAAAAAATATATGGTACTTTGAATTAATATGTACAAAATATGACATCCACAAGTAGTATTTTAATAAAATTGAAATCTGAAAATTTATTTTTTGAGATCATCTACTGAAAGAATGGAAAAAGAAAATTGTGAAGCAAATTGGAACTTTATTTTGCAATAAGTGGTTTGGGTAAAAAGACAAAAAAAAAATTGACAACAAATATGGTTTACCACTTTTTGTTCCAGCGTCATAACCAAACATGTTTTTGTTCATACGTAATTGACTTTGTTTCACCTGGCGCCTAAATTTTGGAGCTGGCTCCTAGATCTAGAACATATTTGTCAAGCCCTGATGATGTCATATTGATCCTTAATAAGTAAAATACAATTACACAATTCCAAAATACATATTAAGTATTATTAACTAAACCACATATTGTTCACTAAACTACGATTGTTTGCAGGTAAAGAATAATGCAGTTAACACAAATTAACAAATTAAAGGGCAAGGATACTGAAATTCACTACTTAGAATTAAATGCTACACTACAATAAATGTGTACATATTGCAGCCTAACATGTCACAATGCTCCTAAAGATTATATATCAACACAATTACCATCACATCAACTGTGAACTACTTCATATGAAATTACCACTTTTGCATATAATGATTTGTATAATAGCTTAACTCTTGACACACCTATTATATAACTATCACAGCACTACCAATAATGTATATGCTAATACAAAGGGCTTGCAAAAAGTAAGGTATCATATTTATTTTCTTGATAATGAGGAAGAGAAATGAAATGCCATAGACAAATAAAACAATTAATAATATGCAAAGAAAAGAAAAGAAAAAAAAAGAAAAAGAGGCCCATGCAGAGTAGCACTGTTGCAAGATGGTGGCTATTGTGAGAGTGTGTTCCAAAACAAGTACCCATGAGGTTATTATTATTATTATTATTATTATTATTATTATTATTATTATTTGCAAGCAAAAGATTCACCAAGTGACATTCACTGAACTAATTTCTGTGTACAGTTGTACAGTGGTGATGTCAAAGAAGCAAGTGTGTTGGAATTAAAAAAAAAAAAAAAAGCTGTGTTGATATCAAATACGAACATAGGGCAAGCAGGGCCATCAACAGGAAAAACAGAAGACAACATTTCATACATTAAAGCCACTGTTCTTGAAAACATGCAAGTGAAGCTTCATGACATTGAAGACTGTCACCTCAACCAAGTCCACAGTGTACGTAATTGTCCACAATGTCTTTGTATTTCAAAAGTTGTGCTCCCAGAGGATGCCTCAACATTGCTGGATAATGGGTTTGTGCATGGACTTCTTTTGTAGCAGAGTAGATCAACTTTTACTTATCAAATGTTGGGTAAAGTTGCTCAGTAAATTTGGATATTATGTGGAGAAGTAGATCACAAACACCTTTACTTTCTTAGTGAGTAATTTCAACTTCTGATTAAACACTGTGGAGAACAAAAATCTATTATCTTACTTTTCAGAAGTCCCTTTGTAAGTGTACACTACAACCTCTTCACAGAAAACTAATTCATGAACCATCTAAAAAAAAACTGCTTCAACACAAAAAACACACCGAAATTTAAAACACTTATTTTTTACTCTTACATAATCCTAGTACACTATTCATAGAGCACTCTTTAAAAACATAACCACAGGCTACACTAACAATGTTAAAATAACTAACAGAAAATGGAGTAAATAATATTAAAAAAATAATAATAACCAGTTTACCTTGGCAAATACAGCAAACGAAAAATTACTAGACACAAATTATAAATGCAAAGAAAAAAAATAATTCCCTGAATTTTTCTTGATCTTCCCAGTTTTTCCTCCTTATTAAAGAGAATATTCCAGCCTCATATTGAGATTCTCTGCAGGTTTTTGCTGTTTGTGTATTTTCCAATCAAAAAATATTTTGGCTAAATTAATTTTGAGAGTGAGCAAACATAAAATGGACAAAACAACAGAAGATAGCTTTTGTTGCGCAACAGTACAGAATGAATAGATTATCCACTTGGTGCATGGGGTGGTCGGGAAGCAGTACCCATTTGTGCATTGCGTCGACATAGATGAATGACTCAATCCAGTTCAAGGTTAGCTACTTGCAGTCCCTTGTTTCTCATATGCAGTGTGAATTTCATCATGTTAATAGCGTTTTCATTGTTTCTGTGCATGTTTAAAATGAACAAGAAAAACAGACAATCCTGCAACATGTGAAGTGAGATTTGTGATATAATTTTTTGGCACAAAAAAATACGTGATCATATGAGATTCATCGTCAAATCAAGGAAGTTTATGGTGGTGATGTTATGGATGAATCAACAGTGTGGCGGTGGTGTCAAAAGTCTAATTAAGGGAGGCAGAACATCAATGATGAGGAATGAACTGGACGCTCGTCTATCATTATAGATTATATATTCTGCATTGTGTCGAAGTCATCAAACAGGATTGGCATCACACACTCAACGAAATCTATGAAAAATCCCCATGTTTCTCACACCATAGCAGAATTTAAGCTGGCTCAGAAAATGCTGTGGCAAAAATGCTAAAATGGGGAAAAAAGTTGTAGCAAAATGCTAAAGGTAGTTAGCCACTTTTGTCGCTCGGAAAAAAATCATAACCTCAACTGAATCATTCACACCAACAACAAGCTTTAGATATGGCCTTAGGAAATCCCATAGATGTCACAACTAACTCTGGTTTAAACTGGAACTCTGAATGAGGGAAGAGGTCTAGTAGCTTCTATAATTTTACCCCACCCTCTATGGAGTGATCTAGAATGTATGGATGGGGAGGAGGTGATTGAGCCAACAAGTGCTGCAGCAACATACCTTAAGGATTAAGAAAATAACTTAAGTGGAGTGCAAATTGCTGCCAGAATTTCAGAAACATTGGTTTTCACAGAAATAGAAAAGCCAGAGCAGGATTTGCTGAGGATTGATATTTAAACGGCTGGTGCCATTTTGCTACACACACTAATTTTTCTCTGGCATTTCACGGAAATAGTGACTGTAGCTTAACCTCTGCACCATAGTACAAGAAATTATCACTGTTCATCTCGGATACCGAAAAATTTGTGCAAGGTGGGTTATACGCATGCTTACTGACCAACAGAAAACAATATGTATGGGTGTTGCATTGTCTTTTTTAGACTGGTACTCAAGGGAATGAGCTGAATTTCTGACACACATTGTGACAGGGGATGAACCAAAGAAGTTGAAGCGGACAATCTCAACTCAGAAGGTCATGGCATCTGTCTTCTGGGACTGAAAAGGTCTCCTCCTTGTTGATCCCATGTCCCAAGGAGCCACAATAAACGCTGACACATACTGCACAACCCTGAAGCCATTGTGGGGGAGGGGGATTTAGAATCGCAGTAAAGGCCTGCTGTCTGGCCGTGTGAATCTCCTCCACGACGCCTCGCCCCAAGTCACCAAGAAAACAAACCAACTCCTTGAAAGTTTCAAATGGCAAGTTTTGGATTATCTACCCTACAGCCCGGGCCTGGTTCCTAATGATTTTTTGGGAAGAAAATGCTTTATGAGTGAGGGAGGATAGAAGTCACAATGTTTCTGAATGGACTGGTGGCAGAGGTGCATGACAAGGGAATCCAAAAACTTGTCACATGGTACGATAGGTGCCTAAAGGTGACAAGTGATTACGTGGAAAAATAGCCTAAGATAATTATGTAGGTTTGTTCTGAAATTTTTATTGGTCATTTTTTTATTTTAAAACGGGTACTACTTCCTGAATGCCCCCGTATGCCAATATATATATATATATACACTGACGGGGGAAAAAATCCCAACACCACAAAAAACAGGGTTCGTACACTTTTGGGGGGGAAAAATTCAAGGACTTTCCAGGCCTTTTCCAGGACATATACAAAAAATTCCAGGATGATTATTACGCTTTACAGTATCATGTTCAAATTATTTTTTTAAAGTAATTTCAGTTTTAAGTAATAAAAATGATGAAAGATGCAAATGGATGAATGTGCTTTATGCAAATGGATCAAGTTTATCAAGCACAAGATCATAAAGAATAAATTCTGTTCTTATGCCCTGACCTTTGAATTCAAGTTGGACCATTTTCTACAAGGGTAGGTTTCTCCTCCCTGATAACATACCAAAACTTTGTTGCAATCAAACAGATTTTATGTGAGTTAACATTCCTAAGCTTGGAGAACAAATACTGCTCTTATGTCTTGGCTTTTAAATTTAATTTCGACCTTTTTCAAGAGGGTACGTTTCCAGGTTGTACCCAACAGCATACTAAAATTTCGCCGAAATTCAACCGCTTTCATGTGAATTATCGTACAGACAAACCCAAAGCATAAACGTTTCTGCAACCATAGTTCAAAAGTGTTAGGAATTTCGAAAATAAAAGCATGACGAGCAGCGCGAAAACTAGCTCATAAATAGAATATTTGAAACTACAGTATGCACTCTCAATTATTTGGGATGGTAGAGGGGAAGGGAATAGAACTGTCCAAAATTAGCATGTTTTCGTAGCGCTAGGCACTTAAGCACGGCTGAATTCTTTCAGATACCCCCAATGTTCAAATGATTGAAATGTGCTGATGTTCATGGAATGAAATGGTTGATCAGCTATGGTGACTGCATAAAAGTTCGGGGGGGATTTTTTTTTTTTTTTTTATGCAACATTTTACATCACTCCAGTATTTATCTTGTCATCATCAAGAATCGCAATGCAACTACCGCTTACGATCGCGGGTATCGGTAACCGAAAATCTGCCATATCACTAAGTGATATACCACACAGTATCCTGTTACAGTGTATTGTAATTGAAAAAAAAAGGATGTGGAAAAAAGAAACTTTCAGAAATTAAGATCATCAAGTCATGCGTTTCAAAAATCCGTTTTCCTTCATAACGTTTAAAATCATGTTTTTGCTTTTTACCTGTAGTGTAAATAAAAAAACTATGTTGATTTTTTTTTTTTTTTTTATGGAATCAGACGTCCGTATGTCTGATTGTTTTCATCTGAGTTCACACGTTAGCTACTGTGTACAAGTAGACCTATTTTTTCAGCTCAAAAATATGTAGTTTTGTATATATTCACAGTATAAGTCATTCCTTATTCCCACAGAACTGAATTCAGCATATGCAAAATGAAGAACATCATGACCCGCACAACACTATGTTTCTGATTGTCTGCTGTTTATATTCAAGAAATGCAAACATGGATCAATGGTGAATGCAGCAACTATGATTTTTATTTATTACAAAGGAAAAAAAAAAAAAAAAAAAAAAAAAAAGGCCGTGAAAGCTGTAAAGCTGAAACGGATATTTCTCCCCCCCCCCGCACGAAAACATTCCGAGATTAAGATCAAACAGCAGGAGGACGCGTCCACACACACAACCTTTGGAATGACCTGATGGAATGGCTTCTTTTCATTTGGCACATCGCCATAAATCACCACCTGCAGCTCACTGAACTGTCAAGTTGCACCCTTCCTCCTTCACTTTAACTATAATAGAAAATGTAAAAAAAAAAAATGCTCCCCAATTTTCGACAAAATTATCAAATTTACGTCATGATGTTGCAATTTACTAAAATACGTTTGTTTATCTGCTGAATATTGCTTAAATCCATTGAAAACTTTTTAATTATTATAGATGATTTTTTTATTAAAACAGTAACTCAGACGTCTGAATAAAAACGTATGTTTGTAATTCAAATAGAGTCCGTATCATCACAGAAAAAAATTTAAGGATCGCTCTGTTTAAATAAACCATGGCATCTAAAAAAAATAATTCACTTGCTTTTCCCGTAATTTATAATTACTGTTTCTTTTTTTCAATCCGATTATGCAACGGAAGATTTTTTTTCTTTTTTTGCGTCTGCTAAAGTTCCTAACGGAATTTGGCGAAATTTGCACTAGAACTTTATTGTAATGTATCTTAACTACTGTAAAAATTTTACTGTGTTATTTTCAAAATTCGGAAAATGGATTTCTGAAAATATACTCCTAGTCCTTTTGAGCTGTGGAAGTGATAAAAAGGTGTTTGCTTTCTTCCCAACCAAGGGCTTCAGATTAGCGCTCCCAGCTGTCAATCAACCGTTGCTATGGTAACACCCTTTCTGCTGGAGGCTCACTCTGTCCAAAGAGACACACATACTTGTCCATAATAAAAATTAACAATGCTAACTTTTAAAGTTTTAAACCGATTCAATTGGAATTTTGGAAGTGAGCTTCTGTAATCCAATTACAGTGAATGTAAAAGTTTCAGCCACTTTCGTGAAAAATTCGCAATGATAGTTTTCTTATTTTTTATCATAAGTAGCGGAAGTCTCTTGAGGGGAGGGAGGGTGGCATGCACATAAACAAGAAGATGATGAATGTGTTGTTCAGGCATACTCCTCACTGGTGGATGCCAGCTGACTTGGTACATACGCGACCCCCTGCAAATGCTAAATGTCTCTTCTTTCCCCTTCCGTTCTCAGTTGTCGGACAGACATCAAGCTCCCCTTCGACCTAGTAGTAATCACCCAATTTTATTGCACTGGAAGTGGTGCCTTTTTTTTTTTTTTTTTTTTTTCCCAGCCAAATTAGGATTTAGTGCATGTCGGAAACCGCTGCCCGTGGTTTCTTTAAGAACAGAGAAAAGGAACTTCAAAAAATGAAGGGGTAACAGTAACACGATTTCCTAAAAGGGCATTTTTTTAAGCACTAATTTCAAATTTCAAGGCTTTTCAAGACAGCATTAAAAAAAACACCGTTTTTCCAGGATATTCCAGGCCTTGAAAACGTAATCATGATTTTTCCAGAACTTTCCAGGTTTTCAAGCACGCGTGCGCACCCTGGAAAAAATAGTTGTAGAGGAATGAAATGGCGGCAATACATTTGTATAGGTAACATATTTAATCGATTAAGGTTTCAAGATCACAGCTTATTGTAAGCACGAGAAGAGCCATTTTAAATGTGAAATGCTGGTACATTAATAACCGGTGTAACCGCCAGAATGTTGAATGCAAGCACGCAAACGTTCATGCATTGTGTCGTACAGGTGCTGGATGTCAGTTTGTGGGATGGAGTTCCATGCCTGTTGCACTTGGTCGGTCAATACAGGGACGGTTAATGCTGGTTGGGGGGTGACGCTGCAGTTGTCGTCCAATGATGTCCCATACGTGCTCGATTGGTGAAAGATCTGGTGATCTAGCAGGCCACGGCAACATGTCGACACTCTGTAGAGCATGTTGGGTTACAACAGCGGTATGCGGGCGAGCGTTATCCTGTTGGAAAACACCCCATGGAATGCTGTTCATGAATGGCAGCACAACAGGTTGAATCACCAGACCGACGTACAACTGGGCCGTCAGGGTGTGTGGGATAACCACGAGAGTGCTCCTGCTGTCATAGGAAATTGCTCCCCAGACCATAACTCCAGGTGTAGGTCCAGTGTGTCTCGGCCGCAGACAGGTTGGTTGCAGGCGCTCACCTGGCCTCCTTCTAACCAACACACGGCCATCACTGGCACCCAGGCAGAACCGGCTTTCATCAGAAAACACAACAGATCTCCACTCCGTCCTTCAACGAGCTCTAGCTTGACACCACTGACGTCGCAAACTGCAGTGGTTTGGAGTAAGTGGAATGCACGCTACAGGGCGTCTGGCTCGGAGCTGTTCTTCAAGTAACCGATTTGCAACAGTTCGTTGTGTCACTGTGGTGGCAACTGCAGCTCGAATTGCTGCCGCAGACGCGGTACGATGCGCCACGGCCATACGCCGTACACGGCGGTCTTCCCTCTCAGTAGTGCCACGTGGCCGGCCGGAACCCGGTCTTCTTGAGGCAGTACCTTCCCTTGACTACCACTGCCAACAATCATGCACAGTTGCTACATTCCTGCCAAGTCGTTCTGCAATATTGCGGAAAGAAAATCCACCTTCTCGTAGCCCTATTACACGACCTTGTTCAAACTCCGTGAGCTGTTGATAATGGCTTCTTCGTCTTCTTAAAGGCATTCTTGACTAACATCAACACCCTAAGTCAAATCTAAAAGATAACTAACGCTCACGAACGTTACAGCGTGTATTTACGGCAAACCTGCTTTGCATGTTCCGAGCGGCGCTACTAGCGCCACACGTATGCACCGAGCGCAAAATTTGCATCCGCCCCGGTGGGGCAGTGGTCTAAGCGATGGCCTCTGATCATTCGTTTGAACGGGGTCCGGGTTCGAATCCCGCTGAGGCATGGGTGTTGTGTTTGTCTTACGGCACTGGCTCTCTCCCTTCCCTGGAACCAGTGACCCTAAATTAGGGACGGGCGACTGCTTATAGCCCATTGAGTTGCTCACGGTGGTCGTTAAACCTTCAATCAAAAAAAAAAAAAAAAAAAAAAAAAAAAAAATTTGCGCAGACGTCATCTTACAGATATACTCTCACCGCCTACCAACTGTCGTTTATCTAACACAACCCCTTCTTGGTGTCGGGATTTTTTTTTTCCCCGTCAGTGTATATATATAAGTCAAGAGTGGGAATATAGCAAGAAGTAACACTGTTTTCCAAAACTGTTGGGCTACACAGTGCACTTTTTAACACATGAAATGAAAACAGTACCTCACAAAAAGAAAATTATGACAAGAATTCAGTACAATATGGTAAATTCTGTAGCAATTCAAATATCATCACATACCTATTTCAGTAGCAAAGTCTCCCGTAATACGTTCACGCTCCTGAGTAGCTACTTTGTTAGGAACAGTTTCAATGCTGTTGCTTAATTCACTACATCCCAAAAAGTCCCTGAACCACTTGAACAGTTCAGTATGCTTCCTGTCAAAAGAACAAAATTAAATTACACCACGTTTTCAAAAGAAGACTACCTCAATATTGCTACAAAATCATTTTTTTTTCATTAAAAGAATAATAGTGATAAATTCCAAAGCACAAATATGATGCATAAATTCACAAACATCAAAACTGGAAAAAAATAGAAACTTTGGCTTGCCACAATATATCAGCTACAGTTCACCAGTACACAACTGACACCTCACATATGAGAAAATAAAATCAATGCGATGTAAATGATAAAGCCTGCAGGACATGAAAATTATGAATGCTATAAAAAACAGATGATATAGACACCAAAATATTGATAAGTCCCATCACAGAACAAAAAAGCAAGTACTATTCCCCAAATCAAAAATTACCTGCACTTTATTTGCACTAAATACCAAAAAAAAAAAAAACAAGAAAGGTTTCAAAAAGGCAATTTTTAAAGTCTGGCAAAAACTTTGAAAGACAGACATTTGCAGTAGATGAAAAATTAATGTAATGAAAAAAAAAAGTGTCTATATATTATTTCTTTTCATGTCGCCTTTTTCATAGAGATTGCAACACCATCTGAATTATTCCTCTTTAAAGATAAACAATAAAAAATGCAATCCCCAGTACTGCATTTCACTGTGAAAAAATAAAAAGTTCATGGGAGTCTCTCTTCTCCCACAGTGGAAGAATGCAACCACCAGTGAAACCTATATGGATACAGAACACCATATTGATTTGCAGAAGTGTTGTATAACATGGCATTTTCTTTTGTTTTATTCAACAACATAACATATGCTTAGATATTTCGAGCAGAAGTACAGGCACTGGCAACCCAAAGATAGATTACATACACTCACATGATACAGACAGACAATGCCAAGAACTTACGAGAGAAGTGGTGAAATAAGCGACACTAAGTCTGTTTTGGACACAACTTCTTGGTTGTACAGGTACAAACAACGGAGGAAATTTTCATATACCTCCTGGCATTTTATGAACTTCCTCACCTGAAAAAAAAAAAGAAACAAGAAAAATTAAGTTGGAAAATGACTAACAGGTTTCACATGGTTATTCTGAATAATGTACTTTCGTGTGACCCACAAAATTAACCACTAGTACATAGTCAATCACACAGATAAAAAATATCCATTCACCCAAGGGATAATAACCAAGTTAACATTTCACATGATCTCAAATCTGTTAGTGCAAGCCATTTCCAGTAGGTGGTAATTTGGCTACAAACAGTATTATGGATCACTAGATACACAAAGGATGTTACATTAAAAGCAAACTGATTTTATTACAAGTGATGGTGATATTAAAACATCAAAGAAGGATGTAATTAGCACAGCAGGTAACTGGAACGAGGTTACAGGTGCATAAAACACTGCATACACATCTCAACCCTGTTCCATTATACACAACTGACAGATTGAGTCTAATTGTAGTCTGGTGATTATTTTTTTTTTTTAACTCTGGATGTAGAAACTGATGATGCTGCTTAAAAATCAATTGGGAAAAATCAGTGACACTTATCAAATGCTTTAACAGACATACAAAACAACAGCATAACTTAGTCTACTGTGTTTAACTGGCTTACAAAACACATAGATGGCCAAAAGTTAGTTGACCTCAACCTTAAGCTACAGCTGTGACTACAAGAATTATCAACACTGATTGCCATAATAGTGCATGATAATTGTTGCATGGTTTATAAGTTAGCTCAATGGTTGGCTTAACATTACCTAAATACAGAGTGCTTGAGTGACCACTGAACACCCCAACCACTCATTTCACAAAAAAAAAAAAAAAAAACGGAACAAATTGTAATTTGCTGCCGTTTGAAAACTGCCTAGAGGAATAAAGTGATGAACAACTCAACACAATAAAGAAACGCACAGAAAAAATGTTGGTTTATCAGCATTATTAGATGATAATCAGTCCGGTTTCTAGTAGGTAGGAAATATTTCATAAGACCAAAGGAAGCCTGGATTCTACAATCAAGTGGAAAAGTAATGCTCTAAACAATTTTTGAAGAGTGCGACACACATGTGTAAAAAAATTGTATGTGCGATTTTGCTATGACTTCTAGACACACTATAGTTTCTCTTGCTTGGTATCTACCCATTCTGAAAATGCTGATGGAACACTGCAAACAATAAGGCCCCATGTTGCAAATATTGTTGAATTTTCATCCAAAAAAAAATACTGACAGGGTGCCTCATACAACCTCTGTATAGTCCAGAATTATCTGTACTCAACTTTTCATTATTCCCAGACACACAAGATTAGTTCAAAAGGCACCACATTCTCACTCCACAGGCAGGTGTTAAAGCAGCAATGGTTACACCCAAGGTGTGATCAAAAGATAGGTTTCAGCACTTGTCTGATAACTGGAGGAAGCACTTGGCTGCAGTGCAGAGGAGGATGAGATTACTATGAAGTGACTCATGAAACAAGGCCTAAAACATATGACAAAGTCATTTTAACATCAGTTTCAGTCTCTATGGAACACTACAGGCCAGATACTTCAAATCCACATCCTCAGGGACCGGAGAGCCCCATAGAATTTTCTGGACCATGGGTGGTCAGTAAATAACAATACAATTGGACAACAGTATCAGCAGTGTTTCTGAAGACACTTAATCTGATATCACAATATAATGGGTTAGTGTAATTTCACAAATTTAAGACAACACTGATACAAGTATATACAACCTACGTCCGAAAAGTTCCAGAACGAACGCAATAAAGAATATAAAAAAAGTACCATACTCACAATTAATGCTGTTCACCTTCAAAATTCCACACATCTGAACCAATACAGTTTCCAGCATTTCTGAAGATCCTGAAAACAGTTCTGAAAGGCACTTTCAGGGATGTCCACAAGTTGTTTTGTCACAACTGCTTGAATAGACATGTTTGCATGATACTATCCTTTTAGTGCCTGGTTTATCCTGGGGAACAACAAGAAGCCACAGGGTGATAGATTATAATACTACAGGCACCGTTGTTTTACCTCTTCAATAACTCTGGAGCAAAAATTAGGATTCTCAGCTGCAGTGCCCAGCAGACTGGAATAGATAGACGAACGAGCCTCTTTTTAGTTATCACTCAGAATGTGGGGTACCAATCTGCCATTAAGTTTTTGTTTTCCCAGATCCTTGTGCAGAATCTATCATGCCAGATAGACTACTGACTCCCACCAACTCAGCCAAAAGTCTTATTGTAATTTGGCAATCTTTTTCTTTAACTGATTCTACACCTCTTTGATTTTTTTCGTTGTCCGTACACCGGAGGGACACCCAGATATCAGATCATCATCAAAGCATTCCTGCCCATCACGAAACCGTGCATACTATTCGAAAACTCTGTTGCGGAATAATGCTGTGTCTTCGTACACTTCTTTTAACATTTTGTACATAAGTTTCCGTTGCAGATTTACTAAGTTTCCAACAAAAACAGATATTTACCCTCTGTTCTTCCATGGCTAAAATGAAATGGGACGAGAACAGTTGCTATGACTCCCTTAATGCCAGTCTGCGGCTTGTCGGTACCAGTATAAACTGGTTTTCAGCTGTTTGCTGATTGGCCAAGGACTGCTGTCTTCTGGCACGCACATGATACTTTTATTCTACTACTGTTATGTCAGTTATGCAGTCAGTCCTGGAACTTATTGGACATAACTTGTGGAAGAAGCATTAAAAGATAACATATGATGTGAAAAACAGAACAGTTCACTGCAAGTATGAGACACAGAGTATTACACATAATGTGGTGCTTGGAAAATACCACTGATGCTAGGGGGGGAATACCCCCAAAGTATGAGTAACTAATCTTGGTTTATTCAAAGTATCTTCTTTCCATGTCAACACACTGCATGCAACAACACAAAGCAACTGGAATAATTAATGGAAGGCCACATCTGCTATACTGTTCATTGTTCTTGTAACAGCTCTTTGAATGTTGTCATGGCATCAAAATAATAGCCTCTCAGTGCTCCCATGTGCTTCAAGAACAAGTGGTGAGGAGCTAAGTCAGGTGAATATGGTGGCAGCAACATTATGCAGTCTTTATTGCTGGCCAAAAGCTCTAGAACAATGAGAGCCATGTGACTGGAGTTGGTTTGTCATAAAAGACAAACCACTCCCATTTTCGTGATTCTGCTGCTGGCACGACAGATTCTCAGCAACTTCACAACATTCAGATAGTAGGCAGCAGTAATATTTACACATTGGAGAAGAAAATGTTTTGATGGTGGATGGGTGGGGGCATTTACAGACATCCATTACTCACTTTGTCACATAATTTCGGGGTTGTATTGAAACACTATGTAAATATCATCACCCATTTTGATCGAATTCAGAAAGTTTGGTTTGCTTTCAGTGGCATCAATGAGCTCCCTGCAATGTTCAACTAGCCACCGTCATTGCTGATCTGTTAACCAACATCAAACAAACCACAAACATATCATTTTCTCCCACAAACTATGCTGCAAAACTCCTCTTGATTTTTAACAATCATTGATTACAGAAACATCATAAGCATTTAAGTTATAAAAAAAATAGCTCCATATTACGCATGTGAAAATTTTCAGTGTTAGTGTAATTCTTAAAATCAATACAATGCATAGACTGAATAAAACCATGCAGAAGTTTTTAATGTTTATGAGGTAATATTTATACCTTCATGATCAGAGTAAGTACTAATTTTGAAATTTAGTTTCACTTAAAGAAACGGGCAAAAAATGCCAGCTCCATTAAAATGATTTTGAAGAAGAGTGTAAGGCCTAAAAAATTGCGCCACCAGGAAAAATTCTTAAAAAATACACTATCTACCAACAAGTAATTGGACACCCCTGCAATTGACGATATCTGTGGTCCTGATACACGTCACGGCCGCCGCCGTTAAATATTGTGTGGGAAACAACGCAACCAGTCGCATGCAAGATGCCACGCAGTTCGGAGCTCTCTGATTTCGAGAAAGGTGTAATCGTCAGGTATCACAGAAATGGCCGATCCATACGTGGCATATCCAGCGAGTTGAAGTACCCAAAATCGACAATAGCTTACGTGATTGGCAAGTGGAAGATGAGAGGTGACTGTCAGAATGTACCCCGACCCGGCAGACCCACAAAACTGGGAGTTAGAGATCGACGGGTGCTGGCCAGAGAAATTCGGAAGAACCGCACCAAATTGATGGGCCACATCCGCGAGGAGTTTCAACAGGCATCCGTGAGTGTTCTTTCGATGAATACCATCCATAAGGAAGCCCATCTGCCCGGTTATCATGGACGTGCTGCCGCCCACAAGCCTTTGATCACCAAGTCCAATAGCGCTGCTCGGCTAACGTGGTGCAAAGAATGTAGACAGTGAACCGTTGAACAGTGGAAACAGGTTCTCTGGAGCGACAGATCAAGATTCACCCTCTACCGTTTGGATGGCAGGGTCTGGGTTTGGAGTCTGCCTGGAGAATGCCTCCTGCCGGAATGTATTGTGCCAACTGTGAAGTTTGGCGGCGGTGGAATTATGCTATGGGGGTGTTTCTCCTGGTATGGCATGGGACCCTTGGTCGCAATTCCTGGTAGACTCAACGCCGAGACCTACTGCACCATTTTGGATGCAAATGCGCTTCCTACAATGTGGCAGTTTTACGGGGTGGACTCATGTTACTTTCAGGATGACAATGCCACCTGTCATGTTGCGAGGTCCACCATGGCTTGGTATGGTGACAATGGGGTTAATCGAATGGACTGGCCTGCGCAGAGCCCGGGCCTTAACCCTATCGAGCACCTCTGGGACGAGTTGGAGCGTCGACTTAAGGGGTGCCCCCACCGTCCGAAATCGGTGAAGAAACTGACCTGTATTCTCCAAGCAGAGTGGAAGAAAATATCGCTAGCTGTCGTACAACGCCTGGTTGAGAGTATGCCCCGGATGGTCGCAGCTGTAATCGCCGCTTGTGAAGGCTCCACCAACAACTATTGAAGGTAAATAAACTTCGTTTTCCTTTGCTATCACAGGTGTCCAATTACTTGTTGGTAGATAGTGTACAAAGGCACTCTTTTGAACTACTACAAAAAAAAAAAAAAAAAACCACTCCTTCAGAATTTTATTAGAAAACAAAATTCAAGAAGAGAAAACTTTTTCAGAAAAATTCATAAACACAAAAAATCGTGGAGTCTTTTATCCTTGCTACAAAAACCATATTGCACAAACCTCTTAATCAACATAAACCATATAACAGACATTTCTGCCATTCCCGACTGGTGGATGGATAGCTTGCAAAAACTCACCTGGTTTTTCCCAGTTGCAAAGTCTTGTGATGAGAACACTGCTTTGGCCCTTTTGCAAAAAAATCCTCCTTTCGCTGCAAAATGGCACAAGATTTTCATGTCGATACCAAGTGACGCAGAATTCCCACCCCAAATATAAAAAAATGCACAAATCCTCTGTTTTTTTATGACCACCACTCGATGTTACTTCAAGATACAGAAGTCAGGAAGTGCCCCCCCCCCTCACCTCAAAAAAAAAAAAAAAAGAAAGAAAAAGAAAAAAAAAGACAAGGGAGAAGAATAACCCAAAGCACATTTTTACCAAAATTCCTGAATGATGAGGCAGGGATGCCTTGGGTGGAAGTTACAGGTATATCCACAGTGGAATAGGCACTTCATATGGAAAAGGGAGAAAGACTGGCTGTGCTTTGATCCTCTGTCTTGACATGCATGTTACTGTGCATTCCCTTGGACATTACCAGCTATTGGTCCTACACCCCACCTTAACTGCATACCCACAGCCTGCAACTTCAGTAAAACTATTCATCTGGCTGGCTAGACTACGAAATGATTAAAAACACTTCCTTTTTTGCTTTGTAATATAAAATTTTTAAAAATCAAACTGCAAAAAAAAAAAAAAAAAAAAAAAAAAAAGGTATTTTTTAATACTTTTAACAAGAATTTCATAAAAACTTTGATACTTTGGCAATGAATAAAGAAATTGGAAGTCTCCTGAAGAAAATAGTATAGTTGGCAGCTATGAATACTACATGTAAAGGACAAGTTTCAGTATCTTAAACAAAATTGAAATGCAGTGGAAACTGAAAAAGATGTCCATGCTGAATTATAATAAGAGGACATCATAAAGGTTTCGTGTTATAAAATGCTCACCTACCCCCCAACAGAATTCTAAGCCTTTGGTGCAGTCAACAGGAGTCAGCATGAAAGATATACACAGCAAAATGTTTAACTGCCTGAACTCAGACTAAAATAAAAGAAATACAGTTCAAGTTGTCTGGCAATCATTAAAATTCTTCAGCAAAGCTCTGTAAAATAGCAGACAAAGATTTTTGCCACACAAAACTGCATGTTCATAATTTTTTAGGTGAATAATACAAAACAATCTGATTTAGCCTTTTTATCTTAAAACTTTTTCAATAATTTTTTATCCTGTATTTATATTGTGATTACGCATACTAGATTAATAGTCCTTAACTGCCTCCACTACTGTTGTATATTGGAAAGGTATATATTATGAAAGAAATATCCACAGAAAACATCTCATACTCACATAACACTGATTTTTGAAGACAACAAACTTACATACTATATAAAAAAGTACATTACCTTGTCAAAAAATGCATATTCAGTTAAGGTTCCACATTTCCCTGCTTCAGCTAAGCTTATATCTTTTAAACTTGTCATTTTTGGCTTCTAAAAATAAAACACATAGCAAATTAGCATGCTTGGATACACTATTGATTAAAGAAAATTTAAATATTTAATTCAAAGTATGTAAAAACCTACATATGTATTAGTAATGATCCTGTACAATTCAGTTCATCCTATGTGTCATAAGATGAACAGTTTACATACATGGGTAATATGGGCCTTGACTCATTCAAATAAAAAGATTTACAGCAAGACAGTAAGGAGCTACCAAAATAAAATAATAAACAGATGAATTACCAAAAACTAAAAGGAAATTGAAAAGAGAGGGGGGATTCCTCTTTTTCTCTCTACCCCCTACATACAAAGATTATCTAAAAAGTTAACAAATTTTCATTTTTTTTTCCTTCGGATGTTCAGGTGATACTAGAGGCCCTTATGTTGGCTGTGTCATTGACATTATATCTGTAATACAAAACACAATGACCACACTCTAATCCCCAGCGAGAGAGACAACTTCACGTGTGAAATGCAATGACCATGCTACTGGTAGGTTTTAGGTAAGGCCTGAGAGTGGAAACTTGTATCTCCAAAAGACCTCAAAGAAGAAGCAATAAGCTGATGCTTGCCTTTTATAGTTTTATTTCAACTTGAAGCTTTTAAATGAAAATAGGTTTTGTTTTTATGAATGTTTTACACTGCATAAAGTTTTTAATGAACATTTATGTAACCACCTGGTCCCTCACTTGAAATAATTATAAATTAATAAATATATAATTATTATAATTAATCAGGGCTTGAAAAATATCTGAAAAGTTACATGCCCAGCTGGGCTAGTGCAGAAAATATTTACTTGCCCTGAAGTAAAATCTACATGCCCAGAAAAATTTATCTTTTAAGATAACAAAGCAGAAACCTCATTTTTTTTTAAGTTAAAAATTATGCTAAACTTTTTATACATTTTTTGCATCACCATTTTAAAGTGTCTGTGTTCAAAGTGCACAAAAGCATATATCTTAAGTTTTAAGAAAGGTAATCGATGGCATTTGAGAAATTTAGTGATTATGCCATGTTCAAGAATTTTTAATATACGTCCTGTGTTTTGCAAAAAAAAAAAAAAAAAATAGTCATAGTTAACTGTACAGCAGTTTAAGTAGTTTTCAACAATTTTGAATGTAAAAATTATTTACCTTTCTCTCTTGTGCAAACAGAAGTGATTTTGCATCATAAAATATCCCAAGAATTGTTTAGAAACAAAGGCAATCCTTATGTGTTCTGCTACTGTTGAGTGCACTTATAGTTATTAAACCATATAACACTGTAAAATTTCGAATGCTTCCAAAAAGGAAAAATGGGGGGGGGGGGGGCAGAGAGATTTGTAATTTTAGATTATGCTAATTTATAATGTAAGACATACATGAATAGTTTGTATGCTATTTTAAGCCTATGTCTATTTTGACTTTTGTACTAATTTATTTATTCTAATTCATTATAAAAACAAGAAAGATGACACCAAATTTTCAGTTGTAATGAACATGTCTTTTGAATCCTTTCTGACACAAATGAAAAGTATCGAAGTTATTCAAAATCAATACAACCCGTTAGAAAAAAATTAACCGGATTTCTACAGTCGACAAAACAGCCAGAAATAGAAACAGCTACTTACAACAGCGGCTAAAAAGTATGTTACAAAACTTAACAAATGTTGCTCATAGAAGAAGGAAGGCAATGGACACAGATTTTCACATCGAACAATTAAAAGAAATATAAAAGGAAACATGATTTAACTCTACACCTTCTAATGAAAGAATTTTGCACAATGAGAAAGTTGAAAAATATTGTTCATGGAAAAAGCTACGCTAAGGGAAAAGAACTTTTCAAGCACGTCTCCCGAAAGCACAGATAGCAAAAAAAAAAATTCTGACCTTTGCGCCCCCTAGCGGAAAATCTGTGCATTATTTAATTAAAGAGGATAATACTTAACTTTACCACTTTACATCTCTATTGTAGCAAATGGCATACAGTAAAAAAAAAAAAACAAATTCTCAATAAAGTTTTTAGAAGTGGAGATACAGCTGCAAACAGAAGTACACAAATGCCACCTAGTGAAAGAACTGTGAACTCTAAAACTCCTCAAATACTAACCTAAAGTGTTCCACAAAGTTAATGACACCCAGTGTTGAAAGAAATTTTTAAACCACACATTTAGAAGAAGAGATATTAAGAAAAACGGGTTAAACATTGGCACCCTCTAGTAGTGAAATTGTGCATTATTTTGGGAATAAAATATACACAGAGTTTTCACAGTTAGTAGTATCAAACTGAAAAGGAATTTTTTACATTGGGTTTTTAGTCCTGCAAATATGTGCATTAAGATAAACTTTAAATTATATGAGAAACATTATGCAGTGGAAACACTCTCTAACAAAGAAAGAATTTTTCAAATCAGACTCTTCCAAGCAAAGATGTTGACAAAAATAAGATGTACAACTACACCCCTGGAGGAAAAACTATGCATTATTTTAAAAGAAAGTATTCTGAAAAGATATTTCCAAGGTGAGCAGTACTGGTCTATGAAAGAATTTTTTCAATCGAGTTTTTCAAAGCTTAGATTTTGATGAAAATATGTCAGAAGCAAAAATAAACACTTACGCCCGTGGTGGCTAAACCAATTTTTTTATCAAAAATTAGAAATTATAAAACATTTTCCATTAGGAGCTGTATCCGGGGGGGGAGGAATGCAAGGATCATTATTTTTATATTTCAAGCTTCCCAATGAAAAAAGAATTTTTCAAATCGCACTAACAGTTGCAGAAATATGGTGACCACGGACAGACAGACAAACCGATAACATAAGTATGATCTTTTTTTACAGAAGACTTGTTAACTAGGTTAAGAAATTTTTTATATTTTCTTGTTTCCAATATATAAAAAAAAAAAAAATTCCTTTGAAATACTAGGTAGTAAATCTAAATACAATTTTGTTTTATATTCAATACACCCATTACACATCCTTTACTTACAAAGCATTGCTCTTTTCAAAGCAGTTTCTCCACTACTTGATTCAGCATTAGTGCTGAGTAAAATATTTACCAAAACTTTGCTTATTTCAATTTTTTTTAATTCAGAGAAAAGGGAGAACTGTGAATGTTATTTGGCAAATTTTTAGTTGCATTATGGCTGCAAAAAAAAGAAAAAATAAACACTGTCTAGATTCTCTCAAAGTGGCAACATACAACAGAATCAAAGAACAGTGTATTTTTTATAATCTGAAATGCAAAATTTAACATATAAATGAATTATGTGTAACCAAATTGAAAAAGTGATAGAAACTACATTAAAATATCAGGACTAGCGCAGAATTATGTATAAAAGTGGAAAACATATAACCGAGGTTCCACTGTACTCAACTAACTCAACACTAGCACACAATTAAACTGAAACAAAAGTGAGCTTATATCTTTTGTTTATCCAACGGTCCTGATGCTAAAATGAAATACTTTTTTATTCAAGCAAGTACTAATGAAAAGCAGAGTGAAACAGTGTGAACAGACCTTGACAATCACCTAAAGGCAAGAAATCTTTAAGGGAAAAAAATACCAAGAGGAAAAGAAGTGAATTCCTCTACTAAGGAAAACTCAAAATATCTTTGAATAAAACCAATAAAAATATTACTTCTGGAATTGCAGTTATTTCACAGTTACACTTTCCTTGGTAATTTGAATAAATACACTGTTTACAGTACTTTATAGTTTTTTGTACCTTAATTGGCTGGGATGGAACAGATGATGCTGGTCGCTTGATTGCTGGCACCTGCTTGGACTGGTTACTTACAGGAGGTGGAGCTGGCTTACTTGGCAACACAGGTTTCTTTGTTGTTGACACATGATCATTACTGGTGGCCTTCGGAGGTTGCTGAAACATTGAAGTCAGTCAATAAACAACACGTTTTATCAAATCTACACAGTACAGACAAATTTTCAAATTTATGGAATTTGATCATACAGTTATTAAATACATGCATTACTGCCAAATTAGTTAATTACGCTATCCACTCAGCCATTAATAAAAATGTACATAAACAGTGGATGATGATGTATTCAATGGAGTGAGCAATTCTGTTTGCAATGAAATGAACATTCAAGGTTCGTACTCTTCCAAGCAAGATAAATTCAAGCACTTTTCAAGGATTTTTTAAAATTAAATTATCATATGTGTGAGCAGTTGGTTGGTCAGTAGGTAGGTATTTTAGCAAGTTCAAACCATCAAACTTAGTTAGGATGGGCACACCTTCAATGACCTGCCTGCTACGCCTTCCTGTTGGTTTATTTTATTAACTTTGAATTGCCCCTCTGTTTTGGTGTTTTTCAAAACCATTTTATTTTGTGGAATATTTTGAAAGGGTACATTATTTTCATATTTATCTGCTGGTATGATATTCATTATTTGCTAACTATTTTTTTATTTTTGAAACATGACTTCGATGCATTTTTTATTCAGCCACAAGACGAAGGGTCCATGCATGAAGCACAAGCAATTCCTATAAGTCCCACCTTCCCGCAAGAACACTTCTTAACCTCAGTCAACAGAAGCCCATCACAATTCACAAATGCATCATTCCACTTCTTTTACTCCCATGGCTGACATTTTACTCCATAGTGATTGTAAAAACTCTGATTAGGACACTGCAATATTTTTTTTTTTTTTTTTTTTTTTGGTATGTGTTAATGCTAGCGGTGCCGGAAGACTTGCTGATGTCACTTTGGATCACCGTTCCATTCAATGTTATGCCTGAGGGGCTTGAGCGGCACTCCCTAGGCAGGACCGATTTGCTGGGAGACGCCATCTTGTAGGGGGGGAGTGAGCGCGAGACACTGGACAGAGAAGATGCACGTAAGGGAGTGGCGGTGAGACCACGGACAATGGAGGTGCACGTGCTGAAGTGCTGTCTGCTAATCTACTATAATATGTATGGTGATATCGTTTTCGGTAAACGCCAATTCTACATTAAAGTCATTTTTATTGTAAGACTGTTTCGTCTTTTCAAGAGTTGTAAATTATGGTAATACACGAGTTACAAAGCACTAAGGACACGTGGTAAGAAAGGTGTCCGTACCGAACCAAGTAAGGGACCGAAAGTCAGACAGGTCTCTTGCATAATTGGCGTAGTCGGTAGGATTAGCTGATTTAGCTAGATATTCGGACAATGGTGACTGTAAAAAAAAAAAAGAAGAAGAAAATAATTGCAGGGTCCTAATCAGAGTCCTTACAGTAATGTCATAGCCAAGGTACTTGCGTTCTATACATTCTCCTGGGTTGAAGTTCAGCGTTATTTGATCAGCTTGGTGTTTTTATCAGAACTACACAAAAATATCCTATACAACTTTTTAGCACAAACAATTATTTTACACATACACTTTCATACCCAGAATTGCCAACTTTATAAAATAAAAAAACAATACGTCAACGCGCGTTCAGTGGTACGCATATTTACAATTTATAAATAATAAAATTATATTATATATGTTTAAGACACACACACACACACACACACACACCCTCCTCCAAAAGCTTCTCTTCAGTTTTGCATCGATCTCGAGAATGAGACACAAATGACGACAGAAAAAGCAGAATTCCGCAAATCCACGGAAGAATTTCATGTATGAGTAAGAAGTGACTAAAAAATTGAAAAACACAAACTTTATGGAAAATTAAATGTGAAAATTTTATACTCTCATCGATCGCTCTGCAGTGAAACAATTTTACGGGGCACAGAAACTGTGAGGATTCCACCATGGACAGATTAAATATCGATCTACAAATTTAATTTCATTTAATAAAAGGGAAAGGGGTGAAAACAACTGTCCTCTACTGATTAATTTTGAAGAAGTATGTATTAGAAATAGGGAACATGCATTTCATTAGAAAAAAATCTTAAAAAATACGAAGTCACTTCTTTTCACTATTACAGAAGATATTAACACAACAAGGAATATGACAACACACACACACACACACACACACACACACACACACACACACACACACACACACACACACACACACACACACACACACACACACACACACACACACACACGTAAACTTCAAAAAATAAAAATATACAGTGGTGTTAGTGCCGCTACCATGTTTTGGAGCAATTCTTGGAGCGGGAAAATATGCAATTTGGAGCAGAAACGTTGGGTTTTGGAGCGAGAAAATTTGCATTTTGGAGCAGAACTCAGGTTTTGGAGCAGGTAATGATAGCATTTTTAATTGTTTAAAGTCCATGCTGTGCTTTAAGTTATGTTTATATACTGAATTACCATTATTTTATGAACTATGAAAAAATGCTATATTTCAGGTTTGTTGAAATTTTACTGCTTCTCATTCGACTGTTAATTAGCATTTCTGTTGTTCCCACAGGGAGATAAATGGAAAAACAATTATACTACCTACGATTTATCGAAAACTACATGACCTGCAATATTTTAAGCGTAACACATTAATATCAGGGATTTTCTTCTGAATGCATTTGTTTCGCTGTAACATGAATAGGATGCTGCCACATCCAAGAACTGTTGCTATTGTTACTGAACGCTTGCGAATATACACTTAGGATGAATAAATAATATGTAATTACTGTTTGTTGTTTGGTTGGTTTTTAGCAGCATATTTTTTGAGATTCATGACATTCAGATGAAAATACATTATTTCTGAAACCAACCAACTGGCAAGCAAGCCATGCACGCATGGTTTGTGTGTGCATCACAAACTCCTAAGGTTTTCTGAAGGAAAGCAAACCTTTGATATAAAAAGAAAACTAATGTAACATTTAATAATCAAATTGTAAAATCACCTTTCAGCAGTTGTGTCATGATACTCTTCATAAAATGTTGTTTCATCCAGTAATTATCAATGTCAAACTTTCGTTATTGCTGTGAACAATTACAACAGGAACCAAAACTATAAGATAACAGTGAGATTTAGTAAAGTTGGTTAGATAAAAGCTGCTTCCAGCACTTAACGCTTGCGCAGTGACGTTTTGGCGCAGGATTGCCACCCTCTTTCTTCAGTAGTAGAATCAGTTTATGACTTTTTTGTTGTTGCTGTCTGAAAGAGCCACCGCTCCTACATACATGGGATCCTGTATGTATGGACATGGACATTAAGCAAATGATTGCAAGTTAGTAAGTAGTTAAACGCACCTTCCATCTGGAAAAAGAAAAGTGTGAGGGTGAAGATGTTCCCCAAGGTAGGTCAAAATGAGGAAAAGAAAACCTCCTAGAAATTCTGCTCCCTGAATGTACGGAGCAAAATTCAGACTTTAAGTAAGAACCAAAAGATCGGTATTCCTGATAATTGATTACAAGTTATGCGATATAAACAATATTCTTATTTATCCATAGCGCTTGTGAGCGATTTTAATTAACACACATCAGACTGACGAAGAAAAAAAAACAAAGCTGTACTTTTTAATTTGGTGAAAAATCAGACTGTGTGATGAGAAAGTGTGAATATTACACAGCATGAACAAAACTGATCGTTCACTGTAATTTATTTATGAAACTATTTAACTAGATCACACCACAGTATTCACAATTATAAAATTACTGAATTCCGAACAAAATAGGGTGATTTTAAAAGGCATAGCTTCAAACAGTTTATTTTTTTTTTTTCCTGGTTTTGTTGTTGTACTTGCTAGAAAATTAGCTCTGGTTTCCTCTTGTGAGCAAACCCTACTTTCTTCTCAGCAAGTTCCATGGCCATATTTGTATTTTGTTGACTCTGCCACTGCACAGCATCCACTGTTTACTTTTTTTTCTGCTGATAGTTTTCCCTTACCATTTTTCTTTGTTACTTTTCTTTTCATTTTTTTTTTTTAGTTCCCTCAGATGACAATTTTATCCATCATGCTTAAAGAGCTTTCAGCCTGAGAACCAGGAATTCTGATATCAGAGCTTTCACTATTTTAGATAAATGGTGTAATTTTCAGAGAATGAATACTACACATCAATTCTTACAAATTTTCAAACTTCATCACTTCCGTTTTTGGAAATTTCTCCCACCCTTATCAAGTTAAAATGCACACACATTTATGACAGTAATGACATTTAACAACTACATAGGAGTGGGAACATCGTGGGGGGGGGATACAATTACGGAAGAAATCTTCGCTCCATCCGACTTCCGTTTTTGAAAATTTATCCAACATTTTCAAGCTGAAATACAAATATTTATGGAATAAAATGATATCTAACGATATTGGGTAGAGGAAACATCACGAGAAAAAAAATTACGTTTACGAGAGAAATCTTACTTACCTCCATCTACTTTCCGTTTTTGAAGAATAAAATTCCGTCCTCTGTTTTTCGAACGTAACGTCGTGCAGAAGTGCTCCACATAGACTCAAATCATACCATAAGATCCCCAAGATGCAAGAATATGGGACAAGTGAGCAAAACCGTCCAAACAAGGAATCCAAAGGATACAAAGGCACTTTATTGAAAAGGTAGCTTCGAGCACAACTGGACAGAAGACAGAAACGTCCATGTGACAGGCGGCTGCCAAGAAAAATCCAGTCTTTAGTAGGGGATATGATCACCCCTGACTGTGTTGCAGGATTTACAACGTCTGTCCATGCTGAGGACGAGGTTGTCGAAGAGCTGTTGAGGCATTGCGGCACATTCCTCTTGTAGTGCCAATCGCAGCTGCGGAATCGTTGCTGGCGGCTGGTGACGTGCTGTCAAGCGTCTCCCGAGAAGGTCCCACACGTGTTCAATTGGATTTAGGTCCAGGGACCTTGCGGGCCAATCCATACGTTGAATATCTTCACTCAACAACAGCTCTGCGACAGCCACTGTACGATGAGGTGTAGCGTTGTCGTCCATGAAGAGGAACTCAGAACCCACAGCACCTCTAAACAGACGCACGTGAGGCAGGAGAACCTCGGTACAATAGCGGACACCAATGACTGAACCTCCTTGGAAGATGTGGAGGTCAGTACGGCCACCAAGCATGATACCGCCCCAAACGAGAACTCCGCCACCTCCAAACTGGTCCCTTTCGATGATGTTAGAGGTGTGATTGTGTGTTCCATGCTCTCTCCAGATGTGTATACGTCCAGAATCGCTAGTCAGACTAAATCGGCTTTCATCTGTAAAGAGAACTCTAGCCCATTGCTGATATGTCCAGTTCTTGTGTTCCTGGCACCACAGAAACTGCCGTCTCCAATGAGCAGGCGTTAATGGCACACACCGTACTGGTCGTCGTGTAAATAGACCACCTTTGTGCAACCTCCTGGCCACGGTAAAACGTGATAACGGATGTCCAAATGTCTGTTGCATGTGCCTTGCGATTTCTCCCGCTGTCTGCCGTCAACAATAGCGGACACCAGTGACAACCTCTTTGAAGATGTGGAGGTCAGTACGGCTACCAAGCATGATACCGCCCCAAACGAGAACTCCACCACCTCCAAACCGGTCCCTTTCGATGATGTTGGAGGTGTGATTGTGTGTTCCATGCTCTCTCCAGATGTGTATACGTCCAGAATCGCTCGTCAGACTAAATCGGCTTTCGTCTGTAAAGAGAACTCTAGCCCATTGCTGATATGTCCAGTTCTTGTGTTCCTGGCACCACGGAAACCGCCATCCCCAATGAGCAGGCGTTAATGGTACACCATGTACTGGTCGTCGTGTAAATAGACTACCTTTGTGCAGCCTCCTGGCCATGGTAAAATGTGATAACGGACGTCCAGTTGTCTGTTGCATGTACCTTACGATTTCTCCCGCTGTCTGCCGTCTGTCTCTTCTCACCTGTAGGACAATATACTGGTCGTCCGCCGCCGTGGTTGCTTGTGAACGACCACTGCTAAACTCTCGGACAGCTGTTCCTGTCATTTGAAATGCTCTGCAAGCTCGTGAAACGATGCTGTGAACGATCCTGAACTCCTCGGCCACACTAGTCACACTTAGACCTTCTTCCAACTTTCAAACGACGCGACCTCAGGTAAAGTCACCCAGATGTCGTCTACTGGATTGCCTGTTGGCCATATTACACGGTGGCAGCAACTCGACGTCGTTCAAACCGATGTACACCGTGCAATAGCTTTCACCGAATTGCTGAGCGTACACCGCCCGTGTTCTTTATACCCTTCCGATCCCCCCCCAAGTCATGCTGCATATATGTGCATGCCCTACCATACAGGACCCTAGTCTATCTCCTGAGTGGTCTTTCGGTCCGTTCTGCCTGCTCGTTCTGCTGTTATGCTAATTTCTCCTATTTGTCCTTAATTTTTGCACACCAGTGTATAATCAAGGTGGGAAAAAACAAAACATACTTCTGGGTTGCACACAACAGAACTGCTTTTTTAAGTTCATCCATGGTTTGGTAACAAGTTTCATTACTTTTGGTTTTGCACTAGAAGTGGAAACAAGTCCAGAAAATATTCAATACTTAAAAAGTTAGAATTTTTTATTTTACTCCAGTCTTGCTACTACCGCATGATGTGTAATTATTTACAGTGCAGTGACATGATTTTAGTATGTATTAAGTAACAGCAGAAAAGAAACTTTCCTTTTGTTCCTCTAATAGTTGTGACACTACTGTTGAAGTAAAACTCCCTATAACCATATAATAATCGTTTTTATGATTTGTAGGAGGATGGAAATTCAACTCAATTAAAGCTTTGTATTAAAGGTTTCACAAGTTTTGAGAAAAGTTCTTTCAGCAAATCATACATGATATCTTTTAACTTATGAATGTGTGGTGACCCTGACTGTAACACAGTTTTCTTTCTCAAACACGGGTATAACATTCCATAGGGATTCGTTAGTGGGGAATGATAGCACGATAAGTAAAGCATGTCTGCAATATATGACTTGCATGTGTATTTGTTTTACAGTTAAGCTGATTTTGAATCTTAAATCAGAGGTAAAACTTTTGCAGATACAAATTTAGTTAAATTTAAAAGATGGCAATATATACTCACACACGCTACACAACGCAAACACCACAGGAGCATCAAATTAACCTAAACCCAAATTCTGATAGAACAATTTTTTTGACAAAGAAAGCAGAAGAACAAATTATAAAACCCAAGGGAAATAGAAAATGCAATCCTTACCAGACTGACCAAGGCATTTGCAGCACCATTAGCATCTGGTAGAAACTGACCAAACTCCTGCAATAGATCATCTTGGTTCTGAAACAGTTTTGCAACCTGCGAATACACCTCTGCTTCAGTTAATGGCTTTGTTCCTGTGTGAGTACCCTAACAAGGGAGTGAGACAAAATCAACAGGATATAATAGACACAACAGCAACAAAAATAAATATTGTGAAATTAAATACTCTACACAAGGAGAAAAATCATGTGATCTTATGAACTTAAAATTACTTTCATGCAACTACAGCCTTTACATGAGGTAGCATAACATGTTAACATGCATACAATTTGGTTTCATGAAAACCACAACTTTTTACACATACATTTAAATAACAACAATTAAAAACACTCGAGGACAATAATTTAAAAGAAAGTTAATTTAGGATAACAATAATTAAAAGTGATATCAATAAAGGAAACTGTATTAATCAAATTTGGAAATGCAATTTCATGACCAATTAATAATTTTCATGACCATTTTTAAAGACTTCAGTATTCATGCATGCATGTTTTTTGTTTCTCTCTCTCTGAAGGCGTAACGCCCACTGTGAACAACTCAATGGGCTATTTTAAGCAGTCACCCATCCTTAATTTCAGGCCACTGGTTCCAGGGAACAGAGAAAGCCAGTGCGATAAGACAAACACAACATCCATGTCTTAGAGGGTTTCAAACGCAGACCTATCTCGAAGAATGATCAGCAGCCAACGCTTAGACCACTGCACCACTGGGGTGGCGTATGTATGTATGTGTATCATCAACCATTATCAATCCACTGCTGGATGAAAGTCTCCCGAAGTTTCTTCCACAATGGTCTATCTTGTGCCAGTCTCCTCCATGTCACTCCTGGATGTTTTCGAATTTCATCCACTTATCTCCCATGTGGTCTTTTCCTATCCCTTGGAATCCAGTCTAGAATTTCAGTTGTCCATCGGTGGTCCATTCTTCTGGCAACATGTCCAGCCCATTGCAATTTCAGGGATTTTACTCCGATCATGATCGCCTTCCACTCTTGTCATTTTCCTTATCTAGGAGTTCCTTTTCTTATCTTTCCTGGTTACATCTCTTAAGGGGTTTGGCCATAACTCACCATGCTGGCCAAGCAAGCAGGTTGGTAAGTGTGGGATAGCATTTCCTCTAATCCCGATAGCATAGCTACAGGCAGGGTTGCCATTTGTCAAGGAGAGGCTACATGTTGCACATCACCTGACCTTGCAAGTATGTGTGTGTACATATATCCCTACTCAAAACAACAGTGCGTGCACGCACACACACTAAAGAGGAAGGACACTTTGGCCTCTGTTTTTCTACAGAGAAAATGCCCCCTGTTCTGCTGGCAGACAAGCCAGCCTTCAACATCTGAAAACCGGGAGATTTTTACACGTCATAAAATCACACAAGTGTTATTTTTCATCGACATTTTCCAAACGTAGGAAAGGTTTTCAAGGTATAGTATTGCTGCCACTAAAAGTTCTGGAGGAAAAAAATACAGCGCGTAAACCAACCCCATCTCCCCTACTGAAATCTGTTTTTAGGTACGTCAATGCTGCAAGATAATGAAAACCTAAAATGGCCCACAAGTTGTTTTTTACGAATAAAATAGCTGCCAACTGTTTTTCGTTTCTTTAGGTAGTGCACGAAGGCGAAGACAACAAAAAACATTGTACCAACATCACCTTTCATTACAAGACGAGGCAACTGTAACTTACTCCCTTTTGTCGTTAAGCGAACTCACTGCAACTCAACTGTTTATCATCATTTAGAATATGTGAGGCTCTGTTGAGGTGAGGGGTTGAAAGACTGAACTGCAAGAAGGCGGCAGGGCAGCTCCCATCTGTCAATCAATTACTGACCTTTCCTGGCATTCTAGTGCCAGAGCAGGTGAGCTCTTTGCTGAAGGTGTCATATGACAATTGGACTGGGAGAAAAAATTTTAAAGCAAGTTTTTTCCACCCCGTCTCGTATGATTGGTTCGAAGCCAGCGCTTAGACCACTGCGCCATCTGGGTGGGGTGGCTTTCTTTTGCAGATAGGAGAGGAAAAGTACGAAACTGATTACTGTAATGCCACCTTGCATCAACGCAGAAAGAAAAATATTTCACAGGCATTTTGAAATCATGGTGGTTGACAGATCGACCATCCTGACGACTAATTCTCAGTTAAAATCGGGAGAATTTGACATTCATCTGGAAGAAAGGCTGAAAATCAGGAGTTTCCAGCCTAAATCCGGAGAGTTGGCACGTCTGTGCTAGCAACAAAAATCTGACTCATCATACTTTGACTGTGCCTAAAGTTAAAATATTCACCATTGTGCTACACAAATTCATTACACAATGTTCTTTAGTTAACATTTATACTTGAAAAATATCATGACTCCATAAGCAGTTTAATTTAAATTGCTAAATTGATTTCAAAATTTTGTTAACATTTTGTACATACATTTCTACGCTAAAATGTTTTTGTTTTAACAGTTTTCTTTGTGGGGGAGGGTATAAACGCTCTTTTTTTGACACTGGATCACTAAATGGAAATCAAATTTATGTCTCATGTGGTTGGTACATGAAGAATACTTAGATTGTCACAAGAAAATTAACAATTACTAAAAATAAAAACAAATTCATGACTCCACAGCAAAATTCATGATTTTTTCATGGACCTTTTCTGAATCTGTGACTTTTTTATAACCAGTCTAACATAATTATAAATACACCACACTGTGAACACTCAAGAGACACATATAGCATATTAAATCTGTTTATTTTTGTGGCGTAGTAAGTACAAAGATTCGCCAGCTTTCACACTCCACTGGGAGGCTTTTTTAAGTCAATGGCAGACATAAAAATGTCTACCATTTTTATGGTAGATCATTTAAAAAAATGCCTACCATTTTTATGTCTACCATTGCCTTTGAAAAGCCTCCCAGTGGAGTGTGAAAGCTTGGCAAATCTTTGCACTTACTACACCACAAAAATAAATGGATTTAATACACTATATACATCTCTTGAGTATAACCAGTCTATTTATAGGATAACAATAAGTTAAAGTAGTGATATCAGTTAGAAGACACAGTGTTTCATTTATACATTTCTCTATCAATAAATGTATTCTAGATATTCATCTTAAAAAAAGCTAGTAAAATTAAAAAACAAAACATCTTAGTACTCATCATAATATCATGGTAAACTTAATTTCAGAGAGCAATAAATAAAAGTACATATAAATCCAGAGTGCAGAAAAAAAAAAGCTGAAATATACTCTAATTTGTTTCACGTTTATTTAGATAACCAGTAAAGGGGGGAGTAAGCTGGATAAGCCCATTTAAAAAATTGCTAATATTAAAATTTTATTTTAAATGCAAATCAATTTAACTTTTGTAGAACACTGCTAACTTAACTGTAAAAATTAAAACACTTATTACGGAATCATAAACCTTGTACACAAAACATTGCAACTCTAAAGTTAACTATCGTGATTACAGTTAATGCCACAAACTGTAAAGAATTTTGGAAACCTACCATTGATTTTACTATAACTTTTGCACAAAAGAAGAATTACAGGCCAAAAAATTAAAAAAGAAAACTTAGTGGAACTACAGAGTGCCAAAACAAAAAACCAATAATAAACTTTTAAATACACTGAAATTATTCAAAAACACAGAAATAAAACAGACTGGATAGGGGAAGCTGAACTTTTTAATTTGGGTGAAAAATTAAAACACACAGCAGTAACATGGACTACCTTCCATTTGTCTTTTGTTGGCTCTTCATCTGCACAGCATCTATTGATTAACTTTTCTTTCTGCTGATATCTTTCTCTTCCCATTTTCCGTAGTTGTTTTCCATTTCTGTTTCCTTTTCTTTTTTTAATGCCCTCTGATGACAATAATTTCATCCACCACACTGAAAGAACTTTTAGCCTGAGGACCATGAATGCATATCAAAGCTTTCACTATTTTAGAAGTATGGGTAATTGAGAATATCAATGCTTTTGAACACCATGCAACAATTCTTACAAATTTTCAAACTTTGTCACAAAACAGCTGCATCTTTTATTTATACAGTAGCAGTTTTTCGTTACAAAGAAGGGGTCAGCCGTAGCAAGGAAGTTCAAAAGCCAATGGGGCAATGAGTTGCGATCAGCTGTCTGTCAATCAATCGTGCACCTTCCGTGGGGCAGACAAGAGCTCTCTCTCAATCTTACAACAGGACAGGAATAAAAAAAAATTTTAAGTAAAATTTCTCAGATTCTTAAAATAACTGAATGCAATTTTTACGGAGACCAATAAACATTAAAATAAAGTTCGGATTTAAATTTCCTCCAAATCCGTTGGGAACTTTAAAAGTTACGCCTTTTTTTTAAAGCTCATTTCACTCTGCTATTACATCATAATTAATGTTTTAATAATTTAAAAAGTAGTCAATAGATGTTTGCAAAATCAAAAAGAATATTTTGGCTTTGATAATCTAGGTAATCTTTTTAATTTTTTTCTGAAAATTTTTAACAATTTAAAACCATAGGCTGAAGAAGCATTTATTTGCTATTGAAGAATCATGCAAACTTTTCATAACCACAGTACATAAATTTTTCAGTTTTTGGCATCAAAACACTTAACATTTTCCAACTTTATGGCTCTGTCTGTTCCATCCACACACACTTTTTAGGGAAAGATGCAGTCTTGTTTGTTACAGAAATGCAAAAAGCAAACAGAATCAAAATTGAATACTATCAAATCCTTCAGATATAAAATTACCCTGACGGGGAAACTACACCAGATTAAAATTCCAAACTTCTTAAAGCACTTGTGATCTGTAAATCTTTGGTTTCGATAGCTGGCTCCGAAAATGCATGTGAACAGCAGCAGCCAATCATGTGACCATATGCATAAAGGAACCTCACTATCTGCCTTTTGGTATGCTTCAACAAATGGGTCCAAAGAGGGGAAATAATAACAATCTCCACTCTTTCACATGGGAGAGTGATTTGCCGCCTCCAAATGGCTTAATTTTTCCCACACACAGGCAGGAACACGGACTGCAGTCTCTTTTCCTCTGACTTTGTTTTATTGAATTTGGGAAGGGAGTAAGCTAAACTTTATTAACACTTTGCCTTCTTACATTTGGCACTTGAACAGCAGAGAAAGAAAAGTAGTGCTAGCAGCGCAATGTTAAAGTTTGGTATTGGAAAGAAAAAAATAGCGAACAAAAAATAAAATTTAGCTAGCTAATTTTCTCTGCCACCCAGCAGCAATAAAATTATGTGTAGGGGCTTTCCACTCTTTCCATAATTGCATCCACAGCTGGGTGGCAGAGAAAATTAGCTAGGCAGGCCACCCAGTAAAAAGGCCTTAGGAAGAACACCACATATGCTACACACAGTAAAACAAATCAACGCTAATTCTTAACATCTCAAGTAACTCATTCTGAAAACTTATTTTCCACAATATCTTTGAACATTAATCAGAAAATTATGTTCCTTCCATTTGCAAAAAAAAAAAAAAAATACTAATGTGGACACCAATAACATCAGCATAACATAAGTTTTGTATAAATTTCTTCAAGAACATTGGTTAGTGTCAGGGTAAAATTACTATTCATTGAGCGGGAATAGAATGCAACTATTGTCCTCTTTTAACATCTGCACAAATAAGGGCTTTATGCTAAGACTTCTTTGAAAGCATTTCAAAGAAGCTAGGCTGACTAAAAACAAAGTATGATTGAGAAATAATGCAAACAGGCTTAAAAAATTCATAGTGATGGTAAAACATTAAACATTTACCTCAATTAGTTTTTTTTTTTAATGCTTAAGAGTCAACAAAACTCTTTTTGTCCATTTCGCTCAGAACAAAACAAGATAAAGATAAAATAAAACCAAAGAATGAATGAATGGCTAATTACAAATGAATTAAAGAGTTATCTTAAAATAATATTGCTGCTGCCAATATGGATACACATAACTGAAGTTCTAATGATTTTGACATGCATTGAGTAAATAAAGTGAATTAAATATAAACTTACATCTTTTAAGTTTTTCTGCTCCTTTTGATAAGTGTGGAGGATTTCTAGGAACTGCTTGTAAATATCCGGCTGACCTTGAAAACGATTCTAAAAGAGAAAATGAAATTTCATTAAAATAATTTGATAATTAAGTAGTGTATAATTAAAATAAAAGACAAAATGATATACATTCACACAGAGAACAATTAGGTAGCAATCAACAAGAGCAGCTATGAAGGAAATATGTTTCAATAATTCAATGAACTTGTTTCACAACAGACTTGATTTTATCAGCTTCCTACCTATAGGAAAATATAAGACATGTAACACTGTTGATAAAATCTCAATCCAGCCTTTATTTTGGTTCCCTGTTATGTAGGAAATGTTCCCTATTCTTTATATTTTTATTTATTTATTTTTGTGATGAAAGACTAAATATCCAGCAAAATAGTGTATGGCTCGAAACAATATCTGCCTACTGAATCTAAAACTAGAAACTTGCTATATACTGTCCCCTGCCGCCCTCAACTCAGATGTGATTTTCCAAAAAATTTGCTGTGATGCAAAGTTCAAAGCACATGCCAATTTTCTACATTAACTCTTTCACTTTACTCTTTAAAATTATTAGTAGTGATGTCATCATTTGAAGATTTTTTTTTTTAAACAGATTGTATCACTTTTTTTTCCCAACTACTGTTACCAAGGAGCAGAATTTGTTTCAAAAATAAATCCCTGATCTTATCTCTACACTGCTCAAAGGAATTTCACAGTTGACCTAATATCAACAGCAGTAAGTACCCACTGGTAATAAACAAAAATTTACTCTGCCTTGGGGATAATGGGAGAAGGGAGGATGCTGAAAAACCTCAAGCCTACTTTCTTCTACTCAACACAAAAAAGAATTTTTCCTACCTGATTAAGAAGTAGAAATGTGTACAATACTGTGAGAAGGAAAATGCATAAAAAAATTCACACTCACTCACACACACACACACACCTTTGCAATCTAACCTCCAGATACAGGCCAATAGAAAACTGCACACACAAAAAAAACTTATAACATATATGTATTACAATTATCATAATGTCATTTTTATGAAAATCAATGTTCAGATCTGTGTAAGTTAATTGACACACACACACACACACACACACACACACACACACACACACACACACACACACACACACACTAAGCTGTTCTCTGAGATTCAGAGGTTAGCTCCACAAAGAAATACAAAACTACTAGATAATTTTTCCTTATTGTTGCTATATCAAACTTCTCCATTTACAGCGATCTTGACATACAACTTGGGCTTCACTGATAACCGTCACAAGCCGTACGCAAGACCTTCATATTCATAATCTCTTTTTCATGCAGACCCTCCTGAATCTGATCCTCCCACGACTTCCTTGGCCTTCCTCTGCCTTTCCTTCCCGCCACTTGGGCTAAAAAGATTTTCTTAGTAAGCATCTCATCACTCATTCTTCCAAGATGGCCAAACCACCGAAGCATATTAGTCTCCACCTTGCTAACAACATTTTGTTTCACATTACACAACTGCAACACATCTTCATTCCTCACACAATCAGAACATGTCTTGCCACAAACCCCCTTGCAAGTAACGCATTTCCCCAGCACACAAACGACTCCTATGTTTTTTCTGCAGTATCCAGGTTTCACTGCCATACAACAGAGTAGGAACAATTACACTTTCATACACAGCCATGCGGGACTCTCGAGAACCCATCATTCCTGTGAAAACCTCCCAAAGCAGCTATGACTTTCAATAAAGAATTCACTCGCCTACTAATTTCACCATCCAATTTGTTCTCTCTGTCAAACATGCTTCCTAAATACACAAATTCATTCGTGTTTACCAGCGATCTAAGTGAGAGATGGGTTTGCCTTCTCGGGGTACTTCGTGGTAACAATGGCACACACAACAGCAACTAGGGCTACTGTGAATCTTGGAGAGGTAACAGCTAGCTCTGTGTAACATTGGTGAAAAGACCCCAACTCACTGGGTTTTGTTCCAGAATCCTTAGGTTGAATGACCAACTGGAACCGTCAACTGTGGGCTAATCCCCCACACTGATGTACTTACCTGATTAAAAAGACACAAAGTAAGTTAATTGATAAGGGTCAGAAAGTATGAAATTGAAATTCTAAAAAGAATGAACAACTAATGAATCACTATCTTTGTACCTCCTGTAAGCAATTGTATATGCAAGTATATCATCATCAATCATTCTCAACTCACTGTCAGGTGAAGTTCTCCACAAGTTTCTTCCATACCTCTGTCTTCAGCAATTCTCTTCCATGTCCCTCTGGCATACTTCTAAATTTCATCCACCCATCCCCCATGTGGTAGTCTTCTGGGTCTTTTCCTGGCTGCCACATGTTGTACAACCACAACAAAATAGATTCAAGACAGAGGCAGCTGCAGAAAAATCTTCTGCCAAAATTTTTAACACCAATTCACTGTAAGCAAAGCTGCCAACTTTTCAAAATAAAAAATCAGGACATCAACGCGCATTCTGCGGTATGCATATTTACAATTTATAAATAAAAAAAAGTATATATTACAGGTTTAAGAAAATCCCCCCCCCCAGCTTCTCTTCAGTTTTGCATCAATCGCTAGCATGACCCAAATGATGACAGAACAAGCAGAATTCCGCAAAGAAGTGACTAAAATTGAAATATATGAATTTTATGGAAAACTAAATGTGAAAAATCGACACTGTGTTGCTCACTCTGCCGCGAAGCAATTTTACGGGCCACAGAAATGGCTCTGATTCCACCACAGACAGATTAAATACTGATCTAGGAATGTAATTTCATTTAATAATAAGGAAAGAGGTGAAAAGGATTGCTCACTATTGATTAGTTTTGAAAAAGGATGTATTGGAAATAGAAAAGCACGCATTTCATTAGAAAAAATTCTTTAAAAATACAAAGTCGCTCCTTTTCACTGTTACCGAATATACACTGCCGGAAAGTGAAAAAAGAACACCAAGAAGGAATTGGCGGACGATCAAGAAATTTACATATGTTAATGGGGTCGAGTTTACGTAGGTGTGATGTTAATTTCGGGACCAGCCGGTGAGCGCTTACGCCACAGCACTGCATAATATGCAAATTATCATCGGTGATATTTAAGGAGTACGGCGAAGTGAATGCAATCAGTCGTCGGCGTAAGGACACGTGCGAAGACCCTGAAGAAGCTGCAATGCCTGGACATGGAAGACGTGTACGATTTCAGCAGTTATCGGGCTTTGAGCGAGGTCGTCCAGTCAGACTCCGCGAGGCCGGGTGGTCGTATCGTCGTATAGCGGAGCGAATTGGACGGGAAGTATCGGTGGTGGTACGATGGTGGCATAGTTGGTCCAAGGAACATTCCCACACGAGAAGACGTGGAACCGGAAGTCACAGACAGACTGATGAGCGGACCGATCGACGCATAAGAAGAGCGGCGTTGTCAAGCAGAACATCCACTGCGACGCAAATCCGAGCTGCCGCTGCACCTGAGGTGATTGTGCAAACAATCCGCAACCGTCTACTGGATGCAGGACTACGTGCACATGTGCCTTTGGCATGTGTACCTCTGGCTCCAGCCCACCATCAGGAACGGCTGCAGTGGTGTCGCCAACGTCTGCACTGGAGAACGCAATGGCAATCTGTCGTGTTCAGCGATGAAAGCAGATTCTGATTGGGAGCCTTCAATGGCTGTATGCGTGTTCGCAGATTCACAGGGGAGCGTCTCCACCCTTCTTGCATCCGCCAGTGACACACAGGGCCTACACCTGGTCTCCTGGTGTGGTGAGCGATCAGCTGTCACTCCCGTACACAACTAGTGTTTGTACCAGGTACGTTAAACAGCACCTCCTACATCAACAACATCATTCAGCCCGTTGTTGTGCCATTTTTGTAAGGTCGTTCCATCGTGGTGTTTTCCAGCAAGATAACGCACGCCCACACTGGCACGTGCAACGCAACATGCAATTCAGGGTGTGAGGCAACTTCCATGGCCTGCACGTTCACCAGATTTGTCCCCCATTGAGCACGTGTGGGATTTTATGGGACAACGACTTTTCTGGTCTCCACGGCCAGCCACGACCATCCCCAATTTACGCGTCCAGGTTGAGGATGCATGGAACTCAATACCCCAAACTTACATCCAACATCTGTACGACAGACTCCATGCCAGAATTGCACAGTGTGACGCAGTTCATGGCGGTTCAACCTCGTACTAACCATGTTACATGGACATAATGTTTTGATCACGTTATCCTCTGTATTCTGTTATTATGCTGTATAAATTTCGTTGGTATCAGACGTCTCCTTCTTGGTGTTCTTTTTTCACTTTCTGCCAGTGTATTAAAAACTAGGAACATGATCACACACATGCACAGAACATCAAAAAATAAAAATATAATCAGGCAGAGAGAGAAAAAAAAAAGGAAATTAGAAAAATTTAATATGCAGAAACAGAAAACAACGTGACAGTCTCATCACTGCTACGGCAGTCATTTTCAGTGTGATTACGAACATTTGTGAGATTTGTTTACTTTTTTTTTTTTTTTTCTGGTTTCTTCAATCGCTTCCTACCTTATCCTCATTTTTCGAACTTTTTCTTAAAATTATTCACCCACGACCTTTCACCAAAATGCAAAAAATCAAGGACTTTCCGAGGCTTGGAAAAGGGGGGGGGGAGTAAGTTCCAAATTTTTACCAGGATTCCAGAGGCTGTGTGAATTCTGTCACACGACTGGACAGTTAAAACAATTATAACATCCAAAAAAACAAAATAAACAATTAAACAAAATAATAATAAAAAAACACTGAAGAAATGCCACGATATTGAAAACACCCAAGAAACATTCTCCAAAATGTTTAACTAGTGTTAGAATCTTGAAAATACAAAAATAAACTTCACACAGATGTTTAATAACGTTATTTCACCGAGATTCTCAATTTCCATAACATACGCTGTGTTTTCTGTAGTCCATAGCGGACTCATGATTTCCACAGTAACTACGTAAAATCCGTAGTGCTTGGACTCTTAATCCTTGCATGGTCTTACTCAGCGCCTAACGGAATGGTGTGCATGAAGAATTTACTGTGTAAAAGTCCTGACGATGACGACGGGGCATGGCAGTTCTGGTGCACAATGGTGCAAAATCTGCTTTTTATAGCAAGACGGCGCAAGATTTTTGTTTTGGCACACACTGGTGCAGAATTCCCATCCCTGCACAAGGCATTGCATAAGCACAGTGGATGTGATGTCATAAACCAGTAGTTCAACTTTCCAAGCCACCTACTGTCTTGCTACCATCGCGGACCTTGGCACTTGAAGTGCTGTGGATTAACAAAAAAAAAACATTTGTCTTCATTCGTTACTGACTCCCACAGCCAGCGTTAACGCTAGAGAAAAATGATGGCTGATATCATTAATGGGGGGGGGGGGGGGGGGGGGGGTACCATGCATAATAAATAAATAAAAGAAAAAAATAAGAAAACCACAATATGTGAACTTTATGATAGAATCACATGAGATATAATGAAAACTACAAAACCAGATTTTTTGTAGAAAAAGCAGATTCTGGAAAATATTTTCGACAACGAAAAAACATATAAAACATATTTAGTCAATGTTTAATTGATAAGTTCAATTGATAGATGTATTGAACACGCTGATACAAAAGTGATATGTTTTAAATTGAAAATTCTTAAATTGGGTTGAGGAGGCTAGAGTGGATGAAATAATAATCAAGAAAATCAGACAGGTACAGGGATCCTGTGGGTCTGTTTTCCTCTCTTCAAAATTTTGCTGGTCATAAGTAAAGGGTATTACCCTATCTAGGGGGGGGGGTTACAAATCCATATAAAGCAATCATAAAACAATTGGAATTTCTGTAAATATTAGGCAGTGTTCCACTCTATTCAACCACTAAAGAAATCATATGACTTGGGTTGTGTCTCGTGTTTTCAGTTTCAAATGGACACTGAAAACTAAATGCAAGACCTTGCCCATTCACAAACTTTAAAGTGACTGCCATCAGGGAAACTGTTGAAATCCTATCCAGCAAACTAGTGTGCAATGATATAGTTTCTACTGAACTACCAAGAGCTTGGCATGCATTATTAAAAGAGGGAAGCACATCACGACACACCGTATAATTGTGTGATAAAAATTCCTGTTATACGCTTGTGATGTCAACCACATAATTTTTTAAAATCATCTTTGTTCCTTACATGTTCCAATTCCCTGCATTTTTAAGTCTACCATTGCCTTGAGAATGCCTCCCAGTGGAGTGTGAAAGCTTGCCGAATCGTTGTATTAACTATGCCACAAAAATAAACGGATTTAATACACTATATGCGTTTCTTGAGTATTCTATTTCCTATTTTCTTTTGAATTGTCATCTTGAGTTGTGGAACAAAACAAAATTATTTGGTGAAAAAAAAACCACGCAATTGTCACAAATATTATTCAATGATAATCTTCCATTATTTTATACATTTTTTAATAATTCACTTACAGTGAGTGGTGTGCAAAAGTATAGCCTCACCTGCAAAAACTGAACTTTGAAGTTTAACTCTTTTTTCAACTAACTAATTTTCACAGTTATTTCATTGTTTACATTTCATTAGATGTGAAATTTAATGGAGATTTCAAGAATGTATTAGTTTTTCCTGTAGCTACTTCAGTTCTTAATATATGACATAAAATATAGTGTGACAAACACATTGAAACTCGCGTTAGCCGAGTATCAGTTGTTTCAACCAATCATAGACATTATTTTACCTGATTGGCTGCTTTGTAATGCTATCCAAATCCATAGATGCCAACCTCTAAAAGTAGTTTTCAGTAACCAACATGTTCATCTTTCAGTAATTTTCAGTAACATTTTTTTTTTTCAGTAATTCAGTCTAAAGCGGCAAATTTGGGTATTTAAACACTGCAACAAATTTTAATCTGTCAGAACTTTTAACAAAATAATAATTTGTTAGAGGGAAAATTTAAAATACTATCTACCAGGAAAATATAATAAATTACCTCCTGACATGAAAAATTATTCCTTGGAATGTTGCCAAATTATTATGATAAACTGGCTGTAGTTGCCATTTTGGCCTTCCTTAGTTCAATTTGCAAAAACTTCTTCTGATAGCATAGTTCACTGTGTGCAATGCTGTTTATTTTTTCTACTAATAAAGAAGACAGCACATGACTGCTTAAATTAGGTCTGAATCATTCATGTTTTGTTTTTGTTTTTTTCACAATACTGAAAATTCTTTCTGTACTTGCATTGCTATGAGGGACTATTAAAATCATTTTCATAATTTTGCTTAATGATTCATACTTTTAACTGGCCACTTTCATTTTTCATTAAAGAAATTCTGTGCCACACTTCATCCATTCTCCCAGAAGTAACAGCACAGTTAAAATTTTCAAACTGCTAGTGAGTAAATTCAGATTCCACCTTGTCAGATTCTTCTGGTTTCAAAACTGGAAACAGGGAACACATATATTGGACTGATGCAAAAGAAACACTTTGCCTTAATGCTACATCTGTAATTTCAGCATGACTCAGAAATTCATCATTAAGTGGAAATTTTCTTAAAATGTAATTGCAGCCTGCCTTGTAAAATTCCCTTACCTCAAAATAAAAAGTAGCCACTGTGTCTTCACTCAAATCTGCAGTTGTGCCTATATAAGATCTCGCTTTTGACCCAATTACGAGATCACAGTTTTCTTTTTGATTTCTCCTTCTTTCAAAATTTCCATCTGCAAGAGATGTTGCTGTCACATCAAATGTCGATGGCTTGATAAATCATACAAGCAATTCAGATAACAGACTATGAAGTTTTCTTTTTAATACATGCACAAGCGGAGCTTCCTGCTGCAAGAACTTGTTAACAGATGTAAACAAAGGAAGAGTAGCAGATAAGAAAAGACAATAAAGTTTAGATGAAGGATTTCCAATCATACTTGCAAGGTTCCTATACTGTGTATTAGCTTCTTCATTCTCACTAAAATAATGTTCTAGAGCCTCTCACTGTTCTAAAATTCTGTCAATGGATTCCAAAAGTGATAACCAGCAAGTATTGACATGCTTTAGAATTTTGTGTGGTTTAGTACCACAAACAGCTTGACTCAGTTTTAGATTCTGTTTCCTCTTTGAACTTTTCTCCAAAAAAAAAAAAAATATATATATATATATATATATATATATATATATATATATATATATACAACTGTATCAGAAACTGCTCAACATTAAATCCTTTCAGTTGAGTAGCAGATTTCTGTGCAGCTAAATTTACTAAATGGCATGAACATCGCTGCACTATGATTGCAGGCTGAACCTTCTTTATGTGAGAAACAACACCTTTTACTTGACCTATGATAGTGTTAGCATTGTCACAGGAAAATGACACACAGTTGCTCCACGAGATATTTTTTTTAACAAACTCGTTGTTCAAAACGTTGAATATTCCTTCACCTGTATTATTACTTGATTCAACCAATGATAACAAAACAGTTGAATTTTTCCCTATTTTTTCGTCAAAATATGTTATTCTAATGGGATACACTTTATTTGCTTGAGCATCATTACTTCTGTCCGTAGATAGAGAAAAAGGATTTTTTTAACTTCAGATACGATGTTACTTGTAGAAACACTGGCCATGTGCTGAATTAGTGCAGTAGCCTTGGTTCTTCCACACGAATATTTTTTTGCGATCGCTGAATCGGGAAACATGGCTTGAAATCACGGTTTTTCAAGCCTTCAGTTTTCGGAAATTTATCCAACATTTTCAAGCTGAAATACAAATATTTATGGAATAAAATGATATCTAACAATACTGGGTAGAAGAAACATCGCAAGAAAAAAAAAATTATGATTACCAGAGATATCTTATCTCAGTCTACTTTCCGTTTTCGAAGGATGAAATTCCGTCCTCCGACGGAGAAAACGACACCCCCCCCCCCCCCGCGCGCAGCACTACCGCCGCCAATCCTCCCAAACGATAACAAAAAAAAGACGGAATTCCTCGAATCAGCGTGAGAATCTCGTCGCCGAAGATTACGGGGAAATTTTCGGGCAGCCTAACTTCCGTTTTCGGAAATCGTTGCCTACAATTTCAAGCTGAAATTATGCAATGAAATTATATTTAACAATACTGAACAGAAGCAATATCGCGAGAGAAAAAAATATGATTACGGGGAAAATCTGCACTTCGTTTAACTTCCGTTTCCGAACGTTTAAAAAGACAAAACAACGTCCCCAGACGGAATACTACCCCCCCCCCCCCCAACTAATATCCCGAAAATTTCATCACTTTTGCATCGATCTCAGAAAAAAACAAAAAAAAAAAAAAAACAGAGGGGACTCTGCGAATCCGCGGAAGAATCTCACGTACGAATTCACCGCTGAATCGATTTTGAATGTCATAAGATAACGCTAAAATATCGATGACCGGTAAATTTAAACTTTTGGGACAAAATTGGCGCAGATTTCGGCGAAATGGCGATTTTTTAGCAGAATAGCGCAAGAACAACGTTTTGGCGTGGCTGGCGCAATTGGCGCAGGTCTGGCAGCCCTGAATGTAGCATTTAATTTTTTTCCCCCGAAAAACTTGAAGAACCAACAAAAATTTTTAAGTTGATGAAAATTTGCTTTCTATCTCAGAAAATTAAATCAAATGGCGATTTTCCGTAATTCCAGCGGTGTTTCCGTACTTCCGTAACAGCAACCTAAAATCCGTACTAGTTGGCATCTATGCAAATCCTACTCCAGCCTTTATCAGGGTTGACGCAGAGCTACTAAAGCATTGTAGTGGTCGCTTCCTGTTGTTATTACGGTATAATTTGTGTACATTCTAAATAATGGTTAAAACTGCGGAACTGTCCATAGCGGACAAAGTAAAAATAGTTTTTCTGCATGAAGAGGGATATTCTTCGAGGCAAATCGCTCAAAGAGTGCACTCTAATCAATCTACAGTTATTAGGCTGCTGAAGAAAGTAAAAGACACCAATTAAAAATATGCTTCACAATGGAAGGCCCATATCCACTACAAACAGGCAAAACAGAGTGCTCAGAAAGCTAAGCTTGGCAGACAGGAGGCTCAATTCACCTGAACTGCTTCAAAAGCGGACCTTACACGTTCAGTAATACTGTCATTCCTGCACTTCGTTACGACACCATCGTTACTCCTTCATTACTTTCACACCTTACACGTCATTATTAAGCGTCATTACTTTGCTTCAGTACCAGTCGAGTTGTCACGGAGAGTACACCGATTTTGTCTGCATTCAAAAATGAATGTGCAAAGAGTGTGTTTAGCTATTATTTTAGCTTGAGGAACGAATGTTAAGTTAAGCCCCGATATTGGATGAAGGAATGGCTAAAACAAGTGATAATAATTCACATGTCTTATTCAAGGAAATATGTGCTACAGAAGTGGATGATTACAAGAACTATTTTTGCATGAAGGAAGAGTCACTTAAAAAAATTACTGCAAATAATTGAACCGTTTTTAAACAGGAAAGACATTTACGCAAATTTGATCTGAGTATATTTATTTTCCTCCTCACCTCAGTATGATTGGCTCCTGGTTTCATTTCACGATAAATGTTTACCAGCTTATATAGAGATACATTTCTCTTTGTTTTGTTTATGTTTTGTGGCTGTCCACAGTTCTGAAAGAGTTTCTCAATGAGGTTCCGAAGAACTTCGTCCTTTCTTCAATCATCTTCCTCTTCAATGGCCTCGCTTGGGTGGAATTTGCATTCGGGGTGCTCAATGCACAACTTTCCATCATAGCTCCGCAATGTGAATTGAGTACTGCTGGAGTAATGACTTGTGCACCCTCATACGATCAGTATTAATGACAGTATCCCCTCCAACTGCCAATATACTGACACTGCTATATCAGAATATCCAGATCTGCATCTTTACCACAACATTACTTGCAGTCGTCCCATCTGTAGCAAACTTACACGTTCAATAATACTGTCATTACTTTCAAGTAATGACAGTATCATGGACCGTGTAAGGTCCGCTAAAGATGGTCTGAAATGACTGATGTTACTGTTAGTATAACTACTGTTAAGATGACTTACGTGGCTGCAAAGGCAGGTGTAAACCTCTGTTAACAGCAAATCAAAGACAATGTACACTTAAGTGGGCAAAACAGCACATCTCAAGGACAACCAAGCAATGGGAAACTATAATTTTCAGTGATGAATCAGAATTTTGCCTTAATGAGAATCAGAGCAGTGTCTACATAAGGAGATTCAAGCATGAAGAATTCCCTCCAAGTTGCTTAGCGACTACTGTTAAGCATCCGGTGAAGGTCATGGTTTGGAGCTGCATATGTGCACATGGCGTTGGGAACCTCCATGTTGTCAATGGTAAGGCAAATGCCCAGAAATACATCTGGATATTAGAAAACAAGATGCTACCATCATCTAGAAGACTTTATTTATGACAGCAATTTTATTTTTCAAGATGGTAATGCTCCCAGTCATCTTGCTAAAGTAGTGAGAAAAAGTGGTTTCAGGAAAAAAATTTCAGCATCTTGACTGGCCACCACAGTCACCGGACTTAATTTGCTCAAATATTTGTGGTTCACTGTGTCATAAAAACTATAAAAAAAAAAACCAACAGCCTTTTAAATTTCAACTCACTGAAGATGTAATTCAAATTTTGAATTGTACTGTTCAACACAATCTTTTACAAAACCTTGTTCAAAGTATGCCAGCAACATGCAAAGCTGTGATTAAAAGAATGGGCAACAAAATATCAGGTACATTTTATAATTTTGCTTCATTATATTTCTGTGTTTAAATGTTATTTCATTCCTTATGAATTACAAAAACAATTTATTGCTGTAAACCGAAGTATTGGATAAATGATACTTTTCATAATAATTTCGACTTGGTCATGATATTTGTAATGTATCTTAAGAACAGAAGTAGCTACAAGAAAAACTAAGACATTCTTGAAATTTCAATTAAATTTTTCATCTAACATATAAATGATGAAATAACTATAAAATTTGGTTAGTTAAAAAAAGATTTAAAAATTCACAGTTTTGCAAACCATTGTAGATTATTTGTATGATTAGCCTTAATGAACTGCAGATATCACTGCCTTATTTTAAGGTATTTCACACACAATATACCAAACCGAGATGTGAACACTAACCCAGTGGAACTTCAAGAAACAATTTCATGACCCTATATGGTAGAAAACATATTTTTAGGATAATATATATTAAAAGAGCTCAACATTAACTATAAAGTTTTAAAAACTATCAAGAGAGAAACATCACCTTTATCTTATTCACATAATTGATAGCATGGTTGAACTCCACTGGCTGACTTGCCTGAGGTGTGCTAGTAGGACTGTGTACAGTGGGTGATGTACCACTAGACTGATGTGATGGAGACATCTGGTGGTAAGAATGCTGATTCTGAGATGACTGATGCATCTGGCTGCTTGTTACTGGAACTTGATGATTTGATGTCTGCAAATGAAATTCAATTTTGTTTTTCTCTGTCACTAATAACTGTAACACACAGAATCATCTCTTAAGAATAAAACAAAAACATAAGATGATACACTGAAATATACTTTGGGTATAATGCCAATAATGAGGTATCATGAAAAATAATTTCTCATGCATGTAAAAATACAAAGGCATTTTTTTAGCATGGAAATACTATTAATAGCTGCCGCCCAGGAAACATAAAAATTACCACCCAGAACTGATAATTAAACTCCATCATTAGCAAATTTGCACACTAGTCACTGTACTACTCAAGGATAATACATTGACAAAAACCAGGAGATGTGGAATATATACACTGACGGAAAAAAATCCCAACACCAAGAAGGGGTTGTGTTAGATAAACGACAGTTGGTAGGCGGTGAGAGTACATCTGTAAGATGACGTCTATGCAAATTTCGTGCTCGGCGCATACGTGTGGCGCTAGTAGCGCCCCTCGGAACATGCAAAGCAGGTTTGCTCTAAATACGCGCTGGAATGTTCGTGAGTGTTAGTTATCTTATCGTTGAGATTCGACATAGGGTGTTGTTGTTAGTCAAGAATGCCTTTAAGAAGACGAAGAAGCCATTAACAGCTCACAGAGTTTGAACGAGGTCGTGTAATAGGGCTACGAGAAGGTGGATTTTCTTTCTGCAATATTGCAGAACGACTTGGCAGGAATGTAGCCACTGTGCATGATTGTTGGCAGCGGTGGTCAAGGGAAGGTACTGCCTCAAGGAGACCGGGTTCCGGCCGGCCAAGTGGCACTACTGAGAGGGAAGACCGCCGTGTACGGCGTATGGCCGTGGCGCATCGTACTGCGTCTGCAATTCGAGCTGCAGTTGCCACCACAGTGACACAACGAACTGTTGCAAATCAGTTACTTGAAAGACATCTCCGAGCCAAACGCCCTGTAGCGTGCATTCCACTTACTCCAAACCACTGCCGTTTGCGACGTCAGTGGTGTCAAGCTAGAGCTCATTGGAGGACGGAGTGGAGATCTGTTGTGTTTTCTGATGAAAGCCGGTTCTGTCTGGGTGCCAGTGATGGTCGTGTGTTGGTTAGAAGGAGGCCAGATGAGCACCTGCAACCAACCTGTCTGCGGCCGAGACACACTGGACCTACACCTGGAGTTATGGTCTGGGGAGCAATTTCCTATGACAGCAGGAGCACTCTCGTGGTTATCCCAAGCACCCTGACGGCCCAGTTGTACGTCGGTCTGGTGATTCAACCTGTTGTGCTGCCATTCATGAACAGCATTCCAGGGGGTGTTTTCCAACAGGATAACGCTCGCCCGCATACCGCTGTTGTAACCCAACATGCTCTACAGATTCTCGACATGTTGCCGTGGCCTGCTAGATCACTAGATCTTTCACCAATCGAGCACGTATGGGACATCATTGGACGACAACTCCAGCGTCACCCCCAACCAGCATTAGCCGTCCCTGTATTGACCGACCAAGTGCAACAGGCATGGAACTTCATCCCACAAACTGACATCCAGCACCTGTACGACACAATGCATGAACGTTTGCAAGCCTGCATTCAACATTCTGGCGGTTACACCGGTTATTAATGTACCAGCATTTCACATTTAAAATGGCTCTTCTCGCGCTTACAATAAGCTGTGATCTTGAAACCTTAATCAAATAAATATGTTACCTATACAAATGTATTGCCGCCATTTCCTTCCTCTACAACTATTTTTTCGTGGTGTTGGGATTTTTTTTCCGTCAGTGTGTATGTATATATATATATATATATATATATATAGGGATGTAAGGTCAGGTGATGCGTAACATCACAGCCTCTCCTTGACAAATGTCAACCCCGCCTTCTCGTGGTGCATCCTGTTCCCACTAAAGGGGCTCTGACGACCGCCAACAGCGGTATAACTATACCATCGGGATTAGAGGAAATTCTATCCCACACTCACCAACCCGCTTGGCCAGCGTGGTGAGTTATGGCCAAACCCCTCCAAAATGATTCCACAACTTAAATCTTGGCCCTCAGTCTCCGGCAGCTGGAATGTACCTGGCCAAGGCAGCGGCCAGTGCGACATGAAGGCAGAGGGTGCTAAGAATCCCCGGAGGACCGGACTAGGCTGCCATCTGATGCTGACCTTGGCTACTTACAATGGACGCTCCCTATCTTCTGATTCAAGGCTTCTTGAATTGGAAGAGGAACTACAAAGGATCAAGTGGGGCATCGTGGGGCTAAGTGAGGTAAGGAGAAAAGGAGAAGATCTCATCGAACTGAAAAGTGGACATCTCTTCTACTATCGTGGGACAGATACTGGCAGAACTAGTGGTGTTGGATTTATAATAAACAAGAAACTGAAGGATAAAGTTGTAGAAGTTGAAAGTTCCTCTGACAGAGCTGCACGACTTGTTATCCAACTCTCGAAAAGATACCAGGCTCAGATTATTCAAACTTATGCACCCACCACAAGTCATCCTGAAGAAGAAATTGAAGAATTTTATGAGGAAATTTGTCATCTAAATAATAAAGGTAAGCAGCACTTGAAAATAATTATGGGAGATTTCAATGCAAAAATAGGGCAACGGCAACAGAATGAAACTTCAGTAGGTAAATTCGGTCACGGCAACAGAAACCAGCGTGGAAATACTCTCGTAGAGTTTGCAGAGGCAGAAGGGTTTTTCATCTTGAACTCCTTCTTCAAGAAAAAGCCACACAGGAAATGGACATGGAGACATCCAAATGGGACGACAAGTGAAATTGATTTTATTATGTGTAACAAAAAATTCGTCATAGAAGACTGCAGTGTGCTAAACAAGTTCAACACAGGTAGTGACCATAGATTGGTGAGATGTAAGATGCACCTCAACACTAAACTTGAACGTGGCAAGCTTATAAGACAAACAAAATCTATTGACATAACCAACCTTAAAAAACACCATAATACCTTCAAGTTAGAACTGAAGAACAGGTTCTCTGTTTTAGAAGGCCTAACATTGGAAGAAGTGGACATCTCTGAAGTTAACAGAAAAGTAACCAAAGCTCTTATGGAAACAGCAACAAAATTAGCTGGGTCTAAGAACAAGTTGCATGTGAACAAATTATCAGGAAAAACCAAAATGTTGATGCAAAAAAGAAGAGAGATGAGGACAACTAAAGAAGATGTGACTTCCAAAGTGGAATATATAGAGCTATGCAAGACAGTAAGAAAAAGTATCACTGAAGACGTAAGGAAATTCAACTGTGAACTAGTGAGGAAAGCAATTGAAAACAACCAAAGCCTAAAGATAGCAAAGGGACATCTCAGTAAGGGAAGAAAACAGATTATGGCACTGAGAAAAGAAGATGGTTCTGTAACAAGAAATAGAGGCGAAATTTTGACAAGAGTGAAAGATTTCTACTCCAAATTATATGAAAATGATGATATATGCACTCCAGACATCATGAAAGATACCAGTACCAGAGTTCCTCCAGTCCTTCCAGCAGAAGTTGCACATGCAATCAAGAACATGAAGCGAGGAAAAGCTCCAGGAGAAGATGGAATTACTGTAGACATCATACAAGAAGCAAGTGGAGAAATCGAAACAGTACTCGCCCAAATTTTCACTCGATGCCTTAATGAAGGAAAGATTCCTGAGGATTGGAACACCGCTACAATGATCCTGCTACATAAGAAAGGTGACATTGAGGATCTCGGAAACTACAGACCTATCAGCCTCCTATCAGTAGTTTATAAAATCTTCACTAAAGTTCTTTCACACCGCTTGAAGGTAACACTGGACATGGCTCAACCGAGAGAACAAGCTGGATTCAGGAGTGGCTACAGCACAATAGATCATATCCACGTGCTGAGAGAACTAATTGAAAGAGCGAGGGAATATGAACTTCCATTGTGCATGGCTTTTATCGATTATGAAAAAGCCTTTGATTCGGTGAAACCGTCAGCAGTTACAATGGCTCTGAAAACCTGCGGTATTGAAGATGCATACATTAATATTATTAATAACATCTATGAAAATGCAAGTGCAAAGATTCGGCTGTTTGAAAATACAACACACATAAAAATTGGAAAGGGAGTGAGACAAGGTGACACCATATCTCCGAAGCTCTTTAATGCCACATTGGAGGGTGTTTTTCAGTCGCTGAGCTGGGAAAACAAGGGGATAAAGATTAATGGAGATTATCTAACCCACCTTCGTTTTGCTGATGACGTAGTCATTTTTGCAACTACCCCATCAGAGCTGCAGAGTATGATCCAGGAACTTGCTGACAAGAGTAAAGAAGTGGGATTAAAAATGAACTTTCAGAAGACAAAAGTGATGTTCAATGCTTTTACAAGAAATGAAGATTTATCGATTGATGGAGAAAAGCTGGAGATAAAAGACACGTACGTTTATCTTGGACAGCAGATATCAAGTGAGGGTCACATTGATGAAGAAATTAATCGGCGTACAAAACTTGCCTGGAGAGCTTTTGGAAGAAACAGCATAATTTTCAAGAGCAATATGCCATTATGTCTTAAAAGAAAAGTGTTTGATCAATGCATCCTTCCAGTGCTTACGTATGGTGCAGAGACGTGGACCTTAACTAAAAGAGACATACAAAGGCTGCAGACAACTCAAAGCAGCATGGAGAGGTGCATGCTTGGTGTAACCAGGAGAGATAAGAAGAGGAACTCGTGGATCAGAAAATTGACAAGAGTAGTAGACATCATGATCAGAGTTAAATCCCTGAAATGGCAATGGGCTGGACATACTGCCAGAAGGACAGATCATCGATGGACAGCCGAAATTTTAGATTGGATTCCAAGGGACAGGAAAAGACCCAGAAGACCACATGGGAGATGGGTGGATGAAATTCGAAAGTATGCAGGGGGGACATGGAGGAGACTGGCACAAGACAGACCGTTGTGGAGGAAACTTGGGGAGACCTTCGTCCAGCAGTGGATTGATAATGGTTGACAATGATGATGATGATGATGATATATATATATATATGTGTTTTTTTTTTTTTAATGTCATGTTTCTGAGAAGTCCTCAGCATGAATGGCAAGTACCCGTGGTATTCCTATGCCAAATAAAAAAAAATTCCTTACTTCACAATGACATTTTTTTTTTTTTTTTTTTTGATTGGAGGTTTAACGACCACCGTGAGCAACTCAATGGGCTATAAGCAGTCGCCCGTCCCTAATTTAGGGTCACTGGTTCCAGGGAAGGGAGAGAGCCAGTGCCGTAAGACAAACACAACATCCATGCCAGACCGGGATTCGAACCCGGACCCCTTACGGACGAATGATCAGAGGCCAGCGCCTTAGACCACTGCGCCACCGGGGCGGCGCACAATGACATGAAATACCGGAAACCATCCCACATCAGGGTGCCTACCAAATTTGGAAAATGCAATTTATCGAACAATTAACAATTTTCATGATCATTTTTAAAAGACCTCTGTATATATACAAAGGCCATTCAATAAAAACTGAGAGTAATTTTTTTAGTTGGCAACAGTGCGAAGGGGAAAAATAACCATGCAGACAATTAACTGAATTAACGAAGTATCTATGGCAACAGTTATTAGCCATGGCAGACGATTCTGGTTTTGTTATTGAGCAGTTGTTTAAGGTATGTCTGCATTTCACCATTCAGCTATAGAGGTGAGTGATTCAGAGTTAAGAAGTGAAATGCGCTGTGCGATAGTTTGCTATCGTTTGGGTAAAACAGCTCCAGAAACAGCTGATTTAATGAAAAAAGCTTACAAAGATAAATGTTTGGGTGAGTCAACGATTTTTATATAGCACCATGATTTTAAAAAAGGGTGTTTGTCAGAAGAACTCGCTCCTAGGTCTGGTTGACCTGAAAGTTGTTACAGAGTGTATTGTTAACACTGTTTGGGCAATCCTGCAAGAAGGTTGACGAATGATGTCTGAAGACTTAGTGGTGTTAACTAATATTTCAAAAATGCCGGCATTCCGCATTGTACGTGACAAATTACTGCCGCATCATGTGTGCAGTGATGGAAAGTTGCAAAATCATTTTTGGAGCAGGTGAAATACATTTTTAGGGCAGCAAAATGTGTTTTTGGAGCAGGTGAAATACATTTTTGGAGCAACAAAATGCATTTTTGGTATAAGAAAACATTTTTTCAGAGTAGGTAAAATATTAGCAGATAGAGCAAACTTTTAAGCAAAAAATGTTTTGGAAGTAGATGCACGCTACTGAAATTTAAAACATCTTGCATTGAAATACACACACACACATGCAAAGATTTTAGTTTTCAAATAGATCAAGAATTTTGTAACCAGAAGGATTCTATTATTAATCATTTATTTTACAAAAAATGTTTAATTTTTTAAATTTTTTGCTGCTTTTCTTAATATTTAATTGCTCACTTTAATTTTCCTCTAATTTTTAAAGATAGTTAGCAATGTTTTGTTTCTTTTAACTTTTAATAGTACCTGTCCACTTTCTATTGCACTCATGTCTCTTTTTTTTTTTTTTTTTATGCCACATTCAATGTTCATCCCAGCATTGTTTAACATTTTATGAGAGGAATCCAACTGCTGCAAAAGTTCAGCTTCTTCCCATTTCAAATCACCTTGTGAACATTCAATTTCTTATTTTCTTTTTTGCTTATTTTGCTGCATATTTCCAGCACTAATCTGCTCTTGATATTTTTTCCAAGATTCTTTATAAGCTGTCAGAAGTTTTTTGGTTACATTCATTTTACTCACATCTCCATTTAGTCTCTTGACATCATCTTTGTGCTCCTTGCTCTACGCATGAAGCCTACAAGCATCGCGGCCGCCATGCGCTAGGTTAAAATCGCAGTCACATGACTAAGAAAACGTGATTCGGCAAAACTTTAGATGCTTCATAAAAATGACATTATTTACTATACATATTGTGATACACTTGACGATAAATTTTATTTGACTTCATTCTTTTCGTTGTCATAGCTGTTTCACTGCTATGTTTCATTTCGTTTTAATCTAAATTAACCCTTTCCACTCGAATAACTTTTCACCCATACACATCCAGCACTTTTTTTTTTTCAGCAGTAGAGGCCACAACTTAGCAGTGAAAGCTCAGCTTTGGCTTGTCAGCCCCAACATACGAGCTATAGAGGCAAGTTTGGCGAAAACTCGGCATGGTGGGTGACACCCAACCTGTTCGGTGAAAAAGAAATGTCTCGCGAGCTTCGACATGCGAGTTATAGAGGTGTCATCGGCATGGAGAGTGACACCCGACATATTCCGTGAAAAAGAAATGTCTCGCAAGCCGCGACACGAGCTATAGAGGTGTCATGGGCGTAGTGGATGACACCCGAGCTATTCGGAGAAAAAGAAATGTCTTGCGAGCACCGACATGCGATCTATAGAGGCGTCATCAGCATGGAAGGCGACACCTGACACGCGAGATATTCGGCAAAAAAGAAATGTCTCACAAGCCCCGACATACAAGCTATAGAGGCGTCATATGCGCGGCGGATGACACCCAACCTATTCAGCGAAAAAGACATTCCTGGCGAATGCCGACATGTGAACTATAGAGATGTCATAGGCGTGGTGGATAACACCCGACATGCAAGCTATTTGGCGAAAACTAAATTCCTCACAAGAGGCGACATGCAAGCTATAGAGGCGTAATCGGCATGGCGGGTGACACCCGACATGCCAATGAAGTTCCTTTTTTTCTATTCGGTAAAAAAAAAAAAAAAGTCTTGCGACCCCTGCCATACGATCTATAGGGGCATCATCGCCGTGGAGGGTGACACCCGAACTATACGCCGAAAAAGAAATATCTCGCGAGCGCCGACATGCAAGCTATAGAGCCGTCATCGGAGCGGCAGGTGAAATCTGCCATGCGAGCTATTCGTCGATTTCGTAATGTTGAGTGGAAAGAGTTACAACGTCTGCACCAAAATTTTCACAAGCACAAATCCACATATAATCACTGTAGAGTTCACAAAAGGCGCTGCGCTGAGCTCACTCTCAGCTTTTGCACACGGCACTCTCAAATGGCTGTACGGGGAATCACGTGACAAAACTCCACGTCTGTTGGCGGAGGAAGTCAGAACATTGAAGGTGCATATGGACTATCTGTAAAGTGTGTTTTTTCGACCAAATGACGGCAAAAAATAGAAAATTGCGTACAGGGATCTTGCATGGGCTTTTCTGTAGTATTTTGGGTGCCTTCGGTAAAATCGTAAGATAGAGTGAAAAAAAATCCGCAAAAGTTGTAATTTCTGAATACCTATGAATCCTTTTAAAACAGAACCACCGTATCCTGCCACAGGAGAGCTATTTTCAGTCGTCCTCCGCGTCAACGAAATAGCTAACGACTGACCTTACACTGTATTTACGTAATCGCGCTCCCAGTCTGGAACGAAATAACTGCGACATCCCAAAGAGCAGGGAACGACATATAAACAACCTCAACTGCACAACAGTACAAAAGACCACCAAATCTGTAAGCAATCTCCATCAGAATTTCATAACGTTCAGCATCGTTTCTTCTACATACCACGTGATTATGACAAAACTCCTCCTCCGTAAGCTCCACCTACATCATGAAACCTATTCGTCACTTATGCCGAAAAAATAACGAATTAGAAAGTAGGTGAAAAACATTCCGAAATGTTGGGATTAGCGGTATGTGTTGACTAGGCGTCATTATACGTTTAACCAATTACGCGCAAACCTTAAAAAGTTGTCATTCGATTCGCCGTTTAAAACTGCATTTTTTGCCATGAAAACATTTTTTTCACAAGGTAGTTTTTGCTGTGGATTGCCATTTTGGCGCAGTTGGGCGCAAATATGAATTGTTTTCGTAATTTGTAGCAGTTTGGCGCAAGATAATGAAATTGGTGCACTTCGGCACAAACTTTCCATCACTGTGTGTGTTCCAGATGGGTACCTCATCATCTGACAAGAGAATAATCGTTAGCCAGAGTTTGGGTGTGTCATGAGTGGAAAGAAATTATTGCAAAGGAACCAAACTTTCTAAGCACAGTAATAACTGCCGGTGAAACATGGGTCCACTATTTCGACCCCCTCACGAAGTGTGCGACGAGTGTCTGGAAACACACAGGCTCGCCTCCTCCAAAAAAAAAAAAAAGTCCCCCCAAACCAAATCAGTTGGGAAGGTGATGATAATTTTCTCGGATCATCAAGATGCAGTCTATCAGCATGCCGTTCCTCCACAAATTACTGTCAATGCTGAGTATTACATTTCAGTCTTGAAGCGTCTGCGACCATGTATCGATTAAGCGACCGGAACTGGTGAGCAAGTGGACCTTACACCATAACGTCCTGACATGACAATATTTTCCCGACACGACAAATGCACTGAACAGCTTTACACACGTAAGAACTAAGCCCTACAGTAGTAAAAATAAAAAAACAGCTTTACACACATAAGAACGAAGTCCTACAGTAAAAAAATTGGATGAGCAGGGGAGATATGACCCAATCAGGGCTCGATTTTGACTGGTATTTAGTAGCAAATTGCTAGCAAGCAAATGCATTTTGCTAGTGATAAAAAGTGGCTCTAGCAAAAGTTGACTGTAAAGTGCCACTGCATTGCATGTGTGGAATATCTTAGACACATAGAAAAAGGAGCAACTGCTTTCTGGAAACGAATGTTTCCTGAAAAGTACAAACATTTTGGCACTAGTAGAAATATCCAGTATATTTCCCTTATCTACTTCTGCATGTGAGGTTGGGTTCAGTTTCATAAAGATAATCCAGGGTGATTGGAGGGGCAGTTAAAACTTACAAACACTGAATGCTCTCATGAGTATTGAGGTTGAAGGTCTGTCCGAAGACAAGTTTGATCCCAGGCCTGCTGTTTTAAAGTGGTATGATGAAAAGACCCGAAACCCAGATCGTAAACCATACGAAAAATAATTTAAGATTTTGAATAGTGTTCTTGAATTTTATGAATAAAGTTAAATAAAAAAAAAAAAAAATTTAATATTTGCATTTGAATTAAATTGTTAGAATTAATCTGTCAGGCCATGAAAAGGTGAGTTATTATCTAAATATTTGTTATCTTTTCGACATTACAATGCGAGAGTTACAGGGATTTTTTTTTTTTTGATTGGAGGTTTAACGACCACCGTGAGCAACTCAATGGGCTATAAGCAGTCGCCTGTCCCTAATTTAGGGTCACTGGTTCTAGGGAAGGGAGAGAGCCAGTGCCGTAAGACAAACACAACATCCATGCCTCACCGGGATTCGAACGCTGACCCCGTTCGGACAAATGATCAGAGGCCATCGCTTAGACCACTGCGCCACCGAGGCGGCAGTACAGGGATGAAATCATAATCTGTCATGATTGACTAATGGCGGGGGACATGTTAAAGTTTCTTATGTATAATGTTAATAAACTTTCGCTAGTAGATAATACAATTTGCTAGTAAAAAATAAGACCACTAGCAAGTGTTGCTATTGCTAAAAAATAAAAAATGAAATCAAGGCCTGGACTCACTGCACATGGGTAGAAGGTTCCAAGGTCAACCTGTGCCAAACTGCTTCCTGCTGTGTCATGTGATTCCAAATTTATGCAACCAGTCTGGATATTTTTTGGATCACATCTCATACAGCACTTCAGAAGCTGGGAGTTGCACTATTAACCAAAACTTTCCCACTATCACAGTGGTTAATACTGAACTGGGAGTCACACAGCCAACCAAAAACTTTCTGGTAGCACAAAGATTATAAAACTCATCTGGTCATAAAACAATAAAAAATACAGTACATACATATAATTTAAAAAAAAAAAAAAGGTGCAAAAAGAAGGTTTGATACACAGCACATTTCAACAAGACATTCTTATGAACTAACCTTGTTTGCATTGCTGGGTGACAAATGAGATGAAGATGATGTGTGACTGGTATGGTTTGACTGACTGCCATGAGATGAATGTACAGAGGGATTGCTTGGATTTCCTGTGGGATGAATTGTAACTGATGTAATTGTGTTGCATGACCCAGGGGAACCAGCAGCACTTCCAGATATGCTTACTTGCACTTGCTCATTTGACTGTACTTCTATTCTGTAGCCAGGCGGCAAGAAAGTGTTAAACCCAACAATCAACTCCGGATGTCCACGAAATAAATTAGAAACTCTCTGTATAACTCCTGGTGTATCGATACTGAAAATAAAGCAGTTAAATAAGAATAACAAAGCCTAAACAGACCTAAAAAAAAAGAATTATTCAAATCCAAAAAAATAAGCCAAAATGTTTTCATCTGCTTAGCACATTTTATTGTTACAAACATTTTGGAATGCATGAATCAAAGTCAGGACTGCATTTTTAATATTGTTTTCTAGCAACTTGAAACAATGCAATAACAATCCAAAGTTGGCATCTCTCATGTCAGTCTAGGACAGGGAAGTAATAAAGTGTTTACCCACAAAATGTCACTCTCAGTAACTTCCATTAGCAGAGAAGCCCCTGTTTATACAATTCCTCCTCATAAGCCAGATGGCCTACAAAACGGTGAAAACAGATCAAGCATGACCATTTCTTCTTCACAGAAAGTTTCACACAGCATCATTTCACGAGCTTGGAGAGCATTTCAAACGACAGGAACAGCTGTCCGAGAATTTAGCAGTGGTCGCCCACGAGCAACCACGGCGGCGGACGACCGGTATATTGTCCTTCAGGCGAGAAGAGACAGACAGCGGGAGAAATCGCAAGGCACGTGCAACAGACAACTGGACGTCCGTTATCGCGTTTTACCGTGGCTAGGAGGCTGCACAAAGGTAGTCTATTTGCACGACGACCAGTTCGGTGTGTGCCATTAACGCCTGCTCATCGGAGACGGCGGTTTCTGTGGTGCCACAAAAACTGGACACATCAGCAATGGGGTCGAGTTCTCTTTACGGATGAGAGCCGATTTAGTCTGACGAGCGATTCTGGACGTATACACATCTGGAGAGAGCAGGGAACACGCAATCACACCTCCAACATCATCGAAAGGGACCGGTTTGGAGGTGGTGGAGTTCTCGTTTGAGGCGGTATCATTCTTGGTAGCCGTACTGACCTCCACATCTTCCAAGGAGGTTCAGTCACTGGTGCCTGCTATTGTACCGAGGTTTTCCTGCCTCACGTGCGTCTGTTTAGAGGTGTTGTGGGTCTCGAGTTTTTCTTCATGAACGACAATACCGCAACCTCATCATACAGTGGCTGTCGCAGAGCTGTTGGAGAGTGAAGATATTCAACGCATGGATTGGCCCGCAAGGTCCCCGGACCTAAATCCAATCGAACACGTGTGGGACCTTCTCGGGAGACGCTTGGGAGCACGTCACCAGCCGCCAGCAACGATTCCACAGCTGCGATTGGCGCTACAAGAGGAATGGGCCGTGATTCCTCAACAGCTCCTTGACAACCTCGTCCTCAGCATGGACAGACGTTGTAAATCCTGCAACACAGTCAGGGGTGATCATATCCCCTACTAAAGACTGGATTTTTCTTGGCAGCCACCTGTCACATGGACGTTTCTGTCTTCTGTCCAGTTGGGCTCGAAGCTATCTTTTCAATAAAGTGCCTTTGTATCCTTTGGATTCCTTGTTTGGACAGTTTTGCTCACTTGTCCCATATTCTTACATCTTGGGGATCTTATGGTATGATTTGAGCCGATGTGGAGCACTTCTACACGACGTTACATTCGAAAAATCATCTCGTCCTTCATTTTTGCATGCCAGTGTATATATAACTCCCACAGACACAATCATTATTATTTCTCACCACAAATTAAATATTTAAATACATTATTGCTCCAGCACTGGTTAAACAGACTTAAAAAGTATCCCATATATATCAGAGCTTGAAAAATGTGAATAGTTACATGCCAGGCTGGGCATGTGCAGAAATTATTTACCTGCCCAGGTAGTAAAAGCTGGATACTTTTACTTTCCATTTTAAGGGTCTGTATTCAAAATGTTCAATGCACAAAAGTGTGTATCTTAAGTTTTAAGATGATGGTACTCAAATTGGTGAGAACTGATATGATGATGAAACTTGTATTTAAGAAATTTAGTAATTCTGCCATGTTCCTTTCGTCGAAATGTTGGCCCTTTGTCACTAAACACTGAAGGCTAGTTCCATCAGAAGCATGCATCTTGTCGGTGATTATAAAAAAAACATGGAGCAAAACTACATGTTTTCAATTTCTGGACCTAGAGCATAATATAATTAAAGTGATATTCTGTTCTTGACACTCTGTAACGATAATACAGCTTCTGGTAATTATCAGTGAAACAAAACACAACATGTGATGACCATCTTTTTTCTTAAAGTAGGAAATTTTATTCCACACATTTTTATTTTTATATTTAGTTGCCCAGATTTGGCAACTGGATTTCTTTTTCCTTGCCCAGGCCAATAATTTACATGTCCCACGCATCACGGTCATGGTATTTTTAAAACCTGTATATACATATCATTAAGCTGTTTTCTAAGATTCAGACATTAGCTCTGAAAAGCAAGATCTGCCAAATCAAAGTAACTACTGATGTTAGATTTTACTTAGTGTTGATGTATCAACTGTGCAAGTACAGTGATCTTGGCATACAACTTGAGTTTCACTGACATCCATAACATGTCACACATAAGACCACTTACACTCAGCATCTTTTTCGCTTGTACGAGGACAATTAAGTAATGAGACTGGGTCAAAAATACACATTTACTTACACTTTTAATCAACTACAATGTTATCATCTTCAAAGTAGTTCCCTTGTGCGTGCACACACTTATTCCAACGGTGCTGCCATTGCAGGTAGCAGCTGTGGAACTCATCAGCTGAGACACGGTTCAAGGTCTGCGTCACAGCCTTTTGGACGTCTGCTGCTGTGTCAAAATGGCGTCCTTTCGCAACTGATTTCAGTTTTGGGAATAAAAATAAGTCGCAGGGAGCCATGTCGGGTGAATAAGGAGGATGCGGTAGTGTTGCATTTCGCCGTTCTTCTCGCTGGTGTTCTGTGAGATTTTTTGGAACGAATTTCGCACAAATTTTTCTTATTCCCAAATATCCACTCAACATTCAGCGAACACTTTCGCAATTCATGTTAAGTTCTTCCGCTTTCATTCTCACTGTTAATCGCCTATCACGTCGCACAACTTCACTCACCCGGGATGTATTGCCCTCTGTCCATGTTGTTGGTCGCACACTCTGGTGTTTGTCTTCCACGTTGGTTCTGCCCTCACAAAACATTTTGTGCCAGCGGAAGGCTTGTGCTCTTGACATTACCTCATTGCCGAAAGCCTGCCGCAGTTTTCGGTACGTTACCGCCGCATTTTCACCGAGTTTCAAACAAAAAACGATGGCATACCACTATGCAATATTCTGCAAGTCCATTTTCCTGACGAGGAGCACACACACAACTTCACGAGCCAAGCAGTTACTACACACTGAGGCCTTCCAGGGTGCTGCCACTTGGACTACAGGTGGGGGAAGAACCAATGTCACACATATATAATGTACGAGGCTGCAGCGTAGCCACAATGAGCGCAACAAAATCAGTCTCATTACTTAATTGTCAGATCTCATATGCACTCCTGAATTTGGTCCTTTCACGATATCCTCTGCCTTAGCTTTCTTTTCTTCTACTTGGGCTGAATAAATTCTCTTAGTCAGAATGTCACCACATCAAAACATGTCTCCACCCAACTAACATTCCACAAAAATTACATATTGCAAGTACAACACACCTTCATTCCTTACATGATCAGAATGAGTCTTGCCGAGAACCTGATGTAAGTAGCGCATCTCTCTCTCTCTCTCTCTCTCTCTCTCTCTCTCTCTCTCTCTCTCTCTCTCTCTCTCTCTCCAGTGCCCAAACTATTTCTCTCTCACTTCTTCAGTACACAGGTTTCACTACTGCACATCACAGTTGCAGCAATTACACTCTCATACACAGCCATTTGAGAATTTTTGAAAACCCATCAATCCTGCAAAATCTTCTTTAAAAAGCAACTATAATTTTCACTTCTATACCTGAATCCACACACCTACTGATTTCACCATCTACTAGATGGTGAAATCAGTGTCTTCTGTGTCAAATATATCTACTTCCTAAATATGCAAACTCATTCTCACCTGGTCAAAATCTTTACTGTTCAGTCTGAGCTTGTATTCAGTAGTGAGTACTGACAGTTCTCAAAAAAACGTAACCTTCGTTTTTCTCTTATTTATAATCAGCTTGTATTTCATAAAAACTTTATACATCCATGACAATATACTCTGCAACTCACTTTTGCCCTCTGCCAACAAGACTGTGCCATCATCACACAGAAACCTCTGCACACAAGGAAATTACCAAGATATAAACCACTAACTTAATGACTCACAACGTCAATGCAAGATGATTTAATATTAAAAAAACGACAGATATTTACAAGTTAAAAACCCCATGAGCACTTTCGTGGTGACAATCACCCCGTCTTCTGATGGAATAGAGTATTGCAGCTCATATGCACTAATATATACAACGGAATATGATGGCGTATTGTGGGTAAAGCTTCAGCGAAAGAGTGTCCCAGCTGTTGCCATCACATCATATAAACCACTACTGTAAATTTTGGCATTACGCATGCATGCACCCATAAATACATTGAACAACTATGCTCACATTTCACAACCTTGCCCAACTCCAACACCAAAAGAAAATGATTTCGATCAACACCACTCATCCACATTTTTGCTTGAAAATGGGAACTCCTGCAGGAAAGTCTTGCAGGATGTTGTTAAGGAATTGAAACTCGCCTTCCCCTTAGCAGAGCCCATAATTTTTAAATTTCACTTTCAAAATTTTAAGTATAAATAACCTGCTATAGCACCAACTTAATCATTTTCAGTGCAAGATTAAAATATGCAGCTTACATGGCTTTGCATACTATAAAATGACTATCTTTAATATAACTTTTTTGGTAAATAAATAAGAACAAATCAAAATATTGTGAATATCTTTAAATTACAATGTTATAATTGCGAATAACTTTTATTTTTAATATCTTGAAGAATTTTATCAGAAAAACTAGTGTAAAACAGAAATGGTTGATTTCAGAAAATGTAGTTTATACACCACATGTGAAAACTATATGGGTTTTATATGATGTTTTTATATTTCTTGAAATCCTATTTAAAATATTAGCAAGGACTGTTGGAAATCTCATTCTTAACATCTACTTTAGAAATAAAATATTTTGATAGGACAACTTTCTAGCACCAAACTTGCTCAAAACAACTCTTTTTTTAATTCCAGAAATAACCTCTTTCTATCACAAGGTTAAGAATTGCACATTACGACAGTTGCTACTCTCTAATGCTTCACTTCAAATGCACCCACAGAATTTTCTTACTTATGTAATTACAGTGAATCAAGTTGTTAATCATTTCACTTAAAATCACACGTACGCAATCCAGATCACACAACTTCCCATTCCATTTACTTCTTCTATCCTAATTGTTTTCTTTTTGTTTCACTTACAGCACATCCAATCGATAATTCTTCAATCACCTCATTCATCTTTTCATTGATTCCTCTAGTATTTCAAACATTAATCTTACACTCACTCAACCGAGGCGTCTCTTATGGCATTAATCAGTTCAAAGTCACTTCTGTGGTGGGTCCACCTTTTCTTGTGTCGCAGGCCCACCATATCCCACACGTGAATTCTTCAGTAATTTTCTTTGTTTGAGTCATGAAAAACATTAAGTACATGAATCAATAATATGACTTGGTTATTCCACTTCAGGGTTCTGAAACAAAACCAGTGAACTGGAGTTTCTTGGCTGTGCCACACAGAACTATCTCGTACCGCAACAATATTTATAGTGAAGCGTAATTCTATGTCAGCTACATAGTGAAAACATTTTTTTTATACATACATAACTTCTATCATTTTGCACACAGTGGTCCTGATAACAATAGAGAATATATTTTCCTTTTAAACCAGTTTCAAAGCTTAATGGTAACCGTACTCCAGTTGCTCTTATTTTTTCAAATCCACATGGAACATTCATACCTATGCAGTAAGTTATATTTGCAATTTTAATATTTATTGAGTTGCCAATAACTTTGTATTTATTGTGAGAACAATTTAATATTCACAGAACAAATTAGTTCAAGCATTTTCTAAGACTGTAACTATCTTGTAACCTCCAATCCAAATCCACCACTGACAAGGAACACACGTCCTTTACTGTCTCTAGAAATTTGCATTGTAATAAGTTCAAAACAGACTGAAAAAAAAAATACTTCACAATATTTTACATAACCAAATACCTATATAATACAGCAAATGATATCATCACTTTTGTGTCCATTAATATTAATATTATTGTTGTTATTCAAAACAGAATAAAGCTCAACACAAAAATTACAGAAAGAGCTTGATTTTACCTCTGTGATTTAAACTCTTTCATAATATCTAAGAAGTCATTGTAAACTTGAGGCTGGCTCCCAAATTTATATTTGACCTGGTCTAGATATGACAATGCATCCTCAACTTTCAATCGTTGAAACTGCATCTGATGCTGCTGCCCTTGGAGTTGCGTTACATGTGTCTAAAAAGAAAACAAAATTAACTCTACTGTCAGAGCAAAAAAAAGACATAAAACTGCAAAATATTCATCTCTCCTAATTACATAAAATCATTCCACATGAATTGGTCATTTTTTTCATCATAATACAATAAGAACGCTAGAAAAAAAAATATTGATGTGTTGTACCTCTCAGACCTTATTTTAATGGTAGAGTTCTGTGAGCCCCCAAAATTAAGCAAAAATAATGATTCCTGTTAATTAACTGAATTCTGGTTATGTAAGTGCTAATGAAACAGAGATTTAAAGAGTGATAATTACCCTAGCTAGTCCAATATCATGACATCAAAAAATTATTTGACTACATCAAATCATCGCTCTTTCCACGTTTATAAGTGAGTCACAGAAAAATTCTCATCGGCCGCCACCGGGAATCGAACCCAGGGTCTTCCAGTTACACGCCGGATATGCTACCACTGCACCCTCAAAATTTTCCAGACTTACATGAGACAAACTGCCAAACCACATGACTGGTTGCTTCTTTGGAGCCCTGCACAATGCTGGGGATTCACCAAAGATGAACAGCAACTGAACAAATAACTAGAAGGCGAATGAATAATAAATACAGTTGACGTTGATTAGGAACATCAAATAGAAGTCATCGCAAAAAATTCTCACCAGAGTCTGGAGACTATGGTGCAGTGGTAGCATACCCGGCGTGTAACTGGAAGACCCTGGGTTCAATTCCCGGTGGCGGCCGATGAGAATTTTTCCGTGACTCACTTATATATGTGGAAAGAGCGACGACTTCTATTTGATGTTCCTAATCCACATCAACTGTGTATTTATTATTTGACTACAATCCTTGTGATATCAAAATAGATCAAACATCAATTAGTTAATTTCAAATATCAATTAGCTAATAATAACAGTTTGTTAATCTGCTCAAATGACATCCATACAGTGATCAGTTCATGTTGATATAAGATCCATGTTCGCAAATACCCAATGAAGAGGGAGCTCTTGAATCATTGAAAGCAAGTTTCATTGAACATCATTACACCCAACCAAAAGTGAAAGAAATGTTCACAGTTGTAGAGATTTCCACCAAGCAAAACAGTTTTGTTTTGACGTAGGACTAAATCTAACTCTGCGGATAGTATGGGGTGACTTTCGGTCGGCCACCTGTGACAAAGATATGTCCCAATTGAAATCATTATAGCGTTAAAAATACATTCCGCACACTAATCATGTTAGCATATTCGTAAACAGCATGGAGTCCAATTATGCACATCATGTGCAGAATGCTGCCCTCGCTCCCTGTGAGTGTGGATGTAATATTTCTGGGTGTGCCGTCACGTTTGACTCATTCTATCTTGGCAACCATGAGAGCAGCACGGTTGTGTGTAGTATCATTTTAAAGCTCTTGGTGAGATCTATTCAAATATACATAACATTTTGCAGTGGTTTGAACTGAACATTTAAAAAATTGTTTTCTTGTGAACTGGTGAACACTTTTGATAATACTGCAGTTCATCTGGAAAACTGCTAGTGCAAAACGACTGTGCGTGTTACTGTTTTAAAGCTCTCGACAAGATCTATTCAAATATATAAAGAACATATCACAGTGGTGTAAATTAAAATTAGAAAAAAATGTTTTCGTGTGAATGAGTTAACATTTTCAACAATGCCACAGAATTCGCAGAATGAACGCATGCAAAGGGGGGTCAACACAAGAGGCATGAGGAATGTAAGAAGCCCAAGAAGACTGCAGCCCAATGAACTAGAGAGTATCGAGAACGCCTGAAAGCAGCTTGTATTTTACACACCAAAGGTTTCAGAAGCCTTCCTGCAACGAGCCAGAAAGGGATACGGCAACATACCAATCAATCATTATGTTGGGCAATTTCAACATGAACATCAAAGACAGAGCCACTTACGAAAGATTCAAAGAGTTTATGCCCTGAGATCGCAGCATGGATGTTGTAAACGATCCCACATAGAGCATCACATTGGGTATTCGTGTATTGATCTGCTTTGTGTTCGCAATGTATCCACATTATTTGTAAAAATTATGTAAGCTACTTTTCATATCATAGACCTGGGTTGGCTATAACAAATTAAATAAACGCTTTGAAACCATACTCGACTAGCTCATTTCAACTCTCCAATCTGCAAGTCGTAGTCCTACGTTTCAAACTGACAGCTCAATCAGAACTGAGCGTACCTGTTTTGTTTTGTTTTTATGGAAGATTATACAGAGGGTTTCCATTCTTATTCTCTCCCACAAAAAAATAAGCACTTAAGCACACTTCGCAACATTTTTAAGGATCTTATTAACTGCATGTACAACAATGAGATGTACACAAATACACTTTCACACACGAATTAACTATGCAATTGAAGTATGCCGATTAAGTTTGCAATGTTTTCCCACATAATTTAAGTTTGTAAATGTAATAAATTAGAATTAATTAAAAAGACAGTTCTGATGGTCAAATAAGTTTTCCTATCTGAGAGAATAATCATATGCACTTAGTAGACAAAACAGAGAAGGGCAGTTCACATGGGCATCCCCAGCAAACGCAGGCGATGAATAGTTGGACAGCAGGGCTTCCCAACAGTGTGTTACAATAGACGAACATTGGTAAATGTGGTGATCTGAGTGACTTTGATCGTGGACGCATTGTCAGCACAAAACAGACGAGTAATTCTGTAGCCCAGGTGGTAAGAACCCTATGGTTCCGGAGGGCAACCATATCAAGGGTGTACCGTGAGTATACTGTCTACAGACACACCAGTGATCAGAGAGCAAGGGGTACGCATCATTGATTATTGAGGTAGACTTAGATTACCCAGGCTCGTATAGACCGACCGCTTAGTAATGGCGGCACAAATCACATCCAGGTTAAATCTCGGGGGCCCAAGCAGCACCAGAGAGCTAACAGTATGGCACACGCTACATACACTGAGCAACGGGAGCCAATGCCCTACTCACGTGCCACATTTGACTGCTTGGCATTGCAAATTACGCTTCACCTCATGCTAAGAACATCAAAACTGGAACTCTGCAGAGTGGCGATGCGTCGTATGGTCAGATGAATCCTCATTTTCACTTGTACCGAGCTAACAGGAGGGTGCGGGTGTGACATAGACTGCATGAGGCCATGCCGCTTTGCGTCAGGTCGGCTTTGTTCAAGGTGGCAGTGGCTCTGTGGTGGCTTGGGAGCCTTCTCGTGGGACACATTAGGTCCCTTAGTGTGTCTGGAGAGTTCCTTAACCTCTGTGTGCTATGAGCATGTCATACATCAGACTGCCAAAGGAAAAAAAAAGCTCAACTTTTTAACTGCATGGGTGAAAAATAAGAACGTGCTGTGAAACAGCGTGAATATAATGCGAAAAAAGAGCAAGATAAAATTGTTCACTAAAATTTATTATATAAATATTAAGCTGGAGCACATCACTGTATTCAAAATATATAATTTTCTACCCCTCCCCCCAATTTAACAGCAACACAAGATAAATGTAACGTCGCAGAGAAAAAAAAATTACGATTACCAGCGAAATCTACGCTCTGCTTCCATTTTAGGAAAGTTTTACTCCATTTTGAAGCTGCAAAACAAATATTTATGAAATAAAGTTATATTTAACAACACTACTGGGTGGAAGAAACATTACCATGAAAAAAGGTTGGTTGGTTGGTTGGTTGGTGGATATATTTTAATGGCGCAAGGGCCATGGTTGGCCAAAGAGCGCCAAAAACAAAATCAATAAAAAACGTACACAAGGTTAATAACAGGCTGATCTGGTAAAAATGAAATATGACAGTGAACAAGTTAAAAGCTAGATAAGTTTAAAAAAGTCAATTTCTTGTAAAAACGAAAACACTGCTTTCATGTCGCAGGCTTCGCCAATAATAATTTGCAGCGTAGCTGCTCCTTTGTCCAACAGATAGTGAAAATGACGAAAACGATGATCACAAAACCGAACACAAGTACACAAAACATGAATGACAGTGAGACGACAGTTGCACGCCTCACACACCGGGACACCCTCGCCCCACAGCAAAAAGCGGTGAGTAAAACGACAGTGCCCAATGCGGAGACGTGCAAGAACAACTTCCTCACGACGGTTCTTTCCGCAAACTAGACTTCCATAGTCCGATCTGTGGTTTGATAGAATGCAGCTTATTGCTGCCCTGCTGAGACCACAGGGACTGACACTCGTACAGGAGAAATGTCCGGATCAAAGGTCTAAAATCGCGGAAAGACAGTGGCAGCCGAGCTGGCGACATGGAGAAAACAGACCTGGCAGAGAGATCTGCCAGCTCGTTACCCGGATCCCAACATGGCCAGGAACCCAACAGAATCGGACCAGGAAGCCATCACCCTCCAAAGTTCCAAGAAGACGACGGACATCACGGATGACAGGTGAGTCCGTGTCCTCCGGAGAAGATAAAGCCTGGATGACGGACTGGGAATCAGAGCAAACGATAGCGCGACGATGCGATCGAGACTGTATGTGGCACAAAGCGAGGTGTACCGCATGCATCTCTGCCGAAAAGACGGTGGATTCAGGCGGAAGCCTCTCAGCATGTGAGGCATCGCCACACACAAAAGCGGATCAAACTACATCCCCGAACTTCGAGCCATCGGTGAACACAGGCACGAAATCCGGGTAGACAGACAGTTTTTCCGCAAAGAGCTGCTGGTACACCAGAGCAAGAGTGGACGACTTTGGCCACACACAAAGAGAAAGGTCAGCCGTTGCTTGAACGGGCTGCCAAGGAGGATGGTTGAAAAAGGTGGTCAAACCAATCCTAGACATGTTGAGACCAGCATCGCGCACTATGGCAGACATCCGAATCCCGAACGTCGGAACACAGGAGGGGCGGTGGGAAAACAAGCGGACACAGTCCGGTTGGAAGATGCAACCATGCAGTGGATGATCAGGAAGAGATTTCAGTTTTGTATAAAACTGAAGAGACAGCTGCTTACGACGGATGCATAACGGCGGCTCATGAGCCTCCGCATACAGGCTATGCACGGGAGAGGTACAGAAAGCACCAGTACATAGCCGCAATGCCTGGTGATGGACGGGGTCCAAAGGCTTTCAAACCGATGGACGCACTGAACCGTACGTAATGCATCCGAAGTCTAACTTTGACCGAATGAGAGAGTGGTAAATGCGAAGCATTGAGCACCTGTCAGCTCCCCAAGATTTTCGAGAGAGGACCTTCAGGATACTCAATGACTTCGTGCACTTCAACTTCAAAGACTGAATGTGAGGCCGGAAGGTGAGCGCTCGGTCAAAAGTTAGCCCAAGGAACTTGGCTTCTGACACCACAGGGATGGTAGAACACCCCAGACGGAGGCTGGGGTCTGGATGAAGACCCCGTTTGCGGCAAAAATGCACGCAAACAGTCTTCTGCGTCGAGAAGCCAAATTTATTTTGGGAAGCCCAGTGAGAGATCTTGGTAACGGCAGACTGGAGCTGTCTCTCGATGGTTCGCATGTTAACAGAGGCGCAAGAGATCTGCAGATCATCCACGTACATGGTTCCACGAACCGTCGGAGGAAGCAGTTTGAAAATGTGATTCACACGAAGGATGAACAGAGTGACCGATAAAATGGAGTCTTGAGGTACACCCTGTTCTTGCAGGTACATCGCAGAGAGGGTCGACCCGACGCGCACACGGAAACTCCGGTCCTGGAGAAATCCGGCGATGAACGATGGTAAGTTTCCCCACAATCCGCACTCGTGCAGATCACGGAGAATGCCGTATCTCACGGTGCGGTCGTAAGCTTTCTCCATATCGAAGAACAAGGAGACCATGTGCTGACGCCGGACAAACGCCTCCTTGACAGATGTCTCAAGGCGAAGATGATGATCGGTGGTGGATCGAGATTTGCGAAATCCACTCTGATGAGGTGAAAAAATGTGACGAAACTCTAAATAAAAAATAGACGAAAATTAATGATACGCTCAAGTACTTTGCAAAGGCAGCTCGTCATAGCAATTGGCCGGTAGTTCAACGGGTTGGTGGGATCTTTACCAGGTTTGGGAACAGGAACGACAATGGCCGTGCGCCAAGACTCGGGAAAGGCATTCTCTTGCCAAATCCTGTTAAACAGGATTAGCAGACATTCAAGAGAGGACGGAGAAAGGTGCTTCAGCATTTCGTAATGGATGTTATCTGGTCCGACAGATGTCCGGCCGGACCGATTCAGAGCGGTCTTCAGCTCCACGGCAGTCAGCGGGCTGTTATAATCTGCGGAAGAAAACGGTCCAAAAGAAATCTTGGACTATTCAAGCCGCGGCTGTAACTGCCGGAACGAAGCAGGGTAATTGCTGCTGCTGGACAACGAAGAAAAAGCGGCGCCCAGACAGTCAGCAATACCCTGAGTGTCAGCAACCATTCCTCCATCACTCTCAAGAATGGAGATTTCCCCAGATGGATCCTGTCCCAAACGATCTTAGGGCTAGTATTGATGTTAATCCCGGATACATATTGTATCCAGGACTCCCGTTGACTACGCCTACGAACCAATCGCGCGTAGGACTTGGCTTTTTTTTTTTTAAAGCAAGTAGGTTCGCGTCAGTGGGGTACCGACGAAACCAACCCCAAGCCCGATGTTGGGCCTGACGAGCTGCCTTGCAAGTGGAATTCCACCAAGGTCTCAGGCAACGTGGAAGTTTAGTCGACGTCCTGGGGATGGTAAGTTCTGCCGCTTGCACAATACACTCCGTTACCGCCGCAACAGCGTCATTGACCGTTCCTGAGGTCACCATAGCTGGAGTAATAATTACTGAAGCCGTGAATGTGTCCCACTTGACTCGATCAATATTCCATCTAGCAGGGCGAGTAGGGTAACGGTACCTGCCACCCGCTAGACGGAGAAAGATGGGAAAGTGATCGCTGCCAAGGGGATCACCAGACACGCTCCAGGACCAGTCAGGATATAAAGATGGTGAACTCAGTGACAGATCAATGGCTGAATACGAGCGGGTGGGTTCATGAAAATAAGTAGTAGCTCCGGTGTTGTGGAGACAGAGGGACGTGTTGGAGAGAAGGGACTCGACAACACGGCACCTGGAGTCTCGAGAGGTAGAAACCCACAACGGATTGTGTGCGTTGAAATCCCCTAAGATGAAGAAAGGAGGAGCCAGTTGGTCGACCAAATCTTCCAGATCCGAAAGGCTCACAGCTTCATCTGGTGGTATGTAGACAGAACACACCGTGAACAGTGTTTACAGATAATCTCACTGCAGCTGCATGCAAAGTCGTCCGAACATGAAGAAAGGATTACGATTACTGGAGAAACCTGTACTCCGTCTAACTTCCGTTTAAAAGTTTCGAAAGTCGGAATTCCGCCCACTGACGGGAAAACGACCCCACCACCAATCTCTCCCAAATTTCTGTTCAGTTCTGCATCGATCTTGGAAACCATCGAAATAACAACAGAAAAGGCGGAATTCTTTGAATCCACTGAAGAATCTCGTACCTGAAGATCACAGGGAAATTTTCGCGCCAACTTCCGTTTTTGGAATTTTTCTTCCATTTTCAAGCTGAAATGCAAATATTTATGGAATAAAATTATACACTATCTACCAACAAGTAATTGGACACCTGTGATAGCAAAGGAAAACAAAGTTTATTTACCTTCAATAGTTGGTGAAGCTTCCACGTGTGGCGATTACAGCTGCGATCCTCCGGGGCACACTCAACCAGGCGTTGTACGACAGCCAGCGGTATTTCCTTCCACTCGGCTTGGAGAAGACAGGTCAGTTCCTTCACCAATTTCGGACGGTGGGTGCACCCCTTAAGTCGACGCTCCAACTCATCCCAGAGGTGCTCGATAGGGTTAAGGTCCGGGCTCTGCGCAGGCCAGTCCATTCGATTAACCCCATTGTCACCATACCAAGCCATGGAGGACCTCGCAACATGACAGGTGGCATTGTCATCCTGAAAGTAACATGGGTCCACCCCGTAAAACTGCCACAACGTAGGAAGCGCATGGTCATCCAAAACGGTGTAGTAGGTCTCGGCATTGAGTCTACCAGGAATTGCGACCAAGGGTCCCGTGCCATACCAGGAGAAAACCCCCATAGCATAATTCCACCGCTGCCGAACTTCACAGTTGGCACAATACATTCCGGCAGGAGGCGTTCTCCAGGCAGACGCCAAACCCAGACCCTGCCATCCGAACGGTAGAGGGTGAACCTTGATTCGTCGCTCCAGAGAATCTGTTTCCACTGTTTAATGGTCCACTGTCGACGTTCTCTGCACCACGTTAGCCGAGCAGCGCTATTGGACTTGGTGATCAAAGGCTTGTGGGCGGCAGCACGTCCACGATAACCGAGCAGATGGGTTCCCTTACGGAGGGTATTCATCGAAAGAACACTCCCGGATGGCTGTTAAAACTCCTTGCGGGTGTTGCCCATTGATTTGGTGCGTTTCTTCCGAATTTCTCTGGCCAGCACCCGTCGGTCTTTAACTCCCAGTTTTGTGGGTCTGCCAAGTCGGAGCACATTCCGACAGTCACCTCTCATCTTCCATTTGCCAATCACGTAGGCCACTGTCGATTTTGGGTACTTCAACTCGCTGGATATGTCATGCATGGATCGGCCATTTCTGTGATACCCGACGATTACACCTTTCTCGAAATCAGAGAGCTCCGAACTGCGTGGCCCCTTGCATGCGACTGGTTGTGTCGTTGTTTCCCACACGATATTTAATGGCGGCGGCCGTGACATGTATCAGGACCGCAGATATCGTCAATTGCAGAAGTGTCCAATTACTTGTTGGTAGATAGTGTATTTAACAATAATACTGCACAGAAGAAACATCGCGAGAAAAAGAAATCACGATTACGGGGAAATGTTCATTCCTTTAACTTCCATTTTCGAAAGTTTTAAAAAACGAAATACCAATCTCCAGACAAAAAAAAAAAATGCTGAAAAAATTAAACAAGCATCCAATGAAAACGATCAGGTCTGCTGAGCAATGGTGTCATTCTCCTTCATGACAACACAAGGCAGCACACTGCCAACACCATGCAGCACTGGCTCCACAAATTCCGGCTGGAGTTGCGGAAGCACCCTGCCTATAGCCCAGATTTGATTCCTAGTGGCTTTTACCTCTTTCGTGCCCTGAAATAGCACCTGTCTGGTACTCACTTCACGTGTGACGATAATGTGAAATCAGCTGCAATGAACTAGCTAAATCAGGATAATATGAAAACAGCTGCAATGAACTAGCTGAATCAGGATAATGTGAAAACAGCTGCAATGAACTAGCTGAATCAGAATAATGTGAAAACAGTTGCAATGAATCAGGATATAATGTGAAAACAGCTGCAATGAACTAGCTACATCAGGAGGGACATAAATTTGTTCAGCGCAGGAAGGACAAACTGGCCATGTGGTTCGATAAATGTTTGAATTGTCACGGTGATTTTGTCAAGAAATGTGCTTCATATCTTATGTCACATCGCGCAAACACTTCTTGGTTGGAGAGTTTTCCTTTCTCCTACTCGAACGTGCAACCTTTTTTGTCTGATTAACTCTCGTATTTAGAACTACTAGCCAAAGTTGTGTTAATTAATAGAGACCCCATATTTTTGCCAAATAGCGAGGGTTTGCAGACCTCTATCTAGAAAAAAGGGGTTGAACATCTAATTCATTTTTTTTCAGAGTAAACTATGGTAGAATATTCAAAGCAAACAGAATATAAATTCTAAATATGCCTATAACACTCACTGGTCATCCATGTAACACCTCTCAGAAAACTCGAAATTATCATTGCCCTGGAGCGAGAACTGAACCCACATCTTCCGATTTCTGCTCGTGTATGCTAACTGTTACACGACCCACGACAGTGAAGTTCCAAGCAACTGAGACTAAGCATTTTTCTGAGAGGTTATATGGTTGACTGGTGAGTGTTATAGGCAAATTCAGAATTTATATTGTTTGCTTTAAATATTCTATCGATTTCCTATGTATTATGAAGAATATTTCTTCCTTCATTGGTAAACTATGGTGTATTACACTGAAGAGCAATTGAATTGGAGACAGCTGGCGTTATGCAAATGTGGCGCTGTGGGCGGCCCTGTAAACAGAAACGACATGACATATGCAGCGATCCAACAATATAAGGAATGATGTGACAGGAATCAGTAAGAGTCGGACGCAGTATGGGAAAGACGAAGGATCTAAAGCACATTTGATCGTGGGCAAATTTTCGGGGCCCGAAGAATGGGTCACTCCATCTCGGAAGTCGTGCAGGCACTGGGATTTTCACGAGCCACTGTGTCACGGGTGCACCGTGAGTACATCGAATCTGGTAAAACCATCCCTGCAAAGCCCAACTACCGTGGACAACAGCGTGTGGATGAGCAGGGTCATCGTCGGCTAGCTCGCATTGTAACAGCGGATAGACGGGCCACAGTGCAAGAAATCACTCTGCAATTTAATGCTGGTGCACAAAAACGTGTAAGCAGCCACACCATCCAGAACCATCTCCTCGCTATGGGGTACAGAAGCCATCGTCCCACGAGGGTACCGCTGCTGACCATACATCACAGAGTGCAAAGATTAGCATGGGCGCGGGAACATCGCCACTGGACACTTGACATGTGGGAAAATGTTGCCTGGACTGATGAGTCGAGATTCACGTTGGTACATGCAGATGGGATGTAAGGTCAGGTGATGCGTAACATCACAGCCTCTCCTTGACAAATGTCAACCCCGCCTTCTCGTGGTGCATCCTGTTCCCACTAAAGGGGCTCTGACGACCGCAAATAGCGGTATAACTATACCATCGGGATCAGAGGAAATGCTATCCCACACTCACCAACCCGCTTGGCCAGCGTGGTGAGTTATGGCCAAACACCTCCAAAATGACTCTACAACTTAAATCTTGGCCCTCAGTCTCCGGCAGCTGGAATGTACCTGGCCAAGGCAGCGGCCAGTGCGACATGAAGGCAGAGGGTGCTAAGAATCCCCGGAGAACCGGACTAGGCTGCCATTTGATGCTGACCTTGGCTACCTACAACGGACGCTCCCTATCTTCTGATTCAAGGCTTCTTGAATTGGAAGAGGAACTACAAAGGATCAAGTGGGACATCGTCGGGCTGAGTGAGGTAAGGAGAAAAGGAGAAGATCTCATTGAACTGAAAAGTGGACATCTCTTCTATTATCGTGGAACAGATACTGGCAGAACTAGTGGTGTTGGATTTATAATAAACAAGAAACTGAAGGATAAAGTGGTAGAAGTTGAAAGTTCCTCTGACAGAGCTGCACGACTCATTATCCAACTATCGAGAAGATACCAGGCTCAGATTATTCAAACTTATGCACCCACCACAAGTCATCCTGAAGAAGAAATTGAAGAATTTTATGAGGAAATTCGTCATCTAAATAATAAAGGTAAGCAGCACTTGAAGATAATTATGGGAGATTTCAATGCAAAAATAGGGCACCGGCAACAGAATGAAACTTCAGTAGGTAAATTCGGTCACGGCAACAGAAACCAGCGTGGAAATACTCTCGTTGAGTTTGCAGAGGCAGAAGGATTTTTCATCTTGAATTCCTTTTTCAAGAAAAAGCCACACAGGAAATGGACATGGAGACATCCAATTGGGACGACAAGTGAAATTGATTTTATTATGTGTAACAATAAATTCGTCATAGAAGACTGCAGTGTGCTAAACAAGTTCAACACAGGTAGTGACCATAGATTGGTGAGATGTAAGATGCACCTCAACACTAAACTGGAATGTGGCAAGCTCATAAGACAAACAAAATGTATTGACATAACCAACCTTAAAAAACACCATAATACTTTCAAGTTGGAACTGAAGAACAGATTCTCTGCTTTAGAAGGCCTAACATCGGAAGAAGTGGATATTTCGGAAGTTAACAGAAAAGTAACCAAAGCTCTTATGGAAACAGCAACAAAATTAGCTGGGTCTAAGAACAAGTTGCATGTAAACAAATTATCAGGAAAAACCAAAATGTTGATGCAAAAAGAAGAGAGATGAGGACAACTAAAGAAGATGTGACTTCCAAAGTGGAATATATAGAGCTATGCAAGACAGCACGAAAAAGTATCACTGAAGACGTAAGGAAATTCAACTGTGAGCTAGTGAGGAAAGCAATTGAAAACAACCAAAGCCTAAAGATAGCAAAGGGACATCTCAGTAAGGGAAGAAAACAGATTATGGCTCTGAGAAAAGAAGATGGTTCTATAACAAGAAATAGAGGCGAAATTTTGACAAGAGTGAAAGATTTCTACTCCAAATTATATGAAAGGGATGATACATGTACTCCAGACATCATGAAAGGTACCAGAGTTCTTCCAGTCCTCCCAGCAGAAGTTGCTCATGCAATCAAGAACATGAAGCGGGGGAAAGCTCCAGGAGAATATGGAATTACTATAGACATCATACAAGAAGCAAGTGGAGAAATTGAAACAGTACTCGCCCAAATTTTCACTCGATGCCTTAATGAAGGGAAGATTCCCGAGGATTGGAACAATGCTACAATGATCCTGCTACATAAAAGAGGTGACATTGAGGATCTCAGGAACTACAGACCTATCAGCCTCCTATCAGTGGTTTATAAAATCTTCACTAAAGTTCTTTCACACCGCTTGAAGGTAACACTGGACATGGCTCAACCGAGAGAACAAGCTGGATTCAGGAGTGGCTACAGCACAATAGATCATATCCACGTACTGAGAGAACTAATTGAAAGAGCGAGGGAATATGAACTTCCATTGTGCATGGCTTTTATCGATTATGAAAAAGCCTTTGATTCGGTGAAACCATCAGCAGTTACCACGGCTCTGAAATCCTGCGGTATTGAAGATGCATACATTAATATTATTAATAACATCTATGAAAATGCAAGTGCAAAGATTCGGCTGTTTGAAAATACAACACACATAAAAATTGGAAAGGGAGTGAGACAAGGTGACACCATATCTCCGAAGCTCTTTAATGCCACATTGGAAAATGTCTTTCAATCACTGAACTGGGAAAACAAAGCGATAAAGATTAATGGAGATTATCTAACCCACCTTCGTTTTGCTGATGACGTAGTCATTTTTGCAACTACCCCATCAGAGCTGCAGAGTATGATCCAGGAACTTGCTGACAAGAGTAAAGAAGTGGGATTAAAAATGAACTTTCAGAAGACAAAAGTGATGTTCAATGCTTTTACAAGAAATGAAGATTTATCGATTGATGGAGAAAAACTGGAGATAACAGATACGTATGTTTATCTTGGACAGCAGATATCAAGTGAGGGTCACATTGATGAAGAAATTAATCGGCGTACAAAACTTGCCTGGAGAGCTTTTGGAAGAAACAGCATAATTTTCAAGAGCAATATGCCATTATGTCTTAAAAGAAAAGTGTTTGATCAATGCATCCTTCCAGTGCTTACGTATGGTGCAGAGACGTGGACCTTAACTAAAAGAGACATACAAAGGCTGCAGACAACTCAAAGCAGCATGGAGAGGTGCATGCTTGGTATAACCAGGAGAGATAGGAAGAGGAACTCGTGGATCCGAAAAATGACGAGAGTGGAAGACATCATGATCAGAGTTAAATCCCTGAAATGGCAATGGGCTGGACATACTGCCAGAAGGACAGACCATAGATGGACAGCCGAAATTTTAGATTGGATTCCAAGGGACAGGAAAAGACCCAGAAAAAGACCACATGGGAGATGGGTGGATGAAATTCGTAAATATGCGGGAGTGACATGGAGGAGACTGGCACAAGACAGACCGTTGTGGAGGAAACTTGGGGAGACCTTCGTCCAGCAGTGGATTGATAATGGTTGACAATGATGATGATGATGACATGCAGATGGCGGGATACGAGTACGGCGCAAACCACATGAAGCGATGGATCCTTCTTGCCGGCAGGGTACTCTTCAAGCTGGTAGGGGTGGCATTCTCGTCTGGGGGCTGTTTACATGGACTGAAATGGGACCCCTGGTATGTGTGACATCGTCCCTCACAGGTCAACGTTACCAGGATATCCTGGACGACCATTTGCTCCCGTTTGTGCATCAACATCCCACTGGTGACTTCATCCTGCAACAAGACAATGCACCGTGCCATCGCTCCCGAATTGTATCCGAATGGTTGGATGAACACTCCACCGGCGTGACCTCAAGCACATCTGGGATGCCATCGAGAGAGATGTTCGAGGCCCTGACCGCCTCCATCAAATCTTCGTGAACTGTGGGAGCTTGTTCAAGGGTCGTGGATCCGTATGGATTCCCAACGCTTCCTGTGTCTTGTCGAGTCCATGCCGAGATGAATTGTCGCCGTCATCAGGGCGAAAAGTGGTGCTACACGTTACTAGACAGGTATCTCAAATTCAATTGCTCTTCAGTGTATATGGCATGTAAACAAGTGAAAACAAAAAGCATGCAACTGCAACTATTGGGAATATCTCGCAATTTCATGTGGAGTGATCCTACGTGGATACATTACATATCACATATCTAGAAATACATGCATAATAAAAACATAAAATGCATTAGAATCTACTAATTCTTCTATCTCTTTTGCACAGGATTTTAATAGTTAACTGAAAATCATCTTTAACACACAGTGTACATGATTTATAAAATGATCCACAGATGTAAATACTGTTATGTAATCATCCTAGTTGTCTGAAATAGCATTTGGGGATGCAACGTTTCTATATCCTTCTTGTGTCAAAACAGGAAACTGAAAATTAAAAAAATAATAATAATCTTAAATCCTACAAAATTTTAAATGAAATTAAAATTTCTTGAACTTATTGTTGTGTGAGAACAATTTACAGATAACTAAAATTTGTTAAAAACTGTTCTTGTGGGTCAACATTGTTGTGTGACTTTTCATCATCATCATCAACAACCATGGGAAGATTCCCATGGGTGTCTGGTGCCATAAGGCACCAGATTACAATAGTCTTTTATTGCTTTACTTACTTTTACCCTATGTTAAGTGTTGCCCTGCTGTACATGGCAAGAAGTCTCAGGGTACATGGCATTAGAATACTACATAGCAACAGACCAGAACAGCAGCATCAACAGGCATTGTGGTGCCACTTTACTGAAATAACCAGCTTCTGTGCAAAGAAAGTAGGCCACCTCTTCACAACACTGACTGCAGTGAGAAAGGACTACATGAGCACAATGTACTTTAACAAAGATTGTGTGCATAGACATAAGTAAATAGACACCTGATTTGTTAATAATATTTATTTTCTGTCTGCATGGCATGGAAGAGGCTGTAGCTGGATTTTATAATCTGGTAGTCATACCAATGGTGCTCTGTGAAATTTGAGCCCACAATTCACGTAACAAGGCCAGCAGGTGTGTCTTGTTGGCTGGTTTCTGTGGCACCTGTCATAATTTTCCATCCAATATGGCCCACGGGGTGTTCAGCTGGGTTCATATCATGGCTCTGGCTTGGCTACAGCAGTTTCTGGATGGCATTTTGTTCGTGCCACATTTGGGTACGTTTTGCCCTACAACATGGAGCACTATCCTCCATGAACAAGGAGGTAGCCTTTGATATCTGACCACTGGAGAATATTGGTAACAAGCCCCTCTCAAGGATGGTTATGTATTTTTGTGCACTGATGTTGCCTTCACGTTCTATGAAGACTGACCAACCAGCCATCTATATGGCTCCCCATGTCATGACAGAAAAACCACCCTGTTTCACAATTGACTGTAGGTGCTTCCAGCTGAATTCCTGGCTGTGCAATTGCCACATCCAGGCCCTGCCATTGTTTGAAAATTGTGCAAATTGGGACTCATCAGAGAATATGACAGTGCCAAAACGCTAAGGGTCTCTCAATCATGTCTGTCACCCATGCCAATCTGTGACGAATATTTGCTTCTCGCAAAAGAGGTTTATGTCAAGTCGCTCTTCCACGATAGCCAAATCTGTGAAGATATTGCTGAACAGTTCTGGCACTCACAAGGTTCGTACTCTTCCAAGCAAAATAAGTTCAAGCACTTTTCAAGGACTTTTTAACCCTAATTATCATATGTGTGTACTGTTGGTCAGTCAGCAGGTAGTTATTTTAATTAAGTTCAGACCATTAATCTTAGCTGGCGCAGACACCTTCAATGACCTGCCTGTTACCCCTTGCCTCCAGTTGGTTTATTTTATTAACTTTGAATTCAGTGATGGAAAGTTGCAAAACCATTTTTGGAGCGGCAAAATGCATTTTTGGAACAGGTAAAATACATTTTTGGAACAGGTAAAATACATTTTTGGAGCAGCAAAATGCATTTTCGGAGCAGGTGAAATACATTTTCGGAGCAACAAAATGCATTTTTGGAGCAGATAAAATATATTTTTAGAACAGGTAAAATACCTTTTTGGAGCAGCAAAATGTGTTTTTGGAGCAGGTGAAACATTTTTGGAGCAACAAAATGTGTTTTTGGAGCAGATAAAATACATTTTTGGTGTAAGAAAACATTTTTTAGAGCAGGTAAAATATTAGTACAACTCTTAAGCAAAAATGTTTTGGAAATAGATGCACCCTACTCAAATTTAAAACATCTTGCATTGAAATACACACACACATATGCAAACATTTTACTTTTCAAATAGATCAAAAAAATTGTTACCATAGCAGGATTCTATTATTAATCATTTATTTTACAAAAAATGTTTAATTTTTTGCTGCTTTTCTCATTATTTATTTGCTCAGTTCTATTCTTTTCTAATTGTTTAAGATAGTTAGCAATGTTTTGTTTCTTTTAATAGTATCTATCCACTTTCTATTGCACTCATGTCTTTTTTATGCCACATTCAATGTTCATCTCAGCATTGTTTAACATTTTATGAGGGAATTCAACTGCTGCAAATATTCAGCTTCTTCCCATTTCAAATCACCTTGTGAACATTCAATTTCTTCTCTTTTTTGCTTGTTTTGCTGCATTTTCCCAGCATTAATCTGCTCTTGATATTTTTTCCAGGATTCTTTATAAGCTGTCAGAAGTTTTTTGGTTACATTAATTTTACTCACATCTACATTTAATCTTTTGACATGATCTTTGTGCTTCTTGCTCTCCGTATGACGCCTACAATCATCGCGGCGGACTTGCGACATGCTAAAATTGCAGCCACATGGCTTATAAAACGTGATTCAGCAAAATTTAGATGCTTCATAAAAAGGCCATTCTTTACTATACATACCGCGATACACTTGGCGATAAGTTTTTATCTGACTTCGTTCTTTTTGTTGTCTTAGCTGTTTCACTGCTATGTTTCGTTTCGTTTTAATCTAAATTAACCCTTTCCACTCAAATAACTTTTCACCCATACTCACACAGAACTCGCATTTTTTTTTTTTCTTTTCTGCAGTAGAGGCGACAGCTTAGCAGTGAAAGCTCAGCTTTAGCTCGCCAGCCCCGACATACGAGCTATAGAGGCATCATCAGCGTGGTGGTTGACACCCGACCTATTCAGCAAAAAAAGAAATATCTCGAGCGTCGACATGCGAGCTATAGATGCGTCATCGGCATGGAGAGTGACACCCGCGATATTCGGCGAAAAAGAAATGTCTCGCAAGCCCCGACATACGAGCTATATAGGCGTCATACACGTGGCGGATGACACCCGACCTATTCGGCGAAAAAGAAATTCCTCGCGAGCGCCGACATCCGAGCTGTAGAGGCGTCATAGGCGTGGCAGATAACACCCGACAAGCGAGCTATTCGGTGAAAACGAAATTCCTCACGAGCGCCGACATGCGAGCCATAGAGACGTCATCGGCATGGCGGGTGACACCCAGATGACGTTTCTTTTCTTTATCCGGTGAAAAAGAAATGTCTCGCGAGCCCCAAGATGCGAGCTATAGGAACTTCATCGGCGTGGCGAGTGACACCCGACCTATTCGACGAAAAAGAAATGTCTCGCGAGCACCGACATGCGAGCTATAGAGGCGTCATCGGCATGGTGGGTGCCACCGGGCACGTGCGGTATTCGGCGAAAAAGAAATGTCTCGCAAGCCCCGACCCACGAGCTATAGAGGCGTGATTAGTGCGGCGGATGACACCCAACACGCAAGCTATTTGGTGAAAAAGAAATGTCTCGCAAGCGCCAACATGCGATATATAGGCATCTTTGGCATGGAGGGTGACACCCGACATATTCGGCGAAAAAGAAATGTCTTGCAAGCCCCGACATACGAGCTATAGAGGCGTCATAGACGTGGCAGATAACACCCGACACGTGAGCTATTAGGTGAAAATAAAATTCCTCACGAGCGCCGACATGAGAGCCATAGAGGCGGCGGCGGCATGGTGAGTGACACCTGACACGCAGATGACGTTTCTTTTTCTGTTTCCGGTGAAAAAGAAACTTCTCGCGAGCCCCGACATGCGAGCTATAGGGGCGGCATCGGCGTGGCGAGTGACACCCGACCTATTCACCGAAAAAGAAGTGTATTGCGACCACCAACATGCGAGCAATAAGAGCAATAAGACTTCCATAAAACCGTAAGATGGGGTGAAAATCTGTAAAAGTTGAATCCTTTAGAAACAGAACCATTGTACCCTGCCACGGTAGAGCCATTTTCAGTCATCCTCCGCGTCAATGAAATAGCTAATGACTGACCTTATGCTGTATTTACGTAATCGCGCACCTCGCCCGGAATGAAATAACTGTGCTATCCCGAAGAACAGGGAACGACATATAAACAATCTCAATTGCACAGCACTCCGAAAGACCACCAAACTATCAGTAAACAATCTTCATCAGGATTTCATAATGTACAGCATCGTTTCTTCTACATACCACGTGATCACAACAAAACTCCTCCATAAGCAAAAACAATTTAATTTCCTACATCGCGAAAATCATTGTTTTTTTTTGTCACTTTTGCCAAAAAATCAACGAATTACAAGGTAGGTGAAAAACATTCCGAAATTTTAGGATTGGTGGTACCGTACGTGTTGATTAAGCATCGTTTTCACCAAATTACGCGTAGACTTGAAAAAGGCGTCATTCGATTCGACGTTTAAAACGGCATTTTTTGCCGTGAAAACATTTTTTCGCTCGACAATTTTTGCTGTGGACTGCCGTTTCTGCACAGTTGGGCCCAAATATTAATTTTTTCGTAATTTGTAGCAGGTTGGCTCAAGATAATGAAATTGGCGCAGTTCGGCGCAAACTTTCCATCACTGTTGAATTGCACCTCTGTTTTTGAAATCATTTCATTTTGTGGAATATTTTGAAAGGGTACATTATTTTCGTATTCATCCGCAAGTATGACACTTATTGTTTGCTTTAACTTTTTATTTTTGATGCTGTCAGGAGACTAAGAGTCACGAAGCACAGACAATTCCTGGAAGTTCCACCCTCTGGCAAGAATGCATCCCTAACCCCAGTCAATAGAAGCCCATCACAATTTGCAAATACATCACTTCCCTTATTTTACTCACATGGCTGATGCTTTAACTCTGTAGTGATACCACAGCCAAGGTACCAGCTGTTCACATGCTCCCCTGTGTTGAAAGTTCTGTGCTATTTGATCAGCTTGGTGTTTTCATCAGAACTACACAGAAATATCCTATACATCTTTTTAGCACAAGCAATTATTTAACACATGCTCTTTCATATCATTACTGAAAGAATGTATCAAAAAGAAATTTCAAGTACTTTTTACAGAGCCTTAAACCTTTTCAAGTACTTTCAAGGACTTGAAAACGAACTTTTTTTATTCAAGGACTTTTCAAGGTTGTCAAGGAGAGTATGAACCGTGACTCACTTGGAACCGTTCTGCGATCTTAGCAGCTCTGCTACGAGGATTGGTTTCCACGTACATACACGAGACTGATGAAGGGGGAAAAAAGCTGAACTTTTTAACCGGCTGGGTGAAAAATAAGAACGTGCTGCGAAACAACGTGAATATAATGCGGTGCGAGCAAGACAAAAATGTTCACTGAAATCTATTATGTAAATATTAAGCTGGAGCACATCACTGTATTCAAAAAATATATACATTTTTTCTTATTTTTTTTACCTTTAACAGCAACACAGGATAAATGTAACATCGCAGAGAAAAAAAATTACGACTACAGGCGAAATCTACGCTCTGTCCAACTTCCATTTTAGGAAAGCTTTCCTTCATTTCGAAGCTGCAAAACAAATATTTACGGAATAAAATTATATTTAACAACACTACTGTGTAGAAGAAGCATTGCGAGAAAAAAGGATTATGATCACAGGAGCAACCTTCACTCTGTCTAACTTCCGTTTCCGAAAGTTCTGAAAGTCAGAATTTCGCCCACCGACAGAAAACAACTCCACCACCAATCCCTTCCAAATTTCTATTCAGTTCTGCATCGATCTCGAAAACCATCGAAATGATGATGGAAATGACGAAATTTTTCGAATCTACTGAAGAATCTCAAGCGTGCAGATCACAGGAAAATTTTTGCGCCAACTTCCGTTTTCGAAATTTTTCTTCCATTTTCAAGCTGTATGCAAACAGAAGAAACATCGCGAGAAAAAGAAATCACTATTACGAGAAAAATTTTCAATCCATTCAACTTCCGTTTTTGAAAGCTTTGAAAACCAAAATACCATCCCCAGCTATCAAAAAATGACACACACACCCCCCCCCCCCCAAATAAATCTCCAAAATTTCTCTTCATTTTTGCATTGATCCCGAGAATAACCCAAATGATGACGAGAAAAAGCAGAATTCCGCGAATCCGCGGAAGAATCTCATGTATGCACATAGCGCTTGACAGCTCAAAGACACCTCTGTGGTGGCCCAAGGCTACCTTACATGATGCAGCTGCTTCCTTGCCTGCCTTCTTGAATTCCACTAGTACTCGGTTAACTATCGCCAGAGGAATTTGCAGATTTGCAGCAATCTGATGCTGGCTGGCGGCTCCGAGATCTGATTACCACACAACCTGCACTCTCTGAAAGTCGCTTAGTTCCTTGGTTCCCTTGGGTCAAGGCATGTTCATTGGTGTCACCTTACTTTCTTAAGTTGTCCTGCAAAATATATTAAACGGCATTCGAGCATGCAATGCAATATACACAGCTGTATCAGAATAACTGACCACCTACCTAATAATGGGAATAACCACTCTTGTCCCAGATGACAGCAGTGAGATGTTGTGGCATGAATGCAATGAGGACCTGGAAGGTTGCCCCAGGCACATGTGCCCATTCAGACTGCAGTAGAGCATGAAGGTCCCAGAGATGACATGCTTGTGGGTCAGCACATCGAACCTGTCAATCCAAATAGTCCCACAAGTGCTCTATCGGATTGAGGTCGAGTGATTTTGCTGGCCAAGGGAGAACAGAGACATTGCTGCCGTGTTCCTGGAACTAGTCATGCACCCCTTTAGCGACATGGCAGGATGCATTGTCCTATTGGTAGACACCAACAAGGGTGCAGAAAATTTTCAAGACCCAATATTTCCCCAGAACACAATTTTTTTGCCCAAAATTTCCCCCAAAACTGTAGCAAATTTCAATACAAGTTTAAATGATTATTAGAGTATATGTTGATGATTAAGAACTATCCTTAAAGCCTCTTACTTAAAAATTGGGGGAAAAAAACACTAATATTTATTCCAATGAATAAATAAAAAATCTTACATTGATGGGTAACGTCAGTTGTCACCAAGAAATGGCAGCCTTCTCGTCTCTTTGTGAAGGTTGTCAATCACTTTTGACGTCTTACCAGTCTCCCCGGTATTTTTCAGCAAACAATTAATAACAAAACACAAAATCACACTTGTATAATAACCAGAAATACATTAAACAAGAAAGATGACACCGAATTTTCGGGTGTACTGAGCACGTCTTTTGAATCCGTTCTGACGCAAATTAAATTTATCAAAGTTATTCAAAGTCAATGGAACTGGTGTGGAAAACAATAGTATCTGACGGAAGAAAGAAGTTTTTCAATCGGGTTTTTAATCCTGCAGATATTGCTGTAAACAGAATTGTGAGCTTATGCCCTCTGGTGGCAGACTTGTGCATTAAGAAACATTTGAATTTATATAAGAAACATTTCGCACCAGAAACGCTCTCCAACAAAGAACGAATTTTTCGAATTGGACTCTTCGAAACAGAGATGTGGACAAATATAAGATATGCATTTATGCCCCCTGACGGGAAAACCAAGCATTCTTTTAGGAAGAAAATATTCTCAAAAGGTTTTTCGATGTGAGCAGTATCGGTCCAAGAAAAAAATTTAGTTGAGTTTTCAGGAGCTCAGATTTTGCTGCAAATACATTAGAAGCAGAAATGATTTTGCTGCAAATACATTAGAAGCAGAAATTAAAACTTATGCCCCTGGTGGCAAACCACACTTTACCAAATATTAGAAATTATATGAAAAACATTTTCGACAATGAGCAGCATGCGATACAGGTAGAATTTTTCAAATCGGAGTTTTAGGAACAGAAATAACACAGAAAACGCAATTTACCTTTGCGCCCTAGCGGAAAGACTATAATTTACTTGAAAATTTTGAATTTATATAAAAAACATATCGCATCGTAAACACTGTCCAACAAAGAAGGAATTTTTCAAATGGGCCTCCTAGAAGTAGAGATATTGACAAAAATAAGATATACATATACGCCCTCTGGCATAGAAACCATGCATTATTTTAAGAAAAAATATTGCTAAAAGGTTTGTCAACGTGAATAGTATCGGCCCACAAACGAATTATTTTCAATCGAGATTTTAGAAGCTCAGATTTTGCTGCAAATACATCAGAAGCGGAAATTAATTAAGGGTTATGCCCCTGGTGGCCAAACTATTTTTTACCAAAATTTGAAATCATATTAAAATAATTTCCCATCAGGAGCTGTATCTGGGGCAGAAAAAAATTTCAAGGATCATAGCATACTTCTGGAAAATTTTAGGTAGGAATTTTAGGAATTTTTAGAAAAAATTTTGGAAAATTTTAGGAGTGTATTTCAATAAAAACTAGATGTATATTTGTATACATCTAGTAGAACAACTTTGTATACGTTGTAAAGAGTTTGCTTCACACCCTTCAACCATAAATACTGATAGACTGCGCATGGCATCAAAATTTCTGGCTCCAACATAAAATCACATGACTTCAGTCACAAAGATGGGTTACACCTGCTGTGCTTATGGTTGCTCTGAGAGATATAGTAAAGGAAGTTCTATGATTTTCCGTGGGTAAGAAACGAATTAAATACCTAAGTCAATAAAGTTCAATTACTTAACCAGAAAACTTGCAGTTATTGATATAAAAATATAGTAACTTAAGAAAAAAAAAATAGAATGCATGTTCCAAATTCTTCGCAAATGTTCATCACATTATAAATCACGAAATGTAAACAACCCGATCATGCATGTATATATCTCACAAGTAAACTTACCTGAAGAGTTTTCATTATATATGAGGCGCATTCACATAATACACCAAAAACACTGAAGTTCTGCAGCGTAAATTAGTAATTATAACAGCATTTTTACATGAAATTTCAAGTCTGATGATGATGTGCCCAATGTTGGAGCCACAGCGGCTTTGATGCAGCTATTGCCAATGCGCAGACCATTATTAGTATATATGGCTGAAGTTCACACCCAAATTTTTTGCATAACGTCTAATGTCTAAGTCTAAAGTTTAAGTACGATTTACTTCTAATGTTCAGTTCTAATCTTTTCATGTGTTATTATCATATTGAAGTATATTTATCACGTTCAAGTTTCGCTTTGAACATTAATATGATATTGAACCAGAAGCAATTCACGATTTTCACAGTAAAGTTTTCAGGTTTCACATTAAATTACAATAACCTAAAAAGGTAATTGAAAACCAAGAACTATGTACAATTGTTCACTGAATTACTTTTTTCCTATTATTGTTTTAACCTTTTCCTGGTAAGCCTATCTTTTTCTGCTTCCACCACAACTAATTTACTTTCAGTTTTCTTTATTTCAGCTGAACCTTGTATGATCAAGTTAGAGGCAACTGCTATTTCAACAGTATTTTGTTTATCTACAGCTTTTCTCATCCTTTCTGTTCCCTCTTGAATTACTGCTAGGGAGGTTTCTTTATCTTTTTTAAGTCAATTTATTTCTGCATCATTTTTTTTTATATTGTCATCAACTCAGCTTTTCTTTTTTTCTCTAGTTGTTTTTCCTTATTTTCCCTCAATTTTTTTGCTTCCTTTCTTTTACCTTTTTTTATTCTTTTTCCTTCAGCTTATCAACATACTCTTTATAAAATTTATGTGAATCACGAACACTATTTAACAAATTTCTTGTTATGGGAACTTTACTTACACATCCATAGTGTTTAATGGCCCCTTTAACTATTCTTAATGATGTTATAGTTGAGTCTTTTAAGTTAGCCTTGTCCTTCTCCTCAACAGAGCAGTATTAACCAAAAATCCCCTTTCTGCATCAGCATTACCATGAGGTAAAACTAAAATTGACTTGATAAGTTTAGCAAGATTTGAGTATTTTTCTTTTCCGCTAGAGTCTTTAATACTAAATATATTACGCCAATAATGATCAATCCGCACTGGAATATGCCCTTCCTCTGATAATTTCAAGAGTTCATCTAGAGTTGGCTTATCGCAATTTATAAGTTTCCACTCTTCTCTTTTACTCTTATCAATTTGTTCCTCAGAAAGATGCAAAACACTTGAAATTCTGGTTATTTCCGAAAGTCCTTCAGTGACTGAAAGTTGAGTTGACTCTTTCTTTGGTTCTTTTACCTTTAAAACTTCTATGTCTCTTAGCTTTTGATTGCAGAATGGCAAATTTGACTTTAAATATTTTGTAGTTGCAATTAGTGATGATCTTACATCTAAAAGAAATAATTTCTGCCTGGTCTCCTGAACATTCCTGAGGAGATTTTTTGTCTTCATACCAACTTCTAACTCCCCTAGATTTTTTCATGAATTTTTGTTTTCAAAATCTACATTCTTTAGGTCTTCTCCAAATTTCCCTGCAATAACATCATCTTGGATAAATTGAGCCATAACATTCCTCATTAAAGTATTTAAATCAGAATATAACTGGTGTATTTTTGGTTCTTCACTCTGATAACATAATGAAAACTTTTCAAAATTTTGGTGTGAAAATGAAATTAATGCTAAATAGCAAGGAGTTAGCTCATTTTTCAGGACAGTGAATTATTTTATACCTTGCCGAATTGCTTAGTTGTTTTTCAAATATTTTTTGAGATGGCAAGAAGTTTAAAAAATATTCTGTAATATTTACCATTGATCCAAGAGCTTCTGGGCTACAGAACCAACGGTTAACCATCTGTTGCTGACATGACGCAAAAGAAATTTGGCTGTGACCAATGTTATATCCTCGACAGATTTATATTCCTCTCGTCTTGCAGCACTACTTTTTAAAAAGTAATGCACATCAGTAGCAAATTCGTCAAACTCTATATTTAAGCTTGTCAAAAAAATTTAAAATGCATTACTAACAACATGCAGGTTGCAAAAACCTAGTTCCAAATATTTCTGACCTGTTTCTTGTTTTACAACTTTATTGAATTTGCGTAAAATGCACTTATTTACATTTGGGCTGTCCATGAATACACAAATAATTCTGTTCAACGAAATATTAAAGGATGATAACACATCAAGAATTTCTTTTAGCAAAATATCTGCTGTTGCATGACCCAGAAAAGCGCTTGTTAGGTATCAGCAAGAAACTGAATTAATTTCTGAAGACCAGTACCTGAGATACACATCCAAACTGCTGTTTCACTTGTGTATTTGTAGTTTCATCAAATGCTATAGTAACCTTTCCTGGGCTACTAGATGCAATGTCTTTTTTCAAATCCTCTTCAAAATATTTTGACAGTCCATGTGATATCACATAAGCAACTTTTTTTTCTTTAAGTTACATTTTGGCTGCAATAGCAGAATCAGGAAACATTTCTTGGAAAAGTCCAACTGTTTCAGTGCATGAAAAAAAAAAGACATATTGTCCTTAGCAACTTTCATGGCCCATAATGCTTCAGCTTTAGCCAGCTGTAAATCATGACTCAGTACTTCACTAATATTTGTTTTGGGCTGAAGATCCCGTCCTCCAAAGGGTTTAAGGATGGACTTATTTTGAAATTTACTTTGGAATTTCTGCAAATGTTTTTTTTTTTTTTTCCTTTATGATGCGCTTTTACTTGTGAAAAGCCACCATTAGAAATATTGAAATTTCTGAACACAATATACACTTAGCAGAAAATATTGTTTCAGTTGCAAAACACCATTCTTTCACTTCACTCCGTCCAATTCTTTGGCGAGCCACGCATCTTGAAATTTCGTTTTGGATTTAGGCATCTTAAACACTTGTATTACTAATCAGAAAACTGAAAATGAAAGGGTAGTACAAAAACACGTTCCAATATTGCAAAACCAGAGAACTTCCCGGCGTTTGGCTGTGAGGATGTCAGAAGATAGAAAAAAAAAAAAAAAAAAAGCAAGTCACCACTAGAGAACTGAACCTGCACACAGCACAGAGAACACCATAAAAGATGCAAAACCAGAAACTATCACACGCATTTGGAGCCAAGATATATTGTGCATTGAAGGTGGCCGTCGCAGGAGCGAAGGTCAATGATCACATGCTCTACTGCCTGCCATGATAACACTCAGCTACCATCCCATCATCATTACCGGAGGTTACTGAAGGAGACCACACATTTCCTTTTCGCTTCCTCCCACCTGCGGTTTACAATATGGTGAAAAAGATACCCCCCCCCCCCCCGTTTTTTCTTTAGATCTCCGTTAGGACCGTTACTCTCGAAAACTGAAAAAGTGGACACCCCCCCCCCCTTCAGCAGCGCAGCATATAGGCTGTGTTTCTACAATAACAGGTCTTTTTACCTTACTGTAATGGCAAATTTATTGGCGTTAATATTGGTTGTATTTTTAATAAATAAGCTTACGAAAATTTTAGGAATAGTAAATTTTAGGTATAATTTTAGGAATTTAAGGAGGGTCACAAAATATTAGGAATTTTAGGAGGAATGCGATCCCTGAATTTTTCAAACTGGAGTTTTAGAAGCAGAGATATCGGGGGAAACGAAAATTATTTTTACACCCCTAGCGGAAAGTCTGAGTTACTTGAAAATTTTCAAATTATATGAAAAACATGTCACACCGGAAACTCTATCCAATAAAGAAAGAATTTTTCAAGTCGGACCATTATAAGCAGAGATATTGACAAAAATAAGGTATACATCTACGCCCCTGGCGGAGAAACCATTAAGAAGAAAATATTCCAAAAAGGTTTATCGACGTGAGTGGCATAGGTCCAAGAAAGAATTTTTTCAATCGAGATTTTAGAAGCTCGGATTTTTTTGCAAATACATCAGAAGCAAAAATTAACACTTACGCCACCTGGTGGCCAAAGCATTCCTTACCGAAAAATTAGAAATTATATGCAAAAGATTTTCGATCAGGAGCTGTATCAGCTGAAGAAAACATTTTTCAAATCGGAGTTTTAGAAGAAGAGATATCGGGGAAAACGTAATTTACTTTTACGCCCCCTAGCGGAAAATCTATGCGTAACTTGAAAAAGTAACTATACCTAAAATACTCTTCGAAATAAATGGAATCTAAAGATAAAGAGTTTTTTCAATTGGATGTTTAAAAGCAAATATATGGAATAAAATGTATTTTGAATTCAACAGCATCTGCATTTACGCCTTCTAGCGGCAAAATTGTACATCGTTAAAAAAAAATGAAATGAATGATCATCATTCGCATATTTCATGCTTCCCAATGCGAAAAGAATTTTTCAAATTGGACTAATAGTTGGAGAGATATGGTGTCTACAACGGACAAACCGGTAACAATAAGCACGATCTTTTTTTACAAAAGACGTGCTAAAAATAGTTACGTGCCACACCACAAAGCATCGAGGGCCACACTTTATAATAAACTGCTCACAAACAACGGTACGAATAACACCCATAGCATGCAAACAGCAACCGAAAAACCATGTGTCCCTGGTGAAACGGCTACTAACAGAGCTCACTGCAGATGTGCTTGAAGTTGAAACTTGGCATTGCGCGTCTAAGCTTATAAGTATAAATACAGTAGAACGTCCAAAATCCGAACTCTCTGAGACCATTGGTAGTTCGGATTGGAGGACAATTTGTTTTACACTGTTTCCTCATTCCATACTTCCAGCTTTTAGATCAAAAGACAGAGTTTCCTCCTATGTTTACTAGAAAGGTCTCTGGCACAACCTTTTAGTGACGCAGTGAGGAGTCCCATTTCTGCTCTTTCAACAGACTTGGCTCTGATGAGAGATTTATCGCTTCCCCCCCTCCTCTCATTCTACAAACAGTGACAGTGTTCCGAACAGTCTGTTCGGGATTTTAATATGTTTTTTCGCATTTTTCTCCTTCCTTTCCGACAACGCAAGCAAAGAAGGATGGGTAGTTCCCCCACCCCTCCATTCCAAACAAAAGTGATTCAGTCCTGGGATACAAACATGAAACTTAGATTCAAAACGTCTGAAAAAATTTTGGGTTCTAGGTGAAAACGATGGCGGGGCAGAAACCTCGAAAATAAACAGCTAAAAAAATTCTATAATTAAATATAATTTATTTCATTCTAGCATTTTAGGCATGTAGTTGTGCCAGATAATTTTACTACATGAAATTTAAATTAGACTTAAATCATTTGAAAAATGAATCGGTCATTCGCTTTAAAATGTCCAGAACCCCCAATAAATTTTCAAATCGGCACTTATGACACATTCGCTGCCATTAGTTTCGGAAACCTTTATTTGCGTAACTAGTGGTTGCTTTGTACTTGTTACTCCGCCTTGGCATTAGTAAAGCCGTTAGGGCTTGGTGAATAGTCTGCCAGTAGCAGTCGGCAGAACATCACTGCGCTCATAACCTCTTGTATTCAAAACGACTACCTGATTACTGTGCAGTAAATTACTCTATCTTTAACGTTATATAATTGTTAATAAGTTAAATTTTATTATTGCTATTATTATTACTATTTTATCTCCAGGCAAAAATTTCCCCATAACTGCCTTAATTCCCCCCCCCCCAACCTCGTTCGTGCGTTTGAATATATTCTGCACCCCTGGACACCATCACCACCAGAGTACACATCCAACATCAAGGGATGCATGTGGTCAGCGAGGATGGACAGGTAGCCATTGGTGTTCAGGGACGCATACAGTGGTACAAGTGGTCTCAGGTCATGCCAGGAAAACATCCCCTAGACATACACACTGCGACCACTGGCCTGTACTTGACCGACAAGTGTGTCCTGGTGCTACTTCTCATGTGTCTGACGCCATATCTGCCACCGCCCATCACTTCTGTGGAGTAGAAACCTCGATTTGTCGGAGATGGCAACCTTTTTCCACTGTCCGATGACGGTAGTCCCACCATGCGAACTGCAGGCGTCGTTGCTGATGGACCTGGGTTAACATGGGCGCCTTGGCGCAGCATCGACTCCGGAGATCAATGCGTAACAGGGTTCACTCTACTGTTATCGGGGACACATAGTGGGTGCCCCAGCGTTTATTTGCATGGTCAATTGCTGCACTGTTGCAAATAAATTGTGCTTTAATAGTTTACGTTCTCCTCTGGGGTCGATGGCCTTTGGGGCGCCACAGTTATGACGTCGGGAGGTACTCGGTGTGCCAGCGGTCCATTCTTGGTACACCCTTACAACAGCACCTCGCGAACAGCCCACGAAATCTGCTGTTTCTGAGATGCTTCCACCCTTGGCATGGTAGCTGATGATCATTCCTTTTTGAATGTCCATTAAATCACTACCTCTGGCCATTGTGGTCACGTTACACACTATGGCTCATCTGTCCTGGTCAGCCATTTATATCTCCATGTGGTTGAGCTTGTCATGTGCATTCTGTGACTTGCTTGGGAGAGTACACTGTGATTCTAGGGGTGGTAATATTATTCTGATATGACTGTGTAGACTCCACTACATAGCAAAAATGACATGACAGGTGTCTATTTACTTGTCATGAGTCTGTGTATTTAACATATCCACTGCCCCTCACCGAAGCACATTTTTGGAACCCCAAAACAAGAAAACCTTCCTTAACCCTTTAACGACCATAACGCCCAAAACGCCTGTACATACTAACGACCAGACCTGCCAACTTTCAGAAACAGAAATCCGTAAAAAATGTAATCGATATATTCGATTAAATTACTTGTCGCGCATATTGATTAAATGTACAGAACATATCGATTTAAAAACTATGTTACCCAAATGAACTATCAACTTTTATTGAAGTGACTACAGATGTTTAAATTTATCGGCACATTTATATCGATTAAAATAAATTCTATACATAATTTCTCATTACTATGCTATCATTATGATCTATAAAGTGATAAAAAATGTACTTTTACAGAAGTTTGCATCTAAAGGGAAGGATGTTCTACTTTTTCAATGGGATCGTGTCCCACGCCGTCATGAAACATACTAAAATATTTTCAAAAACGAACCATTTTCATGTTAGGTTTTTATCTTACGGAGACACGGACGATGAGACAGTCAAATAAAAAAATTAAATAAGTAAGAGTGACTGAGAGACACTAACTGGTAAATTATGTTCAACTAAAAATGAAGTGAACAAACATTTTGTACGAATCGCATCCAGTTCATTATAACTTTTAACAAAGGAAGTTAATTTTGTTATTTTTTTCCCCACGCAGTCAACGTTATATTTATGCTTGTCACTAGAAATATGATTTGTAATATCATTCCTTCCACCATGCGAAATGTTGAAATTGCATCGGCACATAGCGCGAAACGCATATTTTCCTTTTTTGAAGATTTCGCAATACACAGGAATTCCGCAGAATACGAATCACAGAATATTTTATAGTACTTTTTTCCCCTTTTATATTGCTGCTCATAGCGAATCACTAATACTAAATTTATTACCACTCACGAAAAAATGTAAGTAAAAACTGCTATAGTAGAGGAAAAAATACCGATTACAGAGTTATCCGATTCGAGCTGGTCAGCTAGGAAAGCAGAGAGCAACTGAAAGGTTCTTTCATCTAGAAACAAAGGTTTAGGTTTTAGTTATGAATGTCATCCTCTGGGGTCGTCCCCTCCCTCCCCATCATTCCTCACAGGTGGATCGATGCCTTGTCTTTCACTAAATCCGATCCCTTTAGCGGCATCCGTTATACTTCCAAATGGCACTGATTTTATAGTTCTGTCTTCTCTTCCTGTCCTCCCCCTCCCTTCATCTTACCGAATAGAGCTTCTCTAGTCATTCCTTTTAAAACAATCTGGGCCCATCAACGTCTGAACCAACCCCTCTCCTGTAGTAAACTATCAAAATGTCTTTTGCCGGAACAAAACCAACTGTCTTTTACATCAGGCGTCAGGGGAACGATACAGCCACTTCGTCGGTGACATCCTCCCCATCTCGTCCCCTGCTCCCTTTGTGGCGTAGTGTAGCCACGGCATAAAACGTTTGAACCGAGATTTTAACTCCGATCTTATGTCTCTGCAAATAAAAAAAAAAAAAAAAAAAAAAGGCCTAACATGACAAAATGTAGAATACACGTATTCTGTTTTAGAAAATGAAAATCTCTAAATATCACACAATTCGGTTGGATAGAAGTTACAAAGCCAATGGCACTTTCTTTTTCAAACAGATAAAAAAAAAAAGTCTATATACTTCCTCCCTAGATTAAACTTGTGCTGTCAAAATCTGGATATTTTAAAATTCAGAGTTGTTTACTAAAAGTCCAAAATTTCATACCTACAAAAAAGTGAGGGTTTGCAAAGGCAACAGTGTTCTCCACGATACTTTACTGTTTTCTTTACGAATCCCTAGAACATTTTTTGCGCCTATTAATTTCTAAATTAAAAAGCTGCCACACACACGTCGTTTTATAATTAAAAATTCTATCCAAATCGGTCAATTTCCACGGAAGATATTGTGCTAAAATTCTGAAATGCAAGCGAACATATCTCACGCATGTACTACTGCACTATCCCCGTGAATGCTGATAGCAACCATTTTCATTAGGATAGGTCCACTATGGGTGCTGAACAAGCATACCCAAACTTCACCACAATCATGCTTTGATTTTACGCAAGTCATCACGCAAAAGGGCGGAAGAATGAATCCCGCTCCCATGTCTTGACCTTACCTTTGACCATTTTCAATAGGGATTAGATGAATTAGTATGTTGGTTTCTTTTGTTTTTTTTTATTGGAGGTTTAACGACCACCGTGAGCAACTCAATGGGTCGCCTGTCCCTAATTTAGGGTCACTGGTTCTAGGGAAGGGAGAGAGCCAGTGCCGTAAGACAAACACAACATCCATGCCTCACCGGGATTCGAACCCGGACCCCGTTCGGACGAATGATCAGAGGCCATCGCTTAGACCACTGCGCCACCGGGGCGGCAATTAGTATGTACCCCAACATATTAATTTCATTGAATCCAGCCAAGACATTTTTATGAACGTTACCGGCGATGAACAAAGCACGGTTGGAAAGCGAAAGTGTAGAAAACTTACTGACTAACGGACCAGCAAAATAAATCATAGCTGGAGCAGCACTGGCTCGAATGAACATTGGACTCACTTTTTTTTTTTAACTTCCTCTTATGGTAGCCTTCTTTCGTTACGTCAAATTTATTGCCAGAGAAGAAGTTACGAAACCATGCATGCCCCAATGCATTTTTAATTCCACAAAACTGGCAGTTTTTGCTTAATTTTGTCATGTTGGGTATCGATCTGGGCTTAAAAATTCCACAGATTTAAAATCAGTCTGAATTTTTTTCTACGATAACTATGTTCTGAGATAGCATTTCGAACTGGGAGGAATAAAGATAAAAGACACCTGCTCCAACGCGGACACACCCCACGCTGGCCTTATGAGAAGTTGCGACTCGGGAGATGAACAATGCATTATCTGAAAAGAAAGGCGGGGGGGGGGAACAGCGTGCACAAGAGAGGGAGAGAACCAAACCGAAGGTTAAATAAGCCCAGCTGGTTGGTGTTCTACTGTATAAAAAAAGGCAAAACAATAACCTAAAATGTGGGAAAACTGCAGCAAAATGTTCCCAAATAAACACATGTAACTAAAAACTTATTCGTAACTTACATCGGCACTTTACTTTGAATGGATTAAGTTAAAAAAAGTTTCAATAGAGGGTGTAAAATCATCAGAAAAAGAAAAAAACCTCGGAGAATCGCCAAATCCGTAAAATTAACATTTTGCCCATAAAACAAGTCACATTTCCGTAAATTTTACGGGTAAACCGTAAAACCTGGCAGGTCTGAACGACCATAGCCGCCCGAAACGCCTGTCTAGAGTGAGTCAGATTTCCTATCCTTATTTGTTCTTCAAATTTTCTCGACCTATGAGGGATCAGCAGGAGTCACCCTCAGTCACTATTGTTGTTATTAAACAAAAGAAGTGAAACAACAAACAGTTTCAGGTGTTATGGTATTTAGAGTGATACAAGGTTTTGGGATCATGGTCGTTAAAGGGTTAACAAGAAAAAGTGATAAAGCAAATGAATTAACCATACATGAAAAAGCCTTTTATATGAAAAATAATGTGGGAATTGTTTATCAGATTTGGCAAATTTTTAGCATTAGTCTTGGAAAAACTGACAAGAAACAGAAGCAATGCAGACCAGGTCATACCGTAACATAAGTCTAGAAAAATAGGTACAGTCAAAAATATTTTACAAGCTGAGCCAAACAAACACACAGCAAAACTGTAGTAGCAAAATGGCATATGTTTAAGCCTACAATCAAACTACCAAGACATAGGATTCTCACTGATTTTCTCCCACAAAAATAAGCACTTTTTAAGGCTTTTTAAGTACATCTCTAAATTCTTTTAAGGACCTTGCCAACTGCATACACAACAATGACGAGCACAAATGGACTTTTACACACGACTTAGCTATGCAAATTGCAGTATGCTGACAAAGTTTGCAACATTTTTCCATATAAGTTTGTAGATGTAATACATTAGAATTTATGCAATTTAAAAGACAGTTCTGCTGGTCAAATAAGTTTGTTTTTGTGTACATCATGGTTACAGTATGTACACTGAGAGACAAAAATATTGTATGGGCTCATATGCCTTTTTGCCCAATGCAGATAAAAAAATCTGCTAAGGCATTAGTTAATCAGAAATACTTAAAAGCTAGTATTTTATACAAATGTGAAAAATGACTAGAAAACATTTTATAAAGACTGTAATGTGGCAAAGTTTTAAAATAATGAAGAAGCAAACATCATATTTAAAATCAGTAAGCAACTATTAAATCCACGAAACTACTGATCTGAACCAGAAAAATAATGGCTTTCACATGCTTTGAAAAACAAACATCATATTTAAAATCAGTAAGCAACTCTTAAATCCACAAAACTACTGATCTGAACCAGAAAAATAATGGCTTTCACATGCTTTACATAGAAGAGCAAGAATGGTGTGAATCTTTTTTCTTGTTTGTGCTGTTACTTGTGTCATTCTGATTTATTTAATGTACTTGCTCAAAAATATTAATTCTTACGTAAAGCTAATTATAAATACACTAAAAAAAACATTTTTATGTTTCTCCTAGTTATGCATTATGAAAATTTCAGTTTTCAGCATCAAATGACACTTTCAAATGTAAGAATTCATTAACAAGAAACATCAAAATTCTATTAACTCACAACAAATTATAAGCAGCATGATTTTTTTTTTTTTTTTTTTTTTTTTTTACATCACAGACATTGGAATGCTGTTCTCACTGAATTTAAGCCCTGGCCAGATCTGAACTACTTTCATATTTTGCAAAAGCCTTGATGCTGTAGTTTGAATAAATAAATATTAGTGTTATTGTTGGGGGGGGGGGGTTGTACTAAATTATGATTTCCTACACTAAATGTGCACTAGCTGCTTAGAATTTCAATACAAATTTAAAAAATCCTCATACCGAACTAGTATTTCATTGACTAAAAACAAGATGGCCTTGCTTAAGGGAGCACCATGACCCACTCAAAATGGCACCTACATTATCACGTATCACAGGGGTGTCCAAGCTAGCATCTTACACATGAATCTGTGGATATTTGTCACTATTCAGTGCTTACAGTGGTTAAAATGCAATTGATACACAATTGTCTCATTAGTACATTACCATTAGCTTACAAACACATAAAAAATTTCCTTTGTAACTGCAAAATTATTGTGATATATTGCAGTACCTTTTTACTTTAACTTAACTGAGGTTTCGACCTTAGATTTTTGAACCAATAAGTTAGAATATCTTTAAAAAAATACAATTTTAAGTCTTACATGAGAGGTTTTTATGTCTCCCTCTTTTCTCAGTAGTTATCACCAATTTTAATTTTACAGCATTTTTAAAGAGTTTTTCCTGCAAACAGACATGGTAGAGAATGCAGAAGTGGAAGAAAATGTGATAACATACATCAGAATGTCCAGACACTGTGATACTTGGGGAAACTTTTCTTTTTAAACTACACGACCTAAGGGTGAGGGTGGAATTCTAAAATATGTAGTCTGTAAAATAACTGTAAAAAAAAAAAGAATTTCTGTAAATTTTATGGGCAAACTATAAAACTGGGTAGGTATGGGAAGGGTAATACCATGAACACAAAAGCTTCACTTTTTCAAACCCACTGATAACAAAATTGAAATGAGGATATTCTCAAATTCTCCACATTCAAAAACTGAGTAATCAATGCCAGAAATAGATCTTTGATGTGAAAGAGTATGTCACCTGTATGCAAGAACAATAATGGTGGGTTGGATATGTATTAAACATAATTGAACAAACTGATGGAAGTGAAGATCAATTTTCTTTATCCCCAAATGGACCATCAGCATCAAAGTATTATCCTCAAAAGCTTAACATTTAACTTATTTTTTATAAATAGGCAGAAATATCTAATTGCAGAACTATGAATTGCTAGTAAATTTTTCCTATTCAAACTCCACTGCAGCCTGGAATTTTGATAAGATGTACAAAATGCTAGAGCAGTTCAAATATATTTTTACATATAAATATTTAAATACGGAAAAGTTAATAAAATTGGGTTTTTTTTATTCAAAGTCAATTTTTATGAACTCGAAATACACTCCTAGCAACAACAAAAAAAAAAAGAAGCACTCGAGAAAGTGTCATTCAATCCTGATGAAACTACGCATATAAACACCCAAAGGCGGAACATGCAAATGATTAAAAACTAACGACTAATGACTAAATAGTGGACCACTACAGCACATTAGAACCGCACATCGAAGAGGATATCAAGAGCAAAACTAGCAAGCATGGGAAATTGTGACAGGGATTAGAGTTGCATTAACCTCCATGAACTGTGAGGGTGCCTTGATGAGCAGTTGAAAAAGTTTGAGAGAGAGGATGTATAATAAAGATGCTCTTGGGGCTTCTCTTGCACACAGATCTCACACCGAAAGAGGCTGGTTGGTCGAGTCGTCGCATTGTCAGGCATTTGGGTTGGAGTGACACTGCAATCGGGCAATGATGGCACTAATGGGTCAAGGAAGCACAACCCTGCAGCACGTGGGCAGTGGATGGCTGAGGACAATGACAGAACATGAGGATCGAGCGAATGAGAGAGCCGCACAAACAGAACCGAATTTGTCACTCTTAACCATCCATGGCCCAGGAGCAGAGAAAAGTTTCAGGGCCCAATATTTCCCCAGAACACAATTTTTTTTTTGCCCGAAATTTCCCCCAAAACAAACTGTAGCAGACTTTCATACTGATACAAGTTTAAGCAATTATTAGACTATATCTTGATGATTAAGAACTACCCTTAAAGCCTGTTACTTAAAATTTTGAAAAAGAACTAGTATTTATTTTAGATTCAAAATGTGAAATATACACTTAGATTCAAAATGTCTGAAACATTTTTGGGTCTAGATGGAAACAGTGGCAGGGCAGAGAGGCTGAAAAATAAACAGTTAAAAGAAAAGTTTGCAATTAACTATAATTTATTTCATTCTCGCATTTCAGGCATCTATTGTGCCACATAATTTTACTGAATGAAATTTAAATTAAGACTTAAATCCTTTAAAAAATGTGGGGGTCATTCGCTTTAAAATGTCCGGAAACCCCAATAATTTTTCAAATCGGCCGCTATGACACATTCGCTGCCATTAGTTTCAGAAACATTTATTAGCGTGACTAGTGGTTGTGTCGTACTTGTTACTCACGCCACGCTGCCTTCGCCTTGGCATTAGTAAAGTCATTTGGGCTCGGTGAATCGTCTGCCAGCGGCAGCCGGCAGTACGTCACTGCGCTCATAACCTCTTGTATTCATAACGACGCGCCATTTTTCAAAATGATTACCTGATTACCGTGCAGTAAATTACTCTTACCTTTCACGTTATAGTCATTAATAAGTCAATTTTTCGTTTTATTATTATTTTACCCCCGGGCAAAAATTTCCCCATGGCTGCCTTAATTTCCCCCTAACCTCGTTCGAACATATTCTGCACCCCTGCCGTGGCCATGTTGCGTCATGTACAGGTACGTAAATGGCCATCTGATCTGGACCATTGTCAGATGACTTGCAGCATGAAGCCTACATTTCAAGAGGCCACTCCACCTCCTTCCACTGACCATCGTCAGCACCAATCAAAGTGGGATAGTATACAGTGGCATTGTGTTGTCTTCAGTGACGAGTCACGGTTTGCACTTGGTGCCGATGACCAGCACACAGTTCACTCACCTGGAGCAACTGTCTGGGAAACCATTTCCTATGATAGCCGGACACCCTTGGTAGTCCTCCATACAACCGTCTAGGCTCAATGGTACATAGACGACATTCTACGACCTGTTGTATTGCCCTTCCTGTTGCAGCATCACCGTGCAATTTTTCAACAGGACAATGTATGGCCACGAATAGCATGGCTCTCTCAGGCCTGCCTCTGTAATGTCCTTCCTTGGCCAGCCCGATCGCCTGACCTCTCACTGATCGAACATGTTTGGGACATGACGGGACGCCACCTATGCCCATCCCAGAATGTCGGCAAACTGGCCCACAATTTGGACATCATCTGGCTTGTTATACCTTAGGATAGTATCAGTGAACTATATGCGTCCATGTCGTGGTGGGTAATGACTTCTTGTATCTGAGCCAGGGCTGGCACTACAACATACTGACTTGTTCCACTCATGTAACTGTTTTATTTGAATAAATGGTCCAATTGCTCTGGAATTGTAATCACTTCCTTTTCTGTACATATACACTGCACATGCCAATTTTCATCTCAACTGGATGATTCCTTCTGGGTGTTTTTTGGGGAGATATTTTTGGCAAAGAGTGTAATTTTAAAATTTTCATGTTACGTTTCATAACAAATAAAAGCTCAACAAATACCTTAAAACCTAACTGTTCTGCATTTGATACAAGATTAAATAACTATAAAAAGTACAATAACATGTTTGAAATTCAAGATTTTTTCCAACTTTGAATGCCCACAAAATTGCAGTGAATTGTACAATGTATCTAAACTGTGGCAGAATTTTTTTCTTACAAGGGCCTACTGGCTTGAATTTCATCAAAACTGAAGGAGGGTTGAGTGCTGTGTTGAGGTGGCATGAAACAAAAGCTTACTGTAAAATAACTAAAGACACGTAAGACTGCAAACAATTTTATCATCTGAAATTTAACAGTAACTTTAAAGTAAATAAGTCTGTCTGTTCAACAATCCTGTAATTAAATTTACCAAATCATAATGTGAAAGGTAAAAGGTTGCTCTTAATAAGGTGAACAAAGAAAACTTGTCAAATTAATATTTCACAAGTGTATTCAGAAATTCCATTTTTCAGTACACCTATGTGCACATCCTGTAGTGAGATGCCTGTATTTTTACTATATGACCTGTTGATTTATCACTATGTAAGATAAAATGAAGGTTCCCACTAAATATTGCTCATTTTTCATGACGAAAATGAATTTTTATAATCATGAAATGCACATATATTTACAGAAAAAATGATAGAAGCAAAAATTACTTTTCCCTCAAGAAACGCATATAGCGTATTAAATCCATTTATTTCTTATGGTGTAATAGTCACAGAGATTTGCTAAGACTTCTCTTAGTCATGCATTCATCGGCCACTCCTGTATGGAATAATATTAGAAGAATTGCCACTTACACGAACTTTAAAGAGACTGACATCAGGGAAACTGTCAAAATCCTCTCCAGCAAAGTAGCATGCAATGACATGATCTCTACTGAACTACCAATGGTTTGGCATGCGTTATTAAAAGACGGGAAAAGCCATGTAATTACGTGCTAAAATATTTCACGAAATATGCTCGTGATGTCATCCACGTTATTTTCAAAAATCATCTCTGTTCCTTATGTGTTCCAATTCCCTACATTTTTATGTCTACCATTGCCTTGAAAAAGCCTGCCAGTGGAGTGTGAAAGCTTGGCGAATCTCTGTGATTATTACACCATAAGAAATAAACGGATTTAATACGCTATGTGTTTTTTGAGTATTCATATCGTGGTGTAATAAAAATAACATTTGACTTTTTCCATTTGCAAAGCTGATCAACATTGTAGATACATAACATTTTGCTCAAAATACAAATTACACCTATTCAACAATCCAATTCATATGACAGCAATAAAAACTGAAGGAAAGTTCAGTAGTGATGAAAAAGTCTAATGCCAAATCCCTTAGTTGACAAAGGATTCAATGTTAGTAGCCCTGGTAAGCTAAACCTTCCTGTACAAATCAATTGTTAAATTGTCATTGTGACAGCAATAGCAAGACTCTTGGCCAACTTGTGTACCTTAAATTGAATAAGACAATAATAAGATTCAGGACTTAAGATTTCAGAAACTTGTCCACACAGATGACTTGAAAATAAAGTATCTTATGTCCACAAACACTGGCTACAGTTCTAAAAACAAATAGGGAGGGGGGTCTTTTGCAAGTATCTCTCTATTCTAAAAAAAAGTAACTGCCGCCGCTGTTTTAGAAATTTCGCGACACTCTTGCTTTCCTAGCTCGCAGCGCAAAACGTACTGCACACAAAAATATGAAATTTACATCGTTTGTAGCTAGAATTGTTTGGAGAACACGCTGAAATAAACCGTTTCTCGATTCTGGTGATACTTCTTACAAGTATCTCTCTATTCTAAAAAAGTAACTGCCGCCGCTGTTTTAGAAATTTCGCGACTCTTGCTTTCCTAGCTCGCAGCGCAAAACGTACTGCACACAAATATATGAAATTTACATCGTTTGTAGAGAATTGTTTGGAGAACACGCTGAAATAAACCGTTTCTCGATTCTGGTGATACTTCTTGCAAGTATCTCTCTATTCTAAAAAAAAAGTAACTGCCGCCGCTGTTTTAGAAATTTCGCGACACTCTTGCTTTCCTAGCTCGCAGCGCAAAATGTACTGCACACAAATATATGAAATTTGCATCGTTTGTAGAGAATTGTTTGGAGAACACGCTGAAATAAACCGTTTCTCGATTTTGGTGATACTTCAAGAGCTATTGTATTTCAAAGTTAAGGTAAGCAAATAAAGTGCTATCAGGTCGCGTTCCGGACACACTAACAGCAACAGAATCACGAAACTTTGTAGGCATGTAGTGCCAATCGAATTTTCGCCCCTCATGAGATGAAAAAATTATATCCAAAATGGAAAATCTGATTGCTCATGACAACTCAAGAACAATGTTTGCAGTCTAACAACTCAATTGAAGTCGATAGTTTCATCTCATTATTGGTCTTAGTATTTACAATGAAACTGTAATAAACATTTTACAGTAAGCAACTATTTGCATTAAGAAAAAAAAATGTATTCATAACAGATTTCTACCAAAGATGTTGTGAACTAAAAAATAGGAATGTTCTAAGATGTCTTACATTTTCCCTGTTTTAAGCTTTGCCCAAATGGTACCTTACTTTTTAATAAGAGAAACTTGCAAATAAACTTGCATTACCCTCAAACTCGCAAACAGTACCTTTTTGTGATGCAGCTCTTATTGCTTGCACGCTGGTTTCACTTTTTGAGATTTTGTGTATTAACTTGAAAGCAGTGCAAGTTTTAAAATAATGAAGAACTCAATCTTAAATGCTTCAACAGCAAAGATAAGAGTATCCTATCCATACAACAGAGGAGATTCCTGAAATATCTAGGCACGTTTAATTTTTATTAATTATTTATTTATTTATTTATTTATTTACTAGTTTTTGACACTGTACATAAAAATTCATTTTTGAGCAACACATGATTTTTGGGGAACCAGTACAGAAAAGTGAGTTTTCAGTAGGAAAACTGCATTAGAAAAATGTTCACCTCAATATTATCAGCAACTCACAATGCTGAAGAACCACATTTGATACAAACCTACATTAGGAAAATGCTCACCTCGACATTATCAGCTATTCACAATGCTGAAGAACACATTTGACACAAAACTGCATTAGGAAAATGTTCGCCTTGATGACATCAGCAACTCACAATGCTGAAGAACCACACCTTTGTCACGCATTCCTAAGGGTACACAATATGTTATCAATAGACTGGCATTTCTAAATTAACAACCTACAAGCCTGAAACTTAGAATGCCGAACACTTTGAAAGAGGCACATTTCATGTAAAATTTCAGTTTTCAGCTACACTTTAGATGTTTGCTGAATGCCATATGTATGGTTATAAAAGGAGTCTGTACCTACACTTTCTATTAGCACTGGCTTAACAGCACTTGCCCTAACATCTACAACACAGCACGCAGGAAAAAGAAACAGGCATGGAGTTATGCAATCTCAACTTTAAGCCCAAAATCATATTCATACAACAACAGTTCACTGTGAAGTCAAACTCACTCAGAAACTTCATTTTCCATTCAAAAAAGGATTGCGATTTGTAGTATGCAAGAGACAAGAGTACGTAGAAAGTTTGTAGTTTTCCTTATCAGACAGAAAGGGATGCACTATGCTGTTCTTTCCCAAGCAACAGCATAATAAGAAACAAACCTAAGAAGGTTGCTGCCAGTGTCATCAGCTAGTGTCAAAACCCATGGCACACATGCATTTTCATGGGAAAATTGCTTAACTCAGAGCACAGCTCTTCCCACCAGCACAAATGACTGGCTTCCCAAAATGTTTATCACAAAAAATGAATGACTTTCCATATGAAAATAAGCAATGCTCAAAGAGAAATACTTATTTTGTTTGCTGAACCAAGCATTACTATCACTGACAGTTTAAATATGTTTGCAGCAGAAAATCTGCTGACTTAACTTTCACAGTTAGAAGTCCCCAGGGTTGTGAGGTTGTGCAATTACGTGTAAAAAAAGGTGTTCTATGTGACACGTAAATTACACATAAAAAATGCATAAAATACGTAGAAAACGTTTAAAAAAATTAAAAAAACATGGCTTTGTGCTGTTAATAACCTTGCTATGTACGAATACCACAAAAAACGGAGATCCTTTAAAAACCAACATAACCTTCAGTATTTTTATATGATCTTATTGGAATAGTGCAAACTGCCACATCCACGTGACATACTACCAGAACACCACATACACATCAGTATCACATCATTTTTTTTTTTTTTTCATAGCCTTCATATTCACACGGAGAAATCCTTTTCTTTATGATAATTAGTATGGGGCCCACTTTAAAATATTATGTTCGGCAAAGGAAGTCAGAAGCCACGCCGCGGTGTAGTTTAAAGTGAAACGAGACGATATGAACAATCAAAATGAGACGTTGCCTCACGGCTCGCCTTTGATATCCATGCGCGTGCTGCCGGCTGGTGGCTCCCGTCTCTACAGTGATTCACTGCTAGGAAGACGCAGAAGTTCTACAGCACCGGCCGCCAACAAAGCGTCTGCAACTTCTCGTTAACTCGGCGGTTAAACTATAACTATGCGAACTACACATGCTTTCTGTTATTTAAATGCGGGAGGTTTTAGTGTTGGCTTCAGTTCAAAGCTGAGAGTGTTCTTAATAAACATTTTTTTACATCCTCACTAGTCGTTAAAGGAGGCTCAACATTCTAATTGAAGACTTCCCACTATGAATCGTGGCGGTCGACCTCTTCATAATGTGTACGAGGAACTCTGATTTATTCCACTTAAAGTGGAACACGTGAACTGTGCCAAGTGTTGTGAATGTGGATTAACTGTCAAGAATACAGCAAGGAAGTGTCTGAAAGCCCACAGGAAGGTCTGCGCCCGGACTTCTGCCAAAGCTCCTGAACCGCTGCCAGTGCAGCCACCGCCGCCGAGTTCCAGTTCTACCCTGCACCGATCGGACTCGGAAATGTCTATAGACATTGACGATCTTCTGGTTCCAGTTGCAAGCCCCAGCCCCAGTTCCTGCTCAACTGTGTCCGTGGTAAAGTTTCAGACTCACGGTCGCCAGGTCGCCACTGGCGATAAACTTCATCGTCGTGGCGACTAAAAATGTTTGATTAAATCACCAATTCTGGCGACCTGTACGAGAAAAACATTTATTTTATTTAACTTGTATTGTACGGAATTTTTTTTAGCTTGTACGGAACTCGCACGTTTTTGAAAAATTTTACTCTAAATGTACGGAAATCGCACGAAATGGCACAAAATTTGAGTTGTACGGAAGTCTGCCATCACCTTTTTCATTCTGCTTGAACAGCAGAAAAAAAAAAAAGTTTATAAAAAAAGGCGAGGGCGTCGGTTTTTGATCACAAAGAATGCACCAAGGCTGATGGTTCATCGTAAGAGAACGAGGTTGCGGTGGGGATGAAAGCCGGTGGTGGACAGCTCAACTGTCTGCGTCGGAAAAGTCCAACTGGGAGAAATTTTTATTTAAAAAATATTCTTCATTTTTTTAAATAACTGAATGCAAATTTAGCAGTAACCAAGACACGTCAAAATAAACTCCCATGTGAAATTTCGTCAAAATCCGATGAAAACTTTAGAAGTTAGGAATTTTCTTTTTATTATTTTTAATGAATGTTCGCTAAAAGCCTGCATATTCCATAAGAAAATTCTAAAATTCGGAATCGGCATAGTACGGATTTCTGGACGATTCCGGATTTTCGAGGTTGTACTGTAATAATATTTCCATACCTGCAAACTACTACGGATTCTACGAATTTTCATTTTTTTATTTTATTTTATTGTTTTATGATATGCACGAGATTCTTACGTGGACTCGCGGAATTCTGCGCTTTTTTTTTTTTTGTTTTTTTTGTCATCATTTAGATCGTTCTCAGGATCAGCATAAAACTGAAGACAATTTGAGGGGTGGGTGGGTAGGGGAGTTCCGTCTGGAGACTATTTCGTGTCTCAAAACTTTCGAAAACGGTAGTTGAATGGAGTTACAGTAACCGTATTTTTTTCTCCTGATGTTGCCTTAGTGTAAAGTTTTATTGTTAAATATGATTTTATTGCATAAGTATTTCAGCTTGAAACTGTAGGCAATCATGTGCGAAAACGGAGGTTAGACGCCGCAAAAATTTTCCCGTAATATCAGACATCAGATTCTTCCGCGAAATCGAGGAACTCCGCCTTTTTCGTTATTATTTTGGTCTTTCGCGAGATCAATGAACCAGTGAACACAACTGGGGGAGGGGTCGGAGGAGGATGGAATTCCATCTTCACGAAAATTTCGAAAACGGAAGGTCGACGGAGTTAAGATTTTTTCCGCAATCGTAATTCTTTTTTTCTCTCGATGTTGCCTCTGCCCAGTATTATTGTCAAGTAATATTTAACTGCATAAATATTTGTATTTCAGCTTGAAAATAGCGGGAAAATTTTCAAAACCGAACGCCGGACGGTGCAAAGATTTCTCCCGTAAGCACACTCCCCTCCCCTCCCCTCGCGATGTTCCCACTCTCCTGCATTGTTTTATTACTTCAGTTTCAACTTTTAAAAATACTATAACTGAAATATGCAAAATAAAACATACTGATATTATACTAAGCAATTTTATAAAAATAATTTAGTATGAAATATACAATTTGATTTTTTTTTCAAAGTTTAGCCACTGAGTTTTTTTTTTATGGCCACTAACAATTTTGGTCTTGGTGGCCAATGTCTACTAGCAAAATTTGTAAGTCTGGATCTTTAGTCCGTGGTGACGAGTGTACCCTCCTCATCTCATGAAGAAAAAGGCAGCTTCTACCTTGAATCACCCATCACTGTAAGTTCTAAACCTTCCACGGTTAAACGACAGATAGCCGATTTTTTTGACAGGATGAATACCTCCAAAAAGCAGGAAATAGTTCTTTATATTGCCAAGGTTTTCTATGGTTGCAACATCCCGTTTAGTGTGGTAGAATCAGTGCATTTTAAACAGTTCTGTCAAAAATGCGGCCTCCCTATAAACCACCATTCCAACAAGAAAAGCCCTTTCTGATAAACTTCTGGACGAAGTGAATGATGAAGTTACTAAGATCACCATCAGTGCTGCAGACACAGACTCCATTTTGCTCATAGACTGTTGTAAAAATGAATAGAACAACACGAAAAATGTTGTAAAAATGAATGGAACAACAGGAAAAATGTTGTAACATTTCTTCACAATCCCTGTGGAAGTAGTGGCAAAGCTGAAAGTGTTTTTCTTGATGCTTTTGACATGTCTGGTTTGTCAAAAACAGGTGAAGCACTTTGTGATGTTGTCAGTGAATCAAAAAAGCTAGCTAAAGAACGATACAATGTGAATATTTATTGTACAGTTTCCGACAATGCCAGTAACATGGTTAAAAATCACGGCCTGTGGCATTCTGTCTTCAATGCCCATACTGGATATCTTCTAGCTAAGGATCTTCTCTCGAAAAACATTGCATCTCGTGTGAACATGGTGTTGAGGTCTTTCAAGCACCCTGATCGAGAACATGAACTTACAGAAAATGGTGGCTCTAAAGTATGCCTCACTGCAGACACTCGCTGGTGTTCTCAGAGGGATGCCTGTTTGTCCTTGACTAACAATCTAAGGGTTCATTCCGTGTCAAATCAACACAATTTCAATATGAATTTTAACTCTCCATTTCAGATTTCGATTAAACTTGGCACAGAGGTAGCCTACATATAGATGAAGAAAAATACCCAATTTTATTCAAATACGGCGACGTGAAGTTGTCAAAGATCGCCAAAAAAAAAACACCCCACTACCATAATTTCAAATTGCTGTAGCAACTCTCCTAATTAAGGTGGAAGTCAAGTAATTTTGCTTCCTATACTTCCAATGGAAAAACTTCTGTACACATTTTCTTCACAATTAATGCGTTCCCAAGAATGAAAATTTGAACATCGAATAAAATAGCTTCATTTTATAACTTGGAATACTTAATATTTTCTAAAACATAACCATAATTATATTAAAAATCGATAACTTTTCCTTTGGTGGTGTTGAGACCAGAAAAAGATGACACGACCTGTACTTTTATGACATCAGTAGACAAACAAATGTTGGATTGCATAATTATGGTTATGTTTTAGAAATATTAAGTATTCCAAGTAATAATATGAAGTTATTTTAATCGTTGTTCAAATTTTCATTCTTGGGAACGCATTAATTGTGAAGAAAATGTGTAGAGAAGTTTCCCCATCGGAAGTATAGGAAGCAAAATTATTTGAGGTCCACCTTAAGCTAAAATGATGGGAGAGGTGTCATTTTTCAGCATTTTCCAAGAGCTTTCCTATGACATAAAACACAATATGGGTTTTAGATGAAAATTGTTTTTCAAATTTAAATCAAAAAATAAATTTTTAATTTATCAAAAAGTGCATCTTCAAAAATTTTCAAAAAATTATATACAACACTTCACATTATTGTTAACTAATTCCCTAAGTATGAAAGTGGGACTGTCACAGGTTCACACCTTTATAAAGCGGAATTATACATGACTTAACCGTAAATAAATCTTCACTTTTTCATAAATGTATTTGTAATATATTTAAAATGTAGCTAGTGACTATGACAGGGTGATTATTCTATTAGAACTACTAAAAATATTATAAGTTTTTTTATGAATACAATTGTAATCTGATAGCCATAATTATTAAAAGTTTTAAGTATATAAAAAAGTACAAATTGGGATAAAAAATATCTAATTGTTTATTTCAACTATCATAAATAGCAAATTGCAATCTTATTGGATCTGCTCAGACCCAGCTATGCCAGTTCAGGGTCAAGCCACATGTCTGGAACTGCCCGAGTTTGGGGCTGTTATTACTCAACTGGTTTAAACCACTTTAAACCTGTTCCAACTGGTTTAAACCACAGGCAGACTGATCAGTCTTCATACTGATTTAGTGGCAGTTGGATGTGTATGTTGTTGGTGATTAATGTGGTGGTATAAGTTTCTTTTTTAAATGTTAATATTTTGTGAGGTGTTGGAATTAGTGAAAAAAAATATTTTCGAAGTTGTTACTCAATATTTCAGTATAATTTCTTAGTGTTCTCTTTAGAAACATTTCTAAATTTTAACTGAGATCTGTGTAATACACTGGTGTGCAAAAATTAAGGACGAAGAGGAGAAATTAGCAAAACTGCGGAACGAGCTGGCAGAACGGACCGAAAGACCACTCAGGAGATAGACTAGGGTCCGGTACGGTAGGGCATGCGCATATATGCAGCATGACATGGAGGGGGGTCGGAAGGGTGTAAAGCACACGGGCGGTGTACGCTCAGCAATTCGGGGAAAGCTGTTGCACGGTATACATCGGTTTGAACGATTGCTACCACCGTGTGATATGGCCAACAGGCAATCCAGTAGACGACATCTGGATGACTTTACCCGAGGTCGCGTCATTGGGAAGTTGGAAGAAGGTCGAAGGGTGACTAGCGTGGCCGAGGAGTTCGGGATCGCTCACAGCATTGTTTCACGAGCTTGGAGAGCATTTCAAACGACAGGAACAGCTGTCCGAAAGTTTAGCAGAGGTCGTCCACGAACAACCTGTATATTGTCCTAAAGGCGAGAAGAGACAGACGGTAGACAGCAGAAAAAATCGCAAGGCACCTGCAACAGACGGCTGGACATCCGTTAACGGGTTTTTCCGTGGCCAGGAGGCTGCACAAAGGTGGTCTATTTGCACGATGACCAGTTCGGTGTGTGCCATTAACGTCTGCTCATCGGAGACGGCGGTTTCTGTGGTGCAAGGAACACAAGAACTGGACACATCAGCAATGGGCTCGAGTTCTCTTTACGGATGAGAGCCAATTTAGTTTGACGAGCGATTCTGGACGTATACACATCCGGAGAGAGCAGGGAACACGCAATCAAACCTCCAACATCATCAAAAGGGACCGGTTTGACGGTGGCGGAGCTCTCGTTTGGGGTGGTATCATGCTTGGTAGCCGTACTGACCTCCACATCTTCCAAGGAGGTTCAGTCACTGGTGTCCGCTATTGTACCAAGGTTCTCCTGCCTCACGTGCGTCTGTTTAGAGGTGCTGTGGGCCCTGAGTTTCTCTTCATGGACGACAACGCTACAACTCATCGTACAGTGGCTGTCGTAGAGCTGTTGGAGAGTGAAGATATTCAAAGCATGGATTGGCCCACAAGGTCCCCGGACCTAAATCTAATCAAACACGTGTGGGAACTTCTCGGGATATGCTTGGCAGCACTTCACCAGCCGCCAGCAACAATTCCGCAGCTGCGATTGGCGCTACAAGAGGAATGGGCCGCGATGCCTCAACAGCTCCTTGACAACCTCGTCCTCAGCATGGACAGATGTTGTAAATCCTGCAACGCAGTCAGGGGTGATCATATCCCCTACTAAAGACTGGATTTTTCTTGGGAGCCGCCTGTCACATGGACGTTTCTGTCTTCTGTCCAGTTGTGCTCGAAGCTACCTTTTCAATAAAGTGCCTTTGTATCCTTTGGATTCCTTGTTTGGACGGTTTGGCTCACTTGTCCCATATTCTTACATCTTGGAGATCTTATGGTATGATTTGAGTCGATGTGGAGCACTTCTGCATGACATTACATTAAAAAAACTGTCTCGTCCTTAATTTTTGCACGCCAGTGTATTATACAATGGAGAAAAAAAGAAATCGGACACTACAATGTTGCAATCCTTTAAAAAAACATAATCATTCCATGAAAAACAAAGAATGTGCCTTAATGGATGTGTGATATGTTTCCTGATATGATGCCAAAGATAGCAAAAATTTGTGATAATTGTAGGAAGCAGATTGGTTCACTGAAAAATATGCAAGAAAATAATGATTGCAGTTCGGATGATGATGATGAAATAAGCTAAGATCCTCCACCTTCAGCTGTTCTGGAGACACTAAATATGTCTCTTCAGGAATTAGGAGAGTTCCCTGTACATAGTACAAATCTTCAGATGAAGCAGTATTCAACCAAAAAATTCAAAAACATTGGGTAAGCACTTAAAAAACAACAATTTGCTAATGCAAAGGATTCCTCAGAAAGTGAATGTGAGTCACTGGAACAATCTGTCATAGGTAATCTGAAAACTAGCTTTTCTTCAAGTAGTAGGAAAAAGAAAGTAATGCTACTAACTGGTTTGCCTGAATCTTGGAGTATAAGAAAGATAATGCGTGAATTCAATGCTCCTAACTACATGGTACACCAGGCAAAATGGCTTTTGAAGGAAAGAGGTATATTAGAAAGTTCTGACCAAAAACCGGGAAAGAATCTTTCGCAAGAAGTTGTGCAAACAGTACGTTCTTTTTATGAAAATGATAAAATAAGTAGAGTAATGCCAGGGAAGAGAGACTGTGTAACTGTGAAAGGGGAGAATGGGGATAAAACAGTAATATCTAAAAGACTTATTTTGTGCAATTTAAAAGAAGCATATAAAATTTTCAAAGATAAATTTCAAGAAATGAAGATTGGGTTTTCTAAATTTGCAGAACTGTGCCCAAAACACTGCATTTTAGCAGGACATAGTGGAACACACTCGGTATGTGTTTGTACTACACATCAAAATGTCAAACTTATGATAGAAAATGCTAAGTTTGGTGTGTTAACCAATGGAGAATTGGCCTCTTATAAACACTGTTTGGCAAAAGTGCTGTGCAACCCAGCATCAATTCACTACATTATGGAAAACTAGTTCTTGCCCAGGAAGCGACCCAATAAAAAGTACACTACAAAATACATTTGATAATAATATGATTGAAAATATCACTTTTCAACAGTGGGTTTCAGTAGACAGATGTAACTTAGAAACAAAGCAGAAGACCTCATCAGAGTTTATTGAATTATTTTCTGAAAAATTGACCACATTGATACTCCATGATTTTCTAGCTAAGCAGCAAAGCTCATTTATAAATGAAGTCAAGGAAAACTTAAATGAGGGTGAATATGTTGTTACACGTGACTTCTCTGAGAATTACACTTTCGTGATCCAAGATGAGGCCCAGAGTTATCGTTGGTCAAGTGATCATGCAACAGTGCACCCCTTTGTAGTGTATTACAAAAGAGAGAAGAAAACAGAGCATATGAGCTATGTCATAATTTCTAACTGTCTAGAGCATAACACCATAGCACTCTACTGTTTTCAAAAAAGGCTAATTCAATTTTTAAAAACCAAATTTCAAACTGATATACAGAAGATATACTACTTTTCAGATGGCAGTGCAGCCCAATACAAGAATAAAAATAATTTTGTAAACTTATGTTTCCACAAAGAAGATTTTGGCATCGAAAGAGAATGGCAGTTTTTTGCCTCTGCTCATGGAAAAGGACCTTGCAATGGTGTTGGTGGCACTGTTAAGAGATTAGCAACAAAAGCAAGTCTGCAGAGGCCATATGATAACCAAATTCTTACTCCACAACAACTTTTTGATTGGGCAGTTAAAAACATTACATCTGTACACTTTGAATTTTCAACACAATAAGAGTACATTGAAACATTTCTAGAAGAGTGTTTTAGTCAATCTGTTACCATCAACGGGACAAAGAGGTTACATGCCTTTATACCGATAGCATCAAGTACATCAAAAATATTGGTAAAAACTTTTTCAAATACAACAGAATCTACTGTTAAAACAGTCACAAAATCTCCGGAAAAACTGGCTTTGAGAGATATTCATAGATACATTACTGCCATCTACGACAAGAAATGGTGGCTAGCTTATGTTTTAACAAAAGACGAAGGTCTTGATGAAGTTAAAGTTACTTTCCTTCACCCAGCTGGCCCATCACTATCTTATACATATCCTACAAAACCTGATATTCTATGGATATCCAGAGATGCCAACCTGTTTCAGATATTTTCAGTAGTACTCATACAAATTTTCAGTAGTCATACCAAAAAGAATAATTTTAACCAAGGAAAATAACTCATTTAATTTAATTAGCATTTTTTTACTTACTTATTCATGTATATACATGAAAACCTGTATCAAAATATTCCAAATTTTTCACATGGAAAATAATATACACCATGACTGATACATTTTTTTTACACAACAAACAATTGATTAAACAGCTTTCTTTAGTGATTTCGCTGTACAGTGTTTTGCAGATTTGAGTTCCTCAGCAGAAAATCTTTTTTCATAACACACTTGCCCAGAGGAGAACATATTCATTTTTGCAATAAGAAGTGCTTTTACAGTTTCTAAGCCTAAATTAGGTTGGAAACGGGCTTGATTTTTTCGCACTAAACTAAAGCCTCTCTCACTCGCAGCAGTCGAGTGTGGAGCTACAAGTATTGCAAACATTACTTTTGAGAGAATAGTATACTTAACCGCTCCATTACAGCCTCTTAATTTTGAGATTTCTGACCAAGTGGCATCTGTTCTATCTGTTTCTGCTATGGTCTCCAATTTGTCAGCTTGATAACTAAGCAATTCCGCTTCCAGTATATCAAGTTCATTTTCAGTTATTATAAATGGAAAGCACTTGACTATGCATAATACAGAAGTAAATGATGTTCTTGCTAAAAGTGAAGGATCTGCTACTTCTGCATGTTTTAAGAATTCATCATAGATCAGTATCTTTTCTTGAATATAAGAACATTCTTCAATGTAAAATTTTCCAACAGATGTATAGAACTTAGAAAGTTCATTTTCGTTTAAAATAATTTCGCTTAAATACATTCTTGTTTTTACTCCAGTTACCAGTTCTGCATTCTCTTTCTGTTTTTTCTTTTTTGAAAAACTGTTATTTGAAAAATTAAGCTGAACACATCAGCTACGACAGAAGGTTTCACAAATCCCTTGGACGACAATTTTATCCATCATGCTGAAAGAACTTTTAGTTTGAGGACCATGAATGCATGATAGTTTTCACTATTTTAGATAAAAGACAGTGTAACTTGGAGAATATATGAATGCTTTTGAATATCATGCATCAATTCTTACAAATTTTTCAGCTTCGTCACTTTCATTTTCGGACTCTCCCCCCTTTATGAAGCTGAAATGCAAACCTTTTTGGGGGGAATATGTAAGAACATAGGATACACATTCGGAACATCGTGGGAGGGGGGATTACAGTTACGGGAGAAACCTTTGCTACGTCCGATTTCCGTTTTCGGACATTTCCCTTCCAAATTTAAGGTGAAATACAAATATTTACAAAATAAAATGAAATTTAACAACAATACTAGGCAGAGGAAACATTGCGTGAAAAATAAAATTACGATTACGGGAGAAATCCTTACTGTTTCCGAAAGTTTCGAAAGATGAAATTTCCGTTTTCGAAAGTTTCAGGCAGAAAGCATCCTTCACCACTACCAATTGCCTCAAAATTTCTGTTCAATTATGCATTGATCTCGAGAATAACCCAAATTACGACGAAAAAGCAGAAATTCCTCGAAGCCGAAGATTACACAGGAATTTTTGCGCCGTCAAACTTCCATTTTCAGAAATTTCCCTCCATTTTCAAAGTGAAATACAAAGATTTATGGAATAAAATTATGTATAACAACAATACTAGACAGAGGCAACATCACAGGAAAACGAAATTACGATTACGGAAGAAATCTTTATTTCGTTTACTTCCGTTTTTGAAAGGCGACAAGCTGTTCCGATGCATATTTTTACGCGTTGGTAAAATTCTTCGATGCGTAGTTTTACGCGTTTCTTGATGTGTATTTTACGCGTTTCTCGATGCGTATTTTTATGCGTTGATACGTACTTTACGCGCTTCACGACAATTTTCAAAGTGAAATACAAAGATTTATGGAATAAAATTATGTATAACAACAATACTAGACAGAGGCAACATCACAGGAAAACGAAATTACGATTACGGAAGAAATCTTTATTTCGTTTACTTCCGTTTTTGAAAGGCGACAAGCTGTTCCGATGCATATTTTTACGCGTTGGTAAAATTCTTCGAAGCGTAGTTTTACGCGTTTCTTGATGTGTATTTTACGCGTTTCTCGATGCGTATTTTTATGCGTTGATACGTACTTTACGCGCTTCACGACGTGTATTTCTACGCTTCGTGAAAAATTCCTGATGCATATTTTTACACGTTGGTGAAATTTCAATGCGCACTAGACGCGTAATTACGCATTTTGGCGAACTCTGCAACGAAATCTAAGCATACTTTTCTGCAACACAAGAAAAAAATTTTCAAAATATAAATTACTAACATGAATGGTCGACGCACGATTCAATAAAAAACTCTGATGCCAGGCAACGACACTCACGTCTGCACCAAACAATTTTCAACAGCTTGCCGCTGCACTGCGAAAGAGCATCAGGCCGAACTCCGCCCACGTCCACCACCAAAGCGAGCTATGCTAAACGTCCCTAGAATGTTGCATGCTGGGGAGGGAGGGTTTCAAGTACCGGCCGCTCACGCTAAGATCCAAGCAGCTTCGAGAGGCAGAACTGGAAGTGAGCAGCATCGCAAGCATGACGGATCGTCAAGTGGCCGCCGTTGCGTTGAGAAGAGGAACAAGCAAAATAAAAAATAATAACTTCTGTTAATTTTCCGTATACCATAGTACAAGAGCTTTTTTCTCGTAGGAACTACGGAGAATCCGTAGTTGTTGGCATCTCTTGATATCTGTAAATGGTGCTCTTTGTAAAGCAAACCCAGTAACACCAACAGGAAGAATATATCAAATTCCTGGGGAAGATACTGTAAAAACAAATGAAGCGTTTAAAAAGAAGTGAAATCTTGAAACACATACTGTTTGTATCAGGTTTTGCAAGTGACATTTCGAATGCATGTGTTAACAGTAAATTTGAACTGTATTAAGAATAAAGAGAAAAGATTTATTTACGGGAAAGTTATGTATATTTCCACTTAAATCTATAAATTTTACAAAAATGTCATTTTTTTTAGTGAAATATGTATTTTTGAAATTTTATAAAGGTGTGAACCCATGACAGTCCCACTTTCATACTTAGGGAATTAGTTAACAATACTGTGAAGTGTGTTGTATATATTTTTTTGAAAATTTTTGAAGATGCACTTTTTGATAAATTAAAAATTTTAATTTTAATTTTAAAACAATTTTTATCTTAAACCCATATTGTGTTTTATATCATAGGAAAGTTCTTGGAAAATGCTGCAAAACGACACCTCTCCTATCATTTTAGCTTAATTAGGAGAGTTGCTACAGCAATTTGAAATTATAGCAGTGGGGTGTTTTTTGGCGATTTTTGACAACTTCACATCGCCATATTTTCAAAATGGGTCGACGTATTTTAATAAAATTGGACATTTTTCTTCATCTATATGTAGGCTACCTCTGTGCCAAGTTTCATCAAAATCTGAGATGGTGGGGTAAAATCACTGTGTTGACTTGACATGGAATGAATGACTAAGTCAATGAGGAAAGTTGCTGCCACTGATGAAGCTCAGAAATTGTCTTCTCAAATTCCTCCTGTATGATAGTGCCTTTCTCAAAGAAGTTGCCGATACAATCGCAGTGCTTAATCCAGTAAGCCAGCTAATAAATATATGCCAGAAAAAAGAAGCAACTGCTGCAGATGCAGTTGAATTTTGGATGGACTTACGTCTACCTGAGGACCATAAGGACCTCATGCCACATGTAGAAAAAAGGAGAAACCAATTGCTAAATGTATACAGCCTTGCAGCCAATGTTCTCCATCCTGGGTACTAGGGGCAGAAAATGAATGAGAAACATCATGAACAAGTAAAGGAGTTCATTTTAGAGAAACTCGACCCCTCGGGGATAACCAGTTTTCAACCGTTTTGAGAAAGATCTGGAAAGTTTGGAGCGCTTATGAAAAAGGGTGTTAAATCACCACGGACATTCTGGTACTTTGCCAGTTGGCATGATAAGGAGTTGTCAGCAGTTGCTTTGAAGTTAAACAACACCCCAGCATCTTCAGCCCAACTTGAAAGATTTTTTCTCTAATTGGTCTTTTGTCCATAATATACTACAAAAACCGGCTCAGCTTTGAACATTTGAAGAAATTGGTTCAAATATATTATACTCTTAAGTTACAAAATCATAACAGTGAGGATTATTAGTGTGATTAAGGGTGTATGAGAACTGAGAGTGACAATTATAAACATTTAAAGACTTACATTTAAAACAAGTAGTTGAATGTTTTGTCAAATCTACAGTTTTTTCCTTTAAGGGTATATGTATAGCACAATCAATATGAAAAATGTTTAGTTTTAAAAGGGTAAAAATATGATTTTAAAGTGTACACCTCGATAACATTTCAAACACAAATATTATTAAATGAAAATGTACAATATTTTGCATTATAGACATGCCATAGACATTCATGCCAAAATATTATCTTTGGTGAACAAACTGAACATAAAATTGTTTATTTTATAGAATTACATAAATATTAAAACACTCTGCGAATTTGAAGCTGTTAATAAAATCATGAATTCTATTCAATATACATTGGGATTTTTATCAATGCTAGTGCAAGAGGTCGATTATTTTCTCCATTTTTAATATACAATACGTTATAATTTCTAAAAAGAAATCTGTTAATAGGTGGCTGAGCTGTATGAACAATCTTAAGAGAATAATGATTTCGTAGTGAAATATAGAAGAAATTTTAAGTTTCAAATGTAATATAAAGTGGTCTTTATATTATATTATATTATTTATACACACACATGAAAAAAAATTAGTTTTTTACGTCTGCGTAAAAAACTGTTTTTTTTACGCCAAGTAAATTACCTGTATATTATGCGTAATTTACGTAAAGAGTAAATTACCTTGCCAACCCTGGAAGTCCCATAACATCAACATCAGCTACACTGTAATGAGTTATGCGCAAGAAGTTTTACAATTAGTTTTAAATGAATCACCCTTGTACTTAGTTAACATTTTCATTTAGGTATCAAACCAAATATTGTCAAAAAGAAAAACAGACCCGTGAAATGTCTTAAATATACAATACCAACTTTGTGGTGTTAAATAGCTCTAACAAAAAAGCTGTTGGAGTGGAAGCAACAAACTGCGTCACAAAGTCATTAACAATTTAATAAAATCCATAATCAATAAAACAATGTTTCATGAACAAAATATGTGTCTTCACTTGTCTTTCTTAGTGTCAGGATCTTCAAATATGCCTACAGTTGAGCAAATACAATGTGATTATTTCCATATCTTCTTATTCTTTTAGAAATTTAGTTGTTTGCAGTCACTTTTGGCCATACTTTCTACATAAAAAAAAAAATGTACTACACACACAGTGAAAGCCCTAAAAGTATGCCATCAAAAACTGGAAAGGTCAACAGTTATCTAAAAAACTCAAATTATAAGGGGAATACCATGAATTTTTCAAGTGCAAATTGTGTTTTTCAACAATTAAGTCCGTAAGCATCTGGTCATCTATATCAACAGCATGAACTTGGGAGAAATGCTAACCATTATCTTATAATTCTTCCCCTTGCTTTAACCCATTCTTGCTTGTCTACTGCCATTTTGAATACACTGACAGACAGTACAATAATTTATTCAAAGTGTTATACTTTTAAAACTGTGGAGCCAATAAAATGTATACCGAATTTTATCAGAAGACTCAAAGGTGAAAAGTTGAGCATACACCCAACTGACTCTCTGAATTCAGCATATTTACAGTAACATCAGAAAACCAAACAAAGAATAAACAGATAATACATATAAAATCAAAATTATTTTGATTTAAAAAAACAAAAACAAAATGGAAAGCCAAAAATTAACCTGAGGATGAGCTTGTGCTTGGTGAACAATTTGTGGAGTATGAGCCTGAGCTTGAACAGAATGGGAGTGGTGAACTGATGGCAAGTTATGGCCATGACCTGCTGGTGAAAGTGTTGCTGCACCGGACGTTACACGTGACTGATAACCAGGTTGCTGTACAGAATACTGAACACCGGCTTGCATTTCTGTACTAACACTTGCTCCAACAGCATGAACTGTCTCTTGAATCAAGGCTAGAGGTTGCCTTTGAATGGAAGGCTTATTATTTCCAGGTGAAACTAGTCCTGGGGAGATGGGTGCAACACCCGGCCTCCCTGATGGCGCAAAGGAAGGTTAGATGTAGGTGTCGAACTAGCTCCTGCAGTAGTAACCGGCACTCCAGGGCTTGGATCACCTGAGACGTGAGATTCAGTAATGTCTGGTAACACCTGAGGAGAGAGACTTGATGCTGCACTTGAAGCAGGCAGAGATGAGTTACCATAAATCCCACTGCTATTCAGGCTTGAATTATCTTCCAAATGACGTCGCATTTTTTCTTTCGCACAAAATTCACCTGAATGGGTAGAAAAATGAAAGATTTATGAGTTACCAAAAGTAAATTGAAATAAAATGCCAATAATCCTTTCCTGTAAAATCTACTTCAAGCCACTGTTTTTAGTGTACATGAGGTGTGATAATAAAAACTTGCAACAGCTTGCACTTTTTAATGTCACCAAGTCAAGCATGCATGCTGTGGCAGATCAAAGTGCATATTGCTTTGTGCAGTCACACAGCTATTAGCACTCTTCCCATAAAACAATTTTTGACCCAAAATGATGTTACCCAGCTAAATCAGCCACCTTTTTAGCTTCAAATAACTAGCTTTACACCAGACAAAAACAAAAGTTTTCAGGCACCAGCTACAATTTTTCAAGAAACACTAGGAGAAAACCATGATTGATCTTAACAAAACTATCTGTATAGAATTGTGACCTTCAAAAGTCAAAATTAATGTCTCATTTCTTAGGTATTGTTCCGAAATTCAGTGCAATATCCAAAACTATAACTTAGGAACTTATTATACAGTTGTATATCAATAGCTGCATTTCAAAATAGGTTTTCATTTCAGAAAGTTCAGCATTGTCTTCTGGTGTATGGGCATTCAATAATATCACTAATCAACAAATATGCTTATATAAGCACCCTATACGAAATTAATGCCACAGCTACAAACATATGTCATGCTTTTTTGGATTGCACTGTGGAACTTCAACCTGAATCACAACTACCAATATTGCTGCAGAATTGATAACTGTGCATCCAATAGTGCCAAAAATTAATATTGGTGTCTTTGTTATTCTGATTTTATGGCAAGTAGTGTACAAAAAGACAAACAAAATATATCTGTATACTGTACTTGTTGCTTTATTAAAGAGATGGACGCTTAATAGCAGAAACCCAAATTTTGAAAAATAAAATTTTAAAACTCATGTGCCAGGTGAAATTTTCAAGGTGCCATGAATTTATTGACACTCCTGCTTTACACCCTTTCCAAAATGCCAATCAGCTAATTGGCACAGAATCTAAAATTCAATCTAGAAACAGATCTATCACTACTGAAGAGATTTAAATCAGGAGAATTTTGTAGGAGACAAATTTGCATTAGTGGGGTGCTCTGCTGGGTAACAAGTCACACATTACAGGAATACAGACCTCCATGAATTTGATAAATGGGTATAAAATTAAGCTTTAACATAAAATTGTTAAGGCACCAGCTAGTTCAGTGTGGTATTTGCTTTTTTTGCTGCATCCCCCCCCAGAAATTCTTAGCTTGAATGAACAATCAGAACCACAGGCTGATCCTCAATGCTGCTGTACTTTTGTTTTTGAAGACCCAAACTAAAATAACAAAGGACTGTTGGACACAGTGAGGCATACCATATTTGAGAAGGCTGGTCCAGCATGAAAATGTCTTGGCTATAATTTGTCATATAAGATTGCTACATGTGACAGTAGTAGCACGTGGTGCCATGCAGCTGAGCTCTAATAGCAGACATGAATAAGGCTGCCTTTTAAACACTTCAACAATACTGTAAAACTCCAACAACTTGACTTTGAATGGGCAGCAGGAAACAATGGTTCTACAATTTGGGTGAAGTCAGAGCACTAGAGCAGCAGTTCTCAAACACTTTCAATTTGCGACGCACTGATCAAAAGATATATACACTGAGACGCACTGCATACTAAAATGATTGAAATTTAAAAAAGGCCAAATGTGAACCATATTTATAATGATTTAATAAACTTGTGCATTTTCCTCACAACTCTACACATACTTATTTGTTTGGGAATGGATTTTTAGGTGCTAAAACACAGAAAAATATTTATTTTTTATATTCTAATAATTTCAAAAATATTTGCTAAAAGTTCAAAAATATTTCTTTAATGATAATGTAACTAGCTATTTTCTGTGGAAAAAAAGATAATGTTAGTAACAGTGTTTAAGCTGTTGCCCACACTTTCACCAAATTGTGATAAAGACGGCAATTTCGCGACAAAAAGACCCCACTGAATCTCCAAAAAGCGAATGTTTCCTGGCACTTTTTCTTTCAGCACTTCGCCCACCCCTGCTTTTCACCCTTGTGGGGTTTTTTTTCACTCCCATCATTGCATCCGCAGATCTGGTTTCCTTTCCCGTCATTTTTCTTTCTGTCATCCAATCCACTTCTGCTTTGCCTTTGCATTGTTTTTCCATCTCCATATTTTTTTCCCCATCATCACTGCTTCATCCCGCAGACCTAGTTTCCTTCCTCATCATTTTTTTCTTTCTGCCATCATTGTTGCGCACTGCTTTGCCATGTTGTTATTTTTCCATCCCCATTGTTTTTTCTCCTATTGCAGAAAAGCACCAGTGAGCCTTGACAGCATCTTTCTCAAGGGCTTTGCTGCAATGGATAAGGAAAGAGGCATTTTGTTTGTTTCTTTGGCGGTTTGCCGTTGGAGGAGCACATTGTTTCGGTTCGGGTCGACAGGTTGGTTGGTGCGTTGTCGGTTGTGGCTTTGCTCAGTACTGGTCTTTTTAAATATTTTAAAAAACTGCATGCATCAGCAAAGGTAAGTATTTCTATTAAAATTAGAATTGTAAAAGCCTATTTGTTTTTATTCTTCAATCCTAAATAAAGTACAATTTTTTTATTTAGCCAATGCGCTGTGCTTGTAATTTTCCTGCATAAATATAGCAAAAAAAATAGAAATGTAAATTTGGCTAATCTGTATAGAATTTGCTATAATTTTTGCTATATAAAATAGACAAATTGCTACAAGAGAAAAAAATTCCAGCTTAAACATTGGTTAGTACTAAACTTACTAATCACAGCCATACATTTCATGAAAAAAGTTTTTCGGGGTTGCAGAGCACAAAATGCAATATATAGATTTCCTATATTTATATAGCAAATCTATGTTTATTGTCACAAAACAATAACAAATGAATGAGACTACTTAATACCTGTCTGAGTACCAGCATTGTCTAAGTACTCGAGTATCACAGTTGAAACTAAAGGAATGATGTGGCCAGACCAAATCACTTGCAACTGGTGAAAATCTTCATTTGGAAAACATGCAACCCATAGACAATGCCAGAAATATGAGGTAAAACATGCAATCCATAGACAATGCACGAGAAATATGAAGTAAAACTGAGAACTCCGCAAAAAAAAAAAAATTGTTTTGCATTTTGGTCTTGAATTATTTTTCTTGTGGACAATAATGCCACATCCATCCTAGATTTTTGATAGGATGTATTACCTTTTTAGTTGTTTTTCTTGGGCTTTGGATTAGAAATAATTTTTTACTCATAATGGTGAGGTAGAATTAAACTCATTAAAACTCAACACAGAAATTTATTCAGCAAGGTTGCATAACTCTTAGAAATAATTAACTCAGCACACTTTAAGCAACCGCCTGTCCCTAATTTAGGGCCACTGGTTTCCGGGAGGGAGAGAACCAATGCCGTAAGACAAACACAACATGAATGCCTCACCAGGATTAGAACCCCTTTTGGACGAATGATCAGAGGCCATCGCTTAGACCACTGCACCACCGGAGTACAGTGCACTTTACAACCACACTTTAGCACTTGATATGTGGGCCATATATAATACATCAGAAAGAGCATGGCTGGCTGCAGCAATTCAATAGAATCGCATCAACAACAACAACTATAACGTGAGCTAGAGACTTACACAGGTCGGGTGCATCAGGATAAACCCAAGCCTGGCTCAGTTGTGCTGATCTTGGGAAACTTAGGCCAAGTGACGTAGGTCGAGTTAGGCCAGCATTTAATCATCTCCTATAAAACTGGATCATACCACTTTTCTTTTTTCTTTTTTTTTTTCTTTTTTTGTTGAAGTTGGTTTTCAGAAATTTTGAATTAAATCATAAAAAGGTCTGCTGCTGACAACTGATGCACATCTTCAAGGTCACTTATTGACTGTTGAGAGCAATTAATCATCTTTCTGGCAGCTGAGAATGTTATCACCTGAGGAGACAACTAAAGTGAAGTCCTTTGCAAAAGACAGGCTTAATGCACAGAAATAGTACCAACAGGAATCTGGACAGCCAACTCTTCAAGAACTTGTTGAACGGGATTCACGCTTAAATAATACAGTAAACAAATTTATATAAACTCCGTTTATTGGTGTGAAATTAAAGAAGGAATACAAGGGAAAATTGTATCTCCCGAGCTTTCGTTCTCCAACCGGGAGGCTTTCTCAAGGGTTGCAGACGTTACTAACAAGTCTGGCGAGTATAATCAAAAGATTTCGAAACACTGGTGGTCGGGAACATCGTGTTTTGAAAATTTGATGCTTGAGGCACGAGGCGATACACGGGTTTCTTTCACGCGGAGAATCATCTCAGCATGTTCCTCCACGCGAACGGAATATCAACAGATTGGGTATCGTTGCATGCGTAGGGATGTGTGGAGATTTCAATACTCTCTCTGATCAGTGTACCTTTGTAGCCAGTATACGCCGCAATTATCTTTACTTTATCTCATAAAGGAACTGCGTTTTTCTGTGCTACTTCTTTAGACAAGGCTGTTAAGGTCTTCTGTGCTACTTCTTTAGACAAGGCTGTTAAGGTCTCCCAATCTGATGTCTCTCATGTGCTCCTTAGACCTTACCAGCAATCGACCTTTTCGTCATTCCGATGTAAACTTTCGACGAACCGTTCGGGTACATCAGAGGTATCATGAACACTCCTGCTTCCGATTTCCTGTCAGGGTTTCTGCACGTGTTTGCCACTGCTCTGTGTATGCTGTTCGGGGATCTGATGCCGATGTGAAGGCCATGACGTCTCATTAGACTTTTGAATTAGTAAGAGAATTTACGTTACGCCGGATCTGTGCCGTACATCCATAAATTCCCTTACTCATTCAAAAGTCTAATGAGACGCCATGGCTGTCACATCGGCATCAGATCCCCTAAAAACAGCATACACAGAGCAGTGGCAAACACGTGCAGAAACCCAGACAGGAAATCGGAAGCAGGAGTGTACATGATACCTCTGATGTACCCGAACGGTTCGTCGAAAGTTTACATGGGAATGACGAAAAGGTAGATTGCTGTAAGGTCTAAGGAGCACATGAGAGACATCAGATTGGGAAAGATCTTAACAGCCTTGTCTGAAGTAGCAGCACAGAAAAACACAGTCCCATTATGGGATAAAGTAAAGATAATTGTGCCGTATACTGGCTACAAAAGTACACTGATCAGAGAGAGTATTGAAATCTCCACACATCCTTACGCATGCAACGATACCCAATCTGTTGATATTCCGTCCGCGTGGAGGAACATGCTGAGATGATTCTCCGCGTGAAAGAAACCCGTGTATCGCCTCGTGCCTCAAGCATCAAATTTTCAAAACATGACCGTTCCCGACCACCAGTGTTTCGAAATCTTTTGATTATACTCGCCAGACTTGTGAGTAACGTCTGAAACCCTTTACAAAGCCTCCCGGTTGGAGAGCGAAAGCTCTGGAGATACAATTTTCCCTTGTATTCCTTCTTTAATTTCACACCAATAAACGGAGTTTCTATAGATTTGTTTACTCTTCAAGAATATTAAAAATAACTTCAGTGACTGGGATGATATCAGTACAAAAGTGAAAAGATTCATTGTATTGACTCATTACATAATTTTACCACATAATGAAAGCATGCCCCTTCCGCTCCTCTAAAAGAAACCCTTTACACATTACGCATAAGGACTGGGCTTGTACTTGCTTTTAGACATATCTTGCCTAGTCTTTCAAAATTGTGAGTTGTTTTATACAATATTTATCTATAAAAATCACACATGATTTATTAAAGTGCTAAACTTAAACTAATTTAGTCAGTTTGCAATTAAACTGAATGCATCTTCATCTTGTAAAACAAATTAAATGTTTACATAAAATACTTAAAAAACTTACCAATGACCTGAATATTCTAAATTGTTTGTAGAAGTCTGGATAAGATGCACTTTAATTTTTGATAACACAAGTAATAAAAAATCACTTGCATAATTAATATAAAAACACAGATACAATGCATATATATTTCATAATTTACAATAACTTTTCCCATTTTATTTTATCATATCTTCTTTGGTCCTTAAGAATTTACTTAAAGATAAATTCTGCCCTTCTTTCTGTTTTAATGAAGTGTTCAGTCACTTTGTTATAAAATGAAGGAGAAACCTTTAATTTGGCAAGAACTTTAATCTCAATGGATAACATTACCAATGAACTACCTTGCCCGCTCTTGTCCTTGAGTTGATCTAAAAAATGTTTTTTCTTGTTTTAAAGTTGAAGACAATCTTTCAACACTTGATATTGTTTCAGGGATTGTAGCGATTAAATGCTAGTCTGTACATTTCTTTCAGTCCTTGGTGCAGTTTGTTTGCGATCATGAAATTTAGTAAATGAAAGATTAGTTTTTTGTTAAACTCAGAGGACAAACACATAATTGCCAGTTTGTTTTTCAAATGCAAAATGTCAAAAATGTTTCCATACAGTTTTTCCAAAGATTTATCAGGAAATTGCTTGCTGAATTTATCATACATAACACAGCTAAGTAAAGAGAAAAACTCTAGTTTTCCTACACTTTTAAATTGTTCTTTTATTTGCAAAAAACAGACATTTGCAAGTCACAGCTAGAGAACGTTCATTTCCTTTATTTAAACATTCTGTTTCTGAACTTCCAGCTCATAACTTTCTTCTGTTTGATTTCATCCCATGTTTTGTCAAATCCGTTCTGTTATACAACTTGCACATCATCTACCTTCTTTGGATGGTATAGGTATGCAACGTCCATGTTTTTCATTTGTAAGATGTTAAAGAGCACATCAGTGAATGAAAATGTGACCGAAACCACTTTTGGAAGAAATTTTACTTCAAATTCTTTCAAAAAAAAGTCAGAAATTCTTGAGCCTGTGAAATAGTTCTATTGTTCCAGTCATCTGAACTGTCGAGAATATAAGGAAAAAATTATATTGGAACGATTCATGTTGTTCTTGTACTATATTCATTAGTCTAAACAAAAAGTTTCAGAGGGTAAGTGCTATCCTCAGTAGATTTTTTTTTTTTTTTTTTTTTTTTTTTTTGAACAAATGGTTGAAGAGTACAAGTCCTTTTTTAAGATTTTGTATAATAATAATGTGGCAAAGCAGAGACAGAGTTTGGGGGAAATCCTGAATTCCTTTATTTGGGAAGCTCACTGTTGAAAGGATAAATTAAAAACACTGCTGTAACAATGTACAAACAGAGCAGAAGGGTAAATGTCTTGAACTAGTTTGTTTAAGCTGCCAATTTGTCCAGCCAAGGGAAAAGGGGAAATCAAATTCCACAACTTTTTCGGGATTCCAAGGGCTGTGTACAAGTACATGACAAAACCAGCTCATGAATCAAGGCACTTCAGTAAAAATAACATGAAAACAGATATGTTAGAATGATACTGTAAATGATCTAGTAGATAAAAGGTACCTTTTTGCTAACATAATTTTAACTTTCGACCAAACTGCTAATGGAAGACCCTAGTCCATCATCTACAGCTTTAAAAAAAATGTCAAAATCTTTTGCACAACAGGAACTCTGATAAAAGTACAGTACATGCTACAGCATGGCAATGCATCTACACAAGAGATATAAGTACAGTACATGCTGCAGCATGGCAATGCATCTACACACCACCTAAGAGTAATTGTTCTTAGTGGCATTATATTACTGGACGGTTTATGATTTTTTTCATGGCCTACTAACATCAACAACAAAGCAATACTTCCAACACCATGACCTCCCACTACCAGTAATATATAATATTGTAATAAAGTCAAAGCACTAATACTGTAGCCTTTCCTGAGTCCTGCTCTGCCTAGTAATGCAGTTAGTCATCACATGGAAAATTGTAGCAACTTGTAAATACCAATGACAAGTGCATTTTGATAACTTCATAAACATTTTATGTCAACCATTTTTCCACTGATTTGGAGTTCCCTCTTATCCATCTCCATAAATGCTTGCTTAGCTTCACAGTAATTAAATTTACATTATTGTGGAGCTGAACATTTATCAGTTTGGGATGTTGAATTTTACTGAAATACTAGAAAAAATACATTTGAAAATGTTTGTTTGAATTGCAATTCTGACCTTGAAGGTAACAATAAATGCACTAATGGACTTATGCTAATTTCTTTGCTTAAATAATAATCAATTTCTTAAAACTTCACTATTAATGAAATGGATTCAGCAATGTATGTGCAACCAAATATTGCTTTATTTTCATATTTTAGCAGTTCATATGAAAATACTTTCTTTTTTGGACGGAAGGAGTATTTACTTTTTGTCCCTTTTCTAACTTCCTTTTAGATACTGATTACCAAATTAAATAATGGAGCACATTCAACAAGAATAATAAAATAATATCCATAGAAATGACAAAGCAATCTACATACCAAAGATTTTTTTAAACACCTGAATAGTTTATATAGTATTGCAATTTGAACATAAAATTAAATTAAACTAAACATAAAGGTCAGAAAAGCATTACATCAACCTTACACTTAAGTAATTCGGTCCACGGTTCATGGCGTGAGAATCACTGGCCTTCAGAAATTGAGCCAGGAAGCTCAATTAACTTCAATGGTACTCCTACAACAGGAGTAATAAGAAAGGGCAGCACTAAAAGAGAAAGAATTTGGATAAGTAATGATGTTTCCAAAAAAGCCTATTTTGTGAATCTTAAAAAGAAAAAAATACATACAGATTTCAATTACGTTTGTAAAAGCAAGGTTCTCATTTCACCCATACAATAACCATTAAAAATATTGATATGAGATGAACAAATTTAACAAGAAAACAGTACAAGACAACAAAACATGCTCTCTAAACTAATATTACTGTCTTTTGCATAGGAGTCAATATTCACACCCCAGGTACACAATCTACAGAAACTGCAAATTTGACACTAAATATTCATGACACACTTTTGCCAAATCACGAATGATGCGCTAATCACTCTGAATGATTCACACCACTATACACCATCTTACGACAATGAACATCACTCAGATCTCCGAACACTTTTCCTAATATGACACACCTGACCCATCATCTTACTCTGCTTGTAAATAGGCATGCATATTGAAATATACACTGGCGGAAAGTGAAAAAAGAACACCAAGAAGGAGACGTCTGATACCAACGAAATTTATACAGCATAATAACGAAATACAGAGGATAACGTGATCAAAACATTATGGCAAAATACAGCTGCATTTGCTGGTAAACTGAAAAATAACATTTCCATGTTACATGGTTAGTACGAGGTTGAACCGCCATGAACTGCGTCACACTGTGCAATTCTGGCATGGCAGTCTGTCGTACAGATGTTGGATGTAAGTTTGGGGTATTGAGTTCCAAGCATCCTCAACCTGGACGCATAAATTGGGGATGGTCGTGGCTGGCCGTGGAGACCAGAAAAGTCGTTGCCCCATAAAATCCCACACGTGCTCAATGGTGGACAAATCTGGTGAACGTGCAGGCCATGGAAGTTGTCTCACACCCTGAATTGCATGTTGCGTTGCACGTGCCGTGTGTGGGCGTGCGTTATCTTGCTGGAAAACACCACGATGGACCGACCTTACAAATGGCACAACAACGGGCTGAATGATGTTGTTGATGTAGGAGGTGCTGTTTAACGTACCCGGTACAAACACTAGTTGTGTACGGGAGTGATAGCTGATCGCTCCCCACACCAGGAGACCAGGTGTAGGCCCTGTGTGTCGCTGGCGGATGCAAGAAGGGTGGAGACGCTCCCCTGTGCGTCTGCGAACACGCATACGGCCATCGGAGGCTCCCAAGCAGAATCTGCTTTCATCGCTGAACAGGACAGATCGCCATTGCGTTCTCCAGCGCAGACGTTGGCGACACCACTGCAGCCATTCCTGACGGTGGGCTGGAGTCAGAGGTACACATGTCAGAGGCACACGTGCACGTAGTCCTGCATTCAGTAGACGGTTGTGGATTGTTCGCACAGTCACCTCAGGTGCAATGACAGCTCGGATTTGCGTCGCAGAGGATGTTCTACTTGACAATGCCGCTCTTCTTATGCGTCGATCGGTCCGCTCATCAGTCTGTCTGTGACTCCCGGTTCCACGTCTTCTCGTGTGGGAATGTTCCTCGGACCATCTACGCCACCATCGTACCACCACCGATACTTCCCATCCAATTCGCTCCGCAACATGACCATACGACCACCCGGCCTCGCGAAGTCCGACTAGACGACCTCGCTCAAAGTCCGATAACTGCTGAAATCATACACGTCTTCTATGTCCAAGCATTGCAGCTTCTTCTGGGTCTTCGCACGTGTCTGTACGCCGACGACTGATTACATTTATTTCACTGTACTCCTTAAATACCACCGACGATAATTTGCATATTATGCCATGCTGTGGCTTAAGCGCTCACCGGTTGGTCCCGAAATTAACATCACACCTACGTAAACTCGACTCCATTAACATATGTAAATTTCATGATCGTCCGCCAATTCCTTCTTGGTGTTCTTTTTTCACTTTCCGCCAGTGTATTACTTTTCCTAATCTCACCCACCATCTTACTCTGCATGCATATTGAAATATATTTAAGTGTCTGTACTCCATATGAGCCTAAAAGAAATTCTCATACAATATTATCTATCCTCATGGCAAGGCTAACCTGACTATAGTGTGTGTAGAGAAAATTAAAAAAAATTAAGATAAATTTTGGTCACATTTTTAACAACACACATATTCGCATTCTGACATCGACACTACTGGTCGCCCATGTGTGTTCAGAGAGTTGTGCATGAAGTATATTTACTGTGCGTGGGAGGGTAAGCAAACAGTTAAGTGGTTTTCGGGGGAACTAGTCATTACTCTGTTCTTCCGGAGCGGGTAATCGCTGACATAGTGCAAAGAAAAACTGAAAAACCATGAGAGAAGGCTTTTCCCGCTTCATCTCCAGTCAGGTTAGCTTTGTCCGGAGTATAGTATGCATGTTGGTCACTTCGAATTAATGCTGCCACCTGAGACATTTTAGCAAAACTTTCACAGCATTGTGGATGTTGCAGATCTAATCACCCCTTTCATCAAGACCACACACAGTTCAAAAATTACAAACATACATTAACAAACGAAATCTAAAGTTTTACATTCCTTTGTAAAAATTTTCTCGCAGATTTAGTTTGTTAATTTTATATAAGGTTGGTTGGTTAGTGTGTGGGTGTGTGTGTTTTGTGTGTGTGTGTGGGTGTGTGTGTTTTGTGTGTGTGTGTGTGTGTGTGTGTTTGTTGCACGGTGATAATGAATTTTCAAACAACAAATAATAGCACATTTTGACTAGTTTTTAAATTTGAGCCAAAAGCTCTCGGCAGATCTTATCAGTAGAAAAATAAAAAAAGAGTAGCATGGAAACTAGTTTTAAGATGCAGAAAGATGGCACCCCGATACCTATCACACACACCCTTCCCGCATTGTGTGTCCAATCCAGGGAAATGGACAGATATATGATTTCAAAACTCTCACAGTTCTAGGCAAAAATTTCAGCACTATCTTAAACAGTTAAACACAGCATGTCTGACATTTTTTAGAAAATAAAAAAAAATGTGTGTACTGCATTATTTTAATGAGTTATAAATGCTGCTAGCAAAATAAATACGGACACTCCCCATACCAAGTGTTGTATAATGCAGACATGCATAGTTTTCAAATTATTAGTAGATTTTGAGTTCTTTTTTGTTTGTTTGTTTGAGATTAATTTTTTTTTTAAACATGAAACAATTTTTAGCCAAAATTTCCATTTTGCCTTTAATTTTCAGAGTGACTACCAGATCATATTTCTGTCACAGTGTTTAATATGAAAGAGAAATGTTCCATGATTCTCTGCATTTTGAATTTTTCTGAAAGTTACATTTCTTTTATTTCATTTCCTGATAATATTCCTCATTTTTAATTATTTTTTATCATTTTCTCCAATTTTACTTTTTTAATAATAGTACAAAACAGCAACTTTGTAATTTTTAAGATTTTTTCCTAATGAAATGCACGTTTTTTTAAATTCCTAGCAATTTCCTCAAATCAATTGACAGATGAGGTACTGATCCTGAAAATTAGTTTTACTTAACGAAAGGTGCCCTCCCACCTTTCGTTAAGTAAAACTAAATTTCAGAATCAGTACCTCATCTGTTCCAAGATAGAATCAGTGTCATTCTGTGGCCTAAAAAACTGTTTTCATGGCATATTGTTCCAATTTTTAATCCAATTTTACTTAAAATTCATGTTTGTCCATTCCTTAGTCCCTTCTTGCTATATCTAGGAAATGATTAAACTTTTTCGTTTAGTTTAAAGAGAAATTACAGTTCAAGAAACAATAATATGCCTGCTGAATTTCATGAGGAAACAAATAATAAAAGACAGCAACAGTGTTCTGAATTCAAATTTCAATTTCTTTTGATGCAAAAGGGAAAATAATTGCTCTTCCTGTATCTTAATAGTGCAAGAAGTGACTAAGGAATAAAAGAACATGCATTTTAAGTGAAATAAAATTTCATCTAACTGCCTCAATTTTGGTGGAAGGTAAAACTGAATCTAGCCACTTCATTGCTGCACATTCAAGTCATAACATACTTATTTTGTCATCACTGGAATCTTAATGTTCTATAATAATTATTTATTGTTTTATTAATTTTTTCTTTAAATTATCTTATCCCATTGCTATTGTGCTTCTTCAATCGCAGCAAGTTTCCTGCCTCAATAGTTGTGTATGCAGATAGATACTAGGACTAAAAAATTTCAAAATTGTAATGTGCACAGATAAGTACATGCTTGAACCAAAATTTTACATGCTCGAACACACACACACACACACTATGTGCATACTGTCTATTTTTTCTAGACATTTCAAAAAACATTATAAGAAACGAATTACTTTATTGCCCTTCATATCTTGTCCTCCATGCAATGAAATTTGAGCACATCTATATTTCACTGTTTCATAAATTGCACCCAAATGTGAAATATGAACTTGCCTACAGGTCATTACTGGTGTCAAATCAGCACAAAAATGTAGCATTTTGAACTGAACCCTTTTGCGTTTCGTGAAACCTGGTTAAGTTCCAGGCTTTATAAAGATATTGATCAGTGCAAAATTTCAACTCCCTACATACAATAACGCTTCTATAGATATGGAACTTTGAAATTTACACAAAATATATTTTTGAGTCTACCATGTCTATTACAAATTATAACTGAGATTCTTAAGTGGTCAACAGAGCTCATATTAGGCCCATTTGAAAGCTTATTACATCAGCTTTCTTTTGAGATATCACACAATCATATTATGGACAATTTAGTTTTCAAGGTCATCCATTTTGACCTTGAATCTTCTCAAAACACACACACCATTAATTTTACTAAATAAAGTACATGGAGCCTCTTAGTAGTAACAAAATTGACTGAAAAATAAAAACATTACATTTTTGAAAATTTTTTACCCTGTACAGAGCTCATTTTTTACATTCCCGATCGGGCATGTGGCAAAAAGAAATACACACCTCTACAGAACTTTTACATGCCCAGGTATGTCAGGCAATATAATTTTTGAGCCCTGGCAAATACATTTTTTATTATGTATATATATATATATATATATTATACAACTCTTCCCCCTCAAACTTAATCAACTGAAATTATGCTGTGATTGTCATCAGATTATAAATCTTTGGAAACAGTGTGCTACAGTTTATATCTGGTGGGGGGAGGGGAGCCCCCAACAAGTAATGCCATTTTATTCTTTACACAACATTCCAAGCACTCACAAAAACACACTGACATCTCCTGCCTGTTATCACTTACTTGTGACATTACACTATGAAGCCATTCTTGCATGAATGTTTCTTACACAGTGCATAAATGGTTCAGTAAATGGCACTCATGCTCACTGTTATGCTCACTGTTAGGGTGTCCACCACAATCTGCTGGATGACCCAGATCCGACAACTTTCACACCTTTTGAACTACAATATGAGTGTCACACGACAAATGCAGAGTTAATTTTTACATGCGAAGAACCAAATCTTGTCAGACTGCATCGACACCATTTGTTTTTGTTTACAAAATATAACCGATCTGGGAGTTTTCAACTACAGGTTGCAGTTGCACTCACAGTGAAAATCAGAAGCAGGAACAAGAACACCACTGTCATTCCATTTATGTACTAAAGTGCTATTTTCTGTCTAGATAGAGAACAAAAATTAGTTTCCGCACTTTCAGTGGGTATTATATGATGTAAATCTGTGACTGCATTTGGATTACATTGTGTGGTAAGTTGTTTCATTTTATGCAACCCATTTTAATGTGATGTGTTTTGTTTTGTTTTGTTTTGTTTCTGTGACAGTAAATAAACTGCTGCATGGGCAGTGACTTTTTTGTTCCAATTTGCTTCATCCTTAATCCAACTCAACACTGATGATGTACTATATTTGGCTGAGAAGCAGATGGAAACCCAAACCAATGAATGCATAAACCCAAACCAATGAATGCATAGTGATTACAAATGAAACATGTTTGTGAAATGATTTCTAATTAAACTAGTTATTAAATGAGTTGTTTAAACAACAGGAATTTGATTAGAGGAGCTTACCTGCCTTCTGCTGCTTAGTATATGCCTCTCAACATTCAATATTTTACAGTGAATTTGTGATGATTTAAAATTTTATCCCTTACAGATGACAACACATCCAGTCTGGTTTTTGGCAAACTATGCTACATTAACAAATAAAGGTAACTTGATCACGCTAGTTACGTTAAATGAAAACTTTTACAAAAAAGTTCGTAAGTTGGAAGCTTTCGACCTTATCTTAGGTCTTCATCATGCCAATGGAGGACTAAGATTGTTGCCAGATTCTACATTTGAATGTTTCCTATTTTTGTTGCCAAAACTTAGAATTGATCTCCAGATCATCGGAATGTAGAAAGGAGATTCAGAATTGCAAGTCATTGAGTTGAAAATAATTCCCAGGCTTTCACGATAATGGAGGGCAAAACGATTGTCAAAAGAAGCAATTTGTTTTGCTTCGTTCCAGCGGGGAACTACAGATGTGTCTTCCATTGTCAAAATAGACAAGGCTGTATTAGGATTGGCTTTCAGAAAATCTTTTTTATGTTCTAAAATTCTGTGGTTAATGCTCCTGTATGTGCTTCCAATGTATAAGTTATCCCTAGTAGGAGAAGAGATGGGAATGCAGTAAACCCCTGGGAGGTCCAGGCTTTTAACTTTGTCCCTATCCCTTTGTAGAAATTTCAAGATGTTTGGGGTGGATTTAATGGCAAGATGGTAATCAAAACTTCTAAAAAGAAGCTAACTTATAAGCATAGGAAGGATGGTAAGGAACAGAACCAGAGAATTTCATATTTTCTTTCTTTTGAGGAAGGAGGCATTCAATTTTCAAATTGTTTTCATATTTCTTTATGAGGGAGTTGACTGTAAAAGCAGGGAAACCATGAGAGAGGACTATTGTCGAAATTTTGGAGAATTCTTGAAGAGAAAGTTGGTTGTTGCAAATGATATGAGCCCTGTGGATGTAGGACTTCAATGCTGCAAGCTTGTAGACATGCAGAGTGAAAGATTTGTAGGGAATGATGTTAGTGGCCGCAGAGGGTTTATGATAGACGGAACAAGTAATGGAGAGATCAGCATTTCTGCAGATAGAAACATCCAGGAAATCAATTTTGTGGTTTACTTCCTTAGATATAGTGAGATTAATGGAAGGAAATTTTTCCGTAATGGAGTTGATCAGTGTCTGTAGTTCAGACTCGGTGTGTGGCCAACTAATAAAAATGTCATCTACATATCTTAACCACAGGGTAGGCTGAAAAGGGTGTTGAGGAATGATGGAAACTTTAATATGTTGCATGTAGATTTCTGCAAGCAGAGGGGAAAGAGGTGAGCCCATGGGGAGACCAGATTGTTGCTTGTACACAATTTTGTTGAAAACAAAACAACTGTGTTGATGAATAGTGTGGAAACAATCATAAAGATCTTTGATAAGAGTACCTGGTGGTTCAAAATGAAGAATCAATTTCTTCATGAGGAGCATGTAGGACTCAAAATATAGTACAGAGGGAAACAAAGATTCTACATCAAGAGTATGTAGATTAACACTAGGAGAAAAGCAATTAGGAAGTTTGTGGATGAAGTCTGAAGTAGAGACAACAGTATGAGGATGGTTGGCTGCCAGGGATTTGCGTTTAAGGACTAATTTCAAGGTTTACTGCTGGAGAAAAAGAATATTCAACTAAAGGTCTGATGGGGTTACCAGCTTTATGCAGTTTAACTTGCAGGAACAGCCTGGGAGTTCTAAAGTAAGGAGGGGATGATATATCACCAAGGAAGGATTGAAGAGTTTCTTTCTTTGATAATCTGTCAACTGAGTTTTTGAGTGAGTTGGTGGTGTCTGACTGCAGAGGAATGCAGTTAGCAGATGTAAGAAATGAATGCACTTTTTGGTTTAGGATTTCTTTACCAATGATGACTGGTCAACCAACTTTATCTGCTTTGCATACGGCAAGGTCACCTCTTTCCCCTCTGCTTGCAGAAATCTACATGCAACATATTGAAGTTTCCATCATTCCTCAACACCCTTTTCAGCCTTCCCTGTGGTTAAGATATGTAGATGACATTTTCATTAGTTGGCCACACACCGAGTCTGAACTACAAACACTGATCAACTCCATTACGGAAAAATTTCCTTCCATTAATCTCACTATGTCTAAGGAAGTAAACCCCAAAATTGATTTCCTGGATGTTTCTATCCGCAGAAATGCTGATCTCTCCATTACTTGTTCCGTCTATCATAAACCCTCTGCGGCCACTAACATCATTCCCTACAAATCTTTCACTCTGCATCTCTACAAGCTTGCAGCACTGAAGTCCTACATCCACAGGGCTCATATCATTTGCAACAACCAACTTTCTCTTCAAGAATTCTCCAAAATTTCGACAATAGTCCTCTCTCATGGTTTCCCTGCTTTTACAGTCAACTCCCTCATAAAGAAATATGAAAACAATTCGAAAATTGAATGCCTCCTTCCTCAAAAGAAAGAAAATCTGAAATTCTCTGGTTCTGTTCCTTACCATCCTTCCTATGCTTATAAAGTTAGCTTCTTTTTAGAAGTTTCGGTTACCATCTTGCCATTAAATCCACCCCAAACATCTTGAAACTTCTACAAAGGGATAGGGACAAAGTTAAAAGCCTGGACCTCCCAGGAGTTTACTGCATTCCCATCTCTTCTTCTACTGGGGATAACTTATACATTGGAAGCACATACAGGAGCATTAACCACAGAATTTTAGAACATAAAAAAGATGTTTTGAAAGCCAATCCTAATACAGCCTTGTCTATTTTGACAATGGAAGACACATCTGCAGTTCCCCGCTGGAACGAAGCAAAACAAATTGCTTCTTTTGACAATCGTTTTGCCCTCCGTTATCGTGAAAGCCTGGAAATTATTTTCACCTCAATGACTTGCAATTCCGAATCTCCTCTCTACATTCCGATGATCTGGAGATCAATTCTAAGTTTTGGCAACAAAAATAGGAAAAATTCAAATGTAGAATCTGGCAACAATCTTAGTCCTCCATTGGCGTGATGAAGACCTAAGATAAGGTCGAAAGCTTCCAACTTACGAACTTTTTTGTAAAAGTTTTCATTTAACGTAACTAGCGTGATCAAGTTACCTTTATTTGTTAATATTGTTTAACGTAACTAGCGTGATCAAGTTACCTTTATTTGTTAATATTGTTACGTGTTTTGCCCATCAACGTCATATGCGACATTATATAGTGGAATAGCCGAATGCATGACTATAAGTCACTTATATACTTGGTACATAATACCACCATATACACTGCCGGACAATTGCTAAGGACGGATGACAATAGCAACGATAGCAACCATAAAATGAAAGGCAGGAAAATGTGGAAATTACCATAAGTGCGGGATACAGTAAGACGTGTTGTGCGTATGCAAATTTTGGATTGGCGAACTTGTTCGTAACGTCATAGCGCTGATAAGAGATATAAAGTATTTGACGCGTATTTACCGTTGTTGTTCAAACGCAAAGTTGAAAGGGAAAGAATCAATTGACGAACTTGCAATTTTCAGTATGTCTTCCCGACATCACCTAGATGATTTTACGCGTGGCCGTATTATTGGCAAGATTGAAGAAGGGCAAAAAATAACAGATGTTGCCAGGGAGTTCGACGTCAGCCACAGTGTTGTTTCAAGGCATTGGAAATCATTTCAAACAAGTGGAGAGTGTAGCAAACGTCACGGGGTGGTCGTGTTCCAATACGACACCTGCAGAATATCGGTACATAGTGCTATCAACAAAAAGACACCGGCGCAGCACAGCTAGTGAGGTAGCAAATCAGTTTATGGCTGCTACTGGTAAGCGGATCTCCCGAAAAACTGTCGCCAGACGTTTGCATGAAGGAGGACTATACGCCCGCCATCCTGTTGTGTGCATCCCATTGTCCAGACGTCACCGTACCGCCCGTTTGCAATGGTGACATCAACATCGCAATTGGACTGATAACGACTGGTCTGCTGTACTCTTTTCAGATGAGAGTAGATACATTCTATCGTCTGATTGTCGACGACAACTGATCTGGCGTGATAGTGGTACTGCATATTGTCCAGCAAACGTACAGGAAAGAGACCGATATCCGAATGTAGTGTCATGGTATAGGCTGGCATCATGATCAATGGCCGTACGTCCCTCTATGTGCTTCCAACTGGGACTATGACTGGCCAACGATACATTAATGTTGTTCTGGTACCTCATGTTCGCATGTTCCGTGGTGCTGTCGGTGATAGATTCATTTTCATGGACGACAACGCAACATGTCATCGAACAGTCGTTGTCCAGGAGTGTCTTGAGAGCAAGGATATTCAACGCCTCGTATGGCCAGCAAGTTCTCCAGATCTGAATCCCATTGAAAATGTGTGGGATGCTTTGGGGAGGAGTTTTGCTGGTCGCCAATGCCCTCCAATAAACAAGGACACTCTCATCCGTGCACTGACAGAGGAATGGGATAAATTACCCCAACAGCTGCTTGATAATGTTGTGCAAAGCATGACACGACGTGTGGAATCTTGCATCGCCCTCCATGGTGGCCATATCCCGTATTGACATCTTACGCCGGAACACCTGCGGACGGTAATTGCAATTTTTTCACGTTTACGTATTCTGCACAAAATGGCCTGTTTGTCCCTTGAACACGTTCCAAAGCCTTCTGGATTTCAGAGCACAATAAATTGTCTTTCTTGTAATGTCCTAGCATTCTGACATTATTTTATTTCACTTGGCATCCAACCACACTTACTTTTTTATGCACTATATAGCCGTTTATGATCCGTCCTTAGCAATTGTCCAGCAGTGTATAATTCTGTTTGACAAGTTTTATCAAATTTTGAATGCCAGATTGACTTCAATTATTATGAAAAAAAGTTCAAATCAATTATATCCCTACTGCTTTATTGGCTGGTAATCTTATTTCTTCTGTCACAACTGCTTTTTAGGCCTAATTCAGTACAGCCATGAAAACCACTTATGCAATGATATATTTGCTTATTTGCTGTCCTTACAACGACTCCTTTCAATGTTGCATAGATATAACCCAATTATGTCACAAGATTTGATAATCGCCAACAAAAGGGTTTTCACTGTCCTACTGAATTAAATGACTTCACAACGGCTACAATGATAGGCCTAAAAGACTTGTTTGGGACGGCAAAAATCAAGTTTCCAGCCAACAAAGCGTAATAGGTATATAACTGATTTGAACTTATTTTTAATAATGAAACTGAATACAGCGTTTGACAGTTCATAAAAAGTGTTAAACAGAATCGTGTACATTATGTACCAAGCATATAGTTAACATCCACAGTATTCCAATACTGTATCAAAATTATCAGCACCAGAAATAATTAAAAAAAAAACCCCACTGAAAACATGATTTTTTGGATAAGCCTGGAGAACATTTTGAAGGGAACTAGCTCACCTGTAATGGACAAACCAACTCAATTTTACGTGATTTAGTACAGAATCACCCAGCAAAAAAAAATAAAACTCTTAAAAATGTCAATAATGACTTCTCATATGAAACATGACTCTAAAGGATTCACTTTACATACAACTCAACACAGCAAATTAATAAAAAAGTACACACAGATCCACATACAACATATTATGAAATTTTACTCTATATATGTACAATTTTGAAAAATAGTACCAAAAATTAACTGAAGTCAAGAATATGCATGCACTAAATGTTGTCATAAGAGATGTAAATTATACTGACAAGGAATGAACATTTCAAGCAGATAAAATATATTACCTCAAATGATTAAAACAGGGTAATGTTTAATGTTGTGCTGCAAAACAACTGTGTTCACCTTGAAAATTCAGTTCCAAAGCTGAGTACGAAAACCTGAAGTACCACAAACAATGACAATTATATCTTCCACTTAGATCACTCCTACAACTTCCTAAAAATAAAATTCAGTACATATATAAAAATTTTACTTGAAATTAGCACTTTATAGCAATGTTAATTAATAAAGAATGATATGTTTACATAAAATCCTTCCAAAATAAAAGTTGAAAAACTGAAAAGCATGTCACTTTTAAGTATTATTCAAATAATAGAAAAATAAAATTCTGCTTGCAGAGCAATTTAATTTTCAAGTTTTCTGAGGAGATGCATGGTGAACTGTGAACTAAAATAAAAAGACAGTTCAGTACCTAACCAGATTGCTCAAATTAATATACCTTACATTTTACAGGGATCATAGCATACTTCTGGAAAATTTTAGGTAGGAATTTTAGGAATTTTAGGAATTTTTAGAAAAATTTTAGGAAAATTTTAGGAGTGTATTTCAATAAAAACTAGATGTATATTTGTATACATCTAGTAAAACAACTTTGTATACATTGTAAAGAGTTTGCTTCACACCCTTCAACCATATATACTGATAGACTGCGCATGACATCAAAATTTCTGGCTCCAACATAAAATCACATGACAACAGTCAAAAAGATGGGTTACACCTGCTGTGCTTATGGTTGCTCTGACCGATATAGTAAAGAAAGTTCTATGATTTTTCATGGGTAAGAAACGAATTAAATACCTAAGTCGATAAAGTTCAATTACTTAACCAGAAACTTGCAGCTATTGATATAAAAATATAGTAACTTAAGAAAAAAAAATGGAAAGCATGTTCCAAATTCTTCGCAAATGTTCATCACATTATAAATCACAAAATGTAAACAACCCGATCATGCATGTATATAGCTCATAAGTAAACTTACCTGAAGAGTTTTCATTATATATGAGGCGCATTCACATAATACACCGAAAACACTGAAGTTCTGCAGCGTAAATTAGTAATCATAACAGCATTTTTACACGAAATTTGGAGTCTGATGATGACGTGCCCAATGTTTGAGCCATGGCGGCTTTGATGCAGCTATTGCCAATGTGCAGTCCATTAGTATATATGGTCGAAGTTAACACCCAAATTTTTTGCATAACGTCTAATGTCTAAAGTTTAAGTATGATTTACTTCTAATGTTCAGTTCTTATCTTTTCACGTGTTATTATCATATTCAAGTATATTTACCACATTCAAGTTTCACTTTGAACATTAATATGCTGTTGAACCAGAAGCAATTCACGATTTTCACAGTAAAGTTTTCAGGTTTCACATTAAATTATAATATCCTAAAAAGGTAATTGAAAACCAAGAACTATGTACAATTGTTCACTGAATTACTTTTTTCATATTATTGTTTTAACCTTTTCCTGATTAGCCTATCTTTTTCTGCTTCTACCACAACTAATTTACTTTCAGTTTTCTTTATTTCAGCTGAACCTTGTATGATCAAGTTAGAGGCAACTGCTATTTCAACAGTATTTTGTTTTTCTACAGCTTTTCTCATTCTTTCTGTTCCCTCTTGAATTATTGCTAGGGAGGCTTCTTTATCGTTTTTAAGTCTATTTATTTCTGCATCATTTTCTTTTATTTTGTCATCAAACTCAGCTTTTCTTTTTTTCTCTAGCTGCTTTTCCTTATTTTCCCTCTCTTTCTGCTTCCTTTCTTTTACCTTTTTTGATTCTTCTTCCTTCAGCTTATCAACATACTCTTTATAAAATTTATGTGAATCACAAACACTATTTAACAAATTTCTTGTTATGGGAACTTTACTTACACATCCATAGTGTTTAATGGCCCCTTTAACTATTCTTAATGATGTTATAGTTGAGTCTTTTAAGTTAGCCTTGTCCTTCCTTAACAGAGCAGTGTTAACCGAAAATCCCCTTTCTGCATCAGCATTACCATGAGGTAAAACTAAAATTGACTTTATGAGTTTAGCAAGATTTGAGTATTTTTCTTTTCCGCTAGAGTCTTTAATACTAAATATATTACGCCAGTAATGATCAATCCGCACTGGAATATGCCCTTCCTCTGAAAATTTCACTAGTTCATCTAGAGTTGGCTTATCGCAATTTAAAAGTTTCCACTCTTCTCTTACTCTATCAATTTGTTCCTCAGAAAGATGCAAAACACTTGAAATTCTGGTTATTTCCGAAAGTCCTTCAGTGACTGAAAGTTGAGTTGACTCTTTCTTTGGTTCTTTTACCTTTAAAACTTCTATGTCTCTTAGCTTTTGATTGCAGAATGGCAAATTTGACTTTAAATATTTTGTGGTTGCAATTAGTGATGATCTTACATCTAAGAGAAATAATTTCTGCCTGGTCTCCTGAACATTCCTGAGGAGATTTTTTGTCTTCATACCAACTTCTAACTCCCCTAGTTTTTTCCATGAATTCTTGTTTTCAAAATCTACATTCTTTAGGTCTTCTCCAAATTTCCCTGCTATAACATCATCTTGGATAAACTGAGCCATAACATTCCTCATTAAAGTATTTAAATCAGAATATAACTGGTGTATTTTTGGTTCTTCACTCTGATAACATAATGAAAACTTTTCAAAATTTTGGTGTGAAAATGAAATTAATGCTAAATAGCAAGGAGTAAGCTCATTTTTCAGGAAACAGTGAATTCTTTTATACCTTGCCGAATTGCGCAGTTGTTTTTCAAATATTTTTTGAGATGGCAAGAAGTTTAAAAAATATTCTGTAATATTTAGCCATTGATCCAAGAGCCTCTGGGCTACAGAACCAACGGTTAACCATCTGTTGCTGACATGACGCAAAAGAAATTTGGCAGTGACCAATGTTATATCCTCGACAGATTTATAATCCTCTCGTCTTGCAGCACTACTCTTTAAAAAGTAATGCATATCAGTAGCAAATTCGTCAAAATCTATATTTAAGCTTGTCAAAAAAATTTTAAATGCATTACTAACAACATGCAGGTTGCAAAAACCTAGTTCCAAAGATTTCTGGCCTGTTTCTTGTTTTACAACTTCATTGAATTTGCATAAAAAGCACTTATTTACATTTGGGCTGTCCATGGATACACAAATAATTCTGTTCAACGAAATATTGAAGGATGATAACACATCAAGAATTTCTTTTAGCAAAATATCTGCTGTTGCATGACCCAGAAAAACGCTTGTTAGGTATCGGCAAGAAACTGAATTTATTTCTGAAGACCAGTACCTGAGATACACATCCAACTGCCGTTTCACTTGTGTATTTGTAGTTTCATCAAATGCTATAGTAACCTTCCCTGGGCTACTAGATGCAATGTCTTTTTTCAAATCCTCTTCAAAATATTTTGACAATCCATGTGATATCACATAAGCAACTTTTTTTTCTTTAAGTTGCATTTTGGCTGCAATAGCAGAATCAGGAAACATTTCTTTGAAAAGTTCAACTGTTTCAGTGCATGAAACAAAAGACATATTGTCCTTAGCAACTTTCATGGCCCATAATGCTTCGGCTTTAGCCAACTGTAAATCATGACTCAGTACTTCACTAATATTTGTTTTGGGCTGAAGATCCCGTCCTCCAAAGGCTTTCAGGATGGACTTATTTTGGAAATTTACTTTGAAATTTCTGCAAATGTTTTTTTCCTTTATGATGCGCTTTTACTTGTGAAAAGCCACTATTAGAAATGTTGAAAATTTCTGAACACAATATACACTTAGCAGAAAATATTGTTTCAGTTGCAGAACACCATTCTTTCAACTTCACTCCGTCCAATTCTTTGGCGAGCCACGCATCTTGAAATTTCGTTTTGGATTTAGGCATCTTAAACACTTGTATTACTAACCAGAAAATGAAAGGGAAGTACAAAAACACGTTCCAATATTGCAAAACCAGACAACTTCCCGAAATTTGGCTGCGAGGATGTCAGAAGATATGGAAAAAAAAAAAAAGCAGGTCACCACTAGAGAACTGAACCTGCACACAGCACAGAGAACACCATAAAAGACGTAAAACCAGAAACTATCATACGCATCTCACGCAAGTTCAGTCAAAGCGAGTCGGAGCCGAGATATATTGCGCATCGAAGGTCGCTGTCGCCGACGCATGATCGAAGGTCAATGATCACGTGCTCTACTGCCTGCCAAGATAATACTCAGCTACCATCCCATCGTCATTACCGGAGGTTACGGAAGGAGACCACATGTTTCCTTTTTGCTTCCACCCACCTGCGGTTTACAATAACAAAACATCAGCAGAAAGAGGAGGTTCCACAAGGCATGTACAAAAATAAAGTACGATCTTCTGCGTGCCACGGAGTTCGTCTGCAAAGCGCAAACCAGGGGTGAAAATGACCCCTCCCCTTTTCCCTTAGATCTCTTGTTACTCTCGAAAACTGTTCGAAGGCAAAAAAATGGAACGCCCGCCCCGAAGCAAGTGCATCTCGATGGCGTCATTTTTCCCTCCCTTCAGCAGCACAGCATATAGGCTGTGTTTCTACAAAAACAGGTCTTTTTACCTTACCGTAATGGTAAATTTATTGGTGTTAATAACGGTTGTGTTTTTAATAAAAATAAGCTTACGAAAATTTTAGGATGAATAGCAAATTTTAGGTCTAATTTTAGGAATTTAAGGAGGGTCACAAAATATTAGGAATTTTAGGAGGAATGCGATCCCTGCATTTTATGTTTCTGTTCAAATATCAATCAGAAATAGTGACATATTGTACAATTTTCAGATTCAAGCTTAACACTACACAACTTTTATGTTCAGCTAAAAACAGCTTACTGTACATACAAAATTGAAGATTTCAAAAAATTGTCTTAACAATATCTTTCAGAACACATAATTATTTCCACACATGGTTTAACACAGGCCAAAGCTACTAATATTCTGCTGTTGTATATGTAGCTGCAACAGTTGATGAAGCACTTATTTGCACTCTTCATTGCTAAGCTAAAAGTTACACTTATTTACAAATTTTGAAGATGTGAATCCATTTTCTGGTGTAAATATTACATGAATGATAAGTCAGATAATATTCGAAAACTTGGGTGCTGTAGTGGTTAGCATACTCAGACGCCATCTGGGAGACGCGGGTTCGATTTCCACTCGAGGATGGCGAAATTTTCAAGTTTTCGGATATTATCTGACTTACCATCCATGTCATATTTAAACCAAAAAATGGATGCATGTCTTCAAAATTTGTGTTGTATGGTGTAATCTCGTATTCCATTCATGTTTACACTTATTTCTTTACACTTTGTGTTCAAGGCTTGCCCTATGTTTACCATTCTCCCACCATACTACGAAGTCCTGTGCAGTCTTCGTAGTCTTGTGCTACGAAGTCCTGTGCATATTCAAATCTTGCTTTTCTTTTTCCTGGTAAAGTCAAATGATCCATCTAAGCACTCATCCATAATTTTGGGTTACTAACCCTATGGAATGAAAGAAAATAAGAATTATAAAACAAATAAAGGTAAGTAGATCACGCTAGTTAAGAGATTTCCAAAGAAGTTCGTAAGTTGGGAGCTTTCAACCTCATCTTATGTTAAGAGATTTCCAAAGAAGTTCATAAGTTGGGAGCTTTCAACCTCATCTTAGTCTTCACGCCAATGAAGGACTAAGATTGTTTCCAGATTCTAAGTTTGAATTTGTGTTATTTTTGTTGCCAGATTTTAAAATTGATCTCCAGATCATTGGGATGTAGAGTGCAGATTTTGAATTGCAAGTCTAAACTGATCTATCTTAAAATTTTGTAAATATAGTGTACCTGTATTTCTATGCTAAAACGTTTTTTGCTGTAACAATTTTCTTTGTGTAGGAGGGCACAAATGCCCTTTTTTTTTTTTTTTTTTTTTTTTTTGGACACTTGGGACTGTTAGAAACCACATTCACGTCTTATGTGATTGCTGCATGGAGAAAACTTCGACTGACGCCAGAAAATGAACAATTAGTAAAAATAAAAAGGTTTCATGGCTCCAAAAACAAATTTCTAGACTTTTTCATGACCTTCTGGATTTGTGACTTTCATAAGCAGCAGACACCCAGTATATTCAACACAACTTTTGAAATGGTATGTGTTGAAATACTATTTTAGTATAAAGTAATTCTGTAATATATTAATTGTACTTTTAGGCTGAATTCAATACAGCAAACATTGTCCAGATCTATTGAGAAATTAAACAGTTATTAAGACAAATATACAGGTAACTGAGAAGTTGTAATGGTGGCCGAGTGGTACAAGGCACTGGCTACCTATCATTCAACCAAGATGGGTCCAGGTCCAAAGTCTGGGTGGAGCATGGATAATCTCTTGTCTTATTGCACTGGTTCTCTTCCTTACCTACAACCAGTGGCCTCAAATTAGGGATGGACGACTGTTTATATGTTCCAGTGAGTTGCTCGCAATGGTCATTAAACATCCAAATACAGAAAAAAAAAAAAAAAGAATGTCTCTTGCTCGGAATATATTCAAATTTACTCAGCAGTATGAGAACAATGAAAAACTGGAACTATTTCAAAAATGTTCAAATCTTTACTACTGGATAATGGTTAATAACAACACATTTTTATTTATTTCCTTACTTATTTTAAAGCAAATTAGTGTAATAAACACCATTATTTTTCAGGCATGCACAGTAGTTTACGAAACTCAACACCTATGGTACTGATGATTTGGTTTATGGTTAAGATGAACAAGAAAACAGCCATGAAGTTTATATTGATGACACAACTTCAATGGAAAGGGACTTAAAAATAATTTGGAAATCCCAACAGTGAGTCGGACTTAGGAAGCTTTTAACGAAGATAATATGACAGAATTTTTCTGTTGGGCACTATAGTAAATGCTCACTTCTGCAAGATGATGTATGTTTGTTTGTACAGTTCTGCACTTCCACAATAATACTTTTGAAAATTTAATTCTGAGTAACTTTTTTCATATTCAATAACTATAAACTACAATCAAAATTTTCCATACATTTTGATCATATTTTTATGAGCAAGTTTTTATGGATAGAATAATTTTCAAAAATTATTCAATAAGAGTATAGTATAAAACACTTTATTTACAATTAAAAATTAATATTTACACACTGTAAATATTAATTTTTAATTGTAAATAAAGTGTTTTAATCTTGACTTGCAATTTGGAAATTATGTTTGTGAATGACCGTACGTGCGACAGCATCGGTGAATATTTTATAGTGACCTTTCGTATGATAGACTTTTAGTATTAAGAGTATAGTATTTTAGTGCAAAAGAAAACAGAAATATGTGCATAACAGTACAAAGAAACAGCTTCAAGCTTTTTAATTAATTTTTCTGAAGAAATACATGTTCTGTTGGTCTTTACTTGCTATATCAATCAGAAAAATAAACATTTCCCCTATCTTTTAAAACAAAATTACAATTCAATATCAGTACTTTCCTCTAGCTATATTAAAACCTATGTCATTTTAAAAGTGGCTCATGAAGCTTGTTTCATAGCAATGAAATCTGAAACAGGACTAAGCTTTTAATTTTACCATCAGCATGTTTGCCTCCCACTTTAGACTTAAAAGTGGCAACAGATAGTAGTGCCATGACTGATCTGCTAAAGAAAAAAATGATCCAATAAGAGATCATTTTTCTTGAAACCAAAGGAACTCTGAGAGAAGGAAAATTAAATGAAAATTTCTTCAACTGGAACTAGAACCAAATAAATATATCCGGGTAAAGCCTTGAGTAAGTGACTTAATAAATATCTGCTAAAAAAATTATCTTCAGCCCTCAAGAAACCATTACTTCTACTGGATAGAATAGGCCCCATAAAGGAAACTTACTTTTGGTTTTGGATGGCCCTTGAAATGTATGACAAGATGAAAAGTGATCTAAATGCCAATAGAAATAGAAAAATAAAAAGGTTTTCTTAACTTTCAGGTAGGGCCTGCCAAAAGATGCAAAGGAACTCTTCAAAACAGTGTTCTGATCAGAATTCAGTTATGTAAAAAAACATTTACTACAGAAGTAATAAGGAATACACGCACCCTTAACCTTCTACTAGGGTTAAGATACGTTGTTCGCATCTAATATTTAATATAGCCACTGGCCCTTTGTGATACATGTAAGCAATTTCAGAAATATGAAAAATAATATTAGTGTTACTACTAGTACAGCAGCAATAAGTAATCCAGTAGTAGCAGTAATAACAGTATGAGATAAAAGTCACTCCAGCAGCAATTTATACGGAGCCATTTGTGAAGTATAGAAAATTATAATGATTAAAGACCAAAACGACAGGTCTTTCTTTGTCATAATCAACGGATATTCAAAGCCATGCATTACTACTTGCACTCATAAATACACCATGTAACCAATAATGTTGATTAAGTGCAGAAATTCTAGCCATTTTGAGCTGCTTGGCAAGGAAGTTTTGTCTTAGGCTTCCAAAGCATAAAATAGGTGACAGCACCATACAGTTGCTAGCTAGAGCTTTACTACCATAAAAACAGCAGCTCTGGCAAACTGCAACATATTCAGTGCATAGCATTTGAGGTGTTAACGTGAATTTTGATAAAGCACACATTCATCACTGCTTGCTTTTTTTTTTTTTTTTTTTTTTTTTTGTGTGTTCAGCAAAAAAGTAATAAGGTGCATACCAACATATGTACGGTATATGGTACCAACTGTTAACAAACATGCCCAGATTAATTCATGAAGTTTTGTTTGAATGATATACGGCTTGAAGATAAGCTCCCTTCTGGATATCTTTCTGAAGTATGTGATGAAGAAAAATTAGCAATAATTGAGTTCGACCCTTATCAAATCTACAAGGATATTACAAATGAGACTTTCAATTCATCAAACAACTGCAATGAGAAGAATTTGGGCCATGGAAATAGTCCACATAATAGATGAATCAATAGCACATCAATCTTCGGCAAAAAAAAAATCGATAAGTGTATATTTCCACAAGCTCAAAACAAAACTAATATGTCTTTGGACTGAATGGTGGAGAGTTGAAGATTAGGTGCTTTGCAAGATTATATGCATCAAATACTTTTGCATAAAAAGGGGGTGGGCAGCTTCAGGAATGACAGCAGAAGTTGACATTTAATCAAAAAACATCATGCTCTGCATTTGGTGGGATTGCAAAGAAATTATCCATCATGAGGTTTTGGCACCTTGCCAAACAATCAATGCAAGCCTTTATATTCAGTATCTTGACAAAGTAAACACCACCTTGAAATTAAAGCATCCTAGTTTGGTGAACCAGAGTGCTGCCATCTTCCATCATGATAACAGTACACTGCACATTGCAATTCGTCTCAAGTAGCAGGAATTTGGATGAGAACTCTTTCTCTCACCCATCATATTTCCCACTCTTTGCACCAACAGACTTTCACTTGTTCCAGTCACTGCAAAATTACATGGCTACTAAACTATGCAAGATTGCATAAAAGTCAAAATGGCAATTTGAAAGTTTGTTTACTACAAGGAAGCTACTTCTTTTGATAGCCGAATTAAACAGCTAACTAAACAATTGAAATAAAACAATGTGTAAGTAAAAAAAACATGTTTGTTTTTTGCATATGTAAATGGCAAAAACTGTTGAACTCATTGAAGGATGTAGGTCCTCTCTTTGGCCATACCATTATATATTTGAGAAAAATAAAAAAAATATTTCACTTTGATACTTATTTCTTTTATGCCTGTAGCCTTCTTACATGTTTTGTTCCACTAGGAAGTGGAGAACACCAATGGTTGCAGAGAGCAAGCTCCTCCTCCTTCAGCAAATCAGGCATGACACCATCTATTACCATGTGAGATAAGGTAAAATTTGAAGGCGAACAGGCTGTTGGCAAAAGCTTTGCCCAGAAGCAGCACCAATTTTTTAACTTTGATTTCACTTAAAATGAATATTACACCATTTTCTTATGGACTCTTCTTGCTATGTGAATCAACAAAGCTAGATTCTTATTTTTATACATGAAATGTAAGTTTTAAATGGGTACTGTCTCTGCTTAGTTTTACACACAGCAGGTCATGAAGAACATCAGACAGGATGAACACCAATTTTGAAATTGTGCTTTAAAATAAATGGGGGAGCTTTATAGACAGGTGCAGCAAGTAAGATCAAAGGATAGGAAAACATTATTATTGTCAGAAAAATTCATTAAAAATATGAAGATGCCCTTCATTACACGAAACATTTATTACCATCTACAAGAAATCGTGAAAATTACGGGTTCAAGGTATGATCTAAACATTGGCATGAAGTCAAAACACTAAAGTGTTTGAATGACCACTGAAAGCATGTTAAATTTAGCCAGCAATACAACTGTAAACCATAAACTGATCATCAGGAGAATGGTAGTATGCAGGAAAATGAGAACATTGGACTTATTCTTATACTGCTCTACAACATAAGAAATCTGAGAGTGAACAGCTGACTTTTAAAACTTTGCTCAAAGATGTTTTTTTGCTTTAGTTTTCAATGTCAGTATATAAGAACATAATTCTTTAATTCTCTATATCAGAATACAAGGCATGCATTACACTCTGGTGTGAATATGAAGATTAATAATAGCACAAGGCTGAACACTGTAATGCTTTACACTCTGACATGAACATACAACTAACAATAACTTCAAGACATGCTTAAAAGTTCTGAGATAGGCATGAAGACACATAATAAAAACAAGACAATGATTCTGTCAGAGGTGAAACCATAAATTCAGAAGTGTGGAAAAGTGAAATTTTTGCCAATTTCTCAGCGAAATATATAATGAATAACATATGAAGAAAGTACTAAACAAAGAAACACCAATCCTTAAACAAGGTACACAGAAATCAAGTCAGTGACAAAACGATACAGGTTAGTTCTTGTGGTGCAAGGGCACTTGGTGTGTGTTCAACAGATATCATGTACTTGAACTTCTAACCTTTGTAGGTCAAAAAATTCAGCTCTTACTTGAAGAATATCCCTTTACAGCTCAAATAGCTATTCTGCAAACACAAATCAATTCACCCTTACTTCTCAATCAACGGCTATAGGAAAATGTAGCTAATTTCCTGAACAGTTCAGATTGAGCTTGATGCTAAAAATTCAGAAATTATAGGAAACATGGATATTACATTCCAGAATTTATACTAACAATCCAAATTTAATTATGAATTATTTCACTACTTTCAAACTTCAAGTAGTTATTTCTGCATCACATGAATTTCTTGAAATCGAAAAATTCTAATTTTTTCCACAAAAAAAAATCGAAGACAGAAGGTATTTATTATTAATACAATTTCGTTAATGAATGAACGAAGACCTAACATTTCGTTCGTGGCAGACACGTACGATGCTTACAAAACGGTTTTACTCACAAAGCATTAAACATACGAAATGTAATGGAGGAAATATTAGACTCCGGCCAATAAACCTCAATACTCATATTATATAGGCACAAGGGGGTCACTATTAATTAATTAATGGAGCTTTTTTATTAATGCTCCTTGGGTAGACTTAAAATTTCACTTTACAAACCTAGCCACTTGATTGAAGATGATCTACGAATTAAATACCACGTCGGCGACTTTTTACGAAAGTCAACGTTCAAACAAAATCATATCTATGATCAACAAAATCTCGCAGGAGAGGGCGTTAAACAGTCGTGAAAATTTCTGGTAAACATGCATGTACAAAGTTAAAATTTCAAGTCTCACCACTGGCATTACACGAAAGCTTAAATTAAGAATGGCTAGTGACACATGATTTAACATATAATAACTTCACGATACAACAGTGAATTGTGAACGAAAAATTAAGTCAGAACTCACCACAGGAAATGTTACAACGTGACGAATTTCATGGCAAACTTAAAGAAACGCTATACCGATTTCCATGTTTGTAAGCCGTCGAAGGGAATATGGCCGCAACGAGATCGCAAACACAACAGTCAGCAGAAGTGGACTCGCCCGCCGTTCCCACGCCAGAAAACTAAAAATTCGAAGAAGTGAGAAGAATCACTATAAACTGCGGTTTCTCACCACATGGACAGCATGTAATGTGGACATACGATGATAATAATTGCGAAATAGCAATGGACATCGGCACTTCCAGTCAAAATACGAAGCTAACAGTAAATGGCGCAGTCGAACCTATCAAATGTGTGCAATGCACCCCTGCGCAGGAAATTGGAATGGTCGAGCTTCACCGATACGGCCTTTCGCTCTCTCTCTCTCTGATGAGTCTGAGAGCACGGTTGGATGGGACTCCAATGATTGCTATCGTCGTGGCATGGTAGCGAACACCGAGAGGGATTATCATGATCACCAGAATCTCACACAAAACAACACAACAACAGGAACAATTTCCGTAACTAATCCAAACTCCAGTCCTAATCTGCAAAACACTACAAATCCGAGATGGTGCTTGATCTTTACACACCACCTTATGAAAATCACTCATATTAAAAACGAATACAAGCGATTTCGATGCAAACGTTTACACGCAAATGCCACATGCCTAACCACACCTCGAACACAATGCGTGTCAACATGAATTAATAATAAATCATGACCCATTACAGAGTTCAGATCCCAATACACAAATGATATCAATCACTAGCATTTCAAAGTAGTGTCATTCGCGAAAACGACTCATTATTCGGTGTCTTCGTTAACAACTTATCACAAACACGATGGCAATACGAATCGAAAAAGAAAATAAATCTGAAATCACTCCAATTCATGGGCAGTATGCGTTTTGTAACCACATTAAAACACATAAATACCACCATCCCAATTTTGAACCGTGATACTACATTTAAACAAACACTTACGCACCGATACATCAACAGCATACAGAAGAAAAACTCACCACCACACTTTCTACCTATGACTTATGAGTACTGAACGGCAGACGCTACCAATTTTATACAACAGGCAAAATTCATTTCTCAACGAAGAAGCAAAACAGCTGTAGAAGTAAACAAACGACTGTTGTTCACAAGTGTTCCGAGTACTTAACTCTGAAATAAAAGAAAGGTGAAAAGAAGAGACCTACTTTTCCAATGCGTGAACTCATCACCTAGGGAAAATATTTGGATGACGCTGATTAGGTAACATTTCCGATCTTCAACTCTGACGACTCGCAGCTCTGACAATCCGCCATATGTAATGAACACTGACGTCAAATATGTTTGGATCCATTCCAACCAATAACCATTTCCCGGTGAGTTCAGAAGTTTGGCGCGAACTACGATGAATAGCAACCTGACACGCCCAGCTCATCTTAGATATATAGATACTGCGCGGCTACGGTTACTATTCGTTTTATGTTAGTATTAATCAAGGAGGTTAGAGGTAAAAATGAATACAAGAACAGAGCAGTTCTGCAATGAAATTTCTTTGCCGCTATAATCAAAAATGTTGGCAAACTCTGACTGTTGCACTAAGAAATTTAGTTAGTTATACTAGGCACTGTAGTTATACCAAGGAGGTTAGAATACACGGAGTTAGGGCAAAAGGGTGGCCGCCCCGGTGGCGCAGTGGTCTAAGGCGTTGGCCTCTGATCATTCGTCCGTAAGGGGTCCGGGTTCGAATCCCGGTCCGGCATGGATGTTGTGTTTGTCTTACGGCACTGGCTCTCTCCCTTCCCTGGAACCAGTGACCCTAAATTAGGGACGGGCGACTGCTTATAGCCCATTTGAGTTGCTCACGGTGGTCGTTAAACCTCCAATCCAAAAAAAAAAAAAAAAAAGGGGGGGGTGACGTCACAAATTTGAATCACTTTGAGCAGACGACACGGAGCTTAAGGCCACGCCTAGGGAGCCGTTCCTAGTACTTTTTCACGTTTGTGGGAATAAGGATAAACCATTTTTCGCCAAAAAATTTAAACTTCTTTTACAATGGATTGTGCATTGCCTTTGAATGTGTCAACTCATCAACTAAAGCACATGACTGCCGGTTCTGAATTTGACCAAATTTTAAGCAAATCAGAATTTAGATTAATTTTCCCCTCCAGAAATTGTCCGCAGTAATGTTCGCATTTACTAATAATTGATGTATCTTACATATTTGTATAATTTTTATGCTTAATCATATTGAGGTATGGTGGTCTAAATCTGTGCTGACGGTGAAGGAGAGTGCGTCGCTACAAAAGGGTTGAATTTTCTCGGATGAGCTTCCTCAGACATGTGTGCATGTAATTGGGAACCTCAACGAACTATAGGGGACGCTGCGCAAACGTAAACAAACTTATCTAGTACGGGTAACGTCGCACGTGTTTCCATAAAGTCGAATGTTAGAATGGCTGGTTTGTCGTTTTCAATCCTTGAAATAATGAATTTTGTGGACGCTTTCAAAAATTCAAGATGCATTAAAGAAGGGGAACTGATTCTTAATGTAGGCCATATAATTTCTTGTGGAATTAAGAAGGAAGATGGAAGAGAAATTCTCATAGTTTCGCACTGCATTCAGTCCACGGCAATAACGTCGTCGCCTCACTCCATCAACGGTGTTTTAGATACAAGTAACAGTGAAATTTCTATAAAGTCATTTGAGTGCTCTTGTAAAGCGGGCAGAAGTGGAACGTGTAAGCACTGTGTAGCAGTAATGCTTTACTGTAACAGGTAATTTTTATTTTTACATTTTCAGGCAAGTGATATAGTAATACCGCCAGGGGTGTTCTAATCCGGATTACTATTAAAAGCTGACATTTCGTTTCACTTGACGTTTCCCAGGACCCATTTTCAATACTGTCAAGAATAACAATTGTAATTTTTGAACATTCTGTTCCTGAAAGTGTTTGTGAATTGGTAATTGTTGATCATCATTGGGCTTTGCGTTTTTGAACCGATGACTGTTGACAGAACATTGCAAATCTTGTTCCATAATGAAGTTTAAATTTATACGGATAACAGCAATTATTTGTTTTCAATATTATGTAGAAATGCGGATTTTTTAATTACTACTATGCAATAAAAACATGCTGCCTTGTTTATTATTCATTCAAAGACGTTACTAGCTTAGTAGAATTTCACTGGAAGGATTTCAAACGCAAGGCACAAACGTTTATACTAACTTGTGAAAAACATAGCCGAAACCTAGGGAACGACATTGCGGGACACAACAATATGATTTGTTCTTCTTCACGGAATTCTCAATTATACAACTCTCTAATTCCAGAATGAATGCAAAAATACAACAAACTGCGACAACTGAACGTAATGAGCGATCTACCAACAGCCAAGCATTGAGCCAAAAACATTACCCGTACTACAGTACTTCTTCCTTTTGCCGCTAGAGGGAGAGTGGACCGCTGAGATTTTTTTTTTTTTTTTTTTGATTGAAGGTTTAACGACCACCGTGAGCAACTCAATGGGCTATAAGCAGTCGCCCGTCCCTAATTTAGGGTCACTGGTTCCAGGGAAGGGAGAGAGCCAGTGCCGTAAGACAAACACAACATCCATGCCTCACCGGGATTCGAACCCGGACCCCTTTCGGACGAATGATCAGAGGCCATCACTTAGACCACTGCGCCACCGGGGCGGCCCGCTGAGATTGCCAATACGATGAATGAATGTTTCATGTAAAGCGATAAATTCGTGATTTTACTTTTAGTGCTCTTTATTTTAATAAGTTCCAGCCGCGTACCCAGAATTTTTTAATAGGGGTGGCTCAAATTATTCAAGATGCAAATTAAAGCACTACCTCTCTCAAAGTAATTGGGAAGCGATAAAAATATCTCCGCTGTATTAAAGGAAAATATATATTCAGAAACATATACAAATATATTTAAAATTCCCATTGTTGGTAAAATACATATTGAAAAACACATAGAATTGCATTTAAAAATAAGCAGCCAATACAGAGAACGGAGAATCAAGTGATACCTCATGCGGAAGACGGACCGCAGGACCACCCCACTAAATTCCAGTAAACGTTTTAAGCAAAATTTGCATTATGAAAATTTTAAAATGCAAAAACATTTCATTCGGCTGCTGATTTTTCATACTAAACGCTGTAGCTGATACCTTCGTAAGAGTTCGGTTTTGCAAGGTTACAACTCATAAACTGATATGTAACAAATATTCTCAAGGGTAATTTATGCGCATCTTATGATCTGAAAAATTTCCACGCACACACACACACACACAAAAATCACTAACTTTAATGTTAAGTACTTGTGTCAAAAGGAACTTATAAAAATAATGTGCTGTTATTTATAGCCGGTTCGTTAGGTTTGCGAATAAACAGGAACTTGAAAGAGCCCATATCGCCGCCCCGGTGGCGCAGTGGTCTAAGCGATGGCCTCTGATCATTCGTCCGAACGGGGTCCGGGTTCGAATCCCGGTCCGGCATGGATGTTGTGTTTGTCTTACGGCGCTGGATCTCTCCCTTCCCTGGAACCAGTGACCCTAAATTAGAGACGGGCGACTGCTTCTAGCCCATTGAGTTGCTCACGGTGGTCGTTAAACCACCAAACAAGCAAACAAACAAAAATAAAAGAAAGAGCCTATAGAATTGAGTTTCTAACAATATTAATTGATTGAGTTTCTTACAGAGATTTCTGTAAAACACGATAAGTAGAATATGATATGTTAGCTATTTGTGACCTCGGTGACGAAAGCTTATACTCTTCTGCAGTTGTTAAAAAACTAAAACAAAGTTCGAAAAACATAATACAAGGCTATTCCAGTTCGCTATCGCTAATGTACAAGCAAAAGTTCCTATTCTTGCCGCTGCACACAATCAGCGCTGATTTGCGACCCCTAGGATGTTTCTTTACCCCAAGGAGGTTATATTACTGGAGACACCACTCCTATCCACGCAGCATTGGCAGCCATAAGTCACCGTCTGTGCTTCGAGGCTGACGAAAAAGACAGGCTACGGTGCAAAATAGTCACGTGCACAACTTAGTGCTGTCGCCAAGTCAATCGGTTGAACAGCCATTGCATCGTTGGTTCACAGTTATTTTTATTGAGTGTTCCGTTTATTGTCATTTGGATACACGTATAATTTTGTGAGGTAGGTATTTTTATATTTCTAATATAAGGTTAATTCTTAGTAAACGTTTTATTTAGTTTTAGTGATAATTATAGGTTTAATGAGTAGATCTTAGTTCCACACGTGTTGAAATCTGTTCATGTCTCGTGAATAGTGAAGAATAAAGAAGTGAGTTATTCTGTGGTGTTGAATTCTGATTTCAAATAGAATAAGTAATATATTTTGCCAATGCCGATTCACATAGAGCTTGAATATTACCAGAAATCAGGTCAACTTTTCAGGAAATCAGCCTTCGTAATTTGTATGATATTTGCATCTCCAACAATTGGGAGCCTCAACGAACTATAGGGGGCGCTGTGCAAACGTAAACAAACTTCTCTATACTCGGGGCAAACTTAACCTGTCATTGGAAGGAAGGCTACAGAGTGTATACTTCCACTGCATAAAATAGTTCCGGTCTAAAAGCTCGTACTCCAGCTTCAACTGGCACTTAGAAATGACACAGATGTTCAATACGTTGTGTGTGTGTGCATTTAAAAAATTCAGATCTCAGTTTCAGCGGCATTTCTAAAAAATTCAGATATTCGTGCTTTGGTGACGTCACTGATGGTTCTCTGTCACAGCATTCTTGTTTGGGTCAGAGTTAAGCTGTCAACCCAGGGGATATTTATTGCTGTGGGGGGGTGGGGGTCATTAGTGGAAGGATGAGGGCGAAAAAAGTGTTTCCGAGGGCATTTCGCGTTTCTCCTTCTTGATTGTTGTTTTAAAACACTCTTCTGTCTTTTCGGTTTTTTCGAATGGCATCTGCCGGTCACTCGAGTGTATTTCAGCCGCATAAACGTGGGAAATCACTACGAAGCTCTGCTAAGGTGATCGTTATGAATGTTTTCACTAAATTGATGGAAAAACATTCGCCGAATAAATCAAATGAATTAACAGTTCTTACGGCAGAACTCACTGGCGTTTCAAGTCGCACCATTGCGAGAATGAAGGTTGAATTTAGTACTGAAGTACCTCAGATCCATTGGCAATTTATTTCTTCAAATTAAAATACAATTCTCGCTTGGCTTACATAGAACGTTTTCTCGAAATTAGTTTGGAGTTCCCAATTCAGTTCTCAATATAGGCCAAGAAACGGCCATCTTTTCCTTTTGAACTTTTGTGCGCAGTTGCCTTAAACGCGCATGAACCGGCATGAAAATTCAGACAAATGAAAGAGTTCCTTCCCCAGCCACACATAATTCGGAAACTTGGAAAACTGCCACACATTCAAAGTGTTCCTCGGAGGAACATCAATTTGTGCCCGGCCCATCAATGAAAAACATGTGGCAATTTTCCAATGTGTGGCAATTTTCCAAGTTGCTGAAAGATGTGTGGCAGTTTACAGTGAACCTAAAATATCATTTACCACAGAGACGGGCTCTTGTCCAGTACTTATGGCAACACGGGGTAGTTAAAAATGCATACACATTTAACGGATGTCTGTTATAAAAAAAAAAAAAATCTAATCAAGGCAAAATTTTTGAAAGAACGAAATTTTACGCATAACTGATGACATGGTAAAATTACTTTTAATTAAATCCCGCAGTTGGTAATCTTCAAGCAATAAGTATAAATATATGAAATATATAAAAAAATGGAAAAATATGTGAAAACAAAATTAGTCCACTTAAGACTGCTTCCCGTGTTTAGCAAAGATAATTTCATTTTAAAAGTAAGAAAGAAAGAAAGAAACGTTACACGTTCTGTAACATCTCCAAAAAAAAAAAAAAAAAAAAAAAAAAAGATAAGAGAGGGAGAAATAAACTGCTTGTCTACCGGTCTGCAAAGCGCGCGGCGGTGGGGAGGGGGTTAAAATAGAGGGGTTTGGTAAGGGATCACGGTGACAGACAGCCAGCCCTGAGGGCTTGTGGGAGAAGTTTTCCGAGTGAAGGTTAATTACACACCATTAGTGCGGAGTAATACTGGGAGTGAAAAGGTCACCGTAGCTTTGGCCCCATTGCCAGGATAGCTTTGCCCCGAGTATAGTACGGGTAACGTCGCACGTGTTTCCATAAAGTCGAATGTTAGAATGGCTGGTTTGTCGCTTTCAATCCTTGAAATAATGAATTTTGTGGACGCTTCCAAAAATTCAAGATGCATTAAAGGAGGGGAAGTGATTGTTAATGTAGGCCATATAATTTCTTGTGGAATTAAGAAGGAAGATGGAAGAGAAATTCTCATAGTTTCGCACTGCATTCAGTCCACGGCAATAACGTCGTCGCCTCACTCCATCAACGGTGTTTTAGATACAAGTAACAGTGAAATTTCTATAAAGTCATTTGAGTGCTCTTGTAAAGCGGGCAGAAGTGGAACGTGTAAGCACTGTGTAGCAGTAATGCTTTACTGTAACAGGTAATTTTTATTTTTACATTCTCAGGCAAGTGATATAGTAATACCGACAGTGGTGTTCTAATCCGAATTACTATTAAAAGCTGACATTTCGTTTCACTTGACGTTTCCCAGGACCCATTTTCAATACTGTCAACAATAACATTTGTAATTTTTGAACATTCTGTTCCTAAAAGTGTTTGTGAATTGGTAATTGTTGATCATCATTGGGTTCTGCCTTTTTGAACCGATGACTGTTGACAGAACATTGCAAATCTTGTTCCATAATGAAGTTTAAATTTATACGGATAACAGCAATTATTTGTTTTCAATATTATGTAGAAATGCGGATTTTTTAATTACTACTATGCAATAAAAACATGCTGCCTTGTTTATTATTCATTCAAAGACGTTACTAGGTTAGTAGCATTTCACTGGAAGGATTTCAAACGCAAGGCACAAACGTTTATACTAACTTGTGAAAAACATAGCTGAAACCTTGGGATCGAAATTGCGGGACACAACAATATGATTTGTTGTTCTTCACGGAATTCTCCATTATACTACTCTCTAATTCCAGAATGAATGCAAAAGTACACCAAACTACGACAACTGAACGTAATGAGCGATCTACCAACAGCCAAGCATTGAGCCGAAAACGTTACCCGTACTACAGTACTTCTTCCTTTTGCCGCTAGAGGAGAGCGGACCGCTGAGATTGCCAATCGTTAGCCCTTTTTTTAGGAAATTAATGCTTGAACTGTTGCATTGTAATGTGTGTCTGAATTAAAGAGGACATTTTTTAATTTCGTAACTTAATGCAACTGTGATATAGCATTTGTCTGATTGCCGCCCCGGTGGCGCAGTGGTCTAAGGCGCTGGCCTCTGATCATTCGTCCGAAAGGGGTCCGGGTTCGAATCCCGGTCAGGCATGGATGTTGTGTTTGTCTTACGGCACTGGCTCTCTCCCTTCCCTGGAACCAGTGACCCTAAATTAGGGACGGGCGACTGCTTATAGCCCATTGAGTTGCTCACGGTGGTCGTTAAACCTCCAATCAAAAAAAAAAAAATTGTCTGATTGAATTTACTAAAGCTGTCTAAACAGTGTGGACAGATTATGCTGAAAAACTGCATGATCAACTTTATTCTAACTGTACAATACATAGGGAACTACTTTCGATTAAAAGTTTCATATCTAGTTTTTCACTTGTATTAAAAGGTATAATAATTTTTAGAGGAATTGCCATGCCACAGTGTTGCAGTTTTAGTGGCTGCAAGTCAAATTATACACTGCTGGACAATTGCTAAGGACGGATCATAAACGGCTATATAGCGCATAAAAAAGTAAGTGTGGTTGGATGCCAAGTGAAATAAAATAATGTCAGAATGCCAGGACATTACAAGAAAGACAATTTATTGTGCTCTGAAATCCAGAAGGCTTTGGAACGTGTTCAAGGGACAAACAGGCCATTTTGTGCAGAATACGTAAACGTGAAAAAAATGCAATTACCGTCCGCAGGCGTTCCGGCGTAAGATTTCAATACGGGATATGGCCACCATGGAGGGCGATGCAATATTCCACACGTCGTGCCATATTTTGCACACCATTATCAAGCAGCTGTTGGGGTAATTTATCCCATTCCTCTGTCAGTGCACGGATGAGGATGTCCTTCTTTATTGGAGGGCATTGGCGACCAGCAAGACTCCTCCCCAAAGCATCCCACACATTTTCAATGGGATTCAGATCTGGAGAACGTGCTGGCCATAAGAGGCGTTGAATATCCTCGCTCTCAAGACACTCCTGGACAGCGACTGTTCGATGACATGTTGCGTTGTCGTCCATGAAAATGAATCTATCAATGACAGCACCACGGAACATGCGAACATGAGGTAGCAGAACATCATTAATGTATCGTTGGCCAGTCGTAGTCCCAGTTGGAAGCACATAGAGGGACGTACGGCCATTGATCATGATGCCAGCCCATACCATGACACTACATGTCTGATATCGGTCCCTTTCCTGTGTGTTTGCTGGACAATATGCAGTACCACTATCACGCCAGATCAGTTGTCGTCGATAATCAGACGATAGACTGTATCTACTCTCATCTGAGAAGAGGACAGCAGACCAGTCGTTATCAGTCCAATTGCGATGTTGATGGCACCATTGCAAACGGGCGGTACGGTGACGTCTGGACAATGGGATGCACACAACAGGATGGCGGGCGTATAGTCCTCCTTCGTGCAAACGTCTGGCGACAGTTTTTCGGGAGATCCGCTTGCCAGTAGCAGCCATAAACTGATTTGCTACCTCACTAGCTGTGCTGCGCTGGTGTCTTTTTGTTGATAGCACTATATACCGATCTTCTGCAGGTGTCGTACTGCGAACACGACCTACCTCGTGACGTTTGCTACACTCTCCATTTGTTTGAAATGATTTCCAAAGCCTTGAACCAACACTGTGGCTGACGTCGAACTCCCTGGCAACATCTGTTATTTTTCGCCCTTCTTAAATCTTGCCAATAATACGGCCACGCGTAAAATCATCTAGGTGATGTCGGAAAGACATACTGAAAATTGCAAGTTCGTCAATTGATTCTTTCCCTTTCAACTTTGCGTTTGAACAACAACGGTCAATACGCGTCAAATCTTTTTTATCTCTTAGCAGCGCTATGACGTCACGAATAAGTTCGGCAATCCAAAATTTGCATACGCACAACACGTCTAACTGTATCCCGCACTTATGCTAATTTCCACATTTTCCTGCCTTCCATTTTATGGTTGCTATCGTTGCTATTGTCATCCGTCCTTAGCAATTGTCCGGCAGTGTAGAAGTCAAAAGAAGACTGTTACAACTTTTGCCATACCAAAGTAATGTATGCAGCAGATTTTGTATAAGACAAACTTTGTCTTATACAAAATCTGCTGCATACATTTAAACAGACAAAGTTCTGATTTTAGATTTCCTTGTTCATTTTCTGTTGAATGTTTGTGTATGAGTAGCTTGAAAACTAAATAGGAAAACATAACTCTCCTCAGCTGCAAAATACTCTTGAACAACTTAGTAAAAGCCAAACATGATAACCGAAATGAGTTGAAATCACGTGAAAGAAAAATTAAGAAGTTGAAAGTCTGAACACTTAGTTTTGTGTGCGTCTCCTTAGTACATAGTGTGCACAGAGTAAGTCCTGAGATAGGAAAAAGAGTTCAAACTATCAAATGTTTTACATGCATGTAAAGTGTATAGCCAGGTTGGTTAAAGCATTGAAATGAATTTTTTCTTCTGTATTAAATGAAGATAACATTCCTGAAAAGTTATCTTTGAAACAAGAAAGTAAAGATCCATCATATTTGGTTTCATTTTATTTAAAACTTGTATACCAGGAAGCAGTAATTCAGTTAGCGTCTCGTAACATTTCCGATCTTTTTTCTGCTTCATCACATATTATTCACATAGTGATACTGAGTGGTGGTGACTGAAGATTTGTATTTCATTTTTGGTGGTGTCTTTTTTATTTTATTTTCAAATTGGAACTAATACTGTTTGTGCAGCGATTGCCCGTCTTACACAATGTGCCTGTGATATACCTTTTTTATATTCTCCTATCCCAAGATATGTATCTTAATTTGCCAAGCCGTTTCACAGCAAAATGGACCAGAGGTCCTCATTTTAATAGCAGTTTTGATTTCATCAGTCCAAATTCATTTAAAAATCTGTGGACTATTTTCTTTCCGTGGAAGATGATGCTGTACTCCGTCTCCTTCGCGTCATGGGGTCTGGCTAGTCCCTCAACGACACCATACCCGTACGAATTCCATGTCACTTATTTCCAGATTAATAAATGTTAGCAGTAATATTGTAGCATTTTTGTTTACGTTTCAATACTGTACTAAAAAATTTCAGGAAATTTCTCTTATTTTTCATACTTGCCACTATGACTTCATTGCCATTAAAGTTTTGATAAAAACACCTGTGAGAAGTTAACTGAAGTGTTACTGTGTGTGTGTGTCAGAGCTGAGTTCGGGCTCAATTTTAAGAGCCCGAGCCTGAAGTATGTCAGCCCGAACGAGCCCGAAAACTAAGATTAACCTGTATAGGCATTGAAAAAAGTCTTCCAAACTTCCACTCTTTCTACGCATGCAATTAACCGATGTCTTTCTCAACTGCGGAGTGGGGAAGGGATGTCTATCCATTTCTATAGTTTCTTTAACCATTCATTTCTTCCTGAAATGTTTTTTTTGGGGGGGGTGTCTCAGGAAACATCTGGTGGCACAACAAACTACGTCGTATATTGCTCAATAGAATAAGCAGGAAGCTGCCCCTTTGAGGTAGGGAGCAAAATTCCGTCAGCTTGCTATCTACTATCTATACTTCTTAAAACTTATCCTTGGCAGAAATCCTGTAATTCATGGCCTATGGTATTTTGTTATCCAAGCCTGGAATGGATAGCCCTGCAGAATTTCTACTCCCCATTTAGACCCAGTTGCTGAAGAATTCTCTTTAACAACTAGAAAGTGTAAAAAAAAGCCTCGTGTGCTAAATCATATAAAATCACATTAAAAGAAAAAGGAAGAAAATTCTTCCCCGAACTCCAGTAACTATTACGCAGCCAGCACCCGGTTCGGGCTCGGCCCGTCTCAGCTTTGGTGTGTGTGTGTGTGTGTGTGTGTGTGTGTGTGTACTAGAGCTTAGCTTGACATTTATAGTAGGTATATTGAAAGTAAAAATTTAATTTTTCCATAATGAGCAAATTTGGCTTCTAGTAAAGAATGTTAGTAAAATGTATAAATTCCCTAGTGTTATGAAAAACTACTAACCAATTGTGCTTAATTCCTTTAGAAATGTGTGGGAAATAATTATTTTGTGACTTACCTGCCAGCAGGACGCACACGACATAAAGGCAGATAGTAGTCAGCACAAACGTCCGCGTAGCTCAATTGGTAGAGCAACTTATTCCGGAATGAGGGGACCCGGGTTCGAGCCCCGGTGCGGATAAAAATGACGGAGAAATTTAGTTCGTTATAATGGCGCCCGAACTATCTGGATGACCCGACCGTTCAAAGTCTCGCATTCGAGTGATGTTTTTTCCACACCGCGAGATAGGAAAAATCAGAGAATCCCATCTCCAGCGCTTCTAAAAAATAAATGTATGTGACGTTGCATTCCACACACCAGATTGACTGGGAGTTCTCAAGTGCACGTTCTACAGTGGATGGCTGCCTGCAACGATTCATGGTCACGGCTGACCCGTGGGCCATGCCCCCGGCCCTCTTTCTGGGGGGGGGGGAGATGTGACGTACCTGCCAGCAGGACGCACACGACATAAAGGCAGATAGTAGTCAGAACAAACGTCCGCGTAGCTCAATTGGTAGAGCGACTTATTCCGGAATGAGGGGATCCGGGTTCGAATCCTGGCGTGGACAGAAGTGACGGAGAAACTTACTTCGTTATAATTTATACTGTTGAAATGTTATCTAATCCAAAATGTGATATCAAATATGTTTTATAAAAAGTAGATCACAGTTAGGTATGAACATTACAAAAGTAGATGTTAGGTAAAGAAAATAATGGACACAACTCGTACATAAAATATTCAGATTGTAACACATACTGGAGGATCTAAAGCTGAGATAATTTTGATGTAACTTGTGATGATTCAAACTATTTGAAACAGATGTCTTAATTTCTGCCATTGGTTAGCAAGAATTCTTTATTTATTTTGTTGTGTGTCTCTATAATTTTGTTGCAGATGCTATCACATAAGGAAAGTTAGGGTAAACGATCTGAAGCTGAATACAGTTGCAGCTTGTGATGACTTCCTTCTTTCAAACTATTTGAAACAGACATTTGAGGTACATTTATGTAAAAAAATGGACCCATTTGTTTATTTTAATAGTATTTTTTACTTCGTTCCGCTTGAAGATACAAGACAAATTGATAGTCAATTGGTAAGTTGATACTTTTTCCAAATGTAGTATTTGTGCTAATTTTTAAAGCAAACTAAAAATTTGATTTCTGAATTGCAGCAAAGTACTTTAATAATTTTAGGGTGGATCAAAAGTTAGTTACACTGTTGAATAAAAAAAAGATACACTCAGGGGATGCATGTTGGTTTAAAGGTACAACATTAATTCATTTTTCGACATAGTCGCCTAAGGACTGTAAACATTTATCGGAACGTGCGATTAACTTTCCCATATCTGTACAGAAAAAGTCCAGTTTGGTGCAACTAGTTAAGGATCGCACTTTTCACAGCCTCATCGGTTGGGAATCGTTGTCCACTAAGGTCCTGTTTCATTTTACCGAGCAAATGGTAGCCGCATGGGGATAAGTTGGGGCTGTAAGGTGGATGTTGCCACACCTCCGACTTGAATGACTGCAGCAATTCCCTTTGCTTTCCGTGCTGTGTAGCGTTGTTGGGCAGCAGAGTGACAATTTCGCTCAACTTACCCCGGCATCAGTCCTTAATTGAATTTCGCTGATTTAACTGTGCTTGGCAATATGAGTCACTATTGATGGTCGTCTCTTTTGACAGAAATTCTGTGTAAACAACAGATTCACAGTCCCCATGACCTCTCCCGCAGACAGACAGTTGGACTTTTCACATCTTCCGTGTTGGAAAGGTGACATGTTTCCATTCCATGGACGATCGTTTGATTTCAGTTACGTTACAGTAAATATGTGATTTCAGATTGCTTATAGAGATATATTTCCCATGTATAATAAGAAAAAATATTTCTTCCCCAATGTTTACCTGAATAACTGGGAATTTGCTAAGCATCGACCTGACTCTAAATAGCTGAGCTACAATGAAGCAGGGCTCGCTTTAACTGGCGAAAATCTGAGATTATTCAGATTAAATCACTCGGATGTTTGGGACTTGATCATCCTGGATGGTGTAACGGTAGCATGCTCGAATGGAAATTGGGAAATGCAGGTTCGCTTCCTGCTCCACGGCGATGAATTTTTCAAATTTTCTGGTATGAAAGTGTTAGTCAGTAGCACTAAATCTGCAATTTCAGATTGCTTATTGGCTCATAATGCAATTAAATTTCTGTTAATGGTGAGCAAGAATTCTGTTTACTGAGCTATAGTTTGAATTAAATTCTAGTATGGAAAAAGTTTTTTTCAATTTTTGGCTTACCTAACAGTGTTCAATTGTGGTAATTGTAAATTTACAAATACAAATGAAAGGAAACTTCAATAGTGACAAAAATGCATAATTTTATGAAAAAAAGTTCTTGCATTAATTTTTCACAAAACAATGAAAACATTTTTTGTGACAGTGTCCTTCATTCAACGTTTTTTTTCAATTACCAAGAAAATAGCTTGTGCCAGAATGTGTTGTCACATAATTTTAAAGTGTTGAAATATATACAGATAAGGATTAATTTTTTTCTTCCCCCAAGTAGAAATAAACTCTAATGCACAGAGATGATTTGTATTAAAAGGGATCCTAAGCATTTTTTTAAGAAATTATTTTGAAATTATGTACTTTTAGTGAACAGAAGCATTGTCCTAGAAACAACCCCATTAAACAAAATACATGCAATAATATCCAAAAATTTATTTTTTCCAGAGCAAGAAAAAATATATCTTTTTTTAATTTAGTAAGGAACGTTTTAGCCAGAGATATATATATGAGGTAACACTGTTTCTTGGACCTCAATATGATTTCGCTTTACGTTTTCCGTTTGCTATTAATATTCTGTACGCTATTTATTAAACGAATTTGCTTTTCATTGTTGCTAGAAAATCATGAAGGCAAAAAAGAAAAAAATGAAGTACACGGACAACGAAGAAAATATAGTTAATTTCATTAAATCGAGCAACAAAACTTTCGAATATCTCTTGATACGACTTTGCTAAAGGAACGGCTAAGCGCGAAAATCCACATTGCACGGAAAACGAAAAAAAAATTAATTCAGTAGTGTTAAACGGTTAAGTTCAGTAGAACTGACATTTTAATAATGTTCCTTTTAAACGTTTTATTCTCTAATAGTTTGAAATTAATATGCAATGATTAGATGTGCCACCTTTTATTCGCTGCGTGTGGGAGAAAATAGCTCTCTACTCGGTCACCGTTTGCTCTCGGCGGCCCAAACAGAGGCAACAGCACTAAGTTGGTCACGTGATCTCGCCGATGCCCTTTCGCACCGAAGCCTGTCTTTCTTGTCAGCCTCGCTGTGCTTCAAATGACGGCATGAGCAGGCACGACGCAGCGGCAGAACAGAAGCTGCTTGGAAACCAATGGAACAAAAGTTTCTAAGCGTATAAACAGATAAAATGAGTAATTCAATAATCTTTATCAATGACACACAAGCTTACTGTTTCATCTACGGTATAATTTAGTTCATTTTTGCCTGCCTGTGATCAAGAGCGGTTCTAGAGTTGCAGTCTGGGGGGGGGGGTAATAATATTTGAAAAGCTTATGTAAACTATTAACTATAGCATGTAATAATAACTAAGCCGCCCCGGTGGCGCAGTGGTCTAAGGCGTTGGCCTCTGATCATTTGTCCGTAAGGGGTCCGGGTTCGAATCCCGGTCAGGCATGGATGTTGTGTTTGTCTTACGGCACTGGCTCTTTCCCTTCCCTGGAACCAGTGACCCTAACTTAGGGACGGGCGACTGCTTATAGCCCATTGAGTTGCTCACGGTGGTCGTTAAACCTCCAATCAAAAAAAAAAAATAATAACTAATATTTCATGAAATTTAGCTATTGAAATTAAAATTGTTTAATATATATTCTAATTGAATTATATTAATTAAATTAATATTAATTAATTCGATTAATTTAAAAAACATTACTGTTTATTCACACAAATAAAATCAAATGACGAACTCCAGTCTTCGGTTCTTCATATTTGCAAATCTGTCAATAACATTGTCCACTGATATGAAGATATCTCGATGAACATGAAGTAGGGCAAGGCCAACCAATCTCTCTTGCGTCATTTTTGTTTTTAGCCACGTTTTCAACCTTTTTAATGCTGAAAAACTCCTTTCACTTGAAGTCTGAAAAGGGTAATCACCCCTATTACCACCACCCCCCTCGTAAAACCGCCATTGCTTGTGATGTCACACCACAGATTAACTGTGACCTATGGCGGCAGAGCCAGTGGTGTCTCGAGTAATATAACCTCCTTGGTTTACCCATGGCTTTCTGCGATTAACCGTATAATACCAATATAATACAAGGCTATGCCAGTTCGCTATCGCTAATGTACAAGCAAAAGTTCATATTCTTGCCGCTGCACAGAATCGACGCTGATTCGCGACCCCTAGGATGTTTCTTTACCATTGAATGGAATGCAAAATTGTGGGTATTTTATATATTTATATAAGCCCTTTGCCAATAATTTAGCTCACTTTCACAATTTGAAATTGTGTAACCAATCTGTTAATTATTCTTGATGTATGGCTCTTATTTTATAATGTTTATTATTATCTAAACGTGAATACGAGAAAGTTTTTCGTGCATGCTCCCCAGGATTGCTTCAGGAATTCTAGTTATTTTACTCCGAAGTTTGACTAAAATTATAACATGTTTATGTAACTTTTGGCTGTCTGCATGCCGAACATAATATTTTACGAAACGATAATCGTTTTCCGAGATGTTCAAGGGTAAATGCTGCTAACATTTTCTAAGAAGAGGAGCTCATTTTCTGAATATACTCCCGTAAGTTAAGAAAGATATGACTTCAAAAAATTTAAATTGCAGAAACATTAAATGAGAATATTTGATGGTAACAGTACTAGATAACTGGTGCCATTCATGGCGTACAGTAATGAGCTATTATCAATATTTCTCCAAAAAATATGCCAGTACAAAATTAAGTTTCCACACATGTTCTGATTTTTTTTGTGTTTCCTATTGTTAATTAAAGTTTGAAAAGAAAAACGAAGTGACGTTTTGATTACCATAGCTCTGCAGAATAAATAATAGCCAAAATGAACTAAACCATGGTAACAACCAACAGAGTGTAAAATATTATTTGGGGGAGATTCTTTTTTTTGTGCACCAAGAAATTCCTTTAAATAATGTATTGACTTAAAGTTGTAGAATCCTACTCTGCTGTCTACTTAATGGTCTATAACGAAGTAAATTTCTTCGTCATTTCTGTCCACGCCAGGATTCGAACCCGGGTCCCCTCATTCCGGAATAAGTTGCTCTACCAATTGAGCTACGCGGACGTTTTACTCTGATTCCTATCTGCCTTTAATGTCGTGTGCGTCCTTCTGACAGGTACGTCACATCTCCTGGTACGTTACATCATCTCCCCCTTATTTTTTTTTTTTGAAGTGCTGGAGAGCCGCCCCGGTGGCGCAGTGGTCTAAGCGATGGCCTCTGATCATTCGTCCGAACGGGGTCCGGGTTCGAATCCCGGTGAGGCATGGATGTTGTGTTTGTCTTACGGCACTGGTTCTCTCCCTTCCCTAGAACCAGTGACCCTAAATTAGGGACGGGCGACTGCTTATAGTCCATTGAGATGCTCACGGTGGTCGTTAAACCTCCAATCAAAAAAAAAAGTGCTGGAGAAGGGATTCTCTTATTTTTCCTATCTCGCGGTGTGGAAATAACATCACACCATTGCGAGATTTTGAACGGTCGGGTCACCCGGATAGTTCGGGCGCCATTATAACGAAGTAAATTTCTCCGTCATTTTTATCCGCGCCAGGATTCGAACCCTGATCCCCACATTCCGGAATAAGTTGCTCTACCAATTGAGCTACGGCGACGTTTTATTCTGATTCTTATCTGCCTTTATGTCGTGTGCGTCTTTCTGGCAGGTACGTTACGTCTCATGGTACGTTACAGGTCAAATGACCATTAAGTAGACAGCAGAGTAGGATTCTACAACTTTATTGATGCAGATGTGCAGCAATATAAATTCAGCAACAATCAAAATTGAAATATAAAAAAAATACACAAAAATGTCTTCTTGTGCACAAGCCTGTTTTATTTTGAACTTTAATAAATTCTCAACTCGAAAGTACATGAAATGTATAATTATAGATATCTTACATTGACCGCAGTGGTATAAGCCATACAATGAAAGAAGTTTTCTAAGTTTAAGTATGCAAAAATATTCAAATCATTTTCAATGCAAAGTACAGTTTCATGTATTAGGTTTTAGCAGGTTAACCAATATAAAAACGCTGAACTAAAGTTAACAGTTTAGCTGCAAATCATTGAAGTGTGACTTAAAAATTCTTTACCTCAGATAATTTTTGCAGTGGTTATTATGGTAAGACACAAGGGCACACTCGGTGAAGATGGCCCAGAGGCCCGAGTCCTCCCCAAGAGTTATCACCTTTTTTAAACATATATTTTACGAATCATTAGAAACACGTTTTAAAATGGCAGAGATATTTTTATTGCTTTACAATATTTTAGATGTTTTCTACGGGTTATTTTTATTTGCATCTTCAATATTGTGGGTCACCCGCGTAAAGAAATCCTAGGTGCACTACTTCTGCAACATAATGCATTCCAGAAGGCAATGAATTAATCATATGCCAAAACGAAATGTATATATATTAAAATACTTACAAAGCAAAACTTTACACCCTTGTAATCCAACATAATAGCAGCAAATATGACTGACTGAAATGCAGCTTATTCCTTATATATCATAGAAATGTCCTTGATATTTATGCATAAACTGAAGAATGAATGTCATATGCAACAACCCAAAGTACAAAATCTGTATTATTACAATTGCAAATTTTGGGGTCTGATATATTTATCAACAAAGAATATAAAGTTATTCAATATATTTAATTAAATACAAATATAGATTCTGAAAGCGTATGTATATCATAGAAATGTCCTTGATATTTATGCATATGCTTAGATTCTGATTCTAAATTAGATCCATGTATAATTACAAATGTAGATTTTAAATCACAAATGGGCAGAACAAATTGATAAATACATTAGCACGAACAGCATATTTCAGGACACTTTATGATATCCTCTAGTAATATTTACTTAAGTTAATACTCATTAAGAAGGCAAATGAGCCACCACGGTGAGGCATGGATGTTGTGCTTGTCTCACAGTACTGGCTCTCTCCCTTCCCTGGAGTAAGTGACCTTAAATTAGGGACGGGTGGCTGCTTATTACCCATTGAGTTACTCACAGTAGTCATCAAACATTCAATCAAAAAAAAAAAAAAAGGCAAATGACAACATTGTTAACAATATCAAAAATAAGGAGATTACCAGTACTTACTAAACCCAAATATGGGTAAAAGGTTTACTAAACCCAAATAGGGGTAAAAGTTGTTCAAAATTCATGCAAGGGCTGTACACATCACTATCAAAATTGTGCTTAAAAGATGGCAGTAAGACTCAAGGGGTGATTGCTGGAAATATCCTCTTTCTCCAATGTGTACAGAGTTTTTGTCATTTTCTTGTAGGACTTCCGTCCACAGTGAGTAGAGTTTAGGTCCCAGCCACCTACAGCGAGATCGGCTTTTGGTCAGGACATAGAAACGGAAGGAATGAGAGCAAGTCTAGCGACTTTGACAGAACAGTTTTTAGTGAGATTAGAGTACAGTAGATGGCGCCACCGTACAAGTGCGAAGTTGCACATAGAGGGGTGAGAGAATTTCAGGGGGCATAGGGAAGGATACCCATTTAACCAGTGGGTCCAGCCTGGGGGCCGCCACTTAACGTGCTCGTCCGATGCACAGCGGATATTCAGCGATTGTTAGTAAATCACACCATCTCTGAAAGATCAGCCCAGGTTCGAACCTGAGGACCTTGCATTGATAGTTTGACTCGCTAACCACTAAGCCATCCGCGTCTTTCTCTGTTCTCATAGAGTCTTATATACGTGTGGTGTGATTAAAGCTTCTTCGTTTAAATCATCCACCACTGCAGCATAAACTTGAGCATGAGGTTGAGTATCCTTCGGTGACGTTGACAAGCTCAACGGAACTGATACCAGCTTCGCTTCCACTGACGATCCAATAGCCGGACGCACAAATATTTTCCCTCCGATCTCCAAATATTTATCTGGGACAAACTCTCTCCCGAAAACACAAATTTGTGCTCCGGAATCAATAACTCCTTTAAAGCAATTTCCTTCTATGCTTAAATTTACTTTAGGTAATTCTGACTCTGTTTTACCGAATGGAATTCCTTCAGATATCCATTCAGGCTCTGTCGGTATATTCAATTTTACACACACACTTCATTCAATCCTTTTTCTTCCTTATTTTCACTTATCCTTTTATCTTGGGATATCGGTCGATGAGTAACTTCGGAACCTGGATCCTGGGGACACCGTTTGTTTACATGACCCATTAATCCACATCGAAAGCACTGAACTTTCTCCATACTATTCTAAGCTCTCGTTTCCCATCTTTTATTTAAATTCCTGTTATCAAAGGATGCATGTGTCTGCACTCGACCTCCGCTTGCATTTCCAACCGTCTTATTCCTTTAAAAATCATTTCTATTTCTGTTATAATCAGACTTCCCAAATCTCCCAATTTCTTGTACTTTTGTACTCGGCTTATTCCAGTTATCAAATTTCTGAGCACCTCCCTTTGGCATAGCTGCAACAAAATTATCAATTTCACTAGCTAACTCGGTCGTTTTTAACCATTTCTCGGTCTCCTTTAGCAACACATGTGATTTAATGTGACTTGGCAAATCATCCTTTACTTGGTCTGCTATTAATAAATCTTTCAATTCTACCAAGGTCGTTATTTTCCTTGATTTCAAGTAAAATTCTAGGGCAGCTTTGACTTTCATTATATGCTGTGTATAAGACTCTTCTGGCTTCTTTACATATTTTTCTAAATTTCTTTTATTTTGCAGAGGAGTGATTTTAAATTCCTTTAACAAGGTTTCTTTAATGTCAACATAATTTTCCAATTTTTCCTCTACCAATGTTGCAGCTAAATGACGTACATACCCCTGCAAATTTTGCAATATCACCTTCCCTTGATACTCATCGGGTACTTCATATAGCTGGAACATAGTTTCGGCATGGTAAAAGAAAAGTGGCCACTCCTCTGCTCTAGAAAGAGGTTTCAACAAAACACCTTTCAACAAATTTACATATTTCAGAAATTCATTATTCTGTGATACAATGGATTCTGAATTACTTACAATATTCCCAATTCGCATGTTACCCAATTGCGATGCAAACTCTAACTGCTTTAACCTTACCTATATCTATTGCTTTGATCTTACTTCCAGTTCCTGTTTCTTTATAGCCATTTCAGCTTCCTTCTGAGACCTTTATCATTAAAACTTTTCCCTCTCCAATTCCATTTCTAGCAACCTAGCTCTTGCTACCATCGTTTCAGCATCACCTGACATAATCTCTTCCTCACTACCACTTTCACGACCAGATAACTCATCCTGTATCTCTGAGTCTGTTGCTCTCCTAGTCTTCGGAGGCGTGATTTCAATATTTACTGTTATACACTCTATTAACAGGTAACTAAATAAAATTATCGATCACCAGTATTAGCAAATGAGCATAAAATCACTTTGGTTTACACGTTCCATCTATCGTAACATTTATCAGTTGCATCAAACAACCTTAAATAACATAATATACAATTACGTGCATTACTTCTATACTTTTTTTCTTTAAACCATTTTCTTTATACCATTTTCTTTATACCATTCTCATTACATCATTTTCCTTTACACCACTTTTCTTTAGATCATTTCTCTTTACAACCTTTTCTTTTTATACCATTATCTTTACAACATTTTCATTCATTCCAGTTTCCAAAGAATTTTATTCTTTATATAAACGTTCCCTTTGCATTTAAACTAGAAGAATTCAGGCTGAATCTATTCTTCTTTTTCAGAAATCCAAAATATTTCGTTTCTTGCCTACACTTCATTTACATTAATAACACCACATAACTTCATTTACTACCACATGCACCATAAAACATCTTAAAGAACGCTGATACTGATTTAAATAAAATCAATTCATCCGTAATACTGGTATATCCAGGCTACACTTATTTTTCCTTTTCACAAATACCACATAAAAATCTTTCATCACTTAAATTAATACCACAAAATAAATCGATATACTGCTACAAAGAACATATAAACATATTAAAGAACACTTATGCTTATACAAGAAAAATAATTCAACCGAAACATTTGTTTACTCATTCTAAATGTTTACTCCTAACCACTAAGCAATCTCCTACAATCTCCCTACTTTTTCCTACTCCTAACCACTAAGCAATGTCCTACAATCTCCCTACTTTTTCCTACTCCTAACCATGTGTGTTGCGCCCCCTTGTATGTTCTTTTTTTTTAAATGGCTCTATTTAAATTGGGACTAAAAGCAACTTACCCCATTATCCAACGTAGGCATTTCCACAGTCATCACACAATCCAGTTCTTGTCCCATCAAATAAACGGAATCACAGTCTCTTTCTCCCACTTTATACACTGGCGGAGAGTGAAAAAAGAACACCAAGAAGGAGATGTCTGATACCAACGAAATTTATACAGCATAATAACGGAATACAGAGGATAACGTGATCAAAACATTATGGCAAAATACAGCTGTATTTGCTGGTAAACTGAAAAATAACATTTCCATGTAACATGGTTAGTACGAGGTTGAACCGCCATGAACTGCATCACACTGTGCAATTCTGGCATGGAGTCTGTCGTACAGATGTTGGATGTAAGTTTAGGGTATTGAGTTCCACGCATCCTCAACCTGGACGCGTAAATTGGGGATGGTCGTGGCTGGCCGTGGAGACCAGAAAAGTCGTTGTCCCATAAAATCCCACACGTTCTCAATGGGGGACAAATCCGGTGAACGTGCAGGCCATGGAAGTTGTCTCACACCCTGAATTGCATGTTGCGTTGCACGTTCCGTGTGTGGGCGTGCGTTATCTTGCTGGAAAACACCACGATGGACCGACCTTACAAATGGCACAACAACGGGCTGAATGATGTTGTTGATGTAGGAGGTGGTGTTTAACGTACCCGATACAAACACTAGTTGTGTACGGGAGTGATAGCTGATCGCTCCCCACACCAGGAGACCAGGTGTAGGCCCTGTGTGTCGCTGGCGGATGCAAGAAGGGTGGAGACGCTCCCCTGTGCGTCTGCGAACACGCATACGGCCATCGGAGGCTACCAAGCAGAATCCGCTTTCATCGCTGAACACGACAGATCGCCATTGTGTTCTCCAGTGCAGACGTTGGCGACACCACTGCAGCCGTTCCTGACGGTGGGATGGAAGCCGAGGTACACATTCCAGAGGCCCACGTGCACGTAGTCCTGCATCCAGTAGACGGTTGCTGATTGTTCGCACAGTCACCCCAGGTGCAACGGCAGTTCGGATTTGCGTCGCAGTGGGTGTTCTGCTTGACAACGCCGCTCTTCTTATGCGTCGATCGGTCAGCTCGTCAGTCCGTCTGTGACTCCCGGTTCCACGTCTTCTCGTGTGGGAATGTTCCTCGGACCATCTACGCCACCATCGTACCACCACCGATACTTCCCGTCCAATTCGCTCCGCAATACGACGATACGACCACCCGGCCTCGCGGAATCCGACTAGTCGACCTCGCTCAAAGTCCGATAACTGCTGAAATCGTACACGTCTTCCACGTCCAGGCATTGCAGCTTCTTCAGGGTCTTCGCACGTGTCCGTACGTTGACGACTGATTACATTCACTTAGCCGTACTCCTTAAATACCACCGACGATCATTTGCATATTATGCCGTGCTCACCGGTTGGTCCCGAAATTAACACCTACGTAAACTCAACCCCATTAACATATGTAAATTTCATGATCGTCCGCCAATTCCTTCTTGGTGTTCTTTTTTCACTTACCGCCAGTGTATTTAGTCCAGCAACAGAGTGACACTCATCCATAAATAATTGGTTCCTTACATGCGCCCATCAGTTCCTTCTTTCGGTCCATGCGTAGATTTGAGCTTTCCTTTACATCCTAACTCTGGCTGTAGTTCCAGCTACTGTTGGCACATCTAAACTCCGTCAGTTTTTCTTCCCGGCGACCGTGCCAATTCCTTTAATTCCAGTATGAAGAAAAGTTGTTCCGATTCATTTTTTTCGGGCGATGGGCGAATACCGTTCCTATTCGTCTTTTGTTCGGGACGGATCCTTGGCGATTTGCGCCAGTGGGACATGTTTTAGCGAGCCTGTGGTTCCCAGGCCCGTTTGGTTCGTTTCGTCCTTTACAAAGTACGGCCTTAGGGAAAATACTTTCAGAAATCCATTTGCTAAGAAATCTGAGTATTTATTCAAGATATATACACTGACGGAACAAAATCCCAACACCAAGAAGGGGTTGTGTTAGATAAACGACAGTTGGTAGGCGGTGAGATTACATCTGCAAGATGACGTCTATGCAAATTTCGCGCTCGGCGCATACGTGTGGCGCTAGTAGCGCCCCTCGGAACATGCAAAGCAGGTTTGCTGTAAATACGCGCTGTAACGTTCGTGAGCGTTAGTTATCGTTGAGATTCGAAGTAGGGTGTTGATGTTAGTCAAGAATGCCTTTAAGAAGACGAAGAAGCCATTATCAACAGCTCACGGAGTTTGAACGTGGTCGTGTAATAGGGTTACGAGAAGGTGGATTTTCTTTCCTCAATATTGCAGAACGACTTGTCAGGAATGTAGCCACTTTGCATGATTGTTGGCAGCGGTGGTCAAGGGAAGGTACTGCCTCAAGAAGACCGGGTTCCGGCTGGCCACGTGGCACTACTGAGAGGGAAGACCGCCGTGTACGGCGGATGGCCGTGGCGCATCGTACCACGTCTGCGGCAGCAATTCGAGCTGCAGTTGCCACCACAGTGACACGACGAACTGTTACAAATCGGTTACTTGAAGGACAGCTCCGAGCCAGACGCCCTGTAGCGTGCATTTCACTTACTCCAAACCACTGCCGTTTGCGACGTCAGTGGTGTCAAGCTAGAGCTCATTGGAGGACGGAGTGGAGATCTGTTGTGTTTTCTGATGAAAGCCGGTTCTGCCTGGGTGCCAGTGATGGCCGTGTGTTGGTTAGAAGGAGGCCAGGTGAACGCCTGCAACCAACCTGTCTGCGGCCGAGACACACTGGACCTACACCTGGAGTTATGGTCTGGGGATCAATTTCCTATGACAGCAGGAGCACTCTCGTGGTTATCCCACGCCCCCTGACGGCACAGTTGTACGTCGGTCTGGTGATTCAACCTGTTGTGCTGTCATTCATGAACAGCATTCCAGGGGTGTTTTCCAACAGGATAACGCTCGCCCGCATACCGCTGTTGTAACCCAACATGCTCTACAGAGTGTCGACATGCTGCCGTGGCCTGCTAGATCACCAGATCTTTCACCAATCAAGCACGTATGGGACATCATTGGACGACAACTACAGCGTCACCCCAAACCAGCATTAACCGTCCCTGTATTGACCAACAAAGTGCAACAGGCATGGAACTCCATCCCACAAACTAACATCCAGCACCTGTACGACACAATGCATGAACGCTTGTGTGCTTGCATTCAACATTCTGGCGGTTACACCGGTTATTAATGTACCAGCATTTCACATTTGAAATGGCTCTTCTCACGCTTACAATAAGCTGTGATCTTGAAACCTTAATCGATTACATATGTTACCTATACAAATGTATTGCCGCTATTTCATTCCTCTACAACTATTTTTTCGTGGTGTTAGGATTTTTTTCCGGCAGTGTATATACAACTGTACATTATTTACATGCTTTATGGGTTATATCCCATACAGCGAAAAAACATTATGCTGTATCACCATGACATCTCCTTCTCCTCGCGCTTCGAATCTCTAATGTCCTCCTCGTCTCCCTTCCTCCGCGAACCCCCAACGTTTTTGGGGGTTGCATTGTTGACACCTCGTAACGAATGTTCTTTAAGTTCCGCCTCCAACCATGTAAGAAGACGTACCGAATATCACCATGTACTTGACAACCAACGACTATCTTACGAGTTCGAGCAAAATGGCGTCGTTGAGGACAATGTCCCCAAAATGTCCAGCAGTGAGTTTGCAAGGATAAATTGTCCGTTCCCGTACAAGATATCTTACACGACTATCACTTGAACACATACATAAACACATGTACAAACGAAAAAGGCACCAAAATAATATTTAAGTATTTAAAGGGGCCTCTCGTTCGCAGAGATCCTCACATATACTACACTGTTTAATACATTTAAAAGAATCAGCCAGTACTAAGTTCAGTTTATGCGCGTAGCAACGTACAAAAATAGCGTTCCTGCATTCTTGTTTAAACAGAGTTTTTATGCCACCAATTTCACTAGCCATTACAGCAGCTCCGTAGTAGGTTTGAGCGATTAATTTATGTTTACATCTAAACTCTTCCAAAATTGTCCATACATGTTCAGCAAAAGCTTTGGCGGTGTGATCATTGCTAACATTGCTAAAACCCAGAAATATTTCTTTCTGGATTTTAGCAATGCAATATATCTATTATCCATTGCTGTCCACATAACGAAAAACCGTCGATAGCTGTGACTTTTTGTTTACATCTGTGGTGTCGTCCAGTACAATACCTATGAATGAAGTCTGTTGGATTTCTTTTTTAACTGCATTTATCATAACTACTGAAACGGATTTAATTATGTCATTTTGAATGCCACTTGAAAGTCCAGAAAACACATTTGAATTATTAAGGTGGTCCTTTAATTTAATGTCTACTTCAGCTAGCTCATAAATAAATTCTATGTAATTTCCCTTGTGGAGGGAATTTGCGGATTCATCATGACCTCTGAATGACAACTCTTGTTTGCCCAGCAAACAAACAACATTAATTAATCTGCCTAGGATATATCTACGTATTATGCTCCACTCCTTCGTTGTGCTTTTCTGTGTTTAGCCACATTTGCTCACTAAGCCCGAATTCAATTCGAATTCTACCGAACTCCTTTAAATTCATGCATGCAACAATATGCGGTTGGGGTAATTCGTACCTCTTTTGCGCTTTATGCAGATTGTTTAAGTCGTCAAATCCAGTAGAAGACCAAACCAATTTTTCAGTGCGGAAAAGAACACAAGGCCAGCAGAATATCTTATTCAAGTTCTTGCTACCACACAACCACTTTATATCATCATATAAACCAGAACGAAAATGACGCATATGTTTTTTTGTCTTCATCTTTATAGTAACTTCAGGTAGTGGTCTTCCATTAGTTACGAAATTAAGTTTCTCAGAGTATGAAAATGATCCAAAACACTGAGAAAGTATTTTTTCTAGAATGAAGTCTTCGGAGTTTTGGGAGTTCACGTGGCCGTGTACTGTAGATGTACCAGAGTCCATTGCTTCCATGGCGCTTGCACTTCTTAGAAGATTCACAGAAACAAATAGCTACACTAATAAAAGTAACGCTTACTTTTATATTCCTGAAATAATGGCATGTCACTGCTAAAGAACGTGCAACATAAAACTACTGAAAGTTCAAACCAACGAGATAGAAATACGTAGAGCGCTTACGTCGGGGAACGGGTGAAGCCTCCGGAAACAAGTGGCAGCCATGTTTGATGAGGTACAGAACGATTTCCGTTCCGTGTTAAGCAAGGGAGTTTTCGTAATATATGGTTTGATGTTAAATAAGGATATAACTCAGAAATGTTGTTATAAACACCTAGGGGTGAGACTAAAACTTTAACAAATCAAATAACGCTTTTCATTGTTAGTTGACGGCAATAGTGTTTAAAAAAAAAATGATATTTTAATGGATGCAGCTTGCTGTCGTTGAATAAAATCTCATGCCGTAATTTTTTGACATTTCACAAATTTTTTGGAGCAAATTTTCAGTGAAATATAAGTCAGCGGTAATAGAGTAAATGAAAAAAAAAGAAATACAAAAATAAAAATACAGTTGCAGTCAATCCGCAATTTCGGTAAAAATTTTAGATATTCGTGGGTCATCACCATGAGAATGCTGAATCATCCCACAGCTTATCACTCCAAATACATAGACGCCAAATATTTTATGAGAGTTTTAAATGAAAAAAAAAATTCGAAGAAAAACGGAAAACAAACAATGAGTTTACACAGCCAAGAGGTACCAATATTAAAATACTTTTACCAACTGCCCCTATCTTATATAATCAGAAGAAAACTACTACTTACCTGGTTTTTATTTAATAAAAATTAAAAGTCCTTAGCACTGGGCATGTTTCTAATTTGTTTGTTAGCCTTGACATTCGACAACACAGATCTGTAAGCCTTATTCGTGGGTAGGCAAGGCAATTGTGGTAACTTGACCATAATAAAGGTATCTCCCAGCACATACACTAAATACTTAACACAATATAATTCTCACTCTCTCTCTCTCTCTCTATGTATATATAAGACCCAGAAGAATACCCCATGGGAGATGAATGGATGAAATTCGAAATCATGCAGGAGTGACACGAAGGAGACAGGCTCAAGACAGACAACTGTGGAAGAAACTTGGGGAAGCCTTCATCCAGCAGTGGATTGATAATGGTTGATGTTATACATTTATCAGTAAAAAGAAGTAAAAAAGCACACTCATGTAGTAATTAGACCACGTCAACACTGCACCTTGCTGCAGGAATCAGACGTAGTAGAAATAAACATAGAATTAACCAGAAGTAACCCACTTTCATGGTTCTAAACAAAAATGACATGGAATAAAACAACTCAGGAACCCCAAACCACTCTTCAGGGAAAGACATCTGGAACCCTGAAGTTAAATCATAGCTTAGGTGTAACCGAAAAAACCCCAGAAGATCCCATGGGAGATGGGTGGATGAAATTCGAAAGCATGTCGGAGTAATATGGAGGAGACAGGCTCAAGACAGACAATTGTGGAAGAAACTTGGGGAGACCTTCATTCAGCAGTGGATTGATAATGGTATATATATATCATCATTGTCAACCATATATATATATATGGTTGACAATGATTATGCTATATATATATGGTTGACAATGATGATATATATATATATCATCATTGACAACTATTATCATTACAATATATGTATACTGTATATAATCAATATATATATCATTATCATCATTGTCAACCATTATCAATCCACTACTGGATGAAGGTCTCTCCAAGTTTCTTCCACAATTGTCTGTCTTGAGCCTGTCTCCTCCATATTACTCCGGCATGCTTTCGAATTCCATTTACCCATCTCCCATGAGTCTTCTGTCCCTCGAAAACCAGTTCAAAATTTCAGTCGTCCATCGGTGGTCTGTTCTTCTGGCAACATGTCCAGCCCATTGCCATTTCAGTGATGTCACTCTATCTCTCTCTGTATATATATTCTTTGAGTTGTCTGCATTCCTTGCATGTCTTTTTTTGGTATCAAAAGAAAAATATTTCTATATATCCTGCTTTTCTTTTTTAGTTAAGGTCATACATACAGTATATATATATATATATATATACACACACCTGGTTATTTGCTATGTATTATTAACTATCTTCCAAGGCTTATCCGTAAGAAAAAGAATTGAAAATAATTATTCTTAAGTGCAGTTTAAATAAACTTGGTGACCTAATATATGTTGTAGTCAGATATATATATATATATGTATATATATCACTTCTGTAACTACCCTGTGACTTAGGTATAGACAGACATTGGGGCAATATGATGCTCCAAATGGTATTTACAGTTAGCAACACCAGTACCGAGTAGCTAAAAATAGTTTTATGTACTTTTTCAACCTAAAAAGACATAATTTTTGGTATAAAAAAAATTCTTTCTACACATCCTGCTTTTAATATCTGGGCAGGTAAATGTTCTCTGGGAATGTATTATTTTAGATATTATTCAAGCTCTGGACTGAGTGACCAAAAAATTCAGATTATGGACTTTAATTTTTTTATGGGGACAAAAAATTGTATTTTTTTTTGTTTCAGTATTAAGTATTTAATATTTTTTATTTGAACTTTCATATTTTACTTTTTTTTTAAGAAGCCTAGTTTTTTGTTGTCCCAAAGCTGAAATTTTGTAGTTTTCACCTGATATTTGTACACATTTTGGCAATTCTTAAGATGTACTGCACATAGTTTTTTTTTTGTTTCAATTTTAAGGGCACAACCTCTTATTAATATGAAGTGAGAAATTAACAACCACTGATTTGCATTCATGATGTGCAAAAAGTTTGGCGAGCAAATGTTTATGTTTTGTGTTGTTATTTTGTGGGTTCCTTCAGCAGTCTTGCTGGAAATACAAGTGCGTCTGATTTGTATTTTAGAGAAATACAGGCACAACTTGTTCAATTCAAAGAAAGATTGATTTACGTGAGTGATATTTGTTCAATACTAACCTCATATATATATGGTTGATGCAAAAGGAATAACTGGCAATTTATACATGGACATACTGACTGTACATTCATCATGAATCAGAGGTCACATTCTTCAAAAAAAAAAAAAAAAAAAAACACCACCTATCACGCAAAAATCAAATGCAAGTAGTTATTACAAAATGTTGCTAGTCCCTTTCTTTTGTATTATTCCATAATTTTTTTTCAATTGTCATTTCATAATCGTTTGTGCCAGTTTTCATAAATATTTTATGTTGTTTGCATTTTTGAGGTACCATTGTACTCCCTGTTTCCTATTTTCAGTTTTAAATCAATATTGCCTGTATTTTTGCTACCCAAATACCACACACACATTGTACTAACACATTCACAAATGAAGAGTATTCTGTCAAGAAATTTTCAAGCTCCCCACTCTCACTTTGTTGCAGTAATACTACAAATTAATCACTAATCAGAGACAAATGCCTAGAACATAAGCTGGGTGACCCTGTGCTTTAAGATAAAATACTAGATTGTTTCCTGACAGGTGTCAGCAAGCAATAAATTCATATTACCAATCACAATTATTACTTCTGCAATTTAAGTAACCATAAATTGATTGCTTTACCAGTATTTGCTATCTAATGGGCATTAGCCATGGGTACATGATCTTTATCACATAAAAAGAAATTGCTGCTTCCTAAGATTTTGAAATATTTGTTGTCTTGTCAGACAAGTTGCATGTACACTGTACAGATTCTAGAATATATATGCAAATGCCATTTGCAAGACATCCTCAGTATATTGAAAAAAAAAAAAACATTTACATAGGTAGAAATTGTACCCAAAAAGCCTCAAAGTTGGTAACCCACAGTTAACCTCAGCTTCCCAGAGTAAACATCATTCAGTTTTCACATTGAGTACGACTGTTTACAAAATATAAGAAATAAAAAGTCTTAAGATAACACAGATATTGAAATGGCTTACCTGCTGGTTTAATCACCAGCTACACGGAGTAGATGTTTTATTTTTTGTGTTTGATTAACTGAACATTTACAGCTCAACCTTATTTTAAAATGCTTACTTGTGAAATGTAGTTCCACAATCCTTGTTCCTTTTATTCTTACAATCAAAAGCTGCGCAGTAATATGGCATTTTAAATATCAACAATGTGCTGATAATTGTGATTATTCACGAAACTGTAGCACTAAATTTGTAATGAAGCATAACACGATCGCCGAACAGCTGAAAGAACCGAGGTGACTCCTTGACACACGCAGAATTTGTACCTCATCAAAGATGGCGGGCTCTCCCCGCGTTGGCTTCAGCTGCCTCGGCAGAGAACCAATCACAGAAGCACTCTATGTATTTCTATCTCGTTGGTTCAAACCATAATATCCAATAATGGAACTGAATCAACTAATTACACTATCACAGAAAAACAGAAAACTTTTGACAAATTGCAACTCCAAACTATTGTTACGGGAGTCCTCTGAGTAATGAGTCTGACTGAGTCATTTGGAAAGCGCGCATGTTCAAGTTAGTGGCTTTATCCTTGAAACTCCCTTGTGTGTTTCTGCCTTCGAAGCTGTGAAAGCGTTTGGGAGAATGCTTCTCCACGCTCTACGCTTAGCATAGTATTCCTGGCTGTGGCTGTCCACTCTGCGGGTGGGCATGCCGTGTTACTGGGACTCAGCTGGATGCATTATCTGCGTTGCATCTAACGAGCGACTTACGTACGAGACATTTTTTCTTGCTTTCGTAAAAATACAGATATGAATTTGCTTTCTTAAAAATAAAATATACTGAAAAAAAGTGCCCGCTGCGGTATGTTGGTGTGATATTTTTATTTTTCTTTAATGCTACATATTTTTAATTCACGCAAAAGAAAGCGCATGAACCAAAGGGAAGCGTTGCTTCCATTGATGCTTCTCCACTGTTGTATCCATGTGTAAAACAGTACCTGACACAAACTTGACAATATTTATTTTTTATGAGAACTTTTAAAGCACGATTTGCAACAAGCACGCAACCAGCATATGCTCAGAAACAGCTTTCACTCCTCGCTAATGGCGGAAAATCCGGTTTTCAAAAACTCACTGACGTCACATCTGCCAGTTAGTTAGCAGCATCTCAACATCAAAGTGGAATTTCAGTGTGTTGTCGCAAGCAATTGGATTACAGTGGCGGCTTTTCAGGTGAAGAGGTGAAGTGCCTCTTCACCTATTTTACTTAAAATAACGTTTTATTCAATAATTTGTATAATATATTCTTTTTTGTCTCTATTGTGTTACAAAATACTCAAAATGTTGATTAGATATATTCACATAGCGCGTTCAATACGGAAAACAAGTCCTCATACGCAAAACAGTGTAAGTGAAGAGCCGAAATGAAAACCCTTGGAAGTCTGCAGCTTTCGACCGAGTTGCTATGGTAACCGTGACGTCAACCTCCCCTATCTGACGCGCAAGTGAAGTGTTTTATCTTTCCGCGCCGAAGTTCTGCAGATGGAATCGTGACCTTCGAAGGAGTTCACGGTGAAACGGTTTACCCAGGGTATCTTGCAATGTTGTGGTACATGCTTTCCGAAAGGGATTTGCTTTTTCGTGCTTTGTGATTATTTGTCAAAAAGTTTAGCTGTTACTGTAGTTTCGTGTACAGTTTAACAGTTAGTGATAGTTTAAATTAAAGTATGTATCCTGTGAAGGACATTGTTTGTAATTTATTACAAACTCCATTTAATCGGTGGAAAGATGAAAATAAAAAGGACATTTTACTTCAAGGACGACCGACGGATTCACTGACGTGAAGGACATTGTTTGTAATTTATTACAAACTCCATTTAATCGGTGGAAAGATGAAAATAAAAAGGACATTTTACTTCAAGGACGACCGACGGATTCGTTGCCAAAAAAAGAAATCAAGAAGAGCGGTAAATCTTACAATATTAATTTTAAAAATTGTTGGTTTACTGAATATAAATGGCTTTGTAGTACTTCTGTGTTACAAAAATTATTTTGTTGGCGCTGCTTACTTTTTAGTAATAAACATTCGGCGTGGAATAAAGACGGATTCTCAGATTTATTAAATATAACACGCTCACTTTATAATGAATTAGCTTTATTTTCTTTCCGCTAAGCTAATTAATATGAATGATGCTCTTCCTACCAGCTAGCTAATGATATACTTGTACTAAGCTTCAAAATAGTGAATTCAAAAGGTTGTTGTTACTAGTTAATTACGAAAATGAATAAAGTCTTAACGCTGGTTATTTATGGTAATACACTAATGTTATAAACCTAACAGCCAGACAGAGGTCTGACAAAAACTATGAATTGAGAAAGACTAACTTACGGCAACTTTTTTATTATAAGACTCTTGGTCATCTAAAGCACACACACACAACTTGCTTTACAATAATGAAGAATCTCTCCTCATAACAACACAATCTCTCCTCGTATTACAAACGCTCTCCGTAAACAACAACGCTCTCTCATAACAACAACAAAAGCTCTCTCTAAGTCTCGATGAACGCGCCTATATACTAGCTACCACCACATCATGACTTACACTCATTGCCAGATCTCATTCATCGGGTGAAATAATATTTCGTTCAGTAAGAAGATAATTTACATAGTAAAATAAAATAACCAGAGATAGTAAAATCAAAAGGAAAGTGAATATAGAGTATACGTTACAACTTCATAAACAAGGTGATTCTAGCGAACACCTGAAATGCGAGTTAATGCTAAGGAATTTTGAAAAAATCAGAACATCATTGCCGATGCCCTGAGGGTGAATGCTAGGCTTTTGAAAATGCATTTCAACGAAAACGTTCGTTTAAATAGACTTTTCCTGCAGACAGTGATTGATGCAGTATTATATTTGAGCAAACAAGAACTAGCATTCCGTGGCCATGACGAAAGCATGGACTCGATAAATCGTGGAAATTTCAAGGAATTGCTTTCATTGTGGATATCAAGAAGTCTTTAGAAATTCAAAATCAATACGAAAAGATAAAAAAATGTCTTCACAGGTGACTCAAAAACTATTCAAAATGAATTAATTGAATGTATATCTGAATAAACACTGCTGGCTACCCAAAATGCAACACCAAGAAGGAAGCATCCGATTGGCCTGAAATTCGCAGCATGCGTCGCCACGAGAGGACATGCAAACGATTAGCATTGCAGGGCATATGCAAATTATATGCTCCCGGCATGCCACCGAGAAGCACTATAAGAAGGGTGCACAAATAACGGGGTGTAAGTAGTGGAAGTGAGTTGTGCTGCCGAACCTGTGCGTGGGAAGCTTCCTGATGCCTCGTCGCAGAATACGGCAGTCATTCCAGCACGTTTCGGAGTTCAACAGAGAACGAATAGTGGCTTATCTCGACAGCGGTTTATCGTATCGAGACATTGGCGCCCGTGTGGGGCGACATTCAGCCACAGTGAGGCGAGTATGGATTCAGTGGGTGTAGGAGTGACGGACGGACCGACGTGAGCAATTGCCGCGGCACACCACCGAACGAGAGGACCGGCATGTTGTGCGACGGGCATTAACGCCTCGCACCGCCACATCACGAACGTTAGCGCGGGAATTAGGGTTTGTTGCGCAACAACTTGTGTCAGCAGCACGTACCGTTCGGCGTCGTCTGCAGGAGCGGGGACTTGTCGCACGGCGCCCATTGCTCCGATTACCATTGACGTTACACCACCGGCGAGTACGGCGGCAGTGGGCCATTGAACGCCGCACCTGCACTACGGAATGGCACGTCATTGTCTTCTCCGACGAATTACGTTTCTGCCTGCAACACCACGATGGTCGGATCCGCGTGTGGCGCCACCACTGCGAGAACACTTTATGAGGCCTGCATTTGCATAGCCATACCGGTCCGTCGCCTGGCGTTATGGTTTGGGGCGCAATTGGATATGACACCTGCACCCCTCTGGTACCCATCGCCGGTACACTCAACAGCCACCGCTACATCTCCGACGTTTCAGAAACTGTAGTCCTCCCTTACCTGCAGGACCTGCCAGCGGCCACGTTTCAACAGGACAATGCGCGCCCGCACGTGGCACGCATCGTACAACATTTCTTCGCGGCCCACCAGGTGTCACTGCTGCCGTGCCCGCCTGTTCTCCCGTTATGTCGCCCATCGAACACGTCTAGTCGCTGATCGGCAACTGAGTGGCCCGGCAAGCACCATCCGCGGCTACGCCTGATGAACTGTGGCAACGTGTGGAAGCAGCCTGGTGCGACATACCCCAAGCCCACATCCAAAGCCTCTTTCGTTCGATGCCGCGGCGTGTAGCGGCTGTTATTGCCAGCCATGGGGGCCACACGAACTATTGATGTCTGCGTGTTCCGCAAGTCGCACGGGCCTGTAAGCTCAATCGTTTCATCTTTGTGTCTGTCGTTATGTGTCCAGTAAATCTGGCTTTGCTATCTCGTGTCCTTCTTGGTGTTGCATTTGAGTGGCCAGCAGTCTATAAACGATCACGTTAAAAATGAAATAAATGAAATTCAATGCTTTTCTATTCAAGTAGATGACACCACAGACACAAATCAGACTTCTCAGTGCTCTTTAATAATAAGATTTGTGGATTCGGAAGGTGTATTGGCTGAGCGATTTTTGAGTTTCCACAACGTGAGTGGAGATCGAACGTCAGAAGCTTTATACAAAATGCTAGACAAAATTTTGGAACAATTCGATTATCAACACAAATTAATAGGACAATGTTACGATGGGGCAAGTGTAAGTCTGGACACTTGAATGGCTCCAGAAAAAATCAAGGATAAAGCTTCTCAAGCTGTTTTTGTTCATTGCTTAGCACATCGTTTGAATCTTGTATTACAGCAGAGTTTTTCTAGAATTTCAAAGTGTCGTATATTTTACGCAAGCCTCACTGGAATTCCTTCGATTTTTTCACCACTCAGTGAAGCGATCTTATACACTCACATCTACAACCGCAAGCCGCATACCAACCGTAGCAGAAACTCGATGGTCCTCCACTTCGAAGTTAATAAGTGTAATTGTTGAAGATTGGGATAAATTGAAGGAAGTATTCGAATTTCTGACAAATAGTGAGCAATCAGACAAAAAATCAATTGAACTTGACAAGGGATTTTTAAACGATATAAACACTTTTTAATTTACATTTTTTGCAATAGTATTTAATGAAATTTTTGGCCCCACCGATCTATTATTCGAAATTTTGCAGAAAAAATCACTAGACATAAAGTATTGTGTAACTCAAATTAAAAAACTCGTGAAATTTTGAGTCATAAAAGGAACGATGAAGTATTTGAAACACTGTTTGGAAAAGCTAGCAAAATCACAGAAATAAGCAGATCTAAACGGGAATATGCTGCTCTTACACAAGAAACAATTTTTCAAAAGTATAAACAATTGTATTTTGAAATTTTAGACCACATTCTTATGGAAATGGATATAAGATTTCAAGACTGTGAAAAACTTCAAATTGTTTTTCTTGCTGACACAACCAAATTCGAACAATTTAATTCAAGCTTTCCCTCTCACGCTTTTGAAAATCTACAACATTTTTACGGAAAAATATTTACCAATCTCCAGCTCCTTAAAAATGAACTGAGTCTTGTATATGCCAACGAAAAATTAAAGAATACATCGACTCAAGAACTTCTTCGAGTGCTTCATGAAGATAAAGACATTTTTACAGAAGCTTATAAATTGGTTGCCCTCATTTTAACCATTCCATCTACAAGTGTGTCAGTAGAAAGAAGTTTTTCTTGCCTTAAAATAATACAAACTTACTAAAGAAACATTATATCTCAAGACAGACTTGCTTCTTTGGCAAATATTTCTATTTAGAAAGATATTTTATTGATGCTCACGAAGAAACAACCATTCTATGACGACATAATCAACAAACTTGCAGCTTTAAAAGGAAGAAGAATTGATCTAATATACAAAAATAGGTCAGTCTTCATATAGTGATTTTCATTGAAGACAGTAGATATCTTTTCATATTGCTCTTGTAGCTCTTCACCTATTTTTTCTACCATGAGCCGCCACTGTTGGATTACAGACGTGAACACGAGATGACGTCAAGATCATGAATATCAGATTAGCTTTGCGAGTGTATTTTTTTACGCTTTCCAACCGTAGGTTGAAGAAGCGAATATGCTCCAGCTTTTTCCGCCTGTCTGTCTGTCCGGCCGTCTGTCTCTCCGACAAGCGGCTAGATCCAGCAGCTTGACACACATCCAAGATTCTCCCGTGCAGGAAGCCACGCCTCTCAGCCGTCATTTGAGCTCCGTCCTTCTATCTTAAAAATGAAAAACACTTCTGTGCGATGTGTTTATTGCGAAAAGAAATTCAGTAGTGTTGGAAATCAAAATAAGCACATTAAAGTGATTCACCTTTGGAATTTCCATGTGCAGTAGAAAACTGTAATATTGCATTGTATTCTGAAGATTTAAAGCAACATTTATGCTCCACTCATGGATATGATTTAGAAGATCGTGTGCTAACATTCGAATCGTTTGGGTTTCGGAATTTGAAACATGGAAAGAGAGTATTGAAGCAAAAGATAAAGTTTTTTTTGCCAAAGTCAGAGGTGGGAAAAAAACAGCACAGAGCATCAAATTTTATTATAACTGTAATAGATCAGGGAGTTATGTTAGTTACAGTTCCGGGAAAAGAGCGAAAATTGAGACTTGCAAACAAGGATTTCCCTGTACTGCTTACATGAACGTCAGAATTGACAAAAATAATAATAATGTGGTTGTCAATTATGTACCCCAGCACTATGGACACACATTTCAGTTAAAATACATAAGATTTCCCAACAATTTTCGTAAAACTGTAGCAGAACAACTGGCAGCTGGTGTTTCTGTCGAGGCTATTCTTGATTCCATCAGAAGTACATTTGAAGAGGACTACGGAAGGGCATGTTTAATTACACGCAAGGACATTAATAATATTAAAGTTAGTTTTAACTTAGATCATGCAAAAAGACATGCAATAGATAGTATAAGCGTGAAACTAATACTACAAGAATTCACTAAATTGGGCTACAAAAATCCAATTACACATTTCAAATTGCAAGGTGAGCAGCCAGCTCCAGGGACCTTTCAAGGATTGGAAGAAGAAGATATTTTCATTGCCATCATTCATCCACTACAAATATCTATGCTGCAGAAGTCTGCATCTCAAGTGGTTATGATTGATTCCACCCATGGGACTACTAGTTATGATTTCCTTTTAACAACAGTTATGATTTCCTTTTAACAACAGTTATGATTGTTGATGAATTTGGTGAAGGATTTCCATGTGCTTTCTTAATCTCAAACAAAGAAAGTGAGGTTGTGTTGACTCACTTTTTCAGAATTTTGAAGGGGAAAGCTGGCAATTTAAATGCTGAATGGTTTATGAGTGATGACACAGAGCAGTTTTACACAGCTTGGACATCAATTTTTGGTAGGCATTCCAAAAAATTGCTATGCACATGGCATGTAGATAGAGCATGGCAAAGGAAACTGAAGATAATAAAAAGTAAGAACATACAGTGTGAAGCTTATCGCAAGCTTATTGTTGTCAGAGATGAAAGGGATGAAGCAATACTAAATGAAATGTTGCAAGAGCTTCAGGAGGATTTTGATATGAATGAAGAAACTAAGGAATTTGGAAAGTATTTTAGAACTGTATATGGTAGAAGAGTTGAACAGTGGGCATTGTTTTACAGGCAACATTCATTTGTTAATACAAATATGTATGCTGAAAGTTTCCATCGATTGTTGAAATATGTGTACATGGGTGGGAAAGTCAACAAGAGACTCGATGTGTGTATAAATATTTTAATGAACATCATTCGCGATAAGGGCATTGAGAGAATAGTGAAGTTAGAGAAAGGCAAGATCAGTAGTCGCATTGCTAAAATAGAGAAGCGTCACAGGAACAGCTTGAACATGAACCCAAGTCTTGTGACCAGAATTGGAGAAGACACATATTTGGTATGTTCAGAAGACAAAGATGATGTAACATATACTGTACAGCTCAACTTTGAGCTATGACCAGTAGCATGCGGATTGATATGCAGCTACTGCCTGGTATGTGTTCATACTTGCAGTTTTAACTGTTCTGATTTCCTAAACAAAAATTCTATAAGCAAACATATCCATTTAACTGCAACAGCATTTCCTAAGGCAGCAAATATTTGTAAAATAGGAGCAGATATCAGTCCACATGTTAGCAGTAGTGACATTTCGTCAGAAGTTTCAGAAGTTATGCTTGATATTGGTTCTGTGCCGTCCAATGTTCCAAACATGACATGGGAAAATAAAGTAACTGATGGGGTTAAAAAACTTCACACACTATATTCTGCTTGTAATGATGAGAAAAAAAAGGAAAGGGTTTTGGACATGTTCAGTCATTCACTGAAAGAAATGGAAGATGTATTGGTATCTGGTGAAAAAGTTCTACATAAAAAAGATATAAACGTTCCAGCAAATAAAAATATTGTATCTCAAAGGTCCTTTTTTTCCACACGAAAAAAAAAATGTAAAGCCAAAAACCTGTCTTCAAAAGCCTACATTTTCAGAACAGAACTCTGTAAAGAAAAACTGGCGTGGTGAAAATACAGGTAATGCACCAGTGCTAGAACACAGTTATGCATAACAGTTATGCTGCATTCACTGCTGGCATTTGTTTCTCTTGTTCAGTTGCATATATGCCCTGTGAAAAACAAAATGCCATTGAGAACTTTGGATTATTTGCCCACTATTGCCTTCTAAACTGTAATTTTGAACACCAGTGTAATATGACATAAAATGGCTAAACATTTCAGCTCTATACTGCATTTTAATTATTTTTACCATGAAACCTACCTGCAAGCACGAGGATGTAAACAATCACTGCAGCGATCATTCTGTAGCCATGCCATTGCCGTCATCAGCTCCGCTGGGGACAAGGGTCATCAGGTCTCCCTGCACAGGTAGTGTTCATGGGGAGATTGTCCTTTGTAGAGCTGCTGTGAGACCCAATAACCTTTGTTTGGCTGCTACAGGATTATGCGACACTCACCATGGATTTTGTTTCCTTTTTCGGGCTTGCAGGCAAGTTTGATAGTAAAATCCTTTGAAATGCATTGTAAAGCTAAAAATTTTTTAAGCCATTTTACATCAGATCACGTACTTTAAATATGTATATTTTTGTTTTAGCCATATATTTTGCTAAATAATTTAGGTCACTTAGCACAGCGAATTTTTTATGAGTTCCTGTGGACACAAGTATGTACATATTTTGGGACACTGATTTGCTGGAAAATTTAAAATACCATGTGTTGTTTATGCAAGTTTCTTTTCATAGAAATACAGCTACTATTTTTGTCTTAGTGAGCTGCTAAAAATCAGAACTCAATGAAACATTTCCTAGCAGTTAAGCCTAATTATATACGCCACACATATGGTATTCTATGAAACATGCATGCTTCTTCATGTAGTTCCATGAAAACTCACTTTAATATTTAATACATGTACAGTGTAACATATAAACTTAGTTCATCTCCTGCAAAATGTTAACTAAATTCCTATGTGGTGAAAACATCACGAGGATGAGGTAAGTGCTGTGGGATCCTACAGGAGGATGAGGTAAGTTCTGTTAGCTATCCTACATTATATTGTTTTTCAGTAAATTTCTTGAGTGAGTGTATGTGTTTACGTTATTTCCCTTTTGTTATAAAAAAATTGGAGCATTGTATTTGATTTTTAATTAAAGTTCATTCTTAGTAGTTTAAAGAGTGAATGTGTATGATTACAAAAATTAAACATCTAAGGTTAATAGATAATACGTACTATAACACCATTATTGCAAAAGCTTTCAGTTGTAACTATGGTCTTGCTTGTTTTTTGTGGATAAGACTTGGTAAGCATTTTGTTCTCCATCCTGTACATAAACTTGGACTATCATTATGGTTTGCATATTGTATGGAACACACAAGTTGCTAGATGTCACTTGTATGATAAACTTTTGCATGTATTCATTAAATGGTAGTGTGAAGTGCCTACTTTTACAGAGAATTACAATTCTGCTGAAATTGCTTTACAGAGTAATAGAAGTCTTCGGGCTGAACATGATAAAAAAAATTGGAGTGAATATTGGTGCTTTTATTTATTTACATTGTGTGTGTCAACCTTTTCACCGAGTAAGCCTAATCTCATACAGTTTACACAGGGAATGAAATTACATTGTGATGAGAAATCTGGAGTGCTTGAAATGTGCTGCATGTTTCTAACACATAAACAAACTCTCAGAAAGATATCTTCATGGATGGGTATTACTATTTTACATGATACAACTACACTCTTCATAACATTTAAGCACAAAAGTGATCATATTACAGGAGCTCTTCGACAAAAGTGATTTGGACTGCAACATTTGACTGGAACATCTGTTACGAATTGGTGCCATAACCTAAAAATAAGAAATGATTGACATCAAAGGATCACGTCACTTGTAATTGACCAGCCTACAACAGGCCTCCACTGTTTTGAATCTTCCAAAATTACCTTTTGAAGTCTCTTGCAGTGTTTCATTTTGTGGGAAGCTTGATTAATTGAAGAAAAAGTATAGAATTACTTTTATAAAAACTTTAGTTGAAAAAATAGTAAAACAGTTTTCAACAATGCAAAACATAAATTGATATTTCCGTGATTTCTAGTGGAATTTGATAAAATTTTATTCACAATAGGAAAAAACTTAATGTGTTTGAGAGGGGACATGTTTAGAAATAATACAGAAGAGCATATACGTAGAATATACTTATTTGTCCTAAATCCTGCTGGATATTCAAACCATTGAAAAATTTATAGCTTTAGAAATTTATTTTGGAGTTTGTTGGTTTAGTCGGAGAGTATAATGTACAGTATTTATACCTGTACATTCGAAGAGGTGGGTAGGAGAACTTTCTCTCTTCTACACTGCATTGACAGTATTCAAAAAAATATCGGGGGCTCTGGAAGAAATAATTTACAGCTTAAAATACTGACTTAAAATGCATAATTGAATAATACTGAATTACTGAAAAATGAATTATTTGTGTAACACTCTCAGATCATTAAACATGCATACACCAACCTCAATTTTTTTTTTACATATAAGTTTATGGGTGGTACCTTTTTAAAATCAAACTTTTAAGATCATATGAGGTGCATTGCTTAATATAGAAAATGTAATTGCGTACTAATCAAAAACTATCATGGCAAATCTTACTAGGAATTATTTTATTTTAATTGCAAATTTTCGGAGAAAACTCTTCTCCTTCTTCAGGCTGTCTTTTGTTGTCACCTATTCCCATAAAAAAATTCCTAGTAAGAATTCCCATAATAGCAGTTTTTGATTAGTGATTGAATTAAGAAACTAGGTAGCCAATTCTCAACATGAGCTTTATTCAAAGAAATACAAAATGTGGTCCACAAGTTCATGCATTTTTTTATTGAAAATTCAAACAAAAATATAACAACAACAAATTAATATTATTCTTCAAAGTAAAGACCATTGGAATCAATGGTTTGAATCCATCTTTCGGCAAGTTGTTCGATTTCACAGTGGTACCATGCCTTGTCCTTGGAGGCAAAAAATTTGTGACACCCCATTTTGACATTGTCCAAAGTTTGGAAGTTGTGCTCATGTAAGAATTGTGCTATAATCCGAAAAAGATGAAAATCACATGATGCAAGGTCTGGGCTGTATGCAGCAAAAGTTCAGTGGTGTTGAGTTTTTGGATCTTGGCCTTCATCTGCTTGGTGGTTTCCCATTTTGTTGAAAGGAAAGTGGTACTCTGATATAATTGCCCTCAGTTGTGGCACAGAGTTTTACGATTAAAAAGAAAAATGCACTGGAGCCACATCATTTACCTAAACGTATCATCAATTTACTACATACTGTTGCATGGAAGTATAATTATTCATCACACCAAAGTGCTCACTTATTATTACATTTTTATTTTAAAAAAAAAAGTTTGGTACTTTCAAAAACAAAAATCACCCACCTTTCTTTTTTTTTTTTTTTTTTTTTTTAGATTGGAGGTTTAACGACCACCGTGAGCAACTCAATGGGCTATAAGCAGTCGCCCGTCCCTAATTTAGGGTCACTGGTTCCAGGGAAGGGAGAGAACCGGTGCCGTAAGACAAACACAACATCCATGCCTGACCGGGATTCGAACCCGGACCCCTTACGGACGAACGATCAGAGGCCAACGCCTTAGACCACTGCGCCACCGAGGCGGCCACCTTTCTTTTGAAGCTTTTTCCTGATGTCAGTTTTCTCTAACGATTTAATCCAGTCCATCAGAAGGAGATAATTGGGTGTAACATATTTACTTCCTTACACCTCAATGATCTACTTCAAATAGAAATCAATACACTTTTGTTGGCATAATAGTTTGGCAACCAGTGTCCATGTTTACTGAAATTTTAACAGGTCTGAAAAAGTTGACAGCGAATAAATATACACTAATTCGGTATTTGAACAACTTATTATCCAATATAGGGTTACACATAATTCTCTGATACTTTAGAAAAGATAGCTCCACTTAAATAGTGCAAATCATGGTAGCATGATATGCCAATAGAAAAGAAAAACTCCCAAATTTATTATACATACCTCATAAATGTTCTGTGTCCACTTCTACTGACATATCAGGTGCCCAATTATCCATTTCTGCACACATCCTATGTAGCATGTCAGTATTGATTTGTGCGATGACAGCAATGATTCATCTTTTCAACTGAGACAAGTCCCATAGCAGAAGAAGTACAAAGACCTGGTCTTTAACACACCCTCTATAACGAAGTAAATTTCTCCGTAATTTCTGTCCACGCCAGGATTCGAACCCGGATCCCCTCATTCCGGAACCAGTCACTCTACCAATTGAGCTACGCGGACGTTTGTTCTGACTACTATCTGCCTTTATGTCATGTGCGTCCTGCTGGCAGGTACGTCACATCTCCTGGTACGTTACATCATCTCCCCCTTATTTTTTTTATTTTTTTTTCGAAGTGCTGGAGAAGGGATTCTCTTATTTTTCCTATCTCGCGGTGTGGAAATAACATCACACCAATGCGAGATTTTGAACGGTCAGGTCATCCGGATAGTTCGGGCGCCATTATAACGAAGTAAATTTCTCCGTCATTTCTGTCCACGCCAGGATTCGAACCCGGATCCCCTCATTCCGGAACAAGTCACTCTACCAATTGAGCTACGCGGACGTTTGTTCTGACTACTATCTGCCTTTATGTCATGTGCGTCCTGCTGGCAGGTACGTCACATCTCCTGGTACGTTACACCTCATAAGAAATAAATAAATAAAACATACAAAATGCCTTCTCTTTTGCTAGTGTCACCATTTTCACTAAATTTGACAAACTTCATACAATATGATATACTAACCTGCACCTTCGTGACCTCCAACAAAACTAAGCACTCATGGCACATACAAACTTGGAGAGTTCCTCTATCAAGCCTGCTGATAGCTTCAGTACACTGAAAAATGAATAAACAAAAAGAAAATGCATCTGGGGCAGACAATTATTTTACAAGTTACAAAAGTTTAAAATTAAGCCCGATCTTATATGAGGAACAAATGGAAACGCAAGAAAGGACATGCAACAGCAAAAGAAGATGCTATATTCAATTAGCTACATGGACCCAACTCACTAGGGTTCGCTCAACACAGCATGAACATGGGGGTGCTTCACTTATGTAGGTGGTATAGTGAACCAAAATTGCAGAAAAAAAAGTGGGAATATTATATTTCGTTTCCACAAAGAATAAGTTATTAAAAATGGAAGGAATAAAAAGTATTTTGTGAAAATGAAAGGAGTTAAGAATATTTTGTGAGATCGGGGGTAGAAATTAGCACTCCATTTGCAGCAAAAATAAGCATCCTTAAGGCAATAATTATCAGCTTTAATGGTGTAAGAGCCAGGTGTGGCCAAAGAGCACTGAGACCAAGCATTTCACAACAAAAAGTCAGCAAAAAAGTGATGGCAGGGAAATGTCAAAGCTAAAAGAAACATCCGTGCACTAAGACATATAAATTCACACAACAATACATATAAATACAACAGACACACTTCAAATGGAAGAAAAAAGATTAAGCATATGTGGAAAGTCAAAAACAGACATAACAGAGCTGTCAAAGGTCAGCTCATGCCATTGGAATGCCACTCCCCAAACTAGCTGGATCCCCATGCTGGGTGATCCACTTGGCAAAAATGCCACATTTCAGCCATTGGCAATCATTTGTCTCAAAAACGGAAAGGCAAAAACAACTTCAAAACATTTCTTCCACATTTTTACAAATAACCATACCCGAAGTGAAAAGAAAATCAAATAAAGTAATTATTAATGGTTAGTACTAGATAATTTTTGTTTTATAAAATTTTATGATTTATTTATTCCTAAGAAGGTATATAACCAGTTTTAAAACTGCATAATGTAAATACTCTGAAATTCACCAAAACATCAAATTAGTAACAATCCCAGAGATACATCTAACTTTAATTTTCTGCACTTTTTTATTTTTTCACAGCTCACAAATAGTATAACAGCTTTTATTTTTTCCTCAAGTTAAAAGTATGGGAGTCTGCTGAAATTTAAACACTGATAACTCTTGAAATAATTGTCTGCCCTACTTTTGATTCTTTTTTTGTACATGCTTATAAGAACCAAAGAACATATATACACAAAAATTTTAACATTTTTTTTTGATTGGAGGTTTAACGACCACCGTGAGCAAATTAATGGGCTATAAGCAGTCGCTAGGGTCACTGGTTCCAGGGAAGGGAGAGAGCCGGCGCCGCAAGACAAACACAACATCCATGCCCGACTGGGAATCGAACCCGAACCCGTTACGGTCGAATGATCACCACTGCGCCACCGGGGCGACAAACATTTTGGTCAATCCATATCAAGTGGTCCAACACTGGCTACTTGAAATGGATGGAGCCATTTAGTCTTTGAACATATGTACAACTGATACCTGAATAATGACAATCAACACAGCAATCAGGCATTGCTGAATTATTGCAACCATCGTTTCACACGTGAAATCAATCACTTCAGAAAACCTGAAAATTTCATTGCCCTGAAACGGGAAACGAACCTACATCTCCCAATTACTGTTTAAGTATGCTTTCTGTAATGCGATGAAATTTTCAGGTTTTCTGAAGTGATTGATTTCACATATGAAACAGTGGTTGCAGTCAATTTGGCAATGTGCGATTGCTGTGTTAATCGTCAGGACGTGTTAGCCACGTGTCGTGAGAGGAATATGTTTCTTCCACACTGTGATACCTGAATAACTGTTTATGCTGTTCAGCACTGCAGTGTAAGAGTTATGGGGTACACATTATTTCAGCATATGTATGCTAAATGAAGTTGTTCCAATTAATAAGTTACAATATATCTATCGGAAACATGCCTGAACCACAAGTGAGTTTGTCATTCTCTCACTGCCAATGTTATAAATTCACTGAATGTAGTCCAAAATATATTTTTTTTATTGGAGGTTTAACGACCACCGTGAGCAACTCAATGGGCTATAGGCAGTTGCCCGTCACTAATTTAGGGTCACTGGTTCCAGGGAAGGGAGAGAGCCAGTGTCGTAAGACAAACACAACATCCATGCCTCACCGGGATTCGAACCCGGACCCCTTACGGACGAATGATCAGAGGCCAGCACCTTAGACCACTTCGCCACCGGGGCTGCCCAAAATATGTACATGCAGTATATGTATATACTCTTACATACAGCATATGTATATACTCTGGCATGTTGCCTAGAAAAAAAAAGGGGAGGGGTTTTTCTTTTTTTTTTTTATTGGAGGTTTAACGACCACTGTGAGCAACTCAATGGGCTATAAGCAGTCGCCCGTCCCTAATTTAGGACCACTGGTTCCAAGTAAGGGAGAGAGCCAGTGCCGTAAGACGAACACAACATCCATGTCTCACCAGAATTCGAACCCAGACCTCTTTCGGACGAATGATCAGAGGCCATCGCTTAGACTACTGCGCCACTAGGGTGGCGCATTATTTATTAGCTATGATCAAATCTGCAATTAGTATACTGGTGAAGCCCTAAAATAGGAAAAAAAGATTAACTTTTGGTAAATTGTAGCTGATTCCAAACCCGTATCATTTTTGTTTATGGTGCGAAGTGTTTGGAAATGAACACTGTCATGATTCTAGGTGGGTTATTATAAATTCAAAGACGATTATCTTAATAATACAATTATATTGAACATCCTTTTCAGCGTGGTTCAGTTATGAATTCCCCTGCGATTACATAACTTACACTATTTCAGAAAAATTTGCTAAAACTTTCGTTAACAGCTCTGTACAACCTACGTCTTGCGATATCGTTAATTTTGCTAAAAATTCAGAACACTACATAAGCTAAAAAGCATAAATATCAAGGAAAATATGAGGTAGCCATTCACAGTAAATTTCAATGAACGATTAAATGCCAAAGAACAGAAGAATATCAACAAGTTGAAGTATGCTGTCAAACACAGGAAAAAAATTTACACTGACAAACCTGTTTAACAAAAAATATGAGCTTGTAAAAATTACTTAAATTTTCAATGCTTTCGTATGGCAGACACGACCAAGAGGGTAACAAACGCTCTGTACGTAGCAAAACACGCCGAGGGATATCACAACAGATCGGCTTCAAAAATCTGCGTAACCTATACGGTAGAAACTAACAGACCATGTTGACAGTCCTAAATGATTGACGGCTGAGAGGCGTGGCTTCCTGCACGATAGAATCTTGGATGTGTGCCAAGCTGCTGGATCTAGCCGCTTGTGTCTGTCCGCACGATAACTCGCGTAAAAATGGTTCGATTTTGATGAAATTTTAGTATGTGGTAGGGAACCACCTGGGAACGAACCCTACTGAAAATGGGTGAAATGGGATCAAAGGTCGCGACATAGGAGTGACATCTATTCCATTGCCTTTATGCGTCATAACTTGCGCAAAAATGGTTCGATTTTGGTGAAATTTTAGTATGTGGTAGGGAACCACCCAGAGACGAACCCTATTAAGAATGGGTGAAATGGAGTCAAAGGTCAGGACAAAGGAGCGGGACCCATTCCATTGCCCTTATAGCTCATAATTTGCGTAAAAATGGTTCGATTTCTATGAAATTTTAGTATGCGGTAGGGGACCACTTTGGAATGAGTTCTGTTAAAAATGGGTGAAACGGAGTCAAAGGTCAGGACATAGGAGTGGGATCCATTCCATCGCCTTTATACGTCATACCTTGCGTAAAAATGTTTCGATTTCAATGAAATTTTTCTATGTGGTAGGGGGGCTACCTGGGGACGAATTCTATTGAAAATGGGCGAAATGGGGTCAAAGGTAAAGCCATAGGAGCGGGATCCATTCCATGCCCTTATGCGTCATAACTTACGTAGAAATGCTTCGATTGTGATAAAACATTATCATGTTGTTCCAGAGGTACACTGTACCGGTTCTGTTGAATATCATCGAAATGCGGTCAAAGGTCAGGGGACACAGGAGCGAGATTTATTCCACAGCCATTACTAAATAACTTGACTAGAAATGTTTCTATTGCGACAAAACTTCATAATGTTGTCCCGGAGGTATACTGAATCGGTTCTGTTTAATATAGTCGAAATTGGGTCAAAGGTCAGGACACAGGAACGATATTTATTCCACAGCCATTATCCTCATAACTTCAGTAATGATTTCTGGTATGTTGGAAAGCGTATCATAATCCATGCATTGCATGATTTTACTAACATTTTTACGCTTTCCAACCGTAGGTTGAAGAAACGTATATGGTCCAGCTTTTTCCGTCCGTCCGTCTGTCCGCAAGATAACTCGCGTAAAAATGGTTCGATTTCGATGAAATTTTAGTATGTGTTACGGGACTACCTGAGGATAATAATAAAAATGGGACAAATAGGGTCAAAGGTCACGACATAGGAGCGGGATCCATTCCATTGTCCTTATGCGTCATAACTGGCGTAAATATGGTTCGATTTCAATGAAATTTTAGTACGTGGTAGGGACTCTCTGGGGACGAACCCTATTCAAAATGAGTGAAGTAGAGTCAAAGGTCAGGGCATTAGAGCGGGATGCATTCCATTGCCCTTATGCGTCATAACTTGCGTAAATATGGTTCGATTTCAATGAAATTTTAGTACGTGGTAGGGGACCCCCTGGGGACGAATCCTATTCAAAATGGGACAAATTGGGTCTAAGGTCACGACGTAGGAGCGGGATCATTCAATTGTCTTTATGCGTCATATCTTGCGTAAATATAGTTCTATTTCAATGAAACTTTAATATGTCGTAGGGGACCACCTGGAGAGTAACCCTATTGAAAATGGGTCAAATGGTGTCAAAGGTCAGGACATAGGATCGGGATCCATTCCATCGCCCTTATCCCATATTATTAAGGTGGACGTGAAGTAATTTTGCTTCCTATACTTCCAATGGAAAAACTTTTGTACACATTTCCTTCACAATTAATGTGTTCCCAAGGATGAAAATTTGAACATCGATTAAAGTAACTTCATATTATAACTTGGAATACTTAATATTTTCTAAAACATAAGCATAACTATATTAAAAGTCAATAGCGTTCCATCTGGTGGTGTTGAAACCAGAAAAAAGATGGTGCGACCTGTACTTTGATGACGTCAGTAGACAAAAAAATTTGGATTGCATAATTATGGTTATGTTTTAGAAAATATTAAGTATTCCAAGTTATAAAATGAAGCTGTTTTAATCGATGTTCAAATTTCCATCCTTGGGAACGCATTAATTGTGAGAAAAATGTGTACAGAAGTTTTTCCATTAGAAGTATAGGAAGCAAAATTACTTGACGTCCACCTTAAAGGAGCAATTCTTACATATATGTAAATTTTATTTTGAAAACGGCTCTAAGGATTTTGATGAAAGTCGTTAACCTACCGTTTCTGGTACTAGAAATCGATTTAGCTTGATCTCGACTTTGGGAAAATTCGTTTAGTGGGTTAAATAACCACCCCGAGTTACCACGTTTTCAGTGTCATGGCGTCGTCCAAATAATGTTTCCCATGCTTAGAAATCTCTTGACGTCACACTCTCGCAATTAAGATGTTGGCGCGCGGTCACGCCATCTGCCTCATTACGTCACGTGTTGTGTGTGTATCCTATTAAAATTTTACGACGACACACTTTCGTGACCATCTGCCTCATTACGTCACGCGTTGTGTGCGTGTTACGCTTTACTTCTATTTTCTTCCAGAACAAAAAGTGAGTTGTGCCAGCTGCTTGGAGTTGATGCGTAGTGCAGTATAAGCAGCTGATGTGTTTTCCCCTTCAAAAGGTAAACTGTTAATACAACATTTTTTTTGTTACGTTTTTAAATAGTCACTTGATGACGAGCGTATCCGCTGTGTAAAATATGATTAGTTCATTTTTATTAATTACTATTCACAGAGTGTCACGTGGATGGTAAAACAATATAAAAAAATATGGCTGGTCGACCCCCTACGAAACGTGGACGTTTCAACTTCAATAAGAAGAATAAGTAGAATACGGCACTGTTGGAACAAGAACAAGCCGAAGAAGTAAATATGGAACAGCTTGGACATTGAAGAGCCGATGGTTTCGGATCACATTCCAGTCTCGAAACATATGACTTTCCATTGGAAGAAGATCAGCCTACAAAAAGACCATTCCGCGCAGCTAAGGCAAGGAGCATGGAAATAATGTCCGACGTTATTATTACCCTCCATGAATCCATATCGGAAGAAAAACTCCAACAAATGCGGCGAATAATTAGACAGCGAATCGCAGCTGAATCATCCGAAGAACTTAAGCAGCGCTTGGAAGAACTACGAAGCCGTTCATCACAATGAATCGCAACCGAAACCGCGGATGAACGTGTTCAGCGACTGGAACGTTTGGGACAACGTGCAACTAAACGACTTAGCATTATAATACTTGGAAATAACATATCAAAATAAAAAAAAAATTGCCCTCATCCCCCCTTTAACCGAGCGGTGCCCGGTGTTCTTGATATTGCGTTATAACTTACGTAAAAATGCTTCGATTGAGACAAAGCTTTATCATGTTGTTCCGGAAGTATACTTTACCGGTTCTGTTGAATATCATCGAAATGGGGTCAAGGGTCAGGTCATAGCAGCGAGATTTATTCTACAGCCATTATCCTCATAACTTGAGTAAGAACTTGAGTAATGATTTCTGGTATGTCGGAAAGCGTATCATAGCACTGGGGAACACAATTTTCGTTGACTTAGATCTGACATTTATTTTTTACTAACTTTTGGGTTGTGAATCCAAATATGACCTCAGTTTTTTTCTACCACATCAACTTTTTACGATACAGGGTACCCTCCATGTTCCTCGAAAAACATACAAATTTCATACATAGAATGGAAAATAAAGAAAAAATAATTTACCCGAATGTACTTTATTTACATCTATTTTGTTCATACAAAGAATATATTGCTACTCTCCGGCAAATTGTGTGAAAGTCGTAGCAGTTAAGATAAAAATTTGCGCTTATAGCTTTTCCTGGAGTGTTCAATCTGTGGACAATCCCGCCGAATGCTCCAGCAATAGTCAGCCAGCATGTGTTCATTCCATCTACCCTGATACCGTCCTTCCATGACCTTCAAATCTTGGCGGAATCATTCTCCTTGTTCATCACTGACGGCACCAAGATTTTCCGGGAATGTATCAAGATGGTTATGCAGAAAATGCACCTTGATGCTCATTTGCAGCCAAGCATTTTGTAAGTTTCCAACAGTTTCTAAATAATTTCGGTGTAATTCTTTGCTCGTGTGTTTCCAGTAAAGTCCTTGACAATGGCTTTGAATGATAACCAAGTATTCTTTTCCAGTTCTGACATTGTCCCGATGAAATGTTGATCTTTGATGAGCTGCCGAATCTGTGGACCATCAAATATACTGGCCTTTATTTTTTACAAAGACAGGCTAGGAAATGCTGTAATGAGATACTTGAAACAGTCTCCTTGAGTTGGCAAAGCTATAACAAACTGCTTCATGAGACCTAGTTTCATGTGCAGAGGTGGGAATATTATGTTTTTTTCTATCAACAAGTGGCTCATGCAGAATGTTTGGATCACCAGGTTTGAGGGAAGATCGTGGAGTCCAATTTGTTTCCACCCAATGCTTCTCACGTGCTCTGCTGTCCCACATGCACAGATAACAGGGATATTTTGTGTATCCACGTTGCTGATCAAGAAGGAAGCATACCATGTTAAGGTCAACACATATGTCCCAATTGTGTGTGTGATATTGCAATAACTCAATGACTCTCTTTATGTCTCCATATTCTTCAGAAAGACAAACTGAATGACCAACTGGGACTGACCCAAATAAATTGCCATTGTGAAGGAGGACACTTTAAGCTCCGCTTTGAGCTATCGATGAACATTCGCCATTCAGTTGCGTTATACTTTGCAATTCCCAGTTCTTCCATTAAACCTCGTATGTTATGGCAATGTACAATGCCACTATCACTTCTAAAGTACTGCAGAAATTTACTTTCTCTGGTTCGAAAGTACGATACCTTCGTTCCTTTTTCAAGCAGGTTTTTCTCACGCAGTTTTGATGTTAGTAGTTCTGAAGCCTTCTTTGACAGTCCCAAATCACTCAACTCATGCTGATCAAATTCCTTATGAACAGAGTCATCTTCAATTACAAAATCGGCATCACTGTTGTCACACACTTCATCACCATAATCATGTTCTTCAAGAGAGGGTAGTGTAACGAAAACTGGCACTGGGATTTCAGCTGAATGAGGCTGTGGGCGTATATCTGATGGTAGGCTAGGATACTCTGCTGCATTTATTTTTCTTGTTATATCCTGATGTTTTCACTATGCAAAAATAACAGTCACTTACATGATCTATTGGCCCTCGCCAAATCATAGGTATTCCAAATGACATCTTATCACGTGTTCCCTTCGTCCACATCCGTAAACTCTCCACACACTGCTTACACATCTTATGAGGGGACCATGACTTATCCTGATCACCCAGTTTAACTTTGAAATATGCTAATTAGGCTTGCTTTACAAATGCGCTGATGTTCGCCCTTTGACTGGGAATCGTGAAACTTCCACATATAAAACAAAATGAACCAGGGTTGTTTATGCACTTCCGACAAGGAACAGAAGAGGCAGACATCATAAATTAAATACTTGTTTGTAAAATAATAAAATTTGCTAAGCAAGTTATGAAAAATAGCTAACAGTGAATTTCCATTTATATAGAGCGGCACACAACCTCTCACCACGCTGTCGTGCATGTAACTGAATAGCTCAGACAACTAACAACCTTTCGCTGGTCCACAAGGTCGTCCTCCAACCCTCCCTCCCCACTCGATGGAGGCGCTTTGCTTTCGGCCAATAGGAGAACACTAGTGCTCTCTAGTGCTCTCCCCCATCCCGGCTACAGTAATCGCATGCAGACAGGAGCGGGTTTACCATTGGGCAAACCTGGGCCATGGCCCAGGGCGCTGCACATAGAGGGGCGCCAAAATTTTGAGAATACATGTGGCACAAGACGTTTTATCTCATCCCCCCCAAAAGATAATGAAATGGGATTTTTCATTTCTACACATTATAAATTGAGTAGTATAATACCTTTAATTCTTAAGAAAATATTAAATGGTGTTAGTACATTTGACGTGTTTAATTATTAAAAATATTAATTCATTTTGAAAGTAAGTTCAGTAAGACTCAGAGGTCTCCGAGGAAGTTATTTCTTCCTGCTTCCGGGAAAGGTTAAAACTCAGAAGAGGGTCGATAGGGGGAGCATTTCTTTCACAGAGCTCGCAGACAACGGGGCAAAAAGTGGGAGACTAGGAAAGGGGCACTGCACCGCTGCATAATTTTTACAAGGCATTAAAAAATCTCAGCGTGAGGATAGCCCTGGGATGTGGGTTGAAAGACCAGAATTAGACTCCATGAATTTAAGGTCAATGCCCCAGGGTATTCTGGGTGACAAGAGAGGGCAGAGTACTGGTTAGCAGGGCCCTGACTGGTTAGAATGCATTCCAATTTAGCTTATGACACCAGCTGCCTGCTTTGGGATTCCCCCTCCGCCCCTCGTAAGTTTACATGTGTGTTTTCATTCTTGCTTTGTTCTTTTGGGGAAATCATTACTATTAAGAATCACCGTCAGCGAAAATATCAACTACGAAGTTTTCTGGATGCGGAAATAGAAAAAGGAAGCTTAAAAAGACTGAAAAGAAGGCCAACTTTAAAAAAAGTACCAAAACTAAAAAACTTTTTTAAACCGGCAGAAGATGACACAGTAAGTGAAAAGAAAATGCAATGTTTGGTTGCAAGATCTACCGATGAAGACGTGAAGGAGCCAACTGGAAAAGAACTAAGGGCTCAAGGCGAAGAGCAAATTTGTGAACCTTCCGATGGTGAGGATGAGGAAGGTAAGTCTAACACAAATCTTGGAGGAAATTTTTAATCTGTTGAAAGAAATGAACTTTTGTTACATCATATGATATTAGATCCTGCTAAATGGAAAGTAAACGATTCTTTTGTTGGTTATATTACAAAAAATCTTCCGAATCAAAATTTAAACGAAATAGATTTTGCAGTTTCAGAAAGATCTTATAGTGGTCGATTTAGATCTGCCTCAAGAGGATTACTTTATAACGGTCTTCAAAATGTAACCCTTTTCTGCAGCAACATTTGAAAAAATTTGGAAATAAGGGAAGTGGAAATGTTTCATACCTTTCGAAGGATGTATGTGAAGAATTCATTTCATTAATGGTCTTATCAGTCACTGGCGCAATAGTTAAAGAGTTGAAGTCGAGCAAATATTACTCTATTATTATAGTCTCCACTCCATATTTGTCAAAAAATGACTGTTATTTTTCGTTATGTTCTGAAAAATGGACAACCAGTGGAACGATTTATTTGTTCCTTGCCCAACACTTATCATAAAGCAGAAGACATGGAGAAGGTAAAGCTGTTACAGGATTTAAAAATAGATGTTAAAGAAAAGACTGCAGAATCCAAAGTTATGACAATACGAGAAATATGTCTGGCTTATATTCAGGTCTTCAAGCTCGATTAAAAAGTCACAGCAGTTTAACCTATTATATTCCATGCGCAGCACACTCTCTTAATTTGGTTGTGAAATCCGCAGCGGGATGCTACCTTGAAGCTACATTTTTTTTATGTTCGTATAGGAAATATACAACTTTTGGTCATCTTCATCACATAGGTGGCAAATCTTGAAGACAAGTGTTCAAGATAGTTCAAAGCTCTACAGCGAATCTGGATCGCAATCGCCACTTCTTGTACCCAGAAGGTTATGTGAAAACTGATGGTCAGCAAGGGCTGATGCACATGCAAGGCCTTACGCTCTAGTTATTCCTGCATTAGAGATGCACTTCAAGACTTCGCAGAAAACACCGATGAAAAATTAGAAGCAGAGGGATTATTAAGTAAGGTGAATTTGTTAGAAATGGGCATTCCCTTAGAGCTTTGGAGTGATATTTTACAAGGAATTTAGAGTTGCATCAAAACACTGCAGAAAGTGAATATTGACCTTTCAGTTGCTGTAGAACTGTACGATTCACTCATTAAATATTTAAGTGTTCTCCGCAATAAATGTGATAAGTATGATGAAGATGGAAAACTGTTGTCTCAGTGCGACGAATATGAGAAAAATGTTACTAGAACCCGTTGGATAAAACTAGAATTTCAAGAGATGAATGGCAATAAAGAAACTGTTTTCACTGGAAAGGAACATATGCGTTTTTGTACGATCATTGATAATTTGGTGCAGCAGTTGAAACGTCGACGAGATGCGTATTTCGATGTGTAGAACATGTTTGGGTTTCTAACGTAATTATCAGATGATGATGAGACAACAGTATCTCAAAAGGCAAAAAAATCTACTGCCAGTTTACTCTCAAGACTTAGTTTCAGAATGTGAACAAGAAATTCTTCATTTCCAGAAATTTTGGAATTATTTAGATAGACAAGCAGTGACAGACTCAAGTGTTAATGTTCCTGTTGAGGATATGTTGAAACTGATTAGTGAAAAAATAATTGATTCAACTTTTCCGAACATTGATGTTATCCTAAGGATTTACCTATGCATACCCTTTACTAATACTTCTGGAGAAAGAACTTTCTCTTTTTTTGAAAATCATCCACAATTATTTGAGGACATCTAGTTCTCAAGAAAGAACGAGTGCACTGACAACTTTGTCACTTAATTCGAACACTGCAGAAACATTAACATTTGATGATATAGTAGAGAATTTCGCCACAAAGAAATCGAGAAAAAAATCTTTTAGCAGAGAGTAATTCTACTATATATAAGTTATGTTCATTAATTTCTTCTATCTCTCAGTCTCTTAATCGATATACAATAAACCATTGCAATAAACATTGGTAGCAGTCAAGGAATTTATATTACTGGAGACACGACTCCTATCCACGCAGCATTGGCCGCCATAAGTCACCGTCTGTGCTGTAAATGACGTCATGAGCAGGCACGACGCACTGCAGAAGAGAAGCTGTTTGGAAACCAATGGAACAAAAGCTTCTAAGCGTATAAACAGATAAAATGAGTAATTCAATAATCTTTATCAATGATACACAAGCTTATTGTTTCATCAACGGTATAATTTAGTTCATTTTTGCCTGCTTGTGGCGTCACACCACAGATTAGCTGTGACCTATGAGGCAGAGCCAGTGGTGTCTCCAGTAATATAACTTCCTTGGTAGCAGCACTACCATTATATTTTTAAAATATTCTAAAATTAATATTACATACGTTGTAAATTTAAATCCAAAATTTTGCAAGCAAATGTTTCAGAAGTGTGTTAAAAAAACAATTTCATTTGTAAATATAAAAATTTACTGTGAAATGATGTTTCAAAACTATGCGAATTAAACTTGTGAGAAAACGACATTTATAAAATTTAGTTTCAGTGCCCAGTTTTAAATAATACATGTGCTAAAAATTTTACAGGGTTGGGTTGTTCTTGAGAATATGCTGATTCTCTGTGTGATAAAAAATCTATATGTAATATGTAATTTAAATATGAAATTCTAATCGGCCTCAAATTTGTTATAATAAGTTTACTTAGGGGCGTCTGATTTTTCTTGGCCTAGGGTGCTGCAATGCTTAAACCAAAGAGGTTAGGAATAAGAGGAGCTAGCAACAGCCCCTCTCCATGTGCTTCTGGCGTGACGCCACTTTTCATCAGCTGACTAGGCCAATGCGCCCAACTTAAGAATCTCCTGTATATCTCTATGTGGAAATCGCGATTTTGAACGGGTTTTTCGGACCCTTATTCTACCCATATAGGCATGAAAAAAATTGATGCTGAAATATTCATTCCCATAATAACAAATTTCCAGAAAAAACAGGAAAATATGAGTTGGTATTTCTTTAAAAAATTGAACAAAAGAATGATTTTTTGAGCGGAAGTGCATAGTGCGCATGGTTACTTACTGCCCATGTGTAAGTAATCATGCATACTGCCCATGTGCAGAGAGAGGACAGAAAAAGCTGATATGTTTTGGCTTCACTCAAAACGGGTCCTTTCACCTCCTCTTCTTCTAACCTCCTTGGCTTAAACCCGCCCCTGCCGAGAGCAGTAGGATATAATTTACTCCCACGTCACTCCCGTTCCAAGAATGAAGCATAAATGGGTTAATTAGTGCACCCCCCACAATATGGTGACGATAAGTGTCACATATTAGTCTTCTGCAAATTAAACCAGTCTCTCAGCGGATTTTCTTACCAAAGATCAAATGTTTAGGAAAAAAAAAAAAAAAAGCTCTATGTGGAACGCCCACTTCCTGTTCTCCGATTTTTACCGAAACTTTGTCGACACATGAAAGTGTAATATAACCAAGGAGGTTAGAAGTATGAGGAGATGGCAACAGCCCACCCCTCCCTGTGCTTCTGGCGTGACGCCACTTTTTATCAGCTGACTACGCCAATGCGCCCAACCTAAGAATCTCCCGTATATCTCTATGGGGAAATCGTGATTTTGAACGGGTTTTTGGGACCCTTATTCTACCCATACAGACATGAAAAAAATTGAGGCTGAAATATTCATTCCCATAATAAAAAAAAATCCAGAAAAAACAAGAAAATATGTGTTGGTATTTCTTTAAAAAATTGAACAAAAGAATAATTTTTTGAGCGGAAGTGCATAGTGCGCATGGTTACTTACTGCCCATGTGCAAGTAAGCATGCTCCCGCACGGGGATAACTGGTTTTCCAGTTATTTGGGGAGCGGCGCCCCCACGGCCCGAGCTGACCTTGTGACGGTTCTTTGCTTTCTTGTATTTGTGCTTTCACGTCACCGCAGGGACAGCTGTTCATCCAGCTGATGGGGAGTAGCGACCCCACGGCCCCAGCCAACATGTTTTGTTTGATTTTTCCCATTACAACTTTGTGTTGCCACCACCTTGACAGCACCCGCCTCAGTTGTAGGTTGCTGAGGTTGTGATTATGCGCCAGCCCTTTCCTTTCCTCTCGCTTCCTCTCCCTTTCCTGTTTTTACTTTCTTCTCCACTACCTGTTCTTCTTTTCTTCTCCATTTTCTACTTGACTTGCTTCTCCATTTTCTGTTCCTTTCTTGTTTTTCCGGGCTGATTTGCTAGACCTACCTGCACGTTTGCCGTATGCAGTGACCCGTAAGGTGGAAAAGGGAATGCTGGAGGCTGAGGTTTCTGGTGGCCAGGTTGTAGTTGTCGCCAGTCGCCAACACTCCTCTTTGCTCCCTGCTTCACCCTAAACGGGCGGCTAGGAACTAACCCGCTCCTAGTCAATCGGCTTGTTGTTACGTACAACAGGGTGAGTTTGGGGATAGTGCGGGCATGCCAAAGGGGAGTTACCAAGACCTGGGAAAGTCGCGGTACTTGCTGAGCGCATGTCTGCACTATCAACATGCTATAAAAATCTGTAGCTGATAGTTCTGTGTCTGGCGCTCTTTGGCCAAGCCTGGCCCTTGCGCCACTAAAATCAATTAACTAACTAACCAAGTAACCATGCATACTGCCATGTGCAAGTAACCATGTTTAAAATATAACCAAAAGCCTAATGTTAAGAAATAAGAAGTCCGAAATATTCTTTCTTTCCATCCTTCGTTTGCATGCGCTAAACAAAACTGCTTAGGCCACAGGAAGTGACGTCACGTTCCCGAACTCTCACAGCGCAGACTCCCACTACCTCAGAGAGAGAGGACAGAAACAGCTGATCTGTTTTGGCTTCACTCAAAACGAGCCCTTTCACCTCCTCTTCTTCTAACCTCCTTGAATATAACTCCTAAAAATAAATTTCGTGTTGATAGCTACAATAGTTTATCAGCTACACAGGAAAATACTGTTGAAAAATCGCTACGGGAACCCGATTTCTACCAAAATTTAATCAAGATCAATTTCTATGAAGTCCCCCACCCCCTTAAATTATTATTATTTTTTTCAATTCATCAAAATCTATCTAAAGCAATTTATTTAGAGATCACTGCGCTGTTATGACCTGCGAAGTTGTGACTTGTGATGTTATGGTACCGCGATGTTCTGACCAGCGATATAGCGTCTACCAGCGATGTTATGGTGCCGGGATGTTTTGACCTGCGATGTTTTAGTTCCGCGATGTTATGGTACCGCGATGTTTTCGCCTGCGATGTTATGTTTGCGATCATATATCGCGCGATGTTTTGACCTGCGATGCGATGTTATGTCGTAGACCGGCATGGATGTTGTGTTTGTCTTACGGCACTGGCCCTCTCCCTTCCCTGAAGTCAGCAACCCTTAACGGCCCCGATTGGAGACGGGCGACTGCTTATAGCCCATTGAGTTGCTCACGGTGGTCGTTATCACCCCCCCCCCCCCATAAAAGGCCAATAATTTAATTTTAAACTTTTTTCTGTATGCGGTTAGAGAAAGGTACTATTGTAACCGGGATCCGGCTTAAACCTTAACTTAAATATGCTTAATATGAATTTGGAATGTAAACATAAGTTGCGGAGTGTATGTTTTTGTTTTCATATTGAAAAATGTTTTGATTTTACTCTTGTGTGAAAGCCCTTTGTACTGTGAGACTGTTGTGTAATCCTGTAGGTTATTTCATCTAAAGTGCTCATAAAGTTTTTAGGTGAAGTATTTAATTCCTGTGTTCAAAATTCGTGCCATGTGCAGTGTTGAGCATAATATGGTATTGATTCCAGTTGTGGGACAGCCGTTTATACTTTTAAACTGTTATGATTATGATCCTATAAATTACTTTAATTCTAAAAACTGAAGTGTTGATGTGTTTAAAAATTCTCAGGGTCACGTTTTCTGTAGTTTTGAGTCTATATTGTTGCATGGAATCAAGTTCTGTAGTGTTTTGCGGAAGAATTAGGTACAGTAACCCATCTGTTTTTTTTTTGTTTTTTTTTTTTATTGGAGGTTTAACGACCACCGTGAGCAACTCAATGGGCTATAAGCAGTCGCCCGTCCCTAATTTAGGGTCACTGGTTCCAGGGAAGGGAGAGAGCCAGTGCCATAAGACAAACACAACATCCATGCCTCACCGGGATTCGAACCCAGACCCCTTTCGGACGATTGATCAGAGGCCATCGCTTAGACCACTGGGGCGGCAATCATCTGTTTTGTATGTACGGATTTAGCCCGAGTTGGGTTGTAGTTTTGTTTTCTTAAAGGCATCCCATTTCGTATAGTATAACCACGGTATGTGATAATTAGGAAACGGATATTTAAGTGCAAAAAAACAACAACAGAAAAATACTTATTTTTTATGTGCTAATAATTTCAAAAATATTTGCTAAAAATAAAAGTATATTTTCTCCAATGATAATGTAACTAGTTATTTTCTGTGATAAAAAAAATATTTCTAATACTCAACTTACAAATCACAGCCAATGGAAAGTTCTCTGGAATTGCAGTGGACAACAAATTCAGGGTGTCCCCATTCTGGAAAATCAGGGAAAGTCAGGGAAATGAAAATTGGTCAGGGAAATGCCTGAAGTGTTGGTAAAAGTCAGGGAAAATCAGTGATATTTAAAAAAGTCGGGGAAATTTCAATCACAGGCTACAACTAGTTTTAACCCGGCATCTGTGAGTGACGCCCTCATCGCCCAACACACTTGCACTTGGTGTTGCAGACAGTCGCTAACTTCCCCTTCCTACTAATGTAAGTAACCTTCTATTTCCTACCTATTATTGTAAGTTGTGTTACATTACTTTTAACATTACTCTTTTTGTTTTAGGTCAAAGGAGTAGAAGAAAATTTGTGATATAAGTTATACCTTGTTAAAAGGCAATTAAGACTGCAGCAATGTCAAAGTGTTGTGTGTTTAATGAACAATGGTTGGACGAACAATTAAATCCTGAGTTTTCTGGTTAGATAGTTGCTGTGAACGGCGACAACGAATCAGCATTTTGTGAAGTGTGCTCTAAAACTTTCAAGCTTAGGAACATGAGGTGTCGGGCAGTCTCCAGCCATGGAAATGGTCCTAATCATTTGAAAAACATCCGTGCCAAAATGTCTCAGCCCAGTCTTGCTTATTTCACTTCTTCTGTGAAAAAAACTTTCTTTCTAATAACAAACTCTTGCCATCAACAAGCTCAGGAAATGTGGAATCAGTACTTCTAGAAAAAATTAAGTCTAATGACTCAAATAGTTATGTTGTGAAAGATGATGTGAAGCCCAGTGACCTTAATACTTATGTAGTGAAAGATGATGTAACAAAGTTGGAAATAATATGGACCATGGAAGTGTTGTCCAAGAGAATGTCTCTGAACTCTTGTACACAGATTAACAAAACATTTCAGTTAATGTTTCCTGAAAGTGCGATAGCTTCAAAATTTACTTTAGGCAAAAGCAAAGCGTTTTATGTGATAAACCATGGATTGGTACCACTACCTTCACAATATAAAACCACCTACTCATACATTCTTGATAAATAAGTATAAATGACACCGTCTCTGTACGAACAATTGAATAAGAAAATCAAGGAACTTTAATCTAAAATACACATGAGTACTTTCGGGCCACTTTGGTCCCATCTTCAGATGTGAGGTGAACATTTGAACAGTGCTGCAATTTATAGAAACCAGCTGCAATTTAAATACCCATACTGCCCTGGTTTCTATAAATTGCAGCACTGTTCAAATGTTCACCTCACATCTGAAGATGGGACCAAAGTGGCCCGAAAGTACTAATGTGTATTTTAGATTAAAGTTCCTTGATTTTCTTATTCAATTGTTCGTACAGAGACTGTCATTTATACTTATTTATTTGTACTACCTTTTAAACGATAGTCCTGCTTGCCGTGCATTATACTGTGATTACTGGATCTAAAGATTTCTCTTTGAAATTTTGCACTGTAGATGGTTGGGAAACGTCAATTGTTTGATTAGGGCATTGCTTGTCTATGATCATTTCAAGAAATATGTTCAAGAATCATCGGTTTCCAGCAAACAGCACATGTTTCTTGCAGAATTCATGGAAAGTCCACTGTTGAAATGCAAATTGGCTGCATTTAAGACTATAGTTCAGAGTGTGAATCTTTTTCGAGAAGGTTCCAGGGCCCAAAGCCTTTAATTCCTTTCTTACACAATGATTTGCTGGATCTGATGAAAAATTTGATGGCACGAAACTTGAAGCCTGACAAATTAAGTGAAGCTGATAGTGCCTCAAAACTGTTAACTTTAGATGTATCAAAAAGTGAAAATCTTCTCTCAATTGAGAAAGTTGATATTGGATTTAGTGCTAAAAAGCTATAAAAAGAAGTGAAGTGCTCAGAAAGGGAGAAATTAGAGTTTAAGCTTGAATTTAGGAAACTCGATTCTACTCACGTCAACAAACTTGTTTGGACCCAAATATTATAGTGCAGCAGCCGAGTCTAGGCAAGAAGAGAGTGGAAATTGTGCTCGAAGTTTTACTTAGTGCATACAGGATTTCAGATGACTGTGCTGAAAAAGCTAATAAACAGTATGCTTCATTGTGTGTAGAAGCTCAATTTGCTTTAAAGTCTTAGTTTGATGAATTTTTAGACAGTCATGATGATTCCATTGGATTAGACAAATTTTACAGTGCTCTACTTAACAACCAAAAACAATTGAGTAAACTTTGGGATGTAATAAAAATTTGTTTCATTATGTCTCATGGAAATGCTTCAGTGGAAGGTGGATTTTCTGTCAATAAGTCTTTTCTTGTGGAAAATCTCCTGGAAGAATCCCTGATTTGTCAGAGAACAGTTTTTGATGCCATGAAAAATGTGGGAGGAGTAGAACACATTGTCATCAATAGAAGGCTTCTTCTTTCTGTAAGAGCCTCCAGACAAAGATATCAGGATTATCTTGAGAAAAAAGTGTTCTTCAAAACGAAGAAGAAAGAAAAATGAAGGAAAAAAGAAAAATTGATCATGAAATAAAGGAATTGAAGGAAAAAAGACAAGAGTACGGAAGGAACTAGAGTTGTAAGAAGCAGCATTGCAGGCAAAGATTTCAGATTGGAAAAAGAAGAAAAGTGGTGTGTAATATAAAAACAGTGACTGTGTTCCTACTGTAATATTTTTATAGTAACTGTTCTGAATATTGTGTATGGGTTTGTTTGAGTGTTTCTTCAGTAAATGTAAAACCATGAAAAAAAAAAAGTAAACTTAAAACTAAAAAGGTGTGAATTGGACTGATATGGGGAAGGTGGAGGCCGATAAAAAAAAAAAAAAGAAAAATTAAATGAATCAGTTATTTGGGAAACTTTATACGTCAAACGGAAACAATTTTAAATAATTCCTTGTTTGAAAAGTCACAGTATTACTATAACCATTCAAAAGTTTACATGCCTACAATTACTTTAATGAGAGTAATGAGAAACTTACCTTTACTAGAAGGTCTGTTCTCTTTGAAAAAGATACATTTCATTGCACGTTTTTTTCCCATTTTAATTTCTACAGTTGGTTTGGGCTTCTGGTGCGGCAGTTTTATGTTGTCTTCAACTTGTTCATTTATTTGACTGAGTGAGTAATTTATTAATCCTTACTGCTGCAATGATACTTGATACAAGAAACCTCTTTTTTACTTAAAGGGTTATTTAACATCAGTGAAATTATAGGTTTTTAAGTAAAAAAGAGGTTTCTTGGATCAAGTATCATTGCAGCAGTAAGGATTAATAAATTACTCACTCAGTCAAATAAATGAACAAGTTGAAGGCAACATAAAACTGCCGCACCAGAAGCCCAAACCAACCGTAGAAATTAAAATGGGAAAACGTGCAATGAAATGTATCTTTTTCAAAGAGAACAGACCTTCTAGTAAAGGTAAGTAGTTTCTCATTACTCTCATTAAAACTTCTTAAAACTTTTAAGTAATATAAGAGAACTTTCAGTTTCTCTTCTCTGAGCTGAAAGAGAAGATGTTATTCACCAATGTGGTGGAACTGATGAAACACGTCCTTGTGGATTGGAAGAGAGGTTTCTCTCTCTCAATCTCATTCTCTCCCCATGCCCCTCTCTTGCTTTGTGTAAATTCCACCTGCTCGTTGCAGTATTATCCCCCCCCGCTGATATTTTACTTTGTGTTTATTTACACTAAACAAAAAATGGAGGAAACATGTAAATTTAAGTATTACAGAATTTTGGAAAATATGTATTATTTACGTACAAAATTCTTGAAAATATGTGTTTTATGTGAAAATGTTTATTTACCTAAAAATCCATTCCCTAATGATGTAATTCATTTTGCGTGCCTGCTTTTTTTGGATTTCAACTAAACCTTTCTATTGTGATATGTGTGCCATATATGTATACATATAAAAGTGTAGACATTTTAACAAAAAATTAAAGCCAAAAATGAACTTGTGAAACAGATATCGGGAAAAATGTATTTACCTTACATGATAAAGATTTTTTATATTAATTTGAGGTAAGTAAAGATATAATGTTAATCTAAAGCAGTGGTCACCAAACTTTTGGAGAGAAGGGCTAAATATTAAATTGGCTAAAGCTCAGGAAGCCGGATCAAAAAAAAAAAAAAAAAAAAAAAAATTGATAAACTCAAGGTCAATCAATGCAGATATTGTAAATTTTCAATTAATTAATATTTTTCAAGATCTAACTAATTTATATGGTCTGTAATTTAAAATGAAAGTATTCAAATACATCTAAAATAAATACAAAACTAAACTTACAAAAGACTAAAGTTTAGTCGTTAGTAAGTTGACTTTATGACGTCTAAAACTGGAAAAAAATCAATGAGAAGAATGGTATTGCTTCTGGAATGATTTAGCGACATTTTTGATATTTGGTTTCAGGTTGGACAACCCAATATTTAAAAAGTCTGACAAGTGGCTGGCCAATTGTCAATGATTTCACATATTTAATTTTGGAGAAAGCTTGTTCACATAACATGTGCTACCAAACACTGAATGCATTTTCATGGTAAAACTTTTCAGATTTGTTAAATTATTTCTAGGCAAAAGAGAATAAAAGGTTATCAAACTTTTGCTCTTAAAATAGTGACTTAAAATTATTATTTTATTAGATTGCAAGTTTAACAGGTTCAACTGTAAATTCTCTTGGGCATCACCATCCATAAAATTAATGGTTCCTGCAGTAACTGGAATGGTTTTCCGTGCTTGTAAAACTCACTAAAACATCTTTCAAACTTAGCTTTCAACAAATAATACTACTGACACAGTGCTAAATCAAACAAACTTATGAGACTTATGTAAATATATGAGACTTATGTAAATATAACAAACTTATGTAAATATATGTGGGACATGTCCCACATATATTTACAAGATAGAAAGTGTAAAATATTTTGCTCTGCTAACTGTCGCATGAACAGTTCCAACTTCAATTGGAAAGACTTCAGATGAAAAAACAGGACATCTGTGAGTTTATCTTCCCCTTGCAAATTCAAATTGAGTTGACTGAGATGGTCAGTATTGTCTGTTAAAAATACAACCCGCAATGAGGAGCTGTTACCTCGGGCCAGATCATGGCTTAAGTGACAATTGAGTGCAGATTGCCCTTTGTCAGAATCGGCATTGATGGACTGTTTTTTTTTTTTTTTTTTTGGTATTTTGTTCTTTGACCATATGAAATTCTTGTAAAAAATAAAGAATGACTGAATGTAATAACTGGGACTTCTTTTTTCTTCGTTTCCTTTTAAATCTCTATGTACCAGTGATATGAATATGTTTTTGCTAAAATTTATGTAGATCCGTAGCACATAGTTGTTCCAGTACATTTTCTAATTGAGCAATGTCTTGTGGCACTTTTTTTTTCTTTGTATAGGAAAAATTTAAATTTGATGGCCTATTTTCATCTTTGTCAGATTATATTTTCTGTGTGTTTAATTCCATTAATAATATGGATTCTCCATGGTCCTTACTTAATTTTTGTATCCTTTAACTTTGTCCTTCCCATATTAATTTCCTTTCCAGTTTTACAGTGCATTATATTTCAAATGTTAAGTCTGTCTTGCATGGCAGCACACTCAGGCCCCCAGTGGCACCAACGGTGTAGCATGGTGGAGAGCGCCACAGATTGCTTTAACCCTTGCAGATTGCTTTCAGAAAGTTTCAAAAGTTTGTTATTTATTTCATATGTTAAAAAAATGAAATTTTCCTAACTATTTGCTCAACTCAACCCCAGGAGCAGAAACGGTACATCATGGTGACGCCCTTTGCATATTTTCGGAATGGTGTGCAGACTGTTTCTTTAACATTCATTGTTTCTAGCATTTATTTCAATTTTAAAGCAAAGGAAAGGAAATTTTTTGCGCAATTTTAATGTTGCATCCTGCTTCCAAACGTCAAGTTATATCGACAGATCACGTAGGCAGTTGTTTTATTTCATTTCATTTCATTTTAATTTTTTGTTCTTCCTTGTTTTACGAACAGATAACTTTAAGTTGACAAAGCGTATTGTTTTCTTTCGATAACGAAGCTAGGAATCGATACTTATGTGCACTTTTAACGACTTCTTTGTTATCATCACACCCGTTTTGCACTGCATTCTGGAAGCTGATGGCCGCAATTTTTTTTTTGTCATCAATTTAGCTTCGTTTCAGTTATATTTATGTGACTTTTCAGCAAGTCTGGTAAAAAAAGATCGTGCTTATGTTATCAGTTTGTCCGTCCGTCCATCTGTAGACACGATATTCTGCAACTAATAGTCCAATTTGAAAAATTCTTTTTGCATTAGAAAGCTTGAAATGTGCAAATGATGACCCTTTATTTGGATTTCCTTTGTGATGCACAATTTTTCTGCTAGAGGGCGTAAATGCAGATGATATTGAATTCAAAATACATTTTATCCCATACATTTGCTTCTAAATATCCAATTGAAAAAATCTTTTGCCTTTTGATTCTACTTATGGCGAAGATTATTTTAGGTATAGTAACTTTTTCAAGTTACGCATAGATTCTCCTTTAAGGGGAGTAAAAGTAAATTGCGTTTCCCCCGATATCTATGCTTCTAAAACTCCGATTTAAAAAATTATTTATGCAGCAGATACAGCTCCGAATGGGAAATCTTTCTCATATAATTTCTGATTTTTGGTATAAAACAGTTTGACCACCAGGGGGTGTAAGTGTTAATTTCTGCTTCTGATGTATTTGCAACAAAATTTGAGCTTCTAAAATCTCGATTGAAAAATGATTTCGTGGACTGATTCTACTCATGTCAACAAACTATTTTGGAATATCTCTTTCTTAAAATAACGCATGGTTTCTCTACCAGGGGCGTAGATGTATATCTTATTTTTGTCAATATCTGTGCTTCTAATGGTCCAATTTGAAAAATTTCTTCTTTGTTGGATAGAGTTTCCGGTGCGACATGTTTTTCCTATACTTTCAAAATTTTCAAGTAATTCATTGACTTTCCACTAGGAGGAATAAAGGTAAATTGCGCTTTCCCTGATATCTCTGCTTCTAAAACTCCGATTTGAAAAATTCTTCCTGCACTGGATACAGTTCCCGGTGGGAAATGTTTTGATTGTAATTTCTAGGTTTTTTTTTATAAAATATGGTTTGGCCACCAGGAAACATAAGCTTTAATTTCTGCTTCGTAGGTATTTCCATCAAAATCTGAGCTACTAAAATCTCAATTGAGAACATTCTTTCGTGGACCACTGTTCATGTCGATAAACATTTGAGAATATTTTCTTCTTAAAATCTTGTATGGTTCCTCCGCCAGGGTGCGTAGATGTATATCCTATTTGTGTCAATATATTTGCTTCTAATAGTCAGATTTGAAAAATTCCTTTGTTAGATAGCGTTTCCGGTGTAAAATGCTCTCATATGATTTCAAAATTTTCAAGTAATGCATAGACTTTCCACTAGAGGGCGTTAAAGTAAATTTCATTTTCCTCGATATCTCTGCTTCTAAAATTCCGATTAGAAAACTTCTTTCTGCACTGGATACAGCTGCTGATAGGAAATGCTTTACCTATAATTTCTAATATTTGGTAAAGAATGGTTTAGCCACCAGAAGGTGTAAGTGTTAATTTTTGCATCTGATGTATTTTGTAGCAAAATCTGAACTCCTGAAAACTATTGAAAAATTTCTTTCGTTGACCAACACCGCTCACATCAAAAGACCTTTTGAGAATACATTTTTCTTCAAATAATGCATAGTTTTCCCGCCATGTGGCGTAAACTCATTTCTTATTTTTATCAATATCTCTGCTTCTAAAAGTCCAATTTGAAAAATTCTGTTTTGTTGGAAAGCATTTCCGTGAAGAAATTTTTCTCATATAATTTCAAAATTTTCGTAGCGCGTCTGCCACCAGAGGGTGTAAGTTCATGTTTCTGTTTGCAGCAATATTTGCGGGACTAAAAACCCAATTGAAACACTTCTTTCTTCGGTCAGATGCCATTAACTATGCAAACCGTGTGTGTATTTTCTTTCCAAAATAGTGCACAATTTTGCTGCTAGGGGCGCATATGTTTATTCTGTTTTTCTCAATATCACTGCTTTTACATGTGCGATTTAAAAAATTCTTTCAACACGGAATGCCATTTACTTTGTAGAACACTTAAGGCTAGTATATGAGGAATTTTACAGTTCACAGTTCTGTTGGTAGGTAATGTTTTTGTACTTCAGTTTGCAGCTGTATCACCACTTCTAAAAATTCTATTGCAAAATTTCTTCTTTACTGTATGCCATTTGCTACAGCAGAGATGTGGAGCATTATCCTCTTTAAGTCACACAAAAATTTCTCACTAGCTGCGTAAAGGTGGAACACTTTTCCCACGAAGAATAATTTTCGCCTATTTTCAACTTTTCCGCTATGCAAAATTCTTCTGCTAACAGATGTAAACTTATGTAATGTTTCCTTTTTTTACGCTTTTCAACCGTAGGTTGAAGAAGTGTATATGCTCCAGCTTTTTCTGTCTATCCGTCCGTCTGTCGTCACGATAACTCACGTAAAAATAGTTCGATTTCGATGAAATTTTAGTATGTGGTAAGGGACCGCCAGGGGATGAACCCTATTGAAAATGGGTGAAGTGGAGTCAAAGGTCACGACATAAGAGCGCAATTCATTCAATTGTCCTTATACGCCATAACTTGCGTAAATATGGTTCGATTTCAATGAAATTTTAGTATGTGGTAGGGGACCACCAGGAGACGAACCCTATTGAAAATGGGTGAAGTGGGGTTAAAGGTCAGGACATAGGAGCGGGATGTATTCCATTGCCCTTATGCGACATAAAGTGCGTAAAAATGATTCGATTTCGATGAAATTTTAGTATGTGGTAGGGGACCACCTGGAGAGTAACCCTATTGAAAATGGGACAAATGGAATCAAAGGTCAGGACATAGGATCGGGATTCATTCCATCGCCCTTATTCCACACTATTAAGGTAGAAGTAATTTTGCTTCCTATATTTCCAATGGAAAACCTTTTTAACACATTTCCTTCACAATTGGTGTGTTCCCAAGGATGGAAATTTGAACATCGATTAAAATAACTTCATACTATAACTTGGAATACTTAACATTTTGTAAAACATAAGCATAATTATATTAAAAAACAATAACTTTTCCTTTGGTGGTGTTGAAACCAGAAAAATGATGGCGCGATCTTTGCTTCGATGACGTCAGTGGACAAATAAATGTTGGATTGCATAATTACGGTTATGGTTTAGAAAATATTAAGTATTCCAAGTTATTAAATTAAATTATTTTAATGGATGTTCAAATTTTCATCCTTGGGAACGCATTGTTTGTGAAGAAAATGTGTGCAGAAGTTTTTCCATTGGAAGTATAGGAAGCAAAATTACTTGTCGTCCACCTTAAAGTAGCAATTCTTGTATGTATGTATGTACATTTTATTTTGAAAACGGTTCTAAGAATTTTGATGAAAGTCGTTAACCTACAGTTTTCTGGTACTAGAAATCTATTTAGCTTGATCTCGACTTTAGGAGAATTCGTTTAGTGGGTTAAATACCCACCCCGAATTATTATTGGCATGGCATCGTTCCATTAATGTTACCAATGCTTAGAAATCTTATGACATCACAAACTCGCGTTTGAGAATGTTGGGGCGCAGTCACGCCATCGGTCTCATTACGTCACGCGTTGTGTGTGTATCCTACTAAAGTTTTATGACGTCACACTCTTGCGGCAAGCAGATGGTCGCGATTCCCATCTGCCTCATTACGTCATGCGTTGTGTGCATATGTCCGTCCGCACGATAACTCGCGTAACAATCGTTCGATTTCGATGAAATTTTAGTATCTGGTAGGGGATCGCCTGGAAAGGAACCCTATTTAAAGTGAATGAAATGGGGTCAAAGGTCAGTACATAAGAGCTGGATCCATTCCACTGCTGTTATGCGCCATAACTAACGTAAAAAATGATCGATTTCGATGAAATTTTAGTATGTGGTAGGGGACCACCTGGCGACAAACCCTATTGAAAATGGGCGAAATGGAGCGGAATCACTTCCATCGCCATTATGTGTCATAACTTACGTAAAAATGCTTCGATTTGGATAAAATGTTAGTATGTTGTAGGGGCCTGCCTGGGGACGAATTCTGTTGAAAATGAGCGAAATGGGGTCAAAGGTTAGGACACAGGAGCGGGATCTATTCCATAGCCCTTATGCATCATTACTTATGTAAAAATGCTTCGATTGCGACAAAACTTTATCATGTTATTTCGGAGGTATACCGAACCGGTTCTGTTGAATATCATCGAAATGGGATCAAAGGTCAGGGCACAGGACCGAGATTTATTCCACAGCCATAATTCTCATAACTTGAGTGATAACTGGAGTAATGATTTCTGGTATTTTGGAAAGAGTATCATAATCAATGCATTGCATGATTTTACTAACTTGTTACATTCTTTTAACTGTTCGATTTGAAAATCTCTTTTTCTCTGGTACACCTTTTTTGTAGTATGAGAAACTTTTTGTTCACCATTTGTTAATTTTCGTAACATGGCTTTTAGCCGCTGGTGGAACTAAGTAAATGATTTTATTCTGGATGTTTTATCGACTGTTGGAACTAGTTGATTGTTTTCCAAACTGGTTCTATTGATTTTGAATAGGTTTGATAAATTTAATTTGCATCAGAATGGATTAAAGACGTGCTTATTACATCTGAAAATTTGGTGTCATCTTTCTTGTTTTTTTTTACAAGAGCAATATTTTTAAAGCATTTTCAATGTTCCTTTCTCCATTTTTGTGGCCGTCAGTATTTTGGAACTTGATGTCCAATTTTTTTTCTTTTTGCTTGGAAAATGGCTTCATCTCAATTAGATTTATGAATTTTTTTATCTTTTTCAGAAGACCTATTTTTATGCATTTTTTATCTTTTTTGAACGGTCGTATTATGCTGCATTCTGGGAGCTGACTGTTGCAAATTCAAATTTTCCTTTTTCTGGCTTCCAGGAAAACTTTGTTTCAGTTAGATCTCTCTCTCTCTCTCTCTCTCTCTCTCTCTCTCTCTCTCTCTCTCTCTCTCTCTCTCTCTCTCTCTCTCTCTCTCTCTCTCTCTCTCTCTCTCTCTCTCTCTCTCTCTCTCTCTCTCTCTCTCTCTCTCTCTCTCTCTCTCTCTCTCTCTCTCTCTCTCTCTCTCTCTCTCTCTCTCTCTCTCTCTCTCTCTCTCTCTCTCTCTCTCTCTCTCTCTCTCTCTCTCTCTCTCTCTCTCTCTCTCTCTCTCTCTCTCTCTCTCTCTCTCTCTCTCTCTCTCTCTCTCTCTCTCTCTCTCTCTCTCTCTCTCTCTCTCTTTCCAAGGGCCATACTTTTTAGCATTTGCAATGTTTCGTTCTCCATTTCCATGGCATTCTGGAAGCCAGAAGTTTACAGTCACAGTGTTTTTTCTTTTTCCAGATAGCTTCATCTTAGTTAGATTGAGGTGAAAGCTTTTTTTACTAAAATCATATTTCTACGCATTTTTAATGTCTCCTGTTGCATGTCCACAAACGTATTGCATAGCATTCCAGTAGCTAATGGTAACAATTTTTTTCTTTTTTGTTTACTTCCAGATAATTTCATTTCCGACTGATGAGGGGAAGTTTTTTTTTTTTACAAGAACTCTTGCCTTGTTTCTTACTAATTTCATAATTTTGTGCAATTGAATTATATCAGTGAAAATGCTCCCACCACAACTCAGCAAATTCACAAATTTTTTCTCCAAAACTGCTGTCAATTCAGAAAAAGGATTTCAAACCAAAATCCTATATAGCAGTGATGGCCAAACTTTTTGGGTCCTGGGCTACTTTTGATCTTAGTACATATTGGCGGTCCACTAATAAATTAACTGACAAAATTTGTAGGGTGGGTGGGTGGGTGGGGGGGGTGGTAAGGTCATCATAATAAACACCACAAAATGAAATAATTATTTATATTTGAAGTGTAGAAAATGTATATAAAACAATACAAAAAATAATAATAAAAAAAAAAAGAAGAGGAATAGTGAAACTCCTCTTCAGTGAACCTGAAAGAGGAAATGGAAAAAATAAAAAAGAAGAGGAATAGTGAAACTCCTCTTCAGTGAACCTGAAAGAGGAAATGGAAAAAATAAAAAAGGAAAAATTGCGGCAACTGTAACGAAGTAAAAAAGTTGAAATTTTTTTAGGTGTAAGTTCCATTACATTACTATTTTCCAGGCATATCTCTTTAAAAAATTTATACTCCGACAACTCACAAGCTTCCATTAAAAATAGTTGAAACCAAACAGCAATTAAAATAATAACAGAATAATGGTCTCCAATTTTTCAAAATAACATTAAAAAGTATTAAATTTGTCTTTCAGATGTAGGCGACTTAAGTTCACAAACTCGCTACCACTTGGGAAAGTCATAGCGAATGTTTTGTGAATGGTTTTAAAATGTCTTTCTATATTCGCTTTCTTAGGCAACGCAACACTGGAGTTACAAATAAGACAAACACACTTACCTTTAACCATAATAAATAAAAACTCTTCCTCCCATTCACTGTGATAGTGATAAATTTTTGCTTTCTTACTACTACCGCTTGTTGCACTCATATTGGTCAGTGTACCGAATAATGCGGAATAACACACACACAGTAACATTATACTCCACTGAACAGTAAGTATAGTGCAACGCCGTCTCTCCACACTGAATCTCTGACACACATACGCAGTGCAAGAGCGCAGCAGTCAGGGGAAGGGGAAAAGATCTGGCATCGCTGCTCCCGAGTCGTAATGTATTTTTATAGCACTGGAAACCAAGGAAATACGTTAACGTTTCCAAAGGCCTGCATCCCACGTTTGAGTTGCTATCAGAAACATGACCATACTAAAATTCTGCAAATAATGCGATTTTTCACCGCGGGCTACCATTGGGGTTCGTAAGCAACCTTGATGAAAAGCCTTGAAAAACGAATTTTTGCTTCAAGGCCTTGAATGTTCGGGAATTTTTGCTGTTATATTTTATAAAACTCGGGAAAAAGCTTGAAAATTGCTTGCTATCGGCAAATTTTAAATTGTATAACAATAAAAAAAAAGGCTTTAAAAAAATGAGCGTCTGAAAAACCGTTTCTTACAGTAAAGGTCGCTTTGCGGAGAGTCTGTTTTCAGATTTTGCTCATTGCGGCTTGTCGCCGCTGAATCACGTCACGTGAAATGGTTGCGCGTGCACCCATTTTCTTGTCGGCACAGCGAGAATACGATAACATGTTTTCAGCTTGTCATGTGTTTTTGCGGGAAGAGAGTGGTGAGTGTCGCACATACCTGCCAGGTTTTACGATTTACCCGTAAAATTTTGTTGATTCTCCTAGACTTTTTTTCTGATGATTTTTCACCCACCATTACAACTATTTAATTTACTTAATCCATTTAAAATGAAGTGCCGTTGTAAGTTAGGAATAAGCTTTTCAGTTGCATGTGTTTATGTGGGAATATTTGTCCACAGTTTTCCCACATTTTAAGTTTATTTTGCGTTGTTTCAAATGCTAAAGCTTGCGCCGCATGTAAACTGCACCTCCCCAGCTGAGCTTGTTTAATCTCTCACTAGTTTCTCCCCTTCCCCTTCTCAGTAGGACAGTGTGGGGTTCTCCTGCATTGGAGCACATGTCTTCATTACTCCCAGTTCGAAATGCTGTCTCAAAACGTAGTTATCGTAGAAAAAAAAAATTCAAACGGATTTTAAATCTGTGGAATTTAAAAAAAAAGTCCAGGTCGATACCCAACATGATGAATTTAAACAAAAGCTGTCAGTTTTGTGAAGTAAAAAATGCATTTGGGGCATGGTTTTGTAACTTCTGTTCTCTGGCAATAAATTTAACCTAACGAAAGAATGCGGTATAACAGAAAGTTAAAAAAATAAAAAATGTCCAATGTTCATTCGACCCAGGGCTTCTCCACAATGATTTGTTTTGCTGGTCGGTTTGTAAGTTTTCCACGCTCTCCAACCATGCTTTGTCCGTCTGCACGATAATGCATGAAAATGTTTTGATTTGATTCGACGAAATTAATATGTTGGGGTCCACACTAATTCGTCAAATCCCTATTGAAAATGGTCAAAGGTCAGGACATAGGAGCAGGATTCATTCTTCCCTCCTTTTGCGTGATGACTTGCGTAAAATCAAAGCACGATTGCGATGAAGTTTTGCTATGCAGTTCAGCACCCATAGTGGACCTATCCGATTGGAAATGGTTATTATCAGCATTCACGGGGCAGTGCATACATGCGTGAGATTTGTTCGTCAGAATTTTCACACAATAACTTCTATGAAAATTAACCGATTCGGATGGAATTCTTAATTATATAAAACTATGCGTGTGTGGTAGCTTTTTGTTTTAGAAATAAACAGGCACAAAAGGAAAAAAGGATGTTCTATAATAAACAAAAACACACAAAATATACAGCCTATCGATTAATTCATACTAAGGGATTCATTCGTAAAGAAAACAAAGTATCATTGAGAACACTGTTTATTGCTTTTGCAAACCCACATTTTTTGTTGACATGAAATTTTGGGCTTTTAAAAAACAACTCTGAATTTTAAAATATCCGTATTTGAAAAATGTGTCGATCAAATGTCTGTACTGTCTTAGTCTACTAGACTACTTGTTCTTTTATTGAAGTATCAAATTTCAATTTTCAAAAACTGGAAGTAGTTCTTCAATTTCTTTATTGGAATAACGACCAAGGAGGTTTTCGGCAGTTTACTGAATAGTAAGTTTGCATTTGTATATTTTTGTTCTCCATATATCATATTATTATTTAGGGTCATCCTACCAAACAGAATTCATATTCAAGCATTAGTATGTACTATGACTATTAATAATTAAACTTGTGATTTATTTGTAAGGGGTAATCATCCTAGCAATTACTTAAATTACTTCCTTTGGTCAATACAGTTGTATTGTCATTTGCCATATTATAAAACCAATAATTAAAAATATAGTAAAAATGAAAACAAAAGCTGAAAACATTTTAAAGGGCAGATAATTTGCTAAATGTTTTATTCTTTTAATCGAACATGTTCCACACCTTGTTTAACAAGCCCTGAATATAAAAGTACTGAAAAAAAGAAACAATATATGCCAATTATTATAATTTTTTTTTTCTGGGCTTTATTATCAAGGGTGTTGATTGTTTTACTTTAATTTTTGCACAAAAATTAAAAATGGGAATGCCGTGACCCCCTCCCCCACGACTGTGTACAAATGCTTTCAAGGGCCTTAAAAAGCCTTGCTTTCCCCCCCCTCAGATGTGTACAAAACTTGTACCATTTTTTGCCCTGCAGTTGACTGGTGGACCTCTGTCGATGCTTTGGCCATCCCTACTATATAGGCACCAGTTTCACAAACAAATGAAATGTGACAATGATGTATCAATCTCTCTTATTCTCTCCACACACACACTGTAGTGAAACCTTATTATGTATTAATCATGGATTTATTTCTGACTAAAATAAAATCTTTCTTTGCATCTTATCCGGGAAAAGCTAGTTAGAATATTGTGACTAAATACTAATTTGTACAGTTATCAAAATCACAAATTTGCTCACTTTTTAAAACTTTGTTTTGTTGCAGTGCAGAATGATAAATTTTATCGAAAAATTAATATTTAGGCTGCCCTTTATCTTGCAGACAGTTTTTAGCTTTTCCTTTCTGTGTTGCAGACTCCTGAAAAAAAATTCTGCTTCAGGGCTCAGGCCAAAAGATGGGCCAAACAATGTCCATTGTTATACACTTTAGCACTTGCCAAGATTCACTAATTACTTCAGTGACATGTTAAATTGCCATCATAAGTCCGTCACTTTGATTTCTGCCCATTTCTTGCTCTTATTATAAATTTTGATAGGCTTATAAACATCAGATCTAGTATGTTGTGACTGTAGGTATAGTTTGACCAAAAATTTAGGAAGAAGGATAAGTAGGTGTAAACTGATTTTTTTCTTTGGGGAACGGGTGAAACATTCTTGGAAACAGTTTTTCTGTAAATATAATATAAATTAGGTTTTTTATAGTGTTGGGGGCTATATTTCCGTACTTGGCCTACAACAAAGCAAGTGCCGATAGGTGGCGCTTCGCCGCTGAGGCTGGTAACTGAGTTATGTCACCGCCGTTTGCTCTGTGCGTGAAGTCCGTTCACTTACTTGTGTTTAGGTATTCTTTGCTTGTGTTGCCTCTGATTCTGAGTGCTGCTCCTTGTTTCTTCTTCTGTTCTTTCTTTGTGCATTTTTACCATGTGGAATTTGAAGCGCTTTGTCCAAAAAGTTGCCCAGGATAAGGAGACTTGTGTTTTCTGGTGTGAGCGGCAGGGATTGATTCCAACAAGTAAAACATGTTCGGAAGGTCATTCAATGACTCTCAGATGCGATAGGTCCCACCGTTATGGATAATTTAGGTGTCAGAGGAATCACGTTTCAGGAAAATCTGAGCAGTCTTCACGGGCACTTGGGACATGGAGCGCCTGGCTCCTTGGTACCTTTAAACATGATACTAAGCGATTCTGGGTCGAAATCTGCTCTGAGAATGACAGATCTGCGAGCACATTGCTGCCGCTCATACACAAACATGTACAACTGCGAACTATTGTCATGACAGATCTGTGGGCTGAATATCGTTAACTCTGAAGCTGCGGATACGAACATTTCACAGTTTACCGCTCACTGAACTTTGTGGATCTTCGTACTGGGACTCATACCCAAGTTGTTTAGAGCAATTAGCGACCTCTCAAACGCAAACTTAGTTATGGAACTCGCAAACTTCCCTTGGCAGATCATATTCTGGAATATTTGTTACAACGTAACTGTTGTCTTTCGTCAGAACATTGATTTGAGGTCATGATTCAGATCATAAAACAGTTCTTTCCTGGACGTAATTAATTTATTCAATTATATGCTAGAAGGATAGGTTTTAATTCTGCATGAAACACGTCTCTACCTGTCCCTGTAAATGTTTCAGAATACAAACAAAATCATCCTTCACGAAAGGCCCTTTTAAGGGCCAGCCAGAATACCTCAGAAACATCCGTCTCGTGAATACACCTCACACTCTGTTTTTATGTCACCCGTTAGATGGCAGCACTATATCACTCGCAAAACGTCATATTACCCATGATTCCGCGTTGCTGTATTGCAGCAGACGACGCAGGCCAGGTATGGAAGTGCATCCGTGTTGGGTATAATTAATTGAATTCAAAAATCGAAAGGTTGTAATCGAGAAATCTGACAAATCAAGATATTCATTCAAAATAATCATTCGAAGGATCTCTAAGTCTAGAATTTACCTTTAGATGGCACAGTATCCTCAGAGCTACCTTCTGCTTTTGACAGATTGAGATATTCATTGAAATAATCATTTAGATGATTTATAATTTTATAATCTACTGGTAGATTTCCTCTCCGTACTTGATGTAAAGAAAGCAAGCTGTAAATGAAAGACAAACATACCAAATTTTTTTCTGTTAGCGTAACCACCATAATGTTTTCCGCATGGAATTGAATTAAGGATAGTCGCATATTTACTCATCACATATTTTACCCTCGGGAAACAGTTTAAATGTGATCCATCTACGGTGCAATACTACCATTAAAATACTTTTCAAAATTTAACTTTGTATCGTAGAATTTTCAAAAGAAAGCTGTTTCATATGTTGAAAAGCTGTCTGTCAGATATATACTTCGGTATGTAACTTATATATACTTCGGTATGTAACTTGGGATGTAAGGGCAGGTGATGCGTAACATCACAGCCTCTCCTTGACAAATGTCAACCCCGCCTTCTCGTGGTACATCCTGTTCCCACTAAAGGGGCTCTGACGACCGCCAATAGCGGTATAACTATACCATCGGGATTAGAGGAAATGCTATCCCACACTCACCAACCCGCTTGGCCAGCGTGGTGAGTTATGGCCAAACCCCTCCAAAATGACTCCACAACTTAAATCTTGGCCCTCAGTCTCCGGCAGCTGGAATGTACCTGGCCAAGGCAGTGGCCAGTGCGACATGAAGGCAGAGGGTGCTAAGAATCCCCGGAGGACCGAACTAGGCTGCCATCTGATGCTGACCTTGGCGACGTATAACGGACGCTCCCTATCTTCTGATTCAAGGCTTCTTGAATTGGAAGAGGAACTACAAAGGATCAAGTGGGACATCGTCGGGCTAAGTGAGGTAAGGAGAAAAGGAGAAGATCTCATTGAACTGAAAAGTGGACATCTCTTCTACTATCGTGGGACAGATACTGGCAGAACTAGTGGTGTTGGATTTATAATAAACAAGAAACTGAAGGATAAAGTTGTAGAAGTTGAAAGTTCCTCTGACAGAGCTGCACGACTCGTTATCCAACTCTCGAAAAGATACCAGGCTCAGATTATTCAAACTTATGCACCCACCACAAGTCATGCTGAAGAAGAAATTGAAGAATTTTATGAGGAAATTCGTGATCTAAATAATAAAGGTAAGCAGCACTTGAAGATAATTATGGGAGATTTCAATGCAAAAATAGGGCAACGGCAACAGAATGAAACTTCAGTAGGTAAATTCGGTCACAGCAACAGAAACCAGCGTGGAAATACTCTCGTAGAGTTTGCAGAGGCAGAAGGGTTTTTCATCTTGAACTCCTTTTTCAAGAAAAAGCCACACAGGAAATGGACATGGAGACATCCAAATGGGACGACAAGTGAAATTGATTTTATTATGTGTAACAAAAAATTCGTCATAGAAGACTGCAGTGTGCTAAACAAGTTCAACACAGGCAGTGACCATAGATTGGTGAGATGTAAGATGCACCTCAACACTAAACTCGAACGTAGCAAGCTCATAAGACAAACAAAATGTATTGACATAACCAACCTTAAAAAACACCATAATACCTTCAAATTGGAACTGAAGAACAGATTCTCTGCTTTAGAAGGCCTAACATCGGAAGAAGTGGATATTTCTGAAGTTAACAGAAAAGTAACCAAAGCTCTTATGGAAACAGCAACAAAATTAGTTGGGTCTAAGAACAAATTGCACGTGAACAAATTATCAGGAAAAACCAAAATGTTGATGCAAAAAAGAAGAGTGATGAGGACAACTAAAGAAGATGTGACTTCCAAAGTGGAATATATAGAGCTGTGCAAGACAGTATGAAAAAGTATCACTGAAGACGTAAGGAAATTACACTGTGAACTAGTAAGGAAAGTAATTGAAAACAACCAAAGCCTAAAGATAGCAAAGGGACATCTCAGTAAGGGGAACAAACAGATTATGGCACTGAGAAAAGAAGATGGTTCTGTAACAAGAAATAGAGGCGAAATTTTGACAAGAGTGAAAGATTTCTACTCCAAATTATATGAAAGGGATGATACATGTACTCCAGACATCATGAAAGGTACCAGTACCAGAGTTCTTCCAGTCCTTCCAGCAGAAGTTGCACATGCAATCAAGAACATGAAGCGGGGAAAAGCTCCAGGAGAAGATGGAATTACTGTAGACATCATACAAGAAGCAAGTGGAGAAATCGAAACAGTACTTGCCCAAATTTTCACTCGATGCCTTAATGAAGGGAAAATTCCTGAGGATTGGAACAACGCTACAATGATCTTGCTGCATAAAAATGGTGACATTGAGGATCTCAAGAACTACAGACCTATCAGTCTCCTATCAGTGGTTTATAAAATCTTCACTAAAGTTCTTTCACACCGCTTGAAGGTGACACTGGACATGGCTCAACCGAGAGAACAAGCTGGATTCAGGAGTGGCTACAGCACAATAGATCATATCCACGTACTGAGAGAACTAATTGAAAGAGCGAGGGAATATGAACTTCCATTGTGCATGGCTTTTATCGATTATGAAAAAGCCTTTGATTCGGTGAAACCATCAGCAGTTGCAATGGCTCTGAAATCCTGCGGTATTGAAGATGCATACATTAATATTATTAATAACATCTATGAAAATGCAAGTGCAAAGATTCGGCTGTTTGAAAATACAACACACATAAAAATTGGAAAAGGAGTGAGACAAGGTGACACCATATCTCCGAAGCTCCTTAATGCCACATTGGAAAATGTCTTTCAATCACTGAACTGGGAAAACAAAGGGATAAAGATTAATGGAGATTATCTAACCCACCTTCGTTTTGCTGATGACATAGTCATTTTTGCAACTACCCCATCAGAGCTACAGAGTATGATCCAGGAACTTGCTGACAAGAGTAAAGAAGTGGAATTAAGAATGAACTTTCAGAAGACAAAAGTGATGTACAATGCTTTTACAAGAAATGAAGATTTATCGATTGATGGAGAAAAGCTGGAGATAACAGACACGTACGTTTATCTTGAACAGCAGATATCAAGTGAGGGTCACATTGGTGAAGAAATTAATCGGCGTACAAAACTTGCCTGGAGAGTTTTGGAAGAAACAGCATAATTTTCAAGAGCAATATGCCGTTATGTTTTAAAAGAAAAGTGTTTGATCAATGCATCCTTCCAGTGCTTACGTATGGTGCAGAGACGTGGACCTTAGCTAAAAGAGACATACAAAGGCTGCAGACAACTCAAAGCAGCATGGAGAGGTGCATGCTTGGTGTAACCAGGAGAGATAAGAAGAGGAACACGTGGATCCGAAAAATGACAAGAGTGGAAGACATCATGATCAGAGTTAAATCCCTGAAATGGCAATGGGCTGGACATACTGCCAGAAGAACAGACCATCGATGGACAGCCGAAATTTTAGATTGGATTCCAAGGGACAGGAAAAGACCCAGAAGAAGACCACATGGAAGATGGGTCGATGAAATCTCGAAAGTATGCGGGAGTGACATGGAGGAGACTGGCACAAGATAGACCGTTGTGGAGGAAACTTGGGGAGACCTTCGTCCAGCAGTGGATTGATAATGGTTGACAATGATGATGATGATGTAACTTATCAATGTTGTGCTAACAGAAAGATGGTTACGTATTTTATCAACATTCTTCAGTATAAGAAAAACAATCTAAAATACTTTTCAACCATGATTTATCTGTCAAACAAGGCAATGCAAAGGCTATAAGCAAAAGAAGAAAATTCAAAATGTTGAGGCACGTAATGAAATTATACAGTAAAGTTTTTGAAAACTGTGTCTACAAACACGTACATATATTATATTCATTGATTTTTTTTTGTATTATAGTGGGTGAAAAATGTTAAAAAGTAATCAATGTAATAATATTTGTTGTACTGGATGCAGTTGACCCCACAATACAATCAACAATGTGTTATAGTAATAAATATTTGTTCCAATGTGTATATCTATAAGGATCTTCCAAATGAAACATCAAGCTGTTGGAGTTAAGTGTACTTTATTACAGCTTAAGAATACGTATATACAGATAAATACAGGGTGTTCAATAAATGACCGAACACTTAGTTTGTAGAAAAAGTTTTATAGACAAGAGATACAATTTAAGCAGTGTTTCTTTGAAGTGGTCTCAAAAGGTAATTAAGTGATAACATTTTGAAAGTGTTTGCCTCCTGTTACCATAAGATGGTGCGTTCGGGCTTCGAAGTTCTCTATGACTTGGCCTAGAGTATTTTGAGTTACAGTGGAAAAAGCCTCAGTGGTAGTGTCTTTGAGCTCAGTCACAGTGTTAGGGCGTGATTTGTAGACCAAATCTTTGATGCATCCCCAAAGGAAGAAGTCGCAAGGATTTGCGTCTTAAGAATAAGGGGGACATTAAATAGCTCCAGGGTAATGATTGGGGTAGTTGAGAGCTAGTAAGTGGCTGCTTATGGTCCTAAAAACATCCAGGGTGTGATGTGGAGGTGCACCATATTGTAGGAACCAGAAACCATCGATCATTCCCAGACCGAGGTCCAGAACTGTTGACTTTGATGGCTTTCGAACATTCTTGTAAGCTGTTGACCACTTTCTTAGTGTTTCAGGAGGACTTTTGTTTGTTTCATACCAAGTTTTCGCAATAAAAATGCGTTGTTCGGTTGAGTACACCATTTTTTAACTTGCACTAAAACACAGTCGAACCAACACTGAATCAATTACCTATAAGCACTTGGTCGACAAAAAACTGATAGTGCTGCCCTCTCGTGTGTATTTCAAAAGTTATTCCCAAACTAAGTGTTCGGTCATTTATTGAACACCCGGTATACACTGAAGAGCAATTGAATTAGAGATACCTGTCTAGTAACGTGTAGCACCACCTTTCGCCTTGATGACGGCGGCGATTCGTCTCAGCATGGACTAGACAAGACACCGGAAGCATTGGGAAGCCATACAGATCCATGACCTCTGAACAAGCTCCCACATTTCATGAATATTTGATGGGGGGGGGGGGGGGGGGGGTCAGAGCCTCAAACATCTCTCTCGATGGCATCCCAGATGTGCTCGATGGGATTGAGGTCAGGTGACCTAGCTGGCCAAGGAAGCGAGGTCACGTTGGTGGAGTGTTCATCCAACCATTCGGATACAATTCAGGAGCGATGGCACGGTGCATTGTCTTGTTGCAGGATGAAGTCCCCAGTGGGATGTTGAAGACGCGGGAGCAAATGGTCGTCCAGGATATCCCGGTAACGTTGACCTGTGAGGAACAATGTCACACATACCTGGGGTCCCATTTCAGTCCACGTAAACAGTCCCCAGACGAGAATGCCACACCCACCAACTTGAAGAGTACCCTGCGGGCAAGAAGGATCCATCGCTTCATGTGGTTTGTGCCATACTGGTATCCTGCCATCCGCCTGTACCAATGTGAATCTCGACTCATCAGTACAGGCAATATTTTTTCACATGTCTAGGGTCCAGTGGCGATGTTTCCGCGCTCATGCTAATCTTTTCACCCTGTGATGTGCGGTCAGCACCGGTACCCTCGTGGGACGATGGCTTCTGTACCCCACAGCGAGGAGATGGTTCTGGATGGTGTGGCTGCTTACACATTTTTTTGCACCAGCGTTAAATTGCAGAGTGATTTCTTGCACTGTGGCCCGTCTATCCGCTGTTACAATGCGAGCTTGCCGACGATGACCCAGCTCATCCACACGCTGTTGTCCACGGCAGTTGGCCCTTGCAGGGTGGTTTTACCGGATTCGATGTACTCACGGTGCACCAGTGACACAGTGGCTCGTGAAAATCCCAGTGCCTGCATGACTTCCGAGATGGAGTGACCCATTTGTCGGGCCTCGACAATTTTCCCACGATCAAATCCGCTTAAATCCTTCGTCTTACCCATGCTGCGTCTGACTCTTACTGATTTCCGTCGTATCACTCTTTACATTGTCGGATCACTGCATACGTCATGTCGTTTCTGTTTACAGGGCCGCCCACAGCGCCACATTTGCATAACGCCAGCTGTCTCTAATTCAGTTGCTCTTCAGTGTATGCATAACACACAGGTGCTGATAGTGCTAGAAAAATGCATCCCTAACATTTAGGCAGGAGTCCCATTAGTCGATAAGTTTATGGATCCTGTCAGGTGCTTTGCTGATGCATATTGTAGCTTCTAATTCGCTATTATTCTGTGGTTAACTTTCACCAGTTCATCCACTGCTGTGATAGTATCTGGTGTGATGGCGGCATGTACTTGGCCAGGTCTTGGCAGATCCATTGTGCTATCACACTCACCCTGAAATTCTTTGCACCATTTCAAGACCATACTGCATGCAAGGCACACATTCCTGTAAATCACCTGCATGCGTTGTAAGATTTCTGTCTATTTCCTTCCCTCAAAAATTGGATCACAGCTCTCTGTGCCCGCTTGTAGGTATCCATAAAGTAGGTTGTTTAAACTCCTTTGATATTGCTCACATCCAGTGTGCCACACCAACTAAATTCTTTGTATGCTGCATTCCTCTTTTATGTGTAGTTACTGCAGTGCCACCATTGCTTCGGCAGATACTGCAATGCCACCATCAATTTGGCAGATACTGCAATGCCGCCATCAATTTGGCAGATACTGCAGTGCCTACCATCTACCCGAATCTATGTTTCAGTTGGACGATCCATATAAATACTTAAAGAAAGAATGCATGCCTTGCATACAAATAAAACAGAGATCTGTGCTACTTCAGGGCAGGTCTTCAAATATTTTATTAAAATTTTATGTACCTGATGTATGAATTGTTTTTAGTATAAAAAGTATTCTTTCCATAGAGTTTTATTAAAATATCATATTTAATGCATTGAATTTAAAATTACAAATCTGAATAATGCATCCATTATGAAGTTAGGTGTTTTTTGTTACCAAGTTGTTATGTAGGATAAACGAAATGTTAACTTTTGTAATAATCCCATGTTTATTATTTAGGATTCACCTCTTCTTTAATTGACCATGGAGCGAGATAAGAAAAAGTTGCCTTTACCTCGAACTTCCAGTAAAGTTAAAGGTTGGTTTCAACATAGTATTGCCACACATATTACTACGTTCAAAAGTTCTGGAACTTTTTATATTAAAAAAGAATGAGTACAGATAATACCTGTTTATGCGGGGTTTCCTTTGAAGTAGTTACCCTGTGCAACTATGCATTTTTGTCAGCGCCCATACAAAGATTTAACTGCAGATTGCAAGCCTTCTTTTGCCACAGCCTCCAGTGCCTCCATCGCAGCTCATTGCACTTCTTCAGAACTTGAGAAGCTTCACCCCTTAAGCAAATTCTTCATCCGGGGAAAAAGTCATATGGGACGAGGTCAGGAGAATAAACTGGTTGTGGAAGAACAGGAATGTGATGTTTGGACAGGTAATCGAACACCAGGAGGGATCTGTGAGCCTGCGCATTATCGTGATGGAGTACCCACGAGTTAGTCTTCCAAAGATCGGGTCGCTTGCGTCTCGCTGATTCTCGGAGACGTTTCAGGACGTTGACATACTTTTCTTTAGTGACTGTATGACCACGTTGAAGGAATTCCTTGTGTACGATCCCCTTGCAATCAAAGAAAACTGTTAACAAGACATCTCCTTTGGAGCGGTCAGCCTTGAACTTTTTTGGTCGTGGTGATGACGGTGATTTCCACACTTTTGAGTGTCGGTTGGATTGGGGGTCATACAGAAAGCACCAAGTCTCATCGCCAGTGATCAATCGATTCAAGAGATCAGGATCTGAATCCACTGCATCAATGTCATTCCCGCAAACTTGCATGCGCTCGTCCATTTTTTCTTGTGTCAGGTTTTTGGGAACAATTTGTTGGCACACGTGTTGCATGCCCAGTTTCTCTGTTAAAATGGCATGGCAACTTCTGCAATCACTACAACAGTTTTTCGACAGTCATTTTTCACAATTTCTTTGACAATGCCTTTTTGTTCATCTGTTGTGGATGTTGAAGGTCATCCTGACCTCTCATCGTCCTCGATACTCTATCGCCCGTTTTTGAATTTTCGATGTCACTCATAAACTCTAGTTCGACTCATTTGCTCTTCGCCGTACGCTCACTTAATCATTTGAAAAGTCTCAACGAAAGATTTTCCGAACAGAACACAAAATTTTACACTTGAACGCTGTTCAAAATTCGACATCGTCCTCGTGATGGAGAACCTTGAATGCCTGTAATCACGAACTACACACATACGCTGTATGTGTTAGATCTGGATCAAACCAGTTCTGGCTGATTGGTCACATCATGCTCTTCGCTTGCTCAGCGGGGAATGACATAATTCACTGACATTTGGCAAATACTAAAACAGTTCTGGAACTTTTTGAACGTAGTAATATATGTATTGTTCTTCTGCTAGTTGTAGTTTCAAATTTGCATGTATAATACATACATTGATTACTTACTAAATTATGACGACCCCTGTGAAAAGTGAGTTGATTACTGGCATAATGAGGAGGGCATGACTTGTTGGCAAAAGGGGTGTATAAAAAAAGGTGGGCCTGTTTGTAATCCAGGTGTAGCCCAGAATTCTGGATTTTTGTCATTTTCTAAACCTGAAAATTTGGATTTTTAAGTTTTAGAAGAATTTGAGATTCCTCAGCCACTTCATGGTATGAAATGATAACTAAAAGTTCATTTTGAGTTCCATTTTTTTTGAGAATTACAGTGCTTGATTGAAAACACTGCATTTCCATGCATATGGTGAATGTAGACAATTTGTGACACCTTGAGAGTTTGTTTTGTTATCTGACAAGCTCTCAAGATAGCATGCTAAAAGAAAGTTTTTTTTTCAGCATTTTGGAAGTTGTATCTATATCAAGTAATTTGGTTTAGATTCAGTTAATCCAATAAGCTTCATTTATAAACTGAATGGAAACCACTGTAGGCAGTAGAACTCCATAGACTGCTGAATTAATATGTAATATGAAGTGCAAAATTTGACTTCAAAGATGCAATGTCTGAAGGTTGCTGATGTCTGGTTTTTTCAAAGTTTTTGCCAAATTCAATGTTTTTTGCCAAAAGCAATCTGAAATCAATTTTTTTCCACCCTCTATTGGAACTATAAAAACCATAAAAACATGAAATGTTATAATAGGTCTTAGGTCAGTGATTACATCGCTCTTTTCATGTAATTGTTTTCTGTCTCACGCACAATGTAAACAATGAAAAAAGTAACATTTTGAATTTCATTTTTCAAATATTAAATTGAATAAAAATTAAAGATTGTTTTTGCTTGGATATCATTAAAACAAGTAATCACCAATATTTTTTCCAAAACTTTTTATCAATGGCCAAAATATTTTTTTTTTATTACAAATTGTAAAGAATACGATTCGCAGCACGACTTATCTGAAAGATTTCTAGCACACTGAAAGAAAATTCAGTGCAGGAAAAGATGCAAAGTTAAACTGCAGAGGCCCTAGTGTCTATTTGTTCTGTAGCTAGTTAATATGTGCTTAATACGTAATATGCCTTATATATACTATTGTGGCCTAAAATTCTGCAACAGTAGACCGAAAATCAAATTATTGATGTTTGAAGTCAACTTATACAGCGTAAAGGTAAAATCAGGAATACATATTATACATCATTTTAAAGGAAATTTTGTGCTGATTCAAATATTCTTACAGAATGTAATTACCAATAATAGAAGTGATGTTACAAGTAAAAGTACAGCATCTAGACGTAAAAAGCTACAAATAGTGGAATTTGTGAAATTAGTTTACAATGTGCATTTAATGTAAAATTAGTGTACAATGTGCATTTAATGTAAAATTAGTGTACAATGTGCATTTAATGTAAAATTAGTGTACAATGTGCATTTAATGTAAAATTACTGTACTGTACATTATTGACACTTGCAAGACACTTGAAATAACTGACCAACAAACAAAATATGCTTTAATATTTAATTGGATAACCACGGTTACTTAGTAACAAAATGCACCTTCGTGGCATGGAACTAATGAGCTTCTCTAGTTGTTCATTGGTGATAACACGGTGCCATACGGCTCTTACAGACTTTAATTAAAGACTTTACTTGAGTCTGTAAGGCCCGTATCCTACAGGCGAGAAGAGACAGATGGCAGACAGCAGGAGAAATTGCAAGGCACATGCAACAGACAACTGGACGTCCGTTATCGCGTTTTACCGTGGCCAGGAGACTGCACACAGGTGGTCTATTTGCACGTCGACCAGTACGGCGTGTGCCATTAACGCCTGCTCATCGGAGACAGCGGTTTCTGTGGTGCCAGGAACACAAGAACTGGACACATCAGCAGTGGGGTCGAGTTCTCTTTACAGATGAGAGCTGATTTAGTCTGACGAACGATTCTGGACATATACACATCTGGATAGAGCAGGGAACACGCAATCACACCTCCAACATCATCGGAAGGGACCGGTTTGGAGGTGGCAGAGTTCTCGTTTGGGGCGGTATCGTGCTTGGTAGCCGTACTGACCTCCACATCTTCCAATGAGGTTCAGTCACTGGTGTCCGCTATTGTACTGAGGTTCTCCTGCCTCATGTGTGTCTGTTTAGAGGTGCTGTGGGTCCTGAGTTCCTCTTCATGGACGACAACGCTACACCTCATCGTACAGTGGCTGTCGCAGAGCTGTTGGAGAGTGAAGATATTCAATGCATGGATTGGCCCGCAAGGTCCTTGGACCTAAATCCAATTGAACATGCGTGGGACCTTCTCGAGAGACGCTTGGCAGCACGTCACCAGCTGCCAGCAACGATTCCGCAGCTGCGATTGGCGCTACAAGAGGAATGTGCCACGATGCCTCAGCAGCTCCTTGACAACCTCGTCCTCAGGATGGAAAGAAGTTGTAAATCCTGCAGCACAGTCAGGGGTGATCATATCTCCTACTAAAGACTGGATTTTTCTTGGCAGCCACCTGTCACATGGACGTTTCTGTCTTCTGTCCAGTTGTGCTCGAAGCTGCCTTTTCAATAAAGTGCCTCTGTATCCTTTGTATTCCTTATTTGGACAATTTTGCTCACTTGTCCCATATTCTTACATCTTGGAGATCTTATGGTATAATTTGAGTCGATGTGAAGCACTTCTGCACGACGTTACATTCGAAAAACCGTCTCTTTCTTAATTTTTGCACGCCAGTGTATAAGCGATGTAATTTTTTGTATCTGAAACATTTTTGTTTATATACACTGGAACTTTGTTAGCAGTGTTCGCCAAAATGTGTAATTACGCGCCTAGGACGCATCGAAAAGTGTGTTTACGCATTGAAATTTTGCCAACGCGTAAAAATACAAATCGAGAATTTTAAGCTGAAAATTTTTTTATTTTTAACTTCTTATTCGAATTTTGTATTTCAAACATGTGATCAGCGATATCCTTTGTTACCTCAGGCCAGATCTCACGTTGTAGACGATCCATACCTGGCCGTGGTTTGCTTGGCACAACCGGAACTATGGCGGCGTGATCCGCCAGCCAGTCAAGGCGTGACGTCAGGGAGACATCGTTCCTTACCTCGACGTCATCGGCTCATCGGGAGTGCAATCACATCGCAAAATTCCTGTCACTGCTGCTACAGCTCATGCTCGATCAGATGAGTGAAGTACGCTTTCGCAATCGCAATTCCGGAGTGCCTTGTATTCGTGATTTGTACTTCGTCATGACGGTGGTACGTGGTCGTGATTTGTAGAGATTGAAACAGCTTTATCAGACACTGTAGTATCGAATGATGTGTCGAAACAACATACTTTAACGTCTTTTTTGTTTTTCAGCTAGACTCAGTCCAATGGTGTAGAAAAGAAACAAAATGCAGGGGAAGGAAACAATGAAATCTGAAAAAAACTAGCGGTGGAAATACGAAAGCAGCCAACAAACATGGGCACTTCATTAGAAAATGAAGAATGCGTTGTGTTACATCGACGTCAAAGTTGGAAATTCATTCTTGTTCTTTACCAAAATGGTACAAAGAATTTCCAGGGATTACTTTCCATGCGCTTTGTAGTGTTTATGTTATTTATGTATTATATATATATTTTTTTTTTAACCAAAAAAAGAAGCAAAACATCCAAATGCATTCAGTAATAGTGAAAAAAAATTTAATATGAAAAAAAAAGTTTTTTTTTTATAATTTCCGGTGTTTCCGCCAATTTTTTTCTTTTATTTCACTCGTTAATTTTTCTAAAATACTCCCCACTTTTAAAAATTACTCCCTAAATTTTTCCAAAGAAGTAAAAATACTCCTTCAAATTATTTTTTCGGCGAACTCTGCTTGTTAGCACACACATCTTAGGGACCCTAGAATTTGCTCCTGCTAAAAGTAATTCATATCATTGACATGCAACTGACCAGTTAAATGTACTGAAATATGTAAAATTATGCAGTAACAATTAAAGAAAAAAGTACATAAATGCCTTTTGGCTTCTGAAACCTTTAATTTCATTACCGTTTTTGAAAACTTCACACAACGAAGACAAATAGGAAGTAAGCAATATGCACATAACAATAGTTGAAGATAGATGGGTAATCATGCCAATTGCATTAAGAAAACTGAAGAAAGGCACAGTTGATTTTCCATCCAGCATGGATTGTAATTACCTGTAAGAGTCTCACTCCATCTGCTTACCGGTGATAAAGACCCAAACTGGGTCAAAATTGCTTTTCTCCAATTTACTTTAACTGGAGTGCTTTCCCATCTACCTTCTTTTTTTAAATAAAATAAAATTATACATAGTGCTGTAGCACTGTATACTGTAATGCCATATGTTTGTATAAAAATAATTTTACAGTACATGCAGTGAAAGTTGGATTTAGAAATTTCTCTTATCAGATACTATTTTCTTTTCTTATCAGAACCATGCCTCAAAATTTTTTGCCGTTCGTGCACATTATCGAAGGGTGCTGAAATGCCTGTTACATTACAAAATGATGCATAGTTTGCAACAGAACAAAAGCTTCTGAAAATTTTGTGGTTTTGTCAGGGACTTCTACATCAGTGTCTTCATCAGTAACACGTAAACTCTGTGACTTCTCTTTCAGGCTGTTAATCACATCATCAGAGTCAAAATGTGAGAAGTCATGTAGCATTGTCATCCCAAACTTCTTTCTTTGTCAGGGAGGGAATTCAGCCTAAGAAAATGAGAGGGATTCAGATGGTAGTAGATTCACCCTCTGCCCAAAGTCTCACCCTTCCTGAAATTCCTTTTTTATTTATTTATTTATTTAATTATTGTTCACCCTAGAAATTGAAAAGGGCAGGGTAATTTTCTGAAAAAGGGCACATTTGTATAAAAAAAAAAGGGGGGCCTGTTATGTGTGCAAAATGTAAGATCTGAAAAAAAAAGGGCACTTTGGGATGACAACAGGTCATATCTGAAAAAAAGGGCACATTTTATTCAAAAGGGGGCATTTTATGTAATCATAAGCTTTAGACCCGGCTATTCCACCTCCTTGAAATCACCCTCTGACCCTGTTCTCATCCTTAAGCATAATCCCATTACATAACGTGGTGAAGTAGGAATTTTTTTTTTAACAGTAAGTAAGCAAGCTCTATAGTTTTTGTAATATATTTTTTTTGCATTTAATATATTTTTTTCATGAAAACCAAAGAATGTAAATTAAAATTGATTTCAATACATATATTGAAATGGTTTCATAAACAGCATTCATTTATTCAATTAGAATCAGATCTATTTTTTCCATAACCAGAACAACATAAAATTTTTTTAAAGTTGCCTATTCATGGATAAAAAAGTAAATGCTTCTTACCAGCTGAAGTTCAGATGTCCATTATCTTTACTTCATGCTCAAACTTCAATGGGGTAAAAAAGTCTCCCCTTTCTTGAAGAGTGAATCTAAATAGATCGTACACACTTATTTACTGAGCAGAGCACTGTTTTTTCCCACGTGTGAGTTGGACGATAGAAAATGCCTTGCAAATTAATAGGAGGTTTTTGAAAAATGCAAATAAATTTTTTGGTAATAAAAAAATAATTTTACCACCCGACCATATGGAGAAACAACTTTTCAAGCCTGGTGAGTAAAGCAACTTTTCATACCGGCTACTGTGTTTTATCCAGTCTCCATACTGCTCGTGGTGACTGCTAATTTTTATCTTTACTTGGAACCAGTGGTCCTAAATTAGGGACGGGTGACTGTTTATAGCCCTTTGAGTTGCTTACGGTGGTTGTTAAACCTCCAAATGAAAAACAAATGTTGCAATTTCTATGAGATCTTGTTAACTGTAAGGTTAGCTGATATCTACACCTACCAAGACAGTTACACGGGTATGTTTGTGACTAACGCTGTGATTGTGGGCAGGCAAGCTGTGGAACGGCAAGGGCAGGGCAAAAATTAGGGGAGGGCAGCTGGCATTTTACCATCCAAAAAGAAGGGCAGGATAAATTTTAACATGTCAAAAACAGGCAAGGTGGCCCTGCTAAAATGACCTAGGGGGAACACTATTTATTGAAGTAAGAGAATCAACCAAAGCCACTTCCCTTGATCAAAAGTATGCTACCCCACAATCTCACCCAGTGCCCTTTTTTCATCATTTGCATAGTCAAAACAAAACATGAGCCAGGTACCCTAGTGGGCTTCAAAATGAAGGGGACCATGCAGTAGAATTAACAAGCAAAAAAAAAAAAAAAGTTTATAGTTTATGCTAAAAGAATGCATTTTTCCATGCTGACAAAATATCAGTTTGTGAAAACTGGTATTTCATGTTAAACATGTTCATGTTAAAAGAATTAAAAAAATATTAATACCAGGGATAGAAAAATATTCTAAAATCTGGTGGCAAGCTAAATTTTCTAGTGACCAGACATTAGACCAGCAGTGGTGGGGAGGTATATATAATATCAATGTCATGCACACTTCTGTACGAAAAATAATGCTTTACCCTCGACCTTTAGCTTATCTCTCCCTGGAAGGGGGAGGTACTCATTTTTTTTTCTGGGGCTCACAAATTCTTGAATTACCATAGTTTTTATTTTTCATCATTTATACGCAGACCCTGGAATTCCCACATTTTTTTGTTTTTTTACCTTCGTATAATCTGCGACGGCATGTAATTCGCAGACTGTGTGCCCATATATACAAAAAATTGCTGTGTAATCCGCACAACACAAATGTTGATCCGGAAGCAGAATTTCTGACAGAAAAGTTGGTCACTCAAATCCCGTGAAGTCCTAAGAAGTAAAAAAATAAAACTTTCTTATTAAATAAAGAAATTCATGTTTAAAGGGATTTTTTAAAATATATCTTTATGTCTGAACACAAATAAAGCTTAGTGGTGTGGCAACCATAGAGCACAAAATTTAAGCACGCCGATGCAGCTCTAATTAGATTACACATTGCCAATGATGAAACGCTAATACAGAACAATTCATAGAAGTACTGTATATACTCACGTGTAAGGCAAAAGTTTTTGGAAGAAATCTTGCTTTCAATGTACAGAGTCTGCTTACACACAGATCAGTAAAAAAGAGGTCTAGACTTCCATGAATTCTCCCACAGAGTTTACCGATGGGTTTGTTTTCGGTTTGGACCTCAGCTTTTCACGTCACTGTGCGTTAATTTTCTGACCTTTTGAAAATTATCACATAGTGGTACGATCATATTCTCAGCTGCACCCCTCCCTCCCCGGCTTTAAGTTTAAATTGGGCAGTGTAACTGAAATGTTTCCTTTTCGAAGACATTATAAATAGTAATGAAGGAATATAGCAACAAAGACCTCGGGTCAGAACGGTGAAGGATGAACTAAAACACAAGGCACAGCGCACATGAGATCCAGAAGATGAACTTTGAAAGGAGGCATACATATGTAAGTTCGTGCAGCAAGTGCTGTGCTTACAATTTCATCAACTGGTTGATGAAGAGAAGGCATAAGCAGTCAGCATTTTCTCTTTCTCAGTAATACAAAGACAAAATGACTTCCGCAGTCCCTCCCTACAACTTCCCTGATCTTTCATTATAACACCCCTCCTCTTCGCTTCCTACAAACTCCTGAACTAAGAAATTTTTTTCCGAGAGAGATCCTTTTCCAATAACACCCTCTCTCCTGCACTATTACCCTGCAGATTTTTTTAAAAATCAAAGGGCCGCAAAAACCTTTTTTTTTTTTTTTTTTAATTGGCATTTTTTGGCATCAACAAATAATCTGCAGATTATACGACAAAAATTATGGTACAAATTATTCAGGGATGTTCCATGTGGTGGCCCGAACAATTTGTTTGGTCACCCTGGGCAACCAGGTGACCACATTTTTTGACCCTGATTAATACATATGAAAAGGGTCAGATAACTAAGAAACAATTCACATTAAAAGTAATCACGTTAAGTATGTTCATGTTAAAAGAATTAAAAAATACTTAATACACATGAAAAAGGTCAGAGAATTAAGAAACAGTTGACATTAAAAGTAATTCATGTTAAGCATCTTCATTTTACTGTGGTTTGTATAAAGTTATTTTTCAAGTTTCTGTGAAAGCAACATACATTCTTTGATTATAAAAAAAATGAAACTGTTAGATTAACATTGTTTATATATTGCCATGTGACAAAACTTATGTTTTACTTATTTTCTCTTTTACAGCTTTACAAGTTTCTCAAGTTTCTGATTTCATTGCCTTAGGTAAATATATTTTTCTTTACAAGTATTTTAGTTTCGATTTTGGGTGAGCTGTGTGAAATCCACTTGCACATACGACATAAAACTTTTCAATCATTTTGCGAAAAAGGTTTAGCTACTTTGGCAAATATATTTGGTTCTCTTTAAAATTTGCTGATCAATAACTATTCAAGAACTTGTAGAAGTCTGATGAACTATTCAAAAACTTATTAGGACAGTTAAATATAATTTTACACACTATTTTGCTGTTTGGTGCTTAAGAAATGTCTGTACATATTCAATCTTCATAAATCTCATAAGTTATCAAACACCTCATCTGTGTATTCTCTACAGTGGTTTACTTTGATTTATACTTTTATCAGATGATTTGTTGAAGGTACTTTGCTCAAATTTCCACAGCCTCATGTTTACTTTTAAAAATGTTCTGTAATTGAAAAGTTAGACATTGATATTCAGAAGAATATCTAAGAACTACTGAATCAAAAATAGTAAAAAAAATAAAAAAATAAATAAATAATAGTCAGTGATCACACACAAAACTGAAAAAAAGAAAAAGAAAATAGCAAAGTTACAACAAAAGCTAAATTGGCCTCCAGTAGTTATTAGTCACAAATTGAAAATGGAAACAGTGAAGAATGAGTGTGTGTGTGTGGGGATTGGGGGGGGGGGGCAAATTATGCAATTTAAGGCAATATGCCTTTCTAGTTAAGACGAATGAAAGTTTTTTTTTTCAGTCTTTTAAAAAAGCATTTTGTCAAAACCTTTTTTTGTCTTTTTTGTAAATACCTGCTTATGTGTGTATACAGTCATTATATAAAAATGGACGTATGTTAATTAGGCATGTAAAAATACTCAGTGATGGCCAAGAGATGGTAGATTTTAGATCCCCGAACTATGTATATATATATATAATTAGTAGCAACACTAACAGTTCAGAGGGGGGGGGGAGCATCAGGCAGGGGGAAGGGCAGAAAATTTTGAAGTGCATGAATAAAATTTTGCCAAAAAAGTCTTTCATACAGATTTAATCCAACCCTGATGATGTAGTGCCCATTAAAACAACAACAACAACAACAAAACAACAACAGGTATGTACTGTTGTAGTATTTATTTATTCTGAGACTCCAACTACTATAGATTGTCTGTAGTCACTACAGAAATCCTCATTCCACTATGGATTATGAAAAGCATCGGATATACTATGGATATCAAACATCTCAGTGAAATTTTTTTTAATGATGTGTGTAGTTTATTTTCATGTTTTCAAGGTTGTAACATTCATTAAACATTTTGGGAAGTGTTTTTTGGATGTTTTCTGTTTAGTAGCAATTCTCGGATGACTTAAGTATCCTTGGTAAAGTGATGAAGTTATCACAGCCAGTCAAAACCCAGAAACATCCGAAAATTTTATTTCCCTTTCCAGATCATGGAAAGTCCATAATTTTTCGTATTTTTTCATAAAATCCTGGAGTAGTACTAGAATTTCCGGCAATAAACAATTTTAAGAAGGTAAACAAATTAAGAAAAGGAGGCCAGCAATTGGGAAAACCGGAAACAGTACTGCCATAAATGACTGCTCTAGCAGTGATGACGATGTTCCTTCAGTTTCTGTTTCCACATTTTGGAATTTTTCTGATCAAGTTCCTTGTTTTGCCCCCCTTGTTGTTGTTCCACCCTCATTATATATATTGTTGTTGTTTTCCACCCTCACCCTCATCATAATTTTTTTTTTGTATTTTTCTGAAGATGTACTTTTTTGTCAATACCTTTGGTGATAGTGTAAAAATGTCATATTTTTTAATAATTTTTTCTAATGAACTCCATGTTTTCCTGTTTCTTATAGTATCTTCTTAAAACCAATCAGTAGAGAAACAGCTTTTTGTTCCAGGCCCCCTTTTTTAAGTGAAAGTAAATTTCAAAACCATCACTTAATATGTCTGTGGTAGAATCGGTGTCGTTTCCTTGACTCATAAACTTGTTTCACGGCCTGAGGGTGAACAACGCAGTACTGATTTTCCACATTTAATTTCCCTTAAAATATGTGCTTTCCCCATTTTTTTAGTCACTTTTTGCTACAGAGCAAGTCCTTTGCTTAAAGTGAAATTAAAGTTCAAAAACACTACACGCCACTACTAGCTGATACTGCAGAGAAAACGACTTTACAGGGAAAGAAAGTTGGTAACAAAGAGTTATAGTTACGATTTTGAACTCAAATTTCTTTTTAAATAAAAGGAAAAATGCTCTTTTTTTCTAGTTATAGCAAAAAGTAATGGAAAACCATGCATTTTCAGTGTAATTAAAATTTAAAAAGTGATGATGCCACTCCTCATTCTACCATAAAAACAACTGTAGCAAAGACCTGATAAGTAACTATTTTCTGTGTAAATTTTTCCTTATTAAAAAGCAAAAATGCTTGTTTCATTGATTGAGAAGTACTGTATGGAATAAGAAAAGGTACATTTCACTTGGAAAATTTTCAAAAAAATATGGTAATTTTTGTGCACTTCTGCCATTTTTTTTTTACAAAGAACTTTTTTTTTTTTTTTAAATTCTTTTTGTTGTCTTGTGGTTTGAAAACGACCATGAGCATCTTCAAATCTTTGTAGGCACTTACTATGTTTACTGTGAGGTTCCCTTAGAAACATAGATTGAGTTTTGAGGAAAATTAGAAAAACCAAAATATTAGTGGCACTTAGTGTTTCCCTCAAAAAGTCTTCAATTTATGGACAATTGTTTAAGTAAAAATTTGCTTTGTTATGAATTTACACTGACATTTTGCTGCCCAGACAATTTGTTTGTTATGGAGTGTGTAATACAATTTTATTCATTACTACTGAAAAATGTTAAAAACTATGATTTTTTTGGTTTTTACTACTGAAAATTTCCAGTCATGGGTGGAATCTTTGTTTATTTAGTGTACATAGACAACCGTGAGCATCTGAGAGCCATAGCCTCAACTTGCTATTTCTGTACGATTTTAGCATACTTATTTTTTTTTAATGTTTGCAGTAATGAGGCTCTTTATGAATTTAAGTTTTAACCTGATAAGGAACATCAACTTTCAAACTTAAAGTTATGGAAATGGCATCTTTATACTACTCTCCTAGACTTTTGCCCAGATGATTCTCTCCACTTCACAAAATAGTATGTACCACTGAGTTTAATCGAAAATTCAGTTTATATAGCAACATTTCTGTGAAGCATTTCCATATTCTCACCAGGCTACGGCTAAATTGCCAATGCTCATCTTTAGGCATGTTTCAGATTTAAGGGGTTATAGAGATGACAGTAACACTTTAGTGTATGTTAATTTGTTCTTGGCAAAAAATTACAGAATTTTTCTTACGCACTTGGATCCAGTAAAATGCCATTGCCAGAATTTTTATGACAGTATTTCATAAATCTGAAAAATTTAAGTATGTTTATCCAAGTTCCCTAAATAAACTTGGATAAATGATGACTGCTCTCACCATGTATTCTAATTGCTTAAATATTTAGGGTGGGCTTAAAGAAAAGTTTGTTCCTAGCCCACCTGTAATGTCATGCCTACATATCACCATCAACATTGGGGTGTTGTGAAAGAAATGTATTAACATTATAGCCACTTCAAAAGTCAAGAGTATTTGGAAATGCATTTGTATCTTGCAGAGCAAATAGAAGTAGCACATTTTGTCATTGATAATAATATTAAAATTGGTGAGATTTGTGCTTTTTTTTTTTTTCTAAGTTGCGCAATCTATTGTAAGTTTGAAAAGTCTATAGCTCCAAAATACTTTTCTTATGAATACATTGTGAATTTTGACAACAGCTCCAAAATACTTTGCATATGAATGCTGTGTTAATTTTGACTACAGCTGCAAAATATTTCCCATGTTGGAATGGTTCAGCTTTTCAAAAAATTACATTGTTAGTGGGCATTCTTGTACCCTCTTATTGTCCACAAAATTCTTTCCCTGAAGGACATCCTGTAGAGCAGCGGTTTTCAAAGTGTGGGTGTGAGCTATAAAGAAAAACAACCAATAAAATTTAATCATTTATTTTGGTGGGCAAATAAAAATTGTTATTCCGGGAATAAACTACACGTAGACAAGAAATTACATGTGCACAGCGGACAGTAGTTGAACCGACACTGCAAGCAGGTGACACAACGTTTTGTGAACCACTTGCAGGAACATAGTATGGTGCTACCATCTATTGTACCTTAGCAGAACTATATTTTCTATTTTTCGAATATTATGAATTCTGTAACTCCGTTGTACAAACTTTTAAAACATTTTTAATGCAAATTTTTTTACTGAAATGTGGGGGGGTTGGGGGCAGAGATTTGCAAGTAAAATCTCACCCAAAAGGGGGTCACACCATCAAATAGTTTGGGAAGCATTGCTTTAGAGGCCATATAGGTCATAGTCAGAGAGTGCCAGATTATGAGGAGGGTAGAGAACAGTCTATCTCAATGATTTAGTTGTTTCTGTGTTCACAAATGTTAAGACTGGTGTTATCATCCAGAAGAACCTCAATGATGTGTTTGGTGTGCCAGATTCTGTGTTTGCAATTTTTGTTATGTTTCCACATGATACTTGGAATTGATTGTAGTGTCTTTCACCATGAAATCCACAAGAGAGATTCCGTATGTCCCAAAAAAACAGTAGCCATGGCTTTACCCACAGAAGACTGTCTTAGGATTTCTTAGCGCATGGTGACTTCTGATGGTGCCGTTCTATCAACTGTTTTTCATTTCAGTGTTGTAATGGTGGGCCCAGTTCTTATCATCTGTTTTTATGCATGACAGATGTGCATGCTTCTCCAGCTTATATTGCTCCAGAAGTTCCATACAGATGATTTTCCTGCCGCCTTGATGGCACAGTGGTCTAAGCAATGGCTTCTGATCATTCGTTCGAGATGGGTCCAGGTTTGAATCCCGGTGAGGCATGGAAGTTGTGTCTGTTGTGTTTGTCTTACGTCACTGGCTCTCTCCCTTCCCTGGAACCAGTGGCCCTAAATTATGGACGGGTGACTGCTTATAGCCCACTTAGTTGCTCATGGTAGTCATTAAATCCCTAATAAAAAAAAAAAAAAAATGATTTTCCGGTCTTCTTTGTGTTTGCCTATCAGCATACCAGTCAACCAGGTGACATTTCTTATTCTTCAAAAATTTTTTTTTTTTTTTTTTTTTTTTCCATTCAGACTGTTTATTTTGGTGTGAAAGTAAAACAGGACAGGTGTTGAAAGTTTCTTGTTTTTTTTGTATACCCAGCCAGGCAACTGAACTTATTTACATTCCCAAACCAATCATTTTGCTGACTCTTGCATGCATCTGGGTAATGGCATTTTGTAAGTCCTGATCTGATAATGAGGATTTTATCTATGATTTCACACCATGCTGAACCTTCGTGTACTTTTGAGTTTTCTTACCAACATTTTTGGCAAAACTGCTCTAAACACAAAAATAGGCAAAATTTCACTAAAATAGGCAACATTTCACAAAAATAGGCAAAATTTCACAAAAATAAGCCAAATTTTACAAAACTAGGACAAATTTCACAAAAAACAGGCAAAAATACAAAAAAATTGGCCAAATTTCACAAAAATGGGTATCAGCTTTAAAAACCTGGACTGACCCCTTCACATGGGACCCACTGTTGTGGCCGAGGTCTATATAGAACCCTGAACATAACTTGTGTTTTTTTTATTGCAATTTCATTGCATAATTCCTATGTTGTAATGTTGTGATTTTCCTTAATCAGTGTATCAATCCAGCTCTTGTCTCTCGCTACTGCCATGGTTTGCCGGGGGCTTTAGAGGTTGCCTTCAATATGGGTTTTACCACTTTTTAAAGTGTCAAATCCAATGCCTGTGTTGATGTCAACAGTATCAGCACCATATTCATTATACTGGTGCATATGAAAATTGATTGGACTAGCTTTCTCCTGAAGTGAGGAATTCAGTCACCTCTTCCTACTTCCTGTGGGGATCATCTTATCTGTCATTTTGCACTCCATTTGTCGATGCTGATGCAATACAGGTAAAACTTTCTGCCATGCCTGGTTTAAAAGGAATAAAAAAGGAGGCATTATTTTGTACTGTACCCCATCTCCTTTCTACTAGATGTCACATTCACTACTCGCATTGGACCCTGAGATGCACTACTTTCTTAGTTTTCCTTTTGAAATAGTTGTTAAAAGGAACTTTTTGTGTATTGAAGGAGCTAAAAAGTATCTTCTAAATTAAAAGGAGTGTTAAAAGGATGTTTATGTTTCCTACAAATTCCGCATGATAACCTGGTAGGTAATGAAGAGAATTTTTATTCCAGGTAAGGAAGGAATCACAAATATCATTGCCTTATTAATTTTCATGCTCCAGGATTGTAGGCACGTATGAAAGAGGTGTGAAGAAGTTCCATGTGGAGGTACCCAGCAAACTCAGTCTCTTGCAACCCTCATCTGTATCATTCAGAAGCATGTAAACCCTGAGTCTGTGATAATAAGCTACATGTCCATTGCAACAGAAGGGATGTATGCTCTTGGCTTGCAATCACTTTGCCAGTTCCTTTGATTAACAAACTGGGTCTCACACCCACATCAGTTTGAGAGCTTGTGTTGTCCCATTAAACACTGCTTCATTACCAGTGGCACAAATAATTTAGACCAACAAAGAGAGTTTGGAAGGCCAAGGGTAGTCATTGAGATTGATGAAAGCCATGTTGTTCATCATTCCTTACTTGAAAGGTCAGGCTTCTCTTCATTATCTGCCAGAGAAGTTTTAATGCTGTGTTTTTAAGAAGCAAAATGCCTTTGTTGGTCCTCCAACACACAAAATGTCCTTTTAACAGCCATTTTAAGAAGAAAACTAAGAAAAACAGTGTGTCTCAGTTATAATATGAGCGAGCAGACATGGCTATACCAAGTGTCGTCTTTTGCAGATGCAAGTAACAGGGTCGATTGTATATATATATATATATATATTTTTATGTTGCTGTGGTTTTTGTTTGCACATCCATGCCCTACACCATTTTGTTAGCTGCCTTTTTCATTTCAGCTTTGCCTCATTGGTTTTTAACACTCTTCTAATTTATATGAACTCTCCGCTCTATGAATTATGCTTTCCTGCAACATGATGCTGTATTCGTATGGTTTGGGAAAAGTCATATTCATTTTATTGTTATTCATGACTGAAACAAATAATACTAGACTTACAAAATACACAATAACAGACATGCCAACTCTCCGGGGTTAGGCCAGCAATTCCTGATTTTATTACACTTCCCGGAATTCCGGATTAGAAATTAATATTGCCGGATTCCATCATGATTTCCGTAGCGTAAATTAAAAAGTAATGAGGAAAGTTCGAAGTTCTCCAAGGCATCGGAGAACTTCGTTGATTATCGTAGTGTAAATTAAAAAGTAACGAGGGGAAAAGTTCGAAGTTCTTCGAGGCATCGGTTCATTAGCAGAGAAGTGACCTTTCCCTTCTGAGTTTGCAGCAAGCAGTTTTGCTCTGCCGTTGCATGGCCGTTGGCAGCGATCTTCTGTCCGCTAATGATCTCTGGCGCTGCAGGCACGGAGTAGGAGTGGCCTTGGCGTGCACCGTTCGTAAGACGCAGATTTCTATCGGAAGCACGCTGTAGTTTTTGTTTGTTTTATGTACTTCATCTGTCTTCACAGGAATTTCTGAGAACTTTTAAATATCAGTCTGTTTTTAAGAAGTATACGACAGATTATCCGTGTATAATCAAATCAAGAAAGCGCCAACAATTTGCCTTTTGCTCTATTTGTAGGTCCGTTTTCCACAAGGGCAAAGGAGATATCGTTAATCACATTCGTATGCAAAAACACGTGGATAATTCTAAGTCCGTGGAAAATAACAAAACATTAAATTTTTCTCGAGATAGTTCCTCTTCCGATGCGATTATCCATGCTGAGTGCTTGTTTACATCATTCTTCGTGTAACATAACTTACCTTTAAGCTGTGCTGACCATGCAAGTGTGCTTTTTAAGAAAATGTTCCCAGTTAGTAACATTGCAAAAAAATATGCATGTGACAGGACAAAAACATCGGGCGTTGTTGCCGAAATTGGGAAATTTTCAAAAATAGACTTGCATACTTGCCAACTTTTACGGATTTCTGCTTAATTTTACTGATTTATGGATAGAGGTCTTTTTTAACAGATTTTTTTTAATTTTTAGATTGCTCAATCGAAATATTTCAACCCCCTGCAATCATTCACTTAGATTTTCTACCAGACCTTACGAGCGCTGTGTCATGCGATGATGTCATCTTTGACTCGCTGGCTTCCTGTCATTGTGCGGTAGCTCTCTCTCTCCACGGGAGTGTGCTGAAGTGATGTGCCGACCAGAGTTCACCAAAACGCGCAATTGCGCGTTTAGTATGCATCAGGAATTTATCTCGATGCATAAAAATACGCGTCGGGAATTTTTTCACGCGCGTGTTTTTACGCATCGAATAATTTTACCAATTCATAAAAATGCTCATCGGGACGGTACTTTGCCTTTCAGAAACGGAAGTAAACAAAATAAAGATTTTCTCCGTAATCATAATTTCTTTTTCCTGTGATGTTGCCTCTGTCCAGTATTGTTGTTATATATCATTTTATTACATAAATATTTGTATTTCAGTTTAAAAATGGATGAAAAATTTCCGAAATCAGAAATTCGTCGGTAAAATTTTTTCGCTGTAATCTTTAGGCATGAGAGTGCGACGGCTTCGAGGAATTTCTCCTTTTCCGTCATAATTTGGGTTATCCTCCAGATCGATGCATAACTTAACAGTATTTTTTAAAATATTTTTTAACAGAAAGTGTTTTACATTTTTTATATGCCTTAACGTAACATTAGTGCTTCAAATTATGTCCATTGATTTTTCAAACATACGAAAATAAGCTTGCAGGATTTTTCTTTTCTTAAGGTTGGCAAGTCTGTAATAAAAAGATTTTAATTTAATAACTGGCAACTGCAGGAGAAACCTGGCAACAAAATTAAAATTCTTTCTGTGTAAACAAAACTTCTGATACAGTTTCTATACATTGAGAACAGGCTTTGATAAAAATCTTGAGGCCAGAAATGTCTGTGAAAACAAAAGAACTCAGAAGATGTGAAAAATAAAAGTTTTTCAAGTCAAAATAGAATTAAGTATATTAATCTGATTAAAGCCTTGAGTATGTGTTTTAATACTTGAAACCTATTAATACTGCCCTAGTGGTGCGGTGGTTTAAGTGCAAGCTTCTGACCATTTGTCCGAGATGGGTCTGGGTTCAAATCCTAGTGAGTCATGGATGTTGTGTTTGCCGTATGGCACTCACTTTCTCCTTTCCCTGGAACCAGTGAACCTAAGTTAGGGATGAGCAACTACTTCATCATCATCATCATCATCATCGTCAACCATTATCAATCCACTGCTGGACGAAGGTCTCCCCAAGTTTCCTCCACAACGGTCTGTCTTGTGCCAGTCTCCTCCATGTCACCCCCTGCATACTTTCGAATTTCATCCACCCATCTCCCATGTGGTCTTCTTCTGGGTCTTTTCCTGTCCCTTGGAATCCAATCTAAAATTTCGGCTGTCCATCGATGATCTGTCCTTCTGGCAGTATGTCCAGCCCATTGCCATTTCAGGGATTTAACTCTGATCATGATGTCTTCCACTCTTGTCATTTTTCGGATCCACGAGTTCCTCTTCTTATCTCTCCTGGTCACACCAAGCATGCACCTCTCCATGCTTCTTTGAGTTGTCTGCAGCCTTTGTATGTCTCTTTTAGTTAAGGTCCACGTCTCCGCACCATACGTAAGCACTGGAAGGATGCATTGATCAAACACTTTTCTTTTAAGACATAATGGCATATTGCTCTTGAAAATTATGCTGTTTCTTCCAAAAGCTCTCCAGGCAAGTTTTGTACGCCGATTAATTTCTTCATCAATGTGACCCTCACTTGATATCTGCTGTCCAAGATAAACGTACGTGTCTGTTATCTCCAGCTTTTCTCCATCAATCGATAAATCTTCATTTCTTGTAAAAGCATTGAACATCACTTTTGTCTTCTGAAAGTTCATTTTTAATCCCACTTCTTTACTCTTGTCAGCAAGTTCCTGGATCATACTCTGCAGCTCTGATGGGGTAGTTGCAAAAATGACTACGTCATCAGCAAAACGAAGGTGGGTTAGATAATCTCCATTAATCTTTATCCCCTTGTTTTCCCAGCTCAGTGACTGAAAAACACCCTCCAATGTGGCATTAAAGAGCTTCGGAGATATGGTGTCACCTTGTCTCACTCCCTTCCCAATTTTTACGTGTGTTGTATTTTCAAACAGCCTAATCTTTGCACTTGCATTTTCATAGATGTTATTAATAATATTAATGTATGCATCTTCAATACCGCAGGTTTTCAGGGCCATTGTAACTGCTGATGGTTTCACCGAATCAAAGGCTTTTTCATAATCGATAAAAGCCATGCACAATGGAAGTTCATATTCCCTCGCTCTTTCAATTAGTTCTCTCAGCACGTGGATATGATCTATTGTGCTGTAGCCACTCCTGAATCCAGCTTGTTCTCTCGGTTGAGCCATGTCCAGTGTTACCTTCAAGCGGTGTGAAAGAACTTTAGTGAAGATTTTATAAACTACTGATAGGAGGCTGATAGGTCTGTAGTTTCCGAGATCCTCAATGTCACCTTTCTTATGTAGCAGGATCATTGTAGCGGTGTTCCAATCCTCAGGAATCTTTCCTTCATTAAGGCATCGAGTGAAAATTTGGGCGAGTACTGTTTCGATTTCTCCACTTGCTTCTTGTATGATGTCTACAGTAATTCCATCTTCTCCTGGAGCTTTTCCTCGCTTCATGTTCTTGATTGCATGTGCAACTTCTGCTGGAAGGACTGGAGGAACTCTGGTACTGGTATCTTTCATGATGTCTGGAGTGCATATATCATCCCTTTCATATAATTTGGAGTAGAAATCTTTCACTCTTGTCAAAATTTGGCCTCTATTTCTTGTTACAGAACCATCTTCTTTTCTCAGTGCCATAATCTGTTTTCTTCCCTTACTGAGATGTCCCTTTGCTATCTTTAGGCTTTGGTTGTTTTCAATTGCTTTCCTCACTAGTTCACAGTTGAATTTCCTTACGTCTTCAGTGATACTTTTTCTTACTGTCTTGCATAGCTCTATATATTCCACTTTGGAAGTCACATCTTCTTTAGTTGTCCTCATCTCTCTTCTTTTTTGCATCAACATTTTGGTTTTTCCTGATAATTTGTTCACATGCAACTTGTTCTTAGACCCAGCTAATTTTGTTGCTGTTTCCATAAGAGCTTTGGTTACTTTTCTGTTAACTTCAGAGATGTCCACTTCTTCCGATGTTAGGCCTTCTAAAGCAGAGAACCTGTTCTTCAGTTCTAAATTGAAGGTATTATGGTGTTTTTTAAGGTTGGTTATGTCAATAGATTTTGTTTGTCCTATGAGCTTGCCACGTTCAAGTTTAGTGTTGAGGTGCATCTTACATCTCGCCAATCTATTGTCACTACCTGTGTTGAACTTGTTTAGCACACTGCAGTCTTCTATGACGAATTTTTTGTTACACATAATAAAATCAATTTCACTTGTCGTCCCATTTGGATGTCTCCATGTCCATTTCCTGTGTGGCTTTTTCTTGAAAAAGGAGTTCAAGATGAAAAACCCTTCTGCCTCTGCAAACTCAACGAGAGTATTTCCACGCTGGTTTCTGTTGCCATGACCAATTTACCTACTGAAGTTTCATTCTGTTGCCGTTGCCCTATTTTTGCATTGAAATCTCCCATAATTATCTTCAAATGCTGCTTACCTTTATTATTTAGATGACAAATTTCCTCATAAAATTCTTCAATTTCTTCTTCAGGATGACTTGTGGTGGGTGCATAAGTTTGAATAATCTGAGCCTGGTATCTTTTCGAGAGTTGGATAACAAGTCGTGCAGCTCTGTCAGAGGAACTTTCAACTTCTACAACTTTGTCCTTCAGTTTCTTGTTTATTATAAATCCAACACCACTAGTTCTGCCAGTATCTGTCCCACGATAGTAGAAGAGATGTCCACTTTTCAGTTCGATGAGATCTTCTCCTTTTCTCCTTACCTCACTTAGCCCCACGATGTCCCACTTGATCCTTTGTAGTTCCTCTTCCAATTCAAGAAGCCTTGAATCAGAAGATAGGGAGCGTCCATTGTAAGTAGCCAAGGTCAGCATCAGATGGCAGCCTAGTCCGGTCCTCCGAGGATTCTTAGCACCCTCTGCCTTCATGTCACACTGGCCGCTGCCTTGGCCAGGTACATTCCAGCTGCCGGAGACTGAGGGCCAAGATTTAAGTTGTGGAATCATTTTGGAGGGGTTTGGCCATAACTCACCACGCTGGCCAAGCGGGTTGGTGAGTGTGGGATAGCATTTCCTCTGATCCCGATGGTATAGTTATACCGCTATGGGCGGTCGTCAGAGCCCCTTTAGTGGGAACAGGATGCACCACGAGAAGGCGGGGTTGACATTTGTCAAGGAGAGGCTGTGATGTTACGCATCACCTGACCTTACATCCCGAGCAACTACTTATAGCCCATTAAGTTGCTAACACTGGTCATTAAACCTCCAAACAAACAAACAAACCTATTAATTATCTTCAGCTTCTTGAACGTCTAGCTGAGGAGGAAGAAAACAGCTCATGAGAAAAGGGTGCATAAAATTGCAAAAATAAAAGGAAGAAAAGCTTAATTGAGTATTGTTAAATTTAAGTAAAGAACCTCTCAAAATTTATTTGTTTAAAAAGCACTCTTACACTGATACAAATAATTAAACTGAAAAGGGAAAAGAAATTGATGATGTAGTTGAGTAAAACAGTTTTTATTATTCCTGAAATTGTCATCTATGTTAGTAATCCAGCTGTGACTGTATTAAATTGCTTATTTTCTCTTATATTTACTTACAGGCAATAAATCTACTAGAGTACAGAGTGATTCTTCAGAATCTAAAGCATCATCTAAAATTGCTTTATCCTCATCGGCCGGAACTTCATCAGAAAAAAGAAAAGAGCCATCAGGAAGTTCATCATCAGTATCTATATCAATTAAGAAAGCCAAACTTTCATCCGCTAGTAGCGTTACACTTCTGGGGCGCTCTGGAGCACAGCTGAGGAAAGATGCTAACAAAGGTGATCAGTGGGATTCAGTTGCATTAGAAGGTATTTGTTTGTCCAGATGAATTCTCTCTTACTCTCATGATATAAACTTCAAAACTACAGTTTAATGATTTTTCATTTTCATCATATTACAGTGATATTAAAAAACTTTCTACTGTTGCCATTACTTAACAGTGAACCATATATTTAATATGTGATTGATTTGCAGATTTTTAACTTCCCGTAATTCCATGTTTTAATGTTAGTATGAGATAATTACAAGAATAACATTTGAAACATTTAGGATCAAAAGCATCAATGCTTACCTGTAGTAATCTCAAATTCTTTTAACACAATTGGTTAGGTGTAGTTTTTCCTTGGAGATGTATGTTCGACTGTGCACAGGGAATTTTAACTACCATATTTCCCAGTGTCAAGGATGCTCTGACATCAAGGACGCACCTCAATTTTAAAATGCAAAATTTTGAGAAACAAGAATAAACATAAAAATAAGGTCTCAGCACTCTCATAAAGATTAAAAGCAATACAAATTTTACCTCTACATATAAGGAAAAAACTTTTCAGTCATCGATATCTTCAAATCCAGAAAATTCCCTGGTGTTATCCATATCACTGGCATCATTGTCATAATCAGGTCGTCAATACCGTCGGAAGTGTCACTATCTTCAAACAGAATGTTATCTTCTGTGCCATCTAACTCATTACTGATGCCACATTTTTAAAAAGATTTTACTACTGTTTCAGTCTTCACAGCATTCCATGATTTTAGGAGCCACTCACATACCTGAACAATTGTTGGCCTTTTCAAATGGCCTGTTATGGTTAGGTCGTGGTCTGTGGCCCGCATCCGCTGATTCCTCTCTTCTTTCATCAATGCCTTAAAACGCTTGCTGATGGACATGCCCACTGGTTGTAATTGGCTTGTTAAACCACCAGGGATCGCTGCCATTTTCGTCTTCAGTCTCTGCATCCTTTCTTTAGTAGTGTTTGTTTTGTGGGCACAAAACTGGTCCCACACAAGCAGGGATGGTTTTTAACCTTCCCCTGGGGTTGCATAGGCCTATGGAAAACATAACCTTTGGTCTCCAGAATGCATGGTAAATTTTTGAGACTTATTTCCGGGTAAAAATGGTGTCCATGACCCTGGGAAATATGGTATATGCACTATTAATTACAGAACTATTTTTATATTTTATTTATTTATTTTAAGGAACCCGATTATAGTTATTTTCAGTCTTATGGGTTATTTTATTTAATTTAGATACTCAAATTTTTTTTTATGCGTTAAGGTACAGAAACTAACAACAAAGAAGAGAACGTATCTGGGGCCCATACAAGCTATCTTACCACAGTTTGGTGTTTGAAACAATCGATCCTGGAAATTTTGAAAAACTGAGGACATATTGACTCTAACAGTCGAAAGAACATCACCGGGTTAAATTTTTCTACTTGCTGAAATCTTTTGCTGCCGCTGCAGCAGCATCAGAACATTATCATTGTGTTCCATTACTCGGCATCCACATGCAATGTCCTGCATAATGTGGGTTCTCCTCCATAACTTGTGTTGTTGTCTGATGCTCTCCCATCAACCACTTTGCCATAATTTTCCTTCGGTGATGTGTTGCGATCTGGTGGTGTGCTGCGATCTGGTGGTGTGCTGCCATGTGGTGGTGTTATATGTAAATGAGATACGCATATATATTATTTTGGCATTTTCTTTTTTTCCCTTGAGATCCCTACTGTGCTTCCATCCTTCACTGTGACATCATCTGCTTCTGCCCCAGAATCATCTTTGCTTTCCTGATCTAATAACTCACAAAAATATTCACCCCATCTTTCACTTAACTCATTGGGTTCCCTTATCATTTCCCCAATCCTATTCTTCACACAACTTACAACTTTGCTTCCCCTAATTTTCCTGAGTCTCATGTACTTTCCAGAAAGTTTTCCTATCTTTCCAAAAATACAATTCATGCCTTTCCACCTTCTCCTTCATATCTTTTGCCTTATTCTGGCGAACCAGCTTAGCTGCTTCACGCTTCTTACAGCGATATTCATCCACAGAAACTCTACCTTGTAACATCCTCAAATAGGCTTCCTTCTTTCTCTTTACTGCCTCTTCAATCTCACTATTCCACCAAGCATCACCTCTATCGTTACCCACTATTGTGGTGCCACAGACCTCTTCAGTGGCAGTGACAACACAGTTCTTAAAACATTCCCACTTCTTTCCTACATTTTTCTCACAAGACATTTCAGTTCCTTCAGTCATTCTCGGAGTAAGTTAGAGTAACGCTGATGATCTTCAGGGAGCCTTTCAACCTTTATTCTTTCCGTCCTAGGCCTCTTTTCTATTCCTTTTCCTCCAACCAACATTCAGTTTCACTCATGACACTACCAAGTAATGATCAGAGCCAACATCCGAACCTCTATTAACACGAGTGTCAACAACTAATTGTTTCAGATTCTGAACATAAACAACAAAATCAATAACACTCTTTTGACCAAGAGTACAATTTTCCCAAGTATATGTGTGGATATATACTTGTGGTTGAAAAATGTTTAGATGCACACAAATCATTCTCAGTGCAGAGTTCAAATAATCTTTCACCTTAATAATACTTCCTTTTTGGGAGAAAGAAATTTCATGGTTTCATGTTTAAAAAGAGATAAAGTTTCATGTTGTCGGCAAATATTTCTGTTTTCTTGTTTCCTGAAATCGTATGCTGGATGCAAAAATTTCCTATTTTTTGTTAATATTCTTAACCGACTTCCATGTAACTGACCCCTTGATTTAAAAAAGAATTTCCTTCAAAATTTTTTGGCTTATACACGATTATGTATGGTATAAATACATAAAAACGACACTACTCACATAAGTAACGCGGCCCATTTTTCAACTTCTTACTTTACATTTCAGGCACATAGAATTTTCTTTATTATCTTCTTGCTGGACGAGAGGATAGATGCTTCATTACAATTCTTATGCAGCAATATGAAATGTAAAGTAAGAAGCTGAACAATGGGCTGCATTACTTATGTAAGTAGTGTCATTTTTATGTATTTAACTATATTGAGCACATTGCTATCAAAGTATTTGCATGAGTTTTCGAGCTCAAGCTGTGCATTGAACTTTGTAAATGTATGGTATATATAATTTAATATTGGTCATCACAGTCTGTGAAGATTTATTTAACACAACTGGCCCTAAAAGAGATATTAATTCAATTCAAAAGATAGAAATCAAATATGGCACCTAAAATTTAACATCTAAAACTCAAACAAAATCAAACAAAGAAAAGGATAATGGTGCACTTTCATAACAAAAGGGGGTGACACTATCTCATCTTGACACTGCTGTCTTTTTGCTAGTAAGTTGCTCATGGACGGAATGAACAGATGAATGAGTGAACACAGCTTTTTACAGTTATGAGTTTTTTCTGAAAACCTCCTTTTCTAACATGACCTCAATGCCTTGAGTATATGTGGATTATTAGCCATGTTCTGATCCATGCCATCTTAATTTGAAATGCCAGATTCAGATGCTACTTAAGCAATTCTGGCTGCCTGATTTAATTTTTGGATGTTAAATTTAATTCATTGTGCTTTCCAGCATAAAATATCTTGTGTTTTCTTTTGTGTTTTCTGAGCTATCATAAAATGTTCAAACAAAAAGCGTTTACAGTCAATTCTTGTGGAAATGACAAGAGCATATAAAAATAAAAATGATAAAACATGCAGGATTATTATAAACCAGGTGAAAGCCCGTCAATAATGACGGGGAAAAATAAAATTTATGATACAGAAATTATTGACATTTATTTATTGTGTTTTTTGAGTTCCACGTCAATAGATGGCGACGTTGGCTCACAGCTTTCTGAAAATTTCCCGAGCAGTCAATTATGGAATTTGACACGACAGGCTGTCTGTTTGTTATGTGTTTTGTATAAAACCTTTAGTCCCTATTTCGTCAACACTTCCTGGTACACAACATTTTTCGTATATACTGACTGTGAACCCTGTATCAATTTCCTCTGTGCATTTCCGTGAACTATTTTTCTATTGGCGTCGTCAGATCGTCGTACTCATAACGTTGCCACATACAGATGGCTAAACACTGGTTCAGGTAGTGAACCAAAATTTCTGACGTCGTGAGCGATGGGTTTGCCTCCTCGGGGCGCTCCGTGGTAACAATGGCACACACAACAGCAACTAGGGCCTCTGTGAATCTTGGAGAGGTGCAAGCTAGTTCTGTGTGACATTGGCGAAAAGACCCCAACTCACTGGGTTTTGTTCCAGAATCCTTAGGTTGAATGACCAACTGGAACCCTCAGCTGTGGGCTAATCCCCCACACTGATGTACTTACCTGATTAAAAAGACAAAAAGAAATATTAAGAATGACTCAAGTGTGGGATATGGTGGACCTACCACACTTGAGAAGGACGGTCCACCACGGAATCGACCTGGATTTTCTAAACGGCGTATGAGAAAGCGATCTCGGCTGAGTGAATGTAAGATTGGTGTATGGAATACTAGAGGTATAAATGGCAAGATGAGCGAGGTGATTGAGGAGATGAATAAGTATAAACTGGATGTGCTGTGTGTAAGTGAAACCAAAAAGAAGGAAATTGGGGTAGAAGAAGTGAATGGCACGGTGAGTGTGTGGTCTGGAGTATTGGATAATATGAGAGGACAGGCTGGTGTAGGTGTGATTTTAAGTGAAAAGATGAAGAACAACTTGATTCACTATAGTTGCATAAGTGAGAGAATTCTCTGGATTCGTTTGAAAGTGAAACTTCAGAGAATTGTAATTGTTGTAGTGTATGCTCCTTGTGACTCGGAACCTTCTGATAAGAAAGAAGATTTCTGGAATGAGCTAAAAGCTGTTTTGAGCCAGTTTGGTGCTAAAGAAAAAGTTATAATAGCAGGGGATTTCAATGCTAGAGTAGGTGTGCAGAATGCAATTTCTGACAATGTTCTGGGTAAGTTTAATGATCCTTGTGTGAATGATAATGGTGAAAGATTAATTGAACTCTGCATTGAGAATGATTTGTGTGTATCTAATACATTTTTCAACCACAAGTATATCCACACATATACTTGGGAAAATTGTACTCTTGGTCAAAAGAGTGTGATAGATTTTGTTGTTTACGATCAGCGTTTGAAACACTTAGTTGTTGACACCCGTGTGATGAGAGGTGCGGATGTTGGTTCTGATCATTACTTGGTAGTGTCACGACTGAAACTTAATGTTGGTTGGAGGAAAAGGAATAGGAAGAGACCCAGGATAGAAAGAATAAAGGTTGATAGGCTCCTTGAAGATCATCAGCGGTATTCTGACTTACTCAGAGAACGACTGAAGGATCTGAAATCTTGTGAGAGGGATGTAGAAAAGAAGTGGGAATGTTTTAGGAACTGTGTTGTTACTGCTGCTAAAGAGGTCTATGGCACCACAATAGTGGGTAACAATAGAGGTGATACTTGGTGGAATAGTGAGATTGATGAGGCAGTAAAGAAAAAGAAGGAAGCCTATTTGGGGATGTTGCAAGGTAGAGTCTCTGTGGATGAATATCGCTGTAAGAAGCGTGAAGCTGCTAAGCTGGTTCGCCACAGTAAGGCAAAAGATAGGAAAGAGAAAGTGGAAAGGCATGAACTGGCTTTTTGGAAAGATAGAAAGTCCTTCTGGAAGTACATGAGACTCAGGAGAAATAGGGGAAACAAAGTTGTAAGTTGTGTGAAGAATGAGATTGGGGAAATGATATGGGAGCCCAATAAGTTAAGTGACAGATGGGGCGAATACTTCTGTGAGTTATTAGATCAGGAGAGCAAAAATGATTCTGAGACAGATGCAGATGATGTCACAATGAGGGATGAAAGCACAGGAGGGATCTCAAGAGAAGAAGTGTGTAAAGCTCTAAAATCTCTTCAGAATGGTAAGGCTCCAGGCAGGAGTTGATGGCATAACTGCAGAGATGTTGAACTATGGTGGTGACTCTATAATTGACTGGTTAACTGAAATTTGCCAGTTGTGCTGGGAGTTAGGAATGGTCCCTAGGGATTGGAAGGATGCTATCATTGTTCCCTTGTATAAGGGAAAAGGTGATCAGACTGAATGCAAGAACTATCGTGGTATTAGCCTACTGAGTGTGCCAGGAAAAGTGTTTGGTAAGGTTGTTATTGAAAAAGTACGGGGTCTTACATCAGAGAAAGTGTGGGATGTTCAAAGTGGTTTTATGCCTGGTAAAGGCTGCACTAACCAGATTTTTGCATTACGCATGATGATTGAAAAGTATCTGGCTGTTGGGAAGAAAGTTTCTACTGCCTTCATAGATTTAGAGAAAGCTTACGACCGAGTCAATAGGACACTTTTGTGGAAGGTATTGAATGAATATGGTGTTACTGGGAATCTACTTAATAGTGTAAAAGCCATGTATGCTGGTAGTAGAGCTTGTGTACGAGTGAATGGTGTTTTATCAAAATGGTTTTCCATTGGTGCAGGAGTTAGACAAGGTTGTGTAATGTCACCATGGCTGTTTAACATATTTATGGATGCATGCATGGTGAGGCCAAAATAGATAATAGCGGCTTATGTCTTGGTGATATCCGTGTATGCAGATTGTTGTATGCTGATGACACTGTCCTGTTGGCAGAGAGCAAACGTGAGTTGCAGAGTATGTTGACTCGGATGCACGAAGTTTGCATGAAATTCAAACTGAGTATAAATAAGGGAAAAACCAAAGTTATGGTGTTTGAGAGAGGAATGGGTAGCACTGAATGTAATGTAAGTATAAATGGCACTGTGATTGACCAGGTGAGTGAGTTTGTGTATTTAGGAAGCATGTTTGACAGAGAGAACAAGTTGGACGGTGAAATCAGTAGGCGAGTGAATTCTTCTGTGAAAGTCATAGCTGCTCTGGGAGGTTTTCACAGGAATGATGGGTTCTCTAGAGAGTCCCGCATGGCTGTGTATGAAACAGTAATTGTTCCTACTCTGATGTATGGCAGTGAAACCTGGGTACTGCAGAAGAAACATAGGAGTCGTTTGTGTGCTGGAGAAATGCATTACTTACGTGGGGTTTGTGGCAAGACACGATCTGATTGTGTGAGGAATGAAGATGTATTGCAGTTGTGTGATGTAAAGCAAAATGTTGTTAGCAAGGTGGAGACCAATATGCTTCGGTGGTTTATCCATGTTGAAAGAATGAGTGATGAAATGCTTACTAAGAAAATATTTTCAGCCCAAGTGGCAGGAAGGAAAGGCAGAGGAAGGCCAAGGAAGACATGGGTGGATCAGATTCAGGAGTGTCTGCATGAGAAAAAGATTATGAGTATGAAGTATAAAAGATCTTGTGTACGGCGTGTAATGGATATCAGTGAAGCACGAGTTGTATGTCAAGATCGCTGTAAATGGCGAAGTTTGATACGACAACAATAAGTAAAAATATCTGGAAGTTTGTATTTCTTTTTGGAGCTAACATCTGAATCTCAGAGAACAGCTTAGTGATATGTATGTATGTATGTATGTATGTAAGTTTTTGTATGTCTAAAGAGCAAGGAGATTAGAATAAGTTATCTTTAGATTTCCTTATTAATGGAGCAGTACCACTTTGCATGAAGCCTAGAACCGAGAGAGACTGTCATCTAAGTGTGGAAAAGCTGATGATTTTCAAGGCTATTGCAATGCATTTTGTGTTGGCTGAATCACCTTCTTTCGTCGCAAATGTTTCCAATTTCTCATCGTAACTTGCTGCCAATGCGTGGGAAAATGTTGAATTTATAAAATCCTTAGTTATTTTGAGGCTTCTTCCCATTTTTATTTTAAACCGAAATACACGAATGTTAGTGCGAATTCTAAACAAAACATAACTTTAAAATTGAAAACTTTACTCGTATAAAAAGTATAATTCCTTCCGGTTTTATATGAACACGGTTTCTGCAACCCCAAACCACGCCTATTTCAAAATACACACAGTTGAAATTACATAGATGTAATGTAAACAACGTCAAATTCCCACAGTTTGCAGCTTCACGGTTAAGAGACTCAGGGCATCTCCAGAAGTATTATTCTAACTTCCTTGCACTAAAAAGTTGACCGTGTGACGTAACGAATCTCTGACGTCATGTGAGAATGATTTGGATTAGATGACGTCACACCAGCAGCTGTGTTCTTTGTTGCTATGACAACAAAACAAAGTGATTTTCCCCTTAATCTGTGCGCGTGTAGGTGATGACGTCACCTACACGAAAAGCTAAACGTGACGTCACAAACATTTGTTTCTCGGTTGTTGCTATGACGACATAAAAAGTGGCACGGAGGAGTACTAGCAAATTATATATTAGGATCTGCAATTTATTGAATTAAATCTACTTACTTTTTCTTAGTATTTTGAAGCCTATTACACTGAAATGTAAAAATGAACTCTTGTTTCTATAACAGGATGAAACATGTTCAGAAAATTTTATGTCAAATTTGCTATGTAATAATTGTTTTATATAACAATTTCTTTCTTTTGTGTATTGCATATTTTTTTGTCTGTCATTTTTTCAAGTTTCACAGTCACATTTTTATGGTCATGATAAAAACAATTATCTAGAAACAATGCCACTAAGATATTGTTAGCATTAACCTTTAGTGATGAATGTGTGCTAGAGACAGTGCCGAGAGAAAATATTGAAGTATACATTGAAAATAATAAATTGTATGCTCTGCCATCACACCCAAATTTTCATTCATATAGAGTTTGTTCAGTGTCCTTGACTCTGACACTGCTTCCTCTAGAAGCTTTTTGCTTTCCTGGTGGCCAGGTACTACAAGGCACTGACTTCCAACCATTCGTCTGAGATGAGTAGCTGTGTTTGAATCACGGGTGAGCCATGGATGGTGTGCTTGTCTTAAGGCACTGACTCTCCTCCTTCCTGGAACCAGTGGCCTTAAATTAGGGACAGGCAACTGTTTATAACACATTGAATTGCTCACTGTGGTTGTTAAACCCCAAACAAACATACAGAAAAAAAGCATTAAAAATGTTCAAAGATTGGGCACACATACGCAGAGCTAAATGAATGTAAGAAAAGTGATGAAAAATAAGAAACAATACTTGGCAAATGAAAATGTAATTTATCAGATTCTCACAGAAAATAAATCATTTAACTTTATTCACAAAATTCAAGAATACTATTCAAAATCTTAAGTTATTTTCCATATGGTTTATGATCTGGGTTTCAGGTCTTTTCATCATAACACTTTAAAACAGCAGGCCTGGGGTCAAACTTGTCTTTGGATGGACCTTCATCCTCAATACTCATGAGAGCATTCAATGTTTGTAAGTTTAAACTGCCCGTCCAATCACCCTGGATTCTCTTCATGAAACTGAACAGAACCTCACATGCAAAAGTAGATAAGGGAAATATACTGAATATTTCTACTAGTGCCAAAATGTTTTTATAATGTTTGTACATTTCAGGAAACATTTGTTCCCAGAAAGCAGTTGTTCCTTTTTGTATGAGTCTTAAATATTCCACACACACAATGCTGTGGCACTTTACAGTTTACACTAAAACATTCAAAATTTTTCCACTAGCAACTCTTGCTAGAACCACTTTTTATCACTAGCAAAATGCATTTACTTGCTAGCAATTTGCTTCTAACTACTAGTCAAAATTGAGCCCTGACGTAGATACATTTTATTTTTATACAACTCTGAGTATAACTGCAGTAGTAATATTTAAACTTCTCGGCATAGAATAGAAATCAAAGTTTCCAAGCTTTTGCACATCAACCAAATGGCTTTTTCAAGGAAGGTTGCCACACAGTAAGTAGCAGTGAGTAAAATAATGCATAGCGCAGAGATCTTCAGGTACAGTTTGCAGTCTGCCTTCCTTGAAAAAGCCATCTGGTTGATGTGTGAAAGCTTGGAAACTTTGATTTCTATTCTATGCCAAAAAATTCAGATTACTACTATAGTTATACCATTTATATATAGTTGGCATACAGTTCCTTGTTATTAATCCTTCAGGTATTTTTAGCCATCATCAAGATTTTGCATGCATTTGCCAGTGCTAATAAGTTGGACTGAAAAAGGTCTTGTGTCAGATAAGCAGATAGTGCGGCTAATTTTATCCACCTGTTGTGTGGAAAATTCTCAGCTTTTATCAAACTATTGATCACACAATTTATTCATACATATCACTAAGCTGTTCTCTAAGATTCAGAGGTTAGCTACTCAAAAAATGTTGATCTAATGTCACTAGATTTTACTTGCTGTTGATGTAACAAACATTTCCATTTACAGCAATCTTGTCATATGACACAAGCTTTACTGGTATCTTTCTGATGTCTCACACAAGACCTCTGTACTTCACACTCATTATCTTTTTTTTCTTACAAACATTCCTGGATCTATTCCTCTCATGATTTCTTTTACATTCCTCTACCTTTCTTTCCTGAAACTTGTTCTGAATAAATTCTTTTAGTTAGCATGTCATCATTTTTTTTTTTTTTCAAAATGGCAAAAAGGCACCTGAGGTGCCATTTGAAAAAATGGCACCTCAGAATATTTGTCTCCACCCTACTAGCAACAGTTTGCCTTGCCTCACATTGCACATGCTCAAGATCTCTTCATTCCACACACGATTAGATTGGATCTTGCCCCCCCCCCACGTAAGTGACGCATCTCTTTAGCCGTAAATGACTCCTGTGTTTTTTCTGCAGTACCCAGAGTTACTGCCAAACATCAGTGTAGGAACAATTGCACTCACGTTCATACACAGCTGTGAGTACCTTTTTGACAATCCATCAATCCTATAAAATCCTCTTAAAGCAGCTTGATTTTCAAAATTAAATTCGCTTGGCTACAAGTTTCACCATCTAATTTATAATTTATTTTCTCTGTCAAACATGCATTTTAGACATGGGCTAATTCTGCACCATTCAGATTGATCTTGCATTTAGTACTAACAATTCCTCACTCAAAAACTATATTAAAACACCTGCTCAAGGCTTTACTCAGATTAATATACTTAATTCTATTTTAACTTGAAAAACCTTCAATTGTTTTTCACATCTGAGACTTTTGATATAGTTTCTATACGTTGAGATTAGGCTTTGATAAAAATCTAGTGGCCAGAAACATCTGTAAATACAAAACAACTCAGAAAATGTAAAGAATAATTGCAAGTTCTTCAAGTTAAAATAGAATCAAAAACAATATTTGTGACAAACTATGTTGCATTATCTTTATCTTAATGTATACATAACTTTGATTTTTTTTTCTCAGTTTGATTTCATACAAGCTTCTTACATCTGGTACAGTGTACAACTCCCTTTTGCTCTTTGCCAACAGAACTGATCACAATACATAGTACCTGAAAATACTTTAAGGATGCTAATTTATAGACCCTTTGTTAAAAGAAATGCTCATTATATCCATGAATTGTATGACACTTGTCTTATATGTTTCAAAAACAGCTATTGCAACTAAATACTTCATTGATATTATGGATATTGACATGTTTCCCATAAGGAAATTGAAATAAGTTGTGGATTTTTTTTTGTACATCTGTTAGAGAGGAGGTGCACAAATAAAATACATCCAAGAAGGTATAATTGTATTTCATTTGAAAGTTTTCAGGTGTACTAGCACAAAAATTTTCAGTCATTTTATCTGTGAATTCTGTAAAGTGTTTTTTCATTATGATTTTTTTAAGATTTTTAAAAATTGTTTTGAAGTTTCACTATTCAGTAGAATGAACTCATACCATCAGTGTTCAGTAATTTTCTTTCTAGTGAAATTCATCAGTTAGAAGCATGTAAATCAGTTCATTGTATTTTTGTGAAACTAAATTTTTAAGGTAATGTTTTTCATTAATTCCAAGATAATGTGTTGAATATGTTTCATATGTGATTGTGTTCAGGTAGTTCATTGTTTTTCAGATTAACTTGTGCTTTTCTGTTTCACTTCAGAAGCTTAGTAATGTATTTTTCATGTATTTTAGTGGAAAATCATCAGCTGTTAAACAAAATACTAGAGGCTGAAGAATCACATGATGATGAAAGAATTGAGGCACTGTTATGTGGTGCAGTTAAGAGGCTTTGGGGTTACCGTCAAAAGCCTGACTATGATTTATGCTACACTCTGATGTTTTTGGCTCATACAAGACCATATTTATTTTGCTCAGAGATGACAGTTGAGGTAAAAATTGAAATCTGTGTTGATAACAAATTAATTTGTGTCAAATTGCATTTGCATTAACTGTAATGTATTAGATTTCAATATTTTCTTGTCACACACAAACTACAGAAAGGTGAATAAAATTAATCATGGGGCAGTAGCATGTGTACAGTTTGCAAAGATCAGTTTGTAAAACAGGGTATCAAATTCCAAAATGTGGTGCCCAGTTTGTTCTTGTCCCCTTTTTTCAGCAGACAAAAAATAAGCATGTGTAAGCATCTGGTTCCATAAAACTGTGAATTAACACAGCTTTGGTAATGTTCTCTATTGAACTCTGAGACTTTCTTATTCTGTGCATAAAGGATCATGTCATTTGATTAACAACCATGTAAACTATAAATTCCTCAGCCCCTTTCAAGCAAATGAGTTGTGTTGGCTCTATGATGTTTTTTTAGGAGCATTATCATTGGCACTGTCCCAGAGAGCTACAATGCATGTTTAATCTTGTGAAGTTTTCCACGACACTAAAAGAAATGCCATTATCTATTACCCATGTTTGTCCACGTGAAGAAGAGTAGTGCAGATTACTTTGTCAACTCATCTTTTTCTGCTGCCTCAAATTTCAGAATCCCCACTCACGTGAACTTTTTTTTGTGTGCATATTACAAATTTCAGCTATTTAATCATTGCAAATGAACAATTTTTGAATACTTCAATATAAAAAAAAGGGTTAAAAAGTGAGGTGGTTCTGTGCACAATAAACATTGCCTTAGAGCCAATTAATGGTTGTTTTAACTGTTGTAACTTTTTACATTTTATATTTCCTTTGATTGAAAAGCAATTTCTCAATTGGAAGTTATTAATATTCATTGCGAATATATATCTCGGTAATTGAATGTAATTCAAGGAAAAATATTTCATGTACCTCTTGGCTGTAGGTGGTCAATGTTCAAATCTTTGCATGGTTGTTCTTATCAGGTTCTTGAGTGTATGCTTTTTTAGAAGTTAGTCTGCACATTTTCTTGAGTAGGATATACTTTTTTAGCTGAACTACGGGGGGCACATGAAGATAAAGGAGATTTGAAAATTTCGTTGGAAACCTTGAAAATGGAAAAATGAATCACTCTAAAAGATATTCGCATGAGGAAATGCAATCACCAAAAAAACTTCGTCAGACTTCCTGGATGTATTGTCCGATGCATTTTGGCAGATCTGTCTGCCATCTTCTGGGACCTCTGGTCGTCCGTTCTCTCTGCAGTCTACGTTGAATATGCCACGTGCTCAGTCTGGGAATCTTTGTGTGTTATACGTCATCAGATGTGTTGCGTTGCCACTCCTGTGATTTGAAGACTCAGGAATTAGTTTTTTTTCCACTTTATGTCTGCGTGTTTGCATTGTTTCTGTTCTGTTTGCCTTCCCATTTTTTGTTCTCTTCATCTATCAGTATCTTCCATGGAATTGGCATTTCTACTCCTCTACTAATGTTGCAGTTAGTTTTTTTTTTTTTTTTTTTTCAATTATGATTACTTCGGCGAAACGGATGGTCTTTTTGGTTGGTTGTTTGCTGACAATTTCAATATTTTCAAATTCTGGCATTGTGTTATTTTTTATGCAATATTGTACAAGTGCTGTTTTTTTCCTCTTTTTTTCTGCAGTTCTACATATGTTGTGTCAATCTTGTTTTTAATTTGTTTCCTGTGCTTCCTATGTATTTCATTCTATTGTTTTGTTGGTTGGCTTAATTGGAATGCTATATACTCCTGCAGTGTCCAATAGTTTTGTTTTTTCTCTGTTTTTGATTATTATATTCTTGTAGTCTTACTGAAATTCCAATATCTAGATGTTGTTTTTTGCATTCCTTTTTTATTACATTTGTAACCTGTTTTATGTATTGAAATTTACCGCAATATATTATATTTTGCTTGGTTTTATTTTTAGGATGTTTATATATGTAAATTACTTTTTTGACATCTGAGGTGGTATATCCAAATTTTTTGGCTGTTGTTATTATCCATTGAAGTTCTATTTCCTTGAAAAAGTTATTGCTGGAATGTGTGAAGGCTCTATGCACTAAACTTCTGATTGCCGAAGGAATGCAAAAAACATTTAGATATTGGAATTTCAGTAAAAGACTACAAGAATATAATAATCAATAACAGAGAAAAACAAAACTATTGGACACTGCAGGAGTATATAGCATTCCAATTAAGCCAACCAACAACAACAATAGAAGGAATTACATAGGAAGCACAAGAAACAAATTAAGCCGCCCCAGTGGCGCAGTGGTCTAAGCGATGGCCTCTGATCATTCGTCCGAACGAGGTCCTGGTTCGAATCCCGGTGAGGCATGGATGTTGTGTTTGTCTTACGGCACTGGCTCTCTTCCTTCCCTGGAACCAGTGACCCTAAATTAGGGACGGGCGACTGCTTATAGCCCATTAAGTTGCTCACGGTGGTCGTTAAACCTCCAATCAAAAAAAAAAAAAAAAAAGAAAGAAAAAAGAAACAAATTAAAAACAAAATTGACACAACATATGAAGAACTGGGAAAAAAAGGAGGAAAAAACAGCACTTGTACAATATTGCATAAAAAATAACACAATGCCAGAATTTGAAAATATCAAAATTGTCTGCAAACAACCAACCAAAAAGACCATCCATTTTGCCGAAGCAATCGTAATTGAAAAAATAAAAAACAAAAACAAAAAAAAACCCATCTGCAACATTAGTAGTGGAGTAGAAATGCCAATTCCATGGAAGATACTGATAGAGCAAGAAAACAAAAAATGGGAAGGCAAACAGAACAGAAACAATGCAAACACGTAGACATAAAGTAGAAAAAAAATAAATTCCACAGTCTTCAAATCACAGGAGTGGCAACGCAACACATTTGATGACATATAACACACAAAGATTCCCAAACTGAGCATGTGGCATTTTCAATGTAGACTTGACGATTATGGGCAAAACACGTAACAATATTAACAAAGAAAGGTAACTTGATCACGCTAGTTACGTTAACTAAAACTTTTACAAAAAGTTCGTAAGTTGGAAGCTTTCGACCTTATCTTAGGTCTTCATCACGCCAATGGAGGACTAAAATTGTTGCCAGATTCTACATTTGAATTTTTCCTATTTTTGTTGCCAAAACTTAGAATTGATCTCCAGATCAACGGAATGTAGAGAGGAGATTCGGAGTTGCAAGTCATTGAGTTGAAAATAATTTCTATGCTTTCACGGTAACGGAGGGCAAAACGATTGTCAAACGAAGCAATTCGTTTTGCTTCGTTCCAGTGGGGAACTGCAGATGTGTCTTCCATTGTCAAAATAGACAAGGCAGTGTTGGGATTGCCTTTCGAAACATCTTTTCTGTGTTCTAAAATTCTATGGCTAATGCTCCTGTATGTGCTTCCAATGTATAAGTTATCCCCAGTAGAAGAAGAGATAGGAATGCAGTAAACTCCTGGGAGGTTCAGGCTTTCAACTTTGTCCCTATCCCTTTGTAGAAGTTTCAAGATGTTTGGGGTAGATTTAATGGCAAGATGGTAACCAAAACTTCTAAAAAGGATCTGTAACTTATAAGCATAGGAAGGATGGTAAGGAACAGAACCACAGAATTTCAGGTCTTCTTTCTTGTGAGGAAGGAGGCATTCGATTTTCGAATGGTTTTCATATTTCTTTATGAGGGAGTTAACTGTAACAGCAGGGAAACCATGAGAGAGGGCTATTGTAGAAATTTTGGAGAGTTCTTCTTGAAGAGAGAGTTGGTTGTTGCAAATGATATGAGCCCTGTGGATGTAGGACTTCAATGCTGCAAGCTTGTAGAGATGCAGGGTGCAAGATTTGTAGGGAATGATGTTAGTGGCTGCAGAAGGTTTTCGATAGACGGAACGAGTAATGGAGAGATCAGCGTTTCTGCAGATAGATACATCCAGGAAATCAATTTTGTGATTTACTTCCTTAGATATAGTGAGCTTAATGGAAGGAAATTTTTCTGTAATGGAGTTGATCAGTATCTGTAGCTCAGACTCGGAATGTGGCCAGCTAATGAAAATGTCGTCTACATATCTTAACCATAGGGAAGGTTGAAAAGGGTGTAGAGGAATTATGGAAACTTCAATATGTTGCATGTAGATTTCAGCAAGCAGAGGGGAAAGAGGTGAGCCCATGGGGAGACCAGATTGTTGCCTATACACAATTTTGTTGAAAACAAAACAACTGTGTTGATGAATAGTGTGGAAACAATCATAAAGATCTTTGATAAGAGGACCGGGGGGTTCAAAATGAAGAATCAATTTCTTCATGAGGAGCATGTAGGAATCAAAATATGGTACAGAGGGAAACAAAGATTCTACATCAAGAGTATACAGATTATCACAAGGGGGAAAGGAATTAGGAAGGTTGTGGATGAAGTTTGAAGTAGAGACAACTGTATGAGGATGGTTGGCTGCCAGGGATTTGCATTTGTGGACCAATCTCTTTTCAAGGTTTACAGCTGGAGAAAACGAATATTCCACTAAAGGTCTGATGGGGTTACCAGCTTTATGCAGTTTCACTTGCAGGAAGAGCCTGGGAGTTCTAAAGTAAGGAGGGGGTGATATATCACCAAGGAAGGATTGAAGAGTTTCTTTCTTAGCTAATCTGTCAACTGAGTTTTTGAGTGAGTTGGTGGTGTCTGACTGTAAAGGGATGCAGTTAGCTGATGTAAGAAAAGAAAGCACTTTTTGGTTTAGAGTTTCTTTACCAATGATGACTGGGCAACCAACTTTATCTGCTTTGCATACGGCTAGGTCATTTTCTTGAATAAATGACCTGAATTCTTTAAACAAGAGGAAGAGTACTTGATTGGCACAGAATTTTGCTTGGATAAGATAACAGCAGCGTTGGCACGAAGGATAGGCTGCTGAACAGTCTCAGTTCTGTGGATGGCTGATTCTATAACAGAAACAGTTTGTGGAAGATTGATAGGAAGAGCAGGTGAAAATTTTGGGCCTAATGATAAGAATTTATCCAAGCTAGGAGGAATAGTGACAGAAGAAAGATTTACATACTTTGGCTTGTCAGTAGAGGCTGATGACGGAGATGTTGCTCGACTTTTTTGCTTGGAGAGTAGAAAATTGAATTTCTTTGTATGGCGAGCATATTCTTTTACTTCTATTGTTGAGAGAGTTTGGTTGATGCGAACCATGAAAATATCAAGCAAAGCAGGATGAGTGGTAGCAGCCAGTGATTGGTAGCTAATGTAGCAGGAAAGTTCAGTTTTAGCAATGGAGGAACGCAGGTCACGGATAGCGGCAGATAGGAGGTTATGGCTGGTTTGCTGTAGTAACGCACGGCACCGTCCTTTGAAGATGGGTTTGCAGATCTGAAAAGCTTGGGGAAGAATGCCAGAAGTCTTGCAGGAAACAAGAAAACGAAGGCTGCAAAGAGAATTAGTGACTTGAGTCCGAAGTTTCCGGAAGGAAATCCAATCTTTCGTCCAGTCCAAAATAAAATGCCCGGAAGTTGCGTAGCTTTGAAACATGACGATTATGGGCAAAACACGTAACAATATTAACAAAGAAAGGTAACTTGATCACGCTAGTTACGTTAACTAAAACTTTTACAAAAGTTCGTAAGTTGGAAGCTTTCGACCTTATCTTAGGTCTTCATCACGCCAATGGAGGACTAAAATTGTTGCCAGATTCTACATTTGAATTTTTCCTATTTTTGTTGCCAAAACTTAGAATTGATCTCCAGATCAACGGAATGTAGAGAGGAGATTCGGAGTTGCAAGTCATTGAGTTGAAAATAATTTCTATGCTTTCACGGTAACGGAGGGCAAAACGATTGTCAAACGAAGCAATTCGTTTTGCTTCGTTCCAGTGGGGAACTGCAGATGTGTCTTCCATTGTCAAAATAGACAAGGCAGTGTTGGGATTGCCTTTCGAAACATCTTTTCTGTGTTCTAAAATTCTATGGCTAATGCTCCTGTATGTGCTTCCAATGTATAAGTTATCCCCAGTAGAAGAAGAGATAGGAATGCAGTAAACTCCTGGGAGGTTCAGGCTTTCAACTTTGTCCCTATCCCTTTGTAGAAGTTTCAAGATGTTTGGGGTAGATTTAATGGCAAGATGGTAACCAAAACTTCTAAAAAGGATCTGTAACTTATAAGCATAGGAAGGATGGTATGAACAGAACCACAGAATTTCAGGTCTTCTTTCTTGTGAGGAAGGAGGCATTCGATTTTCGAATGGTTTTCATATTTCTTTATGAGGGAGTTAACTGTAACAGCAGGGAAACCATGAGAGAGGGCTATTGTAGAAATTTTGGAGAGTTCTTCTTGAAGAGAGTTGGTTGTTGCAAATGATATGAGCCCTGTGGATGTAGGACTTCAATGCTGCAAGCTTGTAGAGATGCAGGGTGCAAGATTTGTAGGGAATGATGTTAGTGGCTGCAGAAGGTTTTCGATAGACGGAACGAGTAATGGAGAGATCAGCGTTTCTGCAGATAGATACATCCAGGAAATCAATTTTGTGATTTACTTCCTTAGATATAGTGAGCTTAATGGAAGGAAATTTTTCTGTAATGGAGTTGATCAGTATCTGTAGCTCAGACTCGGAATGTGGCCAGCTAATGAAAATGTCGTCTACATATCTTAACCATAGGGAAGGTTGAAAAGGGTGTAGAGGAATTATGGAAACTTCAATATGTTGCATGTAGATTTCAGCAAGCAGAGGGGAAAGAGGTGAGCCCATGGGGAGACCAGATTGTTGCCTATACACAATTTTGTTGAAAACAAAACAACTGTGTTGATGAATAGTGTGGGAACAATCATAAAGATCTTTGATAAGAGGACCGGGGGTTCAAAATGAAGAATCAATTTCTTCATGAGGAGCATGTAGGAATCAAAATATGGTACAAACTTCATCCACAACCTTCCTAATTCCTTTCCCCCTTGTGATAATCTGTATACTCTTGATGTAGAATCTTTGTTTCCCTCTGTACCATATTTTGATTCCTACATGCTCCTCATGAAGAAATTGATTCTTCATTTTGAACCCCCGGTCCTCTTATCAAAGATCTTTATGATTGTTTCCACACTATTCATCAACACAGTTGTTTTGTTTTCAACAAAATTGTGTATAGGCAACAATCTGGTCTCCCCATGGGCTCACCTCTTTCCCCTCTGCTTGCTGAAATCTACATGCAACATATTGAAGTTTCCATAATTCCTCTACACCCTTTTCAACCTTCCCTATGGTTAAGATATGTAGACGACATTTTCATTAGCTGGCCACATTCCGAGTCTGAGCTACAGATACTGATCAACTCCATTACAGAAAAATTTCCTTCCATTAAGCTCACTATATCTAAGGAAGTAAATCACAAAATTGATTTCCTGGATGTATCTATCTGCAGAAACGCTGATCTCTCCATTACTCGTTCCGTCTATCGAAAACCTTCTGCAGCCACTAACATCATTCCCTACAAATCTTGCACCCTGCATCTCTACAAGCTTGCAGCATTGAAGTCCTACATCCACAGGGCTCATATCATTTGCAACAACCAACTCTCTCTTCAAGAAGAACTCTCCAAAATTTCTACAATAGCCCTCTCTCATGGTTTCCCTGCTGTTACAGTTAACTCCCTCATAAAGAAATATGAAAACCATTCGAAAATCGAATGCCTCCTTCCTCACAAGAAAGAAGACCTGAAATTCTGTGGTTCTGTTCCTTACCATCCTTCCTATGCTTATAAGTTACAGATCCTTTTTAGAAGTTTTGGTTACCATCTTGCCATTAAATCTACCCCAAACATCTTGAAACTTCTACAAAGGGATAGGGACAAAGTTGAAAGCCTGAACCTCCCAGGAGTTTACTGCATTCCTATCTCTTCTTCTACTGGGGATAACTTATACATTGGAAGCACATACAGGAGCATTAGCCATAGAATTTTAGAACACAGAAAAGATGTTTCGAAAGGCAATCCCAACACTGCCTTGTCTATTTTGACAATGGAAGACACATCTGCAGTTCCCCACTGGAACGAAGCAAAACGAATTGCTTCGTTTGACAATCGTTTTGCCCTCCGTTACCGTGAAAGCATAGAAATTATTTTCAACTCAATGACTTGCAACTCCGAATCTCCTCTCTACATTCCGTTGATCTGGAGATCAATTCTAAGTTTTGGCAACAAAAATAGGAAAAATTCAAATGTAGAATCTGGCAACAATTTTAGTCCTCCATTGGCGTGATGAAGACCTAAGATAAGGTCGAAAGCTTCCAACTTACGAACTTTTGTAAAAGTTTTAGTTAACGTAACTAGCGTGATCAAGTTACCTTTCTTTGTTAATATTGTTACGTGTTTTGCCCATAATCGTCATGTTTCAAAGCTACGCAACTTCCGGGCATTTTATTTTGGACTGGACGAAAGATTGGATTTCCTTCCGGAAACTTAGGACTCAAGTCACTAATTCTCTTTGCAGCCTTCGTTTTCTTGTTTCCTGCAAGACTTCTGGCATTCTTCCCCAAGCTTTTCAGATCTGCAAACCCATCTTCAAAGGACGGTGCCGTGCGTTACTACAGCAAACCAGCCATAACCTCCTATCTGCCGCTATCCGTGACCTGCGTTCCTCCATTGCTAAAACTGAACTTTCCTGCTACATTAGCTACCAATCACTGGCTGCTACCACTCATCCTGCTTTGCTTGATATTTTCATGGTTCGCATCAACCAAACTCTCTCAACAATAGAAGTAAAAGAATATGCTCGCCATACAAAGAAATTCAATTTTCTACTCTCCAAGCAAAAAAGTCGAGCAACATCTCCGTCATCAGCCTCTACTGACAAGCCAAAGTATGTAAATCTTTCTTCTGTCACTATTCCTCCTAGCTTGGATAAATTCTTATCATTAGGCCCAAAATTTTCACCTGCTCTTCCTATCAATCTTCCACAAACTGTTTCTGTTATAGAATCAGCCATCCACAGAACTGAGACTGTTCAGCAGCCTATCCTTCGTGCCAACGCTGCTGTTATCTTATCCAAGCAAAATTCTGTGCCAATCAAGTACTCTTCCTCTTGTTTAAAAGAATTCAGGTCATTTATTCAAGAAAATGACCTAGCCGTATACAAAGCAGATAAAGTTGGTTGCCCAGTCATCATTGGTAAAGAAACTCTAAACCAAAAAGTGCTTTCTTTTCTTACATCAGCTAACTGCATCCCTTTACAGTCAGACACCACCAACTCACTCAAAAACTCAGTTGACAGATTAGCTAAGAAAGAAACTCTTCAATCCTTCCTTGGTGATATATCACCCCCTCCTTACTTTAGAACTCCCAGGCTCTTCCTGCAAGTGAAACTGCATAAAGCTGGTAACCCCATCAGACCTTTAGTGGAATATTCGTTTTCTCCAGCTGTAAACCTTGAAAAGAGATTGGTCCACAAATGCAAATCCCTGGCAGCCAACCATCCTCATACAGTTGTCTCTACTTCAAACTTCATCCACAACCTTCCTAATTCCTTTCCCCCTTGTGATAATCTGTATACTCTTGATGTAGAATCTTTGTTTCCCTCTGTACCATATTTTGATTCCTACATGCTCCTCATGAAGAAATTGATTCTTCATTTTGAACCCCCCGGTCCTCTTATCAAAGATCTTTATGATTGTTTCCACACTATTCATCAACACAGTTGTTTTGTTTTCAACAAAATTGTGTATAGGCAACAATCTGGTCTCCCCATGGGCTCACCTCTTTCCCCTCTGCTTGCTGAAATCTACATGCAACATATTGAAGTTTCCATAATTCCTCTACACCCTTTTCAACCTTCCCTATGGTTAAGATATGTAGACGACATTTTCATTAGCTGGCCACATTCCGAGTCTGAGCTACAGATACTGATCAACTCCATTACAGAAAAATTTCCTTCCATTAAGCTCACTATATCTAAGGAAGTAAATCACAAAATTGATTTCCTGGATGTATCTATCTGCAGAAACGCTGATCTCTCCATTACTCGTTCCGTCTATCGAAAACCTTCTGCAGCCACTAACATCATTCCCTACAAATCTTGCACCCTGCATCTCTACAAGCTTGCAGCATTGAAGTCCTACATCCACAGGGCTCATATCATTTGCAACAACCAACTCTCTCTTCAAGAAGAACTCTCCAAAATTTCTACAATAGCCCTCTCTCATGGTTTCCCCTGCTGTTACAGTTAACTCCCTCATAAAGAAATATGAAAACCATTCGAAAATCGAATGCCTCCTTCCTCACAAGAAAGAAGACCTGAAATTCTGTGGTTCTGTTCCTTACCATCCTTCCTATGCTTATAAGTTACAGATCCTTTTTAGAAGTTTTGGTTACCATCTTGCCATTAAATCTACCCCCAAACATCTTGAAACTTCTACAAAGGGATAGGGACAAAGTTGAAAGCCTGAACCTCCCAGGAGTTTACTGCATTCCTATCTCTTCTTCTACTGGGGATAACTTATACATTGGAAGCACATACAGGAGCATTAGCCATAGAATTTTAGAACACAGAAAAGATGTTTCGAAAGGCAATCCCAACACTGCCTTGTCTATTTTGACAATGGAAGACACATCTGCAGTTCCCCACTGGAACGAAGCAAAACGAATTGCTTCGTTTGACAATCGTTTTGCCCTCCGTTACCGTGAAAGCATAGAAATTATTTTCAACTCAATGACTTGCAACTCCGAATCTCCTCTCTACATTCCGTTGATCTGGAGATCAATTCTAAGTTTTGGCAACAAAAATAGGAAAAATTCAAATGTAGAATCTGGCAACAATTTTAGTCCTCCATTGGCGTGATGAAGACCTAAGATAAGGTCGAAAGCTTCCAACTTACGAACTTTTTTGTAAAAGTTTTAGTTAACGTAACTAGCGTGATCAAGTTACCTTTCTTTGTTCAATGTAGACTGCAGAGAGAGCGGACAACCAGAGGTCCCAGAAGATGGCAGACAGATCTGCCGAAATGCATCGGACAATACATCCAGGAAGTCTGACGAAGTTTTTTGGTGATTGCATTTCCTCATGCAAATATCTTTTTGAGTGATTCATTTTTCCGTTTTTCAAGGTTTCCAACGAAATTTTCACATCTCCTTTGTCTTCATGTGCCCCCTGTAGTTAAGCTAAAAAAGTATATCCTACTCAAGAAAATGTGCGCACTAACTTCTAAAAAAGGCTACACTCAAGAACCTGATGAGAACAACCGTGCAAAGATTTGAACATTGACCACCTACAACCGAGAGGTATGAGAAAGATTTTTCCTTGAATCACATTCGATTACCGAGATATATATTTGCAGGGAATATTAATAACTTCCAACTGAGAAATTCGTTTTCACTCAAAGGAAATATAACATGTAAAAAGTTACAACAGTTAAAACCACCATTAAACGGTTCTACCTGGAAAAAAATAACGTATGAAAAACATGTTTTTAAATCTCGATACATCGAGAAATACGTGCGTAATAAACATTGCCTTTCACAATCAGTTCTCGGAAGAATCATGGTGTGATGTATCAGTGAATTTTGATAATATTCTGACATTTTGTTCTTGACTCTAAGAAATACTATTTCATGGTACGTGCTTCTTGTGCCCTTGTTCTCCTTGACAACCCAACACCATCGTGTTCTGTCCTGAGTAAGAATCCTCGTCTCCATTTCTTCTGGCTTGCTGCGCATTAGATTTTATTCCATCTTCCAACAAAGTGAAGGTCTTCCCACAAGTCTTCATATGCAAGGAATTTCTGAAAAGATCATGCTAAGATGTCTTTCTTACTTGACAATTGCAACATGACCAGCACATCTCAGTCTTCTCATTTTAGCTGTCTCGATAATATCCATCATTCCATGCTTTTCTGAAAGTTCCTTGTTATTTTACTTTCTTTATCATCAGAACATTCATCCCGCTCAGATACAGAAATCTTTTGAGCTCCATTTTCTCAAAAGGTCTAAATTTGTCTTTTCCCCATTGTAGAAATTAATATCATATTTGCCTTGCACATGATTTATAGTGCATATTGTCAATCAGTTTAAACACCTCTAGTTGTTTTAGTCATGCACATGGAGAAACCTCTCAGGAAGCTTTAAAATGTAATGTATTAGAGCTAGATTTGAACCTTCATGTCAGGATTTCTGTCTGTGAGATACAGTATATGAATTTTAGTGTTGCAGCTTGGCTGTTTAAGTAGCTATCAGTTACACCCCCAGCATGGTGCATTTTCAAACAGTTGCTAAAGCTGAATTATCTGCTACATTTAATTGGTGATGCCACTCCTTTCTGTGTAGCCACCATCTATTCTGATAACTGGCATGCAAATAAGTAATAGTAGATTAAATTTAGTAAAAAAATATCATGGAACTTTAATTAATATTTAATTTCCTATTAACACTGTAGTGCATAGAGCATTATTTTAGGTGCAGAAGTGCCATCAGCAACTGCCATCTTTTTGGAAAACTCATAATACATGAAACTTGTGCTCTTGTGGAAATGAATGTAATTAATTATGCTGTTTACTCAAAGATTTTGTGGCTCATAAGTTCTCTGCTGAGTTCCCTTCCTGGATGAGTGCTGCTATCGGAATTTCTCTGGCAGAAGTAATAATGCATTCTGTCAGCTTGCCATGGAAATGTAAAAGTAATACCACATTTTTAAATGAAATGCATAAATCACTGTCAGTGTGAAATACAGTAAAACCTCAAAAATCCGGCATTGACGGGACCGGACAAGTGCCGGATTTATGAAAATTCTGGATTTCTGAAGCTATCTAAAAATTTCATAACAGGGTTACGTAAAGCACGTACTTATGCGTAACAGGTCATTTTAATGAAAATTTGTGCGTCTACGGCTTTTTAACAAGTTCTTTTCTATCTTTGTTCTAGTTGTTAACTTGTAATTGCTAATAACTCCGTAGTGGTTGATGATGATAGTAATTAACACGTAATAACCAAATGATAATGTATGCAAATAATTCTTGCGATTCATAAATATGTCTAAGAAACTTTTGTTCTTTTCTTCATTTAATTGCCTACAAAGGTTGTCCGTTAGCTGTGCTATATTTCCTAACTCTACTGCTTTCGATCATCTCTCGCGCTGTCGTAAAATCCCCTGACCTCCCGGTCCACCTAAGACCTTTTTGGCCTCGCCTGGGGCAATTACCTCGTCGTACTTATCATGACTGCTCGCTTCCTAAACCTTAGAGACCCCTGTCTTCTCGCCTCCTTCTCCCCTGTCTCCCAAAAATGCCCTTAAGCATATCCGAAAATTCCCCGTCAGAAAGAACCACGCTGCCCTTGGTAAATCTCAAGTCTCAAAGTAAAATGTCAGCGGCTAGTGCATTAGTCGGCCTCATTGAAATTGAAACCTGAAAAGCATCAAAAGAGGTGCAATAGAGTTAATCTCCATTCAACAAACAATGTGCATATACTAAGCTCAGACACATTATCGTCTTAGCAAATTACTATGCATCCGGTGTTTAATGGGGAACTGACTCTGAGAAATTTCTCTCACGCTTTGGGGAAACAAAGAAATGGGAGCACGAGATGGAAAAAGGTTGCAATATTGAGATTTTATGTGAAATCCTAAAACCCCGTATAAAATCTCTGTAACATAAATATGCAGTATGAAACGAATTTTACGAAATCTT